>JAZBNJ010000028.1:9325000-14125000 GCA_037349165.1 Choristoneura rosaceana | reverse complement strand
TTTCTGCGTAACTGATTTATGCGTAAGTAATTTTCTGCCTAAGCAATATTCGGAATTCACAAATTATGCGTAAAGCCCATTCGGCTTACATTGGTTATGCGTAAAAGAATTCGGCGTAAACTGTTATGCGAAAACAGTTTCGGCGTAAGTAGTATTATGCATAAACAGATTATGCAAAATAGAATTATGACATAAAAAATATCGTGGGAATATCGGGTCAAAAAGTCGCCTATGAGTAATTCCAGACGTCCACCTACCTACATACCAAATTTAATGACTCCAAGCCCAGCGGTTGTTATTTCGAGATTTTATCCCTATCCCGTGGGAATATCGGGATAAAAAGTATTCTATGTTTTAATCCAGGTTATAAACTAACTTTTTGCCAAATTTCGTCCAAATCTGTCCAGCCGTTTTAGCGTGAAGAAGTAACAAACATACTTACTCACTTACTCACTCACATCCTCACTCACAAACTTTCACATTTATAATATTAGTAGGATAGGGATTAATTTACTTTGCTTACTAACATTAAACTGACAAAGGAAAAAAAATGACAAACAAACAACTACTATACTATTTTCTTTAACAAATATACAATTTTACTCACAAATGTGATGAAAAACATCATACTTATTAAAGCCCTCAGTTGTCGACTTCGGGTTTCTAATTAATAGACTCTTGTTAGGAATTCCTTATTTACCGCCCTTAAGACACAATGTACTGTTACACTATTTGTATCTTAGTGCTTCTTTTCTACATGGGTTTCATAGAGAAAATCACTGTACAATGATATCTAGTAGTTGGCATATTTATCTGCCTACCGTTGTTTGAATGAATTGATTGCCAATTTATTCTTCCAAATTAAACTTAATCATATGACTTGTATATATATTTGTAATCTCTCTTTAAATCTCTTCATTTTGATACCCTACTCGAAAGGATTGAATAAAAAAAATTTTTTGAAGACTCACAATTTGACGCCAAAAATCCGCAATTTCAATTTTTCAAGAAATTCATGTACCCAGTGTCACTCGCGTCACCAAGATGAATCCAATGACGTATCATTTGTTAAAATCGGTTCAGCCGTTGAGTAGTTACGAGAGGACATAGGAATAGACATACATACATACATACATACGCGTCAAACACATAACCCTCCTTCTTCGCAGTCGGGTAAAAATGTATGAAAATCGGTGCCGTGCAGGTACCGGGCCAGCTAATGGAAAAACAGCCATTCCCATTAAGTACCTACCAAGACCTACTCTTTACCACAAAGTAGATCCTTTGCCATTACCAACCAGCGATCAGGGAAATGAGGGCTATCGTTTTTTCTCTCACTAGACGGCGCCACTGTTACGTGAGGTTTTTAAAAGTCTGTTATAACGGGCGTGAAAACAAAGTTTAGATTAAAATCATATTTAATACATCTTAAAACAGTACCATAAAAATATCGAGCAACCACAGTATTGCGTAATCCCGTTTTGTTCGGAAAAAAGGGAGGACAAAAGTTTTCGAAAGACAAAACTGTCTCAAATTACAGACGTTCATTGCCCCTTATCGAATAATTGCCATAATTAATTTCAGGTAATGCAAAATATTCACAAAATTATTTTAATTATAAATAAACCCGCGTAGCTCACCCAAAAACTATGAGATTTGACATTTCGTTGACCTCACGCTACACTAGCGCCTCTAGCGGAAAATTCATTCGCGATAGCCCTCATTACCAACATTTTTAAACAAATTTGATTACAGCGCCATCTAGTGCAAAACTTTTACATTACTGCAAGCTATTTCAGACATTGGTAAAAACATTAGTCATTAAAAATTGTTTAATCAAGTCTCGAACAATATTCTGATCTGTACAGTATTGCCACAATGAAATAAATTATTTCAAACAAAAGTTATTTTTTAATTTATTTTGAAACGGGCTCAATTCACGTGAAAAATTAACTTTCATCATTTTGTGGTGATAACATACTTATGATAATCAAAGCCTATACATTACAATGCTCTGATCAAAGCTTAGGATTAGAATATTATATACACAATTCTGTTCTGGCAACACTGTTTCCGTGAAATTGAATTGGATTGGATACGATTCTTCATGCAACGCAAAAGTGTAGCGTAATATTATAATTCTTTTATAAATATTAAAATAATTAGCAACGATTTCAATATGAAGAAAGTAATTTTCGTTTGCTTGCTGACCTTATCCGTCTGCCTCAGCCAGCCAGCTGGAGAACAAGGTGAGTAAATATTGAACTATCTGGTAATGGCATCGGTAAATTGCGTTTGATCAGATTCGCAACGAAATACCTATCACGAAAAATTAATTGTTATTTTGTTCTGTATGCTATTGGTAGATAACATTAAATATATGTAAAATCGAAGACTTAACTACCTGTGTAGTTAAGTTCTTGAAACAGCCATTTTCTATGTGTATTTAAATTGCCACAACATTTCTTTTGCTTCCGCGGCGTCGTGATTGCATGTTAATCAGCAAAACAGGTTGCGACGGAATTATTAAAAAACTAGTAATTGACGTAAGCAATTTTTTTGAACTTAGGCCTATGATTTTTAAAATAGCCTACAAATTCTTTTAAGGCAAAAAAACAGTAATAATATTTATACGTAGGCTTATTACGTAGGTACTTAGGTTTTCCCCGCGCGCTTGAGCTGTATGATCTATGACCTTTAGAGACTAAATTCAATTGGAGAGGTTATCTTTCATTACTGCTTGCCAAACAAAAGTTTTTACATTCAGCTATCTTGAATATAGTCTTTCAACATTGAAATACATTAAAGTCATTAGAACGTAATATTTATCTTTTTATTTTCCTGTTACTTACCTAACACATAAAAAAATAAATATTGTGAAACAGTTAGTATCTCAACAAAATCTAGCCCAAAGTAAGGAAAGCTTGTATCATAATTATTTAGAAATGAATGAACATAGGGACACATACTTATGCAGTGGCAGACCAGAGATGACAAAGAAATGGTATGCAGGCCATTTGTGGCATGCAACAAAAAATTGGACACATCACTAGTCATTGACAACTTTTATTTTCGTCCATGCTAATTCAAGTCTTTGATGGCATGCTATGGTCAGATAATTGTTTTTTAAAAAAATACCATGTTCAGCATGAAAAAAAGTTTGCAATCCCTGGCATAAACAAATGCATGCTACACTTAAATATGTGCTCAATGATTAAACTCCAATCATTTTACACACAAACATCACACCTGTATTCCCAATTGGGGTAGGAAGAGCACACAAAATGTTACCGCTTCGGTGCCACTTAGCAATTTTTAGGTTTCATAATTTTATTTCAAAAGTTTTGGTCTCTGAGCTATCTGTCCTCTGTGCAAACATTCTGTTGCAGAGAACAGCCCACTTTTTGCATATCCCGATATGCAAAAAGTGGGCTAGACCCCTCTGGGCCCACTGTACCTATCTCACTTCTCACTTGCTTCAATTCAGTTCCTAGAGGTCAAATTTAACATGACAGGAACCTAAAATAAATCATCATAATCAGCCATAGGATTTCCTACTCTGCACTGCCAATCCACAATCTCCATTCAAAAACTGTTCTACCTTAATAGCTGCTATATGACCTACCTGTTGCCAGATAATTTTCTTAGCTATGTTAGTAAAATGAAGCTTAACAAATTAAATAAGTAGGATTCGATTTGTGGCATTCGAAAATGGAGGATGTAGTCAATATATAATTTTGCTATTTCTGTTTTTTTGGCTGGTTGAAGTATAATTTTGATAGTGTTTTATGCGGCGATTAAGCTTAACAGTGAACAGTGATCATAAAATTCTATATTGCTCTCGTGTCTGACATTTTTTAATGTGCAAGTTGTCTCCACGTGGTTTCTGGAATTTTACTATCAAGTTGCAAAAACTACGGCTACCGAACAACGTCCCTCTCAAAGAGAGTACCTTGACACTGGCGAAATTGTCCTAATAAGGACAGAAAGCCATTTTTTAAAAGAGAAGAAGAAATTAAATAAGTAGTTTGTTACCTCCAGTTTATTTATTATTTAAACTCTATCTACTATTGTGTCCAGTCAAGACCTTGATCATGTCAGTAAACATTACTATCACAGAACCTGATACGTGGGTCATTCTACTTTTCATTGACTGATCATTTTTTGTAATGTCTCTAACTCTGTAACTCTTCAAACATTTTTTTACAAAAACGATAAAGTGCTTGTTTTTATCATTAAACATTTAAATAGGCACATAATTAATACAAATACAAATTATTTATTGCGGACTTTAAATCCATAGTGTTAGTATTAAGCTTAATGAATTAAGCTTACATTTAAAATATTCACTACATATGAAAAGTAATCATTATTATCTAAAAAGTAGGTAACGCAGTAGACATGCATATCCCTGTCATTGTATGGAAATTAGTGTATTTTCGACTGAGTTACCAATTTTTTCCACAATATTTCTTTAAATTTAAAGTTGTTTTGCTTTAAAAGATTAAATTTAGTTATTTTAGTTGTTATATAAGTTGTTTACACTTGAAAATAATCACTAGGTACTTATGCCTTATATTTCACAAAACATTAATGATTACTTAAAAGTAGAATGGTCCAGGTATTTTAATGAACAATAACATGTATGCATGTGTTGATAAGTTTAATGTACCTCACTGGTGTTAATGTCCATTGCGGAACCACATAATTGTAGCAAGTCTCAGTAAGATATGAAATCATAAATCACTTTGACAGTACAGTATTATACTCCTAAGACACACCATAAATATTTTAACAAAATTTATACAAGCAAGTTGAGTCTAACTGTGTTTCAGGAATATAGTCAAACTGCCATGGTGTGAAACAATAAAGAAATTTAATTTTGTTACATTATCATAAGTCTGTGTGTAATTCCCTTGAACTTGTTTTGTACATTCTATTGTACACATTTGGGCCACATGAGGGAGAAAAAATTAAACAGGTTTTAGTGTTTAAACCTTGGATTATGTTTTTTTGCTGTACGAAACATCAAATAAATTTTTTAACCATTTTTTTTTAATTGTCTAATAAAACTTGCAAATTTCAATTTCTCCTTGCTCTTTCCTAGTTTATGTAGAGTTGGTCATGCAGTTTAATGATGGTCTACCAGGAAGCCAGGGTTACATACATACATACATACATACACAAAGTCACGCCTCTTTCCCAACGGGGTAGGCAGAGACTACATCCTTCCACTTGCTACGATTCTGGCATACAACTCTCGCTTCCTCTACATTCATCAATCTTTTCATGCATGCACGTCGTTTAGAGTACTCCTGACCCGACCTTTCTGAAGCCAGGGTTGGCATGATTAAATCATTTTGTTTTAAATCAAATGATTTTTTCAATAAAAATCAATGTTTTAATCAATTCTCTTTATTGTCATAAATGTTGGTTAAAAATAAAAATCAATCAATGTAATTGTCATCATCATTATATTTGACATATTTTATATCATTGAATTTCTAGTTTACATTTGTTGCATATCGCGCGGCAGCCGGTTTTTGTAGTACTTTTTCCGTAAAATGTATCCAAATAGCATCTCTTTGGCGAGGCATGTTTTTATTTATCAATAGCAATAGCAATAACAAGAACAAGTTCAATGTAAACTGAAACTGAACTGAATGGAACGCAGTGTGACCAGATTTAAATTGAGCATAATGCTAGCTGCTCGGGTAAATTCTGCTAAATTCTGCTAACGATTGAACTCAAATTTTGTATGAAAATATATAAAATAAAAACGCTCATGGCTCATGACCGATTGTTTTTTATTATTAATAATAATCACAATTTAAGTATATTTCTTTTATTAATAATCATAACTCAGATAACCTAATCTAACCTATTAATTTGGCATATTAACATCTACATTTTTATACAGAGTCTTTGAGTTTCCTGCATTGACTAACATATTTTTGGATGGTGTGAAATTCACACACCCATCCTGCTCTTTCACAGCTTGCTTCACGTGCAGTATGGCAGAAACGTGTTCGTTTTTAAATCTATTTCTCAATTCAGTTTTTAGGGTTCCGTACCCAAAGGGTGCCAACGGGACCCTATTACTGAGACTCCGCTGTCTGTCTGTCTGTCTGTCTGTCTGTCTCTGTCTGTCTGTCTGTCTGTCTGTCTGTCTGTCTGTCTGTCTGTCTGTCTGTCCGTCTGTCACAGGGCTCTATCTCTTGAGCCGTAATAGCTAGGCACTTGAAATTTTCACAGATTATGTATTACAGTGGCCGCTACAACAACAAATACTAAAAATAAAATAAAGTTAAAAATTAAGGGGGTCTTCATACAAGAAACGTGTTTCATTCAGTGGTTTTTGGTTGCTAGGCTGCTAAGATTCGGCCGTCAGTTGCTAAGGGCAACGCGAGTGACCCTATGTTGTTTTTAATGTTTAACTACTTATTAATTTGTGATTTTATTAGCGCTATTTTATAAAACCTTACATAGTATAATAATTATCTCTAAGGCCGTGGTTTATTTTTGTGTGCAGCATTAAGACTAAATAACAATTTATGATCCACAAACCTCAGACACACACTACACAAAATCCGACTTCAATAAAGCACTCACAGCCGCTATGTTTAATGTTTTTTACACTAAAAAATGTCCGTTGTAATTTATACTAAGTAACAATATTTATTTACAAGGTCAAAATTTAAAATCAGGTTATGATTAATTCAATTCACTAATAATAATAAGTACGCGCCGTGCGTCGGCCGAAATTACCACGCTATTTTTTTTTTTTAATTGTAAATTTTTTTCTGGCGCGAGCATGGCATAAGTCTGAAGCGCTATTCAGCCTACTACAGGGCGACAGCCAAAGAGGATGAGAATTTAAAATTATTATTTATTCAAAATACTTGCACCTAGTCCTAGTGCTTACATTTTGGTGACATGTTTTATTTTTATTAACTAGTAATGTAACTAGTTGTTTGTTGGGGTGGAATTAATATTTCAACTTAAATTTGAAGTGGCTGTCTTCAACCGATTTAGCTGAAATTTTTGCGTGCATGTTTCTTTTTTATTCGATTGGAAGGCAAACGAGCAAGTGGGTCTCCTGGTGGTAAGAGATCACCACCGCCCATAAACATCTGCAACATCAGGGATATTGCAGATGCGTTGCCAACCTAGAGGCCTAAGTTGGAATACCTCAAGTTCCAGTAATTTCACCGGCTGTCTTACTCTGCCGAAACACAACAGTGCAAGCACTGCTGCTTCACGGCAGGATTAGCGAGCAAGATGGTGGTAGCAATCCGGGCGGACCTTGCACAATGGCAGGATGCAGGATGACATGTGTATAAATCCGATGGCAATGCAATATTATTATGACGTAGAGCTGATCTGATAATGAAATTAGACGTTGGCCATAGGAACTCTGTAATAAAACGACACGACCGCATCGTACGGAACCCTACATGCGCGAGTCGTTCGCACTCGCACTTGACCGATTTTTTATGTTGTTTACTTAAGAAAATATTCTCTCACACGCCGTGTCTGACATGGGCATAATCATCATTGCCTTTGCAAAGTCTACCAAATGTTGGTACTTTTTACTTCCATCGGCCTTAGTAATTTTGGCAATGTGGCCCCAAAACCTTTCTATGTTCAGAGCCGTACCGGAGCTACCTCCCGATTCTAATAGATTGGACACTGTGTTGTCCAATTTTAGCTCCCTGTATTCGGAGTCAATCGTTTTTTGTTGAGTACATATTCAAACTAAACTCAGCTAATTAAAAATCCTGTTTGCTGCTAAACCTCTGCTAAAGTTTTATTAAATTCTGCCAAAATCTGCTAACTTTTTCTATTCTGCAGTATAATCTGCTAAGTATCAAAATGGGGTTCAAATTCTGCCAAAATCGCAGAATTCTGCTAAATCTGGTCACACTGATGGAACGATCGAAAGCTTGTTTGGATGAATGAGATATTTTAGGGGAATTTCCCGCGCGCCGTTTACTAAACACCGCGCGGGGAATTCCCTTTTTCTCAGAGCGCCTTCCGTTTTACGCAAAACTTTTATTAAAAGTATGACAACTGAAATCAAAATAATAAAAAAAATCCGACCAAGTCGCGGGCATGAGCTAGTTATTTAATAAATTCTGAAATCCTACTTTCTATCCTAGTATTGATACTTAATAATAAATAAATATCATGGGACACTTGACACCAATTGACCTAGTCCCAAACTAAGCAAAGCTTGTACTATGGGTACTAGGCAACGGATAAACATACTTATATAGATAAATAAATACATATTAAACATCCAAGACCCGAGAACAAACATTCGTATTATTCATACAAATATCTGCCCCGGCCGGGATTCGAACCCGGGACCTCAAGCTTCGTAGTCAGGTTCTCTAACCACTTAGCCATCCGGTCGTCCAACTTAACTAGGTAATCATACAAAGTTCTGATGAGAATAAAATAACATGGCACCATCAAGCTGATCTGATGATGGAGTAGGAAGCCAGAACGGAATGTTGAGCCAGGTTCAATTCCTGGATCTGGAGCCACAGCTTTATCTTTTCTAGTTTTTCCAAAAATACATTAATTTAACATTACAGCACAGCCAATTTAATTTAATTTTTTATCAGGAACCATGAAAATTTGAGGAAATTAATTTTATTATATTGCATCAATGGCCGACTATGTCATTAACATCCAATTAGGTAAATTAATTATATTTGATTAAATTCATAGTGTAATTATTATCACAAGTAATTACTTTATTTTATACTCGGAACCAGCTGGAACTACTGTCCAACAGTGGGGCACTCGTAAAATGATAAAAGCTGTAATAAAAACTTTAAAACTGTAATATCAAGTTACTGGGTTTCTAATAGTTGGGTCCGTAGCCTGTGTATCAGGGGTCCACAGTAGGTCAATCTGTAAATCTATTAATTTACAATACAATAATACAATAAAAAATACTCTTTATTGTACACCAGAAATAGTAAGTAGTAGTAGTAGTAATTTATTAGGAAATTTCCAAAAATAGTTTTATGGGTCCTTGCAATTGTTTAAATTAAATTAAATTGCGTGCAAAAAGTTTAAGAAACCCTGAGTTAACTCTAGGCTCGCATAATTATTGTTCTTGGTTGCAGAGTAATACCTGATACTGTAACAATGATCTATGACCTACTCTACATTCGTACCGGCACCTACCTACTACGTAAATTGCATACAGCATTATTGCCTTTGTCTATAAATATACAGCTTCAGTTTTTTAGTTCTATCACGCAGAGATATAAACCTGTATAAAACATGACCTACAAATTACAATTTAGATTTTTGGAGTCAATTCTCTCTTGAAAGTTTCATTTCATTTATTTTCTTTAGTTTAAAAAATCTATTTATGTTGACATTTGTGCCATGATATTTATTTGCTTTTAACCCACGACGTAAAAAGAGGGGTGTTATAAGTTTTACCGCTATGTGTGTCTGTCTGTGGCACCGTAGCTTTTAAACGGGTGGACCGATTTGAATGCGGTTTTTTTTTTATTTGAAAGTAGGTTTTCTAGCGACGGTTCTTAAAAATGTTTTAGCAAAATCGGTTCAGCCGTTTTTGAGATATTGAACTTAATTATTTCAAAAAATTGGCCCACGTAAGCAGGTGATACAAAATGTCCAGTTTCGCGACGCCCATAGAATCGTGCCGCGCCGCGACGCAGTTTGAGAACTGTTCTTGACTTTAATAGCGCTATTATGTGATGCATGCCCTCATCAAACATAATTACTGTTTACACGTTTTAGACTTTTTGTCGGGCACCTGATGCGACTATAAATTCCGCTGAAAAGTACTTGATTCCATTAGTATCTATACCTGATGCATCCTTACTTGTCTTATCATGTAAACAAACACTTCTCGAAGACACAGACACACCTTTCTCTTGGATTACATAATAACCATCACTTAAAATGTTCCTGTATACTTAAAGAAACTCACAAAGTACTGAAATCAACCGATTAACCACTGAAAAATATCATTTCTAATAAGATTGCCTTCAATAATTGAAGGAACGATTGAATAACTTCAAAAATGTCTGACATTGCAGTGTCAAGATTGTCTTTGGAACGGATTGAAAAGTATTGATGGGAAACGACAACTTATCGATGTGGACAAATGTGGCAATTAATACTTAATATCCTCCTAAGTCCTTGCATACTTTATAAAGAACTAATCTATATACATAAAATTCTAAACTAACTGACTGTTGATATATCAATGCACAGCCCAAACCACTGGACTGAGAGACTTGAAATTTTTTCACATTGTAGATACCTTATACAATGTAGGCACCCACTAATGAAGGATTTTTGGAAATTCCCACGGAATAAGGAAAAAACGGGTTTTATATTCAGTTCAACGGGATGGATTTTTCGTTTTATTGGTCGTAGAAAACTGAAATTTATTATTTAGATTCCTTGGGGGGTGTATGGGAGCACTACAAAAGTATTTCCCGAAATTCTGACGGGAACGGGAAAAAACGGGATTTTTCGTTTTACTGGTCGTAGAAAGCTGAAATTTGGCATGCAGGTTGCTTAAGAAGTATAGGGAAGTATTAAAGAGATAATTTACCGAAATTCACCTTACGTGTTTAATTATAACAAAATCAATCAATTTACTATCATAATGTGTCTTTGTAACATTAAATAAAGACCTGAATTTGAATATATTTTATCGACATTTCCCATCACTAGTCATTGTCTATTATCTATGTCTACCATCTATGACGGCACGTTTGTTTACATGATAAGACAAGTAAGGATGCATCAGGTATATATCAAAAGTCAAGAATTTTTGTACATTACTGGTACAGTCGCCATCAGGGATGTTTCGGCGCGGCCAAGGTGGTCAAAAATTTCGGAACATGCACTCTTTTCTCAAGGCACTAGAGTTCATGTTTCGATATTTTTGATCTCCTTGGGCGTTCCGAAATGTCTGATGGCGATTGTACAAATATTTTTTTTATTCCTTAACCTTATTAAGCTTAAGCATACCTATTATGGCCAGCCTTCAGGTGCTAGGTGCTAGGATAGCCACGACAATAATTCTTATTTTATTACTGATGTTTCTTGACTTTTTTTTTAAGGATATACCTACGTATTTATACATATAAGATGTAAAAGTAACACATAAGCTAAATAAATAAATAAACACCTCTGGTTTATAACTTAATTTCATTTTCTGATTAGGAACTGTCCGTGGCGGTGGACAATTCTTAACTGCATGCGTCATACATACACTAATAAACCGTAATGGGATTATCTTCACAGACCTAGGTATACACATCGATTTAAAGTAGACTATAACAAAATAGTGAATACAAAAAGAAATTCTTACCTAAGTAGATTATTCTAAAGTAACTGTGTGCGTTACCTCTTCACAATTAAACCGCTAAACCAATTTCGAAAAAAATTGTTGTGGATTTTGAGAACCTGGATGGGAAGAACATTATATCCTACGTTTCATTCCGGAAAATTTCGTTCCCGCGGGATAGCGATAAACGAATTCTCGGCCGACAAAGTCGCGATCAAGAGCTACTTTTTGGATTGGTTATTTGGATTATTTTTTATTATTTCAACACCTTTGTTACTTTTACGATCATCCGGTAAAACCATATCGAAAATACAAACTGAAACGTGGCTGCACAGAAAAACCAGAAAAAGAGACCAACAGCGCTGGGAATCGAACCCAGGTCCTCAGCATTCCGTATGATTCCGTGCTGCGTGCCATACCCCTACACTTAACTACCACTGGACAGGAGTACAGACACTATCTGGTCTCTTTTTCTGGTTTTCCTGAGCATCCATGTTTGTTTTCGAGCTACTTTTTGGATATAAAATGTGATAACGGCTTGTGCTTTTTCCCGTTGTAGCACTTCCTCGATGCATTATTTTGTAGACTTTGTGAATAGATTCAATAACACGTCTCTTTGTCTGTGTGTAGTAGGCATCTTATTGAGACGTTGTGCGATTCGTCGGCTAATTTTCCATGCCACGTCTGTTTACATAAAACAAAACATTCTGTGCATTGTTTGCTGTATACTACGGCTGTATGGCTCACTTATTTGTATAAAATGTTAGGATTCGCTTATACAAGCATATCTTGTTTAAATTTAGCGTTTTGACTGCAGATATGGTTTTGAACTTGAACCTAAAGTAGTGTAGATATTTGATTAAACTGAATTCGGACGTGTTAGAAGGAAAAATAGCTATATTTTGATCAATACGACAGGAAATTATTTCAGTAGATAACTTCCATATTTTTGCTCGAAGCAAAAACGCTGTATCTTTGTCGTGCGATCCATTTTTTAGCCTACTACAAAAGGAAATAAAAACAGAACCCTTAGAAGATTACTTTGTAATCCGTCTGTCACCCTTTTTTCACAGGATCACGACACGACGAAGTAGGTACAGTCAAGAGCAAAGATATCAACACGGCCAAAGTTGCAAAAAAAATTATACACAGCCGTAATGTCAAGTGCAGCGCACTTGGCCGGATTTTTTTGATACTTACCCGCTTTTTAATCCCGACGCAAAAAGAAGGGGTGTTTAAGTTTGACCGCTGTGTCTGTCTGTGGCACCATAGCTTTTAAACGGGGGAACCGATTTGTATGTGTTTTTTTTTCTCCTATTTATTTAAATTTTAACAAAAATCATGATACTTACGGTCTTGATGGTGAAGCGGATGATGACTAAAAGTAAATATAAAAAAACATGTATTGAACTCGCATCATTTCCTATTCTATTCAAGGTCTGGCTGAAAGACAATAGCTTGACGCCTTTGATATTTTGTGCCATAAAAACGAATACACACCTGTACCTACCTACTTATTTCTTGAACTAATGAACAGAGTTAAAAATCTTTCTCTATAGAAATGAAAAATTTCCCACGGGACCGCAAACTAAGTTACGGGCAACAATTTACTTAGAATAAATATAAGTAAGTAAAAGCAAAGTAAAAAGTTTCCAAATAGTTTACAATTTCATGTTTCGGATTCGAAAACAAAAAAAAAACAAAGAAAATCACAAATAAGAACAAAGTTACAAACAAGCAAATAACGAGTTGCAACAAATAAAAAAAAAGTTAAGATCCTCTATCTAAAAAATTTGACTTGTAAATACCACTTTCTGAGGAAAGACATTGTTCTTCCTGTACCTAACGGCGGTAACCAAACCAAAACGTGGTACCTACGTTTTCTCTGAAAGCCTACTCCGAAATTCGAAAATGGAAGTTCGTATGGTAGCGTACCATATATGCCTCTCACTCTCGTATTAAATAGTGTTCAGTATTGCCACATGTCAGGAGCCTTTACCTCCTTATATTTTTATTCACGGTGGCCACACCTTAATTGTTAAAACTACCTACATCCGAATAACCGCTCCCCTCCACTTTTTCGTTAACAAAACCAGCTGACTCGTCAGCTGGAGCGCCATTCATTCTCTAATTTTCAATATTATTTTAAGAATTTGAATTGTAAGCAGCCGTCACGCTGCCCGAGCTTTGCAAGCTTTCCTTCAAACCGTACTTTCAAATATAACGTAAACTCAGTGCTGCTGCTGAAGCCTCCCTGCACCCCTGCGCTGATCTGAAGGCTAAGTACGACACCAGAGGTAAGAGTTGACAGTGATTCCGGAGGAGCTGAAGACTTCGAGCCAACGGTGCCCGTTACCGACGCCCTAAGATCCTGCCCTGCAGCAGGCGAGGAGTTACCAGGTGAGAGCTTTCTACAGTAGCCATTCTTTCGCGTGCTTTATTTATTTCATTTATTAATTTGTCGCGAGACGCCATATTTTGCTTCCGACACGTCCCTTCACCATCCCGACTTTCCTCTCGTTGCTTTTTCGAAATTCCTATACAGTCCACTTCCCCGTTCTCGCACATTTTTTGGTCTTCGAACCGAATATTTTGATAAGTGACCTTTTTTCGTCGTTTTTCGTAGTCACTTGTTGAAAGTTCGTTTGGTGTAACTGTCCTTTTAAAATTCCTTAACCTTTGTCGGGTAAGCAAAATATTGCGTTAATAAGTTGGCGGAAGGTTTGTAAAGTTCGTTATAAAATTGTCGTTAGGGTCGGATAAATTATAGGCTGGTAACCCTCATATATTGTCGTTGGAAGCGGTTACGTCTATAGTATTCCTTCCCGTTTTTCGTTGTCGTTGGGTTGAGTAGAATATAGGCTGACAACCCTCATTTATTTTATTTTTTCGTTGGAGACCGTTGTTAGTCCATATTTCGAACCTTCCCGTTATTTTTAGTATAATTACTTTAAATAAGAATTTTTTCGTTGTCGTTAGGTCAGGTACACAATAGACTAACAACCCTCATTTATTTCTTTCGTTGTTGAGAGTGGTTGTTAGTTGTTGTTTAAATACCTTCCCGTTAGTTTAATTTAGTTAGTTTTAAACTAAAAATTTTTCGTTGTCGTTAAAAAGGTAGGTCTAATTTAAATTTGCAACCCTCATTTATTTATTTTTTGTCGTTGGGAGTGGTTTGCTATATTTTAACGTTACCACCTTTTACTATTCTTTTCGTTAATTTCGTTTCGCATTTGCGTATTAAATTACCGGTGGTAGGACCTTGTGCAAGTCCGCCCGGGTTGGGACCACCATCTTATCCGTAAACCTGCCGTGAAATAGCAGCGTTCGCGCTGTTGTGTTTCGGTAAAGGGGATAAGACAGCCGGTTTAAATTTAACTAGCACACAGAGGCATTCCATCTGTCCTCAAGGTTAGGTAGCGTATCGAATTTTTCATCAAAATCGGTTGTATTTTTCGAACCCTCCATTTTCCGTTAGCCCTAGTTATTAGACTCCGTTTGTATTTAAATCTCCGGTACATAACCGTTACGGTGCGGTTTGGAAGCGGTTAAGTATATTTTTCGAACTGGCAACATTTATATTTTTCCGTGGCGGTTGTTCGTATATTTCCGTCTACCCGTAATTATTTTCATGTCTGCGCCATTTTAGTTCGTTGCTGTAGCTGTGTGTAGAATATTAAAATAAATTGAAGTGAAGTAATTCAGTGTGATATTTCGCGTGTGTTTAGAGTGCGGAAAATGTCGAAAACTCAAGCTAAAGAGTTGGGAGCTGAGTTAGCCGACCCTGCGCGCGTAGCTCGAGATTACGCGTTAATGCGTCTCGAATATTTAGTAGCTGCAAACGATGGTGAGTTGCGATTATGTTCTGATAAAGATTTTGAGACAATTTCGGGTGAATATCATAGTGCTATGCGTCAAGTTTTATGTTCTACGCCGTTAAACATGCATCGCGAAGAGTTTCGTACAACGCAGGTGTTTGACGCGAATTTGCGAGCTGTTAGGGCGCGTTGGGCTGAGTTGCAATCGAACCGAGCTGTAAAGCCGGTTCAAGAAGCGCCTCCGTCTCATTCTGCTAGACTTCCAAAAATTAACATACGAGACTTTGACGGAAAATTAGAAAATTGGGTGTCGTTCAGACAGTTGTATGAATCATTGATTCATAGGCGCCCGGATTTGGCCGACGTAGAAAAGCTGCATTATTTGCTAACAGTCGTAAAAAACGAGGCGTATGATTTAATAAAAAATTACCCGCTCACGAACGAGAGTTACGCTGTCGCGTATAGCGCTTTATGTAGGAAATATAATAAGACGCGGCAGATCGCGACCGTTTATTTCGAAAAACTCGTGAACTGTGAACCGGTTCGTAGTTCTCGAGACTTAGACCGGGTTATACGGACGTTTACGGAAAATTTAATGATTTTAAATTCGTACAAGCTACCGGACAAAAATTTTATGTTAGTGCACTTGCTGTGGTCGAAACTAGACAAGGCTACTAAGGAACAATTCGAGTTAGAACATAATTCCGACGGGGTTCCGGACTTTGACGTGTTAGGACAATTTATCGAAAAAAGGCGTCGGGCGCTCGAAAACGTAGGTACGCTCGCACCGCCGGCGAACATACCACCGCCAGCCGGGAATAAAACGAATTCTAAACATAAAATAGCTTTCGTGGCCGCTGCTGTGTCATGCGCGGTATGCAAAGGGTCGCATCATATCCTAACCTGTCCAACGTTTTTGAAATATAGTCCGAGTGACCGATTCACATGTGCTAAACAGAGTAGACTTTGTATATTATGCTTGTCGAGCGCGCACTCCGTGAAGCATTGTCGCTCGAAGCAGCGGTGTGAACATTGTCAGTACTCGCATCATACTTTGTTACATTTTCATAAACCGGAGCAACCTAGCATTATGAACAAATCGGCTGGTGCGGCTGACGAGGCCGTCGCCATGGTGGCCGGCGCGGCGACCGGACCCACTTTATTCGCTACTGCCGTAGTTTTAGTCACGGATCGAACCGGTAAACGGGTTCCGGTGCGTGTGCTACTAGACTGCGCTAGCGCTTGCAACTTCATATCGGAACAGTGTGTAGACAAGCTAGGTTTTAAAGCGAGTAAAGCGAAACACATTGTTAGCGGTATAGGCCAGGCGCTAGCGGAACCTAGTGGGACTTTGTCGTGTACTATTTCATCCAATACTGATGAACATAATAGTACATTTTCGTTCGAGGCATATGTTTTGCCGACTATATGTTCCGACATGCCAACCGGACATATTAAACCGTCGTCGTGGTTAACGAATAGAGACCTGGCCTTCGCGGACCCGTGTTGGAACAAGCCGGGTCCGATCGACATGCTGCTAAGCGTTGACGTGTTCGCATCATCGTTACGTCCAGGATTGATCCAGGGTGACCCGGGTCAGCCAACGGTTATCAAAACCATATTCGGTTGGATCGTGATGGGTGGTGGCGCATTGGATATTTCTCGTCCTCGTCGTGGTAGTCGTCATGTCACTACAAAAATCACAGGAAACCTATCGTTAGATGACTCCATTAGGAAGTTTTGGGAGTCGGAGGACGTTCGTACCCCGACCAATGTCCTTCTATCAGAAAATGACGCATTGTGTGAGCAACATTTTGCCACGAATTATCGTCGTACGGAGGAGGGTAGGTATATTGTTCCACTACCCTTCGCCGACCTTACAAGTAAACCAATTTTTAACGGCCCCCGTGCCATCGCGCTTAAGCGCTTCTCATTGTTAGAAAAGAAGCTTCAGCTAAACTCGGAACTGTCGAAGAGTTATGCGGCATTTATGAAGGATTACGAGGCGTGCGGTCACCTGGAAGGGTGTGACCCTCCGGTGAACGAGAGCGGTCATTTATTTTACATTCCTCATCATGGGATTCTGAGGCTCTCTTTAACTAGTACCCTCCTCCGCGTGGTATCCGTCGCGTTGTCATGGAGAAAGTTGTGCCCTTCGAGGTGGAAGATTTTCGTAGCCAACCGAGTCCTCGGTGAGCAAAAACCGGTCACTCTGGTCGCACGTTCCAGTGAAGAAACCCCATTCGTAATATTGTTGAATAAATTCTCGTCGTTAAAAACTTTAGAACGTGTGGTGGCATACTGCCTACGTTACATCCATAATTTAAAACACCGTTTACCTAAAAATAAGGTCATCACCGGCCCCATAACCCCGGCGGAGGTCACGCAAGCCCTTATGGCTTTAATGAAGTTTTCTCAAATGAATCACTCTTCGTCGGAAATCGAACTTTTGAAAGCTCATAAATTTAATTCCCTACCGAAAACTTTAAAAAAATATCGCCTATCGTAGACGATGCGGGCCTCTTGAGGGTGGGCGGTCGCCTATCTCGCACATCCGTCAACTACGGCGGACATTTCGACGTAACTCTCGGTCGTGGGCAGGGAATCAAAACTTACAAAGCGTACATCTGCGTCTTTGTATGCGCAGCTACTAAGGCTGTTCAAGTTTTCTGGGCAAGGTTGTCCCAAGAATACATGCATACGCTGCAGCAGCGAATTAAATGGCACGATAGGCAGGCTGCCCTAGAAAATGTCTATCCTGCTTTCCATTTACCTTTTTTATTTTTTTTCTATCGTTTAACCTAGTTAAAATACAGCGTATTTTGGTGGGCGGAAATGTTCAGTATTGCCACATGTCAGGAGCCTTTACCTCCTTATATTTTTATTCACGGTGGCCACACCTTAATTGTTAAAACTACCTACATCCGAATAACCGCTCCCCTCCACTTTTTCGTTAACAAAACCAGCTGACTCGTCAGCTGGAGCGCCATTCATTCTCTAATTTTCAATATTATTTTAAGAATTTGAATTGTAAGCAGCCGTCACGCTGCCCGAGCTTTGCAAGCTTTCCTTCAAACCGTACTTTCAAATATAACGTAAACTCAGTGCTGCTGCTGAAGCCTCCCTGCACCCCTGCGCTGATCTGAAGGCTAAGTACGACACCAGAGGTAAGAGTTGACAGTGATTCCGGAGGAGCTGAAGACTTCGAGCCAACGGTGCCCGTTACCGACGCCCTAAGATCCTGCCCTGCAGCAGGCGAGGAGTTACCAGGTGAGAGCTTTCTACAGTAGCCATTCTTTCGCGTGCTTTATTTATTTCATTTATTAATTTGTCGCGAGACGCCATATTTTGCTTCCGACACGTCCCTTCACCATCCCGACTTTCCTCTCGTTGCTTTTTCGAAATTCCTATACAGTCCACTTCCCCGTTCTCGCACAAATAGTATAAGTGTCAAAGGGACGGAACGACACGAACTTCGAATTTCAGCGACACGGGTGCTAAAATGTTTCGTCTATGATATAAATGTTGTAATCGGACGTAAATAATATTGTGCAAACTTCATGTTCGCAAAAAACAACTAAGCACATTCTGCGCTGTAAGACTGACCTTGTTAACTTTTTATCGGCTCGTGAGAGAACTGGATATTAAGGCACGATCAGTATGCAAGCAACAGGCGCAGGCACCATTTGAATGAATAAGATGTTATTAATATTCTGTTATACTCTGATATGTACAGTTTCCTGATTGAAATTTTGTGCGTTGTTCATTGAACCTAGGTTTGGTAGACCGAAAAAGAGGGGGCATTTGTTTATTTTCAATTTGAAAGATCTCTCCGTCTGTTAGATATTGCACTTTTATGAACACTGGCACATTCATAAAATGAGATATGAACATTAAATCAGTGTTTTTTGCTAGTTCCTTGAGTCATGTAATAATTTGAGAGCTAGTTTTTCTGCGTTAACTAGGAAAAGCCTTTCGAAAATATTTAATAGCTACATACAAATCTTTTCACTGATCAAACCACATTACTTCTCTGTTTTGTTTTGCTCAAAAAACACCTACTTATATTAGCAAACAATTGTACCTTGTACCCGATAAGGTAGTATGACTTTGTACTGCCCGATATTCGCCGTTGTGCCAAACTCATTCGTATTAGGTATGTTAAGAAGATTAATTCTTGAGAGATACTGGCTATAATACAATAACTCTTTATTGTACACCACACATAGTAAGCAGTACAGAAAACACAGGTATATGGAGTTAACAACGTAAGCATTAGGGGGCCGTATCGCTTCCAGGCAACATTTACAATAGACAGAAAGGAAGGAATACATTTTAGCAGGTGTTGCAATTTACAGTAGATTGGAGCAATATCAAGAATATATAAAAATTGCTATAAGTATCATCAATGCATCACCGATTGAAATTATAACTCCCCCATTAAATGTCAGAACACAAGTTCAACATACTCTTGCTCTTAAACGTAATGTCTGTTCTAATTATCAATTGTTCACACGCAACCTTTTATTCTAGAATAGACTGTTCAATAGATAGTATGGAAATTTTCTATGTCATTTGCAATTCTTAACATAACATATTGCTTTTTTCAGCGGCAACATCTCCACCACCAACTCCATCAACGGCACCAGCGGGCAGCGTGACCCAAGCAACCCCAGCAGCGCCAGGCGGCGCCCCAACGACTGCAAGTGGCGCCACTCAACCACCCGCCGGCGGAAATCCAACGCAACCGCCGTCTATCCCCACAACCGTCGATCCGAAGTTGCCGCCAACGAAACCCACGGAACCAACCAAACCGACCTCTGAAGCCACACCCCCAGCCCCCACTGTACCGGCTAAACCGACCACAGCCAATGAAAGCACCACAGCGGCCCCTGTCCCACCTACTAATGCGCCTATTAATGGAACTACTACCACCACCCACAAGCCGCCAACAACTCCCAAAGCTGAAGCAACTACTGCTGTGCCTACTCTCCAGGCTAGAGGGTAAGTTGAATTCATTTTGTAATCGCTCTATATCTGTATTACCTGCCCTTGCATAACATGTCATATAGACATTAGAATTAGCGACCCGCCCCGATTTCGCTGAGGTACAACGTAAAAAAAAAAGATGTAATCAAAATTACTTCACACTTTTAACCTCCCTTTCCCCAAAAACTGCACTCCCGCAAAGCTGCGACACGTTGCTAGTTACAGAGTTACACCTTCCGTAAAGATCATCTGATTGTGAAAATTGTATTAAAATCCGTTGTGTAGTAAAGATCTAAGCGTAAATACATACAGACGGCGGATAGTATCGTTTCTTTATAATACTTGATAAAATATCTTACCCAAGGCTCATAATATGCCATGGTCTCTTACTTCTAGAGGCCCAAGGAGACCATGGTTAACAGATGTCGTTTTCGTGACAAACAGTGTGTTGATGATACATTTTTAAAATTAATTATTAAACACAAGCAAGGATACAGTTGAAAAAAAACCGGTCCTTGTTCAGATAATAACACGTTTTTGTGTACGTACAGATATTGGAAAACTGTACTGTAATGGTAATGGCAGTCACTTTTTCAGTAAAAATTTTTGAACAAAAGGACAGAGACATTGAAGGAACTGTCGATTGTGCGGCATTTGTTTGTTAAACAACAGTTGGTGTGTTATGTTTAGGCAAATTTTTAAAGTGAATTCATTCAACCCAATTTAACTGACTATGATGCAAAAATATTCGTACCTTTAAAGCGTGTATGGAACTTGTATTTAACACAAATTAATATTTTTATTTTCAGATTCGATGGTGCAAGCTTCGTAGGTGGCATTATTCTAACCCTCGGTCTTATTGCAATCGGATTCATGGGCTTCAAATACTACAAAGCCCAGACTGAAAGGAACTATCACACTCTCTAAGCTAAGTATGTTCGCTTCACTTTGTCTACGTAAGTGCACCTAAACTTTGTTTTTTTTTTTATTTCACAGCAATTAATACAGTGATTTTTGTTTTTCAACACTGAGTGAGTACCACAAGTACATCTCCAGGATACAGGGTTATTTAAAAATTGGGATTTAACAAGTTCATGTTCGGTGAATGGTCATTTAGTTTGTAGTTATTATCTTGCAATTTGTTAGTCAAAATCTTATGGTAATCTTATGTATGCCACTGATATTATTTTTAATATTCCTAGTTTTTAAGTATATCTGGCATTTATTTCACATTTTTTTATTATGATTTCTGATTTGTTATAACAGCTGCTTTGTTATATGTATGTGAAACTTACTCTTCAATTACTTTTAAGTTTAATTTTGAGTATATGAATATACCGAGACGCATTCAAAATATTTTTTGTAAATTTTATCAGATGTTAAAAAATGTTAAAAATTGAGTCAATGTTTATAAAATGCTTATTCTAAATTTTTATTTAACTGTGCCATGGTCTCGTTTCAATAGCTAATTACAGCCTGTAAATGTCAATCTGCATTGATTTCACAATCGTTCTTTCACATTTAAACAGTTTTAGTTGTTAATAGAGATATTATTATTGTTAAGTATAACTATAAGGTAACGCAATGTGATGATGAAAATAAGGGTCTAAAATATTAGCTTTTTTGGTTTGGCACATTAAAAAGGAATCTCGTGCGATATTAACCCTACAGCAATTGAACGTAACATAAATAAAAAATGTCTTACATAAAACCAAAAATGACAGTTTTCTATGAAACAAAATGTATAAAGTTTCCGTGGTAACATGGGGAATGTTTAGCTGTAATACGTACTGATTTTTTTCACTAAACATTGACTCCAAGAGTCGCATAGCAAGTGTTAGTGTCACTTGTGATAGCTTTCTTATGAGGGTATAAGACATTGCACACAGAAATCTTTATCATTCATTTATATGTGGCATTAACAAAGCAAGAGTCACAACCCGTATCTAACTAGATAGCGTAATAAACTCTGTGTGTATTGTCTTTAATTAAGCTTTACTTATCTCAACATTTTGTATACATAAGTGTGTCATTTATCAAGCTACATTGTCAAAAAGGTGAATGCTGGATCTATCTGTAAAACGAATCTCTTTTAAAATTAACAGAAGTTATTTTGTGTCAAACCGATTGTATATTTTGTTTTTGTAATTTTGCACGCTAATATTGTGAACTGGATAAAGATGATTCCATCCTAAAGTGCTCTTAATTGATCTGAAATATTTATGTATATTCTGAAGCTTTACAAACAACTACAAGGATCTGTCATCTAAACTACTTCTATCAGCTAATGTCACAGTCAATAGTTATGAATAAATTTATATACCATTACCATTGTTTTATTTCTTTCGATATACATATTGATTGACCTAAAGAAATGTTTGGTCAGATGATTGTTTTCAAAATTTACAGTAGTTCTAAAAGATGTAAAACTAAGAAGTGTATGTGTTAAAACTTGAATTTAAATGAGAGAGATGCATGGAGTTACTATAGCCATGATTTAACAGCTGGCTAGACATGTATAGGTAGTACCACGAGAGTTGAAGTAAATGATTACCTACACACACAGCTACCTGAAGAACTGATTGCATAAAAGGATAGAATGACATGAGTGAGTAAATGTGAAAATCCTGCTGTCATTAGGTAGATGACATGTTCTTTTGTGCGTCACTTCAACTCTGGTGTCGCTTATCTGAAGGGTCGCCAAATAATGTTTAAGACCAAATTACGCCTAGAAAAAGATCGAAAAACAATTGTCGTAGTAGACATAGACCACGAAAGGTATTTCAATTTGTAGCTGGAGAATAATTTGACCAATCGTTAAAACTACATTTTACGCAAGACAGGGGTGTTCCTTCACAAGTAGGAAAAAAAAAACGATCAGGCAAGGTTTGTATTAGAGAAAAGGTGATAGATTGATTTACTCACAGTGGGACCAACATTTCGGTTTAGATCACCATACTTTAAATTAGCTAGTAAGAATTCTCCTTCTTTTTTATCACATTCCTCGTAAGCCTCTATCAATGAGCGTGGAGTTTTGTAACACTCTGTGATTGCCAATGCTTTTTCAACAGATACACCTTTCAGTTGAAGTAGTAGTTTGATGAAAGTTTCCGTAACAGTTAGAGGTTTGGTTTTCCTAGATGAGCTGTTCACAAATGAGAATGTCATTAGCTCACCCCCTTTTGGTTCTCTGCTGTAGCCTGTTAAATCTTTGTCCTGTAAAAATAATATCAACATAAATTTCAGGTTTGATAATGGTAAGTCTAGCAAGAAAACATTCCTTAAAAAAATTCGTTAACAATGTCATAAATGGAAGAAGGGGTACAATTTTTTTGGTGTAAGTTAAATGATTTAGATATAATATACTTGCATTTTTACTGCACATTTAGGTATAGTTTTGATAGAGTCAATAACTTACCTTATACTCTATAGTCAGTCTTTTAGTCATTATTGCCAAAAACCTAGCCGAGTTCTTCAAGGAATCAGTCTCATGAACTTTGAAATTATCTTGCACTCTTGTATTTTGTAGAGCTTGCATGAGTGACTGAATAGGCAAGCCTACATGCTTATTGCCCCCATAATTTTCAACCAAATAAATAACATTATCCAAACCAGACTTTCGCAATCTAAATTTCTGCTCATGAAATCTTCCATCCTTAATACTAGCTCCTAAATCATCCATTCGTTTTCTTTCCACAACATATGGAAGTACAAGTTCCTGATCTGTTTTGGTTTTGTGTTGTGCGACCCACATGAAATCTCCTACTTTCAAACTTCTGTATTCATGTTTCAGGTCTGGATATTTATTGAATTGGACAACTGTCGGATCGTTTTTCTTTGATGGTCTGAAAATTAAAAATTGTAATAAATTTTTGAAAACTTATAAAAAACAATCCTTTTTATATTAGACACTAGGTTTTTTTCAGATTATAGGAAGTGTAGACAGAGGAGGCTTATGTCCTACAGCTGATGATGAAGAGAAGATTAGAATAGTAGACTGGTATAGGTGGATGATGATGGTTTTTTTTCTGAGTGCATATAATTTTAATATTTTAGAAAAGTGTGTGACAGTAGACAATTTAGAAATAAATAACAAATGTTCCTGCTTTTGCTGCTACTAATGACTTGAGCCCGTATTTCCAAACATACAGGCATTGGCATTTGTATTCATCATCTCTTTTTACCCTCAATAAATACAGTTTCACATGCTACATGTTATTATGTATAGCTAGATCAAAATCTATCTTCAAAAACTGCATAGCACAACTGCAACTGCAAACTGCAACCCCGATGCAGAAACCAATAATGTTGGGTGAAAATAAGAAATTGGTTGAGTGATGTTGCTTTCAAGAATTTTATGTGTAGTAGTGGTTGATTATGAAAATCAATTGTGACAAACAAAAAAGTTAAATTGAATAGAAAACAGTTTTTTAGTTTTATTTTTAAAACAATGTTTTCCACTGAGGATAGGTCAATGAAAGGATTTTTTATTTATAAAATTAAAATCTATACATACCCACTGGTTTCACATTTATCTATCAACAAAATGACATCAAAAGAGCCTGCTGGCATTTCAACCACATCCAAACATGATACTTCAGGTGGTGATTCTCTAATTTCTGACGTTCCTGGCCTATCCAATTCTAATTGTATATCTGGTACATTTATCTGAGGACTGACATTGTTAAAAATAATATCATTTGCAGTTGGCACACTGGCTGATTCCTTTAAAAGTTGTTTTGCAGTTAAAACTCCTTGGTCAGTTAAGGAATATTCAACTTTTTTATTTTTTTTCTTACTAACCAGCCCTTTAGTTACAAGTCTTGTCATGTTAGACCAAGCTGTGTAAAATGAATCTGGCTTTCGTCTTGTGAAAGACTCTTCACTGTGTTTCTGGGCTTTTTCAATTAACTCTTCCTTTTTTAAAGCTGGATTGTGAGGATTTTCATTACAATTTTCAAGTAATGCCACTAAGATAGCATAACCCCCAGATCTCACAGCTGGTCTGTATGTAGTCCTACCTTTGGATTTTCTATTAGAAGCTTTACTTACTGAAGGTTCTGGATTGTTCAAATTGTTCTGTAAGTCAACATTTTCCTGGTTTTCTGTGCTTAGATCTGTTTTGCTAGAACTCTGTGAATTATTACAATGACCAGGATTATGATTTGGTGAACAGTGAAGACCAGAATCATTCCTTTGAGGGCTGTCTAGGTCCAGATCATAGGTTTCTGTATCAGAACCAGAAGGGTCATTTGTGAGCAAATTCTTATTGTAATTATATACTTCTAAACGCTTATCTAAGTATGCACATAATTTTTTATCAAAACCTTTAAGAATTGCACATTCAGCTCCACTTTGCAGAGGTAATGGATATTTGGATAGAGATGTCAATGCTTCTTTCAGGACTGACTCGAAGTTACTCTTTTTTTCGACCGCTTCTTCATGCAGTTCTTGGAGCCAAGTGCTGAAAAGAGGATTCGGTTTCGCATGTCTGAATGTGATCCTGCTTCCTTCAGGTAAAGCGCTCATTTTAGTTAGAAAAATAAAATACGGTAATTAAATGCTTGGTTTTCTTATTTATATATATTTCGCATATCTTTCATGGTAATAACTAAACTTAGTTCAAAATTCTTATAATCTTGACTTGACTTCGGCTGTTTGGCTGTCATTCATGCTCTCAAATTGTTATTGTCAATGTCAACTCAACAGGCTGTCTCGGTTGATATTTCTAAATCTATTATCTTAAAACGCTAAAAAAACATTTATAAATCAGTCTGTAAGATGTGATCTAAAATAAAATTAGATGAAACTACATAAATGCAAAAAAGTATCTTAAATTAAAGACCATTGTTGTTTTTATGTTATAATATACATTTGGAGTGTTCTATTTTGAACAAAATAAAAGTATGAGTACTAATATCCTTTGATGAGTATCCAAGTTTTCGAACGAACTGCTTTTTTTTTACCCCCACCCTTGCCCCGACCGGATTCGTTCGTTATTGTTCGGTTCGGTTCGGTTCGTTCGTTCGTTCGCGTCGACCGTGTCGTTGTCATAAAATCGCGTCGTCAAACAAAAATGGTATTCGAGTTGTCTTCGTAACCCGTGTTATTTTCAATATGTGCTATGTGAATCCGAAGTGGTTGTGATATTATTGTGCCCGATCGGAGAAAACAAATGCAAAATGTCGCTCGAAATTCCTTTGGCGACTACGGACGAGGTGAATTGAATTGGCTACTTCAGATACTACGTAGCTTTTTTTGCTAACAGTGGTGTTAATTTTTCGATTTTTGTACAGGTGATAGAGTTAGATCCAGATCAGTTACCTTCTGGAGAGGAAGTTCTGAGCATATTACAGCAGGAGCGGTCACAGCTTAGTGTTTGGATTAATGTTGCGGTAAGTAAACTTAACCTCTAAATTGTATCATGTAATCAGACTATTTTTATTTCTGTACTCTCGCTAAGCACTATAACGATTAGCTCTGCTGTTTCTGGTTATTATAACTAGTCAAAGCAATTAAAATGCTTCTTACTGAGAAATTGTGTAGTTTTATTGCTAGCGGTCACGTCAAATTAACCGCTTCGACATAACGAACCCTTTTGAATTAACTCCCGAACATCGACTTGTATTTTATTGTCCGTGGTATTTTTTTTTCTAAGTATTTTCGAAATGGCACAACTTGATATCTAATTAAAAACTTAGTTGAAATTATTAGTAGAAATAATTATTATAAATATTGTCTGTCCTGGAATTGATACAATGCATGCCTATTTGGCTGTTTAGCTGTCATTGGCCCAAGCTTAGTGCAGTGGCCACCTCTCCTGGAATATAATTAGTATTGCATAGTCTTTTTTTTTGTGGGAACTGCGGCCCAAGCCCTCTCATTCTGAGAGGAGGCCTGTGCCGAGGAGTGGGACTTATATAGGCTGGGATGATGATGATGATGATGAATCTTTTTCTAGCATAAATTCTTTTCTTTTTTAGCTTGCATATTACAAACAAAAAAAGATCGATGACTTCCTCAAAATCCTGGAGGCATCCAGGCAGGATGCAAACATCGACTACAGGGACTTTGAGCGGGACCAAATGCGTGGGCTGGACATGCTGGCCGCTTACTATGTTCAGGAGGCGAATAAAGAAAAATCCAAAGACAAAAAAAAGGATTTATTCACTAAAGCAACTTTGCTTTATACTATGGCCGATAAAATCATCATGTATGACCAAGTAAGTGGTAAAATTAAATTATGAGACTTCCATGTCCATGTAGGGATTATCAGTGATTTATTTTTGATTACGACATAATTTCTGTGAGATATCTAGATTGTTGTTTCAAATGTGGACAATCATGGTCAGTTTTATGTAAAAAAAAATACTAAATCTTTTTAAAGTTTGATACCAGTCTGCAAAACAAAACCAATATGGCAGGACTTCCCAACCATGCCCCCCTCAGCCAAATATCAGGGGGGTGGGGCGTAAAGGGCATGTTTGCATGTAGTTAATGTATAAAAAAAAATTGTTAAAAGTTAAGGGGGTATGAAAATAATTATTTTTGGTTTGGGCAGGCTTGGCAAAATAAATATTGGGAAATCCTGCTATGGAAACACCTAATTGACCGTCTGTTTGTCTGAAAAGACCCTTACTCTCAGTATCAAACTGAAAGTGTATGTTACTAGAGGAGAGTGTAAATGTAACGGCTGTCTTGTATGTAGGTAGATGTTGCTATCACAAGTCTTATTATTGTAGGTACATTGATGAATCACATGCTCTTTATTCTTATAGAGCCTGTTCTTGTGTTCTAGAATCATCTTCTCGGCAGAGCATACTTTTGCCTCCTCGAAGGTGATAAAATGGAGCAAGCTGATACACAATTTAACTTCGTACTGAACCAGTCCCCTAATAATGTACCATCGCTACTTGGTAAAGCCTGCATTGCCTTCAATCGTAAAGACTACAGGGGGGCATTAGCATTCTATAAGAAAGCTTTGAGGACGAATCCAGATAGTCCAGCTGCTTTACGATTGGGCATGGGCCATTGTTTTATGAAACTAAACAACCAGGAGAAAGCTAGGTAAGAAAATTTTGTATGTAATTCTAGATGCTCAAAACTATAAGCATGGTACGGTTTTTCCAGGAAGATGTAACTATTTTTTTTTAGCAACTTGTATCCTCTGATTTGAATGTATAGTCAGCAACAAAAATATACTTAAGTTTGAAGTGTCAAAAATATGTATACACGACTTTAATGCTTAAACATTAAGGTTGTGTATACACATATACATACATATTATTGGCATGTTGGCTGTATTCCTATCTTTGTTGATGACTGTACTTAACTGAAACACAAAAATTATGCAAGAACATACTTAATCAACTCTTAAATATATGTACCTGCTTTTCTGTATGAAATATCTATAAAATAGTATAAATCAAAACCAATGCAAAAGAAATCTTTGATGCTTAAAACTTTATTTACCTATATTTCAATTTAAAAATCTTTTTTTCAGAATGGCTTTTGAAAGAGCCCTTCAATTGGATCCTCAGTGTGTTGGCGCTCTAGTTGGGCTTTCAATTTTGAAGTTGAACTTACAAGAGAATGAGTCCAACAAAATGGCTGTTATAATGTTATCAAAAGCCTATGCTATAGATCCTAAAAACCCAATGGTGTTGAACCATTTGGCAAACCATTTCTTCTTTAAAAAAGTAAGTTACAACAAAAGAGAATGTTATTTTTTTTAATTAATATTTTTTTATGACATGACAATATTTATTTTTATTATTCATCGCAAAGTTATTGATATTATAAACCTATATCAGAAATACAGATTGTACATTATATCTATAGTTTTACTTAATCTATGCGATTCTGTGTGCCTTTGGGCAAAGGCCTCCCCTATTTATCTCCACTCTTCCCTATCATGTACTAATGTGGTCCAGATTTTATTCTTTTGGTCATGTCTTTGATTTCATCAGACCACCTTTTATTTATGGCCTCTAGGGTGCCATAGAGTATCAATTTTGCTCCACTTATCTCCTCCTTTAATAGTGCGCCAGGCCCACTTCCAGTTTATTTGCTTTCTATGGACAATATTCATGTATGTATAAATCTATACAAGTATGTTTATTTCATGCCTAGAGCCTGCAGTACGAGCATTACTTTGTTTGTAACTAGGTCAATAGGTGTCAATTGTCCCAAAACATATTTACTTACTTTTACAACATCATGACATTTGTATGTACCAATCCTGCTACAAATAATTTCTTTTCCAGGATTATAGCAAAGTGCAACACTTAGCACTCCATGCCTTCCACAATACTGAGAACGAAGCAATGCGAGCAGAGTCCTGTCACCATCTAGCTCGGGCGTTCCACGCCCAAGGCGATTGTGATCAAGCCTTTCAGTATTACTACCAGGCCACACAGTTTGCACCAGCCAACTTTGTTCTACCCCACTATGGGCTCGGACAGATGTACATTTATAGAGGAGACACTGAGAATGTAAGTGATGAATTTCTTTGTAGCTAGATTCATTGGATTACTTCAGTCAAAACAGATAAAATAATGTTTTAAAAAATAACTAATTTTAAAAAATAATCTACACATCATTATAATATAAGCTGCTCCTTTTATTAATGACTAACCTTTTGCTCACGAGTTCGTCGTCGAAGGTTTAACGCATCCCGCGAGAAAAATGCAATTTTCTGGGATAAAAACTACCCTATATCCTACCCAGGGTCTCAAGCTGTTACCATGTCAAATTTCGTCGCAAACGTTTCTGTGGTTTAAGAGTGAAAAGGTGACAAAAAGACGGAGCTACTTTCACATTTATAATATTAGTAAAGATTTGTGGATTACGAAGTAACAAAAGTACATCAGTGGCGAAGTGGAAGAAAATTTTGATGCCCTAACTGTAGTATTCCAGATATCATTATTCAACCATTCATTATAAAGAGGGGTATGCACGATTTCGTCACAGTATAAGTAATGGAAAATTTCGTGCTCATTCTAATCAGTCCGAATCGTAGGTGCGACAAAACTGTGAAATATTTATATTTTTAATCTAGATTTTATTTATTGTGGATTTTTTTCCGGAAATTTGCATAATTCCCGCGGGATAGCGATAAACGAATTCTGCGCGGACGGAATCGCGTGGGTAACGTAAGCGTGTGTAATATATTAACGGTGAATCAATTTAAATTGATTGATAGCCGTGGTGGCCTAGTGGTTTGACCTATCGCCTCTCAAGCAGAGGGTCGTGGGTTCAAATCCCGGCTCGCACCTCTGAGTTTTTCAAAATTCATGTGCGCAACTTACCACGAGCTCTGCGGTGAAGGAAAACATCGTGAGGAAACCTGCACAAAACTGCGAAGCAATTCAATGGTGCGTGTGAAGTTCCCAATCCGCACTGGGCCCGCGTGGGAACTATGGCCCAAGCCCTCTCATTCTGAGAGGAGGCCTGTGCCCAGCAGTGGGACGTATATAGGCTGAGATGATGATGATGATGAATTTAAATTGAACGTTGTATTATCGATTTATCATCTTTTATAGGCAGCACAATGCTTCGAAAAGGTTCTCAAAGCGCAGCCTGGCAATTACGAAACTATGAAGATATTGGGATCCCTGTACGCCAATTCTACGTCACAATCCAAGCGGGACATCGCTCGACAACATCTGAAGAAGGTTACGGAGCAATTTCCTGACGACGTGGAAGCCTGGATAGAGTTGGCGCAAATATTGGAGCAAAATGATTTGCAGGTACGTCTTGGGCTGGTGAAATAATTTATTGAATCTTGCCCCATACTACTAAGTGCAAAACTCGAACTTAAAGTACAATTCAATAGAATCTGACAATTTTCTACACATTTAACACACCCTAACGTGGGCACGCTTGATTATATATGTCCCTGTTGTTACAATTATCATCTAAAAGGAATCAAAAAATAATAATAGTCACATCACAAAGCCTTACGCAGCCCAGTGTTCATATTAGTAGACTGGTGGTGTCTACAGGATTGTCAGATTCTATTGAATTGGAGTATAGTGTGTTGCCGTCCCACTGACGCTTATGTCAGTTAATACGCGAGTGAAAGGAACGGTACGATCTTCGATTTGCTTTGATCACCCGCAACCATACGACATGATAGCTTCCTTCACCTTTCCTGTAAGAACACACACAAATCACATAAACCCAACTATCGCCACCACCACACTACACTGATATGTTTCGAACTCGGCTAAAGTTCATCTTCAGATCAACACCAGCATTCACCATGCTACTACAAGATGTTAGACCGTGCTACCAGTTGTTATTATTTTAATTTGACAGGGTTCACTGAATGCGTACAGCACTGCTATGAAGATTCTCAAAGAGAAAGTTAATGCAGATATACCTGCTGAAATACTTAATAACGTGGCTGCGTTGCACTACCGGTTGGGAAATCTTAACGAAGCTAAGACTTTCCTAGAAGAGGCCCTAGAAAGGTACGAAACAGCACAAATCATAAACCAGCTGAGTGCTGACAGCTTACAGCTTAGTGCTTAGTAAAAAAAAATACATTTTTTTTTTTTTAGGGAAAAAGCAGATGCTGAAACTCTAGACGCACAGTATTACAACTCTATAGCGGTGACGACTACGTACAACTTGGCGAGGCTAAATGAAGCACTCTGCATTTATAACAAGGCTGAGAAACTTTACAAAGACATTTTGAAGGAGCACCCCAATTACATTGATTGCTATTTGAGGTAAGAATGAAAGGCATACAATTATAGTTTGTATCAGGTAATAAATAGTACGGTCATAGTATTGTAATTGGATTGGTAATAGTATTGTTTTGGGGCCGTGGTGGTCTAGTGGTTTGACCTATCGCCTCTCAAGCATAGGGACGTGGGTTCAAATCCCGGCTCGCACCTCTGAGTTTTTCGAAATTCATGTGCGGAATTACGTTTGAAATTTACCACGAGCTTTGCGGTGAAGGAAAACATCGTGAGGAAACCTGCACAAACCTGCGAAGCAATTCAATGGTACGTGTGAAGTTCCCAACTCGCACTGGGCCCACATGGGAACTATCGCCCAAGCCCTCTCTGTATAGGCTGCGATGATGATGATGATGATGATGATTGTTTTGGGGGAGGCCTATGTCCAGCGTCCAGCAGTGGGCGTCTTTCGGCTGACATAATGATGACGAATGGTATTGTTGCATAGTACTCTAAAGCCGGGTCCGCTGCGACGTGTTTTTGTGTTTTTCTAACACCTAACATGTTTTTCTAACATAATTAAATTAATTTTGTAAAGATTTTCGTCGCAGCGGACCCGGCTTTAGTCTACACAAAATATTTTTTGTATAAAGTTCATCATTCATACCATTATTGACCAATGATAGCTTTTTAATGACCACCTTCATAAGTAGAATTAATAAATGTAATTTTTTTTCTCTGTGTATTTGTTTTCTGTATCACTTACTATTTCTGGTGTACAATAAAGAGTCTTTGTATTGTATTGTATTGTAGAAGAAATAAGCTTTTGAGCGTGTAATATGAGTTAATATTTCCTCTTTCTAACTTTTTTTTAAATTACAGGTTAGGTTGCATGGCCCGTGATAAGGGACAGATTTACGAGGCGTCGGATTGGTTCAAAGAAGCTCTGAAAGTTAACACGGAACATCCGGACACATGGTCGTTGATAGGCAACCTCCATTTGGCGCAGCAAGAGTGGGGGCCCGGACAAAAGAAGTTTGATCGGATACTGCAGAATCCCATCACATCTACTGATGCATACTCTTTGATTGCTCTTGGTAAAGTATATTTTAAAATGGCTTACGTATTTGTCACTATACTCTTTTCGACAACGGCCATCTGCCGAAAAATTCTCGAACGACGACCATGGAACGGCAAGCACAGCAGAGGACGTCTACCAACCAGACGGATGAGCTGGTTAAAGCCGCAGATTCAACGATGCAGGCCGCTTCCAACAGAAACTGACCAAAATATCATTTAATAAATATATGAAGCACTAATTAGGAAAGACCATCTGAACTATCGTAAATCATATTTTTATTTTCTTTCTGTAATCAACGCCATCTTGTGAGATAATGAAGGTTTACTTGGAGGTTGAGACATAGTCCACATAGATGGCGCCAATTCTTGCCAACGCTTCTGTACACGGTAGCGGACACAGATATAGATTACATTAGATAACGCAAACACCTTAATCTGTATGAAAATCAACCATGTCACTTTTTTTTATCTACTGCGACGTCTCAAGAGTGAATTAGTGATGTGAATTCCCCGATGTCCGCGTAAAATCGATTCAAATGCGCCGCCCGCCCGCGGTGTGGGGATCGAGTCAGTCACTAGTCATGATTAGTCAGTTAGCGGTCAGTCTTTGTATGGGGCCAACCCCAACGTTTGTGGCATTTGCGTAATCTAATGTAATCTATATCCTGTTAGAGGATCATTTCTTTTACTCTGTCGCATTGATAATCTTGTATGGCTTTTAATACGTGGCTGTAAAACGGCAAAGTACGAAAGTGTGCAGCTATTTTTGATGCTGATTGTAGAACAGATTACTATTGTATAATGAATACTGAGCGGCAAAAAATCTGACCCACAAATGTATGTAGTAATAGGTAAATTTATACGGAGAGTGGGCCAAATTTTGTGCCGCTGAGTTCATAATATCACGTGATTTGTAGGCAATGTGTGGCTCCAAACTCTACATCAGCCCTGCAGAGAAAAGGATCGAGAGAAGCGTCATCAGGATCGCGCGCTAGCCATGTACAAAACGGTGTTGAAGACCGACCCGAGAAACATTTGGGCAGCGAACGGAATTGGATGCGTACTGGCGCATAAGGTAGACATAAATTAATTATCCGGTACATTTTCAATGCTACTGAAAGTAAACTAGGGGTTATTTGGGGGGTTTGTGTGTTATTTTGTAAGGTATTTTATGGGCCAAGTTGCCTAAAATAAATGGATTTATTATTATTAATAAAAAGTTGTCCAAAATGAAATCCAAAGCTATTGTCCCCAAATGATAACTTGTAAACTAATTAAAAAAAAAAAACATTTCAAGTTTTGTTGAAAACCGTTCAAGCATTAAAATCAAACGAAAGAAGGTGTCAGTTTAACGATTATGTTAGCAATATTAATGATGGATTATTTTAAATAGGTTAAAATAGATTTAAAAATAAATCATACGTAAGCTAACTTACGTAAGCATAGAAAGGAAGTATATCTATAGGCTTTTTGCTTTGGGAAGGGTGAAAGCCAAAGTTACTTAGTTTTACTTATGTATGTATTTCTTGAACAGCCCCTAAGGAAAATGTGACTTTGTTGGCAAGATCGCTGGCCCAAGTCATGTATGTCTCTCTTTTTGCCTTGCTAATGTATATTACCTAAGAAAAGTTTGTATATTTCAATTTGCAATATTTTTATCCAGGGTTGCATAAACGAGGCCCGCGATATCTTCGCGCAAGTTCGCGAGGCGACGGCGGACTTTCCCGATGTTTGGATGAACATAGCGCACATTTATGTTGAACAGAAACAGTACTTAAATGCAATTCTTATGGTGAGTAAGAAGACTGACTCTTTCTTCCAGGTTGTTTATATATACTATAAAGATAAAAGGGCCCAAAATCACGCCTTGTGGTATTCCAAGCTTCACCCAGCGGATTCAAATTGCCAAACTCTTGCTAATGTCCACTTTTTGGATTTTCTGACTGAAATAGTACATACCATGATTCAGTTAACTAGCTGAAATGACGTAACATTAACTTTTTAAATGAACGCCTTTATGCAAATGTGCTTCAAGCAATCAAAAGCCTTTGAGATGTCACAGAAGATCATATTCCGAAAATTTTAATTAGGTATTGCTGTGCTTACGAATGATTGTTTCTACTATAGTACGAGAACTGCGTCCGTAAATTCCGCATGCATCACGACGTGGAGTGGCTGACGTGGCTCGCCCGCGCGCACGGGCTGGCTGGGCGGCCGCAGGCCGCGCGCGCCGCATTACTGAGGGCGCGGCGGGTCGCGCCGCACGACGCCGCTTTGCAGTACAATGCGGCCTTGACGCTGCGCCGGCTGGCGTCGCATGTGTTGAAGGATGAACGCTCGTCGTTGGACGTCGTGCTGAGAGCGGTGCACGAGCTGCAAGTGTCGCACAAGTGAGTACTGTGGTATTGAGGGAGAGGGAGGTAGGAGCGTAGTTGTACAATGCGGCGTTGACACTGCGCCGGCTGGCGTCGCATGTGTTGAAGGATGAACGCTCGTCGTTGGACGTCGTGCTGAGAGCGGTGCACGAGCTGCAAGTGTCGCACAAGTGAGTACTGTAGTATTGAGGGAGAGGGAGGTAGGAGCGTAGTTGTACAATGCGGCGTTGACACTGCGCCGGCTGGCGTCGCATGTGTTGAAGGATGAATGCTCGTCATTGGATGTCGCGTTGAGAGCGGTGCACGTGTTGCAAGTGTCGCACAAGTGAGTACCGTACTGCATAATGTATACTGAGGGAGATTGGCGTTTATCTTTTTAAAGTAATTGACGGATTTCACGTTCACCATTAGTAGATAATTTTTCATGAAATATAGAAGTTACGTGCCTTGGTTTTGCGCAGGTGTAGTTTTTGTGGAAAGGATCTGAAAATTGTGAAGTTATTTATTTGAAAACTGTATTTAAGAAAAGCCAGTACCAGCCGCAGGTTAAATATATGTTTAAAAAAAACTTTTACTTTTGGGATCTACTAAATTTCAGCCAAATCTGTAGTTTTACATGACAGCTCGTCAGAGAGTTGTAGTTATATACTCAACAATGTCTACGTTTTCTCAGACTAGATTTTTGAATGTGAAAACTTCGTTTTCATCTCTCCTGTTCGGAAAGTTTAATTTTCATGGGTAGATAGCCGGGTGGAAAATTGCGTTTTCTCCTCTAGGGTGGAAAGTAATTTTTTTTTTAATTTTTCGGCTAGCCACGACATCGAAGATAATTGAGTTACGTCAATGACATTTTTTTTTCACGTTTCGGCATGGCCATCTAGATGCACGTCGTGACCAACTCGATTTTTTTTATAGTCGGCCATGGCAAGTGGCCAGTCGAAAAGGTACCGTTGGAGGTTGGATAGGTATAAGTAAATTCAATTTATTATTATTCTCGTTTTTTTTTTGTATTTTAGTTTCCTCACAGTCGAAATGAAAAGTAGAGTGTCTAACTCGGGTGAAATAACCCATTTCCCCTCGAACTATTGGCGCTCTCACTTCGTTCGAGCGCCAGAAATATCTCGGGTGAAATGGGTCACTTTCCACCCTTGGTTATCAATCTACTATTACTTATTATTAATGGTGGTACGTCCCCTCAGGTACTTCCAGCGTCTGGCGTCGACGGAGAGCGGCGAGGGCGCGGAGCGCGCGCGCTACGAGCCGGCGGCGGCGGGCGCGGAGGCGCGCACGTGCGCCGACCTGCTGTCGCAGGCGCAGTGGCACGTGGCGCGCGCGCGCCGCCAGCACGTGGAGGAGGTCACGCTGAGGGACCGCCAGCGCGAGCAGCGGGACGCCTTCCGCCGGCAGCAGGTACCAGGCTCGAGCCGGCGGCGAGGGCGCGGAGGCGCGCACGTGCGCCGACCTGCTGTCGCAGGCGCAGTGGCACGTGGCGCGCGCGCGCCGCCAGCACGTGGAGGAGGTCACGCTGAGGGACCGCCAGCGCGAGCAGCGGGACGCCTTCCGCCGGCAGCAGGTACCAGGCTCGAGCCGGCGGCGAGGGCGCGGAGGCGCGCACGTGCGCCGACCTGCTGTCGCAGGCGCAGTGGCACGTGGCGCGCGCGCGCCGCCAGCACGTGGAGGAGGTCACGCTGAGGGACCGCCAGCGCGAGCAGCGGGACGCCTTCCGCCGGCAGCAGGTACCAGGCTCGAGCCGGCGGCGAGGGCGCGGAGGCGCGCACGTGCGCCGACCTGCTGTCGCAGGCGCAGTGGCACGTGGCGCGCGCGCGCCGCCAGCACGTGGAGGAGGTCACGCTGAGGGACCGCCAGCGCGAGCAGCGGGACGCCTTCCGCCGGCAGCAGGTACCAGGCTCGAGCCGGCGGCGAGGGCGCGGAGGCGCGCACGTGCGCCGACCTGCTGTCGCAGGCGCAGTGGCACGTGGCGCGCGCGCGCCGCCAGCACGTGGAGGAGGTCACGCTGAGGGACCGCCAGCGCGAGCAGCGGGACGCCTTCCGCCGGCAGCAGGTACCAGGCTCGAGCCGGCGGCGAGGGCGCGGAGGCGCGCACGTGCGCCGACCTGCTGTCGCAGGCGCAGTGGCACGTGGCGCGCGCGCGCCGCCAGCACGTGGAGGAGGTCACGCTGAGGGACCGCCAGCGCGAGCAGCGGGACGCCTTCCGCCGGCAGCAGGTACCAGGCTCGAGCCGGCGGCGAGGGCGCGGAGGCGCGCACGTGCGCCGACCTGCTGTCGCAGGCGCAGTGGCACGTGGCGCGCGCGCGCCGCCAGCACGTGGAGGAGGTCACGCTGAGGGACCGCCAGCGCGAGCAGCGGGACGCCTTCCGCCGGCAGCAGGTACCAGGCTCGAGCCGGCGGCGAGGGCGCGGAGGCGCGCACGTGCGCCGACCTGCTGTCGCAGGCGCAGTGGCACGTGGCGCGCGCGCGCCGCCAGCACGTGGAGGAGGTCACGCTGAGGGACCGCCAGCGCGAGCAGCGGGACGCCTTCCGCCGGCAGCAGGTACCAGGCTCGAGCCGGCGGCGAGGGCGCGGAGGCGCGCACGTGCGCCGACCTGCTGTCGCAGGCGCAGTGGCACGTGGCGCGCGCGCGCCGCCAGCACGTGGAGGAGGTCACGCTGAGGGACCGCCAGCGCGAGCAGCGGGACGCCTTCCGCCGGCAGCAGGTACCAGGCTCGAGCCGGCGGCGAGGGCGCGGAGGCGCGCACGTGCGCCGACCTGCTGTCGCAGGCGCAGTGGCACGTGGCGCGCGCGCGCCGCCAGCACGTGGAGGAGGTCACGCTGAGGGACCGCCAGCGCGAGCAGCGGGACGCCTTCCGCCGGCAGCAGGTACCAGGCTCGAGCCGGCGGCGAGGGCGCGGAGGCGCGCACGTGCGCCGACCTGCTGTCGCAGGCGCAGTGGCACGTGGCGCGCGCGCGCCGCCAGCACGTGGAGGTCACGCTGAGGGACCGCCAGCGCGAGCAGCGGGACGCCTTCCGCCGGCAGCAGGTACCAGGCTCGAGCCGGCGGCGAGGGCGCGGAGGCGCGCACGTGCGCCGACCTGCTGTCGCAGGCGCAGTGGCACGTGGCGCGCGCGCGCCGCCAGCACGTGGAGGAGGTCACGCTGAGGGACCGCCAGCGCGAGCAGCGGGACGCCTTCCGCCGGCAGCAGGTACCAGGCTCGAGCCGGCGGCGAGGGCGCGGAGGCGCGCACGTGCGCCGACCTGCTGTCGCAGGCGCAGTGGCACGTGGCGCGCGCGCGCCGCCAGCACGTGGAGGAGGTCACGCTGAGGGACCGCCAGCGCGAGCAGCGGGACGCCTTCCGCCGGCAGCAGGTACCAGGCTCGAGCCGGCGGCGAGGGCGCGGAGGCGCGCACGTGCGCCGACCTGCTGTCGCAGGCGCAGTGGCACGTGGCGCGCGCGCGCCGCCAGCACGTGGAGGAGGTCACGCTGAGGGACCGCCAGCGCGAGCAGCGGGACGCCTTCCGCCGGCAGCAGGTACCAGGCTCGAGCCGGCGGCGAGGGCGCGGAGGCGCGCACGTGCGCCGACCTGCTGTCGCAGGCGCAGTGGCACGTGGCGCGCGCGCGCCGCCAGCACGTGGAGGAGGTCACGCTGAGGGACCGCCAGCGCGAGCAGCGGGACGCCTTCCGCCGGCAGCAGGTACCAGGCTCGAGCCGGCGGCGAGGGCGCGGAGGCGCGCACGTGCGCCGACCTGCTGTCGCAGGCGCAGTGGCACGTGGCGCGCGCGCGCCGCCAGCACGTGGAGGAGGTCACGCTGAGGGACCGCCAGCGCGAGCAGCGGGACGCCTTCCGCCGGCAGCAGGTACCAGGCTCGAGCCGGCGGCGAGGGCGCGGAGGCGCGCACGTGCGCCGACCTGCTGTCGCAGGCGCAGTGGCACGTGGCGCGCGCGCGCCGCCAGCACGTGGAGGAGGTCACGCTGAGGGACCGCCAGCGCGAGCAGCGGGACGCCTTCCGCCGGCAGCAGGTACCAGGCTCGAGCCGGCGGCGAGGGCGCGGAGGCGCGCACGTGCGCCGACCTGCTGTCGCAGGCGCAGTGGCACGTGGCGCGCGCGCGCCGCCAGCACGTGGAGGAGGTCACGCTGAGGGACCGCCAGCGCGAGCAGCGGGACGCCTTCCGCCGGCAGCAGGTACCAGGCTCGAGCCGGCGGCGAGGGCGCGGAGGCGCGCACGTGCGCCGACCTGCTGTCGCAGGCGCAGTGGCACGTGGCGCGCGCGCGCCGCCAGCACGTGGAGGAGGTCACGCTGAGGGACCGCCAGCGCGAGCAGCGGGACGCCTTCCGCCGGCAGCAGGTACCAGGCTCGAGCCGGCGGCGAGGGCGCGGAGGCGCGCACGTGCGCCGACCTGCTGTCGCAGGCGCAGTGGCACGTGGCGCGCGCGCGCCGCCAGCACGTGGAGGAGGTCACGCTGAGGGACCGCCAGCGCGAGCAGCGGGACGCCTTCCGCCGGCAGCAGGTACCAGGCTCGAGCCGGCGGCGAGGGCGCGGAGGCGCGCACGTGCGCCGACCTGCTGTCGCAGGCGCAGTGGCACGTGGCGCGCGCGCGCCGCCAGCACGTGGAGGAGGTCACGCTGAGGGACCGCCAGCGCGAGCAGCGGGACGCCTTCCGCCGGCAGCAGGTACCAGGCTCGAGCCGGCGGCGAGGGCGCGGAGGCGCGCACGTGCGCCGACCTGCTGTCGCAGGCGCAGTGGCACGTGGCGCGCGCGCGCCGCCAGCACGTGGAGGAGGTCACGCTGAGGGACCGCCAGCGCGAGCAGCGGGACGCCTTCCGCCGGCAGCAGGTACCAGGCTCGAGCCGGCGGCGAGGGCGCGGAGGCGCGCACGTGCGCCGACCTGCTGTCGCAGGCGCAGTGGCACGTGGCGCGCGCGCGCCGCCAGCACGTGGAGGAGGTCACGCTGAGGGACCGCCAGCGCGAGCAGCGGGACGCCTTCCGCCGGCAGCAGGTACCAGGCTCGAGCCGGCGGCGAGGGCGCGGAGGCGCGCACGTGCGCCGACCTGCTGTCGCAGGCGCAGTGGCACGTGGCGCGCGCGCGCCGCCAGCACGTGGAGGAGGTCACGCTGAGGGACCGCCAGCGCGAGCAGCGGGACGCCTTCCGCCGGCAGCAGGTACCAGGCTCGAGCCGGCGGCGAGGGCGCGGAGGCGCGCACGTGCGCCGACCTGCTGTCGCAGGCGCAGTGGCACGTGGCGCGCGCGCGCCGCCAGCACGTGGAGGAGGTCACGCTGAGGGACCGCCAGCGCGAGCAGCGGGACGCCTTCCGCCGGCAGCAGGTACCAGGCTCGAGCCGGCGGCGAGGGCGCGGAGGCGCGCACGTGCGCCGACCTGCTGTCGCAGGCGCAGTGGCACGTGGCGCGCGCGCGCCGCCAGCACGTGGAGGAGGTCACGCTGAGGGACCGCCAGCGCGAGCAGCGGGACGCCTTCCGCCGGCAGCAGGTACCAGGCTCGAGCCGGCGGCGAGGGCGCGGAGGCGCGCACGTGCGCCGACCTGCTGTCGCAGGCGCAGTGGCACGTGGCGCGCGCGCGCCGCCAGCACGTGGAGGAGGTCACGCTGAGGGACCGCCAGCGCGAGCAGCGGGACGCCTTCCGCCGGCAGCAGGTACCAGGCTCGAGCCGGCGGCGAGGGCGCGGAGGCGCGCACGTGCGCCGACCTGCTGTCGCAGGCGCAGTGGCACGTGGCGCGCGCGCGCCGCCAGCACGTGGAGGAGGTCACGCTGAGGGACCGCCAGCGCGAGCAGCGGGACGCCTTCCGCCGGCAGCAGGTACCAGGCTCGAGCCGGCGGCGAGGGCGCGGAGGCGCGCACGTGCGCCGACCTGCTGTCGCAGGCGCAGTGGCACGTGGCGCGCGCGCGCCGCCAGCACGTGGAGGAGGTCACGCTGAGGGACCGCCAGCGCGAGCAGCGGGACGCCTTCCGCCGGCAGCAGGTACCAGGCTCGAGCCGGCGGCGAGGGCGCGGAGGCGCGCACGTGCGCCGACCTGCTGTCGCAGGCGCAGTGGCACGTGGCGCGCGCGCGCCGCCAGCACGTGGAGGAGGTCACGCTGAGGGACCGCCAGCGCGAGCAGCGGGACGCCTTCCGCCGGCAGCAGGTACCAGGCTCGAGCCGGCGGCGAGGGCGCGGAGGCGCGCACGTGCGCCGACCTGCTGTCGCAGGCGCAGTGGCACGTGGCGCGCGCGCGCCGCCAGCACGTGGAGGAGGTCACGCTGAGGGACCGCCAGCGCGAGCAGCGGGACGCCTTCCGCCGGCAGCAGGTACCAGGCTCGAGCCGGCGGCGAGGGCGCGGAGGCGCGCACGTGCGCCGACCTGCTGTCGCAGGCGCAGTGGCACGTGGCGCGCGCGCGCCGCCAGCACGTGGAGGAGGTCACGCTGAGGGACCGCCAGCGCGAGCAGCGGGACGCCTTCCGCCAGCAGCAGGTACCAGGCTAACTAAGGAGGGCTAATGCTGGGGCCACACTAACGAGAAATGCCATTAATTATCGCGATAATGGACGTTAATCGTAAGTGTAGCCACAACTTAACCGGATAATTTGACAACGGCATTAACATCGCCGTTTGGCGTTAGGCGATAGGCAGCTCAAGTGGCAGTACATGGGCATTCACGTTGAACGTTCAAGTGTAGCCACCCACTTTAGCGCATTAAAAAATATCGCAATAATTATCACACTACTAAGGCATTGACGTTAGCCGCTAGTGTGGCCCCAGCATAAGGAGGTGCCAGAACTTTACCAGTTTTCCTTCAACTGTAGCCAAGTACCCAGGGTGTGCACCCAGGGGTATTGCAGATGCTTATGGGCGGTGGTGATCTCTTACCACCAGGAGACCCACTTGCTCGTTTGCCTTCCAGTCGAATAAAAAAAAACTGTAGTTTAAATTTAACTTAAACTCAGTGCTGCTGCGGAAGACTCCTTGCACCCCTGCGCAAAGTACGACACTAAAGGTAAGAGTTGACAGTGATTCCGGAGGAGCTGAAGACTTCGAGCCAACGGTGCCCGTTACCGACGCCCTAAGATCCTGCCCCACAGCAGGCGAGGAGTTCTCAGGTGAAAGCTTTCTACAGTAGCCATTTTTTCGCGTGCTTTATTTATTTTGTTTCTTAATTTGTCGCGACACGTTCCTTCGCCATCCCTAATTTCCTCCCGTCGCTCTTTCGAAAATTTCCATACAGTTCACTTCCCCTTTCTCGCACATTTTTTGGTCACGGGGGCGTCAGTGCTGTCGCAGACGCAGTTGACATAGGCCACTCCAATCGCACGCCGCTAAGCACGATCCTCGGCCACTCTCATCCATTTCTTGCCAGCCACCTTGCGCAGCAAGATCTTGCCGCGGATTGGTAAGCGCAGCGTAGGACGCCCACCGAGATGGGCGGATGACTTGCTTAAAGCCGCGGGTTCACGGTGGATGCAAGCAGCTGCCAACCGAAGCGACTGGAGGTCTATGAGGGAGACCTATGTCCAACAGTACACGTGAAACTACCGCGAGACTCACTCATATTAAATGTTTGAACTACGACATTTGAATATTGAAAATAATTAGCAAAACCGAATTGGGCAAGATATAGGTTTCACTTACAGTTTGTTCTGGCTCTTTTCCTCAGTCCCAGGGACACATTTAAGACACAATCACAGCACTTTCAGAGTTTTTATGAATAATTTAAAAGAGCGCGCGCCGGCCGGCATTCATTTCGAGCTGTCAATTTTGCGCAACTGACTGGTGGCGCCGCCGTGCGGTAGAAAGCGGAAAGTTCATTCAGCCAGTATGTTTTTGATATGTGCAGGAGGTTTTAATGCACATATTACTAATTATATCTGCCCAATGTAACGTACATAAACCCCCCACCGGGAATCTACCCAGATTCCCCAGTTTACAAACCAAACCAGGGATGGTATTGAATAAGGTAAGTGGACTGTATAGTGTAAGTATTTGTTGACTTAGTGAACTAAACACGTGTAACTGTAAATTGAGTAAATAAATGACTTATTTCGAACCTAAAATTGTCATAAATTTGACACCTTCTTGCGTCAAATTCATGCAAAGAAACAAAGGAAAAATAAAATTATGCTGAATCCAGTTCCATAGGAAGTGGACTAAGCTTTACAACGGGTCGCGTGTATTTGCCATTCTGGGTTTTACTTTTACCACCCGTACAACTCCATTAGCTCCTGGATAAAGTTCCGTCACGCGACCGAGAGGCCATTGAAGCGGAGGAGCGTCAGCATGAATAAGGACGAGTTCGCCAACTTGAATATTACGACTACTCTTATGCCATTTTTGTCGCTGCTGCAGCGTGTGCAGATAATCGTTTCGCCACAATTTCCAAAATTGTTGGGAACTTTGTTGTACTAGCTGCCAGCGAGTTAGTCCGTAAGTTGGTTCGTCTAAGAGATCATACTCTGGACCGATATGTAAATATTTTTTTTGAAAATAGTCGATTAGTAATAAATAAATAACTAAGATAAGAATATTTGTAAAGTTGCACCTTTTGGGAAGTAATAATGGATACTTCTTTTGATACGGTAGGTCGGCGAAAGACAACCTACCCCCCACCCTGAGAAAACCGAGGGGGTCGACATAAGGTGCTAACCTTTTGAGTGATGAACTACAGCTGTAACCATTGGAAATTGCTTGGATATCAGCTGGAAAATGCTCTCGCTGAACGGATTTAATGAGCACATCGTGTGCGTTCTTTAAATCTGATAGAGACGAAGGACCCGTGTTCCTATTAGACTTCGTCGATCTACAATTGTTGATAAATTGAAAACAACGAGCTAAGACCTTTTGAAGTTTGCTAAAACTCGAATATTTTTCAGTTAAATCATAAACAAGGTTTGAATCACGTGTTGTGTCTTGCACGCTAGTTTGAGCCAAAGTCGCGCATGGAATTTTGAGTTCTGGCACATTTGCCGATTTAAATTGATCAATTGATTTTACTGGCCAATTATCTCTTGGTGCGTGTAGCCAGTTCGGTCCCCCGAGCCACTCCGCTGTCGCTAGCAGCACGGAGGGCAGCGCTCCGCGCGAGCACACGTCAGCGGGGTTGGCCGCGCCGCTCACGTGAAACCAACAATCGCTTTGCACGGTCTCCAAGATTTTGGAGACACGTGAAGCCACAAAGGTTTTGAGGTTGTGACTGGGTGTATTCAACCAACTCAGCACCATGGAGGAATCGGTAAACAAGAGTATTTCATGAACAGGAATTCGTTCAGACAATATTGACGTATATTTGACTAACTTGACTAACAAATGCGCAGCCATTAGCTCGAGACGTGGAATGGTCACTGTCTTCAAGGGTGCAACCTTGGATTTTGCAATGACTAGACTGACCTTCGAATCACCTTGATCGTTAAAGCTACGCAAATAAATGACCGCAGCTATTCCTTGAACTGAAGCATCGCAGAATCCTAGTATCTGGTAGTAGCTGTGCTGTTTGACAGTAACCTGGCGCTCGTGGCTAAAATTCGACAACAGCGGGAGCTCTGACATGTAGGTGAGCCACTCCTTTTCCAGTTCCGGAGGCAGCCGCTCATCCCAACCCAGCTGTTGGAGCCAGAGTTTCTGCATGAAGTATTTCGCGTAGAATATGCAGGGAGCCACGAAACCTAAGGGATCATATTGGCGACCTATCTGTGACAAGACACTGCGCTTGGTGATCGCCTGTGAAGCTGGAAGTGGATGGAATATGAAGGAAAACACATCTTCGGCGGGTCGCCACTGCAGACCTAAAACTTTTATGGACAGGTCCTTGTCATCCTCGAATGCAATGGGCGTTTCGCGGTGATCAGCTGGAACCCGAGCCAGTACTTGGGGACAGTTGCTAGCCCACTTACGAAGCAGAAATCCTCCTCCACTCAGCAACTCTAACAGTTCATCCTGTAGTCTAGCTGCTTCATCATAGCTGCTCACTGACCACAAAAGGTCATCGACGAAGAAACCCTTTTTTAGAACCTTGCTCGCTAAAGGATACTTCTCGCAGTCGTCGTCAGCCAGCTGATGCAGGACTCTGATCGCTAGGTACGGACTGCTAGCAACGCCGTATGTGATCGTGTTTAACTCATACACTTTTAAAGGTTGATCAGGTTGAAACCTCCACAAGATGTGTTGGTAATTGCGTTGAGATTTTTCGATCAATGTCATTCGAAACATTTTACAAATATCACTTGACAAGCAAATTTCATGTATACGAAAATTTATTAAAATCTCGTTAATATCTGCTTGAAGCTTAGAACCGGCGTAAACGACTGAATTCAAAGAATTATTATTTGTCGTTTTGCATGAGGCGTCAAAAACTACTCGGAGTTTTGTCGTGGTACTTGACGGTCGGAGAATACAAAAGTGAAGAATTATGTACTTAGAATCCACAGTACCAAAATCACCTACGCAAGTCATGTGACCAAGGCTTTCATATTCGGACATGAATTTATTATATTCTTCCTTAAGTTCCGGAAGACGATTCAGCTTTGTTTCTAAATTGTGGAAGCGGCGTAAAGCTTGTGGAGTCGAATCTCCGAGATCAAAACTAGGTTTGAACGGGTACTTCACTGTATAACGCCCCGTAGTATCGCGACTGTGTTCGTTTTGAAATAATTGTTCGACATACAAATCTTCTGGTTTTTTAGTGACGTCATACGGCACGTTTTCGGTCTCCCAGAAAGAGTTCATTATTTTATCGATACTACTAGTTTTATTAGCAGAGAACAAGTTGAGCGAGGCTGTATTCGACTCACAATCGTCACTCAGTACTGTCTGACCAGTAATGACATATCCGAATATGGAATGCATCGCGACGGGCAAACCCGGGTCACGTGGTAGTATATTTTGACCGTCATAAATGTAGGGGAACAAGTCACCTGCGATCAACAAGTCAACTGGAGCCGCCGAAAAGTAGTTCGGGTCAGCTAACTCGAGATTTTTGAAATTATTGATAACTTTGTTTGACAAGTTTACTGTAGGTAAGTTGCTAGTTATGTTACTTACGACAACAGTATCAGTGCTAAGCACCGGACCAGATGAGTTTCGTGGTTTAATTGAACATGTAACCAGACCGAAATCTTGCACTGGCGCACCTCCCAGACCCATGGGTTCAAACTGACACTTGCGTCGAGGCAAACCCAGGCGCTGGGCACACTCTTTTGTCATATAACCGGACATGGCACCGCTGTCAATGACTGCACGTACGGCGTGGTAAGTTCCCCATCGATCTGCGACGTGCACCATGGCAGTGCCTAACAGCACGGTTGAATTTGACGAACAAGTCAAGCCGACGTTTGGCATTGACTTTTGACTTTGATTTTGACCATTTGAAACGTTTTGAATACTTGAAATGTTTTGACCACTTGAAATGTTTTGACTACTTGAATCGTTTTGATTAATTGACGAATTTTGAACAGTTAGAACTGTGTCTAAGTGAATACTGTGATGGTGCGGTTGTTTACACAGCACACAACGCACTTTTGACGTACACTCGGACAACGAATGCTGACGAAAGCAATTTTCGCATAATTGAAGCTGTTTCACTTTGTCAAGACGCTGCACCGGTGTTAAATCAAAAAACTCGAAACATCGATAAGTTGAATGCGGCTTGTCGCAAAATAGACATCTATTTGATCGTTCGCTATTATTCTTACTCACAGCTGACAAGCACGGCTTTTGGAACTGCTTCGGTGCACTACTGTAATTAGCAGCATTATTATTATTTGTTCGAACAAAATTCGGCTTTGCAGTGGTGTTAGGAACACTCTTAGGCGTAAACTGAATTTTTGGTGTACTAATTTTAACCTCAGACATTTCCAAAACACGCGCCTGTTTCTCCACGAAATTAATCAGCTGTTCGTAAGTAGGTATATCGGTTTGATCTACAGATTGTTCGAATTCGCGCCTAGTGACGGGGTCTAAATTTCGCAATCCCATATAAAACAGTATGAAACTCGATAGGTTACTGATTTTCAAAAGTTTCAATGCTTTAACACACTCTTGATATGTTTGTAAAAATGTGTTTAGACCAGTAGCCGACTCAGTTGACAAAGGCTTAAATTGAAACAGCCGATCTAAATAGCTCGTAGCTAAGGCACGAGTGTTCTCAAATTTTTTGACTAGCAAAGCCCAAACTATCGGATAATTATCGGCCGTCACTGGCATCCCTTTGACCACAGTCAATGCCGAACCGCTGACTACGGAGAGCAGGTAATAAAACTTCTCAATGTTCGTAATATCATTGTTGTTATGAATTAAACTCGTAAACGTGTCATAAAATGTTTGCCAGTTTTCTAATTTACTATCGAAATGGAACAATTCTAGTTTAGGCAGCCGCGGCTTAGCTGACCGCGAGTCTGGCCCGGCAGCGCCCGGGCCGCGGCCCGCGGAGCGCGACGAAGGTCCGCTACCGCTGCCGTCACACGATTGCCAAGTGTCGCTATTAGCCTCCGCTACACTCAGAATACGGAAATACATGTCGATAAAGGTTTGAATTTCTTGATAATTTGGTTTAAATTTCGGGTTTTGTTTCTTATTGTAAGAATTTAACTCGAATATGCATTGTTCGAAACATTCCCGAGTCGAATGAAGTTCTTTGAGTCGCAAATTAAATTCGGGTAAACGCTCTGGTGGAGTTGATTTGGATAGTTCAAATAACGTTTGACATCGTATAAAAAGCAGTTCTTTTTTGTTGATAAGTTGTTCGACATCAAATTCTTTTTCGTCCATTTCGAATTAAAAAACAAAAGACGCGCGCGACGCGTTGCAAAGAACGAAAATTGAAAACGTTTATTTTATACGTATTATTCTAGGTAAATAACTTAGATTAGAAATAAGCCTGTTACCTTAAAACTGCGTGAAATGTGTGTTTTATGTGTATGAATGTGTATTTAGTTTGCAAACTGAGGATGCGGTTCGATTGACCAAAATGTTTGAACTACGACATTTGAATATTGAAAATAATTAGCAAAACCGAATTGGGCAAGATATAGGTTTCACTTACAGTTTGTTCTGGCTCTTTTCCTCAGTCCCAGGGACACATTTAAGACACAATCACAGCACTTTCAGAGTTTTTATGAATAATTTAAAAGAGCGCGCGCCGGCCGGCATTCATTTCGAGCTGTCAATTTTGCGCAACTGACTGGTGGCGCCGCCGTGCGGTAGAAAGCGGAAAGTTCATTCAGCCAGTATGTTTTTGATATGTGCAGGAGGTTTTAATGCACATATTACTAATTATATCTGCCCAATGTAACGTACATTAAATGATATTGTAACGGTTAACTCACGTCTTAAATCGAGTTTAACTTGACATGTTTTGGCTATTTCGTAGCCCTTCTTCAAAGGAGCACGCGACTCGGCGGCTGCCGCAACACGCGCACTACGCGCCACCGCTTTGCTCGCGCGACTGTCCGACGAAACTAACACTGACGCACAACTACCCACATTTTTATCGTCATTTTTATTGTCACTGTGTAATGTAGGGTAGCACACAATACTAACAACATCGCTCCGTAAAGGCACGTTCTCACCAAACGATGACGCAGCACGAGTACAAGTAGCGGCACGAGAGTTTAGCGCTGACGGTTATTGCGCAGAAGTCAAAAGTAAGGTATCACACGGGGAAGGGCGGGCGTGCGTAGCGCCGATTGGCTTTCCAGTCGCATTACGTCCCCCACGCCCATGCCCCCATGCGCAGCTATCCCTTCCACGGTTCACTCAGCGCTAAACTCTCATGCCGCTACTTGTATTTATTACTGTTTTCCAACTTGGAGGTACCGACCAACCACCGAGTCGCCTGCTCTTTTGAAGAAGGGCTACGAAATAGCCGGAAGCTAAACTCGATTTAAGACGTGAATTATCCGTTACAATATAATTTAACAGTACACGTCCTACGGCTGAGATGATGACGACCTTGCAAAGAATTTTAGAGAGAAGGAATTTTGAATTTGTCTCGTCATAGACCTCTAATTTCATAACGATTCATACTTTGCTTAATAGGAAGAAGAACGTCGTCGGCGCGCCGAGCAACACCAGAAGAGCACCGTTGAGCAGTCACAGAAGCGTCTCGAGTTCAAAGAGAAGACAAAGAATGCGATGCTGTTCGCAGATATGCCCCTCGAGAACAAGTCTAAGGGCTCGCGGCGGAGGAAGGACGAGTATGTCTCGGATTCCGGTAGCGGCAGCGATCGGCCCAATGATGAAAAGTTAGTATCAAATAATAATAAATAAATAAATATCACGGGACAATTCACACCAATTGACCTAGCCCCAAAGTAAGCTTAGCAAAGCTTGTGTTATGGGTACTAAGCAACGGATAAACATAATTAAGTATATAGATAGATACAGAACAAAATATTCGTATTTTTCATACATACTTGAATACATATTAAACATCCAAGACCCGAGAACAAACATTCGTATTCATCATACAAATATTTGCCCCGGCCGGGATTCGAACCCGGGACCTCAGGCTTCGTAGTCAGGTTTTCTAACCACTTGGCCATCCGGTCGTCGAAATAATAGTAGGTGAAAGGTAGTAAATGTAAATAGTACTTTAACCTTACATTTAACTACTACTAACTAATAAAATAAGAAGAATATAAACGTTATCAATCAATCAAATCCATACTACAATATTATAAATGCGAAAGTGTGTTTGTAGGTTTTTGTGTTTGTCCGTCTTTCACGCCATAACGGAGCGACGGATCGACGTGATTTTTGGCATAGAGATAGTTTATGGGCCAGAGAGTGACATATGCTACTTTTTATCCCGGAAAAATGCACAGTTCCCAGGGGAACAGCGCGCGATAACCGACTACCATGCGGGCGGACCCGCGGGCAAAAGCTATTAATTTATATGTAAACAATAGGTACACGCGAAACATGGTTACACAATTATTATGATGCTGGATGGTAAATAGATATTTAAAAGCCTTAGGTCGTACAGTTGTTTCTTAGGCAGAGTTTAGACTTGCAAGAAAAATCGTGCAAGTTGCATTACATTGCGAGGCGGTAAAGCCAACGCGTTTGTATTGGTCAATTGAGCGCCGCAATGTACTCGTTGCGGGAAACCGGTGGATGCAAGTGGCGAGTTGTCGTTCATTATGGCGTTCTAAGGGGGAGGCCTTTGTCCAGCAGTGGACGTCTTCCGGCTGATGATGATGATGATGAATGTACTCGTAAAACAACTTGCACGATTTTTCTTGCAAGTCTCGACTCGGCTTTACAACTAACATGCTTATCAACGTAAGCATACATAAACCCCCTTGCAAAAAAAGGGGCACCTATGGTTTTTGTATTTTATGTGCATGAAAGCTTACATTCTAAGCTTCAATGCGTAAAAATCTAAAAAACCATAGGTGCCCTATTTTTTTGTAAGGGGGTTTATTTCGACTGTCACAAACCCTTCATTGCCTGCTGTTTTTCAGACGCGAGAAGAAGAAGCGCAAAGAGAAGGGCGAGCGGAAAGGCAAGAAGCGCCGCGAGCGCGGCTCGGGCTCCGATAGCGACCGCCCGCCCAACAAGCGCGGACGGAAGAAGGTACGATATTACAGTTGTTATTTTATGACCGGAGAAGGGGATACAAACTTCTTTGGTCGCGGCTCGCTCCAGTATTTTTTCTCACACGAGCGCTTTTTATTAAACGCGTGAGAGGTTTACCCCTGTTTTGGTGTTGGAGGAGCTTTGCGTTCATACAAAAATACGTAATACACATAGCTATTGCAAGCGAGGTTGTAGTTCAATTAGTTAAGTTTAATAGTTTAACTCATTACTTAAGAGTAAATATTCTATGTAAAAATATTGCATGAATCGTTTTAAACCATACTTTACTTTAGTTTATTTATTCATTCAATACATCATTACATTATAATTTTCATAAATGTCAGTAATAAAAAATTGTATTGGAATCGTCAAATGTAATAAGATTAGTAATAATTAATAAAATAAAATTCTAAGCATGTCAATATGTGAATGAAAACAATTTAAATAAGACTGGTTCTGCTGAAGGAATCGTCAGAATGAAAACACATTGAAATTAACATTAAAAAAGAATAATGGCCAAATTGTCAAGGATATGTAGAAATTAGGAATAATTCAGTAACAATTTAAATGTCATAGAGTTGATAATATGTACTATGTAAGTAGAACATTTCATTAAATTATCAATTTTCCGCAGAAGGAAAAAGCCGGTCGCAAAGACAAAGCGAAGGCGGCTGATGAGAAACTCAGCGCTAAGCAGCGGCTCAAGATCGTGTCTAAAGAGACCATATCGACGTCCGAATCCGACTCGGACGCGGGTCGCGGTCGCAGTCGCAGTCGCAGCGGCAGTCGCAGTCGCAGCCGCAGCCCGCCGGCCAATAAGGGGAGGAAGAGGATCATGTCTAACAGTGATAGCGACAGGTACGTTACCTATGTCATACAGTAACTCATTTATAAAAATAATATAATAATAATTCATTTATTTATCGGATGACATAATTGATCCAGCTTTGTTAGTACCATTAAACCAATAAAATACTTATTAACTATGTTAGTGAGTTATACAAAACAAAACAAAACATTTACCGCCTAGCAGTCATGACAGCCTCTTAGTGCCTCATGAAAGGGGAGTAATACCTGAGGCCGTATTGCCTAATGTTTCTGACGCTCACGATCGCAATCAAATGACATATTTCGCATACAAAAACTGTCATTTGATTGCGATCGCGAGTGTCAGAAACGTTAGGCAATAATAAGGCCTCTGGCCGCCACAGTGGTCATGATGGGGTTGGGGCTGGCCCGCACCCGGCAAAGCAGAGAGACGAGTCTTTTTCGTATTATTGCGAAAAAGTCGTCAGTACGAGCCAGTTTATTGAAAAAGAATACGGTGTTTGACTATTTTTTATGTTTTATAAATTAAAAACTACACAATCCCTGTTATTGAATAGAGAAATATTGTTTAAGCTACCTTCACAAATAACAAAGTTATAAAGGTTTGAAATTCAAGATTAGACAGATAAAGACATACTGGCATGTGACGTCACACGCCAGTACCGCCATACTTGCTGCATAGACAAAAGCGCCTGAGAAAGAGACAGGTATATAGATTTTTCAAAAATCACTATTAATCCAATTTTCAACCGATTTAAGTTTTCTTTTCACTAAACACTGTCTGTATATCTATATTTTCATAATAATATTAGGATATTGCAAATGCAGAAGTTGTCAAATACCGTATTGCGAAACTGATGGCCGATGGGGTCAAAAAGTTCTCGAATGGCGTCCGCGGACCGGGAGACGTCGGGAGGAGGTGTCGGTAGGCCTCCAACAAGATGGAGCGACAACCTGGTTAAGATCGCGGGATCGCGGTGGATGCGGAAAGCACAATACCGGTCTGAGTGGAGAGCCTTGGGGAGGCCTATGTCCAGCAGTGGACGTCTTTCGGATGACATGATGATGATGAACTCATTTGTAGAAAACAGATTCAGAAACATCGATTTAGGTATTAGCGAATGATCGTAGATCGAGCTGATTGAAATTGTCTTTTTTTTGATAAATAAAAATTTAACAGACGGGTATAGCATGTATAGTCTACTAAGAAATTCCTTTACCACGCTAATTTTTAATGAAGGTATGGACAAAATATAATGGAACAACGATTAAAAATAATAATCTCAAATGATCTAGTGACATTATTTTATTATCTTCACAGGTCTCGCTCAAAAAGCCGTTCTAAATCTAGAAGCCGGTCGCGTGACGGCTCGGCCAAAAGCCGGTCTCGGTCGAAGAGCGGCTCACGGTCCAAGAGCCGATCCCGCTCTAAGAGTCGATCCCGCTCCAAAAGCGGTTCCCGGTCGAAGAGTAGGTCCCGATCGAAGAGTCGGTCCCGGTCGAAGAGTCAGTCCCGGTCGAAGAGTCGGTCTCGGTCGAAGAGCCGGTCTCGGTCGAAGAGTCGGTCGCGGTCGAAGAGTGCCTCGCGCTCGAAGAGCAGGTCAAGATCCAAGAGCCGGTCGAGGTCCAAGTCCAAGAGTGTGTCGAGATCGCGATCCAGGTAACGTATTTGTCAGACATAGGGTAAATGTTTTCTTTACGTAATCCATACTTGTTATATTACGATAAAACTTAGATTAAGATGTATAAATTCTTAGTTAAGTAATCATAGTGGATGCATTCTTGTACTGTAAGTCTATAAATTTATCAATAAAGAATACTACCACTAAAACTTGAGCAATCGTCTGTGTTTCATAGAAAACTGCTATGCGGCTATCACATTAAGTCGTTCTCCGCATGCTGCATGCGGAGACTGCAAAAGTGTAAAGAACACGGTAGTATAATTGGTCTAAGTAATTTGAAACAAGTTCAGCGACTGCGTTACGTGAACGACTCAGTGTGATCGCCGCTTAACTTGATTTGCAGAAGTATTAATGGTATAAAAACACTGAAACTGACAATAAATAAGTACTTAAACTTACTTAGTAGTGTAGTAGTTTACTTAGTAGTGTTGGCAATTAAATATTTTTCTTTCTTTCTTTCTTTCTTAAACTTAATTAAAACTGTAAATAAATAAACTACTGAATATTAACTTGTGTCGAATACATTAAGTCAATATTTACCAATTTTTTTTTATTTTTAGATATCTACATAAGTATTTGCACTTCACAGGTCAAAAAGCAAGTCCCGTTCGAAGAGTCGATCTCGGTCGAAGAGTCGGTCGCGGTCGAAGAGTGGTTCCCGGTCGAAGAGCGGCTCCCGCAGTCGCTCCGGCTCCCGATCCCGTTCCGGTTCACGGCACTCTCGCCCCGACACGCCCGTCTCCAGAAAGTCCGTGTCGGCCAGTGAAGATGAGGCTTAGCGGTACTTTTAGATTTTACCGAACTGTCGCCGAGATATTGTTAGGTTCAGATGGTATCTGTATAGACATAGCTGCACATAGGTCGACAGTTTTGCCTAGAATACAGCGTAAACTTGGAGATGTTTCTTTCACGCGGATGCAAAGTAGCCATGCCAGTTTCAATAAAATGTCTACTTGTATGCAGGTCTACAAGTATGTCAGTTTTTCATCTTATGTATATTTATTTAATTCTATACGACTCAATATTACGTAGAAACAACGGCCAAGATTCGGACAATGTGGCGATGTTTTTGAGATCGTCGTCTTGAGTAGATATGTGCAGCTTACTATACAAGAATGTGTAACATTATGACCTGCTAGTGATTTATATTGTAATATAGTATGCTAGGCAAAGATCTAGTATTCCCGAAAAGTCAATATTGCGGTAAAATGCCAAACTACGTTTGGTGTAACGTTAAAATGTATAATTTTATTTGTTTTAATTACTCTGTGTATACTTTTGTTTGATACTATATTCGTTTGATATAACGGTTATCTGACCAAGTATTTATTTTTCTTGTTTTGTTTCAAAATAATGCATCAGATTCATTGAGATCTTTATTTCGGGGTGGCTTTATATCTTACGACCCATCACATCATACCTGATTAAATCTTTCCTACTTTATAGTTTCTTTCAAAATTGTGAACTATCTTTTGTTTTATTTTTGATCTAATGACCATTATATTAAACGTGCGCCTACTTACTCTTAAGTAGAATGCGAAGATTTATACAAATGATGATGTAACTCAATCTTCAGTTGACATAGACAAAAAATGTATAATAAACGAATGTTATACCAAACGATAACCTGTTATTTCATTTAACGTTGTTATTACGGCATTACAATGCCGTAAGGTCGGGCTTTTTTGACCCATTGGAGGGTAACTTTAGCCCATATGAAAACCACGGACGGGGACAATAAACACAAGTTACTACATTAACATTACTAAAACCATACCTTTACCCTACGACTACCCTACGACACCCCTTACCCTTACCCTTGATACGATTTACCCTTGTTCCTAAGGGAATCTCCGTCTGTGGCCTCGTTCAGGGAGAGGTTAAAGAAATTATGGCTGGACACTGACACCTGAGGCGAGACTATTTAATGTTTAATGTTTATTGTTCTGTGTCCGTTTTTGTAATGTGTATTAATTTTGTTTTTAATGTAAATAATTTTGTATTTATTTTCTTTGTTTTTTGAGTATTTCTGTTTTTCTTTTTTCTTACCTTTACGGCACGTATTTTTAACCTTCTGTCTATCCTCTGTTGTAATATATTGTCCTCTCATAATTAGGTTAGCTGGAAGAGATCCCTTCTTAGGGATAAGCTCGCCTTTGTTCTCCTCTCTGTGTTTGTGTATTTTTATTTTTATGTGCAATAAAGAGTTTACATACATACATACATACGTACCATACCTTGAGCTGAAATACACGTACATCCATACTAATCTTATAAATGTCAAAAGTGTGTGTATGTATGTTTGTCTGTCTTTCTAGTCAAAACGGAGCGAAGGCGAAGGATCGACGTGATTTTTGGCATAAAAATAGTTTATGAGCCAGAGAGTGACATAGGCTACTTTTTATCCCAGAAAAATGCATTCCCGAGGGAACAGCATGCGCGATAACCGAATTCCAAGCAGGCAAAGCCGCGGGCAAAAGCTAGGTTTGTTTAATTTAAAGCAGCTTGTGCATATAAACGGACATAGTCACAGCTTGCGTCATTTTCGCCCTTTTTCTTTATTTACACTTCAAAAGACTAAGAACATTATTTCATATCATCATCATCATGTCAGCCGAAAGACGTCCACTGCTGGACATAGGCCTCCCCCAAGGCTCTCCATTCAAACCTGTCTTGTGCTTTTCGCATCCACCGCGATCCCGCGATCTTAGCCAGGTCGTCGCTCCATCTTGTTGGAGGCCTACCGACAGCTCGTCTCCCGGTCCGCGGACGCCATTCGAGAACCTTCCTCCTTATTTCATATATTTTAAGCATTTCTGAATGGTCTAACTATTGATTGTATACAAAGTTTAGATTTTTAAACTAAAATTGTGGAACCAATTTGAACCAATCACTGTCGAATAGAATAAAACAATCACCGAAATCGGTTCGTCGTAACAAAAAGTCGAAGGGGTAATAATGAAAACAGGTTTCATGAAAATGTTGTATATTTATCTAATTTTAAAATACATATTAGATAATTTGCTCTCAAGACACGCATTATCCGTAATATATATTTATAGATCAGCTTTAGTAATAAATAGCATACATAACTTTGTATCATAACATATAAGTACATCAGAAAACACAACCACTATAATTCTGAAGGAATACGCGTTTCATATATTGCTAAAATAATGTCAAATTCCGACTATGTATTCGCTATGTAATTATGTTATATTCGATCTAATGGACTATCAAAATGTTCATTAAATGCACATTTAAAATCTTAACTTTAATAATTGAGCGTCATACGTAACACGGCTAAAACTCTTTAGACTAAAACAACACGAACTATTTAGACTAGAGTCAATTAGTATTCGGATGATCATTCGAACATTTCAATCGTCTTTGCAGCTTATTTCTTAATGAAAATTAGGCAATTATTTTGACCACAATCACGTCCGATGTTCATAAATCCCATATTTGATGCCGGCTATATTCTATTTCTTACAACATGATTCAAATGACAGATGCCAAACTGACGGAACTAGAGTCCCTCCTACTGTTACGCAAACTATCGATACTTTTGCATGTACTAAAAGTGACTAGTGCTAAAAGTGACAATAGCATTATTAGTTGGTTTCAACGTTACGCTATCGAACTAAAAGTCTTATTTTAATTTTAAAATATAATTTATTCAATACGTGGAGTGTCACTTTCCGACTCTGACGAACAATCTTGCAAATTGATAATAAGTTCGTTTATTTTACCGCTTTTATTTTTACCGATAACCCTCACCCTAAAAATTGCGGCTTATTAAAACATTGTAAGGGCGTTCATTAAAGAAAGTAAGTTAATATAACACTGTCTATGCAGTAATTAATTTGTTAGCATATTTGAGTTCAGTTAGAACAATCAGCAGTTTTAATGTGATTTCATTTTGTCAAGCATTATAGCTCTGTCTGTTGGAAAAAATAAAAAAATTGTTACCGCCTCACAAAGTTACATAATCATCATGTGTCATTTGAATCAACTTAGAACAAATAGAATATAGATTGTAATATCCAGGCATCTCCTTAGCTGACCAGATAATAAAGGACGAGCAAAAACGCTTCGTATGAATTTCAGCTATAATTTGATTACATTTTTCACAACAATATACATTCTACGAATAACAAATTTTCGGAAGTGGATCGAATTTCACATTATCATGACAAGACATGTTTTTTCTAACGTAGGAACTGTCAAAAAATTGTACAGCACTCGATTACTTGGTGCACTATAATTTAGCGAATAAAAAACAACTTAGTAGTTTAGGCTGACACACATTAGACCCACCGATTTGTAGTTTACATCAAAAGTAGTTTTCATTTGGTGAAGGAAAATACATCCTTAATTTAAAATTAAATCTTAATCTGCTAATGAAAGACGATTGAAAGTGCGAACAACTTTCCATATTTGTGACTAGATTCCACCAAAATAATATCCATAAATTCTCGTTAAAAGCAACTAGTATCATAAAAAATCTCATTTGAAAACATTAAAAATAAAATCACAGCTGAAAGTACATTATCCTATAGTTCGAGTAAATCGTTATCTCTATAAAACGCTACGTGTTCTATACTTATTCAATCCCAATACATTTTCTCTCATTTAGAAACTAATTTAAAATACATTACAAATACGTAATTCTAAATCGCAATATTGGATTAAAAAATCGAGTAAAAATTCAAGAAAGTATTATGGCAGTTTCCGTTTATATTTTAATTTTCATTTAACTATTATAATAAGTAATATGGTCTCTTATTGCTTTGACTATAGTTAATTGGTGTGTTATGAGAGGTGTATTACATGACTAATTGCCACTATGTGTACGATATAATAGGGTTTACAAAACTTTATTTCTATTAACGATTTAGTGCAGAAAACGGCAGTAATGAGGGTTTTCACAGAGGCGAAATTTCGCTAGATGGCGCTAGTATCGTGAGGTCCGTTTGACGTTTGCTTGCGATTGGCTCATTTAGTTATTTAACCAATCACGAGCAAACGTCAAACGGACCTCAAGATACTAACGCCATCTAGCGATATTTTGCCTCTGTGAAAACTCTCATTAGCACGGAATGAAGCGTATCTTTAAGTACTTTACCCCCTTATTCATACTTTTTTTTGTCTATGTTTGGCGAAGGCAAATATGAAAATGATAGACAAATGTTAACGAATGTTAAATGAACACAAACTTAGCTAGTATGTATAGGAATAAGCAGGGGGCAAGTCTGAAAGACGAGAGGTGCTGTCATTTTTATGACAACGGATTGACGGATGATCGACTCACCATCTCTGTCTACTTTCCGTCTCTGTCTTATACCGTTGATTCGAGATTGTTAATACAGTGTGTGACTGCGCAGTAACTAGACGGGTCTATGAATGTCTTGCATAAAAAAAAACCTTTTTACTACGGATCCCGAAATGTTTACAAATTAACTATCGTGTCCCTATAACTAACTGCTATGCTGATATTTGACCTATTAAATATGTGATGAGGTGTGAAGTGGGTAATATATATATTATTATGAATTAATGGTGATTTATGTGACTATAAGTCGTGCTAAAATCATTAGAACTACACGCACGATGGACTATGACTACTGATGCGTTTTTTTTAATTAATTTTGAACCTATGATTTCATTTTTGTACGCAAAATTAGCACATAAAAATAATTACGCAATAATAGTTAATTTCAAGAAAATAACATTGTCAATTACTTTCAAATATATTGTCAACAGGTACGTTGTAATAAATAGTTTACTTTTTATGGAACATGTATGTATGTATAACTAAGATCAGTTTATGGCGCGACCCCTTTTGGTGTGAATAAATAATTAACCTTACTTACCTCCACTCTTGTATTTTCAAATTCTATTACAAATATTGAATGACGGTACACTATTATAATAGTGTATTTGGTGTCAAGTGTCCCATGATATTTATTATTATTATTATTTATAAATAATGCGCCACACTAGGGGTCACGACCTATAGAGGCCATATTGTCTAAAGCACAAGCATTCACATTAATCGCTTTCACCATTTTTTTCTGTGAAACGGTAAAGGATAAGGGTAGAAAGAGATAGGGAATACTTTCGCTTTAGACAATACGACTTCAGGTTGAAAAACTCCGTAGGAATTACCTAATGGTGTACGAAGTTTTAGACTGCTACAATAAGGGTGGATTCACACGCTGAAAATCGTCAACGAATAGGTACTTTTGAGTTATTCTCCCAATAGAAAGTCCAGTAGTCGAATTTAGTTATGAATTGACCCTAAAGAGCATAAAATGAGGGCATCACTTCCACGTGTTACATAGAAACTGGCACCGTTTCGCCCTAAAACGCTTGAACATGGCAACACTATATGGAACATTTTCGTCCCTCTCACCCGTTCTTCTGCTTTAGATCTTCTAACACGGATCCTTCCCATTCAGTTGGGGGTACGCAACGGCCCCGTTCGGCTGCGGCGCTCCAAGGAACGACGTGAATGTGGTGTCGCGGCTCATCGGCGGCTCCAGGCCCTCGATAGGGATGCAGTCCAGACTGGGGACCGTGTAGTCCCTAAAGATAATTCAAAATTAATACAAGCTATTTACTAACAGTACGGTCAAGGAAACTGTATCACGTACCAGGATTTGTGTGTGTTCTTACAGTGTGAAGGTGGAGGAACTGTATGAACACGCATATTTTGCATAAGCTTAGCTATCGTAAGGTCGCGGGTGAGCAAGGAAATTCTTTTAGTTCATTGGCACGTAATGCGACACAGCGACGTCAAGACAGAGTTGTTTTATATATTGTTTTTATGCTTTAAAAAAATTGCAACCTCCTCCTGAATAACTCCTAGTCTTCATATTTTTTCAACAACTGTCAGCGAACAACCTATAGTGCGCTACTCACATGGAGACGTTGTCGGGCACGTGATGCGACACGGCGTCGTGCACGAGCTGCGGCGGCGGCGCGGGCGCGGTGCGGCGCGACGCGAACAGGAACACTCCTACCATCGCCAACATGTATGACACGAAGTATAGCGCGTGGAACTGAAACACGACGAGCATTATAATTGGATGGCATGTATTGAACACTATCTATTGAATTACAGAATAGTAGATTGATAACCAAGGGTGGAAAGTGACCTATTTCACCCGAGATATTTCTGGCGCTCGAACGAAGTGAGAGCGCCAATAGTTCGAGGGGAAATGGGTTATTTCACCCGAGTTAGACACTCTACTTTTCATTTCGACTGTGAGGAAACTAAAATACTACAAAAAAACGAGAATAATAATAAATTGAATTTACTTATACCTATCCAACCTCCAACGGTACCTTTTCGACTGGCCACTTGCCATGGCAGACTATAAAAAAAAAATCGAGTTGGTCACGAACGTGCATCTAGATGGCCATGCCGAAACGTGAAAAAAAAAATGTCATTGACGTAACTCAATTATCTTTGATGTCATGGCTAGTCGAAAAATTAAAAAAAAAATACTTTCCACCCTAGAGGAGAAAACGCAATTTTCCACCCGGCTATCTACCCATGAAAATTAAACTTTCCGGACAGGAGAGATGAAAAAAATATGTCAGTATACAAAAATCTGCAAGCGTTTGAAAAATGTAGCGGACAGATAAGTGTCGGTAAAAAAGTTGATTGGCCCTTATAGGTATAGATGTGTCCTACCCGAAATATGGGAGAAAGGCAAAAGATTATTCAATATTTCTAATCTAAGAACTCCGCAAGGCTCGTCAAACATAAATAAAAAAAAACGTCTGGTAATATTGAAACTCACCTTAAACTGAAAAATATACATCCCCGCAATAAGGGTATAATAATCTGCAGACAGGAACGACAGATGCAGTATTATCGAGCCCGCATCCCGCAGCATGAAACTCTGCAGTATCTGGAATACTGTCTGCACAGAGCAGTAACTTCCCAACTGTACTAGTGTGTCCAACTCATACCAGTTGAAGGTTATCAGCTCGCTTAGTTCTAGGAAGAAGGTTTGGGTGCAGGAGACTATGCTGCCGATTAGGCCAAGGAGTGCCAAGTACTCGGGGCATGATTGTACTTTTAGCATCATCTCTTGAAGGACTGTCACCATAGCGAAGAGGAGTGATCCAGCGAGGCACAGCATGTCGCCGACTAATTGATTTTTACCTGAAATAGAATGTTTTCCATTTATTCCTTGCTTGTTACTTAATTTTGAGACAGTATAGTTTTAAATAACATAGTATAATTTCACGAATGAAATGAAATTAACAATAGTGGGCCATACATGTTTAATACAACTGGCCGTGGTAATTTTTTTATTTTTTATCATTAAATTCAACACCAGTAAAATAAAAGCCAGAATTGCATTTGAATGTGATATTAACTGAACTGAAAATCTAATATCAGTATTTTATGTTGTAATGCAATAAATAAATTGGGGTAACAATATTAACAGTACATGCCATGCACAGAACTACTAGATAAATAAACTGTTTTCTGTGGCAAAATTGAATATTTCTAACTATCGAACCTATTAAAGCCTAAACATAGCCTTTTTTACTAGCGGTATCGACACGCGTTTTAATTGACAGCGCGTTCGCATTTTCCCTTCCATAGAGTAGACATAGAACTCGCATATCGTGTTTGTATCGATGCATATACGTCCGTCGACGGCGCGTTTAAAAACATGGTGTCCAAAGCAGTGGTGTAGTGTGGAACTAACGTAGACGTGGGCGAAGTCGTATCAGCGAGGCCCCTTTTCTATGGTCGCATCGCATTTAATGAGGCCTTGTAAAGCCCTTTTAAGTGCGAGGGCCCACTTCACCCACGCCTAGCTGTGCCACTGGTCCAAAGGCCCCCTTGATGGTACCTGTTTAACTTTTTGAACTTCATCCACAAACAAACAAGAACAAACACTAAAATTAGATATTTAATAAAACACACCATCAGTAGGAGCTCCTTCGACATCAGCCCAGACCACGCACACAACGGCCATGAGCCCTAGTGTTGCCCCAGCAACGTGGGCGACCCCAAGTCTCTGCCCCCGCCACGCGCCACCCACCAAAGCTGCACCCACTCCACTGCACGCTAGAAGCTGTCAGCTGAGCACCGATGTAAACCGCTGAGACATTACCAGAAGCCAACTTGCTTCAACGTCCAGTGTGCATGCTATTATTACAATCCACCATTTACTGCAAATGGGAAAAATTTATGTTGAATTCCTTTGCGCTGTCTAAAAGTCGGTATGAGTTCAATTTAATTGTCACAATTCGAAATGTTTAGTGCACTCATGCCTCAAGAAATATGTCTGACAAACATCAAGTCTTTAGTTCCAGTGATAATAAATACTATACACAGTCTAATGTGTGTAGTATTTATTATCTCTGATTCTGAAGTTGGTGCATTTATATAATGTAGTTCTTAGTGTACATAAACAAACACTTTCTAAGTTTTTTATTTTATTTTCAATTTTGCTTTGCAGCTTAGTTGATCGAGTTAAATGAATAAGATCTAACACACATAACTTACCTGGATAGCTTACTAACTCCATTACAAAGCAAAGTGGGGAAGAATAAAACGAAGAGCGCTAAATATGGTATAACGAGTTGCGCCGTCGTCGGGAATTGCCAAGTAGCGCTCTGAAGCAATGTCGTAAGAATACATTTTCCGCTCAACAGTAAAGACAACACTTGACCCAAGAGTATACTTCGCCACACTTTCCTAAAACAAATAAGAAATAGGTCACGGTTTTATGTTTCTCATTCAAGTCCATAAAATACATGCCAATGTACGAACCATCGCCCTAGCTCCGAAAAATAAGCTTCAATTTTCTCACTGAAACTTGGGCTTTCCATTATTCCCGTGAGTAGTTATTGAAGCCTCAGGTGAGTTGCACTGCACAAAGGATTAAATCCTCGGGAAAACTTAAGAAATCGCGATTAATTCCCATTATTTTAACAGTAATGGGCTGGGAAGCAAAACATAATTTGACAGTTTCACAGCAGCACACAAAACCAGTGCTGCCAACGACACTGAATCTGATATAGCCATTTTTCACAGCTTGAGTAGCCTAATCTACCCAAATTTTAACTGAGGTCGCCGAAAATAGTATCCTGTGTCATATTACAGATTAGGTGTCAAATTTCATAACTCTAAGGGACTGTAAGATTAATAAGATATGTAAAATATTACTGGGAACCCTTTCACTGCGCTTGGTCAGTTTTATTGTTAAATTTGCATGTTATTTTAATTATTTTTTATTAATTTGTCCACTGTTTCCTTTTGGATCCCACTTACACTACATTTTGCGTGGAAGGTATTTTTTTTCTTGCGCTTATGTGAATTTGTATTGTGATTGTCTCCTTCAACTGCTATAAGGACCATGTCCTTCACACGGAGCAATAAATCTCTTTTTTATTATTCTGTGGTCCTTCAAGTAGCCTAAAAGGCGATCAGTCGGCATTGACAATTTTACGTCGCTGATTTCCATCCCGAGTAACATAATTGGCGACAAACCGACCACGTTGGCAACACTGCACAGGACAGTTCGATGTTTCGTTCTGAAACTGAAATAGGTACCGAAAAAAATGAAACCATAGAAATAATATAATAATATAATTATCTAAAAGGCCTTCCATTCGTAAAGTAAAACTTTCTACGAATCACATACACACACATCACATACAAAAGGCTACAACCGTTTAAGCTTATGACTTGGCTGGCTGTAAGGACCTAGATAGCTTTACCTTTCTTGATAAAAAAAAAACTCATTTGAGTTGAGTGAAAAAAGTGTGGTTATGTTTGTGTTGTTGTATGACATAGGTGGTTATTTTATTTAGTTTAATTTGCTAAAAAGAAATTAGAATTTTACTATCTAAACTTCTGTCGTTGAAGATTTGAATTTGTTTTGATTTTTTAAGAATAAAAGTATTCGAGTTAGCATGGGAGACGGTATGTAAATAATAATGTGTTCCTTGAGTAAACTTGGCGTCAGTTTTCATTGTTATTTATTTCGCAAAATATCTTGTATTTACAGAAGATGTAATCCGTAGACGTCTTTTAATCGATGGCGATGGTACCGGAGATGATAGAAGACTCAATGTGTTGTTAAAAACATTGATTAAATGGTGTAACAGTTCGGATGACAAACCAGAGGAGAGGTAAGGATTTTTCAAACACATATTCGGAATTTAACTACTAAAAAAGGTTTTAATAACAATCAACAATACTCTACTTTTTTTATAGTAAAGCAACTCATGACCGAATGCTGGCTCAACTCGCACAATGTGAGTTTGCTGTTACCAAGTCTCAGCTCGGCACGGAAATGATGAATGCAGAACTAAACAGCTACGAATCACTCTCGCAAATACTTGAAACTGGCATAGAGGTGGCTAAAGGCAATATAGAAAAGAGCAAAGCAGATCTTTTGCAAGCCAAGACTGTACGCAAGAATCGGATAGAATACGATGTTCTGGCAAAGGTAATCAGTGAACAGCCAGACAGAAAAGAAACATTAGAACGGCTTGGCACTTTGAAAACGGAACTGGCCGGTTTGGAAACTACAAAGCAACAGCTTGAAAGTCGTTTGGCGTTGAGAAAAAAACAGTTTCATGTGTTGGTTACATCTATACACCAGTTACAGGTGTTATTGGATGAACCGGAGGATACTGAGTCTATTTCTGATGTCGACATGAAAGATATTAGCAATGAATCTTAGTTGTGACTTAAGTTTAATATTTACTAAGTGATGATGTGGTAAAATGTATTTTTAAAAATTCTTAATAAACTCCACAGAATGATTTGTTTGTTTCAATTTGTACTTTTATTTACTTGTGTTTAGTTGAAATCTATTGTGTTGTCATAATTTGCATTTCTGTCATAAATCTGATTGCCACTTGGCAAAAAGGTTGTCTCCAGCCTCTTGCACTTCTGTCTGTCACATGCAACCAGCATGCAACCCAATTCAATATGAAGATAGTATCAATGATTCCGCCAAATTTTGAGGTCGTAAAAGACGCTATTGGTAGGTCATTAAGGGACTCTGTACCTACAATGTTTTCCCTGCTATTTGGCATGTATCACCATGCCATCTCTTCTACATGTCTGTCTACTCTGAAATTTTCTTGAGTACCATACTGATTTTTTGGCATTCCTGAAAAGTTGTGTTTTGGCTTCTACTACATTTCATCTCTGAAGGGTCATTATGACCAAAAAACATTGACCCTCATGAAATGCCTGCCTAAATAAAATTAAGTTGATAGGTACTCCAAAACTTTACACAGTACGCCACCAAGTGTAGGTACCTACCTAGTTATGAACGCCAGTATCACACGTGTACTGTACCACTACCATGAGTTTACCTACAGTGACCATACTCGATAGCGATGCCGTAAATTATTTTTAGAGGCGCTGTACAATTCTCCATACAAATAATTTACGCCGTCGCTATCGAGTACGGTCACTGCAAACTCATGGTAGTGGTACAGATTGAGTGTACTAAGTAAAGTGTATTCATTCTAAACTTCATTCAAACTTCCTTCCACCCCATTCAGCTTATAAATAAATAGCTTATAAATTTATTATTATTATTATTATTATTATACACCCACCCACATGACCCACTCTACCTACTACATTGCAGTCAAACTGCCACTACGTTTCCGAATACGTCTAACATCCAGTTCCCACACAATATTAGTTTCAATATCATTTCATTTCAGACTGCCCCTGAAACTTGAAATAGCTTTGCACGGAAATTGAATCGCTGAAAGTTGTACAGTCAGCGTCCAAAGCAGTGGGAGAAATAACTAAACCATTGCCATTTCGTGACCATAATTTGTAAGTCGGCTACACGTCTGTTGTGACACATAATAGCTGCTTCTATATTAGCATAAGCTTTTTCCCGCAGCTTCGACCGTACGGCCATTTTTTTACTTACCTAACGTGAATGTTAGATTTTAAAGAAAGAAGAAAGAAATCATTTATTCGTGACAAAGTAGCATAGCATAACAAAAAAAAAAGATATCGAAAAGTGCGAAATTATTATGTCACGAAATGGTCCCAAATCAGCAAAAATTGCCGGTCTTGCGAGCGGCGCTGTTTTGTATGTTTTGTTTTGTATGTTTTGTATTTTGTATGTTTTACTCAATTTTATCCTACAGGTATCCTACTTGACCCGAGCAAAAACTATGGGTAGGTATATAATGTTTGTCATACTACCTACTTATGTCCCAGCTTTCATCATTCGTCCGTTCAGCTGGGATTCCCTTGTGGTACAGCACTATGCGTCCGCACAGAACTGCCAAGCTTCGCCCCGCACTATGGCCTGCGGGGGGAGCAAAGGAGGGGCGGAGAGCTGCCGGCGCTCACGCCGCACGCCGCCAGTTGCCGAGACCTCGCCCGCGCGGAGCGCACGCTTCCCTTACTGCTGCTCGCAACGCTCAACTCTCGTACTCACTCGCTCGCTTTCAATTAACGCCAATAATCCGTTTCTCTATCTTGCAATTAATTTACTAACCGCTGTACTCTTATCGCAATTAAATATCCGTAACTCAAGCAACCAAGTTTTCATTCCGACTCGCTAACTACTTACATATAGGGCCTACCCCTATAACTGGTGACCCGCGACGGTGCTTTTAAAGATCAAACAGCTTATCATTAGTAAAGTAATATCAAACGCGCCGCGGCAAGATGACCGAGCAAGAGGAGGCGACACATGGCCTTAAAGACGCCGCCGGCGGCACCGGAAGCGGCATGGCGGTCGACCGCGTGGCGGTACGTTTGCCACCGTTTTGGCCCGAAGACGCGGAGGTTTGGTTCGCGCAGGTCGAAGCCCAATTCGCCATCGGAGGCATCAAATGCGATTCCACAAAATATTTTCAAGTCATCCGCGAACTGGACCATAAAACGGCGCGCGAAGTACGCGACATATTGACGAACCCGCCGCCATTACAAAAATACGACAAATTGAAAAATGAGTTGATCAGCAGACTTTCAATATCAAACGAAAATAGGCAACGGCAGCTTTTGACACACGAAGAATTGGGAGACCGCAGACCATCGCAATTTTATCGTCATCTTAAAGGTTTGGCTAAAGACAGCGTCAGCGAAGATTTTTTGAAAACCATGTGGTCAAGCCGTTTGCCGACGCACGTCCAGGCAATAATCGCTTCCCAGAAGTCAGCGACCCTTGAAGATTTAGCGACTTTGGCGGACCAGATAATGGACGTGGCTCCCGCTCCACCTCAGGTAGCGAGCGCTGCAGACACCAGTTCCGGTTTGTACAGGAAAATCGAAGAATTATCTCTGCAGATCGCGCAATTAACAGCAGGTAACGAGCGACGCTCCCGTTGGAACAACAGGTCGAAGTCACGCAACCGGTCGAAGTCACGCGGTCGGAGCCAGGCCCGGAAACCAGGTATGTGCTGGTACCACAGTAATTATGATGATAAAGCTAAGAAATGCGTGCCGCCTTGCAACTATAAGGCGGAAAACTAACGCGGCAGTCCATAGAAGCGACTACTGGCTGTCGCGCTAATACAAGTCGCTTATTTATAACTGACAAAGCTAGTAAAATACAATATCTCATAGACACTGGTTCCGACCTATGCGTGCTACCTCGTAAATTCAAATTTAATATAAAAGCACCTGATACTTACACATTAACAGCAGCAAATGGATCTGTAATACATACCTACGGACTTCTTAAGCAGCAACTGGACCTGGGATTAAGAAGGAATTTCACCTGGAATTTTGTTGTCGCAGATGTGGACAAACCTATAATTGGTGCAGATTTCCTCGCTCATTATGGACTCCTTATTGATTGCAGACAGAAAAAGCTTGTCGACAGCCTCACCTCAGTGTCATCCGCGGGTATGCTCCAGCAGTGTGAACAGGCAAGCATCAAAGCTATCTCCGGCCATAGTGAGTACCACAATTTATTAAAACAATACCCCAGTTTGCTGAAGCCATCTGGTGTGCCACAGGAAGTCAAACATTCCACTGTTCACTATATCAGAACGACTCCTGGCCCACCTGCTTTCTGTAGGCCAAGAAGATTAGCACCAGACCGACTAAAAATTGCCAAACAACAGTTCGAAGAAATGCTACATGAGGGTGTCGCGCGTCGATCTGATTCTCCTTGGGCTTCTGCCCTTCATCTTGTCCCGAAGAAAGGGAATGGCTGGCGACCATGTGGGGATTACCGAGCGCTCAACGCGCGCACAATCCCTGATAGGTATCCCGTCCGTCACATAGAAGATTATTCACATCGCTTGGCTGGTTGCAAAATATTTTCAAAAATTGATTTAGTTAAAGCCTACCATCAAATTCCCGTGTTTGAGGATGATGTTTGCAAGACAGCAATTACAACACCATTTGGCATGTTTGAATTCCCCTTCATGTCATTTGGACTAAGGAATGCTGCACAGACTTTCCAAAGATTTTTGGATGAGGTGCTAAGAGGTCTGGATTTTGTATTTTCTTACATTGACGATGTTCTTATTTTCTCTCATGACCATCAGGAGCACCTGGAACACCTGCAACAAGTCTTCAGCAGATTCCAAGACTACGGGATCCTCATCAACGAATCAAAGTGCTCATTTGGACAACAGGAAGTCAATTTCCTCGGCTTCATCATCTCAGCAGAAGGTACACGACCTATGGATGACAAGGTACAGACATTATTAGATTTCCCTGCACCCAAGACTGTTGGTGGTCTCCGTCGATTTCTTGGGATGCTTAATTTCTACCGAAGATTTGTCCCTCATGCTGCTGACAACCAAGCTCCTCTCAACAATATGCTGGCAGGTCCGAAAATTAAAAGCTCAACTGAACTAACTTGGAACCCAGACCAGCTGGTTGCTTTTCAAAACTGTAAGTCCAGTCTAGCTAAAGCTACATTATTAGCTCATCCAGAGGCAGATGCACCGCTGGCTCTTGTAACTGATGCGTCAAGTACAGCTTTGGGCGCAGTTCTACAACAACTAGTACATGATAAATGGCAACCTTTAGCTTTCTTCTCCAAGAAAATGTCACGAACACAGCAGCAATACAGTGCTTACGATCGGGAGTTACTCGCGATATATGAGAGTGTGAAACACTTTAGGTACATGGTCGAAGGAAGACATTTTGTGATTTATACAGACCACAAGCCAATAACGTTCGCATTCCAACAAAAAGACAGAAAGTGTTCCCCGAGGCAATTTAACTATTTAGATTTTATTTCGCAGTTCACGACTGACCTGCGACATATCTCAGGAAAAGATAACATCACTGCGGACACACTCTCGCGCATCGAGGCCATCTCCGTGCCACCTGACTTCGACGCCATCGCAGAAGCTCAACAGAGAGACGCTGAGCTGCGAGAACTCATTGCTACCCCATCTACATCTTTACGGTTGGAGAAAATACCCGTGCCAGGTACCAATGTTTACTTATATTGTGACACATCTCAGGCGAAACCTCGTCCTTTTGTCGTTCAAGAGCATCGAAGAAGGATTTTCAATGCAGTGCATGGCCTGTGTCACCCAGGAACAAAATCAACAACTAAGCTGGTCACTGATCGATTTGTATGGCCCTCTGTACGGAAAGATTGTCGTCTTTGGACACAAATGTGTGACCAGTGCCAACGCGCCAAAGTGCAGCGGCATACTTCTTCTCCATTGGAAAGGTTCAAAATGCCAGGAGAAAGATTTAGTCATGTACACATTGACCTAATAGGCCCGCTGCCTCCATCATCTGAATACAAATATTGTTTCACAGCAGTAGATAGATTTACCCGTTGGCCAGAAGTAAAACCACTTAAAGACATCTCAGCCGAAACTGTAGCTAATGCTTTATTGGAAACATGGATCTCACGCTTTGGTTGTCCACAGACTATTACCACTGACCAGGGAAGTCAGTTCACTTCACAACTCTTCAAGGCCTTGACAGACCTCTGCGGCATCCAGCTGAGACACACTACAGCATACCACCCAGCAGCTAATGGTATGGTCGAGCGCCTTCATCGCTGGTTGAAAGGAGCTATCATGGCCCACAACGACACGCGCTGGACGGACGTGCTACCAGTGGTGCTGCTCGGTCTACGCAGCGCCTGGAAGGACGATCTGAAATGCTCGACTGCAGAGATGGTGTATGGTGAGCCCTTGCGAATACCTGGTGAGTTCTTTCAAACCACTAACTCTAACACGCTGCAGCCAGCAGAATTTGTGAGCCAACTGAGAGAGCATATTTCTAAAGTAAAACCAGTGCCTGCATCTAGTCATTGCACGAAGTCAGTTTTTGTACACAAAGATTTAAAAACTTGCACCCATATTTATCTGCGCAAAGATGCACTCAGAGGTGCATTGCAACCGCCATACACTGGCCCACATCGTGTTCTCAGTAGAACAGACAAGACCGTCACTGTTGAATTATCCAGAGGACCAGTGACCGTCTCAATTGATCGTGTCAAACCTTCCTACTCTCAGAATGACACAGTTCCAACTTACCCTTTTTCTCCTCAGACTAAAAGAAATGTTCCTGTCCGTTTACCTACACCTGCACCTCCTGCCCCAGCTCCAGCTCCACTCCTAACTCCAGTTTCTGCTCCTCGTCCGGTCAAAACCACACGGTCTGGCCGACAAGTAAAATTTCCCGTTTGTTTTTCACCAGAACGCTGATTCTCCCAGGGGGGTGGTGTGGTACAGCACTATGCGTCCGCACAGAACTGCCAAGCTTCGCCCCGCACTATGGCCTGCGGGGGGAGCAAAGGAGGGGCGGAGAGCTGCCGGCGCTCACGCCGCACGCCGCCAGTTGCCAAGACCTCGCCCGCGCGGAGCGCACGCTTCCCTTACTGCTGCTCGCAACGCTCAACTCTCGTACTCACTCGCTCGCTTTCAATTAACGCCAATAATCCGTTTCTCTATCTTGCAATTAATTTACTAACCGCTGTACTCTTATCGCAATTAAATATCCGTAACTCAAGCAACCAAGTTTTCATTCCGACTCGCTAACTACTTACATATAGGTCCTACCCCTATACCCTTTCGTGCATGACTTATCTTATCGTTTGGATGTCTGTTACTCTTTCACGCAAAAACTACTGAATGGATTGGCATGAAATTTGGTATACAGATAATAAATACCCTGGATTAACATTAGGCTACTCGTCATCATCATCAGCCTATGTTCGTCCACTGCTGGACATAGGCCTCTCCCATGACACGCCACTGAACACGATCCTCGGCCACTCTCATCCAGCTCTTGCCAGCTGTCCTGCGAAGATCATCGCACCACCGAGTCTGAGGACGTCCTACGCTACGTTTGCCAATCCGTGGTGGTCTCCACTCAAGAACTCGTCTACCCCAACGGTTATCGGTTCTTCGGGTTATATGATCGGCCCATTGCCACTTCAGAGTGCTAATGGGCGTGCTAATAATAATTAGGCTACTATTTATCTCGAAATAATGTATGGTTACTGTGGGATCAAAAAAGGTTTAAGCTACATACCAATTCTGAGGGAGCGGAGCCACAGGCTAAAGCTAGTTTACAATATTAGCATCGACGTAACGAGCGCTACGCTGCGTAGCTCGTAGCAGGTGCTACGATTATAAACCGTTCGTTATCCGTAGATATTCGTTATCTTTTATATTTATGCCGCTTTTATACAACTGAATATAAAATTGAGTTATCTCATCTTCATACAATCCCGCTTATATAAAAGTAAAGTTAATGTGTGGGTGCGTGTTTGTTCAGTACAAAGGGCTTTGAGAATAACAGAATACGGGTACCTACTAAACGTATACACAGACCGATATTTAAACGGAATAAAATCCTAAATATAATTTTAAACGCTTCGTCTAGTCTTCTTTGTGGAACGTAAATGAAGAGAAGACTAAATTAGGTAAGTATACTTTTTGGGAATTTCCATTCATGGTGTGGTGATGACATAAAATCTCAGATTTATAATTCAACTGCCAGACCTAAAAAAAAATAGAAGAAAAGCCGGGTAAAGGCTAGTGCAATCTATTTTATTACATTGCAGTCTTGTCTTCCCCAAATAACAGCAATTTGTATGGAATGAACTAGGTGCAGAATTAGCGAGTATAATGGAATAGCTATCCTATGGGACCTTGCATGGTTAAGTACCACATACATAGCTAAGTACTACTAAAACATGAGACGTGTGAGCGACAAAGGCCGTGACCCTGGATGTGGATCATATCATAACTGATTCAGGACTCGTCCTTGGCGATACAGCGGGCTGATGTAGCATTTGTACCGGGAATAAGTTTCCGTGCGGAATACTTGACCAAGAAACGCTATACAGGCACAGTCAGTGCTTTCAATTGCCTGCCATAATTTAAATAATTATAATAACAACTAGCTTTTGCCGGCGGCTCCGCCCGCGTGGAATTAGGTTATCGCGCGCTGTTCCCTCGGGAACTATGCATTTTTCCGGGATAAAAAGTAGCCTATGTCACTCTCGGGCCCATAAACTATCTCTATGCTAAAAATCACGTCGATCCGTCGCTCCGTTACGGCGTGAAAGAGGGACATACAAACATACAAACACAAACATACAAACACACTTTCGCATTTATAATATTAGTATGGATTATCTGTACCTATGGGAAATTCTCAGAAATGTAGGAAAATATATTCTATCTAGATTCTAGTCTAGAACGAAAGAATACACACAAGTGAACATCGCATAGTACTCGTGCTGAGGCACCCACTTCAGTATCGTCCCAGCCTATATACGTCCCACTGCTGGGCACAGGCCTCCACTCAGAATGAGCATAGTTCCCACTTCAGACTGGTAGAAAATTATTTTCATGGTTTTTTGTAGTCGGTTCAATTTTTTGTTATAATTTTTTTTTATTTGTCTTCATTATGAGTATGACTTTAATTTTTGTGTTATATATTTTCCTTAAGCCTCGTAAAGCTCAGCGTTGTATATAAGTACAGGACTCATAGACTACATTAAGTTTAAAGGGCTTTAGGAGGTCAATATCCTAGTTACTTAAACGAAATGTTTAGTTTTTAGGACATTGTTAGTTAAATACTAAGCTCTAAGCTATGACTACGAGTACATGTTTGTAAAAACATGGTTATTCCTACCGTGTATCGACAACAGTAGTACCTATGTGGAGATCCGTGATAAAATGGAGTAACTCCACAATATATTGCACACGAATATAAACCATATCAGTCAAGCTTTACTGTCACGTATGGAAAAGATTCGCTTGCGTCCTTCCGTGGACTTAACATTTTGATGACAATCGACTCATGAAATTTTAGCCTCTGACTCATAGGTACACAACAAATAAAATATCATATTCAGTAAACTCTTTATGGCTAAGCAATTAGACGACCGTAAAAACAGGCGATTGTGAACTTTAACACCGCAGCCATCATATAACAAACTATAAAATGAATTAAGGGTTCGAATACACCTAGCAAGAATGTAAGATCGAATTCGTAACGAAGTGATCCGACAGAGAACCAAAGTTATCGACATAGCCCACCGCGTTTTTTTTATTCGACTGGATGGCAAACGAGCAAGTTCTCCTGATGGTAAGAGATCACCACCGCCCATAAACATCTGCAACACCAAGGGTATTGCAGATGCGTTGCCAAGCTAGAAGCCTAACATAGAAAGAAAGAAAGACATTTATTCACATTCACAAAGACACACAAATACAACAACAACAAAAAAAAAACAATAGACAGCAAACACAAACAAAACATAAAGGAAATACGAAAATAAAAATATACGATTTTGTGTGTCCCCGCAAAAGTGAAACGGCCGCTGACTCAGCATAATGCTGAGGCGTTAGACGCCACATAGGATACCTCAAGTACCTACCAGTCATTTCACCGGCTGTCTTACTCTCCATGCCGAAACAACAGTACAAGCACTGCTGCTTCACGGCAGGATTAGCGAGCAAGATGATGGTAGCAATCCGGGCGGACCTTGCACAAGGTCCTACCACCTGCACACCACGCGCGCTTAACACGCACGTTTATCACGCTGAAGTGGCAATGGGCCGGCCATATAACCCGAAGAACCGATAGCCGTTGGGGTAGACGAGATCTTGAGTGGAGACCGCGGATCGGCAAACGTAGCGTAGGACGTCCTCAGACTCGGTGGAGCGATGGTCTTCGCAGGGCGGCTGGCAAGAGCTGGATGAGAGCGGCCAAGGATCATTCTCAGTGGCGTGCCATGGGAGAGGCCTATGTCCAGCAGTGGACGAACATAGGCTGATGGTGATGATGATGACACCTAGCAAGTAAAAGTCACCGTGTGTGCTAAAGGCATTTCAAAATAATACTATATAGGTATAGTCATTGCTTCAGGTTTGATTCAGGTCATATGTAACCCGCCGTAGACACGACCCAAAAGGGTCTATTGCGTGCGAGTGTCAGAAACGTTAAGAAATTGGCCCTCTGCAGTGCTACTTTGTCTCAGTAAGCCATCATTGTTTCCAATTTTTAAAAAAATATTGATGTTTTTTGAAAAAATTGAAAACAATGATGGCTTACTGAAAATTCAAAGTTTTCAAAAACTTTGATGAACGAAAAATGTGCTGTTAAAACCAAGAGAGGTTGAAATCGTCTGCTCTAGGGTATTTTTTTTTATATGACTGGAAGGCAAACGAGCAAGTGGGTCTCCTGGTGGTAAGAGATCTCCACCACCCATAAACATCTGCAACACCAGGAGTATTGAAGATGCGTAGCCAAACTAGAGGCCTAAGTTGGAATACCTCAAGTGCCAGTAATTTCACCGGCTGTCTTACTCTCCACGCCGAAACACAACAGTGCAAGCACTGCTGCTTCACGGCAGGATTAGAGAGCAAGATGGTAGTAGCAATCCGGGCGGACCTTACACAAGGTCCTACCACCTGCACACCACGCGCGCTGTAACACACCACGCGCGCTTAACACGCACGTTTATCACGCTGAAGTGGCAATGGGCCGGCCATATAACCCGAAGAACCGATAGCCGTTGGGGTAGACGAGTTCTTGAGTGGAGACCGCGGATCGGCAAACGTAGCATAGAACGTCCTCAGACTCGGTGGAACATTTATCTTCGCAGGGCGGCTGGCAAGAGCCATAGGAGAGGCCTATGTCCAGCAGTGGACGAATATAGGCTGATGATGATGATGATGACACCTAGCAAGTAAAAGTCAGCGAGTGTGAGAAAGGCATTTCAAAACAATACTAGGTACCTATAGTCATTGCTTCAGGTTTGATTCAGGTCATATGTAACCCGCCGTAGACACGACCCAAGGGTCTATTGCGAGTGTTAGAAACGTTACACGCTATTGGCCCTTTGCAATGCTACTTTGTCTCAGTAAAAAACACCAAAAAACATCAAAGTTTTTGAAAAAATTGAAAACAATGATGGCTTACTGAAACATCAAAGTTTTCAAAAATTTTGTTGAACGAAAAGTGTACCGTAAAAACCAAGAGGTTGAAATCGTCTACTCTAGGGCCTCTATCACTCGCCCCTTTTACTTGACTCGTGTAATCGACGCTTTACGTAATAGATGATAGTGCGTCGTCGCGTCGTCGCGTGTTTGGAATTTTCTAGGTATTCCCTAATGGAGTAACTGTTTATTTAAAATGTCTATAAACAGTATTAATTATTGAGCGATCCATGTGCGGCGTGTAAAGTCGCGTCAAAAAGTTTTCGCTTTTCACGAGCTTTACGCTGAAGGAAAACGTGCGGAAACTCGCACAAAGGTGAACTACGGCCTGAGGCCTGCAGGGCTACCACGAAACTCGAAGTTCGTGTCGTGCGGTCCCTCTCGCTCTCGTATTAAATAGTATAAGTGTCAGAGGGACCGCACGACACGAACTTCGAGTTTCGAGTTTCGTAGTAGCCCTGCTGAGCTCTCATTCTGAGACAAAGTCTATGCCCAGCTGTGGGACGTTATGTAGGTTGAGATGATGATGATGATTTGTTGCGAAATTCAACCAGATTGACGTTCAAAGCATATAATTAAATTTATATATTTCAGCACGCTCCAAGAAAAGTTGTAAGAGAAATTGGCCTCGTTTTAACATAGCCTGGGGCTAAATCCATTTTCGAAGTAATACTAAACAGGCCCTGTACGATCTGCAAATTGAATTTCGTATCTTGTCGTTCCTCTTACGCTAATGTTATTTAGTAGGTACGTGAGAGGGACGGACGACACGAACTTCGATTTTCGAATGTCGTAGCACAGAATAAATAAAGTACAAGTAGTCGTAGTAGACCCCAGTTTTCCAGTTTCCAAGTCTAAAGCGTGACCGGCCCAACTGCGACCTTTTCTAAAAGCTGTTTTGAATACCCATTTCTTAACACAATGTAAGTTCTTCATGAGGTTATTTTACGGTAATGCTTGAAAAAGTTTTAAAAATGTAGAGTGGATTTTTAAATTTAATTTTACTTTCTAAATTACGTATTTTTACTGTTGTCTTGTTTTTAAAAAAGGGTTTCGGAGTTTCCCATTTACTTTAAAAGTTTAGCTATGTAGGTCTCTGTATTGAATTTAAATGAGAATTGCGATATTTAGCTTAAGTATAATATAGATTCATTTGAAATGGCTAAAATCATGCCCGTATAATAGAAAAAGTAGATCCCATCAAAAAAATAAATGTGAAAAATGCCAAGTTTGGAAACGATTTCGCTTTATACTTAAACGAAGAACTAACTGGAAACCAAGTTATTCCAAAACTCCTTTGATTACTTAATGTTATTTGCTACATAGTCCGACTGGGCAAGCTTTCTCTTTTTCATATTGCTCTTCTTTATTAATCTGCAGGGAATCATGATCATTTCTTTGGGTTATTCACTCCTACTCACGCTCCAATTCGAATGCTTGATGCTTTATTAGATCTTCGTCATAAGTAGATATATTGTGCTCAGACTCAATGATTAAAGTTGGTAAAACTGAACAACTTTCTCCAAGGAACACATGGAAGTCGAAAAACGAAAAAAAAAATTCAGACTCCCATACAAAATGTATTGATTAGCTGTTTTTCGACCTACCTATGTTCCTTGGAGAAAGTTGTTGTTACCCACCGTCCCCTAAAGGATCATCGTTAGGTTCCACCCGGTATATCCTACTAATATTATAAATGCGAAAATAAGCCTGTTTGTTTATTTGTTACCTCATCACGTCTAAACCGCTGAACCAGTTTATATGAATTTCGGTATATAGATAGTTTGAGTCCCGGAGAAGGACATAGATAGTTTTATCCTGGAAAATTGCGTAGTTCCCGCCCGCGGGATAGCGTAAACGAATCACGCAAACAGACTCGCGGGCAACAGTCTAGTGAAGTTATAATTATTATATAACAGCAATAAAACTATAAATTCTGTCTTTAATGTGAGTAGGTCTACGAACAAATAATAATATTTATTCGTAGGAGTAGGTATATATGCACTTTTCGAAGCATAATTGCGACAGTCAGCCGACTCAAGTCGACTAGTCGACTATACCCTTCATTACTTTAACGATAACACAGAAAAACCCTTAAGATATTTGCTTAAACAAAGTACATTTTTCCAGACAGACCTTAAAACTTTTTACCGCGCAAGTCCACGTTCACTCGCAGACGGCTACTGCTTGGCAGCCAAGCGCCGCGGCCACACGTGTCCCTCGCTCTCGCAAGCCCCGCGTAAATCATGCCTGCTTGGTGGGACTATCTCCGCTTCAACCAGCAAAACAATAAGAGGAACCTAGAGGAAGGCCTCTTCCAAATCGCATCCCAAACCTGCAACATCCTGGTCAAGGTTAACAATACGAACAATATTAACTTGACGAGGAACAATCGGAGTGACGAGTACGGCTGTGCTGGGCCTCCTGAGGCGAAGAGTTCCATGGAAATCTGCATCCCTAAGTTCAGGAAGAATTCGCTGACGGCGGGCTGTAACCCTGGACTTTCGGTGAGTACTTTGTGTATGTAAAATTTCATTGTTTTAGGTCCCAAATTAAAAACAAACCCTAATTAATTTTATTGAGTAGTTTTTATTTTATTTTATTATTTTATTTACTATTTATTCTTTTTGTTCGCTTAGATTTTTTTAATTTTGCTTGTTTGGTTTTTTTTTCATTGCAAATCTGTTTAACAATGTACCTCGTTGAATTAGGCTTTAAAACAAAACTTGTGTGTTATTTTCATTTAGACAATTTAGTAAGTTTTATTTAGGTATGGAACACAATAAATTAAAAAAAAAAACAAATTTAAAAACATTAATAAAAGTAAAACAAACTTTAACAATTTAGGTAAGTACTTAAATAAAATAACTGACAACACATTTGCACATATTTAAACAAGTTTTATCAGGTTATTTATATTTTGCTTTAACTAATTTTTGTTTAAAATTTTTCATTGAAATGAAAATGGGTTCATGTTTTGTTTAGTCGCTAGAGATTTAGGTTTTTAAATGTACAAATAAACATTGGTTAACATAAACATTATAACCATTAACATAAACATTAGTTTCTCATATCTATCACTGATAGTTTAAAAAAAGTAATATAAACAATAATAATAATATAAACAGTAATGTAATAATAGTAATGTAAGAGTTTAACCTTTGTGAATAAAACATCGTACAAAAAAAACAACCTCTTAGTTATGTTTGTGTCAATCTTAATATGTAGTATCTTAGATCCCAAGTGTATGTAAGTATAACGACCGGATGACCTAGTGGTTAGAGAACCTGACAATGAAGCTTGAGGTCCCGGGTTCGATTCCTGGCCGGGGCAAATATTTGTATGAATAATAGATACGAATGTTTGTTCTCGGGTCTTGGGTGGTTTATATGTATTTAAGTATGTATTTATTTATATGTAAGTATAAGTATGTTTATCCGTTGCCTAGTATCCACATGGGACAATTTGTTGGTGTCAATTGTCCCATGATATTTATTTATTATTTATTTATAAGTACCTATCAATAAAATTTCTACTTACATGTGATTTTTTGCTATTCTGTATCTCATATTTATATATTAGCGGATGAGCTTACTTAAATTATAAACATATAGTAAATAGTGAGAGACGGACGAACTGCTGTAACAAACACTGTTTAAGTATTCAAACATAACTTGAAGAACTTTTCACACTCAAGGTTTTTATGAAACGGCTGTTGCATTAAATATAGGTACGCCCGATCAAAATGACTTTATAATATGAAATCGATCCGAGCTAAGCTACTACGTTATAAACAGTAATTACAATTAAGTAAATGGCTAATATTATCTTGGCTAATTGGTTATATTTCTGGGTAAAAAAATAATAAGTTTTGGTAAAGTTTAATTTTTAATACTTTTTTTTTGCTGATTGTACTTTTTATTGACTACTTGTACTTTGTTGCTCTGGTTGAGTTCAAAACGTGTCAGTGTAGTGTGGTGTGGTGGTGATAGATGTGTGTTCTTACAGTGTGGAGGTGGAGGAAATGCTTGAACACGCATATTTTGCATAAACGTAGTTTCATAAGATCGCGGATGAACAAAGTTTAGTTCCTTTAGTTCATGACTATATTATCTTTGTAATTTTTTGTTTAATCGACAAAACAAAAAATGATTTTTTGACATATAATCTAGCTGACAGATTAATCAGATTATTTTTAGGAAACAGCCGATTTATGCTTGCTGCCACTTATTAGGTATATGAAGGTATCTAAAAAAAATACAAGTTACGATTGTTTACCAGTTTTATTACCTAAAGCAAATAAAAACAAAATATAGGTAGATACTTAGCCATGAGCTAAAACTCACGCGTAACATGCGTTGTAAATTAAAAGAAAGAAAGAAAGAAAAATTTATTTTGGCTCTATAAGTACCGCCTAAGACTAAGATTAAAACTAGCACTATAACTATATTAAATACATAGTGACACGACAGGACATCAAAAAGAGTCTCCACTCAGCATGTGTTGCCGCACATTATGTGCAGCAACGCTGGTTTTCTGTGTGTGTGTTAATTACAACTTGTAATGTAGTAGAGTCAGACTCTACGTAAGTTTAAAAGGTACTATCGATACTTCTTTGTTAAAAACTAGAATTCCTAATAGATAGATATGCAAACTAAATTATCCTATGAAGTTACGCTGAGTAAAGTTCAGTTATAAGATTATCAGTTTTACAATAAAAGCTTTTTAAAAGTAGTGACTTTAAACTTTAGAAAATTAAATAATCTGTACATCGCTTTTCAATATCTTTTCAACGGCATATGCGGTCAACGCCCTGACTTAGGTAACAACTTTCACATACTACTTACACAAAGAAGAAGATATCCCTTTATGGGATAAGTTCTTCTTTATCAGGTCTTTATAAATCTGTTTATTGTTATGTACAATAAAAAGTTATACATATATAAATAGGTACTAACTGGACAGAAAAGTGGTTGCTTTAGTTAGGGAAGTGGCTGAATTGATTGAAGTGGGACTGTCCTTGTAATAATGCACTAAGTCACACAGTGATTCACACAGTGTGTGATAGCAAATGTGCAATGACATCAATAATAACATAACCAACAAAAAGTTGGAAAATCCCCGACTTTGTCACTTTAAAGTTCAATATCTCAAAAATGGCTGAACCGATTTTGATGAAACATATCTAAGAACCATCGCTAGAAAACCTACTATCAAATAACAAAAACCGCATTCAAAGCAGTCCACCTGTTTAAGAACTACGGTGCCACAGACAGACACACAGACAGACCCACAGACAGATACACAGACAGACACACAGACAGATACTGACAGACACACAGACAGACATACAGACAGACACACATAGCGGTCAAACTTATAACACCCCTCTTTTTACGTCGGGGGTTAAAAATGTATCTGAAGACTAACTACATTCTTTCTCCTTGCATTATCTTAAAGCCACAGAGTAACTTGCATTGCATGCACGCACATATTAAAGTAGGAGCATTATACCAACATGCATAATACGTAACTCGTAAGACAGCTTAATCAATGCATTTTGCTCTAACAGACTCATCACAACACAATATAACTAGCGTTACTCATGCATGAGTTAAAAATAAAGGTGACGTTATAAATAATTTAAAGCAAAGCGACCTGCGATTATTGCATTCTTCAAACAAATAGTAGCCTGTCCTTGTCTAATGGACACAGGTGTAAAAGATGCATGCAAAGGCGCGCATCACTTTCAGTACTGCTTCAGAGTGCGTCGGCTATAAACGATTTCCGATACAGTGCTAATAAACTGTCTCCAACTGGTGTACTAGAAATTCGTGCAAGCTGATTCGTTTTGAGGTTAGTTTAATATTAAGTTTATTTTATTTCGCGTGGTATTGCGAGGCTAACGTCTATATCGATTTCGACCGCAGAGACGGGTCGAAGCCGTCGTAGTAACCTTGTTCCAATTTATTGCTATAAACATACCTCATGATTGTTTTGGGCTGTTTTTCATCAATCATTGTGGTCAAGTAGCATGCATGCATTATCACCATAATTTAAATAGTATATTACTAATAATATAACACATTATAGAAATCAGTAAATTGACGTTAAATTATATCTACATATTTATTTACAGAAAAAAAACCCATTTATTCACAACACAAGACACAACAAAAAGTCATTTATTACTTATAATGGTAGGTACAATTTTAAAACACACATACACATAAAAAAAAAAACAAAATAAAAGAAACAGACACACAGATAACTATCTTAAATATAAAATACATAAAACAAAAAGTAGTCCAGCGGTGGTGTAGCGGTATAGTACGCGGCACGGAATGCAGAGGACCTGGGTTCGATTCCCAGCGCTGGTCTTATTTTTCTGGTTTTTCTGTGCATTTATATTTTAGTTTGTATTTTCGATATGGGTTTTACGGGATGACCGTAAAAGTAACAAAAATTTGAGATTGAAATTAAAAATACAAAGATTCCAAAAACCAATCTTAAAACAAAAGTCTAAAACTAAAACAAATTATTTATAGCAGTTTCCTTAGGCAAGGTACCGATAATGCTAGCTGTGTTCTTTCTTTGACTGAGGAAGCTGCCATCTCTTTGATCCCCGGTGACGTCTATATTGTCTACTAACCCTTTACTAAGCTTCAAAGCGCTAGGACCCCACAGATCACACTGAACGGGACAAATTCGTAGCTATTCGGCAATAGCTAGATCTAGTAATTATATTGTATAGCGTTGCTTAGTTAGTATACAGTTTATTGCCCGCCCAGTGTGCTATTGAACCAACTGAATCGCGACCCAATGTAGAACCTTTCCACAGAAAAAGTCCTAGTGAATCACTAGGACTAAATCTTGATAATGCAACAAAGGCTTCGTGCGACAGGGTCCTATTCTACCGAATGTCACGCACGAAATTGTCAAGGTTTGTTATAATATTTGATTCCTGGCCCATCGTAGAACGCTCTTTCAACCCAACAAGCACTCTACAACAACAACAAGCGTTCTAATAGAACCCTGAATAGAACCCTGTCGCACGAAGCCTTTGTTGCATTATCAAGATTTATTTTGATAAGTGCGGCAAATGCTGGCTGCAATCTACCAAGTGTCACGCACGAACTTATGACATTTAATAATTACAAATTATAATACAGTCGCCATCAGATATATCGAAGCGGCCAAGGTGTCCAAATATTTCTGAGCAAGACCAAATTTCAATAAATTCTGCACACTATAAATACCATTTATATCATAGCTGTTGCAATTCCAAAAATATGTAAGCACTCTGTTTTCAATAATTTCTATACATACGACCAGCCAAAAATATCTGATCACACAAAACATCAAATTAATCTAAGCAATAAAGGCGTCCACAAATATCTGCACATTTAAGCAAAATATACCTTTATTCTTTGCGTTAAGGTTGAATGTGTCAATGCATGTCTGTCTTTATACCGAGTGGCAGCGTCAGGTATAAATGGAACCCTGAAGTCAGACAACTATCTATGACTTTGGATGTCAAGCTTACTGGTTAGTAATAGGGAATATTACTGCAATTTTAGTACAAAACCGTAAACAGTTTTTTGAGTATCAAATGGCATAATATCATATTATTTCAATTCTTTTTTTGGAAATATCCTCCTAAGTCCTTGCATACCTTATAAAAGACCAATTAAAACTAAGAATAACAACAGTTTAGAAAGTACAAATTGTTCATTGAATAAAGAATTCTAAGAATTTAGAAATAATATCCAAAACAGTAAAGCAGGTCAACCACGTCGGGTCTTAAGCACTAACTTTGTTAAAAAATGTTTCTATTGGTTAATGGAAAACATATTCCTCGCAACACATCCTCGCACATCTCTAGTGGAAACGCTGCTTAACTATCGATGTAAATATCAAGTTATTTTGTTAATAATAAGTAATAAAATGTTATCATGATTTTTAAAGGTACTAATACTCTTTGGTCATGATCTGTCATGGCGACAAAATAATAAAGAGAACTGACGTAATCATGGGTTTTCTAGTGTCGCCCCCTGCACAGAGCTTTGCCTAATATCTGGGGGCACGGCAGTGCCCCTGCCAAGTCGAGCAAAACAAAACAAAGGCACGGCAAAGATTTTACGTGAAGAAGTTTTGTTATTTGAAAAAACTCAATACAATACACTAAGAAACGTTTTCCGCAAAATAACTCAAATATACACCGTGTTTTAGGGTTCCGTAGCCAAAATGGCAAAAACGGAACCCTTACTTTTTTTTTTTTTATTCGACTGGAAGGCAAACGAGCAAGTGGGTCTTCTGGTGGTAAGAGATCACCACCGCCCATAAACATCTGCAACACCAGGGGTATTGCAGATGCGTTGCCAACCTAGAGGCCTAAGTTGGATTGGAATACCTCAAGTGCCAGTAATTTCACCGGCTTCCGCTATGTCTGTCTGTCTGTCCGTTCGCGGCTTTGCTCAGAGACTATCAATGCTAGAAAACTGTAATTTTGCACGAATATAATGTAAACTATGCCGACAAAACAGTACAATAAAAAAATCTAAACTAATTTTTTTTAGAGTACCTCCCATAGACGTAAAATGGGGGTGATTTTTTTTTCTCATCCAACCTTATAGTGTGGGGTATCGCTGGATAGATCTTTGAAAATCATTAGGGGGTTGCTAGAACAATTTTTCGATTCAGTGATTCGTTCGCAAAATATTATTCAACTTTAAAGCGCAAATTTTCATTAAAATCGAGCGTCAATATATTCTATTTTTGATTGAAATCTTTTGTTTGCTTTTCAGTTTGTTCGGCGGTTTAAATTTTTTGTTTAAAACTTTTTATACATTTACATGTACATTTTCAACTGACAAGAAAAACAAGGGGGAGGTTTTGAAGTCGACGCGTATATATTTTTTTATGTATGACCACGCATAACTTATTACATAGTAGTCCGATTTTCATAATTCTCTTTTTATTGGATAGGGTATACCTTGAAGTTGGTATTACATAAATTTGGAAAAAAAATACCACAAGGATAGGAAAAAGGTATACCTAGATTAAAAACTAACTTGTCGATAAAAAATAACCAATTTCTTAAAAAGCAAATGTTATATTATGTAAAAAATTGAGAAAAATCGTAAAAACGAATGCGATCCAAACTCAAAAGAAATAAAAACAATACCTCTCCTTGCAGTCGGGTAAAAAGCCATAAAACAATAATAAAACCTAAAAAAAATTAAGTCTAATTAAGTGTCGCTGAGATTTGAACCTTGGATCTCTGCTTTGAAAAGCAAACGAATGTTATTGGTGCCACGACGTGCCTTGACTAAGGGTTCGAAATTCGCCTTCATTTAGTTTTTGCTATATATCAGACGTTTTAACGATTCTGCTGAAAAGTAAAATAAGAGTTAGAGGCATATTCTGTCAAATTTGATTGAAGAGAAAAACATGAGACAGATGTATGTGATGACAAGTCTGTACTGTTTTCGATGATTGTCATATCGACATCGCTTACCTGAAATGAACAGATTTAAACTATTAGCTAATCTATTATGATCCATATGACAATGGCACAAGGTATATTTTGCTTAAATGTGCAGATATTTGTGGACGCCTTTATTGCTTAGATTAATTTGATGTTTTGTGTGATCAGATATTTTTGGCTGGTCGTATGTATAGAAATTATTGAAAACAGAGTGCTAACATATTTTTGGAATTGCAATAGCTGTGATATAAATGGTATTTATAGTGTGCAGAATTTATTGAAATTTGGTCTTGCTCAGAAATATTTGGACACCTTGGCCGCTTCGATATATCTGATGGCGACTGTACAATAGAACAAACATACCTAATGATAAAGATAAATGAAAAATATTTAAATTAAACTATCCTCTACTTAACAAACAAAATAAAATGAAACCTAAAACAACTAACTTAGAGTAGTTCCTTAGGCAAGATCCCGAAGATGGTGACAACATTTCCCCTTTGAAAAGCTATGCTAATTGTCGTGCCTACTTACTCGTATATACATATGTATAAACATACGTTATACTAAAAAGTTATACTTATATGGTGTACGCGCTTATAAGGCTGTCACTGATATTCGAATCACAAATTCCTATTGGAGTTTCTTATTTCATGATGGTGATTCATGATTTAGGTTGGTTGGATTTCTTTAGATACGGTTAGAAAATTATAAAATCGCTTCGCTCCCTTTCTATTCTCATTGGTCAATTTAATTTCACATGCAGCAGACAATAACTTTTGATTGGTTCAATTGTCGTTTCAGCATGCCAGGAATAAAATTCTGAAATATATTCTAAAAAGTCGTATCGTACTATGAAACACATATATTGATACGACCAATTACCGTAGTGGCCACATTTTCGAGCAGTGTCGTGAAAAGAAGGTATATTTTTTCCGCGCCCGCCAGTTCTACACTGGAATTCCCCTTAAAAACATTTAAAAATACATTTATTTATTAAATTAAGCTTTTCTTTGCGGATGTCCATATCAATGAACTAAAAGAATTTCTTCGCTCACTCAGAAAAGACATGCTTTTAGTTCATTTAAAAAAATAAAGTAATTAAAAAAACTAAAAAACCCGACTGCGATGTAAAAAATACAAAGTTTAAATGATTTCAATCATTACATTCTTCATAGAACTAAAAAGCACAAAATAAGCAAATCACTAAGGAAAGGACTTCATCACATTTCCTAACGTTGGGCATGCTGTTAAGGTTGATTAAGAGGTTTTACTAAAGAAGGTAGATATAAACGTAATCAGAACATTCCATCCTCGCCCTTTTCCACCTTTCCCAGTAGTTTACACAATTATGAATAGACTGAACTGAGAATGAAAATATGACAAATTAAGCATGACAACATTAAGAACCAAATTTCGTAGCAGGCGGGACCCATTTGCAAATTATAAATCGAAAGAAAATTAATGGGTCCCGCCTGCTACGAAATTTGGTTCTTAATGTTGTCATGCTTAATTTGTCATATTTTCATTCTCAGTTCAGTCTATTCATAATTGTGTAAACTACTGGGAAAGGTGGAAAAGGGCGAGGATGGAATGTTCTGATTACGTTTATATCTACCTTCTTTAGTAAAACCTCTTAATCAACCTTAACAGCATGCCCAACGTTAGGAAATGTGATGAAGTCCTTTCCTTAGTGATTTGCTTATTTTGTGCTTTTTAGTTCTATGAAGAATGTAATGATTGAAATCATTTAAACTTTGTATTTTTTACATCGCAGTCGGGTTTTTTAGTTTTTTTAATTACTTTATTTTATTTCTTGCTTTTTAGTATAGAACTACGAAAAATATGTAACTGCTTTGTTTTGAACTAAGATGTGTTATTTGGAGCTAGTTCAAGATTTCGCAAACGATTTAATTCTTGTAATGAATTGAGGTCATGAGGGTTATTTAATAGTTTTCTTGGATCTAGTGCACTAATGGCTAAGCTAAATCTGCAATAATTTCCATTTTTGAAGAAAGCGTGGGTATATTTGTGTGTTTGAAGTCGTTCTACTAAATCTTTCAATTCTTGGTCATCATCAGGCAGCTCACACGTTACGACTTGGTCAAGCATGTGAATACCTTCTGATGTATCAAATGAGGGCATATCATCACACCATACGACCGGGTGCCCTTTATTTCGCATACTTTTTAATGTCCGAAACTGATTACGCATAACAGGGTTCGCATGATCTATTTACGCCGAATCTTAAACTTGCCGAAACTTAGTTTGGCATAATTCTGTATAAGCCGAATCATGGTTTAGCCGAATTTTGTTTAGCATAATATTAACAAGGCCGAATTTCATTATGTATAATCTAGTTTAGCATATATGTAATTTAGCCGAATTTTAATAGGCAAATCTGTGTCCGAAAATAAATTACCGAATTACTATTTATGACTAGAAAAAAAGGTTAGGTTAGAATAATTCTAACCTTTATTGTATTTGTAACGGAATGAACCAGTAAAAGAGGCAAGGACATAAAGGGGAGGGACGGGGGGCGAAGCCCCCCGCAGGGGGGTTCGGGGGGCGGAGCCCCCCGAATGTAAAATGTAACATCATCTACCCCCCTTTTAACCTGGACTTTTACTATTTATGACTAGAAGAAAAGGTTAGGTTAGAATAATTCTAACCTTATTGTATTTGTAACGGAATGAACCAGTAAAAGAGGCAAGGACAGAAAGAGGAGGGACGGGGGGCGAAGCCCCCCGCAGGGGGGTTCGGGGGGCGGAGCCCCCCGAATGTAAAATCTAACATCATCTACCCCCCTTTTAACCTGGACTTTTACTATTTATGACTAGAAAAAAAGGTTAGGTTAGAATAATTCTAACCTTATTGTATTTGTAACGGAATGAACCAGTAAAAGAGGCAAGGACAGAAAGGGGAGGGACGGGGGGCGAAGCCCCCCGCAGGGGGTTCGGGGGGCGGAGCCCCCCGAATGTAAAATCGAACATCATCTACCGCCCTTTTAACCTGGATAGGTTCGTTAGTTACCTTATATCCCTCAGATTAAAAATAGAAGCCCCGCGAAGCGGGGCTTCGTCGACTTTGTCACAGTCATGTCCCCATTTATTAAAATACTACCACTCACTAGTTACTACTTTTCAGAGAAGTAGATTGGATTAGGTAAGTAAGTTTAGGTAATATTAAAGGCTGTTGCAATATTAAAGGATACTCATTTGATTATATTGGCAAAATTACATTAAGTATGCGAAAGTTACTTTCTGCGTAACTGATTTATGCGTAAGTAATTTTCTGCCTAAGCAATATTCGGAATTCACAAATTATGCGTAAAGCCCATTCGGCTTACATTGGTTATGCGTAAAAGAATTCGGCGTAAACTGTTATGCGAAAACAGTTTCGGCGTAAGTAGTATTATGCGTAAACAGATTATGCAAAATAGAATTATGACATAAAAAATTATGCGTAAGCAGGGGGAACCTTACAGGATCATGGAGTTTCTCATTTATGGCAAACTAGCTTATGCCCGCGACTTCGTCTGCGCGGATCTAGGTTATCGCGCGGTGGCGCCCTCTATCGGAATAAAAGGTATCCTATGTTGATCCTTGGGGTTCAAACTACCTATATACCAAATTTGATCAAAATTGGTTCAGTGGTTTCGACGTGAAAGCGTAACACAGACAGACAGACAGAGTTACTTTCGCATTTATAATATTAACTAGCTTTTACCCGCGGCTTCGCACGCGGTCTGGTAGTTGCACTTGAAATTTTCGGGATTTTAACAAATTCCCCTGGCAATTTCCAAAATTTATATCGTGGTCTTCCTTCATTGAGGTTGTGTTGTGAATAGCTGTACAAAATTCAAGACTCTAAACCCAGTGCTGAAATTTCAAAAATGTTGCCTATCCAAATTCAAATCATTTATTCAGTAAATAGGCCGCAATGGGCACTTTTACACGTCATTTTTTAAACTACCAGCGCTTTCGGAAAGACCATCATTGCCAAGAAGAATGCGCCGCAAGATAGGTACTTGGCAGAAAGTCATTTGTTTTCAAAATAGTTCAAAACTATCCCGTGAGAATATCCGGATAAAAAGTAGCGTACCTATGTGTTATTCTAGACATCGAGTTACCTTCATTCCAAATTTCATGACTCTTAGCCCAGCGGTTATTATTTCAAAATTTTATCCCTATCCCGTGGAAATATCGAGATAATAAAAGTAGCCTATCTATTATTCCAGAGGTTCAGCTACCTACATACTAAATTTCATGGCTCTAATCACAGCGGTTGTTATTTCAAAATTTTATCCCTATCCCGTGGGAATATCGGAATTAAAAGTATTCTATGTTTTAATCCAGGTTATAAACTAACTTTTTGCCAAATTTCATCCAAATCCGTCCAGCCGTTTTAGCGTGAAGAAGTAACAAACATACTTACTCACTTACTCACTCACATCCTCGCTCACAAACTTTCACATTTATAATATTAGTAGGATAGGGATTAATTTACTTTACTTTGCTTACTAACATTAAACTGACAAAGGAAAAAAAATGACAAACAGACAACTACTGTACTATTTTCTTTAACAAATATACAATTTTACTCACAAATGTGATGAAAAACATCACACTTATTAAAGCCCTCAGTTGTCGACTTCGGGTTTCTGATTAATAGACTCTCGTTAGTAATTCCTTATTTACCGCCCTTAAGACACAATGTACTATTACACTATTTGTATCTTAGTACTTCTTTTCTACATGGGTTTCATAGAGAAAATTATTGTACAATGATATCTAGTAGTTGGCATATTTATCTGCCTACCGTTGTTTGAATGAATTGACTGCCAATTTATTCTTCCAAACTAAACTTAATCATATGACTTGTATATATATTTGTAATCTCTCTTTAAATCTCTTCATTTTGATACCCTACTCGAAAGGATTGAATAAAAAAATTTTTTTGAAGACTCACAATTTGACGCCAAAAATTCGCAATTTTAATTTTTCAAGAAATTCATGTACCCAGTGTCACTCGCGTCACCAAGACGAATCCAATGACGTATCATTTGTCAAAATCGGTTCAGCCGTTGAGTAGTTACGAGAGGACATAGGAATAGACATACATACATACATACATACATACGCGTCAAACACATAACCCTCCTTCTTCGCAGTCGGGTAAAAAAAAACAATTTGTATGGCTTTGGATTAACAAGATGCTTGTTCTTAAAAAAAATTGAGATAGTTTGTTTGTAAAGTGACAGACTACGACAGACGGAAACGTAATTGACAGCAATAGCGGACGCAAATTATTATCAACGATAATTATCTTAATAAATTAATTAATTATATATAACATAATTATCTCGATAAATAATTATATATAAAATAATTATCTTGGTAATCATTCCGTACAACACAGAAGGGTGTCTTATGTAATCTTGCATCGCAACTTGTCACGTAAAGGTTCCTCATTTATTCCACTGGAGTAGGTAAATTAGCATGTTTTACAGCCACCCGTGCCATGACGTGTCCCAATTACATTAACGTTGGTACTCGTAAATAGCTCATCGAAGGACTATAACACTCCAGGTACCAATTAAACGGGGAGTTTTAATACTTTTAATGTGAAGTGCTAATTTTGAAATTTTACCATAGTTATGGAAAAATGCGCATTAGTTATTAGAGTTTCGTATTCAAAGGGTAAACGGGTTATAGTGCTAGTTTTAATCTTAGTCTTAGGTGGTACTTCCATAAGTACCATCCATAGTTCCATAGTTCCATAGTTCCATAAGTACCATTTTGGCTCCATAGCCAAAATAAATTTTTCTTTTCTTTTCTTTTTTCTTTTTCTTAAACGGAACTCTATTACTGTCGCTCTGTCCGTCTGTCATAGGGCTATATCTCGAGAACCGTAATCAGGTGTAAACATAACGTGCTTTTCTATTGTCGGTACAACAAAAAGGAATAATAACCTAACTGACAAAAAGTTGGAAACCCCCCGATTTTGTTACTTCAAAGTTCAATATCTCAAAAACGGCTGAATTTATTTTGATGAAACTTATCTAAAAACCATCGCTAGAAAACCTGCTTAAAAATAAAAAAACGCATTCAAATCGGTAAACCCGTTTAAGAGCTACGGTGCCACAGACAGACACACATAGCGATCAAACTTATAACACCCCTCTTTTTGCGTCGGAGGCTAAAAAAAAAGAAGCGAGTCCCACCCAATCGACATAAGGCGATCCATCACCGCGTACGTTTTTCTGAGAAGCAGAGCTCTGCTGACGCGGAATTTTTATACCTACATTCGTTCGTATACAACGTAAATTTTGACATACCTACGAATTTCTACTGAACCCTCGGTGCGCGAGTCTGAATCGCACTTGTCAAAATCAAAAAAAAAATCAAAATCTATTCAGTAAATAGGCCGCAATGGAAATTTTTGCACGTCATGTTTTAAACTACCAGCGCTTTTGGAAAGACCATCATTGCCAAGAAGAATGCGCCGCAAGAAATTTGGCAGAAAGTCATTTTTTCGTAATAAAATAACTACAAATAAAATACTTAAAAACTACAGTATACAATTAAAGAAAAAAATTACAAAATAATAATAATACAGGGATGTATGGGGTGTATTAACAAAACTAAACACTAACCATATCTACGTTCAGTGGAAGTGTGCTTCCACTGCCGAAATTAAAATAAATTATAATAATAATTTAATTCTGAAATATACATTTCAGGCCAAGTAACCACTAAGCTTTTGGATTCCGAAGGCTATTGTCCGGTTATTTTCCCAATTGTTCGCAATACGGAGAAGTAAGAACAACAGGAGAAAAATTTTTTTGCTTTGTTGTTGTTGTTGTTTGGAATTTCGGAATCCATGTGCGAAATTAGGTAGGTTCTACGGTGAAGGACAATATTGTAATGGAACAACAATATTAGACAATATCGGAACAGTCCAAGCTCCTACCTACCTATTCTGAAAGGAAGCCTGTGTCTAGTGAGCATATGTAATATCGGAAAGTTTTCAATTCGGGTACTGGTTTTCGATATTAGATTGCCCAGCAGACATATATTTGCAGGTGGTAGGATCTTGTGCAAGGTCCGCCCGGATTGCTACCAACACCTTAGGCGTGGAGAGTAAGACAGCCAGTGAAATTGTTTACTGACACTTGAGGTATTCCATCTTAGGCCTCTAGGTTGGCAATGCATCTGCTATACCCCTGATGTCGCAGATGTTTATGGGCGGTGGTGAGCTCTTACCCATCAGGAGACCCACTTGCTCGTTTTCCATCAAGACGAATAAAACAATATATAAAGGTCGAGATGATGATACAATACAATACAAAGATTCTTTATTGTACACCAGAAATAGTAAGCGATACAGAAAACAGATACACACAGAGAAAAAAAATTACAAGGTAAACAATAGGCGGCCTTAGGTATCGCTTAAAAGCGATCTCGTGATAATGATGATGATGAGTTCACATTACGAACAAAAGGACATGGACAACTAAGGATGCCCAAAATGAAAATCCATAGACTTTCAAAAAGCTTCATGTTTAAAAATCGAACCGCCACCGTGACCTAGATTCGCGCGTCCCCACTAAGTGTACCTACACCTATCCATTACCTTTGCATACGTATATTGCTTTTAAGGCAATAGTGCTGCTAAATCTGGCAACATTGGAACCAAAACACAATGATATCGGAATTTGAAAGCCATATCCGATTTGCAAGTCATGATTTAGCGACCTATCAAAACTTAGGCGAGGTCGGAAGTTCTCTGTTCAGTTTTAAGAGTACTAAGCTTTACGGAGGTGTCATTCGTGCTATTATTACAAAAATTCAAGAAATTATACCATGTTAAAACAACAATCGGGTAGAGTTGTCACTACATGCAATTAGATTATCTAAGTAGGTACATATCTCGTGCTGAGGCGCGCACAATTCTAACGGACTCCGAATCAAATTTGCTTTCATCAGTTTTCTAACCCACGTCAGCGCTTGTTATACAATGCGGCCTTTAATAATAATAATAATTATTATTATTATTATTTATTTAATTCGAGTAACATTAAGAGTCATACATAATTGTGTTAGTAAGAACTTATTAGCTAAGTAGAGATGTGACGACTAGTCGTCGACTAGTCGGTAAAGCCGACTAATCGTCCACTATTGTAGTCGGCGACTAGTCGGCGAATAGTCGGCAAAAAGCGCCGACTATCCGGCCTATTACTTTGTACGTATTTTTCAATAAAATATACATTTTCATGCATATGCAGAGCAGAGCCTTGATTATTTATTAATATTTGAATTTTATAATCATTCTTATTAGTTTTTAAATGTAAAACAAAGCAACTTTCACGTGACCATTCTACATCTTTTTTTTCATTATATATTCAATATTTTTTGGCATTTCATTTTATGGGAATCATCGTTTAATTTTTTTTTTGTTTTAACTTCTTTTTGAAATAAAAAAAATCATTATAGTTACTTTAATGAATTATAAGAGTAGCTATTTTTTTTAAAAACAAAACACCGCTTTGATAAGTAACTTACAGGCGTGTTGGTTGCGACTTGCGCGCAAATCAGCTCGTTAAAGAAGCGTCATAGAAATCCCGGAAACTCTGATCGGCTTGGCCGACTAGTCGGCCGATTAGTCGGCTTCCTTACAACCGACTAATGAGCTAGTCGGCTAGTCGGCCAAAGTCACGATCGGCACATCTCTATAGCTAAGTGTTAGTTGCAATTGAATTGAGATTAAGTTATAACACAATAATTAAATTAGCCTTTGGTTAATAAGTAGTACCTATAGTCTCTCTTCCAAGTACTCGCCTTTCTAATAAAAAATGTCTGGTGGTTTCTCCTTTCCTTACATTCAACTTCCACCTGACCTGACTTCATTGTATGTAAATCATGTACAGTTCCTTCCAATGTACCAAGACGTACAGGATCAGCCCAGTTTGGGGTCTGCAAGATATTCAATTTATATATGGGTCAATGCTGTTTTTTTAAATATAAAACACGAAAAAATGTATGCTTATTGATAGCTGGAAGGCTGAAAAATTGGCGACATTGATTGTGAATACGATACACGATATATACACTTCTATTGCTATTTATATTAGTTCTGTTAGTTAGTCTTACTCTGGTAGGTTAGTTACTCTGGTAGGTTTAATACTCTAAGGTTTAGTAAGTCGGAAGCCAAATGGATGTCAATTGTGAAGGTTGACCTTGATCGTGACATTAAACAATAACAGCTAAGAAAACTTATTCGTGCTAAGGAAAGTTTTCCGTAATGGTATATGAGCTACAAGTATGTTGGGTTTAAAAAGTTGAGGTAAGTATTATGGTAATGTTTATTGAATTTTACTTTACCGTAATTTACACGCTACGAAATTACTTACGTCCCTTTTTCGGTGACCTTTTGTGTCACCAATTGCGTTGTTAATATCAGGTATGAAGTGCATTTAAATTATGTACGTCTTTGTTACAACCCTGTGACAGTAAGACAGATGGACAACGAAGCGACGGTAATTGGGTTCAGAAAGCAAATCCAAATTATCATTTTAAACTGCTGAAAAATATACTTCCGACCTCACAGAATAAGACCGTGCGGAACGAGTACATATTTTTACGATAAACTGTATAATTAAACGTCGTGCTCAAAGGCATCAATTTATATTTAATCCTATAAGTAACTATATTTTTTAGTTTGTGATCCATTATAGAACATCTTAGAATACGGTCGTACTTACCTAAGTCGCTTTATCTTACCCAGACCCTAAAGTTATCATCACCCATTCTGCCGGCCCGGTATTGGACAAGAAACTTCTAAGCCTGTTTGTTTCTAAGTTCCCTTTGCATCCCAAATAATCCCAATAGAAAACTATGTAGTTAAGTGTCGCTCAGAAAATCAATAACTAAGCATGTAACTTTGCTTCAGACTTCAGGCAATAACCTAGAAGAGGTTTATGAGAGATTTACACCTAATTGGCTAGAGTTTATGAGTTGTAACTTTGTCACTCGATCATAAACTTTTCCTTAGGTACTACTTGTAGGATGAGTCAACAACATAGTAGTAGTGTTGTTTTTCTAACAATTAAGCGAAGTTGTAGCCAGAGTTGGAAATTGGTGCCATAAATAATATATACCTGTAGTGTAGTTGTACCACAGACATCGCTAGCAAGATTGGTAGCGACACCCAAAGGCGACACCTATCAAGCTCAGAATTACAGGTATTTGACAATACCGGTATTTCAAGCTCTAATAGCAATTGCAGATAAACGTACTTCGTAGAAAAGGCAACGTTCTTGGAAGTGAAATTAGCATAGAAAGTTGTGCTGTTGTAGAATAGAATTACTTAGTAGAAATGGGGAGTGTAAACGTTTTAGTATTCACCGTGAGGTTGTTAGGACAAACGGGTTGTTAGGAAAGCGAAGGGCAAGGATACACTTACAGTAAAATCAATTATCTCGTGCTCCGCGACGACATGCGCGAGGATATAGTATACTTAGCTTATTTTTACGGGTTTTACTTAAAGTTAATTAACTTTCAATACAATGTTGGTGTGGTCACAGTATATATATAAGCTACAGCAGTATGGAAGCTATGAAGCTACGATCAAAACGAAACACTCACGCGCGTCTGTGTGAGTGTGTTCGTTTCGATCGATTTGTTTGTAGCTTCCATACTGCTTTAGCTTATGTATATGTATATACTGTGGTATGGTCGTGAGATGTACTAATCTACATTTAAAATTTTGCAAGTAAATAACCACTTGCAGTACTCAAATTTATTTAATTTGCTAACTTAAATGTATCTAGATGACAATTTTAATTAAGTACTTACCTAAATGACTTGTTGTACGTAGTAGTGCTCAGAATCGATATCTTAGGCTGCTATTTACTCTTAAACTACTAATAATTCTCAAGAAAACTTAACCATTATAGTTTTTCTTGTAAGTTTGATATACTTACTACCATCTTGATTTTTTTCAAATTTCTCCACGCACCGGTTTAGATTTTAGAGGGGGGACGCTCGATTTTAATGAAAATTTGCACTTTAAAGTAGAATATTTTGCAAAAGAACCACTGAAACGAAAAATCGTTCTAGCAACCCCCTAATGGTTTTAAAAGACCTATCCAACGATACCCCACACTTCAAGGTTGGATGAGAAAAAAAATTACCCCCACTTTACGTCTATGGGTGGTACTCTAAAAAATTTTTGATTTTTTTACTGTAGGTACTATTTTGTCGGCATAGTTTAGGTACACATATATATTCGTGAAAAATTACAGCTTTCTGGTATTGATAGTCCCTGAGCAAAGCCGCGGACTGACAGACAGACAAACAGACATGGCGAAACTATAAGGGTTCCGTTTTTGCCATTTTGGCTACGGAACCCTAAAAATAGAGTTTTGTTCTGCGTACTTTGATTTTAGAACAGCTCGATATTTCGGCACAGTTGCATACACGTTGCATGTGCATCCACCATTATCACGAGACAAAAAAAAACTAAAATCAAGGTACGCGAAACAAAACCCGAATTTAAATCATAAAACGAGTAATTAGATTACGATAGTATACCTATATGATAGTAATTTAAACATATAGGTACATTGCCTTTTGTATCCCGTCAAAAGTGCATTTCCAACCCCACTTTGCTGCTGCGGTTGTGTATTTAGGTCGACCACGACTCAAATGTCAAGTTCAAACCTTGAACTGAACGTTAAATGGGAACCATAAAATTGCATCATTCTATCACATCCGTAAATCCACGTTTGAGGTCATGAGGATCCATAAAAGGTGATTGCAGCATAAAATACGGAACAGGAGTCATAAAGTGGGGTATGGAAGCGAGCTGCATCCATGCAGATGTAATGTTTTATTAAGATGTTTTCGGTTCGCACACAAAGCATGTCCTAAGTATTTGTTATAGCATTCCTATTCTCTAATGTCCCATAAATGTATGAATTATTCACGGATTAGTCTAACCTAACCAACAAAAAGTTGGAAAACCTCCGACATTGTCACATTTGTTACTTCAAAGTTCAATCTCAAAAACGGTTAAACCGATTATGATAAAACATTTCTAAGAACCACCTCAAGACACCTTGCTTTCAAATAAAAAACTGTCAATCGGTTCACTACTTTGAGAGGTATAGTGTCACAGACAGATATACATAGGTATTATAATTAATTATGAAACAATAATTCGCCAACATTGTTCGCCAAACAAAAATTTACTAACTGTAAAATTGCGATAAGTTGTTTTAGCAAATTATTTTTTGCCAAATGATAATTTGACTAAAATATTTTGGGATGACTTTAGGAAAATTTTTTTGCCCATTAGTAACCCTGAAAATATTTGTCTATTTAAGAATATGTGACTTGATTAATTATCATGCTCATGCAGTTCCATCGAATTGAGACGCCTTCGATAGTGTCGTCTCTATCCCCAACATTTGCTTTCGTATTCCGTATGCCGTAACCATTTGGCCTGCAGGGTAATAGAATAAATTCAGTGGATGGTTCAATCAGTTGACAGCAACGAGGCTCGCGTGTTCGAGTCGGTCGCCGCGCAAGCTACAGGTAAGTCTAGCTAGTCTTGAAGGAAATCACGCGAAGATTTACTGGTCGTTGGTTGGTTTGGTTTGTCAGTTGTTTTAAAGAGGATGGGCATAACAGGAATATATATATTAAATTTCCGGTGGTAGGACCTTGTGCAAGGTCCACCCGGATTGCTGCCACCATCTTGCTTGCTAATCCTGCCGTAAAGCATCAGTGCTTGCACTGTTGTGTTTCGGCGTGCAGAGTAAGACAGCCGGTGAAATTACCTACTGGCACTTGAGGTATCCCATCTTAGACCTCTAAGTTGGCAACGCATCTGCAATACCCCCGATGTTACAAATGTTTACTTATGTGGTCACGCCACCCACAAATCGGTCAAGTGCGAGTCGGAGCATGAACTCTCCCATGAACAATCATGACTCACGCATGACAACTTTTGAATTTGATTATTTTTTCCGCGCATCAAGACATTAGCCAGCCAAGCATCTAAAGAAAACTCTCAATTCTTTTTAAAAAACAATTCTGTTAATTAGAAAGGTTATTCATATAGATAAAAAAAGTTTCAAGCGTTTCTAAATTTTCATCCATTCCCCATTGTGGTGTAAGCTTGAAGTAAATTAAGTAATGCTCTGTGAAAACATACAATATTTTCAAAATACTGATTGATACAACGATAATGTGGATTTAGATGAGCAAAAGTCATCCCCTTTTCAAACGATCAATATATACCTGACAGTTTTCTAGTTTTAACAGTCTCTAAGCATGGCCACGTACGGACGGACATACATGGCGCAAGTAAAATGGAACTTTTAGAACTACAAAACCCAAAAAAATCAAAAGTGAAAAACTGGCTTCGATTGGTAACTAAAAATTTCATAAATGGCCACAGTTTTGTTCAAAAGTTACCTAACATCTAATTTATTACAACCAAAAGCTGTAAAACCGTTGAGGCTTTTAATAATCGCGCACTGCACGCGATTATCCAATTACCCTAAGAAATTGGGCTATCAATCAATGTAATAAGGAACCAATATTTAAATCATATAACATTTTGGTCCAGATTAAATGTACCACATAAGTATGTACTTGCACCAAGAAAGCGATCCCTTCAAATAGCGAACCTATTGTGTTAAAAATAAAGTTGTGTTAAATACTTGTATTGTAATGTGTATAGATAGGTATCATCTAAAAATATTGTGAATCTGTTCTTAAAAAAAATACCTCGTTGAGTTTCTTGCCGGATTCTTCTCAATAGAGGTTTTCCCGAACCGGTGCTAGATTTTTTTGACGTTCATAAGTGCTGGTAATGGCCTAAATTGAATAAAGAGATTTTGACTTTGACTTTGAAACCGCAAATTTTAACTAAAACTTTTTCTACCACGATGAAATCCTTCTGAACGTCCGTAACGCGTAATTTTATAAACATACTGTTTAGATACAAGGTACTCCAATGAGAGTGACTCGTATTTTACTTTTTATATAAGGTAGCAGGTGTGCCTACAATATTAAACTACAAAGCTCCGGGTGTGTGTAGCTACGACTTATATGGAACCACATTAAGTCTTTCTGAATGGGTCTGCCGCAACAGAAGTTTATTTGTCATCTGTGTAGTCACGGAAAATGAATTTATGCAGCTTGGAACGTTATTTTTAGTAACAAAAATAAATAAAAAGGTCTTACTCGGTTCTTACAGTAAGTACCAGTACCTACCTACCAGCTGGTAACTGAATATAGTCTACGTTTATGTTAATATTTAAGTCGCGTCGCCTTAAGAACCACCGTTTTTTTCGTCGGTTAAAAAAGAAAATGGATCTTTTGTCTCGATTTCTAAGCGATATAAGCAAACTAGTTTAAGGGGTTGTTTCACCATCCATTGTTTAGCGTTAACTGACGATTAAATGTGATGCCGTCTCCGTCTATTCGAATAAAACAAATAGATGGCATCACATTTAACCGTAAGTTAACACTAATCAATGGATGGTGAAAAAGCCCCTAAGTATATAAGTACATCATGCATTTTATTTGCCGCGATATTATATCGTCCGTCACCGATACCGCATCCGATAACGTGAAAGTACTTCAAGCCGTATAGTAGGTATATAGATACCTTGCTTAAAACTAGTCCTCTCTAAAATGTACCTTTTAGCAAAAGCTTTTAGCAATGCTTTCATAAAATTTGCCTATTCTTTTAATCACGGGTAGTTAATGGAATTCCTAATGAGAATAGCGATATCATCTGTACACGCGTAGGTATATTATAAAAGATGAAAAGGGCCTTACAAACGACTTTCAGATTTTATTCATTTACGTGTTCTTTGAAAATAAATCTCATTTGAATAATGGCTCTTTTTGTAATGCTTGGAGATATAAGTACCCGGGCACGAAAAGGAAAATTAGAACGCATTGGAAAGCTATGGGTCCATCCCTAAGGGTTTTTCCAATGGTCAAAGGTATCGTATTGAAATTACAATATCGAAGGTTACAAGCTTTTAAGCCATATATATTGTCGTGATCCCTTCTGGGAAAGGTGATTTCTATGAATCGTTGACTTTGCAATTGGTTTTCCTTTTAAGTGTAATTTTCTTCGGAGCGATAGCCACGGGGCTCATATTTGACCAATTCTTAGTTTCTTAGCTGGAAAAACATGTTTTGACAGCTTAACGTTTTATTTACTTATGCGTTCACCTTGAAAGTTGAAATTACGTCTGATACCGGTGATTATTTAACTTGCTCGTAAAATCGAGGTTAACAAATATTGTGGTGTGTTGACGATTGAAAAATAATTGTACTGGACAAGACCTGCACTCAAGCTGCCTGTGAAGCAATTCAATGGTGTATGAAGTTCCCAATCCGTACTGGGTCCGCGTGGGACATCAGTACCACTACCATGAGTTTACAGTGACCGTACTCGATAGCGACTTTATTCGACTGGATGTCAAACGAGCAAGTGGGTCTCCTGATGGTCAGAGATCACCACCGCACATAGACACCTGCTACACCAGGGGGATTTCAGATACGTTGCCAACCTAGAGGCCTAAGATGGGATACCTCAAGTGCCAGTAATTTCACCGGCTGTCTTATTACTCTCCACGCCGAAACACAACAGTGCAAGCATTGTTGCTTCACGGCAGGATAAGCGAGCAAAATGGTGGTAGCAATCCGGGCGGACCTTGCACGAGGTCCTACCACCTACAAAATTGCACAGATTGTATGGAGAATTGTACAGCGCCTCTACAAATAATTTACGCCGTCGCTATCGAGTACGGTCACTGTAAACTCATGGTAGTGGTACAGATTGAGTGTACCAAGTAAAGTGTATTCATTCTAAACTTAGGATAGGTAGTATTAAATAGAAGTAACGAAATGAACTTGGGGACTTATTTATTGAAAATATAGTTTTACTACGTATCCGGTAAAAAGCAAAATGCATTAAGAGCTACGGTGCCACAGACAGACACACAGACAGACACACAGACACACATAGCGGTCAAACACATAACACCCCTTTTTTGCGTCGGGGGTTAAAAATTAAATAAAACAGATCTATTTTTTGCTGCAGATAAATTATTAAGGCTTTTAGCTATTCAAACGATAATTACATAGTGCAAGTGGTCCCTTCAGACAAGTACGAACTGACAACCTTGGGCTTAATTTGATTGTCCATGGACAATTTCGTATTAATAATTAATAATATGAAATATTGGGAACTTCCAGTTAGTTCATCAAAAATAAATTCACACAAACCATTGAATTGCTTCGCAGGTTTGTGCAGGTTTCCACACGATGTTTTCCTTCACCGTAAAGCTCGTGGTAAATTTCAAATGTTATTTCGCACATTAATTTAGAAAAACTCAGAGGTGCGAGCCGGGGCTTGAACCCATGATCTTCTGCTTGAGAGGCTATCTGCACTGGGCCCACGTGGGAACTTTTCGGCCCAAGCCCTCTCATTCTGAGTGGAGGCCTGTGCCCCGTAGTGGGACGTATATAATATAGGCTGGGATGATGATGATGATGATGAATATTAAATAAGGAGTACTTCAGATCAAATTAAAATATCGATAAACCGTATCACGATCACGTAAATCGCTCCGTTATGCCCAAAGTGGTTTTGACTAATTCTGTTATTGTACAAGTAACCATGGCAACGCTAGTAGCCACACTGTTTTCCTGACCAATATTTACAACTTTGCATTTGACCTTGACGCCGAAATTCCAACCTCCATGCAAAGAAAGAGGCACGACACATGCCATTTCAAATATGTAAAGCTATGAATATTTTACCAGCAGTGTTGTTGCAATAGCGATAGATTCGCTGTCGATAGTTGACAATACAATACAAATATTATTTATTGCACACCATAAATCGGTACAAAAAACTTATAATATATTTAGGTAGAAAATAGGCGGTCTTATCGCTTATAATAATAATATCATTTATTACGTGTAACTGGGACACATATTATGTTAGTAAAAAAGTTCGCTTAAAAGCGATCTCTTCCAGACGACCATTAGACCTTGAGAAGCAGTTGATAGCGTTAGTTCTATCGAAAATATCGGCATTTTGCAATACCATTGATAGTGAAAATAAGGCGATACCTACTATTGAACTTTGAGGATACTATCGATACTGTCTATGATCTATAGACACGTTTCAATAGTAGCGATAATTTTGCTAATGTTCGACTATCGATAGTGTCGATACTATTGATCTTTAGCAACAGTGTTATGTACTTATTTTCATCAATCGATACTATCGATTATACTATCTGTCTAGGTTCGATGGTTTTCATAGGACTATCGATAGTAAGAGTGATTTCAAGACCACGATAGTATCACGATACTATCGATAGAGTATCTATCGCAACAACACTATTTACCAGTTCCTAAGCCCTACACCAACGCTATTCGACCTTTATTGTACTTATGCATTGTTCTTTTCAATTTCTTTTTGACCTTTTGAGACCTTTGAGATCTGTTGATATACTCTTCGTGGAAAGTTTAGAAGCAACTTGTGAAACTTGTGAAACTTTTATGAGCGTGTCGTGAACTTTTGTGTTACGTTAGGCAGCGTTGTTATTGTGTGAACTAACCAAGGTCAGATTCGACCCCATTTACGACAAGCAGGACAATGCGTAAGATTAAGATAAAATAGCAGTCAATTAAAATTACCTAGAGCTGTATAACCGTGTGTATACTATGACTGTAATAGCAACGTGTCATGCAAAATAGTAGATTGTACCATGACCCAAATAAGTGGTCTACCAATTTTTAATCAAGTTCCTATGCGTACTAATATTACAAATGCGAAAGTGTGTTTGTCCATCTTTCACGCCGTAACAGAGCGACGGATCGACGTGATTTTGAAAAATATATTTTCACCTCACTAGTTTAAAAGGCTTTCTTTAATCTAGACCATATTTAATAGCATCCTCTACGAGTAGATAAACAAAACAGAGCTACTAAACGTACTCTCGTAGACAGTCTACAAAGTCGACGTAGTAACGTAGCAGTGCTACGTGCGAATTGCTACGGCTACGACGCCCAGCGTAAACAAGGTTCGTTTGCTCAGTGTGTTTGCCCACGTTTACATTGCCTCTTAGTGCCAAAATGGCTCTTATAACGGAGTGTCAAGGAAGAATATAGTACGATTCAAATGTGTTTTCGTGTTAGGAAAGATTACACACATCAACTGCGTTGTTTATGATGATGATGTATTGTTTTTGAGATAAATTTGGCATACTTTCTGAAACAACAAAGCATTAAAATTAAATATGAGTTTACACAAGTATGAGAGAGACACTTCGAATATGAGTTCCACACTAAAATTATAAATATGGAAATAGGTGTGTTTGTGTTTGTCCTTCTTTCACGAAGCATGAACCAACGGATCGATACATTTTTGGCATAGATATACCGGGTGAGGTCTGTATATGAGCAAATAATTAAAACACAGATCATACTCCTCAAACTGTACAACATTAGTTTTTTTTTTAATATATATATAAGAGGGGGCAAACGAGCAGACGGGTCACCTAATGGAGAGTGATCACCGTCGCCCATGGACACCCGCAACCAGGGGAATCACAGGTGCGTTGCCGACCCTTTAAGGAATTGGTAGGCTCGTTGGTAGTTCAGCGACTTTTAAAAATAACTAGTTTTTAGGGTTGGTTCCGGAGCCAAAATGGCAAAAACGAAACCCTTATAGTTTCGCCATGTTTGTCTGTCTGTCCGTCCGTCCGCGGCTTTCCTCAGGGACTATCAATGCTAGAAAGCTGTGATTTTGTACGAATATATATGTCAACTATGCCGACCAAATGGTATAAATAATATAAAATAAAAAAAATTTTTTGGAACCATTAGAGGGTTGCTAAAATGATTTTTCGATTCAGGGATTCGTTTGCATAATATTCAACTTTAAAATGAAAATTTTCATTAAAATAGAGCGCCCCCCCCCCCTTTAAAATCTTAACCGGTGGGTGGAAATATTTGGAAAAATTCAGGAAACTTACAAGGAAAACTATAACGGTTACGTTTTCTTGAGAATTATTAGTAGTTTAAGAGTAAATAGCAGCCTACGGTATTAAATATATCTAAACTTGGAATATCCCGTACAAAATACGAAACCTTTGGAAAAATATTACTTAATCTTTTCGTAATGGCTACAGAACCCTATTTCGGGCGTATCCGACACGCTCTTGGCCAGTTTTTTGGTAGTTTAATGCTTCACTGTCAAATTCAAGGATTTTCCAGTTTACTTCCATCAACTTTATTGGGGCATTCCCTTTTAGACCATCACGTTTTCCGCTTAAATTAATTCCGTAAAAACCACAACAAAGAAAGATTTCCGACAAGCGACGTTAAAAGAGTTATGTCGGGAAATAGGCGAAGCCATTATCTTCAAAGGTCGATAGCTTTCAGCGATGAAAATAAACTCGATGAAAATTCACGCGGGAAAAACCTTGACTCGATTTCTTTGTATCATTACGATAACTTAGCCTTAGGCCGGCTAACAGCCCCTGGCCCCTGCGCTGTACTATGCATTTGTCCAATGTCTAGATCCAGAAATTAGCATTGGCTCCAGTGTTGGCGCATATTGGCTATTGGCTGTCATGACTCATGAGTAGGCGGACGACGGATGCAATTTACATCAAAATCATGTCGAACGATAGGTATAAGTAATATGGATATGACTAAAATTGTTTAAAAAATAGAACATAACTGAAAAATAGTTTATTGCTGTAGTAAATAATCGTATTTTTTTCTATATTACATTTTCAGTGCATTCTTTTCACTTATGTAGGGAAAATGACTTCTTTACATCTACAGATGTAAGAGGTGCGTATTTGTAAAGTGATACTTCACCATTATTAGGAACATTATCACCATCACTCAAATTTCTATACATTTTTATACAAAAAATATTAATCGAATTAATAAAAGTCTTATCCATCCTAAATGCTTTCGTCACTAATTGCATCCATCATCCGCCCTTTACTCATGAGTTCAGTTATGAAGTCCGCTTTACATGCTGGGCCAACGTCAGCCAACATAAGGGACACGGTTCTACGTTAGAGTGCATCGTAGGTAATTATATTTACTTGTGTTTTAATATTGTAATACTGTTGAGTCAACATATAGAGCGAGTTTTATCAAAAAGTCTGCGTCAACGCTCGCAATTATCATGGCAGTCCTCCACGTTGGCCAATATCTGCGCTAACTGGGATGCGGTCACAGGTTCTTAACCTGTTCCCATATACGCTAATTTCACCTCATGTGTCCTAATATCACATTTAGGGCATGTTTCACCACTTGTCGACAAACTTTAAGTGTCAGATAAAAGTAATGCCGTCTTTGTTTATTCGGACAAAACAAACAGAGACCGCATCACTGACATCCGCCACTTAAAGTCAGTCGACAAGTGGTGAAACAGGCCCTAATCGCCTGTTAGAAAACTAAAAAAAAATTACTTTTTCAAGCATAAAAGTCCGTATCATGCAAGGTTTTGCAATAGGCCGGATCCATTTCTTCCCGTGCGTGCGTGCGTCGTAAAAGACTACTAAAAGTGAGAGAGGTAAAAAAAAGAGTTCCCAGTACTTGACTAATCTTTGTAAAAGAGATGCCACACTATTTTCCCAATAAGGTCATCAGCACAACCAGGTCCACAACCGACGCTCGCGACCACTGTTAGGAGCTAGAAAGAGAGAAAACAGTAGAAAACGGATTTAAAAGGAACTTTTTCACGTAAAATAGTTATTGGCAAATCCAAACGTTTGACGTCAAACATAAGACAATAATTACGACGGTTTTATGTCATAGTTACTCTAATGAAGAACAACGTTGGCGCCAATATTGGTATAGAGCCGGGGGTAGTGAAAACTCGATTTAAACGCGTTCGACAATCGATAGTCATAAGGTGAAATGTTTATCTTTACTATACTACGTAACCCTATCACGTGTACTTTATACAGCGGCAATAAAGGACAAATTAGAGTGGCAGGTGCGTCGTGTGCATCTCTTTGCGTGATAAACATACCTTGATGGTATTTTAGTCATAGATTTTGTCACGCGTCGATGTTTACTGAATAAATAGTTGACACCCCTTCGTAATTAGACCTAAATGTGTTGGTTTCAAGGGAAATTGGGTACGCAAGGTCATCTAGCCAATTTGGGTGACGTGAAGGCATTTTCCAGGCTGAACTGTGGCTTCAATGTTTTCTGAGAAAAATAGGTTTGACAAAGCAGCAGTGTTGTTCAACCAGTAAACTGGTTATTATTGGATTTATTCTTCCTGCTTAATATTATAAACATTTTTTTAGAAGGCATATAAAAGTTTAGACTTGTTTTCGATTAACCTTTATTGTAACTAGGTATATACATAGTTCCAAAACGAATTTTATGTTTAAGTACGTTTAGTTTTGTGACTTGAAATATATATCAATGAATTTGTATTTAATGCACTTTGGCTAAGAACGGTATCCAAGGTGTGATGGTGAAGCGTCTTTTAAACTATTACAATTCTCTAATCAGCTTTAGCTGTATACGTTGACGAATCAAAAACAGTTTAGCTATGGAGTTTAAAAAGCGTTACAAATCAGGAACCTTTTACACGGTTTTACCGTGAATTTAATAATCTTATAAACACTAAAAGTTAGGAGAAATTAATTAAATTTTACCAGTTGAATTTTCCTTTAAAGTCAATGGAAATCAAAAATAGCACTATGTAAGTAAGTGTAATCTACCTAATCTCTAGAGTAAGTACATATTTACATTTCGTAAGTATTTTTCCACTTGAAGATATGGACCTATAGCTACGAAGATCCCTTCATTGATTGATGTGATAATAGGGTGAGAACACTAAAGGATATTTAACCTAACCCTCTAGATCGAAGGTTACGCTACACGGGTTTCCATTAAGATATAATTAATTATGTAACAGACCATTAACCTGACAAAGCTTAAGTCAAATTGATGTAGCGAGAATCAAGCCGGTCCCACATACATTATTAGAAAATTTATTGATTATATATCTATCGGAATATTTTGAAATACTTCCGATCCGCATTGGCGATACCTTACTCCAAATAGCGAATCTCATAATCATCTTGTCAGCCGATAGACGTCCACTGCTGGACATAGGCCTCCCTCAAGGCTCTCCATTCAGACCGGTCTTGTGCTAATAATAGCGATTAACACAATAGGTGTTAAAAATGTAATTGTGTTAAATAGTTGTAATTAACACAATTACAACATTAAAGATAATCATTTAATAATAATATTGTACCTAAATCTTTTTAAAAATATAATTATACCTACCTCGTCTAGTTTCTTGCGGGATTTTACTCAACAGAGGTTTTTGCCTGCTAAGACACCCAACTACGTATATAGAGTAGCTACCCGAAACATGTCGAGCTAAACTCTATTTAAGACGTGAGTTTTCCGTTACAATATCATTTAATATGAGTGAGTCTCACGGTAGTTTCATGATTAAAATTATATAGAGTACCTACCTATCACTAGAATTCCGATTAGGTACATTCTGAATTTCGCGTTTTTAGTCAAAAATTGCATGGGAATGACAACTATCAAATTGGAACTTAAATACCTACTAATAATACGGCACTCTTCAATAAAATTAGACGACCAGATGGCCCAGTGGTTAGAGAACTTGACTACAAAGCTTGAGGTCCCGGGTTCGATTCCCGTGTCAGGGCAGATATTTGTATAAAAAATACGAATATTTGCTCTCGGGTCTTGGGTGTTTCATATGTATTTAAGTATGTATATATCTATTTAATTATATCCATCCGTTTCTTAGGACTTATTTACCCATAACACAAGCTTTGCTAAGCTTACTTTGGGACTAGGTCAATTGGTGTGAATTATCCCGTGATAGGTATTTATATATTTGATATTTATAATACGGCACTCTTCAATAAAGGAACGAAACCGTATACATCTAACCGGCACTCCTGGAAAACGTTTGGTAACTAAGCTCCTTACCCTTACTTCAATATTAATCGTGTACCTACAAGACACAAAGAAAACATACTTAATCCCTCTCTGAGGGAAGCTATTTGCCCACTTCTCCTTTTGCCGGTCCTCGTTTATTTAATAAAGACGTTTCATTGTCACTGAATGAACTCAAGCTGATCTTAATCCATTTGCTGTAAGTATCCAGAGAATCAAATATTTAAAAGTCAAATATGCAATGTCGCAACACACGCTGAGTCGGCGCCTTTTCGCGGCTGTGCCTTGTCAACTTATAAGTATAATTTATATGTAACAACTTGAATTGTTTTTTTTGTAAATTGTCATGGAATTATTGTGAATAAAGATTTTATCTATCTAAATACACTATACGCCTTGTAATAAGCAATAGCGACTCTGATTATTACGATACACTGGGTTGAAAACAGTATGGTTTCTGGTTTATGATATTTCTATTCCTTGAACCTTATAGGAAACCATTGATAATAATGTCAATAAGACTAACACTTAATTTTTGGAAAAGTTTTTTGATTCATCAAGAAAACTGTATTTACATATTTAATTCAATAACTTATTATTTCCGTAGTTATATAACCTTAGTCAGAACTTCAATGTAAGTACCTATTACAAATATCATATGTTACCTCCATAGGCTCCATATGTACCTATATTGATCTTTTAGATGGGCCCTCCCATGTTTAATGAAGGTTAGATACACAGGCTGACAAGTTCGTCGCCCCGAATCCACGACGGCCAAACCATTTCATAGATGGTTACGATTTGTTTCCTACGAATCACACTGTGCCAGACTGCCAGCCACGTCTGGTTCCTATAAAAACATCTTTGTAATTTTTCGATAGGGCATTGCTCTCATAACAAAAAGTTTGTACATCATAAAGCGTTTATGTACGTATAGTCTACAATTGGAAAGTTTACCTAAAGAAATACGGAGTGCTGTGAATATCAAGTAGAAAAGGCAGTTCAGTTACTCGTATACCTGCAAGGCAGCCTTGTACTGTACGTATTTGTGAAGCACAACTAGTTCGTTTAGTGAAATTTAGCCATTCACAGAATTTCGCCTTTACTTTTTATTTAGTGATCATGATCACAACTGATTTTTTTTTTAAATAAATTATCGCTTTCTGCTTAAATATTGATTTTTACCTATATTTATGTAAAATGGTTGCTTTTTCGGCTCTACAGCATTTTAAACGCAATCTCAGTATTTTTTTAAAACCCACCTCTTATGGCCATTTGCTGGAAAAAATATCTGGAGGTCATTGTTAAGCTTACGTACAATAGTTCCGTAAATTTTGACACAAGATGTACTTACTAAACTCGGTTTAACTTAAATCTATCAGTATTTCTTTCCAACAAGAGATAAGTACTACTTACCTAATTCAAACTGGTTGAAATCTATCCTCTAATAATGGATAAATTCTAAGTAATAAGCTTTGAAAGTAAATTAACATGTAGACAACTAAACTATAAAGTGAAACATCTCCTTTGTTAACTCGACGGCCCATGATCTATGTAGGTACCCAGCAAACCACGAAGTTTAACAACCGGCATTAAACTGATCAGAAAGCTTTGTATTTTGAATTCCAATTTACTGAAAGACTTTTTTATGGTCAATAAATCCAACTTCAGAAGAGTCTTTCACTCCAGCCATAACTCGAAAGGTCAACCTGGGAATGCGTCCGTTTACCTTTTGATCCTGTTTTCCTGACTTTTGTTGTTAAGCACAAACAGAAGGCAAGATTGACTTCAAAAGTAATATCCACCCGACTAGAACAAATTGCTATAATTCATAGTTTTTGTTTTGTTTTCTTGGCAGTAGGTACCTACCTATCGAATTCGGAATAACATTGAACACGCGAGCTGCAAACGAAAATGGAGTCGTTTTCCGACGTCGGATTTATTTTCTACCTCACTTGTTATAACAGCGACTAACCAGAGGGAAAATCAATCATTTATAGTGAGTACCTAGATTAAAATCACGATTGTTTTCCTAACATGTTAACACCACGTAGCGACGATATCAATACCTAACCATCAATCTTTTTTATATTGAAAACAGTAATCTAGTGTTTCTTTGTTGTCCGCTCAATAAAAACAGCGGGGTACATTTGTTGTATGTTTCATGGAAAACATTTTCAACATTACCGAAAAAGTTTGTCACAGTGTAATTTGAACCGTTGCCTGGTCCACACGACGCGACGTTGACTAAAGCGCGGGAATTTGCATAACATAAGTTTATATTTGACAGCTTTAACGCGGCAAAATAACCAATCATTTTTAAAAAGTGTTGTTTATGGTCTGTGGTGTAATAGTGGCGGGACACGCGAGCGCCGAGCCCGGCACCAACTTATCGCAGGTGATTCTTGTTTACAGTGCTAAAGCTAGCACCATAGCTTGATAGCTAATTGGTCCAGGTGGGTTATGAATTATGATAATTTCTGGCAAAGCATGACACGGAAACGGAGAGTAACAAGCTACCTAATTAAAATTAATTCTCCACTGCGCGATTATTTAACAGACGGCGTTATATCTGATTTGAAATAAGAACTCGGAGTTAGTTGTAAATCTACCTACCTAATAGAAATTTGTCTCTGTATTAGTCGTTCCCTCGTGATTGAGGATCATACCTTCTTAACATAAAAGCAGTTCCTTGGTATCTATATTATAAGGTATATTTTTTAGATATTTCAATCGTGCGTAGTTGCGCCTGTTTAAGGAAGTAACAAGAATCAGGTAGCTAGGTAGAGCTAATATTAACAGTTGATCCCATCTTGTTGTACACTAGGTACTCTTCACGCATTCGTCTCAGAAATCATGTACTTAATAAAAAAAGCCGTGGCAGAATAAAGGTTTTGATATTTTTTATGGTGAAAATATTAACTAGGTACTTACCTACTTACCTTACCTATTTAATAACAATGTAACCAACCGTATACTTTCCACGAGCATGACATAGTATTATAGGTAGAGCTACTATTAATACCCTCACAGCGTAATTAGTCTTTTTGCTATCTAGGTACTATAGTAACAAAACAACATTAATAGCTGTTTGGAGTTGTGTTGGCCTGAATAGTCACGGTTTCAACTAACCTAGTATTTAAAATGCACATGCACAATGCAGTGGTTGCCGACGTCATTTACTTTGCAGTAATATTTTTGCCACTAATGCGCCAACACGGTTCGTAAAGGAACGAAAGGATTAACGAAAATGCAGTTTAATACGCGTTCTGTTCGCGATTACATTTCGGAAAGCTCGTTCAGTGATCTGTTTTGTTTAATAATACATCTTAATTCGTTGGTTACCTAGTTAAATATTAAGAAGAATAATTAAATGGTTAGTATAAGACAGTGTTTTTTATAATACAAATTAAAATAGCTTATTTTTTATAGGAAGTTATTAAAATAAAATTATGACTAAAGTTATGCCGGTTAAAGATACCTAAGTATCTGAAAAATCTGAGTTAATACTCGAACTTCAACTCTGTTTGATTATATAGATATAGATAGAGTGCAGTTATTATAGCTGTAACTACTAACTAGGCATTTCAATTTGTTGACAGTGATGTGGTTGAGATTAATTAAAGTGTTTTTTTATATATACCTAAATATAATTTTGGTTGAACAACTCTGATTTATTTTTATTTAAACCTAAAAATAAAAATATAAATGGTTCATATTAAATAATAACAAGTTAAACTATTACTTGTGTTAACCAATAGGCTCAGCTCAGCAGAAATATAAAGCGTTGAAAGTCAGAAAGACTATTCAAGTTATTTTAAACTTTTCCCGCCAAAAACACATGCTAAAGGTAAATAAATCCCGAACAAAAGATACAAACAGCAATTCGCTGAAAACTGTAAAAAGTGAAGGTTTAGGGGCTGTTTCACCATCTGATGGTTAAATATGATACCGTCTCTATTTGTTTTGTTCGAATAGACAGAGACGGGATCGCATTTAACCGTCAGTTAACAATAATCAGTGGATAGTGAAACAGCCCCTTAGAGATAGCTGCGTTAGTTCCGTATTTTACCACTTTCATTATGATCTTTGCCATACCGCCCTTTTAAAATACAAATAAATTTATTAATAAAAACGTAATGGCTGTATGGGCTACATCCTTTTACTTAAATTGATGTCAATGAACTCGAAAAACGAACAATGAATGAAAAAACACAAACAACAAAACGCTACGTTACGTTACAAACGTCAAACTTAAATGACAAGACAATAAATTCTGAGTTTGAACCTTACTTTTTAATTCTCTGGTTTCCCTTCAAAACTTTGTTGTGTCGAAGTACTCTCTTGGCAAAATTGTCCTAATAAGGACAGAAAGCCATTTTTTAAAAGAGAAGAAGAAGAACTTTGTTGTGCTTGGTTTGATTATTGAATTATAAGCTAAATGTGTTAGACAACACTTGTCTTCAAAATGGGTTATATTATTTTCATTCTGAAGTCTTTATTCCAATATTTTAAGGTTAGTAACTACTTTACAAATTGAATAAAAAACAAAAAGGTGTATAATACTTAACTGTAAATTGAATTTTTTAATGGTTGGTTTTTAATAGTGAAACAAAAAAAAATATTTGGCACACAACACACGATAAATTTGCACAAATAAATGGAACAGACTTCAAAAACCTAATTTTCTACTACTTTGAAGTCAGAATGAGCCAGCAGGAGTGATTGAAGCCCAATTTAGTATGTAGGTGAGGTAGACGACTATAGTTCCACTCCTACTGGCTCGTGCTGACGCACCAAGTTCAACAAGTAGAAAATTATCTTCAAGGTTTTTGAAATCAGTTCCATTTTTTGTTAAAAAGTTTTTTTTTCATGATTTTCAATGATTTGTACCCAAAATAAATTATAACAAAAAACAGGCCTTATTGTAACTGCCCTTCAATATTTTTCTCCCATTCTGTTATTGCTTTTGTATAATGTATTGTTGTTTTGTGTATTGTATTACTTACTATATGTATACCTAATTCACACTTACTTTACTTTGGTCACACTACAGAATGATTAGAATTACTAATGTTACATGTCATATTTGTGTTAAGTGACTTAGTTTTGACGACCGGATGGCCTAGTGGTTAGAGAACCTGACTACGAAGCTTGGTCCCGGGTTCGAATCCCGGCCGGGGCAGATATTTGTATGAATAATACGAATGTTTGTTCTCGGGTCTTGGATGTTTAATATGTATTTAAGTATGTATTTATCTATATAAGTATGTTTATCCGTTGCCTAGTGTCCATAATACAAGCTTCGCTTAGTTTGGGACTAGGTCAATTGGTGTCAAGTGTACCATGATATTATTATTATTTTTTATTATTATTAGTTTTTTTGTAATAATAAATTTCATTAACTTAGTGCCAATTTATGCTACACTCCTATGGCCTTATTTGCTGTGTGTGAAGTACTAGGTGGGAGTAGTGAAATCTATTGCAGCGCTAATAGTGCTCAATGAAATGATTCCACAGTGGGTAACAATTCAGTAAAAGCCGTGGTGGCCTAGTGGTTTGACCTATCGCCTCTCAAGCAGAGGGTCGTGGATTCAAATCCTGGCTCGCATCTCTGAGTTTTTCGAAATTCATGTGCGCAATTTACCACGAGCTTTGCGGTGAAGGAAAACATCGTGAGGAAACCTGCACAAACCTGCGAAGCAATTCAATGGTGCGTGTGAAGTGCCCAATCCGCACTGGGCTTGCGTGGGAACTATGGCCCAAGCCCTCTCATTCCGAGAGGAGGCCTGTGCCCAGCAGTGGGATGTATATAGGCTGAGATGATGAACAATTCAGTTAGTTCGATAGTACATAGACATAAAACTGGCCATTTTGAATTGCCCACAGACTGTGCTAGAGTCAGGGAGTGTGGGGAACGCTTCATCGTCTGATGAGGAGCTGGAGCAGTGGGAGCAGATTTTCATGATGAGAGATGAAAATGGCAACAGTTACAATGATAAGTAAGTTCTTTGATTTTTTTTTACAATAATAAAATCGCTTTTGTACCTATTATAACTGATCCAAATCTGTGAAAATAAAGTCTGGAATAGTTGTATAACTATTTGTATGGTAGTTTCCAGTTTAGACACTAGTTCCAATTTTCGTCATTCGATTTCACCATCTGGCTACTCCGGACCATATTGTCACTACTTTGAAAAAATCTTGTATCTAAAATTAATTGTGCTAACAAAATTGAACCTTGACGTAATGATCATAAAGTTCATTCAGAAAAATTATCTATTTTGAGGTATGAGTTTTTTTTTAAGTAGTGACGATATTTTTATTGATTTGCATGGGACATAGTGTAAAACCGCTCTTAGCATAAATTTACCACAATCGTGCCTGGTATGTGAAGATATAGTCTTAATTAATCTTAAATGAAGCCATGCTTACTTGGTAGCTTTAGCATTGTGCCTAGTTTTAGAACAGGACAGAGACAAACCCATTTCTTCTCAAGGGTGTTATCAGAGTCGATTAAATTGAAAGACCATAATGTAGTAATGGATAAGAACTCTATGATCAACTACAAACTGTAAACTCTAACACTAATTAGAAGGGAACCACTTTTTGGAAAAACATACTTACCTACTTTAATACTTGCATCTTATGCTCAATCAATCCAAAACCTAGGAATAAAAAGGTTCCATTCCATCTAAGTTTTGTAACCTGCATTTACTTGTATTGTAATACTCTTTATTTTACGATAGGTGTTAGAACTAATATTAACATTAATTTTCAACTTTTTCTTTCAGAAGAAAGAAAAAGAGCATATGGTGTCGTCCATCCTGCATCCCTGTCTCCATAGTCATAGTTCTAATAGTGCTGGTTGTGTTGGTGCCACTGTTGGACCAACCGAATATGGCACAAGTGCTGCCCCCAAACGCTCCCGTCGCGTTACATTGCTCAGATGAGTGTAGGTGCGGTAAACATTAAATTTTCCTTTAAAATATGGTGGAACCTCGATAATCTGTACTCAGGCTAATAAGATCATAGTTTTATCTGTGGTCCTTTTAAAATTTCGAAATACCTAAGGGCTGTTACACATAAACACGATACGATATCGCGTCGTGCTACATGTACATGTTATTGACATTTTAAATATAGTTCCTATCTATACCAAAATGCAAAGATAAAACTTTGAACATTGTTGAAAAATGTGCCAAATGCTCATATTATATTTCTAACATATCATAATCCGAATACTGTGTGAGACCGAACAGGAGTTTGTTTTTTGGAGTTTGGATTATTGAGGATCTACTGTTAGTTGCTTGAAGCCTTGATTTAATTAGAATGCGTGACTGTCACATGCGCAGAAATTAACGATCAGCGCTACACTCACGAGCCGCGGGCTGTTTCTTTTATTATCAAGAACACTACAAAATGAAGATTTATAGCTACCCCAAAGCTTAGTATTATGTTATAAAAAATGTTTTAAAATGTATCCAGAATATATCAACAGATTAATTTGACTGATTTTGATCCACTGTCAGGGTTTTTCCTTGGAATGAGGGTTTCAGGCGAAATATCGCTAGAGGGCGTTAGTATCGAGAGTCCGTTTAACGTTATTCTTGCTTGCGATTGGTTCATTTAGTTATTTAACTAATAACAAAGTGGCACAAATGTCAAAGTTGCCAAACGGACCTCACGATACTTAGCGCCAACTAGTATCTCACAGAAACAGAAACCCTTATAGTAAACTCAGATCATGCCATTGATGCGGTAAACTTAGGATAGGTATCTAGGGATTAATAGGCCACCCCTCAGGCTTTCCACTCAAACCGGTCTTGTGCTTTCCGCATCCACCGCGATCCCGCGATCTTAACCAGGTCGTCGCTCCATCTTGTTGGAGGCCTAGCGACAGCTCGTGTCCCGGTCGCGGACGCCATTCGAGAACCTTCTGACCCCATCGGCCATCAGTAAATTAATGTATGGAAACATTTGCGAGCCACAATAAAAAAAATATTTATACACATTTACAGAGTTATTCAGCCAAACTTGCCCAACGATCTGCCTAACTAAACAGTCCGAATTAGTTTTATGACATGTGTATAATTTTTTTAACAAATTTCTTTTATTTCAGGTTATCTTTAGTAGAAACTATTCCAGAGGGTCATATGTACCCTTCGAACATGACACATTTGCCGACTAAGAATGTGTGGTTAGATTTAATAGACGAAGCTCAAGCATCCATAGAAATAGCATCTTATTATTGGACCCTTAGGTTTAATGAATTGTATCCATATAATTCCTCTATAGAGGTAAGTTTGAAATTAACGGAAAGAGTAGGACCAGCGAATCGTGGCAGTATGAAATGACGGGAAATTAAAAAATAGTATTGGCATTTCACAGATAAATAAAAATAAAATTAAAAATTTTGAAAAACCCACGACGGTTTCTATAGAAAAAGGGTTAAATAATTTTTATGAACATCCCCCGACTAAAAGTGATAACAGACGCAAAAAACATCAGTCGGCGGCTGCTATTACCTGCACCGAAATGAACTTATATTTTGCAATTGAAATTGAAATTGATGAATTAGGTATAATTGTGTGGGGAATGTACCTACTTTATGAGACAAAGACATTCATGGTAGTTTTCTTAACATTGCAACTGAAATAGCATTGGATTATTAACCCCGAAATTAACTAATATTCTGTAGTTGTATGAATTTATGATTAATTAAAATTGTATTTGGAATGCACTATGAGAGAAAGATAGTTGTGTTTGTAGTAGCTTTTCTTAACATTTTAATTGAAATGTAACAGAGAGTGCAGAGTGCAATGGCAGCCCCCGACGGATGTTTTTGCGTCTGTAATCACTTTTAGTCGGGGGATGTTCATAAAAATTATTTAACCCTTTTTCTATAGAAACCGTCGTGGGTTTTTCAAAATTTTTAATTTTATTTTTATTTTAAACTTTTTAAAGAAATAATTCATCTCACTAAAACATTTTATGTAAAATGAGAGGCTAATATAGGTACACAGAACTTACTTACAAGCTCATAAATAACGCTTAAGTTTTAAAAAGTTTCTCAAATGCGAGGAAAAGCCAAGTGGCTACATGAGGCTGCGTTCCTACCAGAGATGTGCGAGGATGTGTTGCGAGGAATGTGTTTTCATGAACCAATAAAAACGTTTCATTTCCCTATCCTGGCTCTCATCTCTGGCGGAAGCTGAGCGGAGCGAAGCAAGGAAAATTAAAAATGTTTCTATTGGTTCATAAAAAACACATTCCATGCAACACATCCTCGCACATCGCTGGTGGAAATGGAGCCTGAGCCCTGACTTTATTAGCCTTACATCTTGATTTAAAAAGAATAGCTTGGCCGTTCGTAGATCCATTCCATGACATTATCTAGCCCTCAATTTTTTACCATACTCGTATCGGTCAGACTTTCTGATAGACCTACTTACGGTAGGTAATTACTTCACGGGTCTTTATTGACATGACATACGAACAGATTCAAATATAAAACGGCCAAACCAAAGTATGTATAGGATTAGTAAGTAAGATCAGGGTTCAGTGGCTCAGCCTAAAATTTTACTAGTTTTTTTGCAAGTCCTGACCCCATTAACAAGGATTGGAGGGTGGAAGTCACATTTTTTTTATTTATGTGCAAATCTCAATCAGCGTACAAAATTTTAGCTTTCTTGGAACTTTCGGGAAGAGGAGACAACCCTAGCTACAGCATCAGGTGGTGTATGGGCATATAATGTATTGTCATTGCAATTGAATGATCGTGCAAAGTTTTATGCATTTGTGCTACCAACCATCGAGGAGTTCTTTTGTGTGAAGACGACCCTAGCTGCAACATCAAGTTGTGTCTATTCTATCATATAAACACAGTGCCAATAAAATTTAATAGGTAGATCTGTTAAGTTTCGCGCCTGTGCCGTAAACTATTGAAAAGTTTCTTTCTGTGGAGACGATCCCGGCTACATAACCAGGATGTCACTACCAGATTATTGTATTGTTACCAGATTTACATACGAGGGCGGTTTGATAAGTCAGTGACTTTGAGTAAAAAAAAAAACCTTTTTCACATATGAACTTTTTTTTCCTAATTCTTAACTCTTTGGTAGCTGGCTGTTTTTATTTTTCTCTTAATATTGGGAAAATAAAAAAAGAAATCGAGACATCTATCGGAAAATTCATGGAAAGTTGTTGAATATGGAGAAAAGTGAATTTCGTGTGCTAATTAAACATTACTTTTTACATGGAAAAACTATCAAGGAGACTGAAGACCGGCTTAAAAAATATTGTGGGGAATCTGCTCCATCTCATGGTATGGTACACAAGTGGTTTACGGAATTTCGTTCTGGACGTATCACCACCAATGATGCAGAACGCTCTAAAAGGCCGATTGAAGTGACTACTGGTGATATCATGAATAAAGTCCACGATATTGTTTTGGATGACCGTCGAGTGAAGATACGTGAGTTATCTGAGACTGTACACATTTCATCTGAACGAGTTTTTCATATCTTGCATAATATTTTGAGTATGAAAAAGCTTTCCGCAAGATGGGTGCCGCGTTTGTTCACAGCCGATCAAAAACGACATCGCGTAACAACTTCTGAGCAATGCTTAGCCAAATTTAAACGTAATCCTACTGAATTTTTACGTCGATTCGTGACGGTGGACGAAACATGGATTCACCATTATACACCAGAGACGAAAAATTTGTCAAAACAGTGGACTTCTACTAGCAAACGGGCCCCTAAGAAAGCGAAAACCGTTAATTCGGCAGGAAAGGTAATGGCCACTGTTTTTTGGGACAACCAAGGTGTTATTCATATCGACTATTTACAGAAAGATAAAACAATAAATGGCCTTTATAACGCTGCTTTTTTGGAAAATTTTAACGCAGAAGTTGTGAAAAAACAGCCACATCTGTGTAAGAAGAAAATACTTTTTCATCACGACAATGCACCTGCAAACTCGTCGGCAGTCGCAACAGCCAAATTAGTAGAATTGCGTTATGAAATACTGCCACACCCACCCTATTCTCCAGATTTGGCACCGTGTGATTTTTTCTTGTTCCCTAACATGAAGAAATGGCTCGGTGGGAAAAGATTTTCATCAAATGAGGAAGTCATAGCTGAAACTGAAGCCTATTTTTCGGGGTTTGACAAAAAATATTTTTTGGAGGGCTTACAATAACTGGAACATCGTTGGACGAAATGTATCGAGTTGAAAGGAGATTATGTAGAAAAATAAAAAAAAATCTTGTGAAAAAGTTTTTTTTTTTTACTCAAAGTCACTGACTTATCAAACCGCCCTCGTAAGTATGCCAAATTTTAAGTCAATACGATAACTGAAAGTGTGGCGATTTAACTTGCAAGACCCTAACATGCATACAAACATACATAATATGTATATTATTTTACATAGGTACCTACATACTTACATTGCAGGTCAAATAAAAGCTGGTATCAAGAAGAAACGGTATAAAAATAGGTAGGTAGTGCTCCGTTTTCCTTTTTGTTCGTCTTGGCGGGGGCACTGCCGTACGCCCACCTTTATATACATGTGAACGCCTTTCGAGAACTATTAAAGACAGTCATCAAACCCCTTAAAGAGACCCACATCAAAGACAGTCAAACCTTTCTAGAGCTAAATGGAAAATGTTTACTGTAGCGCCCCCTGGCGGGTTAATACTATAACACCTATCTAAGAACCATCTTAGATAAACATCAAATCCATTACGGAAAACTACATTAAAAACAGTCAATCCATTCTGAAAATATTGTGAACATTCGGTGGTCATTTTTCGAGTGAAAAATGATTACTGTAGCGCCCCCTGGCGGATAAACGCCATAACACCTATCTAAGAACCACCGTCGATAAATAACAAAGCCATAACAGAAAACCGCATCTAAATTAGTCAAACCGTTCTGGAGATAAACGTGAACATTCGTTTGCGCACAAACAAACAAACAACCTCTCACCCTAAACGCATATACCTTCTCCGTTCCGTCGTGGGTAAACAACCTCTCACCCTAAACTAAAACTAAAAAAAATACTGATCACGAATGCGTAAAAGGGGGCACACACTTGCGCGAAAACATTCGTACATTGAGCAAATTAAGCGATTTCTTATCTGTTCATATTTATTTACTTACCATATTAAATAACTGAAGTTATCACTGCGAGTAGAACTTAACGAGTTTGTAATTTTTACACAAAAACGCTTAAGAAAACCAACATCACATTACAATCTCGTGGTGATGGCCCCGAAATGGGAAGCATTGTTCAAGTTCAAAAGACGACTCGAATCGTTTGAAAATTCCGCCCTAATCTTGTTGATTTGCGTATTCGTGCGAGTGTGAATAGTCTAGCTTTACTGTCGCTATTTTGCTTTTTATTACTGTTTATTGGACAAATTTTCAGAATTGCCAGAACGAGGTTTCGATTTAGATATATTACTACTGCCAAGACTGGCTGGCCCTACTCTATGTACAATCAACATACTTTACCTGCTTACTAATTATTTGGTGCCGAGTACGGTCAAAGAAATGGATTGCGTACCGGGGTGGAACCTTTATGCTGCTGATGTTAATTTGACATCCCATACATTTCCACACATCTGCCTAAGAAATCAAAGCGAATTTGACTATGGAAAGGCCCAACTAAGGATGGTAAGCCCTGGTACGCCATTCAGTTTCGTCAATATTAGGTAATTTTGAACACAATTTTATTCGGATTGCCCACATAAGACCAGTTACCTATATCACTCGGAAATGCCGTTTAAAAGTGGTGGACAGAGTAAATATAAATGGTTTCATGTGGCAAATCTAGTTGGTGTACTTATGAAGTTTCTTTTTCAGGGTGAACAAGTGTTCCAAGCTTTATACGCCGCTGGGTCAAAACGGCATATAAATTTGAAGATTGCTCAAAATTGGCCCACTAAGAAATATCCTAATGTAGATACAGAATATTTAGTTAAGAAGAAAGCAGCGCAGGTAAGTTGGCTTTGTTTTGTTTTAGTTAGTGTAGACTTATTTCTTTAAAAAAACTACTGGCTAAAATATATAGTCGAACATATAAATAAATAAATAAATAAAAAGACATTTATTGCCACAAAAAAAAAATATATACAATGAACATAACTGACAGAAACACAACAAATAAAACATAAAAAAAAGAAGACATAGAACCTCTTCGTTTTTTTTAAGACGGTTAAAAGTTGGAATTCGAATTTTTGCGAGACATTCCTCTTTCCAACGTCACTAACCAACAAGGCAACATTAAATCACTAGCTTTTGCCCGCAACTTCTCGTCTCACTTTGGAATCAGGGTAACGGCAAAAGTGTTCTTTTGCCCGAGGCTTTGCTCGCGTTAAAAAGATAAGGAGGATAAAAAGTAGCCTGTGTTAAGTAAGGGTATAAATCCAAATCCAAATGTCTAACAAATATACACTCCAATCAACACACATACAGACACACACACACGACCACACAAAAACTTTCGCATTGGTAAATTAGTACCTGGCATAACTTGGCCCCTTCGCTCGAAGACTTTACAACGTCAAGGTCAAGTGCCTCGACATTGACATTGCCCACTGTACAGACCCCTGACTTCGTGGAATACCTAAAAGCGGGTCAGCTTATTGTAGCCTTTAAGAGAAGTCTCTTCGTTCCATTCTCCATACAAACGTAGTCCCGGTCTCATTTGAAAACTAGGCAACAGAAGTAGATGAAATTTTGTAAGTACGGACTAGACGTAATTATCTATGCCTGTGGTTTTTCAGATTTTTATTTAAATGTGTAATATCAGAATTACAGGAGCTCAAAAGTCGACAAAAAAGATGTCAACTTTGCACGAGAATTACAGACTATTAAAGCATTTTTACAAAAATCGGAAAAGCCACAGGCATAGAAAATACAATGAAGATCTTGATTGTAAAATATCATTGATTTCTGTGCTATACTTTTCGTATAATATGAGGACAGCGAAACCCAAAATTCAACCGCCCAAATCTTGAAAAGCCTACTGCTATATCGATATACATACATTACCGGGAAGTCGAGAAGCGGGGGGGATGTGTCCCGAACGATAAGGACAGCAAAATCCCAAACGAACACCTAAAGCGGCCGCGCGGCCGGCAAGGAAACTTGTCTCAAAGGCCGCGCTGAATCTCACACATACACACAAAATCCCAGTTTCCGTATGTGATATTTATTTATCTATTTGTTGCGTCAGGTCCGAAGTCTGAACTTCTCCAAGCTGCTGGGTAATGGAGTCCTCCACACCAAGTTCTGGATCGTGGACCGAGCCCACTTTTACATAGGCAGCGCGAACATGGATTGGCGGTCGCTTACCCAGGTAAAATTAATGTTACTCGTATATAGACGATAAAACGTTTATTTAGTACTGCATTGACTGCAAATACACAATCAAGATTACAAAATCCAATACTCCACTATACCTGTTTCGCTAAACAGTTACAGTTTTTATGAACAAAAAACCCAATTACGTACCACCTTTTTTTAAAAAGTATATACGTAATTGGGTACCTTAAGTGTTCTGGGAGCTTCCATATTATATTTTTTATCGATAGTAGACTTATAATGAAGCTCACTCCTAGATAATTTTTATGATAATTAATTTTTTTCTCTTGCCGTTTTTTTTGTAAAAAATAAATTGAAACTTTATTTCGGCAAACCTCACTTTTCGTAATTTATAGATTAATAGATTATGTGCCTTGATGCCTGTTGCTTATGTGCCTTCCATCAAGCGAGATTGAGGCCAAACGGAAGCCTATTTTTATAAAAAAAATTCAGCTGTGTCATAACATGCAGGCTAACTTGCTTGAATCCGCCTAAATAATTCCATAGAGCTTTTTTTGCATATGACTCCCACGGGCGTAATGAGTTTGATGTATGAAACACCAGGCTTGCAGCTCCAGAGCTTAGTATCAGCCTCCGCCCTCCCACATTTCAGGCATTTTGCATTGGGGGGGTGTAATACTACATACTTAATTACTATTTTACTCAGTTCAGTTCCAATTGTACGCAAATATTTTTTTTCATATGCAGGTCAAAGAGCTGGGTATAGTCGCCTACAACTGTTCCTGTCTGGCCGCAGATTTAGGGAAGATTTTTGATGTGAGTATCTTTAGCAAAGTAGATTATAAGACTTAAGAATAGGATAGATGTGTGCACAGATTGACAGAAAGATAAGTAGACGTAGAATTAAAAAATAACAGTTATGTTCATCGGTATTAGTAAAATTATAACTTTTGGACGTAGGGAGGTACCTACTCTATTTAATGCCCCGTGATTTCGACTTTTTGAGCTCTTTATCCATGGAAGTTTCTACTGATTGAACATCTTTTAAATTACTCACAAGTCTAATTCTCACGGAATTGAAAAACCGCTGCCGTTTGTCATGCAATGTAAATAAATGCTTTGAGTGTCTCCAACGATAAAGAGGGTGACAGTCTTTCCCGGCCCGGATAACACCGACATGGAAATACCAGCCCTGTTTTTTGTGTACACGCTCATAGAAACTGACAGGAGCTTCTATGGGCGTGTACACGAAAAACAGGGTCGGTATTATCCGGAACAGGAAAAAGTGTCACCCCGATAAAGAGAGACGGGTTAAAAAACGATGTCTCATCGTTCATAATTAATTACAATCTAGCGACACATTGTGTTACCAGAAAAAGGGTGAAACAAGACAAGTGATTTTTAGTCGTAATGTGATAGGATAAACCTTGGAGTTCGTATTGCATTGCATTACAACACCCATCTATTTGCACACTCACTTTTATCAATATACCGGGTGTGGCCTATAATTCGAGCAAATAATTAAAACATAGATCGTACTCGTCAAACTGAGCAAAAAATTTAGTTAAGCGATTTTTAAAAATAATTAGTTTTTTTTTTTTTTTTTATTACACTTTAAAGTTTATTCGATGGAGCAATGTAAAGCAAAATGCTTGATGTTTGTACCGTGACAGGCGTGACATGATTGGTGCAGTCACTACCTTATAGTCAACCTGTTAGCTTGCAACTTAACATTGTATCCCTTCGACTAAATTTCACATTCGCGTGACCAAAGAAATTCCTAATCGACGTGAACGATCAAAATTTTCACGATAATCTCTTATTTCTTTACAGACTAAAACAATTAAATTAATTCTTATTGTTCAGTTAACGACTTGAATTTAGGTAGAGACCGGTACGAGATAGCACAAATACTGAATGAGGGCTTTTCGACAAGTGAAATATCGTTAGATGGTGTTAGTATCGTGACCAAAATGTTGCACACGTTAAAGCTGCGTTAGCACATAGTTTTAATTTCCATTAACTTTTCCATTATGACACGAAAATTAATCATACATTTGTATGGCTAATTTTCGTGTCACAATGGAAAAAGTTAATGGAAATTATAACTATCTGCTAACGCTGCTTTAACGGTGTGCAACTTTTTGGTCTTCAACCAGGTCCGTTTGACGTTTCAGTCATACTTGCGATTGGCTCATTTAGATATTTATCCAATCACAAGCGAGACAGAAACGTCAAACGGAATCTCACGTTACTAGCGCCATCTAGCGATATTCCACGTTTCGAAAAACCCTCATTGTAATATTTCGTCACTACTTTTTTTTAAAAGATCGTATCTCAAAATCGGTTTGTAATTGAATTTCCCACAAATTTGCAATTGCTAGCCAACCGGAAAAAATATATAGATACTAGCTCTTGCCCATGGCTCCGCCTGCGTAGTATTCGGCTATCGCGCGCTGTTTCCTCGGGAACTGTGCATTTTTCCGGGACAAAAAGTAGCCTATGTCATTCTCAGGCTATTCGTATTATTCATACAAATATCTGCCCGGTCGAGAATCGAACCCGGAACCTCAAGCTTCGTAGTCAGGTTCTCCCGCTTGGCCATCCGGTCGTCGTACTGCCAGAAACGAACTAGATATGAAAACAACCCCATAACCTCAGCCTTGAGGCTGGGGCGCGATAGCTTGCTCTCAGCGTTACAGGTCAAGGGTATTATATAACATACACAAAGGTACAAATTGTTTCCGTTACGTGTTTGATAGCGATAGGAAATGGGTGTTATCAGATTTTAAAACGCTCGTTTTGTTTATTATTTCGTTTTCGTTGTTTTGTTGTTTTGAAACAGTTTTAATATTTATCTTATATCTTTGTTTAGTTTAGGTACGAAAATAGAAGGTAGGTAGTTAGTTACTGACGAGATTTTCGACTTCATACCACGCAACTTATCATATAGCTTGCAGTAGTTCCGAAACTCCTCGAAACAAATGCTGTACGGTTCTTAAATCGCGTTGTACTTGCAATGTCTGATCTGATCATGTCTGTGGTCTGATGGTGTCTTGTTTGTTACCCCTGTGGCGACTCCTAGCACCATCTAGTGAGCAAATATAGAAACTAAATCCTACACCCCGCTATCGTAGTTGTATAGGTATACAACGTTCAACGCTCTTCTTTCGGATTTCGGTCCCCGGACACAACAACTGTCTTGCAGGGTCCGATTTAGAGGACTGGACGGTAAAACAGCGAAAAAAATATCAAAGGAAAAGTTGTTTACTAGTGTGTACTCATCGGAATATTTAAAAAAAAACCAGTCTTTACTGTGGGGACCCCCGGATGCCCTCCCTGTCGGACCCTGACTGTCTGGAAGAGATATCTCTATTTTGTCTCCCTCTCACCTTTATGGGGGTAATTACTAACGCTTTAATACACACACACACACACACACACACACACACACACACACACACACACACACACACACACACACACACACACACACACACACACACACTCCTACTAGGTTTGTTTTACTCGCTATCTAGATCCTGTACACAAAAATAGTTAAGAAGTTTAGTTTAGTTTATCAGTTAAGAAATAGACACAAAATGTACATGTCAAGAGGTTGGAGGAGCGGTGCCTCCTGACACAGGCTTTTTCAAGCTTACAAGGAGGTCCCGGCCACTATTATGTAAAGTTTATTTTCCTAACGAATAAAACCATTTTTAATTTTTTTTTCATTTTTTTTTTCATTTTTTTTTTTGTACCTTAACCAGGTATACTGGAGCCTGGGTACGCCAGACGCGGTGGTGCCTGACACTTGGCCCGCCAACTTGAGTACAGCCATCAATATGGACCATCCTATCAACATCAGCGACAAGTACCACAGCTTCGGGGCCTATCTTACTGTGAGTACCTTTATAAACGACGGGGTTTTAATCCATACTAATATTATAAATGCGAAAGTGTGTTTGTATGTTTGTCCTTCTTTCACGCCGTAACGGAGCGACGGATCGACGTGACTTTTGGCATAGAGATAGTTTATGGGCCCGAGAGTGACATAGGCTACTTTTTATCCAGGAAAAATACGCAGTTCCTGAGGGAACAGCGCGCGATAACCGAATACCACGCGGGCGGAGCCGCGGGCAAAAGCTATAAAATTCATATTTTTACTTAAAGTCGGGTACTGCCTTTTCGCGACGTAACGTTTGGCAAACTGTTTCATATCGCAAACTTTAAAACTGTAAATATTTCAGAATTTATTTCAGGGCCATCGCGTAGAACCCTTTAGGTTAGGTTAGGTTAGTTTTATAAAAATCCTGAAATATTTACAGTTTCAGAAATATTAAACAGTTGGGAAATGAAAAGTTGCGAAATGAAACAGGTTGCCAAATGTTATTCGCCGAAACATTAGTAAACCAACTATTTAACTAGGTAAGTATTTTTAATTAGGTAAAAATACTATTAGGTAATTAGATAAAAATACTACTGTAAGTAACGGCCCTTACAGTTTCAAAATAAATGCTGCGTTTAATGCAAGCGGTTGCACTGGCGGTTTTAAGTTTACTTGTATAAATAAGTCACGCGGTTAAAAACCGCGGCGATTTAGTCGTAGTGCAGCCTCGGCTTTAGTTAGGTCACTATCCTACCTATTATAAAAAAAAGAGAAAAAAAAGAAGTATAAAAAGTTCCTGGCAACGCATTCTCTTCTTCGTCTATCTGAAAACGTTGGCAGTTTTTTTTTAATACTTATAAAATAAACAATTGAATTTTGCATGCATAAAAAAAACACCCATAAAAGACTGAATAGCAGTATAACGAATCTTTCGTAACATTAACCACGTTTAACGCCGTACTAAAACCATAACAAACTTTTACTATATCCTTTTAATATCCTAATCCCCGTCCATGAGTTCGCGTTTACATACTTTTATTAGTTTTGTATGTAGTTAATACCAACGGTAATAGCCGCTGTAAAAGACGTCATAGAGTTAATGTCCCTTGTCGGAATATGCCGTAACAGCGGGCTCGTAAAGGATAGTCTGAACATTTTAAATTGGCAATATCGCGAAAGTGGCCAACCGAGGTCATTTAATAATGCTTTCAGGGATACCTATCAGTTTATAGTACAACTATTGGAATATTGGAAATGGACTAAACGCTTGGCTTTGAGTCTCTAAGTGATATTGAATTTACGAAATCCTTACTACTATAAAGGGGGAAGTGAGTTTGTTTGTTTGTTACGCTTTCACGTCGTAACGTAGCGACGGATCGTCGTGATTTTTGGCATAGAGATAGTTTATGGTCTCGAGAGTGACATAGGTAGTCTACTTTTTATCCCGAAAAAATGCACAGTTCCCGAGGGCACAGCGCGCGATAACCGAATACCACGTAGGCGGAGCCGTGGGCAAAAGCTAGTAAAAAATCCTTTTACAAGTAGGTTTGTAAATGACAGTTTCCGGGACCTTCGTTTAGGCTTACAGTGCCTGTGTTAGGACGCCCCGCTCTTCTTTTGCTTGGGAGATAGGTAGGTACTTGTAGGAATCCAGAGGGGTCCAGTAAAATAAATTAAAAAGTTTATCAACTTATACTTTTATTCACTTGTCGTTTTTCGCCGGATTTCGCCGGAAAAACTTAATTAACTAACTTTTTTTTATACCACGTCGGTGGGAAACAGGCATGCGGCCCGCCTGATGTTAAGCAATTACCGCCGCCTAGGAACGCTTGCAACTCCCGAAGTGTCACTTTCTTTGCCTAGCCGACGATGTCTGCCGGTAGGCATCCTAAGATAATATTGTTGTTCATACATATAGATATCGCAACATTTAACAAGGAAAATCGTAATGACGTATCTTTTGCAGTTTTTCATGGTGGTTTATGAAGTCCTTGACCGTACAAAACCACAGTATTAACTGAGAAATGTCTGACTTACGATTTAATACTTTGGAACAGCCTATATTTGATATTATATTTTTTTTATATGCATCTAATCAAATAATTTACAACAGAACATTCCTGAGAAGGAATTACAGGGCTACTACGAAACTCGAAGTTCGTGTCGTGCGGTCCCTCTGACACTTCTACTATTTTTAATACGGGAGCGAGACGAGAGGGACGGTACGATACGAACTTCGAGTTTCTAGTTTCGTAGTAGTCCTGCAGTATTCGCAATTTCGGTCATCGCTCAGAGAGTTTAGGTTGACACGTTGTGTGTTTTGTTGTTTAATGGATCCACTGAACGTCGTTGCACCATGCACCCCGACATAAGGTGAGGTCGATTAGGCAACAAGTTACAACGCAGTTATCATTTGAAGGCTCTTTTTAAAAACTTGTCTTTGTTTGTTGTTGAAAAATAGGTAAAACTTTGTTTCTTTCAAAATCGATACCAATTCGACACATGGAATTCGTTAACTGAAACAAGGAGAAGTTTCCTTTTTGGAACTTGCTTGATTATTAACCGATTTCCTCTATTATTAAACGACAGAAAAGAAAGGTTTCTTTTTTTGTCTGCACGCATTTCTTATGTATGATCGCCATTCGTGTTCACCTATAACTTGTGAATTATGATCTAATTCGGGGAATTCGTTTCTCTTTGAAACGGTAATACTCGCGAAGAGTAAAGGTTCCATATATTAATAATTAGAGAAATACTTTTTCTCTAATTATTAATATTATAACTTTAATGTTTTTCATACTTTAGTAAAAAGTATGTCAAACGCAAAGAGAAGGTGTTTACCTAGGTGTTTAACAATAAACAAGTGAAACGTATGAAAATTTCAAAATTTATCTAAGTTAAATTTTGTTTTTTATTAACGTTTACTTGCCTGTGACGATGTTAAAAAAACCGGCCAAGAGCGTGTCGGACACGCCAAAGATAGGGTTCCGTAGCCATTACAAGTTGAAACCAATTTCCATTGAAAGTATTTATTAAACCTTTCCATATTTTTTGCATATTTTTGGACAAACAGTTTACAAGATAGAGGGGGGAGGGGACACAACTTAAATTCTGATTTTACCATCATCACATAGAGTGTAGTCCATGACATGTCCGGGAAGTAATTTCACTTTTTTTTTAATTTATTATCGCATCAACGCATATAATAACGATGGACTTCCCTGTAATTTTTTCCAACATTAATGAGAATTTTTCCGAGCAAGTTGGAGAAAAGATATTTTGACTTTGACTTTCACTATGGCCAGTACAGACTGACAGCAACCTAGCTGCAAAATGGCAGTTCGAGTGCAGTCCGGTTACAGCTGCAACTGTAACAGAGAACCCTGAAATTATAAACATAAATATTTAAAAAATGGTTCTGATAGTAATATGTATAGATAGTAGAAGCGCACCCTCAGAATAGTTCACGTCAGCTCACAGCAAATGAGGACATTAAAAACTTAGAGGTCGTGTCAAGGTTGTTTGCTGAAGCCCGTTAGGTACCGCTAATGGCCACAGGTGATTTATGGCTTTCAAACAAATTAACATAATATTTTGTCAGACAACACCACACTATTGGGGTTGATCAAATTGGAACTTCGATCTCTAACGGGCAGGTCACGACTACACGCGATCGCCGGAGCGAACTCTACAAGGTGTTTTGTAAACCTCAGATACTCCAACAATTTTTTATTTATTTTTATTTAAAGCCGACTTACTTAATTTGTGTTTTCGGTCTGAGTGGAGAGCCTTGGGGAAGGTCTATGTCCAGCAGTGGACGTCTTTCGGCTGACATGATGATTTACCTATTAAGTCCAGCCCCCAACTAAATTACGGGACGTATGGCATATGTGATATGGGACATGTCCCGGCGTACCGGGACGTATGGCAACCCTAACCTACGAAGCCACACATTGTGTGAAGTTCCCAACTAAATCATTCTGAGTGTAGGACGTAGATAGGGTGGATTTATATTATTAGACTGTCTCTCTAATTAGGTAAGCATTCTAAGCATTCCCATTTGCATACCAGGGTCTACTTTCCTAGGAGTTTACCAATTAAAAGCCTAATTTAGGTCATTGTCACGCATTTAAGTCATTGTTAGTGTTACACTTTTAGCACAATCTAAGCTAAACTACTTTCCCATGCGAAGAGAGCCCAAATTTGCACAGAAATAATCCGTCATATAATCTATTGCCGAGAATGGGTCAGAGCCTTGACACAGACGGATGTTCTTATAAAACTCATTAGCATATTGGCCTGAATTTAGGCCGGATTAACTGAATAGTTTACTAGTTTAGTGAGCCGCCGGTTCGCGGTGCCATTTTGGATAATGGCGATGAATTTTTAAAGCGCTCTCGGTCTGGCTAAAATTATTTTATTAGATTGAAATGAGAGTGGTTGAATTAGGTAAGGTGGTTTAGATTTATTAGTTAATAAATGCGCTGCAGCTCTGGTTTTAGGGCTACGGCACATGATGAGTCGTTTTGGCATCACACTACAGCACACCGTCTCTAATTGTTCTCTCTTCTCCTATTTATGTTTTTACTGTGTTTTTGTTGTGATGTAGTGTGTTTTTGCTGTCAATAAATGTTGTGAGTTTGAGTTAAATTCCTGAGAAAGATAAATCGGGAATTTTCCAAGTTGAAACAAGGAAAGATTATTGCTTAGGCATATTTAGTAAAGCACCGCTACTATTACTTATTATTTGTTCATAGTAGCACTGAGATATTATGTCCGATAGCAGCAACTACTAGCAATAACAAGCCCTATGCAACAACTGCTAAAGATTAATCTAGTATGCACTCACAATCTGTTGGTCTCTAGACGCTATAAACATTTGACATTACGCCGGAGCAAGTCTCGAATCCACCTCGGGGCAGTAATGCGACTTACCCCGACCACAGCAATGTCGCGACCCGTAGCGCGGCGAGTGTTCCCTATTGATTGCACGTTGGCAACGCTCGCTGCTCAGTAGTTAATTAGCAACAGACGCAATGTATTTCAAATTCAAATCATTTATTCAGTAAATAGGCCGCAATGGGCACTTTTACACGTCATTTTTTTTAAACTACCAGCGCTTTCGGAAAGACCATCATTGCCAAGAAGAATGCGCCGCAAGAAACTTGGCAGAAAGTCATTTTTTCAAAATAAAATAATTACAAATAAATTACTTAAAAACTACAGTAAACAATTAAACAAAAAATCACAAAAAAAATAATTAAATAATAATACAGGGATGTATGGGGTCCCTTAGTTACAAAATTAAACACTATTTGAAAGTCACCCATCGTTTAGATTGTGACGCGCGACTTTGACCTTTGCAAAAGCTAACCTCTGGACGACGAAATGCCACATACACTTAGCTTTATTGAGACTTCACGTGTCCAATTTGATCATAATTTTCCGGTGGTTACTGGCAAATTTGAATGTTGCATGCGAAACAATACATTAGCATGAAATCTTACTATATAAATGCGAACGTCTGTCAGTGCACACTTTCACAAATGTATTTTACTAGTATATACCTAAGTTCATCCCGCCCGGCCTGTATAGGTAGGTACTGTGGGGACTGTAGCTGGTAGAGCTATGGTATAGGGGATCTACGCGCGTGATGCTAAACTCAGTTCAAATGAAAGGATGTTTCTTCAATACTTGCTTCATATATTCATAGATTTAAATCTTATAGATATACTTTACAAAGATAGGTCAAGCCTCTCAGGCTGTCGGGAGCAATCTGTGCTCCCGACATGTATACCGCTGTCAATCCTATTTTTTAAATCGAATTCCAGAATTATAAAATACAAAAATACTATAATTATACAAAATACATTCAGTCTAGCCTGCCAGGCGGTCATTTTTACCACCTGCCAGCGGTATACAGCCTAATCCCTACAGTACCTAGAGCTGGGCACAGAGGCCTCCTCTAAGAATGAGAAAACTTGGGCCATAGTTCCCACGCGGGCCCAGTACGGATTGGGACTTCACACTCCATAGAATTGCTTCGCAGGTTTAATAACGATATTTTCCTTCACCGTTAAGCTCGTGGTAAATTCCTAATGTAAATTCGCACATGAGCTATGAGTTTCGAAAAACAGAGGTGCCAGCCGGGGTTTGAACCCACGACCCTCTGCTTGAGAAGCCGTAGGTCACACCACTAGGCCACCACGGCTTCAATTTAAGTTTAACGCATTCACTGCCACCGACGCACATATGGAACTTCGCCTAGTGCCGCTGTCATAATCCCACTAATATTATAAATGCGAAAGTTTGTAAGTCTGTTTGTTTGTTACTTCATCACATCTAAACCGCTGAACCGATTTGGATTAAATTCGGTATACGCAGATAGTGTCCCAGTGAAGGACATAGGATAGTTTTTTATCCCGGAATAATGCAAAGTTCCCGCGGGATAGTGACAACCGAATTCTACGCGGACGGATTTACGGGTAGCCACTAGTTATTCATACTTGCTCGTTTGCCTTCCAGTCGAATTAAAAAAAAAAAAAAAAAACATTTTGAACGCACATGTGCGTCAGTGGCACCTCTGAAAGTCAGGTGGCAGAGAAGTCTCTTCGTTCCATTCTCCATACAAACGTAGTCCCGGTCTCGTTTGAAAACTAGGCAACAGAAGTAGATGAAATTATGTAAGTATGCCTGTTCTTTTTTCAGATTTTCATATAAATGTGTAATATCAGAATTGTAGGAGCTCAAAAGTCGACAAAAAAAATGACAATTTTGCAAGAGAATTACAAACTATTAAAATAATAATTTTTACAAAAATCGAAAAAACCACAGGCATAGAAAATATAATGAAGATCTTGATTTAAAACATCATTGATTTCTGTGCTATACTTTTACTATAATATGAGGACAACGATACCCAAAATTAACCGCCCAAATCTTGAAAAGCCTACAGCTATCTCGATATACATTAGCGGGAAGCGGAGAAGCGGGAGGGGATGTGTGTGGAGACGGCTGCGAGCGTTTATATCACGAGCGATAAAGACTGCAATATCCCAAACGAATACTTAACGCGGCCGCGCGGCCGGCAGGGAAACTTCTCTAAACTTATACCGCTTTGTTACAGAGTTCTCCGCCTCCATTCAGTCCAACTGGCCGCACTAACGACGACGATGCCATCGTGTCCATAATTCTCGCTGCAGAGGAGTTTGTCCACATCTCTGTAATGGATTATGCGCCAGCGCTCGAATTCTCGCCCACACTCAAGTGAGGATCCATTATGATATAGCTATTTGTACTCTAGAATCTACCCATTGCAATAGTAGGTACCTAAGTCCGGTAAAATGTCTTCTGATATTGTGATTGATTGGTCGCAAATTGCATATGTCGGCGGCCGATCGTAAAATCCGCCAGATCACGAAATCCCTAGGCATATCATGAAACGGCGATCCGATCATCAGATCCTAATTTGGTGCTTATGGGACCTAATTGAAGGCATTCCTAGACGAAGGCATTTTTTTTTTCAAATCGGTTCATAAATGACGGAGTTCTTAGTAACAAACATAAAAAAAAATACAACCGAATAGAGAACCTCCTCCTTTTCTTGAAGTCGGTTGAATTGAAACACATCCTCGCACATTTCTGGTAGAAACGCTGTTTAATAATGAGTGATTCTGATCCAATGGTTTAAAACGATCTTTTTTGTCAGGTTTTGGCCAAAGATAGACGACGCGATCCGAGCCGCGGCTCTCGAGCACCGAGTGAAGGTGAAAATGCTAATCAGCTGGTGGCGGCACTCCCAACCTTCCGAGGATCACTTCTTGCGTTCACTGGCGGCTCTGTCGCAGGCGTACCCGCGGGTCGACGTACAAGTGGTCAGTCGTCATCCCAGCCTGTATATACTCCAATTCAATAGAATCTAACAATCCTGTAGACCTGTATGCAGGTGGTAGGACCTTGTGCAAGGTCCGCCCGGATTGCTACCACCATCTTGCTCGCTAATCCTGCCGTGAAGCAGCAGTGCTTGCACTGTTGTGTTTCGGCGCGGAAAGTAAGACAGCCGGTGAAATTACTGGCACTTGAGGTATTCCAACTTAGGCCTCTAGGTTGGTAGCGCATCTGCAATACTCCTGGTGTTGCAGATGTTTATGGGCGGTGGTGATCTCTTACCATCAGGTGACCCACTTGCTCGTTTGCCTTCCAGTCGAATAAAAAAAAAAAAGACACTCAACCTACTAATATGAACACCGGGCTGCCTAAGGCTTTGTGATGTGACTTTTATTCTTTTTTTATTCCTTGTAGATGATAATTGCAACAACAGGGACATGTATAATCAAGTGTGCCCACGTTAGGGTGTGTTAAATGTGTAGAAAATTGTCAGATTCTATTGAATTCTACTTTACGTCCCACTAGGGACAGACCTCTGAGAATGAAAGGGCTTGGTGCGTAGTTCCCACGCGCCTGCGGCGAATTGATATCTTCATACACATCATTGAATTACTTCGAAGGTTTGTGCTGGTTTCCTCACGATGTTTTCCTTTGCCGTAAAGCTCGTGGTAAATTTCAAATGTAATTTCGCACATGGATTTCCAAAAACTCAGGTGCGAGCCGGATTTGTACCGCCATCCTTTTAATGTACGAACTATTCTGTTTTTTTTATTGGACTGGATGTCAAACGAGCAAGTGGGTCTTCTGATGGTAAGAGATCACTACCGCCCATAATCATCTCTCTTTAGGCGTAATTCAGGCAAACTAGCAATAATTTACTGAAATATTCCGGACGAATTTGAATACCCCATCTGACAACATCCCACAGCTGGGTATATCCGATACGACGATACTTTCTTAAATTTTATGGGCGTGCAAGTACAGTCGGAGTAAAAAAAGGTTCGTCACCTTAAGATCTATTTTCCTTTGCTTAGTATGAGCGCTCATCTGCTTTACCGATTGAGTAGGACATACTGCGTCAACCTGTCAACCTGCTAAACATAATCAGGTGACCATAACAACCCTACAACTAAACCTTGGCACTGACAAACATTGACAATTAAATAGAACATTATGTGATTGAAACTTTTACGTAGTTGTTTATTAAAAAGGTTTTGTATTGATATAAAACTAGACACATGTCAGAGGTGTATACTATTTTGATCCTTGTTGTCATGCCAAGTAAGTTTAATTTGATATGCACTTGTCTACTTAGTACTTTGGTTTCAAAACGTACTAAGAGTCTATGACTTCGTAAAGGAATTAATTTAATAACTGACGAAGGTTTTTCTACCCCACCTGTACTTGCACCCACCTTTCGGCGCTCATGGTCATAATTTATTAGCGTGATTTATATGTTTCAACAAAAATTTCTTCCGTCTTTCGTTTCAGAAACGTTTCCGAGTCCCGTCCACCCCGGACCAGGACAAAATACCGTTCGCGCGCGTCAACCACAATAAATACATGGTGACCGACAGAACGGCGTACATCGGCACTTCCAATTGGTCAGGAGACTACTTCGTCGACACCGCGGGTGTCGCTTTCGTCATGCAAGAGAACCACGGCTCAAATGTAACGCAAGACATAAGGAAAGAGCTACAAGATGTTTTCGACAGGGATTGGAACTCTCCTTACGCATTACCACTAAGATCCTGGAATTTATAGTATTTGTGAAGTACCTACAGATTTCGATTTTGGTTGATTATATCCTGTATTTGTGTCAGCTCGTTATAGAGCGCTTGTGTGGATTTTGTTTTAAAGTATACGGTTCGGTTGTGATTATTTTGTGTGAAAATCGATCTCAAAATTTTAATAGTATCTAAAATATCTTTGTAGATAGATGGCAATTTTTCCAACCTTTGTATGACCGCGTGCCTTCGTATGATTCGATGGGAGCTGTGTGATTGTTATTATAAGCTAGATTTTTATATCTTCGTAGTAATGTATATACTGTTTTATAGATTACAGACCTATTGAAAGACATTTTCATAGCGTTTTTAGTCGAGACAAGTATTTTAGGGTGGCTATTATACGAACATGTTTTGTTACACAATTATAAATTTGAAAAAAATGACATAAACATACGAATTCGAAATACGACTCAATTGTGTTAAACTAGTCATTTTTTTTTTTTTTATTCGACTGGAAGGCAAACGAGCAAGTGGGTCTCCTGGTGTTAAGAGATCACCACCGCCCATAAACATCTGCAACACCAGGGTATTGCAGATGCGTTGCCAACCTAGAGGCCTAAGTTATACATTTGGTCATTTGGTCATTTGATCATACATTTGTAGCAAGCAATAATTTGTAAGAGTACTTTGGATTTGCATTTATGCATATCACTGCTATCTATATTAACCAACGTATTAATGAACTATGAATATTATCGCATTGTACTCTGTAGTTTTTTAAAAGTTTCTAGTTTAAGGCTCTGGAAGCAATACAATAGTTTGACGAGGAAGGCAATATTATTTGGATCCGACGGTTGATTTTTGTAAATAAATTCTTCTACTTCAAACTTTGTTTTATTCAAGCACTGTGTCCATTTGAAAAGAAGAGAAGCAGCAAATTTGAATTCATGATTGAATTAAACACAAAGGATTTTTAATTTTTTTTACTATCCCACTAATATTATAAATGCGAAAGTTTGCAAGTCTGCTTGTTTGTTTCACATCGCGTCAAGACCGCTGAACCGATTTAGATGAAATTCGGCATACAGACAGTTTGAGTTACATGGATAGCTTTTGGCACTGGTCCCACCGCGAGCTAGTAAGCTATGAGCTATCGGCTATTTTCTAGCCCAAGAAACTAACAAAAGATAATCGCTTCCGTGTACATAAAAGAGAGAGTTATATTTTTATAGTTCATAGCTGGCTGTTCACACTGCCGGTGAGGACACTCTCCCACCGCCCGGCGAGTAAGCGATAATTCCATAGAATTGTTTACTAGCCGCCCGCCGATTGTCAACTGTTTCTAGTACAGAATTTTACTAGTTGACCGCCGATCTCGCCGATAGCTGGCGGTGGGACCACTGTCTACTAGTTGACCGCAGCGATAAGCTATCGACTAGCTCAACGGTACTCGAGCTGAGCTAGTGCAGCGAGTAATCGCCCGTCGCACGCAAACACTCGCTTATAGCCGAGCGTCTAAACTAGCAAAACTATACTCGCTTCTCGCCTCTCGCCCACCGTTTGTAGTTTATAGTTTTACTCGCTAATAGTTTGTAGCCGCCGGTGGGACCAGTGCCTTAATCCCGGAAAATTACAGTTCCCGCGGGATAGCGAGAAACGAATTCTGCGAGGACGGAGTCACGGGTAACAACCTAGTAGTTTGATAAATTTGATATAAAATACTTTTCATCCATTAAACAGATGGGTAAATCCTCTCTAATCCAATCTTAGACTATAAAAAAGTAGTAGGTTGTGTGTGTAGGGAAGGAACGTTCATTACGACCATTGCATGAGCCTATTATCCTCACTACTCGCTCTGCTTTGTAACACATACTCTTGTTGGAAATATTCATACCAATGAAATCTTAAAGTGACACTAAAATCAAATATGAAATATATTTTCTGGGTGTGAATTTTCATAAGAGCGAAATAAAAGAAATTTTAAGTAATTTAAAAAATAGAAATGTATTTTTAATAACTTACAAATTCTAACATCTTTAATAGATTCTATGTCAACACTACTTTGTGAAACTGGATCATTTTCAATTCCCCTTGCCTTCTCAAGTCAATTTTATTATTAGGTTTGTAACATTCATTATTCTAAACAAATACAAAGTCAAAGTAGCTATTAAGTCGGTAAAATATTACAAATAATAAAGACAAGGATCACATTAATACCAACCATACATTACCAGTAGCAATTTAGATAAAAATAAAGAGGGTAGAAAAATACGATTATATATAAGTAAAAAAACTATGTGTATTTAATTTTCTGTAACAATAGGAAAGTGACCGCATTCACTCATAATAACACATTATACTGATACAACATAAGCTAGATCACTTAAGAAAACAAATTTCAATTCGATATTCAGAATAATGTTATTTTTACCAATTACTAGACCGTGAACGCTGGCGAAATTTCATTACAAAATCATTGTAATTGTGTAAATACGTCAACACTCTATTTGTAGCAAATCCTCTGAAGTAAACTTCCAAATGCATTTCATTTCACGCACTTAACTTTCATTCAACACATACATTAATTCTATAACATTTATTTATACTAACATCTTTATTCAAAACAATGCAACGTTCTTGTTCGGCGTTAAAACGCATCGACCAGCGCTACTCCGACGCTACTAAAAATCTTTAAAAATTGCGAAAAATAATTTAAATTTTCGTAAAGGGAAACAATACAGATACAGTCAAACCAAACTACTATCGGATAATTTTACGAAGTTGCTAGACAGAATGCACCCACCAAATCCTTCCACGGAATTTGTCAGTGAAATATTTCGCACCTTTAGAACGAAAACGACACAATTCAAAATGTTCTCTTTTTAAATCATGTTTTGTTTTATACAAAGTTCATTTCAGTAATGTGAATATTTCGAATTGTGTCGGTTTTATTCTAAAGTTGCGATTTATTAGATATTTTTAGTATACTTACAGTAGATATATCTGCTTTGATCAGTTAAGATTCATGTAAAACCTTTAAGCTTCATTTAGTTAGACGGTGCGAGAAATATCGTGGTTTAGTCCGGCCAGCGAGTCCTGTATCAATTCTCCTATTTATGTATTTTGTATTTGTATCTGTGTCCTGTGTCAATTGTTTAATACATTGCTTACAATATAATGCAAAACTCGTCCTGGCAACCCTAAAAATAAGCCCGGCAAGCAGCAATGTAAATCAAAATTGAATTGCAAATGTAAAGCTTGCTTCTGATTCGCACGAATACGCGAACCAACAAGATATCGTAGGATGACATTTTCAAACGATCCAAGCAGTTTCATTCATACATTTTCATTTCATATTTGCGAGCATGTTATGTGCTCCATCATTCCTATTTCGTATATACTTGTGACAGTTTTTATTATCTGTGAAATGTGTTGCTAGTATTGTTATTTTTTTTAATTTGCCGCCATTTTATTTGTCCACGACTCGCTGGCCAGACTAATATTTCAGAGCGCGCAAATACACAATCATCGACGACAATCTACACTATACTTTTCGTACCATATAAATAAGACATTATTCAATTGGAGTAGTTATTTTCGGTCAAGATTCGTGAGTGAAACATTCTGCAAAACTTAGGCAAATTCGCTAGTACAATTATTACACCAAACAGTACACCCCATAACTTAAGCGTGCGTGGCGCTGTCTTCAACGAAGTCTCTGGCCTCTTCTTGCGTCACACATTCAACGTGTGACACTTTGTTTCGGAACTTGACGCCATAAAACTTGTGAGCGTGCTCGAGTAACTCAGGCCGGAAAGTGGTTGTGATGAATTGAGCCGATGTGGAGAGTTCGTGGATCATGTTTGCTATCGCCTTACGATGCTGGGCGTCTAGAGCCTGGAAAATTATGAACGAATGTTAACAAATTTTGTGCCAAGAACTCGACAGTCGGTTTCTCTGTACCTAAGTTTACAATTTTCGCTACAAAGTGGAAAACGCTGCTACTGGTTGCGAACGTAGCGCGTAGCGATATGTGGGTGCGAATGCGCTAATGACGGAATTGGGATGATGATATCACTAAATAAATAAATAAATATCATGCGACACTTGACACCAATTGACCTATGGATACTAGGCAACGGATAAACATACTTATATAGATAAATAAATACTTAAATACATATTAAACATCCAAGACCCGAGAGCAAATTCGTATTATTCATACAAATATCTGCCCCAGCCGGGAATCGAACCCGGGACCTGAAGCTTTGTAGTCAGGTTCTCTAACCACCTAGACATCCTGTCGTCAAATTGACGAACGTGTTATAAGTTTTTAAAACACAATTCTCCCAGATCTGTATGACAATAAATAGCTATTTACGACGTTACTTAATTGCTAACTGTTTGTTTTTATTGCAATTAAATACACAACTGTTACAGCCTTTAAAAAGCCTATAATAAGGGCTATAAAAACCACCGACTCACTTAGTATCTTTATCCTAAAGCAAAGAACACATACCTGATCAATTTCGTCGAACAAGTAGAACGGTGCGGGATCGCATTTCTGTATGGCGAATATGAGCGCCAGGGCGACCAGGGACTTCTGTCCGCCGGACAGTTGGTTCATTTCCCGCATGTCGCCTTCTCCGCCAGTGAACGACACCTTTATGCCCACGCCTGTGAACTGGTCTGCGTTTGCTCGCTGAAAATAAGTCTTAATATTACTACGAACGCACTCTGAACTAACATTATATGGAACCTACGAATAAATTAATAAGTCAGGAAGCGTAACTCAGAACAAATTCCACACAAAAAGTGGCCATACCTAAAACCAAAACGACTTATGATTCAAATAAAAATCAATTTCAAGGTTGCTAATAGACGTGGTTGTTGATTGGTTAAAATTCAGAAACAAACAAAGCAGGGATTGGTTGGCTTGCATGATGCAATGTCAGATGCACAATTTATTTTGGGCGGTAAACAGGTGACTCGACTGATCAAAGCTGTACTGAATACCTAAATGGGACGACGAATTTTTATTAGCGCTGTATTCTTTCCGCACTTTTTTTTTATGAATCTGATCGTGATTGACCACTTGATGTTATGAGTAAGTACATCTACTAGCGGGATGTTTTTTTTTATTTGTTTAATCAAACGGCACATGCTAATACATTAAGTTTTGGTATCGCCAAACTGTTACCAGCCAAACTGTTTCATTCAGTTGCCGTTATCAAATTATGAAATCCTTGAATTTGTTATGATAATTTCTTAGGGAATTTATAATGATTTCTTAGGGAGAAATTTAACATCACACAAAAGTGGGTTATTTAATGCGTTTCTATACCAAGATTTCTCATCAACTCACGTCAGGATTGAGCTCTTGTCCATCATCAGTGGCCACTCGCATGATGAGACTGCCGCGCCCTTGCGGCACCAGTTTCTTGAACACCTCCGTGAAGTTCTTGCTCACTTGTTTGAACGTGAACTGGATGGCCTCGAGTTTCCTGTGCTCTAGTGTCTCTATGAGCTCGCGGATTTTCTCGCCACTGGAAATTAAAATAATGTGTTAAAATAAAAATAAGTTTTTGGTAAAAAAATCCTGAGACGTCACTGTCGATATTAAAAAAAGCAAAATTAAAAATTTTGAAAAACCCACGACGGTTCCTAATAGAAAAAGGGTTAAATAATTTTTATGAACATCCCCCGACTACAAGTGATTACAAACGCAAAAACATCCGTCGGGGGCTGCCATTACCTGCCCCGAAATCAACATACATTTTGCAATTGTATGATTTTTTTTTATTTTATGCGACTGGACGGCAAACGAGCAAGTGGCTTTGTGATGAATTATGATTGTGTAGGGAATGCACCTAATTATAAGACAAAACTATTTATGGTAATTTTCATAAAATTGTAACTGAAATAGAACAGTATTGGATTACTAAATGAAACAGAAAAGAGCTAATATATTATGTAGTTGTGTGAATTTACGATTAATTAAAATTTTATTTGGAATGCACTATGAGAGAAAGATAGTTATGTTTGTAGTAGCTTAACATTTAGTTAGTAGTTTCTTAACATTTTAATTGAAATATAACAGAGATGGCAATGGCAGCCCCCGACGGATGTTTTTGCGTTTGTAATCACTTGTAGTCGGGGGATGTTCATAAAAATTATTTAACCCTTTTTCTATTAGGAACCGTCGTGGGTTTTTCAAAATTTTTAATTTTGCTTTTTATTTTAAACTTTTTAAAGAATTAATTAATCTCATCAAAACATTTTATGTGAAGTTAGAGGCTAATATTTACAACACTTACTAACAAGCTCATAAATAAGGCTTAAGTTTTAAAAAGGTTTTCAAACGCTAGGAAAAGCCAAGTGGCTACATGAGGCTGCGTTCTCACCAGAGATGTGCGAAGATGTATTGCGTGGAATGTGTTTTTCATGAACCAATAGAAACGATTCATTTACCTATCCTTGCACTCATCTCTGGTGGAAGCTGAGCGGAGCCAAGCGAGATAAATGAAATGTTTCTTTTGGGTTCATAAATAACACATTCCTCGCAACACATCCTCTTACATCTTTGGTGGAAACGGAGCCTGAACCCTGAATTTAGCCTTACATCTTGATTTAAAAAGTATAGCTTGGCCGTTCATAGATCTATTCCATTACATTATCTAACCTCAATTTCTTACCATACTCGTATCGGCCAGACTTTCTGATAGACTTTCTTCCGGTAGGAAATTACTTCACGGGTCTTCATTGACATGACATAAGAACAGGTTTATGAAATGTTATATGAAACAGCCAAGCCAAACTCTTTAAGCCAAAGTAGGTATGTATAGGATTAGTAAGTAAGATCAGGGTTCAGGGGCTTAGCCTAATAGCTACAGCATGAGGTGGTGTATGGACATATAAATAAATTTATTGTCATTGCAATTGAATAATCGTGCAAAGTTTTATTTATTTGTGCTATCAACCATCGAGGAATTCCTTTGTAGGAAGACAACCCTAGCTGCAACATCAAGTTGTGTCTATTCTATCATACAAACACATTACCAATCAAATTTAATAGGTAATTCGTTTAAGTTCCGCGCTTGTGCCGTAAACTATTGAAGAGTTTCTTTCTGTGGAGACGATCCTGGCTGCACAACCAGGATGTCATTACCAGATTATTTTATTGTCACCAAATTTACATAAGTATGCCAAAATTCAAGTCAATACGATAACTGAAATTGTGTCAAATTTAACTTGCAAGACCCTTACATGCATACAGACATACATTATGTATATTATTTACATAGGTAGTTACCTATCTACATACATTGCAGATCAAATAAAAGCTAGTATCAAGACGAAACGGTTTGAAAATAGGTAGGTAGTGGCCGGTCTTCCTTTTTGTTTGTCTTGGCAGGGGCACTGCCGTGCGCCCACCTTTATAAACATGTGAACGCCTTTCTAAAACTATTACAGACAGTCATCAAACCCCTAAAAGAGACCCACTTAAAAGACAGTCAACCTTTTCTAGAGATAAATGGAAAAATGTTTACTGTAGCGCCCCCTTGCGGGTTAATACTATAACACCTATCTAAGAACCATCTTAGATAAACATCAAATCCATTACGGAAAACCAAATCAAAAATAGTCAATCCATTCTGAAGATACGTGAGAACATTCGACAATCATTTTTCGAGTGAAAAATGATTACTGTAGCGCCCCCTAGCGGACAAACGCCATAACACCTATCTAAGAACCACCGTCGATAAATTACAAAGCCATTACAGAAAACCGCATCTAAATCAGTCAAACCGTTCTGGAGATAAACGTGAACATTCGTTTGCGCACAAACAAACAAACAAACAAACAAACAAACAAACAACCTCTCACCCTAAACGCATATACCTTCTCCGTTCCGTCGTGGGTAAAAAGTGACACGGTTAGTTTTAATACAGATTGAGGTGTTTGCGTTATCTAATGTAATCTATATCTGTGTTTTGTACCATGTTGTAAGCAAGATAGCAAGTATGAATCTTTGTGTAGATTTCTGTGGTCGATTCACGCATTGTCCCTGAAAAAGTTTCAGAATGAACATTTTTTCCTCGGTACAATGGAAAGGTAATTTATAAATACTTACACACAAGCATTATCGTTTACGTCTGACACGATTATCTGATAATCGAACTCATAATACATTTCTTTCATTTATTTATTTCGATTGTTGGACATTTGTTGACAAATCTTAGCTCAGCAAGTGAAAACAATAACACGGTTTTCCGCCGCACTTAGGAGTCTAATGCGTACACTTTTATCTATAAGTGTCAAGATCGTCGTTGTTAACGATTACGTGCTTTTTAGTGTCAGGTTAATGACAACTTGAAATGCTTTAAATATATCCGCGATGTAACCTAGTGACTCTTTCAAGCGTGATTATAGAAAATGGATTACTCGAAAAGTGTTTTTCTTGCATTATTAATATCAGTAGTTTTTGTCTGTGGAAAAACAGATGAAGAAAGCAACGGCATTTTTTCAGAGAAGGGTAAAATAAGTCTATTTGAAATATGGAACGATGTAACTGAAGGCTTGTCCAATTTTGCAAACGTAATTGCCAGTGTTGAAAATATGCTAAGTGTTTTAAGTGAAAATAATCAGAGTATAATCATTGAAGATGACATTGTTTCTCCGGACACATTCTTACACATAAAAGAACTTGCCGCTAAATATGGTTACTGTGTTGAAGAACACAAAATAATAACTGAAGACGGTTACATATTAACCGTACACAGGCTCAAAGGAAGAAATGCAGCACAAAATACGAGTAAAGTTGTGTTTCTAATGCATGGAATTGTAGATTCTTCCGATAGTTGGTTGCTTCAGGGTCCGGATAACGCTTTGGGCTACATCTTAGCGGACAACAGTTTCGATGTTTGGATGGGGAACGCAAGGGGTAACAAATACAGCCTGGCACACACAACACTAGACCCAAACGAGAGTGATTTCTGGGACTTTACATGGGAAGAAATAGGTATTTACGATCTGCCGGCCATGATTGATCACGTTTTGAACGTGACAAAGGAACAAAGTTTATACTACATAGGGTATTCGCAAGGCACAACGATTTTCTACGTAATGAATTCTATGAAGCCAGAATACAATGAGAAAGTGAAAACGATGTTTTCATTAGCACCAGTGGCGTGGATGAGTAATGTAAAAAGTCCTTTAATAAAGTTATTTTCACCAGCACATAATATAATAAGATATTTATTTAACAATTTCAATACAAAGTCGCCAAGCACGGAATTCTTCAACAAGGTAGCCGCATTATTTTGCAGTTATCTACAAGTGCGTTGTGGAGGTTTACTGAACATGATCGGAGGTTACGACTATAAGAACATAAATGGTACACTTATACCTGTTATTTTAGGGCATATGCCAACTGGTGCTTCGACATTGCAATTCGTGCACTATGGACAGTTAGTGGAATCGGGAAGATTTGCTCGCTTTGACTTTGGAAGTATAAAAAACTTCAAAGAGTACGGTCAATCGTCACCGCCTGATTATGATGTAACGAAAATCTCTGTTCCGATTCAAATTTTCTACAGCGACAGTGATTGGCTATCGGCGGAAAGTGATGTGGATTTATTGAAAAAGAAAGTTCCCAATGTAGTGGGATTTAATTTTGTAAAAGGATTCCATCATTTGGACTACACATACGCATCTAGAGCCAAAATAGAAGTATACGAAAAAATAATGATCAAGATTGATGAAACGGAGAATGAAAACAAAAAAATCGATTACAAAACGACTGTTCAGAATATAATATAAGCCGAATGTTAATTAATTTCATATTTGATAACAACTATCTAGGGGGTGCGATCCCCGATCTGGATCGTGGCTGGTTCAACAGATATCCATTGCTGTACAGAGGGGCAATGCTGCCGGGATAATGGGGACTTTTTAACCGGGCACGATGCAGGGAGGGGATTTTTTAGGTTATATCTTTTATTTAATTTTTTGTGTTTAATTTAATTCTTGTTTTCTTTTATAGTTTAGTTTTAGTGTATTTGCTATAAAAAAAAACTATCTATATTGTATTGTACAGTCTCTTTCGCCCTTATCTGTCCCTCTCTGCTTGTTACATAGCGATAAAGTTCACTAAATGATCAGTTAAAACTGCCCGAATCAAGACACGCGGCGGCGTGTTAAGCCAAGTTCAAAGGAAGAGAACTGGCGACTTATATTACAGGAGCCATTTGTAGCCACTTTTAACCCCTACGTAATTCAACATCTATTAAACATATACATATGAAATTTGATTCATTTTTTAACCCCCGACGCAAAAAAGGGGTGTTATAAGTTTGACCGCTATGTGTGTCTGTATGTCTGTGTGTGTGTCTGTCTGTGGCACCGTAGCTCTTAAACGGGTGGACCAATTTGAATGCGTTTTTTTTTTATTTGATAGCAGGTTTTCTAGCGAAGATTCTTAAATATGTTTTATCAAAATCGGTTCAGCCGTTTTTGAGATATTGAACTTTAAAGTGACAAAGTCGGGGGTTTTCCAACTTTTTTTAAGACCCGTAAGGCTAACCCCAAATATTAATCTCAATTCTTTGTAGGTATATTCTTAATATTGAGCTTGGCTCTCATTTTACATTTACGTTTTCGATGGAATTTTTTATTCACTTACCCGACGTCAAGTTCTTCTTTCCGCTTATAAAGTTTTTCCTTCTGCTCGGAGAAGCTTATGAACTGGTCTAAAGCTTTCTTGTTCACGTGGTTGTACTTTTTGAGATGCTGATTGGCCTTCTCTAGTTCTTTGAAAAGCTGTAATAAAAAAAAACTTTCATCAAAGTCCGTCCGGTAGTTAGAGCGTGAAAGAGTTAGAAATACACGCACATATGAACTTGCCCGCGACTTTGTCTCCAAAGAATTCGTTTATCGCGTGTTCATTGGACTTTACTATTTTTCTGGATAAAAACTATCTTAGATTAATGGCTTCGAGAAAAGTATGGTACGGCCGTGCCTGCTCAGAGCTACCTTCATACCAAACGTCATAACAAATTCCATCAGTATCACTTCAGATCTATAAGCGTGAAAGCATTACATGTTCGTATTTATAAAATTAGTAGACGTTTTTTGACGCTAACGATGGGCCTCATAAGTAAGCTCAAAGTCACTCAAAGGGCTATGGAGAAGGCTATGCTCGGGGTTTCTCTGCGGGATAGAATCAGAAATGATGATATCCGCAGTAGAAGTAAGGTTACTGACATAGCCCGAAGAATTGCGAAACTGAAGTGGCAATGGGCGGGGCACATTGCACGCAGGACTGATGGCCGATGGGGTCAGAAGGTTCTCGAATGGCGTCCGCGGACCGGGAGACGAGCTGTCGGTAGGCCTCCAACTAGATGGAGCGACGACCTGGCTAAGATCGCGGAATCGCGGTGGATGCGAAAAGCACAAGACCGGTCTGAGTGGAGAGCCTTGGGGGAGGCCTATGTCCAGCAGTGGACGTCTTTCGGCTGACATGATGAGACGTTTTTTGACATCGTGCGAGTTGCGGGTAACTGGTGGATGCAAGTGGCGAGTCTTCGTTCATTGTGGATTTCTAAGGGGGAGACCCATGCTCAGCAGTGGACGTCTTTCGGTGGATAATGAATATTAGTAGGACGGCTTTACCTGTTTGAGCGACATCTTCTGATATTTGGCGTGAAGTTCGGGCGCGTTCGGCAGCGTCCCGAGCGCCGCGATCTTATCCAAAGACTCCTGTATCTTTTCCTGGAGCAATACTTCCTTGGACGCCATTTTCTCTAGGCCCTTGGCGTCTTCCTCCATCTTGTCTTGGGCTTCTTTTTCCTGTGAAATGAAAGTCTTGTGAGTAAACAAAAACCAACTTTCTATGATTACTGGATTGCCCAGTGGTTAATGAATTTGACTGTGAAGCTTGAGGGTTAGAAGACGAAGAGGGCTTGGGCCATAGTGCGGATTGGGAACTTCACACGCACCATTGAATTGCTTCGCAGATGCGTGCAGGCTCCCTCGCGATGTTTTCCTTCACCGCAAAGCTCGTGGTAAATAAATATGAAACGAAAAGGTTTTAAACCTTCGCATGTCTGCATGAGATGCGATAGGTCCAAACCACTAGGCCACCACGGCTTCAATTTTTACATTTGTGTGAAGTGTATTCAAATAGGTAACACACAGATACTTTCGTTCAATCCATTTGTGCCAGTACCTTTTAAGTTTTCGGTTACAAAATACGTTTCGATCGCGTTCGCGTTAAAATCTCAATTTGTATGGAAACACGAGCAGCGCCTCTAACGGAACGTTTGCGATGTTCGTGTTTCTATACAAATTGAGATACTAACGCGAACGCGATCGAGACGTATTTTGTAACCGTAAACTTACACTAAGGGTACACTCTTGTAGTAGTCGTGGCCATACACGTCACGGGCGTGGCCAAATAGCTCACCTTATTCCTCCACTTATCCAGCTCAATCTTAAGCGACTTCTCATTCTTGACCGCGATCTGGACCTTCCTTTCGACCTCCTCCATCTCCTTGTTGATCTGTTTGATCCGTTTCTCAGCGCTCTGTAGGTCCGACTCGCTATTGGCGAGGCGTCGCTTCCTGTCCTCCACTGATATCTCTTGGAGGGCTTGGACTAACTCATCTTTGCGTCTGCGGAAGATTTTGGGTCTTAGAAATACTCAAATATACAGGGTGGCCCATTTATATCGGTCAGTATGGGAAAGTCTGAAACTATACGACATACGAAAATTTCTTCTTAGGAACCATGACATCGATTTTAATAACAAGAAAAACTTACTTTAAAAAAAACCTGTACTCAGCTCGGGAATAGAACCCGGTTGTTTTGAAAAAAAAAAACTTACACTATTTCTATTTAGATATCGATTGTGTACGTCTTCAGCAGTAAATGTCTCCATGAAACATTATGTCTAAAATGAATAAAATGCATTATTTTCGCATACTTTAATTTATTTTAGTAGGTGTTGGAAGTGTCCATCGTTACAATATTCAACAAATTCTGGCATGTAAAATTGTCTCTATGGTTGTTTGTACCTCTTTGCTGGTAAAATCTATGTCATGGTTCCTAAAAATAAATTTTCGTATGTCGTATAGTTTCAGACTTTCCCATACTGACCGATATAAATGGGCCACCCTGTATACAGGATGGAAAGTTGAGATGGGGCAGCAGTACTGGGTTAAGACGCTAACTTTAGTTGAAATGTTCAGTTTTTAGCTGTCTACATACTGTTTAATCCTTGCTATTATGAAGGGGAAAGTGAGTTTGTTTGATTGTTTGTTACGATTTCACGCCGTAACGGAGCGACGGATCGTCGTGATTTTTGGCATAGAGATAATTTATGGTGCCAAGAGTGACATAGGCTACTTTTTATCCCGGAATAATGCACAGTTCCCGAGGGAACAGCGCGCGATAAACGAATACCACGCGGGCGGAGCCGCGGGCAAAAGCTAGTACAAATATATATACAGGGTGGAAAGTTGAGATGGGGCAGCAATACTGGGTTAAGACACTAACTTTAGTTGAAATGTTCAGCTTTTAGTTGTCTCCATACTGTTTAATTTTCTAGCATAAAGAATTCGTATTCGTAAAAAAACAACACGCGTAAGTTTCACCCTACGAACTGTATGGAAAAAGTTTTCTTTGATTTGTGGGTGTTCTAATACTCTAACCTTAGTTGGTCTCAAAGAGCGTTTTAATCCTTGATAGAAATGGAACCGATTGGCATTAAAATAAAGTCAAATCTGTCGATTTTCTCGCTGACTGTTGTACATTTTATCAAAAATCTGTGAATATCGATTGTCATCATAAAAAAGTTAGTAAAGGTCTAAGGCATTTTCGCGTACAGCAAGGGATCTAGTAGCTGCCCTTGCTGACCCATCTCAACTTTCCACCCTGTATATGAAACCGGGAGGTGCTGAGCAGTATTCCCTGATAGTAAGAATAAAAAAAATTGCTTTCAGTCGTTTACTGCGTTGTATTGAGTAACAACTAGCTTACTGAGATTACTCAAGCTAATAGAGAAATGCGAAGATTTTCGATGAAATGCGATGGCAAAACATTATTCGATGTAAATTTCAGTAAATTTCAGTAACAACTAGCTTACTGAAATTTACTCAAGCTAATAGAGAAAGCAAGAGAAAGAAATGCGAAGTTTTTCGATGAAATGCGATGGCAAAACATTACTCAATGCATCTGTACTGCAGTAAACGGTAGAAAGTTTTTTTTTAACTTTTTTTTATTAGCTTGAGTAAATTTCAGTAAGCTAGTTGAGATAGCAAGATAAATAGAATACGAACTTTTCCAACAAAGATGGCAAAATATTATTCAATACATCTGTAACAAGAGATGAAGAAGAGAGCTAAGAGAGGAAAACCTGTATTGAATCACTGGATGATTTCAGCCTTAATTTTCAAAGGTATTTTTGCACCCTTAAAGTACGGAACCCTAAAAATCAACGTTAAAAAATCATCATCAAGCCAAGTAACGAACCTGATCAAGTTGTTAGTAAGCAAATTCTCCAGTTTGTTCTTGGTGGCCTCGAGATTCATCCTAGCGCTGAAGGCTTCCTTGTTTTCTTGCGTTAAACGGCGGATGGCGTCGTTTAGTTCATCCACTTTGCCCTGATCTGCCGTTGATAGTTGCTCCATAAGTTCCTGGTGCCAAGTGTAAAGGTTAAAGATATTTCGGAAATTTTACGAATGTTAAAAAAATTTTTTTGGAGTATACCCATAGACATAAAGTGGGTGTGATTTTTTTTTCTCATCCGATCTTGTAGTATGGGGTCTCATTGGATAGGTCTTTTAAAATCACCAGGGTGTTGCTAAAACGATTTTTCGATTTAGTGATTTGTTTGGGAAATATTCAACTTTAAAGTGCAAATTTTCATTACAATCGGGCGTCCCCCCCCCCCCCGCTCTAAAATTGAAACCGGTGGGTGGGACACGCTCTTGGCCGGTTTTTCTCCGCTTATATGCTCATTTCGGCATACACACTTAAACGCACGCTGCATTAAACCGTGTAGCAAAAAGCGGACCTGTCTAGAAGCAAGTAGAACATGATGAAAAGTAAGCCACGACATATCGACACCCGCGACACCAGAATACAGAAAATTTGTCAGCCTAGAACGCTAAGAAAGAATATATCTTGTGGGATTTCAGTTTAGTATTGGTCTTTGTTTGTCTGTGTGTGTGTGTGTGTGTGTGTGTGTGTGTTTTTTTTACTTTTAATATGTTTTGTAGAGTGTAGGTGCAAACGCGTGTAATCGGCTACAGCCAGGAAGATAATGAGTTACATGGCCGTTACAGTTAATGTAAATACCTGGTGCAACTCGGATTCCAGGCCTTCTTTAGTGGCCTGCATGGCCTCAAGGCTAGAACGGCACTGCGCCAATGACCGTTCCTTAGGACCGCGGAACCGCTCTATAGACGCCAATTCTTCTTTCATCAGACGGATATCCGCTTTCACTTTGTCGAATATGTCCCTGAAAAAGGAAGTATGATAAAACACGTCTAGCCTTCGCCTAATAGAAATAGCCGTCTTACCCGTTTCCGTAATAATAAGGATGAGAACTGACGTACTTTTTATGAGCTGTCAAAACACAATTCTCCCATAGATTTTCAATGGCAATAGCGAATTATGACGTCATTATCCGCCAACTCAATCAACTAACTATTTATTGGTTTTAAAGCTAAAAAAAAAAATCTAATTTTACAGTAAATCGAAAATTAATCTGGTTTTCAAGGCTAAAATAAAGCGTTTTTTTACTGGAGTTGTACCTTATTTTTTAATGGCGTCGATATCCCTATTGCTTACGTACTTTTTTTAGGTTTGGAGTAGCGCAACATTATTATCGTTTACAGATGTCAACAGCTCTATTTTGAACCTGCATTTTAAAGAGGTATTTACCAAATCACATAAAGCTCAAAAAAAGGAGAAAATACATAACAGTAATTTTAAATAGCGCGTTTTTCACAGAATTTTCGTACAATTCACCTAACCTAACCTCCAATCTGTAGATAAAATCAAAAAAGTTCGCCTGATTAATAATTTCACCGAAATTAAAATTATATCATATGACCATTATGAATTTCGTCCATTATTCCTTTTAAATGATATGCATTGTGACACGTTCCTATTTTAAATTACTCACTTGGCCTTGCCCTGCTTGGTCTCAGTCCGTTGCATCTCCGACACTATAGTGTTAATGTTAGACTCAGTCTTGTTGAGTTCTTGACGGAGCGTGCTTAGTTCTTGCTCGAGGGAAGTGATTTGCTCCATCAGTTCGGAGCGAGTCTTCTGCATTTCGAGGCGGGAACGCGATTGGTTGAAGTAACCGCCGGTGAGGGAGCCTTTTGATGATACCTGAACAGGAATGAGTTGTTTTCAGGAAAGTATTCAATCATCAGGGTCTATACCTGAGGCCGTATTGCCTAATGTTTTTGACACTCATGATCGCAATCAAATGACATATTTCGCATACAAAAGCTGTCATTTTATTGCGATCGCGAGTGTCAGAAACGTTAGGCAATAAGGCCTCTAGTTACCTGACGACTTGTCTGACAAGAGTGTCTGACTACGACGTAGATAAAGCAAGAATTAGACATGATATGGAACACTAATTACGCCAAGAAAGGTTCCACGAAAAGATTTACTGTCAATTAGTACAAATGAGAAAATCGTCCATATGATTTGAATATTTCGAATTCGGATCAAAATTAATACCACAGAATTTTGACAAAAGCTATATTTTGTGTGCTAAAAAATAATTACAATTAAATTTAATTTGTATGAGAAAAAAAAAAGATGAAGAATTCGGACAAACAACAGGGAATCAATCTTAGGGTAGGTACACATTGCAATGCACATAGGTGCATGCCAAGTTTCATAAAGATTGAGGCGTTCACGCGTCCAAAAAGGAATAAACAAACAACAACAATAATAGTTTAAAAAAAAAACAGAGAGGAGACCTTCTATTGTTTTAATTTTGGGGTTATCATAAAAATGGGAACTTTCACTTCGTAAAATCAAGAGTTCTATCGTCTATGTCCATAACTTACCTGATCGCCCTCCAAAGTGACGCAATCGAGGTGGAACTGCTTGCCCAGTTCCGTCGCGCATTCCAGGTTCCGGCAGATGAGCGTTTTGCCGAATATATACTTCATCGCTTTGGCGTATTTCGCATCGTACTTCAACTTTTGGACCATCGCTATGGCATTCTGAAAAAAACAATGCTCTTTATGTCCGTTACGCCACAGGGCCGAAACCTAAGATTTATAGCACTCGTCGTCTAGCAACGAGGTGTGAGGTAACACTACTACCACCTACCACCCAACAGACAATAGAATCCACAAGTTTGATATATAGTTGAGGCCTATATAAATGGTGACATGACAAGCGATTACAGAATCTTACATCGAAAATACAAACTGAAACATAGATGCACAGAAAAACTAGAAAAATAGACCAGCGCTGGGAATCAAACCCAGGTCCTCGGCATTCCGTGCCGCGTGCTATACCGCTACAACACAACTACATAAGAGTACAGACACGAATTTCTCCTATGCACCACATATCTCAGCTTGTTTGTTTCTTATTTAGTCACTTATGGTTATTACTTACATTAAAGCCGTGGTGGCCTAGTGATTCACCCTATCGCCTCTCAAGCAAAGGGTCGTGGGTTCAAACCCCGGCTCGCACCTCTGAGTTTTTCGATATTCGTGTGCAGAATTACATTTGAAATTTACCACGAGCTTTGCGGTGAAGGAAAACATCGCGAGGAAACCTGCACAAACCTGCAAAGCAATTCAATGGTGCGTGTGAAGTTCCCAATCCGCACTGGGCCCGCGTGGGAACTATGGCCCAAGCCCTCTTGTTCTGAGAGGAGGCCTGTGCCCAGCAGTGGGACGTACTTACATTGTCGTTAGGATACACCATGTCCCGCACTTGCAGCCTGTTGAGAGGCATAAAGGTCACTTCCCCGGGCAAGCTCTGCCGGTTCATCTCCTTCAGGATCTTGGTGCCCACCGTGTCAGACTCCACTATGTGGTGGAACAGTCTGTTACCCGCAGTCACCTGCATGCAAACATTTAACATTTGGGATTTATTGTTAGCTTTCCATACAGAAATCAAAAAATATATAATACTATAGGGTAACCTCAATCCGCACTGGGCCCGCGTGGGAACTATGGCCCAAGCGCTCACATTCTAAGAGAAAACCGTACCCTGTAGCGGGACGAACATGATGAAACAAAATTTCTCTAAATTACAATGTTTAATTGATCAGTACGAAATAATAATTTAAGTAGGGAAAAATTTACCTCGACGGCCGTGTAAATGGTTTTATCGCAAGTGAAGTTTTCGATCACCGGTCCGAAATACTGAGTTGCTATTTTTCCCCACTCGCCGCCCCTCTGTTGGAATGTCTCGAGCACTTTGCGGACACTGTCCCTTCCGTTCAGAATTGGCTGAAACAAGAGAAAAATGTCAAACCAAGTATACTTTATTTAGTTTACTGCATGACTGAAATGTGCTTACCTATAAGACGTTTATATTTGTATGCCCTTGGGCGTAGCATAGTCATACAAGTCTATGATTAATGAACCAACATTTTAACCTATGTTTGACAAATAAATTATTCTTATTTGTATTTGTACTAATATTTAATATCGTCGCTTAGCTAACAATACCGCTCAATTTTGAACATGAAACTACCGTGAGACTCGCTCATATTAAATGATATTGTAACGGATAACTCGCGTCTTAAATCGAGCGGTGGTGCGTAGTGCGCGTGTTGCGGCAGCCGCCGAGTCGCGTGCTCCTTTGAAGGGCTACGAAATAGCCCGAAACATGCGTAGAGCTAAACTCGATTTAAGACGTGAGTTATTATTATCCTTCCTTACCATTATAAAGGGGAAAGTGAGTTTGTTTGTTTGTTACGCTTTCACGCCGTAACAGAGCGACGGATCGTCGTGATTTTTGGCATAGAGATAGCTTATGATCCCGAGAGTGACATAGGCTACTTTTTACCCCGGAAAATGCACAGTTCCCGAGGGAACAGCGCGCGATAACCGAATACCACGCGGGCGGAGCCGCGGACAAAAACTAGTTAATAATAAAAGAGAATAGTGCGTTTGATACTAGTATAGTATGATAGGATTACCTTTCCAGCCATGGAACGTAGCGCTTGGTCTGCCTTAGCCAAGTCTTCTTTCAATGAGGACAGATTTTGAGTCAATGATGTCTCCTTGCGCCAAAGTTCGCTGAAATAAAAAAATAATCATTTCCAAACCTTGTTTTACTTAAATATCAATATATCTAGACCACTGAAAAAAAAAAGCTACCGCCGGGAATCGAACCAGTCCGGAGCGCCTGCTGTATCATACACCAACGACAAGCCTTCATTTCATGCCGAAATTTCCCATTGTATTTTCTCTACCATTTTTATAATTAGCGAGTAATTTGCACCCAAGTTTATTTTATAGAAGCAAGGCTACTTTGTAGAATTCTTCCGACTGTCTACTTGTTGTAAACGATCAATTGTCACCACATAATACCACAGAAGAGCTTTTTATTGGCTTTCCAGTTATCTTGAAGTCCGACTACAGTACTTCCATTTATTGTATTTTTCACCTATGATGATTTAGATTTCTGTGACATTTAAAAAAATTCCGAATTACGCATACTATGTTCGCAAAATATTTTTAAAAATAATTAATATTTTGAAAAAAAATAATCGAAAAAATGGAAAACTGTTTGTTTGAACTACGACATTTGAATATTGAAAATAATTAGCAAAACCGAATTGGGCAAGATATAGGTTTCACTTACAGTTTGTTCTGGCTCTTTTCCTCAGTCCTTGGGACACATTTAAGACACAATCACAGCACTTTCAGAGTTTTTATGAATAATTTAAAAGAGCGCGCGCCGGCCGGCATTCATTTTCGAGCTGTCAAATTTGCGCAACTGACTGGTGGCGCCGCCGTGCGGGAGAAAGCGGAATGTTCATTCAGCCAGTATGTTTTTGATATGTGCAGGAGGTTTTAATGCACATATTACTAATTATATCTGCCCAATGTAACGTACATAAACCCCCCACCGGGAATCTACCCCAGATTCCCCAGTTTACAAACAAAACCAGGGATGGTATTGAATAAGGTAAGTGGACTGTATAGTGTAAGTATTTGTTGACTTAGTGAACTAAACACGTGTAGCTGTAAATTGAGTAAAATAAATGACTTATTTCGAACCTAAAATTGTCATAAATTTGACACCTTCTTGCGTCAAATTCATGCAAAGAAACAAAGGAAAATAAAAATTATGCTGAATCCAATTCCATTGGAAGTGGACTAAGCTTTACAACGGGTCGCGTGTATTCGCCATTCTGGATTTTTACTTTTACCACCCGTACAACTCCATCAGCTCCTGGATAAAGTTCCGTCACATGACCGAGAGGCCATTGAAGCGGAGGAGCGTCAGCATGCATAAGAACGAGTTCATCAACTTGAATATTACGACAATTCCTATGCCATTTTTGTCGCTGCTGCAGCGTGTGCAAATAATCGTTTAATTGCAATGTACGCGGACCGATATGTAAATAAATTTTATGGAAATAGTCGATAAGAATTTTTGTAAAGTTGCACTTTTTAGGAAGCAATAATGGATACTTCTTTTGATACGGTAGTTCGGCGAAAGACAACCTACCCCCCACCCTGAGAAAACCGAGGGGGTCGACATAAGGTGCTAACCTTTTAAGTGAAGAACTACAGCTGTAACCATTGGAAATTGCTTGGATATCAGCTGCAAAATGCTCTCGCTGAACGGATTTAATGAGCACATCGTGTGCGTTCTTTAAATCTGATAGAGACGAAGGACCTGTGTTCCTATTAGACTTCGTCGATCTACAATTGTTAATAAATTGAAAACAACGAGCTAAGACATTTTGAAGTTTGCTAAAACTCGAATATTTTTCAGTTAAATTATAAACAAGATTTGAGTCACGTGTTGTGTTTTGCACGCTAGTTTGAGCCAAAGTCGCGCATGGAATTTTGAGTTCTGGCACATTTGCCGATTTAAATTGATCAATTGATTTTACTGGCCAATTCTCTCTTGGTGCGTCTAGCCAGCTCGGTCCTCCGAGCCACTCCGCTGTCGATAACAGCACGGAAGGTAGCGCTCCGCGCGAGCACACGTCAGCGGGGTTGGACGCGCCGCTCACGTGAAACCAACAATCGCTTTGCACGGTCTCCAAAATTTTGGAAACACGCGAAGCCACAAAGGTTTTGAGATTATAACTGGGTGTATTCAACCAACTCAGCACCACAGAGGAATCGGTAAACAAGAGTATTTCATGAACAGGAATTCGTTCAGACAATATTGACTTCGTATATTTGACTAACTTGACTAACAAATGCGCAGCCATTAACTCGAGACGTGGAATGGTCACTGTCTTCAAGGGTGCAACCTTGGATTTTGCAATGACTAGACTGACCTTCGAATTACCTTGATTGTTAGAACTACGCAAATAGATGACCGCAGGTATTCCTTGAACTGAAGCATCGCAGAATCCTAGTAACTGGTAGTAGCTGTGCTGTTTGACAGTAACCTGGCGCTCGTGGCTAAAATTCGACAACAGCGGGAGCTCTGACATGTAGGTGAGCCACTCCTTTTCCAGTTCCGGAGGCAGCCGCTCATCCCAACCCAGCTGTTGGAGCCAGAGTTTCTGCATGAAGCATTTCGCGTAGAATATGCAAGGAGCCACGAAACCTAAGGGATCATACTGACGACCAATCTGTGACAAAACACTACACTTGATGATCGCCTGTGAAGCTGGAAGTGGGTGGAATACGAAGGAAAACACATCTTCGGCGGGTCGCCACTCCTCGTCATCCTCGAATGCAATGGGCGTTTCGCGGTGATCAGCTGGAACCCGAGCCAGTACCTGAGGACAGTTGCTAGCCCACTTACGAAGCAGAAATCCTCCTCCACTCAGCAACTCTAACAGTTCATCCTGTAGCCTAGCTGCTTCATCATAGCTGCTCACTGACCACAGAAGGTCATCGACGAAGAAACCCTTTTTTAGAACCTTGCTCGCTAAAGGATACTTCTCGCAGTCGTCGTCAGCCAGCTGATGCAGGACACGGATCGCTAGGTACGGACTGCTAGCAACACCGTATGTGATCGTGTTTAACTCATACACCTTTAAAGGTTGATCAGGTTGAAACCTCCACAAGATGTGTTGGTAATTGCGTTGAGATTTTTCGATCAAGGTCATTCGAAACATTTTACAAATGTCACTTGACAAGCAAATTACATGTATACGAAAATTTATTAAAATCTCATTAATATCTGCTTGAAGCTTAGGACCGGCGTAAACGACTGAATTTAAAGAATTATTATTTGTCGTTTTGCATGAGGCGTCAAAAACTACTCGGAGTTTTGTCGTGGTACTGGACGGTCGGAGAATACAAAAGCGAGGTATTATGTACTTAGAATCCACAGTACCAAAATCACCTACGCAAGTCATGTGACCAAGGCTCTCATATTCGGACATGAATTTATTATATTCTTCCTTAAGTTCCGGAAGACGATTCAGCTTTGTTTCTAAATTGTTGAAACGGCGTAACGCTTGTGGAGTCGAATCACCGAGATCAAAACTGGGTTTGAACGGGTACTTCACTGTATAACGTCCCGTAGTATCGCGACTGTGTTCGTTTTGAAACAATTGTTCGACGTACAAATCTTCTGGTTTTTTAGTGACGTCATACGGCACGTTTTCGGTCTCCCAGAAAGAGTTCATGATTTTATCGATACTACTAGTTTTATTAGCAGAGAACAAGTTGAGTGAGGCTGTATTCGACTCACAATCGCCACCCAGTACAGTCTGACCAGTAATGACATAACCGAATATAGAATGCATCGCGACGGGCAAACCCGGGTCACGCGGTAGTATATTTTGACCGTCATAAATGTAGGGGAACAAATCACCTGCGATCAACAAGTCAACTGGAGCCTCCGAAAAGTAGTTCGGGTCAGCTAACTCGAGATTTTTGAAATTATTGATAACTTTGTTTGACAAGGTTACTGTAGGTAAGTTGCTAGTTATGTTACTTACGACAACAGTATCAGTGCTAAGCACCGGACCAGATGAGTTTCGTGGTTTAATTGAACATGTAACCAGACCGAAATCTTGCACTGGCGCACCTCCCAGACCCATGGGTTCAAACTGACACTTGCTTCGAGGCAAACCCAGGCGCTGGGCACACTCTTTTGTCATATAACCGGACATGGCACCGCTGTCAATGACTGCACGTACGGCGTGGTAAGTTCCCCATCGATCTGCGACGTGCACCATGGCAGTGCCTAACAGCACGGTTGAATTTGACGAACAAGTCAAGCCGACGTTTGGCATTGACCTTTGACTTTGATTTTGACCATTTGAAACGTTTTGAATACTTGAAATGTTTTGACTGCTTGAATCGTTTTGATTAATTGATGAATTTTGAACAGTTGAAACTGTATCTAAGTGAATACTGTGATGGTGCGGTTGTTTACACAGTACACAACGCACTTTTGAAGTACACTCGGACAACGAATGCTGACGAAAGCAATTTTCGCATAATTGAAGCTGTTTCACTTTGTCAAGACGCTGCAATGGTGTTAAATCAAAAAACTCGAAACATCGATAAGTTGAATGCGGTTTGTCGCAAAATAGACATCTATTTGATCGTTCGCTATTATTTTTACTCACAGCTGACAAGCACGGCTTTTGGAACTGCTTCGGTGCACTACTGTAATTAGCAGCATTATTATTATTTTTTCGAATAAAATTCGGCTTTGCAGAGGTGTTAGGAACACTCTTAGGCGTAAACTGAATTTTTGATGTACTAATTTTAACCTCAGACATTTCCAAAACACGCGCCTGTTTCTCTACGAAATTAATCAGCTGTTCGTAAGTAGGTATATCGGTTTGATCTACTGATTGTTCGAATTCGCGCCTAGTGACGGGGTCTAAATTTCGCAATCCCATATAAAACAGTATGAAACTCGATAGGTTACTGATTTTCAAAAGTTTCAATGCTTTGACACACTCTTGATACGTTTGTAAAAATGTGTTTAGACCAGTAGCCGACTCTGTTGACAAAGGCTTAAATTGAAACAGCCGATCTAAATAGCTCGTAGCTAAGGCACGAGTGTTCTCAAAATTTTTGACTAGCAAAGCCCATACTATTGGATAATTATCGGCCGTCACTGGCATCCCTTTGACCACAGTCAATGCCGAACCGCTGACTGCGGAGAGCAGGTAATAAAACTTCTCAATGTTCGTAATATCATTGTTGTTATGAATTAAACTCGTAAACGTGTCATAGAATGTTTGCCAGTTTTCTAATTTGCTATCGAAATGGAACAATTCTAGTTTAGGCAGGCGCGGCTTAGCCGACCGCGAGTCTGGCCCGACAGCGCCCGGGCCGCGGCCCGCGGAGCGCGACGAAGGTCCGCTACCGCTGCCGTCACACGATTGCCAAGTGTCGCTATTAGCCTCCGCTACACTCAGAATACGGAAATACATGTCGTCAAAGGTTTGAATTTCCTGATAATTTGGTTTAAATTTCGGGTTTTGTTTCTTATTATAAGAATTTAACTCGAATATGCATTGTTCGAAACATTCCCGAGTCGAATGAAGTTCTTTGAGTCGCAAATTAAATTCGGTTAAACGCTCTGGTGGAGTTGATTTGGATAGTTCAAATAACGTTTGACATCGTATAAAAAGCAGTTCTTTTTTGTTGATAAGTTGTTCGACATCAAGTTCTTTTTCGTCCATTTCGAATTAAAAAACAAAAGACGCGCGCGACGCGTTGCAAAGAACGAAAATTGAAAACGTTTATTTTATACGTATTATTCTAGGTAAATAACTTAGATTCGAAATAAGCCTGTTACCTTAAAACTGCGTGAAATATGTGTTTTATGTGTATGAATGTGTATTTAGTTTGCAAACTGAGGATGCGGTTCGATTGACCAAAATGTTTGAACTACGACATTTGAATATTGAAAATAATTAGCAAAACCGAATTGGGCAAGATATAGGTTTCACTTACAGTTTGTTCTGGCTCTTTTCCTCAGTCCTTGGGACACATTTAAGACACAATCACAGCACTTTCAGAGTTTTTATGAATAATTTAAAAGAGCGCGCGCCGGCCGGCATTCATTTCGAGCTGTCAAATTTGCGCAACTGACTGGTGGCGCCGCCGTGCGGGAGAAAGCGGAAAGTTCATTCAGCCAGTATGTTTTTGATATGTGCAGGAGGTTTTAATGCACATATTACTAATTATATCTGCCCAATGTAACGTACACTGTTCTTTTTTAAAACATATAGCAATCAGTGTCTGTTAAATAGCGTCCATCGAATACGATACAAAAATATTATTTTTTTTAAATGACGCAATGTGTGAAACGGAACAGAGTAGTGACATGACACAACATTATCGGCAATTGCAGCGGTTCATTATTCGATAACAGTGAACTAAGATATTTTACATTTTTAAACAAAACTTGCAAGATTTTGTAAACGCGGCTATTTGGGACGCGGCCGCAACCATCTTGTGCCTCTTGTGGCCAGTACTTGTCAGTATCATTGTCAGTAGGTACGAGTGCGTCTGCCGTGTATACGTGTTGAGTTTCCGTTGCATTTCCATTGCATTGTATTTTTTATTGTTCGTTTCTATTATTATTGTTGTTGACTTTTGTTACTATTTCTCGATAAGTTTGTTGTTACTTTTTGGCAAAATGCTGAAACGGTCCAAAAAAGACTGTTTTGAACTCCCAGAGTCGGGAGTTTGGAATTCCTTTGTGGGATTACTTCGAGCGAGAACAAGAAAACGGTGGCACGGTGGGCGAAAAACTGGAAAAATATATATATTTTTTAATATAATGCAACTTTTCCAAAAATAAGCACTAATAACTCTTAGAAAAATCTATGGTTCACTCGATCAATGCTGCATCTCTAAAACTGTCAAACTCGAAACGTCACAGAACTCATCATAGGTGAAAAATAATATAGATTCAATTTGTGGCATTCGAAGATGGCGGATGTGGGCCATGTCCTATTTTGGTATTTCTGCTTCTTTGGCTAGTTGAAGTATAATTTTGATAGTGTTTTATGCGGCGATTAACCTAACAGTGAACAGTGATCACAAAATTCGATATTGCTCTCGTGTCTGACATTTTTTAATGCGCAAGTTGTTTCCGCGTGGTTTTTGGAATTTTGCTATCAAGTTGCAAAAACTACAATCACCGTACTACGTGAAGAAGAATATATTTATCTTTTTTTAACTGACATTGGCCCAAGCCTTAAAGGCCGCCATTAAGGAGAATAATAATAATAAAAATAATATAGTAGTAAGGAGATACCATCTGGATACCAAATAGACTGGCAGAGTGGCAGAAGTAACTTACTTTCTAGCACTCTGTTCTTGGTCCTTTTTTTTCTTGCACTCGTAATACTGCTTGTTGTGTTCGTCGATGGCGATTCTCTGGCGCTCCATCTCCTTAGTGGTCTCTTCTATCTTCTTCTCAAGCTCCGTGAGCTTAACTCCATCGTGCCGTAGATCTTCGCGAAGCTTATTTTCATGATCCTTCTTGTCCTTTAGTTGTTTGTTCAGGGACCTAAAAAATAAATGTTTGTGTGAAAAAAAAATACAGTTCAATTACTGAGTTGGCCTAGACAGACCAAATTAAGGTTCCGTATTCACTAGAGATTGCGAGGATATGTTGCGAGGAATGTGATTTTCATGAATCAATAGAAATGCTTAATTTCCCTCACCTCGCTCCGCTCAGCTGCTTCCACTAGAGATGTGCTGTGCGAGGATGTGGATATGAAGCGTTTCTAAACAGAAACGCAACCAATATTGATTCATGAAAAACATATTCCTCTTTCTGGGGGTGACTTAGAAATATTCATTTTAATTATTGAGACAAAATCAATATAAAAATGGGTTAATAAAATAGAACAAACAATTCTTGCACAATGACATTAAAGCAAAGCATTCGTAATTCAAAAAATAACTTGAAAATACAAACTGAAATATAGATACAGAAAAACCAGAAAAATAAGACCAACACTGAGAATCGAACCCAGGTCCTAGGCTTTCCGTGCCGCGTGCTTTACCGCTACACCACTGCTGGTCAACAGTACAGACACGAATTTTCCTATGCATTTGGAATTAAAAATAAAAATACAAAAAATTCCAAAAAAACAATCAAAAAATAACGTCGGCCAACATTAAAATTAAAGCTTTTATCTCACAAATTCTATTTAAAAATAAGTAGCGAGCAAACAAAAAAAAAACATACTTAAGTTCCTTCTCAATCCACCGATCCCTGTCCTGCTTGGAAGTGAACTGCGTCCCCCTTCCCTGTTTGGCGTATAATTCCTGCCTCTTCTGCTGATTGAGCGCCAACGCCCTGGTGCATTCCTCTTCGCGTGACTTCATCTCCTCGTACTTCGGCTTGAGAGCTTCCAGTTCGCGCTCTTTCTCTGCTATTTGTGTACGGAGGCGCTTCAACTCAGCTTCCGCGCGTTCCTGTGGCAATAAGGATTTGTATAATCATCATCATCATCATCATGTCAACCTTCAGAAGTCTCACTGCTGGGCGCAGATAATGACAGGGCTCGGGCCGTAGTTCCCATGCGGACCTATACTTATTTTAATTTAGAATTAGAAACCACAGCAACATCATATTGCGGCTCGTGAACTGCAATCTCCTTACAATTTGTACTAGAATAACAATTGACGACACGCAAATAAAGTGGCATTAAAACAATTTCATTTTGCGGCTCCCAGACTATTGTACTGGACTATTTGCTAGGTACGAAATAGTTGACCAGACGCAATATAATGTTATTGTGGTTTTCTAATTCTAAATTAAATGAAGTATAGTGTGGATTTGATCACACACACCATTGAATATCTTCGTAGGTGTATGCGGGTTTCATATGATGTTCTCCGTGGCCGTAAGAGTAAATTTCAAATGTCAGTAGCGGCGTTAGGCTAGGGCGCGGTTGGACGGCCGCCCAGGGGCCTAAGCCTATACTTTCTAGAAAATTCCCAAATGTTTGGGGCATCGTGGAAATCTCGCCTAAGGCGCTAGAAGTGCTAAAACTGGCACTGTCAAATGTAATTTCGCACGTAGTTATATTCCGAAAAACTCAAGAGCCCGGATCCCAAACTTAAGGTTCGCATAGGGATTGCGGCAGAGGCTTGAGAAGCCATAGGTCAAAGTACTAGGCCTCACGGCTCATATCATCAGGGGGTAACAATAGTTTTTTGATTAAGTTAGTAATTAAGTGACGTCATAACTAGCCATTTATTGCCATACAGAACGCTTATAACAAGTTCGTCAATTTGACGACTGGATGGCTAAGTGGTTAGAGAACCTGACTACGAAGTTTGTGGTCCCGGGTTCGATTCCCGGCCAGGGCGGATATTTGTATTAATATGAATGTTTGTTCTCGGTAATTTACCACCCGCGACCTTAAGATAGCTAAGTCTATGCAAATTATGCGTGTTCATGCAGTTCCTCCACCTCCACACTGTAAGAACACACACAAATTACACAAACCCATCTATCACCACCACCACAACACACTGACGCGTTTCGAACTCAACCAGAGCTCATCTTCAGAGTGACACAACCGTACGGTTGTGTCACTCTGTCTGGGTTGCGTCAGTGTGTTGTGGTGGTGGTGATAGATGGGTTTGTGTAATTTGTGTGTGTTTTTACAGTGTGGAGGTGGAGGAACTGCATGAACACGCATAATTTGCATAGACTTAGCTATCTTAAGGTCGCGGGTGAGCAAAGAAATTATTTCAGTTCATTGTTTGTTCTCGGGTCTTAGATGCTTAATATGTATTTAAGTATGTATTTATCTATATAAGTATGTTTATCCGTTGCTTAGTAACCATAGTACAAGCTTTGCTTAGTTTGGGACTAGGTCAATTGGTGTCAAGTGTCCCATGATATTTATCATTTTATTATTATTATATTCAGAGCATTCTTGAGAAGAAACTGTACTCGAGATTTCGCTTTTTGTCCAGAAGCCAAAAACACATTGTACATAAGTTTACATATTATGCCAGTTGCAAGAGTTTAGGATTTATTCCATCATACCTTGGACTTGTTGTCACCATCGACATCATCGCTCAAGTCTTTGATGCCGAGTTCTAGCTTGGTCTTCTCCCGAAGCAGCTGTTGCTGTTCTGTGGACAGTATGTCCTTCTCTTCGCGGGCCGCTGCCACGTCTTTACGAGCCTCTTTTAGCTTCCTGTAAGAAAGTGGTGTTTAATGTTGTTTAGTTAACGGAAAATAGACCTTAAGGTCATAAACTTAAGGGCTGTTTCACCATCCATTGATTAGTGTTAACTGATGGTTAAATGTGATGCCGTCTCCGCCCACTTAGGTGAGATGGAAGTCAATAAAGGACGATCACTGGCTATGTTTAAATAAAAAATAGAGGTGCGTAATTTTTTTTTTTTGGGTTGTGTCGCTTTATTTCAGTTTTTTTTTTACATAAGGTTCTTTATAGGAGACGGGGGAGTGCAGTCGGAGAAGGGAGTGGGGAGGACCCAGTCAGTGCAGGACTCTCACAGATTAAAAAATCCGGTTGCATATCCCCAACTTCCTGGAGATTTGTGCGAGATTATTAGTACAGTCGGACCATTTGATTCCTGACCCACCGTAATATGCTCTCACAGTAAGAGTCATAATGAATTCCCTTGTCAAGCAATCCGATGTCACTACTTTTTCTATGAAAAGTTTCCTCAGTGGGTTACGCACGATTCAATTGGTTCGATAGTACACATTTATTTCCGACGGGTTTGCATACCTGTTAGCTTCTCGAACGTGATCTTGTGCCTCCCTCACCATATCGGCATAATGTTGTTGCTCCTTGCCACTATTATTTCGGATCTTTTCCAACTAAAAACAAAATAATTGCCTTTAATTATGACACCTCCAATCAATTGACATACTTTTCATGTGTCTTTAAAATGCAACCACATAGTTTTTGTATGATAATATTAAGTAACATCTGCAGAAAAACGACGGATCGACTCAGAATCATTTGTAGCTCTCAACCTTGACGCTGGCGAAATAACAATTGACCCATTAGACAGACGCTATTTATAACAGTAAACAAATTAAAAGCGTGATTAAAAGATATTTTATGAAAGATATATTTGAGAGGGAGGGCACGGATGCACATTCAGACTTAGGTTATATGTAAAATAAAACACAAAAATTATGATTTATGTAATAATTTTACTAACTACTTGCATGTATACTTAGACTAGTTACGCGTGAGCAACTCAGTCTTTCGCTAACCGAGGCCACGCAAAATCCTTAAAATTAGGATTAAGGACTCGATTTAATGTTCTATGATTTTTGTTTTTTTTGCTTGAAATAAACAGCTTAAATTTAATTTATTTTATTTTTTTTTATAAAAAAAAAACTAACATCTGAATTTTGAACATACTTATTTGTAAGCTACAAAAAAAGCACATTTTACAGTCAATTCAAAATTACTCTGGTTTTCCGGGTTAAAATTAACAGGTTTTTATTGGAGCTCTGTCTTGGATATTCATTAATGGTGTATCAACCTATTCTCAACTAAGGCATTAAGTACTCACTCTAAGGCCCCTCATACACAAAGCTAGTCCCTAAGCGACTAGCAACAATAGAAATTTAGAGATTAAAATCGTCGGGTGTCGAAGATTTGCGTAGCCTTCCTAAACTCTATGGCGTGCATTGAGGGCAGATAGGGCGAGTAACCCCTACCCTCCTGCGGGAGGGAAACTAGCAGTTGCCTACCCTGGAGTGAGGGCTATCGCGTATGAATTCGCCGCTAGAGGCGCTAGTGTAGCGAGAAGTCTCCGAAATGTCAAATGTTATAATTTTTGGGTGAGCTACGCGGGTTTATTTAAATTTAGAATAATTTTGTGAATGTTTTACATTACTTGAAATTAATTATGGCAGTGAATGTTTGAGACAGTTTTGTCTTTCGGAAACTTTTGTCCTCCCTTTTTCTCTGAACAAAACGGGACTACCCAACACTGTGGTTGCTCGATATTTAATGTAAACTTTGTTTTCACTTAAAAACCTCACGCAACAGTGGCGCCATCTAGAAAGAAAAAACGATAGCCCTCATTGACCCACTACACACCAATGTACAGTCACCAGCACCAATATCTGATGCAACAAGCGTGCATAAATATCTGACACGACTCTATTTCTAAGGCCGGATGGACGTGTCAGATATTTTTGCACGCTTGTTGCATCAGATATTGGTGCTGGTGACTGTACACTAGTACGAAGCGCCTACATCTTCGTCGAACGTTAACAGTTCATACTGTACCTCTTCTAGTTTTCTTTTGTTCTCTCTGTGCTCAGTATCGTGGATAATGAACTCGAGTACACGCCTCGCTCGGTCCCACTTCTGGTATTCCTTTAATTCTTCCTTTTCTTCTTCCAATGTCTTAAGACGTTCTTCAATTGTTTGCAGGAATTCATTGATTTTCTCCACCTTAGATGAAAAGAAAGAAATAAATGTAGTTGTTCAACTACGAACAATTAAATTTTTAAGCCTGGGGTAGAGATGATGGATCCATAAATCTAGCTAGACAGGGCAGGGCAGTAGGTCAGTCTGTAAACATTGAATCCCATTCAACACAACCGTGGAATTGTTTAAATTGTGAAAGTGGTCTGTGAACCCAAAAAGTTTAAGAAACCCTGAGCTAGACCAGTTTCCCTACCTGTGATCCGCGGACCATGAGTAGTCTGCACTGCAATAGCTAAAACAAGGCCCACGAAAAGTTGTACAGAAAATGGCGGCTCAAAAATCTAATTTATTTATGCTAACTTAACTGAAATTAACGCCCATTTAATTTTTTTTTTTAATTTTAAAGCACTGTTTAAAAGTCACTTAAAATTTAATGACTGTTCATAATGTTATTGTGTAGAATAAATGTTTTAATCAAAGATTGTTTTTAGATTGAAATATCGTTTTGTTAACCTTTTTCCTAATTATAATGAAATCAAAGTGGTCACTGCATCACCAATTCACCATTTAATTAACTAAACAAAAACTGCTTCTTCCTAAAAAATATACATGTGTGGAGTAACAGATGTCCCCTGAGCACCTTCACCTGAGTACCTTCATCATCATCATCATTCTACTGTTGTTACGCCCCACTGCTGGCTCATGAGAGCTTGGGCCATCATTCCCAGCATACCTTGCCAACAGTTTCCTTCAGTATAGTGACGGACTCTTCTCTGCGTTCATCATACACCCTGGTCCCAGCCACTTCACGCAGCAGCTTCAGTCTATGGGAGTCCGGAGCTATAGCCATCTGGTTGATCTGAGAACATAGAAAAAATAGAAGAGCTGTAGACGTGGAATTGAAGAGTAGGTAACAGTAGCCGGCACGGTTATTAAGGCTCATTGTGCGCTGGCTACTGTTTACCTCTTTATATGCCTGTAGCCATGAAGGTATAGCAAAAACTATCAAACTTTCAAGTAAAGAGCAGTATAGTGTTTTTATTATCTATTACGTAATAAACATAGTTCACACAGAGTTCTCCTTGTCTCACCTTTCCCTGCTTGACAATATAGTATGGGTTGGAGTTGGAGAGACCCGCACTCTCCAAGAGATTGAGCACCTCGGAACGAGGGACCACTTTCTTGTTGAGGAAGAACTGGTCCTTCTTAGAGCCGATGACACGACGAAGGAAGATCTCATCTTTTTCAATCTGGTGACAATTTGTTAACATTGAAATTCGACTTTTTTTTTGATGACAGTGACCATTCAACATGTTTTGAAATATTATTTGAAATGTTGGTGTTGCCGTTGCATAGTATCCATAATACAAACTTTGCTTAGTTTGGGACTGGGTCTATTGGCGTCAATTGTCTAATGATATTTATTTATTGTATAGTTTGATTAGCTTGCAAATTTTCGTCACTTTGAACACTCGAGAGGACAGTTTCATACTCAAGGACAAAGCTATAAAATGGTGTATTGTAATTGCTTTGTCCTAGTAGTTTCTAATAGTAATAAGTGTGAATTGCAAAAGATTAAAAACAATAGAGCAAAAAATTTAAATTTTGAATAGACCTATTCCTATTAGTTATGATCGCTTTTTTCTTAGTTCTATTTCATAAATTAGCCATATTTGGTTTCTATGAATAAAGGGGCAAGTTTTATATTTTTTACATTACACTACTTACAGGAATCCTATTATCGGAGTTATCAAAGATAATCTCAACAAAAGCGGAGATGACTCTTGGTCCAGTGCCCTCATGAAGCAGAGCCAATCTTTGCTCAGGCCTCAGGTGAGAAAACTCATCGCTCAGCACAAACTGGATAGCTGAAACATGGATTGCATAACCTAAGACCCCGTTTACATCATCTCATCATCTCAGCCTATATACGTCCCACTGCTGGGCACAGGCCTCCTCTCGGAATGAGAGGGCTTGGGCCATAGTTCCCACGCAGGCCCAGTGCGGATTGGGAACTTCACATGCACCATTGAATTGCTTCACAGGTTTGTGCAGGTTTCCTCACAATGTTTTTCTTCACCGCAAAGCTCGTGGTAAATTGCATTATTATGCCGTTTACATTAATTTAGTAAAATCGTTAGACTAGCGAATACAATACAGGGTCACAATCCTAACAAGTTACATGAGATTCGTCCAAACACCGCAGTATCATTTGGATTTGGAACTGTTGTATTGGAATGATGTAAACAAGCTCTAAATTCCACAACTTAAAAGTATAGTCAAAATGTTTTTATTAAATTTAGACAAGCACTTATGAACAACCTCTATCGAGAAGAATTGCAAGAAACTCAATGCAATAAATATTTTTTAAACAGATTTACAATCTCTATACCTATCACAAATATTTAACACAGTAGACAATTTTAACACAATAGAGAATTTTAACACAGTAGAGAATTTTAACACAGTAGATTCACTATTTGGAGTTCACAATGTGGATTGAAATTATTTCCATTCTTCATAGCCATCCCTAGTCTTTAAAATAGGTACTGCGACTCTCTTTATAGGTTTTGTAACATGGTATAAGGAAGTAGATTTTACATACAAACTATCCATATAATATATTGTCAGTGATACTGCAAAACCGCATAAATAGCTTTTTCGATAAGGTAACTTGTATGTTGAAAAATTTTTTTTTTTTCACTTTGGTACCCTAGGGATGGCAAAAGGAGTAGAGGAAGGCAACACAAGAGGTGGGAGGATGACCTGCCTAAAGAGTTTCGAAGAGAAGCGAGGGATAGAGGAGAATGGCAGCGGCTGGAGGAGGCCTATGTCCTGGAGGCAACCTGATACGAATGTGGCTGGTGTCAACAACCTATAATATTGTATTTAATATCAGTGAATAAAGGCTATTTTTATTTTTATTTTTTATTTTATTTATTTTATGTTGAAAATTCAACCTTATGGAAAAAGCTAATTACGCGGTATTGCAGTATCATCAATGATATGTCTATTACTTTTCATTTATTTGGTATAACCTCTTAACGCCCAAGTCAAATTTTTGGTTTTTGAATATCCAAGTTATCATATGATAAGTTTGATGTACAAATTGCAATAAGTCCTTTATAAAGAACTGGGCTTTAGGAGGATATAAGTAAAAACTAGCCAGTGAAGTCTTGAACTTGCATAAGATCTCAAGTAATAGATGCCTACGGAGATCTCAATTATTTTTTCAGCATAGTCTACAACAATGCATATCTATTCTTACAAATTGAACTTGGTTCTCATTTCACCGTTATTTTTTTGGTGGGATCATACCCATCTTTCAATTCAATAGGAGTAAGTATGAGAAAACTCAGCAAGATATATTTTTGGTTATTATTTTACATTACACTGGTACTGACAAATCTCATATTCAACAGGGTATCATCATGGAATGCTTATGCTTTGTCACATATGGTTAGAATTTATCCATGTAAAATAGTAATAAAAGAAAAGTTATTATATCAACTTGTTAATTCTAAAATATTGGATCAGATTAGTTGAAAATACACAAGGGCCATGCAAATTGTTAAACTTGCAGGTGGTTATGAAGTTCTTGCTTTACTTACCGTGAAAGAAGTTACTTTTACCCGAGCCGTTACGTCCTACTACTACATTGTGACGCTTGTCGAAAGGTTCTACAACAATTTGCTCGCGGTAACTCTTAAAACCCTGAATTATCACCTGTAAACAAAAACACAGCACGTCAAACCATCATAAAGACGCTATGAGCACGGCGAATCGTGGCTGAACTTATGTTTATTAAGAGGTAGGCTGTTTATTATGACTTATTTTCACCTGCTTTATATGCATTTTATCGAAATTCTCACAAATCTAGGAATTTTTATGTCATCTACATTTAGGGCGCCATTCCTGCCTGACGCGCGCTGACGGAAAATTATTGACATGACAGTACTTCACTCACGTTATGTTAGTGAGCGCATACGTATTTCAACCAATCATGAAGTACGAAGATCAAACATGACAGATAAAAGAGTGCTGGCATTGGTGGATAAAGAAGGAGCAACCAAAATTATTTCCACATGACAGCATTACGCACAACAGCATTAAGCCAAGGGATGTCCAGAATAATAATGATTCATTTTTAAAAGTATCGAAAAATTCATTTTCACTTCTCATGCTCGCAAAGTTCGTGTTTATGCTGGATCTAGGCGGCATAAAATCTTCATCTAAGACCAAAGCAATTAGGTGTAAACAGCCACAAACAGATGTTTCTATATATTATTTTTATAATTTTTAATTTACATAAAACTAAAAATTAATCGAATTAATCAAAATAGATCAAGAAAACAAAAAAAAAAATCATTATAATAGTATTGCGTGAACAATAAAAGGTACATAGCAAGTGAACAAATATTTCCACTGTTGCTATTTTAATTTCCTCGCCATCGAAGTGAAAAGCAGACTGTAAAACTCAAGCATTAAGCCCATTTTCCCCTCGACTTGTCTATCCACCCTCGCCGTACGGGCTCGGGTGGCTATTTGAATGTCTTGGGTAAAATGGCTCGTTTTATGCTTTTGTTGTACAATCTACTATTAACTGTAAGTTTAATTAAAACTAACTTTTCAGTTAAAGCATATTTAGAAGAGTACTGATTTCTTTTAAGTTCAAAGACGGACTGAGAAACGTAACGATAACTCATAATTTTATCCATTTGAAGGTGTTTCAGTTTTTAGTACCTGGGTGACCGAGCTTGGCTCGGGCTAAAACTCGACCGTAAGCGTTTTCCCAGAGATAAGACAAAGCTAGATCAAAATCTCATCCCCGAATACTCCCGCATACCAAATTTCATCGAAATCGTTGTAGCCGTTTCCGAGATTCTGTTTATATATACCTATACAAGAATTGCTCGTTTAAAGGTATTAGATAAGCGAGCTATTGACTTATACTGAAATTATAATTTTTGGTATCATCCGACTTATAAAACCAAGGCCAAATTCCTTAAAAGCGACGTAAATAAACATACTAAACGAGTTATATGTATGTGTACGCTTGTGATTGCAAATAAGTATCCTGATTATGGAAACTTATTATGATTTTAATCATTTCAAACTTCTGGAAGATCTAGAAAGTTAGTCACCATCTATAAGTACCTTAACTTTTAAAAGCACAACAATCCTCAGATTGTTAGGAGCAAAGACATCTAAACAGATACTCAAACTTACACGAGTATAGGTAAAAACCTTAAGAAGATGACCTGTTTTATTTATGTATTAGTAACGTATCCGTGTAGATAAGTCGACGTTCCATTATTCGAAAAATGACGAGTCCCATATATTCTTAACCCATATAAGTATGCCCAGAACTATTTTTAGTCTCCAATATTTTTCATTCCCTAGACGTCACAGATAAGCGTTTTCGTTTACAAATTCGCGGGTTTTTTGCACGGTTCAAAAGCTACTCACTGGGGATATATGAATTAAGTGTTTTACCTTTACTAATATTATGAATGCGAAAGTAGCTCCGTCTGTCTGTCTGTTACTTCTTCTTGCTTAAACCGCTGAACCGATTTATTTGGCTGTCCGATTTCTAGGAATTTTTTTAGTTGGCTGTTGGCGCTTGATTGTCTTAATCTTAGACAAAAACTTAACATTATGCACTTGAGCAAAAAAGGCAATTTATATCGCCTAGCATAAGTACGAAGTTTACGAGCATGCTCAAATAAAACAAAATGTGACAAAAATATCGTTAGTACTGGACCAAAATTCGAACGTAAGAAATTTATATTTCATTACAATAAAACGAGGACCATTGTGAAAACACACTAGACTAGCTAGCTAAGCTCAGGGCGTCATTTCTTCTTATAGCTACATGTATAAAGTGTATTTGGATATGGCAGCGTAATTAATTGATGACAATTGGCAAACCATCGACGTTGCTTTGAATATTATTGCTGCTATCAGTATAGTGCCGACATTGAAAGAGTTTAGTATCTGTAGAAATAAAATATAATAACAAGTGTAGATATTTTATCTATTTCATAATAATGTATTAAAATAAATACAAGCTTCCTTTCAACATATTATTTTTGTGTGATAAAGAGAACCGGGTATTTTAATATAAAGAGAGCAATGTAATAAATGTCTGTCTTAGTGACATGCTCAAATTTTTTTTAACTTAAAAGTGTTAGAGAAAACGTGTTAACATGGCTGCTATGGATATAGACAACAAACATAGTGAAGTTTTTGCCCAATTGTCTTTATTCGGAAAATTTCAAACTATCCAATATTTTTTAATTTGTTTGCCGCTAATGGTAGTTTCAATGATGAATGTGAATTATGTATTTGTTGCAGAAAATGTTAATATCAGGTAAGGATGTGTGCGATTGAGATTTACGTAGTCAAAATTAAATAAAAATCGAGATGATAAAAATCGCGATGAAACCAATCGTGACAAATTGACAATAGTTACCACGAGCGCGCGATAAACGAATTCTTTGCAGACGAAGTGACAGGCAATAGTTATTTGTTATGTTTCAAATTTAGTGCTAGGTCCTGAGTTTGACTACCTCCATGAGCAGACAGCTCTAACTATCAAGAAAGTAGTTGAAAATGTTCAATTTAAACCTGAGTGAACTTTTTTCACCTTCAAAATATTCTTAAATCCCAGAAAAAACACACATTCTAACATCTGGTAGCATGGTGAATGGTTGTGTTGCTCTGAATATTATCTCTGGTTAGTCCGAAACGCGTCAGTTTGGTGAATATAGATGGGTTTGTGTGTGTTCTTACAGTGTAGAGGAGGTGAAGGAAACTGCATGAACACAAATTTCTTACATAAACGCAGCTATCTTAAGTTTACGGGTGAGCGAAGTAATTGTGTGAGTTTATTGATATGGCCATCAGCAAAGTAACGCCTGAGTAAATAAATTATTCATAAAAATAGTATTAAAATAACAATAGACATAGAGTGTACTTAGGTACTTTCAATAATTGTACAGGTGTCGAGTACCACAATGTGATAATGAAAATGCTACAGCTTCAATACCAACATGGTGGCCACAATCAGATGATACAAAGTGCTATCGACCAATATTCAATTTAACAGAAGCAAATGCAACTTGCTCAAACCAAGAAGTAAATAGATTTGAAGAGTGCAATGAATGGATTTATGAAGACAGCAACTCGGTTATTACAGAGGTGGGTGATGCACGCTTGTTAAAATTATCAACAAATCCTGTCGCATGCATGGTCGAGTTAATTAGCACATTTGATTATTTACCCTGCGGTAGCATCCAAAAGGAGAGTTACGTATTAGTACCAAGATTTGATAAAAATATTGCTCAGTTAACGATAAAAAAAAAACTTACGTCATGCATAATAGGTATTGAAATATTGTAACATTATTTAATTTTACGAATTCAACGATTCGGATACTAAATGCTGCTTGGAAATTAATTAGTAACCTAACATACGAGGGCCAATCCGAAATTTTTTAGTTAAACAAAAAATAAAAGGTATATAATAAAACTTTATTTACAACTTTTCAAAGTATTCCCCTGCTGCATTTATGCACTTATGCATTCTACCGAACCAACTTTCAAAACAGGAAAAATACTGCTCTTGTGGAAGGTCGAAAAAAAGTCGCCTGAATTCATCCACTGCTTCATCCGCCGTCGAAAATCGACGTCCACGTAATGATTTTTTTACCGTGGGGAACAGAAAAAAATCACACGGAGCCAAGTCAGGGCTATAGGGAGGGTGTGGTAACAGTTGCACTCCTGACTTGTTAAAAAAATCCATAGTTTTGGCAGCCGTATGAGCAGGAGCATTATCTTGATGAAAAATGACGCCCCGCGTTCCGCTACTTGGACGATTGACACTCAGCTCCTGGAAGGCCTGTGGCAAGCAAACTTCGCTGTACCATTGGCTGGTAACTGTTTTCTGATCTTCAAGTAGAATTACAGCTACAGGCCCACTACGTCGAAAAAAAACAGCAACCATTTTTTTGTTGACGCTTCGGCCGCGAACTACTTTAGTGGGTAAATCATCTTCTTCAAAGACCCATTCTGTTGATTGCTGTTTTGTAAATGGGTCGTAGCTGTATATCCAAGATTCGTCGGATGTCACAATGTAGGTCACTTGTTGTGAATTGCCTCCTTCGAATTTATTGAGCATAAATTTGCACCAATCGACACGTCTATCTTTTTGCTCCTGTGTGAGAGAATGTGGTATCCATCGAGAGGCAACCTTCCGAACTTGAAGGTGATCATGTAAAATGGTAGAAACAGCCTGGGATCCAATCTTCAGTTCGTTCTGTATCTCTCGCTGGGTAATGTTTCGAGATTCCTTGATTAGCCACTCCACCCTGATGACGTTTTCCAGAGTGACTGCCGTTGCCGGTCGCCCCGGTCTAGGATCATCTTTGACATCGCTCCGCCCACGCTTAAATTCACGGAACCAGTAACTGATGGTGGCAAGAGACGGGGATAATGCCCCAAAAGCACTGGTTAAATTTTCATGGGAATCCTTGTATGTTAACAACCCTCGTTTATAATCGTAAATAATCGTAATATATCATAGCACGAAATGCTTCCCGCGTTACCTCCATTGTTGCAAATAAAAAGTGACAGACATGTTTTTTTTGTAAATTCATAAAAAAATAATTGAATGTCACTGGCCAGTGAAATTGCACAAAAAAGTTTGTAATAGAATTTGCCTTTAAGCTACAATAAAATTAAATGAATAGTATTAATAACACGCCGTTGACTAACTATTTTCGGATCAGCCCTCGTAAAGAAGTAGAGTAGTTCAAGAAGTAACAAACTGATAATATTTTTATTGGTTTGCAGCTTAACATTGGGTGCCAGACATGGAAGGCTTCTCTTGTCGGAACCATACACAATATCGGAATGCTTTTATCAATGTTTATCATGGGATGGATCGCTGATAAGTAGTTACCTATTGTTTATATCTAATTTGAAATATATCTCCGAGTACCGAGTGTGGCCCATAATAGGAGCAAACAATTTAAAAAGATCATATTCCTCAAAATGAACGACATTAGTTCAGCGACTTTTTTAAAAAATGAAGTTTTTTTATTTATATAAATTTTACCGTTTATTCTAAGAAGCAATGTAAAGCAAAATGTTTGATGTTTATAGGGCAGCGATATAGGGTGACAAGGTGACAACTGACATCAATTAAACTCTTGGATGGCATACATTGAAAATATTATTTAATTTGTGTGAAAAAGGGAAAATCCAAAGAATCCGCCATTTTTAAACATCGCTGAAATAATATCGTCCAGTCAGACCGTTACAATCTATGTTTTAATTATTTGCTCCTTGTTACGGGCCACACCCGATATGTGTTTTAATAATCTATTTTTTTTTTAGATTTGGGAGAAAACCAACGATTGTTGTTTGCTCAGTCGGAGGGGTCATAGGAGTATTTAAAATATTTATAAGGAACTTTTATGCATACTTGTTTGTGGAATTATTAGAAGCAATCATCGCTTCCGGACTTTACACTGTCGCTATTGTTTGGAGTACGTGCTAAACATTATTTTGTATTTTATTATTGATTATTAGAAAAATCCATGGATTTTTCTTGATTAGTATCTTATTATTTTTAATGAAATCTTAATAGATTCTTATCTTTATTTTAATGTATATTTAACGGTGGATGTGGATGTTGTTGTTCGAAAATAAATGTTTGAAATCATAGTTTCACTTAAAAATCGCATAATAATTTATTTTGTTACAGTGATTGAAGTTGGAGGTGAAACCAAAAGAGTCATAACTGGAGTAATATTTTCATACGCGGTGTATGTAGGCGAAGTTTTATATGCCTTCGTAGCAATGGGCCTTCAATACTGGAAATCATTGATACTTGCAGTGTATACCCCAGCAATCATCTTTGTAGTATATGCTTTACTACTACGAGAAAGTACAAGGTGGCAATTGCTACGAGGAAAAGCTGTAGAAGCAAAAAATACCTTTAAAATTATTGCTAAAATAAACAAACAGGCCATTCCTGATGAAGATATAGATAATATCAACGAAGATGTTCTAAGATATCAACTAAATATAGCATCACAAAAAGAAAAAGAAACTATGAAGGATGTAATAAAGTCGAAAGAGATGATGATCCGCATCGCTGTTTCCTCGTTTTGTTTTTTTACGGCAAGTTTTGTTTATTATGGATTATTTTTACAAGCTGTACTTTTGCCAGGGGATAAATATTTGAATGTTGCGTTGACTGCACTGGCAGCTTTTCCTGGAGATTTACTAGCATTTTTCACATTCTCAAAATATGGCAGAAGAATATCATTGCAATGGGGTTTCGTTGCATGTGGTATTTTCATAATGGCGCAAGCATTTACTCCAAACAGTAAGTATTCATATAACTGAAGTAAACATTTTTTGTTATTAATTTATAAACAATGTTAGGGTTTCTGTCTCATTCTACAGGATTATAGTTATATAGTGACACGAACATTATTGGTACTACGTGGAAGTTGCTTTTTTTTCAATTGATTCCACAGTATTAAATGAACTGTTGATAGGTCCATAAATATTAAAACGTGTTTTGGCAGTAATAATGTACGTATAACGTACTTATAATAGCCAGCCCTTCAACTAGTAAGACAATAGTATAATGTAAAAGTGTTCCGCCTGGATTGCTACCACCATTGTGTTTCGGCGTGGAGGTTCATCTCTTCCATCCCAGTGCTCAACCCGAACTATAGATATTGTCAGAAAAAGGTAATTAAACTCTCAAAAGCACTTATAAAAATCTATCACAAATGTGTTTTTCTTGTTTCAGCAATATCATGGTTAAAATTGATACTGTTTTTACTTGGGAAATTAGGATCTGCGTTATGTTTTACTGGAATGTTTACCTATTGCTTGGAACTATTTCCTACAAGCGTGAGAGGGTCTCTTGTAGGATTTTGCAATACAGTTGGAAGAATCGGTAGCATGTTGTCACCGCTCACTCCTTTATTGGTAGGTTTTATTAAGAATATATTTTTACTTAAATTATGAATGACAAAAATTATAATATTTAATAATATTTTTATTCTATTTACAGGTAACACAGCCTGTTCCGTTGCCATCAGTACTTTTCGCTACTACTGCGGTTACGTCGGCTGTACTCTTAATTTTTACTCCTGAGACTAAAAACTTGCCAATGTTTGATACAATTCAAGAAGTTGAGGCGTATAAATCCAAGATAATAACAAAATTTTAGGTTAAGTTATAGCATTGCAAAAAATGCTTCATTTGTACTTGGTAATATTAATTAATGAATTTTCTAATAAAAAAAAGGTTTTGTTCGAAAATAGCAATTGCTGCCATCGTTCACAACTTTTTCACTTCCAAGTATATTGTTGATTCACAGCTGCATTTACTAATGGTATAAATATTTTTGATTTTAACTAAAAAAAATTAAAAGTTTGGTTTACGCCCCAGAAATACAAAGTAAAACAAAAAATGCAAGAAATCTAAGATCTAAAAACCCACCACGCATTTTTTCTTCATTTTCTAATACTTCAATAAAGTCTTTCTAGCTTACCATAGGCTTTCTTTATTATTCTACTTTAGAACATTAACTGTATTCTAAATTGTTTGGTTTATAATTAGCTGTGTAAGATGACAGCACTGAAGAAACCGATAGCTAAGTTTCATGATACGTATGAATACTTTATGACACAGTAAATTTTATTTTATGTTCAGTAAAGTATGGTTGACTTGACTAGTTGTTTCTAATAATTATATCATGTTTACTCCAAACTCAAATAATTTATTTATCCAACATATGTAGATAAATTACAGGCTGTTACTTACATTATCATTTGTATCACTATGTGGCGCCTTGAGGCATACAAATTCATTTGGATGCTTTCAAAGTCAAAGTCAAAGTCAAATCATTTATTCAGCAAATAGGCCGCAATGGGCACTTTTACACGTCATTTTTTTAATCTACCACCTCACACACCACACTCACCACCACAAGCTTTCATGCAGCATGCCTTATAAATAATGTTAAAATTCGCTTAAATACTTTAAACCCCTGAACATGTATTTGTTTCCTGGAAAACTGCGCTAAATATTTAAATTTTTTTATTATGTAGTTTTGCCATTGAAGTAGACCCAAATAGGCTTCAGTCAGAAAAAAATCTTAAAAAATTAAAAAAATACATATTTTTACGTGTCCTAAAATATTCCTACGTGTTGAGGTACAACAGAGAATGGTATGTTTTATTTAAGTACTTGTATTCCTTTGAAAAGAGTGACTTAATCTGACCTAATCTGCAGATATGTGTATTGTCACTATCTAGAATGAAATAAATGTAGTACCTATACTAAGCACTAGGCACTAGTTGTGTGCACTAGGCTTAGAAAAGAAAAACGATAAGAGTTTTTCTGGAATATAAATTTGAGCTATTTCATAACTAACGATAAAGCTTTTGTATGTATATTATGTTCAAAAGGGTTATTAACAAAATGTTCGTATATATAGGTACTATAGGCGGAAGAGCATCCTACAATACGTTTAGAAAAGACGGTAGCATGTTGTTATCGCTTACTTTCTTATTGATAAGTTTTTAAGATTATATTTTGACTACAACTTAACTAGTTTTAATTTTTTGTGTCATATAGCATAGCTTGGTGTTCTGGCATCAATTCAATATCTTCCTTTCACTGCCATTACATCTGCTATATTTCTAAGCGTCTGCAATACCCCTGGTATTGCAGATGTTTATGGGCAGTGGTGATCTATTACCACCAGGAGACCCACTTGCTCGTTTGCCTTCCAGTCGAAAAAAAAGCGTAACTTACGAAACAAAATACTTATCAGTATTTGATATACGATTTAAGAAATTAAGACCTACCTAACAAACATTTTCGTTTCCCGCAATTATAATAAACAAAACAAATTTAGTTTTGTTCTATGTCTCCAATTAACTGATAGATGAGCTATTCTTGTTGGAATGAAAAATTATATTCTTCTTTACGCTGCACAATTCGCAATGGATAAAATTTTTTGACGCTGTGTACGTGCCTATCTACATTAAAAAAATTAAAGCACTATGAACCCATGGAGTAAAACTTACAAAAAGCACGATTCAGGTTGAGATATCACATCAGGAAATAGAACTGTACTGATAAACCATAGATAAACAAACAAAAACGGAAAACACTGGCTATAAAAAATAAATTACAATATTAAAGGTGCTCCAACTCCCTTCCTAGGATTTTGCTCATAATCAAATTCAACCTGCGTCATTTCTGAGCAGGTAGATAGATGATCAACCGGTTATACAAAATAAATTAAAACTCATCATTTTGTATGCATTGTCTTACTTCTAGATTTTCCTTATTGTGAACATATTATTATGTATATTGATTACCTTGAGCTACACCGTGGCCTAGTGATGAAACGGTTTAGACTATGTTTTTAAGTAATTATAAATTAAAGGCTTTAATTTGATGACGTGCCAATTTAAATACAGACAAAATTCAATTAAAAAAAGTATTACGAGTTTAGCTCACGACAACTGGTAGCATGGTGTACGGTTGTGTTGCTCTGAATATGAGCTTTGGTTGAGTTCGAAACGCGTCGGTGTGGTGTGGTCGTGGTGATAGATGGGTTTGTGTGATTAGTGTGTGTTCTTGCAGTATAGAGGTGGAGGAACTGCATGAGCGCGCACATTTTGCATAAGCTTAACTATCATAAAGTCGCGGGTAAGCAAGGAAATTCTTTAGTCCTGGCAAATTATTTAATCCATCGTATTCCAAAGTACATATAAGCACACCTAAATTGATCTCAGTAGAAATCTTCAATTTTACATGAGATATAGCTACAGCTTGTTGTACTTTTAAACTTTGTTTAATCGAAAAAAAATTGTCAATTTGTTAATCTATCTGATAGCAATATAAACAGTAAACAGTTCCTTGACACAATCCTACCGTTTTTTTTCTAAACAAATGTTCTAGGTACGACATAATATCTAAAGAACTGGATAGGAAAAATAAATACATTTATACGTATTGTATGTATACAATTTCATTGATGCCAACTTCATTGATAAACTGGCTACGTTGCTTCGAGAATAAATTGAAATTAGTATTGCGCCAGCATTAGTTGAGCATAGTGTCTTCAACAATAACACAGTTGACCTTAAAAACATTAAAATATTTTGAGTTGATAGCACAAATAACATACATGATTTGAAACAATTAAGTCTGTTTAATAAATTAATTACATATAACTAACAAATAATTTGTAAAAAAAATGACTAAAGTGTCCGCTGAAAATTTAGATAAGAATTCAAATAATGAAGTGTTTAGCCAGTTTTATGTTTTCGGAAGGTTTCAAAGGATTCAATATTTTCTCATTTGTTTACCGTTAATTGTGGTTTCGATGATGAACGTGAACTATATTTTTGTTGCAGAAAATATCAATTTTAGGTAAGGATAGTAATGAAAATTCGCATTTAAAAACATCGCATTCTAACATTATATTTTTACAAAAAACAAAGAGGATATTATACGTCTTGGGTATGAGTTTACTATACTTAATCATAAAAATGTCCCAAGCCCTCCTTGATTTGTAATTTAGCCAATCCTCCTGCCTTGCAGTTGAAGTTGAATCCCTTTTATATTTTTTTATGGATAGGTAAGAGCGGGCAAACGAGCGTCCCCACCTGGTTAGGGTCACCGAAAGGAAGCAATTAGCACCGCCCATGGACACCCGAAACACAAAGGGTATCACAGACTCCGTTGCTGACTCTTTGAGCGACTGATAGGTTAATTTTCAAAGATCTGTGTCATCGTGTAATGCATGTATTATAACTGTTATATTACAAAACACAATTTATTGTACCGCGAGACTTATTTTTAGCAATGGTATTGTAACATCAGGCCAAGGTATTTCTAAATATAAATATCAATAAGTTCTTCTTTGTGTAATTAAAGTTGGAACAAACATCTGGCCCATGGTCAATGTCAATATCATCAAATGATTAAAAACTTTATTTCCAGATAAAAATGTACAAAGTTTGTATTCGATCGATTCAGGCGTGATTTAATAGTACGTCATTTATGATACAAGTTTCTGATGTATTTTGTGCACAAGGAGCGGCAGCACAGAACGAGGTCTTGACGATATCAATGAAATTTAATTCTGCAGAAATTATCCAGAATGTAGGGGTCTTCAGATAAAATATTGAGTACTCAAACCGTGTTCAGGAGTACAGAAGAGATTGACATTTTACAGCCCGCGGCCCAAATATCTATATTTATATCTATATCCTTTACACAACTATTTCTTGGAACAATGATTTATTTATAAACAAACAAACAATACAATACAATGATTAACAGAAATGAATAAAAAAAGGAACTAAAACTAACTTACTCTAAACCTAAAAATCTATATTTACAAATATTGCCCAAGTCGTTGCTACTGGGCAGGGTGCCCATAAGGCAAAATGTATAAAATGTGTATAAAAAAAAACGATAGGCTTCGTCAATGGTAATAAACATGTAATATTGCTGAATAAAATCCAATAGTGAATCAAAATTATCATGCAGGACAGTTACAGTAAAATATTCGCGTTCAAATTACGTTAGATGATCAATGACTGGGAGACATAAATAAATAAATATCATGAGACACTTGACATCAATTGACCTAGTCCCAAACTAAGCAAAGCTTGTACTATGGACACTAGGCAACGGATAAACATACTTAAATACAGATAAATAAATATTTAACTACATATTAAACATCCAAGACCCGAGAACAAACATTCGTATTATTCATACAAATATCTGCCCCGGCCGGGATTCGAACCCGGGACCTCAAGCTTCGTAGTCAGGTTCTCTAACCACTTAGCCATCCAGTCGTTTAACGTGATGGCTAACACAGACTACGTACGCCTCTACCTCTACGACAGATTTCATTAAATTCATATTCCTGCCCTCGGATGTAATTTTTAGATAATGACATACAATATATATTATGTCGTTTAAATATCAAACTTAAAGTTTTGCTGAAGTGAATTTCTGCTTATGTAAGTTTCGGAGTCACCCACTTTATACCACCACAGTTTTCATATTTTAGAGGTATTTGGAAAGCTGAAGTCAAATTTACAAGGCACCATTTAAATCAACGATATGTTACGCACAGCTATTTGTATGATATCCATTCCATATAGCCATTTAAAACTCGTCTCAGTTTTCTATTTTTTTTTAAGCCGTCTTCTTTTTTTTATATTCCTGTAAAAAAATAGTTTATATTATAAGTGTCAATCATATTTTAGTATTTGGAATGGCTTAATTATCAGCTTTCATTTGAAACCCCATAATTATTCCGGACACCGTATTAAAATATCCTGCTATTGTTCCTTTCCCACTTCGAAATTTATGTTATAGCTTATGAAAAACCTATTAACCTAACGATATCTCATATGCTGATTTCCATACAAGCGCTTAGGTTACAGGGGGAGGACATACTTGAAAAACCTAAGCATTCTCCAAGCAGTCGGGTAAAAAACAGCTATTTTTTTAATTATAGCTTTGATAACTTATTAATCCTATAGACTAATTTTATTAAATTATATTTTTTCTAGATGTTTACTGCCACAAAACTCCCATGATACCAGGAGCATTTACACTACTATTGTTGATTATTTGAATATTATAAGTTTTTTTTTTTGTTAATATCTAGTAACTAAAACATCTAGATGGATGAATGAATTCACATAAACTGGCTCGAGGTTCATTTTATCACTTTTTATATTATTTTTCCAATTGCTTCAAACGAGCAATTCGTGCTAATATGTAATGAATTTTGTAATGTTACTTAGGTACATACTGAATACTATACACTCAGAAGTTTTGCATTTCAAGATAGAATTTATCACTGAAATCTGTCGCGGTATTTAATAATTATTTTAACTAAAAAAAAAAATCCTTTTCAACTGCTTAGGTGAGGAACGCTACATCCTACGTTATTTTATTTGTACAACAGATGTCGAGTACCAGATTGTGATACTCAGAATGCAACAGTTTCAATACCTACATGGTGGCCACAATCCGAAGATACGAAATGTTTCAGACCAGTTTTCAATGTAACAGAACCAAACACAACTTGCTCAATTCAAGCAGAAGTTGTATTTGAGGAGTGTGATGAATGGATCTATGAAAATAGAAACTCGGTTATTGCAGAGGTAATTATTAATGTGCTTGTACTCGTAGTGGAATCAATTTGAACTGTGATTCAATTCAACGTAGAGCGTCCCCGCAGTAAATATCACGTGCGAGTGATTTTCCCGGTGAATATTTTCAATAGATATTCATTATGATTATGACCATGAAAAGTTTCCATAGCGAGTGGGTCACGATTCCCCTGTTTCGCTTATACAATATTATTTTAATACACACATGTTAAAAGTTACTGTTATTCATACAGTCATTGTAAAAAACAAGTTTTTCCATCCCACAGCACTTCCTGATTTTAAGCGATCTTTCTCGAGGTCTCTTTAAATTATCACATTAGTGTAATGTTTTTCATCGGCAACAAAAAAGCTGCAGCTTAAGTTTCTTGATGAGTTATTTTTGAAGTCTATCATTAAGTGCACGGTAAAGAATAGAGAGACGTGACAAAGGTCACGAATGCCCACTTTGATAAATCACGTTAACACAATCAGTGCCTGTAAATGTATCCTAATTATAGTAATTATAAAAATGTATACGTCAGTTATCCAGAATAAGGTACACAATCAAACCATGTATTAAAAGAAAAAAAATGTACAATTCGATAATGTTCTTCAGTGCGTAGATTCAATTTCTTCTTTTTCGGACTCCATAGCGAATTTAAAAAAGAACAGAACAGTTACATAATCACATCCAGCAATTAATTTACTTAGGTACTAGCTTTATCCTGCTCGCTCTTGTGGAAGAATTTTTTTTTCCTAACTACTTCGAGGGAATTTTTAAAAATCAATTAGTGTATCGCCATGGTCTTCAAAAAATATGGGTCAAATTTGAGCTTTATAGTTCCTATGGTTTAAGGTTTGCTAACTCCTAGCTACATCCATACATCTCATCATCTAAAGCTAGTTTGAATTGGCATAAAATGATATAGATAAATTTTATTTATTTTTAAAAAACGAAAGAGGTTCTCAAGTCGGCGCGTATAATATTATTATGTATTTATTTCATGCATTACTTTTCACAGAGTAGTCTGATTTTGATAATTCTTTTTTTATTGGCAAGGGTATACCCCGAAATTGGTTCCATACAAGTCTGGATAAAAATCTACTCTAAGGGTGGGAAAAAAGTTATAAACTAAAAACTTTTAACAAAAAAATTAAACCGCTGAAGAAACTGAAAAGCAAAAAATAATAGATTTTTCATTTATTTAACCTTAACCTAGAAACCAGGTTGAAGTCGGTGCCTCAGCACTAGCCAGCAGGAGTGGTCCTATAGTCGACTACCTGATGGGCTTCTATCACTGCTAGATTAAGGTTAAATAAAAAAGTTTTTTTTTTGCTTTTCAGTTTTTTACTATCTAATATCTCACCACTGTCGGGGAAAATAGTACTATTATTTATATTTTATTGGTTTTCAGCTGGACATTGGATGCCAGTCATGGAAGGCCTCTCTCATCGGTACCATACATAATGTCGGAATGCTATTTTCCATGTCTTTAATGGGATGGATAGCAGACAAGTAAATTTCATGTAAAATAATAACATTCTCAAAACAAAAATAAAAGCGAATATTATTAATAATATTGTTAATACTTAACTGTGCTTTTTATATATTTTTTTATGTAGTTTGACAATATAGTTTAATCTTATTTTATTTCTCATTATTTGATTTAATTGGTATAATTTGTAATAATTTTTTAATGATAGTCTGATTTAGTTCAAATTAATAATACTTAACTGTTTATTTTTTAGGTTTGGTAGAAAACCTACAATAATTATATGCGCAGTTGGAGGAGTCGCTGGAATAACTAAAATATTTTTAAATAGCTTTTACGCCTATTTAGGCGTTGAATTTTTAGAATCATTCCTTGCTTCTGGACTCTACACTGTGGCTATTGTTTGGAGTAAGTCACTAGCTCTTATGAAAATGCCTTTGTATTTTTGTTTTGTTAAAAGATATCTTTCGATATCAATTTGTACAACTACATTACGAATTAATTTTATTTCTGCAGTGATTGAAGTGGGAGGAGAGACCAAAAGAGTCGCAGCTGGAGTTATATTCTCGTACGCCATATATGTAGGCGAAGTTTTATTCGCTTTTATAGCAATGGGCTTTCAGTATTGGAAATGGCTTATAATAGCAGCATACGCTCCGGCGATCCTGTTTGCTGTTTATGCTATAATATTAAGAGAAAGCACTAGATGGCAACTGTTACGAGGAAAAGCAGTCGAGGCAAAAAGGACATTTAAAATGATAGTCAAGATTAACAACTTGAATATTCCTAATGACGCAATAGACGCTATAAAAGAAGAGGATTTAAGATTAAAATTAAATATAGCGTCACAGAAAGAGAAGGAGACAGTGAGGGATATAATGAATTCAAAAGAAATAATGATTAGGCTTGCAGTTTCTTCATTTTGCTTTTTTACTGCAAGTTTTGTGTATTACGGATTAGCTGTACAAGCAATATCCCTACCTGGCGACAAGTATTTAAATTTTGCTCTGACTTCGTTGGCATCTTTTCCTGGAGATTTATTGGCATTTTTCGCATTTTCAAAATACGGCAGAAGAATATCTTTACAAGGCGGTTTCATTTCTTGTGGTGTTTTCATAACAGCACAAGCATTTGCTCCAGATTGTAAGTACCTACCATACTTTAGAATAATTTAATAATTGAATTTTTGTTTTTATTTATTAAATTGATAAGGATTATGTTTTAGCAATTTCATGGTTAAAAGTGACACTGTTTCTACTTGGAAAGTTGGGAACGGCGTTATGCTTCACTGGAATTTACACATATGGTTTAGAGCTGTTTCCTACAAGTGTTAGAGGCTCCCTCTTCGGTTTTTGCAACATGTTTGCAAGAATCGGTAGTATGCTGTCACCGCTCACTCCTTTACTGGTAAGATAATCGCATTCGTGAATGATTTCCGTATCATAATTATCTTGCGTCCTTATTTTTTTATATCATAATAATATATTTTCAGGCAACGCAGCTTATGATCCTGCCATCAATACTATTTGCTTCCACTGCTTTTACGGCTGCTTTACTTTTAAGTTTTACTCCCGAAACAAAAACATTACCGATGTTTGATACAATTCAAGAAGTTGAGGCTTACAGATCCAAACTTGTAACAAGGTTTTAAGTAATACCTATTTCATTTGTTTGTTTTGATTGAAAGTAAACTTATGAAGCATTAAATGCGTTATTTTATTTGAAGTCTGTTCCCACCATTTTATGATTTAAATATCTTTTGAAATGAAGTAACAGATACCGACTTCTGAGACAGATATACCTCGAGTAGTAAGAGTAAGACGAGCGTTTAGCTTCGTGGTTGGAGAACTTAACTATAACTCTTAACATCTAGTGTTCAGTCCCTAGTTATGGCAGATATTATGCATTAAAAATACGATTCTTTAATTTCGAATCTTGGATGTTTGACATATTTTTTTCCGTGTGTGCTCCGGACCTCAAAAAGGAAAAAAATGAAAACTCATATTGGATCACTTTGTTGTCCGTCTGTCTGTCTGCCCATCTGTCATACTCTTTTTCTCAGTGAAGATATCACGCTGATATTGATATCAAATACACGTTTGCTGCTCTTTCAAGCAGTAAAGAAAATTAAACTTCAACCTCAACACAATAAAAAATCTTATTTTTATGTCCTTCTGTCTATCTTTGTCAGTAAATCTAAAATTACCTCATACTACATATATTTTGCTTAGGAAAGGGACTCTAGTAACACTGGATATTCGTAAATATCTACTTACAAATTTATACGAGACCCTTGATGCGCCAGTGCGGCTCGCACTTGGCTGGTTCGTTTTTATTTCGTTTCTGTCCAGAACAGGGATAAATGGAAAAATTGAATGATGGAGGCAATAAATTTTCATAAAAACATTTTTAACACAAGTTTTTTGCTGACTGTACTTGCTTTACCACCAAAACTACATTTCCTTACCAAATTACAAGTTAATGCCATGAACCGTTGAGGTATTCCGCACTGCACAGACCCTCCTCAGCACCCACCACCACCTGAACCACCAGATACTACCCGAATGGTGGTGGCCGGACCACCAGAATTTCACTACCAGATTAATGTATTCTCACTACCTATTTATACCGGATTTACACAAGTATGCCAAATATTAAATCAATTCTACCACTGGAAGAGGGTCAAATTTATAACTTGCAAGATATGATCCGTACATATACACTTACATTGCAAGTTAAATATATAAATAAAGATTATTAATTCAGTTCTTAAAAAACATTGTAATGCCATTTTGTTTTACAATACAAGCTTTTATTTAAAATTTATACTTTTTATTGTAAACCAAAATAATGATTCATTATAAAGAGTATGCTAAATGGTACATCACTATTTTCTCAGTGTTCCATTTTACGTAAAAGACAAATCCGAAGCCGAAAAGTGGCAAAACGGATTTTTTTATTTTGATTATTTTTTTATTAAAAAGTTTTTATCTATGAAAAATGGACTAACTGAATTAAAAATCTAAAATGAAAGAAGAGAGACAGATCTCATCACGTTTTTACTACAATATTGTTGGCTGAAATTCATAACTGTAATAATTACAAAACTAAATCTGCGTAGGAAGGGCTGTCTCACTTCAATTGACGTTTTGTTGCTTATCCCCTCCCCTGTCTTGTTGTCCAATTATTACCACCTTTTCAGTACTCGTTCTCGCGGCATTTGGAAAAATAATCAAAATTAAACTCAATCCTCACTTTAGAGAAAAACTTTTTCAGTCGTTAAAGTTGTACCAATTTGAAAAATGTCTGGGTACGAAGTGAAAACGTGTAACAGTAAAAAGGTAAGAGATACAACTAACAGCATGTTTTTACATTAAGCACTGTTTCTTTAAATATAATTACGTTTTCAGGGCAAGGCGATGTTTGCGACTAAAAACTACGAAGCAGGAGATATTATTCTGGAAGAAGACCCTTTAGTGTCTTGTCAATTTGCGTGGAATGCTGCTTACAAATATATAGCATGTGACCACTGTATGAGGTTAGTTACTTGGTACATAGATTGTACGCTGAGTACTTTCATCTGGACAAATGCAGATATACTAGTTAATAAAGAACAAATTATTAAATTCCTCATTATTTTTCAACTATTTGATTTTACAAAGCAATAGCTACTGCTTACATTCATATGATACTAAAAATATTTATTTCACATTTAAGGCCTCTTGAAACTCCAGAGCAGAACGTAAGACGTCTATCAGCTAACCCAGACTTTGTGTTGCCGCATCCTGACTGCTTCGACATGTGCCTCGACAATATCACCAGTTGTGAACACTGCGGTGTCTACTATTGTTCGGAGAGCTGTCGGCAACAAGCTTATTCAAAGTACCACAGGACAATATGTTATGATCCTAATGACATGCAACACCCTATTGTTGTTCTGCTAGAGGCCTGGAAGTGAGTATCTTTATTGTTTTCTCTCTCTATCACTCTCTTTATTGCATTCCCTCAGAGTTGAAGAATCTGCAAAAAATCACAAATCATTGATTCCATAACAAATCATCATTTTCTTTTTATACATTTTATGTATATTTTTGCATGAAACGGAACACACTAAGGAATCTTTTACCTTCTTCAGCTGTTGTGTAAATAGTGAATTCTATCTTTTGAATTGTTTATAAATAGTAAATTAAGAAACTGACAGGGAATTAAAATATTGAAAAACTGGTCTTTTTGTTAAATAAATTTTTTTTTTTTTTTTTTAGTTACATCTGCAATCGGTAGACTAAACCATAAGCAAATCTGTTGCATGTAGTTAAATAAATAAACAAATTTTTATGTTAATTTCTGTGAAAGAATTAAAATTTAACACATTTGTGTAAATCATTCTCCCAATCCTGTTATTCTGCTACCAAATATGTTTTTTTGTAAATTTCAAATATAATTTCGGACCTAATGTACAAAATACCTTTGACACTTATCTCATATCTTTGACTTTACAAAATACCTGAGGTCCATGGATGTGTGAACATAGTGGTGAGTAGGTTTCACCTAAGCCTCGGTATATATAGGCTAGCACAGAACTTCTTATCCCATTTGGATTTTGCAATATTTATCTCCCTTCCACTGCATAAAGAAATTTTAAAAATACAAATATATGGCAAGATTTACAATAGGGTACAAATCTAGACTGCCTATAAGAAACTTTTCTAAATGTCTTTGTGACCATACAAACGCACTTACCTTGCATTTCAGGCCTCTCCACTACCCACCAGAAACCACTAGCATTATGCTCCTTGTTCGCATACTGGCATTCATCCAGCAGAGTCCCAATCCTGGTTCAGCAATCGCCACCATCAAGCAGTTCTGCCATCGCACTATGAATGAGGATGAGGAGATCTTGCACAAGCTTCTCGGAGAACAGTTTGGAGATCAGTTAAATATGCTGCGGGAACTTACAGCGAATGTTGTGAATGGAGACAGCGTGCAGGAGGTAATATTGTAATAAATATTAAATCAAAATTATATTTTTTATGCAAAACTAGCTTATGCCCGCGACTGTCTGCGCGGATCTAGGTTATCGCGCGCTGGCGCCCTCTACCGGAATAAAAGGTATCCTATGTTGATCCTTAGGGTCCAAACTACCTATGTACCAAATTTCGTCAAAATCGGTTCAGTGGTTTCGACGTGAAAGCGTAACAGGCAGACAGATAGAGTTACTTTCGCATTTATAATATTAGTAGGGATTTTTGTTGATTGTGCTTGCATTGTCAATTTGTCATCCTGTTTACATATCCACACAAATTTCAAGTGGTGGTGGATGAGATTAAACTTACTAGATTTGATAGCAACTTACGTAACAAACATTGGAAGTAAATAAAAGCTTTTTTTTCTTCTTTTTGTTGAGGCTTTAAAACTCCGGATGATCATGTTAGCCTTATGGGTGCTTGCTCATTTTCCTTACGCAAAGGACATATTAAAAAAGTGGTAAATGCAAATGGCTTTGTCAGATGCTGGCTCTGAGAGCCAACAATTGACTCAATTCAAACAATTGAATCAAATGCCCAAAAGAACGCGCCGCAAAATTTAAATCATCGACATAGCTGGAAGAATATGCAAGTTGAAGTGGGAATGGGTGGGCCACATTGCTCCAAGAACAGATATCCGTGGCAGTTGATATGAGTGGTGAGCTGTCGGACAGTGTGGTGTTCTAAGACATCTTGTTCAGGACTGGACGTCTTCCAACTGATGATGAATATGAAAAACTATACTTAATTTAGAAATTCCGTAATCTTTTTCCAGTTCCTTACACCAGAAGGATTCTGCAGCCTCATGGCACTTGTTGGAACAAACGGACAGGGTATTGGCACCAGTCCGCTTGCTATGTGGGTCAACTCAGTTGTGGAACTGACTCTATCTGACGACGAGAGGAAACAGCTAGATGTGTTCCTGACCAGGATGTATGATAAGGTGCAGGAAGGTAGGTACCGCTAAAATTATAAAACTTAGGCTGGCAGCAGAACTACTGATTCTGATGTGTTCTATCCAGAATAGAACAGAAAAGAGTTGAAATCGGAAGGCTAGATTGCAATATAAAATGTATCACTCATATACAAAACAGTACAAACAATCAATAGCATCGTCGATCTGAAGAAGAGCTAAAACAAATCACTGACGCCGCGGAGGTAGCTTCGATAAATTAAAGAAAATTAAAATGAATCTTGTAGTGTGTAAGTGAAAAATTATACTACTGAAGTACAATTCAATAGAATCTGACAATTTTCTACACATTTAACACACCCTAACGTGGGCACCCTTGATTATATATGTCCCTGTTGTTGCAATTATCATATAAAAGGAATCAAAAAGAATAATAGTTACATCACAAAGCCTTAGGCAGCCCGGTGTTCATATTAGTACGCTGCAAGTGTCTACAAGATTGTCAGATTCTATTGAATTGGAGTATACTAGCCGTTACCCGCGACTCCGTCCGCGTAGAGTTCAGTTTTCATTAGCGGGAACTAAGCTATTTTCCGGGATAAAAACTATCCTATGTCCTATGCCCTGGGATGCAAACTATCTATATACCAAATTTCATCTAAATCGATTCAGCATTTTGCTGAATATATCCATTGTTCAATCCAAAATACATACTCAACGTTACACTAATTGTATTGTTGCTTTCTCCCCAGAATCCGGTACGTTCCTGAACACAGAAGGTTCTGGATTATTCCAGTTGCAGAGCGCGTGTAACCACAGTTGCTCCCCCAATGCCGAGTCGTCTTTCCCTTTCGGCAACCATCGGATACAGCTGAAAGCTGTGAAGTCCATCCGAATTGGAGACGAGATCTGTATAAGCTATTTAGACGAGTGTTTCCTGCAACGATCCAGGCATTCTAGACAGAAAGTAAGTTTAATAAAAATACAGATAGTTCAACTCAGTTGTGCGCGCGGCCCTATGTGTGCGTGCGCTTGTAATTATACAGCTTTAAATTGTGTGGCAGTGATGCGGCCGTCGTCTATTCGCTCGCGTCACTGCCACACAAATTAAAGATTAAGAAGAGAAAGAAAGAAGCGCGCACAACTGAGTTAAACTATCTGTAATCTATTTACTATTTTACACCATAGCTTGTACAATAGCTTCAGAGAAATATTATCCACTTTTTGAAACTAAAAACACTTGTCTGATAGTTGGGTGCTAACATGCTAATATTGGAAAATACAAACTGAAATATAGATGCACAGAAAAGCCAGAAAAATAAGACTAGCGATGCCGAGGACTTGGGTTCGATTCCCAGCGCTGGTTTTATTTTTCTTGTTTTTCTGTGCATCTGTATTTCAGTTTGTATTTTCGATTTAGGTTTTACGGGATGGCCGTAAAAGTAACAAAAATTTGGAATTGAAATAAAAAAATACAAAAAGATTCTAAAAAACCATTCTTTATTATGCTAATAGTGTCAAACATATTAAGAACCTAACAGGGTTTGTGGGAATAATTATCTTGCACTGTCTTTCTTCTAAGTCATACTTAAAGTCTATAACAACTGTTACCTTTACAATGTTCTTTATCTACATACTAGCTTTTGCCCGCGGCTCCGCCCGCGTGTTATCGCGCGCTGTTCCCTCGGGAACTGTGCATTTTTCCGGGATAAAAAGTAGCCTATGGCACTCTCGGGACCATAACCTATCTCTATGCCAAAAATCACGACAATCCGTCGCTCCGTTACGGCGTGAAAGCGTAACAAACAAACAAACTCACTCTTTATAATAGTAAGGAAGGATAAACATTAGACACACTATTGCGGATATTCGCGCATAACTACCAAACCCCTATTATTTCATAATTCCAGGAGCTCGCCCAAAACTACCTTTTCATCTGTGAATGCCACCGCTGCCTCTCAGAGTCCTCACAGCCAGAGTACACCAGTGAGGAGGAAATGAGCGACGAAGAGGATGCAGACGACTGATGTTCCAACCTTTTGGCCTTCTGCTTGCTGGGCCTGTGAACAAAAGACATTCACTGCCGCACTGAAGACAAAGTTTTTATCCTGCGTCTCTTGTGTGCTTGTGGCCAGTCTCATTAGAGATCTAGGGACGACAACAAACTTAGAGATATAGTAAACAATTTATTTCAATTGGTAAAAGTCGCATCTCAATCGGAACAATGGCACCCGAAGTGTCAATCAATTATTGTATTAAAATAAGGTGACTTTTTCATATCCATTAATTTGGAGCTTTATTATTTTAGTATCAAATGTCAAAATAAAATTTGTTCAGCTGTCCAATGGGTAATGAGGCTAGTTGGGAGAGCACGATGAATATGAACTTTTCCAACTGATACGATGGAAAACCATTATGAGTTCATAATCTTGTGAGCAAAAATTTGATCAGAAATACCTGAACACGCTTCTACGCCGTTAATAATAATAATAGAGTCGTCGTGTTCAGCTATTTTTGATCAAATTTTTGCTCAAAAGTTTATGAACTCGACTGTACTACATCTGTAGTATTTCTTAGAGGCTGTTTCACCATCCATTGATTAGTGTTAACTGACGGTTAAATGTAATGCCGTCTCTGTTTGTTTTGTTCGAATAGACGGAGACGGCATCACATTTAACCGTCACTTAACACTAATCAATGGATGATGAAACAGCCCCTTAATATATTAGAGAGGATTTTCTGAAGCAAAAATAAGGAAAGCATTTATAATCAAGTTATTTGATGATTTTGAGTACGGCTGTTAAAGATAAAGTGATGTGAAAGTGAGAAGTGTAGATAGGACTTGCTGTCAGCTTGCGGGCAAGTTATGAAGACAATTTCGCTCGTACATAATAAAGTATGATTATTACTTGTTCAACCTTTCATGTTTTAGCAATTTTGTGTATTGAAGACCTAGATTATAAGTATAGTCGTAAGATTCAAGAAGTCTTGATCTGTCAATTGGAGTAAAGCGTTAATGTGTGTGTAATAGAAACACGGAAAGCTAATTCTACTAATGTATAAATGCGAAAATTTAAAGCGCTAAATTGAATCGTAAGGACCTCGCGAGCAAATTTGCGGGTAAAAGTTGGTCTAAAATGTTTTAAGTCTGCAAATAATTGTCTATTGTAGGTAAACTTATACTAAACTTGTTGCATTTTTTTCACAAAGCATTTAGACGGACGGGAGTTGCCTTCAACTAAACTTTATGCCATTGAGTATGTATGACGCACATTTAAAAAATTGTTTAAGTTCCTAAAAATATACCAAAACATTCATGAAAGTGGCTTCTTTGGCAGCTCCCGTACGATTTTATTGCTACTTTAGTAGTTGTAGTTATAATAGGTATTCATGGTAGGACCAAATTTCTAGCTTTCTCTTAACAAAGTAGAAGAATGTAAATACCTAACGTGATTGAATGCAATAATGTAGATTATTCTCGTAAAATGAATTTTCTAAACGAAATTGACACCAAACTTTATTGGCAATAACAAAATCTGAAACTTACGGTATTTTCACTAATGAATGACTATGCTGATGAAATAAATAAATGAATTTGAAGTTGGATTTGAATTTGAATTTGATATTTTTAATCTGTGTCAAATTTTAATGTAAATAATACTTAGTGACATTGTTAAAAGTTATGTGAAATACGAAATTTTACAATTGCCTAAAATCTATTCGCAGAGAGTCGATAAAATCAGGGTTCTTAACTCATATTGATGACCAGATGGCCAAGTGGTTAGAGAACCTGAATACGAAGCTTGGGGTCCCGGGTTCGATTCCTGGCCGTAGCAGATATTTGTATGAAAAATACTAATGTTCTTTATCAATTGCCTAGTATCCATAGTGCAATGTCCAGTCCAGCAGGACTTCTTCAGGGATGGATTTTTACATTTATGCAATTGTAATATTGAATATTATCTGAGAATCAAAAACGATTCATGTAAAGTTGCAACGAAAGAAGAACGTATTTGAAATAGCTGTGATTAGTAACGGCCTAGATATCTAAGTATTTAGCGAGATGAACAGGTAGACGGTCCAATTATTAGTAAGACGTAGTGCGCCATTTTGGTAGAATTAAAACGGTTAATACCTAAATGTGAACGTCGATATGTGTTTACCTTCAATAGTTTTGTATATTGTAGAGAAAATGTAACGTTTTAAATGTGCGAATGTTGACTAAATCTTCGGACATTCAAAGTCAAAGTCAAATCATTTATTCAGCAAATAGGCCGCAATGGGCACTTTTACACGTCATTTTTTTAATCTACCACCGGTTCGGAAAAAAACCTCTGTTGAGAAGAATCCGGCAAGAAACTCAACGAGGTTTTTTTTTTTTTTTTTTTTTTTTTAAAGTTAGGAAGTAAAAAATACATTAAAATATCGAGCTAAAATCTCAAGATAATAATGCAAACATTTTATCTACAGTTCTCAAGTATCTTTTCAGCCAATCGATCAAAAATATGTCCACAAACATGTGGTCTGTTATATAAAAGTTACATGGCAAAATGTTTTTCAATGTTTGGTTGGTTAAATAAATGTTGAAGAATTAGAACAAGTATTAGAGAATACATCGAAAATGAAAATTTTCGGTAATGCACTGTTTTCAAATGAGACTGATCTAGATAAAGAGTATACCAATTCAAAATAATACCCCATTTTGATTTAGACTTCATTAAATTTCTGTAAGGTATCATTAAAATGGCGGATTATTTTGAGTTGCTATGCTCTCGATCTAGGAGTGCGATGTATCAGTCGATGTTCAAATGTCAATTGTATAGTCAGCAGCAGAAATAGATGAGTAGAGAGCGGATTTGTAGTAGCGATTACAAGTTTAATATGGATAAGGCTAGTTAGTACAAGTAGGGTTAGGTAGGATTTTTCTTTTATCAAAAAGGTGCGTAATAAATAGGATTTATTATGTTTGAGCTGTATAAAACTCCTTTAATTAGAATAAAATATATTTTTCTTGGCATTTAGTTTGTTGCAAGAATAACATTTATTGAATTTAATTGTTAAGATTGCATTGCGGTATGTAAGTACCTAATAAGATAACTGTAAAACCAATAAACAACATGGTATCTAATAAATAAATCTATCTATGTAGGTAACCAATCGCACTATTCATATCCATATTAAACCTGTAATCGCTACTTCAAATCCGCTCATGCCAGAAGGTAGATGACTTGTCCCATTTATTGTTGGAATGCGCTCGGAACTCAGACTTGAGGAGAAGGGTCCTTGGGGGTTTGTACTACCGAGCGACTACTATACCGAGGTAATAAGAGAGTGTTGAGATCATTCTGAGCACTACAAATGCCCATCTACTTCTGCTGCTAACTGTATATTCATACTTATTCGGAAGCGGGTAATCATGGTCCATGGTTCATGGATTATTATATTAACACTTTCGAGTGTAGTCTCCTATTTGAATGGCCGAAGGTATCACGGTGCTGATGTGTTATCTATCAACTCTGTATTAGGTGCCCTTTTGTGATAGCACTTCATCTTTACGATCTTTGTATCTCCGTCGCTGACAGACATGAAACGCGAATATAAAATACAAAGTGAAGTGGTACCATTAAAAAAATATTACTGTATCGCGACTGTCGAATTAAGAGTCAGTGTAATTTCTCTAGAAAAGTTGATTCTATCTTAAAACTTATGATTCTTGTGATGTAAAATTATATTCAGACTTTATAGATTCTCAGAATACTTGAATAAACTTGAATTACTTAGATACTACTTACTAAGTATAGCAGTTACTTGTTAAGTAAATAGATCTAAAGCTACTAGGTATTTACATAAAGTACAACCCAGATATAATATGATAAGGTAGCTCTTTGAAGGTTAACGTAACCAACTTAGAAAAGTTGAAAGTTGTCATTTCATGGTTCAATATCTCAAAAACGGCTGAACCGATTTTTATAAAACATAGCCAAGAGTAGTCGCAAGGAAACGCGCGTTCACGTAGAATACTGCATCAAAATCGGTCCATCCGTTTGAAAGCTGCGATGCCATAGACAGACAGATGTTGGCGTCAAATTTAAAACCCTCCCTATTTTTTCCTCACGAGTTTAACATGTCTAAACACATTTGATTTTGACGCAACGCGCACGTGACTACGCGCGAGTGCCTTCGCGCGCAAAACGCTCCATCTGAACAGGCTCTTTGCAGCTTGGATTTTAAACACACTTGCATTTAAATCAGAATCTAAAAATTTGGTATTAATGTGCCACTATGCTATTTATAAAATGTGGTGGTTTAGCAGTTTAATCTATTAGGTACCTCTTAAGCAAAGGGTGGGTCCAAATTCGGATTCTCACCTATGAGTTTTTCAGATAACATTCTGAATTTATCATAAGCACGGTGAAAGATAAACATAGTAAGGCAACCTGTAGACACCAGCAAAGGAATTTAATGGTACATATGTGTGAAATTCTCAATCCGCACTGGGCTCGTGCAGGAACTACGGGCCAAGCCCTCTTATTCTGAGAGGAGGTTTGTTCTCTGTAGTGGGACGCACGACTGAGATGATCTAAATACTTTATTATTCATAAAATATGTAATGTGTAATATAAATAATTAAGCAAATAATTTAATCTTAATCAGGGTACTTATTTGTGCCAAATGTATACTTGAATGTTACGTCGCTTGTGTTTAGGTACTTGTAGATGTTTTTAAAATGCTTGTCAATTAATATGTGATTGCCCTTTTTTATTTTTATGGTGGAAGGTGCAAAGTTCTCGCAATTACACACCTATGAGTAGCCAATGGGTAGGTTAGGTTAGGTTACCTATATTATTATGTAAGACATGACATATGTATTTTTTTTATATAAAGGCATTGTTTTACGTTATATATTTAAGAACGCTTTATTTGGATAATATAAACGGCGGCTTCAGTTGCTTTTGTTATGTTTGTAAACATATTAAATAAATATCTAGAACTAATCGAAGTCTTTGATACGAAAATTCCTGTGATTAGCTTTCAAATAGAGTTAGCACTTGGAGTTGATTACTTGGATTTGTGTGTATTTACAAAGCTGTTTACTATTTGAAATTCCCAGAATCCACCCTCAGCAAAATTAGTAGCGACATGATTGATCGAACAAATCGCAATTAATTAAAGTCAAGTTGAAAACAAGCTTCAATTTGTTTAAGAGCGAGTGAGGTCAGTCTGAGGAGGCTCGAGTGCTACAATTAATTGCACTCCAGAAAACAAGTATTGGAAATCGTAAGTTGTTTCACTGTAATTTCGTTATTGTGGTCGAGATCAATTGCGAGTATCGTTTAAGGGTCTACTCCGAATTGCTACGCAAATAAGTATTAAGTCCGAAATGTTTGCTTTAGTAACAAAATGATAACGAAGGCACTTAGCCAGCCAAATAAGATTTGTACAGAACACGTAATTCGATTTACCGAAATAATGTAAACGGGCAAACGGCAAAAACTTAAAGAAGATTGAATTGTCAAAATAAACAGGGTTTTGTTGGGGAAACATCCTAAAGCACTTTAACGTTATTATCCCGAGACATCAAGTCACATTAAATTGTTTATTCATTTTGCTTTTGCGGGGTCACGGGCGGAATTCCTGCAATGTCTTTGATCTGAGGCGAGCGAGAAAAAAATGGACGAAAATGCACTTCAACTGTCTTCATAAAAGGGGGAAAATATAATTTATTCAAGAGATAATTTTCTCCTCCCTTTTAAGGACAGACGTCGTTTGCGATAGGGCGGCGCGAATGGATGTTTACTGAGCTAGCTCTCAACGCGACTTTGTCTTTCCCCCGCCTTGTAAACTTGGTTTTTTTATAGTTTCCGTTGCTACTTCAAAAATATTCGTCTTTTTGTGTGAAAGCATGCCCTTTGTTGGGAAGAGTGACTCGAAATTCACGCAAGACAGCACAGAACTAACAATAGATGCCCCGTCGTGAATTTTCCGGAGTTTGAAACGTATGATGCGAACGGACACAACACGTAGCAGAGTTTACGGAAGTTTTATCGCTATTCGAAAAATTATGATCTACATGCAGCAATCTTTGCTATGACTCAATTTCTATGAATCTATGCCCAATTGCATAACAAAATACAACATAATAGTATCAGTGAATTTCAATACAAAATCGCTAATACTATTTACTTGTTTGTAAGTAGGTGCTTTTTTATGCAATAGGGCTCTGTTAGTACTCGTAACTTGGGGTAGGCACATTTTTGTGTGTGCCAGAAAATTGATTCTGTGAAACTTTTTCAAATTATGGGCTAAACGGCTACCATCTATTTCGAAATGTGTAATCCGAAGTTGGTTAAGTAGCTATCACGTTTAATTTTATCCAAATTGTTAAGTTAAAAGGATTCAAATTCCGCCCAAGTTCCACGACGACGGGAAAGGAGTGTCTTTGATCCAAGCCCGAACTCATAACGACTGCCCTTCAAAAATGGCAATACGATTACCCGATAAAAGGCCTAATCGTAAATTGTGCAAATGTGGTTTTCAAAGGTTGGTCACCCTAAGCCGAGGGATGGAAATCTCTGCTTCACTAGTTGAATGTGCTAATAACGACCGCCGTTGCGAGGGCTAGATTTAAATTAAAATCACCCTTTGAAGAAGCAAGGGCATTTAATTGTGATCCACCCACATAGAATTGGATAGGAGCTGACGACAAAAAAAATCTGTTTTATGAAAAAAGGTTTATGACGAAATCGACGATCACAAGTTATGAGTATTCTCAAATTTTCACTAGCTGATAAAAGTAACTTACGGAAAATATTCAATTTATGACTGACGCGGAGCAGTTTATTTTGTATTGTATTTTGCATCTGTCTGAGCTTTTTGTTATCAATTGGAATAAATAAATTATTACGTACATATTTATGATTGCAATTTAATACTTAATTCAATAATAGAGTATTTCTTTGTGAAACCAGAAGACGTGGAGCAAGCGGCGAGTTGTCGTTCATTGTGGCGTTCTAAAGGGGAGGTCTTTGTTTAATTGTGTGCGTCTTCCGGCTGTTAATGTGAAACCAATGGAAACCAAAAATCTTAGATCACAGAAGCAAGTTATCGACAACCTCTTAGATCGGACTTTGGATTCGCATTTTATTTAAATATGTTGTCTTTACACATACACAGCTCTTAGTACAGGAATGTCGCCAGTTGTGACGATTTAAATTGGTTGTACGGTAATTGGGGAATTTTATACTTGGCTGCCTTTGTTGCGCGGCTTGCTCGAGCGCAAATATTAAACGTAAAATCGCCTGGAGATATGAAAAAAAATATATTAAATTATTAAATAAGTAAAGCGATACTTCGAACCGAGCCATCGCTTACCCCTTTCGAACCTAGCCGAGTACGAAAAGAGTTACGACAATGGACTTTACGTACAATCCATGTCAAATCCATACTTATAATATTATAAATGCGAAAGTGTGTTTGTATGTTTGTCCGTCTTTCACGCCGTAACGGAGCGACGGCTCGACGTGATTTTTGGCATAGAGATTGTTTGTGGGCCCGAGAGTGACATAGGCTATTTTTTATCCCGGAAAAATTTACAGTTCCCGAGGGAACTGCTCGCGATAACCGAATACCACGTGGGCGGAGCCGCGGGCAAAAGCTAGTTCAAATATAAAATTTATTGACGATGGACCTTATGTAGGTACAATCCATGTCAAAATCAAATGTAATTAACCCGCACGATCGTATCAGATGGGGGGTTGAAAGGGCTACAAACAGCTCTACAAGACTACAAGGCAGGTTCGTGCCTCACTTCGAGTATTGCTCTCACCTTTGGGCTGGAGCCCCTCAGTATCAGCTGCTTCCACTTGAGCGACTGCAGCGTAGGGAGCCCGTATTATGGGCGCTCCATATACTTTCTGGGAAACTCGATCCTTAGACCCTACGCAGAGTTAGTTCTATCTGCTTTTTTTTAAAGCTCTTCAATGGGGAATGTTCCGACGAACTCTTCGATTTTATCCCAGCTGCTAAGTCCATCACCGTAGCATTCGGGATAAGGGTGGATTTCACCTTCATCATCTCGATCATTGGTGCTCTTCCACTGTGCGGTTTAAACGTTCCTTTCTACCTCGCACGGGTAAAATATGGAACGGATTCACTGCTGGGGTTTTTTCATCTCGCTATGATTTGGGTACCTTCAAAAGGAGAGTGTATTGCCTATTGCAAGGCCGGCAACGCACCCGCAGACCTAGTAATGCTGTAGGTGTCCATTGGGCGGCAGTGATCACTTAGGTACCTACCCTTAGGTGACCCGCCTAATCGTTTGCCAGCTGTTTGTTAAAAAAGGATCTGGCTCGGTTGTGTGAATTTCAGTAAAGAGTTGTTTGATTGAATTTGATTGAATAATAATTGCATAGAATTTAATAAATTTTATTGATTTATTAATTTATGTTTTATTGATTTAAAGTCAAAGTCAAAGTCAAAATCTCTTTATTCAATTTAGGCTATGACAAGCACCTATGAATGTCAAAAAATCTACCACCGGTTCGGAAAAAAAACCTCTGTTGAGAAGAATCCGGCAAGAAACTCAACGAGGTATTTTTTTTTTTAAAACAGATTCACAATATTTATAAATGATATCTATGTACTATACATTACAAGTATTTAACACAATTTTATTTTTAACACAGTAGGTTCACTATTTGAAGGGATCGCTAGTGCGGATCGGAATTATTTCCAAATATCCCTGTCCATGATATAATCATTAACTTTATAATAAGCCTTAGATATTAATGTCTTTTTGACAGTAGATTTAAATTTTGTATCAGTTTCTTCAGTAATATTTTTTGGAATTTTATTATAAAAACGTATGCAACTTCCCAAAAACGACTTTTTGGTTTTAACCAGTCTGTAAGATGGAACTTTAAGCTTTCCTGTGTTTCTAGTAGCCTTTGGCTTATCGACGTTAGTGGGAAAATCACATATGTTCTTCCTAACGTACATGATTATTTCAAAAACATAAAGCGACGGCAGGGTTAGGATACCAGTTTCCTTAAAAAATTATCTTAAAGATTCACGAGTCTTCAAATTATAAATTGCTCTAACTGCTCTCTTTTGCAAGATAAAAATTGATTCGATGTCTGGATTTAATGGAAAAACTATGTATGTATGTACACTGGCTTACGCATGGCTGGCATGGAAGTTTTGAAAGTTTGAGTTCTGATATTCTATACTTACTGAGGTTCTCTACATCTACACTTCAATCTTATTTAAAAAGCTAATTCCTACATTTCAACATGGATGAATAAGGGTATTTGTCTATGATTTCAAGTAAGTACGCGTATTTTTCCTATGTATCTAGTTAACAGAATTACATGTAAAATCGTTTAGGTGGGTATAAATTATTGGTATTACGAGTATATTAAAGCTAGAACCATAACCGTATTCTACGAAGCAGATTACGTGATAGCCGGATTGCGTTCAAACAGTACTAGGAAGTACCTAGCCTCTAGATCGCGTGTGATACCTAGTCAACCTAAGCTCGTCACGTCACCGTCCAAATTCCAATTTGCTTATTCATTCAACCGCCTTATTCTGAATTAGTCGGTCCACAAACTTGGATTCGATCGCTTCCGAGCCGTGGCGTAGAATACTGAAGGAACCTAAATGGAATAGGTGAATTGCGATCGAATGCGATTGTCTAAATAATAAGATTTTATTTCCAAAACGAAAGATGCATTTACGTTGTCATCAACGTAAATGCAGAGATAGCAAATAACTTCGGTACCTAACTCATATGAAAAGATATCATTATCTTTTCATATGAGTTAGGTACCGAAGTTATTTGCTATCTCTGCCAATTATATTAGGTATATACAGTAGTACCTAATTTGCTCTTTATATACTAGTCGAGTATTATTGCTTTAACTGTTATGAAGAAGTTCTTAAAATCACCTTGAACATAAGTAAGTAAACGAGTTTACGAGTGTTTCAGTTGACACGTGATAGTAATGTCTACTGTTCGTAGCTGTAGCTCTACACAATCAAATAGAAGATGTAAGTCAGAGAAAGAACTACTAGATTTAAAAATAAACCTAACACCTATAAATCTGAAACAAGCAGAAACAAAACGCACCATTAAAACTATACGTAACACCGACAGGAGGGTAATCCCCGGCGTGCGATACTGCTTTCAATTCAGCGTTGCTAAATTTTTATTAGGGAGCGAAGTTACAAACTAGTGTTCGGTCCGCTGATACAAAAACCGATCTCGGAGACCTTCTAACTCCCCTGAGTGCGCTTAACCTATTTTCATTTCCTTCCTGTTTTTATTTCCTCTGAGCTATGCAGCGACAGCTATGTTAGTGCGAGTCCGCGGGGCATTCCAATTTACAGTTTGTGCCAACCTTCTTTGAGAGTTCTTCATTATGTATGGAGTACCCGCGTACTCTAACAGTCACGGAGCATTAAAATATTTCCTTTTTGCGTAAAAGGGTAACCTAAGTACGAGTTGGTAAAGTGGTTTGCTGTGTATCATGCGCAACAAAAGTTTGACTATGAATCCTTGTTAGACGTGAGACGTCTACATACGCTTACGCGGCTAATAGGCTCTTCAAACTTTAGAGCAACCCTCACTAAATCTTGCCTTCGACTGTCCAAACAATTCATCTACTTAGCTCCGTTAGGCCTAGTTGCGATGTCAAGAAAATTTAGGGATCCTTAATGAGGGAGCTTGGCGGCGCGTCGCTAAATAGCACCGATTTGGTGCTGCGTTTATATGGCTTAGGAGGCTCGGGTAATCCCTTCGCGTAACATATGGGGTCGTGCGGCGAGGAGACACCTTGCGTCATTTGGCAGTCGCGTACCAATACTGTTTTGTGGCACGATGTTTCTTGGGTAGGTAAACGGGACTAAGTCTCAGGAGCCTTCGGTAATCCCTTCAGCACATGGCCGAAGCCGAACTCAAACCAATGCACACGCGGAGACTGCTAATAAGTTGAGATTAGTGTAATCGCAGCTATTAATAAGGTTCTTGCTCGCATTTGCCGGCTACCAACGTGTGGCATTTGTTTTGCTTTTGTTGACGATTTTGTTAGTAGGTATTCCTAAGGCATGTAGAAATGGAAGTACGGGCGCAACGCTGATTTTCATCTTGAGATACCAGACGCTCATAATTGTTGTAATTCTAAAGCTAACAATAAGGAATCTTGTAAATAGCGTAATCCCTTTGTTTCCATTGATCTGTATCAAAATTACAGCACAAGTTATTTGCGCGAGAATATTCGAGAACAGCTGAACGCTCTCGTTTTCAATAATGGGAAACATTTTGCTTCGCGCTACAAAGACTTCGGATTTCTGATTCTGAAATTTGATTCGACGAAGAATTTAGTCGTTACGATTCCAATGCCTATTGTTAAAGTCTTTTCGTTCCCAAAACTTGACACAATAGGAGTTTCTCATTAATCGAAAGCAGTAAAGTAATAATCAGTATCTCTGGCATCGAAGCGAAGAACTTAGTTTCAATTTACAAATTGAGATGTTCTATTTGCTTTGATCTTAATAAGTGAGATTAAGTTTTCCATGTCTGTTATTAATGTCAAACAAGAACAACCTGGGGACCCTGGGGTGTTTCGTTTGCTGGGTGTTCTAAGAAATTCCGAGGTTGTAAGCAGTACAGAAAACACAGGTATACATAGAGATTTTCTAAGATGAGCAATAGGCGGTGTTATCGCTTCAGAGCGATCTCTTCCAGGCACCCTTTGCAATGGACAGAAGTAAGGAATACAATGAACTAAAATAATTTCTTTGCTCACCCGCGACCCTAAGATAGCTAAGTCTATGCAAATTATGCGTGCGTGTGTGTTGGAGGGGAAGTAGGAGGCAACTTGATTTATTTGTGGATAATATCAATAACAAACATGTAAAAATAAAATTTAAAAAAGAAATAGAAGAAAATTTTTCGCTTAATTTTTTAGATTTAACAATTACGAGATCAAACAATAAACAACAATTTAAAATTTATCGTAAAACCACATACACAGATGCTGTGATACCAGCATCATCTAATCATCCGTGGCAGCATAAGTTAGCAGCCTTTCATTGTTATGTACATAGATTATTAACTGTACCTCTTTCTAGGGTAAATTTTGATTCAGAGTTAAATACTATTTATCACATAGCAACGTCAAATGGCTATACGAAATCGATGGTAGATGGTTTGGTTAGGAGGAAGCAAGCACGGATAGTGAATAGCATGCTTCACGCCGGGTTGCCTCCTCAGTCTTCTAACAAATATAGGTGTAGTATTTCATATGTTGGTCGTTTGTCTGATAGAATTTATGACATTTTAAAATCTAACAATGTTAATGTAGCCTTTAAAACTAACAACTCTTTGTACTCTAAACTTTGTAACCACAAAGAGAAGATGGATAAAGGAACTAAATCGGGTGTATACAAGCTCACTTGTAATGACTGCAATAAAGTATATGTAGGTCAGACCGGGCGCAGTTTTAATACTAGGTTTAAGGAGCATGTATCGGCATATAGGAACGGGCATCCTGATAGATCTAATTTTGCCAAGCATCTGTTGGAATTAAATCATTCAATATCGGACTCAGATTCGTATGAAGTGTTACATTACTGTGACAAGGGGTTTCGTCTTGATGTGTTAGAATGTATGGAGATAATTAGGTACAATAGTATGGGGTCTATTATTAATGAGCAAATAAATTTAGTGTCATCTCCCTTGCTACGGCTTGGGTCTAATTTTAGCAACGGTAGTTATTAAAACATGCCTTGACAATAAATAAATAAAATTAAAAAATCAAGGTAGTTTTGTATCACATTTAAAATTTATTAATATTTTGCGGGTAGTTTTTTGTTTTGTTTGACAAATTAAAACAGTGGTGGTGGTTTGTTAGTCTAACAACTGGTAGCATGGTGTACGGTTGTGTCACTCTGAGGATGAGCTCTGGTTGAGTTCGAAACGCGTCAGTGAGTTGTGGTGGTGGTGATAGATGGGTTTGTGTGATTTGTGTGTGTTCGTACAGTGTGGAGGTGGAGGAACTGCATGAACACGCATAATTTGCATAGACTTAGCTATCTTAGGGTCGCGGGTGAGCAAAGAAATTATTTTAGTTCATTGATATGGACCTCCGCAAAGTAACGCCTGATTCAATAAATTATGTAAGGAATACATTTTAGCAGGTGGTGTAATTTACAGTAGATTATACCTACTCCCGACCGGCCATCTACCAACCGACTGTCTCTAACATGTAACTTTCATATTCATTGGGTGTAGGTGCCTATGTAGAGTGGGCCAAATTTTGTGCCGCTGAGTATACATATACACTATTTACTCTACTTGTATAACATTTTGGTAATATCTAATTAAATATTTCTTTTAAACTAATTTTGAAGTTGATAATTTACGTATGATGTTTAAAACATAAGAAAAAATCACAGTTTTCAAGTTGGTTTAATTTTTTTGAATTACTTTTTAGTCTAGGGCTAACAAATTAAATCGTCAAACCAGGGTTGTGAACGATATTTGCATAAACTGAAAAAAAAAGGATAGCTCAACTAGTTTGGCTAGGTACTTGACGTTTTTGTAAGAAATTGACATTACCTAACTTTTAGCTACTAGGTCTTAGTTTTGTAGTCATTAATTATTTTTGTTTGTTTGTTTAAACTCTTTATTTTACAAAAAAGGAAATACAAAAATAACACACAAAAGAAAGTGCTAAGTACAAAGGCGGACTTATCCCTGAAGGGATCTCTGCCAGTCAATCTTTTTTTCTTGTTACTGTTAGCAAATCTTTTTTTTTTCAGTGTATGTTTTGACACTACAACTACTAGGTACGAGTAGCTCGTACTTTAAGTTACAACTTAATCCAGAGTTATGTAGTTCTTTTGTCCGTGCAACTCCCCTTAATGTTTCAAGGCCCCTAAATTGTTTAAAACCCGTCAAACACACTAAGTAGTGGTCGTTTGATAAATAAGACGGTAGTTTCAACGGGCATGAATTGCTGTTTATGCCTCATAATCTGCCCAGGCCGAGGCTTAGCTGGGTCATCAATCTTACTCAGGCCCGCATAATCGCAGAAAACTCGGGATTACGCCACGACCCACATTTTTAAGTGATATCTATGTATAGTGATGTGTTAGGGGTGATATGCGTCATGTATGTTAGGAGTATTAAGAGTAATATCTTATTTGGCGCGGAATTCACTCCAATATGAAAAGTTCAATAGTTTTTATTAATTCATGGTCTACATTAGATGTGTTTGATGGGATAGTCACTTTTAAATCTTCTTTTGCTAAATACGAGTATGAACCAAAAAACTTTGATACTGTTGTATTGCGCTATCTTAATCCTCGATTATGTTTTAAACAGAACCATATTAGACCACTAGTTCCTTTAAAGCAGTGTTTTTCAACCTTTTTCGTGACACGACTCCTTTAGTATGAAGAAATATTTTGCGACTCCCCTACTGGTTGTTTTTTTATGTAGGTATTTTATTTAGTGCCAAATAGGCATTATTAGTTAACATCCTTACTATTATAAAGGGGGAAGTGAGTTTGTTTGTTTGTTACGCTTTCACGCCGTAACGGAGCGACGGTTTTTGGCATAGAGATAGTTTATGGTTCCGAGAGTGACATAGGCTCCTTTTTATCCCGGAAAACTGTACAGTTCCCGAGGGAACAGCGCGCGATAGCCGAATACCACGCGGGCGGAGCCGCGGGAAAAAGCTAGTAAACCATAAAATGAATTTATTCGACGTCAAGAATGGTTACCTATATTATGAACCCTTCCTAGTTTTTAACGTAAGTCACAGAACTCTACAGTTGCAACTTTACTAATTTCCAAGACGACCAGTCTTAAATATCATATTTTGCAAAATAATATCAGATAAAGTGCATTTCGAACGGAATGTGCTAATAACGAGACAAGCCCTAAGATCGCGGAGGGTGTATTTTAATTAAATGTGCACATTAATGAGATGAAAGTGAACTGGTACTTTAATCGTGATTTGTTTGTCCAATCTAATTGGGGAGGGGTCACGCTAAGAATTTCATAGAGGCTGTTACGGTGTCGATGTCGGAATGTGTTTTTAATTAAAAAAAAACCTTTGTCTTGTCCTCAAGATTGGTGGTATTTTTATGAGTTTTAGATTAAAACTTGCAAGATATTTTTATGTTTAGTTGTACCTTAGTATATACCATACTGAAAACCAGCGCTGCGGCTTGCTGTGGCAATATGCCGAATATGGCCAAGGAATACTAACTGTTACTAGTATGACCCTTTCCATTTTTCGGCACAATGTTTTTTTTCTTTCTTCATATTTAGTTTATATAAGTTTAAGTATAAGGTTGGCTGGGCCCGCGTGGGAACTAAGCCGAAGCCCTCTTGTTCTGAGAGGAGGCCTGTGCCCAGCCAGTGGGACGTATATATAACTGTTTTTTTAATTCATAAAATACTAAATAGCACAGCGGTTAAAGAACTCCATGGATTTGAGCAGAAAACCAAGGAAATCGGTTACTAAAAATAGAATCGCAGCTGAACCACATTAGGTGTTTACAGAATCAGCCGATTTCCACGTTACTATTTATTTTAATTATTCTCTTGATAGGGAGATGTGGACGTCAATAGGGGAGGCTTTTGCCCAGCAATAGGACACAGTGGTAGGCTAAATATAATAATAATAATTCTTTGGTTCAATAACATGCTTTATCCTTAAGCCATTGATACCCAAAATTTACTCTGGGTTATCCTTAGAATATGAGCCTCGGCTATGTTGTTAGGCTTATTAAATATCGCATTGGCTTTGGTGAATATTAGTGAAGCACAGCTAGTGCAGCAATTCCAGAAACGCGCATTCCCAAAATGCGAATTTCAAAACAGATACAAACTACATAGAAACAGGGGCAGATATTTGTATGAATAATACGAATGTTTGTTCTCGGGTCTTAAATGTTTAACATGTATTTAAGTACTTATCTATCTATGTTTAAGTATGTTTATCCGTTGCTTAGTGTCCATAGTACAAGCTTTGCTTAGTTTCGGACTAGGTCAAAATTGGTGTCAAGTGTCCTATGATATTTATTTATTTAAAACGCCTAGTGTGTACCAGCTCATACAATACGTAACTTAAGGGTAAGTGGTAATACCTTCTACGATCAAACTTGCACGAGCAAAGAAAGCAGGGAAAGGTTTTGACAAAACGGTGTCGTTCGGGGCCCGACGTTAAAAGGGTTCATTTTCAATCTTGATGGGAGAACATTCTCCTTTGGTTTACCTACTATTTGTTTAAAGATGTTGAATCAGTTAAGATCCTGTTTTGAAGGTGGTCGTTTGATGTTCCAAACCTTTCAAACTAAGTATATTTATACTGCAGTAAATTTTACTTGCCCTGTTTCTTGTTTTTGGGTCAAAATGTTAGTTAATTTTAACCTACTTCCAGTGGTCGAATTACTTTTTTCAGCATATCAATATGCCCGCTATAAAGCTAGGAATATCGTCGAATGCGTTGCTCTAATCGATCTGCCGTATTGTTTCTCAGGCATATCGTGATATGCTTGGACAACTTTTAGGCATATCGTGAAATGGCGCCATTTCATGATGTGCCTAGGAATTTCGTGATCTGGCGGATTTTACGATCGGCCGCCGACATATACATGACGTAAGTTGAATGACAAAAACAAAACGGTTGTCAAAAAAAAGTACAATCAGTAAAAAAGTTGTTTTAAAATTTTAATTTTTACCAGAAACTTATTTCGTAAGAACTGCCCGCCCAGGTCTAGCCGGGTCAGACAAAAGCGCTAGGTCCATACACACAGCGTGTTCAGTAGTTACGACAGCAATATAGCTGTTTACGACAGAGGATGTCGCACGGCGAGGGCAAGACGGTCTTTATTAAATGTCGGACAGCGCTTTAAGTTCTAGTGCTATTAAAGTTTATTAAAGAATCGAGAAAAATGTCTACACGCGATACGGATAGCATTATTTTCTTGGGATTTAAAAACTTGCGACATTTTCTATTCATACAAAGGTATTTGTAGGTACAAACAAATAAATTAGAAATGTCTGTAACGTAATATCAAACTTACCGTGTAACTAATTGTAGGTACTTTAAATATGAAACTGCACGTGGGTCTCCAATAGTAAAACAGCATCTTTTTTTAAATTTTTGTCTCCTTATTTGTTTGTACCGGGTTAATTCCGTAACGGCTGAAGCGACATTAACGGAATGTTATATGGAATAAACTATACTACTTTTATTTAAGAAAAAAACCGTCTTGTACTGCTTTTCCCTCTCGCGTACCAGATACCTGTACAGTACAGAATCCTTGGTACGCCAGTCCGACTTGCATTTGGCCGATTAACTTTATAGCACGAAAGCCTAAAAAAATTAAACATGAGATTCTATAGAAACACTTAAAACTTAGACTAGTTAAAATAACATGTAACGGAGTCTTGTCGTAACATCATATCGTACGTAGCTCGTGCGACAACGGATCCGATTTCCATATTATTTTCACAGCTATTCGTGCTCTGAGGTGAGCCGCGCGCTGACATTGTATGTAGAACCATGGGCTACCAACTCATACAAGATATATTTAGTACTAAAAAACGGCAATAGATGGCACTACCATTAACATCTGTAAAGTATAAAATGTAAATAAGCCGAATTAAGTAGAAATATTGATATTAAAATAAAGAATAGCATATTTTATAAACACAACTTCACATCAACTTTATTTCAACTCCTTAATTTGAAGATAAGAAACATCATAAATAATAAATTGAGAATACGAAAGTATAGGCTACATGTGACTACGTTTCAGCTATGAGGTTTTCGTAGTAGTTTGCAAAAGTAACGCTAGATGGCGTAAAACCGGTATGCGCATGCAGCGGGCTACTATGTAATTCGAAACACGAAGTTCGTGTCGTGCGGTCTCTTTCGCTCTCGTAATAAATAGTATAAGTGTCAGAGGGACCGCACGACACGAACTTCGAGTTTCGATTTTCAGAGTAGCCTGCCTACTGTGCTGAAGGGCTACTCCGAAACACGACGTTCGAAGTTCGTATCGTGCGATCTCTCTCACACTTATACTATTTAATACGTGAGCGAGAGGGATCGCACGACACGAACTTCGAACGTTGTGTTTCGGAGTAGCCCCGTTCCGGAGCTATAGGCCCTGGAAGTTTTTGCTACCCTTGGATCAGGGGTCTGGTTAGGCTGGTCAATGTGCTAAAAGTGGGGGGGGGGGGGGGGGGTGAAATTTTGGGGTTGGGTCCGGGGTAGTCCCGTAGGGGGAGGTTTGGGAGGGGGTTGAAAATTTGGCTATTTTTGAGCTAGGACGCACCGTTTCTGAGATATTAGAGGATTTTGAAAAACACCAAACCAAGTATATACACTACACAACACTTATATTTATATACTATAATTGCATAATCGCATAATAGCAGGTGGTAGGACCTTGTGCAAGGTCCGCCCGGATTGCTACCACCATCTTGCTCGCTAATCCTGCCGGGAAGCAGCAGTGCTTGCACTGTTGTGTTTCGGCGCGGAGAGTAAGACAGCCGGTGAAATTACTGGCACTTGAGGTATTCCAACTTAGGCCTCTAGGTTGGCAACGCATCTGCAATACCCCTGATGTTGCAGATGTTTACGGGCGTCGGTGATCTCTTACCACCAGGAGACCCACTTGCTCGTTTGCCTTCCAGTCGAATAAAAAAAAAATTAAAACTACATATCGTCACTACTTTACTACGAAACTTGAAGTTCGTGTCGTGCGGTCCCTCTGACACTTAAACTATTTAATACGAGAGCGAGAGGGACGGTACGATACGAACTTTGAGTTTCGTAGTATAGCCCTAAGCTGTAGATAATCTATAAACTAAAATGGCTGACAGCGTTTTCAGCAGATTACGAATAGGTTTGGATCTACGAAACCTCGATTGCTTACGCACTGACCAGCGGCCTTGAGTAGGTTATATAACGTAGCGCCATCTACCAACCCTGTCATGTCCTAGTCAAGCTATATATTGGGCTAACAAGCGACACCCGTATCATTAGTGTCTCGCTAGATGGCATATAGGTATCGTGTTATTTGTGTTCTCAGTGGTGCCTTCTATTGTAAAATAAAGAAAAGAAAAATAGCCAGTTGTATAGCCAGTATTAGGGTGATACCGTTTGCTTGTACTAGGTGGTGTCTCTGTATATTATGTTCTCTGTGGTAGAACGGACTTACTATACCTTGTATTTGTTGGACTTACAGGCCTATGTTTTGTTAGGTAACGTTGAACTAGATAGCCTGTTTATTACCGAGTCTTAGTGGGTCGGGGTATCACTGGTGGTGTGTGTGGTTGGTTTCTGAAGTTGGCTTCTGCTGTTCCTGTCAATTTAATCATGGATTTTGATAAGTGATTTTTATAAGTACCTATAACTTCCGCTCAGTCGTCTATGTCTCTATGTTCAGCTAAATTTACCACTAACACTAGTTTTAAGTTTGTACAAACTATACTAACAATAATATGGATCCTTGGTTTGAAATAAATTTATTATTATTATTATTAAATCAATAATTCTATTAAATTTGTAACTGTACACTCGTAATTTGTATATTTTTAGTTAGTTTATATAAATCTAATAAAGAAATATTTATTAGATTTCTACATGCTTTAACATTTTAAGCATAGTTGGAGGGATCGCGTGGTTTGGTTCGCGCTTACAGTGATCCAAAAATTAATAGTGTAGGGTGCGCTGGCGTCGTAGAGTCGAGTCGATCTGATGAAAATCGTGACGATTGTTTGTAAAGAGCCATACACTGTCGATTCATCGTTACGATATTCATGATTGCATTGGATTTTGTTGCGATCTCCGAGATCGTCTTCGATGAAGTAAATCGCTAACGATCTTGACAATCTTGACATACACTATCGATTCGTCGTTTCGATCGATCTGAAGCGACGGATCCGTCGTACAGACGAATCGTACCGTGTATGGGGCCCTGTGAGACCCCGCTGCATGCACTCCATAAAATTTTCAGTTGCGCTTCACCTCACCGTTTTAGAAGAAAATGAAACTGAAAGAAAAACGGCCAGTATTAAATTACCTAAATACTATGCAACCTCGTTAAAAACATTGTACCTCAAAAGGACTCAAAAAAAAAGTAAAATGTACCTAATCTATAATATATGTTTAACTTATTGAATATTTCTACAATCCGAACCTATTCTATACCTACATCTTTCTCAAATTCCACTCAGTAATTTGCAACATCCCAACTCGTGTGCTCATAAAAGTCGCTAACACTTTTAAAATATTTACTCAGCAAATAGTCTCTATTTGTTTGCAATAAAAAATGTAAATTGAAAAATCCAATTTGTATAGGAAAGGTGCGCTTAAATATGCAGTGGGGTTTAAAAATTGCTGTAGTGTCCTAAGGGGGATCGGAGATGGGGGTCATTTTGTATAGGGGTTGAAAAGACGGTGAACTTTTACTAATTAAGTAAAGGGAGAGTTATGTATCTGTTTAATAGACACCTACTTTTAATATCACGAAACACCGTTCTAAAGACTTGGCTTTAAATTATGACGTGATGAATGCAGTGAACAGAAGTTAGGTACCTGGGGTGTATAGAAAATGGAAAGGGGAAATTTTCAGTTGAAGTACTTGCAAAAGATTATACTTTTATTATAGCGTACCTGCAAAATATTACATAATAGGCATGCGCGCTTGTGTGTAAGTGTTTATGTGTGTGTGTGTGACTGATTGATTTGCATGAAATTTTATATGTAGATAGCTGGATATTTTGAATAACACCATAGTTTACTTTTTATTACGAATTGCGTATGAAACTTAGAAAGATTTGAAAGATAAAAAAAAAAACAATCATATCCAGTCCGTTAGTTTGTCACGCCGTGAAAGGCATACAAACAAACAAAAGAATTACATGTATACTTAAAAATATTAGTTAACATTTTATATTCTACGAGTTTTTATGTAGTAGCAACATAAGCAAGAGGAAGTAAACCCTGTAACGAGACAAGCATCTCAGAACTCCCGCCTCGCCGTAATGTTTTCATTTTATGACCGCCGCTACCTTTGGATCTAATATAAAACTTACCCCATTGAAACCTGAGTGTTTCCCTCCATTAACCTAAGTGGTTACAGAGTCATTTCAACTTTCCTCACTAATTTCGAGCTTATTTACTAATTTTAGTATTGTGCTTAGCGTTTGGTTCTAACAGTATGTTTTTGTTACAACCGCAAACTTTAAAGAGTAGTTAGTAAAGGCCCTAATAAACATACTTTCATATGCTTTATTAAAAGTGACTAGCAGCTTTTTTGCCCATTGCCATTTTGTTGACTGTATGGTCGCCTTCAGATTTCAGAGCAGCCAAGGTAGTCAAAAATATCGGAAAATGCGCTCTATTCTCAAGGCATTAGAATATTAATTCAAGTCCCGATATTTTTAATCACCTTGGTTGCTCCGAAATTTCTAATGGCGACTTTTCGACCACAAGAAGTAACAAATATTGAAAGATGAAAATTAAATCCAAGTTTTCTTTATTTTTATTGATCACAGAAAAAAATACGATTATGTCGGTCATTACGAGTAGTGCCACTTACAATGACTGTGTCATTTAAAAGTTGTTTATTTATAACAATATAAAATATTTTTTTAAAACAGATTTACAATATTATTAATTTAATTATTAACTAACTTAATATCTATTTACAAAAATGTAAATTGTTATATGTACTCGTATCATTATTTTATAAGGCATTTTGAATAGATTACTTCAGTTTACTTCTATATGAAATCCTGTATTAAATGTAGCTTGGTATTTAATTATGGTATTAAAACACTGCTTCCCTCATACATTTCACTGAAAAATACATAAAAGACTGTAATTATTAACAAATTAATACGAAATAAGACAATTCAAACTAACCACGTTAATTTTACATCACCAAGTCATTCAACCGTGAACTCTCTGCCTTCAAAAAAAAGCCCGTCTTATTACCAGTGTCTCATACACGTTAATTGAAAGTGGAGAAACCTCGGTTGGAGTTGACTTTGTATAATTTTATTTTAGAGAGACGACGTAGAGATGTTTTCTTTGCAAACTGGGAGCTTTGGCAAATATCTTACGGAAATATTATACTGAAGTAGGCGTGCTAACTTACAAATTAAGGTAAAGGAGCCTATTACCGGGGGTGTCAAAATCGGCGGCCATCACCGCGGCAATTTAAAATACGCATTTTATAATCAAACCGATAGATTTCTTAGAAAAAATAATATTTCATGATAACAGCTTATTTACTTAACTCACGGATCTATGAGCGCTAGTATATGTGAATGAATCAAAGATCTCGCAATTCGTGATTTTCCGAAACTGCACCGAAGGAAGAGGATTTGCCATACTAACGCGTGACACCACATACAAGCAGACTCTGATCTTATTTAGTGTTTTACATAATAGTTATGGCAATTGAACTAATGTTATGGTTTTTAAATAGATTTTTATAGTTTTTTGTACGAGTTCTGAATATTTTTTGTATATTTTTAGACCTGAAAATACGATTAAAATGGAAAATAAAATACAGCGGCAATAGGCGCCATTTTTAACTGTTGATTGTAATGCCGTGGTACACCACGGTATTAGTTAAAGTTGTGATTTTGGTTCTTCATGCTTTATTTTTGGTATAAATGACCGTTTATATAATTTGTTACGGTTATTCCAATCTTGATCTATTCACGCTTTTAAAGAACTATTTCCGTGGTATGAAAAGTATTAACAAACTCTTAATTTTTAACAAAAACTTCAATACTGAACTTGTAGTTTCTATGGAAACCGTTATTTTGCCAAGTTGCTTAAATATTGCGATACAATTTTATGTTTACTTACCAGTTACATAATTTTGGTTATGTGCCAAGGTTGAAATAAGTATTTTTGATTTGTAATGCAAACACAACTCTATCCTATTGTTTTTATGGGTCGGAATTAGATTTTACAATACTCCAAATTAAGCCAATTAACGATGGTATGATCGTATAACCCTCGGTAATAGAATGTATGAGAATCTATTACCGACCCATTCCATTGTATTTGGGTCGGTGATAGGTTCTTAAAGAAGTATCTATTACCGAGTGACATTTTATGTTTCCGTTATAATAATTCACATTTAGGGTACCGTAAGCGCAGATTTTTTTAATAATGTTGTGACTTTTACGCAGCATACATATATCACACTATTTATTGTGGCATAAACTTAAAAAAATACAGTGAGGTGGAAACACTATTCGAATCATATTTTAGTTTTTTATTTCGTTTTCTCCGAAAACAATTTGGTGTGCAATATAATATACAGAACCAAAGCTATTACCTTTTTTAATTCCTCGGTATTAAGTTCCAAATCATGAGTCGGGATCCTTTTACCGATGGTAGAAAATTGCTGTTCTTTTATATCCTCGGTAATAAAAGCTCAATTCGCGGTAATAGCATCATAGCCTGTCCATTACCACGGTAATAGAAGATTTGGGTATTTTGATTTCAAAAATTATTTTATCAAATACTAATAACTAAAACGAGCCCAAAAAGATACGACACTGAAAGTTCAATAAACGCTCTTAAATTAAAAAAAAATTCTCGTTTGTTAAGGAGCTTTGATACCCTTAATTTTTGGGACTCATCTGAAAACTTCCTTAACTACCACGGTAATAGGCGCCGTTACCTTACCTACTAAAGCAAGGTATAGTCAACAGCAAAAGTAGATGAGCAATTATGGTGTTCAAAATTACAAAAGCACTCTTTTATTACCAAAGTCAAACTCTAAATAAAGTCAAAATATCTTTATTCAATTTAGGCTTGGTAAAACAAGCACTTATGAATGTCAAAAAAAAATTACCACCGGTTCGGCAAAGCCTCAGTATGAGAAGAACCCGGCAAATAATAATGTAAGAGAAAGAAATATAAAAATTAAAAACTTATATCCCATGTTGCCTATTTTTTGTTTAGCCACTTTTGGCGACTTAGAGTATTTTTTGCGAAACTACCTACTTTTTACCGTATGTTTAGCAACTTTTTATTTGGGCAAGGTGGCAACACTGTGATCAACACATGACTCTTGCCAAGGTAATAAGAGAGTGTTTAGTTCATTTTGAGCACCTATCTCATTTACTGATTTGACTTAATAAGAAAGAAAGAAAATACATTTATTTAACGCCATAAAAACAAACGTAGAACAAATACAAGACATCATGACCCTAAATAGGTCCCCACTCAGCATAATGCCGCGGCAAGCCGTGGCACTGATTTTCAGTGAGGACCTCATCAAAAAACTAACTTAAAATGAAAATAACTAACGTCGACTTGATTCTCTGGAAAAATTTCCACGTCAGATGATAATTAGGAATTAGAACTATCAGCTATTGCCTTCAGGATTTTATTACATAAGATCTTATCCTATTTAACAAGCACCCTTATAGGCAATGATGGTGGATAATTAGGCTAATTAACGGTGCGTAATCAGATTGCCCGGGTTAATATCCCTCGGGATATCAAAGATGTGTTTACAAGCGAGAGTTTATTGGACTTCCCACATAGTGAGTTGATAGGTTTATTCGTATTTCTTAACGTAAGATTTCTTTTGACGTCGTTTTTGCGCAGATACAAATACACATTGCAAACTTAATGTAACGTAAAACATTCTATATATTTTTATTCGACTGGATGGCAAACGAGCAAGTGGGTCTCCTGATGGTAAGAGATCACCACCATAAACATTTGCAACACCAGGGGTATTGCAGATGCGTTGCCAACCTAGAGGCCTAAGATTGGATACCTCAAGGGCCAGTAATTTCACCGGCTGTCTTACTCTTCACGCCGAAACACAACAGTGCAAGCACTGCTGCTTTACTGAAGGATTAGCGAGCGAGATGGTGTTAGCTATTTACTCTTAAACTACTAATAATTCTACACTACAAGATTGGATAAGAAAAAAAATTACCCCCACTTTACGCCTATGGGAGGTACTCTAAAGATTTTAATTTTTTTTTTTATTATACCATTTCATCGGCATAGTTTACATAATATACCTATCCGTGCAAAATTACAGCTTTCTAGCATTGTTAGTCCCTGAGCAAAGCCATGGACGGACAGAAAGACAGACGGACATGGTGAAACTATAAGGGTTCCGTTTTTAAAAAATGTAAACAAACAGAAACGTTTTTTTTAAAGAATTTTCATGAATTCCTTCCTAATTACAGAAGCGCTTATCAGGTTACATTATGTTTACCAACTAACCCAACCGTTTTCCCGAGCGTTGCGTTTTGTAGCCAAATATGCGGCGGTCAATGTGGCCACAGCGTACAGTGCGGCAGTGAGTCAGCATCGCAGGCACTCGGGCGCAGCGTTTGTTGCACGCCGGGCTGTGGACATGCATGAGTAGGTTTAGAACAAGGCCGTCCAAGTTCGGGTTTCCGGACAACCCGAAAAAAACCGGAAACCGAAAATACTTTGTTATAAAAAAAATATTTGAGCAAGCATAATGCCAATAAAAAATATAGAAGTGGTCATCATTTATATTGTCTTTGCAACTAATTTGGATCGTCAGAATCTTGAAGAAGAAGAAGAAGAAAGACATTTATTCACATTCACAAAGACACACAAATACAACAAAAAAAAAACAACAATAGACAACAAACACAAACAAAACAAAAAGGAAATATCAAAATAAAAATACACTGACTTTTTATAGCTTTTTTTTTTTTGACTTTTTATAGTTGCGATAGATGGCACCATACATGTCACTGTTGGCATACCTATGCAAACGGTTATGATTTTCGGCTGGTTGGTCGGATTCGCGGTGGTCGAATTGGCATGACGCATTTGGTGTGAAATCAATAGGTAAGAGGCGAGGGTTTAAATTAAATTCTGTCCAGAAGCCCGAAAACGTTTTGAGTTTAAAAAAAATCTTAGGTTTTATTGTGCAGGCATGTTGCTAAAAAAAACGAATAATTCTAACTCTTTATAACATACACGGTCTGTAAAAATTGGTTTGACAGACCGAGTCGAGAATTTTAATTTTTGTGAATTTGAAAATTTATTTGATTACAGTTAAAGTTTTCATTTCACTGCAAATTAATCCACATCGTATACCTATCGTACCTTGTTACTTTAACCAATGTGACAGTTCAAATATGACGAAAATAGACAAGGTAATAAAGTGTATACATATTTTTCACCCTTGACTGTACATTCGGCAGTAATTGTTAAAATCGATTTGTATTTTATAAAGTACGCGGGGACTTAAGATATTAAGCTCAAGATTATGTGTGTGCCCTTCGCTGCGCTGGTTTATCCAAGAATTATCGTGGTGGGAACGTCCAAAGACCAAAACAAACGGTTTCCCGGCCAAATCTCGTTCGCAAGCGAAAAGCTCTCATTGTCTTCTCTGCAGCAAACGTACTGTTGTTTATAAAGTTTGCGGTATAAGCGAGTTTGCGTTGCAGTAACTCCGGTAACTTTACGAGTTTGCGGCCGGCCGGGAAAATTCCGAATTAGACTGTTTTGCTACGTAACGTAAATACACTGGCAGCGTTGGGCATGATATGTTACACCTAACAATAATTATTAGGTAGTTTCCTGGGGAAAAAAGTATTATTTTATTTAATCGTTCCTTAGATTATCGGAAAATAGTTATAGATCCAGTAACTGAATTGAAATTTCGGGATTTTTAAACTTTCCCGTGAGAACTCCCAAAAATTAAACGGTGGTTTTCATTGACGTTAGGTACATGCGTACGTGTCCAGATCTTCCCGCCATCTCCTTCTTGGTCTGCCTCGATGTCGCTGGCCGTTCTCCGGCACCCACCAAGTAACTGTGCGAGCCCACCTTTGTGGGTGCATGCGGCAGACGTGTCCAGCCCAGTCCCATTTTAGCTTAGCAGTCTTTTTCCCAACGTCGGTTATACGTGTTTTTGAGCGCAGCGTAGTGTTACGTTAGTACTATTATATATTCTGTGGTAGTGTTCCGGATTCTGTCTATCCGTTTCACTCCTAATATGCTGCGCTCTATCGCTCTTTGGCAAACTTTAAGTTTGGACTTTTGATTTTCAGTCAGGGACCATGTTTGGGCACCGTATATTTATATTTATATAAAAAAAAATAGAAATGATAACCCTCCTCTTTTGAAGTCGGTTAAAAAGAAAAACTTACCTACCAAGGTTGGTATCATTAAAATAATTACAACATCTAATGATAGGATGGTTTATGCCTATAATGTAGACCGGTACGTATTCCTAGAGATGGACATTACTATCCTAAATAACAACAGATCCAAGCCTATGGGGTGTTAGCTGCCCAAGACCCATCGTAAAACATTATTACTTCCAAAACCTCGTAGTACACTTTACAAAAACCAGAAATGTTCACTTTATGCTATTCGATACTAGGTCGCTAATACAACTGAAGCATGGCATGATATAGGAGAATGGATGAGTTCAGCCACTGACAGCTTGCGTGCCTTCGCATAAGCATTTGGCTTTACGAGCAGACTCAGCATGATTCTGTTTGACAATACGCCAACTTTAGACTGGCATGACATGACGTGCACCACGGAATTAGCACCAAGAGGAATAGAAAATGTTATAAAGTATTTCCTTTCACGATCGCTATTAACTTTTTTCAGTTAATTTGCTCGACGAAATATAAGATATTATAATATAATCGAACATTCGGACCCGCATCTCTTGATTCCACCTTTCACCTGAGTAGGTATGCATCAAAAGACCCGCTTCTCTCTATTAAAATATGCAACAACTTTAACTGTAGAAGCAACTGAACAGAATACTCAGTCATTCTTTTCAAAACCTGCAAAAATAATGCTCGTATGTACATTAGGCGGGTTTCTAGAACACAGTTCCTCGTTACGAACCCGGGCGGCCATAACTTTGAAGGTTTTATGGGAGGTTGCTCGCGCCGTCTAAATATTTAGGGAATAATTACACAAGTACACGTACAGTACACATGTACGTACGATGTATGTAGGGCTACGTCGGATGTGGGTTGTTTGTTTTTACGACATATTTTCGTAGTTACAAGGCTAAGATGTACGTTAACGGCGAGCGTTTGATGATCTTTATGTCGGTGTTCTGGTTATGGCACTTTTTAAATGTTCGATTTCCTTCTGAATTGTATCTACTTACCTGGATTATAAATAACTGACCTTTGCTCTTGCCTCAGTTTGCATACAAGTAGATAGAAATAAAAATGGTCATCTTTCTTTGTATCGTCGCATCAACTGCGCCATTATTTCATCTAATATGTGGTCGATTTTCAAAACTTCAAAATACGTTCCCGTGAAAAATAGTCTTAAAGGACACAAAAATGGACAAAAAGTGTATCAGAGTTAATTTTCTTCTACGGAACCCTTAAAATGATCTATTTTTTGTTGAATGTGATTCATTAATAAATACTGATGAAAAAACACACATGGAACTTAGTTTGTAAAGTTACTTCAAAATGCCCGTGAAATTTAAAAGTACTAGATGAAAACCCGGCTTCGCTCGGGTGAAATGTCACTCATAATACACATCTAGGTGTAAAATGTAGGTACATATTTCTGTAATAATCAGTTCTCAAGGAATATTAAAGGTATAAGCAAGGCATAGATTCGCATAGCTTCGTTCATGGTGTTTAATAAATATAGTAAATTAAATAAAAACTGCGAGTTTTTACACAAATAATTTTTATTTTAAATCAACATTCAAAATAAACTAACATAAATTAACAAAACATAATTTTTAAGGTTTATTCTCTGTAAACCTCTTTGTTTTAAGCACTCAGTCTTTTTCTCTACTTTGGCAGGTAGATAAATAGGTACTTACTAATTATAAAAATAAAAAATGAAATTGTTGTTCTTTCTTCAAATCGGCTAAATCAAAAATAAGATTAGGAAGTATGTAAATTGTAATTTCACAATGAGTACTTATCCGAGAATTTGGCAAAGGTACACTTTTACACAAATATTTAAACAAATAATTTTTATTTTAAATCAACATTCAAAATAAACTAACATAAATTAACAAAACATATAATTATAAGATTTATTCTCTGTAAACCTCTTTGTTTTAAGTACTCAGTCTTTTTCTCTACTTTGGCAGGTAGATAAGTACTTACTAATTTTAAAAGTAAAAAATGAAATTGTTGTTCTTTATTCATATCGGCTAAATCAAAAATAAAATTAGGAAGTATGTAAATTGTAATTTTACAATGAGTACTTATCTGAGAATTTGGCAAAGGTACACTTATACACAAATAATTCTTATTTTAAATCAACATTCAAAATAAACTAACATAAATGAACAAAACATATAATTTTTAAGGTTTATTCTCTGTAAACCTCTTTGTTTTAAGCAGTCAGTCTTTTTCTCTACTTTGGCAGGTAGATAAGTACTTACTAATTTTAAAAGTAAAAAATGAAATTGTTGTTCTTTATTCAAATCGGCTAAATCAAAAATAAAATTAGGAAGTATGTAAATTGCAATTTTACAATGAGTACTTATCCGAGAATTTGGCAAAGGTACACTTATACACAAATAATTCTTATTTTAAATCAACATTCAAAATAAACTAACATAAATTAACAAAACATACAATTTTTAAGGTTTATTCTCTGTAAACCTCTTTGTTTTAAGCAGTCAGTCTTTTTCTCTACTTTGGCAAGTTAGATAAGTACTTACTAATTTTAAAAATAAAAAATGAAATTGTTTTTCTTTATTTAAATCGGCTAAATCAAAAATAAAATTAGGAAGTATGTAAATTGTAATTTTACAATGAGTACTTATCCGACATTTTGGCAAAGGTACACTTATACACAAATATTTTTTATTTTAAATCAACATTCAAAATAAACTAACATAAATTAACAAAACATATAACTTTTAAGGTTTATTCTATGTAAACCTCTTTGTTTTAAGCACTCAGTCTTTTTCTCTACTTCGGCAGGTAGATAAGTACTTACTAATTTTAAAAATAAAAAATGAAATTGTTGTTCCTTCTTCAAATCGGCTAAATCAAAAATAAGATTAGGAATATGTAAATTGTAATTTTACAATGAGTACACTTATCCGAGAATTTGGCAAAGGTACTTATAAAGGAATATTCTCTATTATACATCACAGGTTGATTATTATAAAATTTCTCTATATCGATGGCCCAATCGAATAAACGTGCAAAGGCCTTTACACGAAAAAATTTTTTTTGCTTTTTAAGCTTACATATGGCCCAAAGTATGTCGTAATTTTTTTTTACACCGATCCGATTAACCGTTTTTGAGATAAAATGTTTTAATTGTTTATTCGTTGGTAATTATTCCATACAAAGTTAAAGTTGGTTTTATTTTTCCTGTAAAATTGCTGTTTTATGATTACACGTTTATTCGTTTGGGCCATCGATATATAACATTTTTCGTTAAATATTTATCACCTTTCAAGCCTTGTTCAGTGGTATTGATAATTTTATAATAAGCCCGCTGGGCCCACGTGGGAACTATGGCCCAAGCCCTCTCATTCCGAGAGGAGGCCTGTGCCCAGCAGTGGGACATATAAAGGCTGAGATGATGATGATGATGATTTATAATAAGAACCAGCCAAGTTCAAGTTGAACTTGTGCATGAAGGGGTCCATTCCACTATCAAGAAAAACGGTAAAAAAAATTGTGTCTGTTTCTGTATGTGTTCATGACACCTCAACACAGGCTACGCATGTGGTCATTTATTATTATTTGTCGGGTTATAGAGAAAAAATATTGAGCCGCTTACCAAGTATAATGTTGTCGCATTCCACACATCGACTGCACATTTGCATTTGCTTGCAGTTTCTTGCAAATATTTTCTCATTACAAAAATTGCATGTCACTGGAAGTAAATAAGTAGTACTTATTTGAAAACAGAAAGTTTTACAATCCACACTAAGAAAAAAACCTCCTGATAAATTTTGAAAAAAAAATGGACAAAGCAATTAGAATCTGATTGTTTCGAGAATAAAGTCAAACTGCAGTCAAACTGCAATTGTGTAAAACAATAGAAAAACAAAGAATTTTTACTTTGTTACATTAAACAAAATTAACTTAAAAACACAACCTGCCTACACACCTACTAAAATACTACTCACCATCTTTACGAAGAGCCCTTCGATGCATCCATTCTCCACAATTGTGACAATGTTTACCAAATGCAAGGAGATTGGGCTGTTAACAAAATAATATAGTTATCATCAAACAAAAGACTAAACGAAGACAGACACGACCAATGAAAGATTTTATGAAATACTTACGATTTTCGGCATGATGTGTGTGTGTGTAATCCAAACAGTAAATCACTATGCAAAACTATTTACGGTTATGGTTAGTATTCTTTTTTCTATGGCTGTTATCGCAATCGGCCAATCTCAGAATTAAAGAAAAAATACATAACAAAGATATTTTCGCGAAACTTTAACGACTGAAGAAAAGTTTTGTTAAGATTCACTCAACCAACTCAACTCAATGTTTCCGACAACACGTTTCGTTTTACACAGTCACATGAGTCACAGTTCTTTGTAATGGATACGATACTGAAGGCTACTCCGAAACACAAAATTCGAAGTTCGTGTCGTGCGATCCCTCTCGCTCTCGTATTAAATAGTGTAAGTGTCAGAGGGACCGCACGACACGAACGTCGAATTTTGTGTTTCGGAGTAGCCCTTCTTTTTTGGCGCAACGCACGCGATGTGTTGATGGCGAGGCGTATGCCTATCTATATTATTTTTCACCTATGATGAGTTCTGTGACGTTTCGAGTTTGACAGTTTTAGAGATGTATCATTGATCGAGTGAACCATAGATTTTTCTAAGAGTTATTAGTACTTATTTTTGAAAAAGTTGCATTATATTAAAAAATATATATTTATTTTCCAGTTTTCCGCCCACCGGGCCACTCTCTCGTTCTCGCTCGAAATAATCCCTCAAACGAATTACAAACTCCCGACTCTGGGAGTTCAAAACACTCTTTTTTGGACTGTTTCAGCATTTTGCCAAAAAATAACAACAAACTTAACGAGAAACAGTAACAAAAGTCAACAACAATAGTAATAGAAATGAACAATACTGCCCTCATAAGGCAATTGGCAGTATCTCATTTTTAGACATTTCGAGTAAACAGAGAAAATGTGTGAATTGATTTCGCGTCGCCTTATTGAGGTTTTATTGTAACTTTGAAAGTTGAATCATACTATATTATATTTATATTTACTATGTATAGGGTTAGAGTAATAAAAATATTATTATTTTAGCGGTTATTTGAGATACTGCCATTACGCTACGCATTACAAGGACTATTTTTTGACTTACTGCTATTTCCCTTAACGCGTCAATACAAAGCCCCTTACAAAAATACTTGTAACATATTTTAGTGAAAAAAATATATAAATTTTAAACAAAAGATAAAGTTATATTCAGTTTTAAAATATTTATTACTTTTACAAACTAAAACTAACCAAAAATTTTACAAAATACATCCATTTTTATGTTTTTTACTAACATGAAGTTTATGCATCTGGAACGGGCAATTCTTTCCAAAACTGCATTCTATTGGTAGGAATTATATTTTGCAGTGATTTTATTATATTTTTTTTATTATTTGTGATATACCTGCAGATTTAGTCTTCATCTTGGGAGGTGGGAGCACTTTGGATTTTAATATACCTATGCACACGCACAATACGTACAATTATAGGTTCATTATCAAAATCTGTTTGATAAGTGAAGTCATAGTTCCTCTTCTAACTTCTACCTGGGTCATCTCACTAATATATGGACGAAGAATCAATTTTGATAATTTATATTGCGTTGTGCAAATCCTGCCATTTGTACAAATCATCCAACATCATCCTTTTCACGGTTACTATTTTTTGAATTGGTAAAACTGAACAATAATAATTAAATCTACTTGTGCAAAACTTTCTCCTTACTTCGTCCACAAACAAACTTGCAATGACAAGATTCACTACGAATTGCACGGAGGGCGGTAACTCAATAGATAGAAAATTTTAGACATATTTTGCGTAGCAATTACTAAGCGATTTGGCCGTAACTAGAGAGAGATATCGCTAGATGGCTTCAAAATAAGTATTTACTGCTATTTGCCTTCAAATAAAATATTTTATTCTTATAATCTTTTTGTACCGATTGGGAAGTAAGTGATTATACTGCTATTTGTCTTAGCAATATCGAATTACTGCCAAATGACTTAGTAAATAGTGTAATGGTTATTATTTAATACTTACTATCAGACTCATTTCCTCAACGTTTCTTTGGCTTTGTCCAGTGTATATCACCACTGCAAACAACATTTTTGAAGTTCTTGTACACCTAGGAGGAGCATTCTTCATTGGGAGCTGCTAATAAGCTTATTTTCACATTTAATTCTGGGTTCTATTTTGGAAAACATTATTTGCGTAACTAAACAGCTGTCATTCACTTGTCAAACGAATGCAGGGAGGTCACCAACCGCCATGTCATTTCCTAAACGTCAAAATCGCCTCCTGTTTGGTTGGCGAACCTGGTAAGTCATCGGTATTAGTGCAGAATGCGGCTGAGATTGTCTATGCTTGCTCCGTGTCGTTTTACATGCATCCAGGTCGCACCTGCGCTTAGTCTGTGATGGTGTCATGGCGCGGTGTTGCCCGCGGTGGATTTTTGGTTTCCCAGGATCGTAGACTTACCTCGGCTGTTTCGTTGAATATTCTTCGGCTAAATTAGTGTTATAATTTTCCTACTGTTCCCGGACATCTCCAGATTGTTCCGGGATATTTGTTGACTCGTTGCGTTGTTTTCGGAAGCGTAGCCCGGTCAAATGGCAGGTCGCGCATGGGTAGTTTTACCCGTCTGTCGGGAGCTGTCATGCGATGGCTTGTCGTTGGTCAGAGTTAAAAAAAAAAAGAATCACATTCTTTCTCTGATACTAAGGCGTAGACGCCATTTTATATGCGAGTATTTCTCGATCGAATTTATTTGGTGAGTGTCTTCCCGTGGTGGGATTCCGAGTTGAAATAGCCATGATAGTGCCGTGATTAACGTTGGTATTCGTTTTCAGCTGTCCAGCGTATTACAGTGACAAAATCCGTACCTCGGACGCGTGGCGATTGACTGCGGCCCGCCCATCGGCGAAGGGATTTTACTGGTTTTGCGTTTACGAGCCTCCGGTGAGTGCTTCATATTCTTCACCGAGCCTGGAAGGCCGTCGGCGTAATGAAAGTCCGTAAAGTAATCTTTTATTTCGGTTTTCAGCGTGTGGAAACCGCGGTCGCGTCCCAGATCTCCGGAGTTGGCAATTCGTCCACCGTTGACCGAAGCTCGGCGATCTCCTCCGACAGGTATGAGCTATTCCTATTCGAGTTAAAGACATTCGGCAAATTTAACTATAGAAGTACCCTAACCTTTTGGCCTTGTAAAACGTCTAGCTGTCTTGAAGGGCCCCTCTGGCCTCTGGGCCCCTTTCCTCTATACGGGAACCACACTAGTCATCCCCTTTTCCCAGCAGGGCCTTCGCAGTGAATAATATGTCCTATTCTCTTAGGAGGTGTCTGGTACCGGCTAAAGACCCCGCGAGGCCCACCAGGGCATCGGTCGCGTGCTCCTGACGCAGCTCCGCTCCGGCCCGGATCCAGGCAGCTGAGTTATCTCCCTTTGACCCCGTTTTACCCGACAATCTCTATTTTTTTCACACCAGAACACAGTCACCAAGTCGTTATCGATCAAGCGTTAGGTATATTTTAAGACCCTGCTACTAGTTGATAAGCATAAGACCAGTGTATCAACCTATACTAGCCTAAGTCCTTAAGCTTTGGATATTGGTTGGCATAATAAAGCCTGTACGTACCTCATCCGGGTGTTTCATTTCCCACCCCGGATTATAAACATTACATGGCGCCCGAACCAATATCTAACGTTTAACTTTCTCAGGTCGTTCTCACTGCTTAGCTCTGAGAGGTTATGATCGATAGCGCTTGGAGTGACACTGGTATTGCCTTCGGTTGAGTACTTCGGCAAGAGTTATAAGGCATTTAGTATTTACTTGTGTTTACATACTATAAATTGTACAAAATTATTTGTACAATACGATTTTGTGGTAGCTCTGGTGTATTATATGAACCACCAATTTTAATCCACTGATACCTGGACAGTGGAGTGTACTTACCACCTTTGTATCACCTAAAACTTTAATGTATACTACGCTACATGTACACAAGGTTTTAACAAATATTTTACCTGTATAAACTGACAAATTTATATTTTTACGGTGAACTATCACTCATTATTGGGACTTGGCATCCCTATACATTTGTTTACTACTTGTAATTGATCGATCACGCTGTGCCGATAAATACAAAATAACAGTAACATACCTACATACTACCATATAACTAGTAACATTAATTATTTCTCATTGGGTACTCCCTCACTGATTTTACGAGTCACAATATTAGTTTTTTTTTCCTCGAATAGTTCCTTTGTTTAATTTACAAAGCTTAGGTGGTAGGACGGATTGTGCTCAAGTCCGAGCCGGGGAAGCACCACCGTCCAGTGTTTTTGGCCACCGACGAGTTGCGATATTCTCCTCGCAGCGAGTTGGATGGTGCACTGGATAGCCGGTTATAACTAGCACAGAGGCACAACATCACAGTCCTCAACCTGTAGTAAGGAGGGATCTAAGTTCGCCGCCCAACGTTAGGTGACTTATTTCCCAATCTACGATTTCACCGTTCCCCCCTTCTTACCTGGCAGGAACGACCCACCCCTTGACAAAACTTCTCCCCAAGCTTACTTAAAGTAAACAGGGTACCCAAACGTATTGTTTAAGTTGGAATAGCGACATTCATTTTTAACTATTTATAAAATAGAATCCTTTTCACACGCCCCTGCTTATAAAGGCAAATCAGCAAAAGGTAACAAACTCGTTCATTTCTTCACTTTTTAATTGCTCCCTTTATTTTCAAAACTTGAAGTCTGTGATCCACGTAAAATGGAAGAGCGCCCAATACTATTCAACCTCTTACATAAGGACGAACTCGAATATGAAGTTAGAGTTAGGCTTGGCACGCCGGCTACTACCTTAGCTGACCTGCGGGCCCAAATCCGCAAGCTTAATATCGAGGTACCTACCGACGAGGTTGCGGAATACGAGGGCGACACGACCGAGGAGCTCGCCGCGATCACGCTTAAACTTGCGGAGTTGGACAACCTATTACAGGAGTCGGCGGCAGACCGGGGCTCCGTGAAGGTACTAAATAGGGTCCAGGCTGTTGCTCACCACTTGTTTCACCGGATTTCGCGTATCAACCCGTCCGTTGCCGAATCCAAGAAGTACGCAGAGTTGAATGACAGATTACAAAAGTTATTGTATAAATTGGACACCGTTTTATTAAACTTTCGCAGTGCTTTGACGTCGGAACCAACCGACGATTCCAACGTACCTACCGGGAATTCGGCTACTACCTGCAGGTGTGGGCGGCACTCGAGCGTACATAAACTTAATTTACAGTACAACGGTAATACGTGTATTAAAACATTTTTAAGACGATTAGAACAACTACGCTTGTCACGTGGTATTACAGAGGGTGAATTACTGTGCTCGGCGTGCGAACTATTTACCGACGGAGCGGCGTCTTGGTTCGACGGTCTCGATGTCGCGGCTAACAGCTGGTCGGAGCTAAAGCAGTGGCTTCTTTTGGAATACCTACCAGCTGACTTTAACGAACGCCTATTAGACGAGATCAGAGCCAGAACGCAGGGCTCCGAGGAAAGCATAACTAATTATTTAAATGTTATGCAATGCTACTTCGCGCGCTTAGACCGAACATTACCGGAGTGTGACAAGTTATACATAGTAATGCGTAACGTGCGCCCTTATTATTCAAAACAATTAGCCTTACTTAATATTACCTCACTATCAGACTTAAAATCAAAGTGTCGACTGCTCGAGGCTGCCAGTCAGCGGGCTAAAGCATTCACGGAACCGACAACGGACACAAAAGGCTTACTAGCATCGGATTTGGCATATAAGCCGGCCGCTCGGAAACCTAGCGTACACGCTGTGTTACCCCTCTCGAACTTTTGTGTCCGGTGTCGCGTAAATGGACACACCTTGAAGGAGTGTAAGTCTCCTCATAAACTAATTTGTTACCGCTGTGGTGAACATAATGTAACCGCGCGAAATTGCCCAAAATGTGTACCGTTACTAGAACCAAAAAACTAAATAACCGGTCCCGGAGTATGGCCGGCCCGGTTATTACGTATAAATTACCCCTACTACATTCCAATTATAAAACTTCATACTTACCTCATACGACCCAGTTTAAAACTCGAGTATTTACCCCTACCAAAAACCATACATTACCGGACATGACTCATTCACAAACTTCCCATCCTTTCCCATCCAGCCCAAAACCAAACAAACCACCCCACCCCACCCCCACCCCACCCACTAACAAACCTTACAAACACCCTAAAATCATACCCTTACCCTATCATGACACTACTTCCCAAACCCATCCTACCACCAACCACCCCAACCCTAACCCCCGTCCCCGTCCCACAAACAGAACCCCCTCCCACCCCACTAACAATTACACCCCTTTCTCCCCTATTCATAGCACTACCCAACCATCCCATGAAAACTCTGTTACTACTCTTCTAATACCTAAAAATAACTCAACAACCAAGTCCTACCCAAGCGCTACCTCAAACCGGAAGTGCTTACAGTCAATAACCTTTTACAATTCTTCCCCACACTACCGATACCCGACTGGTAATAAAGTTATTAAAAGCATTGCGACTAACAAACACCCCCAAGAATTACACCCAGGAAAAGTTAAATTTTTAAAACACCCCCCGAGATTACCCCCTAACAAACAGCAAACTTCTCCAACAATTTTTTCATCTACGGAACTTCCCCCAAACGGTAACATTACGGAACAAAAACAACTTAAAGTCATGGACAACACAAATAAATTACCCCCTAAACCAGTGCATGACCCGGATGAATGGCAGACTTGGTTGTCGACACTTAGATTTTTTTTTGAAAACTATCCTCGTTGTAAATTGAATAGTTCAATTGAAGGCCGCGACTTACGCCCATACCTAGCGGTGAAGATCTTTGACATTCAGTACAACGGCCTCTTGGATTCGGGATCGGAGATTTCAATCATGGGTGGCGACACTTGTCGGTACTTCAAGGACTCTGTCACTATTCACAAGTCTCCGGATCTAGATCACATCTTAACAGCGAATGGTTCTTCTTCTCCGGTGACGGGTTACGTGTTGTTGCCGGTCACGGTTGGAGATAAAACTTCAATTATTAAATTCTACGTTATACCTGGGGTATCGACAAAGTTATTATTTGGTATTAACTTCTGGAAATCGTTTAACATAGCTCCAGATGTACTTAGTTTGTTACGTAACGGTTGTTCCTTTTCTGATGAGGAGCACATTTCCACTATTACCTCGGAGGTTAGATTTATACAGGGATTGGAGTCTGTAACCTTGGAACAACAGACTCAGGCTAACGATTTGCTGAAGGAGTTCGAGTCCATTTCTTCAGAGTTAAAGGGCTTAGGGCGAACACACTTGCTGACTCATACCATCGACACCGGTGACGCAAAACCGATTAAACAGCGGTACTACATGTTGTCCCCGTCAAAATTGACTGAGTTGAACAAGCAGCTGGATGAAATGCTGGACCAAGATGTTGTAGAGCCTAGCTCCAGTCCTTGGAATAATCCAGTCATCATGGCCCCTAAGGCCGATGGTACTCTTCGGTTTTGCCTCGACAGTAGAAAGCTAAATGAAATATCCAAACACGATGCCTACCCCCTACCTTACATAAATCAAATATTAAACCAACTGGGTAACGCCAAGTTTTTATCCTCTCTTGATTTGAAATCCGCCTTTTGGCAAATACCCCTTGATTCGCCGGAGTCTAAAGAGAAAACCGCATTTACCGTACCTTCCCGCGGTCTATTTCAGTTTAAGGTCATGTGCTTCGGCCTGACCTCAGCACCGGCGACTCAACAACGACTTATGGACGTACTCTTTGGACCAGAATACGGCGGTCGTATATTTATATACCTAGACGATATAATTGTGGTTTCTGAGACCTTTACCGAGCATCTTACCCTTCTCCGCACGGTTCTAGATCGCCTTCGTTTTGCTAACCTTACAATTAATCTTTCCAAATGTAAATTCTTTAGAAAGGAACTGAAGTACCTGGGTTTCGTCGTAGACGAGTTCGGACTACGAACCGACCCAGACAAGGTCAAAGCCATCGTTGATTTTCCAATTCCAACGTGCCGTAAAGACGTCAAGCGTTTCCTGGGCACCGCATCTTACTACAGGCGTTTTATTAGGAATTTCAGTAACATAGCAGGACCTTTGAATAAACTAACTTCAACTAAAAAGGGAGCACCACCTTTCCGTTGGTCTTCAGAGGCTGATACCGCCTTCTGCGAATTAAAAACAGCCATGACTACTGCACCAGTCCTAGCATGCCCGGACTTCACCAAGCCGTTCACGGTCCACTGTGACGCGTCCGACTTCGGTATTGGAGGTACCCTGACCCAGGAGTTCGAGGGCGAGGAACACCCCCTAGCATACTTTAGTCACTCGTTATCACCACCAGAGCGGAATTATTCAGCCACCGAACGGGAGGCCTTAGCTGTCGTAAAAGTCGTGGAACATTTCAGACCTTACCTCGAAGGCGACAAACAATTTAAAATTATCACTGACCATTCTAGCTTAAAATGGTTCCTAAATTTAAAAAACCCTACCGGACGTTTAGAGCGTTGGGGCTGCCGTCTCTCCCCATACAACTTCACTATTGAGCACCGTCGGGGCTCAGATAATATATTACCGGATGCTCTGTCAAGGTCCGTGCCACTTGCACATACTGATTACACAGTACCAGTCTGTCTCATAAATACAAACTATATACCGGATTCTTGGTATCTTAAAGTTCGTAAGCGTTGCGAGGACAACCCCGCTTCATGCCCTAACTACCAGATAAGCGATGGTCGTCTCTACCGCTACACCCGGAGCAATAACTCCCTAAGAAAAGACTTCGAATGGAAGGAGGTCATACCGGCCGACTTTCGTGAGGAGATCTTAAACGCTAACCATTCAGTCCCTACCGCTGCCCACTTGGGTACCGCGAAAACGTACAAACGACTAAAATTACGTTATTACTGGCCCGGCATGTACCCAGATGTAATTCGTTACGTTGCTAACTGCTCCGTGTGTTCCGCTTACAAACATAGCCAGCAACCTACACCCGGTTTTATGGGTAGCGCTAAGGAGTGCTCTCGCCCCTTTCAGTGCCTTAGCTTGGATTTGGTCGGCCCACTTCCCCCTTCAAGACAACTTAACACCTATCTCTTGGTAGTTCTATGTTGCTTTAGCAAATACTGTTTGTTATTTCCAATGCGGCGAGCCACGGGTAAAGTAATCTCCCAACGGTTAGAAAACCATGTCTTTATGGTTCACGGTATCCCTCAAACCATCATAGCAGATAATGCATCTTATTTTACGGGTGGAGACGTTCATCAGTTATTCGCTACCTACAACATACCCCAGCTTCATTATACCCCAGTATACTGCCCACAAGTTAACGATGTGGAACGTTACAACAAGACCCTGGTCACAGCAGTGGCCAGTTTCGTCGAAGCGGACCACAGAACGTGGGACGTCAATATCTCCAAAATACAGTTCGCACTGAACACTTCCGTGAACGAATCCACGTCCTTTACTCCGTTCCTATTAGTGCACGGACGCGAAGCAGTGCCAGATGGGACGATCTATAATGAGCCTGAAACCGTGGAGGAGATCATCTTCTCCTCGAGACGCGATTACGCTGACAAGATCGTCGTACTCAGGGATATCTTCTCCACGGTGAAAGACTCTTTACAAAAGGCCCACGATCGAAACATCAAGCACTATAACAAAAAGCGTCGTGACGTAGAGTTTAATGTGGGTGACGAAGTGTGGAAGCGGACCTTTAAACAAAGTAAGGCAGACAAATATTTCGCAGCGAAGTTAGCACCGAAGTACGAAAAGTGTCGAGTAATTCGTAAGATATCTCGCCTTGTTTACGAATTGGAGGACATGAATGGAAAACCGTTGGGGAAGTGGCATGTTAAAGATTGCAAACCACCTCCCACCAACGCCACTTAACGTTCATGAGCGTCATCCTACCTGACCCTGCCCAAACCGTTATAACGGGTAGAACCCAGTACCATTACCATAAAACCCACTACAGTAATATAACTAACCCTGTAATCAACCCTTGCACCTAGTACTGCAGTACCGTAGGCCTCGATGCGACTGTCTCCAGCGTCGGCCACGCGGATTCAGTCGATGCCAAGGTACGGCAGGACCTGTGATTCTGGGCCGGGAATCCTTGTCATACTTTTAACCCTATGTGTTTGCGATGGTATGAGTCAAGCGTACGTTTTATCCCTTAACTTTAGGTTTTAGTGGAAAGCAGGTTAGGTACGCCGTCGCATGTGAGATCGCCTAATCTTCAACTCATGATTCAACCCGTCTTCCCCGAAACAGGTGGGGACGACCTTTCCACAATATTATTTCCCTCGTTTCCTTTCTAAGGAGCAAGGACCTTAGTTCTAAGCTGTAGTGAGCAGGAGGTTAGAAACGCCGTTGCACGTTAGGACGCCTAACCCCCAACTCACGATTTAACACGTCTTCCCCTAAAACAGGCGAAGACGACCCTCCCATAATGTATATTATTTCCTTGCTTTGTCCCTGCGGAGCAAGGACAAACCAGTTCTCATTCAAGTATCCTTCTACTTGTAGTAGGCGGAGACTTGGGTCATCCGTATACCCTCTTGAACCAATTCTCCACTTATGATTTATTACGTTGACCCCGGGCACCAACACTCCTTCCACATATAGTCAATTATCCTCTCGGCTTCCCCGTGACATTGGCGACTCTTAAGTCATTTCTCCTCGTGCAGTAAAATTTCATTTTTCTCCCCGGGGTAGCTGGGAACCTTTTGGATCCTTTCTTGGATCTCTTCCAAATTGTGTTAATACCCGCATCAGTACATCCGAACGGTACCCTCACATTTATAAGTTTGGATCTCTTTTCTGGATCTCTTCGTGGATTTCTTTTTTCATTCCGTCGGAAGTTTAAATAAGCCTAACACCGACGCTGTTCGTCCCATCCAAGCGAGCCTGAACGTTTTCGTACCGAGCGGATAGTGGCTCACAATACCTACGACGATCCCTTAGTGATTCGGGCGGTTATCCCAGCTTGTACTTTAAATCGAAATTTGTACTTCGGCATACGCAACACGATACTTTTTGCCTTTGCTGGAGATCAGGTACAGGGTTCCATGGCTCTCATTGGCTACGGTGTGGTAAACCTCAGTGATCATTGGGAATTCTTAGATCCATAATTTGTTTTGGCAGCCTTCCTATTGTCTGGGTCCAATAGTTAATGTCTTAGTACTGTACGTCGTTTATTATTTGAACGGTTTCAGACTGCATCGGTTACGGCTTCACCCGAGTTTACCCGCGGCGGGTCCTGGTCCCCTGTACCGGTGGACACGGTCCGGTCGACGCCTTCAACAGCCTTTACACTGCCATTTCTATCCTGTAGCTGCTGTATTGTGTTGGCTGCGCCAAGTTTCAGCTCGGGGGCGAGCTTGAATTTTACTCCATCAGCTTGCTTCCGTAGTAAAATTCTCCTGGTTGAGGGGGTGTGTAATGGTTATTATTTAATACTTACTATCAGACTCATTTCCTCAACGTTTCTTTGGCTTTGTCCAGTGTATATCACCACTGCAAACAACATTTTTGAAGTTCTTGTACACCTAGGAGGAGCATTCTTCATTGGGAGCTGCTAATAAGCTTATTTTCACATTTAATTCTGGGTTCTATTTTGGAAAACATTATTTGCGTAACTAAACAGCTGTCATTCACTTGTCAAACGAATGCAGGGAGGTCACCAACCGCCATGTCATTTCCTAAACGTCAAAATCGCCTCCTGTTTGGTTGGCGAACCTGGTAAGTCATCGGTATTAGTGCAGAATGCGGCTGAGATTGTCTATGCTTGCTCCGTGTCGTTTTACATGCATCCAGGTCGCACCTGCGCTTAGTCTGTGATGGTGTCATGGCGCGGTGTTGCCCGCGGTGGATTTTTGGTTTCCCAGGATCGTAGACTTACCTCGGCTGTTTCGTTGAATATTCTTCGGCTAAATTAGTGTTATAATTTTCCTACTGTTCCCGGACATCTCCAGATTGTTCCGGGATATTTGTTGACTCGTTGCGTTGTTTTCGGAAGCGTAGCCCGGTCAAATGGCAGGTCGCGCATGGGTAGTTTTACCCGTCTGTCGGGAGCTGTCATGCGATGGCTTGTCGTTGGTCAGAGTTAAAAAAAAAAAGAATCACATTCTTTCTCTGATACTAAGGCGTAGACGCCATTTTATATGCGAGTATTTCTCGATCGAATTTATTTGGTGAGTGTCTTCCCGTGGTGGGATTCCGAGTTGAAATAGCCATGATAGTGCCGTGATTAACGTTGGTATTCGTTTTCAGCTGTCCAGCGTATTACAGTGACAAAATCCGTACCTCGGACGCGTGGCGATTGACTGCGGCCCGCCCATCGGCGAAGGGATTTTACTGGTTTTGCGTTTACGAGCCTCCGGTGAGTGCTTCATATTCTTCACCGAGCCTGGAAGGCCGTCGGCGTAATGAAAGTCCGTAAAGTAATCTTTTATTTCGGTTTTCAGCGTGTGGAAACCGCGGTCGCGTCCCAGATCTCCGGAGTTGGCAATTCGTCCACCGTTGACCGAAGCTCGGCGATCTCCTCCGACAGGTATGAGCTATTCCTATTCGAGTTAAAGACATTCGGCAAATTTAACTATAGAAGTACCCTAACCTTTTGGCCTTGTAAAACGTCTAGCTGTCTTGAAGGGCCCCTCTGGCCTCTGGGCCCCTTTCCTCTATACGGGAACCACACTAGTCATCCCCTTTTCCCAGCAGGGCCTTCGCAGTGAATAATATGTCCTATTCTCTTAGGAGGTGTCTGGTACCGGCTAAAGACCCCGCGAGGCCCACCAGGGCATCGGTCGCGTGCTCCTGACGCAGCTCCGCTCCGGCCCGGATCCAGGCAGCTGAGTTATCTCCCTTTGACCCCGTTTTACCCGACAATCTCTATTTTTTTCACACCAGAACACAGTCACCAAGTCGTTATCGATCAAGCGTTAGGTATATTTTAAGACCCTGCTACTAGTTGATAAGCATAAGACCAGTGTATCAACCTATACTAGCCTAAGTCCTTAAGCTTTGGATATTGGTTGGCATAATAAAGCCTGTACGTACCTCATCCGGGTGTTTCATTTCCCACCCCGGATTATAAACATTACAATAGTTAGAAAATTGAGATACCAAAAATATTCTTAGGGGTTTTTGATCATGTTGTAGATAAGATACGGCCAATTTACTTAGTTCATCTGATAGAGAATGTTTCAAGCTACGTCATGGTATAAATAACTCAAAAGTGCTTTTTTTTGAGATACTGCCAATTGCCTTATGAGGGCAGAATAACAAATACAATACAAAGAAAATGCAACGGAAACTCAACTCGTATACACGGCAGACGTACTCGTACTTACTGACAATGATACTGACAAGTACTGGCCACAAGAGGCACAATATGGTTGCGGCCGCGTCGCAAATAGCCGCGTTTGTAAAATTTTGCAAGTTTTGTTTAAAAATGTAAAATATCTAAGTTCACTGTTATCGAATAATGAACCGCTGCAATTGCCGATAATATTGTGTCACGTCACTACTCTGTTCCGTTTCACACATTGCCTTATATAAAAAAATAAATATTTTTGTATCGTATTCAATGGAGGCTATTTAACAGACACTGATATTGCTATATATTTTTAAAAATAACAGTTTTAAATTTTTTTGATTAATTTGTTTCAAAATAGAAATTATTTTTAAAATATATTTTGCGAACATAGTATGCGTAATTCGGAAAATTTTCAAATGTCACAGAACTCATCTTAGGTGAAAAATACAATAATAGCTAGAATGAAACGGAACGTTTATTAACTACCCAAGATGGCGACTGCGGTTTGTTTGTCAGTGCCATTAGAGTTTAACGAAATTCTCCATAGTCCGAATTTTGCGGATATATGTTGTCGACTCGAAATCAATATTTTTTTATGTTTGTTATTTATATAAGGTTTCGATCGAGTCTACCGTACCCCTTGACGAAATTATTAATATAGATTCTATTTCGTAAAACAAGTTGACGAACAAGTTTCTTTAAAAGAGTAAAACTCGTTTCCGGGTCAATTTCCAAGATAATCTAAAAGTCTGCAACTGAATGTTCACTAATCGACTAATCGCTCACTAGTTGCACGTTGCACGTTTTCAAATGGACTTAGATTTTAAACACCATCGGTCAACGCTTCGGAAAATAGAACAAATATCGCTCAAAGCTATTTAAGATCATTTACTTGCTTTTAACGTCTATATTGTGCTACTTTTAACTAAGTTACATTGCTTTGCTCGTCACTTGAAAGTGTTCATATTAGGTTACAGAAGAAGTATTAATACAAAATTACACGAGTAAGCCTCGTGTAGTCGATGAATGAAGAAATTGATCTTTTATATGTCACTAGTGGTAAATGAACAAGTTCCTGTAATAATAACCCCGAATGGAGATTTATGTCACCTGCGTCACCATTTATCGGTGGTAACTGGGAGTATCTGATACGCAGAGTAAAGTCCTTTGTCATCCTGAAGGAGAGAGTTCCCAGAGAGGAGCTGCTCTTAGAAGCTAAAACACTCATCAAATCGAGAACCCTTAGATACGTTACCTTAACTAATGAATGCCAAAATCTCAGTCCTTTTCCTTTCCACTTCTTTATTGGTAGATTTGTGAATCAGCAGTTGCCAGGTCGCCTTGATGGGAAGGTTTGTCGCTTGAAAAGGTAAAAGGTGTTGTATTAAATTTAGTTGAATACTTTTGGACGAGGTGGCTAAACACCTGCCAAAACCAAGGAGAGTTTAGAATGGCTACTTTAACCGTTGCAGTCTACCACAGTTAGGTTCTCGCGGCACTTTTTGCTTATGCTAGCGTGAACTACTTTGCTAGCTTGCAGTGACAATATTTCTGGACCGATATAACTCAGAACCTTTCAAAAAGCGACCCTTCTCTATCTCAAAAGGCCGTCAACGCACCCTTGATTCCACCTAAAGTGTAATTGCATGTAAGCGATAGTGATCATCATCATCAGCCTATGTTCGTTCACTGCTGGACATAGGCCTCTCCCATGGCACGCCATTAAGCACGATCCTTGGCCACTCTCATCCAGCTCTTGCCAGCCACCTTGCGAAGATCATCGCTCCACCGAGTCTGAGGACGTCCTACGCTACGTTTGCCGATCCGTGGTGATATGATGGATGAAAAACAAAAATCACCACTACGCGTAAAAGAAAGAAGAACTAGGCCCAAGCTTTTTCACTCTAAGAGGAGGCCTGTATCCTGAAGTGGGTATAGGCTAAGGTGAACGTTCTATTGATTCTCAACCCAACAGTTTTCATATTAAAACTGCAGTCTGCCAGTAGTTCGAAGTTCGATGCAATCCAAACTAATTTTAATTTGGTCCGCAGCGCTTGCGCCGCAATCGTATCTATGAATTGCAACGAAACTTCTGTAGCAAGTGAAACGAGCCTGTATTTTTGTTCCCCGCGGATTGAGTTAGGTAGGGTTGTCGATGGACGCTTTTATATTTATTTATGAGCTAGCTTTTTATGTCACGAATAAATGTCACACACAGGGAAGCTTAAAGTTACATCTTACAGACTGGCTAAAACCAAAAAGTTACAAAGTTACAAGTAAAAAAATTCTAATTTACTGTCAAGACGACGTTAATATCTAAGACTTATTATAAAGCCAATGATTATAATAATATCATGGACCGGGATATTTGGAAATAATTCCGATCCGCATTAGCGATCCCTTCAAATAGCGAACCTACTGTGTTAGAAATAAAGTTGTGTTAAATAGTTGAGATGAATAGTAGTAGTGTTATATAGATAACATTTATTAATATTGTAAATCTGTTAAAAAAAAAACATACACCTCGTTGAGTTTCTTGCCGGATTCTTCTCAGCAGAGGTTTTTCCGCACCCGTGGTAGATTATTTTGACATTCACAAGTGCTTGTTATAGCCTAAATTGAATAAAGATATTTTGACTTTGACTTTGTCTGTCTTTTTTTCTTTCCTTTACCCGTGGCTTTGCTCATTAGATCTGGAATTTGAATTGAAAATCACTTGAAGCTTCCTGAGAATTAAATAATCTTCATTTTTAACTCCCGACGCAAAAAAGGGGTTTTATAAGTCTAACACTAATGTTTCTTTCTCTGTGGCCTTGTAGGTCTCAAACGGATGAGCAAACTTTCATGGAGTGTTTTTTTACATTAGAGCGCGTTTGCTTGCGGTAGTTTATAGCTATGTTTGATAAAAATCGGGTCAGCTGTTTAAGAGATATTGAACTTTGAATTTACAGACTTTAGGGTTTTTAAACTGTTCTAAGTAAGGTTTTTAACTTTTTATCATTCGGTTACGCAACCCTAAAAGAGAGAAAAAGCGACATATTTATTGAACTGATATTTAACGTTACTTATTTATCAAAACATCCTTTGTATTTTCCGATTATTTTTTCTGTTGTCAACCCTAGCACAAGGGTTGGCAACAGTTGCAAACAGCGGTTCGTTAATACAAAGCAGCGATGCCGGTTAGCGCGCGTGACGCGACCTACAAGCAAACCTAGCTTCACGGTTGATGGTATTTTTTATGGCAACCCCCAGGGGGGTTTCAGGAAGTTATTTTTGACAATCTATGGACAAAGTATCAGTTTTTAACCCCTGAAGCAATAACCTGGCCATCTTATATAAGTTGAAAAGTCCGCGACATTGTCATTTCAAAGTTTAATACATATATCTCGAAAACAGCAGATTTTTACACAAACTTAACTAAGAACTAACATATATGTGTAGGTATTTATTTATTTATTACCCACGACGGAACGGAGACGGTACATGCGTTTAGGGTGAGAGGTTGTTTGTTTGTTTGTTTGTTTGTGCGCAAACGAATGTTCACGTTTATCTTCAGAACGGTTTGACTGATTTAGATGCGGTTTTCTGTAATGGCTTTGTAATTTATCGACGGTGGTTCTTAGATAGGTGTTACGGCGTTTATCCGCTAGAGGGCGCTACAGTAATAATTTTTCACTCAAAAAATGACCATCGAATGTTCCCACTTATCTTCAGAATGGATTGAATGTTTTTGATGTGGTTTTCCGTAATAAATTTCATGTTTATCTAAGATGGTTCTTAGATAGGTGTTATAGTATTAACCCGCAAGGGGGCGCTACAGTTAACATTTTTCTATTTATCTCTTAAAAGGTTTGACTGTCTTTGATGTGGGTCTCTTTAAGGGGTTTGATGACTGTCTGTAATGGTTTTAGAAAGGCGTTCATATGTATAAATAAAGGTGGGCGCACGGCAGTGCCCCCGCCAAGATAAACAAAAAAAAAAGACGAGGCACTACCTACCTATTTTTAGACCGTTTCGTCTTGATACTGGCTTTTATTTGACCTGCAATGTATGTAGGTACCTATGTATATACCATAATGTATGTTTGTATGTTATTAGGGTCTTGCAAGTTAAATTTTACACACTTTCAGTTATCGTATTGACTTTAAATTTGGCCTACTTGTGTAAATCTGGTGACTATACAATAATCTGGTAGTGACATCCTGGTTGTGCAGCCAGGACCATCTCCACAGAAAGAAACTTTTCCATAGTTTACGGCACAGGCGTAAAACGTAACAGAACTACCTATTAAACTTTATTGACAATGTGTTTATATGATAGAATAGACACAACTTGATGTTGCAGCTAGGGTCGTCTTCCCACAAAAGAACTCCTCGATGGTTGATAGCACAAATAAATAAATAATAAATAAATATCATGGGACACTTGACACCAATTGACCTAGTCCCAAACTAAGCAAAGCTTGTACTATGGACACTAGGCAACGGATAAACATACTTAAATATAGATAAATAAATACTCGTACTTAAATACATATTAAACATCCAAGACCCGAGAATAAACATTCGTATAATTCATACAAATATCTGCCCCGGCCGGGATTCGAACCCGGGACCTCAAGCTTCGTAGTCAGGTTCTCTAACCACTTAGCCATCCGGTCGTCAAAATACGTAAAACTTTGCACGATTATTCAATTGCATTGACAATACGTTTATATTGTGCCCATACACCACCTAATGCTGTAGCTAGGGCTGTCTCCTCTTCCCGAGAGTTCCAAGAAAGCTAAAATTTTGTACGCTGATTGAGAATTTCACATAAATAAAAAAAATGTGACTTCCAACCTCCAATCCTTGTTAATGGGGTCAGGGCTTGCAAAAAAAACTAGTAAAATTCTAAGCTAAGCCCCTGATCCCTGATCTTACTTACTAATCCTATACATACTTTGGCTTGGCCGTTTTATATTTAACTCTGGTCGTATGTCATGTCAATGAAGACCCGTGAAGTAATTTCCTACCGTAAGTAGGTCCATCAGAAAGTCTGACCGATACGAGTATGGTAAGAAATTGAGTGTTAGATAATATCATGGAATAGATATGAACGGCCAAACTATACTTTTTAAATCAAGATCACTTTTTAAATCAAAAGTAGTCAGGGCTCAGGCTCCGTTTCCACTAGAGATGTGCGAGGATGTGTTGCGAGGAATTTGTTTTTTATGAACACAATAGAAACATTTCACTAACCTCGCTTCGCTCTGCTCAGCTTCCACCAGAGATGAGTGCGAGGATAGGGAAATGAAGCGTTTCTATTGGTTCATGAAAAACATATGTATTCCTCGCACATCTCTGGTTGAAACGCAGCCTGATGCAGCCACTTGGCTTTTCGTAGCGTTTGAAAACCTTTTAAAAATTTTGAAAAAACCAACGACGGTTCCTAATAGAAAAATGGTTAAATAATTTTTATGAACATCCCCCGACTAAAAGTGATAACAAACGCAAAAACATCCGTCGGGGGCTGCCATTGCCATCTCTCTGCTATATTTCAATTAAAATGTTAAGAAAAGCTACTACATAAGTCTACATACATAACAATTTTTCTCTCATAGTGCATTCCAAATACAATTTTAATAAGTTGCAAATTCATACAACTACAAAATATTAGTTCTTAATTTAATGCTGCTCTATTTCAGTTACAATGTTAAGAAAACTACCATGAATATCTTTGTCTCATAAAGTAGGTACATTCCCCACACAATTATAATAAAATTCATCGCAAATTCATACAATAGCAAAATATAAGTTCATTTCGGGGCAGGTAATGGCAGCCCCCGACGGATGTTTTTGCGTTTGTTATCACTTTTAGTCGGGGGATGTTCATAAAAATAATTTAACCCTTTTTCTATTAGGAACCGTCGTGGGTTTTTTCAAAATTTTTAATTTTACTTTTATACCTAATCACTTAGAGACATCCGTTAGTTAGACGAAAGAAATGATCCATCATAATTATTAAAATACTAACACACGACTAAACACGCTGATCACGCGAGTAATATTCAGTCTACTCGTGACCACGGCCACTGTAATAATTGTGGTCGAAATTTCAAAGTAGATAGTACTCGACTCGTGTAATTAGCGTGATAATTCTTGTTTGTGTTTTAACTATGAATGAAAATCTCGAAGGTTTAAAGCATTGTAATGATCCATTATTCAAAGCTAGACTTCCAATAAGCACGTTTACGTGGCACAGTATCTCTGCATTTCCAAACGTTGCAACTCCGGTACACCATCTGTTACCGTCTTGATCTGTTCCTCCGTTGGATGTTGGATACGGGAATGAACCCAAATCGTGTTCTCCCGCAAAGCACAATCAGCCACCAGTATAAAATCATCGTTCAACTTCCTGTAGTTAATGACAGTGTAGCCAAGAGCAAATCCTGTGTCAGGTTTAATAAAGCGATCTTTAGCTTCTGTGTTACCAGTTAATATCCAGATGTAATAACCATTGTGTCGATCCACGATGAGAGGGTTGTCGTCCATTGAAATTGTATAACCAGGATAATTCTCTTGGTAGGCCGTTAGGTCTTCAGCAACAGCTTTAGTAATAACGTTGGACGCGCAACTGATTGAGGGCACGAAACCGCCGAAGAACGTGAACTTGGCGACTTCAAACCATTCACCGAGGAGGAAGTCGTTGCTTAACTGTTCGCTATTTTTGGCCTTACATTGAGCCATCAATTCTTCATTGACCCAAAGACGACTTGTAAGATGGCCTGGTTGAAACAGAGCCAGGAAGCACGCGATAGCCAGTAGTCGATACATGATTGTGATGGTTGGCGTAATAATGGCCTTTTTATATAATATTTGTGTAGATTATGATCACAGGTGTTATTGACAATGGATGATAAGATGATAAATGATAAGAAGCATTCAAAGTACATTTTCACTTTTCATACTCCTCTCATGATCTAGGCGACATAAAATGATTTTTTATACTCTAGTGCATAAAGTAAAATCTTCGTCTAAGAGCAAGGCTATCAGAGGTCAACAGCCACAAACAGAAAAGTTTCTACATTTTTTTTAAATAATTTTCATTTATAAAAAACTAAAAATCAATGAAATCATTAAAACTTTAAAAAATTAAACTATATTTTAATGCATGAAAAATAAAAGGTCAAATGCAAAAATAAATATCTATTCGAACCACTCAAAAATATGTTAGGTACTACGACCTTTTGCGTCGGAATGAGAGTATGTGGTACTTATTATTTTTGAAGTTCTCATTTTTTCGCTTGACTTACCTACATAGAAAGTGAACAGCTGTGTCCACTGTTGCTATTTAATTTCCTCACAATTCACAATCTAAGTAAAAAGCAGAGTGTAAAACTCGAGCATTAAACTCATTTTCCTTTCGACGTATCAATCCATTCTCGCTCGGCCGGCTTGAACTTCATGGGTAAAACGGGACATTTTATGCTCTTGTTGTACAATCTACTATTTGAGTGCACAAATCAACAAAAAATATACACGACAGGTGTTACACGTGGCTGACCATCGTAAAGCAATCATCCTTTGTATTTAACTAAAACTCTGCTGTAATTTACGCTAAAGATCTCTCTTCAAGCGGATGTTATATAATTTACTAGCTTATGCCCGCGACTTCGTCTGCACGGACCTAGGTTATCGCGCGGTGGCGCCCTCTACCGGAATAAAAAGTATCCTATGTTGATCCTTGGGGCTTAAACTATCTCTATACCAAATTTCATCAAAATCGGTTCAGCGGTTTCGACGTGAAAGCGTAACAGACAGATAGACAGACAGACAGACAGACAGACAGAGTTACTTTCGCATTTATAATATTAGTATGGATATGTGCCTGGAATATTTTGAGATGATTAAGCAATTAATACCTTTTTATCTGGTAAATGTAATAAATTGAGACAGTCATTTATCACATATCTCTTACACGCCGTTTAAAAATGATTTTTACCTTGATGGTTGCCGGCTAAGATTATACCGCAATGCAAGTAATCAATGCATCAAGATAAAAGCTAAATACAGAAATTTGCTTGGAAAAATCCAGCGCGAGATTACACATTATCGTTGTATACATACACTTGGTTGACCGCTACATTATTAACTTTTGACTGTACGGAGGACATTATGTTTGAGATAGCAGTTGTTTGTTTATTCAAAATGGAATTATTCAGATACATCATTAATTTCTCAACCGAAACACGCACGTAGTTATAATTATAATGAAGTTTATGCTCATTATTGCCATATTATTAAAACTAGTTTGTGGTGAAGTGACGTTACTAGACAAAGCAATGAAAACTGTGAACTACTGCATTTATATGAATAACGAAACTTTTAAGCAGTAATCAACTTAGTGGAAACTGGTATTCTGTGTATAAACTTGCACTTATATTAAATTTGCTTGATACAAGCGAATGCCTCATGAAAACAGTCACAAAACCAACAAAAGAAGAATTAGATGAATATAAAATAAAAGTAAAATTAAAAATTTTGAAAAAACCCACGACGGTTCCTAATAGAAAAAGGGTTAAATAATTTTTATGAACATCCCCCGACTAAAAGTGATAACAAACGCAAAAACATCCGTCGGGGGCTGCCATTACCTGCCCCGAAATGAACTTATATTTTGCTGTTGTATGAATTTGCGATGAATTTTATTATGATTGTGTGGGGAATGTACCTACTTTATGAGACAAATATATTCATGGTAGTTTTCTTAACATTGTAACTGAAATAGAGCAGCATTAAATTAAGAACTAATATTTTGTAGTTGTATGAATTTGTAACTTATTAAAATTGTATTTGGAATGCACTATGAGAGAAAGATAGTTATGTATGTAGACTTATGTTGTAGCTTTTCTTAACATTTTAATTGAAATATAGCAGACAGATGGCAATGGCAGCCCCCGACGGATGTTTTTGCGTTTGTTATCACTTTTAGTCGGGGGATGTTCATAAAAATTATTTAACCCTTTTTCTATTAGGAACCGTCGTGGGTTTTTTCAAAATTTTTAATTTTACTTTTTTTGATTATTGTTTAGGTTAATTTAAAATTTTCGGTCCTCTTATCTTTCCATTGTAGTGTCTACTCTTGTTTCTGTTGTCCTTTTAATCGTTCAAAAGTTAACTGGAAGAAATCCCTTTGAGGGATAAGTTCACCTTTGTACATCTCTTTCTCTTGTTAATTGTAATTTTCATATGTTTTATGAACAATAAGTACAATACAATACAACCATCGCAAGGAAATTGGCTTTCATGCAGTAAGAACCGCATTGAAATTGGTCCATTCGTTTGGGAGCTACGATGTCACAGAGAGACAGACAGAAATTGGCGTCAAACTTATAACATCTCTCTTTTTAACCTCCGACATAAAAAGAAGGGTGTTATAAATGTGACCGCTATGTGTGTCTGTCTATCTGTCTGTCTGTGGCACCGTAGCTCTTAAACGGGTGTATCGATTTGAATGCGTTTTTTTTTATCTCAAAGCAGGTTTTCCAGCGGTAGTTCTTAGACTCGTTTCATCAAATCGATATATAATCTCAAATGTAATTTTAAACTTTTATTCATATATTCATATTCATATTCATTTATTTGGCCAAGTAACATCAGTCACATTTAGCAAGTCATTACAACTAATTACATGCATTACAAACTCTTAATCAATTACAATCTTACTTAAACAATTTCAGTACATCAGATTTGGACTTTTCTTTAATCAAGTCCGTGAACTCACGGACTCACGGTCGTCACTCACTCATTGGGGATTCCTATCAAAATTCACTCAAATACCGTAATTTAAATTCTTCTGCTGGATTTAATGGGTTACGCATGCGATGCCGCGGGTAGACACTAGTAGAGAAATAAAAATAGCTATAGCTTTAGTACTAATAAAGTAAATCGCGAATGAATTCTGAAAATTATTTTAAATTACCTAAAAATGTATAACTGAACTGTCTCTGACGTCTGCTCTACATTTCTACAACACTGGAAGGCTACTCCGAAACACAACGTTCGAAGTTCGTGTCGTGCGGTCTCTCTCACACTTATACTATTTAATACGAGAGCGAGAGGGATCGCACGACACGAACTTCGAACGTTGTGTTTCGGAGTAGCCCTTCTGAATAGTGTCAACGTGCTAAAAGTTCATTTTAAATTCATGTACTCTCCTATGTACTCTCACTCCGAGTAATACCACAGCATAAAACAGTATCTCATCATTCCAGCCTATATACGTCCCACTGCTGGGTACAGGCCTCCTCTCAGAATGCGAGGGCTGGGCCATAGTTCCCACGCGGGCCCAGCATAAAATAGTATCTAACCCCATTATACCACATACATCATAATACCACAGCTTAAAACAGTATCTAATCTATACATAACGAATCACTCACTCAAACGAGCGTCGAGCGAGCGGTTTTATTAACCCGAATGCAAATTGATTTGTAGTATACTTAGTATCCAATCCAATTTTCAGTAAATACAGATTAGTTAAACATATGCATCTGACGACGCTCCGGGGTTCGTCGCGTAAACCACAGCGCTATAAACGTAGTTTTAACTCGAGCAAATGCTGCACAAGGCAATCTATAGCCTGGAAAGTGCAAATCGGCTTCTTGTCGCGCGTTAGGGCAACAAAATATTCTCATAGTAAGCGTTCAACACGTTTGTTATAAAAAAAACTTGCTCTACGCTACGTCCGCTTTTACTTATGGCGCTATCTAGCAGCGCGGTGCGTCTCAATATTAAAACTTGGCGTGTAATGGTGGCGTTAACACCCTAATGTAAAAGTGGCCACATGCTTAGGACGTCCTTGAGCGAATTTAAATTTATTAGTAGACTAGCCTAGGCTCCGCCCGCATGGTATTCGGTTATCCCGCGCGGGAACTGTACATTTTTCCGGGATAAAAAGTAACCTATATCACTCTCGGGCCCATAAACTATATCTATGCCAAAAATCACGTCGATCCGTCGCTCCGTTACGGTGTGAAAGACGGACAAACATACAAATACACTTTCCAATTTATAATATTAAGTATGGATTACATACTTGTATACACTGTGGCAAAAATCCAATCCAATATTCAGTAAATGCGGACAAAGCATCTGCCGAGGACGCTCCGGGGTCAGTCGCGTAAACCACAGCGCTACAAACGTAGTTTTAACCCGGACAAAGGCTGCACGAGACAAGCTTTAGCTTGCAGTTCCAGCCGCATGCACAGACTTTTTGGGGATTCATAAAAGCCGGTATGAATGTGAAATTTTTGAGTTACTTTAGGTCTACGAATAAATAATATGTCAGGAAGCGTAACTCAGAACAAATTCCACATAAGAAGTGGCCATACTTTTAGCCAAAACGACTTATGATTCAAATGAGAATCATCTTCGAGGTTGCAAATAGACGTGCTCGTTGATTGGTTAAAATTCAGAAACAATGCAGGGATTGGTGTGCGTGCGTGATGCAATGTCAGATGACGCGCAGAACATGGTTTTTAATCCCCGCCTTACTATGACACGCAAGGTCATTTTAACCCCCGATGCAAAAAGAGGGGCGTTATAAGTTTTTCTATCGCAGTTATAGTTCATTCGTGACTTATTACTTATTCGTATATTAAGGTCCACTTTACATCATTCTAGCGTATCTCCGCCGCTTAGCGCCGATTAGTATGGTCGTTTGTTTAGACGCGAAGCGAAAAGATACACGACTATGCACCACGTCGTATCTGATACATCACGATCACGATCCATGTTATAGCGCGTATCTTAAATACCTTATGAGTCAGACATAAATATTTTCGCATTTATAATATTAATAAATAAAATAAATAAATAAATATCAAGGGACATTACACAAAAGATCCCTACGGGTCGAAATGTATCCGCAAGGACCCCTAAAATTAAGATAAGATAAGATAAGGGACATTTCACACCAATTGACCTAGTCCCAAAGTAAGCTTAGCAAAGCTTGTGTTATGGGTACTAAGAGACATATATTTTAACTCCCTACGGTGATTGGCCGACACTACGTCAATAGAAGCATGCCCTAAGTCTCCCCAAGCATGAAGCTCAACTACAGCACAGAACGGCCAGTATTTTCTTAACAAGCCATTGCATTTGTGAAAAGATTTCAATCTATTTATTCTCGCCCGTCCCACCCGTGGGCTTTCTCGAGCTAAGTGGACAGGCTTAAGTGCTATTTGGTCAGGAGGGATTTGGCTGCTCTTTTCGACCCTCTGTACTCAATCAAACACAGCCAGGCCTTAAGCGTTTCAGCGTTTTCACTTTTGTTTGATGACCGATTGCTTCGGGGGTCAATGGCCGGTGGATTAATTTGGTGCAGGTAAAAACGAGATGTGAAATTTTATTTAATGATATCAGAAACAGATGAAGCTTTTTTAGATAGCTCAAGCCTTCGGTGTAATATGGCACGCACGCGTGTACGCATTTGTAAACACTTACATATGTAATAGGATTTCATTAATTGCGGATTGACTTGTAACCATTATATAATAAACAATACTACTAGTTTTTACCCACTCTCGTGAACTATAAGGTAAGATTTCCTGAGATTTCAAAAATACAAATACAAAAGTTGTCTCTACTTTCTGGATTTTATGTATATGCGTTTTTTTTATTATATATGACAGGGCTAACGAGCAGGCGGGGCACGTGATGGAACTCAATCATCGAAGCCCATTAACATCCATAGCACAAGCTGAGTTACGGATGCGTTGCCGGCCTTTTGAGAAATGAGTAGTCTCGGTTTTTGAAGGTCCCCATGTGTATCCCAATCTCTTCGATATCGGAACAAAACGTACGTGCCACGCTGGAAACAGAATAAAAGGGGAGTTACGCCATATTTAAGAAAAAGAATAGGGATGACGACTGGGTTAAAAATATATCATTCTATTTAGTCAGACAGTTATCGTGATCACGCGTTATCTTATCTTATCTTATCATTATGGAAAATATGGGACACATACTTTTTGGTTTATAAATTATTAAAAATCGACAAAGGTATGGATCATCAAACTTCCAGAGTGGGGGCTTGTGACGTCACTATTATGCTATTAGGTTAAAGATCGTACCATTCATAGTAATTTCACTTGAAACTTCTAAGCACTGTATCCTCATAATTTTTTGTTGTCAAACAAAAGAAAAAATACGCGTCCAATATTTTTTAATTATCTAACTAACGTACTAAACAGTTTTTTCAGCCGTCTAGCTTATTCTAAACAGTAAACCAAAACAACAAAAAACGTAAAGAAAATTTCCGACTTAGAATTATCTACGACACATGCAAAGTGCCATCAAATTATTGGCATCGAAAGAACGGAGTACCGCGAATGTTATTCCGATTTGGGTTTTAAAAGGGTTCAAGGGTTCCGCCGGAGTCCCGACCGCAATTCCGTTACGTGTCGTTTGTATTCGGCCGATGTACGTATCGTGGACACGGGAGTTCACTTACTCTTTTTATTTCTGTTCATAGTTTTTGCGGTGACGTTTCGGTATCGTAGAGCATTAAGTTGAAAGGAGGTGTCAAAGCTCCGTCGCTCGATACGGTAAAATACTTCGACACCACAGAGCAAATAATAACCGAAATATGTAGAGTTTGTCTGTATTTTGGTAAGTGTGCGCAGGAATTTCAAGATATAGTTCCTCCATATCCATTTTACCAGGCAGGTGGTAGGACCTTGTGCAAGGTCCGCCCGGATTGCTACCACCGTCTTACTCGCTAATCCTGCCGTGAAACAGCAGTGCTTGCACTGTTGTGTTTCGGCGTGGAGAGTAAGACAGCCGGTGAAATTACAGGCATTTGAGGTATCCCATCTTGGGCTTTAGGTTGGCAACGCACCTGCAATCCCCCTGGTGTTGCAGGTGTCTATGGACGGTGGTGATCTCTTACCATCAGGAGACCCACTAGCTCGTTTGCCATCCAGCCGTTTGAAATCCAGGCGAAGGGAGCGTCTTCACCCTTATTATACAAACTACGTATTCCAATGGTCCGCACGAAGCGGTTTGTTTCATCATTCATACGATGATGTGTTCATTATAGCCTTTATAATCAGTCTCAGTGTTGCACAGCGAGCTATATGGTGAGGTATGCTCGGGGTTTGTTTGCGAGATCTAATCAGAAATGAGATGATATATAGGCTCTATGTATAGAAGAACGAGGCTTACCGACATATCCTAGTGTATTAGCTCGTTGAAGTTAAATAGGCAGGTCATAAATAATAGCACGGAGAACAGATGGCCAATGTGGCGGAAAACTATCTAATGGAGTCCGCGGATAGGCAAGTGCAGCGTAGGACGTCTATGTTGGATACAGGCCTTTCCAACCGAAGCCACTGGAGGTCTATAGGGAGGCCTAGGTTAGGTCTAACGTGGACATCCCCGATATGATGATGTTATGTTCAACATCACATACCACAGTGTTGTGCGTACAGTACGTTACAGGTGGTAGGACTTTGTACAAGATCCGCCCAGATTGCTACCACCATCTTGCTCGCTAATCCTGCCGTGAAGCAGCAGTGCTTGCGCTATTGTATTTCGGCGGGGAGAGTAAGACAGCCGGTGAAATTACTGGCACTTGAGGTATCTCATCTTAGACCTCTAGGTTGGCAACGCATCTGCAATACCCCTGGTGTTGCAGATATGTTTATGGGCGGTGGTGATCTCTTACCACCACGAGACCCACTTGTTCTTTTGCCATCCAGTAGAATAAAAAAAACAGTGGTGGTATAGTGACAGTTGACGGAAATTAAGGTGTACCTATACTTTTACACCTTGAACTTCTCCGGTTGGAAATGCTTCTAAGTTGGGCTCACAATTTTTACGTGGCCAGTACGCTATGATTATGCTTTTATGCTAATTCTGTGGCGCTGACAACTCTGAACTTCCATTACACTTTTTTTGCACTCTGCACGTCAGCTTTTATTTAACGTTTGTCTGCGTTCATTTTTAACCCCCGACTCAAAAAGAGGGGTGTTATAAGTTTGACCGCTATGTGTCTGTGTGTCTGTCTGTGGCACCGTATTTATTAGGCACTTATAAAGTGTTTTTTTTTCCTGGTAAACGAATTTAATTTTTTTAACGTAGTATTTTTTTTTTATTTCCTTGTATAAATCTGTCCAGTAAATTTTGCAGCGTTAGTTAGGCATGGCGTGAAATTTTAACTAGTAATTTACTGGTGAAATAAGAAACAACTTCTTCTTGATTATGTTTAATTCTGAACGAGCGAGTTGTCCGATTATTCTCTTCCTTATTTTTTTTACAAACAAATAAAAGCTGATCTAAAGTTCTGACCCGATATAAATTAGATATCTATTTCAACGAACATAAAATATCGGATGCTAGTAAAATTCCATGGAATCGATACCTGAAACCTTCATCCCTGAACTTAGTATGCGGCGCACGGCGCAAGTGTGTTACGTTCTCCTTCTGTGAAAAGGTACTCTATAATTTTATTTTCCGACCAAAATGCAGTTACCCGAGAAACTGATACTTTTGTAAAAGATATTTCACTTCTTGTGCCTGTTCCTACTGCTGATGAGGCACAATTGAATTTTACTTAGCGTTGAATGCCTTTTGCTTTTAGACATTTGGTACGGCTAAGTTCAAAAAGATACGTACTTATAATTATTAAGTGATATTCTGCCCTCTTAAGGCAAAAGGTGATATCTCAAAAAGAAAATTGCTTTTAAGTTAGGTATTTATAATATTATGTAGCTTAAGACAGTCTGCATCAGCGCCATTTTACACTGTCTATATCGAAGAAGCAAAGGCTAGTTCAGGCTAGTGGCCATTCTCTACGCAGTTAAGGGAATATTCTTTATTTCTTGTTTAAGCGGACACAGTGGAAGGCCAGCGTTGGCCCACACAGTCAGCTATGCTGAGGTGGTACCGTTTCGCGACTTCGCAAAAACTTGTTTTTATTTTTATTTTGTTTGCGATTAGCGAATAAAGGATTCTTATTCTTTCGTTTCTAGTAGGTACAATAAAATAAGAAAAAGTTATAAAACATAATATTTTTGTAGTAAGGTTTATTTTGTACTGATGGTTATTCTTTACATAACTTTTTACGGTTACTTTGAAAAGTTTTGCAAGTTGATAACAGAACAGAACCGCATATCACGATCGCGTGTCATCGTCAATACCCGAAGCATGCTTCTAAAGTCCGAAGGTTTTTTTAAGAGCTCACGGAGTGTACTTGTTCTCATGCGAAATAGTTACTTGCTTCCAGCGTTCCCCACCGTCTCGCTGCAGCTTACAGAATCCCCCTTATTCGATTTGAGTAACAATTCTCGATAAAAGTTCGGGTCACGTGCGCTTCCTTAGACTTTACGACGTCTGTTTACCTACTGTTTGTCTCCTCTCCTGTTTATCTTTGTTTATGTTTACGTGTAAACTTTGCGTTTGTTTATTTGTTTATTGTTGCAAAGGACCCGCTTGAGTTCGAATTACGGTAATGGCTTTCAATTTGGTGAAATTAATGTCTTTTTGTTTTTTACGTAGTTACTCGTAGATTAAGTGATAATTAATAGCTTCTATAGTCACCTGCACCACAATATCTGAGACAAGAAAGCGTGCATAAATATGTAATACAATTACAATACAAGTATTTAATGAAAATTATTAATTGTGTTCAATACATGTTCTCAAAAAAAGCCTGACTCCATAACAAAAAAGATAAGATGAAATTTACTTGTTCATTTATAATTAACTCACTATTGTTTTCACTTATTATTTGTACTACTTCAAAGTCTAGTATTCTTTATGTTTATTTTTGAACTTTTCTTGTGTCGACTTTATTTAGCTTCAACTTAGCTGTTACATACATAAACAAATTCAATGGCTAATGTATTTTTATCAAGTTGGAGAAACTTAATTTCCGTCATCACACATACTCATACATATATAATGTTGAATACCAACAATATTGAACTTTTAATGAATTATGAGTAATTAATCTGTAACATAAACGGGCATCATTAAATATGAAACTCAATTTTAACGTTTACATAATTAATAAGCACTGTTAATACGAATTCAAATATTTATGCAATCGAGTTAAAACGTAGTGGATTCAACATTAATAACTATTGTTTAATGTACTATTTGTTTTATTTACAATATCCTCCGGAACAATAGAATCAATTCTAGTTGAAACGTGCAAAATGATGGACTGTAGAATAAAAGCCAAATAATGTGACAAAAGGTCAAATTCATTTACTCTGCACACAACACATCCAATCATCGGGGCTACTATGAAATTCGAAAATCGAAGTCCGTGTCGTTCCGTCCCTCTGAGACTTATACTATTTAATACAAGAGTGAGAGGGATGGTACGATACGAACGAATTTCAGAGTAGGCCCTCAGGCTTTCAAGAAAAGGGCTTATACTTACTTAAAAGGCCGACAAGCGACCTCTCATTGAGTAGTTGTTACTCCCGGGCGGTGGTGATAATTTCCAATCAGATCTCGTTTGCCTCCATCTCGTAATAAAAAAACGATGAGTACGTCAATTTAACATCAACTGATAAATACTCAAAAAAGTACTATAAAAACACTACATGTACTGTACATTATTGCAGAGACCAGTAAGTAAGCCATCATGGACTAGTAGAAGTTTGATGTCATGATGGCGATTACTGGTTTGAGCTTGTACAGAGTTTTTCTCAGAAATGATGATGATGGTGATAATGAAATGACGGTTTTTGTACGGTTGGTAATGATAATTTTGATGATGAAGAAGATGATGATGATGGTTGATGATGATGATGATGGCTGATGATGATGATGATGGCGACGATGACTATGACTATTTAATACGAGAGTGAGAGGGACCGTACGACACGAACTTCGAGTTTCGAGTTTCGGAGTAGCCCTGCAGACCTTAAGGTGGTCAACCTTTGCTACATTACTGTCCATTTTGCTACTGTAATATTACTATTACATTTCTGTTGCGTTTTCGAAATATCTCGATTTATTCAGTAATGAAAACTAAACGTAATGTAAATAGGCAGATTTGCAAACCTAGTCCCCTTTTTTTGTTGGACCAACTCAAACATTTTCGATTCTAGAGTGGCCATCACCTAAAAAGTATAACTGTACATAGTTACTTATCTTTCAATTCGTATTCTTTTATATCACTGGTAAGACAAATGTAAGGAAGGGGGAGATTTTCCAACGCAATCCATTTTTCAGGCAACACATCTGAGACACTATCGATGTCAAATATTTTACGCATGGATTTCTAAAATGGCATACATTTGTCAATTTACCGGAAAAATAAGAGAAAAATACATAGAGCTTTTTTCTCAGAATAACGGCGCCAATCATAGATATACCAGTAATAAAGAAAGAAAGATTATTTCCAAGTAAACTTCATGGTAGAGACAAATAAACAAACGGCCCTTAGCCCCCGGCAGATCTTAAATGATCATAGGGTGCTAAGAATACCCGGGTGTAGCTGAAGAATTTACGAGACTGGTTCAACTGCAGTACCACGTTCTTGTTAAGGCAGCGGCCTCCAAAATTAGAATCGCCATGATGATGTCCAACCTCCGATAAGAGAGGAATGGGAAGAAGAAGATGGATACACTGATTCTTCTGTACACTTGTTTCTGTTCTCCAAATAAATAAATAATAATAATAGTTTTTGTACTGCTTTATGGTGTGCAATAAAGAATATTTGTATTGTATTGTATTGTATAATGTCTTCTAGCTCACCATTCATGAACTTTACTAGTTATGGTCATCAACTATCTGAACATTAGTGTTATTAGTTTAGAAAAAGATAGTGTCCGTTTCTTAAAATTTTGGATAAGGGAAAAAACCATTATTGGTTCGTGTTCACGACTGGTGCCATCACAGTTGATTGGTGAAAGTTGGTCGTGAACGCAAAGAAAATTAAGTAAGTACCTATTACTAGGATACTTATCGCTTTTTCGTGGCAACCGAGCTCATTTCCTGGATAAAAAAAACTGTTACTGTATTGGGGTTTGAATCCCGACCGGGACAGATATTTGTATGAATAATAATAATAATAATAATAATAATTATTATTATTATTCTTTATTTCCATAAAAAGGTACAAGTATCTTAGACTAATTATATTAATTATACTAATAATTCGAATGTTTGTTCTCGGGTTGTTGGGAATGTTGTATCCGTTTCCTATTGTCTATAGTAAAAGCTTTGCTTAATTTGGGACCAGGTTATTTGGTGTCAAGTGTCCCATGATATTTATATATTTTATTTCATTTTTTATCATTAATGATTCAACTAATTTCTTACCAAATAACACGGAAAGGTGGAGGTATAGGTTGATTCACAAGATACATTGTCATTTTCATTCAGTCATGCCAACTCTTGTGCCTAACTTATAGCAAACAAAAACAAGTATAAGTTAATTGGTATTGTAACGGTTCAGGACAGACCTCTACCGTTTCATTCACAAATATATGTAAAATTATATTTTTTTAGGCTTTCGGCATATAATCATAAAATTAAATAGCTACTATAATATTCACAATGTATGAAATAATCCTTTGGAGATTTACTACGACCAAACTCAGTCCTTATTATTCTGTAAACTGTTTATTTACCTAAATAATATATACGTGTATATACGTGTTGATAGACAGGTTCCCTTTATTTAATTACCTACATAGAAATACTTGGATGCACACGGAATATGATATGCTTGATGATAAAACAATAAAACTCTTCGTTATCACTGTTCTATGTACTATTTAAAATTGGGTTTAACGTAAGATTTCTTCGTTCAGTACTTCAAAGTAAAGACGGTGGATTAAGACACAGATAAAGGCGCTGTTATGTATGGGAAACTAATTAACATTAAATTATAAGGTATTTCATGAAAATTGAGAGGAAACAAACATTCAAATTGAATGTACCTAATGATTATTGTACGAGTTTCTTGCGGCGCATTCTTCTTGGCAATGATGGTCTTTCTGAAAGCGCTGGTGGTTTGAAGGGATGACGTGTGGAGGTGCCCATTGCGGCCTGTTTGCTGAATAAATGATTTGAATTTGAATTTAGCAAAACATTGATTATAAAAACATTCTACATTAGGTGAAAATGCATGAAACAGAAATTATTAAGTTTGTCATGATTACATGAGATATATCCAAAATGCAAGGAAAATTCTTATTAAATAAGGATGTATAGGATATGAGCTTTCTTTTGTCCAAGTTTCGTTTTGATCTGATCAGTAATTAAGTCACAATTAAACTTTAAAGTTATGAAATTATTTAGTATTACGGGTAGCGGACATTTTTTTGAGAGTGAAAGAAGTTCTTAAATACTCATTAATTAATTCCAGAAATGGAGTTTGTGTTGTCAATTTTGGAAATATATTTAAATTTGGTTTTATAAATATCGAGAAAGCTATTTAATTATTTAAATTATATAAAAAAGAAAGTTATATTGTTAAAATTATTGATTATTTTTTGGTGCGACTCAAGAGATGGAAGACATTGAAGCTGTAAGGACGGAGAGACTATAAATAGGAGTGGAGTCGGAGGCGAAGGGGGGATTCCATTTTTAGGCTTGGACGCGAGCAGACGGTCGGCCTGTTCTAGAATTTTGTAATGGAGGGTAGTTGCGCTGCTGGGTAATTTACGCGATGAAATTTAATTTATGATAGACCTGGCGGTTTGGGAGTAAAGTTCCGATGTCGCTAGGGTATATTCACGCGTTTTGTTTCGGTTATTTCGCTGTTAATCTTGCAGTTTCTTTATTCAATAAGATCTGATAAAACCTAGGGGTTGGAAACCTTGCGGTGTTAACGAAGACCCCCATTTAGAATCTCCGCTTTTACCATTACCCAGCTGCCCAGGCATCAGGTACTGCGAGGTCAGATATGTGTTTAAGTATTTATTTATTTTGTGCGTCGAGTCACGTAAGTGTGTTTCTTTATTTATTATGTGCAACGTGTCATGTAAGTACGCTCTTGTTAAATATACCTGTTGTGATATATATATAATACATGTGTGCTTAGGGACGTTTGATTGAAAATATAAAAGAAAGAAATTAAAAATTCATTGTCTGTAGTTGATACAATCATGGGTTACCTGCTTCTAACAATTTCATTTATTTAAAACATTTATGTGTTATATTTGGTCAAAGCTAGGCATGTAGCAAAGTTCTATTCTTGACAGGGGAACGCTATTCGTGTACTGAGAGCCAGACTAAATAAATCATAATTGTGAAAGCTATCTGCTGTCGTCAGATTCATACAATAACAGTATCAAAGTTATTTGTAATATTTTAAAGCGGGTAACTTATATTGTACTTGACTAAGTAGACGGGGAGACCATTACCTCCATCCAATAGATATTAAATTGGTTGGTATTCTGATATTCTGGGATACCTAATTATGAGACATTCCTTAAGTAGTAAATGGATACTTCTTAACTTGCGAACTAATGAATTGCTTTTTGTTGGTAAGAATACCCAACTTGATATCTATCAACCGGTCTATAAACGGTCGGAGGACAGGGGGGGTATTATATATATAATCACCTTTTTATTTCCAGTTTGATAACTAATCGCTGTAATGTTGTTGTGAGCATTTATTACTAAATAAAAATCACATAAAATCTTATGATTATTTCATCAATTAAATCTACTATTTATAGCGCAATTAAATTTTACCATAATCATTATATTATAGGAAGGAAAACCCAAATTCTATTTTCTAATTAACTTGGTTATACTGATTTCATGGGTTTTATCACCTGATGGCTGCATAAGTATATTACCTAAATACAATATTAATGCCCTGCGTTTGAACCTAGAATACTATTTCTATTTACTTAACTAGTCCATTTAATTCTGTGTGTTTGTTTCTAAATACTGATGTAAAAAGGGAGCCTTATAATACCATTTCTGTTATATCCATCGCTCACATAATATCCTTATAATGTGGGTACTTATTATTCTACATGTTCCCATTATACCTACTATAGCAAATAGAAAACTTATTTTATTCTCATTTTGTTTGTTTTATTAAACTGTGTTTTCATTTGTCTTATTTTACTGTTCTATATATACTGTGTTTTTACTAATCTTGTGTTCTTCCCTTCTTAGCATTTCAGAAACCTGGGTTCGCTATTATATTTAGGTGTTTTAAATCTCATGATTTTAATAGACTTCACAGACCTATGTTTTCAATAATCTTCTTAAATCTTAGATATCTCACAATACTCTGCCATGATATTTATTAATTTGTTTTATTGAGAATGTCATACACTACAGGCTTACTCGCTCTTCCAAGTAATCATGATACAACTTACCTTTGTTCCCCGCAGCATCTCATAACATCCTATAGCATTCTATAGATATTCATAGTCAAAATTGGTTATTTTCTAGTAAGTAAAATGTTCCTAGCTGCTCTATAGGTAGGTAGATAATTAATTGTAGTTTAAATTCAGATCAACCAATCTTTACGCTTCACAAAAAGTACCGTTTGGGTTACTAAGGACGGACACAACGAAGGGTCAATCATCTTATTTAATCACTAGACAACCACTAGACGATCACAAGGTCAAATTACATCATCACGCTATCATATAGTAGTGATCATACATTATAGTAGGATTCATAAGCTCGTGTTATACAGGTAGGCTGCACATAGGTCCTAGCTTAGGTCATAGCTTTTAAGCTTTTGAGCTTAGGAGTTTTTGTTTAGCTTTTAAACTTCAGCAGCTTTAGTGTTGAGCATAGGAGCTTTAAGTAGGTTAGTGAGCTTTTAGTAGGTAGAGTAAGTTAGTTTTAAGTTTTTTAGATGGGGCAAAAGAACTCGTTTGGGGGGGTTAGTTACAGTATGTACCTACATAATACAAAAAATAATCACTATAATATATTATATCTTATTTTTGTTTCTAAAGATCTGAATAATAACAAGACTGAATTTTGAGTACAGTGTTTTGTTTTCGTCTTTCCAAGAAACTCCTTCGATGCTTGAATAACTCGTGTAATTTTAATAACAAGCCTTCAAGAAACTTGTATAAGTTATAACAACGCAAAAGTTAAACTAAAGAATATTGTTTTCAGGATATATAATAAACTGTTTTCCATACTTGAAAGCTCCTGTTAGGTAAGTGTGGCTTAATATAGAATAGAGAGTACCTAAATTAAAGCATAATACATTTGTAAGACAACATCACAATGCAAGTCCTCACAACACAACAAAATTACAAAATATCATAATATATAAGGGCCGACAACGCACTGGCATCGCTTAAAGCGTTGCGGGTGTCTATGGACAGTGGTGATCACTTAACATCAGGTGACCCACTAGTTCGTTTGTCTGGCCTCTAACATAAAAAAATATATAATATGCATGCGTAGAAAAGCAACGGCTGATATAAAAATAATTTAGAAATACTATGTGGGAGTATCTAGAAATAAATTGAATAAATACCTACACAAACATTACTTTGTGGAGGCCCATACATGAACTAACTCCTTTACACTGCTAATCCACTACCACACGTGCAAAACCGCTATGTCCGTACGACGGATATTTTCTGCATTAAAAATACGTAGCTGTCTTGAATGAATGTCAGTATTTGTTAATACAGTATTGAATTTAGAATTGTAATATTTGGCGCGGAAACAATTGTCTCAAAAACGTTTTTTTTAATGGGACAATTGACACCAATTGATCTAGTTCCATACTGAGCAAAGCTTGTATTATGGACACTAGAAAAAGGATAAATATACTCATATAAATAAATACATATTAAACGTCCAAAACCCAAGAGCAAAATTTCTTATTTTTCATACAAATATCTCAGTAATCAGGTTTTCTCACCATTTGGCCATCCGATCGTATATGATTCTAAAATCTTTTTTACAGCTTTACAAAACCCAAATGCCTCTTAAGATTGGCTTTTTGTAATCTTTTTTTATTTTTTATTTCAATTCCAAATTTTTGTTACTTTTGCGGAAAAACAAAAAAAGCCGCAAAAGTAACAAAAACTTGGAACTGAAATAAAAAATACAAAAAGATTCCAAAAACCAATCTTAATTTGATTGCTTAATTTTAGCGGTTAGTTCCGATGGAGTGCCGATAGTTTCTCGGTGAGGGCTACGGCATAGATGTCGCTAGTGTCGCTGTTTAAGTGGCTAAATAAGAAACAAACAAGCTGAGATATGTGGTGCATAGAAGAAATTCGTATCTGTACTGTTGTCCACGGGGGTGTAGCGGTATAGCACGCGGCACGGAATGCCGAGGACCTGGGTTCGATTCCCAGCGCTGGTCTTATTCTTCCGATTTTTCTGCGCATCTAAATTTCAGTTTGTATTTTCGATATAGGTTTTACCAAATGTCTCTGTCAGCTACTGAAAAAACCGCGTTAGCACCACAGCATACATCAATCGAATATCGGACAAAGCCAACGTAGCACTGTACTAAACAGCCGTCCGTGAATTTAGTAGCTCGGGGAAGACGCATGGGCCCGGTCCTTTAATTTATTGCTTGTTTTTTGTTCACATGCGGGGAAATGGCCTTTAATGGCCCTTTTATGTAACGATTACAATGACCTCTCAGGGCTTTTGTTAATGAGCAAATTGTGTTGTCGTTAATTGCTAACGACGTTATTTAACAAATAGTCAGGTATGTTATGGAAGTTGGAAGTTCACTTCCGATGAACTATAATAAACAACTATCTGTTGTTATTTCTTAATTTTCTCCTATAAAAACCTTCTCCTGACAATAACGAATACAACAAAAAAATGATTACCTTCCGCCGCCTAACTTTGCTTAAAAGTTCATTGCCACGACTAGTACCACAAAAACTATAAAGGTATAATTCTAATAATTGAATAGACACTACCGTTAAGCGATTCGAATAGAATCCGGGAGTAACGTAAAGAAGTCGCATAAAAAATGTATCTAAAATGCGTCAAAACTGAGTATTAAATAATGAACTTTTAGGCAGATTTATATGGCGCGTGTAAAGTAAAATCGGTCCAACCGTTCCCAAGTTTTGCGCTTAGCAACAAATTTTACGATATACATATTTTTATTTACATTATATAGATATAAATTGAATGAGGGCACGTCTTACTCCCTCAGTGTCACGTTTAGTCTCTTCTAGACAGAAGATATATATCACTATTACACGATAAGACCCCCTATTGTCTATCTTATTTTAGTTTAAAATTTTGTTATTCACTTTATTGATTTGTGTTGTTCTATAATAGACGATTAAAGGTTACATGAATTATAATAATATTGTATTTAGTTGTGGTATTCAATAAATATTATAAAAGTGTCTCTGCCTTTTGGAAAAGTTCCATTCACCCGTTTTCTATTTTTTGTTGTTATTCCTTATTATTGACAGAATTATTGTCATTATTTAAGTTCTGGTTTACCTAGTCCTATTAACATAGGTATCCGTACCAAATCTCCAATCACTCGAATCATTGGAAGTGCATAAAAATCGACTGCCACGATTTGAAGATATATATTTTTTCTTTTTTTATTCGACCGGAAGGCGAACGAGCAAGTGAACAACATGCTTAAATATTAAATGTTGCCAAGACGAGACCATGTAGCTCGCACGGTCAAAAAGTAATCAGATCTCCTTGTAGAGCCAAGTTTCTAACCCTACGTGCCCAGCTCTAAATCTATAAGCCCTAATTTCACACTAAAGTTGCGACGAAATACTACAGCAGTAGCTCGTAGCGCGTAGCAGCGTTTTCCCGCTCTTAATCTCGTAGGCGTGCAAACCGTGGACTAAACTGGCGAGTCGCCCGCACGGAAAGAGTTTAAAAGATTGAATAGATTTTTAAGTTCAAGCCCATAATGACGAATTGAAAAAGGTTCGTTATTTTTTTTTTTACATTTTTAGTTTGGTTTAATTTTAATTTTGTAATTTGAAATGTATTGTTATCTGAAATTAAAAAAATATATTCTGCCACAAACGAAGGCTTCCTCCGAAACTTTCACTGCGTTTTGTCTTCAGAATTACAAAAAAAGGAATCTGTAATTTCTTGTATCCCAAACAATATTTTTTTATCCCTACTTGAAACTTTTTAGAGTAAAATTTTGTCCGGGCAATGCACCCGCTACGACGAAATGCACCTGCGTCTCCCTTTCGAACCCGTATTGGTTATGACATATTGCCAGAATTTTTATGGAAAGTAGTCAAAAGCCAGTCCTAAAACATGGGTTTGAGGTCGAAAATTCTTTGGCGTACAAGTTGAATAGCAAGCAAACTTATTCATAGAATAATAAAAAATATTGAGATGCAGTTTTTCGAACATCTACGAGAATTGGAGCTGCCTAGGTGTGCTCGGGTGAATATTCGAGCGTTTTGACGGCGCGGTCAAAACGTCATTAGCGTCCTACGTTTATTATAGCACAACGGAAAGAAAAGTCACAAGAATTTTAATCACGCTAAATTCAGCATCGGTACTGTCTTGAATTTTCATAAAAAAACAACCCTGAGCATTAGTTCTTTTAATAACACCTGTGAAGACACTAATGACAAAAAACAAACTCTGCAAAAACGCTGAATATTCGTCCGCTCATTATACAGGTGACTCCTAAGTACTGAAAAAAAAATAGTTTCTGAGGCTGAGGTAGTCTTTCTACGATTAGCTCTTAAAGTGGCAGATTTTTTTGTCATTCATAAGTGCTTGTTATAGCTTAAATTGAATAAGACATTTTGAGTTTGACTTTGAATCAAGAGAGAGAAACTCAGAGTGAGAAAAAATATTTCTATTCACCATTCAATAGTCACTTTTTGAGTAGCGAGACATCTCCAATGTTTACGATTTCGAGTGTTTATTAAACGCAATCATAGGTACCCGCGTGGCCCAATAACAAAACAAACATTAGCGTCAAGAAAACGATCATGCTAAATAAGTGGGTGACGTGTGGGATACAGCTGCGTCTTAGTGGGCCACAACTGGGCCACGAGTAAAGTTGCAGCTCGCGATTAATTATTCGTCGCCAAGGTGAGGTCCGGACGCGGGACCACCGAATTATTTACTAGTGCAGCCCTTGGGAAATCACAAGTGCGAAGGGTTTAAACATTTACTGGTGCAGCTCTTGTATGTGCGTGGTCCATGTAAACGTAGCACGAGTACATGGAGACATATTTATAAATTATGGGTCCATATCGGCTCGCATAATTCTTGAAAGTCAGAACGTATACTTAATTTTTCATAACTTTTTTCTCTGAATCCATTAATTGTTCAGAATTGTTATAAAACAAATCTATTCTAACCTACAGTTTTACTATGAATAGAATGACCATTTAAAATTTTGAGAAACAATTAAGGTCTTGGCAGGAAAAAAAATATGAGTAGGTAACAAAATTCTGACAAATATTACATTATGACTTGCGAATATATAATTATGCACCGATAAATGATAACCAGTGTCATTTGGTGCTCCGTAACTCCATACATATATGTAGGTAAAAATATTTCTCTAAGGCTACTGTCACTTATCTTCGGCAATTGACACTTGAAAATGTACTGTGATTGCTACTTACATCGGCATCGTCAGCGGTGATGATATAGCACTATAATCAAAAGTGTTTGTCGATGAAGTTACGTAAAAACTGTTATGAAATCTATGGACAATAAGTCACTAATATTTGCTTTATCTGCGAACAATAAGTCCCTAATATTTGCTAAATATGTGGGAAATAAGTCTCTAATGTTTCTTAAAACGTTTTAGTAGAGTTTTGTTACTTATTATTTTTAAAGTGTCGTATCCAAGGGATGCCAACAGTTTCTCATAGTATGTCTTTAGCGATATATGTTCTATAGCGATAGGTAGAAAAAAATTAGGGCATTTTTTGTTTGACCTCAATAACGGCAATTGTACGATGGAACGGAACTATTCTTGTGCAAATCAAAATCGAATATGGAAAAGTTCAAGTACGAGATTATTTTTCTCAAGATTCAACCAATTTTCTTAAGAACTAAAGTAAATTAAGCTTCAATCAGTAACATTTATTTTTTCCGATCAAACAACAACAGATTAACCTCCCTTATTTACTTGAATGAAAAAGCACGTCAATATAGTTGACTCAGGCAATCAGTTAGTAAAAAAGCACGAGAATTTACTTCGCTCTACCCTGATTAGCCGGGCCCCCTTCAAGATAGATTTCATTCAAATTGACGACTACATTGGTTTAACCCCAAAGTATTGGGACCCCAAGTTTGTTTAACAAGGCGAAAGTGAATTGTTTTTGCTGATTCCGATCTGATTACTTGGTAGTTTGATTGGTATTATAGACTTAGAGTCTTATAAATTTCTATGGAAATGCCAGTTGAACGATTTGATTTCGATTCGGTTTCGATGTGATTGTTTATTATCTCTCAACTCGGTCAAACATATACTTTGCCAGTGCTTCATTCTAAAGTGTTCGAAAGATCGATAGAATTAGAAACATCGACCTACGCTTCAGAACTCAAATTATAGATGTAGGAATATATTTTTATTGCTAACACTCAATTGGTACACAATGCTTCCTCTTAAAGGCGGATAAACCAAGTCTGTAATTAATCAGGCCAGTAGTACCGGAGGGTTGATCTTTTTTACATTGATGGGTGGTGATTGAAAGGGTTAAAACTCATTAGTTCCGCGGCCTTATTCTGCATCAAACATAATTTTTCATTAAGTACTAATTGTGATCTGGCAGTGAACTAGGAATTCCAGGATTTTATAAATTTACTTAATAATGTATGTATTAAGCGAGTAAGTTATATAGGTACGCACTATACGGCTAACAGCGCGGTTTAAGCATGCCGTCTCTTTCTCAAGCAATACTGTGAAGAGGGACGGCGCGCTAAAATCGCGCGGTTTGCCGTATAGTAGCTTAAGTGTGCTTTACTATCTCTGGCTGACTGGAAAACTACTATAACAGCAGAGTATTGGAATATCGGAAATGAATTGTTAAAAATACCTAATAAATAGCTAGTAGTTTTGATAGATGTCTCCAATATTGCAGTTTAGCGGCAAAACTTGAGTAAACAATGGTAGCTTAGTAAATTTGAGTTCTTGATTTAATCTCCTTTTATCGTGAGTTAGATATTAGAAGGAATGAGAGATACTTCAGGCAGAAAGTATAACACGGTAAATGTTATACATACAAGACACACAGAATTCAAACACTAATATAATAGGTATCCTAAAATAAACTACAAATATTCCAAAAGCCAGCTAACCTAACATATGTAAATACAAGAGATAACACATATTTACAAGTCTATTTCTTAAAGTTTATTGTTTGTGGCTCTAACCCACCTTTAGCGTCTAAATTCCGCGGTAGGCTCAATAGGAGCACCATTAGGCATGCTAAGTTAAAGTTCTCCTTGCTGGCCCATCTAGCAACTCACCCCCTCTCCACTCCGAGGAAACTAGGCCACCAGTATGTCAGAAAAAAAAACTTATCTTTCTCAGAATACCCCCGTCATCAGAGAGACGGAAGCGATGGTCCGTGCCTTATTAGCGGTTAGGGCTCCAGTAAAAGGGGACAGGTTTTATGCGCGCACGTCGGGATCCATTCCATAGGCTGTCCATTAATCAATCCCCCTTTTTCAATGGGAACTAGGTAGATTTCGGTTAAGGAATTGCAATGGTGTTTTGTTTCTAAATAGGTAAGTATATTATACATCATTGTTTTGAACTTTTTTATGGCAGAAAAGCTTCTGTACTTGTACTATTACTTATTCTATAAAGATACCTGGTGATACAATCAGCATATTTTTTTATTTGCCGCGTTTACACACTCTATAATGGTGTATAAATTTTGTGTACCTACCTTATATTTATTAATATACTTTACTTTATCTTCTAATTGGAGTCGTATCTCTAATTCCTTACTATTGTCAACATACGGTTAAATTACACATTTACTTCTTTCCGTAAGTACTTTATTTATAAACAAACAAACAATACAATACAATGATTAACTTAAATATGTGATTATAAGTTATTAATAATTACTGTAACACGCAGTAGTTACATTTACAAACGATATTGATACTTACATTATATGTGGTGCGGCTTTTTAGTTCTGCGGTGTCGTGTTCTTAGCTAATGTGGCATTTATAAGTTTTTTAGTACGTATAGAGCCGTAAAAATGTTATGATGTAAAATCTCATGTTAGTAGTAGTTTGGTCTACTAATACAAAGCATAACTGCCTCCGTGCGACACGTCACGCGTCCACACAAATCTTATTTTGTTTTGTTATGAAAATATGGGGACACATTTTGCGATATTAAAAGCATTCACGTAATATATGCGGCCCTGTGCCTATTTCCCTCAGATGTGAGCTATTTGTATTCACAAGGGGCTCGAATGCATTTCTCCTGCGGAATGTCAAAAAGACCTAAGTATTTTACCATTGAACTACACATACGCTCTTTTGTGCTAGCGAGGCGCATTTGTCGACCTGCATAACTTGGATTCGTCGAGAATTTTCTCTATGAACATTTTTGAAAGCGAAATATTCCTGTTGTTTGGGATTGGTATTCGTTCTGGTCTATGAATGTGAGGTGTTTCACTGATTATGCAGTACACGATTTCATCATCATCATCATCCTAGCCTATATACGTATACGTCCCACTGCTGGGCACAGGCCTCCTCTCAGAATGAGAGGGTTTGGGCCATAATTCCTACGCGGGCCCAGTGCGCATTGGGAACTTCACACGCACCATATTGAATTGCTTCGCAGGTTTGTGGAGGTTTCCTCACGATGTTTTCCTTCACCGCAAAGCTCGTGGTAAATTTCAAATGTGATTCCGCACATGAATTTCGAATAACTCAGAGGTGCGAGCCGGGGTTTGAACCCACGCCCTCTGTTTGAGAGGCGTTAGGTCAAACCACTAGGCCACCACGGCTTCTACTCACGATTTGCATTGTGTAAAATGAATTTTGTAGGCCTATTTCATCGTATCCATTCGTGTACCGTTACTTAAAATGTCATTAAAATTTGTTTGCCAGAAAAATATAGAACCGTAGGTACGGTTTTTTAGGATTTCCTAAGATGTCATTCTATTTGTAGAATGCAGTGGGTTAGATTAAGCGTCAAACTTATGACAACCCCCGTTTGCTTCAGGGGTTAAAAACAATCAAAGTCAAAGTCAAAAGTATTTATTTGCCAAAATACAGTACAGGAAGGTCTTTCATTGTGTATTTTTATTTCAATGCTGAATAAGCCTGCATGCAGGCGTGCAAATATTCTGTTGAGAAGTGAATAGTTCTTTTATTACAATTTCAAATTTCCTATGTCAAATACCAAATTAAAATAGATCGAAAATCACAAAAATAATCGGTCTTATTAAATATAGAACTACTAAGATTAGTAAATACTTATCAGCAAGTTACTTTCTAAAATTCGTTTCACACTTCTCCCCTAGAAAATGTTGGGGTAAAATCTAATTTCGAGCTGAATGTAGGCCAAAGTTCCGTAACTCTATTTAGCGAGCCTTTAACAGATTTCGGCTTCGGGCTCCGACACGTCTGTTCCGCGAATGAGATCTAAACTTACTTCCTTATTTTGTTTGGAACTGATTAAACCGTTTCAAAACTGAACTTTGGAATAAAAACTCAATCTTTACTGAATAAAATAAATTTAGGGTTTCAATATGCAGAGACATCGCTGTGATAGAACAGGATGTGTAATTACATCGCTGTAATCAAGCTGTAATGGAACTGTTTTAAAACAGGATGGACTTATTTCTTCCCGTGGGTGTCGTAAAAAGAGATTAAAGAACCTGATGTCAAGTGACATTTGAGCAGCAGGTCTTTATTGCCAACTGCCAACTCCAGACTCCAGCACGTGGTGTGGAAGGCGAAGGGAAAACCACCAAACTTTTTCCAAGAGTCATGAACTGATCCTCAACCAACGACCACGTGTACTCTATCAAGATTATAGCGACTCACGTCCAACGCTCTGCGCAGAAGCCAGGTATAGCCGAAGACGACGCCTAAACCCTCAAGTGCCGCAAATATGCTTTCCTAAAGAACCATTTCTTTTTTGTAGCACTTGCGTTCGAAACCTCGGGGCTGTGGTTCAACACAAAAAAATATAAAATAATAGTTGTTGCCCAGGATAACAAATAAACAAACTGAATTACAAACTTTGCCATTAATAATAATTAGTGAAGAGTGTCGGACAAACTAAAATCGGCGTCTCTGGTGAACTAAGAGCAGGAATTTTCTTCTCCCAAAAACTGAATCTAGCAGTGCAGGGGGTAACGCGACCGGCGTCTTGGCTGCGCTGCCTTTGGAAGAGGAAGCCTGTTTTAATTAACTTTTATATACTTTTATATAGTTAATTATTTATGTTGCTTATTTATTTCACAACATAGAATTTTTAGGACTCCAAAAAATATTTATTACTTATACTAAGTAGGTATTAAACATACTCACTTACCTACTTTAAACTTGTAGAAACACTACAGCCGCGCCACCTGACGCCAGGATTATGTAAATAGATGTTGCGCAGCCGCACAAGAGATCTGCCACACCTACTTTTGTCTTATGTTTGAACTCAACCGTCAATACTCGATACACTGTAAATAAAATATTTTCTCACACAAATTTCGTTTTGACCTTCTAAAAACTCATCGCACAACAAACGCACCAACTACTCCGCAACATATTACCGCGTTACAACAGAGTGTCTTATTTACAGGACTCGTTATTTCCAAGTGCTCATGAAAATGCGCTCATCCCTCCCCCGGGATGGTTTTAGCTAAGGCACATAAACGATACGTTCAGTCCCTTTACGTTTACTGCAGCAATGTGGAAAGATTTTCGTTTGGTAATGTTCCAGGGCTTCGTTCTGCGATTATGATGAGGCGGGTTACTGTTATGGTTAGTATCTGTAGTGATTTAGGAGTGATCTAACTGATAATGCGGGTTGGTAGCATTTAAATTTGGGTAAAAACCTGGATTGAAAGTGATGGGAGTCGTTTGCATAATACATGAGTTTATTGTTATAAATTTTCGCTATTTTCATGCATAACGCTACAAACGGGATTTAATCGCGTAAATACCTAGATAAAATAGTAATGAGCGTTGAGGAAGCGCAATATATATTATTTCAGGACACATAGTCTTGACCTACCTGTTTGTCGGGAAAGAAGCATGATTGTACCTACGTGCTGTCTCAATCAGCCATAGGTGAGGATTTGCTAAAGTCAGGATCAAACCATTGGATCGAGCTCCACAATCTCAGAATCCTCTTGAAATCAAAAATTTTCTGGGCAGGTGTCAAGATGAACATTCTGAGAGTTGTCGGTGACTTGTGCTGTGTTGTTTCTCTCCTGCTTGCTGCTCAGTATACCTATAGTGGTATGTATCGCGCCATCTTTTATATTATAGATATTTCTTGGGTGAATGAGACTACCTACCTATGTTTAGTTCTTTAAATATCAGCAGTAGGTAGTTTATAAATATTGACCTCTTTATACCTCTATTATCCTAACAAAGATAAAAGCGAACAACAAATGAATGTAATTTCAGATAAGACTTGTGCAATGTGGCAGTCCTATAAACCTTAACTGCAAGATTTTGCTCAAAACCTCTCACGTTATACTGCTGACAGTAAAATATGCTACCGCAAACGATAAAACGTCAATAAAGTTAGCATGACAGAGATATGACAGTTTGAAACTACTAGCAATTACTTTTTTATACCTTTTTGCTCATATTTTAACTCGCAAGTAGTTCTGGCAAGTCCATTAGGAATATGAAATGAAGGTGGAACGGACGAGAAAACTTACGGAATAGACTCCGAGCTGTCTTAATCTGTTTAAAAAGTTCGCTTATTTTATTATTGCTAGATAGGTTAAAGGTACCTACCGACTTAAGGAACTATTTTTTCACGTCACTTTAACCAAGTATGAAGTTACTTTACAAGTTTTCTATGTATCTTTTTACGTACAGGACAGAAGAGTCCATTACAGGCTCAAGGTGGGAAATAAAGTAGCTATACTTGAAGCAGATACAATCGAAAAAACTGAATCATGTACTAGGGAAACCTTTGTGCTTTTAATGCCATGTTGATATCCTATTCTTTTGTCAAGAAAGTCAAAGTGAATTTGATTGATAATAGGTTCCACACTGGTAAATGAATCAGTATGTTCCACTGTACCTATGCGGGAACTAACCATCAAGCAGGAACCGCAAAAGAACTAAACTTGTCTTACCGATGTAGCACTGCAAGTGGTAGAGGGGGGTTACATCGTAGAACAAATGGTTGTTGGGGTCGTAAGGTTCTAGACTAAAGTGACGACCACGAATTATAAAGCAAAAATTTGGTAGGCCTCCTGCAAAATGGAAAGACGATCTGGCAAAGATCGCTGAAAGCCATTGTTTGTGAGTAGATTCTTTTGTCTAGTAGGTAGCATAGTATTTTTTTCCACAAAACAAAAATAGGCTTGCGTTTGACAATCACGCCTGATGGTAAGTGAAAATGTGGACTAATATGGAGCACGCTTGCCTAATAAATGCCCATTCACGTAGATTTGAAGACGTCCAGATAGACTGAAGCGATCAGGGAACACGGGTAGCATAAATATAGCAAATATCAGGCGCGAGTATCGCATTTGTTACATAATAACTATTATTTCGTGGTCCCGCCGTATCAAAAACTAAGCTATAAGCTACAGTATCAATGTGTCTCAATCACGCGTCACTTTAACGCTCCAACGGAGACTTCAATAGCACTAATTACCCAAGTTCAATGCGTAATGGAGTTATTATGGCAGTTTGTATTTTAACTAGTGTTAAGGACGTACCCTCGGGAAGAGCTTGAAATACGATCAATTAGGTTACTTCGTAAACATGCTCGATACCCTGAGGAAATTAAGACGCTGAAGAGAGTTGATTTGATACAGTTATTATACTTGTACATGCGGCCTTGGGAGGTAATGATTAATAAATAAGTGCTTTCTCTGTAATTGCTACAGCGATATCGTAGGAAAACGCGTATGAGTGTAAAAATATGTGGTTGTTCTAGAAAAGCAGGTGATAGTACCTAATTGATTTTATCGAACGTTCAACTGCTACGCTAAATAGTGAATATTTTGTTTCAAACTTTGGAGATTCACACATTTCTGGGAAAAAGAGTATTGACCTGACAGACAGGTGTGTTGGTCAGACAGACAGATGAATAACGTGTTAATCCTATAAGGATGCTTTTTTATTTTGACGTATGGAACTATAAAAATCAATTCTTAACCCCCGTCGCAAGAAGTGTTGTATTTAAGTTTGACGCCAATGCCTGTCTTTCTGTGGCATCGTAGCTCTCAAACGAATGACTGATTTTGATACGGTTTTCTTAACGTGAAAGAACTCAAAGCAAATATCCTTGCAGTGGTTCCTAGTTTGGTAAAAATTGGTTCAGCCGTTTTTGAGATATCGGACTCTGAAATGACAACGTCGGGAGGTTTCAACTTCTTCAAGTTAGTTAGGTTACTTATTCATTTTGAGATTTGAAATAATAAAATAATTTTTCTTCCTGTAAGGTACGTAACTTTTAAAAATGCACACATTAAGCGCCAACGGCTTAAACTTTATGTTTTAAAACCTCACAAAGTACGTATTTTCTGTTGGAAGGATTCCATGGTCATTTAATTAGTCCCCGGGGGCTGAGCACTAATCCCCCGCTGACACGGGTTTCCTTATTTGTAAGGCTAAGTGACCCTGTTCCTAATGATTGTTGCCATTTCGACTAATGCGATGTTAAGGAATAAATGTTTACGAAACGGAAGGTGACGTGCAGATGTTTTAAAATAATGACGGAATGTTTTGGTAGATTGGGTGAGTTTGACTGAGCAATAGCCGCTAACAAATACAATTACAGTCGCATGTCTGTTTATTTCGCATAGAAATATAAAACAATGCAAAATTGAAATCCAAAGAAGACGAATAGAACATGTCCAATGAGCGACAACTCGCTACTTGCATCCCGTTGCCAGCAACTCTCGCTATGTCTTCAGTCCACCTAGTGGGAGGATTGCCAACGCTTCATCTTCTAGCTCCTGGTCGCCACACAGTAAACATTTTGGTTATTCGCAGGATCCTGCTAACACTGGGTATTCGTAGATACCTACAAATACGGAAATCTCGATGCACGAGACTGACTTTGTGATTGATAATTTTTATACATTGAATCGGTGTTCAAACTTCAAAGGTGGGATTGCATACTTAATCAAAGATACCGATAAAAAACGAACAGAAATGAGGAGATACGTAGAAGAAGAATTAGCTTGTTGAAGTGGCAATGGGAAGGCCATATAGCAACGAGAATAGATGGCCGTTAGGACCGAAAAGTTTTCGAATAAATACCGCGAATTGACAAGCGCAGCGTAAGATGTCCCCAACGAAATTGACAGAGGTTAAAGCCTCAGGTGGGTAAGGCAATTGAAGCAACTGGATTTCTATGGGGGAGGCCTATGTAGGTGATGTTTGATAAGTCAAGTAAATAGCCACCGAATATTGCAATATTGGGTTGCAACCCCGTGTGGCGTCGGGTTAGAATTACACCACTCCATCATAGATGAGAGTGTGTATACTGCTCTAGATTTCTTCCGTGGATGTCGTAAGAGGCGACTGAGGATATAAGTTCAGGTATACCGTAGGCGACAGGCTAGCAACTTATATCACTATTGTACCGTTTCTGTCAAACTTAAAACCTAAAACCCCCGACAAAAAAAGCCGCCAAAAAACGACAACTAAAAAGTAAAAAATAATTATGCACTACCTAGCTGTTGCCCGCGACTTCATCTGCGAACAATTCGTTTATCCCTATCCCGCTGGGACTATGCTGATTTCCCGCAAAATTAGCCTAAGTTAATTTAGTATAAGTACCTAGTAATATTCTTTTTATCTAAGCGTCGTCGATGTCGGGGGACCGCTAAGGTTAACAGAAACTAAAGTATGTTGTATTTTTTAAAGTATTAACCTTAGCGGTCCCCCGACATCGACGACGCTTAGATAAAAAGAATATTACTAGGTACTTATACTAAATTAACTTAGGCTAATTTTGCGGGAAATCAGCATAGTCCCAGCGGGATAGGGATAAACGAATTGTTCGCAGATGAAGTCGCGGGCAACAGCTAGGTAGTGCATAATTATTTTTTACTTTTTAGTTGTCGTTTTTTGGCGGCTTTTTTTGTCGGGGGTTTTTAAAATTTTTAATTTTATTTTTTTTATTTCATGTTTTTTAAACAGCTCGTCATGTTGCTACCACTGCATTGTATGTAGAATCAATTACTGATCAAAACGAATCCAAACACGACATATGTAATGTGCTATTATTTTTTATAGTGTACTAATGTGCTGGATATCTTGGCTGCAGCATCAGCTCATCCTGTTGCCACTTTTGCATTGTATATAGAATCAAATACTGATCGAAACGAATCCAAACACGATATATCTGCTATGGTTTTGTCAAGAGTGTATCTACTAGTGTTCTGGATATCCTGGCTGCAGCATCAGGCCAAGAACTGCATAATCTTGCATAGTTACATAGCATACATGGGTGTTTCAAGTTTTAGGTTCCAAATATGCTTGAAAGTAAAATAAATACCCATTATGCGTCTAAGATTCCTACCGCAGCGAACAAAGGAGCTGATGATCTTGGAACGGCTGAACCGATTTTGACGAAACATGTCTAAGAACCATCGCTAGAAAACCAGCTTTCAAATAAAAAAAACCGCATTCAAATCGGTCCACCCGCTTAAGAGCTACGGTGCCACAGACAGACACACAGACAGACAGACAGACAGACAGACAGACACACATAGCGGTCAAACTTATAACACCCCTCTTTTTGCGTCGGGGGTTAAAAATTGCTAAAAGTGGCTCCGAAGCGGTAATGTTTCGTGTGCTCTGCCTACCCCATGTGGGAATACAGACGTGATGTTTATGTGCTTGTGCGTGTATTTAGTGTAAACTTCAACAAATCCCGTATTCCTACCGTCATGACATGACAACGTCGCGTGTCCGTGACAACGTCGCGTGCCCGTGACACGTCACGCTCATCGTGACGGCGTTGACCGCGGAGCGACCGCAAACCGATCGTCGATCAGACGCAGCTGACGTCACCATGCATTAAACCTGTACATGTACAATGTATACCGGCGGATGGATCCATCGTAGATTTTTGTTCTGAACTAAAACCAATTATCTCTCTACGCACCTACAGCTTCAATATAACCCGCTATAGTTAAATGTAAATAAATAATGAAATGGTTAAATATCACGGGACAATTTATTTAGCTCCAAAGAGAAGTTGTGTTTTAAATACTAGATACCTTTAGATTTGGTATTAGATACCATTTTGTCGGCATATCGGCATAGTTTACATATCTATTCGTGCAAAATTACAGCTTTCTAGCATTAACAGTCTCTGAGCAAAGCCGCGGACGGACAGATAGACAGATACACAGACAGACAGACATGGCGAAACTATAAGGGTTCCGTTTTCTCCATTTTGGCTACGGAACCTTAAACATTCACTACTGTGTAATCAATCATATATAGTTTTTTTTTCTTTTCATTATTTATTTCTGTTAATTATTGTTACATATTATTTGTTTGTTTATAAATAAATTCCTAGGCCATCATATATTGTGATCATAGATTGAGTTGACCTAGGAGGAAGAGATGCCGGTACAATATTCATTAGGTGCTATATAAAATTCGAAGTCAAAATATTTATATTCAATTTTTAAGCACTTTTTTTTTATTTTTTATTTTTTTTATTTATATAACATATTAAATATCATGCGTTTACACTTTTTAGCCACTATTAAAAACCTATAGCAGGTTTATGCAATAGTTGGCGAGATTGCGCGGTTTAGTTCGCGCTTACAATCTTACTTACTAAGTACTAAGGACGATTAAGTACAGTGTAAGTAGATTACTTACGAGTATGAATGTCAAAAAATCTACCACCAACCGTATTCCACTAACAGCACTTTATCTCCATAGCCATTTCGAAAACGCTACCAAAACATATACCTACCTTCTAAGAAAGATATGCACCAATCAATTCTAAAATTTGTATTTTGCCCAACACACTTTCCTACACTCCGTTGGTCACTTCAGTGGTACAGAACAATCTCGATGCGGTCTCAACTCCTGCTTGGCAGTGTCCGAGACAAAATGCATTGGTGTGTATCGAAGGGTGGTACAAAAAGGTGACGAAAGCGGGAAAAAAAATAATCAGTTAATAAGAATATAAAGAATTTATTGAATCAGGCAATCAATACAAAGAAATTACTTCCTTAAAAGCGGCTAGAGAAGAAACTACTAGTGAAAGAAACGTACTTCGCTCTTGTCATACTTGTCATGACAATAATATCAAGTAAACTATTCAGTTATTCAATACCATAGGTAACCTATGGCAACAGTAACACACAACCGAGTGGGTCTCGAACTGCTACGAGGCCACGCCACTTCAGGCAAATCTGAGATATAATTAACCGGTGTGTAGCGAATGATAATCGAAAGACGTAGGTAATTTGATTACAACTGATTACTGTGCGAATGAGGCCTTATTTTTTGTATTTAAATAAGATGGTGCACATTGTAAGTAATTCAGTTTTATCCTAAAAGATAATTTTCTAAACAGGCTCTAATAGAGGTAATACGAAGTGCAAAATTCGAACTTCGTATATTGCCGTCCCGCTGACGCTAATATTATTTAATACGCGAGTGAGCGGGACGGTACGACGCAAACTTCGATTTTCGAATTTCGTAGTGCCTCCTAGGACTTGGTAATTCAAGTTTACATTAAACTCACCTAGGCATCTAGAATGTGTTGCGTTATAAAATAGTATTTTATTTTATAAAAACAAAATAATAGGAGCGCAATTAACTCGATTAAGTAAGACAAATGGTCAGTGGGCACATTCACGTTGAGGATAAAATGGTGGTACAGTCAAGGGAATACATGTATGTATACAACGTTATGGTTAGTGGCATAAAGGTGTATATTATTATATATTTTGACGTCTCGGTAACGTAAATATATTTATGCCCTTTACTTGCCTTTATAGTTTAATTGAAGTTTTAGCATTAAATTTAATTTATAATTAACGCTATACCGTTGTAAATAAGACCAACCTAGACAGTGTTAGTGCTACAAAGAGAATGTGAGAAACTAGTGGTCCGAGTTTAGAATTTTTAAGTGAAAAAACTTATACAATTTAAAATAAGTAGTTTAACAAAACAAGTAGGTAAGTTATTTGCAGCGTTTTAATAAGTTTGTAAAAGTTTAAATTATCTGCTGGATTTACCTGTCTAAATATAATTTAAGATACAAGACACGCTTGGGTTCCATTTTGCATGTTTTAATAAAATACTGTGTTAGATAAAATTAACTCGCGCTAGTCTTTTAATTTGGTACTGTGCAGGAGATCAAAGTAAATTAACACAAAATGAACTGCTAAGATATTTCGTGTAAAAAAAATTACACTTCGTGAGCTCTTAAAAAACCTTCGGATTTTAGAAGCATGCTTCGGGTATAGACGATGACACGCGATCGTAGTATGCGGTTCTGTTCTGTTCTCACTGTTCTATACAACGAGTGCACTCTATGCGTAATGGATTGCTACTAAGTCAAAAAGACAATTGTCATTTTCTACTACCGAATCCTTCCGATTTCCCCCGAAACCCGAAGGTTTTTCTAAGAGCTCACGGATTGTAGGTACTTACATACTTTATATCAACGTAAACTTTTGCCAAGAGACTAGTTCTAAGTGTTAAAACGACGCGACATACTGCAGACTCTTTGTACGAGTTTGCATAATAAAAGAACGTTTTGGATTTTAATAGACTTTGAATGATGGCGGAAGAATAGAAAACGGCACCGGCTTGGTTTTAACATAGTTTTATTCGCTTCAGTTGTGAATCACTAATTAAATCAAGTACGAAATTAATAATCAGTAGCGTGACCTCGTAACCATAGTCACTGATGTTACTAACCTTCTTCTTTTCATCCCATTCTTCTCCTGTCGGAGGTTGGACAACATCATGGCAATTCTAATTTTGGAGGCCGCTGCTCTAAACAAGGACGTGGTACTGCAGTTGGACCAGTCTCGTAAATTCTTCAGCCACGAGTGTCTTCTCCTGCCCACACTTCTCTTTCCGGCAATCTTTCCCTGGATGATAAGCTGGAGAACTCTGTACTTGGCGTTTCTCATCACATGCCCAAAGTAACACAACTTTCTTTGCTTGATGGTCTTTAGAAGTTCAAGTTGCTTGCCTATTCCTTGCAATACTGCCACGTTGGTTGCTTTGTCACGCCAGGAAATCTTTAGAATGCGGCGGTAAATCCACATTTCGAAGGCCTCCAACTTCTTCATGGTGTTCTGCGTAAGGGTCCATCATTCGACTCCGTATTACTAACCTTAGCCGTCATAAATATAAATTATAAATCCACACTGCGCTTAGAAGACACCAAAAGCAAACTTTTCGCAAATATAAATACTATTCAGTGAAAAATAACATTTACTGAAAATTCATGCGACACTTAGGTGCTCTGGGCAATACCCTTTAAAAGTGGTTACAAAAGGCTAAATTGCTAAGTGATGCATATTTTGCCCGCTGTACCGTCAGCAACGTTTTTATTTACTTTTACTTTCACGTTGTGGATAAAAACAAAAATTACAAAATATAGTTCTTTGGCAGCCTCCGCATTGGACTTTGTATCACAAAGACCAATGGCGATTGGCAACAGTTGTATTAGTTATTTAATAATTCGCAGACGAGCGGCTTCCTTGATGTACAAGGCCTGATTTAGTGGCGTAACTATTCCATCTGAGGCCTGTGGCAAATTCTTTGGATGGGGGCTTAAGTAAAATAAAATACTCAAGTATAATGTTAAAAAATAATTTCTAAGCTCGCGGCCTCTTGGTACAGGGCCCTCTTGGGTTGGGGGCCCGTGGCATTTTGCCAGTCCTGCCACCCTATAGTTGCACCACTGGCCTGACTAATGAAATATAGGATAACCATGCACTTTCTGGTATTCTGGGTGATGATACACTCCGAGAGTACCGACATGGACTATTTTTCGCGGAAAACAATACTTATCATAGTTGTAATCTTATGTAATTTTGTTTGTTGTAAAATAAGAGAAATTTGTTAAATGTAATAAATATATACCAACAATCAGCAAAAGTTTCTACTAATAAACAAAATGGATCAATATGAAAAAAAAACATCTATTCATTCAATAAGTACGAAGTCAGATCTAATGGTTAATGCGAGTGAATCCGCGGGTAAAAACTGTTTCTAAACATTACCTATACTAGTACTACTAACACCAGTTTCTTAGTTCCTCGATTCGGTGCAAGAACAATTAAAATTCCTCCATAACTATTCTTTTAATTTTCCGCCTTTGCTATCACTACCGCGGCAGGGAGTTCGTACATCACAGCTCAGTGCGGCTGGCGTGAGGGTAGCCCACCATTTCAACCCCCACTCTGGTGCAATTACTGAAATAAACAACAAATGAGACCACGGCAAAGTTGAGATTCAATTCGAAATAAGGTAAAAAAAAGTTTTCGTGAAGTAGGAATTGCATTATAATGAATATTGAGACGTCCTTCTTTTTTTGAAGTACCTAGGTTTAGCTTTCTTCTGCCTATTGTAAAGGTTGCCTGGAAGAGATTGATCTGAAGCAATAAAGCCGTTTACATTGGTAAATCTCTATATACGAGTACCTGTGTTTTCTGTACAGCTTAAATAATATGTGTTGATGTGCAATTAAAAACGTATTATTTTTATTTTATGGTAAGTTTAGTTGTTATTTTTAGGATATTTTTTAGATCTTATTGTACTTAATAAAATTTAGGTAATACATAGATAAATTGTAGAATAAAATATAAGTACTTAATCGGGTATTATATTATACAACTCAAGTCGTGATGTCGGAAAGAGCGAGTTGTTTGTTGCCGGTTGTAGATTCTGTCAAAACGTATTTATATTATTAGTTAGGTGTTCTGAGAAATTAAGAAGAGTGTCTTGTTCAACTTTTTCTTCTTACCGTGTCGATGGCTTCACTCGTTCTAATTATCTTGTTCAACTTAAAGCGACTTCTAACTTCAAAGGATTCAAAGCATTCTTCAAGCATTTTTACACGTAAAAACAAAAGACGTAAAACCAATTTGGTTTAGCGGTAAGCTCCTTCGTTTCATCTTATTAGATTGTGCCCACCTCTGTTGTGTGGTGAGCTAATCAATCTGTTTAGATACATGTATATATTGTTAGTTTTTGTTCGATTAATATGTACGTTTTCCATCCTCTTCTAGGTCAAATGCTCGAAGCTTAGTAGCTAAAATGCAAAGTACCTACTTTCAAATATACGAGTACTTAATCATATAGGACGGAATATAGTTTTCTATACTCTGTTTATTGCGATAAAAAAGGAAATTTTTTGCTGTCTATATTTGCATTGGTTATCCAAGTTACACAATGTAGGTATATCAAATTTAAAATCAATCTGACCACTGGGTATGGGCCAAATTCGACTACCAAGGTTTGACCTAAATAAACTAACATACAAATAAATGAAAAAAATAAAGGTACAAGTTGTCTTTGTTTTGACACGAAAATAAATATAGCATGCTACACTTTTTTTCCGTTCGTTAATAATTACCGCCATCGGGAAACTTTTGTTCGATAAAGTAAAAAAAACTCCGAGTAAGTCGACACCTGCTAATTAGCAATTCAATATTTAACTACCCGGATACAGAGAGTTGAACAGAAAATACTCAGTCCATACCAAAGTGGACCGAAATTGTTTCTTGTTCAGTTTTTGCTCGAAGAATAGCACTCTCTCAAGCCTTCCCCTGCAAAAATGGTCTACAACATGTAATTAGAGAACTTCACGAGCTCTCAGGAAGTCAGCAAGTGAAAATTAAAAATGTTTATGAAGAATTCTGTTGAAAAACTTAGAATTTTCTGAAGCTACTAACTGCTATTTAACAAGCGCTGAAATATAAGTAATTTTCTCAGATCACGATCGCATCTTTCTTTTTACCCGGGCAACGGCAAAGCGAAACCGAAAGGTTTTGATTTTTGCAGTCTATTTATCTATGTATGTTTGTATTTCCGTATGTTTCACTGTAGCGTGAACATACCATTCCGTTTCCCTAGTAATACTAGCTGTTGCTGTCCGTCCGCGTAGAAATATGAAAAATTGTTTACGTCCTATTCTCAGACCTATCGAATATACACAAAAAATGACATAAAAATCGGTCAAGCCATTTCGGAGGAGTTAGTTCACAAACATTGTGACCTTGAGAATTTTATACCTACTTATTGGGAATTCCCGCGGCTATTTTTGCGAAAGCCTGGAAATTTTATTCAAATGACAGATCTAGTAGTAGTAGTAGGTGCGTGCGGAGCGGAATTAAAGAACTAAGCTACAGTTTGAGTATTACGAAATGTTATAACGCAGAATGAAAACTTCCTTCTACGCGAAACGACAAACACGCTGAAATGACGACTTTCTTCTAAATGTGATACAACGTACAACACTTTTTTCAATTAATCAATCAATCATTTATTGTCAGAAAGTGAGTGATTACATAAATGGTAACAAGTACATTGAAATTCGTCACAATCAGCCGGTGTATGCTGGCACACAATATTCGGCAGATGCTTATACGCTCATTATGTGTCATTGAATCATTGAAATTGAAGAAAAATAAAAAAATAATAGTCAAGATTTAGAATAGTAAATAAACTAACAATAATAATAGAAAATATCAATGTCATGTCAAGTTCATGTCACTTTAGCCAGAGACTTATAATTTGGCAGACATAAACGTTCGCATTTATAATATTAGTAGGATTGAATGAGTGTTTTCCAACTCAGTGAAACTTCTCGTACTTGTACTTAAATTTTCACCGGCAAGCCGTCCTAATTTATATTTTCACGATAAGCCTATCAAGACTGCACCAACCAGCGTATCCGGAGCAAGCACTAACCTAGCTTAAGCCGTTTAGCACGTCACTCCTAAGATATTTATCTCACGTACAGCGCTATAATAGTTTTTAGGTCGTTAGAGCTCGTATAATTAGAGGCAACGTGTCGGGCCTGCAAATGGGTCAAGATGCCACGTCCTTAATCCAGTAACAGTGTAACAACGCCTTTAGGCTACGCCGTAGCTGTAGGTAGCGTCAAACGCAGCGCTAGGAATAACCTATGCAGTACAGTCGCGAAATTAGATTTGTTAGTTGGAAACTTGTAGTACATTACCTTAGTTATATTAAAGTTTGTCAATCTTAGCTCGGGGTAAAGTTATGTTATTATGTGTTCTGGATGATGTGCTTGTTTAGCAAATAAGTGTTGCGATACGGATCTTGATTTAACCGCATCATTATGTAGGTTAGGTTTTTTTGTATAACGGTAATTATGGATACTATAATGCAATACCCTATGAACAATTAGCTTTCAAATTAAGATTGGTTTTTGGAATCTTTTTGTATTTTTTTATTCAATTCCAAATTTTTGTTACTTTTACGGTCATTCCGTAAAACCTATATCGAGAATACAAACTGAAATATAGATATAAAAATTAGCCTATATGTTATTGCGGACATCCAGCTATACTCGTATATACCAAATTTCATCCAAATTAGACCAGCTTTTTTTACAGTGAAGGAGTAAAACACATACCTACTCACAAACTTTCGCATTTATAATACCTATTGGTAGGATTATACAAAACGTAAGCCTAGCTTTCTTACTTTTAGTAGCGGCTGTGTCTATAGCAGGATGGTAGGGTAGGTAGCAATTTCTGGGAGATCACGTGCCTCTAACTAGGCTACGAAACAACTTGTACAAAGTAAATATATTTAATTTACAGTGTTCCAGAAACTCGAAATGGTTAGGTCAACAGAATATACGTAATACAGTGCCCAATTTCTTGCCTAACTTAACACGCAGTAGATTTAGAAGCCTTAGGGCCTGTTGTTTGATCATTAGTTAAATAAACTAATAGTTAAAATGTATGGCATAAATAACAATAGTTAACACATTTCAATGGAAATTTGACTATTAGTAACTTTGACTACTGATCAAACAACGGGCCCTTAGACAGTCGTGCTAAGAAAAAAATACAACCACTGACAGATAAATTAAAAAGTTTTAAATTGACTGACAGACCACCGTTTGGACACGGAACCCTAAGATAAACACTCTTTCTAAACGTTGTTAAGTTGCATAATGGCCAGAAACTAGTCTGTTACAGCGTACCGAATATGTTTTCAGCAGGCGACGCGACGGGGTGAAATCTGAAACTGCATTTGTACCAAACGCGAGACTTTGCTGAATATTTAGTTTCAAAGGCTGTACACGTGAAGGCTCATTACTGTACTGTTGTAGGGTTGAACCGACAAACGACTAAGAATATGAGAAATAACTAAGAACATTTACTTTGCTCACCCGCGAACTTATGATAGCTACGTCTATAAGCAACAAGTGTCTGTTCATGCAGCTCTTCCATTTCGATGCTGTAAGAACACACACAAATGACAGATAACCAACTGTTGCCATCACCATACGAAGGAGACGCGTTTAGAACTCAAACAGAGCTCATCTTCAGAGAAACAAAAACATTAACCATGCTACCAGATGTTGCTCTGAAGGTGATCTCCAGTTGACTTCGAAACCTATCAGTGTTATACTTAAATAGGTACGCATTAAGGACCCAAGACTCGAGATCAAATAATTTTTACTACTCATACAAAGTTCTGCCTCGACTGGGGATCGAACCTGGGATCCTAAGCTTTGTAGTCAAGGTCTCCGCTACTCGGTCGACTAAATGCAGTAAGCAGTAGCAGCCCTGCAGAGTCCTGGCAAAGGACCTTTTCACTCTAACTTCTAGTACGTTTTGTACGCTCGCACAAGTTTACCCAGACGCAGTACTTATGAAGTCTGCACTGCACAGAAAAAAAAACATAACTTTTCAATCTTATGAGCATTTAATGACGATCATTAAAACATGAGGAACTTTTTAAATGTATTTGCTGGAATTAACAAAACTTAAGTTTTACTTAATCCATACTTAATATTATAAATGCGACTTAAGTACCTTAAAGCTCGTGGTACATTTCAAATGTAATTTCGCACATGAATTTCGAAAAACTCAGAGGTACGGGCCGGGGTTTGAGAGAGGCCATAGGTCAAACCAATTGGCCACTACGACTTTGGTTTTGTTTGTTGAGTTCTATTGTGAATTACAAGTGAAAGTATTTATAGGTAAACAACCAAAATGCATCTAAAGTAAAATGTTGTGCACCAAAAAAGCCGAAGCAGGACGTATGTAGAGTAAATAGATCATCATCATCATCATGTTAGCCGAAAGACGTCCACTGCTGGATATAGGCCTCCCCCAAGGCTCTCCACTCAGACCGGTCTTGTTCTTTTCGCATCCACCGTGATCCCGCGATCTTAACCAGGTCGTCGCTCTATCTTGTTGAAGGCCTACCGACAGCTCGTCTCCCGGTCCGCGGACGCCATTCGAGAACCTTTTGACCCCATCGGCCATCAGTCCTGCGAGCAATGTGCCCCGCCCACTGCCACTTTAGTTTTGCAATTCGTCGGGCTATGTCGTAACCTTAGTTCTACTGCGGATATCATTATTTCTGATTCTATCCCGCAGAGAAACCCCGAGCATAACCCTCTCCATAGCCCTGAGACTTTGAGCTTCCTCATGAGGCCCATCGTTAGTGCCCATGTCTCAAAACCGTATGTCATCACTGGCAACACACACTGGTCAAAGACTTCAAATACTGCGGTAAAAACATCCCGAGTACACATACATCCCGATAGAAAAAAAAAACTAAAACGAGTTTGGTAGGTAATTGGTATTCGATAAAAGCTAGCATATTAAATAGTTTCATGTTCTAGAACAGTCAGCATTCCTACTCTTAAAAAGGTATACGGAACGAAAAAGAAGTCGTCGACGTAAGACAAAATACCAAACTAGTAAGTTACGGCAATTTCGTTAACAATTCTCATTTCGTCCGATACAACAAAACGATTCTCTATCTATCCAGTTCACTAAATCAATTCGATTCCCTTACATCTACAGTTCAACAATCGGCAATAAACAGCCAAGTGAACTTCTCAAATCAAAGTTCCTGATTTCAGTAAACTGAATAGTTTGTAACAATCTGTTGCCAGGGTTCAAGTGAGATGCTTTGGGCGACTTCATTTCCTTTTCGTGTTGTAGGTTGCACTGGAGTGCAAAGATATATGTACTTATTTAACCTTCCTTGTTTCATTTTTTTCTGGTTATAGACAAAAGGGTAAAGAAGTATAGCGTATACCTGCATGGTAACCTCATCTGTTATAAAATGACTAGGTTAATTTATTTTAGCAGTAATGTAGTAAACTTATTTCATCTCGCATACTCCTTTAACCATATTATATGATTGTTGTGGACGGTTGTAGTTAAGCTACAAACTTTAATTGTGTAGTATAAATGTGTCGATTACAATAGTATTTGTTTGTAATTTGTAACTGTTCCTTAATAAATTAATAAATAAAGAAGATAGTAGGTACCGAGACCTACTCTGTTAGGAAATGATATAACTATGCTGTGTTTGACCTTGATGGAATTGTTGTGAAATTCACTTTGGCCACAAATACAAACAAAATATGAAAAAAAAAATAACAAAAAATGGAACCGACTTCAAAAACTGAAAATAATTTGCTACTAGTTTGAAGTCGGTGCCTCAGCACGAACCAGCAGGAGTGATTGAAGCCCATGATATAGTATTTGAAGTCAAAAGTCTTTGACCAGTGTGTGTTGCCAGTGATGCATACAGATCTGAGACGTGGGCGCTAACGATCTCATGAGGAAGCTCAAAGTCACTCAAAGGGCTATGGAGAGGGCTATGCTTGAGGTTTCCTTGCGGGATAGAATCAGAAATGATGATATCCGCAGTAGAACTAAGGTTACCGTCATAGCCCGGAGAATTGCGAAACTCAAGTGGCAGTGGGCGGGGCACATTGCTCGCAGGACTGATGGCCGATGGGGTCAAAAGTTCTCGAATGGCGTCCGCGGACCGGGAGACGAGCTGTCGGTAGGCCTCCAACAATATGGAGCGAAGACCTGGTTAAGATCGCGGAATCGCGGTGTATGCGAAAAGTACAAGACCGGTCTGAGTGGAGAGCCTTGGGGGAGGCCAGCCTACGTCAGTACTATTATATATTCTGCGATATCTGCGGTCCAGCAGTGGACGTCTTTTGGCTGACATAATGATATAGTAGGTACTCGTATGTTGCTGGGGTAGACGACATAGTTCCACTCCTACTGGGTCTTGCTGAGGCACCGAATTCAAAGTAGTAGAAAAATATTTTCGAGGTGTTTGAAGTCGGTTCCATTTTTTGTTATTTTTTATTATTATTACAAATTTAGCTTTTCAAAGTTTTGATTTAAAAAAAAACCTCCAACTTTGGAATATGACAAAAAAATTAATGCGATTCGGACAGTTTATTTCCAGTATTAGCAGAACTTTGCTTCTTAGCAAAATGTACACTTAGTGCGATAAATTTAACTATATTGTTTACTAACAGACAGCCAGACAGATGGTTGTGCAATAAGATTTACCTTCCTAACAAATCCCAAGGTTTTGGGACAACTGGAATTACTCTATATATAAAGCCGCTTTACTACATAGTTAAATAAGACACTGAACTCAATCAGCGCTTGGTATTCTTTTTTTTAGTAATAAGGAGCGTATTACTTTCTTTAGGCTTGAAATGAAATGAACCAGTCCTTTATTAAAATCGCTTCAGTTTATCCTATCTCCCCGCTGCCGCTTTTAATATTAAGTACAACCGCTGCGATCAATCGGTCGGCCAGTCCCTTGAGAACTTTAGCTCTTCCAATTCTATTATTACTCCACTCTCGGTAACGGAATACAATTAATTATTATCTTCTTATCAAATATTTGTTCGCGTTATAAGTTGTTCAGGTAATCTTTGTTGTTATGATACTTGTGGGAAGTTTTCGCGATGATCTCGAACGAATGGAAGCTTTTTTTAAACATACCCCTGCCCGTTTGCACGTGCTCGTTTGCCATCCAGTCGAATAAAAAAAAAATTGCTGACTTTTGTACTATCGGTGACAGATTTTTTTTTATTCGACTGGATGGCAAACGAGCAAGTGGGTCTCCTGATGGTAAGAGATCACCACCGCCCATAAACATCTGCAACACCAGGGGTATCTTAGATGAGATACCTCAAGTTGGTGGTGACTCTTGATAAAGTAAATTAAAATTGACTATTTAAGAATAAGATGAATAGATTATGCTTCCGAAAGTGTTTATTTATTGGGAAGGGGTCTTTGAATTATAATTTTACAGTATTTTGGCCACGTTTTAGATTACAGAATTACTGGAGAGATGTTTTGGAGAGTTGGCCAAAAAAATTGACTTTTCGTGAGCAAAATATCAATCTGGCTGTCTCCTACCTATATAAACGCATTTCAAATCCCGATACCGGTGTCGAAGGACACCAAACGTTCGCTTGGTTAATTAAGTACCATAATTATTACAGCACATGTTAATTAGGTATGCAGCATTTACAAAAGTCGTGAACACGGAGGTCGTCATCGTATCGTCTACCCAGCATTTTGTCTTTGTGCCATGTTAACTTATTGTTACTTGTGTTAAAAGAGTATATAGATATTAAATGACTTAATATTATAAGTATAAGGTCTGCATTTGCTTTGTTCATGTTCAATGGGCTTCAAATCCATTATTGATCGCGGTACTTCTATCATCATTCATCATTCATTCATCATATCATTTAAAATGAGTGAAGAGAATCAAAATTTTGTCATTCATCGGATTCCGCTTCCGAATGTGGACGTCGAGATTTCCCCTGGGGTCGCAGTGTAAATAACGGCGCTGCCCACCGCGGGTCAGATTCAGAACACACCCAGTTTTAATTGATCGTATTTCACTAAGTTTCCAACTAGTTATGGGGCAGAATTGTTTTATGGGGGTAAGGTATGGCGTAATGAACGTTCCCATCGCGGACCTGGATAGGTGCCAATTAATGTAAATTTAATATAGTTTGATGTGATTAACTTGATAAATTTAATAGGCCTAGCGTCAGTGCTGGGTTCATGTTTATGTTGAGGCAAATTGAGTGGTTGTGTGCTGGAAATGGAATTCAATGAATATCACTTGATGAGAAAAACCATATCTTAAGTTTTGTTATTTTAATAGAATATGTGAAAAAAAATATTATTTTTTACTACTTTTCAGTTTATTTACAATACAATACAAATACTCTTTATTGTACACCAGAAATAGTAAGCGATGCAGAAAAAAAGATACACAGAAAAAAAAAAATTACAAGGTAAGCAATAGGCGGCCTTATCGCTTAAAAGCGATCTCTTCCAACACACAACACATACACAATTAAGACAAATAATACCAACAAACATTAACATAATGACAATTAAGAACAATAAAATAAATAATACATTAAATTAAAAAAAAACCTATACTAGACTTAAAAAACTCACATAAAATAAATATAAAAACCTAAAACTAAAACAAATTACTTAAAGGGCACCCCTTACGCAAGGTTCCGAAGATGCTGGCGGCGTTTCCTCTTTGAACAGCTAAGCTAATTCTTTGTCCGAGGAAACTAATCTTCGGTCACCTCCACGTCTGCTAACCTTTTCTAGCTAGTGATAGTGAGATAGTTTCTCTGAAGAAAAATTATAATCTACAACGAGAGTATCCGACGCAGAATTAAGGTCATCAACATAGCTCAGAGAATTAGCAAGCTGAAGTGGCGGTGGACTGGCCATATCTGCCGAAGAAACGATAGCGGGTGGAGTGAACGAGTTCTTGAGTGGAGACCGCGTCTCGGCAAACGTAGTGTAGGACGCCCTCCGGCGTGGTGGAGTGAAGATCTGTGAAAGGCTCCTTTTATTAGCTGGATGCGTCGATCTGATGACATAGCGCAAAGTAACTGATGTAACTTAGTTTTAGTACTAGTTTTACTTTTATAACTGTAAGGTGGTGGTGCTTCTGGAGCCAAAATAAATGTCTCTTTCTTTCTTTCTTTCATTGGGGGAGTTCTATAGGCTGATTATGATGATGCCCATCTGTATCAGGCATTTTAGTAGCTGGCTAGCACCCGAACATAGCGGTGAAAGCAGTGTAAGTAGCTGCGTTTCCGAATAATAAGAGGATAAAAACAATATGCATAAGAAAGTTGGATTTCATGGGGCATAGTTATTTTTGCATACATACTATGTAAGAACGTACGTATGAGTAACGTTCCGAACATATTCAGTCATCACTGTATCAATTCCTTAGCAACTCGTGACGATATTAAGTCAGCAGATGGCTTAATATTACTTGGAGACTAATAATGACGATATTAATAAAGTTCCCCTTCGAGTGGTTGTTATTGTCTTGTTTCCTTTATCGAGGTATTTCATTACCCGACTCTTAAGGTAGGCTGTTAGACGAACAAAGGAGCGGCCACACCGGTGCTCAAAATACGCTGACGCGCATGTGACGCACGGTAAACGCACGGACGAGTCACATGCGTAATTTTTTCATCGCGTACCGTATATGTAAGTTCGGTATGTATATGTAGGTTGATGTTACTCGAATCGTGCTCGAGTCCAACATAAAAAATGCATCTCTTTAAATACCCACAGCTTGCCTAAAACCCACTTGTAGGTAAAAATAAATCTTGATTTAGCGTTAAGCTTAGTTTAGTAGTGTCAAAATGTATGGAACTGTCAAGCTTAAGCCAGGCTTAACAACTAAATCTAGATTTATTTTTACCTGCAAGTGGGTCTAAGACGTTGCTTGGATGACACTTCTACCATAGATTGTGGAATCAGGAAGGACATTTTCTTCCGAATTAAAAAAATCACACGTCCCTGCCCTAACGAGTACCGAGAACTCACAATATTAGGTTTCCAAGATTGCGATTTTCTTGCAAGATTTCATTCCGTACTCCACAACGCTGTCAAAAATATGCTGAGACGTATCGTAGATGCAGCGACGGCACTTATGGGTCATATTTTTATCGTTTAAAGTCCACATAACTGTTAAAAAACTTTGACGCTCTGTAAAATAGTGCGTCTTTTTATTTAAGCATCGATTTGGAAGTTATGTGTCAAGAAAGTTACAAATATGCCACGTGACCACCATTATGGTGCGTAACCGTTTTTAACAAAGGTGTGGACGGTACGCATTGAAATCTTGACGCATGATGCACGTTCTTGAGATTATGGTGCGTCAGCGTATTTGTGCTCTTGTCTGGTCGATCCTTAGCTATTCTGGATTAAGCTTGTCTGTAATTTTACTAGAATGTAATAGAATAGAGTACATACTCATTAATAACGTGATACTCGTAGGATTCAATGAGGTCCTAATCGAGAAGGTATGAGTGCCTTTATATTATTATTAAGTTGGCTTTTGTAAAAGTACAAGCGGCAAAAGAGAGAAGTCCCCGTGTATCTGTATATGGATAGTTCTACGAGCGTTTCAACAGCTATCAGTTTCTTGTCGCTTATACTGAAAAATGAGTCAGAAAGATTGGAAAGATTTTATAAAACGGCCCATGGCCGATCGTCAAATCCGTCAGATCAAGCCATTCCTAGGCATCGTAAAATGCCGCCATTTCATGATATGTCAAAAAAGTTGACCAGGCATATCACGATGTGCCTGAGTAACAATAGGTACGGCAGATCGATTAGAGCAACGCATTTGTCGATGTAGGCGGCCAATTGTAAAATGATCGCCGACATATAGAAACTGACCTATGCAGTTTTTTACAACTGTGCTGGCGACCGGAGCAAGACCAAAAATCAATTTTCTCGAGTGACACCGTAGTTCACTGTACGGTAAACTAAAGACCGCTCCGGTACCGGAACGTAATAATATAAGCTTATTAAAACGCAAACTAGGACAATAAATCTGTCTACAACTTAACGCGAATTTCGTTAAAGAATAAAATATAAATTATTTGCTAATAAAATCAGTGTTGCCAGACGGGTTTTACGTTCCGTTACGCACAGCTCTTAAAAATAGTACGCAAATTCCAGTTTGAGTACGCAGTACAAAAGGGTATAGCCCTGTAAGGATGGCGAAACTGCCTTTGACGAGAAAGTGCTTTTCCTTTGGCTCGGATAAATGTCTTTACATACGTTGTAATTTGACCAAATTTTAGCCCCGAAATGGCCGTGGTTTTTGAGATTAAAAAAAAGGAAAAACGTTTTTATTTTTTATTTACCAAACTAGTGGCCCGATTTTCATGAAATTTTTATATATTATGTAGAAAATTAAGAGCGTTTTTTTTTTCTAAAAAAAAATCAATTAATTTTATATTTAAGTAAAAAAAAAAACATTTTTTTAATATTCATAATTATTTTTTTTTACTTGCGAGGTGGCGACACCTACCAATATCAGATATATTATGACCCATTTAATACTCTAATACATATATTTTTTTCAAAAACATTCATTTGGATCATCAGGTTAAAACAAGCAAATTTGTAACATCTCATACATAGCTTTCCCTTTACTACGTACCTACGTATAGGTTTCAGTAGCAGTCAGCACATTACGAAGTAACTGATAGAATTCAAGGTTTCAGAAAATTCGAATAACCTCCATAATCTCTTCTTTAGTGGCTCCAAGAAGCTGGAGTCACAGCGGCCACACCCCGGTAAACCACGACAGTGGGCTAAACCCAAAGAGGGGGACTACATCTGCGAAAACCAGCAGAGTAGTTAACGGAAGATTCTCTGTAAGATAATAAGTCTGTATTGATAACCTTTTTTTTTTGGCGATATAGCAGGGTAATGCGAGAAACCTTAAGGACGTCTGTCAGAATCCATATAGTGACCTGCGGCCTTCTCGCTGCATCTCAACCTCTGCTGATCGTACCGGTTTGCCGGTCCATTGGGCTACAGAGGTGGGGACGAGTGAAGTGGACTTGCACCAGCGCAACCGCTTGTTCACTATAAATAAACTCACGCGCAGATGACCCTAGCTATTCTTTTTGGATCCGAGCTAGAAAGTCCTGCGGCGATGGGGTGCTGGTGGTGGGGTTAAGGTATCGATGTACCGAGGCCTTAGTTGGCACCCTGCACGTAGGCGGCTAGGAGAGAGTGGTCGCTCTTGGAATCGACCGAGGTGGGACTCTGAGTTCGGCAGCACGACTGGCGACAAAGCAGCCCTATTTAGGATCGCTCTGCTTTCCTCTGCACGGAGGAGGGGCCTAGAAAAGGTGTCCCAAAAATAGTCCGCTTCATCCATTACCTAAGTGCCTAACCGCGTGCACTTGGGCATCAATAAAAGCGGTCGAAATACACGGAAGGAAAATAAGGGAATAGGGTAGATACTACGTAAAAGAAACGAAATCAGTAAATATAATAATTTGGTTTGTTATAATAACAAAAATACCCTTAGCTCAAACGAAATATCAAGTCTAAACATACGAATGTATGCTGCTGCATACGTTTTATTCAAGTACTTACATTTTCCGCTAGGGAAAGACGATATTCATTGTCCAAATAATGCGTGCAATATTTACGAAACAGTTCGCAAATTAATTTATCACACTGAAAACTTAGTGTCTTTGGAGATTTTAGGAATATTTTCCTTATGAACTCGTATTTATTCATTGATATTAATCCATCAAATTCTGGCAGACTCTGTTTCAATATTTTAACGCTTCGTGAAAAATACTTGATTTCCCGCCACATTTCTTTTTAATTAACTTTTTTTAAATTATTAAGCCAAACTGCATACAGCCACGGTTATAATCGATAGCGTAGACTAAATTCACATTCGAAATTCGAATTTTCTGGAACCTTGAATTCTATCTGTTACTTCGTAATGCTGACTGCTACTGAAACCTATACTTAGGTACGTAGTAAAGGGAAAGCTATGTATGAGATGTTACAAATTCGCTTGTTTTTACCTGATGATCCGAATGAATGTTTTTGAAAAAAATATATGTATTAGAGTATTAAATGGGTCATAATATATCTGATATTGGTAGGTGTCGCCACCTCGCAAGTAAAAAAAAAAATTATGAATATTAAAAAAATATTTTTTTTAAGTACTTAAATATAAAATTAATTGGATTTTTTTTAGAAGAAAAACGCTCTTAATTTTCTACATAATATATAAAAATGTCATGAAAATCAGGCCACTAGTTTGGTAAATAAAAAATAAAAACGATTTTCCTATTTTTTATTATCTCAAAAACCACGGCCATTTCGGGGCTAAAATTTGGTCAAATTACAACGTATGTAAAGACAATTATCCGAGCCAAAGGAAAACCACTTTCTCGTCAAAGGCAGTTTTGCCATCCTTACAGGGCTATACCCTTTATTGACAAACTGTGCTTTATGCAGTAGTTATAATCATACAGTACAGTCAAATTAATCGTCCTTGGTCAAACTAAATCAAACTGTAATTTATCAATTATATGTTCGATTTTGCCTTGACTATTATGGTGAATTTGTAAACTAGCTTGGCCATTGTCTGTCAGATTTGTCAGTGTCACTTGCTTGTCAGTGCGACAGCCACAGATAATCTATAGAAGTATTAGTAGATAAAATTTTTTGGGAGCGTTCCAAAATAAAATCGGAAAACCTAAAAAATATATTTCTGTCATGTGGAGTAACAGCTAGGCTGTCAGGTTCTAAAATATAAAAATAGTACGCAAATCGACCGATGAGTACGCGAGTACGCAAGGCCATAAAATAGTACGCATTGCGTACTATTGCGTACCCATCTGGCAACGCTGAATAAAATTGACGTACTACGTAATCAGAACAGCGGGGTGTTCGCTTCTCTAGAAATACTGATGGTAAGCTATATTACTAAATTAGGTCGCACTGTCTAGCCTGAGGCCTTGGCCATATTTGAATACATAATTTAAGGTTTTAATACTAAGTTGAGTGATTTTAGGGATCTTTAAGCCCCAAAAGGAAAAAAGAAACCCTTATGGGCATTTGCCAAGTTATGACTTTGGGAGAGCTTTGATAAAAATTTAGGTCTCAAAACGGAAAGACAGAAATAGGCTTGCGTTTGACGCCTAATGGTAAGTAAAGATGAGGATTAAGGTCTTGGTCGTTCTGTTCTAACCCCCGCCGCCCGCGCGCGACGTGCAGCTTCCGCCCACCGCAATGCTTGAAAACAACTAACTAAAGACGCCGCGTCAGTGTTGCTAACTCCTAGAAATGCTAAACTCAAAATCAAAAGTCGCTAAAATTCATTCCACCAGGAGCGAACGGACTCAGGACTTTGTCTGGGAGAGACACAAGAGGTCACAAGTGGTCTGAAAGGTTGGGATACGAAAAAAAACAACTTAAATAGAAGATTTCCGAATTCACTGAAAGTTTTTTTTTTTTTTAAATAGAGCATAAACGAATAGAGCTTTAATTAAATAAAATTTGGATTTGATGCGCAAGCGCGTTTGATGCTGTAGATCTCTTGGCACTGTATAATTCTCGTCGTCGTCAAGTTGAGATAAAATAAGATAAGATAAGATAAGTTGAGTTGAGATTATTGGCCCTAGAATTGTTCATTAGCGTCCCACGTTTATATAGCACAACGGAAAAACAAGTCACAAGAATTTTAATCACGCTAAATTCAGTATCGGTGTTGTTTTAATTTTTCATAAAAAAACAACACTGGGCATCACCCCTTTTTATAATGCCTGCGAAGACACCAATGGCAAAAAAACGCTAAATATTCGCCCGGCAGATAATAATGCAAGTGACTGTATTATCATTTAATGTAGCTTATAATTGTGTAATGGAAGTTCACGTTAAGTACTATAAATTAATTACCATACATAACTCGGACGTCGTAAACACCTGAATGGAGCAGGTGTACTAAAATTACTTTAACAACTTTTCACACCTAACAAAATGCAAACACCTACCGGACATTGTTGAGGACAAACTTTCAGATTTAGTTTTCAACCAGCGATAGAGGGTAACTGGCAGCCAGTTTACTAAGATCCCCTGCTTTTAACGCTAAGGGTTGATTTGTAAGGGTAAGGGATGTCTTGGTTTATTGGTGTGTGTAAACTTTATAATTGGCCATAACCCTCCAATATGTAGCTCTTGTCGGGGTAGTAATTAAGCAGTCCATTTGTACCAGCAACTGTGACAGTACTCGGGATTGACTTGTCAGAAATTAACCGTCCCGAACCTTTTGAAGCGGTTCTAAAATTAACTGCTGTCTGTGACGTATCTCAAATTAAAACTTTTTTGTTTTATTATCTCACTCATCTATATCGATAGGACATCAAAGCAGCAGAGCAAAGCGAGCAGAGCGGTGGCGCGTTGTGCGCGTGTTTCGGCAGCCGCCGAGTAGCGTGCTTGAAGAAGGCTTACGAAATAGCCCGAAACAGTCGAGCTAAACTCGATTTAAGACGTGAGTTATCCGTTACTATACATATGTATATACTACTAAATAGGTATAAGTGTAAATTTAATTGGTGTGTTATTTTTTTCCAGGATGAGCTTTGATCATTCCGCGATGTATATTTCACCATCCACAATAATAAATCGAGAACCCGAGCAACAAAGGAAGTCAAGAAATTATAATTCGAAGCTAACCAACCAGAAGTTGGAAAACCCCGACATTGTCACTTCAAAGTTCAATATCTCAAAAACGGCTGAACTGATTTTGATAAAACTTGTCTATGAGCCATTGTTAGAAAACCTGCTTTCAATTTAAAAAAAACGGCATTCAAATCGGTTTGCCCGGTCTAAGAGCTACGGTGCCACAGACACTCATAGCGGTCATGTTTGCGTCGGGGGTTAAAAATGAGGGTTTTTTCTACAGGCTACTTGGAGCTATCGTAAGGTCCGTTTCACAACTTTGACATTTACGTCACATGTGTGATTGGTTCAATTACTAAATGAGCCAATCGCAGCAAGACTGTTACGTCAAAAACCTTTTGATACTAACGTCATCTAGCGATATTTCACCTATCAAAAAATCCTCACTACATATTTTCCAATAAAGGTTGTTTAATCCCTGCTATAATTTAAAAAATCCTTTTCTTCTTTTATAGCTAGAAAAATCTTAAAAATAAACCAATGATAGTTTTCAAAAAGTTAGTGCTTACTTAAATCCAGTATCGTGTCGCGTGACTGTGCCAAGTTAGGGTTCCTAGGCTGCGCCAATTTAAGGCCTGGATTAACTGAGACAGCTTGACGGGTACGTGGCGTGTTTGTCTTAACCCTAAATATGGATCTAGTCTAATAGATATGGCTTGCTTGGGTTTTATCAGAAACTGTGTAGTAAGGTCTCATCATCACCATCATATCAGCCGTAGGACGTCCACTGTTGAACATAGGCCTCTCCCGTAGACCTCCAGTTGCTTCGGTTAGGAGCGGCTGCATCCACCGTGAACCCGCGGAATTAACCAGGCCATTGGAGCAGAGCTGTGAAAAGAGTGGATTGATTCATTACACACTTCACCTCTCTGCTTCGCTCGTCTCTGCTTGACTGTTTCTATTGAAGTGGTGCGGAGACGAGATGTGGATTTTACCAATCATCATCATCATGTCAGCCGAAAGACGTCCACTGCTGGACATAGGCCTCCCCCAAGGCTCTCCACTCAGACCGGTCTTGTGCTTTTTGCATCCACCGCGATCCCGCGATCTTAGCCAGGTCGTCGCTCCATCTTGTTGGAGGCCTACCGACAGCTCGTCTCCCGGTCCGCGAATGCCATTCGAGAACCTTCTGACCCCAGCGGCCATCAGTCCTGCGTGCAATGCCCCGCCCACTGCCACTTCAGTTTCGCAATTCTTCGGGCTATGTCAGTAACCTTAGTTCTACTGCGGATATCATCATTTCTGATTCTATCCCGCAGAGAAACCCCGAGCATAGCCCTCTCCATAGCCCTTTGAGTGACTTTGGCCTTCTTATGAGGCCCATCGTTAGCGGATTTTACCAATATGATTGGTCAATTCCTACACGTCTCCTTTCTGCTCCGCTCGTCTTCGCCTAAATGGACTGTACTATTTGAACGTTTTCTTTGTGGATCCGAACCAATTTGATCAGTTGAGTTTGAGGTCGTTAAAGTTTTTTGTTTCATCCAGCCGAAATATGTCCATGTTGCAGGGAAGGCCAGCGTGCAGTAAAATTTCCTCGAATTCAATGCAGTTGACAGTCGGGGGCGGCCATTTTCTTTCCATTCAAAAATTGCCAAGTACAATTAGATTCGGCTCCTATGGTAACCTCGTTAACTTTGGTTGATATGCTACTGTAGCGATGAATGAAGATTGAAATTACGTAGGTATATTTATGTCTATCAAATTTATAGAAAAAGATTGTTGTAGAGTTAGCCAGTGTTTGGCCCAGTAATACCTATTTACTTGCAGTACAGACGTCTAAAATATGACCAATTTCGGCTGTGTGTAGGCAGTATAAGGTCTGAAGAGAGAGATGTGGAAATCTACATCCTGTTGTCCGTTTTATTCTGTTTTTAGTATACGTTATAGTGGCCACAGTAATACATAATCTGTGAATGTTTAAGTGTCTAATTATTATGAATCGATAGATAGAGACCTGTGTGACAGACGGACGGACAGACAGACAGACACCAGAGTCTCAGTAATAGAATTCCATTGGCACCCTTCGGATACGGAACCCTAAAAAGCACAATAATGTGCCAACTAGTATAAAGCGGGAAATATTGAGAGAGAGAGAGAGAGAGAGACATTTATTTATACATACTTATTGACGCAAATGTTACAAGCCTGGACATGATTTTAGTGAGAAACTATTAAATGAAGCTCTAAAGGATGTATTTATGAGGTACGCGTTGCGTTTTGCAGTAGTTCTTGTATTATTACAGCTACAGGTTAATTTAATGCACGCTGCAAAGCCAGCAGCCGCGGGCGAATGGGAAATAGCTAATTATCAAGTTGCTGCAAGTTGCCTCCTATGCGTCGGGCTATGGCTCCGCGTTGGGAACGAGTTTGTGTGGAAACAAACAAATAATAACACGGCTATAGCACGGAATTACACATGTTTATGCTGTGACATCAAGGCGTGATAGTTAGTAAGTTTATACTTAATGTTTATATAGAATGAGAATTGTGACACTTATTATAGTGTACGCGATTTTTAGGAACTTTTATCTAACGTCATATGTATTTTGATGACCTGATAGCCTAGTGGTTAGAGAACCTAACTACGAAGCTTGAGGTCTTGGGTTGGATCCCTAATCGGGGAATTTGAATAAAAAATACGTATGTTTCTGAGTCTTGAGTGTTTTATAATCTTGTTACACAGTTGAGTCTTTGGTCATGTATACTTACATTTCGTTTCATTACGTTTTATCTTCATTTTATTATTATTACTTATGAAAAAATTTTGTTTCTACTGTTTTATTGTATAAATTCTGTTATCACTGTGTATGTATTGTGTAAGAATATCGCCGAAACCGCAGTTACTCAAACTCAGGCCCTCAAGACACAGGTTTACTTTAGTTTGGGGGTCAGAATATTTGACCGTTCCCGCGGCTTCTCTACACATTTTATTTTGCTTCAAGTTGATTGTACAATAAATCATTTTATTTATTCATAATGTATTAAGTATGTTTATATCTTTTTAGGTACCTATATTCATCCATTGCGTTTTACCCATAACACAATCGTTACTTACTTTTGGGACTAGGTCAATTGGTGTCCCATGTCCCGTGATATATACATACGTTTCACAATTGGGCACGGAGACCTCAGAATAAATGAATGAGGCCTGGTTTGTACATAAAAAAATCCATGTTCCAAATAACGAAAAAGAAATCCATTTTGCCCTAGACTAGTTTAATATGCTGTTAGTTATATCACATTCGTTAATGAAAATGTGACTTCTGCTAAGAACTCTGAAACATTATCCAGTCAGTACAAAGCACAGGCGTATTATTCATTTAATACCATTGAGGGATAACATTGAAACGTGAACCATTTTTATTTTTAAATTTAAGATTGCATGTGGACTTCAGCTTTAGATTAAGTTAATATTCGCAAAGGCTACGAAGTAATGTGGGCATGGGATGGGAGAGCTTTTAAATTATTGATCGCTCGCATATTATATCAATAAAGACGTGAGGTGACATCTATTGAAACTATCGTATGTTATCCAAACCATTAATAATTTCGAGTGGGTAATGTGATGGTAATAATCAACAAATTCGGCACAGGGAGCCAAGAGGCGCATTCCGTACAACGTACTCGAAAGTTTTTCGTTTTTAAAAATGTCTCAGTTTACGTCGAACAAACGCTCTGATAGTAAAAACAAAAAATACACTACTGTTGTTTGAAAAAAAAGAAAGATGTTAATTGATTATTAACATTGATTCCTGACATTTAATGTATGTCTAGTGCTTAAATGCACGTGCTGATGACTGGAATAAGTTTTTCACACCTTTCATTCAGAAAAGTAACTTTTCCCCCTGACAAGAGGGATCAAAGTGCAACTTTTCTGTTAAAGACTTTTCCAAGTTCAGTTTTTGAAGTTGATAATTATAAAACAACGCCATTTTATATGCTGGTTGCTCTTTAATTATACTTAAAATTTGTTTTTTTTTTTCCAAGTTTCTTAATGCTCGGTGTGAAAGATTGTATGAGTCACTCGGGAGCAAAATTATTTTCATCTTGGCCGTTAACACTTGAATCCCTCATTACGCTCAGGATTCTACTTTAGACTCCCTCGCCAAGCCCAGGATTCTATTGTGGAATTCTTCGTTACATTCTGGATTCAATGTACCGCCATCGCCGTAAATACACCATTTTGCTCCCTTGTGAAACAAATAACTATTTTGTTCGAGGGACAGCTGAAGAACTCCTGACTATATAATGTAGCTCCTGGTTACTTATTCCAGACCTTTCATATCTCACCTATAAGTACATCTAGTACGTTAGTGTAAGTATATTACACATTTGAATAAAAATAGATGAATATGAGCTACATAAATAATTGCAACGCCCGCAGGAATAATCCCACACTCGTGTTATATAATTACTCAAAACCTGATTCAAAGTCCGTTTACAGATGCGAGAAATATTGTGCTGGTGCATTACATTGCGGGGGTGACGAGTTTCCTAAATATAAATGGTCGTTCTAGCGCCGCAATGTAGTTTGTTGCACTTTGTCATACGAGTTAGTATTTAACTGTGGTACAATTCTATACGAGTAAATAATACTGGCAAGTACCGATTCATCCCTTCACTACGTCAAAATTCTACCCCCTTTCCCTTACCCTACTATCCAACTCTTTTATGGTCTAACCGGGGGTAGGAGAAAAAACCATTCACATTCGTTCATCTCTGCGGCGCGTTGGGTCGAGCTCCTGCTCCCTTCGACGTTTTCTTCGCAAAATAAGATACGAATCCAGCATAAAACACCCTGGGGTGGAAGAATCAAAGAAGAAAAGCAAGCGTCCAACAACATCCAGCACGCAAGGGGGAGAAAATTCGAACCAGGTTAGACCCCTTCATTTTCCTTCTACTTCGCCTCCCCAAATACACTTATTTAAAGATGTTAGTAGTGCGAAATTTTTCTTTAATATAGCCAAGATAGATGCGCTGCAAGAAACTTGTAGCATCTTATTCTGGACTATGTCCTTTGGCCGTTGGGGTCGAAATATTCTCGAATTGAGACCGTGGATTGACAAGCGCAGCGTAGTCTGGGTATGAGATAGATGACCTGGTTCAAACCGCGGGTTCACGGTGGATGCAGGCCGTTTCCAACCGAAGAAACTGGAGGTCTATGGGGAAGGCCTATGTCTAACTTCTTTGATGATAATGATGATTTTCTAGAAGCGTCTTCCTGGACAAACATTAATGCCATTACCAATTCACAAGATGCTCTACAGTACCGTTTGTGAATAAACTTAAAGACTCAACATAAGTCTGACTTCATAAATATTATCTAGTAAAGTCACCAGCACCAATATCTGACACAACAAGCGTGCGATACGACTTTATTTCTATGGCCGGAAGGACGTGTTAGATATTTTTGCATGCTTCGCTGTGGCAGATATTAATGCTGGTGACTGTACACCTCATATTGCATTCGCTTAGGGCAAATAGTTAGGTGGCTTGGCGGGCTTTGCTCAATTAATGTTAATAGTTACGTAATGTTTGTTTGAGCATTCGGTTGAAGCAAGAGACTGTTGAAAAAGCAAGTTTGCGTTTGATGGGTTTTAGATATAAAGTAGAATGTGTGAAGGGATAAGAAACATTTATCTGAAAAGATAGCTTACAAAATTTTTTTAATCAATTAATGGGGTAAACTAACTCAACCGTCCGTTGAAGTATTCAGATTATTTTAAAATACTTAGAGTATCCGTATTATTATAAATGCAAAAGTGATTCCTGTCTTCCTGTCTGTCTGTTTGTGACCTCAGTAGGTACGCTTAGAGCGCTGAACTAATTTAGACTATATTTGCTCTGAAGATTGTTTGAGAGCCTGGGATGACATATCTAGGCATAGATAGCTTATATCCCGGAAAATTACATAAATCCCGCGGGATAGCGGTAAACGTAATCTTTGCAGTAGTCGCGGGCAACAGCTATTATAATAATAAATCAAGATAATAGATATCTTCAATTTTATACAAAATAATCAATATCTGAGAATCCTGATGTACTAAATAGAGCCTGTTCTAGATCTCTCTTTAATTATGGCGGTGGCCAGCCGCCACGCGATTATTAAGTTAATTGAAAGTTAGATTGTAAGCGTGGTGACTGTGATTCGCGTATAGGCAGGATAAGTTTAAGTAATAATTATTTATTACTTACTAGAGTATACTAGAGTTTAGATTTTTAGTAGAGCTAAGGTTACCGACATAGCCCGAAGTATTGTGAAACTGAAGTGGCAGTGGGCGGGGCACATTGCTCGCAGGAATGATGGCCGATGGGGTCAAAGGGTTCCTGAATGGCGTCCGCGGACCGGGAGACTAGCTGTCGGTAGGCTTCCAACCAGAAGGAGCGACGACCTGGAAAAGATCGCGGGATCGCGGTGGATGTGAAAAGCACAAGACCGGTCTGAGTGGAAAGCCTTGGGGGAGGCCTATGTCCAGCAGTGGACGTCTTTCGGCTGACATGATGATGATGTATTCGTATCCGTATCCGATCATGTTGAAACCAATTTTCGTTGAAAGTATTTATTAATTATCTTTCCATATTTTTTGTACTTATTTATTAGTTACCTTTCCATATTTTTGCACATTTTTTGGGCAGACGGTTTACAAGATAGAGGGGAGGGACTTATTGGGAATTATTAGAATTTACCTTTATAGTTTTTGTGGTACTAGTCGTGGCAATGAACTTTTAGGCAAAGTTAGGCGGCGGAACGTATACCTATACAATTACACCTTGTTAAAAAATTGACTACTTGCCTTTCTCGACTAGCAATCCTACTTCCAGTATCTCGCGTGGCCACCGCCACTCGGCGGTAGTCCGGCAAACATTACGACTTAATCTCGACAGGATTGCCAGTTATCTGTCCTAGTGCACTCGCTCGCATAATTGCAGCTTTTTACTTGCCTTACCGTGCAGTTAATTACTGGGTGGCTCACATTGTTTCATTAGTTCGAGTTTATATCTGGCTTCCGTAAGTTAATTAAAAGTTTTTTTTTACGGCTATCATAATTAAGTTTTGCAGCACAGGACTGATGGCCGATGGGGTTAGAAGGTTCTCGAATGGCGTCCGCGGACCGGGGGACGAGCTGTCGGTAGGCCTCCAACAAGATGGAGCGACGACCTGGCTAAGATCGCGGGATCGCGGTGGATGCGAAAAGCACAAGACCGGTCTGAGTGGAGAGCCTTGGGGGAGGCCTATGTCCAGCAGTGGACGTCTTTCGGCTGACATGATGATAATTAAGTTTTATTTTGTATTTACTTGGCTCGGCGGGGAGTTCGAATATTTTAGTATATTTTCCTAAAGAACAAACTGATGCATGTATGTGTACACCAGGGTAGAACCTTTTTATAATAGATTTCACTATGTTAATTTTTTTTAATAAATAACTACTATTAGCGTAGAAAGAAAGAAACAGTTTGCAAGTCATGAACCCACAACATATATACATACTTACAAATTAAATCGAAGATTAAATAATAACTCTTAAACATTAGTTTCAAATAGTTTCCTTCTAATGCTAAAAGTTTATTAAGTCTATGTTATTTTGCCTTTTATGCGTGTCATAATAATATACTTATTTACTCTACGTTCCTTTCTTATTATAACTCCAAATAACTGTCAAAAAATATTCATGTATCCCTATAATCCCTAATGGGTCTGATTATTTATTCATCTGTCTTATAACGTCTCAGCTATACACAAGTTCTCCGTATTTCTCGTTTAATGTATAAAGGTAATAGAGAAAAAGCAGAAGTTAAAAGGAATTTAATATGACGGTAACAGAGTAGGTTCCGAGGGAAGTATGCACAAATCCATTACGAAGAATCCCTGGAGCCTGGCAGTTTTCCGTTTCGGAAATTACATTAAAAAGGAATACTTCCCTTTCAATAACTATGGACAGGCAGAAAGAGCAAGGAATTTATTTTAGCGTGTCGTCGATAAATGCGCTTTGCAACTTTGATGCAATTATTTGACTCCCGATTGCGATTCGCGTTCTTTCTGAAATCGTTTTTTTTATATGGAATATTTTGAAAGGTCTTCGACTGGTTTTGGAATTTTGATGAATCTATTAAACTGAAATAAAGGGTGTAATTTCGCAATCGTAAATCCTTTAAGGTCGTTATAGGCTTATTTGTAAAGCAATAGCTATTTGAGTCATAAAGAAAAATGGACTAGTTTAATTAAAGTAATTCGCCCTTTTTTTCTATTTCTCTTATAACTAACATGGTATGTTTTGTTTGTTAGTATAGTATGGAACCTATTTTCTGAATTCAATGATTTTTATTTTTATTTGAAATGGGAAGTATTTCGCCACCCATTCAACCTCCGCGCACCCTGCTCTATGGTGGTGCATAGAGCAGAAAAATAAAGAAAAGGAAGAATTATTTCTTCTTCTGCTCTAATAAAAAGCATAACCACGCAAAATATCTTTTTCGCAAGATTGAATTTAATTATCCCGCACCTCATTTCAGTTATTGTGATTACGGTCGCTGTAATGATATTGATATAAGTAGAAGATTTAATTTGAGGTACGTACAGGTAATAAATAAAATAATTAACTTCAAGTACAGTCCACGTCATAAAAAAGTGATAATTTCTGTACCTGGTCGCCCTACGTACAGGTATAGATAAAGAAATAAATTAAGTTCAAGTACAGCCAACGTCATAAATATAAGTGATCATTGTCCCTTTCAGTCGTTACACAATTTCGTATGGTGATTACGGTCGCTGTAATGATATTGATATAAGAAGAAGATTTCATTTGAGGTACGTACAGGTAATAAATAAAATAATTAACTTCAAGTACAGTCCACGTCATAAAAAAGTGATCATTTCTGTACCTGGTCGCCCTACGTACAGGTATAGATAAAGAAATAAATTAAGTTCAAGTACAGCCAACGTCATAAATATAAGTGATCATTGTCCCTTTCAGTCGTTACACAATTTCGTATGGTGATTACGGTCGCTGTAATGATATTGATATAAGAAGAAGATTTCATTTGAGGTACGTACAGGTAATAAATAAAATAATTAACTTCAAGTACAGTCCACGTCATAAAAAAGTGATCATTTCTGTACCTGGTCGCCCTACGCACAGGTATAGATAAAGAAATAAATTAAGTTCAAGTACAGCCAACGTCATAAATATAAGTGATCATTGTCCCTTTCAGTCGTTACACAATTTCGTATGGTGATTACGGTCGCTGTAATGATATTGATATAAGAAGAAGATTTCATTTGAGGTACGTACAGGTAATAAATAAAATAATTAACTTCAAGTACAGTCCACGTCATAAAAAAGTGATCATTTCTGTACCTGGTCGCCCTACGCACAGGTATAGATAAAGAAATAAATTAAGTTCAAGTACAGCCAACGTCATAAATATAAGTGATCATTGTCCCTTTTAGTCGTTACACAATTTCGTATGGCTTTTCAAACATGGCGTCAAAGTGACAAGGTACAAAAATGATCACTTATTTATTACGTTAACTGTACATTAGCAATCGAGCGCGCGTGTAGGACCAATAATACTAAGATGCAAGTAAATCTCGTATCCCAAAGTCTGTATTGAACGTTTAAGTAGGCAGTAGGGCTGTGTGCGTCGGCGCGTAAAATTAAGAAACAAAACGAATCCTCTTTGTGTGTTGTTCATAGAGTGGGAAGAGAATTAAAAAATATATTGGATGTGTTGTCTGAAAGCGGTATTAAGTCTTGCCGGGTTCATTACTATAGGCTTGTGGTTCTTTGAACACTACTCGTGCAGTGGCTGAAATGAGTTTTTTTTGCGTTTTTAAACCATAATTCTACGCCATTAAAAAAAAAAAAACAAAATTAACAACAAAAAAAATAATATCGAACCTGATTACAAAGTTTTTTGAGAATTGGTTAATAAATGTGACACCTGTTTAGAAAAAAAGTAGGTGGGTAGTACAGGCCTTGAAACAGAGACTCAGCGCTCGTGCTTCGTGCTCGTTCGGTCCAAAATTTCCTCGACTCATATTCACCATTAGGAAACCAAGTCAGCAGCAATAACAGCTTTATTGATTCACAGTTATAACAATGAGGTAATCTACGGGATGAAAACTGCGATGGGCTGCCCGGAACCCTGACGCTGGTAGATGCTTCGAAATATTAGTGTCCATGCTACGCAGCACATCTCTACGGCGCGGGTGGCAACACCAGCGCGCGACTCCCGCGCCCCTCCCTTCTTGACTCGGCTCGCGCACGCGGCGCGTCCACTCTCTCATATTTATTGATTACTAGCTTTTACCCGCGGCTTCGCACGCGTAAACAAATCGGTCTGGTAGTGGCAATTGAAATATCCCGTGGGAGTATAGGGATAAAAAATAGCGTATGTGTTATTCCAGACGTGCAGCTACCTACATACCAAATTTCATGACTTTTAGCCCAGCGGTTATTATTTCAAAATTTTATTCCTATCCCGTGGGAATATCGGGGTAAAAAATAGCTTATGTGTTATTCCAGAGGTTCAGCTACCTACACACCAAATTTCATGGCTCGAAGCGTAGTGGTTGTTACTTCGAGATTTTATCCTTTGATATCCCGTGGGAATTTCGGGTTAAAAAGTCGTTTATGTATTATTTCAGACGTGCAGCTCCCTACATATCAAATTTCATGACTCTAAGCCCAGCGGTTATTATTTCGAAATTTTATCCCTATCCCGTGGGAATATCAGGATAAAAAGTAGCCTTCGTGTTATTCCAGAGGTCCAGCTATCTATCTATATACTAAATTTTATGGCTCTAAGCCCAGCAGTTGTTATTTCGAGATCTTATCCCTAGTTATCCCGTGGGAATATTGGGTCAAAAAGTCACCTATGTGTTATTCCATACGTCTAACTACCTATATACCAAATTTCATGACTCTAAGCCCAGAGGTTCTTATTTCAAAATTTTATCCCTATCCCGTGGGAATATCAGGATAAAAAGTAGCCTTCGTGTTATTCCAGAGGTCCAGCTACCTACATACTAAATTTTATGGCTCTAAGCCCAGCGGTTGTTATTTCGAGATCTTATCCCTAGTTATCCCGTGGGAATATTGGGTCAAAAAGTCACCTATGTGTTATTCCATACGTCCAACTACCTATATACCAAATTTCATGACTCTAAGCCCAGAGGTTCTTATTTCGAAATTTTATCCCTATCCCGTGGGAATATCAGGATAAAAAGTAGCTTTCGTGTTATTCCAGAGGTCCAGCTACCTACATAATAAATTTTATGGCTCTAAGCCCAGCGGTTGTTATTTCGAGATCTTATCCCTAGTTATCCCGTGGGAATATTGGGTCAAAAAGTCACCTATGTGTTATTCCATACGTCCAACTACCTACATACCAAATTTCATGACTCTAAGCCCAGAGGTTCTTATTTCGAAATTTTATCCCTATCCCGTGGGAATATCAGGATAAAAAGTAGCCTTCGTGTTATTCCAGAGGTCCAGATACCTACATACTAAATTTTATGGCTCTAAGCCCAGCGGTTGTTATTTCGAGATCTTATCCCTAGTTATCCCGTGGGAATATCGGGTCAAAAAGTCACCTATGTGTTATTCCATACGTCCAACTACCTACATACCAAATTTCATGACTCTAAGCCCAGAGGTTCTTATTTCGAGATTTTATCCCTATCCCGTGGGAATATCGGGATAAAAAGTAGCCTATGTCCTTTCCCAAGGTCTATTCTATCTCTGTACCAAATTTCATCCAAATCGGTTCAGCGGTTTTGGCGTGAAAGCGTAACAAACAGACAGACAGACAGACAGACAGACAGACAGACAGACAGACAGACAGAGTTACTTTCGCATTTAATATTAGTATGGATTTTGTAATTTCGACTGATTAAACCAGTCTGCCTATGTCATAAACAAGTTTTATTTAACTCAACATAGGGCTAGATCCCACAATCAGGAACTCATTAAAAGTATGAATGGAAGTAAAAACATTTTGCTGATGCTGACGTTAATTACCAAACGAGAAAACAAACATGGCAGTGAAAAATATTAAAATCATCAACCAACCAAGACTCATAAGCCGTAACGCATCCATTATTAAAATCCGTGTTCGTGGCAATCTTCACGCGAACGAAGTTAAAAGAAGAGGTTTCCCAATATTGGCCCCTTTGAGTTTATTGAATTTGAAATAACTTCTTTGTTGTTGGCTTTGGATGAGATTTCCACTGGCTCGATGAGCGCCGAGCGGATTCAACTTGAATATTGAACACTGCCTTTACATTTTTTCCGTGGAATTTTTCGCAGTGGATTTGATAATATGGAGGTTTTGATGTTGAGCTAAATTACGTGGTGAAATAACCACAATAAAGATTTACCAGAAATTGGAAAATAGAGCGATCAACATTTTACTTTTATATTTTCTAACTCAATTTACTTAATTTAACTTTAATACATTTTATTTTTATTTTTTTATGTACCTATTAGTGTTTTTTCTGGCAGCCCATACATTTTGTAAATTATAATTTACAAAATCTTTGGGAAGAAATTAGAATAGAATAAATAATTTTGAAAATTTGTATAAGTGTTATTCTCTGAATTGAACTATACTCAGTTGCATGGAATTCTTTAAAGCAATAAGTGACTGAATACTGAGCCACTGCAAAAACAAAGAGCAATTTTCTATTACATGTAATGAACGGCGGAAGATCCGTTTGACCCTTATTATACAGGACGATTCTGGATTCTAATTAACATGAACCCTAACTATCTCAGTCAATAGGCTAGCGATTTGTAGTAGTAATTGGTGAGATTAGATTAGTGTTCATGCCTTTTTAGTTTGTTGTCGTCGTGTTATAATCGGGTTGTAACAATCCTGTATTAATTAAAAACAAAGATTTCACGTACCTAAATACGGGTAAACGACCTTATAATATTTACATTTGAGCAGAATCACATCTCCAGAGACATCAATTTTATATATTTAAACTTTAAATAAAATCAAACAAAATGGGTTGCGCTATTACATTATTAATTCAAAAATTATTCTGTTATGTCTGGGATGTAGGTATTAATTTAATTACAGACTTGTGACGGACGAAACCACAATCTTTCTGCGTCTCAGTTCGATGCATTATCCAGAAATGGAAGCCGACGCTAACAATTGTACTTAATCCTTAAGCTGGTAGTGAATCCTCCATAAACGAACTAAAGTAGCGGTCAGAATGAATTTAGAGAAGAGTTACAGTTAGATGTCTAGGTTTGATTAACATGGCAACAATCAAATGGTTGTATTTTCCACGAGTGTTTATTGCTATCATTAAAAAGGCACCCTTTGTTTATGTGTGTTAGTTAAGTAAGTTATTTTAAACTGAATATTATAATCAATTAATTATTTTTAATACGTAAGTTCTTTACACTGTTGAAACGTCAACAAATCAAACGCATTATTAAAAATACTACTTACTCGTATAGTAGGTAAACGGAGAAGTTAATTATACCGATTAAGTTGAATTTAATTCGCTTGTAGTGGTTCCCGAGATAAAAGATAGAACGAGAAGAGGACAGAGCGACGGACGGACGAAAACAAAGTGATCCTATAAGGGTTCCTTTTTTCTTTCGAGGTACGGAACCCTCAAGATACGTGCGTTAATGCGTACAAGCATTGTTATTGGCTGGTTGAGTAGCTATTATTTCCACACTGCCCACGCCTATCTTATGGCACAGCAAGTATTACTATGAAACAAACGGCCAGTCCAAACAATAATCAGAAGTAAGCCCCAACCGCTCTGAATATTCGAGTGGGGTGCTAAAGACCAGAGATAATCGGCCCAGACGGTAAGCAATTTAGTGGGGATTAAACCCGATTCCTTTGCCCCCCCAAAGTGAATAATGCAGTCGGTGTATTTGTACAGCGAACTCTAATCGAGTAATCATTATTGAGGGATGTTCTGGGTCTGACTGAATTTAGGGCTCTACAAATTGGATTTCGTTTTGTGAACAAACGTTTGGTTATAGTATTGAAATTAGTGCGTTATTATATGAAGGACGATACGTTTGCTCTGGCTAATTTTATCTACAGAGATAAAAATGGGATGAAAATTGGTTTCATCAACCAAAAGGTATTTCACACCTTTAACAAACAATCCAAGATACTTCTTATCGGAAAAAACATCCTTCCAATTGTTGTCTTGTGTAAACGAGGTAAGTTATCAAGCGATATACTCAGTGACAGCTAAGAGATGATAATGACAGTTCGGTATAAGTCGATGTCTTGAAGACTTGACATTTTTACAAGCTTTTTTTTAACTTGCCGTTTGTTGTTAAGTTCAATCTGAAACGTTAATTTTGACCCAGTTCCAGTGGTTGATTGTAAAATTTGGCACACTTAAAAGCCCTTAAAGGCTCTTAAAGCTTTAGTTAATGTAAGTCTGGTGGGTCGACCAGGATCGTCTCCGTAGGACGGAACTCCTCAACGCTAATGGCATCGACTTGTAATTTGGTACTGGTTTTTATGATGAAAAAGTACAGCCAACAAACCATTACAACGAACATGAAATTATAACTAAACAATGCCAGAAGAGTGTAGTTGTCTACTGAGTTGAAGAGACAAAGTAGGTATTTAGAGAATCAGGTACAGTCGGAGTAAAAAAAGGTTCGTCACCTTAAGATCTATTTTCCTTTGCTCAGTATGAGCGCTCATCTGCTTTACCGATTGAGTAGGACATACTGCGTCAACCTGTCAACCTGCTAAACATAATCAGGTGACCATAGCAACCCTACAACTAAACCTTGGCACTGACAAACATTGACAATTAAATAGAACATTATTTGATTGAAACTTTTACGTAGTTGTTTATTAAAAAGGTTTTGTATTGATATGAAACTAGACATATGTCAGAGGTGTATACTATTTTGATCCTTGTTGTCATGCCAAGTAAGTATAATTTGATATGCACTTGTCTACTTAGTACTTTGGTTTCAAAACGTACTAAGAGTCTATGACTTCGTAAAGGAATCAATTTAATAACTGACGAAGGTTTTTCTACCCCCACTGTACCTACTATTCGCTGTCGTAAAATCGAAGGGATAAGTTTGACACTTTTTGTGCAATATGCTAGTAATAACAACTCCATATGTAGGACAGTTATTAAGCTGACACGCAATTAGCGAGCGAACGTCACCGTTGCTGTCACATGACAGGCCAGCGTTTGACAGCGGCGATTTATTGGAGCATAAATTGAAAATATATTTCAGCCATGTTGTTTTTTGCCTGTGGCGTTCGTTAAAATTTTTGTTGTGGGCTGCCCCAGGCGAGGTCTAGTTAGTTAAGTAAGTTAGTGACGTACAATACAATACAATACAAAGACTCTTTATTGTACACCAGAAATAGTTAGCGACACAGAAAACAGATACACAGAGAAAAAAAATACAAGGACGTATAAGGTTGTTGATTTCAAGTTTATAACTTAATAGGGGGTCTCAGCCTTGTTATCTCGATAAGAACTTTTGTAAAAAGAAATAAACAATTATTATTATTATTATTGTGAAGTCCCATTTAGATCTGCAAGTAAATTCTGCAAGTTTTTTTTACGCAATCGCAATTTACATTCAAACAAATATTTATGTGTAAAACCTTTCCTCCCAGCTAGATTAGTTTGATCGATCCCGTCGTGTGCCGCTGACAAGGGTCAGCTCGTTAGAGGTAGGTCTAACAATCTGCAGGTAGGTGAGTGACCTCGTATGTCACATTCATCTAAAAAGGAAAATCTTGCGTTGAAATCTTTGCGCGATCTCGGGTTTCAAAGAAATGTTTTTTTGTGCTTTATTTTTTACTGGGTATTTTTGTATTTTGTTATTTTCGTGTGAAAAGAATATTTTTATAATAATATTTATAATAATAACTCACAAATTAATGACAAATCAAATCAAAGCATTGTTATTTTGATATACATACAAAATAAAAACGTTACCTACCCGTCTACATGGCATGCAAATGATGAAAATTTAATTTATATTTAAATTTGAAATCAGAATGTAATCATTTTGTGATTTATTTGTGCTCAAATAAATAAAAGAATGTTAAACAAACATCACTTTTAAATCCTTTGTGCGTTTTATACTACTTTTTTTTTGTTCAACTTAGTTTTGCAAAATGTTTATGAATTAAAAACACTACAAACAGATTTAAAAAGCGTCATTTCATTATTTGATTGTAATAAAATAAAACGTGGGCAACCGAATACAACAACATAGCCTTTGAAGTATTGGCCAATAAAGGAGATTTTTCCTGTAATTTCTGTTCATCATTTTCTAATAAAACTTGATAAGCTTGTAGGAGCGTTAAAAACAAACAAGTCACCCTGCCCGCGTATTCTTCGCACGTAGCTTCCGCGGAACTATGCACTTAATGAAAATAATCGAATAGCACTAATGACCTTTTACGGACGTGAGAGATTCGTGTTTTAACCTTTCATTGTGAAGCTTTGCACAGCTATTTACTTATTTATGTACGTACTTGGGTATCTCTAAGTCTCTCTTAGATACGCGGGGTATTTGGGTTTTAATCAAAATCCAGGTTTTGAAGAAATTCCTTTTATCTGGCTACTAAAAACAATTTAGGTATGTGCCATAATTAATGTGTTTTGTAGCAAAAAATGTTTTTTTTGTCTTTCTTGCTTTCTTTCTTTCAGTATCAAATTTGGGTCACTTTGCAATTACATAAGCTATTGTCTTAGTACCGATAGCTTACCATTACTAAATAAGAGAACTTAAGCACTATATTCTAGTATTGCAAGACAGAAGCTGGAGGTGCCTTTGTTCGGTCTCCACTATTGAAAGCGGGAAAATTAATTTAAAAAAATTGTTTCGAAACTCCTAGGCACAAGGCGATGGAAATAATGGACTGTATATGCGGCTTATGACTTCAGAAAGTTATAACATCTATTTAAAAATGTAGTACTTGCATTATCTTCAATATTTAAGGACAGACATAGGTCGAAGAACGGGAAAGAGGAACAGATCATGCGCACTTACCCTAAAATCCCTGGTGTTCTTCGAATGCCGGCACTGTTAGCGTCTGTACAGCTCTTTTTCTAAAAGTTCTGGTATTTCAAGGATGAACACACACACAAAAAACACATATATGATCACAAATCGATGCTGATGCAACGAAGGTCGAACGAAGAGTAAAAGTCTTAAAAATCATTGTCCATACGCAGTATTACGTAGCGACGATAGGGACAGCCGCATACGCAAGTGCACATGTGTGAGAAGGATGGACGATGGGAAGGTTTAAGAAAATGCAAGTACCCTATTTAACAAATATAAAAAACAAAATCCACCATCCCCCCGGCCTTGAAGTAACCCTTCAAAGAAAAAACAAAACTGCTCTACATAAGGTAGCTCAAAGAGTAGAACTTAATCCCTATGCGAATATAAAACAATAACCTAATTATACTAAGCAAACGCAAAAACGTGCGAGGAAATACCTTTTATATAAGAGAATAGTTTAAGGTAATTAAAAAATGTCTTCAAAGAGACGAGCTTAAAGTTAAAACTAACTTATTAGATGAATAACTCTACTGAGTCGGTAGAGGGCATAGCCGCACAACGGGCCGTTTATACGTTCCAACTTTCGTCTTTACTTCTGCAACGCGTATAATTCCGTCTTTACCGGGAAATACATTAGTGATAATTCCCAAAGGCCACTGTAAAGGTGGAGCGTTATCCACACTTAACAACACCACGGTACCCACGGTGATAGGATTTGATGAAGTATTCCATTTTTCGCGTTGCTGTAGGTTATGTAAATACTCTATTTTGAATCGCTTCCAGTAAGACTGTACAAATGAATCCATTAATGAAAAACGAGACAGTAGATTGGTTGGTTCATTGGACAAGTTGACCGCGGGAATATATCCTAATGGAGAAGTAGTTAGAAAATGAGATGGTGTGAGCGCTAGCGGCTCTGACGGATCAGAGCTTAAAACGTAGAGAGGTCGGCTATTAAGCACTGCCTCTATCTGTGCAAGCACAGTAGACATCTCCTCGAAAGTGAGAATTTGGTTACCGATTACACGAAATAATAGCGATTTTGTACTTTTTATATTCCCTTCCCAAATTCCACCGAAATGGCTAGCTGTAGGAGGGTTCATTTTCCACGTTATGCGGTTCTTCGTTAGCTCATTGTTGAAAGTTCGGTAATAATCGTCAGATAACAAAAATTCGTGAAGTTCACTAAAGTACGCTTTTGAGGAAACGAAATTAGTGGCGTTATCGCTGTACAAAAAAGCACAGGGCCCACGTCGCGAAATAAAACGCTTAAAAGCATCTATAAAACCAGCAGAAGTTAAACTCGAAACAAGTTCCAAATGAACCGCTTTTGTCACCAGACAAATGAAGAGACACATGTAGGCCTTAACACTACGAACGCCGCGTTTGCGATATGGAGTGACATAAAGCGGTCCTGCATAATCAACGCCCGTGTGTAAGAACGCTTTACATTGTTCTAATCGACACTTAGGCAAATCGGACATAATTGGAAATGTTCCTTTAGGATTTACCCTAAAACAAGAATTACACTTTGCTATCCGCTGCCTGACAATACCACGAGCAGCAATAATCCAATACCTAGATTTTATAATACCCAATAACAATTGCGGTCCCGCATGGAAATTATCGCGGTGATAAGAATCAATAATTAGTTGCGTAACATGTCCCTTTTTTGGCAACAACATGGGATGTTTAGCCGAATAGTCTAAGGTCGACTGTGAGAGACGACCTCCGACGCGTAAAATTCCATTTTCAATAAACGGATACAATTTTCGTAATTTTGAAGAACATCCTTGACCTCTAGAAATATTTTTATGTCGTCAGAGAAAAATTTAGACTGTACAACTCGTACAATTTCTAACTCAGCTACGTTTAAGTCATCCGCAGTTATTACAACATTTCGCGAAAGCTTCTTTGTAAAGCGGAAGACATAAACTAAAGTCCGGAGCAGTTTGTTCCATGTGGAACACCTGGCAGCGAGTGTCAAAACGGGATGTTCAATTTCAACTACTGTAGTAGTCACGTGGGTCACAGATTTCTCTTCAGGTAGCGACGACAATCGGTTAGGTACAAATTTTTGTATAGGCCACTGTATTACAGGTTGCGATAACCAAGAAGGTCCAGTGAACCATAGCTCATGCTGTATGAGCTGCGAGGGCGTGAGTCCCCTTGACACACAGTCAGCGGGGTTTTGTGAACCAGAAATATGGTATAAATTGTCAGTCGACAAATTTGTCTGAATTTGAGAAATGCGGGAAACATAAGTGTCAAATCTATGTGGCGAGGCCACCGACCAACATAGGGCGACTTCGGAGTCCGAGAACGCAAAAATATTATTTATTTTATGCCTTTTTGACAGAGTATCGTGAACTTCTTTAAGAAGTCTTGAAAGTAATAAAATTCCGTTTAATTCTAGTCGAGCTAGAGTAATTTTAGGTTTAACGGAAGCGACGCGCGATTTTGAACAAATGAGTGTAACCTGTGGCGATTGACCGCTGTTCACAACGTGTACGTATATTACACAACCATAAGCAGACTCGCTTGCATCTGAAAATGCAACTAACGAGACATCGGATCCGTTTTCGATACCTAAATGGCGGGTAAATTTAAGCTGCGATATCTGAGGTAATTCAAATACATATTGTTGCCATAAATTAATGATGCGACAAGGGGGCACATCGTCCCAATCAAGGTTGATTAGCCAAAGCTCTTTTATTAATAACTTAGCGTATAAAATAATAGGACCGACTAGTCCAAGGACATCGTACAGACGAGCGGTCGCGGATAGAATAGCGCGTTTAGTACAGATAGGTGGTGGGCTCGAGGTGTCGAAAACAAAGGTATCCTGAGTAGGTAACCAGCGCAAGCCTAAAATCTTAAATATATTTCCGTCGTCGAAGGAAATAGATCCAGATTGTCGGTGCGTCTCCGGTATGTGCTCGAGCATCTCGACCGAGTTCGAAGACCATTTGAGTAGGTCAAACCCACCAGCCTTGAAGAGGTCGATCAATTCATTGGCTGTCTGAACTGCTTCCTCAAGAGAAGAAGCACAAGAAGCCAGATCGTCCATGTAGACGTCCCTCTCTAGCACGGTAGCCGCTTTAGGCCATTTATGCCGTTCATCAGCTGCGAGCTGACGAAGAGTGCGAAGCGCTAGGAACGGCGAAGAACGAAGACCAAACGTTACTCGGCTGAACTCTAACACTTCGAACGGGTCAGTATCAGAGAAACGGTATAGAATCCGTTGATATTTACGATGATGAGCATTCGTACAAATGCATAAATACATTTGTTTAACATCGGCAAAAAATGCGATTTTATAAATTCGTACATTCAAAAGAATGTGAAAAATATTAGCCTGTAAATTGCAACCGGTGTGTAAGATATCATTTAATGATAGCCCGGTGTCCGTCTTTGCGCTCCCGTCGAGGACGGGACGAACCTTGCTAGTAGTCTTATCGCTGCGTACTACAGGACGGTGCGGTAAATAAAAACCGGAAGAAAAATGCTCTTCAACGGATACGCGAGACAAAATACCTTTGCTTAGATAATCATGAATAATTTGATCGTAATTTGATTTTAATTCTGGATCCTTAGCAAATTTTCTTTCGAGAAATAGCGAAAAAGCGCCTTTTAGCAGCTATGAAAGAATTACCTAATTTATTGGGGTCGTCTTTGAATGGAAGATCAACTGAATAACTACCGTAAGCATTACGAATAGTCGTAGAAGAATAAATATATTCACATTGCTGTTCATCTGGGCTCAAAAACGTGTGCGAAGGCAATTCCTCTACTGCCCAAAACTTTTCAACAAATTGATGAAGCGAATCAGAAGTAAAAGCGCAAAGCGTGTGTGAAGCGGATTCCGGTGCAATAATAGGAGCATCACCCATAATAAGGTAACCTAAGGTAGTTTCAAAAGCGGAGGGAATATTATAATTTGAGTCTTTAATTTTATTATTTAATAAAATTTCACAATATAAATTTACACCTAAAAGCATGTCTATTGGCCCAGGCTGTGAAAACTCATCATCGGCGAGCGGAAGTTTAGAAATAAATTCAATAGACGCACGGTCAACGCGCGAGGTAGGCAACTGCGACGTAATCTGCTCGACTACCAGAGGCTTAACGGCATATTCACGCTGCTCATCCAGTCGAGAGGTAAATTGTAGTGCAGTAATTCCAAGAATTTTGTGCGAAGTTCCTCCAATACCTTGAACTTCTGAATAGCGGGTTTGTTTATAAACATGAAGCGAAAGACGCTTACAACAAGATGCGGTTATATAATCACTTTGAGATCCAGGATCAACAAGACATCTCAAGTAATGAGTGCGGTTAAAAGAATCAAGATATTTAATTTTCGCAGTCCCTAATAAGGTAGTTGTTTGTAAACAACTCGCCCGATCATTAGCAACTATGCATATTGATGCGTTATGATCGGAACTGCGGTGCGGTGAACTAATGTCGACCTTATCTACAGCGCTAGCAAGGTCGATAATGGCGGAATGAGTCACAGCTGACTCGCTCGGCGGCGCCCGCGCAGTGTGGGTCACGCCTTGAGCAGAAGCGGTAGCGGGATCAATATTATCAACAATAATGGCGGGTTCACTAGTAGCGGGATTGTGCTTCGAGGCCGCAATATTGCAATGTGATTTGACATTTACATTAAAATGTAATAAAGAATGATGCCTCAAAGAACAGTGCGAACAATTATGTTTAGATGTACAAGCTAATGTTTTGTGTTTCACACTTAAGCAGTTGTTACAATAAGGTATTATCGTGAATCATACTTTTAAATTGTTCGTAAAACAAGGGTCAGTTTTTCACATCTCCGTTAAATGACATTAAATCAATTGGTGGCAGGTGAGATCTTTGTCTGATTGGAACTTGCGGTTCAGAAAAGCTTTTATCATTGTCATTTAATTCTAATAAAACTTCTTTAATGTAACAGTACATTTCCTCAAACGCAGTCCATGTTTCATAATCAATATCAGAATCTGGGTTTAATTTTAGAAATAACAAGTTATATGAATCTAAAATATTTTGATATTCGTTACGAATTGAATCAATGGTTAATGCACTCGTTCTAAATGACCTATACTGCTGGGGATCCGCTTCAGCTTTATGAGCAAGTTCTAGAATATTCTGAACGCGTTTAAATAGCACCTCGCGTTTGATTGAAAAAATAGTCAGCTGATTTTTATCAGTATCATATTCGATTCCACCAGAAGGATCGTCACCGCCCCCATGTTTAACCATTGTAAATTTTTACGAAAATATATCGGTAAAATGTGTAAATATAATGGATGTAAAATAACGGTGTAAAATGTGTATAACGCTTGTAAATTGAATATGAAAGAAGCGGTGCAATAGGCAATAAATATATGCGGGATAATAATAAATTACTCTTCGCTCGACGCGTAAATAAGTAGCGGTAAATATATTCTATCTTAGCGTTAATACAAGCGGATGGATAGAATAACTAATTACATTTATTTCTACCCGACAATTTTTGTGGCAAATAAAAGCAAGTTAATATGTGTATTATAATAACGCGCGATCGTGATTGGTTAAACTGGTTGATCCGAACGTACCGATGACTACCGAAGTTGACCGAACGGAACCGAACCGAGCTACGTGTCTTTAAAAATGGCCGTAATAGTATGTAAAATGAACAAAGGAATAATACACACACGTTTATCAAATTGATTACGAAAAATGAAATAACTTAGGAAATAAGTCACTATTGATCGCAGAAAATGATGCGTTGCGAAAATAAAGCGAAATAATTACCGATGTGGGAGATACAAAAAGATATTTTTGACTATGTGTTTGTGTTACTTAGCACAATGATAGGTATTATAAGTTAATTAGGCAAATATTTAATATTATAAATTTTAAATTTCTAATCCGGTCCGGTCGAAGTGACCATAAAATAATGGAGGTGCCTTTGTTCGGTCTCCACTATTGGAAGCGGGAAAATTAATTTAAAAAAATTGTTTCGAAACTCCTAGGCACAAGGCGATGGAAATAATGGACTGTATATGCGGCTTATGACTTCAGAAAGTTATAACATCTATTTAAAAATGTAGTACTTGCATTATCTTCAATATTTAAGGACAGACATAGGTCGAAGAACGGGAAAGAGGAACAGATCATGCGCACTTACCCTAAAATCCCTGGTGTTCTTCGAATGCCGGCACTGTTAGCGTCTGTACAGCTCTTTTTCTAAAAGTTCTGGTATTTCAAGGATGAACACACACACAAAAAACACATATATGATCACAAATCGATGCTGATGCAACGAAGGTCGAACGAAGAGTAAAAGTCTTAAAAATCATTGTCCATACGCAGTATTACGTAGCGACGATAGGGACAGCCGCATACGCAAGTGCACATGTGTGAGAAGGATGGACGATGGGAAGGTTTAAGAAAATGCAAGTACCCTATTTAACAAATATAAAAAACAAAATCCACCAGAAGCGTAAAAACGTAAAATTGGCACGGAATTTTCCTTTGCGCTGGACTTTGTCGTACCGTGCCCCCAGATAAATAATATTAAAATTTATGTCAAATATTTTGCCAACCGCGGATACCACGCATTCTTAATAATGAACTTGGCTTGCAATTTATACATTTATGTTCTTGATAGGATTTTTACCATATTAAACGCATGTTGGAATATGGCCGCTGGATGCTCGGCTCATCTAGAAGCATAATTAACTGGCCGCGGGCGAGGAGCATTCCTATGAATAATTCTTAGACGTAAAGGAAGCAAAATGATACGAGCAAGCCAAATTCTGTATCTCGTTCATATTTGTTTATTAAAGTGTTGCCAGTAAAAATTAGAGACAACATGAGTGATGTTCTGTCATTTTGTTACGTTCACGCCAGTACCTATAAGTAGGTACCAGTAAGTTTACTTACTACAGATAGGTATATTTTTACCTACGTCCAATGCTCTGACTATATTGGCTTAAAATAACATATTGTGTGTAAAATCTGTGACTAAGTATATATATAGGAATAACATTAAAGAGTGTTTTGAAAAGTTTTTTTATGGTTCCGCTCAAAAAGATAAAACGCAACCCTTATAGGATCACTTTATTGTCCGTCTGTCCATCTGTCTGTCTGTTAAGGTATAGACCTTACGTACAGATACGTTACGTTACGGATAGCCGCAGGTCTGTCTCCTCTTAAAAGTCTCAAGATTTTGAATCCTAAGCTGATCCTCGTCTGTAAAATTACATAGACTAAAATAGACTAGCACTCAAGAGATAATTGCCACTTAATGGAGAAAACTCTCATCGTGAGGAAACCTCCGAAGCAATTCAATGGAGCGTGTGAAGTTCCCAATCCACATTGGGCCCACGTGGGAACTATGGCCCAAGCACTCTTGTTCTGAGAGGAGGCCTCTGCGCAGCAGTGGGACGTATATATAGGCTGGGGTGGGAAGAAAAATATTACATCCTCTTTTTTTAAATATTTATTACTCCGGTTGTAAGGACTAAAACGGGACCTAATTTGATCTCGCAAATTGTCTTCGCGACCGCTTAGTCCTTGTTTCAAGTTCGGCAACCACACAAAGAATACGACACATAACTATTGGAGATATCATGAAGTCTAAATCATCATCATCATCATGTTAGCCGAAAGACGTCCACTGCTGGACATAGGCCTCCCCCAAGGCTCTCCACTCAGACCGGTCTTGTGCTTTTCGCATCCATCGCGATCCTGCGATCTTAACCAGAAGTCTAAATGCTGTTCATAAAAGAGAGAATTGTCAAACAAACCAACGAAATTCATTCACACTCGTAATAGGGGTCTTGAAACCACCAATCAACTGATGTACTTTTTATGAGCTGTCAAAACACAATAATTTTCAAGAGCAACAAAAAATCTAATTTTACAGTAAATCGAAAATTAATTTGGTTTTCAGGGCTCAAATAAAGCGTTTTTTTACTGGAGTCCATGCCTTCAAATTATTTTTTAATGGCGTCAATCAAAATCAAAGTTAGTATCGTACTGACCTACTCACTCTCGTATTTCGACCCGTTCCTGTCGAAATATAAGCACACATTACGATACAAAATTGTTTTGGAAATTGTAGGGAAACCGAGCTCCAAATAAATTCTCCTGAAGCTCAATGTCAACGTTTCATTCGGATTATAAGATTCTTTCTACGTTTGCAACTATCTTAAGCCTTATGTCAAGCCAGTAAGGTGCAGAATAATATTCTTGAGCGTATTAGATCACTGGTTTTTCAGCGAAAATGCATTGCGGTCATTTTGTAAAGTAAGTTGGACGTCTTTCAAGTCCTTGTAGACATTATTTAATGAAATTGAGGATTTTTATTTCTAGAAGTACTTGCATTACTGTGGGTGAGATTTTATACGTAGTGGACAAAACGTTTTAACCTTTTTTTCAAGTAGTGTTAGCTGGCTTTATCTCGACTTACACGCGTTTATGATTCAGTAAGCGGTCATTTGTGTGTATTTGAAAGAATAATGAATACATTATGTCAATACAAATACAAATATTCTTTATTGCACACTATAAAGCAGTACAAAAAACTTATAATATAAACACTTAGATTCAGGGTAGACAATAGGCGGTTGTTATCGCTTAAAAGCGATAAGATTGGATTTATAAATACCTCAATAAAACCGACATTTAAGACTTTGTCCTAACTCATAATATTCACACGTATATTTTAATAAATCAAACCATTTTCATCATATTTGATTTGATACAAAAAAAATGCAGAAAAATATTAAAAACTAAATATTCATTCCATTTTCAATGTCAAACTTAATTACGAGATTTAAAACTCTATCACCAAAAAAATACACTATTACTTATTAATATTTCTTTGAACAAGATTTCAATTCAGTTATTTAATTAAAAAAGTTAACTGAAATCTATACTGCAGGAAGAGCAAATTATAAAAATGAGTGGGATATCCAATTGCACATTGAGAATCACCGTAGAACTTTTCAAGAATATTAAATGATATTGTAACGGATAACTCACGTCTTAAATTGAGTTCAACTCAACATTTTTCGAGCTATAATATGAGTGAGTTTAACGGTAGTTTCACTTTTCAACAATGTTATTTCGATAACTTCAGATCACTTCATTTCATATTCACTTTCTAAAAATTTCAAGTGTCTTTCTATTTCCATAGCTAAGATCGAGAAAAAAACCCCAAAAGATAGGCTTTGTGGGTCTTGATTTTTTCTTTTATACTTTTAATTATAACAGTCGTGTTCATAAACTTGTGAGCAAACATTTTGATGAAAAATATCTGAACGCGACTCTATTGTTAACGGTGTTGAAGCGTGTTCAGATATTATTGATTAAATTTATGCTCACAAATTTATGAACTCAACTGTACCTAAGTAACACACATTTAAGAAAAAAAAAACAGTGTATATTTTATGAAAATCAAATCATTCACAACTTTTTTTTGTGATACTTATAAGAAAGACTTGTAGGTAAGTACGCTTATGTACCTACAAAAACTTATGTAAACCTTTACATCATTGCAAACACGTTGGCATACGATAAGCTCTGATATTGTAACATATCGTCCCATTCGTTTAACACAAATCCCGTTGCATTTACAAAGGAAAGCAATTTCTCGCTGATCCCCAAAAAAATCGAATCGGACCCTAAAAGATACGACATAGCACGCGGAGTGCATCCCATGACGAGGGTGAAGGTGTTTCACACGATTCGTCGTGTTGCGTACGTTTGGTTTACGACCGTACTCAGAACCTGTTAATTCAAATTTAATGATTCATTAAATCATTCTATTTTTATTTTATTGTATATAATATAATAATTATTATTAATGTCAATCCGTACTAATCTTCCATCTATACTTAATATAATTTTCTCTGCTACCTCTACTTTTTTTTTCTTCTTCGGCCTCCCGGGGAGAGAGCTCTCCCCGGGCATAAAATCTGCCCGAAGAGAGCTCTCTCTATTAGTCTCTCCCCGCACTGGTATGGATAGAAAATAATATAAAAATGGAATAGAAATATTTTATTCATGCTCCGACCATTGAAATAAAAACAGAATAATAAAAATAAAAACAAAAAAAATTGGATAGTAAAAGTTTACATGGATCTGCTATTATAGACCGAGTATTTGAACGGTGACTTTTGAGGGAAACTATTCTCGTGCAGTGATGTGAGTTCACCACGGTTTTTCTTATACGGCGCATGAAACCCGATAAACACCGTGTCGTGTGGTACCCCCCTAACTAAGGGTCTATGGAGGCTGCAGACGGACGGGCGCGCGTCGCGACAAAGTGAGAAAAATATGGTTGTTCAATATTTATAGGATTTTTATTTCCGTCGTTTAGCTTCGCATACACGTTCACCGGTAGGGCCGGTGCAACCACAGAGGAGTACTACTGGAAGTGGTAATATTTTATAAGTACATATAAAGAAAGATTTTTAATACTTACTAGTTACACCCTCAGCTTCGCTCGCTGGAATCATTATCCGACAGATGATATGAAATTCAGGGATTAAAAAAAAAATTTGAATATTCGATCAAAATTTATGTAGGTTCGTGCATTTTGATCTCATGTGAACATAAAAAAAAAACAACATGAAAAAGTAAACCGATATGTTATTTCCAAGATGAAACCTTGTTTGTATGACCTGCAATGCAGTTCATTTTCATCCAAAACCGTCCAGTCGTATTAGCGTAAAAGCGTGCTAAATTAACTTAACATAGGTACTTACTTAGTCGCGAAGTCACGGGCAATAGCTAGTTTTATGACAACTCTAAAACATATCCCATCTTAGGCCTCTAGGTTGGCAACGCATCTGCAGTACCCCTGGTGTTACAGATATTTAAAGGCGGTGGTGATCTCTTACCATCAGGAGACCCACTTGCTCGTTTTCCATCCAGTCGGATTAAAAAAAAATACAAATCACTTCATTTTATGTAAGGATAAACAAACTTTCCTTAGTGACATTTTAAATCTGAGTTGAAGAAAAAATGCTGTGAACTCATCCAGATACAGAGTAGCGTTGTTTTGTTTTTCTCCAGTGCATTCATTTGGGCTTAGGATAAATAATGCATGTGGGGGCATCGGTATTCCTCGCGCCGCCGCATTACATTCTTTATTTTGTCAATGTTCACTCTTACATTACTGTCCTTTTCGTTTGTAATTGGATAAAGTTGCAGTTTGATAGACTTATTTGGACTTGGTGATCATTAGTTGTGGACTGCTGAAAAAAAATTAGAAAATAAAACCAAGAAGTCAAATGCTAGAAAATCCTGCTAAAGTTAAATGATACGGATGAAATAAAACGGAAATCTTAACTGCTTATTTTATAAGGCAAGGTTTAAGAGGCTTTTCACTCAGAAAACTCAATAACCTCCTGAAATACTCTAAAATGTCGCGTATAGTAAATTGGAGAAGAAATGAAACGAGAGTACAACGGAACAAACGAATTTTCATCATTTTTAGGGTTCCGGAGCCAAAATGGCAAAAACGGAACGCTTATAGTTTCGCCATGTCTGTCTGTCTGTCCGTCCGCGGCTTTGCTCAGGGACTATCAATGCTAGAAAGCTGTAATTTTGCACGGATATATAGGTAAACTATGCCGACAAAATAGTACAATCAAAAATTCAAAAACAATTTTTTTTAGGGTACCTGCCGTAAAGTGGCGGTGATTTTTTTTCTCATCCAACCCTACAGTATGGGGTATCGTTGGATAGGTATTTTAAAACCATTAGGGGTTTGCTCAAATTATTTTTCGATTCAGTTATATGTTTGCGAAATATTCAACTTTAAACTAACTTAACTTATTTAACTTTTAATTTTTTTATTTTCATTAAAATCGAGCGTCCCCCCCCTCTAAAATCTAAACCGGTGGGTGGAAAAATATGAAAAATTTCCAGAATGGTAGTCAGTATATCAAACTTCCAAGGAAAACTATAACGTAAGAAATAGTAGTTTATGAGTAAAAAGCAGCATAAGGTATAAAATATACCTAAACTTGGAAGATTCCGTATAAAATACAAAATCCTTAGAAAAATATTACTAAATTTTTTCGTAATGGCTACGGAACCCTATTTTGGACGTGTCCGACACGCTCTTAGCCGGTTTTTAATTTAACTGATACCGACATTTTGCATGTAAAACTTATTTAAATGTTTCATCCGTTTTCTTCTCTTCGTTTTTTGCTCTACCGTATTTATTTTCTAGTCTAAAAATACCATATCCCGATACTAAGTCTAGCCATAAAAATGGACGGTAACCCCGCTGTTTCGGTGCAGGTAAAATAGTCGAAGGGGCAGGTGATAGCTTAGTCGAAACTTCCTCTTTAACGGGGGGCTATTCTGCTATCAATCGATATTTCTTATCCCCTAAAGCGAAGTCTTTTTGGACCGAGCGAGTTCGAAGAGCGGGTGGAAGGGCTCTGTTGTCTGACTGTCTGTTTTTCTCTATAGGTCGCATTTCTCAACTGTATAGTGAATTTTTGTAAGCAAGTTAATTAATATGGTTTATTTGGTAAATTTAGTTTTTGGAACCATATAAAAATAGTGGAGCTCTAAGAGGTCAAAAATTAAAACATAAAGTAATGCAACGTTGGCCGCAGTCAGTATAGTTGGATGCGTGAGCGCATCCAGTTTTAATTTTTGTTTCTTTTTTATTTCAATTCTTCTCTTTATGCTGTAAATAAAGAAGATTTTTACATTTGTTATTACACCATTACAACAAAGGCAACGTTATCCTTATCCTAAAAAGTATAGAGATTGGGAAACGAAATTCACAAGATAATGTAATATTTCTTTTTCTCTTATTATTCGTTTTGTAGTTTGTACCAATTTTTACCTGAATTAAATACTGAAACAAAAGAGTTTAGATACTAAGTATATTTTTTTGTATTTTTAATGAAACTAGTAAAGTATGTAAAGCACGATCCCGATATTTGTTCAATAACATTACTGTCTCATTAAAAACTATATTTCCTATTTATGCTGTGTTAATATCTATTGATATGCTAATACACACCGTATTCCCGAAGGAGTCTACTTTCATATACTCCACTATTTACTGCGTACGACTAACAAATCGATATTGCATGTCGCAGATGTCCTTGTAACGTGCTGTTTGTTTTTGGCTTTAATACAAATAGTGGACCATTCTATTACTATCTATGGTAATTTCTAGAAATCTTTTTTTAGGGACCTAAGAAAAATGGTATAATATGCTATTTAAAATGCAAAATTATTTATTACAGGTGTTTGAATGGAAAATTACAAACTAACTATACCTACATGTGACGCCCTGTCAGAGCACGGCAATACTAGTAACAGAGGGTGCTTATTCTAATTGGAATTTGAGACTTAATATTCTTGGAAATAATAATAATTATTATTATTATTATTATTATCAACTCTGAAAGCCATCCATCAGTTCACTGCTAAAGAACTCATTCATTTTTGTCGTCAATGAATTCATTTAGCCTATAAAAATATTTGTTGATGAGGTACATAATTTGATATTGGTTATTGAATATCTTTTAATAAGTGTTGAATTCAATTGGTTATATTAAGTATAGACAAGCCAACATATTGAAAGAAACAACAAAATTTAAGGAGGGAAAGTTCAGCAGACGTCGTTAAAAGCACGTTCCTTTCTAAAAACAAGTTATTTTTAACAATATTTTCACTATAAATCCCACAGTGAAGCAACCCCTCAAGTGCTTTTTAATTGAAAGAAAACACTAAACTGTGGCGTTATTAAGAAAAGCGGTCGTCTGAGTCTAGACGGATCGTAAAAGTTTCAAAACTAAATTAGATTCGGTCTACGAGTGTAACAGAAACCATCGCTGGCCTTTGCACTTATCATGATGCGCCCGTCGACATTTTCCACTGTCTAAGAGCGTACGACACGCTATCGAACTATTTGAGAATAAAATAACTTTAATTATATTTAGAATATAATTTTGTAGGACATAAAATTAGTCCATAACGTTTGAGTTAACCGAAAAATTAATCCGTACTAATATTATAAATGCGAAAGTAACTCTGTCTTTCTGTCTGTCTGTTACGCTTTCACTTCGAAACCGCTGAACTGATTTTGATGAAATTTAGTATAAAGATAGTTTAAGCCTCAAGGATCAACATAGGATACTTTTTATTCCGGTAGAAGGCGCCACCGCGTGATAAGCTAGGTCCGCGCAGACGAGGTCGCGGGCATAAGCTACTTCAAAATAAAAGAAGGGGTTATCAGTTCGGTCGAATTTTTATATTTGTTTCTTCACAACTCCGTCATGTGAAGTGAATTCTAAGGAAATAGAGGGAAAACTTCAAATATTATAGTTTGGTGATTTGTAAATTTTAGTAGCATAGCAACTCGTGTATTTACTTTTGTTGAAGTGAAATTGATGAGATAGATCACAGTTGGTCAGTGGAACTAGTTTTCTGTTGTCGGTCTATTTTTTATTATATTTTTTTTTATACTGAAATTATTGACCGGTTTGAATCTTCAGCAGGCCGTTCCGCAAGAACACTGACGTATGACAATGGAGACAAACAAGACAAGGATGCTGATATAGAATCGATGAGAATCGAAATGTGAACCGCATATAAAATGTTATACATTTCCATTCCAATATCTTATTCTAGAAATATGTTCTATGCAGGTGGAACTTTGGATTTCATCCAGATGGAAATATTATTTCAGTCGTAGCTCAGAACTGAGACAAAAGAATATTTTGATTCAGGGGCTGAAGGAAAAATATACGGGGTGTTAGGAATTAATTATATTATTGGAGGTTTATCCAGGAATGGACGAGAGTTAAGAGCGCCGCAGAGCTTTTTAGACTGGCAAAAGACCAAATCTGATATAAGGAACGTCAGTTGCCAACCATCACTAGTTGGAGAGGCACTTGAAGAGAGAGAGAGAGGTTTTTAAAATGATTCCATTTGGTTTTTAAAAAATTACAGGATTGTTCAGCCAGTTCATAGATGCACAGAAAAACCAGAAATATAAGACCAGCGCTGAGAATCGAACCCAGGTCCTCGGCATTCCGTGCCGCGTACTATACCGCAACAACACCGCTGGACAACGGTAAAGACACGAATTTCCCCTATGCATCACATATCTCAGCTTGTTTGTTTCTTACTTAGCCACATAAGCAGTGACACTAGCGACATCTATGCCGTAGCCCTCATCGAGAAACTTTCGGCACTCCATTTGAACTAACCCCTCATCCGGACAAGAGATATCGTTATAATAACGTAAAGAGTAAAAAAACACACGCTCGCACTCACAAACTTTAGCTTTTATTTTAGTGGGATTAAGACACCTTGTCGAACACACATTATCTCAAAACACGTCAGAATCAACACAAAGTTGAGCAATCTTGCTTACAGCGAGGCAGACGAGGTAAATACTGAAATAACCAACGTAACTAGTAGTATTCATGAACTACTTACGACAGGAGATGGTTGCATTGAAGATTTAATAAATTAATATCACGGTTCATTTGACACTTGATATGTCTTATGCCAGATATTTCCCTGGCGGTCTTACTCTCTACTCTGAAACAAAACAGCGCATGCGAGTAAAATGGAGAGAGTGATCCGAACGGACGTTACACAAGTTCTACCAATGTATAAGTAAAGGTATATCTCGCTATACGCCCGCCGATATAATGCAGCAGATATTTTAATCAAATCACAAGTTTAAGGCAATTCTTGTCAGAACTGCCTGGTGGAATCAGAATTAATTAATTACTCCTAGAATGCTTGAAACACTTCTAATTTAATGCAAATTAGCACAAAGTTACGGTACAAAGCAGTACTGATAGTGTTTCTTGTCGTTTTCTGTTCAGCGTTCTTGCTGCGGTTGTCAAAGTGATGTAGTTGGAGTTAGGGTGTACGCTCCCTGTCATGCTACGCGATAGATGCTTCTTCTCTTTTAAAATATGGCTTTTCTGTCTTAATTAACAGGACAGTTTCGCCTGTGTCTAAGTATACTCTCTTTGGCACGAGAGGCACGTTGTACGGTGATTGTAGTTTTTGTAACTTGATAGTAAAATTCCAGAAACCATGTGGAGACAACTTGCGCATTAAAAAATGTCAGACACGAGAGCAATATAGAATTTTGTGATCACTGTTCACTGTTAAGGTTAATCGCCGCATAAAATACTATCAGGACCAAACCACTGGATTGAGCTTCACAATCCCAAAATTCTGTCCACAGAACGTCATTTTTACTCAAGAATGGTACGTGAAGCAGTTGAAATAAAAAAGCATAAAAATTTCAACCGGGACGACGGGTATAAGCTTTCATCTTCGTGGAATCCTGTTATTAATAAGTGTCGGCGTCGGGATGAATGTTCAGAGGGACGATTGGACGTTGTTAGTGTTGTGTGTCGGTGTGATGGGGTGACTAATAAAAATGACCAAGTGCGGGTAGTTCGAAGAACTCGCGCTGCTAGGCGGACTTGACACCCTAGACTTCAGTCTACTCGTGACCACGGCAACTAAAATGTTGCCGAAACGTCGAGGTAAATAATAATTGTATCAAATAGCGTGATAAGTCCCGTTAAGGTATTTGACTAATAATGTTTGTGTATACGGGGTTCGTGTGTGTTTGTAGTTTTTACAGCACTGACTACGTACACTACACTATGTGACATAGTGTAGGTACCTACTTGCCACAGGTTGAGCTTCAGCTTATTCGCTTATTTCTATCTCGTCGTGCACGCGGCCCTAAAGCCAAGCTATTCAGTGCAAACGTGCCCGCGGCTCGCATAAAATACACATCAGCAAGAGCGTTTTGTCGCGTCACGCGACTGCCACGGAAGCGTTTGAATTTGCATTTTGATTAAATGGAGGCGCCTGACAGGCGCGAGGAGCCTTGACGTGTTTGGGATTCACTGGCCGGTGCTTCTCCAGGCGTTGTCCGTGAGGAGTTTGCTTTATTTAAAAGGGTTAACATGTGTTTACTAGTCTGTTTACTACAACTTGAAGGTTAGAGAGGTATGGCTCGCAAGTGAGTGATTCAAAAGAACTATATCCGTTGGTGTTGCAAACTAGCTCAAGAACGGAATAAAATAAATAAATATCATGGGAAACTTGACACCAAATTGACCTAGTCCCAAACTAAGCAAAGCTTGTAGTATGGATACTAAATAATAAAGATTTATCCCGGAACAAAAAGTTGTTCCCCAAGACGTGCAATAGATGAATTCTTCGCAGCCGACGCTGTTAGTATAACAATTCCCTTTTTTGTTTATTTGCTCACTATGTTGCTTATTAGTGATTTAATCAATTACTATACTTTGATTTTCAAAATAGATGTTCAAATTCTAAATCAAAAATAAAAGAATAAAGAAAAGGGGCAAAAATGGTGCGTACTGAAAGTGGCAACCGTACAATTTGTATGCAGACGATCACTAAGCAATTTTGCGTCTTAAGCAGAACAAAATATCGTTGTTCAACTTTTAAACGTAGAAGCAAAACTAAAAAATACAAGAGTAAAACTCGCCAAACAACTATTAAACCGTACAATTTCTTACACTGTCAACTGATTAAATCTTGTGTTAAAACCGTATTAAATCGTTAAACAGCTTCAATACATGTACCGAGAACTCGACAAAGGCAGCAAATTGTCTGCGAGACCACATCTCCCTTTATTCTGCTGGGGATTTTCCATTTTCAGTCGGACCAATTTGTGTCCATTGAAAACGTATTTCGCAGTTCCGGGATACCTTTTCAATCGATTGTTGCTTAATTGTGCAGTAATTTTAACTTAACACAACATTTAAAAGCCAAGAGGGTTGGTAAATACGATGATACGCTTTGAGAACATTTGGTACGTCAATAATCCATGTGTAATCATCATCAACATCAAGGACAACTCAAAGAAATTAACGGTTGCAGACAGGCCTCTTCCAAAAAAAGTCACAATAACCAGTCCTGTGCCGAATTATCTATCGGAATCCTGCGATCTTCACCAGGTCATCAGTACATTTTGTGGAGGACCTATAAAAGCTGTTTTTTTCAGAGTATACCACCATTGCTTATCCTTACGAGTTTTTTTTTTTTTTTTTTTTGGTATTTGAACATCTGAGCACATAAATAATCGCTGACAACTGAAGATTATCACTTCGAATTCTGGCTCGCTCATAATTTCGGAAAAAGCCAGACCCTAAGGGTATTTCGGTAAAAAAAACATCGCGAGAGAAATTACAACAAAGCCAGCCTATGAAGTTCAATAGTATGGGTACGGTTTCCAGTCAGACCTTGTTCATCGCGAAATTTAGGTAACCCAAACCTTAGGTGATGTTTTTGAACATAATGTACGTATTTCCCTCGGAAAAAGTAGGATCTTAATCGGAATACGACGGCACTCGATGTATAAATCATTTATTATTTTAAATGACTGACTTCATGTCAATTAAAATGAAATTTTACTATTTTAGCGTCAAATTCAATGCGACAATGGAGTACCTACGGCTGTACGATGGTTACTGTAAGCTAATGAAGGCTATCGTTTTTTGTTTTTCTAGATGGCGCCACTGTTGCGTGAGGTTTTTATGTGTGGCTTTCAAAGTCTGTTAGTACGGGCATGAAAACAAAGTTTAGATTAAAATCATATTAAATACACCTTAAAACCGTACCATAAAAATATCGAGCAACCACAGTGTTGCGTAGTTGCATCAGTCAGTGTGCGGAAAAAAAGAGAGGACAAAAGTTTCCGAAAGACAAAACTGTCTCAAAATACAGACATTCATTGCACCGTAACGCATAGTTGCCAAAATTAATTTCGGGTAATGCAAAATATTCACAAAATTATTGTAATTATAAATAAACCCGCGTAGCTCATCCAAAAAGTATGAGATTTGATATTTCGGAGACCTCACGCTACACTAGCGCCTCTAGCGGCAAATTCATACGCGATAGCTCTCATTGAGAGAGCACGATAAATACGAACTTTTTCAATAAAATACGATGGACAACCATTACACACTACAACTGTACCCTTTATATCGGTTTGCAAACAATCCATCTCCGTAAATTTTACAGTAGCTACGAAAACATCTTTTTGGCCGAGCGTGTACACCGAGAGCAATTCAACCGCGGTTACCCATTCCCAGTTTCAGTGTCTGTAAGCTTTTGTTTGTAGCGGTTGTACCCTTCATATTGTTCCGTTCGAGTGGCTCCATACGTGTTTGCTCAATCTAATTGCTATTCAGGCAGGGCATTCATCGGTACGGTATTGAAAATGAATATTACATTCGCCAGACTCCCAATAAGTGAATTCAGACGCCATATTGTGTAAATATCTTTAAAAGGGTTTGTGGAGCACTGGTATTTTATGAAGTTTCTGAGGCACTTTTTCCGTCTCTGTTTCAGTTTGGGCAAAATGTTTTAGGACAATAGTAGGACGCACAGTTTTAGGACAGGATAGGTCCATCTCTTCCTGATGATTGCCTTACGTGGGTGTTGTAAAGGGAGACCAGGGAACTTGATGTGAGTGTGAGCGTAGCGCTCTCTACTGCCAATCACGAGCTCCGAATTCCATCGCAGGCGTCTCAGCATGTAAAAGGCAGTAGTAATACAATGAACTAAAATGATTTCTTTGCTCACCCGCGACCTTAAGATAGCTAAGTCTATGCAAATTATGCGTGTTCATGCAGTTCCTCCACCTCCACACTGTAAGAACACACACAAATTACACAAACCCATCTATCACCACCACCACAACACACTGACGCGTTTCGAACTCAACCAGAGCTCATCTTCAGAGTGACACAACCGTACACCATGCTACCAGTTGTTAGACTAACAAACCACCACCACTGTTTTAATTTGCCAAACAAAACAAAAAACTACCCGCAAAATATTAATAAATTTTAACTATGCTACAAAACTACCTTGATTTTTTAATTTTTATTTATTTTTAGTCAAGGCATGTTTTACTAACTATCGTTGCTAAAATTAGACCCAAGCCGTAGCAAGGGAGATGACACTAAATTTATTTGCTCATTAATAATAGACCCCATACTATTGTACCTAATTATCTCCATACATTCTAACACGTCGAGACGAAACCCCTTATCACAGTAATGCAACACTTCATACGAATCTGAGTCTGATATTGAATGATTTAATTCTAACAGATGCTTGGCAAAATTAGATCTATCAGGATGTTCGTTCCTATATGCCGATACATGCTCTTTAAACCTAGTATTAAAACTGCGCCCGGTCTGACCTATATATACCTTACTGCAGTCATTACAAGTGAGCTTGTATACACCCGATTTAGTTCCTTTATCCACCTTCTCTTTGTGGTTACAAAGTTTAGAGTACAAAGAGTTGTTAGTTTTAAAGGCTACATTAACATTGTTTGATTTTAAAATGTCATAAATTCTATCAGACAAACGACCAACATATGAAATACTGCACCTATATTTGTTTGTAGACTGAGAAGGCAACCCGGCGTGAAGCATGCTATTTACTATCCGTGCCTGCTTCCTCTTAACCAAACCATCTACCATTGATTTTGTATAGCCATTTGACGTTGCTATCTGATAAATAGTATTTAACTCTGAATTATAATTTTCCCTAGTGAGTGGTACAGTTAATAATCTATGTACATAACAATGAAAGGCTGCTAACTTATGCTGCCACGGATGATTAGATGATGCTGGAATCACAGCATCTGTGTATGTGGTTTTTCGATAAATTTTAAATTGTTGTTTATTATTTATTCTTGTAATTGTTAAATCCAGAAAGTTTAGCGAAAAATTTTCTTCTATTTCTTTTTTAAATTTTATTTTTACATGTTTGCTATTGATACTATCCACAAATAAATCAAGTTGCCTCCTACTTCCCCTCCAACACAGAATTAAATCATCAACATACCTATAATAATACACTATATTATTATTACCTATAATAAACTGATTTTCAAAGTAATCCATAAAAATATCTGCCATTAATGGACTCAAAGGTGACCCCATTGCTAAACCATCACCCTGTAAATAATAATGTCCATTAAACCGGAAATAATTTTGCTTCATGCATAATGTTACCAAATTAATTAATTCACAAACCTCCCCCGGATGTAAACGCTTCCTTTCCAAATGGTTCTTAAGAATAACCAGTGTCTCACTATATGGTACATTTGTAAATAAACTATCTACATCCAAAGAAAGCAATGTTGCGTTGGGCGGTATGCTGATATCTTTAATTTTACTAACTAAATCCGAACTGTTTTTCAAACTGTATAATGGGTTAAAAGAAGATTTTACACGAATAACACTATTTAATTTCCTTGCCAATTTATATGCTGGAGCACTAACGTATGAGACAACTGGACGAACTGGCACATTATCCTTATGAATTTTAGGCAATCCGTACAGAATTGGTGCCTGCGGATTCATAGGTATAACAAAATTTTTCTGTTGTTCTGTTTCAAATGTAAACTTAGAATCTTTAACAAGCTTCTTTAATTCATTGTGAAATGTTATTGTAGGGTCCTTTTGTAAAACTGTGAAACCGTCTCCCTGAACGATATCTAAAACTTTCTGATTATATTGGCTTCTTTCCAAAATAACAATACAATTACCCTTATCAGCCTTCGAAACAACCAAATCATTGTCATCAACCAAATCATTGTTTTCAATGATTTGGTTGTTTCGAAGGCTGATAAGGGTAATTGTATTGTTATTTTGGAAAGAAGCCAATATAATCAGAAAGTTTTAGATATCGTTCAGGGAGACGGTTTCACAGTTTTACAAAAGGACCCTACAATAACATTTCACAATGAATTAAAGAAGCTTGTTAAAGATTCTAAGTTTACATTTGAAACAGAACAACAGAAAAATTTTGTTATACCTATGAATCCGCAGGCACCAATTCTGTACGGATTGCCTAAAATTCATAAGGATAATGTGCCAGTTCGTCCAGTTGTCTCATACGTTAGTGCTCCAGCATATAAATTGGCAAGGAAATTAAATAGTGTTATTCGTGTAAAATCTTCTTTTAACCCATTATACAGTTTGAAAAACAGTTCGGATTTAGTTAGTAAAATTAAAGATATCAGCATACCGCCCAACGCAACATTGCTTTCTTTGGATGTAGATAGTTTATTTACAAATGTACCATATAGTGAGACACTGGTTATTCTTAAGAACCATTTGGAAAGGAAGCGTTTACATCCGGGGGAGGTTTGTGAATTAATTAATTTGGTAACATTATGCATGAAGCAAAATTATTTCCGGTTTAATGGACATTATTATTTACAGGGTGATGGTTTAGCAATGGGGTCACCTTTGAGTCCATTAATGGCAGATATTTTTATGGATTACTTTGAAAATCAGTTTATTATAGGTAATAATAATATAGTGTATTATTATAGGTATGTTGATGATTTAATTCTGTGTTGGAGGGGAAGTAGGAGGCAACTTGATTTATTTGTGGATAGTATCAATAGCAAACATGTAAAAATAAAATTTAAAAAAGAAATAGAAGAAAATTTTTCGCTAAACTTTCTGGATTTAACAATTACAAGAATAAATAATAAACAACAATTTAAAATTTATCGAAAAACCACATACACAGATGCTGTGATTCCAGCATCATCTAATCATCCGTGGCAGCATAAGTTAGCAGCCTTTCATTGTTATGTACATAGATTATTAACTGTACCACTCACTAGGGAAAATTATAATTCAGAGTTAAATACTATTTATCAGATAGCAACGTCAAATGGCTATACAAAATCAATGGTAGATGGTTTGGTTAAGAGGAAGCAGGCACGGATAGTAAATAGCATGCTTCACGCCGGGTTGCCTTCTCAGTCTACAAACAAATATAGGTGCAGTATTTCATATGTTGGTCGTTTGTCTGATAGAATTTATGACATTTTAAAATCAAACAATGTTAATGTAGCCTTTAAAACTAACAACTCTTTGTACTCTAAACTTTGTAACCACAAAGAGAAGGTGGATAAAGGAACTAAATCGGGTGTATACAAGCTCACTTGTAATGACTGCAGTAAGGTATATATAGGTCAGACCGGGCGCAGTTTTAATACTAGGTTTAAAGAGCATGTATCGGCATATAGGAACGAACATCCTGATAGATCTAATTTTGCCAAGCATCTGTTAGAATTAAATCATTCAATATCAGACTCAGATTCGTATGAAGTGTTGCATTACTGTGATAAGGGGTTTCGTCTCGACGTGTTAGAATGTATGGAGATAATTAGGTACAATAGTATGGGGTCTATTATTAATGAGCAAATAAATTTAGTGTCATCTCCCTTGCTACGGCTTGGGTCTAATTTTAGCAACGATAGTTAGTAAAACATGCCTTGACTAAAAATAAATAAAAATTAAAAAATCAAGGTAGTTTTGTAGCATAGTTAAAATTTATTAATATTTTGCGGGTAGTTTTTTGTTTTGTTTGGCAAATTAAAACAGTGGTGGTGGTTTGTTAGTCTAACAACTGGTAGCATGGTGTACGGTTGTGTCACTCTGAAGATGAGCTCTGGTTGAGTTCGAAACGCGTCAGTGTGTTGTGGTGGTGGTGATAGATGGGTTTGTGTAATTTGTGTGTGTTCTTACAGTGTGGAGGTGGAGGAACTGCATGAACACGCATAATTTGCATAGACTTAGCTATCTTAAGGTCGCGGGTGAGCAAAGAAATCATTTTAATAATTTTTTTTTTGGAATCATTTTTTTTTTTTTTTTTTTTTTATTTTATTGATATGGACCTCCGCAAAGTAACGCCTGATTCAATAAATTAGTAGTAATACAGTCTGATGGCCAATGGGGTCAGAAGGTTCTCGAATGGCGTCCGCGGACCGAGAGACGAGCTGTTGGTAGGCCTCCAACAAGATGGAGCGACGACCTGCAGGTTAAGATCGCGCGTCTGAGTGGAGAGCCTTGGGGGAGGCCTATGTACAGCAGTGGACATTTTTCGGCTGATATGATGAATACAGTTTTATCAAATAACATCGTGATTGTACTGATATACTGCATAATGGTTTTCTATCGTATTCTATAGGATAATAATAATATTTATTAATTCAGACATGATCTATTTATTTTGTTAGCAGTTTCCTTAAAACTATGTTAGTAATTGTAATTATAGCTAGCAAGCGAAAGGGTATTTTTAATTAGGTGTTGCATGATATGAGGACTAATTTCTTACAGCTAATATCTCTAGGGGACGGTTTATATCTGTTTGTAATTATCTGTTGAGACTGTTATTATATCTAAGTATACGTTATGTCTGCACAGGTCAAATTCGTATTCGTCTTGTTTTCTTAATTAGCTTTAGTAAACTTCAGTAAGTTAGTTGAAAGAGCAACATAAATACCAACTTTTCCGACAAAACACGAAGATAAAACACTATTCAATTCACTAACATCTGTGTCTACTTGTATGAGGCACTTGCATAGGACTCCTAAATGGCCTCCACTTCACGCCTCTCCGTAACTCAGTTTATCTTTGAACGCAGCTTCACTGAGAAGGCTGAAAATCATAATTTCCCCCTAATTTAAGCCCTTTGAGACCCTCATAAGGCGCGTTTAGATGCGATTATGTAAACAGGAGGCGCCTGGTCCACTGTCAATATTTCCCGCGGCTACTTAGACGTGTTTACTTGTGCCAGTCGCTTCTTTTTGCTGCGGAACTCTTCAGAACACCGTTTACGTGGAGTCGCTAGGATATTATTTTGTTTTATCCCTAACATTAACATTATCATTTCTAAGTTCAATATCTCAAAACCGGCTGAACCGATTTTCATGAGACATAGCTAAGAACCAGTGTTAGAAAACGTAAAAAACTGCATCGACATCGGTCACCGCGGTTTGGCACCGCGCCGTGGTGCTTAGTGGTTTGACCTATCCTCTCAAACAAAAGATCGTGGTTTCATGCCTGTGCTAGCATCTCTGAGTTTTTAGAAATTCATGTGCGAAATTAAATTTGAAATTTACTTTGAGCTCTACGGTATAGGGAAACATCTAACTTGGATTAATAATGGATATTAACATACTGCTTGCATGTAGGGTAGAGGCACGGTTTTTGGCCACCTTAAGATCGTTTTGGGCCAGTAGACATTTGAAGTAATATATAAAAATTGATAGTATTAAAACAATATGTTTAGTGAGTTTTCAAAACTTTATACTGAAACGAATAAAGGACCTTTAGGCGTGCCAGGACAGATTCGTATTAAATCAGTTAGGTTTTAGGCCAGAATCTTAGTAAGTACGACTCTAATGTTGCCAGTTTCAATTTAACACGGATTCTGAGAAGGTTCTATTATGAATAGGGCATTTTCTAAGTTATCCAAGTTCCTAAGGTGTCAGGTTATTCAGATGTCAAATTCCTGGCTTTTCAGATTCTCATAATGCCGGATTCTGAGTAGGTCAGAAAATCACATATCCAGAATCTTAGTATGTGTAATTCCGAGTTTGACCGATTCGATGTTGATTGGATTCTGTTTAATCTTTATTCTGAGAAGGTCAGATAATATGTCAGTCAATTTCTGGGTACATCAGGCGAATGTACAGTCAAAGGGAAAATAAAATATTAGTTATATTAATTGAAAAATATATTTCTTCAAATATTGTACAGTCAAGGGCCTTAATAAAATAGAATAAATGATTTTTATTATTATTATTATTAATGTTAACTGCATAAAGTCGTGTATACATATTTTTGTAACTTTGGCCGTGTCGATATCTTTGCCCTTGACTCTACAGGTAGGTATCTAATTAAAGAAAAAAAACTTAACATACAACTTGTTTAACTTAACTAAATAAGTCCTGTCAAATTCAGAATATTTCAGAATCACTGGAAGATTCACTCTCGGAACTCGTACCGCTAGACTCAGGCTCATTTTTGCAATGATATTATAATATGTTACTATGTAGAAGCTCACTGCATTTTTGTCATTATAAAAACCTTTATAAAACTTCTCTTGAACTTACAGCAGAATTTATATTTTATGACTTACAGTACAGTACAGACATTAATGTGACATTGTCATTAAGAACTACCTATTCATTATTTTATTATATTTAATCTTAAAGTGGCCAGTATCTCAGATACCTATCTGTTAGATTTATAACGAGTACAATATAATAGTTCGTAGTATTTTTTACTTGCTAATTGTACCTGGCCTTTTCGAAATAAAATATACATAGAATCTGACCTAATAAGAAAACGTTATTTCCAGAATTCATCATTAGAAGAATCTGTTCAATTTCTTAATCGAATCGTTGCTAATCGCATGAGATACGAAACTGCATAAATCCGAATCCAACTTATTACCAATTCGACGTAGTACTGTCATGTCACGGGACCTTATACGAATCTGACCTACTCAGAAATTGGTTTAAAAAGAAAGTGACTACCATATCATATGTCGTATGTCGAATCTGTTTTATTCAGAAACCGACCGATGGCATACCTGACCTCAACAGAATCGTATTTACTCAGATTCTGGCCTAAAACTCAACTGATTTAATACGAATCTGTCCTGGCACGCCTAAAGGGAATAAACCTTTCCTTAGCCTCTTGTAATGTTTTTTACTATAAATTTATATTTAAACAATAAATGGCCAAAAACGATACAGTGGCCACAAACGCTACTTCTGCCCTAAACAAATAATCAAGACCTGTCAAGTGTTGAAATTTGTCCTATGTTTCAGGAATTAAGCATAGTGAGGCTAATCTACGGACGTCGCTGTCGCAGGTTCCATTTGCTCGTGCTGTGTTATCTTTATCTTCAGCACTGTTTAATTTAATATGCGCCGTTGCCAAGCGGGTTAAGCAGGCAGGGTACAAAGCTTTTGCCCGCTAGCTCGTACAACTTCTATGCGAATGAGCTGGGAAACTTACATTTTTACACTTTGTGCCCTAGTTATTTGGTATAGTGATAAGTATCGATGAATTATAAGTTTGGATTCGTCAGTTTATGACTGTTGATGGGATTTAAGGAATACTAAAACATTGATACTAGGGGAAGGTTCACTGTCTAACCAGTTTTTTTTTTATAAATGATTCGTTTCACAAATGGCTAAAACCAAAAAGTCGTTTTTGGGAAGTTGCATACGTTTTTATAATAAAATTCCAAAAAATATTACTGAAGAAACTGATACAAAATTTAAATCTACTGTCAAAAAGACATTAATATCCAAGGCTTATTATAAAGTTAACGATTATATCATGGACAGGGATATTTGGAAATAATTCCGATCCGCACTAGCGATCCCTTCAAATAGTGAACCTACTGTGTAAAAATAAAATTGTGTTAAATACTTGTAATGTATAGTATATAGATATTATTTATAAATATTGTGAATCTGTTTTAAAAAAAAAATACCTCGTTGAGTTTCTTGCCGGATTCTTCTCAACAGAGGTTTTTTTCCGAACCGGTGGTAAATTTTTTGACATTCATAAGTGCTTATCATAGCCTAAATTGAATAAAGAGATTTTGACTTCGACTTTGACTTTGAATGGTTCACTTGATCAAACACATTTTATTCTAAAATTGTAAATGTTTCAGCATTTTTATTTATTTAATCGATTTTGCGCAGACATCGGAGAATTTCACATCGGTAATTCGCTCCTGAGACGTCACCCACATGCTCGTTTGCCATCCAGTCGTTTGATAAAAAAAGAAGATAGAAAAAAGTGACACGATTGGTTTTCATACAGATTGAGGTGCTTGCGTTATCTAGTGTAATCTATATCTGTGGGAGAATTCTGGTTGCACATTTAAAGACAAAAGTCTAAAACCCAGTTTTAAAATCAACCTATTCATAATCCTCATAATCCAGTTTCATTAGTTTAACAGAATTTGTATCATTTTAGTGCACGATTATATTTCGGTATTGAACACTTTTATCATTGTATTTATTGATTGGTGATACTTCACTTCAGTAAAATTTTAGCTTGAAAGAAAAACTACAAAATACTTGACACATCTACACACTAACATGTTTCGACAGCGCAAAAGTTGTAAAATATGAAAGTTTTATTTTGTTCTCCAAGGTTTACTCTTGGGTTCCGATATGCTTTAAGTTTGTATTCCTTTGTCTTAATACCGCCGGCTAGAGCATGCCACTTCAGCTCCGATTGTTCCTCGCTCTTCTATTTCCACAGAGTTTTATTTTAACTTGCATTTACAAAGCATAAGAAAATTTAATTTTAACTTTGTTTTTTCCACGGGGACAATGCCAACGATTTATAAATAGTTTTGACTTGCTTGGTTTTAAATAGATAAGTTTCAAAGAATTTCTTGTTGGACTGAATTTGTGTCGGAAGGCGAAGTATTGGTAGATGTAAGATGGATGATCAGGGCCATTGTTCAAATCCCAGCCTGTTGATGTATGTCGTATAAAATCTCAAAATTTCAACCGCTAAGTCTAAAGACGTGTAATTTTATTTTGCATGGGGTTTCTTCATGCAACTTTAAAAACTTTAAATTCAACTGTCAGATCTGATAGTACACGAACAAAACCACGGGTAGAAGCTATTACTAAAAGCGTTCCACAACAAAGTCACGCTCGAAACTGAACCCCATATTTGAACACTTAAATTGGTTCGCCTCTTCACATGTTCGTATAATGAATAAGGAATGATACGTGTACAACGCTAAACTCCTGTTTAGATCCAGAATCAACGAACTTCCAGCTCTATCTTTTGGGGAAAATGGTCGATACTAACTAACTCTTGACCTTTAGTAGGAGATGCGGTAGTGGAAGTAATAGCCTCGTCTGATCTTTGATGGTGGATCACATAGTTTATAACAATACTATACAATATTATAATAGTATGTTACATAATAAATATTATGTAAATTTAAATAAATCCCACTAAAAAAATTAAAATTAAAAAGTTAAACACTAACTCAAGATTACGATTTGGAGTCTTTTTGTATTTTTTATTTCAACTCCAAATTTTTTGTTTCTTTTACGGTTATCCCGTGAAAGTTTAATATTTCACACGAAAACACAAGCCGAAACATGAATGCACAGAAAAACCAGAAAAATAGACCAGCGCTGGGAATCGAACCCAGGTCCTCAGCATTCCGTGCTGCGTGCTATTCCCCTACACCACCACTGGACAGGAGACTAGACACGAATTTTTCCTATGCACCCATATTTCAACTTTGGATTCTTTTTCATTTGTCACTTTAGCAGCGACACTAACGCCATCTATGGATCTACGTTCTCAACGAGAAACATTTTTTCCACTCCCGTCGAAGCTATCCGCTCACCAGGGACAAGAGATGTCGCTATTAAGCAATTAAATCAAGATTACGATTTGGAGTCTTTTTGTATTTTTTATTTCAACTCCAAATTTTTTGTTTCTTTTACGGTTATCCCGTGAAAGTTTAATATTTCACACGAAAACACAAGCCGAAACATGAATGCACAGAAAAACCAGAAAAATAGACCAGCGCTGGGAATCGAACCCAGGTCCTCAGCATTCCGTGCTGCGTGCTATTCCCCTACACCACCACTGGACAGGAGACTAGACACGAATTTTTCCTATGCACCCATATTTCAACTTTGGATTCTTTTTCATTTGTCACTTTAGCAGCGACACTAACGCCATCTATGGATCTACGTTCTCAACGAGAAACATTTTTTCCACTCCCGTCGAAGCTATCCGCTCACCAGGGACAAGAGATGTCGCTATTAAGCAATCAAATCAAGATTACGATTTGGAGTCTTTTTGTATTTTTTATTTCAACTCCAAATTTTTTGTTTCTTTTACGGTTATCCCGTGAAAGTTTAATATTTCACACGAAAACACAAGCCGAAACATGAATGCACAGAAAAACCAGAAAAATAGACCAGCGCTGGGAATCGAACCCAGGTCCTCAGCATTCCGTGCTGCGTGCTATTCCCCTACACCACCACTGGACAGGAGACTAGACACGAATTTTTCCTATGCACCCATATTTCAACTTTGGATTCTTTTTCATTTGTCACTTTAGCAGCGACACTAACGCCATCTATGGATCTACGTTCTCAACGAGAAACATTTTTTCCACTCCCGTCGAAGCTATCCGCTCACCAGGGACAAGAGATGTCGCTATTAAGCAATCAAATCAAGATTACGATTTGGAGTCTTTTTGTATTTTTTATTTCAACTCCAAATTTTTTGTTTCTTTTACGGTTATCCCGTGAAAGTTTAATATTTCACACGAAAACACAAGCCGAAACATGAATGCACAGAAAAACCAGAAAAATAGACCAGCGCTGGGAATCGAACCCAGGTCCTCAGCATTCCGTGCTGCGTGCTATTCCCCTACACCACCACTGGACAGGAGACTAGACACGAATTTTTCCTATGCACCCATATTTCAACTTTGGATTCTTTTTCATTTGTCACTTTAGCAGCGACACTAACGCCATCTATGGATCTACGTTCTCAACGAGAAACATTTTTTCCACTCCCGTCGAAGCTATCCGCTCACCAGGGACAAGAGATGTCGCTATTAAGCAAATAAAAAATAAAATATTTGGAGTTGAAATAAAAAATACAAAAAGACTCCAAATCGTAATCTTGATTTGATTGCTTAATAGCGACATCTCTTGTCCCTGGTGAGCGGATAGCTTCGACGGGAGTGGAAAAAATGTTTCTCGTTGAGAACGTAGATCCATAGATGGCGTTAGTGTCGCTGCTAAAGTGACAAATGAAAAAGAATCCAAAGTTGAAATATGGGTGCATAGGAAAAATTCGTGTCTAGTCTCCTGTCCAGTGGTGGTGTAGGGGAATAGCACGCAGCACGGAATGCTGAGGACCTGGGTTCGATTCCCAGCGCTGGTCTATTTTTCTGGTTTTTCTGTGCATTCATGTTTCGGCTTGTGTTTTCGTGTGAAATATTAAACTTTCACGGGATAACCGTAAAAGAAACAAAAAATTTGGAGTTGAAATAAAAAATACAAAAAGACTCCAAATCGTAATCTTGATTTGATTGCTTAATAGCGACATCTCTTGTCCCTGGTGAGCGGATAGCTTCGACGGGAGTGGAAAAAATGTTTCTCGTTGAGAACGTAGATCCATAGATGGCGTTAGTGTCGCTGCTAAAGTGACAAATGAAAAAGAATCCAAAGTTGAAATATGGGTGCATAGGAAAAATTCGTGTCTAGTCTCCTGTCCAGTGGTGGTGTAGGGGAATAGCACGCAGCACGGAATGCTGAGGACCTGGGTTCGATTCCCAGCGCTGGTCTATTTTTCTGGTTTTTCTGTGCATTCATGTTTCGGCTTGTGTTTTCGTGTGAAATATTAAACTTTCACGGGATAACCGTAAAAGAAACAAAAAATTTGGAGTTGAAATAAAAAATACAAAAAGACTCCAAATCGTAATCTTGATTTGATTGCTTAATAGCGACATCTCTTGTCCCTGGTGAGCGGATAGCTTCGACGGGAGTGGAAAAAATGTTTCTCGTTGAGAACGTAGATCCATAGATGGCGTTAGTGTCGCTGCTAAAGTGACAAATGAAAAAGAATCCAAAGTTGAAATATGGGTGCATAGGAAAAATTCGTGTCTAGTCTCCTGTCCAGTGGTGGTGTAGGGGAATAGCACGCAGCACGGAATGCTGAGGACCTGGGTTCGATTCCCAGCGCTGGTCTATTTTTCTGGTTTTTCTGTGCATTCATGTTTCGGCTTGTGTTTTCGTGTGAAATATTAAACTTTCACGGGATAACCGTAAAAGAAACAAAAAATTTGGAGTTGAAATAAAAAATACAAAAAGACTCCAAATCGTAATCTTGATTTGATTGCTTAATAGCGACATCTCTTGTCCCTGGTGAGCGGATAGCTTCGACGGGAGTGGAAAAAATGTTTCTCGTTGAGAACGTAGATCCATAGATGGCGTTAGTGTCGCTGCTAAAGTGACAAATGAAAAAGAATCCAAAGTTGAAATATGGGTGCATAGGAAAAATTCGTGTCTAGTCTCCTGTCCAGTGGTGGTGTAGGGGAATAGCACGCAGCACGGAATGCTGAGGACCTGGGTTCGATTCCCAGCGCTGGTCTATTTTTCTGGTTTTTCTGTGCATTCATGTTTCGGCTTGTGTTTTCGTGTGAAATATTAAACTTTCACGGGATAACCGTAAAAGAAACAAAAAATTTGGAGTTGAAATAAAAAATACAAAAAGACTCCAAATCGTAATCTTGATTTGATTGCTTAATAGCGACATCTCTTGTCCCTGGTGAGCGGATAGCTTCGACGGGAGTGGAAAAAATGTTTCTCGTTGAGAACGTAGATCCATAGATGGCGTTAGTGTCGCTGCTAAAGTGACAAATGAAAAAGAATCCAAAGTTGAAATATGGGTGCATAGGAAAAATTCGTGTCTAGTCTCCTGTCCAGTGGTGGTGTAGGGGAATAGCACGCAGCACGGAATGCTGAGGACCTGGGTTCGATTCCCAGCGCTGGTCTATTTTTCTGGTTTTTCTGTGCATTCATGTTTCGGCTTGTGTTTTCGTGTGAAATATTAAACACTAACTGTTACTGATTAAATCAATCCTACTAAAACATTTCATATTATATATCTACTAGAAGAAATATGGCTAGAACGTGGGCTTAACGCAATTTAATTAACTTTTCCGATGTCATGTTTATGAAAATCAAACATAAGTCTTAAGATTTTTTTGTTTGGAAATGGAAAATAATAAGTTGCTTACTTATCTCTCAGCACTGATAAGTAAACGTTCTCTAAGTTTTTATTGAATGAGATATAATTATATTTCCTTTTTTTAAATAAATTATGAATTTGCCTTTTTTAAAGTATGTCACAACCATGATTGAAGAGTTATAATCTTAAAAGTCCGAATTTAGTCAATAGAAACATTTGCCAATTATAAATGTAACTATTCTCTACTAAACCCATCAATATACTCGTATGATAATGATAATTATTATCATTTCAGACATTGTCGTTGTCAACTAAACTCTGTAATGATGAGTTAGTCAATCTGGACTATTCTATGTGCGCGCGAGTATAACTAGCAAAATCGAATTTACTTTTAAATTCCGGTTGCAAGATCTACAACTGACAGATGAGGGTACAATATCTATCACTGTATCCTAGACTACGTCGCGTGGTGCGCAGCGACTATAAATGCACAAGTAATTATGTAGAGTTGTTAGCAACGTAAACAAAAATCAATTAATTTAGAGGTTGCCGGTTAATAGAACTAAAACATTTTGCTGTTGACTTTTCGGTTAATTTATTGCTGTGCATAAATAATCAGGTTTTGCGCAGAATTATATCTAAATTTGAAAATAGGAAACAGCAGTTTGGAGTGTCTTATTCGATGGTTGGTCTCAGAATATCTTATACTACTACGAGCAGGGTAATTACTCAATTACTTCTGTCAGTTTTCGCCATCTTTCTAGGTTTGAGTAGTCAAAAACTAAGAGAATAATAAATAAATACAATAAAAAAAAGGAATGTATTCCTTCAACTGACGAATTTTTTCCGAGATCTTGCGTGATCCCATGATTGTAAAGGTTTCATGGAAGAGATCGCTCTTTTGCTATTGCTTTACTACCTTGAAATTTTCGCTTTTTGTACCTGTTTTCTGTATCACTTACTATTTGTGATGTACAATAAAGATTGTATTGTGTTGTATTGCAAATTATTTTTGTGATGGGAAACCACTGACGTGGTGCCACAGACGATGTGAAACAGTGACCAGCTTCAAAAAATATTATGTGATATATTACAGTGAACTAATTTAATGTCCGGACGACGATAGAATGTTACATAATTTTAATTTTTTATTACAATCACTTAAAAGTTACAATAACAAGTTTCATGGGAGTTTAGGAATCAAACTGGTCACTATAATTTAAACTCAGGTGCTTCAAAGCTTTAACGTTTGCGCGTAAAGTCGCCGTAACTCGCGTCGCAGAGTTGAATTCCGAAAGCATATTAAAGTTATTTAACGGTCGGCGCCACTAGTTTGGAAAGTTCAGTCTTAAGTCTGTCTTAAGCCGAGCCTTAAGCTCGAGTCACTTGCCCCCAAGTCGGTTTTCAGGAGCCCGACTTTCAGGATCATGTAAGCCCAAGGGAGTTGATGCGTGCGTTGGGAACAAGGCAGATAAAGCCCACGAGTCGAGGTTAGAGGTGGAGCAAAGATTATAGGAAGCGTGTTCTAATTGGTATTCAGGGTCTGAAGTTAGCTATCGTTAATATTGGGTTCAACTACACCGTGTTTACGTACTGGTACGAGATCACGACGTCGTTACATTGTTTGGGGCGATTGTAAGGATCAACTACACTGGTGCTCAAAATACACTGACGCATTCTAAATGCAGTTACGTGTATGCGTCACGTTTTTATCGCGTACCGTTTATACCGCTGTTCAAAACATTCTGACGCATCATAAACACTGACGCGAATCAAGCGTCATGTTTTTATCACGTACCATCCACACCGCTGCTCAAAAACGCTGACGTACCGTCAACGCAGTAACGTGCCTCATGCATACGTTTTTACTACGTACCGACCACACTGCTACTCAAAATACGCTAAAGCATCGCAACGATAATGATGTGACACCAACGTTACGTTTTTATCGCGTACTGTCCCAGAAAATGTTCCCGAGATAATTTTAGTGTAACTTTAGTTAGCTACGCTAAGTTTCGGGAATTGTATATTGATAATTTCCCCGTAAACCTAATTAAATATTTCATGAGATCAAATATAGTATTCAGTTATAATGGATCTCATTGAGTTTTTAATGGTTTTGGAAAAAATCTTCGAGGCAAAGTGCCGGAAGTAATGCGAATTTTTAAGCTAAAATACCGGAAAAATGCGCCTGGTATGTGCGTGTTTGTTAATCTTTTACGATAAAGCCACGGAACGAATTTGAAACGAATTTAGAATAAAGATCCAACTGTTTGAAATAATACAAAAGCTCACTTTAATCCGATATTCTCACAGGATTTAGTCACGAACAATCTACATCACTAAATGTAGAGACATGAAAATTACCGTCAATGATTTTTAAGCATTGTAAACGAAGACTAAAATTTTTTTTTGGGAATTTCCATGAAAATTTACTAAAACCTTGGAACATCAATTTAACTACTCGACAAGCGAGAAAGCCGGGGCTACCGAATAAATATGTGAAAGTGGTCACAAAACAAATGGATCGGAGATATTCTTCCTAACCTGCTGTATGTACATTGCTGTTATAAATAAATTATTTTCTTTCTTTCTTCTTTTTTTTCTTTCTTTCACAAATTCGTACAGGCAGACAAATAGATATTGAATTTTAAACGATATATTAGGGATGGACAAAGAATCGGGTGCAGGCTGCAGGGCGGTCGGTGCCCTCTTTGTATGTTAATAACATTTGTTTCATGTGGCTGGTTAGGGCTGTCACTGCAATGGGATAAAAATAGTAAATAAATACATAGCGTCCGACCACCCATTGAACTGGTCCCAAAGTTAGTAGTAATAAGTACCAACTAAGGGTAGCAGGCCTATTTAGATAAGCTGTGGTCCCTATCAAAGTTCAAACTCAAAATTTCTAGCTTTATAGTCAACTTTTCTAACCATTCCGGTCGGCTAAATACTACTTTTACGTTTATAAATATATAATAACTTTATGGCATTCGAAGGTGGGAGATCTCTTTATCTCGCCTAGGTATATGTATTTTTATGTGCTTGTTTTTGCTGTTAACTATTTCTGAGAAAGATTTGAAAAATATTTTTAATGAAAGTTTTAGTTACCTACGTCAAATCATTATTACAGTTCTAAAATAAAAGACCGATGCTGTAAAATACGATTGTATTGATATCAATCATTTTTACTTGTTTTACCACGAAAAACTATTTTTGTTTTAAGTAAATTATACAAAACAAGTTTTACCAAATCACTTCACATTTTACGTTAACCAATTCTAGATGTTGCCTCATTTATACTAAACAAAAACCGTACTCTTGTTCGTGACAACCCTAACAATGAACATGTACTCGCCACCGTGGACACTATGCGGGTCGTTCATTGTTTTTATTCATGGGACAGCCCTGAATATGTAGCCCCTTACATGTATGTTCGCGAGCTTGGCCTTTTCATATTACTCAACCATAAAGCGTTTTGCTTAACTACTATGTGAAATCTGTTGTATAATTTTATGAGAGGAAATCGTATAAGCCCAATAAGGGCGACTATTTAGACATTCTCTCCGAGGTCAAAGATATTTTTACACTTTAATATTTTGTCATTGCATACTATTATTTTTATAAAAGTTGAAACACGAAGTGACAACAACAAGGTAGTAAAGTGTATGGACCTTGCAGACAGTTTGTCCGTCTGGCTGTCTATCTTTTAAAATATACAGGGCGTAACATTCAGATCGAGCATTTTGGGAAAGTCCGGAACTATAAGGCATACTAAGATCTGTTCTTAGAAACCATGTAATCGATTTTAGTAACAAGAGAAACTGAATTCAAAAATTAAAAAAATCTTGTAGTCAGCTCGGGAATCGAACCTGGAAGATTTGAAAAATAAAACTTAAATTATTAAGTAATATGAGATAGATAAGTAGGTACAATTTGAGATATCGTGTTTCATAGTAACATTATTACTCATTATCGATATCCAAATAGAAATTTATGTAAGTTTAATTTTTCAAATTAGCTGGGTTCTGAGTAGGATTTTTTTTAAATCTATGAATGCAGTTTTTCTTGTTACTAAAATCGATGACATGGTTGCTAAGAATAGATATTCGTATGTTGTATAGTTTCAGACTTTCCCATATTGACCGATCTAAATGTTACACTCTGTATATATCACGTTGAGTTTCTTAGCGGATTCTTCTCAACAGAGGTTTTTCCGAACCGTGGTAATTTTTTGTTTTTTTTTTGACATTCATAAGTGCTTGTTATAGCCCAAATTGAATAAAGACATTTTGACTTTGACAGGTAAAAATCTTTTCTAATCCAGGACACATCGGGATTCGATTTGTGGCATTCGAACATGGCGGATGTAGACAATATTTAATTTTGCTATTTCTGTTTCTTTGGCTAGTTGAAGTATAATTTTGATAGTGTTTTATGCGACGATTAACCTTAACAGTGAACAGTGATCACTATATTCAATATTGCTCTCGTGTCTGACATTTTTTAATGCGCAAGTTGTCTCCACGTGGTTTCTGGAATTTTACTATCAAGTTACAAAAACTACAATCACCGTACAACGTTGCCTCTCGAAAGAGATGACATTGGCGAAATTGTCTTATTAATTAGGACAGAAGCCATATTTTAAAAAAGAAGAAGAAGGACACATCGGTATTTTTGATTCAAAACGTTGAATCAAAAATGCCTTTTTTTGATCGCATTGTATTCTCCAACTCCACTTGAAATAACAATCAATGTATGAAAACATTTGCCAAACATATTTTTTTATAAAAAACATTTAAAAGCGTGTTTAATCAGACTAACCATGTAGCCTCTTGAGATGCAGGTCAATAGGATGTCAGATTTGAATGAATAATTAATGTACCTACAAAGTCAAAGTACAAAGTAATGTACTAAGTCAAAACTCATTTTATGAAATCACATTTTATGCACTTATAATATTAGTAAGTATTTTGGAAATGATGACGAGATTGTTCTCCCTGATAGACTCTTTATTCTACAATACCGGATTAAATAATTAAAATATAGATCGTACTCGTCAAACTAAACAACATTAGTTCAGCAACTTGTAAAAATAATGGAGTCTTTAAATTTTCCCCTTTTCATACAAATTAAATACCGTTATCAATGTACGCCATCCTAGAACCCAACTGACGTCGCCTGTCACGGTACAAACATCGAGCATTTTTCTCTACATTGCTTCTTCGAATAAAGCTTAAAGTGTAATAAAAATAAAATATTATTTTTAAAAGTCGCTGAACGAATGTGTGTCAGTTTGACGAGTAGGATCTATGTTTTAATTATTTGCTCGTATTACAGGCCACACCCGGTATAATTAAATTAAACTAGGAAATTAGTTAAATTACTGTAAACGAAGAAGCCGAATTTAATCCAAGCACGTAAGCAAATTAATCATGGTGGCTTGATAAGGTTCGATGTGATTTAGGAGGTCATATCGGTTATTACGTGCACTAATATCACTTGTTTTTAGGGTTCCGGAGCCAAAATGGCAAAAACGGAACCCTTATAGTTTCGCCATGTTCGTCTGTCTGTCCGTCTGTCTGTCTGTCTGTCTGTCTGTCTGTCTGTCTGTCTGTCCGTCCGCGGCTTTGCTCAGAGACTATCAATGCTAGAAAGCTATAATTTTGCACGGATATATAGGTAAATTATGCCGACAAAATAGTACAATTAAAAATTCAAAAACAATTTTTTTTAGGGTACCTCCCATAGACGTAAAGTGGTGGTGATTTTTTTTTCTCATCCAACCCTATGGTGTGGGGTATCGTTGGATAGGTATTATAAAACCATTAGGGGTTTGCTAAAACGATTTTTCGATTCAGTCATTTGTTTGCGAAATATTCAACTTTAAAGTTCAAATTTTCATAAAAATCGAGCGTCCCCCCCCCCCTCTAAAATCTAAACTGGTGGGCCGAAAAATTTGAAAAAATTCAGAATGGTAGTCAGTATATCAAACTTTCAAGGAAAACTATAACGGCTAAGTTTGCTTGAGAACTATTAGCAGTTTATGAGTAAATAGCAGCGTAGGGTATAAAATATACCTAAACTTGGAAGATTCCGTATAAAATACGAAATCCTTAGAAAAATATTACTTAATTTTTTCGTAATGGCTACGGAACCCTATTTTGGGCGTGTTCGACACGCTCTTGGCCGGTTTTTGTTCAACCAATGCCGTTAGCAATATTCCTAGCTTAGTTATTTATAGCCACGTAACAAATCTTATCAGAAGCACAGCACCACCAGCAATATTGTTACCGAGACGAAATTTTAAATGAGCTTAAAAGGTATACTTCCCGCAAAACCTTTACCAATTTGATGCAAGATTGATTCAATTGAGTTCCCGCCATTTCAATTCTGTATGCAACCGAATAATCCTACAAATGGTTCAACCTTCTGTTAGCGCCAGCGTAACGTGACCCGCCCCGCGCCTCGGCTGGTCTGATTAATAAAACAGATAGAAAGAAGACAGATGAGTCCACGGAGCTCAGGCTAGACCGGTTGCATTGCTCTGTCTCCTGACGTTTGAGGTACAGGGAATCGACCAAAACGGACCCCTTTCTAGGGCGTGAAATTGAATCTTGTTGCGGGCGGAGGGTGCACAGAAAACTTAAATATTTTAAGGGAAATTACCATCTAGAGAGGCGGGCCGACAATTCAGAGGTAAGGTATTAATTTTACGACCTCCATTGTAACTTTAGACGGGGATGTATGAAGTCGTTAAGTTTTAGCAGTCGTTTGTAGAGAGGATTTGACTCAAGGGTCGCTATGGCCGTATCCTAGCTGTGAGTTGACTTTGGTGCAGTTTGTATTAATTAAATTAAGCGAAATTTCGAGGGCGTGTCACGCTCGCGACTGTGACGTCACTAGATTAGATTACGCCGCCACTCTACAAAGTTTGAGGTCCTTTGTTTTAAACGTCAATAGCCATTTTAATTGCTACAGACAAAGTTGCCTTTTGTAGCGCTCTGTTCCTAAATTAAACCGGTGGGTAAATTCATTGAGCGGAAGGATGGAGTACAGCCATGCTGCTTTTAAACTTCGTGACATTATTGCATTCTGAAGTAATATAAAAAGTACCTACGCTGAAAATAAGTAGATTGAATTAAGGTACCAGTCGTCTGTAAAGATATCGAAACAAGATACAAAAATATAAATACATCTTATAAATGTTAGCCAATAAAGTCGTGCTTACTTATTTTTGTGAGCCCGTGCGAAGCCAGGGCGGCTAGTAAATTATAGAAAAAAAAATGCAAAATAACTACATATGTAGCTATAATAATAATTGCTTCAATCATCTATCAAATGTTGACTGAGGTTGACTGGTAGAGATACTTGATAAATATGTTATCGCTTGACAATCTGTGTCATTCTCTATTTTTGTACAATATATGTAGTATTGATATACAAACGCACATACATAAATTTAAAATAGCATTATAATTTGGTTTTTTATTTTAAGAAATGCCTAGCGACAACGGGTAATGTGATATTCACAAGAAAGCTTGATAACAAAATTGTTCTGATTCTGATACGATTAGACTTAACGTCGGCATTTCAGCTGAACAGGCGTACTTCTAATTTGAATTTCCTAGAAAATTTCTCCCTGTCTATTCAAGGAACTGCGTGTTTACAGTGAATTCATTATCTTATAATCACTTTATATGGCTGATATTATAATTGCAATGGTTTGTTAAAGCGATTGAAGCGGTCAGTTTTTGAAAAGTTTTAGAACCAAGGAGCTCAACGAGAGTAGAATCGAACGATGTATTTAAAGCCCTGACCCTATAAGTACTGATGATGATGATGATGATGTGATCCGGGACATAGGTCTCGTAGAAGAATTTTTCATTTGGCTCGATCTTGCGCGGCTTCTTCCAGCTCTTCCCAGCCGAGACCAATTAAGTACTACTAAGTGTAAAATTCAACCTTAACATTTTGCCGTCCCGCTGACGCTTATATTATTTAATGCGAGAGTGAGAGTGATGGTACGATACGAACGTCGATTTTCGAATTTTGTAGTAGCCCCTATGTTTACGTCTTACTAAGAACATAACATTTCCTCAAGCATCGCGTGCGGGTCTCAGAGCTCTCGGAATCGTCACGTAACTGCGGACCCTAGGTTCCCCAGGGAAGCCAATTTCATTAATGCTGTGGCTCTGCCCCTCTCAGGGGTTGGCTTACATTTTTAAATATATTAACCTTAATTGAATACCTGCTGTTTTAATGCAATCGAGATTAGCGTTTCGCTATTGAGGGGCTTTTTATGGCCGTTATATCATCATTAGGAGATATTAAGGAGGTAATCTTGAGTTATTATTTTATTTAGGTTAGATTTTCATTTTCTTAAATTTACTCATACATTGAGATATTATTTCACCTATACTTATTTATTAATAAGTACATAGAAGTTATTTTATTTTTTGTTGGGAAATAAGTAAAGATAACTATTTAAATAATTATTAATTAAATAATACTACTCATTACTTATTTACTCCTTACTTTGTTGTTACTTATTGCTCATTGATTGTATTGTACTTTCAGTAAGTAATGATAAAGCATTTTTTGTAAAATCTACGCTATGGTTATTTTAAATTATTTAGTTTGCTGTGATCCATATAATTTTTATTATTTCGGTTCGTGAGATATAAGCCCTGTGACAGACGAACAGATGGAAAATGTAGTGACATTAACAGGGTTCCGCTTGACACCATTCTGTACAGAATTCCAGAATATTAAAAAGAAACACGTTTTCGTTTTATTTATTTCCATACTGGCACTTTTCCGCCTCGCATGGTATCAATGCTTCCACGGTTTTGATTCACAGATTTTATTAAATTACGGAACTCTCCAATGAAAGGTAACACTCATTAGAGATCAATCTTTACATAAATATTTTTGGTCAATTAGGTACTTCGCTAGTAAACTGGAAAAATAAATGTCCGGCTTTGCGTAAAACTAGAAACCGAAAGTTTTTCATCCGCTCTCAGTAGCTCCTTCAATTAATTAATCTAAAATAACCCTTTAACCTCTAGACGAAGCTTAAAAAATTAAATCTCAATTTATTTCAGGATTTGAAATCTTTGTAGAATACAGAAATAATTTCTCTCGAGTACCTATCTAAGATTTAATGAAGATATTATTATCTTGAAAAAGTCGTTTTGTTTGAAATTTTAACGATAAATTAAACGAAAAGGAATTACAGTATAAGACCCATCCCCTAAGGTATTACTATAAAGTATTTTTTGTTATGGAAGTTAATAACTTTTCTGTTTATTATTCTAGCCAGCGAGGCACGAGACTCTTGCAGCAAAAACATATTTTTCGCTTAAAGGAAATACGGAGGCTTAAAGTGTTGGTTTTTTGTGATGTAATCTTAAGAGATTACCTTGAAATACTTTTAAAGGGGGAGAGCGCGTTACAGGGGAGAATTGTTTTACGTTTATAATTCAATTTTAATTCGTAAAACTTTACGAGACGGATACGCGCAAGCTGTAATGCTAATTGAATATATATCTTATCGAATGATACGAGTGTGTATCTGATAATAATCAATCAAAATTATTATCTATCAGTTCCCATGTGATAACATGTTAAGAATGTGTAGTTCAGCGTTTAATCTGTTAGTTTTTATTCGTCGATCAAAAAGTGCGCATCAAAATGGCGGTAAAATACTGTTTACTCGTTGCTTTCTCGTTGGTAGCCCTAGCAAATGCTCAACTGCAAGTTGTGAATGGAAAAATTAAAATCACCACAGGCACAACTTCGGGTTGTGGCGACACTGTCAACTTCATAACGCAGCAATTGGCTGACGCGTACGAAGAGTACAAAGAGTTCCTAGACATCGAATTTGTGCCATGGGGAAGAACTATTCGTAACGCTGATGGAACTCTGACCTGCCAGTTTGGAGTCAACGACTGCTGGGCCAACCGTCTCCACAGATGCGTGCTAGACAAGCTGAAGGACAACCAACAAGCTCAGATGGACTACATGGCTTGCGAATTTACGACTCCGTTCCCTTCGTTCCTGCTTAGAAGTTATCAATGCGCTACCGCTGCAGGTTTGCATCTTGTTGAAGTCGATGTGTGTGTGGCTACTCCTTTGGGAGATCCTCTGGATACCGCCGCGCAAACTGCTGCCGCTCAACCTATGCAAATCATCAACTTTGTTCCATCGATCGTCTTTAACAATAACATTAATATCGAACTCCACAACGCTGCCAGGACCAGGCTGAAGAGCCTGATCTGCTTCGCGCTGGCAGAGCTTCCCGAATCCGGGGTCTCCAACTGCCAGATTTAATCAGCAATTTTCACACATGAAACTTTTCCAACATCCAAGTGTAAATGCAGATAAGAACTAATAACCAAGAAATTGAAGCCCTGTCTTCAAACGGCATTCCCAGAAATAAAAGTTTTATCTCGGTTGGCCTTGGCGGCGGGAGATTTTGGAATTTTCGAGAGAAATCCCAACTTTTGCCGGTTTGTAATCGACGAACTTGCGCAATTGGACAATCGTCTGCCGAAAATACGGCTAATAGCTAACTCCTTCTACCGAAATGTGTCCAACCCGTTTATTGTTATTAAAATTTTCTTATCTTTTAAACAAATTGTTTTAACTTAACCTCTCACAAAAATAATGATTGTTTGCATTATAATTTACTTTAATAAATTAGGTTACTGAGTCCTATTTAATCGAAATACGATACTTAATCTTATCTGAGAACAGATACTGACCATTTTTAAAATTTAGCAGATAATGAATATCAAATACGGATTTAAAACAAAATCAAATCACTAGTACGATGTTATCAATTAGCCAGCTCGTATATCGGTTTCGATTATAGAGATTAATCGAAACACAACATACAAAATCAACATTCGAAACAATTGTCCATGCGACCAGCAAATACAGTGTTAATTTGTAATGGTGCTGTTAAGTATCGGCCGTTCGTGAATGCTAAACCTAATGGTTTGCAAATGTCGCCCGTAACTGCCCCGTAAGTGCATTGTGCAGCAGTCATTATTTGAGTCGCCACACGATGCGTGGAATCAGGACATGAAAATCAGAGGGTTTATTGCATAACGTTTCTGACACTCGCGATTACAATGAAATGACAGAGATAGCGAGCATCAGAAACGTTACACAATACGGTCTCAGAGGCTTTATTGTCTAACACACTTGGAATCACAATAGTTTTCATCATTTGTTTCTGTCAAACGGGAGCGCCAAAGTTCGCATACTATGTTAGTCATACCGTAATTTTGGCCTAAACATCGTTTGCCATAATTTTTTTCCCACTGAAACCTTACACTTTTCTGAAATTTTTAAATGGTCATCCTGTAGAAAACTATTAGGTTGGGTAAGTTTTGTTTTATAACAATTCTGAATAATTATTGGATTCAGAGAAAAAAGAGTTATGACAAACGATCGTTCTGACAAACATTAAATTCGGACTTTCAATAAGTATGCGAGCCGATATGGACCCTTGTTTGTCTAACAACTGGTAGCATGGTGTACGGTTGTGTTATTATGAAGATGTGCTCTGGTTGAGTTCGAAACGCGTCAGTCTGGTGTGGTGGTGGTGATAGATAGGTTTGTGTTATTTGTGTGTGTTCTTACCGTGTTGAGGTGGAGGAACTGCATTAACACGCATATATTGCATAGGCTTAGCTATCGTAAGGTCGCGGGTGAGCAAAGAAATTAGTTTAGTTCATTGATATGGACATCCGCAAAGTAACACCTGATTCAATTAATTATTTGAATCTGATATGTTGATGATGATGAAGAGTACACATCCATACTATACTAATATTATAAATGCGAAAGTGTGTTTGTATGTTTGTCCGCCTTTTACGCCGTAACGGAGCAACGGATCGACGTGAATTTTGGCATAGAGATAGTTTATGGGCCCGAGAGTGACATAGGCTACTTTTTACCTCGCAAAAATGCACAATTCCCGAGGGAACAGCGCGCGATAACCGAATACTACGCGGACGGAGCCGCGGGCAAAAGCTAATGGTCTAATAAGTGGAGAATCTTTACTACGAAGACGCCAGCAGAGACACCCTAAGACATTACGCAAGCCTCATGAGCCAATAAATCCTGCCATTAGCTATTGAAAAATGTTACAGACCACTTTAAGGCACCGATGCGCTACATCAACCACAGCTTAGCACGAGAACTATGCGGACACCGAATTTGAAAAGAAAGAAAGAAAGAAAACATTTAATTTTATACGTGACAAACATTAAGAACAATGAATAAAAAAAAATAAAGAAAAAAATATATAAGTAGTCAATTTATAGAAATTGGAAATTCATTTGCTTTGCCGTCAATATTTTTGCGGTTGGGATAAGAATGATGATGATAATAATACTAATAACAAATAATATAAATTTTTATTCAGAATAACAAAATAAATATAAATTACAATACTTATACAGACAGATAACATACCGTCTTCGTCTATTCGAACAAAACAAATAGAGCCGGCATCACATTTAACCGTCAGTTAACACTAATCAATGGATGGTGAAAGTAGGTAAGGGAAAATAGTAAGTGTCGCAAAATGGAAATGAGACTCGGCGAGGTCGCTGGTGCTGTCGCCTATGGTATACCTTAACCTATATCGTTTGTCGCCTCTTACGACATCCACGGAAGAAATGAGGTGCTGCCGGCTCTCATGGCTATATAAACGTCTCGGGTAAAATGGCTTATTTTATGCTCTTGTTGTACAATCTACTATTTACTACTTAAAAAAGGTACTTTACTTTTAAAACTACCCAAATTATGCAAGTTAAATTAATTTATCACAAAATTATTTGGCCACTGAACACATAAATACAAGCCAGCTATTGGTCAACGGCGAATGTTGTGTATTACCGCGTAAGCACAGGAATTACCCTACAAGGACATTATCATGCAAATAGACTCAGGATGCGGCACTAACGGCTATGGACAGAAGGGGGGAGGATCAACATGTTATTGGTACAATAAACTTAATCTGAGACTAGAGTTTACGGCAAGTGAATTTTTACCTGCACAGACATGCGAAGCATGCAGGCAGGCCCGCATGGGAACTAAGGCCCAAGCCCTCTCATCTGAAAGGTGTGCCCAGCAGTGAAACGTATATAGGCTCGGATGATGATGATGATGATGAAGATGAAAATTATCGATGTGTGCCTATCCAGTGGAACTAACCGCTTACCCAGACAAGAGATGTCGCTAGCGCTACTAAGCAATCAAATTATGATTGGTTATTTGGAGTCTTTTTGTGTTTTTTTATTTCAATTCTAAATTTGTTACACTTTTACGCTCATCCCATGAAATCTTTTTTCTTTTTTTTCAATGTCTCAGTTTGTATTTTCGATGTGGTTTTATACGATGACCGTAAAAGTAACAAATTTGGAGTTGAAATAAATATACAAAAATACTCCAAATAACCAATCATAATTCATTAAAAGCAAACTTAGAACACGCTGTGATTTGTAGTAAATTAATCGTAGGTAAATATAGATTTCCGAGTATATACTTCTTCTCGTTACCAAAGGCTTTACGAGGTAGGGATTCCGAAGACGTCCTTTTATCTCGTTTCTCAGTACAATTCTTGAGAGTTGTTGAGAGTTCAAAGCGAATCTGTTTCCGTTCAGATGACCAAGGCATATTGGCGTTAGGAAAAGTCAGTGGGCAACATTTCAATTATATTTAAGATAAGATAAGAATAATTAATTCGCTATTTGCAAAAACAGTTTTATAGTACTAGTTAAGATAAAAAAGTTTTTGCGAAGTCGCGAACCGGTCCCAGCTCAGCATAGTGTTGGCTGTGTGGGTCAATATTGGTCTTCCACTGTGACCGCTTGGCGACTTCAAGGAAAGAGACAAAACAGCAAAAAATAAATAAAAACGAAATTAAAAATATTTCTTATAGGTTCGATGCGACGTCTGAAAGTGGCCTAAATATCAGGGACGTAGAGTGGATATTTTCGATAGGCAAAGAGAGCGTGAGTTATGTAAGTCTTGATATATAATCCCGTGTATACTAACTTTGGCATATTATCATCACACATGTCCTTACGATGTTTTTCTTCATTACAAAACTTATGATATTTTTTCAAGTATAGATTTTGTTTTCCCCTTTGTACATATTTTTCCGAAAAATTCAAAGGTGTGAGCCGGACTTGACCCTTTATTTAATACTTATATTATTAAACTTCTATTAAATTATTATTCTTGTTTAAAATTAAAATATTATCCTACGAGAACATATTATCGGATTAATAAGTAACCTATGCGTTAATCATACTTATTGTCTACTGTACTCCAAGTTTCATCTAAATCCGTTTTACCACTAGCGTTCACAACCGTACGATAATTATCGTACTTTTACTTCGAGTCAGTGTATTATTGCTCCGTTTCATATGTTTTTTTAAGTATTATAGTCATTATCCTGATAGGTACGATATTTTGTTATAATTTTGACGAATATACGATAATTTTACGGCCCTAGTACGATAGCTGCCTAGTTTCAGGTTGTGAACACTGTATTACCACTATTGCGTGATTGAGTAACAAACATCCAAGTATCACAAACTTTCTCACTTATATTCGTGGGATTCCAGCAGTACCTAATATCTGGAGACTCCTGGCGTACCTGCCGGCCAGTATTGATCGGCCGGCTAGACGATCCGACACGCTTGGGACCAGACTTCTTCAATTATTCAACCGCCTACTTCCGCGGTGCGCTCGTTTGTTACATCTCCACCGCATCCAGGCCCTGTACTACGAAGTGAAAAATTCGTACTTCGTATCTTGCCGTCCTGGTGACGCTTATATTATTTAATACAAGAGTGAAAGGGATGGTACGATACGAATTTCGATTTTCGATATTCGTAGTAGGCCCGCTGAGTGTGGCTCCTTGGCTGGCTATAAGAGTGGATACAACGATATGAGTCTTGGAAATATGCGTAAAATCGATGACAATCATCATAATCATCATCATCAGCCTACAGCAGCCCACTGCTGCACATATACGTAGGCGTGCCCAGGAGGCGTGCCCTCTTCGCTCGCTCGCCTCGCCTCGCGCGTTGTGGTTGCGATTATACCTAGGTCACTCCTCACTTTGCTTATTGCCGTACCTAATTTTCTGAAACCTAAATTAACAGTAAAGTGAACAATTAAATTACCGAAATCTCTTTGAAGTATGAAATATTTGCCCCTTTGAGCTCATTATGTAAGATGTTTATGTAGGTACAGGCAACGAAGTGATTTTTTACATGGCATCCAATTGCAGAAAAATGTTTTCGAATTTAGTAACTAATAAGTGTAAATAAAATACAATATAATACGTGAAATATTGTTTATTGCACACCACAAATCAGTACAAACAATTTATATCCGTATGTATGCGTGTATATGTATACGTGTATAAAACATGTGTATGTGTGTACGTATTTGTAAAAAAATGTATATGTCACTGTATTATGTGTATAAGTGTAAATACTTTGCATTAAATACATAAAAGTATGCGCTGTAATTGTTTTGAAATTTAATAATTAAAATTATTCTTATTTGTCATTTGAGGAACTGAAACTGAACCCGAAGATTACACTTAGCTGATTATTTAATAAATCCTCAGTAATTAAGAATAAGAAACAAAGGGCCAAAACCCCCTATTCTAATAACCCCCTCTAATACCCCCTTTATTTTGAACAGACTTAAAATCATTACCTACGTTGATATATAACAGATGACGATAAATTCTGATCAAGTCTTAAAATGTGGCAATAAAATGGCACGTGGCGAACCGTTTATTGCCAGGAATGAAAATTTAATTACAATATTTCCTCTAATTGAAGACGAGGGTTGAGTTCAGTGATGTTTTTTCTGATATTTTTCGAAATACTGGTGTTCATCGGCGGCTTCGGGCGCCTATATTATTAGATACAACAGTTGAATTAAAATTCCGGGATTTTACAAAATTTGCATGGGAATTCTCGAAAATTATATCGTGGTTTTCGTTGAAGTTGCTTTGAAAACAACCATCCCAAATTTCATGAATTTAAGCCCAAAACTTGTTATTTCGAGATTGAATCATGTGAGAATGGCGGGATAACAAGTAGCATGTGTTATTCCAGATGTTCAGCTATCTACATAACAAATTTCATCTCAATACATCCAGCCGTTTTAGCGTGAAGTAGGAACAAACAAACACAAACATATGCTCACATACACACACACACACACACACACACACACACACACACACACATGCAAACTTTGCGACTTAAAAAAAAAGAGGTGAAAAAAATAGAATGTATTTGCGAGTACCTGCCTTTCCCCAAAACTACACCTGCACGAAGCCAGGGTGCATCGTTTATATACATTAAAATTTTTAAAAAACGGTGATTTACGGAATCGCAGTAAAACATAGGCTACTTTTTATCCCGATATATCAGGGATAAAATCTCGAAATAACAACTGCTGGGCTCAAAGTCATGAAATTTGTTATGTATTTAGGTAGCTGCACGTTTGGAATAACACATAGGCTACTTTTTATCCCGACACTCCCACGGGATAGGGATAAAATCTTGAAATTTCAACCGCTGGGCTTTTTTGAAATTTTGGTCAGTTGTTCTAAACACAACCTGAAAGAAGACCACGATACATACATTTTGAGAAATTCTCGTGAGAATTTTATAAAATCCCGGAATTTAAATTGTAACTATGTACCAGTCCAAATACATAGCTTGCGCGTGCGAAGCCGCGAATAAACTCTAGTTTTATATAAATAGCCAGCAAAACTTAGTCGTATCGAGGTAGCTTCAATTCGTACTCTTTAATAATGTTTCTTCCCAACGCCAGAACTTATTTCAGTGAATTTCAGAGGAAACTGATAAAACTCCTTCAGAATCTTCAGATGTCAATGCGGACGGAGCTGGAACTCGACTGCAGATCCTTATCGACTGAATTCCAGTTGAAAACACCGATTCTTAATATACAAAATAAGTCCAATAAGTTTGCTAGTTGGGGTTTTCAATATTTATATTAAGTGTTTGGAAATAATTACTGAAATTAATGAATCCATACTAATATTATAAATGCGAAAGTGTGTTTGCGTGTTTATGTGTTTGTCCGTCTTTTACGCCGAAACGGAGCGACGGATTGACGTGATTTTTGGCATAGAGATAGTTTATGGGCCCGAGAGTGACAGAGGCTACTTTTTATCCCCGAAAAATGCACAGTTCCCGAGGGAACAGCGCGCGATAACCGAATACCACGCGGGCGGAGCTGTGGGCAAAAGCTAGTAATATTATAAATGCGAAAGTGTGATTGAAATAGAAATAGAAATAGAAATAGAAATATTTTTATTCACGCTTCGCACATAAAAAATAACAGGGCAAAAAAAAATGAAAACAAAAAATATACAATATGCGAAGGCACGAAACGGTCGCAGCTCAGCATAGTGTTGGCCGTGTAAGCCAACGCTGGTCTTCCGCTGCGACCGCTTGGCGACTTCACGGAAGGCGACAAAAATTAAACAAATAAAAGAAACAAAATCGAAATATAAAACTAATTACAAAAAATAAAATAAAAAATAACAATATAGTAATAACAATAAAAACAAACAATAAAAACAAAATACACCCAACAACCACCTCCAACTCGCATCATCCATAGACCACCGACCTCGATATGACATGCACAATATCATATCCGGTCTGCGGCCCATGGCGAATGTCAGTGTCACATCACTGTCATTCAAAGAGACATTGGTTGACATGACACTGTTTGCTGAGTGCTCTGCATAACCTTAACTACACACAATAAATACAATTTAATCAGTCTGGTAACAAATCAAAGTTAATTATAACAAACTCCAAAAATATGAGTCACAAGCCGTTAATTGTTTGTATCTGGCATCATTCAAAAGCTCATGAATGCGAAAACAGTTTCATCCGCTCCGATGCATGTGGGACAAAAACTCAAGGTATGTACTACACCTATTTTAAAACAGCATAAAAACACTCAAATTATACTCGTATCATGGCGCAGCATTTCTTGAGCCATTTGGTGTTCAAACATCATCTTTTTAATCTTTAATTTAAAATTTTGTTTGCATTTTAGGTCTCGGATTGGGGGCGGAATATTGTTCCAGCATTTCGTGGCTGCATACCTGAAACTGCCACGAAAAGCAGCTGTTTTGTGACGAGGCATAAGCAGTTGTATGGCACGCCTTCGCTCTGCACTTGACCTCAAGCAAGACGAAAATGTGAGTTTGTTTACAAGATACATTGGAGCTTTGTGCTTAAGTACGTCAAAAAGTAAACAAGCCAGGTGAAGTTTACGCCGGTGGTGCATTTTGAGCATTATGTGCTTATTTAGGAAAGGAGTAACGGGGGCCCTTAACGGAACATTGAAACAGAAGCGTGAACATGCATTTTGGACTCTCTGGACGAGTCTTTTAGTTTTTGCAAGCAAACGCGGTCCATAAACTACATCCATGTAATTTAATTTTGACAGCACCAGTGACTCTACCAGCTGTACTCTCAACTTCTCACTCAAGAATGCTCTAGCTCTATACAGCACTTTCAGCTTATAAAAGCAATTTCTTATTGTGTTTGCGATATGTTTTTCATATCGCAACTCACTATCAATTAAAATACCTAGATTACGTGCCTCATACACCCGCTCTATACTTTCATTTTGTATTTTAACATCTACAGTATATTTTAAAGTGGACAACTGTTGCTTACTTCCAATAACCATATATTTGGTCTTTGTAGGGTTGAGAAGCAGGGAATTGTTTGACGCCCAAGTAGTTATTCTATTGAGATCCTCATTTAGTTTATTTATCGCGGAATCAGCCTCTGAGGGCTTGCAAGATATATAAACCTGTATGTCGTCAGCATATATATGGTACTTAGCATTCCTAATTTGTGTTTTTATATCTGCCAAATACAGAATAAAAAGAATTGGGCCGAGGATCGAACCTTGCGGTACGCCTCTTTTTACTGCCTCTTTTTCAGAAATCTGTGCGGTACCATCATTTCGAGTCATATTTACATACTGGCATCGATTGCCCAGGTAGCTGTCAAACCAACGCAATGAATTACTGTCAAACCCGTAGAAACTTAATTTAGACAATAATAGGTTAACATTTAGCGAATCAAATGCCCTTGAAAAGTCCAATAGTACCAGAAATGTACACATCCCTTCATCCTGTGCACAGATAATATTGTCAGTAACATCTAGTAATGCAGTTACAGTACTCCTGCCTTTTCTAAAACCTGATTGGAGCTCTGGCAGTATTTCATTTTTCTCCAAAAAATTGGTTAGTTGCCTACATACAACTTTTTCTAGTATTTTAGAGAGGCAGGGCAAAACACTAACAGGTCTGAGATCCTTCAATTCTGTAGGATTTGTTACCTTAGGCAAAGGTCGCACAGCTGCTATTTTCCATACATCTGGGACTATACATGTAGTGATTGATTTGTTTATTATTTTTGTAATTATGTCAAGTGTGTATGGTAATGTCAATATTAACATATTTAAAGTAATGCCATCACAACCTTCTGCATTTGTTTTTAAACTCCTAATAATTTGTATAACTTGGTCCACACTAACAATGTCCATTTTAAAGATAGTGTCACTAAACCTAAAAAATTCATAATATGTCAATTGGGAAATAGTCACATCTCCAGTACATGGCAATTCAAGGAAGTGATTGTTTATCACATCTGGGTCACTGAAATTGGGAGGTAATTCATTGTCACTTTTTGGTAATAAGGTAGATTTGAGATTGTTCCAAAGGGTCCTAGGGTCATATATTTTGCTATTAATTTCTTGCTTAAAATAAGCGATTTTTTCTGTGTAAAGTGCTTTGTTTACCATGGATTTCAAGGACTTATAATATTGTTTTTTACTGTCCGTTTTTGTTCTGTGATAATCGGATAAGGCTTTGTCTCGCAACTCCATCATTAATTTTACTGTGTCTGTGATCCAGGGATAAGATTGATGTCTGACTACAACTGATCTCACGGGTGCAAAACAATCAAATAATGCTAGCATGCGTTGGCTCAGACTGCTAACCATAACATTTACATCGCCATCTACATTCCAGTCCTCACTCTGTAAAATCATGTCAAAGCTATTTGTAATTATATGTTTTAAAGGTCTGTAAGTTATAGTGTATGGCTTAGGCTTTTCGTAGCGGATATTTAGTTCACATACCACAAGGCAGTGCCCATGAAGGGAACCTCCTACATGTTCAACAACTATGTCCCTGGCTGTCAAGTCCGTACATACCACATCCAACAGTGTCTGGCTGGTCTCAGTAAAATGTGTAGGTGTTGTTATTAATTGCGTCAGATTGAAACAAGATAAGAAAGTATGTAACTTTGTGATATTATTATCCATTTTTCCTAATAAATTAATGTTAAAATCCCCTAACAATATAATGTGATCATATTCAGGTATAGAGCTTATAGAGTCACTGAGAGCATCAAAGAATAAATCTGTATTCATCCACGGCGGACGATATGCAGTACCTATCACAAGTTTCTTTCCGTTAAGGGTGCACGTGACCCACATCTGCTCAACCAACCTGTGAGCAGGGTCAATTGGGTGAGGCCAAGTACGAAACTTCAATGCACGATCTGTGTAATACCCAACCCCCCCACCACGCACTCGCTCACCCTGTGGTCGCGGGCTATGACGGAACCGGTAACCCGGCAGCACAGCGGCACGCCCTTCCTCCCCCGCTCTGATCCATGTTTCATTTATTGCCAGCAATGCTAATTTATGCCGAGCGCATGATACAAGAATATTATCGTGATTTGTACACAAGGAACCTGCATTATACAAACCAATTTTCAATTTCTCCTTATGCATTTCTAACTTTATTTATAATTTCAAACATTTGTATCCATAGTATAATAATAAACAGTATAAAGTAACGGTAAAAGTATAAATAGTAATTCAGCAATAAAAAGCAGCAGTGTAACTCATATAAATAATATTTAAAACCAGAAAATAAAATTAAAATTAGAATTAAAATTAGAAATATAATATTAAGTTTGTTATGTGCATGTATGTATCTCTTGTTTGTCATCATAAGCATTCCTGTTTCGTATACCTGGTCTAGTCCTTTCTGTTGCATTGTAAATGTTTTTGGTGCAATGAAATAAACGTTATACAATTCAGTTTTATTGTTTATCTTTACAAACCGAACCTGAACCAAAAACCCTTTCCAGGTCTGCATCGGAGCGGAAGCAAATGGCCTGCTTGCCTTCACCCTGCCGGGCGTAGACACGGCCTCGCCTAGTCCAGGAGAACCGCCACTGGCATCTGTGACACTCCTCCCGTACTCGGTGGAACAGCTGGCGGTTCACTCGCGTCAGCCGCTCGTTGACGTACACTCGGCGGGGCGGCCCCGCCTGCCCCACGTCGGCCGAGCTGACGTTGCGGCGCACGCGCGCCGCGCGCAGCAGGTCGTCCCGCAGCTGGCGGCGCGTCAGGCGCACCACGACGCGGCGCGCCCGGCCCGCCGCCGCCCCCGCCGCCGCCGGCGCGCCCACTCGCTCCGCGAACACCACGTCGCGCGGCTCGAGGGCCACGCCCAGCTTGGCGGCGAGCACGGTGACCGTGTGCACGACGTTCTCTCCCGGCTCCTCCGGCAGCTGGCCGATGTCGAGGTCGGCCAGCAGCGCGTCCTGGTCGCGGTCGTTGAGCTCGAGCTGCAGGCGCTCCACGGTCCGCTGCAGCTGCTCCACGTCGCCGCCGCGCGGCGCCACCTCCGCCTCCCTGCTCTCGACCGCGTCCAGTCGCCGCTCGATCTCGTCCATCCGCTCCCCCATACTCTTGAGGGAGGCCCGAATCTCGTCGCGGAATTCGCGCTGCTCGGCGATATATTCCGCCATCTCCCTGCGCAGCGCCGCGACCTCGGTCTCCCCGCCCGAGGGGGGGGCGGGGGCCCCGGCCGGAGCCCCAGCCGGCGACCCGCTGGCTCCTCTCCCCGGAGTGCTGCTGTTATCGGCCCGCCTCTGCTTGCCTTTACATTCGGGGCAAACCCAGTCCCTCGCAACAGCCATTCCATCAGGCACCGCCACGCAGCCCTTGTGGTATTTACATTGGCAAAGCGTACAGGCAGCGACACCTGTTGTCGGAAGGAACTTTCCACAAACGTTACACTTTGCCATATCTACTATTATAATTAAAAATAAGAAGAATGTTGATAGAAAACTGTTTGTTTTTATTTATAGTTCTACCCACTTGCACAATAAACAAACGTTATAATTTAAATTGAATATTTTATTTGTGTAGCACTATATTGTGGTCTGCGAACACTCTCACTTCGCTATCCGACACTAGGGGGCACACTCGTGACGCGAAAAACCTCGTATCTTCGTAACAATGAAATTAATTTCGTTCCGATAACACGACCATGTATAGATGTATCGCCGTCCGTGACGTCACTCCCGTCACTCCCTCCCGATTGTGTGTTTGTCCGTCTTTCACGCCGTAACGGAGCGACGGGTTGGCGTAATTTTTGGCATAGAGATAGTTTATGGGCCCGAGAGTGACATAGGCTACTTATTATCCCGGAAAAATGGACAGTTCTCGAGGGAACAGCGCGCGATAACCGAATACCACGCGGGCAGAGCCGCGGGCAAAAACTAGTAACGAAATAAAGGTTCAGACGTAGTGGCTTTAACCTGTGACCTCTCAAGAAGATGATTGCGGATTTAGTTTTCATGTGCATAATTTTACATTTGAAATTTACCACGAGCTTTACGGTGTAGGAAAACAACGTAAAAGTACAAACCTGCGAAGCAATTCTATGGCGCGTGTAAAGTTTCCAATGCGCACTGGGATTAATTCTGAGAGGAAGCCTGGGCCCAGCAGTGGGATGTATTGTATATATGCTGGTATAAAGATTTATTTTGGTTCCATCGGTACCACTGTCTTACAGTAATAAGACTAAAACACTGAAACTAACAATAAAACTAAGTTACGATAAAATTAAATACAATAAAAGAAATTTCACTTTGCTTATTTACTTATTAACAATCTTGTCTTCGATATAGTTCTTGAAAGAGCAATTTTTTTTTGATAAAGTCCTGCGTTAACACACGATAAAAAACATTTAAACTTAATTGGTATCCAATTTCCTGCAATATTTACACAAACAACAAACCTTCAAAGGGTATAATGTAAACTTTACAAAGCCAGTCGAGTTATTAATTGCAAATTAGAAAGGTATTTCAAGAGCTACTGTTGCACGTGTTGTTTTATATTTACGTAGAATAGGGATGTTGACGCCATTAAAAATAATTCGAAGACAGGACTCCAGTAAAAAAACGCTTTATTTTAGCCCTGAACCCCAGATTAATTTTCGATTAACTGCAAAATTAGATTTATTGTTGCTTTAAAACAAATAAATAGTTAGTTGATTGAGTTGGCGAACAAGTGACGTCATAATGTTGCTATTGCCATTCAAACTCTATGGGAGCATTGTGTTTTGACAGCTCATAAAAAGTACGTCAGTTGCTTGGTGGTGTCAACATTCCTATTGATCGCTCGGTCATTGACTAAACGCGGCAGTGTCAGATTCAACTGAAAAGTCGTCTACCTTTCGACACAGGTTAACTATTTTAAAATAGAGTCAACCACCTAAACGCTTACTGATTACTTTGTATTCCAAACTTAGCAGACTGCGTGGAAATATTAAGAAATTTTCAATTATTAAATATACAACATGATATAGAATCATCAGGGCATAATATACTTAAAATTCGAACGTTTATCAAAGAGATTTTATGAAGTTAGGAGTCATAAAAAGTTTTCACTTCTTGCGCGTTAAAAAAATAAATTTGTTTCAAACGGCTATGAAATTATTTAAAATGCTCGGTTCTTGGAAAATATCAGGTGGACAATTGGGACAAACAAAAACTTATTTTATAAAATGTTTGTTCACCTGCGCTGGAATTTTATTCAGTTTTCCCATGCTCCAAGATCGCGGAGACTGCTAAAGTATTCATAAGGAATAGAACTTGGACGTATAACTTAGTTGGAAACTTTGAACATACGACGCGTTGCTTGGCTAGGTATGCTTCGGGATTATGGTTGAATAGACATTTTTGAGCTATAGTAGCCTAATTTTAAAAGACCTAATGTTGAATAATTATATACCCATATTCAATTTTATTTAGCTCATTTAATTGGCTCTCTGCTTGGTAAAAGCCTTTCCTTTTTTTCCACCGTTTGTCCCTGTTGAGATGCTCTTGCCACTTGTTAGATGTCCAAGTTGTCCCTCCATCTCCTCTTCGGTCTGCCTCTGTTTCTAATACAACATAAGATCCTTAAAAAATTAGTGATATTATAGTATCATCCATCATCACCATCTGCGGCCACACACGTTCCACTTCCGGGCACAGGCTTTCTCTGACAATTAAAAGTCTTGGGCTATATTCCCCATGTTGGCTCGGTGCGCATTGGGAACTTTAGACACATCATTGAATTACTTTGTAGGAGTAAATCGTTTATTTTCCTTCAACGTACAGTACAGTATTTGATACATTTTAAGAGTGATTTTGTACGTTCGAGAAACAGAAGTGCGAGTCCGGGATTATCGTGCAGAATTATACGGTGCTACCAACCATTATAGGGGTTTATATTCGCGATCCTCTGCTAGAGAAGCCATAAGTGAAAGAAGATTATCTTATGTATGTAATTTTTATTAAAAAATAAAGGTTCCAATATAACTTGAAACTGCTGCCCGCACTATCATTGAAATATAATTTTTCTACAACCTTATAAATACCATAATTTTTATACGCGGATCTAGTAGATCAAAATCAAGATTTATACCAAACGGAGGCAAGTGTTACAGCACACGTTTTGCCTCAATTTTCCGTGCCAATGCCCTTGGCGCTTGGGTGCGGCGGAGCTACTGCCAATAAGCAATATCTTCCAGTCGGGCGGGCCGCGAACGAGGATCTGCTAATTAGGGACATGGGAACCGATCAAAAGAGAGCCTTTGATGCGAAACTGAAAAGGTGACAACGATTCGAGTTAGCCGAGCGAGCCTTATCGATATTTTGGGGCACTGCGACATAGTGCCATAAAATAATACGAGCGGAAATTGTTACCGTCTTTGAAGTGATTATGATGTTATCGGAGATACTCGAGGCATTATTAATAATGACTGAGCGTATTAGTTTTATAATCAGATTATAATTTTACTAATTGATTTGGTGAGATTTAATTGCGATAGTGTTACCGGAGCTCTTTGATATACTAATAATATAATTATTACTCATGAAAATAATCGTAAGTTCTGTTGACAAAATATGTAATACGTCAGCAGAACTTAATGTTTTCTTTAGTCACCATGCATGTAAAATTTATTTAAATTTATAGATTCTGAAACAGTTATTTTTAATAAGTTGAATTGGAATAACACCCACTTTGTATCACAATAAAATATTTCAAAATTAAATTTTTATTTCGAAATAAATTACGGATGGACCCTCCAGTGCCTCCTAACCATGATCCACGAGCGTCGAAAAAAAGTTATAGACAATTTGCAATTATTGTGCTTATAGCGTATTGTAAAAATCTTCATTGTACATAAAACACATACATATAGCTTTGTTAGACGGTAGTTTATTAAAAAAAAAACCGAAATTCAGAAAAATCATGAAAATTTTGAAAATTCCGGTTGCCCGTAACTGCCAGATCCAGTTACTAGTAACAGTAACAGTTTTCGTCTTACTATGTGTTGGTGTTCGATAAATACTTATTGGTTTGTATTGTACACGCAAGCAAAATCGAATGGAAGCTACTTAGAGATAAATTAATCTGCAACTTATCCCAAGAAATTTAACTCCCAGAAAATACCGTAAAACCCAGTGCCAGCAACAGAAATATTCAATTTCCACTGCCACCAAAAATATTTAAAGTATATTTCTCCGCAGCTAGCTCCTTTGCATAATGCGGTATAAATGAAAATATTCTGAGCGCGTCATCGCATCACTATTCAATAGTGCAGTGAAAATATCGGCCAGTGGCGCTGTGGGTCGCGATCGATTTCAATAAACGATAAATTCTGCATGAGCGGCTTTTCGTGGAGCGTTTGCGGAACGATCAAAGTGCGGAATCGAAGTGAAGGGTGAATGGATTGAAGGTTCACCGAAGGATTTCGAATAGTTTGGGGTAATTAGCGAAGTATTATGTTGAAGCAACGACAGGGATTGTATTGGATAGTTTGTCCAATGATTGGTTATGAAACAAATATCTCTCAAATCATTTTGAGAAATAAGACCTTTTAAAAACGCGTTCAACTCATTAATAGACTCATAGTGCTTAAAGATTGAAAGGCGTATCTTTTCTTAGAAGGTGATTATATTTTTTATTCTAATTTTAAACAATGCTTTAAATGAATAACTTTCTGCGAATAGATAAGATTTTTCTATTTACACAACAGGCAGTATTTATTTTATAAAGTAAATAACCACGTATATTTTATTCCAAAAGTTGAAGCTATATTCAGAAAACAAAAAATAAAGAGATCTTATTCACTTCGAGCGTAAGAGACAAGCGTTACAAGAAATACATATTTTACACTTTTGACAGATGTGTCTCTCCCCCAAGATTTATTATACGGGGAATATGAAGTAATGTCTCCGTGTAGAAGAAGATTTCCCGTAGTTTTCCAGAGATAATATTAAAATGCGCCGTCGCAGTGACGTCACTCGGAAAACGCCTCTTGAAAGAATAAATCAAAGTATTTCTCGCATTAGTGAGCTCTGAAAGATGACTGGTTGTTTTCTAAGTATAAAGGTGAGGCCATGTTTGGAAACCGCTGACGCTTTTGCTGGAGTGTATAGATTTTGACGTGGGTTTAAAAAAATGTGCACGGGAGATTCTGTTGCATTGCAAAATTAAATAAAGTATGTTGAGATATCTTTACTTATATTGTAAATGCGAATTATTTACCTTTTTACACGCATAAACAGCTGAAAAAAATTAAATTAAATTTTGTAAGAAGCTATATATAATCGTTATCTGATATTATACATTATTATTCAGTACATAGATTTCGCATAACATTGTAGTTCACTTTGACATTTTAGATTTGTCACCTAAAGCCTTGTTATTGTTATACTGAAAGAGGTAAGGTTAAAATATCACTTAATTATACTTTTTTCTTTCAATCGAAACTTCAAGTCGAGGTTTGACGTTCATGTGTCAGATAAAGCCCTTAAACTTTTCTGCGGAGGAACTTGTGGATGGATTCGATTTGTGGCATTCGACAATGGCGGACGTGGAACATGTCTAATTTTGGTATTTCTGCTTCTTTGGCTAGTTGAAGTATAATTTTGATAGTGTTTTATGCGGCGATTAACCTTAACAGTGAACAGTGATCACAAAATTCGATATTGCTCTCGTGTCTGACATTTTTTAATGCGCAAGTTGTCTCCGCGTGGTTTTTTGAATTTTGCTATCAAGTTGCAAAAACTACAATCACCGTACTACGTGAAGAAGAATATATTTATCTTTATATAACTGACATTGGCCCAAGCCTTAAAGGCCGCCATTGAGGAGAATAAATAAAAATAAACTTGTGGATGTGGTCCTTGTTTACGAAGAGTGTAGGAGTAACGGGAATACCACTCTTCGTCTGTAGGCGGAAAGGTTTCCCGCACGAAGGTAACTCAACAACGCCCGTGTGATCGTCAATGCGATTATCCGTCTACGAAATAACAGCCCGCCGGTGCCGATTAAACGAGGAGGGCCTCAACGACTTCACGTGAGAGAGCAAGAGCAGCTATTAGAACATTTTCACAACTAACCAGGTTCTAGAGATGTGCAGACGCATTTTAGGCATAAAATTGTCAGCTAACATTTATGTCATTGCACTAGTTGTCATTGATAAGATTGTATATTAAATACAGGAGGTTATAAAATAGTTTTTGAACATGATAAATTTCCATAAGCCGGGCACCACAATCCTATTTATGGTCTAAATATTAATGGGTATCTTTCTTTATCTTTCATTCTGATACATACTGTATGTAACTAAGGACAAGATTTTATATAACCCCTGTGCCCTATTTCACGAAGCTACAAGTTACAATAAAATTTACAAGCGGTAGTCTTTGTTTAACAGTATGCATTGAAAAAAGATTATCGCTTGTAAATTGTAACTTGACATAGGTTTGTGAAATAGGCCACTGGTCCTTACTATTTTTCCTTACTCAGATGTAGTGCTTAAGACCTAGGACGTCGATTTTCAGCATTGATATTTTGGATATGTTTCAACATTCTAAAAATTCTATATTCAACGAAAAATTTGTGCTTTATGAAGTACATTCGGCCGCTATTTTTTGTGTTTGTTTTTTAAAAAGTACACGCATCGAGGACTCAAGAAGTTAGGTTTTTAGAAACGTAAGCTACCAAGTGGATGCAAGTGGCGAGTTGTCGTTCACTGTGGCGTTCTAAAGAAAGAAAAAAAGAAAGAAAGAAAGAAGACATTTATTCACTAACACAGAAGACACACAGCAAAATTTACACAAATAAACCAAAATAATAATAATAATAATAAATTACAGAAAAACACATCAAATATATACACAATTTTGTGTCCCCGCGAAAGTGTCACTGACTCAGCATTATGCTGAAGAGTTAGACGCCTGCAGCGCTGATTTTCTGCGAGAACCGTTGCATGGGGGAAGCCTTTGTTCAGCAGTGGACGTCTTCTGGCTGACGACGATGAAGCGATCGAGTAGTGTGCCCTAACCCTATTCGTAGTTTCCGCGTTCAAAGTTATTATGAATGAAGTTCGCCCCAACGTCAAAACTCCATCGACCGTAAAGATGTATCTGTTAACTTCCATTTAGACGTTCTTCCTCGTCCGAAGTTATTTTTGATTCACGTTAACATTCTAACATGACAGCTAATAAAATATGATGTAAGTTGTAGTGTATGCGAATGCTTTATATGCTATGCTTATTTTATTAATTCAGTGTAAAAAAAAACTATATTTGATAAAGAGGAAATGCCAAACTTAAAAATTTGATACGAATTTATGAATATCAACAGAAGATTAACAAATTAATTAATTAGTAATCAGTTACCTTATCTTAACTATTTTTTATGGATAAATAAAAATAATTTAACACCACAGTTAAAGATTAGATGTATATCTGTGTTTAACACTATTAAGTTATTACAAATTTTCCAAACTTTTTTATGTCCAGGCTTTATGGTGTCTATTGTATCTGTGTATTGTGTGTGTGGTGTCTTTATTTGTGTTCATGGTGTCTAGGTGTGTGGTGTGTGTATTGGTGGTGGTATGGTACTACTATTTCTGGTGTACAATACAGAGTCTTTCAGGCAGATATTGTATTGTGTCTGATTGAGCTAAAGTTTGTCGAACAGTACAGTATAATTATACTAGCTTTTGCCCGCGGCATCGCCCGCGTGAAATTTGGCTATCGCGCGCTATTCCCTCGGGAACTGTACATTTTTCCGAGATAAAAAGTAGCCTATGTCACTCTCTGTCCCATAAATTATCTCTATGCCAGATATGACGTCGATTCGTCGCTCAGTTTCGACGTGAAAGACGGACAAACATACAAAAACACTTTCGCATTTATAATATTAGTATGCATTAAAGGAATAAGCTCAAGTAAAACAATTTTATGCTGAAAACTGGTCAAATTAATAAATTAGAGTCACACAATTTTTTTTTAGAGACACGATACGGGTTTCAAGTTAAAAAAATATTATACAACCATCCCAAGTTCTTACAACTCTTAAGTCCTCACTTATTTTATAATGGCCGAGAGCAATTTATTAAAAACAATATCGCATCGCACCAAGAAACTAAAACCATAACTTTTAAAAGCGGCTCCGGCGTGAAGAATAGGGTTGTAACTAATATTAGTAGATACCAAAACATTTAAGTACGAATTAATTTTTATTATTCGTAAGTGCGAATATGGCTTTAAAAAAAAGTTAAAATTTGTGGAGACAACTGCAATGGTGCGTTTGATGCATGATTTTTTACCAAACTTGGCATAATTGGACTAGGTTTAATAAATCATTTGTGGTTTTACGTATGTCCTCTTTTTCAATGTTCCTTTTTTGCCATGAAACAAGCAGAAAGAAAGTTAAGTCATTTTTATAGCTTGAAATAAGGCACTATCAAATAAAGCCACTTTGTCAAAAATACTAGCTGTTCCATACTATCTTTGTTTTGATTTTGTTGTATTTGTGTGTCTTTCTGAATGTGAATAAATGTCTTCTTTCTTCTTCTTTATGTTTCTATGAAAGATTTTTTTAACCGGTCTATGACTTCAACATGCCAACGTGAAATATGACATCCAATCGAACAATGTTAACCTCTTTATTTATTACTAACCATATGCCCGCGACTCCGTTTGCGAAAAATTCGTTTACAGTCATCCTGTGGAAACTATGCAATTTTCTAGTATAAAAATTGTTTTAAATCCTTATATGGGTTCAAACTTTCAGTATAAATACCAAATTTAAGTTTAAGAGTAAAGATATAAAAGACAGACACACTTACTTTTATAATTAATTTATTTGCAATAAGTGTTGGTTATATATAAATCTTAAATTTAAAGTAATAAATTTTTTCACACACTTAGCTAACTATAAACAATAGCATGCAAAATATAAAGTTTTATAAGGTATTTTGTCTAAAGAAGATAATTATGATAAAAATGTCAATTATGGAAATGTAGGTATGACAAAAAAAATTTCGCTATACATTCACAGATCATATCTGCAAATGCGAGTGAATTTGTGAATGTTTAATATTCGTAACTATCCCTGGTGCGGTGAAGATATTAAGTTCAAGCGCGGTATCCGCCGCATTCTATTCATAAATTTGTAGTAGACCTACAACTTTATTGTGGACGATAAGGGTCGCGAGAGCAGAGTAATGGTGGAATGTTCCAAGTCTTAAGCCAATGTTGTTAGGAGGATTTAGTTTAGAACGAAGCCTAGTTTAAAAATGATTTTGAAAATAAAAATACTCACAAAACAATCGAAATCATGTTCTGACCGCAGCGAAAATGCGATGCTAATAAACCACAAAACTAACGTTAAATAATGGGTTAACCAAACGATTCCTATGTTAGCCAGTCGCTGGGGATCTCTAATAAGAAAAGTTCCTTGGCACCATGTCAGTAATTTAAGAGTGTCCATAGAAAGTTTTGTAGCAGAATTAAATTTTTGTTGCGCTCGGCACGGTTAGGTTTTCGCCGAGTTTCAGACATTTTTCTTTTTTGCCGTCGCTGATGTTTTGTGACAAAACTTCGTGTCCTAGTTCTTGTCTTTTTACTTTTTGCGGTTAAATTTCGTGTAGGTGTAAATTACTTACTTTTTGTTCTCTCGTTCCAATTTTTTTCTTCTTGAAAGCACATTTCATTTTGATATTTTTGCGTTCTGTAAATCCTGTTTATCATTCCATACCTCACGATAACATTCTTCTTCTTAGTCGGACACTCTTGTCAGAGTGGTCGTGGTTGCGCAGACGAGGTACTGAGGCTTCTTGAGGACAGCCTTCTTAGCAATGTGCTTCCATTTCTGCCGGTAGAGGCGTTGCAAGTACACTGGATCATGTTGGAATCAGAAGCATTTTTAACCCCCGACGCAAAAAGAGAGGTGTTATAAGTTTAACCACTATTTGTCTGTCTGTGGTACCGTAGCTCTTAAATCGGTGGATCGATTAGAATGCGTTTTTTTTTTATTTGAGAGCAGGTTTTCTAGCGATATGCGAATGAGTTCTTAGACATGTTTCATCAAAATCAAAATATTGAACTTTAAAGGACAAAGTCGGGGGTTTTCCAACTTTTTTGTTGATTAGGTTAATCAGGTAAGTCTAGCGAGTAGGTGATCGGCCGCGTGCCCTCTTGCCTTCCACCTGCCCCGCTACCTGCCACGATAACTTTACTTATCTATTTAAACTCATAAGAATAAAAAATTAAACCAATAAAATCAACACCATCATCACCATCTCCATCATCATCATCAACTGGAAGACGTCCATTCTAGAACAAAGGCGAGATAATGCAACTTGCACGATTTTTTTGCAAGTCTAAACTCGGCTTAGACAGTACAACCACTGGTAGCCAAGAAAATTAATCCCTTTTCAATCGCAAGATCGTGAATTCAAACACTATTAACTATTAACCAAAGAGTAATATAATATCGTAGCTTTGAATTGATTGATATTCATTAATGGTACCAAATTAAAATTAGCGTTTTCTATTGATGGAACAATAACGGCTTAGTTTTCAAAACGAAATTGAAAGAATTATTTTATATTGCGAGAAATGTACGTAAATTGGGAAAATATAAGCATTCAATAGTAAAATCGTACAAGTAACGTGTCCTTAGCTAAAGCTACAAACAAACAAATAAACTTAACGAAAATACAACCATTATACAAATGCATACAATTTGGCCCACTACCGACCCCTATCACCTCACCCATTTCACGAGGTACTGTCTTTTCACAACACTTCCCGCTCCCACTTACTGTCTTGCTGCCTGTGGGAAAGAGATAGTGGATGTATGACACTGTTCCAGACCTGGACCTTCATGAATTATACATTGCATAAGGCAATTTGTCGTTGATAAGCAATCCCAGGCCGCTACCCTATAAATATTTCTTCTGCCATAACTTTCCCGTAATAACGAAGGTATTTTTGCGAAGAAAGGCCGAAGGTGACACAAAAACTAGTTGCTTGGAGATAGCGGTATGAAAAATGACTATGATTTTTATAGTTAGTAGAATAATGATGTTTTTTACGGCTACACAAATCGAAGTAAAAATAAGTGGATGAGCAGAGTTCAAGAAGTCTGAACACTTATACCCGATATGTTTTTCAGCGATTTTAATGTTGGCGAATAACAAACCAGAGTAAGAATAAAATCATTAATAAAAGCAGATATAGCAATACCTAATAGCGGAATGTCACTTAATTTTCTTTACATTCAAAAGCCAAATACTTTAAGCAAAAAATATGTTGTGCATAAACGGTCAACACAACTGCTTAAAGTACTTGGCGACGCACCAATATTTCTATTCTACAAGTAAGTACAAGTACGTCCAAGGAAAGAAATCTCAATCTCTAAAAGGGTCGAAGGACAGTCAAATAAATTTTGCAGACAATGTTCCGGACCAAAAGGCCCTAGCTTTCCTATTCTGTTGCCAATTTTATTTTTCAATGGTTTTTATAGCGACTGCCTTCTAAATCAAAGCAGTTTGAACCTTATCTCGTCACTTTAAAATGGTTAGCTTTCCTCTTCTTATTTTTTAGACGATATACCATAGTTTGTAGGGAATATAGACCTAAAAGAAGACCAGTGAACTCTGAAGCTTGAGGCTAAATAGGAATTGATATTTTAAGCCCAGTTACAGCATTTTGTCGCTCTATTCCTTTGGGAGAGTCGATGATCCTTAAATTTATCTTAGCTTTGTCTTGAATTTTAGGCTGAAAAAGAACATCTTGTAAAAAAGTGTTTCGGTTCAGAAAATAACACTTTACGAAATGAAGAAAATTTGTAAAAGCTTAAGTTAGATCGACACGTTGTTCTTACATGTTTGCCATGGCTGTGGTTGTCTTGTTAAAATTTTGTTATAAATTTGCTTTGTTAAATATTGTAAAAAACTGAAAAAAATGACAGTTTTGTCGGTCAATAAGTCATTAAAAGTAAATTGATGAACCAAAAAGAGACACTGAAAATTGTAATTAAATAAATAAATATCGCGGGACACTTGACATTAATTGACCTAGTCCCAAAGTAAACAAAGCTTGAGTTGTGGGTACTAGGCAACGGATAAACATAATATTTAAATAGATAGATACATACTACTCTAATTTTCACACAAATATCTGCTCTGACCGGGGATCGAACCCGGGACCTCAAGCTTTGTGGTAAAGTTCTCTAATCACCGGTCGTCAAATTAGCCGTAATATGAACTACACTATCTTGATTTCCTGCAAAAACCGTGGACCACCACAACACCCGTCCGTAGTAGACAGCTCTATTAGTTGTAGGTAGTGTGTCTAGGACGGAAACTACAGCAAATCCTGGAATTTCAATAGATTGATTCTACTATAACAATCGAATATCGAATACAGATTCGAGAACTTTTTAGCCCCAATGGCCATTAGGTGCGGAGTGCGGAATTGCGAATTGGCAAGCACAGCGTAGAACGTCCACCAACGATGTGGACGGATGACCTGGTTAAAGCCGCGGGTTCATGGTGTATGCAGGCAGCTTCCTACTGAAGCTTACTGGAGGTCTAAGGGGGAGGCCTATGTCCAACAGTGGACGTTCTACGGCTGGTATGATGATAATGATATAGCATTTAAAGGTTCATGCAAGTGAAGCGACGTCGGATAAAAATTAAGTAATCATTCAAAACAATCCGTAGCCAATATGCACAACTGTACCCGGGACTGATTTCTGCACAAGTTTAGTATACCATGAAATCAGAAATCAATTGAAGCATTGTGTTGCTTAAAAACAGCTCCAATACCAATGTTAATGAAATAAAACCTTTTACCTTGCATCTCAGCTATCACACCAGCAATTCAGCAAAGATACATACTTATTTAATAAAATTTGTGGTATTTGCTTGAACTACAAAAGAAATGTCTAGGTAAGCACGTATAATTTCTCAACACGAATATCTAACACCCCAATGCCCACATATTTTGTAAAACGTCGATAACCGAATCGCCCTACAATTCCAACTATCCATAAACGTCGGAACCCTTTTACAATAATCGAATATAGCCTTCGTCTCGCGAACATTCAAAACGGACACTTTGTATAATGATATTACTTTTTTTCGCTTTATTTGTTTATATTTTTCGATATGTTACTTACTTTTCTTGTTCAGATAAAAGGTAGTCTCGTGGGTTAGTACTCAATTCTTTATTTAGTCGTAAAAATATTTATGTAGTCTTACAATTTGTTAAGCAATTGGTTTCGCCGCCAACTGAAATTAGTAAAGTTTAATCTTTTGATTGATTGGACTTCTTACACGCCTCATCGTTATTCTGGAACTTATAAATATCAAGTGAACTGGAACTGCTAATTTGCACTGTTAACTTGGTTTAAATTGTAAAATTTTTCTTGTGCGTATCTGCGGGTGCAAATTCTTGACTATGGTCTAGTTATTTGTAATATTATGCTTTTTAAATTTGACCATGTTTGATTGATTTGGTTTTTTCTCTTTCCGCTTCTTGATATTTTTACTCCAGTGATGAGTGAATATTTTTATTTAATAGTTTTACTCAGTTACTTTGTCGGGTCAATAACTTACCGGACCCATTGGTCATTCATTCTTTACATATTCTCCTTTTTAGGTAGGAAAACATGTTGATTAAATTACAATGGCGGTAAAACAACCACGTTATCCAGGCTGTCCCACCGTTTAATCAATGCTCGAAAAACGTCACTGTCACGGATTTTCCTTGTTAAAAATTGCACATGACAATAATGATTGACAGTCAAGTACCGATAATTCGCAGTGTCAATTTGATTTTCACGAGAGGGATTTACGTTTCCGGGAGTGCTTTAGCTTTTTATGCCCAATATTGAGTTACCCGTTTAAATGTTTTACAGATTAATTTCGAACAGGTATTAAATATTGAAGAAAATAATAGTAGGACTTTTCGAGGCAGCGTTAGTAGAGCGAACTGAGCACTAAGTCAAATAAATATATTAATAGATTAATAAGGTTATCGCAAATCACAAACGAAGTAGGCATCAGTGGCCATACCAATTCTCTAACGGTCTAGCGCTTTCTGGTACCTTTCTGGCTATAAAAAAGAGTTACAAGGTATGATGTGGGTTTGTCATTATTAGCTGTGCAATAATAAAAATGCTTTACTTTAAGATAAATAGCGGTACGCCACGAATATAGGTACTTTGCAGTTTATTACGTTATATTTTGAGTGGAGTATTTTGCTGTGCAATCAGTAATTTTGATTTGAACTCGGATTTTTTTTGGACAAAGAAGGACTTTTTTGTTGTGCGTTTAATTATTACTACCCAAAATAAAAGTAACGTTCTCTTGACACATAGGTTCGTTAAACACACCCAATGTTTCCCTTGACGGTCTTTTTCTTTTCAGAAACTTATTGCTCAAAAAAATATGAATTGCACAAAGTTTGCGAGGACCGTAAAACGAGCGCTGCTTTCACTGAATTGAATAAAATGAAAAGCGGTGAAAAACGTCGCTGCCTGTGGATTTATGACCAGTAGCTTTTACGTAAAGTTTTCAGTAAAAGGTATACCATTATAACTGTACGTGTACACCTATACTACTACTGCACCGGCTTTCTAGGAAAAAAAAGCTCACCTATTTATAGTTACGAAAGTCAGTACTGTGTCTAGTTTTAGAATAGGAAGGTTCTATCTCTTCCTGTGGTTGTCTTTAAAGGCGACTCTTCTTCTGCTTTTTTAACTTAAGAGTTATACTCTTGTTGGTGAAGTATCTTCCACATATCCTTCCTTTGAGCCATCTTCTAGACCTCCTGATGCAACGCGACGCCGACTTTCTCTCTTATCGATCTTTTCCTCTCTCCTTGATCTTTCCTTCCAGATTTGTTTTGAAGAAGCAGCCGTGTCGTATCAAATGTCCGATCATTTCTTCCGTCGAAAAGGCGACTAAGCGATACAATGTGACAGTGGACAGCTGTGTGTTCTATTGTCAACTGCGAACTCTGCACTCCAGCTTGTGGTGTGGAAGGCAAAGGCAAATTACCACATTATTTATCCAAAAATTGTCATGAAGGTTCACTATTGATCCTTTCAATCTCACTACGACCACTCTGTTAAGAGTGTAGTGAATTAGTAGAAGAGGTAGCTTTTAGAAATTGCTGTCTTTACTCACTAGTAATACTCGTATGGTGGAAGTATTATCGACATGGCCCGAGGAATTTCTAAACTGAAGTGGCAGTGGACGGGGCACATTGCTTGCAGGACTGATGGCCGATGGGATCAGAAGGTTCTCGAATGACGTCTGCAGACCAGGAGATGAGCTGTTGGTAGACTTCAAATAAGATGGAGCGAATACCTGGTTAAGATCGCGGGATCGCGGTGGATGCGGAAAGCACAAGACCGGTCTGAGCGGAGTGTCTTAGGGGAGGCCTGTGACCAACAGTGGACGTCTTTCGGCTGCCATGATGAATATGCTTGAATATTGAAATGTTCAAAATGTCTAGCGATAAATATATCTCTAGGCACTTTCAATGAGCTTATTTCAAATGTGAACGACGAAGTAACAACAATACTTAAATTAGTTCCGAAATAAAAGCAAAGTAAACTTCCAACGATGGCAAACAAAAAATACACTGCAAATTTCGAAGGGGACGCAACATCTGTCCCTGAAAGATGAAAAGCTTAAGGCGATTACAGTACTTCCTCCCAGTTCAACTTTAATACAAAAATAAAGAAGATAATGCTCTTTTAAGTGTGTGTTCTTTTTGTACAGTTTCCAACTTTGTTTGTACGGGGGAATGCAACTTGTACAAATGTTTTCATATTTGGTTAAGCCCTTTATATTTTAGATGGAAAGTATGGCTTTGACATCAGGTGTTTGCTCGTGGAATGCCTTGTATTTAAAAGGAGTGCGAATAAAGTGAAGAAATGGTGGGGTTTTTTCAATAATGTTAGGAGCGGAAAGCTAATCGGAGATGGAATATTTTAAGCTTTTTGGTCTGCTAGGTGTATTTATTTAGAATAGATCATTACTTAAGATGATTTCCAGATTATATAGTAGCACAGTTTATTTTAAATGTTTCATAACGAAAATGAAGTAGGTAAAATAACTTATTTCACTGAATTATAATGTTACTAACTTTTATCCTTGACTTAAAATTCCGACTTCACGAAACAGAACGTGGGCTTCCCAAAACTTAATTACGAGTATGTCGTCATTTTCATTAAACTTGCATAAAACAACCGTGCCAAAATTCATGTTTATAAACCTGAAATTTTGGGATTTTATTGCGGTCTCGCGGATATACACGGAAGCGTATGTATGTACACGTTTATCAATTGTTTTTTTATTAAATGTAATTTGGCCGTGCATGTCACCTCATGACACGGTTCAATTAGGAAGTAAAAAGTAATAAATAGATTCTATAATCCCAAACGTGACCGTTGAATTTCCACTGCGATTCGCGATGCTCTTAGCTTTTAATCGTGTATTTTTATTTTCGTATTTCTTTTTTGTTTGTTTGCTGTCTATTGTTTTTTTTTGTATTTGTGTGTCTTTGTGAATGTGAATAAATGTCTTTCTTTCTTTTTTTCTTACCGTAAAAAGCCACAGGAATTGCCGTGTACAGCAAAATAAATGCATATTTTCTTGAGATTAAAATATTTTCGAGCATTTGCTCGCACTGAGATTTATATCTGGTTGATCTTAAGTTATTTTTGTGTAACAAGGTACGAAAGAATATTTAAGCGATGTGTTCAAGCGCATTGTTTCCTTAAAATATTCCACAACCAGCAGGGCTACTACGAAACATGAAGTTCGTGTCCTGCGGTCCCTTTCGCTCTCGTATCAAATAGTATAAGTGTCAGAGGGACTGCACGACACGAACTTCAAGTTTCGAGTTTCGTGGTAGCCCTGCAGGCGAGGTACGCCGCGGTATCGCGTTATCGCACTATCGCCCCCCGTGGTCTCGATGATCCATCTCGAAGGGAGTCAGGGCTCTGCATACGGACCTTTCACACGCTGAAAAATATTTACAATTTTATAAGTAGTGATTTCATATTTTTTAAGTATTAGTTTAACGTTATTCCGCAGGGGCAAGGCGATCTCCTAGGATGAAAAGTATTTCATTGGCATGTAAAATACTTTTCCTCGCAGGAGATTGTATGTTAGGAACTCTATATGCTAAATTTTTATAGCCGTTTTGGCGTGAAAGAGTATCAGACAAATAATACAGACATCCTTTATATTTCTGAGCTTCATTGTTTATGAAGTCTACAAGTGATCACGATCAATCTTCCATTAATGCCGTTATAAAAATAGCCGAAAACATGATCAAGTCTATTTGAAAACTAAAGAAAAACATTGGCTATTTAGAGATAAATAGCTGACGTAAAGTTTTAAAACTTATGAGTCACTTGAAATAGATTGACTAAATTATAACACAACATATGTGTGTTATGTAATTCACACAAACATCAAGCCGATATTCTCAAAGGGGGTAAACAGAGCACACGAAACGTTACCACTTCGGGGCCACTTTTAGCAATTTTAGGTTTTAAGTTCGACAACAACTGTGCAATAATGACAAGCCTGTCGCCTACGGTATACCTTAACCTATAATCTCTGCCTTCGTCTCTTACGGCATCCACGGAAGAAATAGAGAGGTGTAATTCTAACCCGACACCACACGGGTACCAAATTATAAATATGAAGAAAAATTATTGAACATTAAATAACCATTTTATAAAGCTCTTGGTCTATTATTACCGGAGTTTTACCAAAATGGAATAAAAAACTACTACCATATAAAATTAGCGTTATTAGTATTTTGTGTTATCTTCATAATTTTTGGAACCCTTATTACAATTTTAACGCGCTTAAAACGCAGCGTTCCACCTGCTCGCTTACCCCGCCACTTGTCGCATGTACCGATGATCCATCTTCGTGAAAACATGCGCGAGCGACGCGTGATTCCACCAACAAGGGTGCAAGTGAGGGTGCTGTGAAATATTTATTTTTTCCTCTACTCATAAGACTAAGTTCGGTGTCAAACTTAGCAGGGGTGGCAAACGTCGATCGATTGCGATTTAAAAAGTCATAAAAAAAATGTATACGAACCCTGACTTTTGGGTGTCCTTTGTATTCGTATTGCATGTTTATTGCAGGTTTTATAGTTTAAGGATTCCAGACGACATAAATGTGATTTCGGTTTCTCGCGGTGGTGAACAAAGAAACACCTAGTAACGTTGTGTAGAAGTTTACTCAACAAAATCTTTTTTAATTACAAGTACTTAAAATAAAATCGGTCAAGTGCGAGTGCGAACGACTCGCGCATGTAGGGTTCCGAACCTCCGTACGATGCGGTTGTGTCGTTTTATTACAGAGTTCCTATGGCCAACATCTAAATTTTCATCATCAGATCAGCTCTACGGCATAATAATATTGCATTGTCATCGGATTTATACATGCGTGTAAAATTCAGCTCAATCGGTTGAAAATTTGAGTTGAAAGATTCCACCCGAGCAAACATACCTAGTTACATCACACTGCAAATAAATATTATAATGCTTGTAATAAGTTTTTGTTAAAATTTCATTTTTAATACAAGCTTTTTTGCCGAATGTACTTTTTGTTGACTGTACTTGCATTTTCATCTAAACTAGATATTTGTACCAAATTTCAAGTCGGTACTATTAACTATTGATTAGTTCCCTCCTGCAGAGGCGATCCCGGCAAGACCACCAAGATGTCACTACCAGATTATTATATTGTCTCCAAATTTACATAAGTATGCCAAATTTCAAGTCAATCAGACCATTGGAAGTGGATGAAATTTAGCTTCCAAAATCTGACCCAAAAAAACGATAAATGAATAAATAAATAAACAAACAGGGCAAGCTAAAGAAAAGCTTCTCTTTCTTTTTTACCACATAATATGTACCATGTTTTTATGCAAATAAATGATTTATGATTTATAATTTAAAAATATCGCCGTAATGTAAGCACTTGTGCAAGTATTTCGAGTAAAAAACAATTTGAATTATCAACCTCTTTGGATCTGGCTGTTTGCTTCTGAAATCTTCGCCCGCGCAAGGCAGCGCACGGCTTTAAAAAATAAAATTAAAAAAAATCATTCCCGGAAAACTCGGTGACTTCGTATGTTGTGTAATTAAATAATAAGAAGCTCGACTAGAGTGAATAAATTTTAAAACGTATTATAAACCTTGTAAATTGTGTTAAATACTTAGTGTGATTTTTTTTAGTGTAAAAAAACAATAGGTAAACAGTGAATTAGCACAGTGCGGATTTGACGAATGCTTTATCAAACTTGGCTTCATTGAGGTTTGTGGTTTATAAATTGCTTGATTAATTTTGCGCAAAACGAATAAACCAGACATTCACTAATTATATAATCGAAACTTTTATAAAACATCATTAAAATTGCAAACCTAAAGATAAATATTCGACTCGGCCGCCTTAGCAACGGATAATAACACCTAGCAACCAAAAAACGCTAAAAAAAAACACGTTTATTGTATGATGACTCCGTTCAATTTGTAACTTTATTTTATTTTTAGTATTTGTTGTTATAGCGGCCACAGCAATACATAATCTGTGAAAATTTCAAGTGTCTAACTTTTACGGCTTAAGAGATAGAGCCCTGTGACAGACGGACGGACGGACAGACACAGACAGACAGACAGACAGACAGACAGACAGACAGACAGCGGAGTCTCAGTAATAGGGTCCCGTTGGCACCCTTTGGGTACGGAACCCTAAAAAGATTTTGTTTCAGGAAAAAGTGACGTATAGAATTATTATGTTTTAGTTTATTTTGCTTATTGGTGACTTTTATTAAGATTTTAGTGATTTTGTCAATCAACGAAATTGCAGCTAATCAATATAGTCCGATTTTATTTTATTCCAACTTATCCTGTTTTAATTCGGGTCTTAATCACTACAATCTTTATTTTTATTTTGGTAAAAGTCTTAGGAGGTATTTATTATGAGGCTCTACTAGGCATTCCTAAGAAAGAACCGATAGACTGACGCATGAATGCACACACGGACTGACAGCAAAGTGACATATAAAGTTTCAAATTTCTTTATGTCGTACAAAACTCTACAACATAACACGCTACACAAAATTAAAATAAAAAAGGACTTACAATAAATAGTAAACTTTATTCTAAGTTGAAATATATGCAAAGCTATAAATTAGAGTTACAGCAGTTTAATCAATTCAGCAGTCTCACACCACTTAAACTTAACACTTAAGCCGGTAATAAAAGCGGCAACGAAAACTTTCTATTCCTATTTTCGGGTTATTAAGCAACTTCACCCTCCCCGAGTACGAATAAAATTTCCAGGACGATTAAATCACAACAAACTAAGTCACGCACATTAAAGCCCGTATTAATCCGGAACATATTTAAATAAGCATTAGACGATTTCCTCATAAGTGATCTTTTGGGCGCATTTATCATTAAGTGGGGTCCCGCAGGGAAGTGACTCTAGTCGTGAATTTATTATGCGGCTTTTATGAGTTGCCTTATTTGGTTGAAGGATTTACTCGCAGAATTATTATGATGTGCTTTTGCAGTTGCGTTTTTTAAATTGCATTTGACGTCTTTGATTAACTCTTCTTCTTTTCATTGATTTGAAAGATATCGACTTATTCCTACAGTTGGAGTCTTTGATGAATTATAACTGGTTGGAGTGGTGTCATTTGGCTCATTGCTGAGCAGACAGTGAGTAGAATAGAGTAGGGCAGAGTAGAGAGTGGCATTTTTTGGTATCATAAAATATCTCCCTCCGGAGTGTTACGTCAAAGTCGTAAAATGTCCAGTGTCGAAATTACGTCCAAATCATAAAAAGTCAATATCTTACAGCGTCTAAGTAGTGCCACGTCTAAGTCTCCCACGGTCCAAATCGAGAAATTTCTAAGTCGTAAAATGTCCAGTCTATACTAATGTCTAAGTCTCGGCCGGTCCATATCGAGAAATGACCAAGTTGTAAAATGTCCAGTCTATGCTAATGTCTAAGTCTCGGCCGGTCCAAATCGAGAAATGTATAAGTCGTAAAACGTCATGCACATAACGAAATTTTAGTTTTCGGAAATCGGAGTAACCCTCCTACCCCTGTGCAGTGGGAACAAGGCGTGAGCTTTATGTATGTATGTATGTATACATTTTCACACTTTCAAATTCGGAGTATGATTTAATGATCTTGACATTCTAATACTTGGTTATTTAACGATCTTGACATTCTACTACTTGGTTATTTAACGATCTTGACATTCTAATACTTGGTTATTTAACGATCTTGACATTCTACTACTTGGTTATTTAACGATCTTGACATTTTACTACTTGGTTATTTAACGATCTTGACATTCTATTACTTGGATATTTTACGACCGGGGCACCTGGTCATTTTACGACTTTGACGTTTCACTCCGGAGGGAAATATCTGACACGTCATACATACATTATGTAAGTGACCTCTGTCATATCATCTGAAAACATCAATAAGTGATAGAAATCAATAAGTGATAGTGATAAAAATCTGTGTATTGTCACAAAACTAACGCTGAAATTTTATGTTTGTTTAGTAGACTAGATTAGACCTATAATTTTATATACGTACCTACTACTTTCCTAGTGGAGCCAGTTAAACAAAACGACAAAACCTCGAGAGGCCTTTGGAGCTAAGTATTTCTTATTTCAATATAATGCATTCTCGCGTTCTTGAGAAAAAATGTTGAAAAACTAATAAACAGACAGACAGACGAGCGAGGAAGGAAGACATTCATTTGAGGGATAAATTCGCGTTTGTATAATATACATATATATCTTATTGTTTTATGCACTTTATACTTATAATAAATCTACCTTTCTTCCTTTTTGAAGTATATAATGCCCAAAAACAGTGCATTAACTTTTCCGATAGATGTTTCACGGAACCCTTCATAACTCTGTTGTATGACTTAACAGTATACAGCTATTTTGACGTGTGTAACGAAGGCGAAAAACAGCTAGATCAGCGTACAGGGAGGGTCGTAAGTGAGACGTTGGGGGTCGATCGAAATTGATTTTCCACCATCCGTCATAACTTGTGTGCGTACGTAATAGACGCCTTTGTTAGCAGTGCACGCTTTTACCCGACTGCCTGAAAGAGGGTTATAATTTTTGAGTTTATGTACATACTTACGTAGACATGTGCCTATTTCTTTGCTTCTCTTTGCAGCCTAAAGAGTTGGACGGATTTGAACATAATAATACGAGGGTTCATTATTGTTGGAGGGACATACTCGTAAGATACAGTGTATTAGACTATCGCAGTCATTACTAATTTTATGATTTCAATTCAGATTTTGATCCACGTATCTTGATTTTAGAGAAGCTCGTCGTTTCGTGATCATGGCGCATGCAACCGTGCCGAAATATCGAGCTTCTCTAAAATCAAGGTACGTGGAACAAACCCGAAATTTTAAATCATAAAATACTCGTAGGATATTTATAAAATACTTCAATATCGCTTCCACAAAAAAAATATGTTAGGGGCTTAAACGTGCCAACACCCGCGGTAGAGGAAGACCTCCTAAGAGATGGACGGACGACATCCAGCAGCAAGCCAGCATTAACTGCATGAAAGTGGCAGGGGACGGACAGACGGGGAAACGTGAACGCAACAAGGGCTGCTACAGATAGAGATAGATACCGGTCTCAAATAAACGCGAAAAAATTATTGCGTATATATACGCCCGAAAAACATAACTCCTTCGGGCTGTTAAGTAAAAAAGATATGTATTTTTGTATTTCTGTGTCTTCCGTACCTATTAGTGAATAAATGTCTTGTTTCTCTCTCTCTCTTTCTTTCTATTTAATTGTAAAGACTCACCTCTAGTCTATTCGCTAGACACCTTGGTGTCTGTCTGGTAAAAGATAAAGTGAATCTCTAAAAACAATGTAAAATTACAAAGAGTATCGGGTTATAGTCCGTCTGACTTGACACTCTGACTTTGACCGACTTTTCGTGAGCCTAGACAAAACCTTTCATTGATTTTCAATAACTAAGTTCAATGAAGATTAAATTACTCAATGCGTATTCGGCTTTATTTACATAACAACTTATTGGAATTATATAAACCACTAGCTGTTGCCCGGGAATTTGTCTGAAAAGAATACCAGTGCGAACTAAATCTGCAATATTTCGGGATAAGAACGATCGAGCCCAGCAAGAAAAATCGTGCAAGTTGCATTTCATTGCGGCGCTCGATTGACTACATGAATATCGTAAGCTTTACAGCCTCGTAATGTATTTCAACTTACCTATACGATTTTTCTTGCAACTCTAAACTGGGCTTTAGTGCTTCTCAGCGTCTCGACAGTTTTTACCAAATAGCTCCTGCAGGAACTGCATAATTTTTTGGGGTAAAAGCTATTATAGGTCCGTTCCCGAGATCTGAAACTATGTGCGCTTAGTACATTCCCTACAGATTAAAAACCCTTGGACTATCTATATATGTCGGCGGCCGATCGTAAAATCCGCCAGATCACGAAATTCCTAGGCATATCATGAAACGCCGCCATTTCATGATATGCCTAAAAGTTGACCAGGCATATCACGATGTGCCTGAGAAACAATACGGCAGATCGATTAGAGCAATGCATTCGTCGATATTCCTAGCTCTATATCGGGCACATCGTAAAATAGTTTCTTTTTTGGCCACTGGTGGCGCTGCGTATGCTATGGCGGCCATTACCAGCTGACCGGTCGTGTCAGTTTTCAGCGCGTAAATAAATGACGGCTTCGCAATTAAATTATTTTTATACCGAAAATAGTGATGATAGTGTTCAAAAAAGTGTACAAGAAGCATTTCAACAAGAGCTCCATTATTTTTATGAAAATCAAACGAATTCTGTGCGCAATGTAAAAAAACCATGGACATCTGCCCGTATTTTAGAGGTTAGTTGAGGTTAGTATTTTGTTGATAAGTAAATTAAGTATTCACTAGTTGTTATTTCGTCGGGTGAGAATACGTTTGTGCTATACGCCATGAAGGATGGTTTCCAGGAGAGTGAAATTAAACAAAAACATTTATTTCAGGCTAGGCCATATTTTATTGTTAATTTTAACTTAACAGTCAAAAAGGTATTATACTACACTATTGTAATTACAATATAAACTCTGTCAATATAATGTTATTAATGAAATATATACAGTTTTCTGATTGCTATATCCACTTTCGATGAGTAGTTGCTTATCGTGCAATGTATGATATGACACAATTAGGTGGAGATGGCTTAAGATGTTTCATTACTTGTGAATTAATTTGTGTGTCATATCCTTTATAATCAAATATAAATATTTGACGACCGTATAGCCTAGTGGTTCGAGAGCCTGACTATGAAGTTTGAGGTCCCGGTTTTGATTCCCGGTCGGGGCAGATATTTGTATGAATAATACTAATGTTTGTTCTTGAGTCTTGGATGCTTAATATATTATTATGTATTTAAGTATGCATTTATCTAAATAAGTATTTTTATCCGTTACCTAGTATCCATAGTACAGGCTTTGCTTAGTTTGAGACTAGGTCAATTGGTGTCAGTGTCAAGTGTCCCGTGTAGATATTAATTTGAACAACTTTTTTTATTTTAATTAGATCTCATAAAACGATTTTTTATCCTTGGGCATGAATTTCAACATGGATAAAATATCGGACTCTCTTTTAAATTGTGATTTTATTGACGTTTTTTTTTCATTCGGGATTGTTTGCACTATTAATGTTTCCTCAGTACGTAATGATATTTCTTTTTGATTTTATTTTCGGTCTAGGTGTTTGAAGCCGATTTGGTATTATGGTAACCATGTCTTGATTAAAATTGTATCTGCATTTAAAATGAAATGGCAAATTAGCAGAATTATAATTGATATGCTTTATTTTGTACGTTATCTTATCACGATAGGTAAACACCAATAAATTAATAAAGTGGGTAGGTCAATAAATGAGAGTTCACCTATTTTGTTGCACTAATCATATGGATATGGCACAAAATAGTACAATATCGTGTCGCTTGGCATACAGTTTAATGGGATTTAAATGAACGTTTGTGCCATATCCGGATGTAGCACAAAATTGTAATGATCATTTATTTCGTAACATGCATATGGCACAAATTTAATAAAAATTTCTTGGTGTAAAATTATTATTTTTGCAAAGGGATTTGTGCTAAATATTATTTATAATATGTTATCATTTAACATCACTTAAAGTCAAATTTGGTAAAAATGGATATGGCACAAACGTATTCTCACCCGACGATTTATCTATAAAGAAATATGATAAATATAGTAATTTCTTAAGTTTATACTTTTGCGTTCTCGATTTATACTGAGCAGCAATTTTATTATTCGTACTTATAGTACCTAAAAGATTACTTACCTAAATGACTGCAATTGTAAACGCATTCGACGATCCTAGCTTTATACCGGGCATATCGTGATATGCTGAAAAAAAGAAAAAAATAGGTACGACGAGCGAAGCGAGGAGTGGTTAGTATGAATTGTGACTACTTGATTGTGATTGTGAATTGTACTGGTTAGTATGAACTGTGAGCGTGCCGCGGCAGCGGCCGGCGAAGTGCCAGAAACGATATGCCTAGGAATTTCATGATCTGCCTAAACTAGCCAAATCATGAAATGGCGGCGTTTCATGATATGCCTAGGAATTTCATGATCTGCCTAAACGTCACCAGGCAAATCGTCAAACGGTGAGTTTTGAACGATATGGCGGATATCCCTTAGCCAATTCATGAAATGGCGCCATTTCACGATATGCCTAGGAATTTCGTGATCTGGCGGATTTTATGATCGGCCGCCGACACATACACGTATTGAACGATATGCCTAGGAATTTCATGATCTGCCTAGGAATTTCATGATCTGCCTAGGAATTTCATGATCTGCCTAGGAATTTCACGATCAGCCTAGGAATTTCATGATCTGCCTAGGAATTTCATGATCTGCCTAAACGTCACTAGGAAAATCGTTAAACGGTGGGTTTTGAACGATATGGCGGATGTCCCTTAGCCAATTCATGAAATGGCGGCGTTTAATGATATGCCTAGGAATTTCGTGATCTGGCGGATTTTACGATCGGCCGCCGACATATATATTACGCGAGGCCGATTTTTGTACACGCCATCAGATCTACAGTTATGGTCCGATTTTGATAAATGATATGCCATTAGATTCGTCTCATCATGAGGATTATTCATTTGATTTTTTAACGAAAAAGTAGAAAAAATTGATTTTTAAAGAACTACTGTGCGCTAACCAACCAGCCACTATAGCGTCACCTGTGACCGACCCGTCATTTTACTTGAGATGAGATGACATTATAAAAATTGAATTTAACTCAAAACTATCGTTAGTTGTTCAGCATAAGAAAATATCACCTTTGAGTCGGCCAGATTATATGCCAACAACACAACACTTAAGATAATTACAGAATACAAATAATATTTTGTGATTTTTGTGTCAACTTGTACCTATTTAATATCTAGGAAGAAATATACTGTAGGAAGTCCACTAGTTTGTACGGCCCCGGTAGTGGAAGCAGCACTAATGGTTGAGCATACAAAGTAATCGGCCATCCAATTGATTTATGATTTGAACGCAAACTCGCTGATTCCGCGGCTGGGAATTGATTTAAACGAGCATGGTATTTGAAGACTGAACAAGCTGTGTTATTATAAGTAGTCTGCGATCGATTTGAATGACGGGTATGAAAGGGTTGGGAGAATTAATTTCATTTTTTTTACAAATGCTCCTTTCATCCACTCAAAAGATGATTATTTATTAGACGGATTGCTTAATAGCGACATCTCTTGTCCGCATGAGCGGTTGGTTTCGATGGGATGCTGAAAGTTTCTCGATGAGGGCTACAGCATAGATGTCGCTAGTGTCGCTGCTTAGGTGACTAAATAAGAAACAAACAAGCTGAGATATGTGGTGCATAGGAGAAATTTGTGTCGGTACCGTTGTCCAGCGGTGGTGTAGCGGTGTAGCACACGGCACGGAATGCCGAGGACCTGGGTTGGATTCCCAGCGCTGGTCTTATTTTTCTAGTTTTTCTGTGCATCTTTATTTCAGTTTGTATTTTCGATATGGGTTTTACGGGATGACTGTAAAAGTAACTAAATTTGGAGTTGAAATAAAAAATAGACAAAGATTCCAGAAATCAATCTTATTTAGTAGAGTTAAAAGGATAAGCTCATCTTTGTGTAGGTACTATATCTTATTTCTGTGTGTGTGTGTGTTTATTTCTGTTATTTTGTACAATAAAAGTTTTAAATACATAGATAGGTACATATTTTTTGTTATAAAGTTACTCAAAATTTTAATGTCGGTGAGTACATAAAATACCGCCATTTTAAATTCGATTTTTAAGATTTCAATTCAATTCAATTCAATTTTTTTTCTCTGTGTATCTTTTTTCTGTATCGTTTGCTATTTCTGGTGTACAATAAAGAGTCTTTGTATTGTATTGTATTTCACGACTCAAAAAAGGCATTCTTTTATTTTTCGTATTATGTACGTTACTATCTGCTCGGATTTTACTAACTTCCCAAAAATTTGGTACAACGTGATCTTATGAGCGATTCAATGCTAGAATCCTGGAACCCTTTCGCTCGCTTTGCTGGAACAATCGTGAAATTGATTACGAAAAGGGTCCACCTTCGAACGCCATCGTCATTCTTGAATGTACATCCCGATTCTGTGGAAAAACATAAAAGCAGCTTATGTTTTCTAACGCCTCCAGATATGCAATTAGCCGGCTTCAAAGGACCACTCATACGCCCACACACTTAAAACACACATACTTGCGCATTTAGAATAATAACCTAAGTAAGCTAACCAGCAAAAAAAATTAAAACCCCCGACTTTGTCACTTCAAAGTTCAATATCTCAAAAACGGCTGAATCGATTCTGATAAAACATATCTAAGCGGTACTGTAGCTCTTAAACGGATAGAGCGATTTGAATGCGATTTTCTTTATTTTAAATCAGGTTTTCTAGCAATGGTTCTTAGACATGTTTCATCGAAATTAGCTGAGCAGTTTTTGAGTGACAGAGCCGGGCGTTTTTCAACTTTTTGTTGGTTAGGTTATCTTTCTTTCTTTACAGTACCCGGTTTGTTAGGAAAAGCCCTATCCTGGGGCAGCTAATAGATGTCGCAATAGTCACTCCACGGAACCATATCGCCCACATTCACTGGCCATGAGGGAATTCGTTTGATTTTTAGTGGGTATGTATGCCCACCCTAGTGGGAAAGCCCCACATGTCCCTGTTTCCCCGAACAGGGCGAATGCATGGTCCTCATTTTCCAAAGCTCAACAAAGTAAAGTCTGCTTAAATAGATTACTCTTTTTTATTGACAGGTTAACTACCCGTTTAACTGCCTATCTAGTTATTAAAAGGCTTGCAAATAATAGGGAAATATTCGCCGACAGCAAAGCGCGTTGCGATACGCTGATATATAATTAAACGGTGATACGATACCAGTTACAAATGAGTTTTTGTCGAGTATTGCACGGGAGCCACGGTTGTGATACTAACAGTAGTCAAAGGATTTTCCTTCTTTATAATTAAGGAAATAAAAATATATAATTCATACTATAATATTATAAATGCGAAAGTGTGTGTGTTTGTATGTTTGTGTGTTTGTCCGTCTTTCACGCCATAACGGAGCGACGGATCGACGTAATTTTTGGCATAGAGATAGTTTATAGACCTGAAAGTGACATATAATATATATGCTACTTTTTATCCCGGAAAAATGCACAGTTCGCGAGGGAACAGCGCGCGATGACCGAATACCACGCGGGTGGAGATAGTAATAGATTTATTTCAAAACAAGGATCCATATTATTGTTAGTATAGTTTGATACAAACTTAAACCTAGTGTTAGTGGTAAACAATACACGTAAAGCAGAAAACAGCAACAAACAATGAAACAATGATCCTACTTAATAATATGATAAACGCGAAAGTTTGTGTGTGTAGGTACCTATGTTTGTTACTTCTTCACTTTAAAACGGCGGGACGAATTTGGATGAAATTTGATATGAACAACTGCGAATAACACATAGGCGACTTTTATCGGAATAACTAGATATCACGAAATTTCAAATTGATGGGATTAAATGAGAAATGAATTTCTAGCCCAAGTGTTTTATATTCAAGTTAATGAAATCCACAATTGTTTTTTGTAATGCCATAGAAATTTAGTAAAACTGCTGGTTTCATAATGGTTTACGCGTGCGAAGCCGTGGGTGAATAGTAGTAGACTAATAAAATTATTTATTATAATAAGATTTGATGATAAAACAAGCCCAGGAATCAAACTGGTTGATTCTCTGAAAGTGAAGTTGCAGGTGGTAGGACCTTGTGCAACGTCCAACCGGATTGCTACCACCATCTTGCTCGCTAATCCTGCCGTGAAATAGCAGTGCTTGCACTGTTGTGTTTCGGCGTGGAGAGTAAGACAGCCGGTGAAATTACTGGCACTTGAGGTATCCCATTTTAGGCCTCTAGGTTGGCAACGCATCTGCAATCCCCCTGGTGGTGCAAATATCTATGGGCGGTGGTGATCTCTTAACATCAGGAGACCCACTTGCTCGTTTGCCATCCAGTCGAATAAAAAAAAAAGTCCACCTTTACGTGTGCTTACCCTAAAGAAATTAGCAGTAGACCCTTTCTGACTGTTCAGGTTTGACTGTGCGCAGTGGTTTGTGCTAATAGCCGGCGATGCAAAGTGGACGTACTCGGTGATTTACGATGGAAACGCACGCGGCCCGCTGCATTTCGCGGCGCTGTGTGTTTTCCTGCTCTTCGTATATTAATATGATAAAGAGGGGTATTGATTTCATTTACACAGATCTAAAGCGGGAATGACAATTCAATTCGTGAACTGATTTAAGTTAATAGCGTTAATGACAACATGTTTTTTATAAAAGTTGATCAAAAACAGCAAAAAGTTGATTCCCTCTCAACTTTTGGTGCGCGAGTCGGTTCATTTTGATGATGTCACCGTGCAAACAACAACTTGTAGAACGTGAGAACGATCCGTTCAAAGAAATTTTATCTAGCAATTTATTCGTTTGCTAGTTCTATTAGAAGCGTTTGTGAAGCTCCTAATTGATTCCTTCTTGAGATCCAAGACCTCACTTAAAATCTACGTTTTTTTCTTAATATTTCCTTTCGCAAAATAAGTCTCAGTTCGTCAATACATTTTCGCACGACATTGTTTGACGCCATTTTGAAGCAACTGCCCGTTTGGTCCGATTATCGGTACGACCGTGAGAACGCAATTCGTATCGTTTTTTTTTTAATAAATTAAAAGTTGATCAAGAAAAATCGCCTCGTGAGAACCCCGCATAAAAGAACGGGAAATAACTACGCAGTACTCAAAATACTGGAGATCTTTTTTTTTATTAATGTATTTAACGCTCTACCATAGACATGAGTTGATGTACTATTCAAAAGAATATAAGAGCCACTTGAATTTTACCGGTAAAATGAAATCAAAAATATATGTTTGCGTTTTTAATTGAATACATTTATTAATAAGATGATGGGGGAGGCCTATGTCCAACAGTGAAGTCCTACGGCTGAGATGATGATGATGATGATGATTAATAGGATGAAAAGTACTTCTACTGTGTTAAGTTGTATTTAATAAAACCATAAACAAGGAATGTTATAAAGAATTATTTTCTTATTAGTATTTTCGTTTCACCCATGAAATTCATGTGGCCTCTATTTTCTTTTGAGTAGTATATAATATTTCTGTATCAACGTTCCGCACGCTCACTATAGAGCCTTAACTCGGTACATATTTAAAGTGATATGGCAGCGGGGTGCCGACATACAAAGGGCATGCCTGTCCTTATCGGTTTCTTATCATTCATGACAGCACGTTTTGTACAATGTCTCTTGCTCCTGTTATGTTCAGATTCGTGCTAGTTTGGTTAAGGATTTCTCCCTGTTTCAGTGGAAACATACAATACTCTAGCATAATTATGCGTGCCCTACTGCACGAAGTATCCCTTAGAAGACGACGATAACTTATTTACCCTAGATTCTTTTGATAGAGCGTTAAACAGGTGGAGCTGATTAAAATTTACGTCTTGAAAAAAAAATTTCTTACTACTAGTAATTGCAAATCGATAGAAAATCTTAACTTTTAAGTTTGGCTTGATGTGTTGTAGTTTATAATCGTGACTGATTTACTTACCAAATAAAAATATATAAAGGTACAGTTGTGACTGAATCCCGTGGGGTGTTTAAGTCGTAAGGGATGAAATAACTTATTTACCCGCCGATAGATGGCGGTGTACACCTATGTATTAGGGTAACGATTATGTCGCCTTGAATCCTATAAATTTTATAGTAGGTATAAAAGGTTCATTAGATTTTGTGTAAGAGAGAAAGAATTAGCAACACTATCGAAGTAGCTGTTGGAAAGTGCAAATAAAGTGGTTTTATAATAAAGTTCGACTGTCCTTCAGAGGCCAGTTAGTTCGATCTCGTACAGGGTGAAGCTTTTTTATAATTAATGAGGTTTTTCACAGAGGCGCAATATCGCTAGATGGCGTTAGTATCGTGAGGTCCATTTGACGTTTGACGTTTGCTTGCGATTGGCTCATTTAGTTTTTTAACCAATCATGGGCAAACGTCAAACGGACAGAGCTGTGCCATGTATTCAATCTTACGTTTTCATTAAAAGCAACTAAGATTTCGGCCTGGCAGCGCAGCGTCAACTTAATCACCCGCGAACGAACATCTTTATAAAATAATAAAACACATCCCCAACTCGCGTCCGTCTCCCCAAATCGCACATTTCTCATTCTCTAAAAAAATCCAATTTCGCATCCCGTCTACAACACGTGACGCTCGGGAAGCAGTCTGACAAAGCCGTCATAAAGTTCCCAAGTAATTCATAAACTGGGAACTGGGAAGAGCCATTCCTGGGCCCGACTCGTCCCGCGGCAGACCTATTAATTTTTACGACCCATTTAATTCTTTAACCTGGCGGAATCGATTCAACAGTTTTATCGCCAGGCACGATTTAACGCGCGCTGTAAAGCTTCTGTCGGTGTCGCGATACTTGCATGGACCCATTCAAAACTACCGGTGGGCCTTGCTAATTGGATTTCCTACTTTATTTTCAGTGCAAAGACTTACGGCGTGATCGTAAATGTTTACGATTGGGCTGCAATTGATTGAGTGTTAGGTTTTTGGAAAGGTGCACTGAATGGTTGCGCTTATTACGGTGGTCTTAAAAGTTTACGGTTAAAGTCGCACGTTAGTGCTTGCTCACATAAATTTGAGCTTACTTTACAACTGTGTGACGTGCTTAACAGTGCAGTTTTAGTGCTTGCAAGTAATATACGGCTTAATATTATACTTGTCGCGTTATCACAAAAACTACCGCAATACCTATGTACTGTACAGCCATTGACCATAGAAAAAAGTCATTCATATCAAAAAAATACAATAAAGAAACTTTAAAGTAGATAAGCTCGGGAAACGAATAATAAATATATTTCAACTGAGGCGTATTAGGTATGAAATGCAATGAAATGAAATGAAATAATTTTATTTTTAATAGGTAGGTATATTGACCGAAATATCGCACATAAAATTATTTTCTAAACTTACAGTGTAACGTTACTTTTCAGTTTCCGATCTACCGAAAAGCGGAAGTTAATTTAATACTGTACTTAGATCGCTCGATCTTTACGACTGCTCGACGCCAGCAGTAAAATCGAGAAGAAAGATGATGTGGCCACTGGTGTCAGGATTACGACCCTGCAATGATGGGCAAAGCTAAAATGTCAGTGCATTAGACTGAGTGAAAATAGTAACTTGAAAGTAAGTAATAAAACAGCAGTGACATAAATATCTGGATAAGATATTTGTGGGCAACCGGTGGATGCAATTGGCGAGTTGTTCTTTGTAGGGTTCTAAGGAGGAAGGGAGGGGGGTCCTTTGTTCAGCAGATGACGTCTTCTAGTTGATGATGATATTGACATGAAATATTTAAGAAAACTTCTCGTTCGGAGCGACTATGAAATATTTACAATACTTACAATAAAATACAATGAATCTTTATTCAAAGCGACTTTTTTTATTATAAATATAGTAAGCAGTACAGAAAACTAAGGAACATAGAAAAAAAATCAAAGGTAAGCACTTAAGCCTTGGCAAAGGTAAGCCTTTTTCAAAAATAGATATGATTAAATAATCCATACTAATATTATAAATGCGAAAGTGTGTGTGCTTCTGTGTTTGTCCGTCTTTGACGCCGTAACGGAGCGACGGATCGACGTGATTTGGCATAAAGATAGTGTATGGGCCCGAGAATGACATAGGCTACTTTTTATCCCGGAAGAATGCACAGTTCCCGAGGGAACAGCGCGCGATAACCGAATACCACGCGGGCGGAGCCGCGGCAAAAGCTAGTTATGTAAATATTTTTTTAAACTCTATCTGTCTGTTTATATACGTTTATGTTCAAAACAACTGAACGGTCTTCCGTTTCGTGTTCAGAGGTAGATCGTTTAGCCTGAAGCAATTATGTAGGATTTGTTTCCCAGAAGTTGGAGGTGGGAAATTTGTTACCTAGACATCCAAAAGTTAAATCCACGCGAACGAAGTCGTGTCGTGGGTGTTAGTTAAGTTCTACCATACCGGGTGTGGCCTGTAATACGAGCAAAAAATTAAAACACAGATCATACTCGTCAAACTGAACAACATTAGTTCAGCGACATCCAACCATACTTTTATTAATATTATAAATACGAAAGTGTGTGTGTTCGTGTGTTTGTATGTTTGTCCGTCTTTCACGTCGACATGGAGCAACGGATCGACGTTGTTTTTTGGCACAGAGGTAGTTTATGGATCCGAGAGTGTTATAGGCTACTTTTTATCCCAGAAAAATGCACTTTCCCGAGGGAACAGCGTGCGATAACCGAATTCGACGCGGCTGAAGCCGCGGGCAAAAGTTATTTTAAAAATAATTAGCTTTTTTTTTAATTTTTATAATACTTTTAAGAATACTTTTAATTACTTTTATTTGCACGAATAAACTGTAATAAAATAGTAAAACTACGCATCTAAATAATGCACATTTTGAAAGCAATATCAAAGAGTCATTCGAAAATAAAAGAAAAAAAATTAGGGTATTTTGGAACTAGAGTGTTTTGAGAACTATGTATTATGAGAATGAAGTATTACGCCACCTACAGGTGAACACAATTTGGGGTATTTTGGGAAAGGTGTATTTTGGGACTAGTTCTCAATGGTTCTAGTGTAAATCGAGAATGAGCCTTTTTGGAAATATGGTGTTTTGGGTCTAGTTTCTTATGAGAAGAGGGGCTTTCGAAATTAGAGTGTATTGACTAATAGTGCGTTTTGGGACTAGTGCATTCGCCACCGGAAAGTTGTAAAGCATTCATCATGGAATGGTGAAGAACTTATCAGACAAAGCAAGACGGTAAGTATTTGTTAAATAAAAAGATATGTGAGTAAAATTAAAAATTGTCCTTATTTTTTTTTATTCGACTAGATGGGAAACGAGCGACTGGGTCTCCTGACGGTGAGAGATCACTACCGCCCATAGACAACTGCAACACCAGGGGGATTGCAGATGCGTTGCCAACCTAGAGGCCTAAGATGGGATGCCTCAAGTGCCAGTAATTTCACCGGCTGTCTTACTCTCCACGCTGAAACACAACAGTGCAAGCACTGCTGCTTCATGGCAGGATTAGCGAGCAAGATGGCCATTAGCACTAAAGCAGCTTAAACCATAACTCATAACCAAAGTATGTGCTAATGCTATTGTAGTGTGCATTTAAAGTCGACGATATTCTGCAAAACTGGGCCAAGTGCTGATTACACGCTGTTGGTGCAAATTTAACATTATCATGATCATAACCGTTTAGTTTTATTGCGTATTTTATCTAATGTAGCTTGGCTTTCTATTGTTTGGTTGCAAAATGGTGGTTGTTAAAATACTTGTTTTATATGGATTTCACAATTAGATTGCTGTTTGGTTAAAATCAGATTGGCTAGATCAGATGCTTCCTCATAGCTTAGGATATTATTTGTAATTCCAAAAAAAGCTTGATTTGTTACGGGATGTAGACCGTCATTACTTTTTAACCCCCGACGCAAAAAGAGGAGTGGGGGGTTTGACCGTTATGTGTGTCTATATGTCTGAGTATCTGGCTGTCTGTCTGTGGCACCGTAACTCTTAAACGGGTGGACCGATTTGAAATTGGTTCAGCCGTTTTTGAGACACTGAAACACAATACACACAGCTTACTTTGTTACGTTTATTGTGACTGAAATTTGAAGTGACAAAGTCGGGGGTTTTCCAACTTTTTCTTGGTTAGGTTATATTGTCTAAGATAGTAAAGATGTCTAGAAGTAAAACCATCTATAGGTACAACATTTTCCCCAACTAACATACAGAAGAAAATTCTACTAGAAATTTCAACAGTTAAAAAGAGTTTCAGACTTTTTGAAATTGCCACCTCATCGTTAGACATAATTTTTAATTTTTTTCGTGACGAAGTCATACCGAAAATACTAGAAAAATATAATTGGAGTTGAAAACAAATCCCTAGTGTAAGGTAAAATTGAAAATCAAAGTCTAGTTTCAAACCTAAACTAAAACTGCACCGAGTGCACGCTAACACTACCTATATCAGTCAGAATCGTGTAAAAGATATCGAGATAACAAGAAAGTTGCGACGTGTCGAGCCTCCAGAAACGGCGGCAGGGGCCGACGCCGCCGGCGCATACACTTGGACGGAAACTGGCGATGAAAGTTAATTTAGATGCGTACAATTGTAAATATAATTGTATTTTTATTTTATGTTGTTTTTAATATGCCCAAAATAGGGTTCCGTAGCCATTACGAAAAAAATTAAGTCATATTTTTCTAAGGATTTCGTATTTTGTACGGAATATTCCAAGTTTAGGTATATTTTATACCTTGGGCTGCTATTTACTCTTAAACTACTAATCATAATAGTTTTTCTTGTAAGTTTGATATACTTACTGATTTTTTTAAATTTTTCCACCCACCGGTTAAGATCTTAGAGGGGGGGGATGCTCAGTTTTAATGAAAATTTGCGCTTTAAAATTGAATATTTTGCAAACGAATCACTGAATCGAAAAATCATTTAGCAACCCCATAATGATTTTAAAAGACCTGTCCAACGATATCCGACACTACAAGGTTGGATGAGAAAAAAAATCACCCCCACTTCACGTTTAATTCGAATTTTTATTGTACTGTTTTGTCGGCATAGTTTACATAATATAGTCGTGCAAAATTGCTTTCTAGCATTGATAGTCTCTGAGCAAAGCCGCGGACGGACAGACAGACAGACATCGGCGAAATTATAAGGGTTCTGTTTTTGCCATTTTGGTTCCGGAACCCTAAAAAACGTGTAAAACAGTTAACTGTATCTACTTGTCTATATTTTATTTGCTCTAAAGTCCGCGACGAATGGCATCGCCGGCCGCGCGGTCACGACATCCCTGAGCTATCGCCTTACTTGGCTGTTTCTGCTCTTCATACATTGCCCACAACTGCTAAACACTTACAGCGCAATAAGATACAGATAATACACATTTTGAAAAATCCTACTAAATGCTAAGATTTGCGGTTATGTACTGTGCAAGTTGTGTTACTTTGCGCATGTGATGAGAAACGCCAAGTACAGAGTTCTCCAGCTTATCATCCAGGGGAAGATTGCCGGAAAGAGAAGCGTGGGCAGGAGAAGAGACTCGTGGCTGAAGAATTTACGAGACTGGTTCAACTGCAGTACCACGTCCTTGTTTAGAGCAGCGGCCTCCAAAATTAGAATCGCCATGATGTTGTCCAACCTCCGATAGCAGAAGAATGGGAAGAAGAAGAAGACTCGTATGTGTGTGTGTGCGTAAATATTTATTTGTCATACAAGGTGAACAAAGATGGTGACAACTTACTGAAATTCACATGGGAATTTAGTATCAGAAAATTTCAATTCCAACTGATTGAGGACTAATTTACAATATTTTAGGTAAACCTTTTTCACTAACTACGTTATGCTATTAAACACTGAGCTTGCGCGGGGGGTAGTGCAGATGGTCTTTTATGTGGATCTTGTATTTTATTTATTTCTACTATTTTTTATTCGCTGGTGTTTTACTTCAAATCTGCACGAAAATTTGATTTTAATGATCATATGAAAAAACAACGACGGAACTTTTCTTATTAGTTTCTTTTCTCATCTTTCATCACAGACGTCCCTATCTTTTTACTGTAAAAATATCGCAGTACAAATTCACTGTAAGAGAGCATTTGCACATTTTCTGAGTGAACTAGCTGAGTTCAAATAGTATTCTGTATCTTTATTCACAGGTAGTGCGGAGGTAATGTGAAACACACGGTGAATACGCTGTTAAAGTGTTCTAGGACATTTTATTTCTTTTCCTTTTCAAATGTGGACGACGCGACGATTCTAACATTTTTACGAGTATCTATGTACTGACTTTGGATACCTACATAGAAATCTTTCTACTCGAATCTTTTTACTTTAGTTTGTAGTATGACTGCATAGGAAAGATACGAGCTGTTTATTTATTTATTATTTGTCTTACTATTCGGATTCATGCAAATTCAATTTCTTTAGTTTTCTGTTCTTTGCATGTAAATATATGGTTACATGAAAAATTTCAGCTGTCTAGAATATCGGGATGTAAGCTTGTATTAAGTGAGTTAGTGAGTGAGTGAGTAACCAAATCATCGTATTTTGGCTGTTAATATAGTTTTAAAGATAAAAGCTACATCTATAAAATTTCTTGTGACTCAATTATGTTATTTACACCTTATTCTGTGAATTTTAGAATAGATGGGTAGTAGGTACACCGCCTTCATTTTTGTTCGTCTTGGCAGGGGACTATTACGGTACCACCATATTATTACGACAGGGACTTAAATGTGAGATGATTCTTAAAATTACCTTCTCTATTTGACCTCATTGCAACTGACGTGATCACAAGTCTAACTGGACTAGGCTGGAGTAGAGGGTAACAACAACTATGAGCAAAAATCGAGAAAAGTACAAACAATATACTTAGTTAAAAGTCAGTGACCTATATTTGAACTCCAGCGACTAACTCGTCGAAGTTAAGTTTTAACAGTTTCGATCGATCGAGGTTTTAAACGGTCTACAATTACGCAAATGGTTTCTAATGACGGATAAGAGTTGCCTGAAATAGCTCACTGAATATAGGAACAGTCACAATTCACCGTAACAACAGAAATCTAGGCAAAACCGCCACGGAACTTATTGATTTAAAAAGATGTCTGTAATTGACTGGTTCAGGTGCTACTTTGTTCTTTCAATAGTACACATGCAGACCCTTTGTACTCATTCTCTTGTTAAGTGTTATTTTCATATGTTAAAGAGTTATACAATACAAGACAGCTACGTCTGTAAAGCACATCTCCTGTCGTGAAGATGTTCTTCTTTTATTGCTTACTGAAGTTTCGGTAGATAGTTAAGTGAGTGCTGAAATCCTTACCTTGACTATAGGCATTTCCGTAACACCAAAGGAAATTCAAACGCAGAAACAAATTTTAGGAAAAAAGGAACAGAAAGAGGAACGTTGACAGACGTTTTTAATTGTATGGGAACCTTAATCGAGGAAACATTGTTCGGTGTAAAAAGTTGACGCAATTCAACTAATACAATTTGGGAAAACAAAGAATCCTTTATAATTCCCTAACACCAAAACATTCATCTCGAAAATGATTAGGCTCTTAATCAGCATTCAACAATGACAACCCAGGACTTAATTTCTGATCCGGGCTCCTTAAATAATTCCGTCGGTTGTGTTTAAGAACGGGCTTACGGCGGCAAAAGAAGAGTCAACCGGGCGTTCTGGATGAGCCACGTTTGAATAATTTACACCTAAAGACGCTGGAAATACGGTTTTACCTTGACAAAATATAAAGTTGAAGCCATAATCTGCCAACAAACGCTTATCACGTTTAGCTAAGGCTGGGAATTCTTCAAGTCATCGTCATTGCTTGTCAGATTTAATTTTGTTCGAGACTCAGAGCTTCTTGGCAGTCTCCATGTCAGTTTTTGTTGCCGCCGTGCCATTCATTTTAAACGCTTTTAATGCATGTCTTATTAGCTCGCGGGTGTTCTGAATAAAAAGAGAATGAGTTTTATTACGTTTTTAAAACAAGACGTTGCGAGATTAAAGTGGAATTTGCTTGACTGTACACTTCTGGGTAATTGCATGGCCGACAACCGTGACGAGCTTAGCAGCGAACACTGTCAGTTTTAATATAAAAATGCGTTTGTATATTATGTTGTGAAAGCATCTTGTTAATTTGTATTTCATTATGTACGCATTCTGCAACAGTAAAAAGATTTCGTTTAAAAGACTGATATTTATTGACTACCCTCGGAACGTTACATGAAATACGCGCACAAATAATTCACTCTTTTAATAAAAATAAAACAAGAAGTTTGAGACTCTGTGTGTATATTGGATGTCACAATTATATCCTAAAAGACAACATTTATTGTTCGCGAAGTTTTAGTGCAGTGTTACAAAACAAAAATCGCTGTTTAATTATATTGACCCAGTTACCCACTGTGAACTACCCACCAAAAAAAAAAAAAAAAAAAAACTTGCGGCTATGTCCACCAAGTGCGCGGCTTGTGCCAAGTTTACTGGGCGTATTGGAACCGTCGTGTGCCCAAAATGCAGCGGCCACTACCACTGCACTTGCGTGGGTGTTCCTGCCGGCACGGTGGTCTCCCGGGAGTGGAGCTGCCCGACGTGCAGACGGTCCCAGTCGCGAGACAACCACGCTGACACGCCGGAGAAGAGCTTGGCTGCTGGCCTTGGCGCCACCACTTCTACGAAGATCTCGTCGGATGCAGGGACAGTAGATTCGCCGGGGTCTCTTGGTGATGAGATTAAACTGTTCCGGCAGGAGCTCCAGGTCCTGAGACAGGAGATTAAGGAGTTCCGTCAAGAGTTCCATGATGTCAGGGCCTGCATGGCGGACATCAGCGCGAAGGTGGACAGTTTGGAGAGTCGCGTTGACGCCGTAGAAAAAGCTGTCGTTGACAGCACAGCGTCGGTGGCCGCCAAGGTGATGGAGGAGGCCATCGCGGTCCTCCAGACGGAGCTGAACGAGCGGGACCAGGAGCTGCTAGCGAACGACGTGCAGCTGTCCGGCGTGCCGGAGGAGCCGAGCGAGAGCGCGGTCGGGCTGGTCACGCGGGTCGCCGCCAAGCTGGGCGTGGAGCTGGACGCGCGGGACGTGGTGTTCGCGCACCGCGCGGGCCGGGAACGCGCGGCGGGCCGGTCGCGCCCGCTGGTGGTGCGCCTGGCGCGGCGCGCCGTCCGCGACGAGCTGCTGCGGCAGGCGCGCGTGCGCCGCGGTGCCACCACCGAGGGCCTAGGCCTGGCCGCGCAGCCGCAGCGGTTCTACGCCAACGAGCGACTGACGCCCGCCAACCGCCAGCTGTTCCAGCGCGCCCGTGAGGCCGCGGGCGCCGCCGCCTGGCGCTTCGTTTGGACTCGAGGCGGCAGGATTTTTGCCCGTAAAACTGACGGTCAGCCGGGCCACCGCTTGCGCAGCTTGGCCGATTTGAATATTTTTACACCGGTCACTATTGCACAATCCAATATGTAATCGTAGTTTAATGTTTGTTTTTCTTTGTGGAGTCCTGGAAAAAAAAGTGTTTTGTTGTTATTTCCGTTTGTATAAGTCTTATTTAAAAGTGTCTTTTTATATATTATTATCATACAACCTTAATTACCTTTATTTTGTGGCCTTCCCGTGTGTTCTAAACGTATTGTTTACATTGTGTTGTGTCGTCGCGAAAGTGAAACAACTGATTATTTTTGTCCCGTTCTGTGATTTGCCTATAAACAAATATTTATTTAACACATATTATATGCACATATTATCTGATACCACTCTCGCTACACTATATATAACTATAATACTTACCTACTTACAGCCATTTCTTCGTTATTGTTTTTACATAACGTATCTTTCTTGCCATGCCTCGTTTTAATAATTTCAAAGTTGGTTTATTTAATGCTGGATCTCTTGGTACGGGACATGATGAGCTGATTGCGATTGTGACCGAGACAAAACCAGACGTCGTTGCTATTAACGAGACCTGGCTGCGCACCGGCGAGGAGGGACGAGCTCCTACCATCGCTCAATACAGACTGAGAAACGTGCCTAGATCGACCGATGTCCGCGCGGGGCGCGGGGGAGGCGTTGGTTTTTTCATACGCCGTGATCTCGCCGCCCGCACACTTCCACACCCGCCGGCTGCACTGGTAGAACAAATGTGGATAAAATTAAACATAAACTGCAAACGATTGATAGTTGGAACCGCATACCGACCTCCTTGGCTTGACGTTGACACTTTTTTTGACGCCATTACGAACTCGATTACTTCTTTTGTTAATTACGACCGTTTGATTTTACTTGGTGACTTTAATATAAATTTTGCGGACGAAACTGACACTAAGTTTGTTTGTCTGATGCATTTCTTAACTTCAGTTAACTTGACTCAACACATACGCGACCCGACGCATTTTACCGATCACAGCGAGACGACCATAGACTTGATTTGCACTGACGCTCACATTGTGAACGTGGAAGTGAAGCACATTCCCGACCTAGGCAGACACGCATTCATTACCGCCGAGTTGAACATAAAAAAACAGAAACCGACGCCGAGACGTATTACTTACAGACCTCTTAAAGACATTAAATTAAGTGAATTCGACAATGACCTTGAGACTATAAATTGGGACCAAATAATTTTACTTAATGACGTGAACGACATGGTTAGACAATTTAACATACTTATACTCCAACTGTTCGACAAACACGCCCCGTTAAAAACAATCGTGGTTAAGGAGGCATTTAAACCATGGTTGACGAGCAATGTGAAGCTTATGATGCGTCTCAGGGACAAAGCCCACGCCAAATACAAGCAATCCAAGACCGATGCTCATAAGCAATATTACCTAGACCTGAAACACCTAGTGATTGCTGCCATCCACAGCGAAAAACGTGCCTACTTCGAACACCACATTAACGACGTTACCGACTCAAAGACTCTCTGGAAAAACTTAAAGCGCACTGTTCTTCCAGATTCGCAGACGCAGACTGACCTTCCAACTCACTTTAACGACCCTGACTTAATAAACCGTCATTTCTTAAATATACCTGGTAAACAAGCCGCAACCATATCTGACCTAACGCGGTTTGAATTTGACAGGCACAGTGACAAAACATTTACTCTTTTACCAACAACAACAGGAACTGTGACAAAAATTATGAATTCTATTAAAACGACTGCAAAGGGACATGATTCCATTGCCATTGACATGTTACTCATGACTCTTCCGGTGACCTGTAATGTACTGACATTTATTATCAATAAGAGTATTGAGACTATGACCTTCCCGACTGATTGGAAAATCGCTCAAGTGACTCCGTTACCCAAAAAACCTAACCCTGCTTACCTGTCCGAACTCCGTCCTATTAGTATCCTTCCCTGTGCATCGAAGATAATAGAAAGGGTGGTTTGCGACCAGCTGTCGGAATACTTGGAGAAATACAGCATCCTACCTGAACTGCAATCTGGTTTTCGCAAGGGTCGTTCGACAGTTACTGCGTTACTCGATGTAGTCGATAATATTTTGCAGGCTCGGGATGCTGGTAAAAGTACGATTTTAGTGCTTTTAGATTTCTCCAGGGCTTTTGATTGCATTAGCATTCCTTTGCTGTTATCTAAGATGTCGTATTACGGGTTTGATGTCACGACAATAAAATGGTTTAGCAGTTATCTGACTGACCGTGCGCAGACTGTCGTATTGCGGGGGCTGGATGGTTGTACTCTGCGGTCCTCTCTCTGCCATGTGGCACGTGGAGTACCGCAGGGTTCGATACTGGGTCCTCTGCTCTTTATATTGTACAGTTCTGACATTGTCAGCAGCATAAGGAGCAGTGGATACCATCTCTACGCGGATGATCTGCAATTGTACGTCTCTTGCGCGCCATCGGAAACGTCCATCGCTGTGAACGCCATAAACGCGGATCTCGATCGTGTTTCGGCGTGGTCGGAGAAGAACTGTTTAGTCCTCAATCCTGTCAAGTCGAAATACATTGTTTTTGGATCGAGACATCAAATTCGTAATACTACTGATGCTCTGACTGTCGATAATGTTGCCGTCATGGGTGAACCAATAGAACAGGTGGTAGAAGCTAACAACCTTGGCCTCCTTATGGATGGCAAGCTGAGCTTTGAGAACCACATTTTAAAAGTTGTGAGTAACTGCTTCTACCGCCTCAAGATTCTGTACAATATACGCGATTACCTTAGTGTCAATTTGCGTGTTGACCTTTGTGAATCGCTTATATTGTCCAGATTAAACTATTGCGATGTTGTTTATGACGGCTGCATTGTCGGCCGTTCTAAGAGACTTTTACAGCGAGTGCAGAACGCATGCGCTCGTTTTTGTTTCCGTATCCCTCCCCGCTCCCACGTCACTCCGTATTTGAACGCCGCTAACCTGCTGAACATGCCTGCACGCAGGCGCATGCACCTCGCCACTCTGCTGTTCGGTGTGAGACGGTATAGGACCCCATTATACCTCCACAATAAAATGGTTTGGTCGAAGAGTGAGCGCAGGACTCAAATGGTTCTTGTGCCTAAACATCGGACTGCAGCATTTCGCGGAAGTTTTAAGTTCGCGGCGTCCAAGTGCTGGAATGATATTCCTCCTCCTATCCAAGGAGCGTCTAGTGGGTACACCTTTAAGCGCAAGCTGAAGGAATACTTGTTGACGCTCCAAAAATCATTTCACTAAACCAGCACTTTGAGTACGCCAGCCTGTTATTACGTATACTACTTATTTGCCACTTGTTTTTTACTTATGGTTTATTATAATTTATTTATTTATATCTTGTTTCCTTAAAATTTAATCTATTTTATTTCTTAATTTTATTTACACATTAGTTTAGTATATTTATGTATCATTCCGTGAGTCACAGACGGTTCTGACAGAATATCAGCGCTGCAGGCGTCTAACGCCTCAGCATTATGCTGAGTCAGCGGCCGTTTCACTTTTGCGGGGACACACAAAATCATGTATTTTTATTTTGATATTTCCTTTTTGTTTTGTTTGTGTTTGTTGTCTATTGTTGTTTTTTTTTTGTTGTATTTGTGTGTCTTTGTGAATGTGAATAAATGTCTTTCTTTCTTTCTTCTTTCTTTCATTTTTAATAAAAGTTTTATCTGAAGTTATTTTTTCTCAAACTTATGAATATATCTGTACAAAATATGATCACTGCAATTGGGTCAAATTTCATATATGCATGATCTGATTACAGACATTATAATACATATAATTACATTATGAAACATTCTAATAACTGAACTAAAACTTCGGAAATTATATATTTTATAATTATTTATGTACTTCGACGAAAGATAATCATGGATACTGAGTTTAAAATTGTGACAGTGTAGCCAAAGCAATGGTAAAGTCTAGTGTCTAATTATTATCACCGTCCCAGTCTATATAGGTACGTCCCACTGCTAGGCACAAGTTTCCTCTCAGAGCTAGAGAGCTAGGACCGTTGTTCCCACGCTGGCCCAGTGCGGATGGAGAACTTCATACACAGCGTTGAATTGCTTCGCACGTTTGTACATTGTTTCGTCACGATGTTTTCCTTCTAAAGCTCATGGTAAATTTCAAATGTAATTTTACCCAGTTAATGTCACTGTAAGTTTGGGAACTACTTCGGCTAAGCCTAAACCGTTGTCTTAAAGCAATTTTGCTGTAAACGTATGATAATTTCTGAAGTCAATTAATTTGTTGTGTACTGCGGCTTCCAAGTGGTCCAGGTAACATTAGAACAACACACATTACGGGAAGTTAATTTGAACTCGTGTAATAAGCCATTAATATGCAAATTAAACTTTACGGAGATCATTTGAGGGTCTTTACTTCTTGTGACGTAGGTGTAAAGACAGTCAAATGGTAAACTCCTTGTCGGGACTACTTAGTACTTTATTTATATGATATCAAGATTTGAATAGCATAAGGAAGAACAGAAAAAAAATGCATAAATGCTTTTATAGTTGCAGGTGCAGGTGTGGTGGTTTTGCAGGTGGTAGGACCTTGTGCAAGGTCCGCCCGGATTGCTACCACCATCTTGCTCGCTAATCCTGCCGTGAAGCAGCAGTGATTGCACTGTTGTGTTTCGGCGCGGAGAGTAAGACAGCCGGTGAAATTACTGGCACTTGAGGTAAACTTAGGCCTCTAGGTTGGCAACGCATCTGCAATACCCCTGGTGTTGCAGATGTTTATGGGCGGTGGTGATCTCTTACCACCAGGAGACCCACTTGCTCGTTTGCCTTCCAATCGAATAAAATAAATAAATAAATAAATAATAGGTTGCAGGCTGTTCCTTGTGGGATGGATCAATAAAAATCTGACTTCAAAAGTAACATGCGTGTAATGCAAAATCCACAATTTTAACCGCGACCGAATTAAATAAAATATCACGGGATACAGTGGGTGCTTTGCGGTTGCTCTTTGCTAAATGAGTAAAAAAGAGAAAGGGCCGTGTGTTCACGTCCCGTACTTCATATGGCACCATCGCCTTGATGCGCCACAACAATTCAATTTTTTTTTGACATTGAATTTTTATTTCTATGGTGTTTCTCGATCAGCATACGGTATTATATGGTTCTGAAGCGATATGGCCGCCTATTGCTTACCTACCCGGGGTTTTATTTCTACGTACTTTATATTAGTTTTAAGTACTGCTTGCTTCTTGTTTTATTGGAATTTCCACGTTGGCCAAGAAATGGTTTAAGCTATTCAACATTACCAATCAGCCATTTTTTGACTAGTTTTTCTGCAGGTATTATAGGGGTACGCCCTTGATACTTACACGAAGTTCCCCGTATCGTTAAGTACGAGTACCTACCTACCCATTGCACTAAACCTAAACCGCACCCAACCTTTAAGTAATCACGCGAGAAAAAATATCAATGTTTAACAAACAAGCTTGTAAGGCTAAACAAGTTTTAACATGTCATCAATCATTGACAGGATTGATGGACGACGGTGGCAGACAGTAATGAAATTTTACGCCCGCATCATGCATTTGTTGCGGTAATTACATATTTGACTGGACGTTGATGAGCTTAGTTTTTTTGGACGGGATTTCAATTTGTATTGACAGGTTAGAGTACTCAAATAAGGATTGATAGTTCGGTTTATGTGTTTTTGTGAGGCCTAGGTTTTAAATTTTCGTGACTACATTGGATTGATTTTGTACACGAGTAAATCGGATCGTACAGGATGTTTAAAAAAGTAAAATCTACTTTACAAATAGAGCAGTCTTTGTTATAATTGTCAAGCACTGCATGTTTTTAATAAACACTTTTTTATAATTACTATACCATCATATATACACAAGGTGGTGATCTCTTACCGTCAGGAGATCCACTTGTTTGCTCGTTTGTCATCGAGTCGAATAAAAAAAAAATCTAGTACATTTTGGAAACAGGTTTTCGATGAAACTTGTCATGGTGGGGGTTTTTGGGAACGAACAATCGATCTAGCTTGTTTTTATCTCTGTTTTTTTTTTTATCACGTGTGATGGAATTTAGTCCGAGCGGCCTCCAACACCAGATTAAGCCACGCCTTGCGATCTTGAGTCAACTCTTGCCAGCCTTCGACCCCAAAGTCCAAAAGGTCTTTCAGGACCTCATCCCTCCAGCGGTACCTGGGACGACTAACCGGCCTACGTCCAATCGGTCGCCTCAAGTACGCTCTTTTTACGGCTCGATCCTCTCCCAAACTTTCTATGTGGTCGAGCCACCGGACATCATTGTATTGCTTTAAAAGTGTCATGCATTTTGAATAAAAAAATGCGATAAAGAACCTTCACTGGATTCACTCCAGCTAACTAGCTAACCCTACTTTCTGTTGAAATCATAGAGGTAGGATAGTGGCTAATATATCTATGGTTGAAATATTCCAGATACATTATTTTGATCGTCAAAGATATATTTAAATACACTTCATCATCATCATGTCAGCCGAAAGACGTCCACTGCTGGACATAGGCCTAACCCCAGGCTCGCCACTCAGACCGGTCTTGTGCTTTTCGCATCCACCGCGATCCCGCGATCTTAACCAAAATCTTTTTCTTAAATACACTTGCTGTCTTTAAAGTTAAAGTAAATCTTCAACTTCAGCGTCTTTCATTTAATAAATGCCAATGAAACCGAATTTAGTTAATTAATAAACTTGCGTGCGGTTACAGGCTCAGTAACATAAAGAATTCTAAAAACCAACAGCACATTGCATAGCAAAGGTTTGCGTGGCGGTACAACCTTGCCAACAACTTACCAGTATCCTTTATCTTTTAACTTGCTATAGCAGCCTTTATGTTTCTACGCTAACAAGCTGAAATAGTTTGCAAGTTGGTTAGGCAAGTTGGGATACGGGTGGTCGGGTGTACAAAATGCATGAATGCATAATGTTTCGCTCGTCGGCGCCTGTGGGACTCGGAATATTTAATCTTTGCCGTGTTTGTTCATGCTTTATCTACGTGTATGATTAACAGCAGTGCGTTGGATCTTTCGCGCTATACGAGTACAAGTCTACGTAAGTTCTGTTAAAAAAAAATATTTTTAATACAATCTTTCTTGCTGACTGTACTTGAATTGTCCTCCAACTTACATGTTTTAATTAAATCAGATCACTGGATAACCATCGGACCGTTTGGGTTCAAATAAACTTGCTTTGACCCAGCAAACAGGACAAGTAAAATAAAAGCTTATAAAAGGAACCATTTTATAAAGAAATCTCTTGTTTTCTGTTTGTCTGCCTAAAATCTTCTTCTCAGGAATGCCTGTAAATGTCAAGTTGAAGTTAATATAACAAATGTTGTTATTTTAATCACGAAACTGCCGTGAGACTCACTCATATTAAATGATATTGTAACGGATAACTCACGTCTTAAATCGAGTTTAGTTTAGGGTTTCGAAATAACCCGAAACAGTCGAACTCGATTTAAGACGTGAGTTATCCGTTACATTATCATTTAATATAAATGTTGTTATATCTATAACATCTAATCAAAATGTTGTTGTTAATTTTGAGCTAAGCTTGATATTCCATACATTTTGGCACTATTCAACTTAAATTGTTTCAATTACTTTGCTCCCCCGTGACCTTAAAAAAAGTAATTGTTTTAGTTCATTAATGGAAATTCGCAAAGTAACACCTGATTCAATAAACTATTAAACTTTAAACTAATTGGAAATTATTGTTTTTTCAGCAAGTACCATCAATCGTAGCAGTGTAAATATTCCTTCAGCCTTGCATGCAGTAGATAAGAAATGATGCAGAAAATAATAAAACTATTATTTTTTACCCCAAAATGCGCTTGAGTGGATATCACAGTACTGCAGTTGCCCCGGCAACCCCTCTTGACCCTGGGCTATTCGCGTTTCACGCTTGACTTTCATACTACTCTGTTTTGTTTTTTGAGCCATTGCCCTTTAGTAGGTATGTTTTATTGTGGACAAAGGTAAAAGGTTGTTGAAGAACGTGTGTGAGCAATGCTAAATCGCACCGGAGAGATTTTTCTATGAAAAAATGTTACAAAAGTTTGTCGCTTACCGAGGCACTGCTCTATGACTCAAATTTAAGACTGGTTGAATACAGAGATGAAGCAAAATGTGAGGTAAAAGCCTATATTAGCAAGTACGTACGCTCACTTTTAGTTTGCATGGATACTTTTATGTATTACCTACCATCTTTACTAATCAAATAGTTAGTAGTAAACGCTTAGTAGAATGAGTTCACAATATTTTAACGCGTCTTCGAGAATATGTCACTTACCATTTTATTTCACAATGTTTTGGAAGTAATCAATCAAATTATTGTGAATATGATGACGTAAAAATATCACATATTTTACGAGGACCAAAATATTTAGGTGTTATGCGAAAATATTACTAGGTACTATTTCATTTCTGAGGAAGCTAAAACGTAGCAGCTAGGATTGTCTAACAAAAATGCTTATTGCACGCCACTGACCTACAGATAATTGAGCAATAATCATTAGATCGGGAATACACATGCGTAAAATTTCATTTAGCACGTCATTTCTTCTAGAAGTTTGAAATGAATCCTTTTTATCCGTATGTTTCTTTATCCGACTACTGACCTCTACAAGAATTGCAAAGTTCTAACAGTCCGGCAATTGTTCATTTTACATATTATTCTAAGAAAACACTCGTTACTACCCTACGACTCAGGCCTAATCTCTAACAAACGTAAAAGGTGCCTTACCTGTCCAATCAAAAAATTTAACACTCGCTTTACACATAGATTTTTCTGTTACCTTGGTAGTTTTCTGTACAATAAAGTCAATTCAGCATTAAATATTTATCCCTTGGCAAAATTATCCTGCAAAAATACTGTTAAAAACTGGCTCCTCACGCTTGATTACAGTGCAACTGAACAACTTTTGATTCCAATTGTATAATATATTCCATAACCTAACCAATAGAGTACGCGCACACACACACACACACACACACACGCACGCACACACACACACACACACACACACACACACACACACACACACGCGCATACACACACACACACACACACACTTTTTTATTATTATTATTTTTATACTTACTTTTTCTTTTCTTTTTTTAATTGTATACTTCACATAAATAATTCTCATAAGTCCTAAGTATAGCATTACCTCTGTAGCTACAGACATCTGGGGTTCGGAGGCCTGGTGATCTGATATACAGGTTTCCCCTAGTTCAGACACCAGTCTCCACCGCACAAGTCTTGTACCTAATGCAACTGTAACGTGTATGTTTATCGATTGTATTACTGGAATGTGGTGGAGTAAATAAACGTTTTTATTATTATTATTATTATTTTTTAGGACGAATTTGCTTTTCCAATTTAACAGTATGCGCCAGCTACTTGCACATAAACGTGCAAGCTACAGGCATGCGCGTTCTCTGTTTCAAGATTAGAGAGAATTGTCATACAATGTAATGGGTTTTGGCGAAAATAACAAAGAATTACTTTTGTATAAACGGATTTAATAATTCGTAATGACAGCCCAACAATGATATGGAAGAAGAGAAAGATAAACCAACCAGTGTGGCAGGTTCAAATGCCATCTAACACAATGTTTGTTAAGTAAAGCCAAGAGCGCAGTTTTAGCGCTCCTGCAACGTCACGGGCTGGCCATCAATAATGGCTCTTCGCTCATATTGGACGGAAAATTCAATAAAAATTGATCACTCCATAGTTTCCAGCCAGATTCAGCTCAGCTTGTCGACTCCATTTGCTGCCAATCGAAGCGTTTCGTTGCTCACACAAACGCAAACGCTAAAATTAATTTAACTTCACAATTCGCGAACATTTCAAATTTAGCTGAATATTTAACAGCGCAATGCATTGAATAGCGTGTCTAACGCAACGCTTAAAAGGGTTTTAGATTTACAAACGCACTACAAAAACTCAGTCAATCGAACCGTTTCAATAGACGAGAAACTTTAAAAAAGAAATCACAAGGGTAAAACTGCTGTAAACCTTCGCGAAGTATGCATCGAAACTCAACCGAGGGAACATCCAACAAATAAGGGGGAAACTCCGTATTGTGCACAACCTTCAAAACCAGACGTCCTAATCGACCCTTTTGAAATTCCAACTAACGGGAAACTCGCATTTCCATAACAATAAAAATGTGATCCGAACATCTAGAAATGCCTGCGCGATATTCACGGATCATAAAATCGCACTCGGTTCTGTGAATACGGTACGTCTGCCGTAACTGGACCCGCCTAGTCCAACCACAGTATACGTCCCCACGCTTATTAGGTATAAATTGTTAATGGGAACGAGTGTCAGTGTAAATTGGTCGTAACGCGCTAAAGGGCTCTATGTCGCTTCAGGAACGATGCTGTTTTGTGCTCGACGTCGGCACTAAGCCCATTTATTAAAATTTATCACGCACAGTTGACGTTTCAAAGTGATTCTAGTTATCGTTAATAATATTCATTACTTTATTTTTCGGCAAATGTTCCCCCTTTCCCAACCATTGTAATTTTTTAGTCTTGGTTTTAAAAACAAAAGAGTACAGTTAATAGTTAACAGCAGTAAACATGCAGCAGCAGCATTATACATGTAAATTAGGAAAGATTTTTGTGAATTTTCTGTATTAAATGATATTGTAACGAATAACTCACGTCTTAAATCGAGTTTAGCTCGACCGTTTCGGGTTATTTCGAAACCCTTTATCAATGGAGCACGCGACTCGACGGCTGCCGCAACACGCGCAATACTCGATTTAAGACGTGAGTTATCCGTTACAATAAATTTAATATGAGTGAGTCTCACGGTAGTTTCATGGATTTTCTGTACTTACTTATATCACCAACTACATTAAACGCGCTTAGAATACGACTCTGTTTTGACTAAGTATTAATTACCTCACTTCAACGGATCCTAAAAGGTGGATTAGTTTTGTTTCTATCCGCCAAATACGCATGCATATACTGCTCTACGTTTCTTGGTATAGCGTAGACAATGAGGGCTATCGTTTTTTCTCTCACTAGATGGCGCCACTGTTGCGTGAGGTTTTTAAAAGTCTGTTATAACGGGCGTGAAAATACTGTTTAGATTAAAATCATATTTAATACATCTTAAAACAGTACCATAAAAATATCGAGTAACCACAGTATTGCGTAATCCCGTTTTATTCGGAAAAAAGGGAGGACATAAGTTTTCGAAAGACAAAACTGTCTCAAATTACAGACGTTCATTGCTCCTTATCGCATAATTGTCATAATTAATTTCAGGTAATGCAAAATATTCACAAAATTATTCCAATTATAAATAAACCCGCGTAGCTCACCCAAAAACTATGAGATTTGACATTTCGTTGACCTCACGCTACACTAGCGCCTCTAGCGGAAAATTCAATAGCGATAGCCCTCATTCGGACGATTTTGACCAATGAAATATTTCTATTGCTACCGTCCACTTCAAACGCAAAAAAATGTTAAATACATTAGTTATTCATATCCAATTACTTTTGTATTTGTTATTGCTCGCCACGCCCCTAGGGGGCCATCCACTACGGCTATCTAGACGAGGGGGACCAATTAGTTTGCTAGTTATGAACTTTTGAACAGTTACCTGTCAGACTCATGCATTGCCTTGCCGGGGGAATGCAACTCGTACTGAAGTTACAACCAATATTATTTCGAGTTAAACAGACTGATCACGCGTCGGTTTTAATGGTGACAATTGTTTGTTTGTTTGTTTATACTCTTTATTGTACAAAAAGGAAATACAAAAATATCACACATAAAGAAGTTGTAAGTACAAAGGCGGACTTATAGCTGAAGGGATCTCTGCTAGTCAACCTTTAAGTGGTAGAGAAGAGCAATCGAAAAAGATAAGGATTGTATGATCAGCTTTGGAAATAACTGGCAAATATAAAATTTTATAGCTTTAACTAATTGTACTATATCTAAACTATTACATACAGTTACTTAGGAAACAATTAGAATTGATGAACAAAAATTATAGTTTCGAACGCTGAAAACATTGTATTAAAAAAGTCGGTTAGAAAAATAAAGGTATTGATGCGGGCACTATAACATACACAATGTGAGATTAGTTGACCAATTATGACAACTTTTTATGTCAGACTTTTTAGTCAGACGTTCCCATAGATGATTAATGGTGGAGCATCAAACCTAATTTACTATCTGTTTTTTTTTTTGAAAAAATGGAAAGAATCAAAGAAATCATTTATTCGTGACAAAGTAGCGTAGCGTAGCATAGTAGTAGTAGTAGTTTTTGGAGTTGGTTCCTTTTTGTGTATTATTTAACTTTTAACGAATTTTTAGTAGTAGTTTTTATTATAAGACAAGAAAATATCAAGTAAAGTAAAATAAAAACAATTAAAAGTATTCATTATAATGTAAACGAAGCATTCTTTTTACGATGGTAATTGCCAAAAACTTTGACAGGGCACCATGTACTTGGGTGATATAACGCGAGTCTTCTGCCTTGGGTCAACGCAGATCCCTTGTCAAATTAACGCTCGCCTCTGTCTCACTGACAAACGACGCGGGCATAATAAAAAACTTACTCATAAAAGTTCCGCTTATAACCTTTATTTTGCTGACGCTCTGCGAAAATGTAAATGTTTGTTCAGAGATTTAAATAATGTGCTGTTAATTCTGATTTTGAGCTGAACGCTTTATTAAGCTGAATTGTTACAGTTTAATGCTTCATTTCGTTTCGGATTATTTTTTACTTTTACCTTTACTTGGTCAAATTTCATTTGCCCGAATTTCACTTGCCATACCAACGTTTGCCATAAAATATATAAAACCGTGCTGTTTTCAGGTTTTTTTTAAATGTCATCATGTAGAATGCGGTAGGTTAGGTTAGGTTAGTTTAATATCAACTATGATGAAATTACTATTTCAGAAATAAATTACTTTATGGCAAATGAAAATACTACAAAACGATACATTCGGGCTTATAAAACTCGGGCAAACGATAGAGAGAACCTATTTTTTGTTTTACACTGAAGAGTATGTGGGCCACCTGATGGTAAGTAAAATAATAGTCACTGGTGCGATGTCTACTTTTTAGAAAGGGACCAAAAGTGGGTCCTGCGTTATACTCCGTGAAATGTAAGCATACCTTATTTTACCTTTTTTTTTCAAGGTAGTGTACACGCCTTGTACATGCCACAGACAGAGACACAGACAGACAGACACACGTAGCGGGTCAAACTTATACACCCCTCTTTTTGCTTCGGGGGTTAAAAATATAACGATCAGTTTTGGTCCGACGTTTGACTATGCAAAATCAAAGTGCATATTTGCGCTCCCCGATACAGATCCAGTCAAAGCACTATTAATGGCATTGCATCTCAAACTTCAACAACTCAGCACTGAAACTTGGACACGGTCAACAATCTTAGCTCATACCAGCAAGCAAGCTAACTTCTAAATTATGAAGTTCCATCACAAATTTCAGCTGAAAGCAATTTGTGCTAAACCTCTTATCAAAATAAACAGTATTAATCTCAGTGCAACCTAATAAGTCCGGTCCACTACATCAAACTTAAGAGCATTAAATGTGAAAAGACCACACGAGTTCCGAACTTGGCTTTGGGCCAGCCAGTGCTCTTCTGATTTCAGAGGGAGGCTTAGAATGTAAGTCAAATGAAGAAAATTTGGTATTTTAGCTCCAAACTTAGCTGGAAACTTAAAAGTGTATTAAAAAGAGTTTATGTCATGTGAACTTTACCATAGCTTACAGGCTGTCTGGAAGAGATTATTTTGTGGATTAGGTTTGTCTTTGCAATGCTCTGTTTCTAATTTATTATTATTTAACTATTACCGCCCACACAACTCTACTTAGTTCTGCTTTGGGCCAGAATATAAGATACTTCGCTGCTTTACTATCGCTATTTATCACTAGTATTTACCCGCGGCTTTGCACACGAAAACCATTAGATCCAGCAGCTGAATTGAAAATTTGGGATTTTTAAAAATTCTCGTGAGAATTCCCGAAAATTAAATCGTGGTTTTTATTAATGTTACATTAAAAAGAATCATGTCAAATTTCATGACTCTAAGCCCAGCGGTTGCTGTTGCGGGATAGGGATATCCCGTGGGAATATCGAAATAAAAAGTAGTCTATGTTTTATACCAGATATCTGGATTTCATGCAGATCCGTCTAGCCGTTACAGCGTGAAGGAGTAACAAACATACTCACTCAGTCACAAACTTTCGTATTTATAATATTAGTAGGATAACATCTATACAATGGCATATGCAATAAAGACTTTCCATGCAAATAAATGTCAAATAAACACCAGTTAATCTAGATCTAAACTTGGTAAAGCTAACGCTATCGGTACTATGTAATAGATAAAGACACTTCCCACAGTTAACACAATAAATATTTCTAATTGTATAAATGCTACCTAGTTAATAAAAAGCACTTACCTTTTGTGGGCCAATTCATAGTCCAATAGACTAATTAAAACAGGAATAAACAGTATACGGATACTGGAAACTGTTGGCAAACTGGCTGTTATTTGTGAGGCTCTTGAAATAGTTAGTGGGCGGGATAAACACTTGACTGCTGCGAGTGCCAGGAAATTCCGTATTCAGTACCATTGCCCAGCTGCAGAATTTAAAAATATCTTTACCGTATTAAGTCAAATGTGGATTTTTCTGCTGCTGTTTGTGCCAGTAAAGTGAAAAATAGATACAAACATATTTTTCAATTCATACAAGTAAGTATACGGGGGAAGAATATGCAAAAATCTTTAAATGTATAGGATGCAATCGGACATTTATTAAGTTTAAATTTACCTTATCTTATGGTTACTACACTTCTTACGTTGAACGGTTATAAACACAGCACAATTTTAATCAACCTGTTTCCTTTAAGAGCTGATGCCTTGTTGCAAGAACTAATTTTTCCTCGAAATGCTGCGTTAGAAACTATTCCTAAATATAATACGGTATGGCAATGAAACAGCAAACTCACAATTTCAAGCCAACTAACAGTCATAATTACCTGCTTATTTAATAGCATTATTTTTTATCAAAAGAGGTTAAAATGTTAAGATGTGTATGAAAATTAAGCGTATAAAAGTTGCCACCCAATGCTTCGTAGGCCTACAAAACTCCACGCCATTTTCTTGGCCTCATCTACTCATTTTTGGCAATTTTAACCAGATCATTGCTTCGTCGTGTGAGTGGTTAACCAACACTTTAATGTACTATTTATGGAAATGTTTATATTATAATTATTTTTCTGCATAATATAAACATTAAAATACATCTGCATGTGAAGAACCCAAAGAAAATTACCAAATCTAACGGATATCATTTACAAACTTAGCATAATACCGGCATCATCACACAAAAGAACGAATAAGCGATTCCGTTCAAAATCGCAAGTCCAGTAATCCACAGAAAAATGTCCTTCCAAATAGAATCATTTGTAATATTCATTCTTTTCAATCTTATTTCTGTGAACGCTTTTCAAGAGTTGACAGCGATGACGTAGAGTTACAGGAAATACTCTTAAACGTATGATTTTAATTATTTTTGATCAATGTTAACCAGTACTCAAGAAATATCACAAAAAAATTGCTTGTTGTGTTAGCGAAGTTGAACTAAACGATAGTAAAATATTTATTTTTTAAACCGAAGTCGACGTCGCACGTCAAAAAAAATTTTTTAATCAGGTTTTTCTGGGAATACATGCCCGTCCTTAAGAAAAATAAGAATTTCTGTGAAACTTTAGTTCTTCGTTTCTCCGAACTCGTTTTACGATAATCAACTGTCTTCACGAATTCACGACGTCACCCGGCAGACAAGGAGAGAGATTATTCGTTTCTAAGCACCTTTTATTAATGCTCGCTTGCCGCTTTTGTTGCTTTTTCACGATTTTTCCAAGCCCTGATTAAAAGTGTCGCGAGAAACGTCCTTGGATTGGAATAACTTGGGAATTATCGCACCTCTTTCTTTGTGATTTTACTCTTGAAGATTATTGTTGGCAAGGGAGAATACGACCCAACAATAGAATTAAAGAGTCATACCTAATGTATGTCCAAGTGTATTGCATAAAACCCGGTCAAGTGTGAGTTGTACTCGAATACGAAGGGTGGCATGCCATTATTAATGATTATCGGCGTACATTTTATATTTCATCATCATTTCATATTCATATATTATTTTATCCTTTGATATCTCATTACGTAAATAATGAACAAGAAGCTCCAAAAAGTAGTTTTTCGGGTATTTAATTTGTTAATCTAATTTGTTGAATAAATGTTGTTATTATACGGTAAGGTTTAACCTTCACGTAAGCAGAAAGCACGTATAAACGCTCTTAAATCTCTAATAAAACAATAATGAGACAAACGGGTAAGCAGCAGAGCCGTAGAAGTAATAGGCAGGGGTGGAGATGGTGGCATGATTGGGATGTGTTTGTAAATTATCTACTGTCCTAAGGCACTTAACATGATGCAATTTGAATATTGTTACATTCTTCCTTCATACTTAATAGAACATTTCAAAGTTGAAAGTCAAATAAACCTTAAGACAAATAAGTATTTAATCCAAGATGAAGACCGAGTAAGAAAGCAACACTTAACTACAGTAACTTTAGCTAGATTGACAAAGACCATTTTGATTCTTGTTTCTGTGACAGCTTTTGGGGAAATAAAACTGTCGCTTTATAGAAACGGGGTCGGATATGTAACTGCACCCGGCTCTGGTATGCAGGGGGTCTCGTTGACCCCTCCATTTGTGGGGGGAAGGTTCCCTAAGCGACGTCACGCGCGACTCCGAGCCACACAAATCACGCGAGTCGAGCACGCGACCTGCAAACTGTACCATCGAACCGTGAACAACGCAGCGATACCAGATAATTTCAGTTTGAGCTACATCCGATGCTGCTTTAAAAGGAAGGATTAGTTTCCTATGAAGAAGGAAAGAAGCAATGTAATCGGTGAATATGGAATTTGATGTATGAATTTTCGCCACGGGTCACGGCGCTGGGCAACAGCCCCGCGCGATATGTCAATAGCTCTGTTTATTTTCTAGTAAACGCCTCCTTTTTCTAATAAAAAAAATACCATTGAAATAATAATTCAACCGTCGCGGACAATAGATAGCACGCCACATTCTTCCCTGTCAGACGAACACGAAACTCTATGCAAATGTTGCTTGTAAGGCGTTCTGGCTTTTCGTATCTTTCACCTTTTTTTAGTTGGGAGACGAGACAGTTGAAGGATATAGTGATACCTGCCTGCGGTTTTTAATCGCTAACCCGGATTGCAAGTGCAATTTTGTGTAATTTTGCATAATTTAATTTACACAATTTTTTTTTTTTGGGAAAAGTACTTTTTTTTTTCAATATATTATTAACCTAAACTGACTAATTACAGGAGTATGTAGTATGTAAAGATCAAGAGGAGAGCCCAACAGTGAGACGCTATATTCTACGATATAATCATGCCAGTATAACAATAATAATCTAATCAACTGCGTTCTTTAAGATAATATTTCAAGAAATCTTGAAGAACACGGTTTGATATTTTTATATGAAACGAAGTGATACTCTTACCAGCAATCAAGTCAGCAGCAAGTCAAAATCGTATAAGAGAAGAGACTAGAGGCAATGCTGCCTCACGTTTCTGACTCTCGCGATCGCAATCAAATGACAGTTTTTGTATGGGAAATCTCGCATTTGATTGCGATCGCGAGCGTCAGAAACGTTAGGCACTACGGCCTCTGTTCTGTTTGAACGCTTTATAAATAGCAGTTGAAAATAACCTTTAATGTGTTTGGCATTTACCTTCGATTTGTAGCGCTTGTCAATCAAATAATACAAATACACTTGACATAAAAAACTTATCATAATGTAAACAAAACATGAAATTTAAATGTCACAACAATATATCGGACAAATATAGAATTAGTAGGTGTTTAATCATTTTAGTAATATTAGATAGAAAATTAATATATTTGATAAGTATATACATTTTTTGGAAATACTTAAGTTTTTTAAAGTAAATTTACGCAATAAAAAAATTATATATAAATCTAAGAAAGGCCTACGTAGCATGGTTCCAAGAATGAAATTAAATAGAATAGATTTACGTGAAAAAACATTTTTAATTCAAGTTTTATTGCTGAGTAGGTAGGTACTTAGATATGGATTTTGTTGGTTAAACTTGTCATGAACTAAAAGAATTTCCTTGCTCACCAGCGACCTTAAAGGAGTACCTTGAAGGTCGCGGGCGAGCAAGGAAATTCTTTTAGTTCATTGATATGGACCTCCGTAAAGTAATGCCTGATTTAATAAATTATTTAAACTTGCAATATTATTCAGACTAGGTATAAATCCGTCAAGAGGTAACCAAATGGCAATCGCAAGGTTCAATAACCAAACAACCTAAACAGAAAAGTTGAAAACTACCTACCTTCGGATAGTCGGGTAAAAAATGTTTCAAACTTCAATAACTCATAAACGGGTGACTTAATTTTGTTTTTTTTTTTTTAACGTGAAAATGCTCTTTCACGTTAAAAAAAACCCGCATCGAAATCGGTCTGGGGTTGTCAGCTTGTGAGCTACGATGATGCCACAGACATAGAAACAGACAGACGCACAGCGACGAACTTATATCACCCCACTTTTTGCGTCGGGAATTAAAATATAGGTTTAGTAGAATTTGCGCAGTGTGAGATCATAATCATACTTAGTTCTATTGTTTTTGTATTATCTGCAAATTTTGTTACCTGTTTCTTGTAATACGGTTTGAGATCGTTTCAGTGGTGAACAGAGAGACAGACGGACGACGGACACTGTAGCTAAGTAAATATTGTAGGGTTCCGTTTTTAACTCCTTGGGTACCAAGCCTTAAAGTTAAGCTCTGATAGATCCCGAAACAGCGTGAGTATATGAAAATATTTTCATTACGTGACATTCGTGTTGTGGGTTAATAATTCAGAATTAACTGCCTATTTACGTTAACACTAGGAGGTTATGCTCCAAATGGTATGCAGAGTCGCACCTAATTGGCTTCATTGTTATTATATTTAGTGCTCGGGGTCAACGGCCTTTGAAATATTTGTGTCACTACGTCCATTTAGGGTTTTTTATTTCAGTAGATTTACGTGATAGTTGGTGCCGTGAATCACAGGAAAGGGCTGGTTAATACTGAGAAATGGTTGACGGTGCTATCTCTATGATGTAAAGGCGCGTGATTAAGGCAATTAGCCTCTTTAGAGTGGTTACGGATGTCATTATATTACTTGGGCCGCGGACTGGACCCAAGCGCGCAACGGGGCGGAAGGTGGAGCGGCGAGCGAGTTATTCACTGCGTGACCGAGAAGCTGACCGCACAGTGGTCACCTAAGTAACACACGCACAGAAAAAACGCTTCCCGCTGACACTCAGTTTGCGCTGTTGGTTGTAAATTTGTCTGCATCTGACGGAGACGTGCTTCCACGTGATAAAAAATAGAGTCTAAATTATGTTTACTTTAAAGTGTGTGAAAGTTAGTAAAATAATTTTAAAAATTTGTGTTGATACGGTGTTCTTTGAAAATTAGTGTATTGACATGATACTTACAAAATGAAAAAAATACATATTTTACTAAAAAATAAATGCTGCGAACTGTTTGTACGGAATAAGGCATCATATTATAGCGCCAGAATAAGAGACGAATGTTGAGATAACAGACATATTTTGTATATAAAAAGGAGGGTAGGCTCCGTGAATAAGTACTAGTGAGATAAAACTTTACTCTTTTGGATTTTAGTACTGGGATAACTGGCGTTCCAATATAAAATGCACCTCGTAGAAAATCACCCTGCACTGGTTTCACACCGCGCACACCCTGCAATAACAATATTAATTTTTAATTTCCTATGCATACGCATTCCGCCCACCGTCAAATTGCGGGGCGGGCGGCGATTTAAAACAATAAGCACGCTTCCAATCGTAAGCGATACTTTATGCCGTGAGAGCACGCGATGGCGCAAATGTGCCAATGCCACTTTACCATACTTTACGTCGTCCATTTAAGCAGTGGCCATTTTAAGTAAAACGCAACGTGGCAAAATGGCAGATCAGCAGTTGCATAACGTAATAGAGTTGTGGAATTTTCGGTTCCCGATATGCTTTTATTTTATTGGTGTGGGTTGACTTGATAACGAAAAAAATGTATACGTTTGCATGTATGTATTTTTTTTTAATACCACGTCGGTGGCAAACAGGCATGCGGCCCGCCTGATGTTAACCAATTACCGCCGCTTAGGAATGTTTGCAACACCCAAAGTATCACTCGCGCGTCGCCGACCCTGCATAAACCTTTTTATACCCTTTTTATAAGTACTTTATTGTTCAGTCAGCATAAAAAGTAGCGGATCACTTTTGTACTGTGTCGCATTAACACATTGACAATTTTGCGTGTCGTTTTAGTACATGGCTGTAAAACGACCAAGTACAAAAGTGTATAGCCACTTTTGATGCTGACATCATAAAGGGGAAAGTGAGTTTGTTTGTTTGTTACGCTTTCACGTCGTAGCGGAGCAACGGATCGTCGTGATTTTTGGCATAGAGATAGTTTATGGTTCCGAGAGTAACATAGGCTACTTTTTATCCCAAAAAATGCACAGTTCCAGAGGAAACAGCGCGCTATAACCGAATACCACGCGGGCGGAGCCGCGGGCAAAAGCTAGTAAACAATAAGTAATAATTGGTTTAAAACTTGCAGGCCTTTACTATACGGTTGGACAGACAGCGGAGCTTTATTGATGGAGTCCTCCTCCTGTTCTTGTGCTGTGTCCTGTTTTCTGTATCGCTTACTAAATATTTCTGGTGTACAATAAAGAGTCTTTGTATTTTATTGTCCTGTTCCCGTCCTTTTGGGTAAGAAACCCTAAAGTATATAAACTCGGTTATGTTCTTTTTATACATGTTTAGGCAAGAACAAGAATCGTAATCCTTTTAAAGTAAGTGGAACATATCAGCTGGAATTTACGAGTACATCGTAAACGCAAATTTAATGTCAACCCAAAAAATAGAAAAGCCCGTAAAAAGATTAAAGCCGTTAAAATTTTATGAAGACCTGCCACTGAAGCAGCGTCGCTGCACAGATAGAAACAATACAGACAGTTCAAATATACACAAAGTTAAATAAAAAAGAGTTTCTAACAGAGATTGTGCGAGGATGAATTGCAACGAATGTGTTAACAATGTATTTGGAGCAATACAAAAGCTTCTTTTACAAAGCCTCACTCCGCTGAGTTGTTTCTACTAAAGCTGCGCAGTGCGAGTATTTATTTATGATAAACATATTCCTCGCAATGGATGCATCGCACATCTCTGGTGGAAATGCATCCAGCCTAAGTGAAGTGTTTTAAATTTTTAGGTCCACCCGGATTGCTACCACCATCTTGCTCGCTAATCCTGCCGTGAAGCAGCAGTGCTTGCACTGTTGTGTTTCGGCGCGGAGAGTAAGACAGCCGGTGAAATTACTGGCACTTGAGGTATTCGAACTTAGGCCTCTAGGTTGGCAACGCATCTGCAATACTCCTGGTGTTGCAAATGTTTATGGGCGGTGGTGATCTCTTACCACCAGGAGACCCACTTGCTCGTTTGCCTTCCAGTAGTATAAAAAAAAAAAAAAAAAAAATGTTGAAAGAAATAGCACTGAGCGTAGTCTAGATGTATTATTGCATAGCCAGCGAGTGAATACGTCGTATCCAATTATAAATATGGGAAGGAAATAAAGTACATGTCACACTTATATTTAAGTTACTTAACATTATTTTTTTTATTTCATTATGTATTATTTTTAAATCTTAGATCAAGCCATTACCTATATATATATTTTGACATCTCGAAAAATTTCATACATAGTTCCCACATACCTAAACAAATTCTTGGAAGATGAAATCGAGTCAAAAGCTAGAATCGTAACTGTCTGGAAATAGTGAACAATCTGTAATTTCTGTTAGCTATGAACATACATGACCGTACATTGGAATTTCCCAATATTGCGTCGATACCGTTGAACGTTGCCCTATCTTTATTGGCACGGGGAGCTAACCTACATCAATTGAACCTATGTACCAAGCTCCTAAATTTACAGATCTATTTTAGGACTATAGCGAGTGACTTGTTTTTGTCAACACCCACATTTAGGTAACTGTGCGGGAATCATCATCATCATCAGCCGGATCATGTCAACGTTGAATAAAGGAACCCTTAGAACGCCACAATGAACGACAACTCGCCACTTCCATCCACGTTTGCGTGTAACTCTCGAGGTGTCATCATGTCCACCTAGGGGGAGGCCGGCCAACGTTTCGTCCTCCGGTTCTCGGGTGAAACGGCCAGGATCGTCTCCTCCGTAAGCGGGAACTTTCAACGGTTAATGCATGAAGTTGGAACTTTAAGCCAAAAAACCTGTATTAACTTTTTATGTTAACAAGAACTACCTCAGTAATATTTTTCTTTACGAACTGCTTCGTGATTTTTGAGATAAACAAGTCCTAAATACGCCATCGAGACACCAAGACAACCAGATAACTAAGTGGTTAGAGAGCCTGACTACGAAGCTTGAGGTCCCGGGTTCGATCCCCGGCCGGGGCAGAGATTTGTATGAATAATACGAATGTTTAATCGTATTTTAAGTATTTATTAATATAAGTTTATCCCTTGCCTTTACCCATATAGTACAAGCTTTAGTACAAGCTTAGTTTGGGACTAGGTCAATTTGGTGTCAAGTGTCCTATGATTTATTTAGTTTCCTCTTCCTTTCAATTTAGGTATCACATTGTATTTCATCGAGTTAACAAGTTCTAAAAGAACGCAAAATTTTTGTATAATCCAATAAACTGTACAGTGGAATCGTCTCAAAGAAACTATTCCACTCAATCATGCCTGATTCAAAGAAGTTCTTTTCACTTTGTCTACTACTGCAGCGGATGCGGGCAGCTTGGACCGCTTTCAATTATTGGTTTCTGTTCAATATATTTTAATGTGCTTTTAAAAAAATGCAAATCGCAAAAATCACGTCTGTATTCCCCAATTTGTAGGCAGAGCACACGAAACGTTACAGATTCGGAGCCACTTTTAGCAATTTTAGGTTTCAAGTTTGATAACAACGGTAATAGTGACAGGTTGCTAGCTTGTCGCTTACGGTATCCTTTAACCCGTAAATCGTACTTACTAGCATAATATGACGAAACTCTTACAACAAAATCAAGTCGTCACTACTTTGAAAAAGCTGGTATCTCAATATCGATGATCTTTCCGAGTGAACTTAATGATAATTGTTTTAAGGGTCAAATTTGTTGACGAATTGATTTGAGATACAAGATTTTTTTCAAAGTAGTGACGAAATATTATGTCAAATAGATGTGGCTTACTATCCGAAAACGTGTTAAATATACACGAAAAGCAAACAAAACCTTAGTCTAACAAAAGCTGATTCTTTACTTCAAGTACCTGTTAATAAATTTAATTGAAACCAAAATATAACAACACCACGAGCTAAAACAAACCTAATTAATTAAGACTACGTCGGCGTTACACATACCTGAATTCATCTACTTAATTAAGTCAAAGTACATAACATCCAAGTTGTACCGAGTGTTTGCCTCCTCTAATACCGCAAGAGCATACTTAAGTGAAAATTATATTAAAGCTAACAATAGGTAGATCAGCATCAACTAGAGATGAGGTAGACGATAACGATTTACGTAGGGTATTTTTTAAATTGGTCATAAAAAAATAGGCAGTAGCAGGTATTGATTATTTCTACGTATATTACCATCGTTGACTTTGCGTTTAGAACATCATGGCAGTATTTTGTTCGTCTAATTTTTGCTCGATATCTTTAGGCGCATTAAAAACGCACTAATTTAAATACTAGCCTATACACATCTTTTGGAAAAAAAATGTCTTGAAATCACATCTTTTCTAGAAGCCTCGATGTCGACCGACACACCCCTCGTACAGGTTCGAGAGAGCCCTTTGTCGGGGCCCGAGGCGCAGATAACGAGCTTCCAACTCCAGAGTCCATCCAATCATGTTGCCTACCTCATTTATTTATAATATGGACACGTTGTGTTGGGACAGTGTGGGATGTAAAGCACTAAGAAAATTGGAACATACTCTATACTTACCAGTAACGTGGCGATTCCATTTTCTTTAGGCGATCCGGTGAGTGAGGGAGGATGTAATAATTGGCCGTTAGAGTATTGGTAGGATAAGTAGGCGCTGGTTGCCTGCGTAATGTGTGTTGCTTATTTTGATGTTCAATTCGAAAGTTAAAATGCTATACAGCGAGGTAATGCTGCCAGCATCTTTGAGTCTATGCCGCGGGGGATCCTTCTACATTTTTTTTTCAAATAATATTTTAAAAAAGATTGGAAGGCTTTGGATTTATAAGTCTTATGCGGGCCCAGTGCGACCTGGGAACTTCGCAGACACTTGAACCTGCACGATGTTTTCTTCCACTGAAGAGCTCATAGTCAATTTTAGGTGTTTGTACAATAAATTTCCAAAAACACGAACATCTACTTAGTAACCCATAGACCACTTAGCTTTTAGGCTATTACGATTTTCCTGAATGAAAACAGATGAATATGTAGTTTGTGATAATATTGAATGGCTATTAATCATTTTAATACACCGTTACAGCCTGTAAGCTTATAAATGTAAATAGCTATCGAAAAAGTGGGTCATGTTTTCAATAAGCGGATAGCCAATTGTAATGGATGCCCGTGTTTTCATTTTATCTATTTGCTCTGAATTCGGTCAGTGGGAGAATTTCAATGAAGATATGATATTATGTAACTGCTATTTCATTTTCTGAATTCGGTTATTTGTATGTGATTGGACTAAAAGAGGCATTCGATTTTTGCCAATTTTCCCTTTCAATGTGGGTGGGTAAAGTATGCGAGTGAAATCGTAATGTGTTATTTTACATTTCGTTATACTGTAGCAAATTGAAGCAGGAAGACACCATTGTAGAATTGATGCTTGCTGGATTTTTTCAAGCTTTTATTTAATGTTACTGGTAAAAGTTTGATGTAATTCCGCACTTAAATTTCGAAAAACTCAGAGGCGCGATCCCGGGTTTAATTGAACCCACGTGCTTCTGCTTGAGAGTAGGTATAGCTCGAACCGCTACATCACGACTTCTTTTTTTACCTAACTAAATATTAACACATATAAATAAATGAATTGATTATGCGATTCATCGTTTTAACGTCATCATTTTATTCTTACAAAGTAATGAGCAATAATAATTTATATCTGCTTTTTCGGAAGCATTGCTAACTTCGAGTCATAAATCTCCCTTGAAAGGTGCGCTCATTCAATAATCAATCTTATCACTCCATCGCTATCGGACGATCTCCAATGTTTATGGGCCCGGTAATAAGCTGAAATAACTCCTCGTTATCTTAAATTAGTTTTAAGTATACAGTATTAATGTTTGTGCCAAATGACGTGGTAATATTACTGGTTTTCTTTCATCAGAAATGAGGAGATAAATACGTAGAAGTGTATTTGTGAGTGGAGAGCCTTGGGGGAGGCCTATGTCCAGCAGTGGACGTCTTTCGGCTGACATGATGATGATGATGTATTAATATTAGTGTATTCATACTCGTACACTTGGTTATGTCGGTGGCCCTCGTTTTTCTACATATTTATGTCCTTATTTTTGCCACTTCGACGAGCCAATTAGCTCGTTTAAGTGGCAATGGGCATAGGCCATGTAGTATAATGGAGAACAGATGGCCGTTTTGACTAAAAAGTTCTCGCATGGGAACCGTGGATCGGCAAACGCAGCGGTAGACGTCCACCAACGAGATGGACGGATGACCTGGTTAAAAGTTTACGGTGGATGTAGGCCGGTTCCAACCTATGCAACTGGAGGTCTTTGTGAGAGGCCTATGCCCAAAAGTGGACGTTCTACGGCTGATATGATGACGATAAACAAAATTATATATTGCAGACAATTACAACGTTATGTACACTCGAGCTCATTAACTTGTGGGCAAAAATTTTATCAAAAATATCTTAACACGCTTTAACAATAGAGTCGTGTTCAGATATTTTTGATCAAATGTTTGCTCATAAGTTTATGAATTCGACTTTAGGTAAGTGTATATAGTAACATATTAAAATGTCAGCTATTAAAAAGAATTAGCAGCAGCAGCATCTTCAAATAGCGAACCTATTATGTTAAAAATAAAGTTGTGTTAAATACTTGTGATGTATAGATATCATTTAATAATATTGTAAATCTGCTTAATAAAAAATACCTCGTTGAGTTTCTTGCCGGATTCTTCTCAACAGAGGTTGCTTATTATAGCCTAAATTGAATAAAGATATTTTGACTTTGACTTTGACATGAATTCTTTTTACAAAATATTTGAATCCCATTCATTACGTCTTACTCCATTATGAGAGTTTAATTTTGAAATTGCTCTCAATTATGCAGCTCAGGTATCACTATAAAATTTCCACTATATTCCGCGCTAACGCACCCAACTATTTAATATGCAAGACCACGAGTCTCATCAGTGTAAATCCATTTTATCGATAATTTTAATAAGGGACGGCGTCAAAGACAGCGGTGGCCGTAAACCGTGATGTATACTTTAATGGAAAGATAACGATATCTAGAGAGATTTAAAATACAAGATCAACCTGTTTATCGATGCATGAATGAAGTTGCTGGACTTCCAGGTTCGTTCCAAATTTAATTTAAATCCGACTTTCTTTATGAGTCCGATTACAAAACTCTGCGTCTGTTTGATTTAAAGTTACATATACAAAATGGACTAGCTTTTTCCGGCTTTGCCCTAGTACAAAAGAAGGTTTTCCTTTGTAAAAATCATTACCACTTCATGCAGTCGAGTAAAAATACCATCCGCCGCAATAAAGTCATCATCATCATCATCATGTCAGCCGAAAGACGTCCACTGCTGGACATAGGCCTCCCCCAAGGCTCTCCACTCAGACCGGTCTTGTGCTTTTCGCATCCTCCACGATCCCGCGATCTTAGCCTGGTCGTCGCTCCATCTTGTTGGAGGCCTACCGACAGCTCGTCTTCCGGTCCGCGCCGCAATAAAGTATTACTTCTAAATTACAAATAAAAATAGCTTACTGATATGAGGAATATAATCAGAAGGAACTAGTAAATGCTGATATAGTTGGCGGCACGAAATTGAGTTGCGTGATCATCAAAGTTAACATTGTTTGTTATAGCACAGAATACATAATGTTATAGTTGGGAATGCTTCTAAATTACTTACCATGAACATACGAGTATATACAGAACGTTATGCTGTTAATTGGACCTCGCACTTGGCGATTCTTTAACATATATCGTAATTACTCCCCTAAAACCTGCCAGAACGCGCGTCTCAATCTCTTAAGTAGCGATCTTAATTGGCTCGATACAGCGGTCAAAGCAAACATTCGATATTCGATGGTTTAATTAAAAATCGACAACGAGTCGATTTTCATGCAAATCGCCGACGTTTTACATTCTGTTGACGATTAAGCAAGAATTTCATTTATTGCGTGCTTGTTTTTTTTTCTAAACGATTTCACAAAATGTGAAAAAAATGGTTTTTATTTTTAAAGTCTTATTTGTTGTTGATTAGAACTGTGTCAAAACGTTTATTGTAAAAAGAAAAATAAATTTCAAATGTTGTCTCAACGGTAGCGTTTTCTAAAAAAATATTTTCAACTTCAAGATACGATAGCAGTAATGGGGTTATAGTTTTAGTTAGACCGTAGTAGAGTACTAGATTTATTTTATAATTTACCAAAAAATCAATGATTTTAACATCATCATCATCATCATCATCAGCCGGAAGACGTCCACTGCTGGACAAAGGCCTCCCCCTTAGAACGCCATAATGAACGACAACTCGCCACTTGCATCCACCGGTTTCCCGCAACTCTCACGATGTCGTCAGTCCACCTGGATTTTAACATATTTTCAATTAATTGAAAAAATATTCGATCAAAAAATACGTTATGTCAAAAGATAAACTCAATTTAAATCTGTTAATCTCATTGTGAACTAAAAAGAAAACTGTACATAAGTATATTTAAAATTTATAAATGACAATCGTTCGATCAAACCATACGTTCGATTAAAAAAATCGATTATCGTCATCGAACAACCTTCCCATGACCCCGGAACCTTGTTACAATCATACTCCCAAGGGCAAGTTGCACAGTAAAGAGGCATAACTACAGTCGGCGTTGTCTGGCCCAGGCTTAATTAAAGGCATCACGCTCAGAGACTGTCACAGCTGCTCCCGGCACGACGCATTGGGTCGGATACCGCCGCGGGTAAGATAGGAATTATAGTGCGCTGGCATGTTATGGTTGGAAAAATAATAGGTATAAATAAGTATTTTTTCATACCTCTCCTTCAGAAAAGTAACTTTTCCTCCCTGACGAGATGGAGCAAAGTGCAACTTCTCTGTTCAAGGCTTTTGAAAAGAAAAGAAAAGAAAAATTTATTTTGGCTCCATAAGTACCACCCAAGACTAAGATTAAAACTAGCACTATAACTATATTAAATACATCGTGACACGACAGGACACCAAAAAGGGCCTCCACTCAGCATGTGTTGCCGCACATTATGTGCAGCAACGCTGGTTTTCTGTGGAGCCCAGAGTTTTCTGTGGATCCCAGAAATTTTCTAAGTGTTTTATTGCAAATGCCATTTTTTGAAGTTGATAATTGTAAAGCCACGCCATTTTCTATACTAGTTGATCTTTAATAATATTTATTTCGTTTTTTTTTAAGTTTCTTAATGCTCTGTGTGAGAAGTTGTATGAGTCACTCGGGAGCAAAATTTATTTTCATCTTGGGGGTTAACACTTGAATCTCCCATTACACTCAGAATTCTAGAATCCTTCGCTACATTCTGGATTTAATGTAGCGCCCTCGCCGTAAATACACTATTTTGCTCCCTTGTGACACAAATAAGTATTGCTATAACTATAACCGTTGTGGCCCAGTGGTTTGACCTATGGCCTCTCGAGCAGAGGATTGTGGGTTCAAACTGTGGCTCGCACCTCGAGTTTTACGAAATTCATGTGTGAAATCACATTTGAAATTTAGGTGCCACAAGTTTCACGGTAAAGGAAAATATCGTTGGGAAATCCGCACAAACCTGCTAAGCAATTCAATGGTGTATGTGAAGCACCCAATCCGCACTGAGCTCGCGTGGGAAATACGGCCCAAGCCCTCTCATTCTGAGAACGATTGTGATTCCAAGCCAAGTGTGGCAGACAATAAGGTCTCAGCTGTAAAAATCGTTATACCAGCTGTAAGAATTGTAAATACGTTAGATCTATATAATTTTAATCGGGTATGTACAGCCTGTTCGCAACGTATCGTTTGGCAACCTGTTTCATTTCGCAACTTTTCATTTCGCGAAAACTAAAACTGTAAATATATTTCAGGATTTATTTCAGGGCCATCGTGTAGAACCCGTTTATAAAATTTAGTGTTACAGAAATATCAAACAGTTGGGAAATGAAAAAGTTGCGAAATGAAACAGGTTGCCAAACGTTATCCGGCGAAACATTAGTAAACCAATTTTAATTTTGAAATTTTTAACTCTTTTAAGCCTTTAACCAGACGTCATGGCGAATTTCAGTTATTTTTGACAAATCATGTTCCTGATCCATCTTTTCGTTTATCTATTTATTTCGTTTATTTATTTTTGCAATCTCCTAATTAGGAAAAAACTTTTATAATTTTAATCGAAATCGGTTCAAGCTTCATCTTTTAGACTACTTTCTTTTAGTTTTCAACTTTGTACACAAATTTTCGTATTTTAAAAGCTAAACTTAAGTTTTAAAACTCAATGCGTAGAACATCGATTCAAAGCGAGAGCGACCGATGTTCGAATCCTCATAACTTGCACGGCTAATAGGTGCTCGTTATGGTCTATAGTTAGTACGCTTGCCAGTACGGTCCAACTTTCCTCATAATGCTTTAGTTATAAGTATTTTCCAAAACTTCGAGTTGAATAATAAGCTGCTAATTTTATGGGTAGTTGTGTTTAATAAGAGATTTGTAGCGCGCTAAAACTAAATTATAATCTTGAACACTTTTCGGAAATATTACTTTTAATTTTAGCTGACTGGAATTAGAATGAACAACGTTAGTTAAAATTTTAGATAGTTTGTCACTTTTTAAAACTTTACTACACTTAGTAATAATAAGTCCTAGCCTCGTAATTCCTCACGTACTTCATAAAATACAAATCAATTGCAGGCGTAACTACCGAATGTACTATGTAAAACATTTTTTTTCACTAAACTAAGAAATAATAGTTTCAAATATAATGATATCATTTTCAAAATCACAAATCTAGGAATTCTCTGCTCAATCTGTAGAACTACGCACGTTAAAAAGTCAGGACTTACAAGGCTAGTGGGATGAAACAGAAAAACATATCAGAAGGAAAAAAATGTAATGAATTCGTTCAATTTCAGATGCTAGTTTGACTAGTACGTGAAAATTGAATAAGAACAAAAAATATTCGTTGAAAAAGAATTTCTCAATGTTTTTAATATTCAAGATCAATTTCACACCGTCTCGATCCACCGCTACAGTAAATTTTTCAACGTAGTGCACAATTTCAAAGAGACAGCACAATCTCAGAAAGTAGCCTTGTGATAGTTGCGATGGAAGTCCCGCGCGAATAGCAATCGGTACGTCAAAGCAGCAATTGCAATCTCGAAGCAATTTTTCAATATCGTCAAATTGAGAAACAACGGCGTGGAAAGAGCAACTCCACTCGAGGGACCATAATGTAAAGTCGCGAGACTGAATACGTCTAGATTGGAAACTTTACCGAGAACTTGCATTGATTGCTCTGGTCTGTACCTACTACTGTAGGATCGGGCCACCATACTAAAACAAACATTAAAAGTGCTTCAATTCTATACAATTTTCTGTTTTTGGTTCTAGAAATTAACAATTATGTCGATATTTTATTACTTACAAGCTTTTTTTTAGCTTCCCCTGTTTGTTTATTTATTTATTTGTTTGTTTGGGTCAAATTTTGGAAGCAAAATTTGAACCACTTTCAGTGGTCCAATTAACTTGAAATTTGGCATACTTATGTAAATTTGGTTACAATACAATAATCTGGTAGTGACATCTTGGTGGAATTTCATACATACGAACATTTCAATTAAAAAACCAAATTCTTGTAAAAATGGTATTAGCACTTAAGAACTTGGTTGTATATTGCAGCTGCTTAAGCAGCGTTTCTACCAGAAATGTGCAAGGATGTGTTGCGAGGAATATGTTTTTCACTAAGCAATAAAAACGCTTCATTTAAATCGCCTCGTTCCGCTCAGCTGTTTCCACAAGAGATGTGCTGTGCGAGGATGTGTAAACGAAGCGTTTCTATTGGTTGGTAAAAAAGCACATCCCTCGCAACACATCCTCGTACATTAGGCATTGGTGGAAACGCTGCTTTACTTCGCTTTTTCAATTGTATTACTAGTTGACAAACCTTATTAGCATAATATTGACAATGTTATCGTCAAAGTAATCGTAAAAATTGTACTACAATACTCATCCGGATCGGGTTTACTTCCCTAGTTGCTAGTCTATTACTAAGTCTAATCTTGTCCTAACACGCTCACTCGACTGGCAGAGACTGCTTTTCTACTTAATATTCTCGCATCTTTCTAGAACAACTCTCGGGAGAGTCGAGTGAAAAATTTAATAACTGTTCAAGAGTTTCTTTTTATATCTGATATTGCCTACGTCTTTTAGCGCTTTTAGCTGTCGCCGAGAAAGGCGACTGTATCGACATTTGATTAAACTTTCTTAAATTGAGTGGGTTTATTTGTTTTTTATTTCAAAATACGTTGATAACTTTAACATTTGAAACGTTTTTAGTAAACACGATCGTGTAAGCAAAGTGTGAATAGTTATTATTATTGATAATGTTATGTCACCGTCGTAGCTCGAAGATCAGATAACCGTTGCAAGAGAAAAGTCCTCGAGTGGCAACCACGAAGACGAAGCGTCAGCAGGACTAGGTTCAATCGGTGGACGTTGTGGCGAGTCGTCTTTCATTATGGCGTTCTAAGGGACGTTTGTTCAGCAGTGGACGTCTTCCGGTTGATGATGATAATGATGATGATGATATTGTGATGGAGGTCATTTATATTAAGCCGTATACTTTATCATAATTAATCCTCGTTTTAATTTTTATTTGTATATTTCTAAAGACTTCATAAATTGTAGAAGAATATTTACTAAACGATATAGCAGCGATGCATTTATTTATTCTTGGCCTGCCGTCGTCAGATGTGACTGGATATGAAAAATTTAATTAAAACGCCTTCTGTTACCGCCGACGTTCTTATAAATGAGTACTAGTTTGTTTTGATGAAAGCAAACTATAAATAATCGCAGAGTTGTGCACTAGTAGTTATTAATAACCATCGTTATTTGCATTGCATATCATGGCTTCTCAAGATTAAAATGAAAATAGTAAGGTGTATTCGTTAAAAGTTTTTTTTTTAATTGACTTCAAAATTTGGTAGATAAACGGTTCCTCGTGTGTTTATTTAAAAAGATTTTGGTCATCGCTGGTTTTACGATTACATTTTTGGGGGGTTAACATATTATTCTAAATATTATGATGATGACAATGAGTAGTATGTATTTTATCTAAATATTTTTTAAGTGAAAAATCAAGGATCAACCCTTATACAATTTCATATAAACTTTCGGACATACAATATTTTTGCAAGACAACATTTTTACCGATTGGCATACTTTACTTTGTTTTTATCTATCCTACGAATTTTTAAAACTTAATACAGTTTAATTATTCCTTCAAATCCCAGGCCGTAACGTTACCTTAATTTTAAAAAGATCAAAGGATCAAAATATTACACTGAGGAGGAAATTAATGTGTTACCGAAACAAGCTTATGGAAATTATGTTTTGCGAGCTCAAAGAAAATTCCAAAAGCAATTAAGTTATAGGTTGCGTAGTTCGGTTAAGGAAGAACTTCGGTAATTGTGTTATCGGTAATTTAATTTGTTATTAACAAAGCTTCGATCTGGTTTGTTGAAGTTTGCTCTTCTATAATCAAAATATATTGAATAAAATTAATTAAGATCCTGCAAACGAGACTCAAAGTCTGACATACTCGTATTAAACGATCAAGTTTAGTCTGTTAAGTAATTATGAACTATAAACATTTTAATAAACTGAATGTTACTTCTACGCGGCATGTAGATTTTTTAAAAGTACCTACATAGATTGTAGAATATGCTGGTACTGTCAAAGTCAAATCCAAAGTAGAATTTTTATATTTTCTATGCCTGTGTTTTTTTCGATTTCTGTTAAAAAGCTTTAATAGTATGTATTCTCGTGCAAAGTTGACATCTTTTTTTGTCGACTTTTGAGCTCCTGTAATTCTGATAATACACATTTATATGAAAATTTGAAAACCACAGGCATAGATAATTACGTCCATACTTACAAAATGTAATTTACTTCTGTTGCCTAGTTTTCAAATGAGACCGGGACTACGGTTTTATGGAGAATGGAACGAAGAAACTTCTCTTACGATCAGTTCTAACAGACCACATTTTCAATTTTCATTAATTTTTTATTGAATAATCGAGAAAAACTAACAAAATGCAACGTTGCCAACTCAGCAGGTATAAATGCTCTTAATAATGTTTATTTTTGCTGATAAATAAAGATATTGAGAGCCAGTTTCCGGTCTTCATGCATAAACGAAGAAGCATGTAAGAGGCTGGCTGCAGTGAACTGAATAAATGACGATTCGTAAAGGGCGGGCTGTATCACTCAAAAACCCTTTCTTTTTCGCGTTAATTAACTTTTTGCAACCATATTTAGTTGAACTGGAGCGCAGAAAATAAATTAGCACAGGTCTTAACATGACCTGTCGTTTTGTATTGGCAATCGTCCAACATTTTTAGAGTTCCTTGGTGAATTTAGGTACTCTTATAGACTTGATTGTTTTCGGTTTCAGTTGCTCACTTCACTTACAGTTAGGTCTTATCTCAGGGTTAATAATGAGAACTAGCTTAGATTCGCGGCTTTGCTCCCGTTATGAGACTTTCTACTTATTCCATGGGACTTTTGCAAGATCAGTTCTATATTCCTTGTTTTTATTGTAAAGGGACCCGTTAGTGCTATTAAAAAAAAGTTTATATAATCAGATGCGCTGAATTGGATCTGAACCCACATTTGTTAGCTTTAAACGCCGATTATGCTACCAAATTCCAACATCCCTCCTCAAAAAAAAACTTAGATGTCGTTGATCAACCCCCCAACCCGTGTGGGAAGTACGGCCTAAGCCTTCTCATTCTTAGAAGTGGCCTGTGCCCAGCAGTGGGACGTAATGATGATGTGATGATTTGTAAACGCTGTGCTGATAAATTCGAATGATTTTTAACTTGAATATGTAGGAAATATTACAGTGATTGAAATAAGAGGTGCAGTGCGGTATATTGGACTCCAAAGAACCTAACTTTATAACAAACATAGACAAAGTATATAATAAAGTCAGAACCATTAGGCTCAGTGAATTATTCACTACCACAAATCAGTCTCTAAAAATGCCAGTACAAAGCTGTATACATTACAGACTGTCTACAAACTTGTGTTACTTACAAACGGCCAATTCACGTAGCTGTTTCGTAAGACGTTAAGTCTCTTCAGTAGAGGCTAAATTGGTCCATACGAATGTACTCTGGCTTGTCGTATTTTGAACTCTATGGAGAATTCGGAAACTTTGCGCTGGAACCAATTTGCTGCATTCTAGGCATGGATATGCACTTTAGGTAGTTCTAGTATTACTTTGCTACTTTGGCATGCGTTCACTTTTCTCATTTGTACATGAAATTTACTTTTATTGGAGTATTAAGTAAGTTCAAATGGGTCTTTTGTAAAATTTAGTTGCAATAAGTGTACTACTCTAGTTTTAAAAAGCAACTTAGCTATTTGTAGGTAAATTATGTTCTGACCGTTTTTCATAAAAAATGTCTGATTTAGACACACAATATAAGAAGTATAAAAAACTCAAAAAACACAATTAAATAGTAAATCCATAACTGTTCCATCATCAGACCATTCTAGGGTGGATTTGGAATTTCGCACACACCATCGAATCGCTTCGAAGGTTTCCTCACGATGTGATCCTTTACTGTAAAGTTCGTGGTAAGCGAAAATAATTTAACACATGAATTTCGAAAAACTTAGAGATGCAAGCCCGGGTTTGAATTTACGAACCTGCTTTTAAACCTTGACATATGCTTCACTGCCTTTATCTCACTAATATTACAATGCAAACGTTTGTGAGTCTATTTGCTTGTTTGTTACCTCCTCGCGTCTTAACCGCTGAACCGATTTAGATGAAATTCAGTAGGTTTGCAAATAGTTTTTATCCCGAAAAATTGCACAGTTCTCGCGGAACAGCGTAACAATTCCAACGTGGATGGAGTCGCTGGTAAAAGCTAGTAAACTATGTTGTAAAAATATATGAATGATTTACCTACAACGCATCTGATAATGAATCTCGACCAGGGTATTTAGAACGCCCTCCAGCTAAGTGACGTGACTATGTATTGACAAATTAAATGTTAAGTACCTAACTAACAGCTGATGTTGGAAGCAATAGGACGAGAACAGGGTAAAATGACTGTTTCTAGCAGCGGACTGCTGAAGACAAAACCATGAATGTGGACATCCATTACAAAACCCTACCAATCAAATTCTTTCCCAATAGCAGGAAAATTAATTATCTGTTCCAAATAATCTCCCTTATACTTAAAAAGTCGTAAAGTAACCACGAATGTAGAAACCTTAATCAGACTCGTAAATTAAGTGAGCTATTAAGAGTTTCATTCGAAATGAGTCATTGACGCTGATGCACGGATGTTGGGAAACTTAGAGATTATGCTTGAGCCTTGTGATTTATGTGGCGATACTATAGTTGTGTGAAAAATGTTATTTATAGCTTTGCGTGTGGCTTTTGTAACGAGTTTGGGTGACAAATGAATCAGAATATTGTTTATTACCAGACAAGTTTTTACTCGCATCTTCGTCTGTATGAAATTTGGATATCATGCAGGCGGTAGGACCTTGTGCAAGGTCCGCCCAGATTGCTACCACCATCTTGCTTGCTAATCCTGCCGTGAAGCAGCATTGCTTGCACTATTGTTTCGGCGTGGAGAGTAAGACAGCCGGTGAAATTACTGGCACTTGAGGTATCCCATCTTAGGTCTCTAGGTTGGCGACGTGAGTATCTGCAATACTCCTGGTGTTGCAGATGTTTATGGGCGTTGGTGATCTCTTATTCATCAGGAGACCCACTTGCTCGTTTTCTATCCAGTTGAATAAAAAAAACCATATAGTTTCGTCAGAATTTTATAAAATTACAATTACCCTAGATCATCTATATGTCTTAATCTCTATATTAGCCCTTGTTGCGTCCGTCTTCGAATGTAGGCCTCCTCTCCACGTATCCGCGTCGGTTCCCTACCACCTTCATCCAGTTAATGCCGGCTTGGTGCCGAAAGTCATCCCTCCATCTCTTAGGAGGTCTTCCTCTACCGCAGGTGTTGGCCCATAGTCTCCACTCCACCTCAGATAGTATGATTAAAGAACTAATCAACATTTAAAAATATCTTTCATAATGTCAGTTGAAGGCATATAGGCAGTGGTTTAATGTTTATTAGTTGTTTAATAATAACATTTAAGTAAAAAATATAACATTAATGTCAAAATACGACATTGCAGATCTAATAACTTGATTGTAAAATTTTTTTAGTGTAACTTTCTATAAACATTGGGAGAAGTAATGTACAATGTATTCTTGTAACTTGATTGATTTTAATTTCATCTGTATTCATAATTGTACCTAATTAGAAAAAAGCAGGAAAATGCGCAAGTAAATCCTCTATTAAGTAGATACCTACGATATTCGCAGGTCTAAGGCAAACGTTAAAAGATCCAATGAGTCAGATTATAATAGTGAAACGCTCGTGAAACACAATACTCAGATAAATCAGCCGATAAGTTATTGCAAAGCGAATAAATTTTTTAAATGGAATGAGTATTTTATAGTCAACCGCAATTCCAAATTTATGTTACCTGCGAGATATAACTTAATACGCGTATCCGTTTGTACTATTAGTCATTTCATTTGGAAACAAATGAATGAATCGGATACGTTATTGTGCAAACTTTATCAAAGCTGCGCCGGAACGTATGTCAAATGGAAATTAACGTACGATTTCATAAAGTTTAAGCGATTTATTGGACAATTTAATATGTTAGACATATTTTTTACAGAATGCAGGTCATTATTATCTTTTCCTAGGATCAACGCGACTGTGCGGCTGCCGCAACACGTGCACTCCACACACACACACAAAATAATTATCTTTAACTATTTAACTAGCTTAAAATAGTTTGATGAATAGTCCAAATTGTTGATCGTCACAGCACAGGCTGTATTGTCTAATGCACTGACGTTTGTCATCGGATTCACCATCTCTTTCTACCCTTATCTCATACCGTGTGACAGAAAGGAGTGAAAACAATCGTGATTTCAAGTGCTTTAGACTGGCCTCCGTTTATATCAGAATAGGAATATGTTCTGCCACCGGCTCCGCCCGTGCTAGTACCGTCCGTTCCCCAATTTGGTGAACACCTTTACCGTTTTGCGGTCGCGACAGAAATAAATCTTATATTTATAGTCTAATTCCTATGGCCCGGGTCACAAACTAAATGTTATTTATGATAATTGGTTTTGTAACAATAATTTAAGATGCGGCACTTTGTTTTCTATAAAATTTATGTGTGCGATCTGGGTTATGGTTATGATTCGGCAAAAGATTAGTGCAGGTAGTTGACTTTGCGATTTTTGGTACGTAAATTAATTTAGAATAATAATTCATCATCATCATCTCAGCCTATATACGTCCCACTGCTGGGCACAGGCCTCCTCTCGGAATGAGAGGGCTTGGGCCATAGTTCCCACGCGGGCCCAGTGCGGATTGGGAACTTCACACGCACCATTGAATTGCTTCGCAGGTTTGTGCAGATTTCCTCACGATGTTTTCCTTCACCGCAAAGCTCGTGGTAAATTGCGCACATGAATTTCGAAAAACTCAGAGGTGCGAGCCGGGATTTGAACCCACGACCCTCTGCTTGAGAGGCGATAGGTCAAACCACTAGGTCACCACGGCTTGAATAATAATTAATTAATAGTATTTCTTGGCAGATTGGCAAGAGATAGCCAAGAGTAGAGACGAGTAGAATAAGAAAGGGGAGGCTTTTGCCCTGCAGTGGAACACATTATAAGCTATTAAAAAAACATAAAGCAGGCAACTATCTCTTTCTTTGATTTACAAAACAATACATTACAACGACTTTATATGGAACATCAACACGTACAGAAAAAAAAGGTATAATGATAATTTGTAATACATAATATTATGTAATAATGTTGACACCCATGTAGTTTAACTCTGTCTTAAAACCCCGAGAAGTAGCTGTTCCCGCCAGGATACCCAACCATAAACAAATTGTTCATAGACTAACCCCCTTATTCATAAACGACAATCAAACCTATTTTAGTTAAAATGCCGCTAAAATTCGTTTGTCCTTATCTGTCACTTCGACATTTGTATTTGTTAGAAAGGGGCAAAGCATTTGTTAGTTAATATAGGCTTGTTAAGTTTTATGAATAAGGGGGTAAGTCGTGTCTTAGTACATGACATCATAAACGGTTACGTAAACGTAAACATCACTTATGACATCTTCTTCTTCTTGTTCTCATTCCTCTCCTATCGGACTTATGACATCATAAACGGTTTATTCTACAAAATGGAAACCATAACCAATATCACAAAAGCGTAAACCATCCCCATCCGTTTCACAGCCCCACTAATACCAATAATTCGTACAAAAAGACATGAGCAGGGATTCACCGCAGCGATTCGTTATTACCGATCGGTAATTGATTTCATTATGGCTTTCACGCGCAGGTCGCGCTAACGGGACGCAATTTTATTTTACCACAACCATGGTTGTGTGCTGAAAAAGCGTATAAATTTTGTATTACTAGTGTTTGTGAATTCGCATGCGTATACCATTAGATCCAGCAAGTTGAACTGAAATACCCATAAGATTTTCCCAAATCAATGTGGGGAATTCTTGAGGGAATTTCGAGATAAAAAGTAACCTATTTGTACCTACATACTAAATTTCATCAAAAATCAAAATCATTTATTCAGTAAATAGGCCGCAATGGGCACTTTTACACGTCATTTTTTAAACTACCAGCGCTTTCGGAAAGACCATCACTGCCAAGAAGAATGCGCCGCAAGAAACTTGGCAGCCGCCAGAAAATCGGCAGCCAGCATCCAAATCCATCAGCGGGAATTCGTGACGATCCCGTAGAATTTCAGGATTAAACTACTTTTTATATGTGTTATTCCAGAACTTCCAGATGTCCAGCTAACTTCTTACCAAATCTCATCTGAATCCGCCCAGCCGTTTCAGTTCGAAGGATGGATAAATCATCATCATCAGTAGCCAGAAGACCTCCTCCTTACCTTAAAATGCCGTAATGGACGACGATTTGCCACCTGCATTCAAGAGTTATCCGTCACGCTCGTGCTATCTTTGTTCGACTTAGAGAAAAGCCTGCAGTCGCTGCGTCACCAGTGGTCGTCGACGCAATGAATTAGCGGTGTGGACGTCTTCTGGATGATGATGATCAAACATAAAAATACGATTTGAAACCCTTCTAACATAAGCACGATTATGATAGCTCTATTTTGCTTTCAGTTTCAATATAGGTAAGGCATCATTAGAAAACAAATAACACACTATTTATTCCCTCAAGCTAGGTGGAGTGATGATCTTCGCGAGGTGGCTGGCAAGAACCGGATGAGAGTGGCTGAGGATCGTGCTCATTGGCTTGCAGTTGCCTATCTCCAGCAGTGGACTAAAATGGTCTGATGATGATGATGACTATTTATTAATATTCGAACCAAACGCTTGTGATTGTGTTGGCGCAAAACATTTAGTCTGGCCTTATCCCGCGAAGTTCGCAATTCCAAGCGTGCCATCTTGCTCACGCTAATTTTATTTAATAAAAGAGTAAGAGGGATGGTATGATACGAACTGGGAATTTTGGTCTAGTCCCCTAGGTTTCGGTAATGAACGGGTGCTGCAAGGAATAATGTTCGAGAGTTGCAGCGGCCGCAGTTAGCGGTCAGCCGTGGTTACACTACCCTGGGGATTTATGAGAGGAGGAAAACAAAGGCATAGTGCTAGACTTTTTTCACCACTGGTTGCCCACGCCGGCTTCACACGGGTATATCGGTTATACGGGTATTACTAATGAATAGAACCGGCATGGATTTTTTTCACTTTTCCATAAAAACACATAGGTAAATTTGCTTTAATATAAACCTTTATTTACTCGACTACGGCAAAGCCAAAGGAAGAGTAATGATTTTAGCAGTATATGTATAAAAGAAGGCTTTGATTTCTTTATCTTTTTCATATGTTATTTTGATTAAATAGCTATAATTAAAAAGTAAAACACATTTTATAAGAAGAAGCTTTTACTCCAATGTTTTAAATAGAAGAAAATTTACTTCAGGTAAACCAACTCCATAAACTTATGACATATACAGTACATACATTACGATATAAAAGCTTGCATTGCTTTAGTAAAAAGTATTAACAAAGTACGTAATAAATCTAATCATAATTAACATCATATCAGCCGTACCACATCCACTGATGGACATAATTCTCTCCCAGAAACCTCCAGTTGCCTCGACTGGAAGCGGCTGGCATCCACCGTGAACCCGCAAATTTAACTAAGTCATCCATCCACCTCATTGGTGGAAGTCGTACGCTGCGCTTGCCGATCTGCGGTCTCCACTCGAGAAGCTTTCGGCCCCAACGTCCATCTGTTCTCCGTGCTACAAGTATGGCCTGCCCATTGCCACTTCAATGAGTTAATTCGCTTGGTTTGGTCGGTGACCCTTGTTCTTCTGCGTTTCTCCTCATTAATAAATCTATGCAGTTGTAATAGAACTTTAACTGGTCGATATCCTGTGCATTGAAAATATTTGAGAATAACTGTAACTAGAGTATTTATTTGCACTATTAAAACTAAATCATGGCATGTATGTATGTATTTTATTTTTCGCAAAAAACTGAAATATATTCACAGATAAAATTTTGGAAGACAAGAACAATATACATTTATTGGAGCTTATTATTTTTATTACTTTAAAAATTTGTGTCGATTTCTGAAAAAATAAAACAAATTTCTTACGCGAAAAATATGAGAAACTACTATACAGCGGTTATTGTCAATTCATAAACAGCTGTGTAAGTATAGTCACACCACAAAATCAATGACCGGGGAAACTCAATCACTCCCATTGGCTACAGGAATGGTACGGAAAATTGGAATTTGTCACCCTTTACGAGTGATCTTTCTCAGCTTCGCGCAGTTTGCCCACTCGCTTTTGATTAAAAATGTTCAATCTCATTTTTATGTGGTATATGAGTCGCAATCGGAATCAGTTTTTAATTTTAAAATTATTCATTGTAGTTAAAAACCATTTGCATCCAGTCACTAACTACAGGAGGTAAGCGAAGGTATTCCATGAGCACACCACAAGAATGCTACGTCTTTTTTACACATGTTACCAATGTATTTTGAGATTCCCAAAATGATAAAGACATTTTTAGGTAGTGTATCGCGTGTTCATGATTGCAGACATTTTGGGAATTAGACTTTTTTGGAATGCCATAATTGTAAGAAGGCGGATATTTTGAGGTTTCAGATATTTTGGGAATAAGCACTTTTCTGAAAAGCGAACATTGTACGAAAATTGTCATTCTTGGAGACAGTCATTATAAGAAGCTGACATTATGCCAGAGACGTGCTAACATTATGGAAAAGCAGACATTTTGGAAAAAAAACATTTTAGGAAAACAGACATTTAATTTTCAGCAAGCAAGTAGCTTTCTTTTAACGTCAATGTCTCGGAAAGCTTTTACAAAAAAGGAAACCTTTCGGTCTCCCTTAAATGGCCACTCAATTATTAATACACCTTAAATATTTTACTGCAATGGGCGCAAAAAACTGCCACGTTGCTTGAGTATTATAGTAAGTCGATGATTGCGGGGCGCGTAACCGGATATCCGGGAGCGGTTATCGTTTTCTTCCTCTTTCACGGTGAATGAACGTTATTTTATTGGGTTTCAGGTGGGCTTTGATGTTTTGATTTATTTTGCAACCTGTTTTTGTATCGTAAGAGGATGAGAGAAAAGGAAGAAAATATCAAAGGATTTTCTTATTTGTTACACAACGCTGTTTGTGACGATATTTAATTTAGGAATCCCTTTCGCTGTCTGGAGGTTTTGTTTCATTGTAAATGCGTTTGCTTTGATGTAAAAAAGTGTCAAAAATTTTGCTGAAAGTCCGTTTGGGCATTATTTGCTGGCAAACTCTTTGATGGAATAAAAATTGATCGCAACTTGGACAAACCGCAATCTTCGCGAGAAGTTATCACAAATAATTTCGTAATCTAGCAAAAATAATATCTAGGAGAAATTTAGGCTTTTAGCACTTCATTTTTTTTAAATATTATTCGTCTGTGTATTCAACCCCTCCTTAGGCCAAGTATTTCAAGTAATTGTTCACTAACAACTCTCTCAGTGTGCAATTACTCACAATACATAAAGTGCAAGTGCATAAACCAGTGATAAAATCGTTCCAGCACAGCGTACCAACCGCGTAATGAATCGACCGACGACGACATTCAATTTATTTAATTGCAACGAGCGAAGTTGCGGGCGTCGGATTTTATTGTCCCAGCTCCGCACTCTCGAATAGTTTACTCAGGAGCGTGTGTTTAAATTCCTCAACTCGGAATTACTTCGAGTTATTAACCAATTATTCTAGCGTTGGCGGCTTGTAATTAGATTTACCTCTTCATCTTTGAGGTTTACGTTTAGGCAAATCATGAAATTCCCAGGCATATCATGAAACGCCGGCCTATCAATTCTGGCACTTCGCCGGCCGCTTAACATGCTCGGCTCGTTCGTTGTGGTCACAATTTATACAAACCACTCCTCGCTCCGCTCGTCGTACCTAGGTAAATAATATAATATTCTTTTTTTCGGCATATCATGATGTGCCCGGTACAGAGCTGGGAATATCGACGAATGCGTTGCTCTAATCGATTTGCTGCGATTGTTTCTCAGGCACATCGTGATATACCTGGCCAACTTTTAGGCATATCATGAAATGACCCCATTTCACGATATGCCTAGGAATTTCGTGATCTGGTGGATTTTACGACCGGCCGCCGAGATATATAATAAACACAAAGGTATTTTTGATTTTAACGCTTTCCTAAAAAAATGCCACTGTCGGTTACGCGGCATTGGCCATTGTAAGTACGCGGTATACACTTTAGTACCTTATCACTTTAACTACTGTGACAGTTCATATAAGCCAGTTCAAATATGACGAAAATAGACAAGGTACTAAAGTGTATACATATTTTTGCCCTTGACTGTACCTACTCGTATCATCGACGGTTTCATCGTTTGTATTTCTAGTGTGATTAATTACGTACCTACTTATATTTAGTATTTCGTGTTCGTGGTAGTTCGAGTTGTTTTTCGATATTTATGTAGTTTGAAAGTCATGAATCATGTATTTTGGTCTCTTACCTATTGAATTTCAGATTAGGTCTAAGATAAAATAAAATAGACGAGATGAGATTTTTACTTACAATAATACTAATAAAGTTATAAAACGTACATTTGGGACCACTAAAAGTACTGAAATAATAACTTTCGGAAAAATATTATTTTCCACCCCTTTCGTTGAAAGTCCGAAACAAAACGTTCATGATATTAAATTTTCAAAAGCAATTGTTTCACCCCCAAAACTTTATACTGAAAGTCACATTTTTTATACGGCAAATGTGCGACGGGTTCTGTTTTGACATTTTCGTGAATGTTACCGTATTGTATACTTAGTTATTTTTATGTGGTTCTATGACAAATGATCGGTAAGGAAACTGCCAATTATAAAAGACAAGGAAGAGTAAAATTGCTAGGTATTCTGATTCGCATTGTTCAGAAGCGTGCATAAAACAAAATTCAAAAACAAAGTATTAAACCGTATATTAAACTTTATTACGTTACGTCAATAAACGGACAATTGCAACTGCTTCAACAGCTTGTAATAAAGTTGGCTCGTAAAGTATTTAATACGCTAACATTTACTGCAATGCTGACAATTTGAGCCGAACACAGTTTGTCGGGGAGCGTCAGGCAAGTGACATGTATGGCACTGATTGGTTATTGTGAAATAATAGGCGAGCTATAAAACCCCGCACGCCGTAGGGTCCATTTTGGTCCAACCTCCCTAACAATATTGGGCAATTACTTGGCTATTTTATTTTTCCGATAAATTGGGCAGATTTTTTGACAAGCAAAAATATGGTCAGAGGTGACTCGTTAAAAATAATGACATTGTTATGATGACAAATAAATGTATTTGTGTGTGTTCGCCTTCTCTAAATAAGTGTTTCGAGGGCTATTGACGCTATACGCTCACAAATATTCGAAAGGATTTGAATTTTTTGCAGTAAAAAGGTCGTTTAGTTATTTGAAACATTGACTGCCTTATTTACAAGCATTTTACATTTATAAACCGTATTTTTCTTCGTCACATGATGGCTTAGCTCATCGATAGAATAGAAGGATTTTTTTTTAACCTTCCTTTGCTAATTGTGGATAAATTAAAAACACTTTATTCACGGAATTGATAGAGTCACGAGTTTCTTTTTATTACTGTGGAGGCGGTGGGGGGGGGGGGAGGTAACTTGGAGGTAGGTATGTAGTTTGTAAAGTTCAAGGTAGGTTTAATCATTCACAAACAGTAAATGACATTTGAAACTCCGATGTTTGTCGATTTTGTGCATCAAATACGAATTCATCATATACAATTTTTTTTTTTAATTGTATGCAGTCCACGGTCCCAAAGGAAGACCAGCGCTGTTCGTACGGGCGGCATTATGCTGATTTGGGGCCATTTTATGACTGTGATAAGTAATTTTTTAGATTAATTCTATACCTATATTATTTTGTGTATCACGAATAAATCTTTTTTTTTTCTTTTCTTTCTTTCCTTCTTTCAAATAGGTCAGTCACAAGATGGCCAATTTTTAGGAACAAACTTTTGTCTGTTTTATTTTACCCTAATTCCTTGTTCTACTGCTAAGCAAAAGCTTCACCCAACCTCCACAACTGTTTTTATATCCAATCAGTAATAGTCCGTCTTTTTTCTGCCTGCGGCAAAACCAGCACTAGGGGTATAATTGTTTCTTTACAACTATCTACACAAATAAAACACAACACACGCAAACAAGTACATAATGCCGTGTTGGAAACGATTTACGAACGATGCAATATCGCGGGTGATAAGTTGCTGAGGGGACCCGTGACATTTGAGACTGACATTACCTATTGATTAAGCTTGGCAGTAGGAAGCGATGCTCTTTTGTTTGTGTTGAACAAATTTTGTTGGATTCGTGTAGCATTTGTTTTACTATTTTGACTTAGGGTGCAAGCAAGACGATCGTAATTTTTTGAGTTCAGATTCTTGTATTTAACTGATGGTAACAATCGTCTTCATAAAATTTCCTATTTATATTATTAGTAGTATGTCGGAAAGAGAAGCGTTCGCAGATCTCCCACTAGGTGGACGGGTAATATCGTGAAAGCTATATGGACGATTGGTTTATGCAAGCGGCGAGTTGACTTTCATTGGTGGTATTTTAAAGGGGAGGCTTTTATTCAACAGTGAAAATCTTCCGGCTTTTAATGATGAGGATAGTAGGATAAATCAGTCTAGATATTTAGGCTCAGCATGCCCGTCATACCAGAATGAGAAGACTTGGGGTCTTTCAGTCAGATTGGCAAAGGACATGCGCCTTATGATGTTAGGCCCTAAGGCCTTTTATACATTGTTCCAGTAGCATGAAATTGCGCGGCTGCGATGCTAATGAGTTGCATGAGATCGCTCGAGCATTAAGCGCAGCGTACAACTTCCACCAACGAGATGGACGCCAGGGACTGATGACCTGGTTAAAGCCGCGGGTTCACGATGGATGCAGGCCGCTTCCAACCGAAGCAACCGGAGTTCTATCAGCAAGTCCTATGCCCAAAAATGAGACCTATCGCTTTTTGTCTTACTAGATAGCACCACTGTTGCGTAGGGTTTTTATGTGTTGCTTTCAAAGTGTTATTACGGGCGTGAAAACAAAGTTTAGACTAAAATCATATTTAATACGTCTTAGAACCGTACCATAAAAATATCTAGCAACCACAGTTTTGTGTGTAGTCCCGTTTCGTGTAGGGAGGACAAAAGTTTTCGAAAGACAAAACTGTCTCAAAACACAGACATTCATTGCCGCTTATCGCATAATTGCCATAATTAATTTCAGGTAATGCAAAATATTCACAAAATTATTCTAATTATAAATAAAACTGCGTAGCTCACCCAAAAACTATTAGATTTGAAATTTCAGAGACCTCGCGCTACGCTAGCGCCTCTAGCGGCGAATTCATACGCGATAGCCCTCATTGTCGTCCTGCAGCTGGTAATAATGATGATGATGGTCGGTTATAACAGGAATCTTGTAAACAGGGCCTAAGGCGTTAACAGTAATTTGAAAATATTGTTTTAGTTTTTTTATTAATGTGTTTAAACTGTTTATTAGTTACTATGTAATTCGTCATGCCTCCACGCCGAGTTATGGGGGTGAGCTTAATAATGGCCGACAAAGGAGGGGACAATATAACACAATAGTGGAGTCCGACTCTCAAATGTAATGGGAACATACAAGAGGTAAACCTATCCTTAAACGTCTATAGTAAAGTTTATTATGGGTTGAATTTTTTTTAACCAAATTGGCTAATAACTAGGTGGTGAATAGTTTAGTGCGAGAAGTGTTTATTCAGTTTATTTAGGTTTAGCTCATTGCATTTTGATAGGTAGGTATATTTTACTTCTAGAGTGTGGCATTCCGGTATACTTATTAACAAAAATTTGGGGTTCATTTAGCGCCTTTGCATGCGCCGTCGTCGTGTGTTTGTGTCGATGCAATGCGATATGCACGTGAGTTGTATCTACAGCAACTCTATGGAAAGAAAAACGCAATGTTACTAAAACGTATATCGACGGAGCGTTTAAAAAACGCGGTGTGTAAAATTATTACGACCTTTTGACTTCGGCTCTCTTCATGGTAATTTTCGCTGAATGTGATATGTGTAATGTCATATTGATATCATGGTTACCTAATGATTCGCCGACTATTTTTACGCAGATTATTGATTGGCAGACAACGTTTCGCCGAGTAACGGTAAGCCGATGAATTTATACGCAGATGTATTGTTTCGCAGACTAACGTTTCGTAACTCAACCTTTAGCAGACTATTTACTCGGCATATGAGTCAGTAAGCCGAACAACTATTAACAGAGATTTTTTTAGCCTATTAATCACTACACATTTTGCACGTTTGGTCGAACAACCTTTCGCTTTTGTAACGGTTGAACTATTCAGTGCGCATATCAACTTTTCGTTACCTTTTCGTTTCGCATGGGGAAATGGCATTCGCATCGCATCCTATCGCATCGCATCGCATCCTATCGCATCGCATAGCATCGCATCCTATCGCATCGCATAGCATCGCATCGTATCGCATCGCATAGCATCGCATCGTATCGCATCGCATAGCATCGCATCGTATCGCATCGCATAGCATCGCATCGTATCGCATCGCATCGTATCGCATCGCATCGCATTGCATCGCATAGCATCGCATCGTATCGCATCGTATCGCATCGCATAGCATCGCATCGTATCGCATCCTATCGCATCGTATCGCATCCTATCGCATCGCATAGCATCGCATCGTATCGCATCGAATAGCATCGCATCGTATCGCATCGCATCGCATAGCATCGCATCATCTCGCATCGCATCGAATCGCATCGTATCGCATCGCATGGCATCGTATCGTATCGCATCGCATAGCATCGCATAGTATCGCATCGCATCGCATAGCATCGCATCGCATCGCATCGTATCGCATCGCATCGCATCGCATCGCATTGCATCGCTTAGCATCGCATCGCATCGCATCGCATCGCATCGCATAACATAGCATCGCATCGCATCGCATCGCACCGCATCGCATTGCATCGTATCGCATCGCATCCTATCGCATCGTATCGCATCCTATCGCATCGTATCGCATCGCATCGCATCGCATCGCATCGCATAGCAAAGCATCGCATCGTATCGCATCGTATCGCATCGTATCGCATCGTATCGCATCGCATCGCATAGCATCGCATCGTCTCGCATCGCATCGAATCGCATCGTATCGCATCGCACCGCATCGCATTGCATTGTATCGCAACGCATCGCATCGCATCGCATCGCATCGCATAGCAAAGCATCGCATCGTATCGAATCGTATCGCATCGTATCGCATCGTATCGCATCGCATCGCATAGCATCGCATCGTCTCGCATCGCATCGAATCGCATCGTATCGCATCGCACCGCATCGCATTGCATTGTATCGCAACGCATCGCATCGTATCGCATCGCATCGCATCGCATCGCTTAGCATCGCATCGCAAAATATAAGTGGGAAATATACTCCTTATGCCCAATTAAGAGTTAATAATTATAAGAATGAATTCAATTATTTATCAAAAAAATTAAATACATAATATTTTAAGTACCGAATGTATACCTTACTGTAGTTGTATGCATAATAATATGCATGCATAGCAATATTATCCGGGCTGCTATAAAAAAAAAACCTAACATCGAAGGCTAAGGCGGGAGCTACGCTCCGCTTCGCTCCCGCCTTAGCCTTCTGAACCTAACCTGTCCGAGTCGCTTCTGCTCCGAACCGTCTTGCTCGCTCGCTTCGCTCGCTCGCAGTTAATTAATTAACACGTTGTATAATAGGCAACTTAGTACCTAATCTGCTAATCGTGTTTCGACGAACAGTTGTTCGGTTAACTGAAACAATTACGAAACAAACAATCTACTAAACGTAAATCTGCTTATCGTTATTCTTCCTACCGACTACTCGGCGAAATGAATAATAGGCGTAACGATCTTATACCAAACGTTGCTCGGCCAAAAGAAAAATCTTCCAATAGTTGTCTGCGAAATGAAAATCTGCGTAATGAAACTCGGCAAAACGACAGGTCACCTGATATCATGTAGGTAAACTGACAAGAGACACGATTTTTTAACTTACTCTAAGAGCGTTTTGGGTCACTATAGGGAACAAATATAGACGCAATTAAAAATTTCCTTCTTTTTTGGAGCTATAAATACTATTAATGCTAAATAAATGTATAGAGGGGGAAACTGTCGCAATACCGAGCCGTGTGCTCCCACCCCTCTTCGTATTCAGTTTTCAATATCTTTGTTTAAACTTGAGACAGTCTCTCGGATTAGGTTAGATTAATTTTGATGGACTGAACGGAATTGTTTAGTTGACAGCCGGCTTAGGGTGAAATTATTTTATAATTTCCGAGCTAAAATTTAGAGTTGTTTTAATTAAACTGAATTATAAATGGGAATGAATTGATGGGCACTGATGGGTGGAGATTAGTCAAGATAAATGGTTTATAAGGATAAAATTATAATGATAATATAACATATTTCATCAGGGAAGAAAGTCGTCTTAAATTTTTGACTATCGTGAATAGCAATTTTTAAGTATTGTGAGCCAGGAACGCTCATGGACCATTAAACTTTATCTAAAGTTATTTAATCGTTTATTTGATGGGAGCTTATGTGTGATTTTTCGAAGTTTTATCCTAAATATTATGAACATAGGTAACAAAATAAATCAATAATAATGTCGTAGAACAGTGCCATCTGACGGCGAGTAGCTGAAGCTTTGTAATGACAAGGCGAAGCGATAGATGGCGCAACGAGCATCAGCTGCGCAAGAGTTCCAAAAGCTAAAATTAAGGAAATTATATATTTTTTCAGTTTTTAACTCCATAATAATGAATAATGAAATTAAAAAAACAAAATTTTATAAATATTTCAATGTATGTTTGTTTGTTTATTGTAATGGATACCTACTGATTTCAATAATTCTTTTACCCGGAACGGAAACGTGTATGTAGAATGTACGCAGATGAAGTTGTCACTTGTTGTCACTGTCCCAGTAGTTGCTATCTTAAATTATGTTATTAGCAATAGAGGTGACAGCAAGGTATCATCTACTGAGCATTATTAGCATGTCGACTAGAGACAAATTTCGCTGCTTTAATTTGATAGTGACTAGTGACACCACTCAAAATTCTAGGGCAGTACATTTTGAAATATGTCACTATTCAATTAAAGTTCAATTTTAACACTCCTTTTATTTTGAGTTGTGTCACTATCATTGGATATTGAATTTTTAAGCAGCGATTTAAACTTGGGTACATTTAAGCAATGTTTTTTTTTTATTCCATGAATATTTCTCACAATCAGCAACGAAACAATAATTCCGCCGAAGGGAAGCGAGCCCGAGTAACTCATTCAAAATCATATTTGTAAACGCCAAGCTAAACGCTCGTAAACATAAAACGCTAATTGAAAACGGCCTTCCGATTCCACGTCGCTTTTTCACATCCGCAACGTGTTTAAAATTAAACATTAATACGAATTTCGAATTCCGTTCCATTTTAAATTTCGAATGTTTGTTTTTTTTTTTCGTTCCCGGCGGCGTCTGTAATTGGATCCAAGCTCCGTGAAATCACTAATCCGCCTAATTCTGACAGCCATAACGTTACGGGATAACGCATACTTGTAACTTTAAATAATTATGACGTATTCTGACGACAACTGACAGAAGACGTTTATAAGAGTGAAATAGCGAATAATCGAATGGCGATGAGCCTTCAGGTAGTTCTATCGTAGTATGTAGTAACATAAATCTTGTGAATTAGTAAACGATTATAATAGTATAGTATACTTTTGTAGTAGGTCGTTTCAAAGCAATACGCAAGTTTTACTATTTTCGTACGTAATTTTATAATGGTGTGATTCCAAAGTATCGGTTTCCAGATTATATTACTTCTATACTCATTAAAAGTCAGTAATACACATGAAAGAGACTTGGACATTACCTTAAATACGAGATGTTGTCTTGATGGGATTCATACTTCAGTGTTACCCAGGCAGAAACATTTTCGTGAAACAAACGATTGTTATCAAGGCATTTTACTTATCATAATACGTACGAAAAATTTGCCATGGATCTTATTCCAATAGAATAAAGTCGCTTACGCGTAGCTTTTGCCGCGTAAATTAGCGTCATGAAGTTCTTGGTGTGAAATAAATTGTTATTCTGATTCTCAAACGTTTTTTGCGGTTCTTATCTTTGGATATGTCTAAATGATTTCGTACTGTTACTCGATTTGTGAGATAAATATCTGAAATGTTTACGAATGATGCAGAAATCAACCATTAGCGCATTTCTTTAATCGGATTAAACCATCATATCTTATACCCATGTCTTTCTAATGAGACTTGGTGCTGTCATGTAGAAACAACATGGCAGAAAAATATTTAGCATTAAAGAAACTAAATCACCGTTAATCTCAGCACGATTAGCATTAGATGTTGTCGACCATTTTTGTACTCTTTTGCATGATCACATTTGGCAAGGTACGCGAATTTGATCTTTATAACGAGACTTATGTCATAAACATGCTCACAACGTCTCTAATTTTTCTCTCTTTTTCTATTTATGTTTTACTCTGTTTTTGTTGTGATGTAGTCTGTTATGTTTTATCGTCTTTTTGTTGTGATGTACCTTTTGTGTTTTTTTATGTCAATAAATAAATGTTGTGAGTTTTAATTTGTTTGAGTTTGAAATGAATTGCTTCGCTGGTATGTGTAGGTTTCCTCACGATGTTTTCCTTCACCTTAAAGCCCGTGGTAAATTTCAAATATTGTAGTTAAGCACATGAATTTTGAAAAACTCAGAGGTGCGACCCGGGGTTTGAACCCACGATCCTCTACTTGAGAGGCCATAGGTTACCACTAGGCCACCGCGACCATTTATAAATAGTGTATAAAGGACACAAATTCTCCACAAAAAGGAAAGAGTCGGTAAATCACGATCCGTACTGATGACAAAGTAAAAACATGTACAAGACGAAACAAAAAATCTTTGCACCCGACATCTCTCAAGCACGCCACCTACGCAACGGAAACAAAAAAAAAAGTCTCGGGTCGTCGCCTCGCATATTTCGGTGGTTATTTTTACACATGTCAGAATGGAATCATAATCTTCAGTGAACATTTTAAAAGCCATAAGTTAGACCGACAGATGCAGACGCTGAACTGCAAGGGATTAACTTAAATACGGGCACCTGTTAAGGAGTCAAGCTTAATTCGAAACTTCAGGTTCGAAAACGGAAACGTTTTATTTTAACTTTCGTTTTTTAGTTAATTTTAAAAAGAAAGTAAAATGAGCTAAATACACCTGGTGTAGATTGACAAAAAATTTAATTAATTTTGTCAAGTAAAATCAAAGATGTCGGATTTTAATTGAAAATTTGTCTTAAACACCTTGACAACGAATTTAATATGACTTTGAAGATTATGCAACAAAAGTTAAGTTAGATGATGTAATTTTTCCATTAAAATAAATGAATATTTTGTGAGAATTGCAGTCAAAGATAGTAAAAATGTAATCGTAGTACTTACCCTATGTTTATCACATTACTCGGACATTGACGAGTTGTTTATTTTTTTTTATTGAATTTTTTAATTTTTAATACCAGTTTTTTTTTGTGCTGGCAGTATTTTTATCATAGTAGGTATTTAGAAGGTTTAGGTAGGTTTCTGTAGTAGGTATTTATTTGTACATTTAAACTACATTTCCGTACAAAATTTCAAGTTAATGTCATTAGCCGTCGAAATGTTCCGTCCTGCGAAAATAATCCAGGCTATCATGAAAACATCACTACACCATATTGTTGTCACCGGATTTAAATTTAAATAATTTAAATTAGTCATCAGATACCAGTAAATTGTAGACAATTCATGTTTTAAACTAACATTCGACACAGTAAGTTGCCAGTAGCGTATACTTATCATTTTATTTTGATGATTGTTAGTCTAAAAATATTACCTACTAGTCGCGGTGTAAGTAAAACAGCATGAATTAAAACTTATCAGTTACTCATTATGGAAGCCAGTTATCCATTCTATCATCTTTATTTTTAATAATTAAACCCTGAAAGTTGTTTACAGAGACCCATAGAACCGCACGCCTTAATTAAACCGATTATTTTTAGGTACGTTGCACAGCCAAGCTTTATCTTATCTCCCCTAGTTTACTTCCAGAAGCCACTTAAATGAGTGGCTTTAAACAGCCAAAAAATAAGTCGACTCAACTATGATAGATGATGGGGTCATAAAAATCGTTCGTTTGCAAGAGGGGTTTTATGTCGTTATAGCTGATTTTGTTTTAACCGAAAAAATGGAAGTGGAAGTAGTTGGGAAATCGTTTTAAAGAGTCTATGATAGACATAGATAGGATGTCAGAGTGTACTTTTTTCAAGGCGCCCTACGACCATAGAAACCGGTTTTCAGCAATAAATAAGTGATTTGATTAGTTTTCTGCTTCTGCTAAATTAAAGGTTAAGAGATCAGAGGCCGTATTGTCTAACGCGTTGACATTCGCAATCGCATTAACCATCTCTTTCTACCCTCGCCTTGTAACGTGTGACAGAAAGAAGTGGTGAAAACGATTGTAATTCTAAGTGTGTAGACAATAAGGCCTCTGGTCATACCATTAAGCACACGCGTATATTGGTTTAGCATAGACAGGACGGTATCCATTTTGCTATGAATTTTTCAAAAATCCATAATCCCTAGTCGCCTTTTGAATGAACTTGAATGCAGAGACAGAAAAAAATACCTATAACTACGGAGTTTTTAGATTCAGGAAAGCAGGCCGATCGCCGCACGCATCAGCTGAATCCAAAATAATGGTTTTCAAGAATATTCCAAACTTTTTAACTTCATTACTATTCGTTTCTAATTATGTACCGGTTCAATACGAAAATAAATGGTTTGGAAAGAAAGCCGTATTTATCTGATCATGCAATGCCCGGCCCACCACTCGTTTACAAGCCGAAAATCAATAAAATTGGGCCAATTTGCAGTGTGAACAGGAAAAAGGATAATCGCCAATGGTTTTTTAGTTTGCACTTCTCGCTGAGAAATGTTAGTGTTAATTTTCACACGGCCTTTTTTTATCCGTCCCCTGAGGTGTTTTTCAATGATTTAACGCAATCCGCGTATCGCAGATAGAAGCACTTACTAAGCGGCAACCTTTTTGTGAAAAAAAAAAACTTCCTTGTTTTAGCAACATGAAAGCGTAAATGTGAAATACATTAGTGAAACACGTAAACAACTGAGCACGTTACACTTTTCATTCAAATATTGGGAGCTGACTGTTTTTTTTGTTCCTGTAAAACCGGCCTTTTTTACAAGCTTTTATCTATAGGTAGTGCCACACCAGAGCTCACAATAACACGTCAGTAATGAGTTGCGGGATGGTATTCACACATTAATTTTTCATCTCTCCTGTTCGGAAAGTTTAATTTTCATTGGTAGATAGCCGAGTGGAAAATTGCGTTTTCTCCTCTAGGGTGGAAATGGTGGAAAGGGTGGTATTTTTTTTTTAATTTTTCAGCTAGCCACGACATCGAAGATAATTGAGTTACGTCAATGACATTTTTTTTTCACGTTTCGGCATGGCCATCTAAATGCACGTCGTGACCAACTTGATTTTTTTTTATAGTCGGCCGTGGCAAGTGGCCAGTCGAAAAGGTCCGTTGGAGGTCGGATAGGTATAGGTAAATTAATTTTATTATTATTCTCGTATTTTTGTAGTATTTTAGTTTCCTCACAGTCGAAATGAAATGTAGAGTGTCTAACTCGGGTGAAATAACCCGTTTCACTCGAAGTATTGGCGCTCTCACTTCGTTCGAGCGCCAGAAATATCTCGGGTGAAATGGGTCACTTTCCACCCTTGGTTATCAATCTACTATTGTTCATTATCTTTTTTCGCAATCAGTTCTTCCTGTAGCTGTGAGCGTAATTATTCACTTCAACCACTCGTGGCAATACCTATTTTTAACTACCTATACTAAGCTGATTTGTGTCGGTATCTAATATTATTTCATAAGTGTTTTATCTGATTAGGTTTGTATGTAAATCTGGGCATGATTTCCATGGACATTGAACCAAATAATTTTTATGTCGTTTAGTAAACATTCAAAAAATAATGAAAATAGCGTATTTTGAAGTTGGGGATTTTGTAAAAAAAAAAAAGGTAAAATTACACATATACTACCAAAGTTGGTTAAAATCGGTTAACCTTATCGCCGTTCGGATAAAAAACTTTTAATACAACAAATTTAAAGTAGCAGAACATGTGCTTTAAGAGCGGTAAGTAAAGACAAAGGAGAATCAGAAGCCTGAAGTGTAACATACAATTTTTTTTTCGTCACATCTGTGAGTAAATTCAACGTACCTATAGCAGGCTATTATAATTATAATTTTTATAGGTACCTCGCTGAAAAAGTTTTTATTTTTAAAGGCGTAGAACCCGTAAAGTAGAACCCGTAGGTATAATATTAAACGTATCAACAATTTTACTTTTTCTAAAAGCCACGCAAAACGTTGATCGTAATTCAACTTTTACAAATTAGTGTCTTCTATCGATATCCATTAAAACACTAAAAGATTCGATTCAATTATGGAGGTCCATTCTAACTTAGCAAAAACAATTCCCTGTAAAAAGGAAGGGCAGTAAAATTACAATTGAGTTGGCTGGCATTCAATAAAGCCGAGCAGCAGTCAAAGAAAAACGTCTACCGAAGAACAAATCCGCTGCACGCTGTTTCTTATAATTAAATGTCAACCAAGTCAGCGAAGTAATAATGTGTATTATAAGATTCTAAAGTCTAATAATATCCAATGGAAGAATCATTTTTTTTATGAAATAGCTGGCAAATGTGCATGCGGGTCACCTGATGGCAACAGTGGTGGTCCAGCATCAGACTGCAGATGCGTTGCTTACCTAAGAGCCCCCTCTTAGAGGGATCATTGGTGAAAATTAGTCTAGCGGTGTTTGAATTTTCCGAATTTCGTGCAATGCACATTTATAATCATTACCCATCTTTAAACAATTTTACGCGTAATACCACACCGCCATTGTTCAGAAATGATACAATAAACCGATCGATCTTGAGTTATAAGTGATGTATGTTTAGGTACAACGAAAAAAGGTGTAAAAATGAAGTAATTAAAAAAACTAAAAAACCCGACTGCGATGTAAAAAATACAAAGTTTAAATGATTTCAATCATTACATTCTTCATAGAACTAAAAAGCACAAAATAAGCAAATCACTAAGGAAAGGACTTCATCACATTTCCTAACGTTGGGCATGCTGTTAAGGTTGATTAAGAGGTTTTACTAAAGAAGGTAGATATAAACGTAATCAGAACATTCCATCCCCGCCCTTTCCCACCTTTCCCAGTAGTTTACACTATTATGAATAGACTGAACTGAGAATGAAAATATGACAAATTAAGCATGACAACATTAAGAACCCAATTTCGTAGCAGGCGGGACCCATTTGCAAATTATAAATCGAAAGAAAATTAATGGGTCCCGCCTGCTACGAAATTTGGTTCTTAATGTTGTCATGCTTAATTTGTCATATTTTCATTCTCAGTTCAGTCTATTCATAATAGTGTAAACTACTGGGAAAGGTGGGAAAGGGCGAGAATGGAATGTTCTGATTACGTTTATATCTACCTTCTTTAGTAAAACCTCTTAATCAACCTTAACAGCATGTCCAACGTTAGGAAATGTGATGAAGTCCTTTCCTTAGTGATTTGCTTATTTTGTGCTTTTTAGTTCTATGAAGAATGTAATGATTGAAATCATTTAAACTTTGTATTTTTTACATCGCAGTCGGGTTTTTTAGTTTTTTTAATTACTTCATTTTATTTCTTGCTTTTTAGTATAGAACTACGAAAAATATGTAACTGCTTTGTTTTGAACTAAGGTGTGTTATTTGGAGCTAGTTCAAGATTTCGCAAACGATTTAATTCTTGTAATGAATTGAGGTCATGAGGGTTATTTAATAGTTTTCTTGGATCTAGTGCACTAATGGCTAAGCTAAATCTGCAATAATTTCCATTTTTGAAGAAAGTGTGGGTATATTTGTGTGTTTGAAGTCGTTCTACTAAATCTTTCAATTCTTGGTCATCATCAGGCAGCTCACATGTTACGACTTGGTCAAGCATCTGAATACCTTCTGATGTATCAAATGAGGGCATATCATCACACCATACGACCGGGTGCCCTTTATTTCGCATACTTTTTAATGTCCGAAACTGATTACGCATAACAGGGTTCGCATGATCTATTTACGCCGAATCTTAAACTTGCCGAAACTTAGTTTGGCATAATTCTGTATAAGACGAATCATGGTTTAGCCGAATTTTGTTTAGTATAATATTAACAAGGCCGAATTTCATTATGCATAATCTAGTTTAGCATATATGTAATTTAGCCGAATTTTAATAGGCCGAAATCCCATCCAAATCTGTGTCCGAAAATAAATTACCGAATTACTATTTATGACTAGAAAAAAAGGTTAGGTTAGAATAATTCTAACCTTTATTGTATTTGTAACGGAATGAACCAGTAAAAGAGGCAAGGACATATAGGGTAGGGACGGGGGGCGAAGCCCCCCGCAGGGGGGTTCGGGGGGCGGAGCCCCCCGAATGTAAAATCAAACGTCATCTACCCCCCTTTTAGAAAAAATTCATGTACTCAGTGTCACTCGCGTCACCAAGACGAATCCAATGACGTATCATTTGTCAAAATCGGTTCAGCCGTTGAGTAAATACGAGAGGACATAGGAATAGACATACATACATACATACATACGCGTCAAACACATAACCCTCCTTCTTCGCAGTCGGGTAAAAAAGGTTAGGTTAGAATAATTCTAACCTTATTGTATTTGTAACGGAATGAACCAGTAAAAGAGGCAAGGACATAAAGGGGAGGGACGGGGGGCGAAGCCTCCCGCAGGGGGGCTCGGGGGGCGGAGCCCCCCGAATGTAAAATCGAACATCATCTACCCCCCTTTTAACCTGGACTTTTACTATTTGTGACTAGAAAAAAAGGTTAGGTTAGAATAATTCTAACCTTATTGTATTTGTAACGGAATGAACCAGTAAAAGAGGCAAGGACATAAAGGGGAGGGACGGGGGGCGAAGCCCCCCGCAGGGGGGTTCGGGGGGCGGAGCCCCCCGAATGTAAAATCTAACATCATCTACCCCCCTTTTAACCTGGATAGGTTCGTTAGTTACCTTATATCCCTCAGATTAAAAATAGAAGCCCCGCGAAGCGGGGCTTCGTCGACTTTGTCACAGTCATGTCCCCATTTATTAAAATACTACCACTCACTAGTTACTACTTTTCAGAGAAGTAGATTGGATTAGGTAAGTAAGCTAAGGTATTAAAGGCTGTTGCAATATTAAAGGATACTCATTTGATTATATTGGCAAAATTACATTAAGTATGCGAAAGTGACTTTCTGCGTAACTGATTTATGCGTAAGTAATTTTCTGCCTAAGCAATATTCGGAATTCACAAATTATGCGTAAAGCCCATTCGGCTTACATTGGTTATGCGTAAAAGAATTCGGCGTAAACTGTTATGCGAAAACAGTTTCGGCGTAAGTAGTATTATGCGTAAACAGATTATGCAAAATAGAATTATGACATAAAAAATTATGCGTAAGCAGGGGGAACCTTACAGGATCATGGAGTTTCTCATTTATGGCAAACTAGCTTATGCCCGCGACATCGTCTGCGCGGATCTAGGTTATCGCGCGGTGGCGCCCTCTATCAGAATAAAAGGTATCCTATGTTGATCCTTGGGGTTCAAACTACCTATATACCAAATTTGATCAAAATTGGTTCAGTGGTTTCGACGTGAAAGCGTAACACAGACAGACAGACAGAGTTACTTTCGCATTTATAATATTAACTAGCTTTTACCCGCGGCTTCGCACGCGTAAACTAATCGGTCTGGTAGTTGCACTTGAAATTTTCGGGATTTAAACAAATTCCCCTGGCAATTTCCAAAATTTATATCGTGGTCTTCCTTCATTGAGGTTGTGTTGTGAATAGCTGTACAAAATTCAAGACTCTAAACCCAGTGCTGAAATTTCAAAAATGTTGCCTATCCAAATTCAAATCATTTATTCAGTAAATAGGCCGCAATGGGCACTTTTACACGTCATTTTTTAAACTACCAGCGCTTTCGGAAAGACCATCATTGCCAAGAAGAATGCGCCGCAAGATAGGTACCTACATGGCAGAAAGTCATTTGTTTTCAAAATAGTTCAAAACTATCCCGTGAGAATATCCGGATAAAAAGTAGCGTACCTATGTGTTATTCTAGACATCGAGTTACCTTCATTCCAAATTTCATGACTCTTAGCCCAGCGGTTATTATTTCAAGATTTTATCCCTATCCCGTGGAAATATCGAGATAATAAAAGTAGCCTATCTATTATTCCAGAGGTCCAGCTACCTACATACTAAATTTCATGGCTCTAATCACAGCGGTTGTTATTTCTAGATTTTATCCCTAGGTATCCCGTGGGAATATCGGGTGAAAAAATAGCATAATATATTATTTCAGAGGTCCAGCTACCTACATACCAAATTTAATGACTCCAAGCCCAGCGGTTGTTATTTCGAGATTTTATCCCTATCCCGTGGGAATATCGGGATAAAAAGTATTCTTTGTTTTAATCCAGGTTATAAACTAACTTTTTGCCAAATTTCATCCAAATCCGTCTAGCCGTTTTAGCGTGAAGAAGTAACAAACATACTTACTCACTCACTCACTCACATCCTCACTCACAAACTTGCACACTTATAATATTAGTAGGATAGGGATTAATTTACTTTGCTTACTAACATTAAACTGACAAAGGAAAAAAAATGACAAACAGACAACTACTATACTATTTTCTTTAACAAATATACAATTTTACTCACAAATGTGATGAAAAACATCATACTTATTAAAGCCCTCAGTTGTCGACTTCGGGTTTCTAATTAATAGACTCTTGTTAGGAATTCCTTATTTACCGCCCTTAAGACACAATGTACTATTACACTATTTGTATCTTAGTGCTTCTTTTCTACATGGGTTTCATAGAGAAAATGATTGTACAATGATATCTAGTAGTTGGCATATTTATCTGCCTACCGTTGTTTGAATGAATTGATTGCCAATTTATTCTTCCAAACTAAACTTAATCATATGACTTGTATATATATTTGTAATCTCTCTTTAAATCTCTTCATTTTGATACCCTACTCGAAAGGATTGAATAAAAAAAATTTTTTGAAGACTCACAATTTGACGCCAAAAATCCGCAATTTTAATTTTTCAAGAAATTCATGTACCCAGTGTCACTCGCGTCACCAAGATGAATCCAATGACGTATCATTTGTCAAAATCGGTTCAGCCGTTGAGTAGTTACGAGAGGACATAGGAATAGACATACATACATACATACATACATACGCGTCAAACACATAACCCTCCTTCTTCGCAGTCGGGTAAAAAGTGTAGAGTTATGAACAGAAACACATATCACAATAAGTCTTAATATTAGTGAAATATTGGCTGTATCAATGTTGTTGAATAAATAAATAAAAAAATAAATAAATAAATAAACGATGGCAAGTATAAGTTAGCTATTTACTTAATAAAGTTCTAGCCCTCGGGACTTGTTTTCTTCTTTTTAGTATTTTTAAGGCAGTCGGGTTATTAATTTTTGATTTTTTTTTGATTTTTACGTCTACCTAACTGATTATCGAGCTCACTTACCATTGAAATAAAATGGAAAATAACTCAATAAAATCATAGTTTCTGGTAACAGATTGATGGGACTTAATTATATTTACTCTATTGAGATGTTTTCACAAGCTTATTAACTTTGCATTAACCGGTCGGTTGGTTTTCCTAAAACATATTGTTTTCAATTGTGTTGATAGAACTCAATTATTCGGGAAAATTTATCCTAGTCTATTTTCATTTGTTTGTTTAAAATCACGCATCGAATCCGAGCACAGCGTATAACTCAATCAACATCAATCCGGGCGACGTGAATTTAAATAGCAGCGAACTGTACCTATCTGGGCACGGTTTGTCCAATTTGTGCAAAACTTTCAACGTTCCAACAATATCGCTGAACAATTTCATTTCAATTCCACTTAATTCACGTATCACATAGATAAACCTACTAATTTTATTACAATGAACAGTGCGGATTAACTTTAGCATTGTCACTCTGAAACGTTTAAACATGTAGCTTTACAGTTTGATATTTTTTACGTAGTCGACTAAAAATTAGATCAACAATATCTGAACACGCTTCTGCGCCTTAAAATAGAGTTGTGTTATTTTTGATAAAATTTTTGCTCACAAGTTTATGAATTCGAATGTACTATACTAATTCAAAAATCTTCGAACTATCGAGAATCGTGTCGTGTGCGCCAGCTTTCGGACTAGCCTGTCGCTACGACGAATGTCCCTCACAAATCAGCCGGACGGTTGTACCATTTTTTGTCGTTTCGTTCATTTTGCAGGGAAATTGAGTTCGTGTAGGTACGTTACCACCGAAAATTTGACCCATCGGCCATTGTCAGACAATCGGTTATTGACTGGGAAAACTATACAAAAGGAATTTTATCACCAATAGAATGTGCAGATTTAAATAAAAAATCGGCCAAGGGAGAGTCGTGTTCACGCAACGTGGGTTTTTAAAGCCACAGGCACGAAATAATAAAAAAACATACTGACTGTTTACAGATTTCTTTGCGGACAAATTACAAAGGGCAAACAGTACTCTTAAATATACTGAGTGGCAAAAAATCTGACCCTCAAATGTCTGCAGCAATTATTGCCTATTATAAGTAATTTTGTATGTAGAGTGGGCCAAATTTTGTGCCGCTGAGTATATTATAATGGCCTGCTTGAAGTTCCCGATCTACACCGGGCCCGCGTAGTAGCTACAGTCTAAATCCTCTCGTTCTGAGAGGAAGCCAGGAGGAGCAAAACGTATACTACAGGCCAGAGATGATTTTTATTTTAACGATCAGTAAAAGCAACCTCCAGTTTTTATTTATGAAACTTGGTTTGATCTTCAACTGCAATAAATCAATACAGGAAGAATACCATAATTATCGTTTTTACACTCACAAAGTTCTCCAAAAGCTTTCATAAAAACATAAATTACTGCAAGGCCTTGTAACCTGAACGCGCACGTTATTGTATTTCAAAGTTTTAGTCATAAATCTTGACGGATTTAATTTTTATGTGACGCTTGAAACGATATGTGTATCTTTCGAGACCTTTCTTAAAAAGTGCCAAGGATTTTTCAAATTACAAATAATTGAGAAGTTGAGGAGCTTGCTATTTACGAGCGGTCTTTCTCATTTGATTTGCATCCATTAAAAATGTTATAACCACAAATGTCAAAAACACATTAATAATCCCATTCGGTTCATAAATCATTAGCGTGAAACTTAATTAAACATGAACCAATTTATATTAACGTCCAAACAGATAGCCATAAGCGGCCAAAACTGCAAAGTGATTGATTATTCTTTCGGGGAAAAAATATAGTTATTATTACAAAATGAGGTAAAAGTTGCTGTTAGGTCGTTTATTTGACTAAAATTATGATTTCTGTAGCTACGCCTACAGACATTAGGTCAATAGGTCAACATCAAACTTAGTTTATTGCGTTAAGTTTATTCTTTATTAAGTTTAATTATTTAAACAATTTATTTTACTCGATTTATGTCGAGTCAAAAAGAGTAAATCTTTATGAACGGTTTTATTTAGTAAAGAGTGTGTTGATAGAAATTTCACGTGTCCCATGATTTTATTTTTTAGTTTGATACACTTTTTTTTTTGTTTGAGTGGTGTGCACTGATCCTTAGGTAGAATAATCTTTATTTTCATTAAAACCGCATAAGTTTTTTTTTCTTATTTTATTCATAGGGCCTGGTGTGATGTATAAATTAGATTTAGGGGCAGTTTCACCATCCATGGATTATTAGTATTAACTGACGGTTAAATGTGATGCCTTCTCCGTCTATTGGAACAAAATAAATAGAGACGGCATCACATTTAACCGTCAGTTAGCATTAATCAATGGCTGGTCAAACAGCCCCTTAGAGTATCCAGATATTTTAAATCGCAAGGTCCAAAGCCGCGTTAACGTCTTCAATCAGCATGTTCCCGTAGTTAAACCTTTGAAAAGTCATCTTGAAAACTATCTTTAGATTTTGGACATAAAACTACCGTGAGACTCACTCATATTATGGACTCCCTTAGCGTCCAAAGTCCGAGGTCGGCTCAAAAGGAGCACCCTTTGGCATGCTAAGCAAATAACCCACTTGCTGAGCAGCCCATCTGGCAGCTCGCTCTCTCTCCGGTAAGCTGTAAAGGCTGTCTGAGGCCAACAGCAACAGTCCGTCCGAAAAAAAAAAAAAAATCAGTCATATTAAATAAATGTTCCGGATAACTCACGTCTTAAATCCTACCCGTCCGTCGTCGTTTTACTATCTTTAGATCTTGAACCCCGAAAAGTTACATGAACCTTTAATTAGAAACACATACATCAGACCTATTTACATTCCGCATCTCTATGCAACCTCCCTCACCGGCCCTGTCCAACAGTCTATCAAAATAATATGTTTGCCAACAAATTAGTCAGCCCACAAACGCGGAGCGCATCTGAGTCAATTTAGTTGGTCCTTATTGAATTACAGACCGACACGTTTTGGTCCATTCTCGCGCTTGTAACTGCGAATACGTTCCTCAGACCAAAAACGAAGTCTCACACCACGTTTCCAAGATTGATTTTGAAACAGCCAGACGCGTCAATTATTGCGTAAGCGCCAATAGAATTTCAACCTTGTGTTATTCAGTATCGGTTTGATTTTCGATCGCGTTGTAAAGTTTAGGAGTTGTAGCGAAGGGTACACGTGAGAGGTAAAAGGGGCGCTATGAATGATGTGACGTTCGTAGCCTCTGACTTGCCGGCGTGCGATCGGGTGTGCAGACGGGTTGCCGCTAAGCGATAGGCGAGAATTCATAGTAGTCACGAGTGAAAGAAAAAAAGAAAGAAAGAAAAACACTTATTCCCACAAAACATATAAAATAACATTTCATACATGTATCATGTATCATACGATTTTATAATTTGTGACATAGGAGCGACGCCCTACATAGTATACTCCTACAGTAATTCTAGGTGCGGATTTAGCTTTCGAATATTAAAAAAAAAATGCTGACAGTAAAACAGGCAAATGTAATCATAGTCATCTCAGCGTATATTTAGTGAAATAAATATACGCTGAGATGCTGCTGTAAAAAATGAAAAAAAAAAACCATTATCTTTGGCCTGTACGCGTCCCATTGCAGGCCGCACGCCTCCTCTCAGAATGAAATATAACTCTTAACTTTTGAGTATTGGTATGAAGTAGACTTTGTTATAGTGGTAACAAAATATTTAGGTTGATAAATAAAAAGTGAGGATCATCCTATGGCTTGTATCAGTGCACAAACGCGAGACGAGCGATCCGCGCCGCATTGTGCTAACTAGCCGGCTAGCATTATGCCACTTGCATTTTATGACGCCTTACGTGTCGAGTATACTATGATCGAGATCAAAGATGGCGTACCTACAATATTGTTTTGCTGGTATGGATACACTTTAGTAGTTATAAATGCGAAAAAGTGTATCTTTGTCCATCTTTCACGTCGAAACGGAGCGACGGATAGGCGTGATGTTTGCTATAGAGATAGTTTGGCCAGAGAGTGACATAGGCTATTTTTTATCTCGAAAAAATGCATAATTCTCGAGGGAACAGCGCGCGATAGCCGAATTTCACGCGGGTGCAGGCGCGGGCAAAGCTAGTATAGGAAATAAAAGGGAGTTAAGATAGATTGGAGAAGATGTTTCAGGATTGTGCAGAGTAGAAATAGAAAAGAGATCAGAACTAATTAATAATTGAGTTTACGGGTTTGATTACTTTTAGACTAAAAGAAAACATAAGTTTGATGATTTGAAAATGAGGACAATATGTTTTTTTTTTATCCCATTCTCGTGAATGACACTCACAAATATCGGGACTTAAGTTTTTTATTAAAATAAAATTATATTAAGAATTTCCGATATTTTGCAATGAAATAAAAATACAAAACAGTATAAATAAATATTTTTATTGGACACTAAAAATCACTAGTGAGTTTATAGAATAACTAGGCAAATTTATCAGTCAAAAACAATTTCGACCAGATAGAAAACAAAGTGATTGAGAAACGCAAGATCAATAAATTAACGAAACTATAAAAAATTCATATATAAATAAATAGATAGATATATGAGATAAGGTAAACGTCCGAGTGCTCGACATGCTAATGCCCAACAGACGACACTCAGCTGTCATCTCCATTGCTAATATAACATAAGTTTCAATATGCCAACTATTGGGACAGTGACGAGCACTCGTACGTAAAATTACTCAAAAAAATGGGGTACTTAATCATGCCCACCAACTCGTCTCTGTAATTTGACCATTTTGCACTGCGTGAATTTCACTTAACTATTATGACAGGCGCATAGCGGAAACTCGGCGGGTGCAAATTGTAGAAGATTAACCTGAATCAATTTATTTAAATTGAAGGCAAAGGTTACACAGCGTCGTCGAAACAGCAAAGTGCTGTATTCATACTGAACTCCACAAAACTTTTCATAATTTAAGCCTAATTTGTAACGAACCCATAATTAAATAAAAAAGATTACGTTTGTTGGATACAAAATTTTATGAGTCAGTTGTGTTACGCCCATAAGAAGTGTATGAAAAAAAAACGTAGCAAAACTGTAATTTTATTTGGGACATTTTTTTAAACTAACAGAATCGATTGCGCTCTCGATTCTGAGTAGGAAAAGCCATATTTTTTCAATAAGTGAAAAAAATAAAATAAAAGGACATATGCAAATTCGAATAATAAGTGAACTGTGTGTGATTGAAATAAAATAAAAAATATGTAAAAGAAACACATTTATGCATAAACATATTTGTTAGGATGGTACTGTAATCATTACACCGTTTAAGTTCTGAGCATAGCGAGTGAGATATTCAGACAAATATATTAACCTAAAAATACGTAGTTTCTAAATACATCATATTATTATATATCATATAAAGGATAAAGTTGTGTGCCTATTATTAGGACAGACCTTTAATGGAATGGAAGACGTGGTCAATCTAAGCGTTAGTTAGACGGAGCACTTGCTCAAGTTGGCAAATGCTTTTCTAAAAGAAAAAAAATGTTAACCTTAAATAAACTTAGGCAGTAGATTTCGTTACTCCAAAACAACTTCATTCCGCTTAGCCCCGGCTATTAGTTTGCGTTAGAACAAGTTGTTTATAAAAACAAAAGCCGGCCGAGTCATAAATACGAATTATGCAAATTCGTCTGTAGAACGCCTACGACATTAAGACGATCGGACTCGTCCCATAGACAAGTGGCTTTATGACATTTTTTTTCTTTGGTTCCGTACACTTACTCTGTTTCTTTGGATCGTCTGGCAATAGATAAGTAATTTAGAGTTTGATTTGATTTTGTTTTAAGGTAAAATTGTATAACCTCTAATTCTTATCTGGGGGCACGGCAGTGCCCCCGCCAAGTCGAGCAAAAAAAAACAAAGGCACGGCCGTACCATACTTTTCTCGAAGCCATTCAGGCTATTTTCAACACCCTGTATTTTTGTTATGGCTAAAGCTAGAACCCTGAATTTTCAGTAACTTATAGGGCCTAATGGGACTTAGATATATTATCAATTACATTCAGTTCGAACACGTAGATTAAGAACTATCACATGTTAAAGTTCCTCAGTTTTGTCACTGACATACCTATACACTGACTTTAGATCATCATAATTCTAAGGTACTTCTAGCAGACCCACAAGCTCCAAATTTTAAACATAATTAGTTTTTAGCCTACATGGTCACAGAAAAATCCAAAATGTTGCAATTTCAGTCACGTTTCAAAGTTATATAAACTGCACAAGTAAGTTTGTAATCCCATATAAATACTAGCGATTACAAAGTTACACAGCAATGACTTTATTGAACGTAGTCGTATTGTATATGTTGAGTCTTAATACCTGAGTATTAAGGGTTAAAATGAAATTGTTTATCTTACTAATGTAATAAGTACCAAAGTTCGTTTGTTTGTGAATGTGTGTGCGATGCGAGTGGACGCGAGGATGGACGATGGAAATTGGAATATGGATGATGGACAATGGATAATGGTCGATGGACGATGGGTAGAAAATGGACGTTGGACGATGGAGTGTGGACGATGGACGATGGGCGATGGACGATGGATCATCATCATCATCATCATCATCCCAGCCTATATGCGTCCCACTGCTGGGCACAAGCCTCCTCTCAGAATAAGAGGGCTTGGGCCTTAGTTCCCACGCGAGCCCAGTGCGGACGATGGATGGTGGAGGATGAACGACGGACGACGACGGACGACAGAAAACGACGGACGACGACGGATGACGGAAGTTAGACGGGCGAAAGACGAACGACCGACGAAAGACGATGGATGACGACGGAAGTTCGACGACGGACGACAGACGATGACTGACGAGGGAAGTTCGACGACGGATGATGACGGACAACGGACGATGACAGACGACGGACGACGATAGAAGACGAACGCCGACAGACGACGGACAACGAACGATAGACGATGGCGACGACGAACAAAAGACAACGACCGACGACGGACAAGACAACGGACGACGGATGACGGACGATGACCGACGATCGACGACGGATGATGGAGGGTGGACGATGGACGATGTACGATGGACGACAGACGGTAGACGGACGACGGAAGTTCAACGATGGGCGACGATGGACGACGGATGACGACCGACGATCGACGACGACGACGACGATGACGACGACGACAGTCGGTACGGACGATGGACTGTAGACGATGAATGAGGATGGACGATGGACGATAACCGAGGATAGACGATGGACGGTGGACGATAGACGAGAATGGATGATGGATAGTGGACGAGGATAGACGATGGATGGCACACGATGGACAAGGATGAACGATGGATGATAGTGGACGATGGACGATGAACGATGAACGAGAATGGACGATGGACGAGAATGGACGATAGACGATAGACGAGGATGGACGATGGACGATGGACAAGGAAGGATAAACAAATGAAGATAGTAGTGCGTTATTACAAGAAGTAGTACCCGAAAAAAAAAGAACTGCCTACAAAAAGTGATGAGATCCCACCAAAAACATTACATGTAAAAAGCTGCAAGTCTCGCAACGCAATGCAGTTCTTGTAATGCTAAAAAGGTTTGAGATGCAATGTTATACCAAGTCGGTTATTTTTGTCAGTACCGGGGGGTTTCCATAGAACTCGATTTTCACCAACTTGCTATTTTAAAACCATAGAAAAATACAGTTTATAGTTCTCAAATAAAGAGTAAACTAAATTATTTTTTAAACACATAATGACTTGGCCATCGCACTCAACCTTTAGTCATTCTCGTAATTATGTGTATCACTCAAACTGCAAGGCTGGGGCTAGCGCTATCTTTAATTATAATTACTTGAAATAGCTGACGTTGATGATTATAATTCTTATGTAGCCTTGCGATGGCCAAGTCATTTATGGGTGGATAGTAAAAAAAAAACATTACTTTAGTTAGTTAGTTCGCAATTATTTTTTTTTTTTATTATTTGACACATTAACAATAATACATGTATGCTTCATTTTAAGCAGTAAAACCGCAGCGTGTAAGGTGCCCGTTTGTATTCAACAAACTAACGCGTTGATTTACGATTTTAAAACTTTTAATACGAAATATCACATGTAGAGAAATGCTAATTCGCTATTATTTAAAAAAGACTTAATCAAGTCATAAATTATATGAATGTAAAACAAAGTAATAAGATACCGAAAAAGAACAAGACAACCCACAAATATAACGAATGCGAAAGTTTGACAATGTCGTATGTTTGTCTATTAATCACGCCTTAACGTCCAAACGGATTTGGAAAGAAAGTGATTAATTAAATAATATGGAGATTACTTGGTTCGATGCATTGAGAAATATTTTTTTAATGTCCTAGAAACAGAGCCATAGACATGTTTAATGTTTTTTTTTTTTTAACTAGCATGTTTTGTGTCTTGCTGCCAGCAAAAGGTACTATCTCTTGTGTTGATTCACTCTTTTAAAACTTAAAAACCACTGTTGTTTTCGGTCAGTTACATTAAAAAATTGTCAACTACTTGCTACTTACTTGCCCTTTTACTAAAAAAAGGTCTTAATTTTAATGTTGCTGAATATGATTACGCATGATGTCACATAATCAAATAACATTACAACACAAAATTTAATAAGACACATACAGGGAGCTTCCCTAGTTATAAACAACCTTAATCCAATTGCAAACTCATCACAGACGCGTCGACTAGTGATGTGACACAAGAGAGACAAATACAGAACGTTTAAATATCCCAAGTATACTAACACAGTTACATGAAGAAATGATTGTATAAAAGAAGAATGAATGAAATGAATGAGTGAATGTCAAAGTCCCGGTCATTACATGACCATGTTCTTGTTACGTACCTCAACTCTAGTGGCACTACCTATAGTTACAGTGTCTGAGCTGAGAGGCAAGAGAAAAGAAGTCTAGTAGGTCGGCTTGAGTTGGTCCTGAACTAAGAACTAAAAAGAATGAATTCCCATTGCGGACCGAAAAGAACTAGCTCCTCGTAAACGATCTTAATCGGTCTCGGTCCCGCTCCCGGTCCGCGCTCCTTAGCTTTGACCGGTCGGAGTCGGAGCTAAAACAGTATGGTAGCGAGCATTGGCATTGGGAGCGGGAGTGAGTGAACGATATATGATTGAACGAGGAAACGAATAAAGAGCGGAGCTAAATGAACTCGCTCCCCGATCTTAAACATTGTTTCGGTCGGAGCCGCTTCTCGGAGCTAAAGGAACTAAAAGACCGAACTAGTTCATTTGACCGATTGACCGAGATCGGAGCGCTCCCTTTAAAGACCTAGCGGGCGTAACTCTACTAGTAGGCTAGAACATTGTTAAATAGCTAACTTAAGCTCAACAGTCGGGACACATTTAAATCGTGACGCTCAAAAATTCTTACCTTATGGGTTCCGACTGTTGAATTTAAGTTAGCTATTTAACAAAGTTCTAGTCTACTAGACTTGTTTTATTCTTTTTAGTATTTTTTAAGGCAGTCGGGTTTTTGATTTTTTAATTTATTACATATTTAGCTCCCTAATCACCGTCTGCATCCCGTAACGAATATATGTAATGTAAATAACCGTGAATTATATTAAAAACTGTTATAGGAATTTCAACTAGATAGCAAGTTTAGATTGACGCATAGGTATTTTTAAGGACTACGAGTAGATGACTAAAACTACAATAATTATGTAACATGGCAAAAAAACGCCACTACTTCGAGTTCAATCTAAAGTTCCGATCAAAACCTCACAATGGAGCTCAGACAACTAATCCAACTGTCTACCAAAATATTCCAGATTTTAAGACATAATTAAAGATGCAGATGGATATATTATTACTAATATTACAGACACACTTTGAACATAAAACTGCCTTGAAACTCACTCATATTAACATTATCTTTTTTTTATTATTATCCAATATATCACACAAACATATTACAATTTGCAAGCGCACCTGCTGTGTCCATATACAGATTGACAAAATCGTGTTTCCTAGTGTCGCGTGAATGTGCATCCTAAGTTGAGATAAAGGCGTTGACACACGTAGCACGTGGCAAACGCGTGTCCATTGCAATATGGCCGCGCGGGGGCGCAAAACATTTGGCCCCTTAAGTGGGGCTTCCAGTCACACCGAATTTTCAAAAAGATGATTTGTTCGCTTACAATAGGTTTATCCCGCGTGTTCGCTCCAGTGGGTGAATAAAAAATTGGCTAGCTTTATTTCTATCCCGTGTGAATTTTAGTTTTTTTTTATGTAGGTACCTACCTATTTTATTCCCTAATCTTCTTAGGTACTCATGGAAGTTTACTAACATTATTGTCTGCAATAGTTTGGTTTGTTACTAAATTTAAAAGTTTTTTTTTACAAATAACGAAGAAAAAAAGTCTTATCAATTAACCTTTTAAGCGCAATGACACCCAAAACCCGAAACATGTCGGCCTAAACTCAATTTAAGGCGTGAGATTGAGTCTTATGTTAGTTTCATGTTTAATGCAGTAGTTTTTCCAGTCTACAAATGAATTTTGTCAACTAAAGCATTTCTTATAAACGTATATAAATTTATGTTACAATTTGTTCTATAAGACTTCCTAATATCAGACACGCGCCTAAAAACAAAACTAAAAATACACCCCTCATAAGGGTTTAATGTGCTAACAATGCTCTTACTCCCAAACTGGGATTGCACATTTAACAGCCGGCTGCAATCCAATCAGGGCCCTTCAATCTGTCCATGATATTTGGCTATCCAAAAATGCAATTTTCTTTTAAATACAGTGAAAAATACTGGCCAGTATTCCGATAGATCCATTTTCCTCGTTGGATACGCTTTTGTTTTTGTTAACAGTAAAAACAATCAAATTATTGGCTATGTTGTTGTAAACCGTGGGGTTTGTTTGTTTTCAAATTAAAAACTGTAAGTTTTTTTTGTGCCAGTAGACAGGTAAATTTATGTAGCATTTTTTTTTAAATAACCTACTGCTGATTGAGTGTACTTCATACAGCAAATCATCACTTTTACAGGTGTTTATTTATAAGGACTATTGATTAAACCATGGTCAGTAGTTATATTAGTATTTATTTATAAGAATTTTATATGATTTATAACAGCACTAAAATTGACTTTTACAAATAATGACAGGTAAGTATAAACTGCTTCAAGTCTCATTTTTTTTTCTCACGGTTTGCACGCATTTTAACACACTTTAATTTAAAAAATCCACCAGCTCCCGTTCCACAGATAGTTTCTCATTCAACTAGGTTCACTTCGCGGTTTCGAGTTTCAAAGCTCACGCCTAATTTTCGAATTACAAAGTTATAAATGCGGCTGGGTTTATATGAATGATATATTTTCATGTTCATCTGTGTTGAGTATTTAAGACGAGACCCGCCGTTTAGCAGTATTATGTAATTTTGTAAAGTTGAAAATTAGGTGCTCCTCAGATTCCTTGTCGGTGTCATATCGACCGTTTGATCATTCAAGCGTTTTAAGATGCTATATGAGATTCTCCGGAACCGATTTGAGTAGGTGATAAAAAGATGTATTGCTTTTAGTAAACATTAATAGTAGCTTGTTTATTTAAAAAACTTTTATCTCTATTTATATTTTTCCAAATTAACTATGCTCGTCTATTATTACTAAGTAAGTTATGTACAGTCGATTTCATAAACATGTGAGCAAAATTTTGATCAAAAATATTACCTATTATCTGTAGGTACACGACTCTATTGTTAATGGCGAAAAAATATGTTCTTTTTACTTTTCATTTACATTTTTGTATTGTGGTTTTGTACAAAACGATGTGAATATTCATACTATATTTGTTGTTTTCACAACAAATCTTTTTTTGGCTCTATACAATGTACGAGTGCTCTCTGGCACAAGATTTAAAAACAAATCAGTCGTGTCATATTGATTTTTATTGTCTACCACCTCAGTATCGATCTTATAACGATCTTTTATGAATTAAATTGGAGTTTTGTTCCGTGTACCTTGATACCTAGGAGAGTAGTTCCGTGATCATGGCGCATGCAGCTGTGCCGAAATATCGAGCTTCGGTAAAATCAAGGCTTGGAACAAAACCCGAATTTCATTCATAAAATTAGTTATGACCACGATAGTCTAAAATGTTGTCTTATAAAGATCTTAATGAATTAGGAGAAAAGATCTTCATCATCCCGTGAGGTCCCAGCCTTAGTCATCGGCCGGAGCTCCGAATCAGGTTTAGTTGTTAGTTTTTTTTTAAATATCTCTAGGTATCCATTGTCTGATTTTTTTTCCAGTATCCAGTGAGTTTTGCCGTTTTCCGGTAAAACCTCTAGAAAACGAAACATAAGAGCCTAATCCATGACAGCGCTAAAAAAAACTTCTGCCCTATTTAAAAAAATCTTTTGGAAACAGTGTACTCTTTGCTTTCTGCATCTCTAGAAAATTGGCCATTTACACACCGAACCAAAAATTAAGATATCAAAAATTACTCAACCAGCTTTTAAAAAAAAACATCATAAAAAAGCTACTTTTTATTCCGGAAAAATGCAAACTTCCCGCAAAAGGCAGACGAAGTTACGAGTGACAGCTCGTTTTCGATAACAATTATTACATAGGTAATCTAAACATATAATCCAATTTTGCACTGGCCTACTCTCTAAATCTATCTATTCTAGGCAATAATAAACAATGCATGATGAAATACGGTCGATGAAATAATGTGTTGGTAATGCATTTCACCCACGTCAGCTAATCAAGCGGAAAACAGCGCTTAATCGACTATCGTTGAAACAATTGTGTTGTCAGTGGCTATAAACAGACCAATTTCGACGGGCTTTGTTTATTACCCGACTGCCAGAGGGTAAAAAATATTTTGGACTAACTTCCACGAAAAATTATGAAGAAAGGTTTTTTAATTCATTGTAGCAATAGCATAAGAAAGCTAATAATTATCAACCGTTTGACTTAAAATTCGGTATGTACATAATTTAAGTTCCGGAATAGGACATTGGATGGGTATATTGGATAGTTTCCGCAGGATAGCGATAAACTAATTTTTGTAAACAAATAACGCTGACTTTGAAAATAAATCTGAATATTTCGTAAATTAAAATACGTTAGTGTGCGTTCACGAGTGCATGTGTGTACGTACCTACGTTATAATAAAATGGGAGTAACGTGACAGTTTCTGAGCAAATACGATTTCAAGCATCAACTAAGCGGGAAGGCGACAAAATTTACTGTATTTTTATTGTTAAGATTTTTACAGGCCAGTTAACGCTTCACGTGCATCGAATACCATAAACTCCGTCGCAGTTACATGTGTGTTAGTCCATTTCGCTCTCCTTTGAAAACCATCCTGCTGCGTGAAATCAGTTTATATGCCGTCATTATTGGAACCATGTGACATAAAACCGACGCGAAACCTTAACGAAACTATACCAGATTAGATATATGAATTGAGAAGGAAAACTGTTTTGATTCTCGCATACAGATTATAAGTTTTGACAACTGTTAAAAAAATGCTTTTTTACGTTAATGTCAATTTATATTATGCGTATTAACATTATGTGTATTCAGTTATGCGATATGTTATATGAATTAATAATTATGCGAAATAATGTTATAGTAATTTAAATTAGGAATATTACGCTGATGGAACATGATTTCATTATGCAAATAATACCATTAGTATAAATATGTAAGTACATGTCGATACACAAGAGTGCTGACAAGAATGAGTTGAATGAGTGAATGATAATGACAATGTCATTGTGTGCATCACGAAATTTTTTTCTACCCCGAATTTGTTTACAAAATTTAAGGAGCCCCGTGTGTAAGAACAGCACTCACACAGTCATCCATCATCATCATCATCAGTCTATGTTCGTCCACTGCTGGACATAGGCCTCTCCCATGGCACGCTACTGAGCACGATCCTCGGCCACTCTCATCCAGCTCTAGCCAGCCACCTGGCGAAGATCATCGCTCCATCGAGTCTGAGGTCGTCCTACGCTACGTTTGCCAATCCGTGGTCTCCACTCAAGAACACACACTCACACAGTAACCAGTGACATTACTTTCATTCAATCTATTCGTGCCAGCTCATGTGAATGGACCTAAACCAAAACGACTGTGTCCTCTGCGCCTGCATAATCCTTCCTATTTTTAAAGATCCGTCTCACACCAAAATACTGTTTTATGGGTCGCTCATAATCACATCCTTTCGTGTTAAACGTCTCAATTAGGTACGGGAGGATGTGTGGACGTACAGTTAACGACTCCATGTAAGAGCGACTTCGTGATGACTGAATTACTGCCTTTGTTCGTGCTTTCTTGTCTGGGATTTTTGTTAGCGGTCTCAAAATAGCTAACGTGTTTAATGATGAAATTAAGAGTTAATGAAGTGTTTCCATGTGTGCTGTTACGTGGCTAATTCTTCGGAAAGGTTATTACCAAGATATTTTATTTATTTATTATTTATTTATTTATTTATTTATTTAAGAACACAAACAGTCATACATTAATGAGTATGCAGGTAAACCAAAAACAATATAAAGACCTCGAGGTTCATAAATATACATAGGTACTAAAAGTTATTTAAAACTAATGTGAGTACTTAAATAAATTAAAAATCAACAAAACTAGGTTTGGTGAAATATAAATCTTGATAAAAACAACACTATTTTGTAGGTAAATGTGCATGGAAACTAAAGTACTAAGTATTGCTGGTAAATTTGAGTAGTTGCGACGCGTGTTTGCCTTCTAGCACAAGTTCTTTTAATAATGTTCACATTTACATGAGCATTTACTAGGCGAACGTACTACACACACCAACAAATTGTTAGGATACTCATTATCCCTGGACAAATTTGATGTTTTGTATCGTTAATAGTAATGCCTACATTGAAGTGTTCTAAACTGTCTGTCAAAACTGTCTGAGTGTACTCTTTACGTACGTATTGGGTTTGATTGTAGTTAAATGCAAGCCGATTTTTTGTAATAAAAATAAAGCAAACATTCTAAATGTCAATGTAATTGTCGGAATTTCGTCGAACTTAATTTGTATTACTTGACTACAGAACAGACAGACAAGAACAGATAAAGGTAAAACAGAAACCAGTAATAAAAAGGTCAAAGCGTATTGAACTATGTGCTTTTATGGTTGTTACGAACTAAAAAGCTACTTAACAGCGTCTAGACTAAAGAACCTTGATAAAGTGTTAGTCATAACGTTTGATTTTAGTCCAATTTCTTACATAATCAAATCGTATATTGATATCCCCATTACAAGTTCAATCACCTCGTTCTAGGATGGCACAACAATGACAATATAGTATCTCCCCCGCAACTATCTGTATCTAATATCTTTTTACGCCTACGTCTCTTTGTAAGTTATAATAAGCTGGTAATAGTTTCGATGATAGCTCCAAACGGAAATAATCAGAGAGGAAATTATGGATCAAATGTCAATTGTGAGTCACATCGAGTGAGATCTATTACAGATTTTCTTCTTAGACTTCAACCTCGTGGCAAAACCTATGTAAAGTTGTTGATTCTCAAATAATGCATGGGTTTGATATGTATCATAATCCCTCATTTTCAACTAATTTTGAGTCATCTGGATATTAGAGTCATCTTCCTAGAATGAGAAGGCTCAGGCTCAATCTCACGCGGGCCCTGTGAGCATTGGCAACTTCGCACACACCCACCATTGAAATGTTTCGCAGGTGAATACAGCTTTCACTCAATTGTTAGAATTAGTCTGACAAAATTTGGGATGTTAAATTACTTTTTCTACGCCTATTGACTATTATCCCTACTAATATTATAAATGCGAAAGTAACTATGTCTGTCTGTCTGTTACGCTTTCACGTTGAAACCACTGAACCGATTTTGATGAAATTTGGTATGCAGGTAGTTTGAACGATAAGGATCAACATAGGATACCTTTTATTCCGATAGAGGTCGCCACCGCGCGATAACCTAGATCCGCGCAGACGAAATCGCGGCCATAAGCTAGTTTACTATAAATAAATACCTAATAAGATTCTGGAAAGTCTATAATTGTTATTTGTCCATTTCCCAAAAAAGCACTAGTATCGTAATGTTGCTAAACGATACTACAACAAATACTTTTCTTTTCTTATTTTGTTCGTTCGTAAGTAAATGCTGAGGTGCCACTTACCTAACTCATATCTTGTTTATTGTTGTTTACCTACTATTCTATGACAAGATGGACGGATGACCTGGTTAAAGCCGCGGGTTCACGGTGGATGCAGGCTGCTGCCAATCGAAGCAATTGGAGGTATATGGAGGCCTAAGTCCAACAGTGGTCGTCCTACGGCTGAGATGATGATGATGATGACCTTCTATTCGCGTTTTCTATACTTTTTACTAATGTATGAAAAAATGGAATGTTACTTTTTTTATTTATTTTTTTATTCATTTTAATTAGTAAGTGCTCAGTCGTAGAAAAAGTATTGTATGCAAAAAAGCTCGGGGCGTCTTCTTTTTAGGATGTTCGCTAAAGCTCATATCTTAGCTCACGCCATTCATCTTATTTAACCCCTGTTATACTTACAACTGTTGCATAAAATACTATTATTTATATTAAACAACCAAGTCGATGTTAACACACCACAAATTAATAAGACTGATTAAAGCAATTATGTAACAGCATTATCCAGTATTAATTGCTCTAGAAATGTTAATTTCACATGTACACAACCTTAACCCTAAATACGACATAGTGTACTTTCAAATCTCACAATCAAAAGAAAGTACGAGTACCTTACCATAGATAACAGTCTTTACAAATGAACAGTGTAGCTATCTCTGTGAACGGATCTGAATAAATTTGAGAATAAATAATACGGGGCCCTTTTGTCTCTGCCCTCCCACGTCGGCCTAAAATAAAGGACTTAATGAGGTCGCTCATAGCTTTAGTAAGTCATTCAGATTTGGTACTTGTTTTGTTAAGTTGTCGGAATTGGAGGGTAATAGCTACAATACACTTGATTACTTTGTACAATGGGTGAATACTCGCTTTACTTGACAGATTCTTGTGTAACAAACTCTTGAAACGTTTGTTCTGTGCGTAAGCCGTTCAATTGTTTAAATTCAGATTTTTGGCGGTAGTAGGAACAATAATAAAGACATGATACTCGGCGCATTGAACTTTAAATTATTGTTTTTTTTTTTTTTATTTAATTTTAGTTACAAATGTATTTTTAGCTTTCAAATGTATTGTTTACGAAGAGTTTTGTTAACAATGAATACCTATGTTAACTTTAACTCCAATACGCAACTTGTGTTGTTCTCACAAACATAAAGATTCTTACCTACTTTACCTTCCCCCATATGTGTGTCGTTTTTAAAGTCAACTACGTAGCTTTCGTCCCAGCGAATCGTCCTACTTTCCCTTTAATAATGCCTGCATTGAAAACAAAAGAAAAGTCCCCGTGCTGCAGTCTCCGCTCGAAGTCACCCTGTAGTGCCGAGGGACTGGCAAGTTTTAACGCGAGACGACCTACAACTCTAGTGCTCCGGCAACTCATTAGGGACCCCGCTCCGCGCGGAAGGGGCCTAAGGGGCCTTACCTACAGGCAAAAGGACCCCTTCAGGTCTCGAGAGTCATCCGTAACACCACGCTCACATAACGATACTATTTAAATAAAAAAATAAACAAATGCTGATCACAGCGTTCGTACTGGCCGCTTGCGAAATTCACTGCTAGCTATCACGTTAGTCTGTGGTTTGTTGAATAGAATTGTTGTTATAATGTGCAATTATAGCGCCTGTCCTCATGGCAGTTAGGTTGTGAGTTCCTCGCTCCGCAACTACAAGTAATTTAAGAACGTTATGTGGCTCGGATTCTCAACGCACATATTTCAGACTTTCCAGTCTACGTTAATTCGAAATTGTCTTAATTTGTTTCGTCGGCGAAGTACATTTATTCCGTTTGTCTCTGGGGCTGCTAATGTTTACTTCGCTTCGAATATAAACTTCTGTTGTCTCCTGTTTTGAGAATTGAGTACTTGTACGCCGTCACTTGTTTCAAGTGACGTTATTATGTTTCTTAAGCCGCATTCACATTTATCTGACGTGTTGTGTCGTGACGCATCAGCAGGGCTACTACAAAACTCGAAACTCGAAGTTCGTGTAGTGGGGTCTCTTTGACACTTATACTATTTAATACGAGAGCGAGAAGGACGGTACGATACGAACTTCATATCGTTGCGTTCACATTTACCTGATGCAGTGTGATGAAACCGCTTGTGTTGTGTCGAATCAAAGCTATAGAGAGAGAAAAAGAGACATAGCATCACAACACAATACGACAGATAAATGTGAATGCGGCTTTAGGTTAATTTCATTTCGTATTATCTTGGGAATGAGATAAGGAACGAATATAATAACAATTTTCATTATTTAGAATTGCTACGGATCGTACTAGTAAAAAAATGAAGTAATTAAAAAAACTAAAAAACCCGACTGCGATGTAAAAAATACAAAGTTTAAATGATTTCAATCATTACATTCTTCATAGAACTAAAAAGCATAAAATAAGCAAATCACTAAGGAAAGGACTTCATCACATTTCCTAACGTTGGGCATGCTGTTAAGGTTGATTAAGAGGTTTTACTAAAGAAGGTAGATATAAACGTAATCAGAACATTCCATCCTCGCCCTTTTCCACCTTTCCCAGTAGTTTACACAATTATGAATAGACTGAACTGAGAATGAAAATATGACAAATTAAGCATGACAACATTAAGAACCAAATTTTGTAGCAGGCGGGACCCATTTGCAAATTATAAATCGAAAGAAAATTAATGGGTCCCGCCTGCTACGAAATTTGGTTCTTAATGTTGTAATGCTTAATTTGTCATATTTTCATTCTCAGTTCAGTCTATTCATAATTGTGTAAACTACTGGGAAAGGTGGAAAAGGGCGAGGATGGAATGTTCTGATTACGTTTATATCTACCTTCTTTAGTAAAACCTCTTAATCAACCTTAACAGCATGCCCAACGTTAGGAAATGTGATGAAGTCCTTTCCTTAGTGATTTGCTTATTTTATGCTTTTTAGTTCTATGAAGAATGTAATGATTGAAATCATTTAAACTTTGTATTTTTTACATCGCAGTCGGGTTTTTTAGTTTTTTTAATTACTTCATTTTATTTCTTGCTTTTTAGTATAGAACTACGAAAAATATGTAACTGCTTCGTTTTGAACTAAGGTGTGTTATTTGATGCTAGTTCAAGATTTCGCAAACGATTTAATTCTTGTAATGAATTGAGGTCATGAGGGTTATTTAATAGTTTTCTTGGATCTAGTGCACTAATGGCTAAGCTAAATCTGCAATAATTTCCATTTTTGAAGAAAGTGTGGGTATATTTGTGTGTTTGAAGTCGTTCTACTAAATCTTTCAATTCTTGGTCATCGCATCAGGCAGCTCACACGTTACGACTTGGTCAAGCATCTGAATACCTTCTGATGTATCAAATGAGGGCATATCATCACACCATACGACCGGGTGCCCTTTATTTCGCATACTTTATATTACGCATAACAGGGTTCGCATGATCTATTTACGCCGAATCTTAAACTTGCCGAAACTTAGTTTGGCATAATTCTGTATAAGCCGAATCATGGTTTAGCCGAATTTTATTTAGCATAATATTAACAAGGCCGAATTTCATTATGCATAATCTAGTTTAGCATATATGTAATTTAGCCGAATTTTAATAGGCCGAAATCCCATCCAAATCTGTGTCCGAAAATAAATTACCGAATTACTATTTATGACTAGAAAAAAAGGTTAGGTTAGAATAATTCTAACCTTTATTGTATTTGTAACGGAATGAACCAGTAAAAGAGGCAAGGAAATGAAGGGGAGGGACGGGGGGCGAAGCCCCCCGCAGGGGGGTTCGGGGGGCGGAGCCCCCCGAATGTAAAATCTAACATCATCTACCCCCCTTTTAACCTGGACTTTTACTATTTATGACTAGAAAAAAAGGTTAGGTTAGAATAATTCTAACCTTATTATATTTGTAACGGAATGAACCAGTAAAAGAGGTAAGGACATAAAGAGGAGGGACGGGGGGCAAAGCCCCCCGCAGAGGGGTTCGGGGAGCGGGGCCCCCCGAATGTAAAATCTAACATCATCTACCCCCCCTTTTAACCTGGACTTTTACTATTTATGACTAGAAAAAAAGGTTAGGTTAGAATAATTCTAACCTTATTGTATTTGTAACGGAATGAACCAGTAAAAGAGGTAAGGACATAAAGGGGAGGGACGGGGGGCGAAGCCCCCCGCAGAGGGGTTCGGGGAGTGGGGCCCCCCGAATGTAAAATCTAACATCATCTACCCCCCTTTTAACCTGGACTTTTACTATTTATGACTAGAAAAAAAGGTTAGGTTAGAATAATTCTAACCTTATTGTATTTGTAACGGAATGAACCAGTAAAAGAGGCAAGGACATAAAGGGGAGGGACGGGGGGCGAAGCCACCCGCAGGGGGGTTCGGGGGGCGGAGCCCCCCGAATGTAAAATCTAACATCATCTACCCCCCTTTTAACCTGGATAGGTTCGTTAGTTACCTTATATCCCTCAGATTAAAAATAGAAGCCCCGCGAAGCGGGGCTTCGTCGACTTTGTCACAGTCATGTCCCCATTTATTAAAATACTACCACTCACTAGTTACTACTTTTCAGAGAAGTAGATTGGATTAGGTAAGTAAGTTTAGGTAATATTAAAGGCTGTTGCAATATTAAAGGATACTCATTTGATTATATTGGCAAAATTACATTAAGTATGCGAAAGTTACTTTCTGCGTAACTGATTTATGCGTAAGTAATTTTCTGCCTAAGCAATATTCGGAATTCACAAATTATGCGTAAAGCCCATTCGGCTTACATTGGTTATGCGTAAAAGAATTCGGCGTAAACTGTTATGCGAACACAGTTTCGGCGTAAGTAGTATTATGCGTAAACAGATTATGCAAAATAGAATTATGACATAAAAAATTATGCGTAAGCTGGGGGAACCTTACAGGATCATGGAGTTTCTCATTTATGGCAAACTAGCTTATGCCCGCGACTTCGTCTGCGCGGATCTAGGTTATCGCGCGGTGGCGCCCTCTATCGGAATAAAAGGTATCCTATGTTGATCCTTGGGGTTCAAACTACCTATATACCAAATTTGATCAAAATTGGTTTAGTGGTTTCGACGTGAAAGCGTAACACAGACAGACAGACAGAGTTACTTTCGCATTTATAATATTAACTAGCTTTTACCCGCGGTTTCGCACGCGTAAACTAATCGGTCTGGTAGTTGCACTTGAAATTTTCGGGATTTTAACAAATTCCGCTGGCAATTTCCAAAATTTATATCGTGGTCTTCCTTCATTGAGGTTGTGTTGTGAATAGCTGTACAAAATTCAAGACTCTAAACCCAGTGCTGAAATTTCAAAAATGTTGCCTATCCAAATTCAAATCATTTATTCAGTAAATAGGCTGCAATGGGCACTTTTACACGTCATTTTTTAAACTACCAGCGCTTTCGGAAAGACCATCATTGCCAAGAAGAATGCGCCGCAAGATAGGTACTTGGCAGAAAGTAATTTGTTTTCAAAATAGTTCAAAACTATCCCGTGAGAATATCCGGATAAAAAGTAGCGTACCTATGTGTTATTCTAGACATCGAGTTACCTTCATTCCAAATTTCATGACTCTTAGCCCAGCGGTTGTTATTTCGAGATTTTATCCCTATCCCGTGGGAATATCGGGATAAAAAGTATTCTATGTTTTAATCCAGGTTATAATCTAACTTTTTGCCAAATTTCATCCAAATCTGTCCAGCCGTTTTAGCGTGAAGAAGTAACAAACATACTTACTCACTTACTCACTCACATCCTCACTCACAAACTTTCACATTTATAATATTAGTAGGATAGGGATTAATTTACTTTGCTTACTAACATTAAACTGACAAAGAAAAAAAAATGACAAACAGACAACTACTATACTATTTTCTTTAACAAATATACAATTTTACTCACAAATGTGATGAAAAACATCATACTTATTAAAGCCCTCAGTTGTCGACTTCGGGTTTCTAATTAATAGACTCTCGTTAGGAATTCCTTATTTACCGCCCTTAAGACACAATGTACTATTACACTATTTGTATCTCAGTGCTTCTTTTCTACATGGGTTTCATAGAGAAAATTATTGTACAATGATATCTAGTAGTTGGCATATTTATCTGCCTACCGTTGTTTGAATGAATTGATTGCCAATTTATTCTTCCAAACTAAACTTAATCATATGACTTGTATATATATTTGTAATCTCTCTTTAAATCTCTTCATTTTGATACCCTACTCGAAAGGATTGAATAAAAAAATTTTTTTGAAGACTCACAATTTGACGCCAAAAATCCGCAATTTTAATTTTTCAAGAAATTCATGTACCCAGTGTCACTCGCGTCACCAAGATGAATCCAATGACGTATCATTTGTCAAAATCAGTTCAGCCGTTGAGTAGTTACGAGAGGACATAGGAATAGACATACATACATACATACATACATACATACGCGTCAAACACATAACCCTCCTTCTTCGCAGTCGGGTAAAAATATCATGACAAAGGATTTATTTCTGATAAAATTTGTGGTTAATGTCAAAGCTTTACTGTAATCAGAAAATATTTGTTTGAATAAGTTTTTTTTATGAAATAGGGGGCAAACGAGCAAACGAATCGCCTGATGATAAGCTATTACCGTCGCCCATGGACACCTGCAACACCAGAAGAGTCACAAGCGTTTTGCCGACCTTTGAATAATTGATTCATTCAGGTATTATTTTACAGAAATCTATATCAAAGAATAAAAATATTTTTAAATTCTCCGCCTCCAACTACTTACCATAGCTAGAATATTATATCTTTAAGTGATTTGTGTTTATTATTACAAAATGTTTTAGCTACATGGAGATATGTCTTTTATTCTTTCAAGATTCAAGCATATTTTTTTATAAAATATTGCCCTGAACATTCATGGCGTGGAATGGAAAAAAAACAAATGTCACCGTACCAAAGCCAACCGAAAAGTACTTTAGGAGCACCTCGATGTATTAAAGTGCTTCATCATATTCTATGTTAATACCGTAGCACACCGTAGTGACTGTATGACTAGTTGCTTTAAAGTCAAAACAAACAGATCCATCCAGTAAGCATTTTCTACAATTATTTTTAGGCACAAAATGAAACAAACAGGATTGTGCGCAACTTTATGACGGATTATGAATTTGCACAATAATCCAGATTTCAGTTTATTACCGGCATGCATCCAAAATATCTCGAAATGTTTACGCTAAAGTATCTTTATGGCCTATTAAATTAATAATACTGGGTTTTACGACTAATGTTAACACTTGTTTAATGCAAGATTAAGGATAATACTGTAATCTATGGTTAAACTTCAAAACACCGCCATTCTGCCGGTATCTAAGAAATCTTTACGATTAATTAATGCCGTGGGGTTAGGTGCTAGAAGTAGTTTTTATGACTTTTAAACTACAAGTGTGTAATCATCATTAAAAGGAGGTAAGTAGTCAGCAGTATAGGTACTTTATACTCATTTACATTCGTCATTATACATCTTAATATCAATACTTTTAATAATTTGATATTATTAAGGTGGCTTCTGATATAATATTTGAACTACGAGCTTTAAAACTTCGGGTATAGTATCATTCAAATTTTGAACAGCAAAAATCTTTATATCCCTAACAGAGGCCACTCTTTTGTCGAACTCCCTGTCGATAATCCTTGCCTATATATCTTTAAATCTGAACTTAGGGAGCGCTATCTGTCATCGTCTGCATGAATGTTAAAGAGGTATTAAGCCGCAATTACACTGCGTCGTTCACCTAATGCGGTCGACAAATTTGTTTCAAACAACTTCGGCGAACGACTGTCGCCTTTTTTTCCGTCCGTCTAACTGTGGCGGCCATTTTAAGGCGGTGGCAGCTGTCGCTCGCCGCATGCAGCCGACTACCATGTTCTTTACACTCTTGCGGTCGCCGCATGCAGCATGCGGCGAACGACTCAGTTCAATTGCCGCTTTAGTCTATTATAGTGTTGCTGTGTGAAAGTTGTGTTACTTTAGGCATGTGATGAGAAACGCCAAGTACCGAGTTCTCCAGCTTATCAGCCAGGGGAAGATTGCCGGAAAAAAAAGCGTGGGCAGGAGAAGACACTCGTGGCTGAAGCATTTACGAGACTGGTTCAACTGCAGTACCACGTCCTTGTTTAGAACAGCGGCCTCCAAAATTAGAATCGCCATGTTGGCCAACCTCCGATAGGAGAGGAATGGGAAGAAGAAGTGCTGCTGTACGTGTACGTGCTGTCTATGACTGCGGATCGGCAAGCGCATCGTAGGAAGTCTACCAACGAGATGGATCTGGTTAAAGTCGCGGGTTCAGTGGATGCAAGCCGCTTCCAACCGAAGCAACTGGAGGTCTATGGGGGATGCCAGCAGTGGACGTCCTGCGGCTGATATGATGATGATGATGATGAGTCTATTTAGATTTGTTGCGTTGTGTTGTATGTATAGTCAGTTTTATGTATTTATGTAATTGCTTTAATCTGTTGTAAAAATAAGATAATCGTCAGTTCTCAAAAAAAAAACGTTCAATACTTACAAAAAAACAGGGCTTTGTGACCTCAAAAAAATATTTTTACGATTGTATGGCGCACGGCAGTGAAGTTCTACTGAAAGTCTCACGTGACCACGACTGCTCTGCCAAGAGTAAGCGACTGAGAAGAGAAAGAGAGAGAGAGAGAGAGAGAGAGAGAGAGAGAGAGAGAATCCTATAGTCCTAAATGTTGCATGTTAATTTCAAATCGATACTTTCACGCGTTGCTGAGAAAATGAGTTTTGACAGACAGGTAACGATTTATTAATTTTAGGGTTCCTTTTATCCTTTAAGTGATACGAAACCCTTATAACAAATTACACCAGAACACGAAGAGTAGTAAGGTATCGTTATTTAATTCCGTTTCAGTGCATTCAGATAAGAAATTGCATTTGCACCTACGTCGTAATAGTACTTTAATGAAAAGCATTTCTAACAGCTCTAAACTTAGAGTGACTATTTCTGCGTAACGATTTCTGTCCAGTAATCGTTATCCAAAGTAAACAAATTCTGCGTACAGCCCAGAAATTTGTGTGAAACCTTTTCACAGTAAATATCTCATTGACTACCTTAGGTAGATACAAGGATGGTTTAAAGTGAAAAGGTTCTGGTGAGGGCTACCTTTAATTGGTTGATTGTACCTTCCCTCATGGGGTGCCCTCGGGGCTTGTATCGTTAGTTGAACCTTAGATAAATCTGCACTCAGAGTCCGCACCTATCACTCTTCATAATGAAGGATCATAATGTAGATTGATAAGCTCACCCTCGGTTTGATAAAGAGCTACAATTACGCAGAATTGATTTTATATTTTAATCTAGGTACGTAATGCAATACAAAGACCCTTTATTGTACACCAGAAATAGTAAGCGATACAGAAAACAGATACACAGAGAAAAAATTACAAGGTAAGCAATAGGCGGCCTTATCGCTTAAGAGCGATCTCTTCCAGGCAACCTTTTTCACAAAAAGAAGAAAGGACTAGTTTACAACACATTTACATAACATTAATTAAAATACTAAATTTAGAAGTTTTCAGGTAGAACAAGAAGAACGTTTGGAAATAATAACAGACTCCTATATTTTACCCAACTGCCAAGGAAGGGTATTGTTTTCTTCACGTAAGATACTTGACTGACTGACTCACGGATCAACGCCTAACTATCTAGAACTAAACCAAGAATAAACAAGAGCTTAACCTCATGCAGCGTTACTGTTGCCAGCCGCTACCCTTACTGCTTGCCACTGATATAGGGTCGATTTATTTCGATAATTAATATTTTAAGTAATATTTCAAACGTCTACGTAAATTTTATTAGACCGGTCATTTCCGCTCTGCACAATTTCTAACTCTACCTTGCACTTGCTCATTACTTAAAAGGATTACAGTTTTATCCCGCACGACGGCTAGCCGCTTTTTGCCCAACTGCCGCTAGCAAGGAGGGTTATTGCCTAATCTGCCCAACTCACGGGTTTACCTAATGATTGATGCCCGCATTAATGTAATCAATGTTTCTGTTTGACACCTCAAGATGATTATCTACTTGCAGTTGCTTTTGGGGCTACCAAAAACTTTACTGCACGTCATAATGTCTTTTTTATTTTCAATTAATTTGTTACTATCGTTATGTTTTTGGTTGCAAAAAAGATTTAATTTATTTAAAAAAATAAGGTTTCATTAAGTAAGTAGGTAAGTAAGTAAGTTCTCTTGGGGGCGGCACCATCCTTTGATTAGTCTTAACTGACGGTTTAATGTGATCCCGTCTCCGTCTATTCGAACGAAACAAATAGAGACGGCATCATATTTAACCGTAAGATAAGACTAATCAATGGATGGTGAAATAACCCCTTGGTGTACTCGTATATTGTTTCCTACATTATTAAATATTGATTTCGTCCGGTTGAAATGAAGGGTTTGATGAAAAACTTATACAAAATTGTCCAATAACTGACTAATGGGCTGTTTCACCATCCATTGATCAATGTTAACTGACGGTTAAATGTGATGCCGTCTCTTGTTTTGTTCGAATAGACGGAGATCATCACATTTAACCATCAGTTAATACTAATCAATGGACGGTGAAAGAGCCCCTAATTCAACTATCTGCCGAAATATTCTGGATTAATTCTAAACCACTTTTTTACATTACCCCTCATGCGCTCCAAACATAAGCCACCATTTTGGCGGCGGTCAGATAATTCAATGAGCTTAGCAATACCTATTCACTATTAACAACGTCTCCTGTGCTATCGTTATTCTGTGGCACGTGCCTATACTTAGAACACTGAGTTTGAAGACAGTCGTTAAATGCCACGGGTCGAAGGGACACGAGGGTTCAGATTTGGGGTTGTAAAACCATTAAAGATTTTTAGAGGAGATTCTACAAAGATATTGTTGGACTGATTTAAACTTTTATCCCGAGTTTTTTTCTCTTTATAAAGCTGTGTTGTTTTTTTGTAAAAAAATCGTTTCTAGATAAAAGAGGTTTCAGACAAGCGTATTACCGCCTATAATAGGTAAGCTAATTTTTACAATTACGGTTTTGTTTTCTTCCAACGTTGAATACCTACGCGGGAATGGGCGCGTACACGCGCATTTTGGCGTATGCCAAAAACGACCGTGTACGCGCAGAAAAAATGCTAGTGTGAAACAGCCCTAACATTTGCAAAATTAGTAGCTGGCTTCTTGCGAAATAAAATGGTTTGATTCATAATTAATTATGATTTTTTTGTTTTTTGTTCCTATTTTATTTGTGCAATTAGTGGTAAGTACGAGTAAAAAATTAAAAAAAAAAGTTTAATTTAAGTCTCGCTATTTCCATCTAAATAGTGCCATATTAACGTTAAACGCATATCGTTAGTAGTTTTGTTCTTAAACATTATTTTAGGCAACCTTCGGCTACTAATCGGTGCGCAAGCTAATAAAAAATGTTCTCATATCAAATTCATGGAACTTTGCAGGTATTAATAATAATAAGGGCCGCCATTCACGGTGCGATTTAGTAAACGATCCTGCGTTATAATGTTGATCAAGTAAATGTTCCGAAATGCTCCATTGAACGGAGCCGGAAAGTGGTTATTTCGTTGCTCCGATGTATATCGGAAGAAAAAATAGTCGTTCAATAAATGGCCGTCATTAGTAGCCTCGGCTTTTATACAGCGTTTCAAGGCAAATTAATTTTCTTTCACGTAATTTACTTATTCAAAATTTGACTTTTTCGTTTTGTTTATAGGCTAAAAAAGCATGTTTTAAAACGCTGTCTTTGATTATTTTTCATCAAAATCAAGTTACAAGTACGCTTCTACAACAAGAAGATATCAACTGAAATTAATCCACTATTATAATTTAGATATTCTAGAAATTTAATGAAGTCGTAGTTATTTTTCTTAACGAGTTATCCGATGATACTATCATTTTAAAATGTTAACTTAAAAAAGAATAGAAACGACATGCCTATTTTGACTTTTGAAATTATTCATCACATTATTATCACACTCTTAGATCAAGAGCACATAATATGTGCATAATGTATGTTTTTTCAACTCACTTATAAGTTAAAGTTTTAACACGATACTCATCGGATACCTTGTTAAGTAAACAAAATAATGATAATAATGCGTTTTTAAAAACAAAATTAATCATCTATTGTTTTAGAGTTTCTCACAATACAAAATTAACATTGCTGCATCTTGATCGATATTTAATAGCACCGTTTATATTGGCATCGTGGCCCAAACACCTTGGCCTCAACAATTTGATCTAATAAAAAATTAAAAGCATTTCGAAATTCGAAAACATCATAATGGTAACAACGGCATAATTGCTTAATGGCGGTCAAATTGTGATTCCATTATATATTATTTATTCATGAGTTGCCGATCTTCACATGCGATCGTTCGCATCCACCCGAAATTATCTATCACATTATGTCATCAAGCGTTTTATGAATCTAAATTCTTTATTATATGCATTAAGCGCCTTTTTATAATGAGCGTCATGGACGCTTACCTTCTCTCGATTAGGCCTAATAAGCGTTTAACATTGTTTAAAGTCCGTTTAATTTAAAATACGAGTCATTTTTTGGACAATGTAAAAAGGGTTTCTTCTGATATAATTTTAGTAAATTTCAATTTGTTATTTTTGTACAACACTAAAACAATTTTTATACGGCTACTAAAATGTTGTTCTTCATTCTCTTAGAGTACCTACATATACATACCTTTTCTTTTTTATCAATCTGAAATAATATTTTTTTACATATCATTGAACCATTTCTAAAGATAAAAACAATAATCATATTACGGTCTTAATAATTGTTTAATAATTAATGTTATTGTTAGTTTACTTGGCTATTTAATTTAGCATATTTTCTTAAGCGTTCTTATGAATCAAAATACTTTTCTATTAATCTACCTTCTAGTTAAATAAAAAAAGGTTTATTCCATCCTGACCCCGATTATCTTGAAATTAGTCATCGCTACAAGCGTTCTCATTTCAGAGATCCCTCATTATAATGTTGTTAAGAACATACAACATAGAATATAATAATTTTGTATTAGCATTTAATTTTCCGGGCCAACGATCGGCGCTGTCGATCCCGTTCCCACAAATTTTAAATTACTGTCTTTTGTCTTGAATAACGTTTTGAAACTATAACCGTGCGCTCAAAAATATGTATTTTACAGTTTAATTTAATAACACAGGGCTTGTACAAAATTGTTGGTTTAAATTCTTCACACGGTTTCATGTCTATTGTTAAGTAACTTGCTCTAAATTATAATTTTATTTTTTAGATATATTATTAAACAGCATCCGAATTAAAGAATGTGAGAATCTATGTTACTCCGTTTTTTTCCCTAAAAAATAAAACATGATGTCTGGGCATCTATGTATTTTTGTTGTACGATATGTCAAACCAGAGGAGATGCTTTTATCTATTAAAAAAAAAAACTTGTACCTAGATAAATTTTCATGCTTGAAAGGGATAACTAAATTAATAATAGTTCAGTTATCATCTTCATATTTCTTTTACAGATCCCTTTCTTGTAATGGCACTGCTCCCGATCCTTGAGAAAGACTTCACGGTTTCTTTGATCACAGCCCTGTGTCATAGCCACAGAACAATAAGAAAGAGTAGAATTAACATAAGTCGCGATTAGTATTAATATACCTACTGACTCATAAAATTTAGTATGAAAAATGGGGACATTTTTTCAAATGATCGGAATCGATTGTGCTCTTGATTCTGAGCAGAAAAAACCGTGTTTTTACACACATGCAAATCTTCGCATACAAACCTCGCGCTTCGTAGCGTTACTAATCCAACGGTCATCTAGCATGCTAAAAGTCGTTACAACAAACGGCACTCATCGCTAGTTTTTGCCAAGCGTAACATAACGTCCATTTATTATAGGTTCCAGTACCACACACTACTATAATTATAATTACATTCGTGTTTGCTCCCCAATTAAAGTACGCTTAACTTTGCAAACGACACTATTCTCAGAAACCTTAAGAATGTTCATTGCCCAGGTAATTTTGATTCTCCGTAAATGCCATGATTAAATTAATTATGTGAATCATACCAAAACATGATGGTCACTGATACATAACTTTGGCAGCCGTTTTCCTCTAGATGACGAATGATTATGAGGAAAATAAAGTATTTTAAAAAATGACAACAAAACTTAACCTACTTTAAAACTGTAGCTTAAAAACAAAAGTGCGAATCGGACTCACGCACGAAGGGTTCCGTACCATTATCTATACAACATTAGACATTAGCAAAAAACGGCAAAAAAATCAAGTTTGTTGTATGGAAGCGCCCCTTAAATATTTATTTTATTTTATTTCAATTACTTATTTTTGAAGTGATAATACAACTAGGTAGACTGTTGCCGTTATTAATATCAAGCAATAAAATGGCTAAAAAATCTGTTTTTTTTTGTATAGGAGCCCGCCCTAAATATTTAATTTATTCTATTTTTAGTATTTCTTGTTATAGCGGCCACAGTAATCTGTGAAGATTTAAAGTGTAATAACTATTATGGCTCAAGAGATAGAGCCCTGTGACCGACGGACGGACAGACAGACAGACAGACAGTGGAGTCTCAGTAATAGGGTTCCGTTGGCACCCTTTGGGTACAAAAAATACCATGAAAATATTTTTTTACTAGTCTGAAGTCGGTGCCTCAGTCTAATACATAAGTAGGTATGTAGGTGAAGAAGACGACTGTAGGTCCACTCCTGCTGGCTCGTGCCGAGGCACCGACTTCAGACTAGTAAAAAAATATTTTCATGGTTTTTGTAGTCGGTTCAATTTTTTGTTATAATTTTTTTTTAGCGTTAAACGACTCATTTCATTGCACCAATTATAACTTACTTGATTTTATTTCCAAATTTAAATAACGAAGAGAAGCGATAATTAAGAGCCCTCAATGTAAAAGTACGACAAAGTTTTAATGAAGCTTTTAATGTTTACTGTTTGCTAAAACTTTAAGAATTTTAGATAAATCATAGACGTTTACTTAATTGTGAACAAATTTAACCGTTCAAAGTAAGTTTCAATTAATTTCGTTGGTGGTATTACAAAATTAGTGTAGTTATACTCTTTGTCTTGAAAATTTAAACTTGCTGTGGGAATAATTAGCAATCATATGGTGCAGAAAGTTACACAAGACTTTCGATAGGGAAACAACTTCTTAATTGAATAAATTATGTGCTTCAGCGGGATAATGTATAAACTTTTAAAGTAATTAGTTATTTACTTTTAATAGCGTTTATTGACTTTGTTCCACTTTGAAGTCGAAATAGGAGTAAACTATTGGCATTTTGGGGGAATTAAAGCCTTAATTTTCCGTTATAAAAGTAAAAGTAAAAAAAAGTAAAAGCCGTATCAAAATTACTATGTTTCGGCAGACGTATACATATAGGTTGTACCTTGTTTTGCATAACAACTTTTTGCCTATTTTCACTTTGCCTAATTTTAGTTTACCTAATATCACTTAACCTAATGTTTCATTTTACCTAATTTTCATTTTACTGAAAGTCATTTTACATACGACTTACTTAACATAATTTTGTTTTGCCTAATTTTAAGTGATCTAATTTTCAATTTGTATAAACTAATATTGTATAATGTTCAAATGACATAATTACGTTTTGCCTAATGTACATGTTGCATAATTTTCATTTCGTATAAACTTATTTCGCATAATATTTGATTGACATAATTATATTTTGCCTAACGTACATGTTGCATAATTTTATTTTGTATATTCTTATTTAATATAATGTTTGACTGACATAATTATATTTTGCCTAAGGTACATGTTGCATAATTTCACTTTGTATAAACTTGTTTTGCATAATGTTTGACTAACATATCTGTCTTACATGTTGCCTAGTTTTACTTTTTTCTATTACTTATCTATCTATTATCTTAATTATCTGGGCTGCTATAAAAAAAAACCTAACATCGAAGGCTAAGGCGGGAGCTACGCTCCGCTCCGCTCCGCTTCGCTCCCGCCTTAGCCTTCTGAACCTAACCTATCCGTATCGCTTCTGCTCTGGACCGTCTTGCTCGCTCGCTTCGCTCGCTCGCATAAATCAAATGTCGTAATTCTAACCTAACTTAATCTATGTGATTAGAATTTCTATAATTATTGTATTCGTCAAAATAATATTCGACAATATAAGAGTTATGCAAAATCATATTAGTTAAAACGTTATTCAGCTATATGATGATTAGGTAAAATAAGAATCGACAAAGTGAGTTTTCGATAAAATAATATTCGACAAAATAAGAGTTATGCCAAATCATATTAGTTAAAACGTTATTCGGCTATATGATGATTAGGTAAAATAAGAATCGACAAAGTGAGTTTTCGATAAAATAATATTCGACAAAACAAGAATTATGCAAATGATCATTTAGTTAAAATGAAAATTCGACAAAATAAAAATTATATATAATGAAATTATACAAATTGACTTTAGACAAACTATTCATTATATTAAAAGTTGTTAGACAAAGTGAAATTATGCAAAACGTTTTTAGACAAGTCAAGGGAATACCATACATATAACGTACAATTTATGCAAGAGTAAAAAAATATATTTCACGTTTTTTTAAATACGGAATGCAGGTATATTTTGTGACCATTTAATGCAATGCTAAATTTGATTTAATTTGAATAAATAAAATTAAGGTAGGAACATACAAAGTGACCTTAGCCTCTGGACTCTTAATTAGACAAGAAAAATCATCTATGAAATCTGATCATCCAAATAGACAGGCTGTTTCTAAGCGATGCCTTGAAAAACGTTAGTTTTTCGGTAAATATTGGACTGATTGTTATGATACTTTGCAGTTTGGTTTTAAATATCTTGCTAAGCCAGTAGTATTAGTATTTTTCCACAGGCTAAGGTCAGCCAGTATACCTATTTGCAAAAGCAAAGTTACAAAAAACAGATTTGTATAAGAACCAAAAGTAAAACTGCACTGATACAAATGTATAATAAAATTATAATCGTCATAAATATCAGAACGAGGTCGCTTTGAGCTGCTCTCCTGGACATAAATATTCTGTGACTTCAATGAAACCGAGGCAGCGCTGTGGTATGTAGCTAGACAAAATTTAACAAACTTTAAACATGAAACTACCGTGAGACTCACTTATATTAAATGATATGGTAACGGATAACTCACGCCTTAAATCGAGTTTAGCTCGACATGTTTCGGGTTATTTCGAAACCCTTCTTCTAAGCCTAATAACCTTCTAAGCTTCTAATAACCCGAAACAGCTACAGGCTACGCAAAGAGCAACGAGCTAAACTCGATTTAAGACGTGAGTTATCCGTTACCATATCATTTAACAAACTTACCTAGTTTAATAGTTTTTTCTGAATATCAAAAACCTTACAATATTACAGTGCTCACCGCGACACATGCAAAAATGCAAAAAAGGCTCGGGTAACAAAGTTTATTGTTTAATGATCGCGGACCTCCGCAAAGTATCGCCTGATTCAATAAATTATTTAGAATGTCATAATCAGTTTAGTGTTTTGTTAAAAAATAATAGAGTGCATGTTTTTTTTTTTTACGGATACTACAATGGGACGCAGACCTTATTAGTACTTGATAGGGGAGTACTAGGATCTCAAAGAAATTTGAAACTATCGGATAGTTATTCTGTGTTAGGTAAGTAGGTATTAATCGTGAGTAGGTAACCAGGTGTTTTGCATGATCTAATCAATCATGTTGATGTTTTATAACATGGATATACCTAATTGTTTAAATGTTATTAAAATAAAAAGTCTAGTTTACTCAAACAGTCCCTTATGAAAACTGTTTCAGAAAGTTCAATTCAGTAAATTAATAATACAACATGTTCTCACGGTTGGACCCTTGCAAAATGTCAATCATAATTGCCCGTATTCTAACTTGGTAGAGAGGTGGTGATCTCATAATGTGTCAGCATATTTATGAAACCATATGGTTAATTTCTCGTCGTTACGTGTGAGTAGACAATTCTCGGACAGCAAATTTTATCATAAGTTTACAATTCATCATCATAACCATTGTATCTTCTACTGAACCTTTTTTGTATAATTACTAGCTGTTGCCCGCGACTCCGTCCGCGTAGAATTTTGAAAAATAGTTTACGTCCTATTTTCAGACCTACCGAATACACACAAAAAAAAAACATAAAAATCGGTCAAGCCGTTTTGGAGAAGTTTGGTTAAAACACTGTGTCACAAGAATTTTATTTATTAGATTTAAATGGATATACGGGTCACTCATTTATTAAAAGTAGAGGTATGCCCGTGATACCTTTTCAAGGTGAGGTAGAAACTTAAAGTCAATCGTAAACTGCAAATATGTTGGACATACCTCAACTATTTCTCATCTTAATCTTGTAAAATTTTAAAAACTTAACCGCTTATTCTAACGACTTAAAATTTAACATACACAACACTTTTTGTGAAAACACGAAATCTCTATTTAAATCTTATGAAAAAGCGAGCGAAGCAGCGGGTACGGGGTTGTATAATATAAATTATCACATTCCTATGTAATGTAATGTTTTGTAAACATTACATTTAATAGCAATAAAATTCACGTCTCGTAGATGATACGTCTACAACAATTTAATTTTGTGAACCATTCTTACTCACAAACTAGAGGCAGAAACTTACCACACAGCACCAGCTTCGCTTAAAGCCGAGCTTTAAGTGCTAACCACCGATTATCCAGATTATATGACTGCACTAAATCATCCAATACTTAGCCCCTTTCTTTGCATTGCGATCCCTGAACTATGAACTATAAAATTTAAGGATAGCCTCTTACAAAGGGCCTCGTATCCCTAGGTACAATATCCTTTAGAAATACCTCGTAAAAATCGCAAATAAGCCATGTTTTATATGGTCCGGTCGTAATGAGATGGACGGATTTAAGATTGCGCTAAGGCCATGATGATTTATAACGATTTACGTAAATCTTCTTCTGATTTTGTTGGCTTTATTGTTATTGATGGCTATTTCAAAAGAAAAAAAGAAAAATGGCATATTTTCATAATTCTTTACATAGCCTTCACCCGTGGCTTTGTTCACATAAGCCATCAGATGTGGCAATTAAATTAAGATTCTGGAACGTCACTAAATTTTCAGGAGAATCCCTAAAAATATAACGTGGTAAATATGTGAAAATCATTTGACTATAATTTTATGTCTATAGACTAAAGGCGGTTGAGACTTTGGGATTATACTAGCTTACTTCCTGATGCTGTGGGAATTTCGGAATAAAGCAAGCTTATGTTTTATTCCCGCGATTCAGATATCTACAGAAATGTAGTCATAATGTAATCACGTAGCTACTGCATACTCACAAACCTTTGCATTTGTAATAATATATAAATAGGCCTAGACTAAACCGAGCGAAATAAAATTTGTCGCGCCAAGCCGTCTTTTGTTTTTATTTTTTATTTTTTTAATAGCCTCGCGCTCTTTGTCTTTGGCGCTTTCAGCCAGCACTGTCCAGCAGCATTATGCCAGTATGGAGGTTCGGGGGTAAGTATTACGCATTACAATATCCTTATTTACCAGATCGTCGGTACCTAGAAATGAAGGCCCAAGGGAGTCTAGACTTGCTTCTGTCAGTTGAGGTTTAAGCGCAAATGACAATGCATTGGTAACTGAAACAGACTGAGTCTACGCTTCACAGACAATTGCAAGACTAAAGCCTTTGAGTACACAAACTATTGGCTAAAGTCTAGACGGGACAATAGGGACGTTAGCAGATGATACAGGGCTAAGCTTCTTTCTGAAGACAATATGGACATTACGTTGCGACACGGACTGGCTGTACGTGACTCAGTTCATCTATTGCATTTTGTCTTTTCTACTTGATCAATTAAATCGAATTCACAAAGGAGAGTTAGCTTTTGTAGGTATATATTTGTTTTTTCATTGAAATTTCAAGCAAGTTATGTGTGTGTGCTATTTAGAAAAAAAAAGTTAGTGAAAGAAAACTACTTTAATACTCTTTTATTGTAAACTAAATAGTAAACCTCCCACACTTTCTTTTTGTGTGATATTTTTGTATTTCCTTTTTGTACAATAAAGAGTATATAAATAAACAAACAAACAAATCTCCCTAAGTTTACTGCTTCATCCGTATTATTCTTAGTCAAAGTGTATTTACCTACCTAGGCGATCAAGCTTCACTCGAGCTAAAATGGAAAAGATCGAAAGAAGAGCTTGATCGTTTTAGAAATCCTTCTTGTTACGTAAATTATGGATAACTTGTTGAAGACAATAGATTTGTTCAGTTTTTCGTATTTGTATATGGTAGCAAGGAAAAGCGACTTGCTCTTAGGACTAAAAGCTATTTCAGTAGTGGCTGTAGTTAGTAGCTCTTGATCTCTATTTCTACTTTTTGCTTTTCTAAATTTTGCAGTTGGTAGGACCTTGTGCAAGGTCTGCCCGGATTGCTCTGCCACCATCTTGCTCGCTAATCCTGCCGTGAAGCAGCAGTGCTTGCACTGTTGTGTTTCGGCGTGGAGAGTAAGACAGCCGATGAAATTACTGGCATTTGAGGTATCCCACCTTAGGCTCTAGGTTGGCAACGCATCTACAATTCCCCTGGTGTTGCAGGTGTCGATAGGCGGTGGTGATTTCTCACCATCAGGAGACTCACTTGCTTGTTTGCCATCCATTCGGAAAAAAAAACTTCGTGGTTCGAGGATTTCTTAGAAAATGCACTCAGCCTCTACCTAAACCTTTGTCTTAAATGCACTACATAAAATCCTGTCATGCTCTTGGTGCGTCTTCACAATTCAAACGAGCCAGTGTGGTAATAACTCGGAGTTTCCAATTACATACCAATAAGCAGTCAATCACGCTTCAGGCGGACAGCTCATTTCTGCGTCATATTTCGCGGGCTGCACTTTATGGTTCGCGGTGAGGTTAGGTGGTTATGCTGTGCTATATATTTAACACGTTGTCCTGTCTGGTAATAGGCTATCCGTCTTAGTGTCAGAATGGTGACCAGAAGGAAATGTTTAAAATAAGCTTGCGACGTGGCGGTAGTCAATCTATTTTTAGGGTTTCGTAGTCAAAATGGCAAGCGGAACCCTTATAGTTTCGCCATGTCTGTCTGTCTGTCTGTCCGTCCGTCCGCGGCTTTGCTTTTTTGTATATTGTATACTTACTACTAAATACCTGGTCGTTCGTTTACCAAAGCCAAGTAACTTTCAAATTCTTAAGTTTCATAGAGTGTATTACTATTAGTCATTTCATTACCTTACCTACGGACTTTAAAAGGTCATAAATGAAGAAACTACACTGTATTACTGCACATGATTAGTAATCTTAATTCTTCATTATCTATTTTAGCAGTTAGACTACTAGTAGGTATCTTGAGGAAATTAATTTTATTTCACCTGTTGAATGTTTCCGGAAAATTAATGGAAATGAAAGAAAAACACAGTGTATAAATACACCTACAAGAAATAATAAAAATGAGTTTTTTTACATTTAAAAGAATTCCTACATAAACAACCAAATGTTCTTTACACATTTTGCTTGATCTTTAAAATAGAAATTCCCTCCATAAGCGAGACCGATTTGCTAACAATAGATTTTTTGATACAGTTTTTGTTATATATTATGTAAGGTGGCTATACTTACTACTTGTATGTTCTTAATGTTTGTCACAAATAAATGTTTTCTTTCTTTCTTTCTTTACATATATTAGGTTTCATTTTTACGAAACTTTTACACCAGTGACGCCTAACCATATTAGTCAACTTCTTTACTCGCGTAATTCATACCTGTCAGGTTTATGTACTTAGACAGGAAGTACCTACTTTGCTACAAACCAGAAGTTAAAACTAAATGCAAGTTCAGCTTCTAACCCCATTGCTATTACAGAATTATTTTACATATAGGGTAATTTGGACGTGTTTCTCGCTATCTACATTAACCACTATAATGACCAGGTTCCCCAACATAACAATGCTCGCAAATAACAGTCGTATAGTGGAGGGGTGAAATAATATAAAATTTTGCATTCTTAATCAAAATATGACAGAATAAAGTGTACAGTCTGTCCCCCACTGGTCATGGTTAGTTTAACGTGATGACTACCACTCACTTTCTTAATAGGTATATTCCTAGTTACGATAAATACTTACGGTGTTCTGTTGTGGAACTAAAATTTGCGAAAAAGACTGCGAGTAAGTATTAGTAGTAAAAAATAGTTTTAGCTAAAAAAATCATTTTTAATAAAATCTTTTTGCGGACTGTAGTTTTTGATGACTATATTTGCATTGTTATTCAAACTACACTTGCAATAACAAATTTCAAGTCGATGCCATTAACCGTTGAAGTTTCGATTACATTTTTTTTAAACAGTACTTCACAATGCCAACTTCTCACAGATCCAATTCTTCACGAATCACGATCCCAATTCTTAACAGTTCCAATTCATCACAATGCCAAATTTTCATAGATCCATTTCCGTCACGATCCCAGTTCTTAATAATCCCAATTCTTCACAATACCAACTTTTCAAAAAACTATTTATACATAATCCTAGTTCTTTTGTTGCAGAACCTTTTTCATACAAGCCTTTACCATTTTTTGACTTATGATTTTTGTTTATATGTGACACTCGAACATGACAATTAAAAAACTAGAGAAGACTATCGAAGGATTTTTCTTTATTAGATTGATTTAGATGTGGCCCATTACGAACCAGATTAAATTGGACATGGATGAAGAACAAATTCGACCCCGTAGCGGACAAATTGCCGGAATCGGAACGAACAAAAATAAAAGCTAGATACGAAAATCGAATGCGGCTGTCACTCTAGAGCCTTCTATGTGATCAGCACATTCATCCGTTGTGGGCGGGCAAGGTACGGAGCACTGCCTCTCAGAAACGACTCCTGGAGGCGCGCGCGGCCCGGGAAAAGGAGGAGCTGGAAAAAGAAAGGTTGGCTATTGAGACAATTACTGAGACATTAAATTAGAGCAACAGAGTAAGATTCAGAGCGAAAATTAGAGCAACAACGATTGGATACAGAGCGCGAGTTGATCGAGGCCCGATTATCGGAACAACTAGCGCTCCTTGACGAGGACGGCTAGTCGTTGTGTGCGTCGGCGGAGTAAAGGGTATAAGAATGGGTTGACGGGCATCAAGGTCAGTGCGCCCACCATGATTACGAACCTGAGCGGGTTAAGGTGCGAGATCAGCCTGACAAATTATATCGACTCGTTGGCCGTTGCGATAACCGAGGCTGTCAAACGAGTAAGCTAACCCGCACCTACGGGCGACAAGCTTATCAGACGCCTCTCAGCTAGAGATTTGCCAATCTTTTCAGGTGACCCGCTTGACTGGCTTCGCTTTAAGAGCGCCTTTGAAACGACGACGGTGATCGGACAATATTCTGATGAAGAGAACGTGGCCTGCCTGCAACGATGCCTGACTGTGAGAGGCTTGGGAAGCGGTGGCGGCCCGATTATGTAATCACCACGCGCTATTCCGCAGCCGATATTTTGAAGACGTTGGAAATGCGATTTAGCCGTCCCGACCTGGTACTGCACAAGCTTATAGGAAGCATGACGAATAGCGGTATTTCGTATTTAACTTGTTTTTAGTTGCACATTTTTGTTATTGGTCAAGAGACGAATAAAATATCATTTATAGAAAATGAAAACGGTAAAAAAGTAATGATTCACCGTGCATACAAATATTATTATCACAGAAAATACGACAATCGAAATACGAAATGGAGGTGCAGTGAATTACCAGAATGCAATACTCGTACATCCATAACTGTCAATCCAACTAACAAAATATTGCGAGAAGGAAACCACTCATGCATGGGCAACCTTAAGAGAAAGAGAAAAATATGTAGATGCATGTAAAACAGCCGTACAAAATTGTATGACTCCAGTGCAGCAGATATTTGAGGACAAAACTAGTAAAATGAAGGAAGATAGTTGTTCTATCTTAGCAGTTCCGGAATATTCATCCGTCAAAAGCTCCTTCTATAGAGCACGATACCGCCACCTTAGCATACCAAAGGCCAGATTTGACAAAATAGAAGAAGTAGAGGTTCCGGAATACTTGAGTAAAGATTTTGTAATTGTACACGACGGTATGAAAGAAAAAACTATAATTTTCTCTACACTTTTAGCACGAACGACGCTGAATGAGGTGAATGAATTTTACTCTGACGGTACTTTTAAAATAACCCCCAAGCCTTTTTATCAGGTGTACTCTTTGCATGCGAATTTATCTGACAATAACAAGGAAAATCAATTTATTCCGTTGATTTTGCCCTATTGCCCAACAAAAGCCAGAATACTTACACAAGACTCTATACAATACTTAGGGAAAAATTATCATTAAATATTAATACACTCAAATGCGATTTTGAGGTTGCGAATATAAACGCTGTTAAACAAGACGTATTCCCAGAAGCAAAAATAAGTGGATGCTTCTGCCATTTTCAAAAAGCAGTTCAGGATAAGGCAGATCATTTGGGCCTTGAGTCAAGTCAAGGAAAAATGATAGTGCGGTTATACTGTATGCCAGCACATGTGCCGTCACAATTTATACCGGATGTATCTATAAAAGAAGAAATGCCCGACAGCGATAACTACCGAAAATTTGATAAATACTTTTCGGATTTTTGGCTAGATAAAATAACTATAAACTTGGGTCCGTGAGGGCACAGCGCAATAAATCTTTTTATAGAATTGTCTAAACGACTTTTTGATACCACAGGGGACAGAAGAGCTGGCAGTTTCCTTGCACAACGTTTCAGCATAGCTAGCATCTTTGGGTGGACCCATGGATGCCGCGGGGGGTTCCATTTACCATTTTTTTTAGGTTATAGTTTAGTTATTAACTTATTAGTTAGTTTAGTATATCATGTATAATGAAATTTATTAATTAAATTATTTTAATAAAATATACTACAAACTTGATCAGTTGCTATATTGAAAAAGTACGCACTACAAACTCAATCGAAGGGTGGCACCGTCGAATTTATACGAGAATATCGAACCACCCCTCTATTTTATTATTTGCAGATTTACTAAAAAAAGAAGCACATTTTGAAGATTTTCGATTGAAAAAGAGCCTATTACATTGTCCAGGCAAAAAAAGAAGCAAATTGGTGTTTGACATAAACGATCAGATCGAAAAAATTGTTGCAGATTTTACAAATGGTAAAATTGAAGTGTTGACTTGTTTAAAACGTTAAGCAAAAATATTTTTCTACCATTCTGAAGTCGGTACCTCAGCACGACTCAGCAGGAGTGGTTGAAGCCCTACTATAATATACTCGTATAGTATTAATTTGTAGGTGAGATAGACGATTGTAGGTCCAATCCTGCTGGCTCGTGCATCAGCACGTGCATCAGCAAGGGTTAACCCTTTAGTGGGTAACGGCAAGATATTTGCCGTCATACGACTCAGATATTTTATTTTTTTTTCTCAATGAACGTGTTGTTAGTTAATATAACTTTTGGTTCGCATAAGAGAATATACTCGTACTAATTTACGAAAAAAAGAATAGCAGATAAACGTTATTCCAACCCATGTTAAATGATGATTCTTAGGCCTGAACTTAGATTTTTAACTATTCCTTACAATTGAACAAAAATGTTTGTAAATAAAATTTTGTTTGCTGAATTTATCCGATAGTCACAATTCTCTACTTTCAGAGACAAGATTGGCGATATAAAGTTTAAAGAAAAAAAATCTGTTATTTGATAATTAAAAAAAATGAAGACGGCAATATATTTGCCACTATCCGTTAAGTGTCTGGTGTTTATTAAAGGAAAGGGTGGGTTAGGCTACAATTGTTATTGATTTATATATGGAGCAATAGCTTAATTCAATACTTCAAATTTGCCTTTTACCTTTATTGCTGAATTAGCCGTGTTAGTTAGAAATGACAACGGAAGTAAAAAAATCTCGCAAAAAAAGTGTTGATTGTTCATGCGTGCAATCTTATAATATAAAATATTTATTTATTTTAGATACGTCGTGCCACCCGTAGTTCCCCCGGCAAACTGACATGACGGTCTTGTCACTTAATGCCCTTGGCTGATAGCGGCAAACATATTGCCGTCTTATAATTCGGAAACCCTGCAATAATATATACATTTCTCTTTCTCAAAAATCATAAAAAAAATCATTCATGCTGTGCGTATCGTTAAAGTTCTCGATTCATTGCTTTAAAAAAATAATGGTCAAAGGGTTAAACATTTGTTCCGGCACAACACTAGCAACTAGCAGCGAGCGAGGCACAACACTATCTGTCAAACGGCACTACGTAAAGAGAACTCGAATAGGACTATAGATGGAAACTAACGGTAGACTACGGTTATTTAACAAAATTTGTCGTTAGCTACCAATACTTAACCGGTTAACTATGGTTATTTAACCGCAGGTCGTATTGAAGCTTGGTGGTAAGTGGATAGCTTTTTCTGTTTTTTTGTTAGTGTTTGACATTTATTTTAGATTGTTTAGGTACATAATCCATAAATCGGAATCGGAACTAATTTGAGATGCATACCTACCTATGATATGGCACTGGTACCTACTATAATTTTAATTTTAATTATAATATGCATATTTTGTATGTTCATACTTGGCAATAAAGAGTTTATTATTATTATTATTATTATAAATACTTAATTTCATAAACGTCATTCAAACAAAGTCATAAACGCCACTATGCAATACTAACAATCACCGCAATCACCTAATAAATTTAATATTTTTTATCAATAAAATTAAATAATTACTCAGTTTATTTTAATTAGGTATAAACACAGTACAAAAATTTCCGTAATGTACCAAAGTAACCCGCTCAAAATGGTTATTAACCGTTTTTAACCGAAAAATCCGTTAAAAACCCGACGGTTAAAAACGTTAAAAACCGGCTTCCCATCTATAAATAGGACGGAGCAAAATTTTTTTTGATCTTTTTTAATTTGTAATCTTCGTGATTACAGTATTTTATCATCTCAAAACATCATTTTCATCATTTCTATCATCATCTGCATCATCTGAAACACCCGGAGTGTTGATCCGTTCCACATTATTTTCATGGTTTTTTGTAGTCGGTTCTATTTTTTGTTAAATTTTTTTCTAAATATAATAGGTTTATATAATTAAAATTACCTTAAAAATGGATAGCTTCGATAAATATACATACTCGTATAGCGTTATCTCAGACTATTACCAGAATAGTTTTCTTGCAAAAAATTTAACATAAGGCTTCTAGAGCTGTCTTGTACTCGTAGATGATCCAGACTTGTATATCGCAAGAACTGACAGTGGCTGAGGTTGCTTTGTGCACTAATTAGTACTTCGCTAGAACAACCGACAAAAGGGGGAAAGTTAGCGATTGCCGTGCTACATTGTAGAAGCGTTTGTTTCCACACTGTTGTGTGCTGCGGAAGTTTAACTGATTTTGTTTTGAAGTGGTTCATTTTTAACAGATTTTCAAAATAGAGGAAAGTTCTGCATTTAATTTCGTACATTTGTCCATCGGGTATTTTTGTACTACCCACTCTATACAGTCTCAAAACAAAGAGACAAGTATGACGAAAGATACCAAATATGTAAATATTTTTTCTTTTTATCCTATCTTATCTTCTTTCTGTCGAAAAGGTTGCTTGGAAGAGATCGCTCTTAAGTGATTATGACCACCTATTGTTTACCTTGTTATTTTTCTCTCAGTGTACCTATTTCTGTATCGTTCACTACATATTTGTGGTGTACAACAAAAAGTCATTGTATTGTATTGTATTGTAGGTACCTACATATCTACTAAGGGATAAAGACCATGATTAATTCCGTTACAGGTTAAGGTCGCGGGTGAGCAAAGTAATTGTTTCAGTTATATGGACCTCCGCAAAGTAACGACTGATTCAATAAATTATGAAGGTACCTTTTTATGACGCTGGTGACATATGTAAACTTATTTAAATGGAAACCGTTTAGATCCCATGTTAAACATGATCATCATCATGAGCCGGAAAACGTCTATTGTGGAACAAAGGCCTCCCTTTTAGGACGTCGAAATGAAAACAATTCGCCACTTGCATCACAGTCCACCTATTAGGAGGCCTCCCAACACTTCGCTTTCCGGTTCCGATCGCCACTCAAGGACCTTTATCCCTTAACGGTTATACCTACGAGTATGTTCTTCGAGCGATGTGGCCCGCCCATTCGTATTCCGAATTCTATCGCGCTATGAAACTCCGAGCATAGTCTAAAGTCATGATAACCTAACCAACAAAAAGTTGGAAAACCTCCGACTTCGTCACTTCAAAGTTCAATATCTCAAAAACAGCTAAACCGATTTTGATGACACATGTCTATGAACCATCGCTAGAAAACCTGATTTCAAATAAGTAAAGAAACCGAATCGAAATCGGTCCACCCGTTTTAGAGCTACGGTGCCACAGACAGACACGCATTAGCGGTCAAACCTATAAATAACTCCCCTCTTTTTGCGTGGGGGTTAAAGAATATAACGCTTACATACTTTTCCAATAAAACCAACCAAATTTAAAGCTCTCTCTTAATTAAAACAAGCCCGAAACCGTTTCGTGACGAAATTAAATAGTTAAACAAAAACTGCAATTTCACACCTGGTTTGTTCCCTCTGCGTCCAAGTTTCCTATGGGAGCCGGTGTTGGGTGTCGACTAATTAGCGCATGCGTTGACGTGGAATGAGGGACGAATGCTGAGGCGCCGAGTGAAACGCTACGGTGGTTAGTTGACAGGTTTTATCCTGAAAACTATGGGTGATTTTTTTATTAACTTTAAAAAAAAGTCGGTAGTTAGTAGGTAGAGCAAGAATATTTCTCTGAAAAAGACATTTGCACAACCGCGATCCTTTTAATCGTATATCTGGGGGCACGGCAGTGCCCCCGCCAAGTCGAGCAAAAAAAAACAAAGGCACGGCCGTACCATACTTTTCTCGAAGCCATTCAGGCTATTTTCAACACCCTGTATTTTTGTTATGGCTAAAGCTAGAACCCTGAATTTTCAGTTACCTATAGGGCCTAATGGGACTTAGATATATTATCAATAACATTCAGTTTGAACACGTAGATTAAGAACTATCACATGTTAAAGTTCCTCAGTTTTGTCACTGACATACCTACACACTGACTTTTGATCATCATAATTCTAAGGTACTTCTAGCAGACCCACAAGGTCCAAATTTTAAACATAGTTAGTTTTTAGCCTACATGGTCACGAAAAAATCCAAAATGTTGCAATTTCAGTCACGTTTCAAAGTTATACAAACCGCACAAGTAAGTTTGTAATCCCATATAAATACTAGCGATTACAAAGTTACACAGCAATGACTTTATTGAACGTAGTCGTATTGCATACGTATTAATGTTGAGTCTTAATACCTGAGTATTAAGGGTTAAAATGAAATTGTTTATCTTACTAATGTAATAAGTACCAAAGTTCGTTTGTTTGTGAATGTTTGTGCGATGCGAGTGGACGCGAGGATGGACGATGGAAATTGGAATATGGATGATGGACAATGGATAATGGTCGATGGACGATGGGTAGAAAATGGACGTTGGACGATGGAGTGTGGACGATGGACGATGGGCGACGGACGATGGATCATCATCATCATCCCAGCCTATATGCGTCCCACTGCTGGGCACAAGCCTCCTCTCAGAATAATAGGGCTTGGGCCTTAGTTCCCACGCGAGCCCAGTGCGGACGATGGATGGTGGAGGATGAACGATGGACGACGACGGACGACAGAAAACGACGGACGACGACGGATGACGGAAGTTAGACGGGCGAAAGACGAACGACCGACGAAAGACGATGGATGACGACGGAAGTTCGACGACGGACGACAGACGATGACTGACGAGGGAAGTTCGACGACGGACGATGACGGACAACGGACGACGACAGACGACGAACGCCGACAGACGACGGACAACGAACGATAGACGATGGCGACGACGGACAAAAGACGACGACCGACGACGGACAAGACAACGGATGACGGACGATGACCGACGATCGACGACGGATGATGGAGGGTGGACGATGGACGATGTACGATGGACGACAGACGGTAGACGGACGACGGAAGTTCAACGATGGGCGACGATGGACGACGGATGACGAGCGATGATCGACGACGACGACGACAACGACGACGACGACGACAGTCGGTACGGACGATGGACTGTAGACGATGAACGAGGATGGACGATGGACGATAACCGAGGATAGACGATGGACGGTGGACGATAGACGAGAATGGATGATGGATAGTGGACGAGGATAGACGATGGATGGCACACGATGGACAAGGATGAACGATGGATGATAGTGGACGATGGACGATGAACGATGAACGAGAATGGACGATGGACGAGAATGGACGATAGACGATAGACGAGGATGGACGATGGACGATGGACAAGGAAGGATAAACAAATGAAGATAGTAGTGCGTTATTACAAGAAGTAGTACCCGAAAAAAAAAGAACTGCCTACAAAAAGTGATGAGATCCCACCAAAAACATTACATGTAAAAAGCTGCAAGTCTCGCAACGCAATGCAGTTCTTGTAATGCTAAAAAGGTTTGAGATGCAATGTTATACCAAGTCGGTTATTTTTGTCAGTACCGGGGGGTTTCCATAGAACTCGATTTTCACCAACTTGCTTATTTTAAAACCATAGAAAAATACAGTTTATAGTTCTCAAATAAAGAGTAAACCAAAATATTTTTTAAACACATAATGACTTGGCCATCGCACTCAACCTTTAGTCATTCTCGTATTATGTGTATCACTCAAACTACAAGGCTGGGGCTAGCGCTATCTTTAATTAGAATTACTTTAAATAGCTGACGTTGATGATTATAATTCTTATGTCATTATGTCTTGCGATGGCCAAGTCATTTATGTGTTTAAAAATAATTTGGTTTACTCTTTATTTGAGAACTATAAACTGTATTTTTCTATGGTTTTAAAATAAGCAAGTTGGTGAAAATCGAGTTCTATGGAAACCCCCCGGTACTGACAAAAATAACCGACTTGGTATAACATTGCATCTCAAACCTTTTTAGCATTACAAGAACTGCATTGCGTTGCGAGACTTGCAGCTTTTTACATGTAATGTTTTTGGTGGGATTTTTATTTTTGAATTTCCTTTATGTTTTGTTTGTGTTTCCTGTCTATTGCTTTTTTTTTTGTTGTTGTTGTATTTGTGTGTCTTTGTGAATGTGAATAAATGTCTTTCTTTCTTTCTTTCTTTTTATATTACGTTAATCAGCCAGTTTTAGCAAAAAAAAATTATTTTGTTCAATAGGTTTCATTAGCTAATTTTTATTTTCTTGTTTTTCGTACATTAATATAAAAAATACTGCATTTGATCTAAACGAGCTCATCATCATCACCATCATCATACTTTATATACCGTATACATATATCATACCATATGTAGGACTTCCCCGAGACACAAATATCCCCCAATCGATCTTGATACAGGCTCAGCCTAGTTTGGGCTCCACTGTAAACTACTAAAAATTTATTATTGCTTGAGTGTAGTAATAATATTAAAATTTAATTTTGTTTTTTTTTTTCACTGTTGGCCATAAGGCTCCCCTATAAACCGAAGAACCGATAACCGTTGGGGTAGACGAGTTCTTGAGCGGAGACCACGGATCAGCAAACGTATATAGCGTAGGACGCGCTCAGACTCGGTGGTGCGATGATCTTCGCAGGGTGGCTGGAAAGAGCTGGATGAGAGTGGCCGAGGATCGTGCTCAGTGGCGTGCCATGAGAGAGGCCTATGTCCAGCAGTGGACGAACATAGGCTGATGATGATAAACCTCCTTTGGTTGCAAGCGGCTAGCATCCATCGTGAACCCGCGGCTTTATCCAGGTCATCCATCTCGTTGACATCTTAAGCTGCGCTTGCCGACCAACGGTCCCCATTAAAAAAAAAAATTAGAGCCCAACGGCCAAACCCTTGACTATCTCCTTCACCTTTTTCCTTCTGTCTAGGATTATTAGCATACTTTAATGTTTGCTGCACAACAAAAATGACAACGGTGACGGTAAAAATGAGGATAAAAATGCGGGTAGTTGTGCGCCGGTGTTAGTTTCGTCGGGCAGTCGCGAGAAGAGCGGTTGCGGCAGCCGCCAAGTCGTATGCTCCTCTATGAAAAAGGGCTACAAAATAGCCCGAAATACGTCGATCTAAACTCGATTTAAGACGCGAGTTATCCGTTACAATATCATTTAACATCATAGTAATGCCGATAGTAGATATTAATGTGTTTATCCAATGCGTATAGAATAAGCAAGACGTATGCGCCGGCTTTCTCGTTAGTATAGATTGATGACTCTAACAGTGCTAACAAAACGACATCTGTTCACAATATTAATGTGCATTCCTGGTTGCATAACCGTTAAGAAATGCACTATAGTTTGTTCAGTTCGAGAGCGGTTTCGTTTTATTTACATTTAGTTTTGATTGAAACAGTGTGTGTAAAGAAGACAATAAATTATTATGAACGTGTTTAGGTACAATTTAAAACAACGACATAGCTCGAAGACTGCAAGTTGAAGTGGCAATGGGCGGGTCATATTGCTCGAAGAACAGGTTGCGGGAGAAAAATCCTCGAGTGACGAAACTACTAGGTAAACTGACAACATCGCGAGTGTTACGGACAACCGATGGATGCAAGTGGTGTCGTTCATTGTGGCATTCTATTCTAAGGAGTACGTCAGTGAATTTCTGCTGGCTGATGCTGATGATGATGATGATGAGTTACACTTAGTCGGTTCTTTTTTTTTTCGATTCCTAGAGCATCTTGCTTACAGAATGATTATTTAAATAAGAAATAGATGTTAATAAATATTTTCTTTTTATTACATTAATATTCAACAAAGAATCCCTTTCATAATAATTTAGATAACCTTCACCTTCAAATAATTCACCTGTGGTACAACTAATAACCGTTAAGTACGATCATTAACAATAATCAACGCTTCCCCTAAAATATAACTATCCAAATCATCAAGGCCCAGATAAACCCATACAAAGTACACGTGCACTTTAAAAGTAATGATAGATATCATTAGCTACGCATCCCGAGGGTTCCGTATAGAATAAATACGCGAATCACTCTCAAAATGTCGCTAAAGCGTACATAATTCTCAAACTGAAACCACATGTTTTGTTCACATTGAATAATAATAGATTGCTACCCCTGCACGGTTGTAGAGTCACAGCTAATAAAAATACAACAAGCTACGCTCGAAAATTTTGCAGTATCCAAAAATGTTGTAAGGGTGTAAATTCACGATTTGCCAAGTGTAGTTGAGGGTTGGGCTTCGGTAAATTAGGATAAAGGGGTCAGTAGTGGGTCAGATAAAGACGGCTGCAACAAATTGTGTGCCCTCCCGCCTTTGTTATCGGCCCCTGCTGTACTTAATTGTGCTTTTGTCTGTCTTTAGACCGCTCTGAGATTGGCTAGCTTCCATTGAATGTGACCCAAGGTTAGAATTATAACGCAATTAAAGCACCGATAACGTACGATTTATTTTGCGTTTTCTTTTTAACTATTAGCTTTTACCTGCTGCTTCGCTTGCGTTAACCATTGAATCTGGAATTTGAATTGAAATTTAAGAAATTGGAAGATTATTGTGGAAATTACCGAAATTTATTACACAATATTTGTTAATGTTATACATATATCAAATAAACAACTAAGTATGCCAAATATTGTCATGTCTCTAAAATTAGCCACTTAGATTTAGAAATTATTGAAATATAATAAAAAATATTGAAATATAAAAGTATTTGTATCTTTATTATTATCGAGATCTAAATAGTTAATTGCAATACCAAATCCCATTGAAATACGTCCAGCTGGCTTGTCGTGAAAATGTAACAAAGAACAGACATACACACAAAACCTAGATATTTTTTTACTTCACCCAAATGAACGGTTGTTATTATATTTAGTATCGTTAGCTATATTTAGATATTATATCACGTTTCGTTTTAATATTCCGTTAAAAACGTGTGCGTCATAGACGAGAAATGCCACGAAATTTCCGAAATAAAACAGACTGAAGTGCTATTTTTATATACTTAATCTCTTCCTTAATTTATCTTGTATGTACTTGTAACCTGATGTGTACAAAGCTCCGTTCGTAATAAAAATCACCCACGCAGTGCCTGTAACACCTACTGCCACCTACAAAAGGTTAAGAACTTAAAGTACATAATGGATTCAAATTTTACCCTAAAAATTAATAAAAATATACGAAATTTTCAATAAAATAATATTCAAACAAAAACATGCTAATGTAATGTGCCAAATATCCATTGTGATTGATTGCTAGATGGGTCCATTACTAAAAAGCAGTAAAATATCGTAATGGATCGATATTATGTCGAAGGTGGAAATTCAACAAAAATTTTTTTTTTGCTAAAATCTGGCCTGTTGTGTAAGCAGGCATTCAATCTTAGCTGATCAGGTTGGGAACGCATCCGCATTCACTTTAGAGTTGCAGGAGCTTTTGAGCGATAGGGCTTCCATACCACGTGCTTAGACGCTCTTTTGATATCCCATTAAAATAAACTCGTACTCTGTGAAATTTTAACAGCATAGCAAATAACTACTGATTAAAATGTAAGCTTTTTCAAAAAGCCAAATAAATATTCAAATCCTCCACTTAATCACATCCTTCACAATAAAGTTCTCCATACACTCAGCCGTCGAGCATCATCGCGATAGCACTTCGCGGGCACAATCGCATTAGCACACGCCTCAAAAACCGGTTCCTACCGCGAATAGCCATCCTAAATAAACAATAACAGGGAGAGGACAGCTTTTAAACGATCTCCAACGGCTCAGCTGAGAGATTAGCCCACCCTAATAACCAATTAACATTTGCGTCCCTGAAAAACACCACTAATCTAAATGCCTTCACAACACGGCTGAATTTCGATTGGTTTGGCGTCTGACAAAAGTATCGCTAACGCAGATGGGTTTGTCTGATAGGTGCTTATAGAGTTTTTGACGAGCAAAGGGGTAGACGTGATTGAGCTACATGTTAATGCTGTGCTGTGTTCTGATTTTTAAACAGGAAGTTCAGCTACTTTTACCAAACGAATGGGACAAAATGTACCCTTGTACGCTAACACCGTATTTCCTTTAAATTAAACACGCTTGTACAAGGAATTTTTATTTTAATTTGATTTATTTCAGCAAATGCTTGATTTAGTTTGACTGAGAACACCCCTGCAAAGCTTTTTATCGAAGTTTTCACTTTAAGTTCAGACGGAATTATTTAAATCAATAAAATATTAAAACATATGTATTTTGAAAATCCTTATCATATTGCTTACTGTCTATCATTTTACTTTGGACAATTTTCGCTCATTTTTCATTAAAATAGAATTAATGTTTAGAGACCTTTATCGTTCGGTTAAAATACTGTTGAAATATATTTTTGCTTGAAAAATGTGAAATTAAATTACTTTATTCAACATAGTTTTATATTTGAAACCATAAATTTTTGCTTTATAAAATTTTACACCCATTGATCTCTTCCAATTTTCAATTAAATTTGTAAATTAAGAGCTTATTGTCTGAGGGCTTTTAGTGTTAGTTTATTTATCCTAAAAAGTAAAATGATATTGGATAAAAAGGTAAAGAGAATAATTATGACTGTCCAAATTCTAAAATAAAATCAATAGCAAATAAAGTTTCAGCAAGAAACGAGAGCGGGGTGGCGACTTTTATTCTCCAAAGAGTTGGGCACGCACTCCTCTAAAATCTTTACTGCCTTGCTGGAAAAGCATCCTTCAACTCCCCTCCTCAAAAGTGTCAAATTCCCCGCGTATGGCGACCCCGCAGTCGTTGTATCTGAAGACGCAGTCTAGCTGGCCATTTTTCCCCCCTAACGATTCCACTGGTGGGTTAGATAAGATGGTTTGTCTCCTTAGTACATCAAACCTTCGACCACCTTAAGACTTAAGACAAGATCTGCCCTTCTCTAGGAATTAACGGCGCCTACTATCTAAAGTCGGAGTCGAGCTGCTGCATTGCTTGAAGAATTGGTCTCTGAGGGCAATGTGTTCTTGAATGGCAACCACGTACCGGAAGACGTAGCGAGGTGGAGATGGCAGGAGTCCGTTGAATGTGCGAGAGGCGCGCACTGACGCCCAGCGCTGTACACTGAAATGATAATGACAATGTGTCTCAAATTGACGATACTGACTTAACGTTACTGGAAAATAAAAGCTTGTTTCGGGATTTTTCAATTAAAGAAAAAAAACAATGGAATCGTTCGTAACAAAAAGTTCACACCAGCTAAAACAAAACACAATCCCGCGCAAAAACAAATGAAATTACCTATGCCAAATTCAAACCAAACCCAGCGTCACATACAAATGCGTTACTCGTTAAGTTGGCAAGATCCTCGTGGGACGGAAAGCATATGCGCCCGTTATAATTAGGGAACAATGTTTAGCTTTAGCAAATCCCTTTGGGGCGTAAATTAAGAGATTTCGCTCTCGGACGGCTTACGGAGACATTTGTGTTTAAGCCCGCACAAGGACCGATGTTTGTTTGTATGTATTTGCCTAACCTTATTAGAGTATTAGGTATGCCAATTAATCAGGGAAAAACGCTAAGATCGCATAATTAAGTAAATTATATTGTTAACCATAAAACCATACGTTAAAATTATGTAGGTATACTCATACTCACAGAAGTTAAAAATTAAAGTTAAAATTTTCTTTTTAATTAATGGTACATGTAACATAATGCGACGTTCATAAATGTAGGTTAAAACGGTTTACGCGTATAACAATAAATTTCTCGCTTTTTTTAAAACTTCGCATGTTAGGTACACATTCGAGCCTGATTTTTAATTAACCAGTTCTTTTTACTGAAGCCTTATATTATGAAGTAAACCAATGAAAACGTATCATTAACGTACATATATTTTTTTTTTACAGATTTATAAAGTTATGATGTTATTGATCAAGTAATAAATGTGTTTCGGCGAACTAATAAATAATACTTGTTCCTAAAATTGTAGATCTGTCACCTAGATTGAATCACCAAATAATATTAAAACGGTTACCCAAATATTATTTAAAAATTACTCGGACATACTCATTTATTAAAGTTCAACATTCGGGACTAATTCAAACCCTGACCAGCTCAAAAAATCTGGGTAACGAGTACTGATATGAGCTACTGGACAGAGTTCTAGGCCACTAGACTTATTTTCATCCATTTACTTTTTAAGGCAGTTGGGTTTTTTGATTTTCACTATGTCCTTTTGCAAAGAATAGTGTCCCAGACAGACAAAGTAGGTATTCATACTTAACTCAATATTTCACGTACATCGCTCAACAAACACACACAGCACCATATTAAAAATTCCCAAAAAAATATGGACCCTTTCAGTTAACATACAAATACACGATTAAGGTCCAAATTAATTTATGACCGTCCATTTGGTCTGTCAATGTTTGCACATACAATTCAGCAGGGCTACTACGATTTTCAAAAATCAAAGCTCGTGCTGTTCGGTCCCTCTGACTCTTATACTATTTAATACGAGAGCGAGAGGGACGGTACGATACCGACTGCGATTTTCGAACTTCGGAGTAGGCCCTCTGTTTCGGAGTTATCTGTGTATTTGCATATTTCTATTAACGTGGGGATGACCGCCTCCCCGCTTGTCCTTAAATCAACATACTGTACGTTGAATATGTTATTTAATATGACGTACGTATGTTTGCTATGACTTATAATGGATATTAATTTGTATACATCCATACCACTAATATTATAAATGTGAAAGTGTTTGTATGTCTGTGTGTTTGTCCGTCTTTCACGCCGTAACGGAGCGACGGATCGACGTGATTTTTGGCATAGTGATAGTTTATGGGCCCGAGAGTGACATAGGCTACTTTTTATCCCGAAAAAATGCACGTTCCCGAGGAAACAGCGCGCGATAACCGAATACCACGCGGGCGGAGCCGCGGGCAAAAGGTAGTTATAATATAAATGAGACCATCAGTAAGTGACACAGTTAAAATCCCGCAGGTAATCAACTTTTAGGTGAAGACCAAAAAGTTGCACACCGTTAAAGCTGCGTTAGCAGGTAGTTTTAATTTCCATTAACTTTTTCCATTGCGACACGAAAATTATCCATACATGTATGATTAATTTTCATCTCACAATGAAAAAAGTTAATGGAAATTAAAACTACCTGCTAACGCAGCTTTAACGGTGTGCAACTTTTTGGTTTTCAAAGTATTTATGTCATGTTGCTGTATTTATCTTTGTAATCAACTGTGGCAGTCAAAAACTGTTGAGTAGTATAAAAGAAAACAGTTTTTTTGCTCTTATTCCCGTGTGTATACTACGTTCTATACTCTCTGTAAATTAGTTTTCATGTAAATTGAATTTAATATTTCATAGCCTCAAGCTTCCGATCGTCCGGAAATCACTTTATAGTTTGAATAAAAAAGCGGCAAAAGCAAAATTATTTTCAATAAATTACCTCTTAAATTAGCTTTTAAAACATATACCGGGTGTGGTCTGTAATATGAGCAAATAAATTGTATGGCAAAATACTTGACGTTTGTCGTGTGATAGGCGACGTTAGTTGGGTTCTCTAGGATGGCGTACATTGAATAGCAGTATTTAATTTGTATGAAAGAAGGAAAATTCAAAGACTCCATTATTTTTAAAAGTCGCTGAACTAATGCTGTTTAGTTTGACGAGGATGATCTATGTTTTAATTTTTTGCTCGTGTTACAGGCTACACCCTGTATTTTCCATATGAAGCAAAAATTTAAGTATCCTGATACTGAGTTTATTATTTGGAAGGTATCCATCCATACGCAATTTGTCATAGAAAGTTTTAGTTCTGGTCTTGCTTTTTAACCGTCGATAACTATCGACGAGATCTAACTAGCGATTAAGACAATCATATGCGGATTTCTGTATTTTTTTGTACAGAGTGTGTGCACTCTGTACTCCGCACCAATGGTACCGTACAAATTAGATACGTATGTCAAAATATGTGCTATAAACGGCCGTATCAAATGTCACTTTTAGCAGGGCCCTGCTTCTAAAAAAATCTACTCAGTGGTGGGTCATTTTAAATTGGTTGGCACTCCTTTTAATATTTAAACTCTTTTAAATATAAATGATTTGTAATTTTAGATGTACAGTTACGATTCTTGAAATGCAGCCGTTTATGGACGGACAGATGGATTTTTTTTAACCCCCGATGCAAAAAGAGGGGTGTTATAAGTTTGACCGCTATGTGGCAGTGTGTGTGTGTGCGTGCGTGCGTGAGTGCGTGCGTGCGTGTGTGTGTGTGTCTGTGTGTCTGTCTGTGGCAGCGTAGATCTTGCTTTTTTTTCCAAAAAATATTGTCTCATCCAAACTTTGTCTTGAAAATAACGAATATAACAAAAAAAAATTGGTGCCTATATAGTCGATTGGAAGTTATGCGTGTACATAGTTTACATTAAATTTTGTTTAAATAAATAAAAAAGAGTATTGACTGTTTAAATTAACAGTACTTATATCAGTTATTATCGTCTCGTCATACCCTTATTGTCATCTGTCCAAGCAAATTTCAAACAACATTAAATGACATTTTAAATCTTGTGAAGTTTTTTCGAACACGGAAGTCGCTAACAAGTAACGACAGATGCCTGCCAAAAGTTTAATTAATAGGACACTTTTTAATTCCGTTAGGTTTTTATAATCGGAATTTGAAATTAAACAGACAGTAAGATATTCACGTAATAGAAATAGAAATAAATTGGAGATAATATAAATAAAGTGAATTGGTATCTATCGAAACTAGGTGCAAGAATATAAAAATAGAAGACGAGTTGTTATCCTACTAACACCATTCCGGGAATGGGTAATCAACGGGACAAACTGTTCAACAGTTGGATTGGTGCAGAGGTCAGAATGCCTACATGGATCGGCTGTCTACGTGGCAAAAAGTACAAACGTCAAAATGCGCAACGGTTAAAATGCACACACATACTTGTAGTTTACATTCGACGTTGCGGTACGAGTACAGTCATGGAGTTGTGCACGGGCATCTTAACAGGAACTTTGACCGGGAATTTTGTAAAATCCCGGAGTCTCAATCCAACTATTCCAACTGCCAGACCTAAGGATTCACTCGAGCGTAACCGGAGTAGAAGCTAGTTAGAAATATTTCTGAAAATTTTGAAATACCTCCCGAAGGGTCGGCGTGAACAAATAAAGAACACGACGGCGATATGTTCATTAAAGTGGTTCGAATTCCGTTTACTCCATTAGCCAGATATTTTAATTGTGTGTTGTCCCTTCTGAAAGTTCGCAGCTGGGCCACCGCGATGCTATTTCAAGACAAATTGCTTTCAAACTGATGTTTCCGAAATTCTATATTTAAATTACGATGTTATTTATTACTAGTTTTAGCTCGGAGACTGAATTTAATGTAGAAAACATGGGTAGGTAGATGAATTTCACAATATCTCTTCTTTCGCGAATCCGTCCGCGCAGAGTTCGTTTTTCACTATCCCGTGGGAACTATACAATTTTCCGGGATAAAAACTATCTATATCCTTCTAACCTATGTCCCTCCCCAGGACGCAAACTATCTGTATACCAAATTTCATCTAAATCGGTTCAACGATACATGCTAACGTGGCAAGGTAAATAAAAGCATGTAAAAATATTAAAAACATAATGTACTTTTTTTTTTTATATTACCGGAAGGCAAACGAGCAAGTGGGTCTCCGGGTGGTAAGAGATCACCACCGCCCATAAACATCTGCAACACCAGGGGTATTGCAGATGCGTTGCCAACCTAGAGGCAAAAGTTGGAATACCTCAAGTGCCAGTAATTTCACCGGTTGTCCTACTCTACGCGCCGAAACACACACAGTGCAAGCACTGCTGCTTCACGGCAGGATTAGCGAGCAAGATGGTGGTAGCAATGCGGGCGGACCTTGCACAAGGTCCTACCACCTGCAAAACTTTCTGTGATATTTTACATAACAAAGTAAAAGAAAAGTAATTTTTAACTTTGAACAAACCAAAACCGTTTGACAACGTTACCAATGCGAAAGAAATCACACAGTTTTATTGTTATCGCCGAATACGCCTACTAACAAAGATTAGATAGGAGATAAAACCATCCAGCAGATTCCCATAAAATCCCATTGATGTATATGTACTTACTAGATTACGCCATCCGAACACTCATTGTGTTCCACTGCTTTGCACCTTGCACTGTGCAAAGGACTTTAGTATGACTTTGACATTCATGAGCGGCGGACGAACTAGTTTTTGATTGAGACTCCGAATATAGGCGTGAACCTGCACGTAAGTAACAATTCACTACTCAAGTAAGTAAAATTACATCTTGTACAAGTGATTAAGCAACTAATAATATTGTAATACCACAATAAAAACATTTTTTAAAATAAGACGTAACGCATCGAAGGTTATAAAGTCGTTGACATTACGCCATCTTTCAATCATAGACTAAAACGTGCAGACGATCACATTCAGAATTGGTTGTAGGTAAAAAATTGTGACTGAACATGCATGACAATTCGTTTAATTGCTTTATTTATACCTGTCATTCTTTTTCCATGTACAAATTTTTATGAACGTCAATATGTCACGCGATACGCATTTTAGTAACTGTTTCTGGATATATTTAAGAATAAAACAGTAATTTATTAGAACATGCTTTTTACTTCTCATTTGTCTACATGAATACATTATATATCTATATAGTGACAGTGACAGCGCGCCCAAAACACAGGTTACGTTCGGAAACAGTAACTAATAACATTCAAATCCCCTCCGGCATTCCGAAAATCTTTTTCGCTTTTAAAAAATCTGAAATTTCGTTGAGCAAGCATACATTGCTTCTAAAAAACAAAAAATAATAATAATATAATATTACTCAGTACACCATTTTTGACTATTTTGGGGCTCCGGCAAATTTTAAATTTTCAATAAGGGGTTCCATTGCGATAAAGGCTTAAGAACCGTTGAATTACAGGTTTCAATCACATTTTTAGTGCTTCAGCTTTTTTTCAAAACCTCATTCACTATCTGCCTATTTATTAAGATAATTTCTTTCAATTGATTAAAAAAATGCAGTTAAAAAGTTTGTTTTTTTTTTTCGAAAATATCTATTTTGCCAGATGCAAAATGATTACGTTTCGTAGGTAAAATAGCTGTGTCACGTCTGCGGTGTATAATCTATATAGCGTTGACGTCTTGTGACAGTCCGATATTTGAACATATTGTTGACATGAACGAGCGCATCTAGTAAGTACATATACATCAATGTAAAATCCCAATTTAATCACACATCGTCGCCATATTTCACGCGTATCAAACGTACCCTCACACCTACCTACCCCCAAATTTTATTATCGTGCGATAAATCATATTCAAATGATAATTCAATAACGAAGTGATTTCTGACCCGTGCTATGTGGGGTCGAGATAAAAGAGAGCATAATCCGAATAGGCATAAAATTATGCCGCCACGGCCCGCTTGGGACAGCTTATTTAAGACTAAATTTATGCTTAAATAGATAAAGTCTATACGTTAAAGATTAACGCTGTTGAGAAATATACAGTAGACCCGCTGTTTCTGTGTATAAGTAAAATTATATTTAAACTATAATACAGAGAGGGGCTAAAGTCCATAGCAATGTACTACACTACTTTACCTTGCTTCTCCTTCTCTTTTGTGTATGAAATTTTTTGACAAGCTACCGAAATGCATACAGGAGCTACCCGTAAATGTATAAAAAAGTTAATATGTTGTTGTAAAGATATTATACTATGGTGCAGGGGATTTTCTGTCGCAAGATAGTTTTTTTTAGTACAATTCGTTCTACTAGTGTTTGGAAATATAGTTTGCATGCTTGTAAAAGAAAATTGTACAAATAAATAAGCTTGCCTGATAAGCAACCTTTTATCTCATTAGCATTACCATATGACATTTGATGTACTTAAATATTTGTTTTATTCTATGCAAATAAATCTTCTATCTATCTATCTTCTCCATTAAATTCTGATACGTGTAGCACAGATCTGTGGTGCAGAACCACTGTGTGGTCTAATCAGAGCTGTGGTGTACAATTTTAGCGAAGAAACAAGGTAAATTAGTGTACTTCATAGATGCCGAATATTCATAATAGTAATTAATAATAATATAATAAAATATTGTTTATTCGTATAAAATTGTCACATTTGGTTAGTAATACAATGGAGATGGTGTATATAAAAAAACCGGCCAAGAGCGTGTCGGACACGCCCAGAATAGGGTTCCGTAGCCATTACGAAAAAATTAAGTAATATTTTTCTAAGTATTTCGTATTGTATACGGAATCTTCCAAGTTTAGGTATATTTTATACCTTACGCTGTTATTTACTCATACACTACTAATAATTCTCAAGAAAACTTAGCCGTTATAGTTTTCCTTGGAAGTTTGATATACTGACCACCATCCTGAATTTTTTCAAATTTTTCCATCCACCGGTTTAGATTTTAGAGGGGGGGGGACGCTCGATTTTAATAAAAATTTGCACTTTAAAGTTGAATATTTCGCAAACAAATGACTCAATCGAGAAATCGTTTTAGCAAACCCCTAATGGTTTTAAAATACCTATCCAACGATACCCCACACTATAGGGTTGGATGAGAAAAAAAAAATCACCACCACTTTACGTCTATGGGAGGTACCCTAAAAAAAATTGTTTTTGAATTTTTAATTGTACTGTTTTGTCGGCATGGTTTACTTTTATATCCGTACAAAATTACAGCTTTCTAGCATTGATAGTCTCTGAGCAAAGCCGCGGACGGACAGACAGACAGACAGACAGACAGACGGACAGACAGACAGACAGACAGACAGACAGACAGACATGGCGAAACTATAAGGGTTCCGTTTTTGCCATTTTGGCTCCGGAACCCTAAAAATCACCAGTACGAATTTTGAAAAATTCAATTTTTTTCTAGCCTAATTTAAAGTCTTAGCTCCTATCTTTAACCAATCTTGACACCCGGCAATAGTTATAATATAACGTCTATTTGCAATTTATGAAGCTATCTCGCAGCTGACCCACTGCGATTTTATCTACCACAATAGATTAGTGACTAGAAATCCTAATAGAAGTTATTTATGTGAGCTTACTGCTTATCACTAATACGCTAGAAGCGTGGCCGGTTATTCTATAAAAACAATTTAAATCCAAATTTTAGAACTATAAATTATATTATAATCAATTTAAAACCACAACCCCATTATGCTTGGTTATTACGACCGTCGAGATAAAAATATTGTAATTTAATTTTATGCTGACTGTTATCTAATTTGCGTATAAATAAATATTTGGAAGTATTATTGAATTTCGAGTTTATTGTCTGTGGCGCCGTTTGTGGTGTCACGCTGAGTCCAAGTAGATGATAAAATATGTATAAAAGTGCTAAAAACCGTAGCAGCTAAACAAATTGATCGTCTCTCAAAAATTCTGGAGTGATTTCATAAAGATGCTGTATCGCGTGTAAACGATACTGAGTTTGAGTTAAATAAACCTAGCACAGAATACTCGTACTTGTCTATTTCACAAAACTCGTCATAGGTACCTACCATTAAATTTATTATTCATAACATATAAGTATATATTAGTCAGCATCCAAATTTTGATACTTGAATTGGTATTGATGATAGAATTACTTTTCATTGAATTAACATTTTGATTTTTTTATTTTTTACTAAAGAATAAAATATGGATTTTATGTGATCTAAATTAAAGAATTTTTATTTGTTAGAAGAATACGTAAATCACCTTGGTTGTAAGTATATAAAATATAAAGACTTTAAATTTCAATATTTGAGAAACAGAAGAAGAAAACGCTGTCCTAAATGTGACGAACAAAACATAACATCCACATAAATTCAAGCCTTCTCAAAACTACCCTGAAATTTCGGTCAAGCAAATTTCACTTGGACTAGTAAAAGCAAATGAAGACAAAGCTTTGGCTTCTGTTCGTAATATCGGGTTTCAGTGCAAACACGTTGCCCATCAACCCGGCTCTCGAGTTACGCTTAAGTGAGTAGTCGACCACCGCAGAATATTCCATTAAATTGTTTTCTTTGCTGAACACAATCCGTCTTACACAAGACAAATAATAGCCCTTTAGCGAGAGATAATCGGTAGAGATGCCCCGCTGGGTCTTTGTGTGTTTGTAAATCTATTACAGTGACCTATTTTGCGGCGAATGTTGAGTTCTCGTCTGAAACTTGGTGTGAATAATAGGAATTCTCTGATTTATTTTCGATGGGTTCATTATTTACGTTTTGTCTCCGATCTATTACACGTCTGACTACTGGGATCAGATCTTTCAGGTTAAGAGGAATTGGTCTCTAGTTCCCACGCGGCCCCAGCACTGGTAACTTCACTTATCACTAAATTGCTTCTCAGATGTTGGTAAGGTATATTATACCTTACCTACTTCTGAGAAAGCTATATAGCTTTTCTCATGTTTTCGTTCTCTAAAAAGCTCTTGGTAAATTTCAAGTACAGTGTAATCAAATAAATGACTTACGCATGCTTGTGATTTGGTCATAAGCAAGTTTCATTATTTTATGTGTTCGTAATTTTACTTTTAATTCCTCATAATTTTGCATTTATGCAAATATAAGTCAGACCTCAAAAATTTGTGGAATGGCACAGGATGAACAATGAATATCCTGTCCTAGACCATTTTTATCTTCTCTTAGCCTTTAATTAATGTAACTCTTCTTTTGTCAAAGTCCGTCGTTGCGGCAAGCGGTAACTTGAGACTGCACTTGACTAAGTAAACTCGTTAATTACTAATTTAAAAGCAAAAAGCACAAAAGATGATGAAAAAGAATCACCCCTTTTAAAAGAACTGCTGTTTGAGGACGCCTTTTTCTAGCAAAAAGATCAAGGACAAAAAAGCTTGCCGCTTTACGTTTTGTAATTTTGAAACAAAATTGAGCTGCATCACGCTGAGCGTAAGTGGTTTAAAAAATTGTAGTATCAGACGAATTAATTTTCTTATGCAATTATGTTCTATTTTAAGCAAAAAACATAGTAGGTACTAGAGAATGGTTTTATATGAAATTGCACTGCATTGTTTAAGGTCACTGTGTATAAAAAAGTTTCTCAAAAACAAAACACTACAAAACAGTGTGTATAAAAGACAGGTTTCTCCTTCTTCGCTACTGCCGTCAAAGTGTCATACAAGCTTATTGTTAATTAATCGTCTGTCATGAAATTACTCTAACACATAACGCACCATTACATTCCCATATTCACACTCCAAAAAGGACAATCATCTGTTTAATGACGATACAAATTAATGCCGCGTACGAACTCGAAATAGGTTAACGACCAATAGCCTTTAATTAATGTCATCAGCATTGAGAACAGGCTCTTAGACTATATAAATAGACGGAGTGTTTCACACGGCATTACGATCTTGTAGGTAATTCAATGATATATATATTAACCCCAATTTCCTTGGTTGTATCGCTAGGACGAGCGGCGGTGTTTGGCCGCTGGTAAAAGGAGAGCAACGACGGTTATTGTTTTAGTAACAGTCAAAATGTATAGAAGAATATTAGGTATATAAATTTGACCAGTTAATCTAGTGCTTAGCGATCCTGACTATAAAGCTAGAGATTGCGGCCAAAAATATGTATACACAACCTTAATTTCCAGGCATACAATACAGAAGTATACATATTTTTAGCAGTTTGTCTTTATTCATATCTTTGTTGCTGACTGTGTAGGTACAACTCCACGAACAAAACAAACCACAAAGATCCCATTGAACAGCTACACGGTCCACAGTAACAGCAATAAAGAAGGCTAATTTTATCAACCCTTCCATCGGCGAACCGCGACACCGATAGCATCGAATAATCAACAATATTCATAGACGAGGGTCCAGAGGGACAATTGGTTCGTTAACAGAACCCAAGTAAGGCTAATTGTTGCAAATGGGCGACAGTTAGGCAATAAAAGGCTCGCCTCGAATGCACTTCTGTCTAGTTCCGCAGACGCTTTAAATTCTAGAAATCGAGCCTATCAGATGGTGGCGATAAAAGTATGCGATATAATACCTATGATCTGTTTTAATTTGCAAGTCTTTATCGGTATGATTCCAATGAATGGATTTTAATGAAATTTGATGGGTCAGTTGGATCTTGTTAAAGCATAATGCTACATTATATCTTGATATTACCGCGGGATTGGTATAAAATCCCAAAATATTTGCCGCTAGGGTGAAAGACACGATATTCTTTGCGGATAGGTATTTTTTATGCACCGGGTAATTTTTGGGAATCCTCTCGGGGATTTTTGCCAAATCTCAAAATTATAATTCAAATGCTAATTTCATGGTAAAAGCTAGTTTAGATACGATGAAATACGATATCCTTAACGATTCTGCCATGTTGCAACTTTTAACGTCCGAAATCACGAGTAGACCGAAGTGAGGACCTGTGCGCACGTTTTTCACTTTGATTCTAAATTTGACCACATTTGTCACACGTGGATATTTTAACGTGGTGTCTGTTTTACTTCTTCTCTTAAGATTTGTAAGTATGAATCTTACCGAGTCTATTGGTAGATGAGATGGTAATACAAACTCTCGCAATTTTTGACGAACAAATTTAAAAACAAAATCGAATTCTACAAATTCAAGCCGCGATGTTCCAGCTAAACTTAAATTAGATATTAGAGGCGTTAAAATAGAAAGTATAATATGAACTACATTACTTCAGTATTATGTTCTTTTAGTTTAAAGTAAATTGTTTTTATAGCCAGCGATAAAAAGTTTAACAGTAGATAAGCTCGTCGAGACTCTAATACCCAACTGTATATCACAACTTAGAAACAGTTCCAAGTACAAATCCAAGGGTCATTATCTAACGGCAGTTTACAAGTGGAATCCGACGATAAACATAAAGAGCTTTGTTCAGTTGTCTTTTGCGCTCGTCTGTCACAGGTAAAGCTACTATAAAGCTCCATAGACATAATAATGTTCACACGCGACAAAGTCATGCCATAATTTAGGCGGATGCTCGCTAGCCGGCAAACTTCAGGACACAATAAAGCACTATACGGCGACATTAATTACAAGTTATCGTAAAACATGGAGTGCGCCTCGCCGTCTCACTATAAATAAGTCGAGGGGACATTTGCATGCTTGGAAGCACAAAGAAGTCGATATCGGTACCTAATTATGAATTGTTATAAGACACGATACCACCTGATTTATTGTGTCTTATGGTCGAGTATAAATCCAGGACTGGTGCGTGTTTTATTCTATAGGCGACCGCCAATTCTGAACGCCTGCGGCTAGATGTCGCAAGACCGTGATTAATCTTTGTGCATAATCCTGGATTACATTATTACGGTGCTTTAGTTTCAACATCAGATCCGACTTCAACTTAACAAATGATGCGGGTTTTTAAAGCTACCGGCCAGTAATAATATAGACATTTTCAATTTCAACCAAATCAGTCGAGCGAAAAAAAAAGGGAATAAGCAACGCAACGCCATTACCGAAGACATTGGCTGGGGAAACAATTTTGCAATAATAAGAAGAAAATATTAAAATTAACAGGCACGTTAGGTACATAAATAAAAGAAAATCTGATTGCATTCGCGGTGGCGGGCGGGCATAATTGAAAAAATTGTCTCTTGGATTGTTGGCAACGACTCGGAGTCGGCCACAGTAATAAGATGGGATTACGCCTCCGTGTTATTGCTTGCGAGCGAACCGAGCGTCAGTCAGATAATTTTCCTCGAAGGTTTCTTATTGCAAGTTTTTGTTTTGTTCCGTCTGTATTTAGGCTTACGGGATGAAGGTTAATGAATGCCTTTGAGGATACCCCGTATACTTTGGCAGATGCGTAATAGCCATTAATCAATATTCAGAGCTTCTGATCTTAATCTTCTACTAATTCTACCAATATTATAAATGCGTGTGTGTGTGTGTGTTTTTGTTTTGTTGTTATCACAAGATATTTTTTTATTCCGATATTCTCACGGAAATTTCTCACGGAGTCCAAAAATCCCACCCAGACAAAATTTTACAATGGTTTTTCAAACAGTGTAAATAAAACCGCGGTGTTTTTTGAGAATTCACATGGGAATTGATTAAAATTGTGGAATTTCGCCAGTGTCAGAATTTTTCACGCAAGCGTAGCCACGAGTAGGGCTAGTTGAACATAACACAATCAAAAAGGTACTACACTGACAATAAATTCTAAAATAGGTCACAGTCTTTCATTGTGTGGACCGTAATTAGAGATAAATTTAAAGCTCTTTTATGAGCGGTTCTCATCATGCCTCATAAATATCAAAACACGTGTTGTGAAGGAAGTGGGCCAACACACAGCTGCCAAATATGTTCCAGCAGTGTCAAACAACAGCATGATTTCAACTGAAATATGACTGAAATCGTGATTCCCTGTTATGACATGGTTATTTATTATACATTTATAAGGATAATTGATCTCTTGCTGACCTTCGCAATATAGCTGGCAAGAACTGGATGAGAGTGTCCGAGGATCGAGGTCAGTGGCGTGCCATTGGAGAGGTCTATATTATGTCCAGCAGTGGACAAAGATGGGCCGATGCTGATGGAACTGTCATTGTTTTTCTTAAAAACATTTTTTTTTTTATATCTTGATCTGGTCACGGATATGCCTCTACCCGATAGTTGGACAAATCATTATACTGGATGAATCGGGAGACATGAGCAGAACAGGACGAACACCCTACACCCTCAGTAATTGATTTCGGATCATTCACAAGCATACATTAAGTAAAAAACATTAAATTAAAAAAAATCAAAAAGCCGACTGTCTTAAAAACTAAAAGGAAGAAAATAAGTCTAGTGGTCTAGAAAATTGTCAAGTAGCTAATTTAAAGTTCAACAGTCGGGACCCCTTTCCAAGAACTTTTGAGCTTGTTACGATTTAAGAGCGTTAATACCTGCTGAGATTTCAACGTTGCATTTTTGTTAGTTTTTCTCGATTATTCCATAAAAATTGAATGTTCTGTTGAACCACTGGTCAACCGGATGGTAAATGATAATCGCTTACCATACACCAGTTTCAGACATTATGCTAAGTTTGTACCCAAAGCATCACAAAATAATATGAATGCATGTTTGACGTGCGATAAACCTCCCATCCAATCGTTTAAATCTATTTTATTAACAACATAAAATACGCGCGTCTCAGTCCCAAACATTATCCAACGGAAATTAATACGAAGCCATCAATTTATCTTATGCTAATCGCACATTGTTCTTTCTTTAGAAGTGCTATTTAAAAGTTGTCCCCGGACATTAATCTATACAAATGGTGACATTTGCTCATAGAAAGTAGCCAATTTAAATACAGTTAACAACAAATTCCTCGCATTAGTAAAGTAACACCCACGTGAGCAACGGACAGTCAAATTATACTCAATTATAAGCTCGATAAGGTAAATTACATGTTTCTATTTCGCTCAGTTAACAAATAAACATCGAAGCGCGAATAAAAAAAGCCTAGAGAAAAAATTCTACTTACTTGAAGAATGAAAAAGACGGAAAGAAAATATAACTGTCGTTATAATGAAATAAAATGGCCTGTATCTTCTGGAAGAACTTTGGCACTTAGTAGAAATACTTACTAAAAATACTGTCTTCTGAAAAAATCATCGGCAGCTACTATCCGCCAATTTCATTAATGCTTGGTTTACATTATTCCAGTAATCTCGTGCCAGTAGCGATACATTGCGGGGTCACAATCCAAACGAGTTACATAAGATTGATCGAGCACCGCAGTGACATGCTACTGGAACGATTTTACTGGAATAATGTGAACTGGGCATCAGACAAGTAATTACACATTTTTTCACTAAAATAATTTTCTACGGGTAAAATTGTTAAAATAAGGCAATGTTGCAATATTTATTTTGAGGATTTTTTTTATGCGACTGAAAGTTACGTTGTCTCTTCAATAACAAAGTTATCAGAAAAGCTTATTTAATTTCACAAAAAATCACAAACAATTTCTTTTACTCAGTACTTAATAATGGTTTTGAATATTTTAATAATTCTTTTCAGTTTTGTCTTTACAAAATCACATTTGGTTTGCTAATGGCCAGTGATTTATCTCAAGCCCGTTCTGTGCACGCCCAAATTGTTTAATGCTTGCTTATATTTACTTTTGCCTCGGCTATGTTAAGAGGATTATGGAAATAATGTGTTATTTTACCCGACCGCCCGAAGAAAGGTTATATTTTTCGAGCGTATGTATGTATGCATGTATGTCCATCTCTTTGGACCTCACTGCAACCTAAATTGCTGGGTGGATTTTAACATAAGAGGTATCATTAGATTTGTCATAACTGACTAAGTGATACAGGGTATATAATATTTCAATATGACTTCTGTGAAAAAAATATGGCGAAGGAATAAAAAAAAATGTATTGTAACAATATGGGTATGAAATGAAAGCTAAATAAGTCCACTCTAAATAATATAGTTTATAATACTTTTAATTTTCCATTTTCACAGAAATATCATAAAAGTATAAAATTAAACATTAAATAAAAAAAAATCAAAATCCGACTTCTTTGAAAACGATAAGGAAGAAAATAAATCTAGTGTTCTAGAACTCTGTCAAGTAGGTAATTTAAAGTTCAACAGTCGGGATCCATTTAAATCGTAACCAGCTTAAAAATTTTTGGTAAGCGGTCCCGACTGTTGAATTTTAAAATAGCTACTTGACAGAGTTCTAGACTACCGTAAACTGCTTCAACTTTGCCCTTTGGCCCCAACATTGCCTGATTTGGTTTAAAGTCGATAACTCAGCACCCGTATAGGTTTTTAAACTTTTATCCTCGTAATAATATCCGCCTAAATATTGACTACTTTGTATTTTTTTTCTCTGTGTTTCTGTATCGCTTACTATTTCTGGTGTATAATAAAGAGTCTTTGTATTGTATCGTATAATAATTCCTTTATACCTAGATAAAGGTTTAAAAACTTATACGGCTAAGGGCCCGTTGTTTGATCAGTAGTTAAAGTTACTATAGTTAAATTTCCGTTAAAATGTGTTAACTATTGTTATTTTTGCCATACATTTTGACTATTAGTTAATTTAACTAATGATCAAACAACAGGCCTTAAGTTATCGTCTCTAAATCAAATCAGGCAATGTTGGCGCCAGAAGGCGAAATTGAAGCAGTTCACGGTATAAGAATTATTTTCTTTCTTTTAGTTTTTAAGGAAGTCGGGTTTTTTGATTGTTTCTTTGCTACCGTTATTGAGTTAAAGCTAACATAATTTACAAAAATACTAGCTTTATGCGTCATGCCCATGGCTTCGCTTTCGAAGAATAAAAATAAACCTTGTTCTCTATCCCGTGGGAATTAAGAAAAATCTCTTGCACCTTTTCTTCTTCTCTTTTAAAATATGGCTTCTGTCCTAATTAATAGGACAATTTCGCCAGTGTCTAAGTATTCTCTTTCGAGAGGCAACGTTGTACGGTCTTGCACCCTATGGTACTCAATTCATGGCACATGACTACCAAATTTTCAGACTACCTTATCTCTAGTAGTTTAACCTGGGCATTGTTTCTAAATTAGTTCGTCACTCATTCATGCTTTTTTATACTATCCCAACCTATATACGTTCCACTGCTTGGCACAGGCCTCCTCTCAGAGTAAGAGATCTTAGGCTCTAGCTTTCACGCAGGCCCAGTGCGGATTGGCCCCAAATCATTCTAAAGACTTTATACTTAAGGGTGTTTCATAAAACAAATTGATGATCAAAAAGTCACCTTTAAATTAAATTAGCTTTTATGAAAAATAAAATTGGTACTTAGCATGTTAAGGTTTAACAACGCAACTTCAATTTGAACAAACACGCAATTCTGCACTTTATTACAATTAAATACAACAGAACTGCTCGTTTGTCTGCTATTACATAAAAAAAAGAATTGGATTTGAACTCATAAATCGAATTCAATAACCTCTTTTGACTTTTGAAAATTGGTAACTTTGACATTCAATAATTTACTACCACACGATGTTAGCTGATTCAAAATCACATTAATTATTGACAACAAAAACAAATATTACAAACACAAACTCACATAAGATTATCTTTTTCTAGCTATTTTTAACGTGTTTTTGTTTCAATATGTTGACACCTCAATTTTTGGGATAATAATGGAACCATCGAACAATGCGATGATTTCACCAATGTCGAGATTGGATAAGACACGCCAGACGCCCTTGTTACCGTGGTCACTCTCCTAGTCCCATGAAGGGACCAAGGGGAATAAAAATCCACGTGGCCCTTTTCAGCAATATTATGCTGCCAAATAACGAGGTCTCAAAATAGGTAGGTTAGGCTAGTTAAAATAATCAAATGTCACTACACTGAGCAACTCACTATTTATAGTCATCCATTCAGTTTATATTACTACGAGTCATTTTTTTTTAACAAAGGAAATGCAGGGCAATGTTGACACCTGCAATTCCATCAAGTTTGCCTACCATTAACACCTCATTGCAAATTCTTGAAGCCGAACAACTTTATCATTCCACATCAAATAAATCCGCAAGGGTGGCACATGGTGGAAATTTTAACGATTCCAACGGCCATCGCAACGCAGGGTGAAAAAATTAAAAAGAATGGCTAGGAAACGGTCCCCGTTTTGCTTTTTAATTTTCCGTTCGCCCGCCGGCTGGGTAGGGCTTTTACAGTTTGCGGCTGATTCAATCTGCGCCTGTTCAAGTCGAGACGTTGTGTGAAAAATTGAATTTTTCGCCATTGTGCGGAATCATCATCATCATCATCTCGGCCGTATATACGTCCCACTGCACGAGCACACTGAGAGTCTCAGAACTTCCGCACAAAACAGAATTTCTTCACATGTGTCTGCAGCAGCTCACGATTTATCTATGTGTTTCATGGTAGATATTTAATACTAGCTTTTGCCCGCGGCTCCGCCCGCGTGGTATTCGGTTACCGCGCGCTGTTCCCTCGGGAACTGTGTATTTTTCCGGGATAAAAAGTAGCCTATGTCACTCTCGGGACCATAAACCATCTCTATGCCAAAAATCACAACGATCCGTCGCTCCGTTACTGCGTGAAAGCGTAACAAACAAACTCACTTTCCCCTTTATAATAGTATAGTAAGGAAGGATTAAAAGAAAAACGAAATTAATTATGTAGGCACAGTAAATGCTAAGGGAGAGGCGGATATCAAGCTCGAAGGAATTGTAACTAGACTGTTCAGTCGTAAAGCGAAGCTCCACATAACCCGGATACACACTCCCAGCAATTGTAGGACTTAGATCCAACTGGCAAAGTTAGACGCGCCATCTAAAAGCAGGCGAGGCGCACGACGAATGTTCAAGTCTAATGAGATTCCTCCGATGTTATCTACAGTGACAACGGATCCCGATTTGAGGTCACCCGATCCTTTAAGATTGAGCAAGATTCAATTTGCTAAAACAAAAGTAATACTTTTATCTAAATCCTCTAAATTTATTAAAGAAAAGTTTTTTGCCTCAGATATTTTTCACATAGATTTCTTTTCAGTTATTCAATTTCGTCGACTTTAATTCAGTCTCTTTATAAACAGTGACATTTGAAGGTGAACCATTAAACCGATTACTTTGATAATCTACAGCCAAAATAGATATTTAAGTCTATCCAAAAAATGTATGTCTCTTTAAAACCACGCCGATTCAATAAATAATTGTCAATAATGTCAACATGACGTTATCTCGTTTTAAAATAAATAAGTTTGATATTCTGCAATCGGTTAAACTAATTAATTATAATATAGTCAATCACATAACTCACTAATTGAATTTGTCAGCCGGTAACGGACTTCTAATAACACGTGGGTCGATAAAGCGATACCGATGCCCATATATCAGAAGCCTGAATTCTTAAGTCCATCACACTCCGCCTAAAAAAACTTGGCAAATGTTCGCAATAACTCTTGACTTAAAAAAAAGCGGAACTCGCTTGAGAATTTAAATTCAAATCACAATACACGAAATAGCCCGGGGGCAAACGTTTAAAATGTACGAGTATACCCGCCTAATTTCATAGGTCTGAATTTGGAACAACTTCGGATGCCTTCATGTACTTAATCGTTTCTAAGGCGGCGTCCTGCGCTGGGAGGTGTCAACGTACACTAATATCCAATTAATATGCCGTTTCATTCGAGACCTCTCAAAATTTATTGTGAACTAATGGAATATATTCTCATTAGTTTGACACCCAATGCCGTATTATAAGCTGCCCGATCATTAGATACCACTGATAAATGGCGATAGCACCGAATCGAAATTGAGATATTGACCCCGTCTGTACATTTTTAAGGCTACCGTTGGTACCTATGGCGTTTTTATTTTTGTCGGTTAGCAGTTCCTTATCAGATATTCGAATGCAGTTAAGTTGTAATGGTTTAAGTGGGAGTCACCGGTGAGGAACTGGCCGAAAGGCGGCGTTTCCTTTTGACTGGCCCCCACTTTATTAATGGCTAGTGTAAAGTTAAACAATAATAGCCTTTTAATGTTTGTCATTCCGTGTCACTACGCAGACAATGGGTGTTTGTCTCAAGCTTACAAAGTTCGTCTTTTGTATTCAACAAGTATATTTCTATGTACCATTGACTTAATAATTTCTCAATTTGAATAGATTTTAACATAATCTACGTATAACTGTACTGTATAATGCAAATGATTCAATGAATACAGAGCGATCTGAATCACGTAATATTTATGTGCTGAAGGCCCCGAATTCGTTTGTTTTTATTATTTCTACCCAATAAGATTGTGTTCGATAATATAATGCAAATAAAGATATGAATATAAAACTGATTTCAGAGATAGAACACGTCCACTCATCGTAAAAACAGACTCGGTTTTACGATCGCATAATTATTTCAAGTCTAAAGCTTGTACGAGATAAAGCAATCGATTTTTACGAGCAAAGGACCAATATGGGCGTCCAATCCGCGGGAAGCTAGGAAAGCCGGTATAAGGAGAAAAGGTCAAAAAAACAGAGCAAGAACAGTTTAATTCTTAAATTATTGACGCAATAAAAAACAACGCGTCGGTAATGTATTCAAACTGTGACCGAGAGCTGTTCCGATCGATGTTTATGTTAATTTCTGAGACTCCTTCCACATTGAGATGTTTCGTATATTTATGTCAATACTTTTGGACGTCCACCTACTGAGACGCTTAATTATTGATTTAATTATCGAAAGCCGCTCGTTCGGTTTTATTTTGCGAGAAAATAATGGCTTATTGACAGTTAATACACGTAATGGGAGCATAAATTAGAATAAACTGCTGCTTACTAAATGGATGAGCTTTTCCCGTAACCAGTTCCGTCGTAGAATGTTTTATTGTTTCTTTAGTGATAGAATACGTCGTTACCAGACATTTTCAATGTTAATCCTTTTGCTTTAATACAAAAAGCGCCTAAGTCAACGCCCAATTATTATTGAGAGTTTACTTGTCGTTATATCAAACGGCATTGACCGAAAATACAATTATTCTTCTTCAGATATAAAATAAAAACGAGTAGAAAAAAAAACCAACGATTAATTTCAAACTTTAAGTCACAATGGTTAAAACGTTTTTCGGCCTTTGAGCCTTCAAGTAGCTTTAAAACTGCGTGTTTAATGTTTAATTAATCTAAATTTTGTTGAACGAGCAAATGACAATGACAATTTGTTACTTATTTGAATTTTCTCCGAATCTTTGACAACATCGTTCCTATAAAATTACATCTAAAGAAGCTAAATACTGCGTCTGAATCTGTCTGTTCGTGACAAGACAGAGCCACGTTAAACTTTCGTGTATCATCTTAGGCCTCATCTTCGCCTTCCATCAAGCGAGATTGAGGCCAAACTTAAGCCTATTTTTATAAAAAAAAACTTTTGAAACAATAAAAAAATGCAGCGTGACAAACTAGTCTATTAATTTGCACAAAACAAAATGACAATCGACTATAAAGTCAAACAAAGTTCGTACAACTTATGGAGTACCAAACCGTCATAAATTAGTAGATAATAGACAAAAGACAACGCAATGTGCCAGTTTCTGGGTCATTAGGGATGTGGGTCTGTGCTCCAACTAGTCAGGTACAGAAAAAAGTTAACAAAAGCCATTATTGTATTAGAATGGAAATTGCTACCGTGTTGGGCCAAAACTAACAGAATAATATGGCACGCTTCTAACTTTAGATGATGTTAACATTTAGATACGTAACCCAACGGCGTTTATGGGTAACAATTTTACTTTGACTTTTTTAAATTGACTTTAACTTTGTATGAGGTATACGTTTGTATTATGTATTTAAGTATTTGTCTATCTATTTAAGTATATTTATCCATGGCCTAATCCTACCCATAACATAAAGCTTTGCTTACTTTTGGACTACGTCAATTTTATTGTTGTCAAGTGTCGCGTTATATTATTTATTTTGTTTTTATTTTATGAGATAAATAGAATAAGATCGTGTTTGGTATTCGCAGATATTATGATTTGATTTAAAAAATAATGTATCTGGACACTGCCAGCATCCTATTATTTTTTCATTTTCAACCTCAAGTTAATCAGATAATCAAATTAGAATTTAAATATTTTAGAATATTATTTCTCTTTCTTGTTTAATGATACTAAAAGTTAAACTTGTCTAATGTGATATTTCATCTAACCTTCCGGCACTCAAAAGTCTTACTGCGAAAGCAAACAGTGTGTCATTAGGTTTTTCTGAGAAGGTTGTAAAAAGGCGACTGTTTCAACCGTTTCCATCCCAGTATAATAAGTTTTTATGCTTTGCAATGCAAGGATAAGTACGTTTTCTTATACATTGAAGGCACAGTACACAGAGTAAAAAGCTTCATCAGTTTACTAAGTGAAATAGTTGAAGTTGCGATTTGTACAAAGGTAAACCAAAAAAGAGATTGCGACCAAATTTGTCAAAATGTTGTAAATAATGAAAACGGGTTTTAAAGAGAAAAGACGAGGCCTTTCCCTAGTGAGAGTCATCTTTATAAGTTTAATTAAAAACATAAAGTTATATAATGGTTGGTGGTATTATTGTTTCATTCAAGGTAAGAAAAGCATACTTCTACTTTTGGATCAAAATACAGAAGCAAGAGATTTTTAGTGCGCTATCAAGATAAGACAAACATAAGTGATTTCAGAAAACAAAAATTACAAAAAACTAATAAATATATAGAAGTCAAACAACCAATTCAACATGGTGTAAAGTATTGTTTAATTATTCTGTACAAATATTACATAGATACTCTTACGTTTACTTTGTCATGTTTGACTTATATGTATTGTTTTCAGATGTCTGTGTGAAGTTCAAATTGTCCTCTACTAAAAAATTCGAGCTTGAAATTATATTATTATTATCATACTGTTTCGCACCAAAGTTACTGTGTTCTGGTTTAAGCTCGTTTCAATGTTGAATGTGGTGTGAAACGCGTAGTTTTGTCTTCAGTATTGTTGTTATTTGAATAAGTAGTGAAACGTTTTTATTATGCAGCTACTGTTAAAACTGCAATGGCTTCCAGAATGCTTTGTCTCTCAAATGTTTAGTGCCTTCCGTTGTTCCTTTGTTACTTAGAAGCTAGTAATGCCACGTTTGGATCGCAAACTGCTGTTAAATTTCTTCATCAGTTTTGTTAGTGGTGTGAAGATATTGTCAGTTGTTCGTACGTTTATATTTAAGTGAAAATTCTTTCCATGTCGGTTGTTTTCACAAATAATTTTTGCAGAAATTAATGTTAGCAGAATTTTGTTTGTACCTATTGGACTCTGGAAAATTACTTTTGTAAAGCAATGTTCGTAATTATGTTTTGAAAGCATTTACAGATTTCTTGTGGCAGACAGTAGTTATGTTGGTAAATATACAAAAATAAATATTAAAAGCGAATGCACTATTTAAAGTTATCCCTAAAGTTATACCATTTTTTTACAAAGCAAACCATCCGCCGGCGGCTTATTAAAGTTTCAGTCACGGCCGATTAAAGCCATAATTTAATCGAGTTTCTAGAGATTGAGTCATTTTACTTCGAATGTTTTAGTAAGTAGATATAACATACCTAAAGCCGCTATACCTGGCCCGCCTGTCATTCCCACACGTCTTCTACAACTGACATGTGTCATTCTAATAGGATTAATTTGACAACAAGTTTAAGAATTCAAATTTTAAATTTGATTCCTATTTCACAATTACAAGTTTTTTCGGCGTTATAAAAAGGTGAAGCAATGGTATGCGTGATAATGTTTTTTTTGTCAGAATTGAGTCTAAATTTATTAAGAACTAGCTTATGCCCGCGACTTCGTCTGCGCGGATCTAGGTTATCGAGCGGTGGCGCCCTCCATCGGAATAAAATGTATCCTATGTTCATCCTTGGGGTTCAAACTACCTATATTCCAATTTTTATCAAAATCGGTTCAGTGGTTTCGACGTGAAAGCGTAACAGACAGACAGACAGACAGAGTTACTTTCGCATTTATAATATTAGTAGGGAAGTAGGGATAAGCTTAAAAAATAACTTAGATCGAATACATCATAAATATGTATGTAGGTACCTACCTATATAAAAAAATACATAACACAATAATGGTTTATTTAATTTGATTAATATTGAAACTGTCGATGAAATTATAACTACATAGAACGAGTATGATTGTTTAAAATAAACTCAACCTAAGCCAATCTGTACAATTCATGATTATAAACAGATCGTCCAAAAAACCTCTACATAACAGTATCGATTATTCCAAGTATTTAACTATTTTGAGATTTGATACGTACACTATACTAGTTTATATTTTACCAAATTGTTAACAACTTTAATAAGTACATATTTTATTTCCTTGATTTTTCAATATCTAGCAACAGTTTACTTTCTGTTTACTCTTTTTAGTCTTGCTTATTCAATTGCAAGGAAACTTTGTTGACGTTCCCTTTGATCGATAGCGTGTAGGTAGACATGAAAGAACTTAACTGAACTCGCTCCGTTAAAGTTGAAAAAAAAAAAGCTTAGGTTGCAGACTTTATTTAAGAAGTTATTGAAAGCTAAAAGACGTAAACTGACTTAGCTTTCTGTAAAAGAAAACTCAAGATGCGTTTGAGAGCTAAGACAGATAGACATGGCGTCAAACTTATAAAAAGCTTTATAGTTAAAGTTATGTTCATCATAATGCAGGCCTAGTTTATTCGTTGTTAAAAGTGATGGTGTTTATACGATGGAGTAACACAATTTTATTAGGTCACACCAGAGGAAACCATGTCTTTGTATGGTTACAAAGATCTAAATTAGTGAAGTTTTTTTTTTTTTTTATTCAACTGGAAACGAGCATGTGGGCCTCCTGATGGTAAGAGATCACCACCGCCCATAGACACCTGCAACACCAGGGGATGCGTTGCCAACCTAGAGGCCTAAGATGGGATGCCTCAAGTGCCAGTAATTTCACCGGCTGTCTTACTCTCCACGCCGAAACACAACAGTGCAAGCACTGCTGCTTTATGGCAGGATTAGTGAGCAAGATGGTGGTAGCAATCCGGGCGGACCTTGCACGAGGTCCTACCACCTGAAATAGTAGGTATGTAATATGCTTAGTAATTCGGCCGAAAATATTCTATCATTTTATAAAATACTAGTTGTTACCCACGACGCTCGTCCTACCAAATATACACAAAAAGGAACATAAAAATCAGTCAAGCCGTTTCGGAGGAGATTGGTCACATATACTGTGACACGAGAATTTTATTTATTAGATATATAGCCAATACACATAATAAATGTAACATAGTATATTGTCTAATTCATTTTCGAAGTTTTTTAAACAGCTTTTGTAGTTACATTTCTTTTTCTTCTTTTTCCGACCCAATCCCCAGTTCAACTGAGATTGGCCCCAAAAATCCTTACAACTACACGTTTTTGAATTCTGTAATTAATATTGGAAGTCACTTCTAGAAAATTCTACTTCTCTCCCGTGAACCCTGTATACAATTTACCGACGCAATACTACGGTGGCTGAGTGCTTGTGATTAAACAATAAATCGTCGTGAACGCCTTAAGAAAGCTCAGCTGGTTGATTCAGGTCAGGAATTACTGTAAGGGAATAAAAACTCGTTAAAGTTAACCGTGATTCGTACGTGTGAATTAAAGTTTACGTAGGGAGCTGAAAATGCATCTTAAACTTAATAACGACTAAGAATATGACTAATCAATGCCATGCACTATTGCAGGCCTACAATAGCAAGTAGCAAGGGGCTGGAGAACAAGAAGATCACTAATCCATTAGATGGCCTATTAGTTTGATTGACCTATGGCTTTTCAAGCAAACGATCGAAGTTTCGAGGCCGAATCCGTATCGTAAAAAGTCGATAGACCTTTTCGACATTAATATGCGAAATTTCATTTGTAATTTGACCAGGAACTTCACGGTTAAGGAAACCATGAAGCAACTTGCACATACCTGCGAAGTAATTCAATTCATCACCGAACTCACTTGTAAACAATAATCCTGAAGCTTACGCCTGATTTAAACCTGCTACCAAAATCGTGCAAGTAGCAATACATTGCGTCGCTCAATTGACCACTTGAAACTCGATCTCTATACGAACCAGCAATCGAATTCGACTCGTAACTTTTTACCCACGACGGAACGGAGAAGGTATATGCGTTTAGGGTGAGAGGTTGTTTGTTTGTTTGTTTGTTTGTTTGTTTGTTTGTTTGTTTGTGCGCAAACGAATGTTCACATTTATCTCCAGAACGGTTTGACTAATTTAGATGCGGTTTTCTGTAATGGCTTTGTAATTTATCGACGGTGGTTCTTAGATAGGTGTTATGGCGTTTATCCGCCAGGGGGCGCTACAATAATCATTTTTCACTCGAAAAATGACCACCGAATGTTCACAATTATCTTCAGAATGGATTGACTGTTTTTAATATAGTTTTCCGTAAAGGATTTTATGTTTATCTAAGATGGTTCTTAGATAGGTGTTATAGTATTAACCCGCAAGGGGGCGCTACAGTAAACATTTTCCATTTAGCTCTAGAAAGGTTTGACTGTCTTTGATGTGGGTCTTTTTAAGGGGTTTGATGACTGTCTTTAATAGTTCTCGAAAGGCGTTCACATGTATATAAAGGTGGGCGCACGGCAGTGCCCCCGCCAAGACAAACAAAAAGGAAGACGGGACACTACCTACCTATTTTCCTACCGTTTCTTCTTGATACTAGTTTTTATTTGACCTGCAATGTAAGTATGTAGGTACCTATGTAAATAATATACATATTATGTATGTTTGTATGCATGTGAGGGTCTTGCAAGTTAAATTGCCACACTTTCAGCTATAGTATTGACTTGAAATTTGGCATACTTATGTAAATCTGGTAACAATACAATAATCTGGTAGTGACATCCTGGTTATGTAGTCAGGATCGTCTCCACAGAAAGAAACTCTTCAATAGTTTGTTTGTTTGTTTGTTTAAACTCTTTATTGTACAAAAAGGAAATAGGTACAAAAAATAACACACAAAAGAAAGTGCTAAGTACAAAGGCGGACTTATCCCTGAAGGGAATATAAGGAATAATATTATTTATTTATTTATTTATTTATTATTTTAAGTAGGTCCATCAGAAAGTCTGACCGATACGAGTATAGTGAAAAATTTTGGGCTAGATAATGTCATGGAATAGATCTATGAACGGCCAAGCTATACTTTTTAAATCAAGATGTAAGGCTAATAAAGTCAGGGCTCAGGCTCCATTTCCACCAGCGATGTGCGAGGATGTGTTGCAAGGAATGTGTTTTTTATGAACCAATAGAAACATTTAATTTTCCTTGCTTCGCTCCGCTCAGCTTCCGCCAGAGATGAGAGCCAGGATAGGGAAATGAAACGTTTCTATTGGTTCATGAAAACACATTCCTCGCAACATATCCTCGCACATCTCTGGTAGGAACGCAGCCTCATGCAGCCACTTGGCTTTTCCTAGCGTTTTGAGAACCTTTTTAAAACTTAAGCGTTACTTATGAGCTTGTTAGTAAGTTCTGTGTATATTAGCCTCTCATTTTACATAAAATGTTTTAGTGAGATGAATTACTTCTTTAAAAAGTTTAAAATAAAAATAAAATTAAAAATTTTGAAAAACCCACGACGGTTCCTATAGAAAAAGGTTTAAATAATTTTTATGAACATCCCCCGACTAAAAGTGATTACAGACGCAAAAACATCCGTCGGGGGCTGCCATTGCACTCTGCACTCTCTGTTACATTTCAATTAAAATGTTAAGAAAAGCTACTACAAACAACTATCTTTCTCTCATAGTGCATTCCAAATACAATTTTAATTAATCACAAATTCATACAACTACAGAATATTAGTTCATTTCGGGGTTAGTAATCCAATGCTATTTCAGTTGCAATGTTAAGAAAACTACCATGAATATCTTTGTCTCATAAAGTAGGTACATTCCCCACACAATTATACCTAATTCATCACAAATTCATACAATTGCAAAATATAAGTTCATTTCGGTGCAGGTAATGGCAGCCCCCGACGGATGTTTTTGCGTCTGTAATCACTTTTAGTCGGGGGATGTTCATAAAAATTATTTAAACCTTTTTCTATAGGAACCGTCGTGGGTTTTTCAAAATTTTTAATTTTATTTTTTTTAGGTCTAAATTTGGCTTAAGAGGAGGCCCGTGCTTAACAAAAGAACGTATACAGACCGGAGACACAGTATCAGTAGTATATGTGTGTTCTTACAGTGTGGAGGTGGAGGAACTGCATGAACACTCATATCTTGCATAAACGTAGCTATCATAAGGTCGTGGGTGAGCAAAGTACTTATAATTTTTTAGTTCATTGGTTAAAACCGCATTTAAATAAATACATAATAATAATCATTCTTTATTTGGAACGATAGCACTTTGGTATGTGTTGTGCGTATGTGTCGGTGTGCAATAAACAGTTATTGCATTGTATTGTAATACATTAAAAATCCGTTTGAAAAATCTAAGCGTACCTATTACAGACGACAGGAAGTGGTTTTTTTTACAATATCAAGTTTTGCACAAAGCATCACTTGAAGAAACTACTTTGACTACTGATTAGAATGTGCTTAGAATAACAACAAACTGTTCAAATTGCGTGTAATCGGTGTTTGAAGTACATACAAAGAACAAAACAATAAGTAACATTTTTAAAATGCATGTAAAGTAAATTTCACGCTTTTAACATGTCAATTGAAACAATGAGACAAAGAAAAAGCTTTGTAATATGCTACAATGGGTATGTACAACACAAAAATAGCAGTGTGAAGATACCCCCTGCTGGACTAATTTCCTTTTTTTAGATAGAACCACCCCGATGCATCAGATTTTAGGGCACTGCCAAAGGTTTCTCAGTTTTATTTTTCGTAACATGAAAAGCAATTTTTCGAAGTTTTACGAAGTTTCGAGTGAAATGAGAGTCACAAAAAAAAAACAACGTGTTTACTACAAAGTGAGTAAGTAGGTACCTACATATATTCTAACTAAAAACTAGAAAATAATTCGTATCCTTTGAGTGTAAGAATGTATTTATACGATGTTTTATCTACTTTTAATTTTACAGCGCATTGGTCTCTAACTGTAATGCTGTAAAATTTTCTTGGAATAAATAAATAAATAAATAAATAATAATAAATAAATCTAAAATATTAATAGCCAAATTTGGCTTTTTTTATTCACTGCGACATAAAAGAGCAAGAAAGGGATGAAAAAAAAAATATAGTAAAACTGTTGCTCTGTCCTATTCATTCGCCAAAAATTGGACAGTTTAAAAAAAAGTGCGCTTTCCTTTTCTTTATCAACGGAACCATCGACAAGCAGCATCATACGCGCTTAAACTCGGAAGAACACATTTTTTTAAGTCAAAAGGCATTCATAATTAATTAATGGTCGTTGAGCGTATCGGACACATGGCGGGGGCAAATGGGACGGATGGCCACATTCCATTGTCGTGTAACTTACGCACATCGTTCATCACGTTGACAAGCGTTAATCCAGTTTCCGGGGGTCCTACCATGATTTTGAAGTGAGATTTGCAGCTTCCATGCGAGTAACACTATGGATTACTAGACTTACTAGACTATCAAAATTATGGGGTATATTTTTGTAAATCACGCTTAAAAAACAGCTCGAAAATAGGTTTGTGTACTGCTACTAAACTGCAATGCGATCAATGAGCCATATATAGGTACATAGCTTTTAGAGTAAATGTTGCAAATTTTGTTGAATTACTAAAAATACTTAAATTGAGATGGAAAACGTTATTCTGCGTAAAAATTTAATCTGATAATCGTTTGTTAGAGAAACACTAGATCCATTTACTCGTAATATAGCTAATACGAACTAGTACATTCGTATGGCATTATACCACTAGTGTCCTCCGTTGTCACTAGTGTTCACTTTGTCGATTCATCCTTTCTTTTCTGACTGACTTGCAGTAAGAAGAAGAAGCATGTAACAGCGGGTTATTCTAGAATAATACTGAGTAGAACCGAGAACCAATAGTACCGGCCGCGTTCAAAACGCTCCTCCCCCCGCTAAATCTCGATGACAAATAGTTGCGTAAATGATAGTGTTCGCTCGTTCGTGTACGTCGCTCGAGAGCTCTGTTTTTGTTGTTTGATGTATGCCTGCGCTTTTGTGCAATGTCCGCACCTATTGTTTGACAGGAGGCACGGATAGCGCGGTTTTTGCGTTTACGCGCCATTGCGTTAACCCTCATGTTGTGGGGAACAAAATTAGAATTCGAAGGTACTGGTTTCTGACGGAATTGGAAAGTTAAATTTAGATTTAGAGAATCTGTAATAGTTGAGTTGGTAACGATGCCCCAAGTAGGTAATAAAGTTCTAAAATCGTACTTTAAGAAAAAAATGTGCAATATCGCTTCAGGCCTGATTAAATACGGTAGAGTCATCAAAACTGTTTCATTTTGAAAGTTTACATCGTTTGTTTTGATGTATTTTAGAAGTGGGGACGCTTATTCCGTGTTCTTTGCATTTAATTTTTTTCTTAAATAAACATAAATGATCGTAAAATTTCAAATGAAGTGCGTATTCATCTAATTGAATCATCTGCATCTGTACTGGTATAAGTGTGACATTCTTGGAACCCGTTTTATTAAAGCACGTTTATCATAATCAAAATGGGCTTCCGAGAGCAAATTCCATAGCGGCGTTATCGTGATGTACATTTAAACCCTTTCACGGTCTACAATCAGATAAACCGACACCTGGTGGGATGGAACTATCGGGCCCACACGCCATGTGGAAGTCGATGACAAGGACTAAAGTGTATAATTAATCATTATTCCCCAAATAACCCCGAAAGTGAAACAACGTTCGTAATGATGAACGCCCGCGGGTGGTTTTTTGTTTGACCATACGTTTCCTGTACTTATTCCGTGAGGTTCTATTAATCAATAAAACCACAGAGTTGAAAGGCTTTTTCTATAAATTGCGTGTCAGGTTTAGTTTTTTAATCTTCCGTGGCGTGTTTTTCATTTTGACAGGAGCTGTCATCCATACAAAAATTGTCAGAGTTAATACAAATCTCAAGGCGTGATTCAAGGATCAAATCTGAATTAAATTCATCATTGTCATCCGAAACCGTGGAACAAAATCTGAACTTGATACTTCAAATTTTTTAAAGGGCAGGAAAATTAAAAAAAGTCGTCCTCGAGGGCGTTGTTCAGATTTCAATTACGGGACAGCATATTCACGGGATCGTGTTTTGCTTTCATTCATTCCAACCGAAATAATCTCTACCGCAAACAACGTTTGTACAGTCGACTTGTCAGATATAAAGCCGCTTTTGTGGGACCAAAATCGATTATGGCCTTTTTGTTGTCAAAATTGAGGTTCGAAATTCTCAAGTTTCACAATAGTTACGATGTTTATCGTTGCCAGGTGTGTACGGTCCCTTAAACGTATTTTAATTGAGTGCAAGGAACACGGTTGCCCAATCCGGCAGATATTGTAAAAGAGTGTTATTTTTAGGATTTTGTTTATGTTTTAACTGGCTTTGCTTTAGGTTATAAATACATACAATAATATTTGTAACTTAATATACTTTTCCGTCATCATTATATCCTTCTTAGTTTGCCTTTGTTTCAATCAACACTGTTTTTTATAATACAAACTCATTTTTCGTGTTCTTGTACGACGGAATAAGAAGAATAAATACTACATCCAATCCAAACACATGAACTAAATATTCGTGTGCTAAGTAGTTTAGGCACTAGACCCATACCTATCTCCGTCATACAATTTTACCACGACTGAGTGTAGTCGTAGAACTATTTTTACGGATTCGCGGGGCTACTATGAAATTCTAAAACCAAAGTTCATGCTGTGCTCCCTCTCACTCTCGTATTAAATAATATAACGTCAGCGAGACAGTAAGATACGAAGTTAGAATTTTTTAACTTCGTAGTACCGAGCTCGGATCGGATCCGATCAGACGTAGTGCGAATCCACTCCAACTTACGTATGAAATTGCAAATTTGTGATTATTTTGCGGCATACCGCTGAATTAATATTCATTAATATCCAATCGAATTCATGTCATGTCAACTCATCAATAACAAAATGTAGCTTTTAATTATTTATGAACAACATTTTACGTGTTTATATTGTAACAAAAGGCAGTATGTAGCAGGATAACTTCGTCTGGTAAAAGGAGACGCTACCACAGCGTTTATTTTAGTAGGACCATTATCACTAATAATTTATGATTTTTAGCATCTGAAAATGAATTACTTTTTACTTATTGGTTTCGTGTAAGTCCCCTTTTACGAAAATTCCCGTTCGAAGTAAAACCACTGCCGTATCTCCGGGCCGGGCAGCAGGGCTACTACGAAACTCGAAACTCGAAAGTTCGTATCGTGCGGACCCTCTGACACTTATACTATTTAATACGAGAGCGAGAGGGAGTACGATACGAACTTACAGTTTCGAATTAGCCCAGCTTCTAAGATGCAACGAAGCAGAGTTGTTGTTGTACAAGCATAACTGGAACTATTATGTTGACTATGTTTTTAGCTAAGTTTAAGGCACGAGCACATATCCATATCTGCGCTCATAAGTTTAAGGTTAATAATTATTAATTAGATTATTGCAGTGCCCTTACAGGGTTTGATCCAGTATTTTTGTATTGTTTTAAAGTAAATAAATGATTTTGAATTTTGAGTCGACACCTAAATTGTAAGCTGGTACATTCGTTTTTTTTTTGTATAATCGTCTTGACTTTTGTTTTTAATCATAACGCCGTCAATTGAAGCAATTTTACAGATTTTGTATGAATCTTTTTGTATTACTTTCAAAACCATCCTGATCTGTGAATTCAGCGCTTGTGGTCAAATGAAAGCCATAACTTGATCCGTTTTCTTGAAGGCATCTTAGAGCTAAATGTCGTCAGTCAACGCATGACCAACGTCGAGACACCTGACACCTTATAATAATTATGAGCCAAGGGGTCAAAATAAGATGGACTACCGAATGCAACGCCAAATCTGTAAGTAACCAAAACTAAATAAATTTGCTTAGCGGATCAACACAAAGTCTCTGATTAGTATATTAGCCAGAAGGCTACATCAATGTCGTTAAATAGTTTTTCCACTTCACAGCTACTTAATTTCCTTGCCAATTGCTCTATTACTTTAGTGCTTAATCTATATCGAGGTGTGAGTAAAAACTCTATAGATACAACGGTGATCAGGCGTAGCGTTAAATTAATTACTACTTGTGGCAGAGCAAATGAAACCGCTTCTAGTTGAGGCTTAAGATAAGGGTAAATTACATGAGAGAGCGATTTGTAGGTGAATAGAAAATAACAGAGTACGTTAGGTCGGAATTTGATGTAGGTTTTGTTAGACATAATACCTTTGAGTTCTATTTACATCATTAACTATGTAGGTAATTAACATCCGTGTATAAAGTGACAAAATACTTAGGTAATTGTTGTTATCAATGCAGGTATCACATAAGTATCCGTTGCATTTAAACAAATAAAAGTTTATTTCGAAAATGAGACACTTACCAAATTTGATCTTCTTCTGACAATCTAAATCACCTTTTTATTTCCCTTTGAAACGTTTTGAATTTGTAGAGACATACATATATAATGACGCTATGATTTATTTAACAAATGTATGGAATGTCAATATAAAATCAGTCAGTAGAACAAATGTGTTTATTTAATTACGAGTGCATCGTACTACTTTTATATTAAAACTATGTTAGTACATAAAACTATCCTAGACTTAAAATATTTGCATAAAAAACTAAAACTAAAACAAATGACTACTACCCTGGTAGTTAGGTACATAATTCAGTTTCTTTGTCTTAATTAAAATAAAAAATACATAATAAACTACTGTTCAGTATTGCCACATGTCAGGAGCCTTTACCTCCTAATATTTTTATTCACGGTGGCCACTCCTTAATTGTTAAAACTACCTACATCCGAGTAACCGCTCCCCTCCACTTTTTCGTTAACAAAACCAGCTGACTCGTCAGCTGGAGCGCCATTCATTCTCTAATTTTCAATATTATTTTAAGAATTTGAATTGTAAGCAGCCGTTACGCTGCCCGAGCTTTGCAAGCTTTCCTTCAAACCGTACTTTCAAATATAACGTAAACTCAGTGCTGCTGCTGAAGCCTCCCTGCACCCCTGCGCTGATCTGAAGGCTAAGTACGACACCAGAGGTAAGAGTTGACAGTGATTCCGGAGGAGCTGAAGACTTCGAGCCAACGGTGCCCGTTACCGACGCCCTAAGATCCTGCCCTGCAGCAGGCGAGGAGTTACCAGGTGAGAGCTTTCTACAGTAGCCATTCTTTCGCGTGCTTTATTTATTTCATTTATTAATTTGTCGCGAGACGCCATATTTTGCTTCCGACACGTCCCTTCACCATCCCGACTTTCCTCTCGTTGCTTTTTCGAAATTCCTATACAGTCCACTTCCCCGTTCTCGCACATTTTTTGGTCTTCGAACCGAATATTTTGATAAGTGACCTCTTTTTTCGTTTTTCGTTGTCACTTGTTGAAAGTTCGTTTGGTGTAACTGTCCTTTTTAAATTCCTTAACCTTTGTCGGGTAAGCAAAATATTGCGTCAATAAGTTGGCGGAAGGTTTGTAAAGTTCGTTATAAAATTGTCGTTAGGGTCGGATAAATTATAGGCTGGTAACCCTCATATATTGTCGTTGGAAGCGGTTACGTCTATAGTATTCCTTCCCGTTTTTCGTTGTCGTTGGGTTGAGTAGGATATAGGCTGACAACCCTCATTTATTTTATTTTTTCGTTGGAGACCGTTGTTAGTCCATATTTCGAACCTTCCCGTTATTTTTAGTATATTTACTTTAAATAAAACTTTTTTTTTTCGTTGTCGTTGGGTCAGGTACACAATAGACTAACAACCCTCATTTATTTCTGTCGTCGTTGAGAGTGGTTGTTAGTTGTTGTTTAAATACCTTTCCGTTAGTTTAATTATTTACTTTTAAACTAAAATTTTTCGTTGTCGTTATAAAGGTAGGTCTAATTTAAATTTGCAACCCTCATTTATTTATTTTTTGTCGTTGGGAGTGGTTTGCTATATTTAACGTTACCGCCTTTTACTATTCTTTTCGTTAATTTCGTTTCGCATTTGCGTATTAAATTACCGGTGGTAGGACCTTGTGCAAGTCCGCCCGGGTTGGGACCACCATCTTATCCGTAACCTGCCGTGAAATAGCAGCGTTCGCGCTGTTGTGTTTCGGTAAAGGGGATAAGACAGCCGGTTTAAATTTAACTAGCACACAGAGGCATTCCATCTGTCCTCAAGGTTAGGTAGCGTATCGAATTTTTCATCAAAATCGGTTGTATTTTTCGAACCCTCCATTTTTTGTTAGCCCTATTTATTAGACTCCGTTTTTTATTTAAATCTCCGTTACATAACCGTTACGGTGCGGTTTGGAAGCGGTTAAGTATATTTTTCGAACTGGCAACATTTATATTTCTCCGTGGCGGTTGTTCGTATATTTCCGTCTACCCGTAATTATTTTCATGTCTGCGCCATTTTAGTTCGTTGCTGTAGCTGTGTGTAGAATATTAAAATAAATTGAAGTGAAGTAATTCAGTGTGATATTTCGCGTGTGTTTAGAGTGATAAGTGCGGAAAATGTCGAAAACTCAAGCTAAAGAGTTGGGAGCTGAGTTAGGCGACCCTGCGCGCGTAGCTCGAGATTACGCGTTAATGCGTCTCGAATATTTAGTAGCTGCAAACGATGGTGAGTTGCGATTATGTTCTGATAAAGATTTTGAGACAATTTCGGGTGAATATCACAGTGCTATGCGTCAAGTTTTATGTTCTACGCCGTTAAACATGCATCGCGAAGAGTTTCGTACAACGCAGGTGTTTGACGCGAATTTGCGAGCTGTTAGGGCGCGTTGGGCTGAGTTGCAATCGAACCGAGCTGTAAAGCCGGTTCAAGAAGCGCCTCCGTCTCATTCTGCTAGACTTCCAAAAATTAACATACGAGACTTTGACGGAAAATTAGAAAATTGGGTGTCGTTCAGACAGTTGTATGAATCATTGATTCATAGGCGCCCGGATTTGGCCGACGTAGAAAAGCTGCATTATTTGCTAACAATCGTAAAAAACGAGGCGTATGATTTAATAAAAAATTACCCGCTCACGAACGAGAGTTACGCTGTCGCGTATAGCGCTTTATGTAGGAAATATAATAAGACGCGGCAGATCGCGACCGTTTATTTCGAAAAACTCGTGAACTGTGAACCGGTTCGTAGTTCTCGAGACTTAGACCGGGTTATACGGACGTTTACGGAGAATTTAATGATTTTGAATTCGTACAAGCTACCGGACAAAAATTTTATGTTAGTGCACTTGCTGTGGTCGAAACTAGACAAGGCTACTAAGGAACAATTCGAGTTAGAACATAATTCCGACGGGGTTCCGGACTTTGACGTGTTAGGACAATTTATCGAAAAAAGGCGTCGGGCGCTCGAAAACGTAGGTACGCTCGCACCGCCGGCGAACATACCACCGCCAGCCGGGAATAAAACGAATTCTAAACATAAAATAGCTTTCGTGGCCGCTGCTGTGTCATGCGCGGTATGCAAAGGGTCGCATCATATCCTAACCTGTCCAACGTTTTTGAAATATAGTCCGAGTGACCGATTCACATGTGCTAAACAGAGTAGACTTTGTATATTATGCTTGTCGAGCGCGCACTCCGTGAAGCATTGTCGCTCGAAGCAGCGGTGTGAACATTGTCAGTACTCGCATCATACTTTGTTACATTTTCATAAACCGGAGCAACCTAGCATTATGAACAAATCGGCTGGTGCGGCTGACGAGGCCGTCGCCATGGTGGCCGGCGCGGCGACCGGACCCACTTTATTCGCTACTGCCGTAGTTTTAGTCACGGATCGAACCGGTAAACGGGTTCCGGTGCGTGTGCTACTAGACTGCGCTAGCGCTTGCAACTTCATATCGGAACAGTGTGTAGACAAGCTAGGTTTTAAAGCGAGTAAAGCGAAACACATTGTTAGCGGCATAGGCCAGGCGCTAGCGGAACCTAGTGGGACTTTGTCGTGTACTATTTCATCCAATACTGATGAACATAATAGTACATTTTCGTTCGAGGCATATGTTTTGCCGACTATATGTTCCGACATGCCAACCGGACATATTAAACCGTCGTCGTGGTTAACGAATAGAGACCTGGCCTTCGCGGACCCGTGTTGGAATAAGCCGGGTCCGATCGACATGCTGCTAAGCGTCGACGTGTTCGCATCATCGTTACGTCCAGGATTGATCCAGGGTGACCCGGGTCAGCCAACGGTTATCAAAACCATATTCGGTTGGATCGTGATGGGTGGTGGCGCATTGGATATTTCTCGTTCTCGTCGTGGTAGTCGTCATGTCACTACAAAAATCACAGGAAACCTATCGTTAGATGACTCCATTAGGAAGTTTTGGGAGTCGGAGGACGTCCGTACCCCGACCAATGTCCTTCTATCAAAGAATGACGCATTGTGTGAGCAACATTTTGCCACGAATTATCGTCGTACGGAGGAGGGTAGGTATATTGTTCCACTACCCTTCGCCGACCTTACAAGTAAACCAATATTTAACGGCCCCCGTGCCATCGCGCTTAAGCGCTTCTCATTGTTAGAAAAGAAGCTGCAGCTAAACTCGGAACTTTCGAAGAGTTATGCGGCATTTATGAAGGATTACGAGGCGTGCGGTCACCTGGAAGGGTGTGACCCTCCGGTGAACGAGAGCGGTCATTTATTTTACATTCCTCATCATGGGATTCTGAGGCTCTCTTTAACTAGTACTCTCCTCCGCGTGGTATCCGTCGCGTTGTCATGGAGAAAGTTGTGCCCTTCGAGGTGGAAGATTTTCGTAGCCAACCGAGTTCTCGGTGAGCAAAAACCGGTCACTCTGGTCGCACGTTCCAGTGAAGAAACCCCATTCGTAATATTGTTGAATAAATTCTCGTCGTTAAAAAATTTAGAACGTGTGGTGGCATACTGCCTACGTTACATCCATAATTTAAAACACCGTTTATCTAAAAATAAGGTCGTCACGGGCCCTATAACCCCGGCGGAGGTCACGCAAGCCCTTATGGCTTTAATAAAGTTTGCTCAAATGAATCACTCTTCGTCGGAAATCGAACTTTTGAAAGCTCATAAATTTAATTCCCTACCGAAAACTTTTAAAAAATTATCGCCTTTCGTAGACGATGCGGGCCTCTTGAGGGTGGGCGGTCGCCTATCTCGCACATCCGTCAACTACGGCGGACATTTCGACGTAACTCTCGGTCGTGGGCAGGGAATCAAAACTTACAAAGCGTACATCTGCGTCTTTGTATGCGCAGCTACTAAGGCTGTTCAAGTTTTCTGGGCAAGGTTGTCCCAAGAATACATGCATACGCTGCAGCAGCGAATTAAATGGCACGATAGGCAGGCTGCCCTAGAAAATGTCTATCCTGCTTTCCATTTACCTTTTTTATTTTTTTTCTATCGTTTAACCTAGTTAAAATACAGCGTATTTTGGTGGGCGGAAATGTTCAGTATTGCCACATGTCAGGAGCCTTTACCTCCTAATATTTTTATTCACGGTGGCCACACCTTAATTGTTAAAACTACCTACATCCGAATAACCGCTCCCCTCCACTTTTTCGTTAACAAAACCAGCTGACTCGTCAGCTGGAGCGCCATTCATTCTCTAATTTTCAATATTATTTTAAGAATTTGAATTGTAAGCAGCCGTTACGCTGCCCGAGCTTTGCAAGCTTTCCTTCAAACCGTACTTTCAAATATAACGTAAACTCAGTGCTGCTGCCGAAGCCTCCCTGCACCCCTGCGCTGATCTGAAGGCTAAGTACGACACCAGAGGTAAGAGTTGACAGTGATTCCGGAGGAGCTGAAGACTTCGAGCCAACGGTGCCCGTTACCGACGCCCTAAGATCCTGCCCTGCAGCAGGCGAGGAGTTACCAGGTGAGAGCTTTCTACAGTAGCCATTCTTTCGCGTGCTTTATTTATTTCATTTATTAATTTGTCGCGAGACGCCATATTCTGCTTCCGACACGTCCCTTCACCATCCCGACTTTCCTCTCGTTGCTTTTTCGAAATTCCTATACAGTCCACTTCCCCGTTCTCGCACAACTACATAATAAAACATAATACAATACGTAATATAATACGTAAATTAAGGAATTTAGGACTAATAAGTAGAAGTTGGGTCATTCAAGTCTTAATCCGCCCGCTCTTCTCAGCTCCATGTCACTACTCATATAAATCCGGTTGCAGACATCCCAGCCAGCCTCCTGCCGACAAAGCTGCACCAATTTGCAGATTAGCTGATGCGTAAATTGTTGCATTAGCCCATGCAGGAGTGGTTCGAATGGCGAAGGCCCGTACAATTACAGACCGTAATTCGATACCAAAAGCCGCCCGTAAAGTGATTTCGTACATACACCTTTATTTTTAGTTCGTCGGTAATTAAAACACTGAGCGGCTGGACTGAGCTTTTATGTGACTATATATGGTGAAATGGTGATGATGATATTGAGGACTTAATAATCGTAAGCGTTGATGAGACACAATATAAAGGAATCGTTTCCATGAAGCATTCCCCTGTTTCCAAGTAAATTAAGTTTATACGAAGTGTTTTTCTTTCATTTTTTGTACACAACGGCTTATTTTTAGAAGATAAAGGCAGAATACGTTGTATTTGTACAATTTCGGAGTGAAAGTAACATGATACACGCAACATAAACATGATGAACGTTTCATAGAACAGGTAAAGATATTGCTACTTTTGCCTCCGGCTAGTAAGCAATAAAAATGAAAATAAAACGGGGAGCGCTCTTTTTATCACATCACATAAAGATTACTCTACATCGTTGTAATAACGTATTGTATGGCCACAAACAAGCCTGTTTGTGTTTAACCTTAACATTTTTAGGAAACAAGTTACGACTGAAGACAATAAACTGTGAACTACAGGAGAGAATTTAATAGAGTTTTTATTTGTTAAATTACTTATTTATTTTTAGATTTTTCTGAATACTTACGAATAAATAGACACTATTATGGACAATATTATCATCAAATGTAAAAAAGTAAGTAATGTTAATTGAACACTTTCGTCTAGATTCACATAAAAAGAAAAGTGATAAGGATCTCACACTTATCACAATTCGAAGACTTATTACAAATGTACTATTAATAACTTCATCATCATCATCAATGGCTTCTTAATTGAATCGAATTGTAGGTAATTTGTCAGATGACTAAACTAGTGACATTTCACGACTCGTCAATTACACCGGCATGATATTTCATAGATCAAAGGATTTCTATTTCTGTTTAAACCTCGGGTTCACAACGACTAAACCAAGCTAACACTAGCCACCATAATTCCTACGAATTTCCCGGTTGACTCTAATCTCGATATAAATCTAGGTTTGGCCACGGAAATTAGAGAGTAGGCGAAATCCCAATTAATCTACCCTGTACTTGAAACTTAACAAGCGGCTGGATTTCGCTTTAGGCTTTATTTGTTCAATGTCGCTTGTTTTCAACGGCGTATGAAATCATTACTTATCATAGACCAGGTAGACGTTCCAGCAAGTTTATGTACCTGTCTGTGGCTTTGCTTTTTCGCTCGTATGTTATTAAGTCAAGTTTGCAAACTTAGGTGAACCAACACAAAGTAAAATCTAGCTATTTCGCACATATCGGTACTTACGTCTATTTCATCTTTTTTAAACACTAATTACCTAAAGAAACTGCGTTCGATAGCCAAACAAGGAAGGGTAGTAAAGTCAGTATTCGGGCTTGAATCTTAAATGAAATTCAATAAATCTTAAGATTTGTTAACATCAGTCTTAGTACTAGAGATGACAGCCTCGAAAAATCCATGTCAAAGTTTCAAGTATGTAGGGTGCGTACCCATTTTAATTGTAGCTTCAGTTTCATAAATTTAAAGAAAAACCGACGTTCGGCCCACGACATTCCAAGTTCCATTTGATTTCCGAACCGCATGTAACTTGGCGACGGAATAAATCAAGAGCAGGATAAAAACGAAAGTGTGCGTTCGGGTGGAAAATTTATTTCTTTCCTCCACATTTCACTGGTTTTGGTAAAAGTTTTAATTATTTGCCGGATGCGCTTCGGCGCCGGTCCATTTGAGATCAATGCCCTGTTGCTGTTTGACTCGTTAAATTTTGAGCCTACTGCCAAAACGGCAGTGTTTTAAGTCACCCTATTGTTAATGTGCAAAGGGTGGCTTTGTGTTTGGAAGGCTCATCTGCATCGGCTTTATCTGAGAGGAGATTTTTTGTTTTAATAAGTTCCCTGGCAGGTACATAGTCATCTGTTGTTGTTTCTTGAAATAAGCACATATTTACATAAAGTTCTTTAAGAAAAAAGATGAAAACTGATTGTTTATAATAGTGGACAGTATATGCATGTAAAAATGTTCATTAGGCAAACCGAAGAGCAAGAGCGTGAGTTTGAGTGTCTATGGATGTATCATGCAGTTCGTATACGCAAGCTTTGCTTACTTGTTTTCGCTTGAAATCTTGTAAAATGAAAACGAATACTACGCCACTGATAACGTGCATGTCTTTTGAATGGTAGCGTTAATCTCATGTTTATTTTTTCTTGCGATTATATATCGTTCAAAATACTGTTTGGTAGCTGTATTTATCTACTGAGAATCAAAACATAAGGACGTTTAACATTTTAAGAGTGACCTACACCCCACCTCGTCACTTGACATGACAAGTACCCGGAGTATATTTCACAAAATAGTCACGTCAAATCCACTGTACCATTTCAACCGTTCTTTCAGCTCTTCGTAATCTTGCGGAATAATTTAAAAGCGTTAAGCGGGAAATAACCTAATCTATATTAGGTATCAACGAGTAAACGAGTATAATCTAAACCTGCCAGTTTTTTCAAGTTGATGTTTTTCATTTGCGACGAGTTTCATTTGCAGATAATAATATAATTTAACACGTTTTCGAGTAAAAAAGCAATCTTGTAATTAATGTTAAATTCCAAGAAAATAAACATTTATTTTAGTGTATACCTACGGTCGGTTCCCTAACTCATGTATCCACTTTTTCATACTAGTTTGCATAAAAAAGTGGATACTTATAATTTATTGAATCAGGCGTTACTTTGCGGAGGTCCATATCAATGAACTAAAAGAATTTCCTTGCTCACCCGTGACCAAGGAAAAAAAAGCTTGGGTGAGCAAGGAAATTCTTTTAGTTCATGGATAATTAATTATGTTAGGGCACCGACTGCATTACGAGAACCAAAAATCTAAATGTGAATTTTCTGACGTTCGGTAATGATATAGAAGTCGGTTCTCTAATTTTTCGCCGAAAATTGTTTCGCCGAATAATACTTCCCAACCAACTTATCGCAGAATTTCATTTCGCCGAATGATCACATGCCAACTTTTTAAAATGTTTAGTTTTATTTCCCAACCTCACAAACTGTACGTTTGGCCTAATTGTTATAAAGTCACTTTTCAAAATGCCGACTTTCGGTTAGCAGAATGTTTTGGTTGGCGTAATATTCATTTCGTTGTACAAAGTTTCCCAATTTTTTTTATCGAATAAGGGTTTCGTTTAGTACTTAACTATAATATAATAAGTAATGTGGGCAAGTGCAACATTTCCGTTGTGTTTTTGTTTGTGCACTAATAACCATATGACAATGTTTGACTTTTTGACACAATACGACAATTATCACGGTATCAATCTTGGACCAAATGTGTGTGTGTTAGATTTCGAAAAACCGGCATTTATTGAGTCTTGGGTCAAATTTTGAAAAAAATTATTTACAAGGATACCATTTCCAGCTCTATATTATTTTTCATTAGACTCATGATTTGGATATTTAAAAAGAAATATACTTATTAAAAAATAAAAATACGATTCTAGCACTCGCCGGCCGCTGCCACGGCACGCTCGCTTGGCTCGCTCGGCTTCGTGCGCTGTTTGCTCACTGTTAACCTAACACGCTCCTCCTCGCTTTGCACGTCGTCGCACATAACTGAACTTTTCCACACATTAGATTTAAATAACACATTAAACTCTTATTTGTAATTAATATTGCCAATTGATGAAATGGTGTGTATCTTTTAAGTACTTACTTTTAGTAATAAGTTGACCTTTGTATAAAAAGAACACACACACACTGACACTTATACTGACGAAACGTTCTTCCTTTAGTTGTTTGACCTAGTGAAAGATTTGACAAATGATAAGTTTTCCAAACGTTTTGAGTCATTATGATATTCTGCTATATAATAATTCGACCAAATGATACGTTGCCATACAAAAAGTTGGTAATAGTTAGTTGTCAAAGTGAATCTTCGGCGAAACGTTGGTTGGCAAGTGATATTCGGCTAAATGAAATTCTGCGAAAAGGCAGAACACCTATAGAAGTCATATGCTTAAGATAGATCAGATAGATGTCTATATATTATGTAGCATGCTGTACTCTTGGTACACCACCTACGTAAAGCATGCGCCTCGGACTGGCTCCTCTGGTTTTTTTAATACATTGTACCTACTTACTGCATATTTTAGTTGTAGAAATAGCAAAAATAACATTAAATATTGCAGTGGCGTAAGTAAAAAATATACATATTTGGTTGGGTGCATCCTTCTTTCAATACAAAGTTCTGATGACTAACTTCTAGAACCACCCGATTGGCTTTATCCATACTAATATTAAAAATGCTAAAGTGTGTGTGTTTGTCCGTCTTTCACGCCGAAATGGAACGCCGGACCGACGTCATTTTTGGCATAGAGATAGTTAAATAGATGGGCCAGAGAGTGACATAGGCTACTTTTTATCTCGGAAAATGCACAGTTCCCGAGGGAACAGCGCGCGATAACCGAATTGCACGCGGGCCAAACCACGCTCAAAAGCTAGTATAATAATAAAATATTGAATTACAATGTTTACGAGTACTTGCACTGCAGGTTTCAAATAATGGCAGTCATATAGACAACGAGACAGGTGAAGCTAAATAAATATAAGCTTATAAAACATGTGAGTTAAGAAAAAAAAACCTGGTTTTCATAATCGAATAATCGCTTGTCACTTGTTCGTTAAGTCACATATCTCCGAGTTCGTTCCGTGTATAGAATAAGAAATGGCGTTTGATATAGACAAAGTATGCTGCGGTCATTATGACTTACAATCCAGATATCTCTATCATTGCGTAGGCTTCTACTTCACCCGATAACTGCCACTTAGAGCAGGACATTGGGGAAAGATAGTGGAGATAGGCTCTGAAGCAAATAAAAGGTAAAGAGTTACAAGTCACTTCTGCAGATACAGAATACTTGTAAAAAGTAAATATAATTCGAATGCTAGGGAATTCTAGTACTGACTAGTACACTTAGAAATTGCTGCATAATATATGTGATAGTAAAAATACAAATACAGTGTTCAGTACCTACTTTCTCATTTCTGGTTCAAATCGTTTAATGGACATATTAAAACCAGAGCGTGATGAAAAACCAGAGAGTAATAAGTTTTGAGAATGTCTATGGGGTTTAAGTAAAACAAATCTAGTGGTTATACGAAGCGAAGGTAAAGGCCAATAAAGCCATATGAAATCATAATGCACCAACAGAAAAAACTAAAATAATAACAATGTCCAAATACAATATCAGTCGAAGATTTGAGATTTGTGCCGCTGAGAACCGTGTGTTTGTCCAATATAATGGGCCCAATGTTTGCGGAGTGTGATTGATGTTCGCTGCCGAACTAATGGATCGATTTCCGTTTCGGCTAGCTCCTGAGCCCGTGGTTACGCTCTTGTTAGTGTTGTACTTTTTATACCTTCTATATCTTAGAACAGGCGACACTCAAGGGCTTAAGGATGAACGATGTTTTTTCTTTTCCGCGTATCTGATGTTCCTTTTCAGGATAGATTAGTCATTTTATTTTCTTGTTTCTGACATTTATTATGGCTTTAAATTTATGTCAGTAAGAACGTCCAAAGTTAAATATGATTAAAATGTATATCCACTGTTTTTTACGAATTAACTTCCTTATACTTAACAATAAGAAAGAAGTATATTTACATACAATTTTGGTTGTCAGTCAAAAATAATGGCAGGTTCTTAAATTAACTTAGACTTGCAAGAAAAATCCTGCAAGTTGCATTACACTGCGGCGCTCGATTGAACACTACAAACTCGTTTGCTTTACGGCTTCGCAATGTAATGCAACTTGCACGATTTTTCTTACAAGTCTAAAACTCGTCATTAGGAATACCACTCCTTGTAGTCGGGTAAAAAGCTCGCCTGCCTATCAATACTTTTTCGATAAGCAGGTAGGTACTTTAAATATACCGACACGATTAAAAACTTCGTAAATATTTAGAAAAAGTGATGCAATATATTCATTTAGCTTTCTCAAGGCTTTAAGACTCAATTTCTTCTGGACACTGCATTATTATGGATGATCTAGAATTGAAAATATCTATATTTACAATCGCATATTATCAACATATTTTCAATGATATTAGAAGTGAAGGTACGAAGAACATTCATCTGACGCGGCAGCAGCACACCCCCTTAGAGGCCGTGTAGAGCGCGCGTCTGTGTGAGTGTGTTCGTTTCTATCGATTTGTTCGTAGCTTCCCTACTGCTTTAGCTTAAATATGTATATACTGTGACCTTTATATCTACATACTTAAACATGTATACATGTAATATAATTGCCTTTACATTTTTGCAACTCGTTCTTATTTGTATATGCATTAAAACCTCACAAACTGGAGCAATAAGGGGTTCCGCAATAAATAATAATATGATAATACGCCCCTGTATTCCGCTCTAACGAGACTCCATCGCTGCATTCGCCTTCGACTACTCGTTAACGTGATATCAAAATATTTATTATGAATTAATTTACATAAGAACTCGAACGTGAACATAAAGAGTGCGGTATAGTATAATAACTTCTTGAAACAATTGATTTTCTGAATTATTCCCAGCTTTTGTTTCGCTTCGAAAAAATTTAAATGCTTGCCGGCATGGAGCTGTCAAATAAGGAAGCTGATAACAAAATAATGCTAATAAGTTATTTTTAGTGCCTACCGATTAAAACGATAGTTAAAATCTGGTTTTGGAGAATGACTTTTAATGTAAGATTATAGCATGATTACTACTTTGATTTTAATTTAGTAATATTTATTTAGAAATTAGTTATATCAATGCATCTTTAATTATTATGACAGAAATCTGCGGCGTGGAACGTTGTTTATACAGAATTGTGTTATGATTATTACGGAATGTATGGAATTCGTAAAGTTGAAAAAAGTATGTACCTATAATGTAGGTATGTATGTATTAGTAGTAGAGTAAGCAGTCATAAGTATACCTAAAAAATTCGTAGTCCAAATAACATACGTCTGTTAAAAAAAATATTACACAAAAGGTCAGATTTGTGGTAAGAATGTCAATTTTAAACACAAATCTGACCTTTCGTATAGTATTTTTTTGACCGAAAATGTCACCCTTCGTCTGAGAAAGTATTTTCAGCTGACAATATAAATAAATAAACACGCCTTTCCGTACATTTATGAAATTTAACCCTTCAAAATCACACGCCCGCCGTCTGTTTTCTTTGAAAACATTGCACCAAATAATATTCGAAACGCACTGGGTGAAATGAACGTTTGATATTGCTGGAGAAATAAGATAGTATAATTCTCTAAATTAACTACGGTTATACGAACAGCTAAGTACATTATGGTTAAATATAACCGGATCACAAAATTACCAATATTTCGAAATATGTAAAAATAAATAGTCCTTTAATATTGATATTATTTATATTCTGACTGTGTAAAATTATGTTGATAAACTTTTTTTGTACTTATTTAGCTAAATCTGAAACTGTGTATTTATCATCTGTAACTTCAGCGGTTTCGTTTTTAAATATGAAATGCTTCATCCCTATGCTAAGAACTATTCCTTTATTTCTTAGTGCTGCTGGTCCACATGGCGAAAAAAAAAACATCGGAAAAATTTAATAGTTTTGTGCTTTTCGTTTTTCTTGTATACATGTAGTTTGATAATAACAACTAATAATACGATATAATAATAAATTGAAATCCAAAGACACAGTCTCAGGACTAGATACAGAGGAAAAATATTTTAAATAATATCCACACGGCTAAAATCACATTCCTTACTATGAATAGTTTCGACAACCCAACATTTTGATTGTCCTTGCCTCAGACACTTGTAACAACAAGCCTTTGTTGACGATTCCTCGTGATTTTTTTGTAGCAGCCCGTGACAAACTCAAAGGATTCGCACCGAGCCATGTCCACTCGAGATGGGAACATCTGTTATATTAAATTAAATGTCTTCCGTTGGCGGGTCTAGAAATAAATTTATGATGTTCATAAGTCGCATAAAGGTGTTTTGAATAGTACAAATGCTTTGCAATTTCTTATGTCTTGCGATCCTTTAAATAATTAAGTTAGACTAATATGAATTACGTTAAAATATACCTTAGAAATCAACCTCAACTAAAGAACTGTGTGTGTACTGTATGATTATGATTATAATCAATGCTTATTTAGTATGTTTTCCTATTGTTTTATTTCGCATGATTTACTTATAATTAGACATAACGTGCTAATTTAAAAATGTTCTTTGCCTTTTTTATTCTGTCTCGGTACTTTTCGCTACCTTGTCCCTTAAAAATAAAAAATAAATACCTATCTTAAGTTTCTAGACAACTGTAAAAATGCCACGTGTATATGTTGCTACTTAAGGTACTAACATAATATAGGTACTATACACTAAGCTTTTGAACTTTGATTCAAGTAGGTTTATTATTTGCCAATACGCAAGTAATTTCCATTATTGCCTGTTGAAACTGTGTTACAATATCCTGTATGATTTTTAAGAAGCAAGTAAGTGGTAGCTTAATGCATTAAGATAATATGCTAATGTACGGAAATATGCTAAAGTGGTTTCAGCAAAATAAGATTAGGCAATTTTTTCATTGATGCCAGTATAATGATTATCATAATCATCACGGCCGCTGTTGGACATAGGTAAGCCTTCTTCGTATAGCTACGAGTACCTCCAGTTTCTTAGGTTACAAGCGGCCTGCGTCCACCATGAACTGCGGCTTTATCTAGATCGTCCGTCTATTTCATTGGTGGACGTCCTACGCTGAGCTTTTGCAATCTGCGGTCTCCATTATCACAATATCATATGGTACTTCATTAGACATTTGTCTGCCTTTTGCTATAAATAATAAAGATTTTTTATTCTGTTAACCGCAGCATGTACTTACATAAGAAACAAAAGTATGGTAAATATTTGCCCCAACAATGTTGCATAATAGGCAAACTTTCTTGTTGCAATTATTTTTGCCATTAGAATGTACGCCAGAATAATACAAAGTAAACATAAAACAAAAGTAAGTCAAAATTAAAATTCAATTAAGGAAAACGTTGCCTTTCCCTCTTGCGCCGCGCATGCCTTCATTATGATATCGTAAAACATACAATTTTGCTGCGTACAAGCAATAAACACACGCGAAAACGACTAATATGCGGCGAGACACGTACCTTCATAATTGCGAAATCTTATGGCCAACTGAATGAAATTTTGCACAATGAAAATTAGACGGTGAAATAATGTTGCCATTTAAGGTGTTCAACAAACCATGAATGAAAATAATAGGCACTCCCCAGCAAAGGAGAGCGCGAATGATATTATAGTAATTAAGCGCAAACTACCAGAAAATTTTGTCCCTGAACAATGTTTTTGCGACAACAGTGTCGTTAAATAAAGACGCTTCCAGTTCGCAAGCAAAGGACGTCGTTCTATTAAGCAAATAAAACTGTTCATTAAATTCGTAATTTATGCGTTCGCGGCTTGTATTCATCGAGTTATAAATTTTCCTCGTTCGGGACTTTCAAGCTGAGTTCGGGGGAATTTTTCGCAAAATTCCCTTCAAACGGTCTCATTAGGAGTTTTTCGAGTTAAATATATAAAATGCAACTTTACCGCTCCAAAGGTGTTTCATCTTTCGTTAAACACTGGGACGTGATGATGACAACAGGTGTGTTTAAAGTTTAAACCATAATTCACTCGCATTAAATTAAATAAGCTTTAAAGTGTCATATGAAAGAGCTGTCCACACTTCATTATTTATTACCGCCTTCCTCAGTTCCAGGTAACGCCACATTGCGGGGAAAGTCTCAATTCAAACAAGGGCCGTTGACAACGGGCAAATAAAAACCGTCCTAACGTCTCATTCCACGCTATGACCCATTTTTACGCCATAAAATTATTCTCATCTCCCATCATTTCGGCCGTAAAGCTTGTTATCATTGTCTAATATTTGGCTTTTTTATTACCGGCCGAGTTTGCTTTAACTTGGATGGTAAGAATCTTGATGTGTTTTAATTTAGGCTTTTTTTGTTTAGAACCCGCTATGTCTTGCGTTGTGATGACGAAATCGTGGTTCTTAAAAAGAAAATTAACGTTAGCTTCAATGGTGGGGAGGCAGACATTGAATTTCTTTTGGGCAAAGTAAAGGGTAAAGTTATTGTTTTCATAATTGAATGTTCGCTGAAATGTACTATTAAGATTGTTATCGGAACATAATGGAAAATCAGAGAAGTATGACGTTTTTGTAAAAGGAATTACAATGTAGCGTTGGCCTCGTTTTAAATAATAAACTTTTGAGCTTTAAATTATGGTTCACTACGAAATATTTTAGTAAAAAAAAAATTGAGAAAGAGATGAGAATTATAATATTGAAAGGTGAAGGTTAATCACATAATCAAATTTTGTAAACAGTAAATTTAATTTCAGAGAGCTTATCGCAAAGAACGTGTTTTTCATCATCCAATAAAAACGCTTCATTTACTTACCTATCCTCGCACAGCACATCTCTCATCTCTGGTGGAAACAGCCGAGCGAAGCGAGGCCAGGTAAATGGAGCGTTTCTATTGGTTCATGAAACCATATTCCTCGCACATCTCTGGTGGAAACGCAGCTTTAATAGAATATAAAAGAGAACAGATCCTCAACAAAAAGCAGCAGTCGATTTTTAATAAAAGTAACTAAAAGTATCCAATACTGTTTATTTAAAGTATCTTAATTGAAATTGAAACTTGATTAAATTTGCCGGAGCCCGATTCTATTGCGGATATTTTTTTTACCTACTCTGAAAGAAAAAATAGTATAGAGCCGATTTTAATAACAGTAGGTTTAACTTTTCTGCAGGAGTCTGAAGAGGACCATTGGGTAAGTACTTGCAATTTATTTTACTGCAGTAGGAAGTTACTTAAACTTAGATTAAAATACTATTCATATACGTATAGAGCTTTTCGGTTTTCGGGGGCTTTTCTTGATTGTTGCGATCTGGCTAGATTCAAATTCTCTCAGCAGGGCTACTACGAAACTCGAAACTCGAAGTTAGTGTTATGCAGTCCCTCTGACACTTATACTATTTAATAAGAGAGCGAGAGGGACGGTACGATACGAACTTCAAGTTTCGTAGTAGCCCTGCAGAACTATTTCCTATTTGATTTGTACTTGCCTATTCAATATGCGCTACCGATGACACCAATTTCATTTATAGATCGCTTTGATGGCTGTTTTAATTGATATATACTTCATAGATGTACAAATTGTGTTTGCAGGTCACAAAATAGCTCACTTTTGGTCACTGTCTTTAACAGTACTGAGAACATTTATCCCACACGTGAAGCATTTATCCTTTTCGCACACTACTAGCCAAAAAAAGATGTCTGCTTTGCTGTATTGTATGTTTGTAATAAAAATAAGCGTTGATAATGAAACTCACAATGTGATCAGATGTGTCCAAACACATTTGGACGTATTGAATACCTATATAATTTGCAAGGTTTGCCAACTTATTTATTAGAAATAGCAACTGTCAGAAAACTACTTGCCAGAATTTTAATTAACAGAATCTCTTAAACGTTACTAAATGTCAATAAGTTTACAGCAAAATAGATTTCATCACACACTTTGTGAAATCCGTTTGCCATTGAGCTAATATCTATTACTTTAAGAATCAATAAAGTCACGTTCATATAAAAATATCTTACACAACCTCGTGGCGAAGAACTCGGGGTTCATTACGTAAAGTGGCATCATGAGTGACAATTTAATGAAGTGTTGGTCCATTGTATAATTAAAGACGTGGTTGTTAAAAGCCGCACATTTGATGAATGCGAGAAGTTGAACGATTTTCGCAATAGACTATGCCTCTATGGGAACGTAATATGAAACACGAGGCATCTTTAGCAGTTGGCTAAACTGTAGAAATGAGCAATGGTTGGAAATAAAATCAAGACCAAACTAGTATCGTTGATTTATTTACAGTGAAATAAAATTAAATGGAACACCTTAAAAAAACCGGCCAAGTGCGAGTTGGACTCGCATACCGAGGGTTCCTTTCCTGAATGTATCTTAATTTAAAGATTAACCTACAAAATTTGTACGGATATCCCGTATTCGTTCCCTGAGAAAAACGTTTGTAATGAAATGACCCATAGACAGAAAGACGTAGATAAATACAATTTTCTTATTAGTTGTGCTCTAGGACCCTCCCCCTAGCTATTTTTCTTGGAGGGTAGAATTCCCGGCAATTTGTATGGATTTTTTTTAATAAGTACTCTTTTCATGGACACGACACGTGATATTCATTTCACTTTGATACCTCCAAGCGTTCCTGAGAAAAAGAATTTCGACAAATTGATGGACAAACAGTCAAATAGACAGGCAGATAGATGTACAGTTGCGTTCATAAACTTGTGAGCAAAAATTTGATCAAAAATATCTGAACACGCTTCTGCGCCGATAAAAATATCGTGTTCAGATATTTTTGGTCAAAATTTTGCTCACAAGTTTATAAACGCGACTTTACAACAAAGTGATCGTATATATATGTTCCGTTTTCATTAATTGAGAACCGACATACCTAATCTAGGCCAGGGATGCACAGACCATGATTCGCAAGCTGCATGCGGCTCGCTGTAGATGAACACATGTGTCCCGCCAGCGGCCTAATAGAAATAGCGAAAACCTTCTGATATGAAATAGTGATAGTTTCAGGGGTGTATTTGTTATGGCCCGCCTTTAGATCATAACCTATCCAAATGGCTCCTGCTCCTAATAATGATAAAGTTAAGGAAGGGTAGAGTGGCTTACTAACATGTAGCGTGGAGACGGAAGCGAAGACAATGATGCAATGGGTTAATGAGAAATGAACACACGAATTTATATTATATACACGAACACTTAACACTGTTATTTTATTATTTTGTATTATATTTGGCACCATGAGACATATAGCAGTTCAGTTTTTTTATTACGAGTGACATGACATGATATAAACAGTTGGTAGCCTAGTAACGCCCATAGACTTATAACTAGTGCTATACAGCCTTAACAAATAAGTCTGGCACATGCCTGATCTAAACCAGCCTAATAGCCTCAAAATAAATACCTAGTAATTATTAGTCTTTACCATACACGCTTATTGCCTCAGCGCTAATCAAATTAGCTGCTTCAATTTTGATCCATCAAATCCCCTATTAGAGCCATAAGCTGTGATGTAGGATTAGATTACGATTATTATTCCTGCTTCTCCCAATATCACTAAATACCTTGCTCCTTTGTTGATACGGCTATTATAAACAAGCCTAACTGTACCAACGTACAGTTAATTGTTCATTCCAAAATTCTCATTAGCTTGCTAGTAATCAATCAGCTCTGAATAAACCGTGATATTGTAACCTTGTTAAATACTTCAGTGGTAACACGAATTTTCAACGTATCACTCTAATGAGGCGACGGTTACTATTTGCTTAATAATATGATTATGTTATAAGGTACACTGATTGTACAGTCGTAGGTATTTAGATTTATTTTAAAAAGGGTGTAAGATTAGCAGTAAATGCCGGCAACGTATTTTTTAGGGTTCCGTAGCCAAAATGGCAAAAACGGAACCCTTATAGTTTCGCTGTGTGTCTGTCTGTCCGTCCGCGGTTATTTTCAGTGATTATCAATTTTTTGGCTGATGTATGGAATGTCGCATTGACATTCCATACATCAGCCAAAAAATTTAGTGAAATTGATTATGATAAGTTCCCAACCTAATAAACTTAATCGCGACTAAGTTTCCTTAACCAAACTGTACAAAAGTAAAAAAAACGTTTTGACGGACAGACAGGCAGAAAATTAAGTGAACCCATGAAGGAAGCACGAAGGTTCATTTTTAGGCACATGACTCTAAAAAGTAGAAGGCGATATAATAGCCTCAATTAAACTATTAAACACTTTGAATGGAATTAAGAAATATTTATATGAAGAGCTATTAAAAGTTAGCGTAAGAGGAAACGCGATAATTTGTATGCATGCAACGATTTCAATGATTGTTTTAATGGAGATATTACAATCGTCTCTGTGTCTGTACCTAAAGTATCCACTTCTAATAACCCATATTTAATCATAGATTAAGGACAGTATGATTAATAACACAATTAAAATACTTTCATTATCTTTGCAAAGGTTTCATCGGATTGAGTAACTCGTAAAGGTCACATCATGATAAAACAAAAGCAAGAAAGTCATTAGATTTGAAAAATTGTGCCGAGATTTGTTAAGGTCGTAATAATGACTTTAATTGCCTTGAAGTCAATACCAATGATATAACATTATTTTGTACAGATTACGAACATAATATAAAGAACGAAAGAAAGAAAGATAAAGACATTTTGATTTTGATTTTGAAGATTTTTCTTCGACAGTGTGAAAAACTTGATATTTACCTAGCAGAGTTGTGCCCAAGATTTCATTATGTTTAATATGTAATCTTAGAAAGAACAATGGTTAAGTGAAAGTAAAACTGAAACAAAAGATTAGTATAAGAATTGACAGGATGATAATAATATTACATCAAACTATAAAGTTTGTGAGTGTTAAAAACAAACAATGACTCCTTAGCATAACAAAGGAAACAACACGCAGGTAGCCAAACAGCAAAAAGACAAGGCCACTTTACGGTCCTTTTCTTCATTGACATTTGTATTACAAGGATTTAACAGACAGTCACAACATTTGTTATATTTATGGTCTTTATGCTTTTGTCTAACGTAAAGCGGCTACCGGTTTTCATAACGAACCTTTTTTTATAATTTGCTACTAAAGAAATAATTTGGAATTTTATGTCTTAAAATTTTCAACGCAAGTTTTTGGTAATTCGCTATTTTAAAAATAGCCGGAATAAGTTTGTAGTTTGACTTAATAACCTATCAAGCAGGGAGTCATATATTCGAGCACGGATGCGCATGCATTACGCGATTCAATGGTTTATGTGAAATTACTTATCCACCCTGAGGAAATCCACTCTTTTCTCCTGAGAGGAGATCTGTGTGATGTAAATAATACCTATACCTTAACTGATTCCTTCCCTCCTTTATTACGCAAACCTTTTATAGAATCAAGTAAACATTATTTAACCCTCTTGTACTACTTTTTAGGATTTCCTATTTTACAATCATAATATCGTATACCCGTTTATACTCTCTTCCGCTCATAGCCGGTACAAACTTGGCAAACGAAGTTGTCTGTACTCAATGGGGCTCCTTATGCCTCAGAGACCTCAATTAGAGCCCATTTGTGTTAATCCAAGACTCGACCGGATAGGCGAGAGTGGGACGATCGCTTGATGACTCATTGTTGGTGACGTAAGATACTAATAGAGAAATGTCTATCGTAAAAGTATCATAATCCTTGTGTGGTGATAAAGTTTTATAAATGAGTCACTATGTCGTACTTAAATAGAATGTTTATGTGCAGTTCTGAAAACTAAACAGTGTAAATATTCAATACTGTCATGTGTTATCATCATGTGTTATTCTGAAGAACAAACTATGTATGTACTTGCTATCTTGGATGGGTTAGCAACTAAAATTGGCGTGTTATTATGAAACATTATTAATCGCTAGCAACATATTTGTAAAAAATCACCAGCAATCAACTTAACAGAACGAAGTATAATATCTTTGTACTCAAATAAATAGTGTGTGTTGTTATTACCTTCCTAATTTATAAGTTTTCTTCTAAAAAAAATATTTTTTATTTTTCTGTGTGAATATATTTATAAAAGCTGTGCCGTTCTTGAAAGTTCTCGTCTTAACTTCTAAAATAATTTAGACAACCTATTTTTCTACTTTTGAAAAGTCTAGTTTTAGTAGAAGATCCGTTTAAGAAAGACCTTCACCGAACTGGTTAATGGATGAAATGTATCTTATATTAAATTTAGTATGTCAATAAATAATATTGCACATGGGTTGTCTAAAAAGTTTCAGTCCAGGATATTATGATTAATTCATAATTAAAAAAAAACTAACGGTTTGGTTTATAGACAAATTCCATACCAAACGAAAGTATGAAGTCCATAGAATATGCAAACGTTAGATTGCCTATTTTTTTCCCGTCACGACTTTCGGGTAGGCAGGTAACTATAAACAGGTAAATCGATGCTAGTAACTTGCACCGGTCTGGTTAATGAGTGAAAGTTAAATGAAAATAATGATTATTTAATTATGAACATGGTGGTATAGGGTTTTCTTCGAAAAATCAGTCCTGAATTCCAGTTGTCGAATTTTAAAAAGTGAAATATTGCAATGTTCGTTATAAAATAATGTTCATTTTAATTTAACTTTTACTCATTATCAAGACCCGCAACTTAATAGTATCGATTTACCTGTTTATATCTGCCTACCCGGGAGTTGTGACGGGAAAACTATATTTAAATATTTGTACGAAAAATTATTCTGCTAAAGAAGACAACGAGCAGTTTAAAAAAAGGCTTTGACTAATTATTGCTATTACGCTTTTCGTACAATGGCAGGTAGATTTTTTTTTAATCTAGTATTTTAACGAGGCTTTAGAAGGCAGGTAGATAAGTTAGGTTCAGATTATGAGAATTTTACACAGCTTATACCAGTGGTTCTGTTAGCAGCAGTAAGACGATTTTGTGATTTTTAATCCCATAATAATATAAATATTTCTATTTATCGAACTTGTTCACAAAATTTCAAGAGATTTGGCTGAGAAATTAGGTATTTATGTAGACGATAGCCGGATATATACCGGACAGACATAAGAAGGAATTTTAGACCAAATGCTACAAACAGCGACGCTTCAGATGCGCTTTAAGCTCGCTCGGCCAAAGAAACAATTTTGTTTTCGTGTTGCGTGGATTAAAGTAGTTTCTAACTGTATACTAAACAGAATGTTCTATCAAGTTAAAGAAAGCTGTGAGTGAAGAAATTACTTTAAAGGTTACATTTAAATGACCAAAAGGTTAATGTTACGACTGTTGAGGCGATGCGTCTCCTGATACGGCTCCAAAGTACTACTTAAGACGTTTTATAGTATTGTAGTAAAATTGACAATCGCAACCACGCAATTTGCAAGCGGCCTCCTTTTGTAGATTATGGCGGTGTAATTTAAAATTCAGAAAACGCCTTACCTTTATTTAGGCCTATGATACGCTATGAGAGGTGACCGCTGCATTCTGGTCACGTTTGCCGTCCTGTGCTTTGTCAGATTTAGGTGGTGCAAGTATAAGAACCTTTTTTTTATAATCTAGAGCTTTTGAAAAGGTCCCCTTCTCCCTTGTGTAATGTACACTTTGCTGTGAGAGCTTTTTATAGCCGCTGCGTGTAAGTTTGAATAAGTTTTTTTCTATGTTGCATTTACTAGTGGTAATATTAATGGCTACTTGGAGGCGAAGTTTATAAATCTAAATTTAGGCATTAAATGCATTAAGTACCTACTGTTTTAGTAATCTTCCTTTTTAAATAAAGCTGCTAAGCTAAAGAAAAACAAAGCTGTTGGTACATAAATAACTTTTTATTATCTGTTCAATAATTTTTGTTAAAAGGATAGGGATAAATCAAAGAAATAAAATCTCAATATATGCAAAAATTATCACAATGGCTTTATTAAAGTATATAAATAGTATACTCGTGACTTAAGATTAATATGGACATTCATATATTTACATTATTTACAAGTAACATATTCTACAGCAGTCTTATAGAATGTATTTACACCAACATTACGAAACATTTACGCCTTTTGAAACGGCGAGAAAATACAAAAATAGATTAAAATTTTAGTTATTTGGTATAGCGCGTTGCAATTACAATGATTCACATGAAGCTGACTAAATGATTTAACATAACTGGGTTCATGAGAAGCACGGACTAGACAAGGTAGGCTTGACCTGATGGCTGAGTGTCAATCAAGGGAGGCGGCGGGGGCCAGTGGCGAAATTCCCGCCGTCGGTTCGGGTTGACCCCTCCAAGTTCTAACGAGGAGTAATCGGAGTCTATTGATGAATAAATATGATCTGACGGTGGCCTGCCATCCGGCCCGTACGATGCTCCCTGTCCCTGTTGTGAACCTACGTCCATAAACTCTGGAGCACCACCCATACCCCCAGCTGGCCCTCTAATCTTTTCCGTGAAAGAAAATGACCTCATCGTTCCATTTTGGACACTACTTCTCATCGTGTATGAATTGATATTGTTTCTGTAACTAGACGATTTAGATTTTTGCCTACGATCCGGCATCGCATACCACAATTTCTCCCAGAACTTACTTTGGCCCCATCTGACGCGCGAACCAGTTTTTAAATACGGCTTCAAGTCAGGATCACACTCAGTTTCAGGTAAAACTGAGCTATCTTCTACTATGACTAAGCTATAAATTCGAGATTTCAGAATTTCATGTAACGTTTGACGAAACTCGAAACGCGACCATTCAGTTTCAATAAAATTCCTCGTTAGGACAATTATAATGCGCTTAGAGGCTTCTGCGGCCTCGGGCAGCGGCAATGTGCATTGCATGTAAGGCGAACTGTGCTGTGGGATATCTCTATAATGCAGACAAAGGTGATACGAAGGGCTTCCATTTTCCAACTCAGCGGCTAACGTTTGAATAACAAAGTCATCATCCTTGGGGCTGTAGCATACGTAGGCATCGTACAATTTATCAGTGTCATCGCACGCCCCGGTGAATGGGAACAATCTTATTCCGCAACTTGTATAAAGCCAGATGCGAATTGTGTCTCTAAATAAGAAAATCAAAAGGATGACTAGCATGATTAGCATAAAACCGGTGAGCGTAGTCACCATCATGGGCATGTAATTTGAGACCAGCATGTTATCTATAACAGAATCTCCGGCGTAATAGTCACTGCATATCGTGCCGTTCAGATTGAGTTCTTTCTTTTGTGGTAATTGCCCTTCGGCGTTCCAACAGAACAAGTCTGAGATATCGACTATTTTAGGAACGTTGTCAGCAACGAAGGCTGTAAATCTTTGTAAATATCTACATTTACATGACCACATGTTGTTTCCTAAAGACAGAGCGTTTAAATTCATCTTGCTATTCAAATTCCAAACAGCAAAATCTACTAGCCTGTTTCCGTGTAATTTTAAAATTTTGAGTGAATATAAAGATGAAAAAGTTGAGTTAGCGATGTAGCTGATAAAATTGTCATGCAAATATAGTTCATTAAGTTGCGTCAGATGCTCAAATTCATAGCCTTTTAAATGTTTCAGTTTATTGCTCCCAAGATTTAATATTAATAGGGAGGATAACCCGGCGAAAGTCCTATTTTGTATGTTCTCGACTCCGCTCGAATTAACATACAGCGACCTCATATTTTTTCGCCCGATGAATGCATAATTTTGCAATTCTTTAAAGTCGTTACCATCTAAGTAGACCTCGGTTGCATCCATGGGTATTTTTTCTGGTATTTCAATTGCGCGCTTGCTGGAGCAATCGACTACATTTGTATGCCAAGTTGGATCATGATAACAAGAGCAATTATAGGGGCAGGTCATTTGGCAATCGCAGGCAACGTAATCGCAACAGTGGCACAAAGTAAAACAATGAGTCTCGTACGGACATAGAAAGTCAGTAGATTTAAGATTACTAAGGGGTAAATGCGTAACGCCTCTCGTGTGTGTCATATTACAGAGGACATTTTCGAGGTCCATTATTCGAGGGTGTTGCCTCATTGCTGTCATATTGTTTATCATAGGCAACCATTCCATGGAGCAATCGCAATTAAACGGATTTCCTCCGATATAGAACTCAGGCAGTGACTTGTTCAAGGGAACTGAGGACAGCCGGAGGCTGTTGATATCTAAATTAGATATCTCATTTGCGTAAATATCAACCCGAGTGAGATTGCGTTTCTCTATAAACGTGTTTACATGAATTTTGTTAATGTGGTTATTGTTTATGAACAACAACTCAACGCTATTCGGTATTGCTAATGGTGATATTTCGACAATACGGTTATGACTAACGTCTAAAGTTTTAATATTTATTTCATCCTGAAGTTTATAATAATTACCTAAATGTTCGATAAAATTTCCATGTACATCAAGCCATTTTAATTTACTGGGAACAAAAGCATAATCAAACCAAACTAGATGATTTTCTGATAGGTTAAGCCAAAGTAAGCTCAAAAGAGTGGAAAAAACTCCATTTATATCAGATAGGAAGTTACCGTCTAACCTAACAGCTTCTAATTGCGAATTTCTAATGAAACTTCCTCTCTCGATAGATTGAATTTTATTTTTTGCTAAGTTTAGTACTTGTAGGCTAGGTACATCCCAAAACATTCCAACTGATAAGTTACCAATAACATTGTCGATTAATCTTAGTCCCGTCAATTGATCCAGATTCTTAAAAGAACCATTCTTTATATCTGATATTTGATTTTCACCAAGGTCCAATGTTTTTAATAAAGACAATTCCCAAATAGCATTGGGTACTTCTCTTAACTGATTAGAACTCAAATCCAATTCCTTAAGATCGGAGCAATTCTTAAAAGCTTTTGGATCAATGTTGACTAAAAGGTTGTTATTTAAATTCAATTTACTTAACACAAACAGTCCGTTAAAAAGTAACTCATCAATGGTATGTAAGCGATTTTCAGCTAAATTTAAAGTATGCAAGTTATATAAGGGAAGAAACGTATTATCCTCAATATATCCAATGGAGTTATTCCTTAAATCTAATATCTGAAGGAAGAATAAATCCTTGAACGTCTTACCATCTATCCTCGTCAAGGCGTTATTGGATAAATTCAGAATGACTAAGCGTATAAGGCCGATAAATGTTCTGCCGTCGATATGAGAGCTCGAGAGCTGATTATTAGATAAATCTAAGACAAGCAGCTGTTCTAATCGGTGGAACACGCCTGTGGCTAATTCAAATAGCTGGTTATTATTTAAATACATTTCTCGTAACTCCTTCGTGTTCGAGAACGTGCCCTCCGGTACTATCTGGAGGTTATTGTAGGAAACATTTAATATCCGCAGAGAAATGAGTCCATTGAATGTTTCACTTGAGATATCGGTGATATTATTATTCTGCAGCCGCAACTCTTGGAGATTCTTCAACCCGGTGATTTGCGATTCATCGCTCAAGGATTTTAGATCATTATCACTTAAATCCAAACTTCGAAGGCCGGAACCGCAGTTTTTTCCAAATCCAAGGCGATCTACACTTTTGATCTTATTTTGAGTGAAGTTTAAAACTTGAAGATTGCCCAGCGGGCAAAATACTTCAGATGGTATTGCTTTCAAATTATTCTTTCCCAAGTCGAGTACTTGTAATTCTCTCAATCCATTGAAAGTTCCAAGCGATAGCTCCAAGTTTTTATTTGGACTCCAATCGTAGTTTTTGGATCGGATCGACAACTTTTTCAGTTCGCGTAATCCTTCGAACGCGTTGCCGGGTATTCTGAGGAGTTTACAGTTCTCGAGTGTTAGTTCAGTGAGCGTCGAAAACCTTTGAAAATAGTTTGCCTCGAGATAACTTTCGAAAAGCAGCAATTGATTGCACTCTACATTGAGACGTTTTACAGCGCCAGAAGGTGCATGTGCCAAACTGGATCCATCTGCCTCGAGAGTTCGCACCCGGCATAACGTGCTTCCCTCATCACCTTTCGATTGGAGACCGCAATTATCCACACCTTTGGGAGCATACGCGGCATTAACACCCAAAGTCACTAACAAAAGAGTCAGGAGTTGAAACATTTTCTACACACATTTGTCTCAACAGTTCTAAGCGAAACTGTAAGAAACGTCACTTTTACACTTAAACTTTGTTTTTTAATGTCAATTGTTTCCGTTATCAGCGATTGTGTCACTTCACTGATGTTTATGTTGTGGCGCGCGTACGTTCGTTGCGGGAGGCGACGCGGTCGCGTGCCGCCCTCATCATGGTTGGAGTACGACTGGCGAGCACGGCTTAGGCTCGCTCAGCGAGAGTAGTGCTCGGTCGCCCCACTGCACCCCCCTGCGCCCTCACCCCACATAGTTCCACGTTCCCTGCATGGCGCCACTTGCGCGCCCGACCGCTCTCGCACAATTATGTAATGTTTTCTTAATCAAGCCACCGCATCGCGCAAAAACGGATGCTTTACTGGAAAGTCATGTTTTATTAAAATTATGAAGACGTTTAACTTATTTTAAACAGTTTGACGCATTTATACGCGTACGATAAGGAAAGTTTGAAACCATACCTAAGTAATTGGAACTTATTTTTAAATTTGTACTCAGTTCAATGCAGTCATCGAATTAAAAATTTAAATTTAAATATAGATTTACGAAAGATACAAATATAGTATTTCTACCATGTCCCTAACAATTTTTTTGGACAAATCAATTATGTAGCTTAAAATAGTGTTTTCGAATCATTCAATGTATTCTCATTCCTCAGATGTGAAACAAATTAAGTAAAAAGTAAGCACTACGCTCGGTCTTGAGCATAGCCATAAAGTACAGCTGTGTAAAACAAGGACAAAACCAAACATCAAAGTGACAATCAAGAACAAAGTGCAGCTATGTTGCACGCGGGCATCCTTAATTCCTTTCACTGTTCACTTATTGGATTCCCAGCTCACATAGTTCGGTGAAGACACCCAATAAAGCTACTTTGGCGTAGTGTGCCCCTCACATATTTTTGTGTTGAGAAACGTACAGAATTTTCAAATAGAGAAGGGCAACCATTTTGGGGCAACAAATTCCGGTATCTCCAACGGGCTGGAAGAGGTGCGAAGTTGGTGCGAGTTGATAATTTGATTTCCCTGTTCGACACGTAAAGTCGTTTACGGCCTAACTGGAACTTAGTTGAGTACAGAATACGAGACAGAAGTTTGGTAACAAATGCCAGACATAATACTTTGCTAGAGTTGTAGGAAGATATTTTCCTCCTAACTATTTCGTTTATCAAGGAAACAACTTATTTGGATGGGCTAACAAGTTTAGCTTAGCCGTCGCAATTTTAATAATCAACACGTAAATTAAATAGAAAAATATTCAGAGATAGATTTTGCCAAAAACTTAATAAAAAATAGGAAGAGAAGACTACAAATACTAGGTATCTAGACACCTAGTATATACTTAAGTCATGTAATGTAATGACTTCATAATCTGTCTGATATAGATTATCACAAGGAAACAACCGGACAAAGGTTATTTTTTTTCTACGTATGATGAATATGTAACTGTAAAAGCAATCATTTAAAAACTTTATACGAGAACAAACATGTCCGTTGGAGTAGACCACTAAGCTGTCCAATTTAGGTCGCGGTTAACACCGAAAGAGCGCAAAAACAAGGCGACGTTAAGAGGAAAGTTTTCCTTGTTTGAGGACACCCCAAAAACACTTCGACCACTATGATATCCTTAATATTAATGTCTGGTGGCAGTATCCTGTATCAAAAGTTGTCGCTGTCGAGAGTTCTTAGCGCTAGCTTGATAAATGACTTCGCCCACTTTCGCGAAAGTTGTTCGTGTTTTTTTTTTCTGTTACAGGAGGCTGGATGTCGCAGGCTGGATGGGACGTGCTGCGACTGCCGATGACGCTTCGCTAACGCGACCTCGTATCATCCCGCCGGATTATTCGGATCGGTGTCGCTTTTGAACCCACTCTTTATTTCCTTGGATTTTATTTTCTTTCTCAATTTTGTTGATCTTTTATTTACTGTCTCCATTTTGTACTTACGATTAGACAGTGCGGCATCCGCTTCAATTTATAGCAGTTTTAGTGTTGGGATAGTTTTATTTCTTTCCTTAGGAATATTCTACGAGAAAGTTTATTTCGGTAGTTTTTTTTTTCAACTTCAATAAGCCGTGAACTATGCGACAAATTTGGATGAATTTTCAAACAGACAGACTTTAACACTAGGTCTTTTAAAGATTCAGAATAAAAGGAAGAAACTAGGAACGACAATCCAGACAGACGCACTTTCGCACTTAGCCCAATCCATACTAATATTATAAATGCGAAAGTAACTCTGTCTGTCTGTCTGTTACGCTTTCACGCCAAAACCGCTGAACCGATTTGGATGAAATTTGGTACAGAGATAGAATAGACCTTGGGAAAGGACATAGGCTATCTTTTATCGCGAAAAAGAGGCTTTAAGGGGTTAAAATAGGTGAAAGTTTATATGATGGAAGTTCGTCGCTGTCGAAGATAAAACTATGAAACTTGGCATTTAGGCATTTAATATACTATCCATATCCATAGTATTAATATTATAAATGTCAAAGTGTGTTTGTATGTTTGTCCGTCTTTCACGCCGTAACGGAGCGACGGATCGACGTGATTTTTGGCATGCAGATAGTTTATGGGCCCGAGAGTGATATAGGCTACTTTTTATCCCGGAAAAATGCACAGATCCCGAGGGAACAGCGCGCGATAATCGAATACCACGCGGGCGGAGACGCGGGCAAAAGCTGGTAATGTAATAAATGCGAAAGTTTGTAAGTCTGTTTATTTGTTACTTCATCACGCATAAACCACTGAACCGATTTAGACGAAATTCGGTATACATATAGTTTGCATCCCGGAAAAGGTCATAAGGTAGTTTTTATCCTGGAAAATTCCATACTTCCCGCGGGATAGTGAAAACTGAATTGAACACGGACGAAGTCGCGAGTGACGGCTAGTACTTAATATTTGTAACGATTACGTTTGAACTTTAAGAAGATACGGGCACGTCTGCGAAAAAATTCAAAGATATATAATGTGAAGTTCCCAAACCGTACTGGGCCCGCGTGAGAACTACGGTCGAAGTCTTCTCATTGTGAGAATTGGCATGTTCCCTGCAGCAGAATGTACATACATATGATCGAGATGAGACGATGATGCGATGATAATTATGATTCTTGTTTTTGTTGTTGTTGTTAATACACAATTATTGTTTACCTATTTATTTTGCACAATAAATAGTTTCCTCCTATACCTACATACAGGCATACTTTTATCGCGAGAAAAAAACTCTCGTCTCGCACGGTAGGAATAAGCAAAATTTGCGCAGACTAATGGGTATGCGAGCAAGCGCTAATACCTTTATATTTCTCAATTTATAGTAGGTATTTTATATAATCTGGTCCATTAGAATCAGGGACACGGCAACATGCATTATTTAAAGCGAGGAATTGTAATTATAACGCGCTTTATTCTGCACCTCTAGCCGGTTTATTCCATTGTTATCTACATCTGGTTGCGTAGAGAATATGTCTTAAGATAAATCCTGTTCTAGGTAGCTGTTATCTGCCGGGATATTAACGCATTGCCACCGTATATCAAGTACTTTCTAGTGCAGAATAGGGGATGAATGGAGACGTTAAAAAATTAAAAATTAATCATGGTAACTGATGATGGAAAATACATTATACTGGTTGCTAAACTGTATTGTATTTACTTATACAATAAATAAATTAATAAATAAATTGTCTAAGATACAGTAGTAGGAATTAATATTTCCGCCAATTGTTGATAATAATACATTTTATACTTACCATGTTGTACACAGTTGTAAATTATGATTGGCTTGGCTGGCTAAATTCATGGCCTTGAGGTTTATGGTCTTGGCAACTAAAGGTTGCGATATACTTTTGACAAAGAAATTGTATTGAGATTGGAAATAAAATTACATTTCGTGTTAAAAACAATCAAATGATGAGGGAATATTAATTACGCCTCTTTATCTGTTGTATTGAAAATTTAAACTGTGCTGAAAGTAAGGAAATAGAAATAAAAATATTTATTTGCACTTCGCAAATTACATACAACACAGAATGAACAAGTATTAAGTACGTATTAATGAGGAAAGTAAGTCTTGAAAAGGAAAGTAACTTTTAAATTTTTTTCATATTTTTTTATGGATTTTTTATGCGTAAATTTTCAGAACTAGTACCATAACGAATGCCAAGACACATGTAGATATCTGTGTTTAGTTTTTAATAAGTCGCTACTAAAAAACAGCGTTGCGGCTTACTATATTTATGCTCAGTTGGGCCCAATTTATACCACTAAATATTCATTTTTATTTATTCTTTCCGGATGTAGTGAATAATGTACCTATTGTCATCGTATTTTGTCGGAAAAGTTAGTTTTTATCTTGTTTTCTTGCTTTCTCAACTAGCTTACTGAAGTTTTCTGAAGCAAATTGAGAAAGCTAGATAAAAACGAACTTATCCGACAAAATACGATGGAAAAACATTATTCAATAGATCTGTATATAAATATTTATCTCTTTCTTTCTCATGTGAGGTGCTACAATCCATATATTAGCACTATAATTTTATTTAATTACAAACGCACCTGCACTCATTTCGGGCGTATCTCGCGATCTGTTCCAATCGGCACCGGGGGCTGATACCGCGACAACGGCCATGTTCTATTCAAATGGAGGAGGCTTTATACAGGACGATGTTCTTGGAAATATCAATAGCGACTGCATAAAGACTGAGGCCAGCGGATCGTCTACACGCTAACACACAGACACAGTAGTAGAATCTTTGACGTTCCTAAGAGCTTGTTATGGCGTAAATTGAATACATTTTTTTTTAATAAAAAATAGGCTTGGGTTTGACCACGATCATGGCAGAGTGGCTGACGAAGTAAGATGTAAACTAAGATGATACTGGTAAACAGATTCTCAATTTTTTTTTTTCATTTATAATAGTAGCACAGCAATTTAGCAATTTTTTTGTTTGTAGGTAAATGTTTATAAATGGATTTTGCAATGCTGCCGTAGAACGTAGACATATTTACTTCCAACATCTAGGGCTACAAGCTTGAATGAAACTATTTCTCATATTCAGAACGCAACGTATAATGTTCACTAGTGAATCTGCCAGCGGCAATACCATAGCACATTGATATCGACTATCGACATTGGAACTAGAGAAAGCGGCAAAATTTAGAACTTATATACGTATTTCAACCGATCTGATAAAGCCTAACGGTTCCAAAGCTAATAGATTTGTAACTCCTTATAGATAGCGATTCAAGGGCATTTTAATTGAACCGATTTGATTCGCTTGTCGTGAGAGCACTATCACTAGTTGTAGAAGAAAGACTATTACATAATGCTTTAAAGGTTATAAACAGGATAATTATTAAAAATGCATTAGTTTAGGGTTAAAACTGATCAAGTCTGAGTAGGTATGTACATAGGCAGCTGAACTAAGTTCGGCATCTTTCGATATAAGTAGTTCAGCTATTTGCTAATATACAGGCGGTATCTCTAGATTTTTAACAATTGTAATAAGTATCTATTGTCTGTAATTAATAATGAATACCTATAAGAAATTCTCAGATTAAAGTCCTAAAAAGAAAATCCGTATGTTATGTAGTTAGGCACTTACTGATGTACTGTTTTTACTAAATTATGTAAATAATAGATTTACAATTTGAAACCAAAGATTTTAAATGTCCGTTCTGTTGAAATAGTTTGTGTTGTATTTTTATACCTACGATAGTATGTGGGCATATAAATAAAGACAAAGTTTATAAACAAAGGCCTATTAAACCCACACAAAGAAAGTACACCATTAACAGAATGAAGACTATGCAGCAAAATCATAGCGACCCTCTGCTTTTCTTAAGGAAAACTAGCTCTTGAGGGCAAGGACTGTCGCTGAGAGTCCTTGAGAAAGCTCTTCTTCTCAGCTGGTTGTCATGTATGAAGGAAGTAATGAATCTTGGCAAAAAAATATCCAAGCAGTGTACTAATAAGGGTTTTTTATTTTCATGATTGTTCCATTAGTAGAATAGATACCCTTTGGTGTCACTTGCGTGAAACTACATAATATGGACACGGCTTTTCAGGTTTTAATCTTTTGGATGGAGTGCTTCGTAAAATTATGATAGATATTCTCTTACAGGTAAGTTTGTTTAATCACTAAATATTCCCTAACTTCACTACCTTAACTACATAAGACATGATATTAAATATGACACAAAAACGTATGTATAAATATCTGACATGACTCTAAATATTACTAGCGTGTCAAAGCCACAGTGATGTGGCTCATACTAATGCAGGTGACTGTAAATAGTATATTATGACAAAGCTCGAAGAATAATTGTAGTGGAAATGGGCGAGGCCCCCTCGCTCAAAGAATAGGTCCATTGTTGGAGCTCCTAGAGTGGCGACCACGAACCGTAAGACTAAGCGTTAGCAGGCCTCGACCTATAAGTAAACTGACGGTATCGCAAGAGATGCGGGCAACCGGTGGATGCAAAATTGACTCTTGAAATAATGTTCATAGAGTTCGCCTAGAAAAAATATCGATTTTGAGATAAGTTTTTTTTTAATGTAGTGACGACATGAACATTGTAAGTTACATAAAAGCTTGTAAAATTGATAATCTCACTTAGCTGTATCTTAAATCGCAAACAAAGTGTCACTAAAACTTGACGCTCAAAAATTTGAAACAAGTCTATCCTTAGTGGAAACTTTGTAAAACATTGCACTCTACAAGCTACTTATACGGCACTTGAGACGCTTTAAGTCTCCCGTCTACATCTTAACAAAGTGATTCACACAAGTTTGTCGTGAAATAGTAAAGACATGCACTCACTTCTGATGTTAATGTCTTAGAATTTCAACTCGAAAATGACGATTTAGCAGATTGTTTGCACGTTTTTGTTCAAGTCGTGTGTTGAGATTTTATTTAAAGTATGCTAGTAATAGCTTGGGACCTGAAAAATTCATCATACATTCATAATCTCGGCCGGTAAATTGTGAAAAACTCAGAAGTAACTAGCCCGGATTTAATTTTGAACCCACGACTACGCAACTAGATACGGATTTTTCTGGAGAAGATAGGTACGTCTTTTAAACCAGCTTTAAAGTAAAAAGAAATTCTAAAAAAAAATCACGTCCGATTTTTAATTCAAACTCTAGGCCTCCAGTACGCAAATCCAACACTATATCACTTAACCACCACACTACTGACAAAGCTATTGAAACTGCAGATCTTATTGCGCATGAAATTTACACAAAAAAAACATTATAACTTAAAAACATGCGTTTTCCCACAGCTAGGTAGGGCCAAGTTAGAACGATTGTTCGCCCTGAAAGCCTTTAAGTACCTATCTAGTAAAATTGGATGACATTATTAAAGCCGAGACCCCGATATAAAAAAAGTAATCCATACTAATATTATAAATGCGACAGTGTGCGTGTTTTTATGTTTGTGTGTAGAAACATAGAAATGCTTGTCCGTCTTTCACGTCGAAATGGAGCGACAGATCAACGTGATTGTGGTATAGAGATAGTTTATGAGCCAGAGAGTGACATAGGCTACTTTTTATCCCGGAAAATGCAGAGTTTCCGAGGGAACAGCGCGCGATAACCGAATTCCACGCGGGCAAAACCGCGGGAAAAGCTATAAAGAAATAAACGTATAATACTTGTTTAAAGATTTAAATAAACAACGAACCATCGACTTAACCTAACAACGCCCTAGCAGAACATAACAAGCAGATTAAAGTGGTTCGTGCCAATCGAGTTCGAAGGATATTAGTAGAAGATTGCTCGTCAACTAGAGTTCTCGCTCCAATCACTTCGGATAGCTCCAATGGTTCCAATAGTTCCAATCCAGGAAGCGTTGATTATGCAGAATCGGTTCAGTGGGACACTGTTGACATGACTGTCTCCCAATCGATACGCGGCAGGCATGTGTGGTGCATGCTTATAAGGTATTAGGGTGCCTATTATGAGGTCCTATGCGAAATTATACCATTTCTCTAATTTGTATGATGTCAAAGGACGTTCTAAAAAGTAAATTTAGTTTAAGTAAAAGTACTATTATTTTCGAAATACTTGGACTAATTATTATTTTTAATTCAAAAATCTGTCGCGGTTTTCTTTAAAACCAGCCCTAAAACCATCACTCTTTAATGGTGTTTTAAATAAAGGCAATAAAGTAAAAATATATTAAATACTGTAATATTATGAATGCGAAAGTGTGTGTGACTTTCACGTCGAAATGGAGCGACGGATAGACGTGATTTTTGGTATAGAGATAGTTCATAGGCCAGAGAGTGACTTTAGGCTACTTTTTACTCGAAAAAAATGCATAATTCCCGAGGGAACAGCGCGCGATAACCGACCCACGATCCACGCGGGCGAAGCCGCAGGTAAAAGCTAGTTATAAAATAATAGATAGATAATTCACAAAATAAGTACTAGCATATTTAAAAAATGAGAAGAAATATTTTTAAAAACGAATCCTCATATTTTAACCTAAGTAACTACAGACTAAACTAATATAAAATTTCCCCAAATATTATTAACACGCACGAACGTATGAGTGATTGAACGTGTGAGAAACCTCTGTCTTAGTAAAGATTTTACTGATATTTACTTACATAAGTTAGGCTTGAAATCGTTTCGGAATACATTTAGCGATTTCAACCGTAAGCAAAATTCCGTAGCAAGCAAACGGAAAAGCAACTTCAATATTTACACAAGAACAAGTTATTCAATTTATTTCGAAGTAAAAGTTCGTTATAACTTTTCTAAAACTTATGAATTTGTTCGCAATCACTTTGTTTATCATCGAAATTTATTTTCAGTTTTCTAATGATTGGGAAACGGTAAGATGTTGCTGAAAAATATATGTAAACATAAAATGTATTTAAATATTAGGTACATTAATATTGTCTAATATAATAATCCCATTAATTGGATTAACTAGAAATTTAACACCAAGATGTATTTTAAACCGGTGTCGATGACACAGGAATATTATATAATAATGTACACTCGCGGTCAAATAATACGGGTCAGTGACGAAAACCTTAAAATTTTGAAAATGAAAAGGTTTACTTATACTAAACTGACTCTATATTAAAGAGAATTTAATATCGTATTAAATACAACCTTCAAATGTTTTACATGGTTGCTGGAAAAAGTTAAAATTTTAAAAAACTCTAATTAGGGTCTAAATTAAAATTGCACTTGTTTTACTTTTGCCTGTTTTCTCACTTTTATTTTCAATCTGTCAAAGCATAATGATAAAAGGCACTTATTGTTGTCTTTCTTGATCATTCTTGATTTACTATCATGTGGCTGACACCAGAAGAATGTACACGTATCGTCACTATGTTAGAAGAAGGCGGAATTCAGAGAAGAACAGCGAGAACTGTTGGCGTGTCACTTTCTACCATGCAGAGAGTCGTCCAACGTTTCCGAGAAACTGGGCAGAACATTAGAAGACCAGGAACCGGCAGACCGAGATGTACTGCAGCTCGAGAAGATCAATTTATTGTTACAACCATGCTCCGAAATCGGCACCTCATGGCTGTTGAAGTCCAAAATCAACTTCGAGAGACTCGAAAAGATGACATAAGCGAGTGGACTGTAAGGCGGCGGCTACAAGAAGCTAATTTGACCCCACGTAGACCGGCAAATGGCCCAAAACTTGAAAAGGGGCAGCGAACAGCAAGATTGATTTACGCCCGCGAACACAGATGGTGGGCAGACGAAGAATTGGCAAGAAATATGTTTTCTGATGAATCCAGATTTATGCTCTATGCACATGATGGGCGGCGAAGAGCTTACAAACGGCCAGGTGAACGTTTTACTCGAGCTTATTTTGAGGAAAAAGTGTCGTTTGACGGTGGGTCTATTGTGGCCTGAGCTGTAATCTCTTCAGAGACTCACATGGAGTAAGTCTTCATAAAAAATGGTACGTTAACTAGTGCAAGATATGTAGAAGAGATTCTTAATGAGCATTACGGTCCATACTTAATTAATATGGGTGAAAATTCCATGTTCATGCATGAAAACGCCAGGCCATACACAGCTCAGATTGTAAATGATTACTTTGACGACGTTGGTATCATTTTTATGAACTGACCCTCGAGAAGTCCGGACTTGAATCCGATCGAGCATGTATGGGACGAGCTTGGAAGGCGTTAAGAAATCGAAACTCCGCTCTAGCTACACTTAGAGACTTGAAGCATGCGTTAGTGGAAGGATGAATCAATATCCCACAAAATCGCATAAGAAACCTAATGAAGTGCATGCCCAATCATCTGGAAGCTTTAAAAAGAGCCCGTGAAGGCAATACGAAGAATTAATTTGGCTTAAAGTTTGTTTTTTCTGTTGTAATGTGAGGTACCAAGTGTTAATTTTTCTACGTAAAATTTGTAAATATTTTGTTTTGTACGTAATTAGAATAAACAAATGAATAACTTTCACACCTATCATGTCGTTTTATTAATTATAGAATTATTTACAATATACAGTTTAATTTATGCTCCTAGCTCTATTATTTTTGGAGATATTCTAGTTTTTCGTACCGACCCGTTTTCTTTGACCGCGAGTGTATTCTGGTCAAAATTAAAAAGTGGTTACATTCGAAAACCAGTTGCTACTTGCTGTTGTCACAAAATGTTAATTCCAATCCAGATCCAATATAAAAATAAATGTGTTAGTATACTGAGCATTACAAAACAGCGTAAGGTAATGCATGCAACTCAGGGGCAACTCCAACTTTCTTCAAGTAACACGAAATTATTATGTTCAACTAAAAATAGGTAGTTTAAATTATCCTAGAGTGTGCTCCTGTAGTTGATACTTTCTCTTCCTTTTTATTAAAATTAAAATTTATGTAGAGACACATTCACATCTACAACTTTAAAATTATTCAACGAATTACCAGTTTAATTTCAAATTGTCTTCCATTCAGCGCCATTTTACCCCGCCTGAAACCGAGTTCCCCAGCAAATACGGCACAGATATTATTTGCACACAATTTTCACCGATACCAATGTTTGAGTTGTCACCGTACGGTTGCAAGGTAGTGTTTGTAGTTAATTATGCTAATGGACTGCAATGTAAACAGGTCTCGAAATACGGATTGCCTCGTCTCAGACTGTTTGCCTTTGGAGTTCGTGGTAGGATCGTAGGGACTTTCGCTTTATTTTGATAGTTTGTCAACCTGGATAAAATTGTTATTGAGTATTTCGTCCATTTTTTGCGTAGTAGAGCAATGGTGATTTAAAGGTAGGTACTGACACACTTGGTGGATGTTTGGTCCAGTTGTGTTATAATAAAAAGCAAAATTAAAAATTTTGAAAAAACCCACGACGGTTCCTAATAGAAAAAGGGTTAAATAATTTTTATGAACATCCCCCGACTAAAAGTGATTACAAACGCAAAAACATCCGTCGGGGGCTGCCATTACCTGCACCGAAATGAACTTATACTCGTATTTTGCAGTTGTATGAATTTTGTGATGAATTATAATTGTGTGGGGAATGTACTACTTTATGAGGGAAATATATTCATGGTAGTTTTCTTAACATTATAACTGAAATAACATTGGATGTAGTTGTATGAATTTGTGATCAATTAAAATTGGATAGTTATGTTCGTAGTAGCTTTTCTTAACATTTTAATTTCAATATAACAGAGAGATGGTAATGGCAGCCCCCGACGGATGTTTTTGCGTTTGTAATCACTTTTAGTCGGGGGATGTTCATAAAAATTATTTAACCCTTTTTCTATTAGGAACCGTCGTGGGTTTTTTCAAAATTTTTAATTTTGCTTTTTATTTTAAAATTTTTAAACAAATAATTCATCTCACCACAACAATTTATGTAAAATCAGAGGCTAATATTCACAACACTTACTAAGAAGCTCATAAATAACGCTTAAATTTTAAAAAGGTTTTCAAACGCTAGGAAAAGCCAAGTGGCTGCATGAGGCTGCGTTTCCACCAGAGATGTGCGAGGTTGTGTTGCGAGGAATGTGTTTTTCATGAACCAGTAGAAACGCTTCATTTCCCTATTCTTGCACTCATCTCTGGTGGAAGCTGAGCGGAGTGAAGCGAGGTAGGTAAATGATATGTTTCTATTGGTTCATAAAAAACACATTCCTCGCAACAAATCCTCGCACATCCCTGGTGGAAACGGAGCCTGAGCCCTGACTTTATTAGCCTTACATCTTAATTTAAAAAGTACAGCTTGGCCGTTCATAGATCTATTTCATGGCATTATCTAGCCCTCAATTTTTTACCATACTCGTATCAGTCAAGGGTCTATATTGGAATCCCTAATATCTTTTGTCCTAATTGTATTTTTCCTAATAACTTTGGTCATAATGATCTCTTGCCATAACGACGTTTGCCCTAATGTAAGTGCTATAACTTTTTTTGCCCTAGTATTGTATGTCCTAATACTTATGTGCACTATCGTCTTTAGTACTAATGTTCATATGTCCTAATAGTTATATATCCTAATAGTGGATGCCATAACCATGGGTCTATATTGCAATCCCTAATGTCTTTTGTCCTAATTGTATTTTTCCTAATAACTTTTGTCATAATGATCTCTTGCCATAACCTAACATATTTTTCTGGTAGCAGTTCGTTTCTGTTGGGGACGCAGTTCTAACCTAACCTAACCTACTTTACTGATAGCAGTTCGTTTCTGTTGGGGACGCAGTTCTAACCTAATCTAACCTACTTCTCTAGTAGCAGTTTGCTTCCGTTGGGGACGCAGTTCTAACTTAACCTAACCTACTTTTCTAGTAGCAGTTTGCTTCCGTTGGGGATGCAGTTCTAACCTAACCTAACCTACTTTTCTAGTAGCAGTTTGCTTCCGTTGGGGACGCAGTTCTAACCTAACCTAACCTACTTTTCTGGTAGCAGTTCGCTTCCACTGGGGACGCAATTTGGGTGCCATTTGCGATCCATAACATCATATATCCTAATGTAATGTTTGTCCTAATCGTCATTCGCCATAACGGTTTTTTTTTTCTGAAACCGTAAATATTTCAAAAATTTTGAAGTGGCCACTCTGTATAGAATAGATTTATTTTATAACAACCCTGAAAAAAATTACGGTTTCAGAGAAAAAAGCGTTATGGCAAATGATGATTAGGACGAACATTACATTAGGACATAAGATGTTATGTGTTATAATATTAGTACAGAACAAATTAGGTGTTTTGGCATTATGTCATGTTATATTATGGCTAAAGTAATTAGGTATTTTGAGCATTAGGTAATGTAATATTATGGCTTATGACTCTAAGGACATAAGAAACATTATGGCTTATAATCTTTATGACTAATGAACGATATGTCAAGAGCGTTTAGGACAAAATTGGTATGGCACTTGACTTTAGGACATACGACAGTATGGATCGAGACCGAGACCCATCAGTCAGACTTTCTGATAGACCTACTTACGGTAGGAAATATTACTTCACGGGTCTTAATTGATATGTCATACGAACAGATTTAAATATGAAACGGCCAAGTCATACAAAACTTTAGCTTTCTTGAAACTCTAGGGAAGAGGAGATAACCCTAGCTACAGCATCAGGTGTTGTATAGGCATATAATGTATTGTCATTGCAATTGAATAATCGTGCAAAGTTTTATGTATTTGTGCTATTAACCATCAAGGAGTTCCTTTGTTGGAAGACGACCCTAGCTGCAATATCAAGTTGTGTCTATTCTATCGTACAAACACAGTGCCAATAAAATTTAATAGGTGATTCTGTTAAGTTCCGCGCCTGTGCCGTAAACTATTGAAGAGTTTCTTTCTGTGGAGACGATCCTGGCTACATAACCAGGATGTCACTACCAGATTATTGTATTATTACATGATTTACATTAGTGTGCCAAAATTCAAGACTATACGATAACTAAAAGTGTGGAAAATTTAACTTGCAAGACCCAAACATGCATACAAACACACATATGTATTATTATTTACATAGGTTCCTACATATATTGCAGGTCAAATAAAAGCTATTGTTAAGACGAAACGGTGTGAAAATAGTTAGTTAGTGCTCCGTCTTCTTTTTTGTTTATCTTGGCGGGGGCACTGCCGTGCACCCTCCTTGATATACATATGAACGCCTTTCTAAAACTATTACAGACAGTCATCAAACCCCTTAAAGAGGGATATCAAAGACAGTCAAATCTTTCTAGAGCTAAGTGGAAAATGTTTACTACAGCGCCCCCTGGCGGGTTAATACTACAACACCTATGTAAGAACCATCTTAGATAAACATCATACCTATTACGGAAAACCACATCAAGAACAGTCAATCCATTCGGAAGATAATTGGGAACATTCGATGGTCTTTTTTCGAGTGAAAAATGACTACTGTAGCGCCCCCTAGTGGACAAACGCTATAACACCTATCTAAGAACCACCGTCGATAAATTATGAAGCCATTACAGAAAACCGCATCTAAATCAGTCAAACCGTTCTGGAGATAAACGTGAACATTCGTTTGCGCACAAACAAACAAACAAACAAACAAACAACCTCTCACCCTAAACGCATATACCTTCTCCGTTCCGTCGTGGGTAAAAAAAAATATGAGCTCAAGAATAAATAATATCGTATAAAGTGTCACGGAATAAGAGAAAAATATTTTGACACTTAGCTACATTTGTTTTAGATTCTAATTGTGACTGTCATAAAATTCCTTTAATTATTCGTTGTTAGTATTATACAAAGATAAAATCGTAGTGCATTTTTAAATTACGGGGATGTTTTGTAAAACTAACCCAAATATTTATCGGATAAAAAAAGCTGAATTTAACTTGTAAACATAATAATACTGAAGTTTACTAAATTATTAATTAAGTAATAGAGAAAAAGGCCACTCAGATGATGAGTTAAAAATTTGAGCAAAACCTAATAAGGTATACAACATTGATCAAATCGACTGCTTATAAAACATAAACCGAGACATATCTTATAGAGCACCATCTCATAATTGGCTTAATCTATTGCACCATTCCTAGAAACAAATCATTCAGCCAGCTTCACCTTTATTTATAGTGTGCTTTATTTCATTAGTCATATTTCACACCCATTCGAGCCGTTCTCGATTCACTTTGATCACTTAAAGCAAAATATGGCATCGTTCAAACTTGAATACTGGCTCTAGAAAGTGCTATTAGACGGTGCTGATACTGCAAACGGTGTAGAGAGGTACCAGGTTATTATTTTACTCTACATCTCTATACAATTTGGACGTGGAATTGTGGAAGGAACGCGAAATGAATTGTGATGAACGACCAGGAGCGCGTGCCGAGGTGAAATACCCGCCTGCCTTTTGGCGATGAAGTATTGATGGAGGCCTGTTCTGACGTACATGTAAAATATGGCAGTGGGAAATCGTTTTCTTTTTTTTATCAACTGTCAAAGCTGAACGATTTTGGATTTTTTGGGAGTAAAAAATTCGCCAGCTTTCGGAATAGAAAATATCGAAGTATTTTAAGACAAAATCTGTGAAACGAAGTCAAATAAATACACGTAAGTTTAATATCAAAAGTTACTGCATAGTTGTAGCTAGCTTAAAGTTTAACAGGACGAGATTCTTTTTGTAGTTAATTTTCCTAATAACAGTATTACTAATTCCAAACCTATTATTCAAACAATACCGGGTAAACAGGTTACTCACTTTGAGTATCATAGATTCAGATATCCGCAGGACTGGAACTAACGAATTCATTACTTTTTGTGATAGGTACCGGTCATGTTATATATTTATCTAAGGAACCGATATCCAACCTGTTTATATTTCTTGGCTCCCATTTGCAACCCACAAAGTTTACAGATGTATCCGTAAATATTCCGCAACCTTCTTCAAAACAAAAGCTTAACAAGTTCTAAATTCCAAACATTAACATTTCATTGTTCTTGCTTCCCAACTTCCAATGAACTAACCACATTATACTCATGCACAGACAAAAGCAAACCCATCGATTCTACGAGTACAACAAAGGTCTCGACCGGTCTCAATGCTTTAATTAACAACTTCAGTCTAGTCCGGGCTATAACAGGATCAAAAACTCCAATTATGCCAGTATCTGCTCCAGCAGATAACAAGCAATTTAGCACAGATTATGTTGTACTTCACGAAACAACGTACGATACGAAACTAATGATATCGGATGGAATTAGAGGGGTTTAAAACATTATGTTGGAAATGTTTATAAGAACAACGTAGGACTTATGTTCAGATGTTAAATTAGAGAGAGAGAGAGAGAGAGATTTATAGAAAAATTAACAGTGATTATATTTTAAATTAATATTGTAAATTATTGATTTATAGAAGTTTGTAAAACATTGTATTTATTGTTATTTTGTACTGCAAATTATTGAATAAATTATCTTATCTTATCTTATGAAATAAATAAATACATTTTAATTAAGTTGCAGAATAGAAGTAGCTCAGTTATGCGAGCAGGATCGAAACTTGCCCCCCTGGCCAGTACACCCTGTATATGAATGTCTTTATGGTCTGGTAATAATAGCTCTTTGGTCAAAGAAGTGTTTTGCTGTCTTTAAAATATTCGATAATATTATTGAATATAATACAATGATTATCATTTCAAAATTGTTAATTTACATCGACGGATATTTAACTTCAGTATATATTTTTATACATTGTCGATTCCGTACTGAAATAAAGTTATTCGTAGAGTAAAACTTTTTTTTACAACCAAGTTTACGAAACATATAAGTCCAAAAGATTTTAAAACTAGCCAAAAGCGAGTTTTTAAAAGCCAGTTCAGTTCGTATTTCAATTTTTAAGCTTATGCTCGTATTTTCTGAAACATCAATCTTGAATGTAAAAGCACACAACTGCCTTAATTCCACGTTTATAACATGGAAATCTGTTTTCTGAGGTCGTGACATAATTTTTTATTTTCTAGTAGAAACGGTTGCTTTCAAACGGTATTTTTCTTCGTTACTACTTATTGTTATGTTATTTAGCTTATTGGCTTAAGTGGCAATTAAGAAAACTTTTCGTGTTTTATTTATCGATGGCTTACAACGTAACACAATGGTATAGCGAAGTATAATGTGAACATTTTTCTTTATGATCTTTCTTTTCCAAACATGGAAGCAATTGAAAAAATTCGCAATCGCTTCGGCCATCGGCGACGGTAAAAAATAACGCACTGATAGGCAGCATGTTGTCATCTCAGGTTCACGACTCGTGCTCGGAGATACTCGGCGATTTTTTGCGCCGGCAAGACTGCAAAAAAAAAAGAAAAAACATTCGCATTGTTTCCATTCGTTTACAAACAAAGCTACGTAAAAACATGGACCCCTAAAAACTGGCATCGACATAAAACCGCGTCATAATATATCTCAGTTATACAGGGCTCTCGCTTAAGTGTGAAATATACGGTTGTTCAATATTTATAGGATTTTTATTTGTGTTATTTATTCAAGAGGCACGTTTTGTCGTCGAGACAAAAGGAGAGATGCTAAGTTTGTACGTTCTTTTTCGTTAGTATCTTGCATTCAGTTTGGTCTTAGGGCATATAAATAATGCATTATCACGCGTTGGGTCGCCGCGATACGGGAACGGTCTGCGAGTATAAAATTATTCGCAACGATTTAGCACGTTTTAAACATCCATTGTCACATGTGACTTTGAAATAAAAAATAATGATACGTGGTTTATGGATGAATACTAATTTTTTTTTTATAAAGTAAGTTGACATATTTTTTATTTATAATTTTTTAATAAAAAACCATAAGAGTCTATCACAAAAATACTAATTCTAGCATGCCAAATCGAATTTCAGATCTTGAAGCTATTCGTGAACATTCCTAAAAAAATAATATAAACAAAAACGGATATAATAATAGAACCTCTTTTAAATAGGATAAAAAAAACTACTTTAAAAAATGTCTCTTAAACAACAGGATATTAAAAAAACCATAAGATTCTATCATGAAAATGCTAATTCTAACATGCCAAATCTAATTTCAGATCTTGAAGTTATTCGTGAACATTCCTAAAAAAAACATATAAACAAAAATGCATATTATAATAATAGAACCTCTTTTAAATAGGATAAAAATTAAAAAAAAAAACTACTTAAAAAAATGTCTCTTAAACAACAGATAGGTATTACGTTTGAATTACTAGATGGAAAATTCTTTCACTAGTAGAAACCGTCATTGATTATCATACTAAGCTTTATCCCGGAAAAGCTTATAATTTCCATAGCACGCGATGGAGTAAGAATAAGCTGGTTGTATAAAAAATATATATACCCGCTTGTAGACCAATAGCCATTTCCAAAGAGAGTTTCGCACTGACCTCCTTTCCGGTTTCCAGGATAAAATCTAGCAAAGAATTTTCAGGTGCACATCCCAGGGGACAGCCAATAGCGGTGTCTCGTTTTAATTAGAATGCAAATCTAATAGCCTTAAGGCATTCACATGTCAATGGCTCCCTAAATAACGCAATCTGAGGCACAAAGGATCCTACGGGCGCTAGTTGCTGCTTACTAGCTTTGCCATATCGATCTCCTGGTTTACGGCCTTTAAAGGCTATAAGAACTAATTATGAATTATTAACTGACCTGAGATATAAACAACGTAACTTAATTTTTATTTAGGCGATGAAAGCGATTTTAATATTTTACATTACAACAAAAGAAGTATTAATTAATATTGAACCCAATGAGATGTTGGGCTCATCGTTTTGGCTGCCTCCTGTAGACATGACAAGACTAGTCCTATATTAATTTATCCGTCATGAAACCCACATTTACAACGCGAATTATTGAGCACAATTATTAATAAGTGTGTAATACCCATATTACTACCGAGAAACTTCCTCTCAAGCCGTTTTCTAAAAATTTTTATAATTTTTGAACTGAATTGTACCTATTGCTTCCTGCAACCCTCATTTTCCGCTTCCCGCAGATGGAATAATAGTAAAGATCCGCTACACTCGGGTTCAAGTTAATACAACTTAAGGCCTCTCTCACACCCATATATTCCACTAATACTCGGCTCTAGCGGAAATTCTCCGCAGCTCAGACCCACAATTATTATGGGACCTACGTGGTACGCCGCAAAGCTACCGTTAACAGCGGAGGAACGGAACAAAAAATATCAGAGCTCAACGTAATTGGCTGGCTGCGTCCATAATAAACATTTTCGCGCCCGGTTTATATTAAAAATTAATAAAGATTTACTATGTTATTAGCCATGGAAAATGTATTTTTTTGTATTTTAATTACCTGTTCGTATTTATAGCTTGGAAATAACTTTGAATCCCTAAGGAGCTTTTGTTCAATATAATATTTTGTTAAAAATATAGAAAAGCAAACTCCTTTTGCTGGGTAGTCCAAGTCATAGAATAACAGTAAAAAAAAACTAGGCACTATTTAAGGCATCCAATTATACTTAAGCCAAGATTAAGCACAATTTCAGACTTTTATGGAAATACTCTGAACTACAATCTTATTTTTTGCTTGTTTTTAAACTTGCATGGAAGACTCAGTGTTCGAGTCATGTAGAGAAGTGTTAAAATATTTGCACGTGTAATAGTAGATATTACATTAGATGTATTTCGTGGAATATCTCCTAACGCTCTCTATTTTAGGCTGCACCTTAATTAAAATAGTAGCGCACCCTCAGAAGTGACAGCGCGTTTATAGCTTACACAAAATAAAGACATGCAAATACCATTACTGGTATTAGTTTTATGATGACCATTGAGCCGTGACAAATTAAGGGATGGTCGTTTATGGGTGATTCTCGTTAGGATATTAATTGATAATGTAGTTCGGAAAGATACGCCATATTTTAATACCTACTTAAAGTGCAAAAAGTAACAAACGGACCAAATAAGTTTCGCGAATGGTTTTGTACCATCGTATACATACATAGTTAAAATTTAGTCAAAAATGTCGAAACACATTACTCGTTTGTTTTTATTCAATTTAGGACGACCCGGTAATTTAACGTTAATAATGTTCAGATTTTCAGTTGTTATAAACTGATAAAACTGGTACATATCAATATATGTAACTACAAGCTTGCAAACAATTTAGGCTAACTTTTTATATCCTTGATTTGGACTTACACAAAATAATAGTCTAGGTTTGCTAATTGCAGATTGTAATATTTTGCTGGAATAGGTATGGTGTTGTTTTATGTTCAGGCTCTTTAGACAACAGTATCAAAAAAACGCACTAAAGCTATAAACTAAAAGAATTTCCTTGCTCACCTGCGACCTTACGATAGCAAAGTAACGCCCGATTCAATACACTAAAGTTATTTTTGACATACCGCCTATCCGCGGTAAGAGGGCAGTTTTGTAATAGACACTGTTTATTCTTTCCGCTTTTTATGACATCAAATAGTTACCATAGACAGATATTTCCAACAGTAAATGTAAAATTTAGCGACAGTCAACGGGCAACTTTGTCTCTGTTACACATCTATGTAGTTGTTAATTTTAAATAGCAACTGGAGTTTTATGAGGTGGGCTTTTGTCCAGCAATGAACGTCCGGCGGCTGATATAATGATGATAATGATGATGAACTATGTAAAATATATAAAATTACCATATCTTTTAAGTGTCGGTCCAAACAAATTGAGCTCAAAGCTAACATTGTTCAGTTTGCTTATAAATGAATTAGTTTTAAACTGAGCGGATACATTGTTTCCACATAGCCGTCGGTACTGCCTATTCGTCGTAGAGCTACGAAAGCGAACTAGACTAGTTAATAAGAAGGCTAGAGTGTAGGTAGTTGTTTCATAATTTCATTTAAATTAATGCGGAGTTTTGATAAGAAAGTATGAACTTTTCAAATCAAATCCATTCCCAAAGATTCCCCAGGTCCCTTTTTTATAGCGAAACCGTTACTTTTTGGATTTTTTTCAAAATACGTATTATCAAATCAAAAAATATTATTAAATTACATAAACTTTTCTTACCATTATATTTTTTTCTCTTTATTAAATCTAAAATGTAAATACGTAGTCTTTATATAATTTATTGAATCAAGCGTTACTTTGCGGAGGTCCATATAAACGAACTAAAAGAATTTCTTTGCTCACCCGCTACCTTATGATAGCTAAGTTTATGCATGCTTATGATATATGATGATAGATATGGAGTCTAACATCTAGTAGCATGGTTTACGGTTGTGTTGCTCTATATTAAGCTCTGGTTGAGTTCGAAATGCATTAGTGTAGTATGGTGGTTGTCATAGATGGGTTAGTGTGATTTTTGTGTGTTCTTACAGTGTAGAGGTGGAGGAACTGCATGAACACGCATATCTTGCGTAAACTTAGCTATCATAAGGTCGTGGGTGAGCAAAGAAATATACGTATTCTTTATCACAATGAGACGTCTAAGTCGTCTAACGCTTTGCAGACTAAGAATTTGTTCCAATATTCCGATTTCTCCAAGTATAAAAAATAAAATTCCAATTTTATAAAAGCCCTCGCTTCGCTCCTACGTTCAGGGTACAACTAGTCCGCACAGATTCGATTAAAGACAACGATCGCGTTTCCTATTAGGTTCTGTTGCAGATCGTGCCGTCACGCGCCACCCTCAACCCCAACTTTTATTTTTAGTGTTCCGCAGTAAAATGGGGAAGCCTTAGTCCATTCTGACTGTAAATTGAATTGTTTAGCTTAAACATTTACTGGGACGGTTTTATGGCGGAATCTGTACGAAGATTATGTTCAAATGAGCGCAGAGAGCGAGTACGTGCACCTACGTGTTTCTTTGCATCAAAAGTATTTATTCGAGTTTTAGCTTATTTTCCAGAGTATTTTCTTATTTTTCTTGGGCATGATAACAGAAATAAAATTAATGTATGGTATTTATTGAAAGTTTTGATATAGATATTGTAAAAATCCAAAAATATAATTTTTAATTTAATCACAGCTTCGGCAGCTAAAATGATAAAAAAAACTTAAAGCCGTGTTTAGACTTGCAAGAAAGTCGTGCAAGTTGCATTACGTTGCGGCGTTGGATTGACCACTACGAACTCGTTGGCTTTATGTCCTCGCAATGTAATGCAACTTGCACGATTTTTCTTGCTATTATAAACTCGGCTTAAAATAAACAATGTAATACGTTCATTCATTGTTATGCGATGCGGCTAAGTCAATGCAAGACCAAGTGAAAATACCAACACGCTCACTTGTAATAAAGGTTTTGGGCTAGGTTTACTGTGTAACTAAAATAATTTTATTAAATTTTCTATATTTAACCTTCACGGAACCACGTCCTTATGAAAAATTCGGGCACTTCTATTTTTTGCTCCTAGAAAATTCTTGCAGGCTTGTAGGGTTGCATTGCCTTTAGTAATTGGAGTACACTGGATATTGTTATAAAAGAATTTTAACGTTTTTACCGGCATACCATACTAGTATAGCCAGCTATTAAAACAAAATTGCAATTTCGACGTGTACACTTGTGTTGTTGCTACTTTTTGGTAGAGCCGCAACTAGAAATGGCAAAGTAAGCAAAAAAAAAATATTTACGATGTTTCTAACAAAGTAGGTAGTTTTAGCTTGAGGGAAAATTGTATCTTTCATTAATGTGGCTAATGCATCAGAACATATTATAACTAAGTACTTGCGTAAATTAAATATAAATAGTATAAATAATAATTTCAAATCAATAAATTCATTTATTTATTGTAATATTAATTTGATATGGATAAGTTTATTTTATTTATGATAAACACTTGTTTTTTTACGAACAGACAAAAGCCGGAAAATTTTCAGCGAAAGTTTTGGTATCTAGTGGACCTCGAATAGCTGTATTTTACCAAAGAAAACTGAACAGTAAAATGGCAAATAGCTTATCATCTCTCTGTTTCACAGAGCCTACATGCACCATAATCATTGCGAGACTTACATAGATATAGGACTTGTACTGTACTACTAACCTACTAACCCTTAGTCTATATAAGAATGACTACTAGCAAAGCTAAGGATTTAAATCTGCAATACATAAATATTATTATATTATTATTATTATTCACAAAGAAAAAGGCAATATTTCATGAAAATATGATTTAATAACACTACCCTTTAAAATAGTTGCCTGAACTGATTACAGGATTAGATCTCCCACGAAGTCAAAGTGGAGATTAAAAATAATATGTTGCATCTTTAAAGGTTTGTTTCCTATGTCACCTTTAAATATTGCCCATATCTACTATGTATTTTTTTATAAGAAGAGGAAAACAAGCATGCGGGCCACCTGATGGAAAGCAATCACCGCCGCCCATGGACACCTGTTAAGCCAAAGGAATCGCAGATGCGTTGCCGGCCCTTTAAGAGACTGATAGGCTCGTTTTTTAAAGATCCCTAAGCATATGATTAACAGTGAAATAATTTTTTAATATCAGAAAATGAGTAATACAGAAAATACTAAATAATAATTAAATTATAACAATTTATATACAGTTACTTCAAACTTAAAGTAAAAAAAAAAAAACTAAAACCCATTATGTAAAGGAGTCGTCTTAAGATACGTTCCGAAGACTTAGAAAGCAATAAAAACTCGTAAAAACGAAATTTCTTTCAAATAAAAGCAAATCAATCCAGACACAACTGAAGAAACCAGTAGCAATCAAATTTCAATTGTATTCTCATTCGTCAACATTTAGCCCAAAAAGTCGATCAGAACGTTCAAATATCAATCCAATAACCTCAAAAACGGCAGCCAAGGTTGAAGTGCAAATAATAAAAGGCTAGAGAGAGCAAACCCTGTCGAAATGACGCTCACAGAGATAAGCCGAGCAAAAAGAGATCGCAAATTACGCGTCCCCCATATCATGTTATTACAACTGTTGGGTGCTCATCGTTGATGCGTTCCCTCAGCGCCAGGTATCAGACTATTTTTCGATATAGTGGACTTATCGATGAATGAAGTTTTAAATTACCAAATTAATTATACTTACTTGATTATTACATTGTCATCGGAACTCTACACTGCCCTCATCAAACGCAGTACATGCAAAATAGCATCTTGTGCAAGCAGAGTTTGTCGTTTTGAACATGAAACTACCGTGCCACTCACTCATATTAAATGATATTGTAATGGATAACTCACGTCTTAAATCGAGTTTAGCCCGAAATAAGTAGATCTAAATTCGATTTAAGATGTGAGTTATTCGTTACAATATCATCTAAAAACAGTTTCTCGTGAGGTTTATAATAAAAAAATAAAACTAAAAATATTGTTTTACGTAAATTAAAGAATAAGGTAAGGAATGGAATTCGCTCCCGTCGTCTGTATTTATTTTCGGATAAATACAAACTAGGGCCTTCAAGGCACTGTTACTGGACCAGTGAGATACACCTTTAGCCTCATCTGCACTGAGATACGGGTCAATCGCGGTCAGTTATATTTATATAAAAAAATAGCCGGATGATTTGATCAATTTTGTAAAAAAAAGAGAAAATTTCAATTAACAGGGCAGTACTTTAGTATAACCTTTTAAGTAAATCTCTGTCTACTGGGAAAATGTCAAGTTATTTACGTATTTCTAAAAATAAGTAAAATATATAAATATACAGATTAGCGAAACGAAATTCTGTTTGGGTTAAAATAAATCCTTAATTAATAAATCCTAAATTAATAGCCTTGTTCCTCCGTCTGTCTACCACTCTGTGGCTTAGCCCAGAGATTCTTAATACCAGAACGCTGTAAATAATTTGACAAAAGTGTCATCACACTGACTAAATGGTCCGGAGGCAAAACCCTGAAAAAATAAGCACCTATCCTACTCTGAAATACCTACCTAGTTATATTTTAAACGGTGTTGATTCGTAGGTAAATGTCTACGTCAAAGCACATAAAGCGCGTTTATATTTAGCGCAAATACCTTAGAAACTAAGGCACGTAAATATTTAATTACAACCAACAAACTTGTCGGCTACCCCATCTTCTGTCAAGTCAAATGCAAAGTCGAGATGTGCGCAACTTACTTTACGGACAGCGAATATACTGCTTCATGCTACTGGATATGGATAAGAGTAGCGTTGGAATTGTACGTTTCTAGGGTTACGCGTTTATCCGTCCGACTGTCACAGGGCTGTATCTTTTAAACCGTAATAGGTAAATATCAGTGGAGTGGCATGAAAATTTTGTTAGAAAACCCGAGGAGTGATAGAAGGCTTAAGCCAATAGAGAAAAACTATGTCCATGTAATAAGAACTGGAAAGTCATGGTTTTACTTGTTTTCTTTCTTTTTTTTTCACGATTTGTTTTGTGTACGTTGATGTTGAGGTCAAACCACTAGGTAAGACGACCAAGGCATGAATCTTTTTGATGTGACATTATAGCAGGCTTTATAGCACGGAAAACAGATGACCGTTGGAGCCGAAAAGTTCTCGAGTGGAGACCGCGGATCGACAAGCGCAGAGTAGGACGTCCACCAACGACATGAACGGATGACCTGATTAAAGCCGCGGGTTCACGATGGATGCGGGCCGTTGCCAACCGAAGCGACTGGAGGCCTATCAATGGGGGAGGCCTATGTCCAACAGTGGACGTCCTACGGCTGAGATGATGATGAATATTTTACCCAAGATAATATTGATATTAAAGCTTGATATTTCACTGTTGCAAATCCTCGTCGGTTTATCCTCGACATTGTAATGAATATTAATAGACCACGGCGTGTAACCTTGTGTGTTAGTGAATTATCTATTGATACTGCAACACCAAGTTTCAGTAAGTTAGGTAGGACCACATCATTAGGTATTCACTTGACTCTGCTTCGATCTAAAGCCGGATTCACATTTATTTGTCGTGTTGTGTTGTGATGCTCTCTGTCTCTCTCTCTTTTACTTTCAAATACAAGCCGTCACAACACACTGCACCAGATAAACGTATACGCAACCATATGTACTGGTGGGTTCTCTAATTTATCGCCGAAAATTGTTTCGCCGAATATTACTTCCCAACCAACTTTTCGCAGAATTTCACTTCGCCGAATGATCACTTGCCAACTTATTAAAATGTATAGTTTTATTTCCCAACCTCACACTTACCAACTGTACATTTGGTCTATTTATTATAAAGTCACTTTTCAAAATGCCGATTTTCGGTTAGTAGAATGTTTTGGTTGGCGTAATATTCCTTTCGTCGTACAATGTTTCCCAACTGTTTTATTGAATAAGGGCTTCGTTTAGTAACAAGGTATGCAATATAATAAGTAATGTGGGTAAGCGCAGCATTTCCGTTGTGTTTTTGTTTGTGCACTAATACCTAAAGCGTTTGTGACAAACGTCCATTTGACAATGTTTGACTTTTTGATACAATACGGCAATGATCACGGTATCAATCTTGTACCAATTATGTGTGTGTGTTAGATTTCTAAAAACCCCTAGGTAATTGCTGAATCTTCGGTCAATTTTTTTAAACATTTATTTACTAACAAGGATACCATTTTCAGTTCAATATTTTTATTTGTTAGAAATATTAAAATATAAAAATACGATTCTGGCACTCGCCGGCCGCTGCCGCGGCACGCTCGCTTCGCTCGCTCGGCTTCGTGCGCTGTTTGCTCACCGTTAACCTAACACGCTCCTCCTCGCTTCGCTCGTCGTCGCACCTAACTGGACTTTGCCACACATTAGATTTCTGTTGCTGTAAGTATTATAAAACTCTGATTTGTAAATATTACTGCCGATTGATAAAACTCTTACTTTCAATAAAAAGTTGGCTTATGTAAAAAAAGGGAACTGTCACACTAACGAAACGTTATTCGTTTAATAGTTGTTTGACATAGTGAAAGATTTGGCAAATGATAAGTTTTCCAAACGTTTTGAGTCATTATGATATTCTGCTATATAATAATTCGACGAAATGACACGTTGCCATATAAAAAGTTGGTAATAGTTAGTTGTCAAAGTGAATCTTCGGCGAAACGTTGGTTGGCAAGTGATATTCGGCCAAATGAAATTCTGCGAAAAGGCAGAACACCGTACTGGTGTCTATGACCCCTGACTTTAAGATTGTTTTTTTGGAATCTTTTTGTATTTTTTATTTCAATTCCAAATTTTTGTTACTTTAAATTTATTTTATTTTGTTTTTTTTTTTTTTAAATAAGAAACAAACTGGCTGAGATATGTGGTGCATAGGGGAAATTTGTGTCTGTCCAGCAGTGGTGTAGCAGTGCTATACGCGGCACGGAATGCCGAGGACCTTGGGTTCGATTCCCAGTGCGGGTCTTATTTTTCTTGTTTTTCAGTGCATCTATTTTTCAGCATTATTTGAGAGTTTCAACTGCCTCAATTTCCATGGTCACATTTTCTCATTAATGGGTTATAGTGCAGTAAATAAAGGTAGTGGACCCAGCAGTAATTCCTCAGCCCGAAAAAACTTGACAGTATGATAAAGTATTAATAAATAAAGAGTATTGTATAAATATCCAAAAAAAAAAATGCTCCGTTCAAACTTTCTTCAACATAGATATACTCATGTAACGTATTGGAACAATATATGAAATATAAAAAAAAAATATTCCAGCAGAAATTAAATTAAATTACTAATATAAACAGATTTGTTTCGTCACTACTTTGAAAAAATCTCGTATCTCAAATCAATACGTGAACGAAATTGAACCTTGACGTAATGGTCATAAAGTGCACTCGGAAAAATTATCCATTTCAAGATACGAGTTTTTTAAAAGTAGTGACGATTTTTAGCTTATAAATACCTAACTTAGGTGTTTTTTTTTTGATTTTTTATATTTTAGTTACGGCTCATACCCAAGCAAAATTTCATCGACTGAGGAATTAATGCTTGGGTCTCCATACAACAACTTCCTTCATTTACTGCACCATTATATAACTAGACGACATTTTCGATTATTGTTCAATTGTCCTGTAGATAAATACTTTTACTAGAAAACCTGGAAATTGTAATAGGATCTTCCACCATATCAAAACAAAAAACGTGCCCACGTAAATAAAATAAAAGGTATAGCAATGGTTGTGTACACAGACTGCCAGGTTTTGCAACCGAAGACACACCTTCTTATCTAAATAAAAACTCCTCTCATTCTCCTAGTTGCTCAGCGAAAAGTTCACTTTACGCCACTGTTAGCTTACTGCAATCCATACTAATATCATAAATACGGAAGTGTGTTTGTATGTTAGTGTGTTCGTATGTTTGTCCGTCTTTCACGCCATAACGGAGCGAGACGGATCAATGTGATTTTTGGCATAGAGATAGTTTATGGGCCCGAGACTGACATAGGCTACTTTTTATCCCGGAAAAATGCACAGTGCCCGAGGGAACAGCGCGCGATAACCGAATACCACGCGGGCGGAGCCGCGGGCAAAAGCTAGTAATAATAATAATTTGAGATTTTTTTTCAATGATATGAACATTATTTTTCATTGAACTAGCGTATTAGTTATTACTAATAACAAATAATTATTAATTATAATGTGTGATTATTTACCCACCGCTACGCTGGCGTGCGTGGTTTGATCCTTCGTAGATCCACGTCGATTTGTCTAAGCCGCCTCCCTTGAGGCACCCGTAATGAATATTAACATCCTGCCTAGAACCGTACGTTGACTGTTAGAGTCTGTTATTTCAAGCTAATTTTGATGTATTTTCTATAGTCTAGCAAGTTGGTTGTGCTCCGTGAGAATTACCGTTAAAATACCAGACTTGCAGGTCGGACTTAGCATTATCTATTACTAATACTAATAATAAAACTATTACAGCTCGGTGTCTGTATTTCCGCTATTAGACCCAAAACACAATGATTTTAAAAATGTTTACGAAAAACAACAATACTTACTTCATACGAGTAAACGGCGGGTTGTCGAAACCAGTTTCATGATAACACTACTTAAAACTAGTTAAAAATTAGTTTGATAAAGTACTCGAAAATGACATGCGGCCATATTGTTTAACGTGCTGACGTTCCGTACCGTAGCCCGTAGTATCGTACTGTACTACCGTAATGTCGCGGTAATTTGGCCCATTGGAGGGTAACTTTGGCCCACTTGAAAACCTTATAACGAAGGGTCTAATACAAACATAAAAACATGATCGATCAATCAACACCAACCACATGGCAAAGAGCCATATTCTCAAAGCAATAATAAAACCAAGACCGAGTGAAGGAGCGGTCACGCCGCTGCTTAAAAAACGGCGACGGTACGGAATTGTAGTGACGCATCTATGCGCACCGTTTTTATTGCATGCTATCCACACCGCTGCTTAAAATACGGAATCGCAGTGACGTGCCGTAAACGTCAGGTATTTACCGCACAAAAGTCGTGACGTTTATGGCACGTCACAGTGATTCCGCACCGTTTGCGTATTTTAAGCAGCGGTGTGGAGAGCATGCGATAAAAATGGTGCGCATATGATGCGTCACTGCGATTCCGTACCGTCACCGTTTTTTAAGCAGCGGTGCGGCCGCTCCTTTAATCCCAAGGGCCAAAGTTACCCTTCAGGGCCAAAGTACCCTGACCTTACGGTGTAGAGGTAGGTAATTTTACCACTTTAAGATTTTTCAAGTATCTAATGCGATGTAGGTATACATTAAATTTGTGATGTTGTCACTACATTTTCAGATACAATTACAGTTACATAATTTTATTGTGTATAATTATACGCCAACAGTGTATTTTCTCATTATAAGTATGAACACGTTTTCATCTGGGCGCCCGTACCAAGACTGTCGCCTGCACACCCGCTGTTTGCATTTCACTCGACAAAGATCTATGATGAATCGGATCGCTAAATCATTTTAAAAGACGTGCTCAGTAAATTTTAACGCCTAAAGAACGCTTGGTTTTGATTCATATCCTTCTTGCATTAGCTTGTCTGATTAGCTTAAATTAGCAAATCGGTGTCTCGACTTTTATCAAACCTCGACGCGCTAACGCTTCCCGTGAAAAAAATACCATCATTCTATGGCATTAATCGGAAACCATGTACCTACATACACGTCTGTTAACTGCGTTATTGAAGCTAACAACAACAAGGTATCGTGTTTTGCTAATCTGTACTACTATAATACTTATATACTATATATATAATTTCATATCCACCAGGATCACGAGTAGGTAGATTCGCTTTTATTTTGTAGGTACACATCATGTACGCGGAGATGTAACGCTGCATATAAATAAATAATATTGTCAAATATTCTAAGATTTTTATTAGTATAAAATACTGGAAAAATAACTGCAGGAAATCACCTGTTTAAATTTGTGGATCACTATTACAGTAAATTTACAACGACTGATGTAGATTCTAGCGGTCCGCCTTCTTAGATCTCTGGCCAACAGTCACGGGCGTGCATTAAAAGAAAATTAACGGAATTTGATGCACAGATTATGCAAATCAACGCATATCCAGACAGGTTCTTTGTTATCACGTACACTAAATGAGTTTTAATAGCGCGCCTGACGAGATATTTGCATAAAAGGAGTTCTTGCGCCGTGTTTTGCTTGTTTACTTGAGCGTAATTGTTTTCAACTTGGATGCATCGGTTCAGTTGAGTGAAGTTGGGAGGAGTTTGTAAGAACCACAGATACTGGTGTAATAATTATCATAAAAATATTTTAATTTATGTGGATGATTTGATATTAATGTACCGTTATAGGAGACAATTAAACAGGGATAAGTTTAATAGGGGATAAGTTCGCCTTTGTACATATTTGTTTTTTGTCAATTGTATTTTACTTATTTTGTACAATAAAGAGTATACATACATACATACATTAAAAAAAAAAATTCAAAAATTCAAAAAAGTTTATTTGGTTCCTTTACATTTTAGCTAGTACATACATACAATTCATAAGTTTCAATTTGCAAAAGAATTATTTATTGGTACACATAGAGGTCCTAACATCAAAGTGCCAACTCGGATTGCTAAACCAAATTTTTTATTTACTCTTTCTTTGTATTTTTTTATTCTTGCTATAATATTAAAGAATTTTATTGTTGTAATATGTAATCACTAAAGCGATTTCTACATTATTAGAGTTAGAATTGTTTTAGTGTTGTATTTGTATACGAGAGATCTTACTACAGTGTTCGCGTTTCTCATTATAATTGAAATTTTTCCTACCCAAGAAAGTGATTTACAAATTAAGATTTACGAAGAAGTTTATTATTCACTTTTAGGAATTTTAGATGAAATAAACTGATTTAGGCACAGGGGGAATGACAAATGTGAAACCAATTTCAGAAACATCACGCCCAAAGTTTAAAAAACCATTCTGAGCCCCTCAAACGAAATTACTGTATCGTAAAACAATGATTTAGAATCTGGAAGTTTGCCTTATTATTTCCATTCGGGGGAGTGAATCGACATGCAACCGTTACGTAGATACCCAGGTATCTATAACTTGATTTGATAATAATAAGTTACAAACGGAAATGTGGAAATCAGGGGGCGGCTGCTTGGGGCGTGAAAATGTTTATACACTTTCATAATTTTGAGGGGATGATATCAGATACGGCGAGGGGCCGCGAAGGGCTTTCAACAAAATACTTAATACGGAAAATACGAGGTTGAAAACCTGGTTATTTCTAGCCCTATTATTGCGGCTGATGTTGTATTTGGGAGGCTTTGCAGCGAGAAACGCATTACCATAAAGAATAGTGAATCGATTTACTGCGGGGTATTTGTTTATTTTCATACAATCTCCTTTGAAGGGGAAAACGAAGTTGATGTAACAAGTGAAATATACTCGTAAGTAGGCACGTACTGCGTGTGTATACGTGGAGTTTCTTTTCTAACTCGAGAAGCTTCGTAACCTTATAAGACAGAATAAAATATACTTTCACCATAAGTCACCCATTCATTGGGCAGACTAAGAAAAACTGCACTCAATGGTCCATGTCACGAATGTTCGAGAAGGCCTGCAGTACGTACGGCAGAAATAGCAACGGATTGTGACACTTGCTACCATCCCCGATGTGACGACTAAGACCATTCTGCCAAGATGACGAGTGCCCGAAAGAGGGTCTTGGCGCCCAACATCAGACTACACCATGATTTGTGATCTCGGGCCAGCTTTGCCAGTTATCGACCCCGAAATCCAAAATATCTCTCTGGATTATCCTCTCAGCGGTACCTGGATAAAACTAAAGAAACTGAATTTGGATATATAAATATAAAAAAATTGAATAGGTACTTTACCAAAATAACTGTTATCCCATTTAATTTTATTTTTATTAATGTAATGCGTGTTGTTGTATATCTACCTATGGACATAAATTTCTGATAGTAATTGATTTAAAAAAAATGGTTTTAAATAGTAAGGTTTTTTAAATAGTTTATTTGTAAGAAGATGTAACCATTATCAGTGGTTCACAATTTACAGGTAGTTGTTTAATAAATTTGACTATAACTAAGCATGGCTAAACGGCGTTGAAATGAAACATGCCCTTTTAACAGCTATTCCAAATGCCACCGCTCGCTTAAGTATCGTTTATTGGTGATAATGCTTCCATCTTGTGCAACGCCAGACCGATAGAGAGGTAAATTGCACGGCAAAATGCTTGCAGTATCACGTTAGCGCAAATATAAGAAAGGGCATGCATTGTACAATTTCAATTGCCACATTAAACCTTAAGAAGTGTAATGAAGAGTTCAAGCGTAGAATGCGAATATCGCTCGTATTCTGGTATAAATTTATTGCTAAGTGAATGACGATTATTTTTTTAATTTATAGATCTCGTCTTAAGTTATAAAAATTAAATCATTCGTTTCTGGTTAAACGCTATAAGACAAATCTGTTATATGCGTCGGAAATTCAATTAAATTTACTATTAGTAGACATCTCAACTAATTCTCTGAACCACGTAATTAGAAAGAGGTGAAGCAAGAAATGGCTAATAACATGCTCATTTGCATGTTGAACAAGTCATGCAAAGGGCATCTTCAAAGCGCTTAAGTAATTATCTTTCAACAAAATCTTCTTTTATTCAAGCCACACGTTAATCTCTGAGAAAACACTCCTGTAAATTAAAAATAAAGTAAAAAAAATAGTTTTTAAAATGTTCCAGAAATATTTTATTAAAGCTTATCGCTTTAAATCCTAAAAACCGTAAAACTTTTTATCAAAATGAAAGTAAACAAACCATACTAAGAGATTTATGATTACAAGATTACCGAGAACTACCTTTAATTAAAAAAAAATCTTTAAGCGAGTTTTGTTCTTAATCATGAATTTATTTGGTTATTTTTTGCTGAAATTATTCAGGTTTATTGAATATTGGGGAGAGGGCAATCTATCACAGGGATACACGAGACCCAGGACCTTGTGTAAGCCCGACCCGGGATAAATGGGTCGCCAAAATCCTTTGAAAGTCGGACTTTTAAAAATTGGATTTACTCGTTCACATGTTTGCGGTTTGGGTTGATTGTTATCTACTCTTACGTATTTATGGTTTGAAATGTAGGAATAGTGACAGTATTACGTCTAAAACATGATTTTGCTATGGAAATCATTCTGACGATGATTTTAGACAAAAACATGCAGTTTGCCTTCCAGTCGTATAAAAAAAAAAAGTTTTGGTCAAAGTGCACTGTTGCTTCTGCTTGTATTTGAAACAAAAACATTTGCGTAATTTTTTTTTATGTTTTAGGTAACTGAAGAAGAAAGTAATTACAAGGCTCTCATAAAAGATCATAATAGCCGCTAAACTAATAACACAAAGAAATTAACGTAATCTAACCGTGTTTGAGCTCGTTAAAATATCTATTCTTAGGGTGTATTTGAACCAAGAATGGTATTCAGAATCTGATGAGAGAACAGTATGGCAGGCACTGGAATTCCAAGAGCAGAACAACATAACCCTTGTGTTTGGGTTTATTAGAGTCAGGGTGTGTAATTGGACCTAAAATGATATTTAAGGTATGCAGATGTTTGGCGCTTGACTTACTATCAACGCGTGTTTTAGTTTTTTAAAGTAAAGAAGCACAATCTCTGCTTTAATTTGTTGCTATAGGCCAGGAAATAAGTATCTGATTTTTTTACCAGATAATCGATTCGCGCTTTCAGCTCGTTTAACATTTCCTTTACTCTTATTAGTTCCGTGGTTTCATCTGTACTACGTATCTGAGATCCGCGGGCTTTCCTGGACCCTCATTCGCGTTGGATATCCTCGAATCTTTTATTACTATTGTAAAACATAGTGGCAGCGGAGCAGGGATTCTCGAGACGGTTGTAAAGGTAAAAATGTTATTCGGACAACTATTTGAGTATCCTCTTTGTTAGAAACAGTTTTGAAAAGGAAAATGTCATGTTCAATTTGGTTTAATGTTATGGTTTACTCGGTCCTATTATGATTTGAAATTATTTAGGAAATATTTGGCCATTTATTGAAGGTAAAATTTTAAATAGTGACGTACCTAACATATAGTACTTCATCTAGTTTTTACCTTTAATCCATTTACATAACTTTGGCCTTACCCTGAATGGTCTAACAAGGCACTATATCTATGTAGTTTCTTCGGAGTTTAGAATCATTAATTTTCTTTCGTCTACTAACTTTCCTACTTAACATTCAGTACCTTACCTACATCTTAAAATCTTTCGTCATTACATCTCCAAAAATATATTTTCAAAACTGTTTAAATTATAGTCCCGAGTTGAATAATTAGGTTCTTTAAGCACAAAAAGTATAAATCCCGACCAACTTTTCATTGTTAGCTCAAAGGAAAATTTTCCAATACTTTATCAATTTTTTATCTAACATAAGATTTATCTGCGTCAACAAATCTTATAACGATTCTTAAAACTCTTTGCAAACATTATTTTAATTTAAATTAAGTTTCCGAATCCCTGTCAAGTTTGAAAGAAAAATATTTTTTGAAACAACAGAAGCGAGTGAGAATTTCATTAACACGCCTCAGAGCGTCAACAAAAAACAGCAAAATATCATTGGCGTAAAGAAAGTGCATTACCATTAGATCCCTTAGGGAGGAGGCAAACGTAGGGGTATAAAAAGGCGCAACTGGCAATCAAAAATAACAAACCTCAAGAAGAAAATTGAAACTCAAAGTAGTCTCCCTGATGCTAATACATTTTAAGCTAGTTATAATAAAAAAATAACCGAGTGCAAATTAAACTTGTGCAATGAGGGTGTCGAAAAAGCTTAGAAGAAAGTAAAAATAAATTTGTACGTAGTTGGTAGTTATTCTATGAAAAAAAGTTTTTTTTTGCATATCGATGATTTTCAGTGTTTCTTCCCACTTCCGCTGCTTTCGTTGAATTTCTCATCACTAACGTGAACGAAAAATAGTCAAGTATAAGCCCAGTTTAAACTTGGAAGAAAAATTGTACAAGTTGCATTACATTGCGGCGTTGGATTGACCACTTCAATTTCGTAAGCTTTACTGTCTCGCAATGTTTTGCAACTTGCAAGATTTTCCTTCATGGTCTAAATAAAATTTGGCTATAGGTTTTGATATAATGAACAGCAAATCCATGTTTTTTACAATTGCAAGAGCCCATAGCCCTGACTTGCTATAATTTTTATTTGATACTTTCGTGTTTCTGAAAAAAAAAGCTTTTTAAAGACAGATAGAAGTGATAAATACTAAAGAAGTACTTTTTATTTTTGATAGATAGCACCTAAATATGCAAATTATTAAGAAAAAAACATTCCAGTATTTTAAATAACGACAATTGCAAAGGCTATTCAAACCGAAGCATCCCAGATGCCAAGTAATGTTTCCTTATTTACTTCTAATAAACGTAGAACACAACAAAGTAGAATTCACCGAGCGGAAAACTAGTTTCTTTCCCAGAAACCTAATATTACCATCGTATCATTGCTTCACAGAGAGCATTTGTCCAGTATTTTTAACCCACCGTTCCTAATGCAAATTTGAAAGAAAGAAAGAAAACATTTAGTTTTTCCACTAGTTTTACTCGCGACTTCGTCTGCACAACAAAGATTAAATCTGCACAAAAATATGTTAGTAAATATACTAGTGAAATATTAAGTGTTACATCTTAGATGTGTCAGAAGTGTCAAGATAAGCGTCACTTATTCATAAAGAGTTGTGAACATCTAACATCAAAATGTACATAAGTATGTTATTATCTTTATTTGTCATGTGTTTAGCGTTTACGTAGCTAGGTACCTAGTTAAAAAATAGTCTTTAAAAGCAAGTTACCACATACATTTTAATCCCTTTCTCGGAGAAACTGCTATTTTTCCCATGTTTAACATCGAGTTATGATCTATCTGTATGAATAAAAAACAGAACAGACTGCATAACATCCACCTGGAAAGATATTTATCTTGTGATAAACAAGGCAGTTTTAAATAAATTCGAAATCCGTGAAGCTATGATGGAACCACAAATAAATAAAGCAAAGTTTCACATTTGCAATATTTATAGGATGTAAATTAATATCTAGACTGAGGCACTCAGTGAAGCGACAAATTGAGTACGTGCAAAAATAAAGCCCGTCTGCCTCAAGGCAGCTTATGCAAAGGCCGTAGCGCTTGGTAGTTGCCAATTACGCCAGTTGCGCGGTAATCTATAACAATAGCGATGCATGTATGTTGATTTATGAAAGTACCTACTAGATGTAATAGTTTGCGTAATACTAATACAATTATGCACGTAGGCTTAATTTGTGAATTGAATTATGTTCTTCGTTGAATGATGTTGTACTATCGAATTCATGACCCACTCTTTACATAATACTGCCTGTAGAACAAAATCAATGTGACCTTTACTGTAAGAACATTCTACGATGGGTCGGGAAAATGAAATTTTTGAAAGATTCACTGTTAATTTCATCAAGGTACACTTGTTACGGTTTTTTTATATACAAATGCAAAGCGCATAAGGATATAAAAATATGTTAGAGACAGGGAAACAGAATAAAAATACTCTTCTGTGGTGAAAGACGTCATGATGCATATACAGACGCATCGAAATATCAAGAAAGAGAAGAGAAAACAGAGAGAGGGAAAGTCAATCGCAGTCTAAATCCTGTACAAATAAGTGTAGTATAAAAATGTTTTCCCGTGGTTTATCAGGATACCTTATCGCTATTATAATTATAACAAACGAAATTGTAATGGGTGCACTTTGATCAAAAAATTAAGCTACAGAACACAAAACAGACTGACCCTAACTACCTTATTCATCCAGCATTACAGCCTGTAAACCCTTCTATGATAACTTGAAAGAACTTTTTCTTTAACGCACCATTTGCCTTGAAAGAAAATATGAAAAGGGTTCGCACGAATTGCGATGTCACTTGTCAACTGGCTCGACGAATTCAGTGTAAATGGTTTTTTTTTAAGTCGTCACAATACTTTTCCGTCCCTTTGTGTTGGCAGTCAGGCAATTTCTTGTTATTATATCAGTATGTTGCTCGAACAACCTAACAGTTAGATTGAACTCGCTTACATTTCGAGGCAATACTCATAACTGTTTAGGTTTTTAAATGTCGTGGAAAGGCTATGAAGCAAAAACAGTAAAGGTTTACAATTAGTTGTAAAGTCCTTTATAATTTGTAAAAATTTCAGACCAAATGTTGCAGAATTAGAAAGAAAGAAAGAAAGAAAAATTTATTTTGGCTCCATAAGTACCACCTAAGACTAAGATTAAAACTAGCACTATAACTATATTAAATACATGGTGACACGACAGGACACCAAAAAGGGTCTCCACTCAGCATGTGTTGCCGCACATTATGTGCAGCAACGCTGGTTTTCTGTGGAGCCCAATTACTTCATCATCATCATCATCATCCCAGCCCATATACGTCCCACTGCTGGGCACAGGCCTCCTCTCAGAATGAGAAGGCTTTGGGCCATAGTTCCCAAGCGGGCCCAGTGCCCGTTACATGTAAGTAGAATTACTTACAGGTAATCAATCAATGGTATCGTTTCATTAGCAAAAATGATCCAAACCTCAAGAAGTACTTTTTTGATTTTGACTCTAGTTTCAGTAGCTTCAAAAGCGAAATTAAAGAATAACATGAAATTTGTTCCTAGGACTAAACATTTTAAAGTCACCCGGAGGGAAAGCACTCTCAATGCTGAAAAAAGGAAAATTACTCAAAGGAAACTCAGACGAAGCCGTAGACGATGCTTATAAGTTAAATAGATCAACAACAAGACAAGTTAATACAGAAAGAATGATAACACTTACTACAAATTATTGTAATGCTGTTTAACAATAATTCTGATACGACTAAGCATATTTATAATCTAGATGAAAATGACTCAGCTAACAAAACCGACATAGACTGAATTCTAAGTACGTGGAAACAAGGGTTTATTTGGATATTATCATCGAGACAAGACTAATGGAAAAGTGATATTTGATAGCCACGGACACATACATTATTCAAATTTTGCAACGAGCCTTGTTTTGACATTGCATTTGATATTCAGAATAATTTAAGTCTGTATTAAATTACAGGCAAATAAATTTGAAGAATTCCAAATACGAAGTATGTGCCTTATATGTCGTTGAAAAATTATATTATTGGAAGAGGTATCAATTGCATCACACTTGTTTATTTGTCCGTTTTAATTTTTGTTTTGAAAAGACGAGGAAGGAGTATTGGTTGACAGTCTTTACCGGCATGTAGATACCGACGTGTGTGTGCCGGCCCGGTTTTTTTGTGGGCACGCCCGTACAAACTAACAGGAGCTTCTATGGGCGGGTGCGCGACGGACGGGGCCGGTATTTGCATGTCGGTGTTAGCCGGGCCGGTGAAGGAAGACGATTCGAGTCGGTTGCTCGCCGCCAGGCGGCGCTGTCCGACTCAGGGTCCAACGGCTGCGTTCAGCGTAGCGCGTAGGGCCGTGTTGCACGACACGACAATTTAATTTAAGTTTGGTTTAGTTTAGTTTTAAGTTAGTTTTTAAATAAGGTCCTCACTGAAAATCAGCGCCACGGATTGCCGTGGCATTATGCTGAGTGGGGACCTATTTAGCGTCATTTAATTTTGATATTTGTTCTATGTTATTTTTTTATTTTTTTTTTATTTTTATGGCGTTAAATAAATGTATTTTCTTTCTTCTTTCTTTCTTTCTATGAGGAATTTTATTGACTTAAGGCTGATGACTCCTGTGAGTGTTGCAAGCAAAAGAAAGCAGAGAAGCAGATTTTTTTTTACACCTGATGCCTATTTTATTTAATGCTGTACATTCAAAGAAATTAAATCACCACCCAGAGTGCAAACTTTAAAGTTTTCTTGATAATTATTAGTATTTTAAGAGTAAATATTATCAGCCTGAGTTATAAAATATACCCACACTTAAAAGATTCCGCACAAAATACGAAATCCTTAGAAAAATATTACTTAATTTTTTCGTAATGTCTACGGAACCCTATTTTGGGCTTGTCCGATACGCTCTTGGCCGGTTTCTTGTAATGGCTACTTGGGCATGTCCCACACGCTCTTGGCCTATTTTCAATTAATTATGTAAGATTTACTTCCTATTTTTTCCACATTATTCTGAGTCAGATCGCTCACCACGTCAACCGTGCTCGCCGCACTTTCTCACGTCACGTCAAGAATCGCCGTAGTTTGTTTGACGCAAACAACGTTTGATATCTCACTGTTTGACAACAAACACGCTTCCCGCGTTTATTCTCAAGTACACAACGTTACGTCAATTCTTTTCCGGACCCATAATTGTTTCTAAGGTGAAACACAGGTTGGAATGTTACAGTCAAGCAAATCAAACTGTCTGGATTATTCCAAGCGTATTTTCATGTGGTAGAGCCTTAATGTAACCACTTGCTGGTTGTAGTACGAATGGGTCGGCTCGACCGGGTTAGTACCACACTCCCATTGAATCCCGGCGTGAAATAGTACTTTTGCTACTGTGTTTCGTACGTAGTGGGAGATCCAGAGACCCAACTCCCCTCTCCCCCATTTTACCCCCCTACCTCCCCGCTTTAGCTACCCCTTACCCCTTTTAGGCTGGCAACGCACCCGCAGTCCTAATAATGCTGTAGGTGTAGGTGTCCATGGGCGGTGTATGGTGATCAATTACCATCATGTGACTCGCCTGCTCGTTTGCCAGCTAGGTATTTGATAAAAAAGGCAAAGAGGGAACAGCGCGCGATAGGCGAATTCCACGCGGGCAAATACGCGAGCAAAGGCTAGTTACTAAATAAATTCATCATTCCAGCATAGGCTGGGCGTACACAGGTGCATCCCACTGCTGGGCTTTGCGGGGGATTAGGAACTTTAAGCACACCCTTGAATAGGGATGACGACTGGGTTAAAAATATATCACTCTATTTACTCCGACAGTTAGATTATGGAAAAATAATGGGACACGTAATTTTTGGTTCATAATTTTTCACATGAATTTCAAAAACTTAGAGACTCACACCCGGGTCTGCATCTTCGATCCTCTGCGTTAGAGGCCATTGGTCAAACCACAAGGCCACACATCTTAGAAACAAATTAAAAATATATTATACTTACTTAAATAGAACGTATTTCATTCAACTAATTCACAACACTGATTAATATTTTATTAAAAACCTGACGTACAAATCTATCTACAACGATAGCTACCTACATTAATTATAACGTCCTAATACAATTTATTTTGGCATCTGGACCCCCTTTAATCAACAGTAAGTGTTAATGACACGTCATTATAAGTATTTGCTTGGTTGCGTATTGTCCGCGCACCGCACCAATTCAGTTTTGTTTTGGATTACTATGTATTTGATTTGGTAATTGAAATGTTCTGTGTATCGGTCTATGTTTACTCAGCTTGGGACCGGGCTCCCTAATCTACATATGTTATACCATACCCTATTTGCTTTGCTTTTGTATTTCACTGGAGATAAAGCTAGATGCTTATAGTATAAGAATAACATTATGAAACGAAACGTCAATTGATAGGACATTAAGTACTTTCATCATAGTTTATTGAATCAGGTATTGCGAAGGTCCATATTTGCTCACTCGCGATCTTCCGGAGTCTTAAGGTCGTGTATGATCAAAGTAATTGTTTATAATTCCTTTCATAATTGTTTTTAATACTTTTTTATAATTACACCCGTATGTTATAAAATTTAATGGAAACAGACGAATGTAATCTAATTAAAATAAATAACTATCTGTCTGCCGTTTTCAATAACCAATCAATATTACCATACAAAATGCACGAGGAAACTCTATTTGTTTACAATTAGATATTACAATACGAAAAAAATAAAATTTTAGAGCGTTTCATAACCTGATCCCTTTTTTTGGTAGACAGTAGTAAATGTTGTCTACTTTCTTCGTTCATTGATAAAAGGCAACAATGATGATTTATTTTGTAATATCACTGTTGCTATGAACTAAGTCAACAATGGGTCGAATTCACTTGACCGTATATAGGACTTTCCCATTGCAATCGTAAAATCTAAGCACCAACACAATAGCATCTTTAGCAACATTGTATCTGATTCCACCGTGTGCAATATCCACGCCGATGCGGGATAAGATCGGACGCATTATTATTATGTCTGTGGCGAAACTTAGACGATAATGAGTTTTAATATACTTAGGTATGTATCTACTGATCCAAGCATTACTCTGAAACATTCTTGTCTAACACACTTGGAATCACAATCGTTTTCACTTCTTTTTTCTGTCACACGGTGTAAGACAATGGTGGAAAGAGATGGCGAATTAGTTCATTGATCACAGAGTTTTACTACGCTTTTTGCTTTAATATAGTCACTGCCCCTGCGAGGATATCTTACAAGGATGAGCCACTATGGGACCTTTTCAAAGGAAAAGTCATTACCATTTTCCTTGTTAGTTAATGCGATGTAACAGTCACAGTGAAATGGTTCCATGGAGGCTCATGAATTAAATTTCTTGACCGACCACAGAATATATAATAGGTAGTACTAACGTACCTTAAATAAAGTAAAAAACCAAAGATGTACGTTAGGCTGTCAAAATGTCACTGAGAAGTAATGAATTGCATAGACAAATGTATTAATGATTTTCACAGTTTCCAAAATGTCTTAAATATTGAATGGTTTTAGCTTGGTTTTAGCGTCTGCAAAATGTTTAATTGTTTGTATTGAGTTTCTAACTTCTTAACTTTAGTTTCCAAATATCTGCAATTGAGTTTGTCAACGCTAAATAATTAAATTCTGAAGCACTTTTTCGTGACTTCTGACAGTTAGATAGAATGAAGTCAATAGCAAAGAGAGACCGTAATTTCTCTCTCTCTTGAGATCTTCAAATAAACAAGACAGTGAAAAATTTAATTGTAACTGTATTTTAGACACTTGCACGCAAAATTGCAAGAAGAGCACAGCACGCACAATGGACCTCCACTAAACATATTGACGCTAACATTAACCAAACTATTTAGCCCTTAAGGTCACGGTGGATCAAAAAGGTCATGAAGCTCATTTGAGTGGGTTTTGCACCCTCCTTTAGCGCTATGGGCTATCGTTAAAAATACTTTAAAAATGACAATCTGTGTGGCTTTGGTTCAACAAGATGCTTGTACTGTGAAAAATTTTAGACTGTAGCTCCAATGGTAGTAAAACTTGTGTGACAAATGACGGACTAACTCGTGAGTTTTGACCCTTTAGGTACGGACCTCTAAAAATTACTGATTATTAGTAAAATATGTATAAAAAATAATTTGTCGATACTTCGCGAACTCATTCATAATTTTCAAATTACGGTTTAGATCCCGTGACGTGTTATTAAATATGTTTTTTAGAGACGTGCCGATCATGACTTTGGCCGACTAGCCGACTAGCCGATTAGTCGGTTGTAAGGAAGCCGACTAATCGGCCGATTATTCGGCCAAGCCGATCATAGTTTCCAGGTTTTCTATGACACTTCCTTAACCAGCTGATTCGCGCGCAAGTCGCAACCAACACCCCTGTAAGTTACTTATCAAAGCGGTGTTTTTGTTTAAAAATATTTTACCTACTCTTATTATTCATCAAAGTAACTTTAATGTTTTTCTTTCATTTCAAAAAGAAAGTTAAACAAAAAATAGTTAAACAATGATTCCCATAAAATCAAATGCCAAAAAATATTGAATATACAATGAAAAAAAAAAAGATGTACAGTGGTCACGTGAAAGTTGCTTTGCTTTACATTTAAAAACTAATAAGAATGATTATAAAATTCAAATATTAATAAATAATCAAGGCTCTGCATATACATGAAAATGTATATTTTATTGAAAAATACATACAAAGTAAGAGGTCGCATAGTCTGCGCTTTTTGCCGACTATTCGCCGACTAGTCGCCGACTACGATAGTGGCCGATTAGTCGGCTTTACCGACTAGTCGGCACATCTCTAATGTTTTTAATAACCTATTATTGTAATTTATCTATACCTCATTAAAATATGCACGGACGCATCAAAAAATAAATGAGGTTATGATCAAGCTATATATTTTAAACACCTTCTAAAAAGAATAAAACGATGCACCTAAAAATAGAGATGAGGAAGAAATGTCAGTTTGTGTTAATTTAGTTCCGATACTCATTTGTAGCTTGGAACGTTCTGACGAAATATTTACGGAAGTACCTCAACGGTCGATTTGGTGACGTGATTCTTTTAAATCGCGCTAATTGTCTACAACGTCACCCGCGATGAAAAATCACGCTTTTAAATTAAGCTTCAAGATCGGAAAGTAAGAAAAGTAATACTAAGGTTTTGATTTAAAAGAAAATTCTTGCGTAGTTATTAAACATATTTAAAAAAATATTTAAGATTTTTTTTTTAATTCATGTCAAGAAAATAAAATACAAATAAAAAAACAAACATTCTAAACTTAAGAATAGCTTAAGTTTAGTCCAGAAGGACCCTAGTTTTGAGCCCAGGCGCACGTATTTAATAAAATTTCGATATAAATGTCTATAGAAATTAAAGTATGGGTTGCAATAGTTTTCCCAAAGTCGTCGATATGAACGTCACTGGTTAAGTAGTCAAAAATATATATTTAGTCAGTCAGCCGATGGAAAGCTATAAAATGTTAAGTCTCCTTAAGATTACATCTAATTCCCTAATAAAATAACAAACGTCCAAATTCACTTTGTCGTTCCAAGTCATTAGAAAGTTACATACGGATTGACTTCTTAGAGCTCCGCTTGATATACCACGCCACATGGGACGTTTTACGACTCAGCTGTAAAAGTATACGTCGTCTTAAATGAGACATAAACACAGGGACGTGTAAACGAATGTCGCACATTTATTTTATTAGCATCATTAATTCCTACGCTTTCGTCGCCGTCCAAAACAGCTTAGGGACGAACGGACAGATGAAAATTATATAATGCTAACGAATCTTGAGTAAAAACTTGTGTGGTCTTTATTACGTCGTTACTGTCATTGTTGTACTCGCCGACGCTTAACGGACTTTGTCTTAAATGGGTTTGGACTGAGCTCCACTGCCATATAGTGTTATATGAAAACATAAATTATTTGCAGAAATGTACCCGGCGTAATCATGTTGAATAACTCTGTACTTTGTAAAGTGATGCCTGTTTTCGATAGCTTTAAATGGTAGGTACGTACATTGCGAGCTTGTGTTACAACCTCTTTGTGTTTACTTGACATAATGATGAAGTTAATTTATATGAAGACGCACCGCAAGTACTTTTCATTTACCTAATAATTCAAATATATTTCTTCCTTCATGTAGTTTTCTTTTATTCTTCAGGGTAAAATACCACTTAGCATCCTCTTAGATAAAATGGAAGTTCCGAAAACTGAAAAGAAGTGTTGACAATGCATCAGAGTTCTAAAGTGCACTCGTTGGTTGGTGCCAATAGTTTTGTTGCTTGAAACGTTGTTTAGACTTTTTACGCTGACTGGGATAAAAGTCTTTCTAGATTGGAAAGATTTAAGAGCGTTTACATCTGCAGAGCTGGCAACGTTGCATTTTTGTTAGTTTTTCTCGATTACTCCTTAAAAAATTAATGAAAATTAAAAATGTGATCTGATAGAACTCTTCTTAATATGTAAATTAATATGTCTTTTCCAATATAATTATTAATGATAGACTTTTGTATTGTTTGAAAACGAATAAATATTTATTAACGGTTTTTACCAGACCACATTTATAATTTTCATTAATTTTTTATGAAATAATTGAGAAAAACTAACAAAAATGCAACGATGCCGGCTCAGCAGGTATAAACGCTCTTAAGATCTTGGCTGTAAAGATTTTGTACTTAGGTAGACTGTCTACAGTTGGTAATTGTCTTGCATCGACACAGGAATGAGTGCCGCTAAGCTATAGTCATGACTGGTTTCAAATTACATAATCGCAAGGAAGCAAACCGAAATTATTGTATTTTAGTAGCTTTAACCATTTGCCATAAATGTTTTACACCATGATTGCCACGCTAACGCGATGTCAAAGAAAAGGACAACCGTATGCTTTAAGGCTTTTAATGACGAAACATATTTACTTCTGAAACATCTTTACTTCTGAAATCATTGGAGAAAACATTGGAGAATCGTGTCGTGATCATGGCACATGCAACTGTGCCAAAATATCGAGCTTCTCTAAAATCAAGGTACGCGGAACAAAATCCGAATTTAAATCATAAAATAAACAATGACCGTGATATTCTAAAACATTGCATTAGAGAAAACTGATAAAATGTCTGAAAACCATGATTAAATAATGTTTATGCTTGTCTTTGCCGGCGATGATTAGAAATAGGCTAAAACACAATGTAAATATCTTTTACAAAAATTGTGTGCACTGAACGCACACACAATAGACGAAAGAAACATCTTAACGCCAGAAATTAAGTCACCCTGCTTGCACCCATTTTCCGGCCCTTTATTTACGCATATCACGTTATTGTATGTACAAAGAATGCATTATCCTTTCACGTTTTGGTATAACTAATGACGTTGAAAAATAAGGTAAGCTTAGCCCTGCATGCCTCGATTTAATAAAAGGGTGCGAGACTGATGTATGGCGCGTCATATTTTCCGCATCATTACTGCGGAGGTGACTTTTTGTTTTGGACGAGTGACAGGTGAGCGTCATATTGGAAGCTTGTGGTGTTTTTGTGAAATTGTGGTCATACTGAGAGTTCCGATTCAATTCGTTGAATGGGTTACAAAGGTAGAAGAAAGCAATATTATCTTGTTAACGTCATATTGGAAGCTTGTGGTGTTTTTGTGAAATTGTGGTCATACCGGGAGTTCGGATTCAATTCGTTGAATGGGTTACAAAGGTTAGAAAGCAACATTATCTTGGGCACTATTGATAATGTTATGGCTTAACAAACTTCTTGACTCAGGGGCCACACTGCACTTAATGTAAATTCGTGCGGGTCAAGACTTTAGCTGGTCATAGGGTAATACGTTAGTTAAGTAGACTTAGTCTTCAGGGGGTACCTAGATACGCATAAGGAACGCACTTGGTGTTGATTATGTTCATAAGTCGCTATCTATGGCTGTACAAACTATAACCTCATTTTATAAGGAAAAACAGTAGGTATGCGATTGTTTTCTAAGAATAGTGAAATTACAAGCCAACTTTTAAAACATATATTTTTCAAGATGAACCTCTATTCTGAACTACAATTATTACATATCCGTGTACAAAAGTCTGTCTCGTACCAAGAAATACAAATTACCTTGCGATACTCAAAAAGTTAAATTGTGAAATTATCTTACGTACCAATTTTTTTACTTGATTGCACTTGAAAACAATTGCATTATCTTCTATTATAAGGAAGGTCTGCGAGCTATCACACGGTACAGAAATATTTTGGTACCATTCACAATTTACGTGTTACATTTACATTAAAAAAGTTTACAAGCCATTGCGATTAAAACATTTTTGAAAGGCGAGATTTTTCTATTGCAAGATCCGCAACATTAAATATTTTCTTTGATAAAAAGTAAATTATTCTCCATTCAAGTTATTCACTGACTAAAAATGACCTGGAATTTTATATAGCACGCTAATGGGTGTTATTTATTTGTTTGCTTGTAACATCGAGCATACATCCAATAGAGTAGAAATGACAACTAGTAAATTTTTAGAGAAAATAATACTTGCCTTACGGCAATGCATTCTGATCTAAAATCAAGCATGAAATTAGAGTATTTTGTCTTAATCTTAATCGTGTTAATCTGTATTTTAATAATAAAAAAATGTAAATGTAGAAGTACCTGTATATTTTTTACTATCTTATTATTATGTACAGCGGTGAAACAAAGGCCTTCCCTCTTGGCCTCCACAAATCCCGGTATGTGGCGTAATATTAGGTTAAGTCTTTATACCCACTGTACTTATTTTGATTATAAGAATATTACAGTTTATTCTATTGGGCAGAATTTTGTGCAAAAGTAATAAATTATAATAATAATAATAATAATTTATTCATTCAGACAACTTGATCCAAAATTTTGTTAGTATTATCCTTAAGACTATGTTAGTAAGTATAGCTAGCCAGTGACAGGGTATTTTTAATTAAGTGTTGCATAATTGAGCACTCATTTCTTACAGCTAATGTCCTCAGGAGACTGTTATTTAATGAAGTATTTAATGAAGTAATCACCACCACTATAATAATATATGTTTATTTAAAATTAGCTCTAATTTTCAGCGTTTCCTTACGTGGCTTTTCGACCTTTAAGTGAAAATCACGACTGTTTGAAACATCATAGAATTTTGTTCGATATAAAGAATAGGAAAATAATTTCATTTAACAAGTATCAATACACAAATGAAATTTTTTAATTAGATGGCTCATGATAATATTTTTGACTCTATTGTTCATGTACTTACTCGATAGCTTCTGGCCACATTTTACCACTGACCTAAAATGTTAAGAAAATGTTACACGGGATTCCGTGTGCTTTATTACTAGCAGACAGACGAGCGTTTCAAACGCCAGACAGCTTGATGTAGCTATTTTGTCGTAGCAACTGTCATAGCAAAAAATACAGCTAGCGTTCGTGTTGCCACAGAGTATGTAAGTATGTTTTTACCCGACTGCGAAGAAGGAGGGTTATGTGTTTGACGCGTATGTATGTATGTATGTATGTCTATTCCTATGTCCTCTCGTAACTACTCAATGGCTGGACCGATTTTGACAAATGATACGTCATTGGATTCATCTTGGTGACGCGAGTGACACTGGGTACATGAATTTCTTGAAAAATTAAAATTGCGGATTTTTGGCGTCAAATTGTGAGTCTTCAAAAAATTTTTTTTATTCAATCCTTTCGAGTAGGGTATCAAAATGAAGAGATTTAAAGAGAGATTACAAATATATATACAAGTCATATGATTAAGTTTAGTTTGGAAGAATAAATTGGCAATCAATTCATTCAAACAACGGTAGGCAGATAAATATGCCAACTACTAGATATCATTGTACAATAATTTTCTCTATGAAACCCATGTAGAAAAGAAGCACTAAGATACAAATAGTGTAATAGTACATTGTGTCTTAAGGGCGGTAAATAAGGAATTCCTAACGAGAGTCTATTAATTAGAAACCCGAAGTCGACAACTGAGGGCTTTAATAAGTATGATGTTTTTCATCACATTTGTGAGTAAAATTGTATATTTGTTAAAGAAAATAGTATAGTAGTTCAAATTCAAATAAATTCAAATATTTTATTCATATAACATTGTACACGGTAATTATTATTTAATATATACAAAAGAATATAATAGGACTTATAAACGTGTGCCTGAACTAGGATTCCCTGTGTTTCAGGCAAAATAGATCAAAAGATTTATCTTAATTATTCACAATGCAGAATTTAATACAATTAGGTTCATAATAACTAGTAAATTACAACTATTAGTGATATGACTATTTTACTAAGCAATAGCAATATACATCTAAATCTCTAATCTAATCTAGCGATCAATATTTACATATAATAAATATTATTTTACAACAGTCAATAACTTCTCTGTATCTTCGTATGACATGTTTTGTAGGGCTGTTCGGAGTGCTCTCTTGCATTTAGCATAGCTGAGCGGATAAAACTCTAGCTTCGCATTCAGTCGATTGTAGAGAAATGGACCTAGGAAGCTAAAAAATCTGGAAGAAAATTTGTGTTTTCGGGTGTTTAAGGGGCAAACAATATCCTTACGTCTTTTGTTAGTAAGTTCACAATTGTACGGGGTTAAAGCGTGTTGTTTTAATACCGTATTGAATATAAATAACTGACGAACTGTTAGCACTTCGCATGCCTTATATAGAAGGGCGGTAGGATAAAGGAAAGGGCGGGATGTGGAGACCTTTAGGACCGCTCGCTGGGCTCTTTCTAGGTTTAATAATACACTTTTGGGCAGGCCACCCCATGAAGTAATGCAGTAAGTTAGTACCGATTGACATAGCGCAAAGTAGACTTTCTTGATAAGCAGTGAATCCGCAAAAGACCGCAGTTTTTTGAAAACAAAAATTAATTTACGTACTCTGTTACACAAGGTTTCAATATGAGGTTTAAAGGAGAGAGAATCATCAAGGATAACTCCTAAATACTTTATTTTGGAAGTAATGGTTATTTCTGGACATCTACATTGGTTAGTTGTGGGATCTGTACAATTGTGTGCGTAGAGTTTGGGGTCAGTTTGTGCCAATTTTGATTTGCGCATGGAAAACTTTATGAAATGAGTTTTGTCAGCGTTTAATGTAAGTAGGTGATTCTGAAGCCAAGTGTTTACGACATTAAAACCTTGTTGTGCATACTCGAGTACTTCTTCTGCAGAGCCTGCGGAAAAAAGTAGGGCAGTTGTCTGTTTGTCATTTTTTTTTCTTTGTCAGTTTAATGTTAGTAAGTAAATTAATCCCTATCCTACTAATATTATAAATGTGAAAGTTTGTGAGTGAGGATGTGAGTGAGTAAGTGAGTAAGTATGTTGTAAGTGTGTATCTTCTTCACGCTAAAACGGCTGGACAGATTTGGATGAAATTTGGCAAAAAGTTAGTTTATAACCTGGATTAAAACATAGAATACTTTTTATCCCGATATTCCCACGGGATAGGGATATCTCGAAATAACAACCGCTGGGCTAAGAGTCATGAAATTTGGAATGAAGGTAACTCGATGTCTAGAATAACACATAGGTACGCTACTTTTTATCCGGATATTCTCACGGGATAGTTTTGAACTATTTTGAAAACAAATGACTTTCTGCCAAGTACCTATCTTGCGGCGCATTCTTCTTGGCAATGACGGTCTTTCCGAAAGCGCTGGTAGTTTAAAAAATGACGTGTAAAAGTGCCCATTGCGGCCTATTTACTGAATAAATGATTTGAATTTGGATAGGCAACATTTTTGAAATTTCAGCACTGGGTTTAGAGTCTTGAATTTTGTACAGCTATTCACAACACAACCTCAATGAAGGAAGACCACGATATACATTTTGGAAATTGCCAGGGGAATTTGTTAAATTCCCGAAAATTTCAAGTGCAACTACCAGACCGATTAGTTTACGCGTGCGAAGCCGCGGGTAAAAGCTAGTTAATATTATAAATGCGAAAGTAACTCTGTCTGTCTGTCTGTGTTACGCTTTCACGTCGAAACCACTGAACCAATTTTGATCAAATTTAGTATATAGGTAGTTTGAACCCCAAGGATCAACATAGGATACCTTTTATTCCGATAGAAGGCGCCACCGCGCGATAACCTAGATCCGCGCAGACGAAGTCGCGGGCGTAAGCTAGTTTGCCATAAATGAGAAACTCCATGATCCTGTAAGGTTCCCCCTGCTTACGCATAATTTTTTATGTCATAATTCTATTTTGCATAATCTGTTTACGCATAATACTACTTACGCCGAAACTGTTTTCGCGTAACAGTTTACGCCGAATTCTTTAACGCATAACCAATGTAAGCCGAATGGGCTTTACGCATAATTTGTGAATTCCGAATATTGCTTAGGCAGAAAATTACTTACGCATAAATCAGTTACGCAGAAAGTAACTTTCGCATACTTAATGTAATTTTGCCAATATAATCAAATGAGTATCCTTTAATATTGCAACAGCCTAAATATTACCTAAACTTACTTACCTAATCCAATCTACTTCTCTGAAAAGTAGTAACTAGTGAGTGGTAGTATTTTAATAAATGGGGACATGACTGTGACAAAGTCGACGAAGCCCCGCTTCGCGGGGCTTCTATTTTTAATCTGAGGGATATAAGGTAACTAACGAACCTATCCAGATTAAAAGGGGGGTAGATGATGTTAGATTTTACATTCGGGGGGCGGAGCTGTCCTTGCCTCTTTTACTGGTTCATTCCGTTACAAATACAATAAGGTTAGAATTATTCTAACCTAACCTTTTTTTCTAGTCATAAATAGTAAAAGTCCAGGTTAAAAGGGGGTAGATGATGTTAGATTTTACATTCGGGGGGCTCCGCCCCCCGAACCCCCCTGCGGGGGCTTCGCCCCCCGTCCCTCCCCTTTATGTCCTTACCTCTTTTACTGGTTCATTCCGTTACAAATACAATAAGGTTAGAATTATTCTAACCTAACCTTTTTTTCTAGTCATAAATAGTAAAAGTCCAGGTTAAAAGGGGGGTAGATGATGTTAGATTTTACATTCGGGGGGCTCCGCCCCCCGGACCCCCCTGCGGGGGCTTCGCCCCCCGTCCCTCCCCTTTATGTTCTTACCTCTTTTGCTGGTTCATTCCGTTACAAATACAATAAGGTTAGAATTATTCTAACCTAACCTTTTTTTCTAGTCATAAATAGTAAAAGTCCAGGTTAAAAGGGGGGTAGATGATGTTAGATTTTACATTCGGGGGGCTCCGCCCCCCGATCCCCCTGCGGGGGCTTCGCCCCCCGTCCCTCCCCTTTATGTCCTTACATCTTTTACTGGTTCATTCCGTTACAAATACAATAAGGTTAGAATTATTCTAACCTAACCTTTTTTTCTAGTCATAAATAGTAAAAGTCCAGGTTAAAAGGGGGGTAGATGATGTTAGATTTTACATTCGGGGGGCTCCGCCCCCCGAACCCCCCTGCGGGGGGCTCCGCCCCCCATCCCTCCCCTTCATGTCCTTGCCTCTTTTACTGGTTCATTCCGTTACAAATACAATAAAGGTTAGAATTATTCTAACCTAACCTTTTTTTCTAGTCATAAATAGTAATTCGGTAATTTATTTTCGGACACAGATTTGGATGGGATTTCGGTCTATTAAAATTCGGCTAAATTACATATATGCTAAACTAGATTATGCATAATGAAATTCGGCCTTGTTAATATTATGCTAAATAAAATTCGGCTAAACCATGATTCGGCTTATACAGAATTATGCCAAACTAAGTTTCGGCAAGTTTAAGATTCGGCGTAAATAGATCATGCGAACCCTGTTATGCGTAATATAAAGTATGCGAAATAAAGGGCACCCGGTCGTATGGTGTGATGATATGCCCTCATTTGATACATCAGAAGGTATTCAGATGCTTGACCAAGTCGTAACGTGTGAGCTGCCTGATGATGACCAAGAATTGAAAGATTTAGTAGAACGACTTCAAACACACAAATATACCCACACTTTCTTCAAAAATGGAAATTATTGCAGATTTAGCTTAGCCATTAGTGCACTAGATCCAAGAAAACTATTAAATAACCCTCATGACCTCAATTCATTACAAGAATTAAATCGTTTGCGAAATCTTTAACTAGCATCAAATAACACACCTTAGTTCAAAACAAAGCAGTTACATATTTTTCGTAGTTCTATACTAAAAAGCAAGAAATAAAATGAAGTAATTAAAAAAACTAAAAAACCCGACTGCGATGTAAAAAATACAAAGTTTAAATAATTTCAATCATTACATTCTTCATAGAACTAAAAAGCACAAAATAAGCAAATCACTAAGGAAAGGACTTCATCACATTTCCTAACGTTGGGCATGCTGTTAAGGTTGATTAAGAGGTTTTACTAAAGAAGGTAGATATAAACGTAATCAGAACATTCCATCCTCGCCCTTTTCCACCTTTCCCAGTAGTTTACACAATTATGAATAGACTGAACTGAGAATGAAAATATGACAAATTAAGCATGACAACATTAAGAACCAAATTTCGTAGCAGGCGGGACCCATTTGCAAATTATAAATCGAAAGAAAATTAATGGGTCCCGCCTGCTACGAAATTTGGTTCTTAATGTTGTCATGCTTAATTTGTCATATTTTCATTCTCAGTTCAGTCTATTCATAATTGTGTAAACTACTGGGAAAGGTGGAAAAGGGCGAGGATGGAATGTTCTGATTACGTTTATATCTACCTTCTTTAGTAAAACCTCTTAATCAACCTTAACAGCATGCCCAACGTTAGGAAATGTGATGAAGTCCTTTCCTTAGTGATTTGCTTATTTTGTGCTTTTTAGTTATATGAAGAATGTAATGATTGAAATTATTTAAACTTTGTATTTTTTACATCGCAGTCGGGTTTTTTAGTTTTTTTAATTACTTCATTTTTATGTTTTAGTTTTAAATAGGTCCTACTGAAAAACAACGTTACAGCTTGCCGCATTATTGTACTGAGTGGAGCCCAAATTATACTATTCCTTGTCCATTTTTAGGGTGCCGTAGCCAAAATGGCAAAAACGGAACCCTTATATTTTCGCCATTCGGTTCTGGTTTTGGCCGAAATTGACACACAAACCGAAATTCGGTTTTTGTTTCGGTTTCGGTGGTAACTATGTACTGCAATGGTTTCGATCAGATAACCAACCAACAGTTAAAGAAACTTAAATACTTTGAAGGTTTTCACATACCTACAACTTTCCACCCTATTTATGAAAGAAAAAACATAAAAAATGGCGTACAGACGTTTGAATTCATAAGCAGTTTTAACTTACTTGTTGTGAAACAAAAAAAAAAGTTCTTTTAAAACGCTTTCACCATTTCGTAAGCGTCAAGACATGTTTTTTGTAATCCAGATTAGGTTGAGGAAGAATAACGGTCGTGTCCGGTCGCAGGAAAACGCGAACAGGACTTAGCTTTAGCTTTTACTGCATAAATAGTCGAGTAGATACTCGGTTGAGTTCATATTTATTTTAGTATTTTAACCTTAAACGGGCCGGAGATAAGGTAGAGGTCAAAGTTATTTTTACACCTTTTTCAAAGCCAAAGTCAATATCTCTTTATTCAATTTAGGCCATAACAAGCACCTATGAACGGCAAAAAAATCTATCACTGGTTCGGAAAAAACCTCTGCTGAGAAGAATCCGGCAAGAAACTCAAGTAGACATTGTTTTTTTTTTTAAAACAGATTCACAATATTTATAAATGATATCTATCTACATCACAAGTTTTAACACAACTTTATTTTTAAAACAGTAGATTCGCTATTTGAAGGGATCGCTAATGCGGATCGGAATTATTTCCAAATATCCCTGTCCACGATAATCATTGACTTGATAATAAAGCCTTAGATATTAACGTCTTCTTGACAGTAGATTTGAATTTTGTATCAATTTCTTTAGTAATATTTTTAGAATTTTTCTACCTTGTTCTTGTCACTTCGTGTATGTTTAGTTTAGAATTGCCAGAAAGCATACAATGACAATAGTGCAACATGGTAACAAACAGGATTCGTAAAATACGAGCAAAATTCATTGAAGCAGTACGTACCGATTGACAAAAAATTATAGGTACATAATATGTTTGTTGTTTTGTAAACTGGATCTGAAGGCCAATACAAGTTGCAATCAGAGTGGATTGAGGTCAACCATTATCAAACACAATGGTACTTGAGGTTCTAGTAAGTCTGGTTTTTCGATAAAAACTACTTATACTCCAATTCAATAGAATCTGACAATCCTGTAGACACTTCCAGCCTACTAATATGAACATCGGGCTGCCTAAGGCTTTGTGATGTGACTATTATTCTTTTTTGATTCCTTTTAGATGATAATTGCAAAAACAGGGACATATATAATCAAGCGTGCCCACGTTAGGGTGTGTTAAATGTGTAGTAAATTGTCAGATTCTATTGAATTGTACTTTAGATGCGCGTACTCAGGTCTATTTTGGTTGGTTATAGGAGATTTAAGCTGTGTTCGAACTGAAAAGGAGTGGTAGTCGATAGCTAAAAAATAGCAGCAATTAATTAAATTAGAAGCGCGACAATGTATACCACGTCACCTTTTATTTATTTTGAAGCACTTTCAAGTCAGAAAAGATTGTTTTTAGAATTTAGAAATGTACCCCGAGTCGCCATTTATATTGTTTTCGAGTATTTCTTGGAAGGTTTTATCGTTTAGTCTCTTTATTGTAGGAATATGCGTTAAACAGAAGAACATTTATTTTTATTTTTTATTTGAGGAGATGGAGGGACGACTTACATGCCTATAATTGGATTGGAGTGGAGCGAGAGAGGAAAGGCCTTTACCCAGCAGTGCGACACAAAAATAGGCTAGTGTTAATAAAACATCTTTGACCTTTGGGTGCATTGGTTCAAAGGCTACTTACCTTTCGCTTTCTCTACTTTCCGTGTAAAATTAATAACAAGAAAAAAGGTGTAAAACTAAAACAATATAGATAAAATATAATTCCCTAAGCTTACCCCAAAAATAGTCAGCAGTGTCCGCAAAAACTCACTTTTTCACCAATAGTTCTTATTTTATTAAAACAAATTAATATTTATTCACAAGGCGGCCGCCATCACCGTTAAAATCCATCTCAATACAGAATTCTTCTTTTTCTTCTTTTTTCAAATGGACAACGCGCATTGCCAGTACGTCATTATCGCGACGTGTCTTCCTTTGAGTTTCGATGCGTTACTCAATCCCCAGGAGCAAGACATATATATAAAATAATAATAAACTGTTTTGTGTTATGTGTGTGTATTAAATTTATGATACCGCGTCCAATCATATTACTGCTATTGATATTAAAAATGAAACAGCTAGATTTTTTTTTTAAATTAAGCACCTTACAAACAGGCCGCGGGTTCACGGTGGATGCAGGCCGGTGCCAACCAAAGCGAATGGAGGTCTATGGGGGAGGTCTATGTCCAACAGTGGACGTCCTACGGCTGAGTTGATGATGATGAACTTACAAATGCAACAGAAGATAATTAACCGAACTGGTTCAGAAGCAACCATTCTCAAGTGATTTGTGAACATAAATTTATTGAAATCATTTTATTCATAGATCTTGTACAGCTATTAGTAACTGATCACACTGATCACCGAAATAAATTAGCCAAGCGTCATATAACAGCGGCTAGCAAACAAAATGTTCGTTTCGCCGACGACAGTCAGAAGGCTCTATAATGGTATTGCAGGGGAGCGTCAACTGACAGTCTTTCTGCCATCCATTATACGTTGGGAGATATTCTGAGAGCCAAAGGCGTGAGATCGTTCTTTTCCATGTGCGTTTACTATAATTGAATTTATTTTGAACATACTCGTACTTGAAGTCATGCCATTATTCATAAAAGTTACAAACTTCATTTGTGTTTTGTTTGTGTCTTATCTGAAGATTCATACTTACCTACCTCTAATTTGATATAATTAATCAAATCTTATAAAAACGTTATAATCAAATCTTACCATTCAACAGTCATTTACTAAGCGTGTTAGTTATTTTAACCGATTTCAAATCAGTCACTCTAATTTGAGGGCTGATTTTATATTTTATTATATTTATAGTAACTTACGCAGGTACAGAATACATAGAACCATTATGTTAAGAAGAATTTAAGTTGTTAAAAATGCACACTCACCGAAATTCATATGAAAACATACGTAATCCATCACAAGGCTTGCTAAAACTCCGGAAAAATAGACAAAAACATTATAAAGTTTTTCCTCCCCAAGGGAAGTCTGAATAGGGGCGCAAAGACGTTGCGTACAGCGCTGCATTCATTAACTAATGTAATACACTTTCAAAATATTTGCACATAAATTTCGCTTAAGCGAAAAAGTAGGGAAAATGTCAAGGAGAAAATGAATGGTCTCAGGGCATCATTATTTTTACGTCGATGATATCGGTGTGTGTCGTACTAAGATTTAACGAAGCTGACGATGTGAAATCATTTTGAATGTTGACGGGTGCGGGCTTTTGATTTATTATTTCTGAACTTTGATCGCTTTTAGTGATTTTGATCCTTTTAGTATCACGATTTTCACTTTAATTAATAATTTGTTTATTATCACCTTAGTTATCTACAGACGCATCCGCGTATACAGGCTTATAACGGGCGACATATGCCTCATGGACGTACCACTAAAGTCACGCATGAGGCACATGTGACTCATGGGATAGGGAACCTGTTAAATTAATAGTAAAACTAGTAAATGTACGTTCTTATCAAGATCTAAGTCGTGCGTTTAAAATGTTCATGTTGCCGTTTCTCTCGTAAACGGTAGCCAGCGAGACAATTTCAGACTGAAAAGTTTAACTCACGGAAATAAACCTATATATACTGGAAGTAAATAGGCTAGACAACTAAAAAAAACTGTTTAGTCCGGCAGGTGGATAATTAAAAAAAGTTGTACACATAGTTTTTCTTTTGTTTGACAAACAAAAAATAACGAGGATACAGTGCTTAGAAGTTTCGAGTGACGTCACCATATGGTACGATTTTAACCTTATAGTGACGTCACGAGCCCCCACTCCGAAAGTTAGATGATCTATACCTTTGTCGATTTTTAATAAATAGATAAACCAAAAATTATGTTTCCCATATTTTTCCATAATCTAAATGTCGGACTAAATAGAATGATATATTTTTAACCCAGTCCTCATCCCTATTATACTATTTGATGAACTAGACAAATTTCATGATAGCCTTGGTGGGACACCAAGTTAAAAATGCATCAATTCAATTTTATTTACTCATTTGCTTGACCTTTTCTTTACAATATCACTACAAGCGCCATGTATTTATGGATTACAAATCTTCCACCACTATTATTCAGTCGCTATTTTATTTATACAAAGCTTTTCTCCAAAACTATATCGAAACAACCATTTTGTCAATCACGTACCTCATTGCGTGCTGACGTATTTTGAGCATCTAGATAACTGCGATGGCGAATGATGGCAAGAGAACTGTTAAAAAAAGTGAAATAGTTTGTATTAACAGTTTAACAGTTGTAATAAGTCAGATAAGAAGACAATAGCGTTATTTGGTATCCATCTAGAGAACGAAAAGGGTGACCTAGGTAAGTGAAAGGCATCTATTAGCAGTTTCCTTTAATACTTTAATCGACAATATTAAAGCGTTTCCAGTTCAAACTAGCTCAATTCTTTATTTCACTGTTTGCTGCGACCAGACGGGGTTTAATATCTCAGAGTGTCAAGACAGTGCAATCACGGCACGGCGTCCCCAACGCTTGACGTTTCTTGTTAAGTTCGCCTACTGCGCTTTGTAGTTTGGAACTATTTCCATTACCCTTTGCATTATAGTCTTAAATTTATTCAAGTTATAGTTAGGAGAAAAATCTTTTTATAAAGAGCAAATTAATCTATCCTAACACTAACACACAACGCGTAGTTAAATTTCTTTTCACCAGTGAAAGAACATTTAAGGAGGGGCATTTCCTGCATAGACTAGTGCCTGCATAGTGCCACCAGAGTTAAGGTCACGTACACAAGAACATGTCGTTCTTCTTTTATGCAATCAGTTATTTTTGTAGCTGTGTGTGTAATAATTCACTTAAAACTCTCGTGGCATCCATAGCTATCATAAGGTGGTGTTGAGCAAAGTAATTGTTTTTTAGTTCAAAGAACTAATAATTGCAACCAATTTTTATGTGTAGTTGGTGATTGTCATCAGTCAAAGTTTTGCGGAAAGTATGCACACGAATTGAAAAAAAAAATGCCAACATCTACTACATAGTTTGTTATTATGACTGCCGATTTGGATAAACAATTTATTTTAAACAATCTTTAACTTCTTAATATTGTGAACCGGATAGTTTAGTGATAGAGAACTTGACTACGAAGCTTGAGGTCCCGGGTCCGATTCCAGGTTATTTTTACTGCGTAATAATTTTAAATAATAAATAGTAATAGCTGGCTTTACATTATCAAAATTACATAATATAAAAAGGTTATTATATCTTGTGGTTGAAACATAACAGTTTCCCACCTACATACTTTTCCTTTCGTTAATTTGTTAACATGGTATTTCTGCGTTCACCCAACTACGCCATGTTTTGTTAATACATTGTGGTGTTTTCCTTGTCAAAAATGTCAATTTAATTTGACGCATACTGGTAAGTCACTATATTATTTTTCACCTATGATGAGTTCTGTGACGTTTCGAGTTTGACAGTTTTAGAGATGTATCATTGATCGAGTGAACCATAGATTTTTCTAAGAGTTATTAGTACTTATTTTTGAAAAAGTTGCATTATATTAAAAAAATATATATTTATTTTCCAGTTTTCCGCCCACCAGGCCACTCTCTCGTTCTCGCTCGAAATAATCCCTCAAACGAATTACAAACTCTCGACTCTGGGAGTTCAAAACACTCTTTTTTGGACTGTTTCAGCATTTTGCCAAAAACAAAAACAACAAACTTAAGGAGAAACAGTAACAAAAGTCAACAACAATAATAATAGAAATGAACAATAACAAATACAATGCAAAGAAAATGCAACGGAAACTCAACTCGTATACACGGCAGACGTACTCGTACTTACTGACAATGATACTGACAAGTACTGGCCACAAGAGGCACAAGATGGTTGCGGCCGCGTCGCAAATAGCCGCGTTTATAAAATTTTGCAAGTTTTGTTTAAAAATGTAAAATATCTAAGTTCACTGTTATCGAATAATGAACCGCTGCAATTGCCGATAATGTTGTGTCACGTCACTACTCTGTTCCGTTTCACACATTGCGTTATATAAAAAAATAAATATTTTTGTATCGTATTCAATGGAGGCTATTTAACAGACACTGATATTGCTATATATTTTTAAAAATAACAGTTTTAAATTTTTTTGATTAATTTGTTTCAAAATAGAAATTATTTTTAAAATATATTTTGCGAACATAGTATGCGTAATTCGGAAAATTTTCAAATGTCACAGAACTCATCTTAGGTGAAAAATACAATAAGTATAAAGGAGGTAGAATATACAATATTTTCTACTAAGCCACGTGACGTAAAACACCCAAGTTTGTGTACTAACAAGATCATCGAGACAATGATTTGTGTTACTTTAAACACATCTTACTCCTATAGGCCTAGATAGTTCTCAATTGCCCTGTTTCTAAATATAGAAGTATTCAGAATTGTAAAACATCTTTGACACCTAGTTTAAAATAAGCTTGCATGAATTGTGGCTTTAAGCTTAGCTAGAAAAACAAAAACATTTAATAGCATACTTAACAATTTCACCCAATCCTGATTACCGAAACGGCAAAGTTGTAAACCAAACTAACGACATCTAGAATTTATATCCCACCTACAAAAGCGAACGTTTCAATTGAGCCAGCATGCAAAATATAAAGCTAAAACACATGCGGATGCGGTCTCGGCTACTTTAGACCGGGCTGAATGAGCGTCTTAGCTGACCAGTCAGATACCCGGTATTGTGCGTCAGTCTCATAGCACTCCGCAGACGTCTACTAAGGCGCCGCACTGACATCTCCAGTTATTTAAAGCTTCATTGTGCCACTGACCATCCAAACCCGAGATTCTGTGATAAGCATGGATTGTTTCGACTGATGATGTGTCACATTAGGTTTAAAAGTTGCAGCGAGATTTATATGGGGTACATGGTCGCACACGGAATGATCTCTTTAGAGTGCTGAAGAGGATCTGTGCAAGTCAAATTATGTGATCCTTGTGCGTGCTTTGCTGAGCAGACTGCTTCCAGATTTTGTGCCATTGTGAAGACCAAGTTTTTGATACTCCCTATTACAGGACGATTCTTTACATATGATAGCGACCTAACTCCAATCAGCTCAATCAATTATAAGTTATCGTTTTGTAGAAGTAATTATTGTGTTTTTGTTTTAAGTTTTTTTCGTCGTGTGTGATGTAGTAACACACGAGTAATGTTCATTCAAAAAATCTGTATAAGTAGAGATTTCCAAGCAAGTAAGCATCATCATCATCAACTGGAAAATGGTTGCCGTTGCTCGCAGCTCCTGGTATGTCGTCAATCCAAGATAATGGGAGCCTGCCAACGTTTCGCCATCCGGTTCGTGGTCGCCATACGAAAAATGTTCTCCTACAACCATTACCCGTACTTCAAGCGTTGTGATCTGTCTACATTACCACTTCAACTTGCTTATTCTTGGAGCTATGTTGATGATTTTAGTTCTAAGGCGAATTTCCGTGTTACGGATCCTATCAAACTTCGAGCAATTAGCTCACTCCAAAGCTCATTAAAGAACTCGTACACAGAGAAAAATAAAATAATGTCATTCAAAATAAAAACAAACAGAGCTGATACATCTCGTTAAGAACTTATTAGCTTCGCCCTCAATGAGTATACTTAATGTCAAATTAAGAAACAAAATAAACGAATATTTTATCTTGTTTGGCAACATCTCATCACTGAATTGATTTTACTGGCTCATTCATCAATCTCCTTGACTTATTGATTGATGATTGCGTATCTCATTGACGGAAAGTAATTAAAAAATATATCTGGGCACGTCGTGTTTCACACGTCACAATCGATAGTTATGAAATAACCATTATTCAAAGACCTTTGAAACATCTAGGTGCTTTAGTTGCTTTCGTAGATAATGTTCTGGTTAGTTAAGAGGTCTGGCTCTCTGGTTATATGCGAGTTGAAGTTATTATCTTACTATCAAGACAATCGCGCAGCTTGGGTTGGTAACATTTTGTTGTGTGACAGGTTATTTATTTTATTCGGGTCACAACGTGATTTTTTATAAGGTCGTGCGAGATTGGTCGCACTTTGCTAATAGGGTATTGGGCAAGTTCTCAAGAGTTGTTCTCAAAAGTAAAGATTTACTTTGGAAAATCAAATTGTGTCATTATAATCTGTATCCATGGTAATTATTATAACTGGATTTTTTAAATTGAAATTCAAAATTTAAAAGAAAACATTTTTTTTTCAGATTTCACGAAACAAATAGCATATTGTGGATTTCATTAGCGTTGCATAAAAAACACCTACGCCAATTTCATCATTCAAGTTTTGCAACTACTTATCCCGATCCCATGATAATATCGGTATTAATATATGTAGAGTTAGAAAATCTACATACTTATATAAAAAATAACTAACAAAGTATACTTACTTTAAAACACAAAGAAAAACGTTTTGAGCGCCACGGTCGGCAAAACGCGACAACTGGAAATCGCGTCATAGGCCCCCTGTTGGCATTGTGGCGCCTATGGAGCGATTTTCTTTTTTTTTGTCGTCTGTGGCTGACCGTGGTGTTCAAAAGGTTGTACTTAAAAGAGAACACGCGTCTGAGTTTGTCATAAGAAGGTTTTTCAGGATTTTTTATAGTAGTATGTCCAAAGATGCGTCTAAATTTTGACCAAAAACCTTTTTACAGTGTTAAGTTAAACCAACTCAACCACGTGTTGAAAGCAAGATTGAAATATAATGAATAACAACACTATTACAGATTATAAAGAGGGATTCTCTGATACCCTTAATATCAGTCTACCTTAGGTACTCTTAACTGTGATTGCCACAAGAGTAAAATGTTCGGGGAAGTTTAAAACAATGGTATTTTGCGTGATAAATCCCAAGGAGTCGTAATAATTTACCCTGTCTTTGATTACAGTCGTTAGCATGTCAGTCCAAACGCATGAACTAAAGCCGACTGCTTACTTTAATTACTACGAGATAACCGCTGTCACGTCCAGCCCTATTCCCTTGCTAATTCAAAATGACGTATGTCTCTACAAAGTTACATTGACATACGCCATTTTGGATTCACCTAGCCTTGGTATCTTGTCACATCTGTGTGGAAACCGCACAGAGCTAAATGCTTTTAATTAGTTCAGTTTTTAGTACAATTGCCAACACACCATTCGTGCATCTTATGTGACGTAATAAGGTTCACGAATGGTCAGTTAAGAATTTTGGCAAGTGTACTTTAATTATAATGATTGGGGGCTTATTATTTTGTTAGATTATCGGGGTAATTAAAATTTTCCATGAATGAAAAACATTTGTGTTCTTTGGTGAAGTGTAACTCGTGATGGTATGTCAGATTCTCATAGTTAGACTCCATTCCCGTCTTTGAATTTCACATGTATTGTATGTACCAGTAATTATCACCATACCAGCGTATATATGTCCCACTGCTGGGCACAGGCCTCTTTCCAGAATGATCACTAGGCCACCACTGCTTTCTATGGGCCATTTTTTTTATGAACCAGTAGGTATAATTTTTGTTCCATTTGACCGCTTTTTTATTTTCAAAATTAACGAAAATTCAAGCCATGAGAGGGCGTGAAAGTCAATGTTGTTACTAAATTAATTTTGCATTTACATAAAAATAAGTTTTATGGCGTTTTCACTTGGTTTTAATGATGACATGACAATGACTGATGACTACACGATAGTACAGAACCATCGTGTACGAACCTGACTCACACTGGATAGTTTTTTTACTATAAGATATTTAAGAAATCATCAACTACCTCTCTAACTTGCAATCGCTACCTTTTTTAAAAATCTTTCATAATAAATGTCAATCATTTAGTTCCTTGAGAATCATTAACGTACCGCTGTCATTATTATTGTTATTAGTTTCTTCAGCCAAGTGGTTGTCAGCAATGAAAGCCGCCGCTACTTATATAAAAACAATCAATTACACTAATAAAGCATAACATATACCTATCACGGTTGCCACGGTTTCGATCGTCAGTGGACACAGCCAGATAACCATCGGTTCTGTTCCTAATTAGGAACAACTCGTGCAATTTATACGTTTGATAAAGTCCCAGTTCCAATTGCTCGTGGCTTTGAAGCAGATAAGGAATAATATAATCAGTAAGGCTGGAGCTGCGGTGACCATAAAAACGCTAATTGAAAGAGGAACTTTACTTCTCTAATCCTATTAGCTTTTTATTGTTCAATCATAAAACTTCCTTATAATAATTTAATTACAACGCAAGTGCAGCGTATAGGATGTCCACCAACGAGATGGACCTGGTTAAAGCCGCGGGTTCACGGTGAATGCAGGCCGCTTCTAACCGAAGCAACTATGGGGGAAGCCTATGTCCAACAGTAGACGTCTTACGACGTGATGATGAATAACAATACCTTTTACTAACAATTTTATAGCTAAAACAATTACGACCTTCCTAATTTTGTTTTGTTTTATTTTTGTTTTGACTTAAATTACCTAGGTACATATTTTTAACCATATCATGAATGAACTATGCTTATAGCTCAACCTTTTTATGGTTAACAACGAATTCTTTATAGAGGAATTTAAGTTAATTATAGCGTCAGTACAGATAAGTAGTAAATATTTCTTAAAAACAAAATAAGAATATATTTAAAATAAAAAACGAAAAAAATACGCTTTTCAAAACGTTCATTTGCCTGAAACAGCCACAGCCTTACCTACCACTAAACTGAGAATTAATTATGAAGGGAATCAGCGGCGATTGGTTCTGCCATTGACCCGTGCAAGGAAATTGCTAAATTAATTTTAAATTAGCGACCATTCCCCTTGTGATTTTAAGCAAAACTGTAGATGAAGTTTTATTATTGTTCCTATTTTGTGTTCATTTGAATCGACTGGGTTCAATTTTCAAAAAAGAAAACATTACATAAAATGGAACTGACTTCAAAAACCTTGAAATTAATTTTCTACTAGTTTGAAGTTGGTGCCTCAGCACGATCACATAATCATGATCACATAAAGACTAAATAGTTTCACCATTAACGAGTCCAGTCTTTAGTATCATTGTATGTAACTATGTAGCATAAATCTGAACATTGTTACTTACTACCCATAATAGACAAAAATTTATTACGCTTTTATTAGAAATATGTCATAAAACTGATCCCCCATACATTATTATTGAGCCGCAATAAAATAGTTATTTGCCAAACAAAACGTAACGTCCTGGCTTTAAAGCTAAATCTATTCGGTTCTGAAATATGACCGCATGAAAACCGATACGAAAAAGATAAATAAAACATTGTATATGCCGTTAAACGGGATCGTAAACCTCCGGACCGGCGAAATGCTGGATTTTGCTCACGTTTCACAATCTCTTCAAGAGAAAACGTCACATTTATTTACCAATACACGTAATAAAACGGTTACGTTTGTCCGTAAATGTAAATTTTCGGGAGGAGCTGTAAGTTTCGACAAAGTCCGTAGATCAGCTGAGGTTTATTTAAACAGTTTTGTGTTTAATTTTTCATAACGTCGCCTAGAAATTTAAAACCATATAGCGAGGTTAACGGTTAATAAGTTTTTGTAAAAAATAATTTTCAATACAAGCTTACCAGGCTGCTCATTGTTCACCTTGTTATTTTCTTTCTGTGTATATGTTTTCTGTATTGCTGTTTTACTATACATACTGTATACCTTAAACTTCTATATTCTTCAAACTATTTGTGAGGTACAATAAAGTCATTGTGTTTTATTGTAAGATTGTTTTGCTTATTTTTTGTTATTAGCTGTTCTAGTTGTACTGTCATCTAAATTTCAAGTCGAATGCTATTAACCGTTGAGGAGTACTATCCTGCGCAGACGATACTGGCTAAACCACCAATCCCTACTAATATTATAAATGCGAAAGTAACTTTGTCTGTCTGTCTGTTATGCTTTCACGTCGAAACCACTGAACCAATTTTTATAAAATTTGTTATAGAGATAGCTTAAGCCCCAAGGATCAACATAGGATACTATTTATTCCGGTAGAGGACTCCACCGCGCGATAACCTTACACTTTTGAAGAGTTCCTCAAATTTCAGCCAACGGCTATTACTTACTGAAAATTATTAAATTATTAAGTAGCTTGTAATAATAATTTATGTACTTATTAGAATAATTTAACAAAACATGACCTGTAATAATGATTATCAATAAATGAGTATGAGTATGAGTAGGTAACCTAGGTCCGCGTAGACGAAGTCGCGAGCATTAGCTAGTATAAGTACAAAGACTTTTTGTTCAGAAGTGGAAATCTACTAATACTAGATTATACATAGCTACGAGTAGGTATAAATATGTACAGATTTATACGGAACCCTCGGTACACGAATTCAACTCGCACTAGGTCGGTTATTTGTTCTGTGTACAGAAGAAGACGCACATCCTAGTGGAATATTTTATTCCAAGAAAAGGGATAAAACAGACCGATAACATTTTGTGAAGATCCTTGAACTAATTTATGTAAATTTCTTTCCGGTTTATTGTTTTCGTGGCGGTGCAGCTGCAATTACATTTAAAGTGGTTTCAGTCCAAAACTCGTCGACAGAATAGATAATAGTACAATGAGTTTCATTCTTGCTAAGACCCTGAGTTTTATTTAGTAACACGAACAATACATAAAATATTTTTGTGTAATTATTAGCAACAGATTCGAATAACTACATAAATATAGAACACGAAAATTGTACCTAACCGTCTTTCTGTCCCAATGGCCATCTGTTCGCCATGCTATTATAGCATAGCCTGCCTATAGCCACTTTAATAAGCTAATTCGTTTTACTATGTACCTATATTATATATTCATTTCTGATTTGACAAAATTTGGATAAAATTTAAGATAAAAGTAAAAAATTAGGCAGGATTAGTTCACAACAATATTTTATCTTGTAGGTCACCCTATCTCTTTTTTCTTCAAAATCCAAATTGGATTGAACATTGGATGTTAATTTAAGTTAGGTTTCATTTCAGACAGTCCTAAAACCATACTAAAACAAATGAAAATCGTTTTGCAGAAACCCAAACAATTTACAGATCCTCTATTAAATTAGCATAATATTTACAAATATGCAGCCAGCTTTTAAGGCCCTGTCTAAACTTCATACATATACAGAGTATATTTACGCGTATGAGTCCCGACATTAGGGGTGGCGCATACATGCAGGGTCATCGACCTGAGAGACGTTGCGAAGTATCTTCCGGGTGATTTATATTCTTACAGCTTTTTTAATATATTACGAATGCTCGTAGGCAGAAGCTTCGCAGAAATTTTAAGATAAAAGGATATACCGTCAAAGAGAGTATAGGTTAATATTTTCAGTAAGTACAAGAATTATTCAACTTATCCCTAACTTGTCATCAGCCAAAGAAATCTAGTACTTTAACCGACTTCAAAAAAGGAGGAGGTTTTATGTTCCAATGTTTGTATTTTTTTTATGTGTGTTCACCGATTACTCAGTCAACTGTGGACCAATTTTCAAAATTCTAGTACTCTTCTGAGGTAGTCTCATTGTCACCAAGTCAAGATCTGACGATAGGATCCTAGGGAAACTGAGGATAAACCTCAAATTTTATAGGTACACCATTAACATTAACATAAAACAGCCGCGTTCCGCAATAATTGGTCGTTATTTTAACTTCAAAATATTTTTTCATGTTCTAAAATATTTACTTAGTTTGTTTATGATCATCATCAGTCGGAAGACGTCCACTGATAAACAAAGGCCTCCCCCTTAGAACGCCATGAACGACAAAAGGCTACTTGTATTAAGTAGCCCGCAACTCTCATGATGTCGTCAGTCAACCTAGTGGGAGGCCTACCAACGCTTCGTCTTCCGTTTCGTGGTAGCCACTCGAGGACTTGACAAGTCTCTTCCCCAGCGGTTATCTGTTCTTCGAGCGATATGACCCACCCATTGCTACTTCAACTTGTATATTTTTCGAGCTACGAAAAGTCATTGACTTTACTTCATTGTTTTCTGGTTTTTCCGCTAAAAAAATAATGTTAACGACCTTCTATAATTTCAGTCAGACAACGTTAGCGTTTGAATAATTTAATATTTCCCAGTAATACTGTTTCAGTTACTATTTAGCCCTAGGATGGCAGCCCTGAAAAAATTAAAATACTCATCTAAAATATTAATTTAGTAACACAGACGTAAAAAAAATATTGTAGTAGGCACGTTGTCAAAAATAATAATGCTCTAAATAATTTGGGTTTATTGACTCGGAAATTAGTTTCAGATAGACGAGCTTTTTCTTAGAATTATGTTAAAACGAAAATAGCTTTTTATTAAAAAATCTTAATAACATTTTGTGAAATTCTGCAGTGGTTTGACGGAGTCTAAAAATATTTAACACAAAATATTTGCGACAAAGTAAAACAAAGAATGTCAGGCACGTAAGATTTAAAATAATTGATCTCAAAGGGATTCGAAGCACTTTCTTTTTAAAACAAAGTTACAAATGAATGGAATAAATAAACGAATCTAGATTTTTATGTCTTCTTTGCGTGTCTAGTGCTAGTATTTTTATTCCTCAAACAAATCTCACCTTGTTGACCGTTAATATTCCTTTGCATTTTGCACGCTTCTTCAAAGCCAGACGCTATTCGTCTTTGCACGTACATGTACACCAAGACTCAAAATTCCAATTCCAATACTATTTCTACAAAAACCGGTGATACAAATAGAGTGGCAACTATATTTGCACGCGAAATTTTGCATTATGCACTTTAGATGGAGATATTTATACTTAACGGATTGTTTTCTTTTCTATTAGCTTAAGTTTTTTGATTTCGTATCCGAAAGGAGACAACCTGAACTTTATACTTAACTGTTATTTTTCTAGAATTTAATAAAAGTATAATTTTAATAAACTGTTTTCAAATCAATCTACCAAAAGTAAGCCTCTTTGTTTAAAATTCATTTTATGGGGACCCGGTATCATTATGAATGGTATTTTATTTTTATTGCTGTGTAGTGTAATAAAAATACATATTATTTTATTTGTAAATTTCTTATAAGGATTCTATCTTTCTTTTTTGAGGTAAGTACTGAACTGAATCCTAAAAAGCCATAACAATAAATATAGTAGGTATAAATATAAACAGCTAAGTACCAAAGCGGTGTTACCTACCTCATTCAGTGATCACGAAAGTGTAAAGAAATATAACATGCATTCCTACTGCAAAAATGCATGCAATAACGCCGACGTTCTCGCTTTACGCTTCAAATTCAATGCCATGCAATCTTGTACAACTTGAAAGATAAATAATAAAAATGTATTTGCATCCTGAATTTTCAAGAAAATCTAGCGCACTAACACGAGCTGTTTCTAATTTGAAATGACTCCGGGTTTACAGTGGTTGGTTTCAACATTTGGATGCTTTTCACTGTTCATTTAGATAATATTCTTATACTTAAACTAAAATTACTGGAAGTCGCTAAACACACAAGCTAAAAAACTATTGAGTCCGCTATGGTCCAATGTGTGACTCCTCGGATTGGAAGAAATACCTAAGAGCACATTGTTAAGAGAGAAGTCGGATAAGATTCCATAAGAAAGTGTTTGACCCACCAAACATCAGTTTCTATACCTCGTCTGCACAACTACATCTATTTTGACAAGAGTTTCCGTCAAAAAAGAAAGAAAGAAGAAAGAAATGGATGATTGTAGAAAAGCTACGCGTTCAAAATCACAACAAATCATTCTAGATACTTGAGTAAGATTACCAACTGTTGATGAAGTATTGACGTATACTCGGCCACGTCAGTACTTCATCATTCTCGTGACAAAAAATGGTATTGTGATTGTGTTTAATATTTAACATGTTACAAATAAAATAACAATAAACTTTAGGGTGGTAAGGCAAATTTCTTGCTGTTTACCTACTACACTAAATGCAATGTACGAAACGATCACAGAAAAATATCGTACATTTTATCTTCAGGCCATACTTCCATTGCTAAGCACAGGCTTCCACTCAGAATAAAGAGGTTTTATTGTATTTCCAATGTGGAAAAAGCAAAATCCAGAAATATCGACGTGTTTAGAAACAAGTACGATATAGGTTTCGCATCGTTGGTTAAAAAGTGTGCAATATTGTGAATAAAGGTTGAATGCAGCCCCTTTGACTAGAATTGATTTTGCTCGTGGCAGGCTGTACTGGCTTCCACTTGGATTTAAATGGCTTCACAGAGTCGATTGTTTTGCTAACTGCCAATAGTCCCGCGATGTTTTAATAAAACCTTTATTATATAAGCTCGGTGACATTGTTACTGAAATATTTATGCTCTAGGTCTAGGTCACAAAAGGTTTTGATCGCGTGGTTTAATATCTAAACACGTTTTGTATTTGGATGCCAAATGAAAGCGAGACCTAGCTCGCGTTTTAGTTCAACACGACATTTAATCATTACCGTGAAACACATCTTGACAATGACTATTTATTAGTCTGAAACATGTGAGCATACTTAGACACAAAAAAAAATTCAGTAGCCCTCGTGTGCATAAATGTGCCGTTTTAGCCCATACGTTTAGAATTATTTAAATTGGGGTGGGTAGCCATGGTCTAAGAAAGAAATTAATGTAAGTACTAAAGCGTAAAAAAAGGTCCTGCTATTCAACCTACGCCCAGCATAAATACATACGAATTTTATGAGCTTGACAATTAAAAATCCTTACTGATTTACGCACCGACATCAAAAAACGAGTCTATCTTCAATTGCAACATGGTAATTGGCAAGGGAACCTTGGTCGTGCAGTTCGATTTTAACAAACTATGAAAAAAATACGTGAACACAGTCCACAGTTCCGCTAACGTGCGAGGTGCGAAAAGCAGCGAAGCGGTAGTGTCAACTTTAATTGGTGCTGCTTGTCAGGCTGGGTTCGTGCTCGTGCACAACAGGCTTTATAAGCGAGCCAACTGACGGCGGATATGAAGATTAAAATCAATGAAAGTTTATAGATCTAGTGGTTAGAGATAATGGTAGTGTTTTAAATGACGGAAAGCAGAAAAATCTCAATAATAATTTATTTACTTTTTGTATTTTGTTTTGATAGTGCAGTTACTGTCGTAGTAATTTGATTTTATTTATTAGGAAGTGACTGCAACGTTATTTTTAATTAATTAAAATAAAATACTATGTTTATATGTTTCGATGTGTCTACCTAAAAGACGACTACCTATGTACTTAGCAGCTCAATAGAGTGGTATGAAATTGTAAGACACTAAAAAACCTATTATCGTAATGTGTATTTAAGAAACTAAGAATACACAAAATCTACAACATGCTCTCTAACATGTGCTGTTTATGCCCCAGATCTCTATTCGTTGCAGAACTACAGTTGATACGAATTAGGATTAAGTAAAGTTTTATCATCAACACCGAATATTTTGTCCCTAGTATATTCCTAAGCCAACGTCACAAATTTTAGCTCCTTTACATATCATACCTATATTTTAATAGTAGTAGTTTAAGTACCTCTCATAACGAAAACCATTCCCAAGATCTTTTATGTTGACAAACTTCTTTTGTTTGACAATCAGTTTGCGGGCTTGGCCCACTCGTTTCAAAACTTCGATTGTCAGTGAGTAGAGGTTTATTCACATTTCAAAATTAAATGTCTGTATAAAAGTTTTCCGACATATTAGCAATTTGTTAGCTTTCTAAAATCAAGGGCTGGTTGATAATGAATGACTCATTTAGTCAGTAAGTACTCGTCTTTTTATTACTTTCAAAACGAGAAGCTGTAGTTAGAAGCCAAATAATATAATAATAAAAATCGCTATAACTCAGACCACACTTTATTGCCATTTTTCGTTCAATATTGTGAGACTTGTTTGTTTTTCAATTGTACTTTAAACTGAGTCTAATTGGTTTGAGCGCCAAGCTAACGTTATTTAGTCGAAATTGGTTGACCTTTTCGTATTATGAATTTTGTATAACTGGGAAAATTCTAAAATTATGATAAAATTACGATCAGTAGTGGTTAATTGGAATCATTATTAAGCTTGAATAATTTAGCCTATTTTCAATGTAAGGTACCTTATTGAACTGAAAAATGTCTACAAGTACGTAAATCTGAACAAAAGTGTTATTTCTTAAAAAGCTGCCTAATTACAACATATTTTCCATGGAACATTGACTACACGATTACCGACTATCGACGATTATTTACGATGATTTTAAAGCGGTTGATATTTCATAGATAGTTTGGTATAAAATACCTCGCAAAATAAACAAGTGTAAATCGCTGCGAATATTTGCTGCTAACACTTAAATTTAAATCTGTTTTATCTGTTTTCCGATTATAATGGGCCACTAAAATATTGAGTGTTGGCAGGTCACTCAGTTCCCGTAACTTTTTATTGAGAACTCGTTTAAAAAGTCGTGGATCCGATAGCTCTTTGTTTGCCATATGAAACTCTCTATATTAGCTTAACAACATTCAACTTAATGTTTCAAAAACGGAAGGGAATTACGTAGCTTGTTGTCCAGGTTTTAAGGTTTATAAAAGTTTGTGGTAAAACGTAGTAAAAATATAAAGAGATCAGTTGTTCGGTTTTAAACTGAGAGCCTGTGTGATGGTGGGAACACTGATTCTGTTAACAAATAATATTAAACAGTGTTGGTTGTATTGAAATTTATGTGCGCAAAATAATGGAGAAGCTATAAATTATTTATTTTCGATAAATGAAAAATACCTGGCAACAATGGAAACATTAACCTATTTACATGGTTCTGGATTGGAGATGCCATTATTTCTGTGCCTCCTGTGATAAGTGATACAAGTGCAAAATCGTCATTTTACAGGAGAGCGAAAACAAGTTTAAAAAAATTCTGGTTTGTGAGCCAAGGGGGCTAGCATTTATCGAAGCACTTTTTTTTATTTATAAAAATATATTCTATAAACGTGCATTTAGTGTTTTTCGGTAAATATTATAAGTTCGAAGAAAATCGCGAAAAACCTGTGAGTTGTACCTATTGAAAAGTCTAATATGAGTAAATAATATGTGTTAGATGATACAAGTTCAGTTATATCATGGTGCACCTCTGCAGCACCCATAATATCAAATTTTGATTTATTGGTTCACATTGATATAACGTTAAATATAAAATACTTGTATGTATATTTATTATGTTACTTTTAAATGTAGCTGAATATTTCTCAAAAATTTCGCAAAAATGAAATAGACAAGAAATTATTAACACTAAAGATGAGATCATAAAACATTAACTGCATAAAACGTACAAAATAACTTGACGTCAGGAAAACGTCACGAAATCTTGTGAGGAACATTTTGTAACTACATCGAAACTTTCTATTGGATCCAGCAACAAAGTATATCACCTTTCCCACAAAATTTTGTAAATATTTAATCACAATATTAAGTATTTTTTGTGTTGAAATAGAGTCAGGAAATATATATATTTTTTTTAAATAAGTGGACAACTGAAAATGGACAACTTTTTAAGAAATAGCTGCTTCTATCATAAAACTTTAATTTTTTTTTACTACCCAAATTCTTGAGTTTACTAGTTACCACCGACTGTAATGTCATCGAAACGTCGAGGTAATTGCAAACGTGTTTTACTTAATCAACTTTTACATAATTCTCTACAGAAATACCGATGTGTGCTCAAGAATTTACGTTTTTATTTGATTATAAAATAATAAGTTGCAAATCTTATTATTTTGCACCCATGTTAAATATGATGTAGTTTTAAATACCCATAATTATAATTTTAATTGATAAACCTCTTTGCATTTGTCCGACTACTTGCCTTGCCGAAGTATTTACATTTCTGAGATTTCATTTATAAAACGAGACAAAAAGGCAACTTTATCGCTTCAGAGAAATTTCCAGGTAAACCCTGACAAAAAGAAACTTAAATTGTTATGTAACTTATAATACAATGAGTAGTAGTTCTAACTCTCGGCGTGAGCTGATACCAAGCGGTCGTGCACAATTCTGACATATTCCACAATTCTTTCGATAATATTGAATAAGTATTAATCTTTCGTGCACGCCTAGCCCACGGTCAGACTGCATCCGTGAGATACAATGAAAACTCAAAATTTACGGGTAGCTTTTGAATTATACTCAACGTTCACTAGTGCACAATTTATTGTCCCTATCAACCAAGCTTTAAGCTATAAACTATTTTTAAACTGGTTACAAATCATCATTCCCATTCGGGTACGTACTCCTCGCTATTTTCTATTGCGTAATAATTGCTTAAAAAATCCAATACTAAAAAAAATAATGGAGTAGGTGTCAATACAATAGGCAAGCTTAAATCAGAAATTCATTTCACTTAACTGGTGCCTTTCGTTCTATTGTTAACCGACAATTTGAAGTTTGATAACCATAATTTGAAGGCTTCCTTCTGAAGTATCGATTATTCGGATATATTTGACAAAAACACAGTAATTCGAGTTAAGTTTATGATGCTGTAATCACAGCTGGCGAGTTCGAACGCTCGCAACTTTCCTCGTAGTAGGAGGTACGGTAGTAAAAATATATATCTTCATCTGGTTATTTAACGATAACAAAGATTTATTTTATTTTAGATTTACATGTTGTACTATCTGTTGCCTGCGGTTTCGTCTGCGAGGTTAAAACTATCCGGGACTTAAACTAATGTATCTTCAAACCAACTTCCGTCAAAATCGGTTTTGATGTTTTTGCTTGATTGAGTAACGAATATCTTCACAAAGTTCAGGTAATTTTATTATGTGTGAGTGTTTTGGTTCTGTACTGTAAAGCTTGGATATGTGTTTTATTCAATATATAATTAAATAGCGAATGGTTTGCCTGGATAAATCTGGGGCCCAAATTTTAATAATAATTATATACTTTCATTAACTTTTTTTTATTAAATTTCACTAAATAATCATAAAAAAATCACCATTAACCGACATAATATTACACAATGAAGAGAATAAAATTACGTGTAATTTTACTCTCAGTCAGCACAACTAAGAATTTACCAAGTACAATAGGTTAACAGTTATTAGTATAAACTTCTGATTTTTTTTAATGAGAAGGTTATTTTATTTTGTATCCAACAATACAAAGTTGCATTTGTGGTTGCTAAAAGCATAATTCTTAAAGCCCCAAATTTACCCAATTTCATTTAATAAAATGCACATTGAACAGATGAGGCTATGTATTTCTTACACCGTCTCTTGGACTATCGGGGATAATTAGGTTTTTTTAGAGCAGCCTCCAAGCGACATAAAAGTGAAATATTAGTCATTATAGGCATTTGCGCGGGTCGAGTCATCAGTCAGGAAGTTACTGTCGATGCCCGGCAATTTGCATCGCAAATCGCCGCTCTCGACGCATTCTTACGCGATACCGTTTTGTTATGATTACGAAATACGTAAGTAAAGTGTTGTTATACAAAAATTTTGCCGTAAGTATCCATTGTTTTATTATAACACGAGATTGCGTCAGTTTAACTGCTAATGCTTTTTGACGTAAGTTTCTCGACAACTTTCACGTAACATTTTCGTAATAACAGAATGATTAGTTGTTCTGCTCAGACTAATTAGGCTGTAAATATTAAAATTTGTTCGAATAGTGACAAATGACTAATTGGCTTAGTTCATTTCGTAATGTTTCGAAGTTGGCCGACTGTTGATTTAACAAAAGCAATTACTTGGCGTCGGTGACTTGTGCCGCGAGCATGGCCCTGGGGCGTCTTGACTATTCTTTAACATGACAGACGCCACTCCAGATTAATTAGACTCATTTATTGCGAGGGGAAGGCATCCGTGCCTTACGGTAGTGCCGTCATTTAGCAGCGTGGTATGACGTTGGCTTTGGTAGAACCTAAATACATAGGAACTAGTAAAACTCATTATAAGTTGCTGGAACGTGCGACATGCTGAATAAAAGTCACGGGAGCTGCTTCGAGTTGCTGCATATTTAAATTCAATTTAAAGTAGTTATTCTGTATAAAAAAGTGAACCAGTAGAATTATAAATCACATAATTAAAAAAAGCAAAGTATTATACTTGGCTACAAATTTTACTCGTTTCTTAACATAAAGATGTACCCATAATAATATTTTGTGTAGCTTTTTTCAGAATATCACGTTTTTTGGCATAAAATAAAGTAGCTTTAGAGCGTAATTGCTACAATTTCCCGGCGTAATATGAAAAATTCCTCAAATGCATGTGGCACATAAATTTCATGGGGAAGGTTTATACGAGTCATAATACCGGTTTCATTGAGTCAGACAAATATTCATATTAAAGGGAATATTACGAAAATATAGTGCGTGCTGTGTGTGCAAACCGAGGTAAGTGCTTTGTGGTATGGAAAAATGCTGAATATTTAGCACCCTCTTTACTGATTTGAGTTATTTATTGGCAGTGGCACGAAAAATATTCGTGCGAGCTTTTGGTAAGGATTCTGGACATTATTATTGGTATTTAATATGAACTTATCATTAGAACTACTTTTGAAATTTGGCGACACGACATGTTAATTATAGAGTTTACAACTAAGTAACCTTAAACCTTCTGGAACAGTCCAGATAAACTTGTGAGCAAAAATTTGAACACGACTATTGTTAACGGCGTACTTGTAGTAGCGTGTACAGATATTTTTGATCAAATTTTTTGCTCACTATTTTATGAACTCGACTGTAACAATGGTGGAACAAGTTGGTGATACTACGAGAATAAGGGGATGTTTCAGCTATTTTGCAACGGCCGTATTCACGAGTAGACCATGGGTGAAAATCATGAAAGTTTAAAACGATATAGCATTTCATTTGATAAATATTTACTGTGAGATAAGATTGATAATATTTTTTTATAAAAAGTTATCATCATTAGATTTTAAGAAAATTAACGGAAAAATACATACGAGTAATATTAACTTGGAAAATCTCTATATACTTGTGTCTGTATACTTTTGTCTCTCTATGTTATGTCTGTATAATTATGTCTCAACTTATGTCTGTTTCCCGCAACATTGCCACTTCAACTTGCTTATTTTTTCAGCTATGTCAGTGACAGTTCTTCGACGAATTTCTGTATTCCGGATTCTATCGCGCAAAGAAAGTCCAAGCATAGCTCTCTCTACAGCTCGTTGCGTGACTCTGAGCCTCTCTAAAAGACTAACAGTGAAGTACCATGTCTCAGCACCATAAGTCATCTCTGGCAACACATAGTGGTCGTAGAGTCAAGTCTAGAGTCTTGCACTGCGGAATATTGGACGAGATGGTATCACGAAGTTTTTAAGTTATTGCGAGTATACCACCCATCATTACTCTGTCTCAGACTGAACAAATACCTACGTTAGCTACCAAGCAACAATGGATCTCGCAAGACTTATTAAATTAACAGGCGATACTTTAATTTCGTGTAAATTCGCGCGTTACGGGATCCTCCCGCGCCTTTGAACAGACGTGATGTGGAGGAACTGCCGTGTGCGACTGGAACTTAAATAATATTGAAGTGGTTTCGTTAGTGGTTCGCTTATTAATTCTGGTTTACAATAAAGAGTATTTGTATTGTATTGTATCGTTGCTAGTTATTTTGGTTGCCTAAGTCATCCAACTTGCAATAGGCCTGCGTCGGTACTACAGTTTAATACTGCAATGCAACCACACTAATGCGTTTCGAATTCAACCAGAATCATCCTCAGAGCAACCAAACGTTTACCACTCTACATATGCTGCTGGTGAATATTGTTTTGCTATCGTATTTATATTGCTTTCTGAACTTGTTCACTAAAGTTAGTTGAAAAAACAAGATAAATGTGATATAAAAAATTACATTATTCACTCGGTCTGTACCAGACGTTATGTAGTATGGTGGTGGTGACAGTTGGGTTCATGTTTTTTGTGTGTAATCTTACAGTGTGGAGGTGGAGGAACTGCCTGAGTACAATTCTTTGCATAGATATAGCTATCATAAGGACGCGGGTGAGCAAAGTAATTGATTTTAGTTCATTGATATCAAGGACCATATACATATATATGTTCCTTGATTGATATAGACCACCCAAAGTAATGCCTGATTCAATAAATTATTTAGGATGCAATTATTTTAGGAGATAAATTGGGGAAATACAATCAGGAAACAGTCAGCACCCATTCAAAATCGTGACCAGCTCAAATAATTCCGTTTTCATTTAAAAATTCGACTGTTTGAGTTACTTATTAGTTATGTGCTTTTTCATTTTAATTCCAATTTAATACTTTATTTACTTATGTTTTAATTATAATGTTAATACATACATACATACATACATAAAATCACGCCTCTTTCCCAACGGGGTAGGCAGAGACTAAATCCTTCCACTTGCTACGATTCTGGCATACAACTCTCGCTTCCTCTACATTCATCAATCTTTTCATGCAAGCACGTCGGTTTAGAGTACTCCTGACCCGACCTTTCTTCAGAATATCCCCGATTTGATCGTGATACGTTCGTCTAGGTCTTTCTCTTCCAACATTCCCATTCACGCTCGTCTTATAGATCTGCTTAGTCAATCTGTTTTCACTCATTCTCTCCACATGCCCAAACCATCCAAGCATACCTTTCTCAATCCGTGTGACTATACCTTCATTTACACCACAGCGTTCCCTTATCGCACTATTTCTAATTCTGTCACTCAATTTCACATCTAACATACTTCTTAACGCTCTCATTTCTACCGCATTTATTTTAATTATATGTATTTTACAGTTTAAATTACTTAACAGAGTTCTAGAATACTAAACTTGTTTTTTTAAGTTTTTTTGATAGTCGGTTTTTTCAATTAGTTTGACAGTCACATCCAGTATAGCATCATCCGTCCTTGTAAGTCACGTATATTGCGGGGAGGTGTATCCTCATTTTGGAGTCATTACACGAAATAGTATCACCGTATAAAGTCCCTAGGGAGGAGGGAGTGACTCTGCGCAGGTTGTTTGTTTATGCCCTCCCATATATATTTCGGTTAATTAAGTTTTTGTGTGGTTTGCGGATAAGTAGCTTCTAGGGGAAGAGTGATGGTGATAATTACGTTATGGTGATAGTAATAGGGAAATTAGACTTTATAAGTGGGATTTATCTATTATTATTGTCACCGTTAAGAGCTCTCCGGAACGGAGGGTGAGGCTCGAGATTATCGCTGTGGTTGTTTTAACTACTATTAAAATATATGTTGCTTCAATTGTTACGTTGAACTTGAAATAAAAAAAATTGCATTGTTTTCTTGTGAAGAAAATTTTGCCAAGCCCTTTTGCCAAGAAAAATTAAACCCTAGTGGCAGCAAAATGGCCATAATAATAATATTTAGAGCTTAAGAAAATTTTGATTTATTACTTATTGAAAACTACTTGCTCAAACCGGCTCTTCACGGGTGTAAATGTACCAATAGACTGACTCTTATTTTGTTAATTATTATTCAGTACAGTGGTACGAGTACTAAGACGAAAGACAATTCCTCCTCGATCCACTGGTGGAACAAATCGGTTGTACTACAGAAAATAAGGGGAAAATCTTTTCTTACAAACCTTGTCCTAAAAATTACGAATACAATTCAAAATAATAAGCAAATACCTATGTGAGTATGGCCGGCATTCGAAAATAGATTTTTATTTATACTTAGATACATTTAGATATAACCGACCCAGATTAAAGTGAATGCATTTAAAAGTTATAATGCATTCTTATACGGGCCATTTTTTAGTTTGTTGTCGATATTTTTTTTCTCAGATTTCAATGAAATTTGGTGAATTGGTAAAATTACTTATTCTGACTAAAATGGTGAGCCCAATTTCATACTATGTCCTACAAAATAGTTGAGTTACACAAAATGTATGGAAATTTCGTAACTAAACTGAAAATTAAGTATAAAAATGAGAAACTCGCAAAATAAAAAATGGCCCATACACTAAGTTTTTATCTTACATAGTGCTAAAATATAAAAGCCGCCAGCTCTAATGATTCCTCTCGTTTAATTTCGAAGTGTAATTGGCAAAAATTCCTTCACCTACTTACTAAGGAAATTACCGGGTTTCCTGTAACAGATTGAACATCAAAGCAGCCTTAATTAAGCCTTAGGAGGACCATAAATAGCTACCAAAGTAACACTGAAATATTTACTTAGTCCGTTTTAATTGAGTGAAACGAAATTTCTTATGGTTGCTTTGAAGTCGAAATATCGTGATAAACAACCAGTTCAAATTCATTAATTATGATTTAGTGGAACAATGTATACAGGTAGAGTAGATATTGGTGTTTGATTTTACAGCAAATTGGACGTTGCCAGCAATTTTATCTGCGCCCTGAGATACTGCAATCTTCTGAGAGAAGAAATAATTTTGTTATTTTTACTATTTATGTAAGTAGTAGTTCTAGAAATTATTTCTTAGGTAAAAAACACAATATTATTGTGTTTTTAACTAAGACACAAAACTTGAACTGGTTGTTTATCATTTATGGTTGTTTATCACCATATTATGGTTGCGGCAGTAGTACTTTAAGCTTCTTAAGTACTTTGATTAAGATGTTAATTAGTCATCGTATTCAAACATTTGAATACCAATTTCATTCAACCAATGAGTTGATTACTGGAATTGTCTATAAAATAAAATTGAAACAAAGTAAGTTACATCAATCCTACTAAATTGGATCGCTGTCGATTTCGGAAATCCACAAAAGTTTTCTCGCTGTTAAATCTTCGAAGCAGTTTTATGAGATCATACTTTTGTACGAATCACCACGAACGCCTGGCAAAGGCTGAATATTGGAGTTGCTCTCAAAGGCAACCATTCAAGCGAGAAATCCCCTCCAACTAAGTTGCCACTCATAACTAGAAGATATGCATATAAGATTCGAATCTGTCTGTATCTAACAGCCAGAGGCATTCGGAATTTTATTAAAACTTTGCCCCTTTGAGATAACTTCGGTTTGATAGAAACCAGAGGCGGGGTGGGTGGCCCTTCTCCCCCTACAATTAATGCCACCATTTACGAAATTTTATTTCATTTGCGAACGCGAACTCCCGTTATTTGATTATTAATAAAATGAGTTTATTTTGTTGCCATTTGCATAATTATCTCATTTTCACTTTCGCCTACTGAATTCGATAAAAGTCCACGCTGAAATCTCTTAAAAAGAAATTAAACTTGCGTTTTGCTATGGCGAAGAGTTTTTGTGTTTCCCTCGGAATTTATTATTGGAGCATTTGCCAGATTAAATTATCTACCATGTTACTCAGTTGCTTATTATAATTTACGGCGGAATTAACATATTTATAAGTTAGCGTCACAAAACATAAGAATCCAATTTAAGAGCAGGCGTCTTTCTTATAAAGATTATTTTGTAGATAAAAGTTTGTCTTTTTATTTGTTACCTTTTCACGTCTAAACAGCTGGAACGATTTAGATGAAATTCGGTATAAATCGGTATTTGGTACTTTGAGCTTTGGTATACCATAGGCGACAGGCTAGCAACTTGTCACTATTTTACCGTTTATGTCAAACTTAAAACCTAAAATTGCTAAAAGAGGCTTCGAAGCGGTAAAGTTTCGTGTGCTCTGCCTGCCCCATGTGGGAATACAAGCGTGATGTTTGTATGTATGTATGTGGTATTTATTTTGGCCGTGTGATGGCGGCGTCCAAGAATACCACCACCCCATCTCTTCCCGTGGGTTTCGATTGAGGGATATATGCGAAGGATGGGCAAGAGCATCCTCTGTAACTCTCACAACCTCTGCATTGAGACAACTACGCCTAGTCTCCAGAAATAGAAGGAATACTGTACAAACCCGGAACGGTGCCTCCGCTTAGGCTCTAGCTAGCCAGGCACCTGCGGCCAAACCGGCTCCACACGTACTGACTTGTCACTCCTGTGGGTCCTGCCGGGGAGGAGGAGAGGGTGGCATGGGTTCTGGGCAAGCCCGTGTTGCCATAAAGTCGTCTGTCCCAGGCGTAGTAGCATCCGCGGAGAGGTCACTTCGCCCGCCTGCCTCAGGTGGGAAACAACACGGAGAGTGGCAGTTACCGGTTATAAGTTCGCACAAATAGGCGTAAGTGCCAACGCCAGGGGTCACTCTCGACAGTAGGAGGATCCATCGCAGGTCCACTGATCAGTTACCGCCTGCTTTAAGTTGGGCAGCCCCCAACCACTAAGGTACTGATCCGCCTCAGCGTTAACTTGTTCCGCCTGGGTGAACGGAGCACGGGCCTGACGGCTAGACGTTGACGCTGTAAATCGAATCACCTGCTCAAACAAATAAACGTGGAAAATCTAGAGCTAACCCTACGTACATGCGCTTCGCGACATGGAATGTCCGCACTATGAGGACAGGCTTCCCGAACACCTGTGGAAGCTCTGATTGCGCACAAGACATGCGCAAAACTGCTTCTATCAGTGTAGAACTTAAGAGGCTCAACATTGATATCGCGGCCTTACAGGAGACTAGAATCGAGGAGGAGGGGTCTATTCGTGAAGCCGACTACACTTTTTTCTGGAAGGGCAAGAAAGCCTCGGAGACTCGAGAGCACGGCGTAGGATTTGCTGTTCGTAACCACCTACTCAATGCGCTAGAGACACCTGTAGGTGTGTCAGAGCGCATAATGGTCTTGCGTCTTAATACCAAAAGCGGCTTTGTTACTCTTATTTCCGCTTATGCGCCGACGCTTAACTCAAAACCCGAGACCAAGGACCAGTTCTACGATCAACTCGAAGAAACAGTGCGCGGGGTGCACTCGACTGATAGACTGCACATTTTGGGGGACTTCAACGCCCGGGTCGGCCAGAATACATCTGCCTGGTCGGATTGCCTTGGTGCTCATGGCGTTGGTAAGCAAAACGAAAATGAGCAACGATTATTGGAGTTTTGCTCTAGACACCAGTTATGTGTTACCAATACTTTCTTCAAAGGCAAATTGATGCGGAAAGTCTCTTGGATGCACCCCCGATCAAAGCATTGGCACCAGTTGGATCTTGCCCTTACAAGGAGGAGGGATCTGCTCGAAACACTTCACACGCGAACGTTTCACAGTGCCGATTGTGACACTGACCACAGCCTTGTTGCTGCCAGGGTCCGACTTGTCCCTAAGCGGGTCCATTCGTCTAAACCTTTGGGCCGAAAAAAGATTAATCTTTCTAAAACTCGTGACCCAGAGGTAGTGGAATCGTTTGGGGCCATGGTCCGGGCTGAAATTGCGGCCTGGGATGGCTCGGCGTCACCGCAGGCTGAGTGGGAGGGGTTAAAATCGCTTCTCACCGATACCGCGGGTAGCACTTTCGGGCACCAGAAATTTAAAGAACTGGACTGGTTTTTGGAAAACCAGGAGCACTTGCGGCCGCTCATTGACATAAAACGCCAAGCTGCCCTAAACTTCCGTCACAACCCATGCGATAAGACACGTGAGGACCTCAACAAGGCAAAGGCTTCAGTCCAGCGTAGCTCTCGGTTCTATGCAAACGCGTACTGGACAGAACTATGCCAAGGTATCCAAGCGTGCGCAAACACGGGAGACATCGGCGGAGTTTATGCAGGCATTAAAAGAGCTCTCGGACCTATTCCAAAGAAAACGGCACCTCTTAAAGAAATTGATGGCTCTATTATAGCAAACAGCAGTCGTCAGATGACGAGATGGGTGGAACACTACACCGGGCTCTACTCGTGCCCTGTGGATATTAAGCCAGAAGCAGCGGATCTTGTTCCGAACTTGGCAACTCTGCACGAGTTAGATGTCGCACCCACAGTAGAGGAACTAAACCTCGCCATCAAGCAGCTCAAGCTTGGAAAGAGTCCGGGTAGGGACGAGGTCTGCGCCGAGATTGTCAAGATCAAGTGCCTCCTTCCTGCCCTCCATAACCTCTTGGCCAAATGTTGGGATGCGGGCTATGTTCCTCAGGATATGCGAGATGCTAACATCGTCACTCTGTATAAAGGTAAAGGCGATCGCGGTGACTGTAATTGTTACCGCGGAATATCTCTACTTAGCATCGTCGGCAAAGCCTTCGCACGAGCCATCTTAGGCAAGCTGCAGAGGCTTGCCGACCGCGTATATCCTGAGGCACAATGCGGATTTCGATCCCAACGGTCAACTGTCGACATGATTTTCTCTCTTAGGCAGCTACAGGAAAAATGTAGAGAGCAGCAGACCCCCCTAGTTATCGCATTTGTCGATCTGAACAAAGCTTTTGACACCGTGAGCAGGGAGGGGTTGTACTCGGTTCTTGTGAGAATCGGATGTCCTCCAAAGCTCCTGAAGATTGTGCAGTCATTCCATGAGGGTATGGAGGCCACCGTGTTGCACAATGGCGAAACGTCTGCGCCTTTTGCCGTGCGCAGGGGTGTTCGACAAGGTTGCGTTCTGGCTCCCACTCTCTTTGGTATATTTTTTTCTGTACTTTTGAAGGTTGCTTTCGGCGAAGAACAACAGGGCATACACCTGCATACTCGTTCCGATGGTAGGTTGTACAACATCTCCTTGCTCAAGTCTAAGCGTCGCAGAGAGGACGTGTTTGTAGACAGTCTTCTCTTTGCGGATGACGCCGCTTTCATCGCACACGATCAAGCACAGCTCCAGAGCCTAATGGACAAGTTTGCCAGAGCATGTGACCTCTTCTCGATGTCTATTAATGCTAAGAAGACCGTCGTATTAGCGCAGGGTTGCCCAGAACCTCCAACCATCTTGCTTAGCGATACTCCATTGGAGGTGGTCGGCAGATTTTGCTATTTGGGTTCGCAAGTGTCGAGCAATCTCTCGCTTGATGCAGAGATCGACTCCCGCATCGGCAAGGCGGCCACTACGTTTGGGAGGCTTCGTGCACGAGCTTGGGAAAATAAGCATCTTACGGTAAAAACGAAGATGCTTGTTTACCAAGCGTGTGTCTTGAGCACACTCCTGTACGGGGCAGAATCTTGGACAACATTTTCAAAGCAGGAGCGTCGACTAAATTCATTCCATATGCGCTGTCTTCGAAGCATACTAGGCATTACATGGAGGGATCGCGTGACAAACGAGTCTGTGTTAGGCGCGGCACAGCTTTCCAGTATTACCGCCACACTTAAGCAGAGGCGGCTACGGTGGCTGGGACACGTGCACCGTGTGGAACGGGCCCGTTTGCCTCGGCAAATTCTACTAGGGGAAGTCGCAGACGCAAAGAGGCCCATTGGCCGGCCTTTGTTGCGTTTCAAAGATTCTGCGAAACGCGACATGGTTGCATTTAAAATCCCTAGCAACCAATGGGAGGAGCTAGCTGAAGATCGTAGCAAGTGGCGGGGCCTTGTTCACAAAGGTCGAGCACTGCACGATGAGGGCTGGTTTCACACATTAAAGGAAAGGCGTACGAGGCGCCTTGAGCAGGCCATCAACCCCCGACCACCTGGAGGGGAGTACACTTGTCGCGTGTGCGGCCGGGGGATCCTGTCCCGAATCGGCCTATTCAGTCACGAGCGCAAGTGTCGTCGCGATGCTACTTAGATCATCTGTAATAGATTTCAAGGCCTATTATTATTATTATGTGGTATTTTGAGTCCCGAGGAAGGACATTGATAGTTTTTATCCCGGAAAATTGCATAGTTCCCGCGGGAAAGCACTAAACGAACTCTACGGGGATGGAGTGATGGGTAACAACTAGTTTTTTAATAAATTTTGTTGCCAAGCCGGGGGAGTTGAAGTTTATTCAGCTCTTGTGGCATTAAAGTTATTCTCACGGTAATGTAAAATAACAAATAATAAGTCATAAATTCTATAGCAAATTATGCATTATTGCAGCTTCTGTACTCCGAAATCCCTAATGCTACCGTAAAAGCTCTATTATGTTCATATTTGGAGCAATGCGGGCAGACATTGCTTTGTTAGAAACCCTTACATGGTATAATACGGAATGCCGTTGAACAATATTTCGCAATGCAAGCGAAACTTGGACGTAGGTAAATAAGCAAAATATTTCTATGATCTGGTGAATTGTTATGTATTTTGTATCTTCAATAGACGTGTACTTCGAAAATAATTTATACTAAATCATGTGCACATAAGAACATCATATTAAATGATATTGTAACGGATAACTCACGTCTTAAATCGAGTTTAGCTCGACATGTTTCGGGCAATTTCGTAGCCCTTCATCTAAGGAGCAAGCGACTCGGCGGCTGCCGCAACATGCGCACTTGAGCTAAACTCGATTTAAAACGTGAGTTATCCGTTACAATATCATTTAATATTTCTTATGAATGTTGCATAGATGGTACGGAACCCTTCGTGCACGAGTCCGACTCGCACTTGGCCGGTTTTTTATTCTTCATCCGGGTAAAATATGTATTTAAGTATATTTATCTGTCACCTAAAACCCATAATACAAGCTTTGCTTACTTTAGGACAAGGTCAATTGTTGTCACATGTCCCGTGATATATTATTTATTATTTAAAATAAACACATGTATGAAAATTATAATGACGTATTTTAATATGATTACTTAATATCTTCTTCAGTCAATAATAGGAATAAGGATGATTCTCGTTTTAGTCTCCAAAACTATATACACACTAGCTTTTGCCTGCAGCTTCGTCCGCGTGGAATTCGGTTTAAACTGTGCATTTTTTCCGCAATAAAAGTACCCTATATCACTCTCTGGCCCATAAACTATCTCTATACCAAAAATCATGTCGATCCGTCGCTCCAATTCGACGTGAAAGACGGACAAACATACAAACAAACACTTTCGCACTTAAAATATTAGTATGGTAAGGATACCTTTACAAATACATTCTAGAATTATTAATTTATCATCGAATAACGTTAGTGAATTATCACATCAGATATTACTTCACATTTATAACAAATAGAAACGTTTACTGCACTTTATGGATACAGCAAGCTGATCTGATAACAATTTCGTAAACCGGTTAGACTGTTGTGTGAATTAGATACGACGGGATATTTTGCAACTGAACCACCTGTGATCGATTGTTACAAGTGACTAGACGCCAGCGGAAACAAGTAGCTTCATCTTAACGTCATCATCATCATCATGTCAGCCGAAAGACGTCCACTGCTGGACATAGGCCTCCCCCAAGGCTCTCCACTCAGACCGGTCTTGTGCTTTTCGCATCCACCACGATCCTGCAATCTTAGCCAGGTCATCGCTCCATCTTGTTGGAGGCCTACCGACAGCTCGTCTCCCGGTCCGCGGACGCCATTCGAGAACCTTCTGACCCCATCGGCCATCAGTCCTGTGTGCAATGTGCCCGCCCACTGCCACTGTCATCTTAACGTAATATAACCAAACGAACAAATCTCAAAAACGGCTAATACGATTCTGATAAAACATCTAAGAACCATCGCTAGAAAACCTGATTTCAAATAAAAAACCGCACTAAAATCGGCCCACCTGTTTAAGAGCTGCGGTGCCACAGACAGACAAACACACACACACACACACACACACACACACACAAAGACACATATAGCGGTCAAACTTATAACACCCCTTTTTTGCGTAGAGGGTTAAAAAACAAAAGTTGAGATTGACTGTCCACCGACTACGACTAAATTGATCAATGCTCAACAACCTTGCATTCCCAAGTAACATAACAAGCTGTATAAAAGCTGTATTTGAGTTAATTTTTGTACTTACTTACAGCTGCATTATTGAGTCTGTAAAAAGGCTGCATAAGCGCTTATACAGACTTTTTGAGTGCAAATGTGTCTCATTTTATACTGCTTTTTGCATTTGTAGAGCTGCATAGTAGCTGTAGAAGCAATACAAGAGCTACCCGCGACCTTAAGATAGGTAAGTCTATGCAAATTATGCGTGTTCATGCAGTTCCTCCACCTCCACACTGTAAGAACACACACAAATTACACAAACCCATCTATCACCACCACCACAACACACTGACGCGTTTCGAACTCAACCAGAGCTCATCTTCAGAGTGACACAACCGTACACCATGCTACCAGTTGTTAGACTAACAAACCACCACCACTGTTTTAATTTGCCAAACAAAACAAAAAACTACCCGCAAAATATTAATAAATTTTAACTATGCTACAAAACTACCTTGATTTTTTAATTTTTATTTATTTTTAGTCAAGGCATGTTTTACTAACTATCGTTGCTAAAATTAGACCCAAGCCGTAGCAAGGGAGATGACACTAAATTTATTTGCTCATTAATAATAGACCCCATACTATTGTACCTAATTATCTCCATACATTCTAACACGTCGAGACGAAACCCCTTATCACAGTAATGCAACACTTCATACGAATCTGAGTCTGATATTGAATGATTTAATTCTAACAGATGCTTGGCAAAATTAGATCTATCAGGATGTTCGTTCCTATATGCCGATACATGCTCTTTAAACCTAGTATTAAAACTGCGCCCGGTCTGACCTATATATACCTTACTGCAGTCATTACAAGTGAGCTTGTATACACCCGATTTAGTTCCTTTATCCACCTTCTCTTTGTGGTTACAAAGTTTAGAGTACAAAGAGTTGTTAGTTTTAAAGGCTACATTAACATTGTTTGATTTTAAAATGTCATAAATTCTATCAGACAAACGACCAACATATGAAATACTGCACCTATATTTGTTTGTAGACTGAGAAGGCAACCCGGCGTGAAGCATGCTATTTACTATCCGTGCCTGCTTCCTCTTAACCAAACCATCATTTCATCATTCATCATTTCATCATTTTAGTTCATTGATATGGACCTCCGCAAAGTAACGCCTGATTCAATAAATTAATACAAGAGCTGTATAGTAGTTTTAATAAAAACTAGCTAACTATGTGTCAGGCCATGCGCAGTTAACGGGTTCCCTACTATGTGAATATTGTAAAACCTACTTGTTTTCCTTTTAAATTAATTATTATATACTAACATAAACATTTATTAGATCAACGTTTCATTAAAACAAAATACACTTTTATGTTATTCCTAATTTAATGATTAACTTTTACTTTTTTTTTTAAATCTTGCGCCGACATCACGATACTCGACAGTACTGGACCGATTATTTAAACAACTAGATAGTTGTAAGACTTGAAATTGTCTCAGCGTATTTCACAAGCCTACGACACCTGGTCTGGTGTTAGATTGGTTTTGTTTACGAGAAACATCGCAGTTTAATTGACAATGTTCCTTTATTACACTACTAATTTTACGTTAGTTTTCATTGGTAATAAACACCGGTCAAGTCCACGGACCACAAAAAGAAGTGTAGGCAGACCCCAGATGAGATGGTCGGATGACATAAAGAGCTACGCCGGACCCTACTGGCTCAGGAAGACGGAGAATAGGACGGAGTGGAGGAGATTAGGAGAGGGTTACATCCAGCAGTGGATAGATAAAGCCTGAAAAAGAAGAGGAGAAGAAGAAGTGTGAGTCGGACTTGCGTGCGTATGAACGGTATTTACTATTCTACTGAAGAGTTTTGTGCAATAAGATTGATTGAGTGTAGTTGAAGAAGTAAAGATACTATGAGTTTATTCATCATGGCTATTACTTTTTTTTGATAGTGCTACCATTATACAAGATGAATTCTAAATACTATCAACAACTCGTTTCTTCTGAAATCTCTGGCCGTTAATTTGGACAATAAAGTTGGGACTAATCAAAGTCACATCTTCACACACATCTTACCAGTAGCCTGGACCTTGAATCTCCAGGGCCCTAGCATCCAGACCCCTGCGACACTACCTGAACTCCTGGGAGCCTTCAAAAGCCAGCAGCGCACACTTTGTTCCCAAAAATTCAAAATAATATTGTCTAACCGGCAAAAGATCTCGCTCAGAATTGACATACATTCTTTTACTCTACAACTCTCTACGTGTCTCTTTCTTGTCCACCGAATCTCTAATTTAAATCGTCAAGAAGTCACTTAGCGATAGCAAGTAGCCAAAGCGGTGGCGATAGCATTAGGTAGGTTTTCTTATTGCAACTAACTGCGAGTATTTTTTATTATTTGAGAGCGATCTTACATTATCATTATCTTATTCAAAATCGTTTCCGATATTAGCGCAAGAAAACGTTTAAATTATATCCGATACATATCAGACAATCTGAACAAGTAGGTGCACAAATCATACATTTTATTTAGCTAGATATCAAATCTAAATCCACATACAATGATGATATCGGGTCAGATATCATGAAAACGCTCTGACTCTTACTTAACTATCTATAAACTTTATTAAATAGGCTAGGCTAGACTCAAATGCTAATTTAAACGTTATTGTTAGGATGTTTAAAGGTGCCCTATTGTATCGATTGTGTTTGTAGTTGGCATACATCCAGTTAGGTAATATATCAGGAATTCAGAACGCGATTCTAGAGCCTATCAATTGTCACTTGACTGCGTCGCTGCTGGATACGAAGTCATCGTTTACCAAATCTGCTGGATTTGAATGATGTTTGTGTAAGAGAAAATAACTCATTCAAAAACAAAAGAATTATCCTAGTGGCATTTTCGATCCAAAATTGTAGCTTTTATTTGCCGAAGGGCAAAGGCTATTGGTGTCTGTTAATGTAATAAATAAATAAATATCATGGAACACTTGACACCAATTCACCTAGTCCTAAACTAAGCTAAGCTTGTATTATGGATACTAGGCAACGGATAAACATACTTATATAGTTAAACATCCAAGAACCGAGAACAAACATTCGTATTATTCATGCAAATATTTGCCCCGGCCGGGAATCGAACCCAGGACCTCAAGCTTCGTAGGCAGGTTCTCCAACCACTTGGCCATCAGGTCGTCATGTGCCGATTTATTGAAGAAATAACACGTTTAATTATTTATTTACCTCATTTATAATATAAACGCTTTTGTACGCTTCTATTAACTTAACATTTGCATAACAATAAAAATGCCGAGTCCGCTCCTTTTGTTACAAAAACTGCCTTCTTAGGTTTAGTGTAGGTATTTCTTTTTCTTTTTCAACTGTTTATAATTTTTTTTTTGTGGCAATAAATAATTTCTTTCTTTCTTGTCTTTAAATAAAGCAATTTTGTATTTTTTTTAATATTAAGAATATTCCCTACACATTATTTAGTAAACCATAAATGAGGGCGGCATATTTTTCATAACTGTCACATTTTTGAAGTGTAATGGAACATTTTTCATTCTTCTAAGAAGTATACCTTGTTTTTAACGTGTTTCCATTAGTGTCAGTTGCTAAATATTATGCCATTCACCTTTTCACTTTATACCATGAACCACAAATCAATCCACGACAGCATAACATGGCGGCCCTATATATTAATCAGCTTTGCACCTTACTACAGTTGCACAGATGTCATCTTGCCGCATGTCTTGTCGCAACGTCCATTAGAAATATCTGGCGTTCGTTACGAACACGGTGGTGATATTGAATCGCATTCACATTTAAATAGCCAGTAAACAGCGCTCCACTTTAATATTATCTATATGGGAACTTTAGATATAATTAAAATATATAGAGTGGTTAAAACCACCAATTATTGTTGTGAGAAACGCTCATTTCGAGGCTTAAAGACTCGAACCCTAAAGACTCTCGAGGCTTAACGACTCAAAGCCTGCAAATACAGTTTCATGCATCCATAGACACACAAAATAAGCGAATTCTCAAATATATAGTTGAGTCTTCAAGATTCCGAAAGTCTTAAGGGATCGAGTCTTTAAGCCTCGAAATGAGCGTTATCTACAACTTTACCACACGTACACATAATAAATACAAATAGTGACCACTTTATAGTAGCATCTAATTTACGTGCTATAAAGTTATAAGGGTAAAGTAGGATTTCGTGGGAAGATCATTGGAGCAAAGGCAAAACAGAAAATTTCGAATGGGTGGAGAGAGTAAGACAGGCCTTCGTCCAGAAGTAAGACATCCCCAAAAATCTCAGTAAATTAGTATTTAATTATTTAAATCCATAAATGAATGGTAGGGTACAAAATCTAAAAATAAATAAACATGCTGCAATATCTATCTATATATGTATCTTTTATCGGAACTTGTTCCATCATATTATATTCCATCATAGATTCTGAACACTCTTGAAATGATGTTTTAATTAAAAAAAAAAATACCTACGGTTTTTAAAATATTATAATCACACTAAAAAAAATAAGTCATTAAACTTTACAATTCACTAGCTTTTGCCCGTAACTTTGTCCGTACAGATGTATTATTTGTGTAAAACTTACGTGAAATTATTAATTCAAATTGTTTAAATATTCTCATATAAGTGAATTTAATGTAATTCTTTTGAGAATAAAGTATCTTTAACCCGAAATTAAAAAATCATAGCGCTATTCCCCGGGGAACAAAATGAGGACAGAAATAACATAATTTTACAGGAAAAGTAAAAAACACATTTTACAATTTAATTTTTATCGGCAACGAAAGAATCACTCTAAATCAATCCCGTTATTCCTTTATAATATCATAATATGTAGTTAGATTGTTATTTTCGGTTAACACAGCTCCGTATAAATCCCCATCATTTAACCAAGCAAGGCGGAATGCTGCCGTAGGTTGTTAACCTGTCCCACGTTTACATCTGATACCCGATACGCCGGTATCTCAGTGTATCGGCTACCTAATAACTAATGCCTCCGATATTATAATGAGAATCAGTATTGGTGAAATAATATTATGTAAGACCGCCTACGATCAAATAGCTAAAGAATGTTAAGACAACAATTTATTACCCCGGTGTATCTACTGGTCTTAATTAGCAAAGAATCTGTACCATTTAGACGGAAGTTAACTATACCTACCTAAGTTATGAAATTATAGATATTTTTAAAGGTCCGTGTTTATAAAAGCGTAAGTGGAAAGTCACACTATCAGTTGAAATCGACATTTTGCACCGCTACGTTGTCTCATTAACAATACTAGTCAAAAAACTTAAGTCAACAATAAAATTAAAAAGTAGGCAAACACTCTTAAGGTGATTTTCCACCGGCGAGGAGACGAGGCGAGGCGAGACGAGAATTGAAATCCCCCCGTCTCGGGCTCCCGCGGCGACCCGTGGCGGTCCGTCGTTTTGTAGAAGACGATATAAAGTATTAGGAAATTGATGAGCGGTCAACTAACATTTTAGTTATTATTCAAATATTCAAGCATTTGACGTCAAAACTGTGATAATTACAAAGAAAATGGCGCCGTTAAGTTTTTACGTCATACCCTGAAATGTATTTCTTTTTCATGCATGCAAAACCAACTAACAAGGTGAACACGCGTAGAAAAGCAGTATAATTAAAGCACAGCTGGAACAAAAGGCAATGATTAAACCATCTTAGCGGCCGCTAACCGGGTGTAAAGTAAGTTCATTCAATCTCATTCAATGCCAAATAAAGCGTTAAGTTACAAACTTTTAATTAAAAAGGGGTAATTATATACGGTCAGTGAATATGATAATTAATCCAGGGGTTAATTCCTTAAAACACTTCCATTGTTCGAACGCAGTAAAAATCTTTCCCATTGCGGCTACATTTGTATGGAAATGCAAGTTGATTGATTTAAGAGAAGTAGACTTCGTATTTTACTATTCCTCAGCCGACAGCTTTAATCAGAAAATGGTTTATGTTTCGCAGTATGTCTGTTTATTCTATATTGAATAAAAACCTGGCGATAGAGTTTTTAAACCTAAGTTCGGTCTAGCAATGTAAATTATATAAAATACTCATATATTGCCTTCAACCTAAATTTTCCAATTCCATTTTTTATTAAAAGATCTAAGTAGAACATGTTAACAGTTATAAACTTTGTATTTGTATATTATAATATTTTCTTTTTTTAATTAGGTAAGTAGTCATGCTTAGCTTGTCTCAAGTTTAGTACATCACAAATCGAAGAGCTGAATAGATACTTAAGTTTTCGTATCCATTGTTAGAGGTCCCCTCTATTTTAATCAATAGATAGCGTTCTTTACACCATTTTCGCCCTTTTTTACTACATCGGACTACACTTAAAAAAATGTCAAAAAATCATAAATCTAAAAGATGATTAAACTATAATCATTGGTCTTTTAGAAAAAAGAACAAAATAATAAGACATCATCAACATCAATGGTAGCACCTATTAACAGGAAGTAACGCAGCGATTAAACACAAAGACAGCTCCTAAATTCCGATATATGGATGCAACTGTATTCGGCGTAAAGGAGGTGGGCGTATCTGATCTAATTAATTCGACGTTGATTGATACTAATGTAGTTTGGGACGTCAAGCGGTGAATAATCGATTGTCACAACATGATATTATCGTAACGAAATCGATGAAGAGCCGGCATAAAAACATCCACACTTACACGTCTAAACACGTTAATGTGCCGGAGATATGGCACTTTAAAGGTTTTTAAAAAAGGTCGTAAGTTTTGTAAAAACTGCTATTTGGTCTTCATTTTGGCTTCACGTTGTTTCTAAAACGGAGAACGATTAAAAACTGTTTTGAAAGTCATACCAGAACGAGCAAGAAACGGAAAAAGCATTATTATCGTCTCATATCCCCACTCATGTACAAAATGTACTTCTTTTTTAAATGCACCATACATTTCTTTTTGTTTCTTCCTCCTTTAACATTTTTTGACCTGTGACCTGAACCTGTTTCTAATCCATCTTGATCATTCGATCTTATCAAACTGTAATTTTGACTTTCGAGGACATTGACACGGTACAACGTTTCATCATTTGATGCAAAGAAGAAATTTTAAATCAATAAGAGATTTTTATCTATTGAAACAAAAACTTAAAGGGATTAACAAAGGACTCGACAAGACATGTTTTAATAACTATTTTTTTTTCTGTTAACAACAACACAGCAATATATATAGCCAATGATTGCAAATAGACTGTAGGCAACGATACATTTATTTTAATTTTTTTAAATTTATTTGTAAAATCTAGCGTCATCTTTGTACACACAGTATAAAGGATAATGATTTATAGAGGAGCGGTACCTTCAGATGCATGTTTTACTAAGCTTAAAAGGAGACTCCAGCCACTGAAAATTTTTATGCACAGATCGACAATGAAAAAAAAAATTTTTTTTAATTGTAGGACCACAATTTTATTTGAGGGAACTTTGTGCGTATTCGAAGTAAAAATGACGTTTATTTTTCCCGTACGGCCCTGTAACAACTCTGAAAAAACGATTCTGAAAATAAAATCACTAATAGAAAGCTACTCAGAGTTGTAAGCTCTGGTTTGAACCTATGGTCCTGTGCTTGTGACGTCATAGGTCAAACCACCAGACTATCAGGACTTTTTTATTTTATTTTTTTATGTGCGTAATTTGAAATTTAACATGGGCTTTCGGGCGAAGAAAAACGTTGTGAGGTAACCTGAGTAAACGTGCAAAGCAAATTAATTTTATATACGAAGTTCTAAATTCATAGTGGAGAAGCGTGGGATCTAAACAGCTCATAATCTACATGTATGAATACAGCAGAATTAACTAGCACTTGTCAATGCAACAATAATAGGTGTTCTAAGAGGCTAATGTTCACAATTCTAAAGCCGTCTAGCTCCTTTAATAACCATTTCAATTAACTCGTTGAGGCAGCAGTAAATTTGCTCGCCTATTCGATTTCATTTAGCGTAGGCAGTGGTGCCGTAAATTTAGATAGTTATTAGACTGGTTTGCCGCTACTAAATTACAGAAGCCTCTTATTGCAGTCGCTGGTACACTTCATAATTAACCACATGGAAAGGTAAGGTAGAAAGGGTGTACCTGTGTAAGGGTGTGCCACGATGACCCGTTATAGTCGAACTTGATGCGTGCGAGTGAACTTATTAATGCGGCAATTTAGAGTAATGTACGATAGCCAGATATGAGAAATGATAGATTAAAAAAAGTGACGTTCAATGTGTTACATACACAATTTAGGTTCTTTATTGATGACTTCTTTTAACTAATCAATCTTTAGTCAAGTCAAAAAGTTTTGCAAATAAAAATTCTTTGCGATAAATCTGTATATTCAGCATTACGTTTCCAATTGTAAGTTTTTTATGAAAAAATATGCTTATTTTTTAAAAACTTTAGGAGGCTCCACTACTTCCCGTAGTGAAGTTGTCCTTCCGAGCTTATTTTCAGTTTTAAATCATCTCGTCAAGCGACATAAAGTCGCAATCAAAAATTAAAGTGATACCTACATTGCAATAGTCTACAAAATAAACACCAATAAAACCACATCGTATCCGTTGTTGGAAAACAAACAGCTTCCGCGCCGTGCATATCGTTATCCAAACACTTGAAATTCTAAAACATGGTGGCGGACCATTACTAAAAATAACACAGAGTCATGAAATCTAAACACCATAATCGATGTTCACCAATAGTCTGTTGACATCATGACTGTGTGCTGACCGTATTGGACAAATATTGATAGAGATATGGAATATTATTTATTTTGCTGTAATAGGATTTGAGTTATTACTATGCAGTTTTTATTACAAGCAGAAACATTTGAAGAATAAATAAGAGGTATAAAAATGCAATGGTAGTCCCTAAATTTTTTTTTATGTTTCTGTCCATCGGAGAACTATTTTGCTAATGTCTTGTACGTTTTCTATAGTAGGTTTTGCCGTTGTATGGTGAAAAAATCTAGAACACGAAATATGACAGGTAATGGTGGATCAAAAATGACACCGCGATCTCGATGCAGAGACAGAGAAATTGAATATTTATAGGTTTTAAAAAAACAAAAATCTTTTCCAATTTCGTTAAACTAAGTAAATAAATTGTTTTAGGTTATTAAGTAGGACGCTGCCAACATAGTATAAGACATTTTTACCAACACTGTTTCTCCACAAACTGCAGCTCTTAACACTTAAGAGTTTTAAATTTAACACCCAAACTTAGTCTTACGGAGGCGACATAAAACTCAAAGCTACAATGTCATCCGACGGGTATTATGCAAAACAATTTTTCGCTGCGCCATTTCATGGGCAAACTGAGCAAAAATTTCAGAGCATTAAAGTATGAAGGTTAAACAGATGTTGCTCGGTACCATCTGCACATATTACGACTTCTAGGGTTAGTCGGGTTTTTATAATCAAGTATATCTGTAGGATACAAGGAAGATCTCACTGTGTCAGCAAATCAGCGAAATAGATTTAAGAGAAAAGGCATAAAATAGCTAAGCAAAGTTTTAGTAGGTTAGAATATCAGTCAAGATATATGAAGTGATTATGTTCTATCAAATGCTGATGGCCAAATTTTGAGCTTTAGTGTAGCGTGGTGTCACAGGCCTCGTGCACATTAATAACATACTAGCTTTAGCCCGAGATTTTGGCTAGCGTGGAAAATAGAAGAGCCGTATTCTGTTTTCGATCCCGTTTTGCGTTGTTGTTGTTCCATTAACGGCCAGTTTGCTGTTAACCGTATTATTATTAGCGTGTGACAAAACGTGCATCATGAGTGACATTGGTGATTTTAGTTGCGTAAACTGGAGCGGTGCCGTAGGCGGTCGCTCATTAGTGGACCAATTACCTTCTTCAAAATGTCCGATGATTACAGGCTGGCCACGCCGGGGGCCAGCCCATCCAACAGATGCCATGTTCTTTGTCCAATGATCGTCAATTTTTCATTATGGTTTTCGGAGACAGATGATGATTGACAACGATACAATCTTAAAGTGCTTTTAAAACTGCTAAATGCTCAAACCTGGTTTCATAAAATTCTTCCTAAATTGGCACGTTTATAAAAATATGTAGCATGTTTTATATTCACTAAACTTTTTACATACTTTAGTAGGTTACTTTGTTAGTATCCAGGAGTGAGAGTCTTCTCAAAGTTTGCCATAATTTACGATAGCAAACTGCACGGAGAACACGGAAATTCCCAAGTGTTTTTAAGATGGCATACTCCTAATTTCAGAAACTTGCTATGAGACTGCACTCTTGGCAAAACTTGCAGGTGTTTTCACAACTTTGACACATTCATAGCTAAAATAGCTGTCACAAGTGGGTTGTTAGAGCTGGAATCGAACTAACTTTGTTGCGACATCTTCATTAGCTGTAGTAAGATTATATTAATGATCTTTAAACTGGTAGCTGCATTGATTACATGGATAGAACCGTTCGATTGTTTGTGAACACCATTGACCTAAAATTGGACTCTCATCAAAACTTGCTCAATCTCTAATGAGTTAGTATAATTAATAGTTTCTCTATCAGATGCAACCTTCGTATCTTTATGAGCCAGTAGCGTAATCTTTTATCTTCGAACCTTCGAAAGTGAATTCGTTCGCGATATAATTATTAAACGAGTGACGTTCATACAAAGGAACGTACAATTTCGCCCTCATCAGGCCTCAATAAGTGGTTACGGAATAAAATTATGCGCACAGACTGTAATAAAAGATAATCTATTGCGTCATTAAAAGTAAAAGTTCTGATATGCGACTGTCATCAGACGTTGAATCACAGAGGACTGGCATTTCAAATTTAATGTTACCTTTTGAATTTAGGACGGCGTAATTTTTGACTGAATGAAAATAAAAGTAAGTTTTATAAACAATGACCAAGTACATGACATAATTTGTATTATTTGTGACCATTTTTATTTGCCACTGGACAAGATCCTGTACAGTTGGTCAGGTTAGCCATTTTGAAACATTTTTGGGGTTTTCGTACTTCGAAAGGAAAAACAGAACCCTTATATTGTGTACGAACCCTCGGTACGCGAGTCCGACTCGCACTTGTCCAGTTTTTTTTTTTAATTATCATTCCTCAGCAACCTGCTTTTACGAGTAGATAACTAACTATTGCCCGCAACTTTGTCAGCAATGAATTCATTTATCGCGCGCCTGCGGGAACCATGATATAAACTATTTCATGTCCTCCTCAGGTTCTCAATCTATCTTCATAACAAATTAAGTCGCGATCAATCGAGTACTTTCAACATGAAAACATACCCGTACTCGTATTTAATTTTATAACTAGCTTTTGCCCGCGGCTCCGCCCGCGTGATATTCGGTTATCGCGCGCTGTTACCTCGGGAACTGTGCATTTTTCCGGGATAAAAAGTAGCCTATGTCACTCTCGGGCCCATAAACTATCTCTATGCCAAAAATCACGTCGATCCGTCGCACCGTTACGGTGTGAAAGACGGACAAACATACAAACACACAAACACACTTGATATGGATTATTAGGAAGTAGTTGTACAATAAAATTAACATCATGACTCCTAAGCTCAATGATTAGATGGTCCTTGATACTCGTAAGTCTCGTACCTGTGCTAATGATAACCATGTTTCTAATTACGTATCATTAGCGTTCAAAGAAACACGTTACTTGTCATAGGTGGATGAACTTTCTTCATTATCTATTGTAATTGTACGAAATGTTAGTAACGATGTTTGTGGAACCAATTCTTATCTGGAATAGATTAGATTAGATTTGATTTATTTATTACCTTTTGAAAAAATACATTATAAATACATGTCAGTTAATTACAAGAAATTCACAAAAGGATCGTACAAAAAATAAATCTTATTACAATAAATTGTCAGCCAAAATAAAAAATTGAATTTGAAATGTCAAATTAGAGTTCAATTAAGAAAGAAAGAAAGAAAATACATTTATTCACAACACAAGACAACAATATTATTAGGTATTAATAAATAAACAACACAAAGGTTAATATGTTGTTGTGTCATTAATGTGTTGTTATTCAATAGTAACAATTAAAAGCAAAACAAGAATATACTTAAAATCTAAGTAATATAAATATTTAGAATTTGATTCGAGTTTGTAAGAACAAGCACCGGCGTGGGTGTCCCATGTGTTCTTAATGCATCTGCAACGTTAATTAACTCTGGCCGTATTGATCTGTTCCGTGATACTTACATAATTTATTCATCTGCTTATTTAAAATTACGAGTATTTATCTCAAATGGTCTATTTGAATTTGCCTTTGAAATCAAAAACGAAGATTAAAAAGAGTCTCATCAAAATGTTAGCCAGTATATTCGTAGGTAAAGTACTGTAGAAAATGACCTGTTGTATGTAATAATAATGCACAGAATCACAGTAGAGAGGACAGTAACGCGATAGACCTGCTTGCTCTACTAACTGTCACTTTTCAGTTATGTATTTTATTTGATAACGTCACATGAACTTTATTGTTGAATTTAAAAGTATAAAAATTCACATTCTGGTAAATAACTTCAATATACGTTTTTATTATATTATATTAGATCTGTACACTGAACAATCTTCTTCTTACTCGGACACTTGTCAGAGTGGTCGTGGTTGCACAGACGAGGTATACAGAGAGATGTTTGGCGGGTCGCAACTTTTTCGAGGACAGTCCTCTTAGCAATGTGCTTCCATTTCTGCCGATTAGAGGCATTGCGAGTACACTGGATCGTGACGGACTCAGTAGCTTTTTTAATCGGGTCAGTCCAGCGATTTGGTGATCGGCCGCGTGCCCTCTTGCCTTCCATCTGCCCCTGAACCACCAATCTCTCCATTGAGTTCTCATTCCCGATCTAGCTTAATCTTATCTCTGGGAAAACACTTATTAACGTGTTTTAGCCCGAGCAGTCGCCTAGGTATTTATATTTAATGAAATAAATCACGTGCACTCTCCCCGAAACGTGTTGAGCTAAACTCGATTTAAGACGTGAGTTATCCGGATTTATTTAAATGTTCAAAGCCACGATAAATGTAACAATACAAAAAGGAGTCCCTATTTGGATAGTGGCAATAGTACCAACATAAATATCTATTATTTTACCTTTTATTTATTAAAGGAAGTCAAATCATCACACCAGTACGTTTATTTTGTATATTTATTCCTTTTTACCAATTTCAAGACTGACGTGAAAGGTAGTTATAATTTATTTTCCTGATCGAACATCTCAATTCTAAATGTTATTCGTAGCTTTAGTTTGATCAAATTCGTTGTTTGTAACAAACGAGTCGGCGTTGTTCCCTTGACTACAATATATAACAAAAGCACGAAGTGTGAATCGCGCTTACGCACTGAGGGTTCTATGCATACTTTAAGGTAAACGTACGCGGATGCGGACGCGAAGACCTTAACCTTCACGCGGAGGTTTTTCCATTCGAGATGCGGAACCTTAAAAACGGAATTGGTAGAAGTATATTATCTATTGGTTTATATTTAACAGTGGAATTGAAGAATTCCAATTTGTCCTGTCAAAATAAGCTATCGAATCGAATATAACAAATGCTTCTTCTTTACTTCATTTCTCTTGTAAAAAAAACATAGCCCTCTTTCGGGTAGTCGGGTAAAAACTTGTACATAAAATTAATAGATAACACAAGTAAGAGATGCACAAAGGCAAACTTATCTCTTAAAGAGATTTTTACGTTTAACATTTGCACGACTTGACATCAGAAACTGATATTTAAATTAAAAGAAAAAAAAGAACCGATTTTTTTATAAAAACATACCACTGCCATTCGTTAAAGAAGTACTTTGCTGAGGTATTTTTTGTTAAAATTATGATTAATCAATTATAAACAAACAAACCAAACCTTCAACAAAAGAGCGTACTCCCACCTAAAAGGCCGGCAACGCACTTGGGACTCTTCTGGTGTTGCAGGTGTTCATAGGCGACGCTAATCGCTTATCATCAGGCGATCAACAGTCAACTGCATGGTTTGTTAACAGAACTTTAACAATTTTACCTATTGTTTATTAGCAATCTTAATTATAATACGGCCTTATCATATGATAAGAACATTGCCTAAATAAATAAGGTAGTCGACACGTCATCATTTTCTCACCATTATTTAGAGGTTAATGGTAGCCCAGTATGATCCCAGTGACATTTACGTGTCGCTCGGACATGCTTTATGATATTATACCACATCAAAATTAACATTTCGTGGAGACATAAATGCACTACCATGTTCTGGGTAGCGCGTTCAAAGTCACAAGCGTTAAGCGAAATATAAATTACATTGAGAAATTCACTATCCGCACTGAACCAGCGTGGATATTACTGCTAAACCCTCTTCATCCACAATTACACACACTTTAACAAAATTAAAATCACCGAAATGAATGCGAATTGGATATGTTAACCGAAGATTCCATAGAGATAGGTACACACATCACCCAAATTTTTTCACTGAGGTATTTTCAATAAAGAATATTTTTACCTAGTACTAGCTTTTGCCCGCGGCTCCGCCCGCGTGGTATTCGGTTGTCGCGCGCGGATAAAAAGTAGCCTAGCCTTGGGCCCATAAACTATCTCTATGCCAAAAATCACGTTGATCCGTCGCTCCGTTACGACGTTAAAGACGAACAAACACACAAACATACAAACACACTTTCGCATTTATAATATTAGTATGGATTATATTCCGTTTATATAAAAAAGTCAATTAGTGGTTTTCACTCTTCTTTTTTTCCTTTACTAGTATTATAACGCCTTATAACCGATTTTCATAAGTTTCATTGCAATTTCAACAACGCCCGTGATACATATATTAAAAATATCCCAATCCATACAGGCGGTATCAAAATCGCTATTTCTAAGACATTGTGCCGACGTACAAGGGGCAATAAAGAGCTGGACTGCTGACAGCTATTGTCATGTAGTGTTTTGGACTGAACAGGTTTCAACTGTACAAAAAACTATATATGTAATAAAGGCATGCGGTAACGGTGACATTTATCGTGAAAAAGCAGTAACCTTCGAACTGTCCAACAGCAGCCTTTCACTAAGGCTCAAAATATAAAGACATGCAAAATTGAAGTGTTAATGATTTTTACGATCTGAAAAGAAAACGACTAAACTGATCACCAAAAAATTGCAGTTCCGTAGCAAGTCTAGAAGGCCAAGATAAATAAATAAATATCCTCATTATGTTAGTTTTACCAGGTTACTTTCCACACCAAAATCATATGTTCCACTGCTGCTTGGCGGCGCCATGAGAAAATAAAGTGGCAGTACAAATCTGGAATGGTTTTGCTCAAAGTATCCGTCCACCATTTTCCGCTATAATAATCATGATAATTATTTACCAATACATTACTAACTAGGTTAACTTTCTTGTACAATTGTATTTTGATTGGACTGTTATAGTTATCAAATTTGAATTTTGTAAAACGTCTAGACCGAAGAATATTAAATTAATAAACCATTTCAAGCTAAAATAGTTTTAAATTAACTTAAGCGAAGTCTAGGCTGAATAACTCAAAGTTTAATAAAACTGTTAACGCTGCTCAAAGTTTGCGACTTGAAGAAAATTTAAATCGCACTTAAAGTTGTGTAAGATTGCGAAAATATATTGTATTTTAACCATAGGTAAACAAAATAACTATGGTAACCCGTAAGATAGGTAGTAGAAGAAATTTTACATCTTTTCGTAATTTCATTTGCTGTCTTACTCTATCTTACGCTGCTCAGCAGCAGAATTAGAGAGTAAGATGATAGTGGCAATCCGGACAGACCTTCACACAAAGATCTTACTACACCCAAAAATCGACTTTTCGTAACAGTTCTGTTTACAGAACCAAGAAGAGAATTTCTCAAGTTTAAACTACGACAAAAGTATAAGTTACAATTGTTTGCCTTCAAAGCGACATTTCAATATGCACCTTTGGCTCCAACAATTTATGCTAATGCGTAGTACGACAAAATGTCACTGACACGTAATCTTGGGTACGATGGTGTACTCGTCTTATGACCGTGGGTGTTAATCCATTTTGATCCACTTAAAAAAATGGTTTTAATTTACATTGTTCGTTTTTCTTCCATAGTCATTAGAATCAGAGTCCTACGTTGTTATTCTCACATTCCAATATTAATTTAAAACAAAAGACGATAAAAAATATCAGTTTCCCTCCAACTCTCAACCCTCCAATTTTTTTGCCAGTAATTGGACATGGAAAAACCGGCCAAGTGCGAGTCGGACTCGCGCACGAAGGGTTCCGTGCCATTATCTTTACAACATTAGACATTAAAATAACACTGTTGTATGGGAGTCCCCTTTAAATATAAAATATATGTGGGAAAAGGAGGTTTTATTTAAATGATTTATTTGCATCATTGGTTATTTTGATTTAAAAAAGTAGAAAAGTCAGTCGTAAAAAGTCAGAGTTACGCTGTACACGTTTTGATTTGCTTTCTAAGTTTAATATAGATTTTACATGATTAAGTCGTTTGTTTTCGAGTGCCATCCCCACAAAATTATGGGGGCTCGTCCGGGATGGTGAGAAACATCGAGTTCAAGACGAAAGATCGTAAGCTGTAAGAAGATTGTTGTTCTGAATTTCAAAAATATTAACGACATTAGTCATCGCCAGTCACGCCTGTCAGATATTATCAGTGTCAAGATTGCGTTTCGTTACTGCAAATTCACTATGAAGGTTGATGTACGGCGCGGATGTAAAAATTGCGTTTTGTTCTTACAAGATGTATAAAGGTAGACACCCACTAAGAATGTATTATAATATTACAAAATATTAAATGTTTGAAAGAATTATTTAAAAATATCAACGGATTTAAGAATTAATCTGGAAAATAAGACGATTTTCTGAGATTACTAAGACGTAAAAGACGATTACCGGAGATATTTTAAGAAGTCAGTATGCCACGTAAAAAGAAAGATTCTAGACCAGCGCAAGAACAAGACCAAGACGAAGAGGATCGTGATGAGGAAGATGAGGAGGAATATGCGAGCGCAACCCCGCGTATTTCATTTACTGATTTAGAAAAATCTATGACATCCTTTAGTGGAGATGACGCCTACGGAATTGAAACATGGATAACAGAATTTGAAGATATCGCATCGTTGATGGAATGGAGGGATTTGGAGAAACTTATTTATTCAAAAAGGCTATTAAGCGGAACTGCCCGTTTGTTTCTGCGATCACTACGGGGCATTACAAGATGGAGTGTTTTGAAAACAGAACTCAGGGAAGAATTCTGTTCCACCCTGAACAGTGCTGCTCTACACAAACGACTTGCATCACGGAAGATGAAGACCAACGAGACATACCAGCAATACTTTTTGCACATGAAGGAGATAGCCTTACTCGGATCTATCGAAGACGAAGCATTGATGGAATATGTTATAGACGGCATACGTGACACAGAATCAAATAAGTCAATTCTATATGGAGCAAGTAATATGAAAGAGTTCAGGAAAAAGTTAGAATTATACAGTGAAATACGAAAGAAGATTGATACAAAGACGCACAACTCTACGACGCCTTCACTATCACCTAGTACTTCCAAGGAATGTCAACCGAAGCCGAAAATACGCTGCTTTAACTGCGGTAGTACTGATCACTTTTCTAAGGACTGCACAAAAGGTGTAAAATGTTTTAAATGTAACAATTTTGGACATAAGTCGACTGAATGCCAGAGCAACGAGAAACAGCAGCTGACGATACAAGTAAAGGGCAAAGATCGTTGCGTTGCGCCATATAAGGACGTGCATATCAACAATGTCTCTATGAAAGCCTTAATTGATACAGGGAGCGATGTAAATCTTATCAAGGAATCGTATGTTGACAAAATCAATAACAAGAATTACAACAAAGACGCGGTACTGTGCCTGAAGGGCATTGCTGATCATGAAATACAGACTAAAGGATCATTCTTGGCGAATATACAGATTGACGACTGCTATTTTGACACAACGATCAGTGTTGTGGACGATGACGCCATACCGGTTAATGTCATACTCGGTAACCCAATTTTAAAAGATATTGAAATTAGATTTTCACTTGAAGGTATTTCGGCCAGAAGATACTCGTATGTAACTAGACTACAAGATTTTAAAGAGGATCTATTTGATGTTGCACAGATAGGATGCGAAGACGAAATTAAGACGAAGATTAAAGACTATAATCCTGCAAATCCTCAAAATGAATCCAGTGCCGAGCTGAAAACTCCGATTTACAAAAACTCAAGACGCCTTTCGCCATTGGAGCTTGATGTGGTCAAAACACAAATTCCAGAAAAGATTAACGCTGCTATAGGCACTTCAAGTAAATCAGACGTTGCTAATTCAGTTATTCAGATAAAGAAGAAAAATGGCCTTTATGCACAAACAGCTAAAGAAGGATATCCGTTGTTGCTCGAAGAACATGATGGTAAAATTGAACGTCGACCTGGAACAAAGATGAAAAGAAAATATGATTATACAGCTGAACGCCGACCTGGAAAAAAAAAAATGTTAATGTACTTACCGATGTATCATCACAAATAAGAGCCTACGAAGATGATGACCTGAAAATGAAACTGGAAAAGAAATTGTTAGACACTGAACCTTATGAAGACTATTTTAATGAAAATGGAATTTTATGTAAAGAGAACGATGGAAATATTGTGGTACCAAAGAAAATGCAAACTGAGGTTATACGAAAGAATGACGAGAAAAGATACTTTAGGGTAGTAAAGACAGAAGAACCTAAGAAACTAAGAGAATATTATGCCGACCAGATGAAATCCTGGCTTGTTGCTGAGGATTTCACGCATTCATCTGAGACAGATGAATGATTAGGATGGCCGTGTGGGAAAAGGAGGTTTTATTTAAATGATTTATTTGCATCATTGGTTATTTTGATTTAAAAAAGTAGAAAAGTCAGTCGTAAAAAGTCAGAGTTACGCTGTACACGTTTTGATTTGCTTTCTAAGTTTAATATAGATTTTACATGATTAACTCGTTTGTTTTCGAGTGCCATCCCCACATATATATTTTATTTTAATTTAATTATTTTCTTTGAAAGCGAATTTATGAATAAATATTCATGGAAGAAGCGTCTACCTGTTGCCGTTATTAGTATAAAGCAAAAAAAAAACGGCAAAAAATTACGTTTGTTGTAAAGTTTTTTGTATTACTTGTTATAGCGGCAATAGAAATACATAATCTGTAAAAATTTGAACTGCCTAGTTATTACGGTTAATGATATACAGCTTAGTGACAGACGACGGGCAGCGGAGTCTTAGTAATAGTGTCCCGTTTTTATCCTTTGGGTACGGAACCCTAAAAATAATCTCCTAAGGTGCATTTGCTCTGACATAAGATTGTTTTTTACTTGACCTGTGTAAAAACTATTTCTATACATTACAATATAAACAATATGAGTACGATAAGAATACAGGTTTGGTATATAAGTTATATACCAAACCTGTATTTATACCAAACCTATATATACCTACCAAACCTGTATTTTATGACCCCTAAGTTATATAATTATAACCTTCGGGTCATAAAGTACTATTTTTTCCATACAGAACCAATACCAAGCAGAACAAACCCGAACACTGACACACTTCGCATATCAGAGGCCGACTATGATATCTGTCGTAATAATGCTCTATTTAAAAACGTCTCTCTACAAATTACAGTTTGCGCAACCATGTCGAATAACCTGATCGATATAGATACCTGCCATACTAATATTATAGATTTGATGTGAGATAAATGTTAATTGATAAAATTGTTTTAGTTGACAGTCAGTTGCGTATTCATTGATTGATTGAAATTGATTTTGAAGTCATAATTGGTTTCACAAAATTGTTAATTGAATATTTTTTGACATTGTCAAGGTAAGTGAGTATTCAAAAACTACGCCACACTACGCTTCCGTTTTATTCCTTTGAAATTTTATGGTGCTTTGGTTATAACTGTTATCTCATAATATATATTTTCTTTATAAATAAATAAACAAGTTAGCATTATTCGGATGTACGTTTTCTGTATACAAAAACCAATATACAAGGATCACTCTTTTCACCATTGGGACTACTGATTAGTGCGCTGTTGGTCTTGCGAGAAACGGAACAATCACCTTTTAAAGGCAGTAGGATGTTGTAAAAACCGCAGCTACCTTACCATTTCTTTTTTCGCAAATATGTAGCTATAAAAAAGCTTAAATCGCACTGGAGGCCCACCATCCATCAATATGGTTTATGGTTGATGGTAACTACGGCTAACGATGGGCCTCATGAAAAAACTCAAAGTTACTCCGAGTCAGAGGGCTATGGAGAATACTATGCTCGGGGTTTCTCTGCGGGATAGAATTAGAAATGATGATTTCCGCAGTAGAACTAAGGTTACCGACATAGCCCGAAGAATTGCTAAACTGAAGTGGCAATGGGCGGGGCATTTTGCTCGCAGGACTGATGGCCGACGGGGACAAAAGGTTCTCGAATGGCGTCCGCGGAACGGGAGACAAGCTGTCGGCAGGCCTCCAACAAGATGGAGCGACGACTTGGTTAAGATCGCGGGATCGTGGTGGTTTTGGAAAGCACAAGACCGGTCTGAGTGGAGAGCCTTGGGGGAGGCCTGTGAGCAGCAGTGGACGTCTTTCGTCTAACATGGTGAACTACTTTTAGGTCGACAAGTGCGTTGACGGATCTTGACAACTGGAACAAAATCGAAGAGTTCCTGGGAACTGGATACTGTGAAGTATGCAAGAAAATATGATCAAAACAATGTATCAACCCCCGAACCAAATATTAAAATATTTGTACTTTCTACAGATAAAATAGAACTAGTAATTTTAGAAGTATGTCCACTGCTGGACATAGGCCTCCCCCAAGACTTTTCACTTAAACCGGTCTTGTGCTTTCCGCATCCACCGTGTTCCCGCGATCTTAACTAGGACGTCGTTCTTTCTTGTTGGAGGCCTACCAACCGACAACTCGTCGAATTTTAGATGATGTAAGTACCTAATTAATTTAAATCAACCTTATTTAAGAGGACATTAGCTACCTTTGATCCTTTAAGAAATATCTTTGAAATTTCAGTCCAGGTAATCAGAGGGGAGTGAAGAAAATATTTAACGCAATGATGAAATAATTCAAAACAGGCGACAGGAGAAAAACGTATTTTGAATTCGACTCATGCAACGCCATCTCAAATTTGAATTTAATTCCATCAAAATTACTAAGTTTCTTAATTTCATGTTTGGTGTACAATCTTACCGCTGAGTGAACATTTTGGTTAGGCAACCTGGAAAGTAAGAGATGCGTGAGATAGGTAATGTTTTTGGATGAAAATTCTGGTAGTTTCTTCAAAAATTCGCATATTAGCCCAGGCCTAGTTTATCGAATTACTATCGTGGGTCGATTAGCATAAAAAAAAAATTGTTTTAATTAAAATACATTTTGAGAAGCACAAAAAATTTAAAACAGAAGATAAATAAAAATTATTAACAGTGCACGTATTTTTCAAGCTTAGCATTTATTTTGCATACGGCGCGCATACGATATTGCTCTTTCATTAATTATCACTTTTAATTAATCACTTGAAATATTTCTCTGTCGAAGCTAGCGGTAATGAATGAGTTTTATATTTGATTATTGCTATTGCTGCATATTTCTAGTATTTTTATTATATATTCATCACTTTTTCCTTGTGATCAAATTGGATTGGTACTTTTAAAACCAAGGTAAAATTTACGAAGAGAATTTTATAAATGCTTAAGTGACGTTTATGTACATCTAAGGGAAAAATTATGTCAATTACGAACCTTACATTTTTGCTTCCGTCCGTCAAGGAAGTCCCTTGGGAAATAAGTTAAATCTTCGTTTACTAGAAGTAAACGCTTTTTATTTATAAGTTAGTAAATATACAAAAACAAAATTGATTTTTTTTACATGCTTTATTTTAACTTCACCTCTATAATTAATTATGTTTGTTGGATTCAAATCATGAGATTCAACTAACAAAAGTTAATACTGATCTTCTTCGTGTTCAGATTTACTTATTTGGTTTAGATGATGTATTGCAAGTAGGTACAGTCAACAAAATTACAGTTACCGTACTTTCAGCTACGTATTTTGCATTAGATTTTTATTTTTGAAATTTGTGTTGTTATAATGAATCCATCCATTGTCAGGTCAAATTACAAAAAACACCTAAACACTCTAAAGACATCGAATCCACGGAATTGACTTAGAAAAATGGCAACGTAGATTTCCTATTTGGAAACACACACCAAGCCACCCACCACAAGCATAGAAAAATATTGTCAGTTTGATTTACTGGTCCATATCTGCATAATAGTGCTTAATGTGTCCTTTGTCTCGGACGTTGTCGCAGGATATATGGATTAGCTCTGTTGTCTGTGATCTATTGATGTCCGATTGAAGATAGTTCTTGATCATAATGGACACAGGGACACGGGGTCTTGTTTTGACAAGACCCTTGTGTCCATTTTAACCTTAAAGCGTTTTAACCTGAATATCAACACTTTAAGGTTAAAACTGTACTTTGCTTATTTGATCTGGTAGTTTGAATTTTCTGTCGCGGATATCTTTTCTACGGAGGGTTAAGTTTTGGATTCAGTTAGCAACAGCATTCAACATAGGAATCTTTAAATGAGCCTCATATTTCCTCAAACGGTTGGCGATGCACACGTCATCATCATTATCTTCATCCCAGCCTATATACGTCTCACTGCTGGGCACAGGCCTCCTCTCAGAACACACACACACTACTTAATTATTCTTGGGTATTGGGCAGCGTTGATTGTTCTTCGTTATGGTGTCAGCTACACTGTTGCTCGCTGGGCCCATGTCTTGAAAAAAAAAAGGTGACAAGTTAATAGAGTATGATGCATTCTAGCAACACAGTGACACAATAAACTAATCACCAAAAAGTTGGAAAACTCCTGACTTTGTCATTTCACAGTTCAATATCGCAAAAACGGCTGAACCGATTTTGATGAACCATGTTTAAGAACCATCGCTAGAAATTCTGACTTCAAATAAAAAATAGTCAGACAGATACACAGACAGACACACAGACATACTCAAATAGCGGTCAAACTACTAACACACATTTTTTTTGCGTCGGGGGATAAAAATAAGTCTGTCCAAATTGAAAACTTTACAAAATGAAAATTTGCCATTGAATAATACTGACACGTATTCAGATACACATTTTATTTGAAAAACCACAAGCTCGACATGTTTTATACTTATTATTCTGTGGCTGGAAATATACCTCGTTAATACGTGAGCAACCCGTTCTTAATAGTTATTTCCGTGTCTGCAATAGCTTTAATAAAAGTATTATAACACTTTGATTGTACTAATAATTAACCAGTTGATAAAATATATCCGAATAATTCAGAAAAAAAAATCTGAAAGATAGAAGAGAAGATTTATTGCTAAACATAAAAGCGGTAGAAAATAGTCTGGCTATAAACAAGATAATACAATAATTATTGCTACGCGTAGTCTCTTGCTATCAAATACAATGAAGCCAATGTCATCAAAGGCGGAAAATCACAAAGCAACGAACATTTCGATTCGCAAAATGTCCCTGCGACTGAATTTATGCTATTGTTCAAGTACGGCAATGAGCTTGTACGACAGCTATCTCAGAATGTGAGCCGAGCTTGAGAATTGTTCGTGAAGATTTATGCCGTGTGTAGGCTTTTAACGTTTTGATCTAGCGTTTTGTTAAGGTTATTGAATGTTTTGCATACTCGAGAGTTAACGACCGAGTATACAATTGTCATGCTCTGTTTAATTGACGGCGGGACAAAAGGGCCTATTTCATCACTTCGATAAATTCCAGATTCTATTATGTGACAAATATAATTTTGTGATACCGATTCTGTTATTCGAACAAAATAAAATTAAAAAGTAGTGAATCTAGTCTTAGACGTGATATATTTCATTTTATCCTGGTCACTTAGTGGGTTGAACTGTGACCACTTGAGTGGCCATAGTTCGCACTTTTGAGAATAGGAGCTAAGAGCATGCTATGTTCTCGGAAAGTATGTGCAGTAAGTATTTCATTTGAAGTTACCATGGTCTTTTCAGTAAAGAAAAGAATATCTCATGAAAACTTAAAAATAATAATATTTCAGAAGGAACCGAATGTGTGATAAGTTTTCAATTTGCATTGGACCCACCAAGTTGTTTTTTTTTTGAGAGAAAGCATGTGTTTAGTAGTAGGACGTATTGGATGAAATATGATCAATATTGTCATTTTTTTTAGTATATAAGTGTTAAACGGAATTTTATATAGAGCATTAGATACGTGTTACATCATACAATGATTAACCTGATACCTACTGACAGAAACAGTTAAGTAATATATGTATATGCATAGACCCAGCAGCAGTAACGATACAGACTGAGTTACTGAAGGATCAGGATTAAATTGAGACTAAGGGGCTGTTTCACCATCCGTTGATTAGTGTTAACTGACGGTTAAATGTGATGCGTCTCCGTGAAACAGCCTCTTAATCGCCTAGAGTCTTAAAATGGTGCATACTATAAAATGAGCGCTGTACTTGCCTAGCAACCACGAATAATACGCCCGGTCTTAGGCATTACAGGGAATTAAGTGCCTCGGTGATGCCCGATGGCAACGTTGACACTTGGTCATGCCTTATGTACTCGTAATGCCAGAGAACAAAATGTTTAAGTTAATATTGTTTTTCGAGCGCAACATAAGTACGCATTCTGGTAAACTATGTCCAACATCGGTCCTGTCACCGTCCTGAGACTTGGGCTTTTCCTGGTGTTTGCCGCCACCCTGCAATCCTTAAAAAAACTATGCCTTCACCCGAGCGGTCCTGGGCCACATGATATATAAGACCCCTTCGGCTGGAGCTCAAGGACTGTGCAAGTTCCTTGAGGACACATGATCTCCAAATGTGCACATATTTCGTCGGCACCTGACACCATGTTCCAAAGAAATTTTTATATAAACAGGCCAAGAGGATGTCGACTCATACTCAGTGTAGGATTCCGTAGCTCTTACTACAAATTCTTATTATTCCAGATTAAATATAAGAGTTCATAATGAATTATTGGAATAACAAGATCGTCAACTTTTTACCTTGAACGACATCCGTGAAATTGGCTTAAAGTTTCACTAGTTCTCAGAATCATATTAAACCACAATCGCTATGACTAATATTGAGATGGTTAAGTAAGATATAAGCTGGGAACAGAGGCCATTTTGAAGCACTCTATTTAATTATAATGTTAGCTATTTTGCATTTGAATGAGCGAAGATGTTTTTAGTCTAGTGTTTAATTTGTTTTGAATGCTCTTATAGGAATAGTGAGTCATACTTATTACAGAGTCGTGCTCTCAATGCGATGGCGCTTTGAAAATCTTATTTACCTTCCAGTGGGTAAATAAGATATAAAGAAGCATGGGAGAGATGAGCAAGGGATTTTATCGATAGTATTTTCTCACTTTTAAAACTCTGGTTAAAGATCTGTCCAGTTTCTCTACTTCTGTTACCTCTGTGTACTTTTTTATGGATCAGCGTACCCAAGTCGTATGATGGCGGTTTATTTGAAATTTAAATGGCAGTCTTAGATTAAAGTTTGCACACGCATGACACCATTTTCTTAAAATTTCGTATTAGTATTAGAATAGATAATATTGTTTCGATTTCCGTTTATTCGATTTATGAATATGTTTAACAAAACACAAGATCCGCAGGGAAAATAGAAGGGTCTGAAACTTTTGTGTCAATTTTTCACAAGTAACTGTAACATTTTATCAATCACTAGGCGTTACCCGCGACTCCTATTGCGTAGTATTCGTTTACCGCCATCCCGCGGGAACTATCCAATTTTCCGGGATAAAAACTATCCTATGTCCTTCTCCGGGACTCATACAATCCGTTTACTTATCGAATTTTATCTAAGTACGTGATAAAGTAATAAAGAAATAAACAAACAAACAGACTTACAAACTCTCGCATTTATAATATTAGTGGGATAAGCAATTAACACGAGTGTTTTATTGATTTTACATAATTACAGTAATGTGTTACGGTAGTTTTCTGATGAAAATTTAATAATAATGCTAAGATAGAAAAAGTACAATACATGACAAGGCCGCCTGTTACATACCTACCTTAGAAAATATCGATGCATATACCTGTGTTTTCTGTTCTGCTTACTATGTGTTGATGTAACAGTAACATCTACTTTACTACGCCTGATCGATCAAAAAATTCCTTTGTCAATTTTATCACCCTAAGCTTTAATGTCACTTGTACAATTAAAATATCAAAGGCCAAATTCTATAACAAGTCAATGTGACTCAATCAGCCGCATATTTTTATCTAGGTAAAAGAATTGCAATAAAAAATTATATAGCATATACTCGGCCGACTATACAGAGATTTTTATGAGTCTGGTACCGCATTCGTATCCCGCTTTGAACGGTGCATTGTCGACTTTTATCTAACGTATAATTGTTTTCATTATCTTCTCACACATTTTGTAACACCGAGATTTATAATAACACGTTTGGTCGATGCCATGTGTTATTATGTAATAATAGGAGGCGTCAGATTTCGTTCCATTTATGACTGTTAATTTGTATCTAAGGTTATTACTGACTAGTAGATTTCAATGACAAAATTGAAGTGATGTTTAATATCTGGTCGCTGTTAATAAAAAGTAAGTAAAAAAAGCTTGAAATTGACCATCGATATAATAATATGTAGAACTCTATAGCGTGACTTTATTTCACGCATTGAGACATTTAACAAAAGCTATGTAGTCCTGTGTAAAATCATCATCATCATCATCATCATGTCAGCCGAAAGACGTCCACTGCTAGACATAGGCCTGCCCCAAGGCTCTCCACTCAGACCGGTCTTGTGCTTTTCGCATCCACCGCGATCCCGCGATATTAACCAGGTCGTCGCTCCATCTTGTTGGAGGCCTACCGACAGCTCGTCTCCCGGTCCGCGGACGCCATTCGAGAACCTTTTGATCCCATCGGCCATCAGTCCTGCGATCAATGTGCCCTCTATGCCTCTATAAATCTATGTAGTCCTGTCTTAAACAGTTGAAGCAAATGTGCAAAAAAACCAAAACCAACTCGACCAGGACAAAGAAAAACGTTACTAAGCAGCGCGTGGTACGCACCTATTAAGTCAGTTTTTACTCTTAGTTCCAGTACTTTATATTCGCCTTTGAAAGGCACAATATAATTTGATAATGCGAGGTATAATTATAATTACAATGTCTCAGTTCTTGCCTACAGGCAGAATTGAGTAGTGGAATAAATTTGAATAGAGGTCGCTCTGTATCAAATTCTATGAACTAAAGGTCGAATCGACATTCCGATTGATTCATTTCCTTGCTAAAGCATTAAATGCATATCTTTATGCATTACTATTTTATATGTAATAATAAGTAATCCTATTATTTTATTATTATCTTTCTGCAGTTTTGCAAAAGTTAATTTCTATTTATAGCTGTTTTTAATTTTTAATCTTTTAAAATTACATCATGTCTGTTGTACACTTAATTATTCATAGAGAATGGTGTATCCCGCACCCATTATTCTATTCATTTTTTGTGACTTTCAGTTTGGAAATATAAAACGCAGCTTGTTCCTCTAAATTTTCATATGATGACACATTTTACCAGATGGTGTAACCTAAAATTGCTAAACGTGGCTCCGAAGCGGTAACGTTTCGTGTGCTTTGCCTAGCCCATTTGGGAATACAGGCGTGATGTTTGTTGTTGTTTATCATAGGTAATACCGAAATTCATAACACCGTAAAGTACAAAATCCAGAAAGTTAAAATATCGACTAAGTAAATGTAATATCTTTTTGGTTAATTTATACTTCAGAAAAAATAGCTACTAGTAGGTATAATGACGAGTGAAGCGAGCGTACCACAGTAGCGGCTGGCAAAGCTCCAGGCCCAAGTTAAGTTTTAATAATATGTTGTTCGGGTTTTTAGTATTTCGGTCAATCGTACTTTTGGGATTTTAAACTTTCGTCAAAATAAAGTGATAGGTCTTGTAAAATTCGGCCATTTGAACTTCGTTATATTGATGCGTAACCCATTAGAATGGGCTTGAATTTTATAATATGCACATACTCATTGCTTTTTATAATAATTTAAACGAGTGAAAAGAGCAGCCTTAGGCTTTAAATTACGATACAGAAGCTATTAATTCAAAATGTCAAATATACTTTATGTGCACGCGCACCTGAAGTTATGTTGGTCATTGTATTAAATTTAAAATTTACATAACCGGTTACGAAAGATCTCGATAGTGGCATACAAATAGACTGAAAGCGATACAACAAAGCTTAATAGCGATAAAATCTGTCATCTTAGCCCCTTAATTAGATGTAGGTACGTTGGAATTTATCTTTGCAATCAAATATTTGGAACCTTGATCCTATTGACTGATTAAAATGCTCTCGTTTGATCGTACTGTTAGAAAGCAAGGTCGCTCCTTTAGCATTGCTAGTTGGAGTTGTGGTAAGGTATCACAGCATAAGCAAACGCAATTTTTCGCGCAAAATAAAGCTGGTGATCCAAGTATAGGTTATGATTAGTTTTTTGGAGTCTCTTTGTATTTTTTGTTTGATCTCCAAATTTTTTACTTTTACGGGTATCCCATGAAAACCATATCGAAAATACAAACTGAGACTTGGATGCACAGAAAAACCAGAAAAAGAAACTAGCGCTGGGAATCGAGCCCAGGTCCTCAGCAATCCGTGCTGCGTGCTATAACCCCTACACCACCGCTGGACAGGAATCTAAACACAAATTTCTCCTATGCACACATAATCTCAGGTCGCTTTTTTCAACTACGCTATAGCACGCAGCACGAATTGCTGAGTACCTGGGTTCGCACAGACTTAGCTATCGAACAAGTCTGATAGTAGACGAGCATAATAAGTTCATTGATATACTCAGCGATACAAAATTTGCCCAACTCTACATACAAAATTACCTACTCGTATTACTGCATACATTTGAGGGCCATATTTTTAGCCGCTCAGTATATGAACATCCGATTGATAAACCAGTCAATCAAGTTTAGAGAATTGCCACTCTATACCCGCTCGTGACTTGATCCAACGCCCCTGCAGTAGGTAGCTATGTGTGATCCAGATACAGTCAAGTCACAAAGAGAGCCCGCGACAAAGCTTGAGAACTGGAGCGGGCACCGGTACAACCGGCCTCGAAATGTCGCGCTGCAATTTTGCAGGTTCTATAAAACTTCTTTAGCACTTGTCGACGTCGTTGTCTCTATAATATACGACCTAATGCTGGTCATATAAATTGTCTCAGAATGAGAAAATTTTGTCTATGGTTCATAAACGTAGGCTCAGTGGAAGTTTGGGAACTTTATGTTACTAGCTGAGCGGCCAGTCTGGTAGCACGCCCTCACTTCGGAAAGCTTACAGCGACAGCCGGCCCAAAAAAATACTTTGTCCGAAGAAAAGAAACAATTTAATATTAGAAAACTGTAATAAATTTATGATAATTGTTTTCGCTGAAAATATTTTCTGATTGTCTCTTTAATGTATGGTTAATTTAACCCACATAGTTTGATAAGACGTTGTTTTCTATCCCAAAGAGTACCTACTTATTAGGACGTAAGAAAACCATGATTTGCAGGGAAATGCCAGGCCTTGATTTTTCTTACATCATGAGATAATTTAAATTAAATTACTGTCATAACAGTAGTTGTCTTTAAGAGCTCGATACACACCACTTTTTCATACCCAATCATGGCAAATGGTAACTCAATCAATCAATTAAACAATTCTATCAACAAAAGAAAACCCTTCAAAACCTGCCATTCAATAATTAGAATGCATGAGTTATACTTTGTTGTTAAACAGTGGGAAGCATGCATATTCATTTCATAGTCACTGTTATTGCTAATTATATTCACATTACTATGTAAATACAGCACTAATTGGTATTGCATGGTGCATTGCTTAAATGACTCAATGAACGAGTGTCGTGTGGGAAGGCGGTTATGAAATTAAACTATGCCACCGTAAAATAGATATGCAAATGCGTATTGAAAGGTATATTGGTTTGGTTCCTTAAGGTTTAATTACGCTGTGTAATATTTTGCCTGCAGCGAAAACTACTTTGAGTACGATACACGTGTGGTACAAAAAAGTAGCGAGAAAATAAACAGTTTAGTTTTGCGTTACTTTTTTATACAAGCTAGCCAACCTACGTGTAAAGTTTTTCATTTTTTTTATTTTTATTACTGTTACATCAAAATTACCTTAATATAATACAAACTACGTCAAAAATGATTTCCACCAAGTGTTTATGGTCATCATAATCATTATCAGGCGACAGCAGCAGTCCACTGCTGGACATAGGCCTCTTCCATGGCGCGCCATAACACTGTCTTCAGCCCCTCGCACCCATACGCCGCCAGGGACCCTCTTATGGTCATCCGTCCACCGTGCCTTAGGACAGGACGCCCTATATACTATGTTTTTCCATCCGTGGTCTCCATTCGAAGACTCGTCTGCTGCACCGTTCATCGGTCCTGCGACAGACGTGGCCAGCCTAACGCCACTTCAGCGAACTAAAGCTTATACAATGAATATTATCTACTTACCTAATGTACATTATGACCGTGTGACTTTGTTAATACATTACTGCAATGTAAAAAGCACTGTACTTTAAGCTTTTGTAACTTACTATTACGAATTCCAATAGTTCAATGACGTAAAAAGCGAGCTATCCCAACCGAAGAGCCTGTCACCATAACTCTACCAGGTTTAAATTTATGAAATCTTTAACGGTAATATCAGAATTTGTGGGCCGATTTATGCGAAACCTGCATGACCGGAATTGTAATAAAGCGTGAACATTAAAAGTGCATTTTTTTTCCATAATTCCATTATGTGGCCTGGCCGTCCTTGATTTATCGAAGCACTTTGTCTAAATATTACCTCGTCGAAGGATATTGCGCTTGCGAATTGAATATAAGTACTTAAGTCGCGTTATGAATTCACATCCATTTCTCTTAACGTTGAAAAATTAATTTTGTTAAGTACTCAATATAATCGATTCTAGAAGATGAAAGCTTGAAGTGGCTTGAAGCTTATGTTGGAATTAACCTAATTAAATATTTATTCCTAACGAGTAGGTAAGTCATTGTGTGAGTAAACACTTTGTTACACATAATAGTATAAAGAACATTATACCGAATACTAACTGCACAAATACTAAAAAATAATGATGTATTATTCTTTTTACATTAATGACATATTACTATAAGACAGAAGAAAAATAAACGCTACTGCCTACTGAAGTACCTATCAATAAGACCTTTTGTTGCATTGTCAAGTGAAACTTATAGTAGGTAGGTTACACTAAGATTTTGCGCTCAGACAATACAGAACAAAAGACGAACACTCATTTTCTTTAACACCGTCTCCAGGCGGCAAATATAGCCCGGGGTCTAACTGACTCGAAACTTGCATATTTTATGCACTTTGGCTACGTATGTCGCTTGGCAACCGTGTGGCAATGCCGCGATTTGGTGTAATTAAAACTTTACTCGACTTTGTTTATGAGTGCACCTTTCTGGCAAGTTCGGGCAACTGGTACAAGTTACTCGTATTACACAATAGAGCGTGCCTGGGGACGTCGGGGCACCAACAGTGTTTGAAACTTTAAGAAGTATCGTGTCATATTTTGTTTTCGGAGGCTTCGATCAGCGTCATTGCAGTTTTATGAAAGTTAATGTCTTATTTTATAAAGATAACATGGATTTATATTTTTCAGTTCACTATTAGCAAATAATTACTGAATCTAAAATTTAAAAAATATATAGAAATATACTTAAATTTTTTTGATGTGTATGCATGACAATGTATAACTCTTTACTGTACCTAAATAAAATAAAAGAAATAAACAGATGATAAGAAAAAAATATAAGCTTAACTGAACACATACGTATATACCGGGTGTGGCCTGTAATATAAGCAAAAAATTAAAACATAGATCATCCTCAAACTGAACAACATAAAATCGCTGAACTAATTTAGTTCAGCGATTTTTAAAAATAATTAGTTTTTTATTTTTTATTACACTTTTAAGTTTATTCGCAGAAGCAATGTAAAGCAAAATGCTTGATGTTTGTAGCGTGACAGGCGACGTCAGTTGTGTTCTAGGATGGCGTTCATTGACGGCAGTATTTAATTTGTATGAAAAAAGGAAAATTCAAAGACTCCATTATTTTTAAAAGTCGCTCAACTAATGTTGTTCAGTTTAACGAGGACGATCTATGTTTTAATTTTTTGCTCGTATTACAAGCCACACCCGGTATAAACCCTGTGGATGAGAGTCCTACTCGTAATTAAAATGTATCTATTCTTATGGATCTTATGCACAAATAAAAGTATGATCACCAAATCAACGATTTTATTTAAATAGTTAACAATCAAAGAAAAGGGAATATCACTCGCGACCTATCTAAATAGACCTAGGCACAGGAATTAAGATGTGACCTAACAATTTAGAAGCAAAATGCAAGGAGCCTAGTAGGAGTCCTATCTCTAGCTAGTACGCCGCCAAAGTGAGTCCTGCTCGCTTGCCCCTCCGATGACCCGGCGTTCGGTGCGTGGTGGCTGGACGTGACGTAGGCTCTGACGTAGCGCATCAAGCCGGAAGACAATCGTGCTATCTCGCTCGCACATTAGTCTCTCGATAATACGGCCGTTCCTGACTGCGAGACGTCCTCGTCCGCTCGACTTTCAGAGGGACAGTGATCTTCATCAGGGTGCTCGTCAGCTGTGAACAGGAGATAAAACATCTTTTGAGCACTCAAAATGAGAACTGTGTTAGATCACTCAATCCACGCAAAGATCTTGCATGATAAAGTTTGTACGTACTTAACCATATGATGCAAGATACCTTCCACAAACACACACCGACAGACTAATTAACACAAACCGAAAACAAGATGCATTCATACTTCAGCACACACGCCCACTGATGCAAATGTACTTTCATGAATAACAGAACTAACTATGGCCAAATTGTAGCAGGTACCACGATCGTTCACGAGTGACAGTCAAAATAAAATACCACATGATCATTACATAACCATGGTCTGCCGCAACCGCGCGAATCACTGTCACCCATAATCGTACTACGGATTATCGTAGTCTGCCGCGGTTGCATATCGCACTGTAACCTGATTCGGTTGCAGTCTGCCGACCTAAGTCGTACTACGAATGGTCGTAGTCTGCCGGCCAAAGCCATACCTACTACAAAACCTTGTAGTCTGCCGGCTAAAAGCCATACTACAAATAATTGTAGTCTGCCGGCTAAAAGCCGTACTACAAGTAATTGTAGTCTGCCGGCTAAAAGCCGTACTACGAATAATTGTAGTCTGCCATATCGCCGCTAATGGTTTAATTACGGACGATACTCACTTTCAAAGAACGCTGCGCATGCTTCAGGGGTCCATTCGCCACGCCACGGTACCATGTATTCCGCAGCAGCCCTCGTACGCTTGCCGTAGGCACCAGACAGCAGTTCAAGTTCAAAACGATTGTGCGGTAGAACTGATGTTACTTTGTATGGACCTCTCATGCCAGAATCTAATTTTCCAGTGCTCTGCGCTTGTTTTATAACGAAAGCAAAGTCACCGACTTTATAGGCACGCGGTTGCTTACGACCTTCGTTTGTGAGCTCGTCCTGCCGTTTTTGTCTAGCGGCCAGTCGCTCACTTGCGCGCTGTCTCCTAAGCACTACTAATGCTTCGCGATTTCCGCTTGCGTTGTTAATGGCTACGTCGCGAACTAAGGAACGCAATACAGGCGTTGTCGCGTCAATACCAATGAGCAATTGGAGTGGTGATAAATTTGTAGCGGCGTTTTTGGTCATATTAACGATAAGTTGAACGCGCCATAAGGTATCTGACCATTCCTCGTTTCGATTATTCACTTCTACTCGTATTAAGTTATGAACTGTGCGGCAGTAGCGTTCAGCTTGAGCATTTTCATGGTGCATTTCAGGCGTTATGAAATGGACTTTACTACCTAGCTCAGACACTAAATTCAGAAAATTATTGCTCTCAAACATTCTACCACGATCGCATACAATGAGCGAAGGAGTACCGAACAACGACGTCATATTCGTAAACGTACGTTTCAGCTCATCAGCATCTTGCCGATACAAGGAGTATAGAAGACAAAACTTCGAAAATGCGTCTACAACTATGAGGACATATTTAAATCCTTTGGACTCTGGCAATGGGCCCAGTACATCCATGTGAACAGTTGTAAATGGGGTATCAGGTTTAGACCATGATTCTATAGGCTGGTGTGGTGCTCGAGGAATCTTTTTACATGTAAGGCAAACTAGGCAATGCCCTATGTATTTACGAACGAAAGCCCTAAGCCCAGGAAACCAAAAATGTCTTAGAATAAGTTCTGTGGTCTTATCTATCCCTATGTGGTCATGTTCATCGTGGAAAATTCTAAGTAAGCTAAGTCTATAACCCTTTGGAATGAAACAAAGCAAACGAGAATCTTCACCAGTAGGGCTATGTTTATAATACAGCAAGTTATTGTGAACCTCATAACGCGTGGGGTCTATACGTCCTTCCTTTAAACTGTCAATAAGGTCTTGGGTCTCTGAGTCTGCCGTTTGAGCTTGTTGTGCCCAGTTGGTTGGTTTACGGATATGCATGATGTCCACAGGGTTTCTGCTTAAATAGTCTGCGTGAGGCATGAGAACACCTTTACGATATTCGATGCTAAACTGGAAATCCTGCATATAAACCCACCAACGAGCGACGCGAGGGATCAGGTCTTTTTTTCTTTCGGTCAACTTTAAGGAGTTACAATCAGTCACTATTTTGAAAGGGATACCTATTAGGTAGTGACGAAAATGTTGAAGAGATTTTACGACAGCTAAAGTTTCCAACTCGTAACTATGATACTTTGCTTCGGCACCTTGTGTCGTTTTACTAAAGTAGGCAACTACCCTCTTTTGCTTTCCCTCGTGTTCCTGCATTAAAATCGATCCATACCCGCTTGCACTGGCATCTGTATGCAGTTCCGTGGGGAGGTTCGGGTCAAATATGGCAAGAGCTGGCTCGTCAGTAAGGCATTTAATGATATAAGTACGCGCCTCCTCCTGCTCGCGTCCCCATTCGAAAGGTTCGCCTCGTCGCGTAAGCTTAGCAATACAAGCAGTCTTTTGAGAATAACCGGCAATGTATCGCCGAAAGTAGCCTGCAAGTCCTAAAAACTGGCGTATCTGTTTAACATTCGCTGGACGGGGCGAATCTTTCAAAGCTTGAACCTTTCGTAAGCTCGGCCGTACCTGACCACGACTAATAAGACGTCCCAAATATTCTATCTCAGTTGCAAGGAAAGTACATTTCTTCAAATTTATAGAAAAACCAGAGGAAGTCAAAACTCTTAGGACTTCGCGTAAAATTAGCAAGCCTTCGTCTACGGTTTCTGACAAGATCAGTACGTCATCAATATATACGAGAACCTTACCGCCCTCGATTAATGGCTTCAGGGTTTTTGAAATTATCTTTTGGTACACAACAGGGGCATTGGCTAAACCATAAGGCATTTTCAGGTACTCAAAATGCCCTTCCGGTGTCACGAAAGCAGTTTTGCCGATAGAATCGGAATCCATCTGTATTTGATGGAACCCTGTAGCCATGTCGAGACTCGAGAAGTACCTAGCTTTACCTAGCCGGTCAATGTGGTCGTCTATGAGAGGCAACGGAAATCTATCTTTGACGGTTATTGCGTTTAAAGCGCGATAATCGACGCACATGCGGTCTGACCCATCCTTCTTTTTGACTAAGATGATGGGACTAGCAAAGTCAGAGTTAGATTCCCGTATGACTCCTTTCTCCTTAAGGTCTTTTATAATATCTCTTACGCGTAGTTTTTCGTCATGAGAGAGCTTATACGGCCTTTGGTTAACAGGACTGTCGCTATTGAGCTTAATCGACATAGTACCGGTCGTGACTGTCGAAGATGCAGTGCCACTGATGAATGATTGAGAAAACTCGTTAATGACTGCCAGCAAACGCTGTTTATTATCGCCATCTAGTGGCGTATTGATGTCGAACTGACATTTCGCTTTATCGCTTATGCATTGCACAGGAGAAGTCTCAATCCGTGTCAGTCGCTGCACCCCACCTGTCCTAATGTAGGTAACGCCATCGCGATTTAAAACATCGGTGCCTATTAGTACTGACGCGTTCATGCATGATTCAGGAACGATATACAAATCTACCTCAACAGATATATCGGGAAACTCGACTACTAAGGTAACAGAGGAAGTACATTTAATTTCCTGACTACCTATACCACGTAGTACTCGATAGGTAGGTACTTTGTTGCAATTAAAGTGTTTCAAAACAGATTCACTAATAAGCGAAACGCTTGATCCACTATCGATAAGAACATCTAACGAAACACCTTCTAACACAGCGGTCATCACATCGTTATTAGCTACAGAGTCCTGTTTACGACATAAGTTGACATTATTAGAACGTTTGTTGGTTTCAGCACGCTGCTTAGCGAAACATGAATCCGCACTATGACCTGTCTTATGGCAGTACGTGCAAGTAATCGGAGGCCTATTGTTAGCAGTAGATGTACGTGGAGGTGCTGGCGTACTCGCACTAGTTGTGCTACTTGAGCTCGTACTGCTCGTAGTCGCGGATGCGCTGCGATCACCGCTATTAGTACTATTGTCTACACGTGCCCTTTTATGACAACTACTACGTTTGTGACCTACACCGCCGCAATTGAAACACTTCAGTTTATTGTCTGATCTATTGAATTCTCGTTTACGCGAATTCGAAACGGTGGGTAGACTGGAACGGGCAGGATCATGGGATGAGACTCGCGGTTCATTTTTAGGCTTAACAAATACAGACAAGAAATCTACGATCTGATGAGGTTTAAGTTTAGCGTTAGTAGCAGCCGCTTTAATCTGTGAATCCACGATACCTCTGAGAACTATCGCCGTTCGGAGATCGTCCGATAAACCAGTCACAATATTTAAGCGCAATAACGTACGACGTGCATACTCCGCATAAGTAGCAAAACCTCTCGAGTCGGAACGCATTACGTCATAAAGCACTGTTGCCACATCTACGTTTCGCGGACAGAGGGACCGAAATTCGACTTTAAAATTAGTCCAGGTGCGGTCATTCGAGACCCATTCAGTGAGCCATGAACGAGCATCCCCCTTTAAACAATTCGCAACTCGCGACAAACACTCATTATCGGCCCATCGGTTTAAGACGCGCGCGCGGTCCACCTCTTTACACCAAACATCAAAGTCATGTAATTGGGGGTCGAACGACGAAATGTAATAATGGGTAGGTCGTACTTGAAGCAACGACGAAAGCGCACCCACGATCCTGTCCGTTACCTCACCAGCAGGGATGTCACCTCGTGGGGTTGGGTCTACCACGGGGTCTGTCACGGAGTCTGCCACGGGGTCTGCCAAGCCGCCGTTGATGACCGAGGCGTCACTATGTGCAGTTAGAGGAGGCGTTGTGGATCGATCTGTAACACGAGTAAATACAGCACCGGGGTCTGACGCTGATAACGGTGGGTGCGGCGGCGGTGTCGCAGACGAAGGCCCTAATCTGTCCTCTATTGCCCTCAATTTATTAAGAATCGTACTTAATGCTTCATCACTTTCTGTACTTCTTTTTTTCTTATGAGATTTTTTTCTAGAAGTACCTTCCGACATTTTTAAAAAAAAATATTAACTCAATACCAGAATAACTAAAACAGCAAAGCTAATTACGCGTTTGTATTATAAGCAAGCAATCGAAGCGAAGCAATCAATGCAAATCAGGACACGTAACGGACACACGGACACTTAAGTATGTACACGATATTTAAACACAGGCTAACGAAATTAAATTTGAATTTTAACGAATATAAAAGAAGTCTGGATGCCACTAGCTTGAATTCATTATCGCACTTCTGATCTTATGGATCTTATGCACAAATAAAAGTATGATCACCAAATCAACGATTTTATTTAAATAGTTAACAATCAAAGAAAAGGGAATATCACTCGCGACCTATCTAAATAGACCTAGGCACAGGAATTAAGATGTGACCTAACAATTTAGAAGCAAAATGCAAGGAGCCTAGTAGGAGTCCTATCTCTAGCTAGTACGCCGCCAAAGTGAGTCCTGCTCGCTTGCCCCTCCGATGACCCGGCGTTCGGTGCGTGGTGGCTGGACGTGACGTAGGCTCTGACGTAGCGCATCAAGCCGGAAGACAATCGTGCTATCTCGCTCGCACATTAGTCTCTCGATAATACTATAAATAGCGAAGTTATTCAAGTAGATGCTTGAAATAAAAACAGGTTATTGAGACACAATATTATTACATATAAAATGATTTGCCTTATTGAAACCCGTATTATATTCTACTTTATCTATGCAATAAAGTGTATCACAATTGATACCATAAAACAAAGTTTCGCCGCCATTTTGGAGCTCAGCATCTCAATATTACCCCAATATTGCTTTAAAGTTTAGAAATATTGTCTGATATTGTCTCATATTGCCTGCACTCGCGTCGAGTTTGTTTGCTGTGATTTATATTATGATATGTCTTTAAACTGTGAAGTAGTCATAGCTGCTTTAAATTTAGTTTAGCTGTTACAATCATTTGGTTCTTACACTGCAGTAACAACAATAACAATGCGGGTAAATGCTTCAAGCAAGCAAGTCGTCATTTTTGGAACTGAGTTTACGTAACTCAGTTACGAACAAGTTATCAAAGTTTCAATGAAAAATCAGATCGATATGATTTCTCTTAACTGTCAAACTTGGCGGCAAACAGGATTGAGATGCCGATAAAGTGACATTTCACTAACTAAAGAGACCTTCGGTTTACAACAAAAGTATTTAGATCTACAGATTATTTGCAAACACGACAGAGCGATTCAATGCAAGTGTGGTAAGGCAAAATGTTGCAATACTTGGATAATGCGGTATCCATTATTTTTGTATATTTTACGCAGTAGTGTGGGAAGTAGCCAGTATTATTGTTAATTTGTTTTCAATATTAGTGATTAATTAAGTATGTATATTAGTCTGTAAGGTATTTATTGTTTGGACCAAGATGCCCGAAATAAATGAATTTATTGTTATTGTTATTATCATTAATTTGAAGGTTTCAGACAAAACTTGATGTAGTTGCAAAGACTTGTTTTTTTTTTTATTTTCTCACACCAAGACGTACCTACCTATATAATTATTTTATATTATTATGTATTTTCCATGCCATTTTCGTAAACTACAAAAATTTCATTTAAAAAAAGAAGCTGTGTGTGATCATAATATCTCAATGACACTCGTTATGTCTGGGACAGAAGTCTGAAGGAAAACAGTTCTGTCGTAAGTCACATCTATAAATATGCATTAGAACTTAGAAACTTCAATAATGCCTTCGTTTTTACAATTCATGCAGATAATAAGCTCCAAAATATGTAATTTATAGTTCTCAATAACGCCGTGGCCTTTTTTTAGGGTTCCGTGCTGCTATCAGTAATACCGGAACCTTTTCAGGATCCTTTGTAGTCCCGTCCACTCGGTCGTCCGTCTGTTAAGACCGTAATAACCCACAAAAAGCTAATTTTATGAGTTGTACACTTTGCCTCAGTAACAAGATATAGTATTTGTAATTTTCTAGGCAAATGCCAATCGAGACGTGACAAATAAAATGGCGACTAAACAACGTACCTCTCACTTTTCGCTGTGAGGCTAAACGATCAATAATAATTTATTGTACTGTCTGTTTCTTATTATTTATGAATCTCGACTTCTTCGACCTCATATACATTAAAGTTCAATATTAAACACCTATAATGTATCGCTAAAGACCTATAAACTAAATGTCATTTTATCACTGTAAATTACATGACAGCTGTAAATTAATTTATCGATGCGAGATGTGATATTTTATGATAATTAGAGTTGTCCAAGAGTTGTCACAGTCGTCATTCCGCCTTTTCATTCATTAGTAAGCTGCACTCATATATCTTGTGGCCCTGACATCAATACCGTTTACTTACTAGTCCAACCTTAGTTTTTGTTAAGCGTAGGCGGCGTATTTTTCTCCGTATTTTTGCACACCTGTGTGGGTATATCGGTTTGATAGTACTGACCAGACCAATTGTTAGACACAAAGCGAAATATTGCAAATTCTTATCCAAAATCTCACAGAGAAGACTGAATTAAAAACATCGCAAATAAATAAAACCTACTTTTGAAATAAGAATAACTATACCGGGTGTAGCTTGTAATATGAGAAAATAATTAAAACATAGATCATACTCGTCAAACTGAACAATTTAGTTCAGCGACTTTTAAAAATAGTTAGTTTTAAATTTTATTACACTTAAGTTTATTCGAAGAAGCAATGTAAAGCAAAATGCTTAATGTTTGTAGCGTGACAGGAGACGTTAGTTGGGTTCTAGGATGGCGTATATCGCTAGCAGTTTTTAATTAGTATGAAAAAAAGAAGATCCAAAGACTGCATTATTTTTAAAAGTCACTGAACTAGTGTTGTTTAGATTGACGAGGAGGATGTTTTTAATTTTTTGCTCGTATTAAAGGACACACCCGTATTGAAATCATCGTGGTAATATTACATCTTTTCTCTTTAGCAGAAAAATTGCAATCCTTCCCTCAAGTAAAAACGTCATTTTTTTTTAATCTACTCGTAATTCGACATGACCCTCTCACTAATACGGCCTCTAACGTTCATTTCCATTCATCCTACAAAGTACCTTTGTTGTAAGTACTTGTGTTTTATCTAGATCACTACGCTGTGTTAGTTCATGACCCAATCCCTATCCGGTTTGTAATTACAGCTGTTCCAAGATCGATAAGTTGATTGGTTAATAGAACTAATTTTGATAATAACGTGACAGTAGTGAATATTTTATAACGGATTACTTGATGTTTATGGCATTATTGATTCTTCCTATTTTCAATACTATAATAGACAATCTGAATATTTGAAACTGTTACAGTATCTAAATCTTCATTCATTTCTGTATTGATACTGTCATAGTCTCAATGCAAATTATGATAGTATTAAAAGCAGATTATAGTGTTATATCAGTCGTCATAGAATTCTAGCCGACTTTGAATAGCCATGGGCCTACTTAAAGTAAAAATAACATTTAAAAAACAAGCTCCTTGGCATAATATTGAAGCTAACATTAAGAATCCAAGTTTTATTCGCCGTCAATATCTAAAACCTTGATTTATTACATTTATTCCTAATAATAGTAGGTACCTTGCGAGCGCAGGTGTGAGCAATGCTTCTAACTGCTACGTGCCAACAAAATCGCCAGTCACCACATACGCCGGGCATAATTCACGAAATGCATTTACGGCCTGGTAGGGTTGACCGCTGACCGCCACCAAACTATCACGGAAGCGGTACTAGGGTTAAAATACTCACGGAAAGACAAAAACTTAATAAAAATGGTCTCTGAAAGGTCTCCGCATTTAAAGAAATCTCGATGCACACGCCATTTTTATCCTGATATCAAACTTTATGTCATTTTTGATAGAGTTTGCAGTTTAAGTTTGAAGTTTAAATTACAATACCTAAGTCTAAGTATGACTAAGGGACTCTAGGCTTTAGGAGGTTAACTCAACTTAAACGAAAAATCGGTTGTAAGTTTTCCACTGAAAATCAGCTATTAATTTAAATATTATACTGTACTTTCTCTTCTGAATCTTTAGAAACAGAAAAGAGTGGGGCAAAACCGGGAGGTTGACGAAAATATTAAATCTCCCACTTGACGTTCTAAGATAAGGTTCAGATGATGACAAAGATAATGCCCCAGTTTTGGAAATCTTCCTTACCATCACTTATCTATAATCTAGAATAGTATAGCACCGTTATATGGTTGGTTGATGGTCTTGTCTCTGAAAACATAAAATATTTGAGAAAAGCAGACTCTAGCGATAATAGTGTGACTTCTTCCAGCAGTACCGCTGTGGGATAAAATTTATCGGAAAAGATTTGTGACCGCGCGGTGCTGCAATTCGACTATCGGTAAATACATTATATTTAAGGCGTCCACGGCACTTTGCTGGGCTCAGCGCCGGTTTTCGACCATTTTTTATTCAGATTCTCGCGTGATGGTGGCACCATTGATTTGTTGCCTCTGTTAACCATTTTTTGTTTAGTTTTTCAATGCAAGCGCAACCATTGCTCTTTTTCAGCGATTGAATATTAAAATTTGATCAACATAATTGTGAGACTTGTTTATTCACCTGTATGTAAACAAAGGTTACTGTGGGATCAATGGATCGTTAGAATAATCATTACTAGCTTCTTCTCGCAACTTTATCTGCGTAAAATAACCTATCATCTGTGTTATATTCAGATATGAAACTATCTGTAGGTACATGAAATTTCATTAAAATCCATCAAACCGTTATGGCGTGATTAAATAACAAACATCTTCACGAATTATCTCTTTTAACTTAATAATATCAGTAGTAAAAATATATTATTGTAGTAAATTATTAACGTTTTCCTAAAAAATCTTTTAACCATCTCTTAGATCCTTTCGAAACAGTTTAGCTCACTCATAAACGACTGTAACTGCCGCTTTAAAGACAATTACGTCTTAAACGAGTTATCCATCACTTTTAAACATTTATTTAACCAGTCACTTAAGCGAAACGCCAACGACTCCATGTTAAATTACTTGGTACAGTAACATTTATAAAATGGGACACCGTCCGAGCTCAGGGCAGTTCAGAAACGTTAAAATAATAAAGCTATGGAAGACAGTTGTTAATCACCAAATACAGAAAAATAATAACGCTTCTGCGTTCATAAAACTTCCCAGCATTCAACTTAAAACCTTAGAACAGTGACATAAGATACGGCTTGTGGCTCAAAAGTTGTACCCATATAGGTCTTTAATGCAACTAGCAGATGCTGTGTGCAACCTGTTAATTACGGACAACTTTTGAAATACTAGTTTCACAATAATTGCGAGCAGGGCGCGCGACAGAGGCTTGTAAAAAGTCATACAAAAACTATGTTGCTCCTCTGAATATAGAACTTGTTGATTGCATGAGTGTATAGTCAGAAGCGATAACCCACTACATTGGGGGAGAATAAACTAGGTACCTACGATGTATGATGTAGATAAATAAAACTATGTTTAAAGTTGACGGTCCAAATTATGTAGCCAATATTTTTTACCCACGACGGAACGGAGAAGGTATATGCGTTTAGGGTGAGAGGTTGTTTGTTTGTTTGTGCGCAAACGAATGTTCACGTTTATCTCCAGAACGGTTTGACTGATTTAGATGCGGTTTTCTGTAATGGCTTCGTAATTTATCGACGGTGGTTCTTAGATAGGTGTTATAGCGTTTGTCCGCTAGTGGGCGCTACAGTAATCATTTTTCACTCGAAAAAAGACCATCGAATGTTCCCAATTATCTTCAGAATGGATTGACTGTTTTTGATGTGGTTTTCCGTGATGGATTTGATGTTTATCTAAGATGGTTTTTAGATAGGTGTTGTAGTATTAACCCGTAAGGGGGCGCTATAGTAAACATTTTCCACTTAGCTCTAGAAAGGTTTGACTGTCTTTGATATGGGTCTCTTAAGGGGTTTGATGACTGTCTGTAATAGTTTTAGAAAGGCGTTCATATGTATATCAAGGAGGGTGCACGGCAGTGCCCCCGCCAAGATAAACAAAAAAGAAGACGGAGCACTAACTAACTATTTTCACACCGTTTCATCTTAACACTAGCTTTTATTTGACCTGCAATGTATGTAGGAACCTATGTAAATAATATACATATGTGTGTTTGTATGCATATTTGGGTCTTGCAAGTTAAATTTGCCACACTTTTAGCTATCGTATTGTCTTGAATTTTGGCACACTAATGTAAATCTTGTAATAATACAATAATCTGGTAGTGACATCCTGGTTATGCAGCCAGGATCGTCTCCACAGAAAGAAACTCTTCAATAGTTTACGGCACAGGCGCGGAACTTAACGGAATTACATATTAAAATTTATTGGCACTGTGTTTGTACGATAGAATAGACACAACTTGATATTGCAGCTAGGGTCGTCTTCCCACAAAGGAACTCCTTGATGGTTAATAGCACAAATACATAAAACTTTGCACGATTATTCAAGTGCAATGACAATACATTATATGCCTATACAACACCTGATGCTGTAGCTAGGGTTGTCTCCTCTTCCCTAGAGTTTCAAGAAAGCTAAAGTTTTGTATGACTTGGCCGTTTCATATTTAAATCTGTTCGTATGACATGTCAATTAAGACCCGTGAAGTAATTTCCTACCGTAAGTAGGTCTATCAGAAAGTCTGACCGATACGAGTATGGTAAAAAATTGAGGGCTAGATAATGCCATGGAATAGATCTATGAACGGTCAAGCTGTACTTTTTGAATCACGATGTAAGGCTAATAAAGTCAGGGCTCAGGCTCCGTTTTCACCAGGGATGTGCGAGGATTTGTTGCGAGGAATGTGTTTTTTATGAACCAATAGAAACATAACATTTACCTCGCTTCACTCCGCTCAGCTTCCACCAGAGATGAGTGCAAGAATAGGGAAATGAAGCGTTTCTACTGGTTCATGAAAAACACATTCCTTGCAACACAACCTCGCACATCTCTGGTGGAAACGCAGCCTCATGCAGCCATTTGGCTTTTCCTAGCGTTTGAAAACCTTTTTCAAATTTAAGCGTTATTAAGTGTTAGTAAGTGTTGTGAATAATTATTAGCCTCTGATTTTACATAAAACGTTTTGGTGAGAAAAATTATTTCTTTAAAAATTTTAAAATAAAAAGCAAAATTAAAAATTTTGAAAAAACCCACGACGGTTCCTAATAGAAAAAGGGTTAAATAATTTTTATGAACATCCCCCGACTAAAAGTGATTACAAACGCAAAAACATCCGTCGGGGGCTGCCATTACCATCTCTCTGTTATATTTAAATTAAAATGTTAAGAAAAGCTACTACAAATATAACTATCCAATTTTAATTAATCACAAATTCATACGACTACATCCAATGTTATTTCAGTTATAATGTTAAGAAAACTACCATGAATATTTTTCCCTCATAAAGTAGTACATTCCCCACACAATTCATCACAAATTCATACTACTGCAAAATATAAGTTCATTTCGGTGCAGGTAATGGCAGCCCCCGACGGATGTTTTTGCGTTTGTAATCACTTTTAGTCGGGGGATGTTCATAAAAATTATTTAACCCTTTTTCTATTAGGAACCGTCGTGGGTTTTTTCAAAATTTTTAATTTTGCTTTTTATTTTTTAATTTATTACGTAATAGCTGTTGCCCGTGGCTTCGCCCCCGTTGTATTTTTTCTGTATTTTCTTCCATAAAAACCTTCTCCTGACAATAACGAACACAACAAAAAAAGAATTAGCGAAATCGGACCAGTCGTTCCCGAGTTTTGCGCTTAGCAACACATTTTACGATTCATTTTTATTTATATAGATAGATTTCATCATCATCAAACAGTCCAAAAACAACTACCTACTGTCGAACAAAAGCCTCCTCTTAGAAGACAATAAACGAAACTGTATCGGTTGCCTGCAACTCTTCCGGTCAGTTAATCCAGTGGGAGGCCTGTGAATGCTCCACCTTCCGGTATGTGGTCGCCACTCGAAAACCTTTCTCCCCCAACGTTTATCCGTTCATTGAGTGAAATAGCCCGCCCACTGTCACTTCAACTTTATAATTCTTCTTGTTGGTGACTTTAGTGATTAGAAGGTACTTTTCAAAATCTGCTTTTACAAACGCCATAAATTTAGAGATAAAGTACAATAATAATATTATATTATTATAATACATTAATTCATTCATTTTTCACAGAAAACACTAATACCATGAACAACACGACTTACTCGAAAGAACTAATTGACTATACATATAAAATATAATAAAACTCGTAAATATATTTAACAAAAAAAAGTCATAAGATGGTCGGAGAAAATTGCTGTGACAGATGGTAATACAGTGACACACGCACACAAGTGCTCGTATGAAGATTGCATTTTTTCGTTCAGAACGTTCGAAATTTCATTATTAAAACTTCATAAACCTTGCAGCAGTACTTGTGACAATATGTTCAACGACAGTACATTTTTTAATCTTTGTCCTTTAACAATCGCCGCGAGCCACGTCCGTCAGCTGCCAAGAAGGACAAAATGCATCACAACAATGTACTTGTAATTAATATAAAATTGTCGCCCATAAAGAAATAACCTTGTATTTCACAGGTACCATGCCATATGACTCATATAAGTGCCGGTAAGATAGTGGTGTGTTCATTATTATAATTAGAACTTTACCAAACAGCCTGTGACAAATTGCAGGAGACAATGAAATTGTTGTGGATCGCAAAACATTGTAAACAATGTTGTTTGGGAACGTAAAGGAAGATAGTAAGGATAAAAAATGTCAAAGTAAGTGGCCCAGGAAATACTATTACTTAGAAAATTGGATGAAAATTATAGCGAAATATAATATGTTATGCGAGATAAAAATATGTCTACCGACTACAATTTTAATACAATTATCTTTCATCAGTTGGAAGACGTCCTGAACAAAAGCTTTTTTTTTAGAATGCCACAATAAACGACAACTTACCACCTACAATAAGGAGAGAAAGAGGAAGCCAGTAGTGTTTGTGATGGTGTCTCTAAAATCTTTATCTTTTGGTTATCTGTTTCAAAGCAATGTGGGCTACCCATTGCTACTTCAACTTCCATATTCTTTGAGTTATATGCCAACAATCCTACCTATTTATTATAAGGTACAGGTAGACTTACTTAGTATATTTTTTTTAAATGAAAAATTTGGGGTCCTACTGCTGTATAAAAGCCAGTTCTCAATGCAATCTGCCCTGTTTATGATACAATCTTTATCTTTTAATTGGTATACCTACATGAAAAAAGATCTAAGCTTCAAGTTCTTTTTTTTGCATCTATTATTAGCGGTACATAATAACCTGTGTAATTAATTAAGCAAGCAAATAACTACAGGCTTCTAGTTTTTTCCACGACCGTTTTTATCTGTGACAAGCGAAACGATTAGCCTAAATTTTGTTACTTAATTGGACCGAAACAAATAACGCTGCCTCCTAACCAGATTTGCAACTTCTGTATCCGTTTTAGAATAACTGCGGAGTGATAAACATCTATGTTTAAAATAATGCTAACTAGATAGAATGTAGTACGATTTTGGAATGCTAACATTTGCTGTCCATAAAGGAATAACTTATCTGTTTTATTTCAATCAGTAGGTTAACGCGCCTTTTATTTCTAAAACAAGTACCGTATTAGAAATTTGAAAGGCAATATTGCGCTTAATTTTTAGATCCATAACCAAAAATGCCCGTTTGATTCAGGATTTAAGTATTTAAATTATTCATACTAGCATATTAAATGGTCCACATGGACCCGATAAACTGCGTAAAAGCAATCAGAAGTGGCTCGAATGTCAAGAGTAATTAAATGCAAAAATCACCAGCCACCACCTGCCGTCGATCAAAAAGGTTAAACGACATAGCCGCGTATAAATAGCCATGGATTTTTATGGAAAGGAAACGAGAATATTTACTTTCCAGTGACATACTGCTTCGTTCAAGTGACGCGGTGTTGATGGAACTCATTTAACTCGTTATCTTTCTGATCTGACAGGTGCTTCGCTCGAAATAGACTACAAATAGATGACGATAATTGCTCATGGTAGCCACTGAGTTCTTTTTACAACGATAATGAATGGTCATTTCGCATCATTATAGAGGTGGTGTAATTAGGTGTTTTCAACAGATATTTGAATCGTAAAGACAATTTCCTTTTTTATAAGTAGAAGTACGTACACAGAAGAGTAATAGTACTCGTAACTTAAGTTTTATTCATCATTAGCTTTTGCCCGCGACTTCGTCCGCGTGGAATTCGGTCATTGCACACTGTCCCCTCGGGACCTGTGTATTTTTGTGGGACAAAAAGTAGCCTTTGTCACTCTCTGACCCATAAACTATCTTTAAGTATGCCAAAAATCACGTCGATCCATTGCTCTATTTTGACATGAAAGACGGGCAAACATACAAACACACACACATTTGCATTTATAATATTAGTATGGATTAGTAGAGTTCTTAATCTCTCAACACTCACTCCTTAGTAAATATTTCTTTCTGCAATCTGAATGTTAGATTTATTATCTTAGGGGCTGTTTCATCATCCATTGATTAGCGTTAACTGACGGTTAAATGTGATGCTGTCTCTATTTGTTTTGTTCGAATAAATGGAGACGGCATCACATTTAACCGTCAGTTAACACTAATTAATGGATGGTGAAACAGCCCCTTAGCATGTATAATAATATAATCATACAGTCCCATGTTCACATGTCCTATGCAGGGCAAATACCTCCTCTCAGAATTTGTGTAAAAGAAAGATTTACGCAAGAAAGTAAATGAATTCGTATAATCTATACAATAAATTTTAATGACTAAAATTTTTCAATAATGATCTTTCCGTGGAAAGCACTACACTATGTGCCTATACAGATAAGTTGTTTATTTTCATTTTCAATTTTTATTAGTAAGAGATTATCATGATTTAATTTAATTACACTACTGGGTGGAAGTATTTAAGGCATACAAATATGGCTTTTCCTCAAGTCTTCTCAATTTTTGAATTTCTTAAATTTTTCTCAAATATAGATCTGCCTAATACGTAACCCTAAAAAAATTATTACGATATGGGCGAATTATCCAACTGAATAAACTTTGTTATCAGCAAACGCTTTTGTCACTACAATCTGATATTTAGGTTACCAAAACAAGTCTATTGTGTGAAGCAAAACGCTCTTCCCTTCAGCTTTTGGTGCAAGTAATCGGATGTTTACAGCTTATGTTTCTTATTTGGGTCGATCAACTTTTTCTTGCCACTCGTTGCTATAGTTACGGTCTCTTGAGTTACTCTTTAAACCGTAAGTTTATAGGATTAAAATTTACCAAACATGCATTTTTGTTCGTTTTAAGCCCCTTCTATTGCTGAACATCTAATAAGCATGTTAGTATAATGTGACACAACATTACTACTACTTTACTTTACTTTTGTCCCCTGAATGACGGGAAAGAATAACAGCAAGGAATAGTAAGTTGATCCACCCATTTACCAGAATACGTGGATGACTACGTCAGCCTAAGCTACACTTAATTTTTTTGTTACCGTAACTTACCTACTGTATGATTTTTTAAAAGGTCTTATTTAACTTGACCTGTTTGTTGCAGTTATTGGGTCAAATTTTATAAGTTCATTTTGAGCCAACTCCAGTTGTCGGATGACATGGAATTGAAATGAAATTTGCAATATGCAACTTTGTAAGTTGGATGACATGACAACGCAGATACAATCAGCAAAGAAAACTGCATTTTTGAACAAAAACTTACTACAGATCGATTTCTAGACCCAATAAACCTCTTGCCTTATTTTGTCGAAAGTAGTCGAAACGTAATTCTCAAGACGGTGGCCAGGTCACGTGGCATACAACTTTTATTTTTTGCTCGGTTAATACTAGCAATAGGGGCTGTTTCACCATCTATTGATTAGTGTTAAATGACGGTTAAATGTGGTGCCGTCGCCGTCTATTCGAACAAAATAAAAGAGACGGCATGACATTTAACCGTCAGTTAACACTTATCAATGGATGATGAAACAGCCCCTTAATCTAAACTATGTTTTATTACTCTTTCCAATATTTTCACTGCTGTACGTAGTTATGTAGATACCTACTACGTAAGAACGTTAGATGTAAGCATTTTACATAAATAGGTAGTTTGATTGAGAAAGAATGTCCTACTGAAATCATTAGAAACAAAAATGACTTAGCTTGTTTTTTTAACGATTCTTTCATAGTCCGCCGATGAATGTTAATTGTTACATTTTTATATTTCAAATAAATTCTTTATTCTTTATTATTCTTTCTTTATAATGCTTACGAATACCGCATGTTTACAAACGTAGGAAGAAATGCCATTGGCCTTTGTAATTAACAGTGAGCATATAATTAAAAATGCATTCCGCTGAATGTTTACCACCATACTTTTATATTCGATTGATAATTTTGCACTTGGGTCATAATTGAAGTTGATTATTAATTTGTATGTGGCGTATCACCGTTTTTTGTTTTAATATCATTGTAATAAGTACCTACTAGTAAGCATTAATTTTGATTTCTTTTCTCTATTTTTTTCTTCCAAAGCCTTGTTATTTTTATAAGCTTTTAATTTTAACTTACCTACTCTGTGTTTATGTGGGGTTAACAAATATTTGAAATCGACGTTGACCCACTTTTCGTGGTCTAACTGACTTGAAATTTGGAAAACGTGTGAGCTTAGCTAACGTAGATTAGCCATAAAAGCATAACGTACCTATTCGATTTTTTTTTACAAAAAAATATTTTATTTGCTAAGCTAGTATGATGGCACAGATGACACAGCAATATGTCGACGCTTGAAAGGAGAAATTGACAAAGCGACATTTTTTTAAGATAGTGATTTATATACATATTTTGAATCAGTAAAATTTATGTATAACGTATAAGTCACTAGCTTAAAAAAAATGTCGCTTACCTAGTCAATTTCTCCTTTCAAGCGTCTTATAGAAATCTATTCTAGATACTCATTATTATATAGCATCCAGCAAAGTTCACAGTTTCCAGTGCTGTAAACATATCCATCAATTTTATAAATTCTCTGCCGCTGCCTCTCCTCACCTGCGCATGTAACGCGATGTTTTATTCAGACGCCGACTCGTTAGTGTGGGGCATTGTGGCCGCTAAACAAACCGTAGCGCACCTCCGGTGCATGCTTGATTTTTATAGTCAAATCACTGTAGCAACTCAGTAGCTACTACTGAGTACAAGTAGAGTATCCGCGAGTACTAGCTCTACTACTCGCGGATACTCTACTTTTTTTTATGGTATTTGCCCCCAAACGAGCAGACGGATCGCCTGATGGTGAGCGATTACCGTCGCCCATGAACACCTGCAACACCACTTACAACGTAACACACACACACATTACTTGCAACGTAATATGCCATGACTGTGACTGTTTCGGCATATTGTCATCACCAGCAGCAGCTCCAGTTTAATATATATTAGTGTTTCGTTACTAAGTGTGCACTCAGTGCCACGAATAGAGATAGATGGAGAAGTCTTGCAAAAGCCTCAATTATCCTACAAGGCTGGTTGTCGGTAGGCCTCCAACGAGTTGGACTGACGACTTGGTGATCGCGGGATCATGGTGGACGCGGAAAGCACAAGACCGGTCTGAGTGGAGAGCCTTGGGGGAGGCCTATGTCCAGCAGTGGACGTTTTTTGGCTGACATGATGATGATGATGATGATCCTACAAGATAATCCATGACCACGACTAGTCCGCCAGGAGTGTACGACTAAAAGGAAGCGTCCCTAATTATTACGTTTCAAAACTCAATATAATATTTCAATTCCATACCGTAGATTTAAAAAAAAATCTAGTATTCCAGGCGTTCCAGAGCCAGCTTGTAATAATTATATATTTGATTATATTTTCATTTTAAAGCCCGATATAAACAAAACGCTTTCTACACTCACGCGTATGGTCCAACGACTCGTAAAATGATCAACTAATTACACACAACAGCAGGTAATTTGCGTATTCCGGTTGTGACGGTCAGCGATCGCCATCTGCTAAATAACTGCCATTATTATGAAAGTTTTGATCTGTGTCACTTACACTCACGAATTGAAAATTCCGCCAGCCTATTATGAGTTAGGATAGTAATTTGCATAGGTTTTTATGTCAAACGGAAACATGTTGAAAAAATAAATAAATGAATATCATGGGACACTTGACACCAATTGACCTAGTCCCAAATTAAGCATAGCTTGTACTGTGGATATTAGGCAACGGATAAACATACTTATACAGATAAATAGTTTAGTTTAGTTTATTTATTCATTCAATACATCATTACATTATAATTTACATAAGTTACTGCTCGGGTGGCCAAACATCTCGTGTCATTATGGTTCATTTTAGTCCCTGTTGAACAATCTACTATTTTATTTGTCTACTACTAAAACAAACACGAGTATCTTGCTCTCTGTTAAAAAGTGGCAGAAAAATGTACAATTAGACTCAGGCTAAAGTGGTAAAGTGCTTCGAGGTTAAATACATCACAGGTGCTTAAATAAATTACTAGAGGTCCTTTTCCCGATTAAGTAGAGACAATGAACTCTCTTTATTGTCTGGACTAGCATACTTATTTAATGTTTCAGGTCTCAGGTTATACGAGGACGAAATAATTTACGTAGGTAGCAAACCTACACTGCAAAAGTTGTTGCGCAAACTTTCCGCTAGAGGCGCTGTCCGTGTTTCCATACAAATTGAGATTTTAACGCGAACGCGATCGAAACGTATTTTGTGAACGGGAAAATACACTAAGCATACTGTCCCAGGATAGGTGTTTATATTATTAAATCTTACAAGTTAAAAGTTTCTCACTGATTATAATTAGGTTTAGAACAACTTGGGTACTACCGTTTAGAACTACACCTTACTACATATTTTTAAAGGAATACTGTACTTGACTCATTTTAATTTATTGAAAAAAAATCTTATTAAATTAACCCTGCTGACAATTTACCACACAGTGATTGTCGAATTGACCGGAGCAGCTGAGTCCTTTTGTACTTCCCTTAACCCTGTACCGGCGTAAATTACCTACATCCATCTGGCTTAATACTTCCGATCATTATGATACGAATTACGTTTATTGTTGCATCTGTTTTACGACAATTTATTTTAATGTTAGATTTGATATTGAAAGGGTTCAACTAATTCTGCCATTACATATTAGTTTCACTTATAACAGCGTGAAGGCCAGTACGTTTGGAAGTTTTTAAATGGCCAAAAATACAGAAACAATGTCAAATTAGTGCGGCATTTGTTCTGGTTGTAATTTTGACGAAGAGTATTTTGACAAAGAACTTGAATGTAGTAAAAGCAAGACCCTTGAGATGAGAATACGCCTAGCCGAACAATCACAGGTACGAAACAGCTGACACAGTTTTCATCAGAATTTTGCAGGTGGCAGGACCTCGTGCAAAGTCCGCCCGGATTGCTACCACCATCTTGCTCGCTAATCCTGCCGTGAAGCAGCAGTCCTTGCACTGTTGTGTTTCGGCGTGGAGAGTAAGACAGCCGGTGAAATTACTTGCACTTGAGGTATCCCATCTCAGGCCTCTAGGTTGGCAACGCATCTGCACTCCCCCTGGTGTTGCAGGTGTCTATGAGCGGTGGTGATCTCTCACCATCAGGAGATCCACGTGCTCGTTTGCCATCCAATCGAATAAAAGAAAAAGAATCATGATCATCATATTAGCCATAGAAAGTCCAATGTTGGGCGCAGGCCTCCCTAAACTCCAGTTGCTTCAGTTAGAAGCGGCTTGCATCTACTGTGCACCTGTGGCTTTAACCAGGTCATCTGTCTCTCTCGTTGGTGGACATCCTACGCTGCGCTTGCAGATTTGCGGACTACATTCGAGTACTTTTCGACCTCGACAACCATCTGTTCTCCGTGTACATAGCCTGCCCACTGCCACTTCAACGAGCTTATTCGCTTGGCTATGTCATTGATCCTCATTTTCATCAAAATGCGTTTGACTTTTATGATCAACTAGCTTTTTCCCGCGGCGCGCGGCTCCGCCCGCGTGGTATTCGTTTATCGCGCGCTGTTCCCTCGGGAACTGTGCATTTTTCCGGAATAAAGAGTAAAAAGTAGCCTATGTCACTCTCGGGACCATAAACTATCTCTATGCCAAAAATCACGATGAGAGCCGTTCGATGATGAAAAACAAACAAATTCAGTTTCAAGTATTACAGATCCTGAATAACTTCCGTAACATACAAAAGCCTTAATTATTTATCAAAGAATCTTTGCAATCAACTCAATAATGTTATTACATAACCATTAAATAAAGATGGCTCTCCACAAAACCTAAAAGCCTCTCGATCCCATTGAAACCGTCAATCGACCACGTTACATCAGATCCCAGTCATGTTCAGAATTACAAAATTGATTTCAATAGAAAGTCATTTTAATTAAGTATCAATGGCACTTATTATGGTGACCTTGTCATGACACAAAACGGTAGCCGAGGTACAATGAGCTAATCATACGGTGCCAAGATTTACGTAATGATGGACACACGGGCTGCTAGTTTGAAGAGCTTATTCAATTAGAAAAAGTGCCTACGAACTTAGTAAGCTAATGCTATAAATGCGAAAGTGTGTGTGTTTGTGTATTTGTATGTTTGTGTGTTTGTAGTTGTGGGAAACAGGTGGATGCAAGTGGCGAGTTGTCGTTCATTATGGCGTTCTAAGGGGGAGGCCTTTGTCCAGCAGTGGACGTCTTCCGGCTGATGATGATGATGTTTGTCCGTCTTTCACGTCAAAACGGAGCGACGGATCGACGTTATTTTTGGCAAAGAGATAGTTTATGGGCCCGATGGTGATATAGGCTACTTGTATCCAGGAAAAATGCACAGTTCCCGAGAGAAGAGAGCGCGATAGCCAAAATCCACTCGGACGAAGCCGCCAGCAAAAGCTTGTTATTGAATATTTTAAAATTATCATTATTCAAAACGAACTTTTTGTTTAATGTACTTTTTGCTACCGGCACTTTAATTAATTTAATTAATCAAAACAATTGTGTAATAAAATTACACAATTATTTTGATTAAAATTCAACTTGCTAAATAAACACAAATAAAATGATAAACTTAAATGACATGAATGCGTAAAGCATGTAAAAATGTACAGTCTGGTTGTGTGTTTTGATACATCACACCCAAAAACGGTAATAAAAGGGTAAATTTTATCATTGTAGCAGTTCTACATAATCTGACAAGATCATTGCATCGAAGCAAAATTGACTACTTTATTACTTAATCAAAATCCCTACTAATATTATAAATGCGAAAGTAACTCTGTATGTCTGTCTGTCTTTCTGTCCATCTGTCTGTCTGTCTGTCTGTTACGCTTTCATGTCGAAACCACTGAACCGATTTTGATGAAATTTGGTACATAGGTAGTTTGAATCCCAAGGATCAACATAGGATGCCTTTTATTCCGGTAGAAGGCGCCACCGCGCGATAACCTAGATCCGCGCAAACGAAGTCGCGGGCATAAGCTAGTATGGCATAATTATGAGGACGACCATTTTGATAGCAATGTTATAACAGAATAGGTACTATGGTCACTACTTGACAAAATTCTTTATTTTCTCGCCATTTTAAATTACGCGTCTGCCGCAAAATTGGCCAAATGTGCTTAACCTCCTCGCGTCCTCGCGTACTTTATAAAGGACTCATTAACACTAAGAATAACGGTCGAATGTTCTTTATGAAGTACAATCTATTCATTGAATAAAAAATTCGAAGAATTTTGAAATAAAATCAAAAATAACAAAACAGGTCAACCACGTCCAAGGTCTTAAACGCTAAGTTTGTTAAAAAACGCCAGGACTTAGAGGTATATTATATATTGCTGTTATATTTCATTTGAATGATTGCTCGATTCACTATCACACCGTATGTATACAGATTAGAGCGTTAGAAATATAGATGAATGGCCCCGCCTATTCACGTGCGGTATTTCAATATTATCGCGAACCTTGTCAGGTGAACAATAGACCTAAAGCCATAAGATGAAGTACAAGAGGTTACTCGGAACCCGCATTTGTTTGTGATCAACTAAAATGGAGTCACTTTTAACTGGAGTCGGCTTCTTATTTTTGCATTATATTTGTTATACCAGTTTATGGGATGCTAGTTATATGGGCACAGAGACGCGTCTCTCTTGTGTAGTCTAGTGGCCAGCTTGATAATCAGTCAATAGGATTCGTCACTCGGATCTGCCTTTCTTATGCACGAAGTTGTCTTGCCGTTCCACTGACGCTTATATTATTTATTATGAGAGTAAGAGGGAGATACGATACGAACTTAGATTTTCGAATTTCGTACTAGCCCTCTTGATGTAGTGCATAACGTGCATATACTTTGCCTTAATCTGATTACCTGCCGCGTACTCTTCCACGCTCAACCTTGACTTGCACCATGAGACGTTCTATCTAAATAAACACCAGGTAACTTACATCTTAACCGTGTTTAGCTTGACATTTCGAGCTAATCCGTAGTCCTTCCTCCCGAAGCACTCGCCACAGCGACTGCTATAAAACGAGTACTGTGTGCTCCGGCAGGAAGAGCTACGAATCAGCCCAAAACATGGCGAGCTAAACTCGTTTTAAGGTGTGAGTTACCCTATGTTTATTTCACAATATAGTTCAACATGAAACGTGATCAATAGATTGACAAAAAGTTGCAGAGGTGGAAACCCATGGGCGTAACTTCTGTAATAAGTGCTTTGTAGCCTAAGGTGACAAAGTTAGTTCAGTTATGAGATATTGACACACATAAACCGCGTTCTAAATTTTCTATACACTTGTCACTTGTTTAACGATTGTTAACGTTACCGCTTTTTATTTCACGGTATTGACTATCTACTGCTTACCGACGTTGACCGATGGGATCTGGAAGTATGTCAAGGTCCTCTTTTGTTTAATTTGATGGGAAACGCTTGGACCTTCACTTTTAGTATGACTTTTAGGAATCGAGAGCAAACAAGTGGTTGACATTGGTTCTCAGGAGTAGTTACTATTTTAAGATTGCATTCAGTTTATAATCACAGATGAAACAGTATTTAACAGTAACTATTTCTAATTTTATAAGTACTTCACCATACTTCACTTTTTGTACAATAAAGAGTCTAAACAAACACTTGTCTTCATGTGCTATATATACGCGCAGTATCAAGGTAGGCTTTGCTTATTTCGGGACTAGGTCAATTGAGAATGGAAATGAGAGTGAGAACGTTTTCCTGTGTAACTGTGTACATAGGATAAAGAAAATTAATTGGATTGGTGAACGTCCTGTGTTATTTATTATTTATTTAAATAATAATACTTGTATATCTTAAAAATTAAATTATTTTTCTCAACTAAACTATATATGTAGCTACCTAAATACTGCAGATGTTTTGACATTTAATCATTCAAATCAAAATTTGTATACAGACTAAATTGATAGTTTAAATATGATTTATTCTTACATACAAAATAATTGAGAATAAATAAATAATAAATAATTAAATATCATGGGACACTTGACATCAATTTGACCTAGTCCCAAACTAAGCAAAGCTTACTATGGATACTAGGCAACGGATAAACATACTTATATAAATAAATACTTACTTAAATACATATTAAACATCCAAGATCCAAGAACAAACATTCGCGTTATTCACACAAGTATCTTCCCCGGTCGGGAATCGAACCCGGGATCTCAAACTTCGTAGTCAGGTTCTCTAACCACTTGGCCATCCGATCGTCGAATAATTTGCTTTTATGCCTTGGACTCGTGATTTTTTTAAACAAAATAATGAATTCCCTATCTACGAGTGGCTATTAAGCCACGACTGAATAAATAGGATATTAAGCTGGAGATAATGAGTTACATTTTAAGTTTTTTTCAGAGTTTTTTTTCTTAATCTTTTTTTTTGTAAAATATTTAAGAAGGCTTAATCTGTATTATAGGTTTTGTACAATGTCACAGAAATGTCTGTGTACGAATTGCACTTGGCTAGTTTTTGTAAAGACTGATACTTTTGTTTTCATTTACTTATTGCCGCTAGCCCCTTATACCGGGATGAATAAATTGCCTACAATGGAAGCAATAAAAGCACACCACATTAATAAACATGATGTGCGATATTTTGCTGGCGCAGATTAAACAGATATCCTCTATGAGACCTCCGGGAGGCGTTTAACCAACTAAGTTTTGGCAAAGAGTATTAGACTTCAAAAATGCAGATTGGACAATCCTTACATTGCGGTACATAATCTGTTCATATTTATTAATTTCTCAGAAATTGGTTGTCTGGAAGAGATCGCTTTTTAGCGATAAGACGCCTATTGTCTATCTGATCAATAAAGAATATTTGTATTGTACATCTGTTATAAGACTAGGAACACGTTCGTAATGAAACGCGGAAAATAGTACACTTTAGGAGTAATGTGTTAATGTCGCTTTTGGGATGAAGTACAGACAGAGATAAAGGGGAAAAAAGAGATACAGAATGAGAGAGAGAGAGAGAGAGAGCGATTCTTTAATCGCTATCCCACGGGAATTATGCAGATTTTCGAGGATAGAGAGACAGAAAGAAAAACATTTCTTTATACATATTGGGTACACATAAAAATACATTAGATGGAGAGAATTAAAAATAACGAATCGAATAGTATAAAGTGAGCCCCACTCAGCATAATGTTACGGCAAGCCGCAACGCTGTTTTTCAGTGGGACCCATTTAAAAACTAAAACATATAATAAATACAACACAATAGGAATAAAAATAATAAAAATAGGATAAAAATTTAATCGTGGTATATGCGTGAAGAGGTATCAGACAGACTGACAGATACTTATTATATGAGTAAGGATAATTCGTATATTTTTTTGAAAATATAAATAGTTAGAGATACACCAAGCAGGGCCAAACATAATCACATTTGTACATATTAGTATTAATATTCTTTGCCAGATGTTGCCAACATCTGGATTAGATCTTCCATAGCCGTAGAAGATAAAACGGCAGGAACAAGTTACAAGCAATTGTGTTGATTATCAAGGGCGACATTACATTTACATGTCGGAACACATAAAAAAGTTTCTGGTCCGCTGCTAAAGAAAATTAAATTGGTAAGTACCGGAGCAGAGGTAGGGATAATTTAATATCTTTTAGGTTGTTTTATTGTTTTATAGGCGTCTGGAATGACCCAGTGTGCATTTTAGATGATTAAAGGTTACTTGGCGCTATATTCATTCTTTAGTAACGGTTTTACCGCAATATGGATGTAGACAAAGACACTATTGCTTTTTATTTAGTCTTTCGGTTTATAAACATAATTAATTTAATATGTTTGACTTTTTCCCGTTAACTGAAGGAAACTAACATTTTGATATATTTGTAGTATATTTTCCTAGCTTTAAATTTAACTTGCAACGATCATAATGTACCTAAATTTGTCGTGGTTTCAAAATTGGCGTATTACTTTTCGACTATATTCTGGTCAAGCTCAAATTTGGCATAATTATGCGAGTTAATAATCTAATAGTAACGAAACTTTGGTAATCTAGCCTATATCATCATCATCATCATCTTCATCATCATCATATCAGCTGTAGGTTATAGGTGTTGGACATAGGCCTCAACTATAAAACTCCATTTTCTTCGGTTGGAAGCTTCCTGCGTCCACTATGAAGCCTGCTTTAACCAGATCTTTCGTCCATCCTGTTGATGTCTCGTTGGTTTCGTTGGACGCCTTATAGCCAGTATCGTCTCTCTTAAACTCTTCAGTGATTCATGGCATCGGCAAAAAGTACAGTCAGCTGAACCAGCTTCCATTAAAAAAAGTTTGGAACGAAGAGTTTAGCTTGGATAGTTTTAAATGAGATAGTAAGAATTTTAACAATGCGTTGCGATCACGAGAATTTCACAAACTAATTAAGTTTATGATTTTAATTCGGATTTCGTTCCGTTTCGAGTACCTTTGATTTTAGAGAAGCTTGATATTTCGCCACAGTTTTATTAATTTTATGTTAATTTGCATTAATTGCGATACCTTTTAGTGCCTAAAGTGAACTAGTTAAATACCCAATCTTGAAACAGTAGAATGAAAGACTAAAAATACCCACGTACTTTTCAAATACGTGTACCTAAAGTCGTAACATTTTAAGTACTGAAAAAAACATAAAACAAAGTAAATGCGAGGTTTGCAGTAAAATGTTATCGTTGCTGAAGCTACTGAAAATTTTAAGTTTGATACTTTACATAAATACGTATTTAAGGTGTAGTTATAAGGCGTTGAGTGTCTATTATGTTAGATAGGTACAAATTTTGTTCTAAAGTTGACCAAGTACTATTGCTTAGCTTGTAATTTTTTCTCTGTGTATCTGTTTTCTGTATCGCTTACTTTTTCTGTTGTTCAATAAAGAGTCTTTGTATTTATTTTACTGTGTATAATCAATTTTTACGGTTTGGCTCTGGTATCTCTTACTCCTTGACATTTTGATATTGACTTCAACAATGATGTCGTCGTTGATACCAAGAAAAAAACAAATTATTAAATAGATTTCTGCGATAATCTATCGAAAATATTTGCCTCAAGGATTTTTTGATATTCGCTGTTGGCAAAGAAGTACGCGCGGGCCATGCTTTGGATAGCCATATCCTGACTTTTGTCAAACCAAGTCTGTTCATACCTAATTACGTAGATAATGAAATCAAAATGAAATGAAAAGAAAATGAAATTAAAATAAAATGAAATGAAATATTTTTTTATTTATCAACATGTAAAAACAACTAAACAAATATAAACAACCAAATAACAAATAGTCAACATTGCTAAATTAAAATAATGCAACAATGAGAAGCAATCCGTATCCCAGAAATATTTTTCATGTGTAGGTATTTCTTCTAAAGCATAACATTACGAATGGTGTCACCATTAAGGTATAAAGACAATTAAGCACAAGCAGTTAAATATCGTAGTAAAATAAAGCCACAAATTAAACTCGTGAGCGAAACTACAGGCAGGCGCTAGTTAAAAATATATTTTTAACTCAACAGAATTTCCGTGTTTATGTTCCTGGCCCGCTATCACCGGTTATTTGAGAGCCCTCCTTTAAAAGGTTGGACTTTCTTAGAGAGTTTAACTTACGTTGGAGAATTTCCGTGAGAGCATGCTTAATTTGTTCGTTTCTCGAGGCGGTAGCACCCCATTGTTTAAGAGAACAACCTTATTATAACTTTACGAAGCGCTGTTTCTGGTTTATGGTATTTTTGGATGGAATTAATTGGACAAATTGAATGTCAGTTTATAAAAGAACGTGTTCACACCTTTGCATTAGGATTTCACAGCTGTGATTCCTTCGTATTGTACAACTGCGCTCTTGTATATAAGGTGAGGCTTTAAATACCTGGGCTACAGATCTTCACTCAGCTTTTTCGCGTTGAAGCAATTTCTAAGTAATTTTACGAGGAAAGAATTACTTTTTACCACTTCGAAAGGCAAAATTTTGTCACCATCAAAAATGTCCTCTTCCATTTACTAGTTATGTATCTACAGTGTTGATTTTTAGTGACGCAATGTGTTTTGAAATATTCCTTTTTTTAATACAATAATTTTTGCTGACTATAACACTACTTTTCGTTGATCGTTCTTTCGTGATCTTCGAAATTGCTTAGCTATCCTTAGGTACCAAATTTTGAGACAGCTTAGTAATGTTGTACACTTAGCGCAATATTAACAGTAATCTGTTAAATGTAACCGGTACAAACCTTGAAAGTTCATTACAGGTAAGTGCCAATGAAACCCATAGCAAATTAAGTAGCAATCGCCGCCTGACCATGTTCATATTAAGAGTATTGGTGAATCAACTATTTTAACTACCGACACTTTGGGCGTCCCCTGCGTTACCAAAATTGTCTCTGGTGCTACCAAAAAATCGTACTTACAACAAGATATTTCACGGTTTAACAGGGTGAACTTACGTAGGACGGCATGGATTCAAGTATACCATCAATTAAATTACAGAAAAAACATGTTTACTTACAAAAATCTGCAATTGTTTGAAAAATATCGCGGACAGATTAGTGTCGGTAAAAAAGTTGATTGGCCCATATATAAACTTTGTTATTGTAGTAAATTTTTGATTTTATGACAGTCATATCGATTATTTTATGACACATGTACCAACATTTCATTTCATCTTCTCCACCAACTTACCCAATTGCATTTTACACCATTACACAACTTCAAACTCGACTTTCTCCACAAAATTCCGCGCCCTCGATTCTACAATTCATATTTTTTGTCCCAAAACAACACCTATTAAATCTAATTTTAGTGTTATACCGTCCTCCAAAAGCATATGTCTTAATGCGTACACAGTGCAGAGGTACAGTCACCACACGGGATTGTTGAGCCAGTTGCATACGTTCGCAATTTAGTCGTGTGATACAAAACACACTGACACTGACATTAAGGCATAAACAAAACTGATTATGCGACTAAATTAGGAAAGTATGCAACTGGCTCAACAATCCCGTGTGGTGACTGTACCGCCGCGGGCGCACATTTTTCTAAGTGCGTGCTTCGCCCAGAGACCCCAGAGGGACAATTTACTTCATACACTTATGAGTAACTGGTGTGATTGGTGTTGTGGTTAGTTAACAATGATTACAAGTTATCGGCATTATGGGTGCACGATACCGGACTGTAATGGACACTTGAAATATGATGTTAATGGCGTTTGCTGGGACACTGGACGTTCCATATTTGTGGGAATTACACTACTAGTTAAGTTACAGAGTACACAAGTAGTAAATAACATTGCAAATCTTGTTGCATGTTTTTAACAGATTTTGCTCGAGTTCGGTTTATTTTGTGGCAGGAAAAAATATTGCGATTGGTAAATTATGATTAAATAAAATAAAATAAATAAATAAATATCATGGGACACTTGACACCAATTGACCTAGTCCCAAATTAAGCAAAGCTTGTACGATGGACACTAGGCAACGGATTAAGAACGAATTAAATTAATTACGTATTCTTTAATTTGTAAGCACAATGCAAAACAAATTATGTAATCAATTAAAATTTTACTTGAAAAACTCATCTCATCGACGTCTATTGGTATTCAAAGTAGGTAGCCGTCAAAATTCTAATATGAATTTCCGGTTAATTTTTTTTCTATTTTTTTTTGTCACAAATAGAATGAAAAAGAAAAATACGTACTATACATTTTTCGGCACTAAAAATATTAATGTACAACAGCTATTACTTAACTCTTCAATAAGTGAACTTCACTCACAATTTTTGTAAATACCCTTACAAAGCTCAGCTATGTTTACAATCTTAAAAACCTGTACTAAAAAGGAAGCAGCATTGAATAGAGGCATGCTCGTAATCCAATATGGGTCGTGTCCCGACCAAATCGACTAAAAACGTCAGTGAAATCACTAATCCGACCTAATTTTGAACGCTATACATCATGTGAATAACGACTGCAGGACGTTAACTCGAAATCTTAATATGGTGCGTTTTAAAGCTTCTGCGCCAGTGCATTTGGTGAGCGTCGCCTTTTCGAAACGTCATCCATGGGTATAAATTAATTTTAAATTTATATATTTAACCATATGTCTTTTTACATATTGAACTAACTTTTTGCTTTCATTCTTTGCAAATTTCCAACAGGTTAAGTCATATCCTATAGACATTGAAGAAGATAACCAGGATACTGCTGAAAATGATTTCATTTATCTACGTACTCGTAAATAACATTAGGAAGTTTTCTATGCCGAGCCGGAAGTAATTAATATTATCTATACATATTTTTATATTGAATTAGTTAAAAGATTTTTGTAAATATAAATATGTTGCTAAGCGTGCTTTTTTAGATGGAGACCTTGACTATCCACGATAATAGACAAAATAACTCGTATAAGCTATTTTGAATAAAATATAAAAGCACTGGTTTTGGTTGGTAAAACAAAAAAAGCTCGTTTTGAAGCAGTTATTAAAATTATCTTCACAACTTTGTTTAAAAACGTGACTTCGATAAAATAGCATCAAAAGAGACAAATAGCACAAATAACTGTACAACAACCTACCTAAGCTAAAATCTTTACTAATATTGTAAATACGAAACTAAAGGTTTTAGTTTGAAGAAGTAACGGACAGAAGGAGTTACTTTAATAATATTAGTAGGGCCACTTAAAAGCAACGATCCTTAAATCGTAAATTACTTGACGTCATGTAAGCGAAACGCTGACAAATGACATGTGTGTTACTCCTGCGTTTATTTTTAGAATCATACGACGAAATCAGAGAGCGGGAGACGGCGAGCTCTATTGAAGAGTTTAGACAATACGTCTGTGGAGCATTGGAACGCGAGCATTTGGGGACCAAGGTTATATAGAAAACAATAGGGTTGACGACTGGGTTAAAGATATATCATTCTATTTAGTCCGACAGTTAGATTATGGAAAATTATGGGACACTTATTTTTTGATTTATAAATAAGTAACAGTAAAAAACTAAAAAGTATTTATTCACTCCACCACAAAGTATAATACAGAGGCAGTAAGAAAAACACGACCTTAAACTATAGCTGGTAGACTTATGCGGTGAAGACTGGTGCCCGTACTAGGGGAAACCTGTATGTCGGGTCACCAGGTCTCCAATCCTCAGATGCCCACAACCTCAGATATAACCTAAAGTTAAATTCAAGACCTACCTAAGAAATTGCACAACTAAACTGTAAATAAATAAATAATTAAACTATAAATTGCACAATTAAACTATAGATAAAACCTGAAGTTAAATTCTAGGTAGGTAGGAGTTGCACAATTAAACTATAAATTTATTACTAAAAGAGAAATAATTTTGATGCTGATGATTTAAACAACAGAAATATTATTAAAGAACGAGAGTGTATGTGAGTGTGTGTGTGTGTGTGTCTGTTTATCTATTTATTAATAATCGACAAAGGTATAAATCATCAGTGGGGGCTTGCGACCTTCCACTCGCTTCACTTCGGCACTGTATCCTCGTAATTTTTAGTTTGTCAAAGAAAAGAAAAAAATATGTGCATTTTTTTTTAATTATCCACCTGACAAAAAAATAATTTCCGTTTGTTTGTTCGTCTTATTCCTTCAAAATACTTAATTTTTGAGGCAATCAACCTTCATTCCATTCTAACCTTCAGTTTAACACTGATTACCTGCTGCCATATTAAACGGGACCATTTGTTACGTAGTTATTGTTACGAAATTTAATACAAATTAACTGTCATTATTTATACACCGTAATTCATGTTTAGAGTATAATCAACGTAATTGGTCTAATAAAGACATGATTTTGTTCCTAACGCAATGGTTTTTATTATCAAAACAATACACCGTTCAATCTTGACCTCTCCGAGGCCAAAATGGTCCAACGAATGCTTAAGCGTCAGTAGTCCAAGTTATGCTGGTCGTTTCAATTATTTTTAGTCTAGCTGCGGGCTAAATCCCATGATTGTGTTAAGCAAAGAAACTTCGTAGTTATTACCTTGGAAATGTTAATACAAGTGCACGCGTTGTTCCCAACATTATCGAACACACAAGCTTATTTTTGCTGACTGTACTTTTCGCATACCACAAATCAAGTTGATGCCATTAACCGTTGAAGAGTTCCGTCCTGCGGAGACGATCCTGGCTGGACTACCAGGATGTCACTAGCAGATTATTGTATTGTCACGTAATATATAGGTATAAGTATACCAAATTTCCAGGCATTACAACTGAAAATTGGTCGAATTTAACTTGCAAGATTTGATTACAGACAGACAGACAACGGGTGAAACTAAATAAAAGCTTGTAACAAGTTATTGACCTGATAACCAAATTAAAGGTAGTCTAATAATATAAATGCTCTGACTGTGACGAAGACTTTCTGAGTTTGAATTGTGGTATATAGGCAGATATTGTATAAAAATTGTGAAGTATCTAACTTACTGAACAAAATGGGTTAAGTTCGATTTGGACTAGCACAAGAAAGTTTATGTAACCGAAACCACAGTACCATTGCTATTATAAAGATCGTTTCTTGTCCAATTTAGCTTAATTTCTGGTTGTTAAGCATTTCGCGCGCAGTGCGCATAATACCTAGTACTTAATCTATGAAAATTTCGAGTTAGTACTCGTATCTGTCATGCTAATTACTGTTCAAAGGTTAAAAACCTATGACAGAAGGATAATCAGATGTTAGAAGGGTAAGTAAGAGCAACGAAAGAGGATTTTAATTATACACAGTGTATGTATGGTTGAAGAGAGCAGGATAGTTGTGAATATCCTTAATAATAAACACATTGTTGCACCCAAAACTTTGATTTGATTTTTACCTGCAGCTAGCGCTACCCTGTGTGGAAATTTCATTGCAATTTTTGGAGCTTTTGCGTATCCCTAAAAAACGTTAGTTATTTAATAGTATTTAGGCAAAATTAAATGATATAGTAACGGATAACTCACGTCTTAAATCGAGTTTAGCTCGACATTTTTCGGACTATTTCGTAGCCCTTCTTCGTAAGAATATCATTTAATATGAGTGAATCTCACGGTAGTTTCATGTTCATTTAGGCAAAATGTCTATTTTGTATTGTGGTTGCATTAGTATGAGTAATTTATCGGATAAAATTAAATTAATAACTGTATTCTGATTTTCGACGAAATTTCATGCCATATTTGCGACAGAAAAGTATCGATGCTCCATAATCGCTTTATAACAACGCCGTTTATGCATATTTCATGCAGTTTATTTAAGCCCTCAGGCAAGCATAATGATATTTCGGAGTTGTAACTAGCTTAATCCGACCAAAAGAGCTTTATGACACAGATAATAGAGCTTATATTTGAATACAGGCTGTATAAAAGTCAGATGCTGGCAGTATGCTCTCAGGAAGCTGTGATTTTCTGAGAATAGACGCATTATCCGAGTTTTAAAGCTGTTTTCAAGTGTTCTCAAACATTTTGTTTTTAAAATTGAATTAATTAGTATAAATATTTGTCTTGTAATTATTTTTGTGGTTTTTTTCGTAGTCATTTTTCGTTTATACATTTTTACTTGCAGTCTTTTTTCTTTGTTGAGATAAAATGTCATAAGCACTTCATATTTCATTTGTTTTTTTATTTTTACTGATCGGATTGACTTGAAATTTAATGTAGGTTATGTAGTTAGGGTGACACTTACACGTTTGATCAGCTAAAAGTGCCGCCAGAGAAAAAGATTCCATTAAAAAGAAGTCATGACACAGTTATACATTTAAAAGTAACAAAAAACTGGCCAAGAGTGTGTCGGACACGCTCAAGATAGGGTTCCGTAGGCATTACGAAAAAATCAAGAAGATTAAAATGAAAATTTATTATTAGACAGACAGACAGACAAACGAAACATGGCGAAACTATAAGGGCTTAAGTACTGCGCTGTCCCGAAAGAACTAACTAGAACATGTTTTCGACCTTAATAATCTACCTACTACATAAAGAAATGTCAAAGCTCTTATGCTATGCAGAAGCTTTTAAAAATCTTCATTACATCTGTCCTCCATTTCTTTAAGAGCTTAATAAATTATTAATTAGACAAGCATTTTCTGAACTCTTTGGATTTCAAAAAGCGAGCTAAAAGGAATTAATGTGATTCGGGAACTTCACAAATAAATATTCAGAACGTACCTAATTCTGAATGCTTCTTCGTCCAATGAAAGGAAAATTATGTAGTACTTCTGCTAAACGAACGCTTGAACATCTGTTTAGCAGAGAAATTCACTTATTTTCTTTTTTTATGGACATTCGTTATTTACATTTTGTGGTTTCGTGGAATTTTTGGACGACGTTGAACCGGTGTGTTGTGCAAATTAATTTTTATCTACCCTCTTCCTAACAAAGGTACTTTTTGGGAATAATTTTTTGATACTTTCAAATTATATTGCTTAGGACTTAAGATGTTCAGGAAAAATAGAGAAAAAAATCTCCAGCTTTTCTTACTAGTTTTTCACTTTACAAAAGCCATCAGTGTCTAATTATAATTATTTCTTATGTCCTTCCCAAAGGAATGATGCAAGCACGAGGCTAAATGTAGGACATTGTGGCTTAAACATTTTAAGGCCCTAAGTATACTACACAATATTGTCAGTTTTAGCGGTCCATGCCCATTTCACATAAACGAAACCTACCTAGGATTACTTTGTTGTGCATCTGTCTGTCTGGCTGTCTGCCTGTAAGTCTATCCAGATCCTTTATCAAAGGAACCTGTGGAGGTATCAAGCTGTACCGTAAAGAGTTAATTGTATAATTAGTACCATCTACTCTACATAATTTAAATTGTTGTGTGAGATAGTTTATCTGCAAATTTCCAGAGATCTAAAATTTCCTTTTCAGACTAGATTATATTATTATGTGACCTAATAGCTAATAGTGGATCTACATGTCCCAATAATTGAAGAATTCGATTTCGACATCGACACTAAAAGTTGTGTGTGACTGTTTGTTACTCCTTCATGCTATAACGACTGGACGGATTTGGATGAAATTTGTTATGTAAATAGTTGGACTTTTATCCCGATATTCCCACGGGATCGGGATAAAATTTTGAAATCTCAACCGCTGGGTTTAGAGTCATGCAATTTGGCACAGTAATTTTTAGTTCAACGTTAATGAAATTCACGCTGTCGCTTTGGATTTTTTACGAGTATATGAAATCCATACTAATATTATAAATGTGAAAGTGTATTTGTATGTTTGTGAGTTTGTGTGTTTGTCCGTCTTTCACGCCGTAAAGGAGCGACGGATCGACGTGATTTTTGGCATAGAGATAGTTTATGGACCCGAGAGTGTCATAGGCTACTTTTTATCCCGGAAAAATGCACAGTTCCCCAGGGAACAGCGCGCACGTGGGTTGAGCCGCGGGAAAAAGCTAGTTATTGAAAAATCGGTAAACTCGACAAAGTAAGTAATCGTAAATCTACGTAAAGATAGTATTATAAACATATTAGTAAAAACATGTTCATATTGAACACGGAGTACAGCTAACGGAACATCGTTTACGAACACTTGTTTATAAAGAGTGAACTCTCACACCGCTTCACGCGTATAAAGGCAAGGTCACACCGTGAGTGATGTTGACGCGAGTCGCCTTTGACTCCGAGTCGCTCAAACGTCCGTCTGGCTCCAGGCGTGGGATGGAATATAGTGCGGACTATGCTTTAGTAATGATTATTTTTTTAAACGTTAGGAAAAAGTTTCAATGATACAATGCAATGTTTTTTTTTTTGGACCATTTAAATTTGGTTCAAATTTGTTTTCGAAAAAAATAATAATATGAAGAAGTTCACTTAATTTGGAACTTTTATTTTTTTGACCTTTTATGTAAAAACTAGCTTTAGCCTGCGGCTCCGCCCGCGTGGTATTCGGTTCGGAACTGTGCATTTATCGGGATAAAAAGTAGCCTATGTCACTCTCGGGCCCATAAACTATCTTTATGCCAAAAATCACGTCGATCCGTCGCTCCGTTACGGCGTGAAAGACGGACAAACACACTTTCGCATTTATAATATTAGTATGGATTAAATATAAAAATACAAACGTTGCTACAAATCACTGGCAACTATGTATAAAACGATTCCTTGCTTAAAGCAGAGACACAAAAAAAAAAACTATTTACAGAGACACTCAGTCTAGTCGAGAGAGAGTCTTCATCATGACCATACCATGAACCAACCAGCTTATCCAGTTTAGACCTGTCAAAAACTATAACCAATCCCTGCAAATGCAACTAAAACCAGAACCCACAGACGATAGTTAAGGCTATAAATACCGGCATCACCCGTCGAGACCGCCGCGCGGCATAATGATTCATTAAGTGCCTCCCCGGGATTACCTTTTTGTAATTGACTGATGATGCGATGGTATATCACTGCTTCTCTTTTATATGGCGGCGTCAAGGGATAAGAGGCGGCGGGGAACTAATTAGGTAGTCAGTCGAGTGTCTCATTTAAAAGGGGAATCTTACTCTTGAATAAGACAGGTACTTGGTCTTCAGCGATTTCTTATTAGATGTTATAACAATGATTAGTGTAGAAGAAAGAAAAAAACTACGAGTACTGTTTTTATAAACTTTAATAAGTAACGATGCTGTTAAAATATTTAAAAATACTTATTTTTAAGCACTCTTTTTTTGAATTGATTCGACAGTGAGAACATAATTTTGAAAATGAATGGTACGAAATGGTATTTTTTTTAAGTTTTATTTCGGTACGGATACCAAATATTATGTAGTTTAGGATAACTAGGTACTGCTATGAAAAATGTTTCATTGAAGACGAGGACTATAAATTATCTATTATTCTAGTTGAGTATTTAAATATGTATTGGAAAATTATGTAACAAAGCTTCTTCATTACTAATTTCATTGTAATTTTTTACCAAAAAAATCCTTCAATACAGCAGTAAAACTTGCTTATCTAAAATAAATACGTTAATTACTGATGTAGTAACAGTCGTTTATCAATCAAATTAACCAGACCCTAAAAAAAAAGATAAAGATTGTATTAACCGGAAATAAACAATAAAACGCATTTAAATGCTTGTAGTTCGGACCACACAAGTATTACTCCGTTCGTTGACCGTTCTTAGACGCACTATTATAAAAACATATGATAGAAATTGCAAAAACTCGCTCATAATAACGTGACACATGTTCATGATATTCACATATTATTAAGCTTTGAATTTATTTACTGATGCAAAAAGTTGTGGGTGCGATTTTGAAACAGATAAGAAGATAAAATTTCGTTAGTTCAGAATATAATTTAAAAGATAAAAAATATAGATAGAAAGCCGAGTCGTAGTACTAAGATCTCATACTATTACGTGTCAAACAATATAAGGTTTTGAGCTGCTGCAGTCAGCAGCTGCGTATAGTTATCAATTTGTGAGTTGTCAGGTGCGTGTAAAATAAAAAAATGTAAAATGTGTAAATTTTTGAGTTTTTTTTGGCAAATGACACCTACTTTGCAAATGCCTACTTTGTTAATAAAATTACACACATTATTTAATTGATAAGACCGCCTTTTATTTGCCATTCTTTTTGTGTTTTTGTTAAAATTACTGTATCTACCTACTGCTTCGTGGTGTGCAATAAAGAATAGCACTAGCTGCTGCCCGCGGCTTCCCTCCCGTTGTAATTTTTCTAAATTTTCTTTCATAAAAACCTTCTCCTGATAATAACGAACATAACAAAAAAAGAATTAGCAAAATCGTCTCGTCGTTCTCGAGTTTTGAGCTTAGCAACATATTTTAGGATTAATTTTTATTTATACAGATTTACTAGAATTCTTGACTCATCACGAATTATATTCACAAAAAAGTGGCATAGGTAAAGTGTATAAGGTTGAAAGTTATAAAAATGTCCATACTGGTAACATTCGAAACTAACAGCAAGGGAAGTTGTCAGCTAGTCCAATCATAACCGTGTTGCATATTGTAACAATTTAGAATTTGTTCTTTTTTTAATATTTATAAATGTTTTGTTTTCGAATATGAAAATTTGCCATTAAAATTTTGTCTAGGCAAAGTAATGGTGGAAGAAAACTAAGTACCTACGGTTTTTATTTATTCCATGCCAATCACTGTCAGTTTTATAAAACTATAGTCCTACCTTAAAAAATCAAGAAATAATTTCGTGCTTTACGATTATCATCACCAGGTCCCTAAAAATAAAAGTAAGTTGAGTAAAATTTGTATTACCACGACATTTCTTCAAAGACAGAAGCTATCGCAACGAAGTAAACTCAACACGTCATAACTTTCGTTTAGCACAATCCCGCCTACCAGATAAATCCATTAAAGTTGCTTCGAGCGTATAAATTGAAACATCAAATACGTTTAATCTGAACAACGTAATGCTTTTTATTTCACAAACGCGTGTGTTCTACGTATATGACGCAAGCCATTGTATTTTGAAAGTGCTCAGTGTGGCACTTGCTTTAAGTTACGTTTTAGAAATTCGCATGCTTAATATTCTTACTAACACATTATTGTTCCCTAACTCATGTGTCTACTTTTTCATACTAATAATTGGATAAAAATCTATAGATATTAGGCAAACGAGCAAGTGGGTCTCCTGGTGTTAAGAGATCACCACCGCCTATAAACATTTGCAACACCAGGGGTATTGCAGATGTGTTGCCAACCTAGAGGCTTAAGTTGGAATACCTCAAGTACCAGTAATTTCACCGGCTGTCTTACTCTCCGCGTCGAAACACAACAGTGCAAGCACTGCTGCTTCACGGCAGGATTAGCGAGCAAAATGGTGGTAGCAATCCGGGTGAACCTTGCACAAGGTCCTACCACCTGCAAAATGATATTATAAGATAGAGCACCGACTATTTTAGGTAGCCATCAACCAGCGGCCAAGATTGCGGGATGCGTTGAATCTGATGATCGAATTGATATTCGGGGACTTTAATAAATTTCCACTTTTGGTCAAATTAAACATTCAAACGGGACCGACTTGACAGGATAGATAAGGTTACGTCATTATGTCTTGGCGTTGCAGTGCCAGCCCACCTCTGGCTGCTCCATTCATCATCATCCCAGCCTATACACGTCCCACTGCTGGGCACAGGCGTCCTCTCAGAATGAGAGGGCTTGGGCCATAGTTCCCACGCGGGCCCAGTGCGGATTGGGAACTTCACACGCACCATTGAATTGCTTCCCAGGTTTGTGCAGGTTTCCTCACGATGTTTTCCTTCACCGCGAAGCTCGTGGTAAATTTCGAATGTAACTCCACACATGAATTTCGAAAAACTCAGAGGTGCGAGCCGGGATTTGAACCCACGACCCTCTGCTTGAGAGGCGATAGGTCAAACCACTAGGCCACCACGGCTGCTCCATTATCAGCATCATTCTGATATTACGGTATTTGCAATCCCAGGACTAGATACCTTATTATTTACTTATCTACTGAGTTGCTCGCGTGAAAAAAAAATGGCCATGAATTGCTCTTGTCTTGCGCTGCAATAGCGACGCAGTGTTTTTCTGGCAACCACAGTTGCCAGAAGCATTTCGCAAAAATATTTTTGGCAACCGCAGTTGCTCAAAGCACGCGAGTGGTTATAATGTTTTGTGAGTATTCACATAACAAACAAATTATAAAAACAATGCTATTGCAACCATAGATATATATAGAAATCTCTCGTTCGGTTCGTTTTTAATCAAGTTAAGCTGGTCGATCGCCGTTATCATTCAATCAAATAATAATTTAAATGTTACATTAGATCTGAAAACTTTTGTCCTCTGCATTTTAACCACTTTTTAATAGCTCCAACCACTTTACCTTTATTGAGACATTCGACTAAACATACATATTATAAGAAAAAAAAAACAAATTATAATTACCAAACGAATTTTAAGAGTGCCTTATTCCCACACAACTTTGGAAAACATCAAAGAACTTAATTGTTTAATTACTTAAGTCACCCTATCGACCTCGGCACCGTAATAAAATCCACTATTTATTGCTCCACTTCGCAGACTGGGTTTAATTATAAAATTTATTGACAAAACCAAGCAAAATAATGCGCTAAAACAATGTGAAAATTTTAAAAACCAGTTTTTAGGGCTCTAGCTAAATAAAAACACATTACCCGTTGAAGAGTTCCGTCCTGCGGAGACGATCCTGGCCGGACTACCAGCATTTCACTACCAGATTATTGTATTGTCACGTAATTTAGGTAAGTTTGCCAAATCTCCAGTCAGTCAGTCAGTCTGCTGGAAGTTGGTCTTAACTTGCAAGATTTGACTACAGACGGACAACGGGACAGGTAGATCATCATCATCATCATCATGTCAGCCGAAAGACTTCCACTGCTGGACATAGGCCTCTCCCAAGGCTCTCCACTCAGACCGGTCTTGTGCTTTTCGCATCCAACGCGATCCCGCGATCTTAGCCAGGTCGTCGCTCCATCTTGTTGGAGGCCTACCGACAGCTCGTCTCCCGGTCCGCGGACGCCATTCGAGAACCTTCTGACCCCATCAGCCATCAGTCCTGCGTGCAATGTGCCCCGCCTACTGCCACTTCAGTTCCGCAATTTTTCAGGCTATGTCAGTAACCTTACTTCTACTGCGGCTACAGGTAGATAAAACTAAATAAAAGTTTGTAAAATAGTACATTAACCTTTTATGCAAAAACAAACCTAACCAACATAAAAAGTACTTAAAAAAACCCCCGACTTCGTCATTCAAAAGTTCTATATCTCAAAAACGGCTGACCCGATTTTAATGAACATAGAGGTAGATCAGGGCTACCTTTAAAAATCGATTTTATGTAAAAAAAACATCTAAACCGGTTTATCCGTTAAGAAGCTAGGTACGTTGCCAGACGAATAGACATTGCTGTCAAACATACAACACCCCTTTTTTGCGAGCGGTAAGAAAAAAATACCACCTTCTTATTTATAAAACCTGTATCTTTAATACGACTTCAGATACCCAATGAATTCATAACAAGCATTTTATACGCGATAATTTAAAGGTGTTTATGAACAAGCCTGCCGAGTTGCAGCTTTAATGGCCACTTTATAAGGACAGCGACACGCTGTGTTGTGTAAGCATGTGCAATGTGCATCTCAATTTGCCTTAAACGAAATCGTTAATTAACTTCTGAGGATCATTTTATTACCTATGTACAGTAAAATGTTCAGATTTTTAAATTTAAAATTAAATTACAGAAAACTGAAAGTAGTTTCGTCAGTAAGAGAAAATCGATTATACACTAAACTTTAAACCAGTTTGCTTTTTTTATATAACCCCTGTTTTATTTTTCCTAGTTTTAGGTTTACAAATTTAATGCTACATACGCAACTTAAATGTCTTCAACACGGTCACAGTATATTATATATACGGTACTGCAGTACCGCGAGACCCCCTTAGAGGCCGTGTAGGGCGCGCGTCTGTTTGAGTGTGTTCGTTTCGATCATTTGTTCGTAGCAAGGGGCTCCTAGACGGGCCATATTTTCACGAAAATGTATAGCTGCAATAGTGTGGCCGGCAGCATCAGCCAGCATTTACGGCCAGACTATGCAACACTCGGCAATATTTTTAGTATGGCCGGGATATATTGCCACATATTTTTAGTGTGCCCGATGAATGTTTAGGGTTTCAGACATATTTCCGGAATAATCGCTTTGCAATCGAAAATACTGCAATATTTCTCAGCCACTTTTATTGTTGTCTCGCTATACGGCATAAGTGCGTCCCTTTCTTATGCTACGTGAAGTATGCCGCGATTCGCTCAAGTAGCATAGCTATGTTCGTGTTTGTTTCTGTTTAGTTTCGATGGCAGCAAAGTAAATGCGGACATCTAAATTTTTTCAAAAATGATTTTTTTACAAAAAAATATTTATTTCCAGACTTAAAATATCTAACGTATCACAAGCGTATTACGCTTATTGAAATAAGGTCGAATCCACATTTTTCTTGTTTTTTTTTTTTGTTTTAAATTTGCTTTTAAAACAATGTAAGCTGCTGCAACGCGTATGAGTTCGTCAGCCATACTAGCCATGTATGTAGCCCATGTAAAGCCAAAATAATGAGCCATATACTGCTGCAGAAATATTGCCGAGATATACATTTTCCAGCCATATGCTGCATTAAAATGTATTTTGTATTGCCGGGATATAATCTGCAATGTTGTAGCCACATAATTCATTAAAAGTATAGCCCGTCTAGGAGCCCCTTCAAACTGCTTTAGCTTATATATATATTGGGACGAGGTTGCATATTATAGGATATTACTTAGGTAATTTATGTATCCATCCAATTAGATAGGTCCAACTTCGAGAAGGAGGTCAATCGCCGAATCCAACTCGGATGGGCAGCGTTCGGGAAACTCCGCAATGTCTTTTGTCCAAAATTCCTCAGCGCCTTAAGACGAAAGTCTTGAACTGTGTGTTGCCAGTGATGACATATGGATCCGAGACGTGAGGAGATACCTATGTAGAAGAACAAGGATCACCGACATAGCCAAGCGAATTAGCTCGTTAAAGTGGCAATGGGCAGGCCATATAACACAGAGAACAGATGGTCGCTGGAGCTGAAAGGTTCTCGAGTGGAGACCGCGGAGCGGCAAGCGCAGCGTAGGACGTCCACCAACGAGATGGACGGATGACCTGGTTAAAGTCGCGGGTTCACGGTGAGTTCAAGGCGACTGAGGCAACTGGAGGTCTATGGAGGAGCCCTGTGTCCAACTGTGGACGTTCTATGGCTGATAGTGTGATAATGGCGATGATGATTTAGGTAATTTAATAGGGACTGGCCGCTTTTTTGTCAGTCCTGTCAGTTTTAATTCTCTTCAAAAAACGGCGTAGCTCACTGACAAGTACAAATTACGAGTGTAGAATTAGTGATTTAGCGAAACAAACAAATACTTTTTGAATTCATTAAGGTATTTAGGTTAATAAGTATGTATTTTTCACATGACCTAAATGAAGACCACATCTTTGGTAATGTACTAACACATGTAATCTTTGGTATTTAGTAAAATTCTGGAATTAAAATCCGTAAAGACTAATTAATAAACATTTTTAGATTTTGCTTCCTTCGTGAGCATGTTTAAACACCGGCAGTATCCAGTAATTATGTTCTAACTATGCCGAACCCTCTTTTAAGATACATTTTATTATGATTTCCACATTTTACGATAGTTTTGGTCAAAATATAAGCTTTAACCTTCAAGTTTCAGTCGTAAATCGAGCCATTTATCATTCCGTAATCCTCAGGTGTAATATTAAACAAGCTTGGTTTTATGGATGATTAAATTTAATCACTATTCATACGGCTATTCTCATCCGAATGTTGAGCCTTTCTTTGATTTTATCGATACCATTATAATAAGAAATATGTCGTAAAATTTTATTGAACGGTCAATTTGACGAGTATAAACAAAAATGCTGGATTTTGGGCGTTTACGTGTTTGGACAGAATTTTGTGAGGATTAAACGATTGGTTTGGACAAAGCAGTCTAATACTTTTTTAAATTATATTTCTTACTGACATTCCGTAATCTGTTTACAGTCAAGTCTCTGTACCATCGACATAAAGTTCTGAATCGCAAAACCATTTCAAGAACATAACATTTTCACGCGCCGGCAACATTGTGTTCGAATGCTATAAAATTATATAACCCTGTGTATTTGTAAGCATAAAATCGTTAGGCCTTTGTACGGACGTCCTGATGGGCTTATGCGCTCTCGTATAATTTTAATGCCCTTATTAGTTTAGGTTTCACAACACGTAAACAGGGGTCAAATGGTTTATTGTGCACATAAAATTAATATTTTTTTGCATTCGCGCGTTTTGTTTTAGAACGATACAGCTTTTGGAATATGACGTATGCATTTACATAAGTATGCAAGTACTATTCAACTACGATTCAACATTAAGGGGCTGCTTCACCATCCATTGATTAGTGTTAACTGGCGGCTAGGTGTGATGCTGTCTCCATTTGTTTTGTTCGAATAGACGGAGACGGCATCACATTTAACCGTCGGTTAACGCTAATCAATGGATGGTGAAACAGGCCCTAAAATTTAAGTAGCCTGATATTAGTCATTTTCATTTTTTATGAGTATAGTGTTATGCTAATTTGGTAAAACTAATTTAAGAAAGTTCTGATAATAAACCGCTGCTTTAGTTGGGTATAGTGACATAAGTATATGTAGGTAAAAAAAAAATCCGGGAGAGCCGTTAGAAAAAACACTAAGTTAGTTGTCACTATCCAACTTAAAGCAGCGAAATGTTTGAAATGAAGATAATATCTGTCATAAGATAGAGGAAGATAAAACACTTAGGTAGATGTACAATCCCTTCCCTACTAACTAATATTATAAATGCGAAAGTAACTCGGTCTGTTTGTCTGTCTATCTGTCTGTTACGCTTTCACGTCAAAACCGCTGAACCTATTTTGATGAAATTTGGTATAGAGATAGTTTAAGCCGCAAGGATCAACGTAGGATACTTTTTATTCCGGTAGGGGGCCCCACCGCGCGATAACCTAGGTCCGCGCAAACGAAGTCGCGGGCATTAGCTAGTTTAAATATTAATAATTTTTAAGCCTCAAATATAAAAATAGACTTTAAAGCAAGGGCCTCTTTTATAAATAAACTTATCATAATCATTGTATTAATTTTGATGGTTAAAAAGAAAAGTTCTGACTGACTGGCACGGCGGACTCAGTAACGCATACTCTAAACCCTAGAACCCGAAGAAATAACAATGAATTTGGGAAAATGTTCATAGAATTATATGCAATTTTGCAATAAGAGCGGGAGTAAGATAATCAATAACTGCTCGTCAACAATTATGCAAATAGAGTCTCTGTACCTAAGATGTTTTACATTTAAAAAAAAATCGAATAAAATGTTAGCAATATCAATAATTTTGTTAAGTGTAGAGGGTGCTTTATGCGACTCATGAGAATAATATATTTTCAACACAATCACAAACGATGAACCATAAAGATTTTTGCAATGATATTCACGAGATATTTCAATAACATATTTAATAAAAATATATCATAATTTCTTTTCAAACGACGAACGGTATTAAAAAACTTTCATGAAACTCAAATACTTCTGATTTATTGCGAAAATCTTATTTGAAAACTTAAGCTCAATCGTTTTAGTTAAGCTAAGATATTGCCAGATTTCTATCCTTTGGAGATAACTATTATTTTAAATTCCAATTCTTATCAGCTACCTACTATAAACGTCTAGAGTTGAATACTCGTAATAAAGGAAATTAAACGCATATAAAAATATTTATAAATGGCAAATGATTGCAATCACCTTTAGTGGGAAGCGTACGTTTGCTTAATAAATGTGCATTTATCTTTGTAATGAATTTTATCACGAACAATTCAAAATAAATAAACAGCAGAAAGAGATTACACTGCAAACAATTGTTTAACCAAAGCCTTACGTTGTAAGCAAAATTGGAAAAAAAAGTTTATGACAAGAAAAATTCTTATTTTTTCAGCCCCGATATCACATAAAATTAATAAGCACCTATAGGTGTCAGCGTTGAGGTCACGCACACATGACATGAACATGTCATGTATAAGTACTAGTAATGACAGCGGTATTTTCTAGCAGTATCATTCTACTTTTATGCAAACAGTTCTTCATTGAGCTTAAGTGATTATTAAACTATCATTTTTCTCTCTTCTTCATCTTATTGAAGTATCTTACATTCTCTTGTCTTTATACGTACCTAAGTATATTCTTTTCTTTATTTTCGGACTGTGTAGTGGTCCATGGACGTAGGAAGCGCTATCAAAAAGGTACCACGCTTAATCCGTTTATTTCTCGGACAATTAAACTTGTGATTTATCACAAATCGAATTTGGACAGTCTGGCACCGAGTAGAACTAATAGACCGGTTTATTTGAAGATAGTTTTGTACTGGATTAAGGATTTGTGGACCAAACTTTGAAGCTTACGTTCAAGTTAAAGTACACACAAGATTTACTCGACTTACAAACTTGATGTAAATTACACTAATGTTTCGAGCCTTTTACTTTACTAAAAAAGTATACTGACTCTAAATGCGACCTTTTTTAGATTATTAGAGGTCCCACTGGAGTGCAAAAGTATTTTCTTTCTCTTTTTGCTCGTCTCTATCTTTTACAAAAATACACACCAGGGCCCAATTGCATAACATATTTTGCAATAATAACTAATAATGATAATAATTTTATTAATAATAACAATTTTGAAATAGCACATTTTGTTGTTCTGCGCTAGTTAAAAAAAAAAAACAATTTATACTATCAGGCGCTTAACGTCCATAGAATATGAACATTAAATAAAAGTTACTTTGTATTCAAATTCACTAATACTATTTCTTGTAATTTGTTATGCAATCGGGCTCAGACGAAATGAGAAGATAAAATAACATTTCCTATGAGTTGAGTTTAACAAGTGATAAGAATAAAACAATCCTGAAAATATGGTTCATTAAAACTTAAAAAAAACTTCTCAATTTTTTTCATCATGTTTAGGAATTTGGAGTAAGTTTATAAAGTTAAGAAATATCAAATAATATTTATATTTATTATCATTAATTTAAGGATCTTTGGTTAATTTACTAAATTTATAAAGGTTCTGTTAAAATATTAATTTTATCACATTAAACTGATGTATCCAAGAATTATTTCTGTCTGCTGATCAAACACATTTGGAAATCTACCCTCGAAATTAAAACAACTAAAAAATGCAAAATTGTGAACAGCAGCAACTTTAGGTATAGAAAAAGAGTTTCCCTAAAGAAAAGCTAAAGGTTTCTGAGTACTTTACTGACATATTGCTCACTCAGGAGGGGCACGGTCCGTAACAAAATAAAAAAGGTTTAATCGAATAAGCGGGATCTCTCCCAAGGGACTATTAAACGGATACCATGCACGCCAACGCAATGTTACTCCGCAAGGTCTTAAGTATATTAATTATGGCAGCACTTCTTCTCTTTAGGTTCTGAAGGGTGAATACTGTACCCATTTTATTTTGACTGACAGCATCAATTAGTATTTGACGCGGCGGTGTAGCGTTACAAAGGGACCCGATAATACAACGGAGCTTACCAGTAATGGATTATCAATATTAAAATATGCATTTAAACAGGAATTGGATACAGTGATAGAGGGAAAGTTCTGAAAAGGGAGACAAAAATATAAATCGTACCGAAGCTTTATTGATACTTTATGGATACTTGGGCCACGGAATTAGAAATAACGGATGCAAAAGTATTGAGTCTAGCAGTTGAACATAAATTTCGGGTATCTGCAAAAATTACATCATGGATACCATTGACGTTACTTAAAAATATCCGTGCTCAATTACAAGTCTCTAGCCCTAAAGGTTGATTATTTTTTAATTTTGTGCCGATGCCGTGAGAATACCGGAACAAGTAGCCTTTGTATTATTCCAGATATCCTGATATCTTACTAATCTTCATCAAGACGACCAGAAGGCCAAGTGGTTAGAGAACCTGACTATGAAGCTTGAGATTCCGGATTCGATTCCCGGCCGGGGCAGATATTTGTATGAACAATACGAATGTTTGCTCTCGGGTCTTGGATGTTTAATATGTATTTAAGTATATATTTATCTACCTAAGTTTGTTTATTCGTTGCCTAGTATCCATTGAACAAGCTTTGTTTGGCTTGAGACTAGTTCAATTGGTGTCCAGTGTCCCATGATATTTATTTATTTATTTACTTATCTAAATCCGTCCAGCGTTTTAACGTGAAGGCACGTTCATACTCAAACAAACACAAATAAACATACTCATACTCAAATAAACAGTTTAAATTTTAATATTATTATTATTTTTTTTTTTTACTCACAATCTCTCGCATTTATAACTTAAGTCGATTTTTTCTGTAGGTATATTTTTTCTATGATTATAAATGCTCTTTTCGAAATATTTCTAAAGAAATTCAACCGCATTGAATAAAATATTTTAATACAAATAAATTTCGTAAATGAATATTAGATTTAAGTGTTTTTGCTTAATATTTTTTAATTAAGGAGAAACATACAAATTCGATTTGTAATGGTAATTTTTCACAACGAACGCCTTAACGCGCAACCTACAAATAACTGCAAATAACTAAACGCCATAAGCCAAAAATAAAACGTTGCGTGATTTCCGTCACGCAATAAAAACAAAACGATTTTGTTTTCTTGCTAGGAATTTTGGTGAAATATTTGGGTACTTTCAGTTGCAGAGGTAAGCCACGGGACCACAGCAGGCCAAACACTGCACGCTAATGTACCGGTACAGACGAGCGGTCCAACCGCTAAGTTAAAGCTAGCACCAGACTTACTTGAAAATACAAACTGAAACATAGATGCACAGAAAAACCAGAAATAGAGACCAGCGCTGGGAATCGAAACCAGGTTCACCCAGCATTCCATGCTGCGTGTTATGCCGCTGCACCACTGGACAGGAGTACAGACACGAATTTTTCCTATGCACCACATATCTTAGCTTGTTTGTGTCTTATTTGGTCACTTGGTTGATTGGTTCGTTGATGTGGATTTTACGGGATGACCGTAAAAGTAACAAGGAGTTGAAATAAAAAGTACAAAGGACTCCAAAAACCAATCTTAGAACTTTTTTGGTTTAATATTAAGTCTTTTTATGTGTTTAAACGTCGCTACCTAAAGAGTGTTGTGTGTATGTTTTTTTGGAATAGATTACAAAATAGTAAGTAGGTAGACATTATTTTTTTAATACTATTATTATTATTTTTAAAAATTATGTATTACTTAATAATAATTAAAAAGGTTGCTTTGATTTCACTACACAGTGGTTTGGAAGCGCTTGTGTCCAACTTACTTCTATTTTTATTTTAAAAGTTGTACAAAATTGTCTAATACAATTTATGTAGAAAAATAACTAATAAGATTTTAATGTCCCTAAACAATAATTACAATAAAATATGCTTAGCAATCAATTACAAATATATTAAAAATAGGTTTGCATGAGTTTTAAATATTATAGATTCTCCTCGAAGCTCTTCAGCCAGTATTTTCCTAGTTTAGAGTAATATGTGTTATTTTTCTCTTTTAATAAGAGTAGCAGATCTTTGTTAATATTGTATTTCTCATGAATGAAAAAATGGTATTATTATTATTATTATTTTGGCAATGGCGGGACGAACAGGACCATTTCTTGAAGGACTGGCCCTTGTATGCAGGGGACAGAGAGCAGTGGAAGTATTGGGGGTGGCCTTTGCTCAGCAGTGGGACAAAAAAGGCTAACAATATTAATTTTAATAATAATAATTACTATTATTATTAAATGTGTGTGCAATTTACACGAAAAATATTTATTAATCTAAGCTACAAACGATTATTTTTTACTATCAACTCCAAAACATAATCAAGACGCCCGTATATGCCGCCCGAACGCCACCACAAGTGGGCCAAACTCTAGAACAGATTAAAACTTGTGATGAATCGCTATTTCGTTTCCCACTCCAACTTCTAGATGCGGGAATGTGCTTTATGTGTGAAAATGTAAATACTAAGAGAACTTTGCGAAGGAAATCGCGTTCGTTAAGTGTTGACAGAGACTTGTCGGCTTTCCCTAGTAGATTATTTGAAGGATTTGCTTAATGCCATGCGCTTGCTTGTATAAAGGATTAAGCAAAGCCAACGTTTGCTTTTGAACTCCCGGTTTTATCTATTAATGTTTTTGCAGCAGCTTAGTTTGAAAATGGCCTTTGGAATGATCAATGGTGGTGAAGTTGGTTTAATTATTTGAGCTACTAGCTTATGCCCGCGACTTCGTCTCCGCGGATCTAGGCGGCGCCCTCTATTGGAATGAAAGGTATATTATGTTGATCCTTGGGGTTCAAACTACCTGCATACCAAATTTCATCAAAATTGGTTCAGTGGTTTCGACTTGAAAGCGTAACAGCCAGACAGGCGGACAGAGTTACTTTCGCATTTATAATATTATTAGGGATTAGTAGGGATTTTATAGTTACTATCAGACAACCGCGAAAAACTGATTGTGTTAGGCAAGATACAAGGGAAAATACAAAGAGGATGGTCGCCAACCTGATGGTTAGATCAAATTAAGGTGATAACGGGGCTCACTTTGCCTGTAGATCTGAAACAGGCCGAGGACAGAGTGGTATGGAAACAGTTCGCCAATGTCTTCGTAAAGGCTTATTAAGAACGGCACGGCCTTCAGAAATGAAGAAAACGACGAAGAAGGGAGATAGTCACTTGCATTAATCGGTTGCCTGCAACTCTCACGGTCTTCAGTCCATCTAGCACCTAGTGGATGGGTGGGTTCAGGTGGATGTAAAAGACGAATTAGAGGAAGGAGTAATGATGATGATGATAGCTGCTTAACGTAATTTTTATAGATAGGTGCAGAAACAAATTCATGGCTGACAAAGTTACGGGCAGAACTAATCCTAATTAAACACTTAATAAAGATTTCCCAAAAACAAATACCACAATTGAAAATAGTTTAACTAACATAGTTTCACCTTACATAACAATTCTGATTAAAATATGACAGCATTTTTTTTAATATATGTAATAAAATCTATCTAAAAATCGGTGTCGTAAAACATCGCTCTAAATATGACTTTCTGGCTAAAAACCATTTATGTTCTACTGTATACAACCCTCGACCAATATTAGGCCCACGCATTGCAATATCGCCGCTAAAATTGATAAAGTAACACAAACAAACTACTTTGCTTACAATGCCACATTCTTCTAAAGACGCATTGGCCGATGTTTATTACAAGAAGCACAATAACATGTGATTGCGAAAGATACACTGGCTCATTTAGTGCAGGGTTGGCGTGAAAGAATTGTTTTCTCTCTTAGTGTATTATTTTTTAGGACGTAAGTAAGTATCAGTTTTTTCATTGAATTAAGCAGTAAACAGACACAACTCCTGTATCGCGTAACAGTTCCTAAGACTGTCAACTCGGGCCAAGCTTCTTTTACAAATTGACAATTGACGATCGCTTTTCCCGTGTCCTGATCTCAGGCTCAGTCAAGCGCGCCACGCGTGGCGTCATTGGCGTTTCGTAAGTGCTATAGTGCTAATCCTTAATAAACCACGCATGGTAATGACCATGCAAGGACCATACTCATAATTTTATACACATGTATATTTATACGCATTCGAAATCATATTTTGCGCTCAGCCCTAGTAATATGTTCAGTTCGCTATCATTTGCGCCTACACACTCTGAACGCCCTAAAGAGTAATGTATGTTCAACGTATTACCTACTTACTGGTAATCTGGATTCATATTTTAGTTTGTTTATAGCTTTTGAGGCACGCTTTTATCGGCCAGTAACATTTGTTTTGCAACGTGGGCGGTTAGAATGAGACAAAGGATTTTTTAGAAGGAAATAGATTTTTGGGTGCACTAGACGGGATTTAAACCCACTTGTCCTGGGTATATGAACCAAGTAAACCAACTGGGACAATGGGGTTTTCGAGATCAACCTCGTGAAAATCTCAATGTGATAAAATACATCTAGCAGTAATATTAGAAAGAAACATTGTTAATATTGAGTATTTACGATATTTTGAGACCGACTTTAAGTTAGCGATTGTTTTTAATTAGGTAAGTATAGATACCGGGTGTGGCCTGAATTACGAGCAAAAAATTAAAACATAGATCAACTGAACAACATTAGTTCATCAACTTTTAAAAATTATTAAATTTTTTACTTTATTACACTTTTAAGTTTACATATTCGAAGAAGCAATGTAAAGCGAAATGTTTAATGTTGGGTTAAGGTTAAACGATTTAAATGATAGTTAGCTGCAAGTATAAACAAAATTTAATAAGTAACTCTTGATATTATTTTAGAAGTACTTATTAGTATTACCAAGCTAAATAGTTAAACTAATAAATGTATTTATATATTAAATACATATATTTGTAATAAATGTATTTTTTTATTTTTGAAATAATAGAATTAGGAGTACTAATACATTATAAGCAACCGTGGTAGCAGAAACCGTACTTACTTCTCATAAGTATTGAAAATCATGAGCTAACCTCACGTAAAAGTTGGATTGCGATCGGTAAAGTCTATAAAAACGAAAGGCATAAATGATTCTACGAGAAGTATTAAACCTGAAGATTATTAGTCTAGGTAGATCATAAAGCTGGGATTGTCTAATTCGTGGAATAAATTACTCGATAAAACTGGATTTTATGGACAACAGTTACTAGCTACTAGCACTGTTTTTACTCGAGAACAATACCGAATACAGGTAAGTATCTAATTAAGATTATTCTGTTACTTGCACTCATGAGATCAATAAAATCACTTCTACAAATACCTAAGTAAAAAATACTGCTTTTACGATATTCCAAAACTAAAAGAGAAGCATATTTCATAACTAAGGTATTTTGGCGGCGACTAGGTATGTTGATCTATCTAATTTATCTAATGCCTTTACCAGTATATGAACCTATACGAACCAAGGTTTTAAAGGAGCAATTCTTATATACCTATTATTATGAGGATCTCGGAACCGGCTTCAACGCTTTCGATGAAATTTGGTATGTAGGGGTGGATGACAACTCGGTCCAGCTTGGCTTTTCTCTGGCAAAAAGCTTATTGTCGAGGTAAGGCTGAACCGATTTTCATGAAACATTATCTAACCTAACCTGCTTTCAAATAAAAAAACCGCACTTAAATCGGTTCACCTGTTGAAGAGCTACGGTGCCACAGACGGAGACACAGACAGACACACATAACGGTTAAACTTATAACTCCCCTCTTTTTGCGTCGGCGGTTAAAAAATAAGAAAAAAATAATTGAAGGAGGTTTTTTTTCGAAAGCAGGTTTTCTAGCGATGATTCTTAGACATGTTTCATCAAAACCTGTTCAGCCGCTTTTGAGATATTGAACTTTGAAGAGATAAAGTCGAAGGTATTCCAAATTTTTTGTGTCGTACGCTTACTATACTATACCTACTATGTACAAACAAAATTATACATTCAAGTATCTCGTCATCTTTTTTCCTGTTTATTGCTATCATTTAAATTAAATCAACTAAATAAGTACCCATCAAAATATTAAATTACTTGGCCGGTTCCTAGACAGCCTAGTTCCATACATTACGATTAGCCATAGATATTCGAGCATCTACTGTATAAATTTGAACTATTGTAATAACCGGAGCTTTCCCATGAATGTCGTGACACCAGTTAAGGTGGCCCACACACATTGGGTTAAATACCTTATTTATAGCTCACTTGTGCTGACCTTAAAAGGGACGGGGTTATGCAGAAGTTAAAAGGAATAATTTGAACGATTTTCAGATGCTGACTTTGAAGTTAAAGATGTATTTAAAAAATGCGCTTTTTGGAACAGTGGGTACAAACGCATTTGCCAATTTTTTTGTAAAGTTAATGCTAGCTGGGGTCAGGAGTCCTTATATCGTACTTTGGGAGATAAATATTATTAAAGACGATTTTAACTTAGATTACCATTTTAAAGACAAACCAACTAGTAGAAAAAACTTCTTTTGGTTTTTTTCTACCCCCTTTACATACACGTACATGAGAGAAAAACTGTAGTTGTAAGAGCTAAGAATTCAAAATAGTTGTTTTCATTGTCAGAGCTATTTAGTTTTCAGTTGCCTAATATCCAACCCAAGTGTCTAAGGTAATTATAATCTACAAAAGTACGTATAATTATTATGTTCTGCAGTTTAGCAATGTCTTATACATCAATATTCTTGTCAATGACTCAATGAACTTCTGTTTGTTGTATATGGTCGTATGTATGTTTGTACGCTATTGCTTTAAAAAGCGTACGACCAATTTTCACAATAATTTTGATATATTTGCTTATATAGAACGAGAAAAATTCAACATTAAAATTAGATTCTTATTTTTTTTTATGAGAATACTCGTAAAATTACTTACGTCCGCTCAGCTACTGCATAAACGCATCCCCTTCGCTAGTTCTAAATACGGTCGTACTCGAGCAATGTATTGGTACAAGCTTCGATATTTTGTTTGCTCTGACCACTCGTGTAACGGAAACCGAGGCGCCGTGCCTGCTACGCGGAAGTAGGTATGCGATATGCTCATAATACTCATACTTTCATAGTTAGTTAGTATAGTTGTATAGAGGAGAAAATTGAATAGTTTGTAGTTAATTTATAGGTATGACCAATAACAAATACGACATTTTGAAAACTATGTTTGTTACAGAAGCCTTTGTTAAGTGACAGTCATTTATCTTGAACTAAGACACTTGTGAAATCATATTATAGGTATTTTGCAGGTGGTAGGACCTTATGCAAGGTCCGCCCGGATTGCTACCACCATCTTGCTCGCTAATCCTGCCGTGAAGCAGCAGTGCTTGCACTGTTGTGTTTCGGCGTGGAGAGTAAGATAGCCGGTTAAATTACTGGCACTTGAGGTATCCTATCTTAGGCCTCTAGGTTGGCAACGCATCTGCAATACCCCTGGTGTTGCAGATGTTTATGAGCGGTGGTGATCTCTTACCATCAGGAGACCCACTTGCCCGTTTTCCATTCAGTCGAATAAAAAAAAAAAAAAAAAGGTATACTCAGCGACACATAATTTAGCCCACTTTTCATACAAAATTACCAATTACTACATACATACATTTGAGGGCCAGAGTTTTTGCCGTTTTACTAGCTTACAAACATAATGATGATGTTTAATGATCTAACTTTTATATGAAACAGCTTTAAAAGGGTGTACTAATGATAAAATATGAGACTAAAAATGTACGCTGCTACTCGCTTTTTATAAGAAAATTTTTAATCAAATTTCTATATACAATTTTCAGTTTTTTTTTTCGTACAAACCTAACTGTTATAAAAATATTAACGTGCGCAAACATATATTGCTTCAATTAGTTTTTTTTTATACAGACAGCGGAAACCAGCCATAGGTATTTACTCTATAAACTCCGTCGGTTATATTTATGAAAAAATATATACTTACCTATATTAACCATCCACGAGCACCCGTACCTTCTATTCAAGAAATTCAGGATCTCCGTTCTAAAGTTTAGCATATAAACATAATTGTTTGCTGAAATTCGAATTAGTGCCCACAGCTTACCAAATTTGGCAACAGGACCAAACCAAGATGACAATTTTAAAGTTTAAGAGACACATAAATTTGCTTCGACTTTGTGCCGCTCAAGAATTTCATCGTCAACCCACACGGCGGCTTAATCACACGACCTATACCTACACACGGTATTCAGCTTTTTACGACTCATCCAAAACGAACTGTTACCTGCCATTTAAAAGTAATAAAACTGCTTTTTAGACACTCAACCACTAAATATTAGGTGAGTAAAAATATAGAGTTTTAATAGCTGAATTTCTCTCACCGAAACTACTTGCGTCAAATGACCTGAAGGCATCTGTATTTATATTTTAATCGGGCTCTTACTTTTACATTTTACTCTAAATTGCTTTATAAGCAGAGGGTTATTTAATCTATGTTTAATGTTAAAATGAATACCGAACCAGAGATGCTGACCTCTCTAAATTATAAGACGGTTAACATACTTTCCATTGAGGCTAACAAATTAGTACCAATTACATATTTGTCGATAAAGATGATTGATTAAAGTGAAATTAGGCCTTCGTTTCTTATTGTAACTCATTAAGCCGTGAATATGGTAGCAGAGTTGATTGAACTTGGCATTGCAAGAAGTGAACTTGATTTAAACTTTGAAGGCTGTGAACATTATTTCGAAACAAAGGAATTCCACAATCAAACGCCGATGTTCGATGGTAGTTTAGCGATAGTACGCTACGGTATCAGCTCAGTTGTATTGGCTTACACCCACTCACGGTGATGCAGCGCGATCGATGCATTTAATTGTTGTATGATAGCACACTAATGCACCTGTCAAGGAAACAAAGACCCGGCTAGATAAGTCCAAAATTGAAGCACGATCCGTTTTTGTTAGCGGCCTTACGTCCCTCAAATGTAAATGTTTATACTTTCTCGTTTGTTGTGCTCGTCTGATTTTCATCTCGACCGATATAAGACGTGCCAGTCATTTGTCATGTGCCGACGGAGCAAGCATTTGAGCCGTTTGGTTCTTGGTTCACAGTTTTACTGAGCATTCTATGTTACGCAATAGTTATAATGCATATTATACACATTTTGTTTACACAATATCCAACCGTTCAATGGGTGACTCAGGTGGTCGACTAAATTATTTATATCTACAAAAGAATTTTGAACACAAAATAGTATTTTGACGTAGATAAGGATTTTATTACAAACATGATAATAATCGTAGCAAATACTCTTGAAGAATGCTTTTATAACATATCAGATATTGCGCTGCATAATATTATTAATAGCTGCACCGCAGATAGGCTTTATGCTTAACGATTGGAGGCGCGTACATTTTACCAGGAGCACGTAACGAGTGGTACTAGTTCCTTACAATGCTATCTCCCAAGGCTAAAAACCAGTTATGATCCATTATCAGATCCTGTGCCAGGGGTGGCATTAAAATGTCGGCTTGGCCCTGCTTTGTTTATTAAATTATGTCCACCGTCGCTATAAATACTGGCCGCGAGACGCGTTCATTTAGTGAAATACCGATCCAACTTACGATATAGTATGAGTAATGCAGTGTCCTTAAGGATAAAGTTCTGAAGTCGCATAAACAAGGCTAAGAAAAGAAAAATGGGGTTTTATCTAGATCACAGCGGACGATTTGCCGGAGTGTCGGAATACTACCGCAAGTTCAGCCGTTGTTAAAAAAAGTTGCCTAAGTGGGAGCTCAGCAGTTTCAAAAGGGCTTATAATTTTCCAACGTTGCGATTCTTTGAGATATGATCGGTGAGTATTAAAAGTAATTGAATGAAAAACAAACGAAAGTTGGGCGAAAGAGAGAAATAAATCCGGCAAAAAAGGGAAGAACGGAGATGTAATGACGTAGATAACTTCAACCAATTACGGGGAACGCAGAAGTGCTGCATCGGCTGAATAAAAATGGACTCTTGGTTCGCAAATATGCAAGGACGGTAATACGTAAAAAGCTACTGCTGCAGGAGCTACAGGTTGTGTAGAGCTTTTGCTTTTATTTAAGATCTGTACTTATTTACTGTTGCAACTTCATAAATTAAAATTGTTTGGTAAAACATTTAAACCATTTTTGAAAGAGTTCCTCTAAATATTATCGCTAATTTTTACGTACTTTTAAGACCAAATTGGTTAAATTATATTACTTTGAGTATTCACTGTATTTGTCCTGACATAATGGTGATAAAGTATTCACATTGTGATCCATTACAGGATTTTACTCTTATAGTTTTAATGCAACATCCTTTAAATACCGCATCCCGCAGGCGAGGCGACACAGATTTTATCTCTCAAGACGCCGATCCATTATTTCCTTAGCCTTTCTTAGATTACGGTACCAATTACTCTTAAAAGACCACGTAGTGATTTTAAAATATCTGCAGCATTTCACATTAAACTTTTTTTTTTAACTCCTTCCGCAATATTCATTAAGATGAGTTTCTAAATAAGTAACTAAACTAGTTTTATAAAAACATTTTTAAAGAACTACGATAACTGCAATTCTCCTATATTATTTTTATATATATCTCGCGTTTTTAAGCATTTGATTGTAGTGGGACAGTCTTACATAAAATTCTTTATGATCTTGACATTTGTTTGGAATTGTTTCAAGAAAGGTCGTGATCGAATTTTAATGCGCCTTTTGCTCTGATATTGAGTCACTGCGCTTTATTGCTCGGGACGTTACGACCTCTTGACCTTAACCTAATTCCATGGACTTTTTTAATATCACATTTAAAGTTTCTTCATCAGAGATTCCAGCCTCTCAGAAAAGTCAAAAATAACGGAGCGTCTTGTTATCTTCAATATTTTAGACGCACTATTTTTTTATACGCAATTATTTAAACGGCGCATCATTTAAAATGTCTCTTGCATACCTTTAAAGCCATAATTATCCGAACTTCATAAAACACAGTAAAATCTCGTGTCAAAGATACAATTCAAATGTGTGTGAGCATACAATCAGATAATTAAAATCGTCGTGGGCAGACATGATCCGTCCTTTATTACCTTAGTTCCAAGCTCGGTACTCGAATCGATGAGAAAAATATGTACACCTACCACAGACAAACACAGATTCATTAGTTATTATGGCTCAGACTCGCAGTATATCTCATATTGTACCTTTATTTTTATAGTATATGGCAATAGTGATGTTCCGAATTTCAATCGCTGTAGGCGGTTTAAATAATGAAGGTTACAGATAACCCTGGGATGGGCTGCATTAATTAAATAATTATGACATATTGTGCGACCATTTCAATGGAGGGTGTACCTGATAAGAAACGTAGGTAGAACTCATTACTAATTCAGACCGCCTATTCCGATTGTATCAGAGTTTGCAGTTATAGATGGACACATAAAGGGCCTCATATTGTTGTGACAATAAAGATAATAAGGGTACGTTTTAATGCAAAAGTTAAATATAATACGGAATTAGTACTTTGTTATTATAAGTCGTCTGTACACTTAAATGACATTCTTACTGCTATTGACAGTCATACAATACGCTCGTAATTTCTTGCGTATAATTAAGAGATTTATATTTTTTTGGAGTGTGATTGTTTCTTAAAGCTTACCCCCACACAGATTATAGTGACCCTTAAATGTTTTCAGAAGCATGAGATTTTGTTTGAGATACCATTTTAAACGCTACAAAAGATCTTATCTAAAGGACGCGGCGCACTTGTTCTTTTTCAGACCTTTTTAGACTTACTTTTTGAGCACATCCTAATGGAACGGACAACACAATCGTATGTTGCCGTTACAGTTTTTTTGCACGACATTAACCAGTCTCGGGCGGGCCCACAATGTCTTATTTGCATTTTAATTGTTCTCTTGGGATTTAAAAATCAGTTCGCGATTAAATTTAGGCATTCCATTAAGACACGTTTGGTTAAAGGATTCTGTTAAATTAGCAATGTTAATTGAGACATTAAGACGTCTTAATTATTGGACGAGGTCCTTGTTCGCATTCATGTTATGATCGTTGATATTTTTCTTTGTTTTTTAAGGTCGATGCCAATATTTATTTTTTATTAAGGATAACTAAGTTAGAGGACAAAACCATAAATTAGACCAATTTAATGTTGCAGACTTTTGTTCCCATGAACATATAAAAAGACGGTCGACATTTTATAAGTTTGTTGATATTAACTTTAAGCAAATAAATAATATATGGATAACTAATAAATTCTCATCAAAATGTATCACGCATGAACGCCTGTCACCACTCTGAAGGATCGTTTCCTCGAGATATTCCAACAAACTTAATTATGCCGTTAAATGGTTTTATATTCTTCTTCTTCAACTGCTTATAAAGGCTTATTTGAGATATTAAACACAGCAGATAAAGCGTGGTAAAATATTTAATTTATTTTTAAACAACGGCGCCTATGTTTTGTATTTAAACATGTAAAGAATCCTTAATTAATGGAAACAGTATCATATTGGCTCATTTTATTTATATTTAGAATGAAACATCACAAAGCTGTTTTTGATTAAGTATAATTAATCCCATGTATCACAAGTTTTTTATAGTAATTTAAATCGAAAGAGCCATAAAAATTTACGCAAACATCTGAAAGATATTTTGCTCTACAAAAATAACATGTCCAAAGCAAGGTTAAATTTTTTACTTACAACTTAGAAACTCGACAACCTGAGCTCGGCAGTTGCAACCTTTCTAAGATTAATAAGGCATTGGTGTCAGGTCACTTTGAACCGCAGTCTGTCAAAGTTCTTACCCTAATGTAACCCCAACCACGTAGCATATTTACACGTGAATACCTTCCTGCAATAAATCATAAAATCTCATGATATCTCAAGGAAATCTACCATAAAGGCAGCGTATTTTTTGTCTGTATGGGTGACTTTTTGTTTAAAAAGATAGTGTAGTCACAAATATTAATACAAACGGAGATGAATTACCACCTCTAAACGTTAACCGATTTCGGTAAAATTTTGATAATTATGTTTAGTCAGTAAACACAAAAGCTAACTAGGTTCTGGCAAAATCGTCTACGATCATTTCTGCTTGGAGAACTTTTAGTCACTTAGGGGCTGTTTCACCATCTATTGATTAGTGTTAACTGACGGTTAAATGTGATGCCGTCTCCGTCTATTCGAACGAAACAAATAGACTCAGTTAACACTAATCAATGGATGGTGAAACAGCCCCTTAATCAACTTGAAATTTGGTACTGATGCAATTTAGATAGCAAATCAAGTACAGAACAGTCAATAAAAAGTACAGTCAGCTAAAATAAATTGTATTAAAAGTTATTTTTTTAATAAAATTATTATTTTCAATTGGTGATCCGCTTTTTCGGTGGACGTACTTCACCACATTCATTTGTGAAAACGCCGTTGTGATGCAGGCGCGACACATTGACACATACACATACAGTGCCCTATTCGGCGGTGCTACCGTCAGTCTGGGTCCGGTTTTGCGAAACCACACTAACCCTTATGCCTTGACAATTGTGTCTCATGTTAATACGTATTAATTAGAATTTGATTAAATTAATTACCTACCGATTCTTCGATTCGATTCTCCGAGTTTCTTGCGGCGCATTCTTCTTGGCAATGATGGTCTTTCCGAAAGCGCTGGTAGTTTAAAAAAAAATGACGTGTAAAAGTGCCCATTGCGGCCTATTTGCTGAATAAATGATTTGAATTTGAATTTGAATTCGTTTTAATTTAATAAAAACAACATCTTAAAGAATGCTAAAGTAGGCAACCAGATTTAAAATGCTTTCGAATTTTATTTCGCAAATGGTTTTAAGTCTACACAAACGGCCGCCATTAAAATATCGTGTAAAGAATTTTAAATATTTCAAGTAAAATTTATAAAGTATGAACGTTTACGTAAATTATTTTATGTAAATATCAAATTAAGGATTAGGTTTTAGCCAGACATTAGGTAGGCTCTTTCTTTCGCCTGCTTGTTTCTTTAGCCCTTATGAATATTAACGTGAATCTCATTAAATTTTGTGCCCAACAAACTTCGTCGAAAACAGAAAATATTATTTAGACAGAGCTTAAATAATGTAAGCTGGGGTTTGACGCAGAATAAGTAACTACTACAACGTACTCGTAGAACAACTCGTATATTTTTCTCTGAAAAGTTACCTGTTAAAAAAAAATCTGACGGTTCTTTGAAAAACGTTTTGTTTGGCATGAAAACGAAACAAGTTGGGTTTGAAAGAGTTTGAAAAAAAGCTTAAAACCCTTAAAATCACTCGTGTATTTCGGAGTTCCGTTTGACCAATTGAATAAAAAACGGTTAGAAACTTTTTATTGACCGAAAACCAATTGAAATTTTATTCTTGTTATAGAAAAAAGTTTTGTGTAAAGTTCTGTGCAAATAAATTAAAACACATGTACTCGTAACTCTAAAGTTTAATATACGTCTGTGATAAAACGGAGTGTAGTTTTCTAATAGACTAAAAGTTTTTTTTCACTTAGATACCTATTAAAATTGTAATACTTTAACTACTTAGTTGTATGGAAAACGACAGTACATACTGAGATTGGTTATTTCGAATCTTTTTGTATTTTTTATTTCAATTCCAAATTTTTGTTACTTTTACGGTCATCCCGTAAAAACTAAATTGAAAATACAAACAACTGAAATATTGATGCACAGAAAAACGCGGTTACCTTAATTTAACGATATCTCTTGTCCGGGTGAGCGGTTAATTCCAATGGAGTGCCGAAAGTTTCTCGATGAGGGTTACTGCAGGAATATTTATTTATAAACAAACAAATAATATGTAACAATAATTAACAGAAATAAATAATTAAAAGAAAAAAAAAAAAACTATAACTAACTTACTCTAAACCTAAAAATCTGTATACTGCATAGATGTCGCTAGTGTCACTGCTTAAGTGTCTAAAAGAAACAAACAAGATATACGGTGCATAGGGGAAATTCGTGTCTGTATCGTTGTCCAGCGATGGTGTAGCGATATAGCACGTGGCACGGAATGCCGAGGACCTGGGTTTGATTTCCAGCGCTGGTCTTTTTTTATGGTTTTTCTGTGCATCTATATTTCAGTTTGTATTTTCATTTTTGACAGTACATACTATTAACAATATCTTCATAATGATCCTTAGCAAAGCAAAGGAACAAACAACGACTACTCGCACTTAAAAGTCAAAATATTTGGTGAACAAAAAACTTCTAAATGCCCGAACGGCACGTGCTTAGAGTTGCAAGACGCTGTAAATATTTAGATAAACTTTAACAATGGATATCTGATTGTAATTCCGTGGAAGTTTTTGACGTGTGCCACTACTATTAAAAGGATACTAAAAATATTTAGTATAAAAATGAGTGGCTTTACAAATAAAGTAGGCAAGTATTAAAGTATTTAAATATTAAGATAACGGCTTACACCCCTTAAAAATCAACCGATCTCGACTAATTTTTTTTGTCAGTCACCGAATGGCCAAGTGGTTAGAGAACCTGACTATGAAGCTTGAGGTAACGGGTTCGACTTCCACCCCAGGCAAATATTTATATTGAGAACCTCCTCCTTTTTTGAAGCCTACATCCCAGCAAGTGGGCTATTTCGATGGTTTTCAGTCCTCACACGATAGTATAATAAGAAGGTAAGTAGGTAGTATATTTTTTATAAACAAACAAACATTCATAAACAAATATTATAGGTAGGTATCTAAAGTGTAAAGCTACTTCCATTCTTAAATAGGAACACTGGCAACACGAATAAACTAAGATTGTAAAAAAAAAAACTTAAAAAATATTCAAAATTAAATTCGGACTCGTATATCCCTTTTTTCTGCTTTTAAATTCATGCCTTATCATATCACTAAGTGATTCATCCCAGCGATATGCTGAATTATGCCGCAGCCTTTGCCGATAGCATATCGGTCTGAATTAAAAAAAAAAGATTTCCTTTGTTTCTTGTCTCACTCATATGCAAATGCGAGGCCGCCCCTGATTTAGGACCGGCATTACAAATTCACAAAAACGATGGCTAATATATGCGTTTTCGACATAGAGCTGCGATTTGGTTTTTAGGGCTTCAAGGGTGCCAAGGGATCCTTTAACTGTCGTTTGTCTGTACATCGAGTTATTACTGGGCTGGGTGTATCTCATCATCATCATCATCATGTCAGCCGAAAGGCGTCCACTGCTGGACATAGGCCTCCCCCAAGGCTCTCCACACAGACCGGTCTTGTGCTTTTCGCATCCACCGCGATCCCGCGATCTTAACCAGGTCGTCGCTCCATCTTGTGTGTATCTATTGAACCGTAAAAGACATAAACCTAGCCGTATACTACGAAGTGCAAAATTCGAACTTCATATCTTGCCGTCCTGCTTGCGCTTATATAAAATGCTTTGTACGCGAGTGAGAGGGACAGTACGATATGAACTTCGATTTTCAAATTTCGTAGTAGTTTTTTTTTTACGAATGTGTATTACTCGTATTACTTTGGCTTATTTAATTCACCTTTTTACCTTCCTTCGCCGTGGCACGCAGAAACAGAGTAAAATGTAAAAGGTTGTATTTCAATGTCAATTTTATTATAACTGTTATTTGTTGCATGAAAAAAGATTAACTATTTTTTTCAAACGTAGCACTAATAAATAAAAAGAGTGGACGTGGCGGCAATATTTAACGCATACAACGATTTATAGCGTTTGATACGGCACGACAAATTGTGCGGCCAGTTCGTATCACGTCACTGTATTGTTGCTTTATCTGCGTCACTTAGCACCGAATGAGTTACGGGTGTTTGAGCGGTTATAAGAATAATACACCGTGGTATTTTTGATTTTCGTTAAGTTTAACCTCGTGTGGCCTAAAATGTGCAATAAGTTCAAGATAATTAAATTAGGAATCTATGAAAATGTATCAAAGTAAAAATTATTTTGTTTTTTTATTGTTTTACAGCACGGTAGTTTGACGGCAGTTTGATTTTATTCTCGAAACAATTAGATTCTAATTGCTTTGTCAATTTTTTTTCAAAATATTTATATGGCGGACTTCAGGAGGTTACCCATTAAATTAACAGTGTGCATCAAAATAAACATTATTCAAGGCTACCTTTTTGTATTTTTTTACTGCAGATTTTTTGCTCTACTTGGTAGATAGATAGTAGTAGTAGATTCTACTAAGTGACGACGAGGTTTGAATCGTTAACTTTTTTCAAATTTGTCAATTTTGGGATGAGAATATTGGGCAGGGCGAATTAAGTTAATTACTGCAAGACACTAGTGGCCTAATTCTCAATACTCTAACTTTTACTGTTTAGTTGTTTAGTTTAGAAGATAAACAGTAAAACAGTGTAAAAGTTCTTCATTTATGACTTTTTTAACGTCTGTAACTAAAACATAACAATTTACATAATAATAAATAAATAAAATATTAAGCAAAAAAAGTAACTTGATATTAGACGTTAATAAGACTTTTCTATGCAAAAAAAGAAAGAAGCATTGGTATTTTTTTAGACAATCCCAATTGCAAAATCATGGAATTTCAACAGCTAACCTTGTTATGTTAGGCGCGTATTTCGCTATCATATGCTAATTTTCGCAGAAAGCTACCGCTATTTTGTTTTTAGAATAATCTCAACTGTACATACGATAGTAGACGCTTCGTCATAATGTTATTTTATCTAGCTTCCATTAAACTATACAAGACTGATCACCTAGCGAAATTGAAATATGACATACGTATACTTTCTGCGAGACTACACGAAAACAAACGATTTCCAATACTGAGATCATTAATTTCATCCTAATACACTGTTACATTACAATGACAGGGTGTGTCGTATGAAAATAGTCTTTGCTGTGAGAAAATAGGGTTCTAGACAGGGGAGTAGAGGTGAAACTGTGTAGAACAAATGGTTCTGCTCGGTACCACTTTTCATGCGTTTATTACGTCTTGGCACGGTATGAGAGCACTATTGATTCTATTTTATCGTGTTACTAAGTAGTATTAAGACGTGTACACACTATTTTTTCAAGCATTCGCTATTTTAAGCGATTCGCTATACCTAATACATAAGAATTATAAACATCGAAAGAAAGTTCTCTTAAAAATCTTTAAAAACTGTAATAATTATAATATTTTTAAACCCCGAAGAGAACTTCGCGAAAGAAGGTAGTTATTAGTGTAAATCTATAGAATCACAGTTCTCAAACGGATAGATCAATTTCAGTTCCGTTTTTTAATAGTTTTTATCGAGGTGGTTCGTAGCTGAATTTTAATAAAATCAATTTATCTGTTGAGATATTAAACTTCAAAATGACAATGTTGACAATGTCGGAGATTTTTCAAGTTATCTAAATTTAATCAGAGTACGGCAATTCTTGCTTTCCTACTAACGAAAATCATTAATGGCAACGATTTTCTTGATAATTAAGGGTTTAGTATGAGTGCATAGAAACGTAACAAATATTGACGGAAGTATACGAATTCACTTTATAAATTTTTAACATTTGGATTTTGTATCTATAAGTTCCAATACAAATTGGACTTCATAAAGATTCATGTAAATAAATTATTTTAACGCAATACGGAATCACCCTTACTCTGCTTGTGGTTTGATTTATCGAAGTCAAGTAGATAGCAACATGTGAATTTGAGAGATAAAAAGATGAATCATATTGAAACGAATGCTCTTCGGTTTATCAGCAGTTGGCAAATTGCGTTGTCAAAGATATTGTTTAACGAAGGAGTTGGTTTATTTGAAAGTAAAAGAACGATGTTCTACTACAGTACACTGGTATACATGCTATGCTATGGGTTTGAAAAACGTACAATTAAATTTTTTAGTTACTATACAAATTATTTAGTTACTATACATGTTCATTTTATGATATCACGTTGGTTATATGATAACCAACTATATATTTAATTATAAGAGTTAGGGCTTTAGGTCTTGCAAAAATTGACTTCATCCTGGCCTGTTGATTGTTCCCTTAGTTAACAGAAATCAAAAATGATCATGTTGTAGATATAGGTTTATATTCAGTGAATACCAATTGTAGAATCTGTATCACCGTTCAGCGGCTTTATAGACAATATTTAGTGTTTTTTTACACACATACATTGTCCAAAAAAAAAATCATACGAATAAATACCTTTTGTTTAGTTAGCAAACAAAACCTGACTCTCGTTACTTTTTTAGCACACTTTGTTTTTATTTTGCTTCGTTACATACTATTAAATATTATTTAACCCTGTTAGATGCATTCAATCACAACAAAAATCGTGTCAAAAAGACAAGTGCCACTATCACGGCGAATTTATAACAATAAATGAACAATACTTTCTATGATCGAACAATACGCTGTAATTATGGCCATGATAAACTGTCATACAGTCTGCAAAGCAGTGACAATCGGGGTGACCCCATCAGCGCCGTGGTCTAAAGAAAAAGAGGAAGCGATATGGAACAATTTTAAAATAAACTCTTTTATCTATGAACTCTTGCTGCGTTTGATGGTTACTGTAAGTGTGAACTATATACTGCCGAGCAAAAATAACGGGTTACGATGGAGTGAACTGTCCATAAACTAAACAGTGGTCTTTGCCCAGTAAAATTTGAATTGATTGATTACCAAAATTGCTATAAAATATTCAAAATCTAATTTTATGTTACCTGTTCGTCAAGTTTTTAAATTCAATACCTAAGACAGCCAAAAATAGCGTAAGCGAGTTTTATGATGCAATAAACTTTATGAAATGTATGAAGTTTAAACAAAAGAGAAGCCTGTAAGAAATGCGTGTTTATGTTAGACTTAATTATGCGTTATTTTGTAAGTATAATAGCTAGTTTATTATAACCTGACTCAATGGCTTTAAAAAAATTATAATATTATAAAGCTTGTAACCTGCAACCTGGCCGTAGCCTGTTTAGCTCTACGTTAAACCTATAACTTGATTGTTATCTGCAGTAATCCGATTGACTTTCAACTTTGTATATGCATGTAACTCGGGTGATACTAAAAATTATTTTAAAATACAATGTTTTTGTTAAGCTAAAACTGATTTTTACGCTCGCGTCCGCTTTTAAATTGTATCCAAAATATGTCAAAGGAATTAGCAGCGACAGCCTACGAAACTCGAGCTGCCATACATATGGTCTTTATTTCATTCCACTCAGCAAACAGGGGACAAATTTATGTCATTTTCGTTCAGAAATGCTCGTGCGATATGTCCCAAGTTCAATGTTGACATTTTGTATTTGACTATACAGGTTGATCCGTCGTTTTAATTTTTTTATACAGAGTCGAGATACTATTTTGCGTACACTGGACTGTATGTAAAGTAAAATATACTGAATTTTAAACAAAGTAAATTACTATAAACACTAACATGTTGTCAATGTAAACTTTGATGAAGGGTCGGTAAAGCTCCGTAATTTTAAACTGTAATTAATCATATTAGAAACTTCCTTACGATATTACATCTTTTGACTGTTGTGTTTGAAATTTTTCAACTTAGCAACTCAGCTGCTAATTTTACATTATATTGACAATTGATTTTAAACTCTATGTTCTTGTGTTACCTATGTAATTTTTACTGCAGTATATAGGTATGGCAACGGTACTTGGGCTTTGTCAAAAAATTGGCACCGCTAAATTAGTTTTGCACTCTTTTAGAAAATACTCAATTTCGCATTTATTTTTTTAACTATCGCTAGAAACAAACTCAAATAATGGATATCACGTAAAGGGAAGTTATTTATGTTGTTATAATTTACACTTAATATTAAGTTATAAATTATCAACTACAATTATTGAAATGACTCAAAAAAAATCTTATTTACGTAATGAAGTGCACAAACATAACGCCAAATATTAAATAAATAAAACGAATCATCCTGTATTAAAATAGACAGTAACGGAACCCCGGTCAACCGTGGCAGTCGGAGGTTAATCATTACATTCAGCAGTATACAGTTACGAATATTATTGACACACCAAATGTCGGGGGAAACGGCTAAATTGAATGTGTGATTGGAAAATCAATATCAACGGCATTATGAAACGCGACTAGCTGTAGTTTTACGTTGTGATATATTAGATTATAGGCAGGTTATGAAACGTAAATGAAGACCAGAGGCCGTATTGCCTAACGTTTCTTGCGCTCGCTATCGCAATTAAATGACAGTTTTTGTATGCGAAATTTGTCATTTGATGCAATCGCGAGCGTCAGAAACGTTAGGCAAATCGGTTTAGTCAGCCATCAAAGACGTTGAGCATAGGCAATAATAGTCCAAAATTCGTCTGGAACAGACGCGTAGGCCTGATTATGATGAGAGTAGATTGATAGTAGTTGTCTCGATTTCAGACGAATTTTACTCAAAATTGTACATACTATACGAATTGTACATACGAACGAATGCATCATATCGGAGCCAACGTGTATTGGTAGGTGCACTTCTTTGTCTCAGCGCTAGCTGCCAACAATAGGCAAAGTCTTGGCGCACCCAACTGAAGGTCTAACAGACTGGGGCCTTCTAACTAGCGTTGAGGGGTGGTTACGTGGCCTTACTTCACACCACACCACGTAGTTGCCCTGCCTAGTTAGTAAAGCTACCTCATTGATTATAATTATTACACTGTGATAAATAAATCGTTAAACAGTAACGCAATATTTTCAATAACTGAAAGGCGAACTTGGTCAGAGTAATCAGTATTTTTGATCAATTTCATAACGGAGCGGAGGAATGAAATCAATTTCAGATTTAGTGCTCCATCGATCGGGATCTCGAGTACCGTTCTTCATTAAACCGATTTTATCAGAGCGATTTTAATAATAATTGGAACTCCCTCAGATTTTGTCTGGTCGATTACGATTTTTGTGAAGCTCTGAAGTTCTGCGAAGGGCTTTCTATAGAATTAATAAAGGCGAAGTGGAAATCCTTTCCGCCATTGTCACTTGGATTAACAATGCAGCGTAATTCTCTTGTTTTATTAAAGTATTATGTAAAGTATTATGTGTAGTGGTACATTAAATAAAATAAATTATTATTAGGTATGCATAAGTAAAAAATGAGGTAGTAAATTCTTATTTAATGATATTGTACCGCATAACTCACGTCTCAAATCGAGTTTAGCTCGACATGATTCGGGTTGATTCGTAGTTAGTCCTCTATATTTTTAAAATATTTAAAGATGATTTTCTTCAATAATTTACTTAATAATATTTGTTTCTTGAAATAAACATATCATAATTACCTCATTAGCATTGTCGATACTAGTGTATACCAATGTCAAGATTTGTTAGTAATCTAGATTCCACCAAAGATATTTCAGTAAATAAGTCAGTTTCCAGGACTCGCAAGCTCAACGCTTTCAATCCATAAAGTCTATTCTACAAACTCTGCATCATGTTATAAAAGTATGGTTAAGTTGTTTTATTGAATTGCATGACAACATTAATTAATAATTTCTTACGACCGTACATTCTTTACCCTAGAGGTTTTGATTGCTAAGTCTAGTGAGTGGCAAAATTGGCGTACTATTTTAAATATTCAAAAATATTTGCGATCTATACCGATGAAATTTGGCGAATTTCATAAATTCATCTTTAAAAAAATAAATTGAGAGCTTTAATGTTATCCAGAGGACAGTGACAGTTTTTAATGTGAAATTTGTCATTTAATTGCAATTACGAGCGTTAGAAACGTTAGGCAATACGGCTTCAGGTCTCTTTACTACGACACTGTCGTGCTCTTAGACCTATCATCGAGAAAACTCTGAGAAAATAAACTTTTAATACAGAGAATACTCTTATCTGATTCACACTAACCACCGCGCTCGAGCTTTGTGTTTTATTGTTTTAAAACAACTTAGGCTATTATGGAGATGCAAGATGCTATCGGGGCCTAAATGTTTTGTGAATAAAATTGGTCGCGCTCGTTGGAATCGGATCTCGTATCGGGGTATCGATAAACCGATCGATATAGTGATCCCTATCGCACCATGTTACGTAATTATATAGTAGGTTGACGGGCGCTTTATTCATTCGGCGAAACTTAGCGTATATATACGAGTACTAGCTTTTGCCCGCGGCTCCGCCCGCGCGGTATTCGGTTATCGCGCGCTGTTCCCTCGGGAACTGTGTAATTTTCCGCGATAAAAAGTAGCCTATGTCACTCTCGGGCCCATAAACTATCTCTATGCCAAAAATCACGTCGATCCGTCGCTCCGTTACGGCGTGAAAGAGGGACAAACATACAAACATACAAACACACAAACACACACACACACAAACACACTTTCGCATTTATAATATTAGTATGGATTATACAGTTTTAGGTCTCAGCTTGAGTAGGTATCAAAGGCTTTTGAATCAAAACTCTATGACAATTAGGTATGTTTATTATGTAATTTAACATTACATTATAACTATGAATAAGTCTTTGTGAACAGATTTAAATGTTGTTATCACGGAGGAACAAATTAATTGCGCATAGTTCAACATTTTCTTCATTTTTTTCATTTAACTTATTTTTTTTTAGACTTAACCTCTGCAAAGTAACGCCTGATTCAATGCAGGAAGAAAAAATCTTATTTAAAATTCTTATACGAGTACACAGATTTCAGGAGAAGTGCCATAGTCGCATGCCAACTTGCCTTAAGGCTTGCTTGGTTAACTAGTTTTCAAATGAGACCAGGACTACGTTTGTGTGGAGAATGGAATGAAGATAGGTACTTCTCTTAAGTACTTAAACTTAACGACTACATGAAACTCTTAGATGAGGTTAGGTTTAGTAGGTGAGGTTATTTAAAAGCTGCACGTAATTGTAATGGAAACAATTAACAGATTAAAAACACCGTCAACGCAGAAAGCTTTAGGACTGCTCTTAATTTACGCGGTTGTAGACCGCTAACTTCAACAATCACCTATCTTACCGTAGCACATTGTTTCAAAATCAACCTTACTCTGAAGTGGACAGTGATGATTATGCAATCACATGATTTGGGTAGGTACGAGGGATATTAAGCTATCGTTTAGGGTTCGTCACTCGCTGTTTTCGTAATTTGGCCGCGAAACACACGCGCGCTCGCACGCGGATTGTGTAAAGGTTATTACACTGACTTAACGAATAGCTAACAATACACAGAATTATTTTAAGCACCAATAGTCTAGCTACTTAAAAGAATAAGTTTTTGGCAAATAAAAATGTAACCTTTTATTTACCTAGTTTCACTTGTCCCTTTGTCTGTCTGTTTGTCAGTCTGTAATCAAATCTTGCGAGTAAAATTTGACCAATTTCCAGTAGGTGGATTGACTTGAAACTTGGTATACTTAAGTAAATTGCGTGACAATACAATAATCTGGTAGTGACATCCTGGTAGTCCGGCTAAATAAAAACTAATTTTGTGTATTTTTTGTTTTTATAATTTGAATTTTACAGCGCATTGGTGTTTTAACTGTAGGCACATGCTTTAATTTTTTTATCGACCAATAAATGAACATAAATACAGTCTAACATCCCGTAACAAATATATATTATTATTATCTGGTGTATTTTTTGGCGACTTAAGGTATTTGCATGGTCATAGTTATTATTAATCGTACCAAATTTCAAAATATTTTTTTTCATCTCTCATGTTCGGAAAGTTTAATTTTCATGGGTACATAGCCAGGTGGAAATTTGCGTTTATATTTTTTTAATTTTTCGGCTAGCCACGACATCAAAGATAATTGAGTTATGTCAATGACATTTTTTTTCACGTTTCGGCATGGCCATCTAGATGCACGTCGTGACCAACTCGATTTTTTTTTATTTATAGTCGGCCATGACAAGTGGCCAGTCGAAAAGGTACCGTTGGAGGTTGGATAGGTACGAGTATAAGAAAATTCAATTTATTATTATTCTCGTTTTTTTGTAGTATTTTAGTTTCCTCACAGTCGAAATGAAACGTAAGAGTGTCTAACTCGGGTGAAATAACCCATTTCCCCTCGAACTATTAAGTATATCTCGGGTGAAATGGGACACTTAATACCACTCTTGGTTATCAATCTACTATTACATACTTACACATCAACTTTGTTCGTTATAAAAAGATTCGATGTTTTCATCGTCTGTATATCACGCTACATCAACACTACGGAAACATTAAGCCACGGCTGAATTTGTACGAATTAAAACACTTCATGGGGATCCGCAGAAAACAAGCACAATGAAGAAGATTAGTAGTCAAGCGATGAGATATTGGGTACTAAGTATGATTAAAGGACCTGGAAGAATATTGTAAAAAAAACAGTTAAATAACTCTTGAAAGCATTCATAAAATAAAACAATAAAGGAGTTTAGTTAAAATACTTATTTGCAGAATCGTGAAAATGTATTTGCTTACTCAAAATACCTAACATAAAAGTGTTCTACATGTAATATTTCAAGGATAATAAAAAATACTGTTATTAATTACTCCGGGAAGCACACACTAAAAGTAAATTAGTAAAAAAGCAAAATTAAAAATTTTGAAAAAACCCACGACGGTTCAAAACAAAAAACGGTTCAAAACGACGGTACAAACGCAAAAACATCAGTCGGGGGCTGCCATTACCTGCACCGAAATGGACTTATATTTTGCAGTTGTATAAATTTGTGATGAATTATAATGGTGTGGGGAATGTACTACTTTATGAGGGAAAGATATTCATGGTAGTTTACTTAACATTATAACTGAAATAACATTGGATTAGTAATATTGTGTAGTTGTATGAATTTGTGATTAATTAAAATTGGATAGTTATGTTTGTAGTAGCTTTTCTTAACATTTTAATTTAAATATAACAGAGAAATAGCAGCCCCCGACGGATGTTTTTGCGTTTGTAATCACTTTAAGTCGGGGGATGTTCATAAAAATTATTTAACCCTTTTTCTATTAGGAACCGTCGTGGGTTTTTTCAAAATTTTTAATTTTGCTTTTTATTTTAAAATTTTTAAAGAAATAATTTATCTCACCAAAACATTTTATGTAACATCAGAGGCTAATATTCACAACACTTACTAACAACCTCATAAATAACGCTTAAATTTTAAAAAGGTTTTCAAACGCTAGGAAAAGCCAAGTGGCTGCATGAGGCTGCGTTTCCACCAGAGATGTGCGAGGTTGTGTTGCAAGGAATGTGATTTTCATGAACCAGTAGAAACGCTTCATTTCCCTATCCTTGCACTCATCTCTGGTGGAAGCTGAGCGGAGTAAAGCGAGGTAAATGTTAAATTATGTTTCTATTGGTTCATAAAAAAACACATTCCTCGCAACAAATCGCTCACTGAATGCAAAAGGGCCACAAACAAGAAACACCATTTTTTACAGGAAAGCCAAAACAAAATTTAAAACCTGTTTTTTTTTAATATTTAAAGTTTTTTTTGCTTATTATTATAATGTTAATATATCATCGTGTTCGTTATTTTTTACTCTATCTTATAAAAAAAAACAGTTGTAATAGCTGTCACCCACGCAGAGAAAACAACATAAACGTCCCTTTTGCATTCAAAATTTTAAGAAATGTTATAAAAATTATGTCAAAAATAAAACTGATTTTAATAGAAAACACGCTTTATTTAATGTTTTCTTTATTTAAAGTATTAAAAAAAGTGTAGGCTAAACTTAGAGGAACTGTGATCATACATACAAATAGCAAATACCAAAATTAAAAAAATAACAAAAATAAATCAAAACTTCACATTCTTATGAACTATTGAATTCGGGTGAACCATGAGATAATATTCAGTCCCATCGAATACTACATGGGTATTATTTTGCCAAACATTAATCACATTTACTTAAATAGTTTTAAAAATCACTTAAAATAGCTTACAAAAACTCAAAAAGTATTAAGAAACTTTAATAAACATTTACTTTTTAATATTTTCACGGGCATAATTTCTAAAATTTAACCTGATGTCGGGTTTTTTGGATACTTTAAAACGGATTTGATTGGGCAGCGATTTAAATTTAGATTAAATCTCACACCAATAGAGCCACTTCTTAAAATTTCAATTTATTTTTAAGCCTATCTTACGCCTATTATTTGAAGAAGATACGCATCTCTTTCTTGCCTATACTGTGCGTACATTGATTATAAGGTAGCGTACAATAATTGCGTACTAAGTTCGTACTTTATGAATTAATGCATGGTTGTAGGCTCTTACAATATTATAATGCTAATATTGCTTATGACCCACGGCTGCCCAGTCATCTTGCGTTTACTTGGTGTGTGCTGACAGGGTTCCATGAAGTTTTATCTTCTGACTACACTAACACTGCTCATCCACTCACTTACTACTCATTCACTCACTCACTGCTTAGCCAGACCGCTAAACTTGGCTTAAAAACTGTTTCATCCTTTTGAAGAATGGACATGCATGTCATGTTGGTATGGACAAAACTGTCGTTAATTTTTGAATTTAAATGCATGATATGCGGTAGAAGCAAAGAGGGGCGAAAAGAAAAACGGGAAACCTTTGCCCAGCAGTGGGTTATCTATTATTATGCTCAACACTTTTTGACTTTAAAATTAAACTGTTCAATCGATGCCATAGCTAAAAAAAAGAGTGTATATTTAAGTAGGATATATACCAAAGAACCCTTTTAAAGAAATCATCTCCACATGTCATTACACAAGAACACACACGCAAGCAGAAATACACATACGCGTACACCCAAATGATTTAATATGGTAGGTGGTGAACCCATCGCCTCTAGGTGGCCTCATCTTTTAATATAAGGGTTTCCTCTTTATATTTTCCTTCACCGTAAAAGCGTGATATGTCAAACACGTCTATTTTGTTTTTAAATATTTGAACATTCGTAACAATAATTTTCCTACAAAACGAACGCAAATACTAAAACTGCGTTTTAGATTGAAATAAATTTTAGATAACATAGTATATAGTTCTTTACAAAACGGACACATTTCTAAATATGGCACTGGTTTATATAATATTTCAATGCAAAATGGACGTGTTTTTAAAAATGGCTCTGTTGTATTACAAATTAGGACTATACTCACTTGATTTTGGAATGCAAAATGGACGCATTCCGAAATATGGCACTTTTACACAGAACAGTGAACTCGTTATGCGGTATTTTCTTGGAATGTGGCCGTTTTTTACGAAACTAACGTGCGTTCGCTCCGAGTTCTGGGTCGCAACTGACAAAATGGCGGTTTTGCACTGTAGTTACCTTGCAAACCCGCCAAATGCAAAAAAGGCGGTTGAACGATTCGACAATAAATAACGCAAAAATTACGGGTGTCTTCAATTTAGTATAAAGTTATGGTCAATTAGACCACGATTTTGCAATAAAACCATTTTCTGATTTTTTTGATTTGTGGCCCTTTTGCATTCAATGAGCGAAATCCTCGCACATCCCTGGTGGAAACGGAGCCTGAGCCCTGACTTTATTAGCCTTACATCTTGATTTAAAAAGTACAGCTTGGCCGTTTATGGATATATTCCGTGACATTATCTAACACTCAATTTTTTACCATACTCGTATCGGTCAGACTTTCTGATAGACCTACTTACGGTAGGAAATTACTTCACGGATCTTAATGGACATGTCATACGAACAGATTTAAATATGAAACGGCCAAGTCATACAAAATTTTAGCTTTCTTGAAACTCTAGGGAAGAGGAGACAACCCTAGCTACAGCATCAGGTGTTGTATAGGCATATAATGTATTGTCATTGCACTTGAATAATCGTGCAAAGTTTTATGTATTTGTGCTATTAACCATCGAGGAGTTCCTTTGTGGGAAGACGACCCTAGCTGCAATATCAAGTTGTGTCTATTCTATCGTACAAACACAGTGCCAATAAAATTTAATAGGTAATTCTGTTAAGTTCCGCGCCTGTGCCGTAAACTATTGAAGAGTTTCTTTCTGTGGAGACGATCCTGGCTAAATAACCAGGAGGTCACTACCAGATTATTGTATTATTACAAGATTAGCATTAGTGTGCCAAAATTCAAGACAATACGATAACTAAGGGTGTGGCAAATTTAACTTGCAAGACCCGAACATGCATACAAACATACATATTATTATGTATATTATTTACATAGGTACCTACATACATTGCAGGTCAAATAAAAGCTAGTGTTAAGACAAAACGGTGTGAAAATAGTTAGTTAGTGCCCCGTCTTTTTTTTTGTTTATCTTGGCGGGGGCACTGCCGTGCGCCCTCCTTGATATACATATGAACGCCTTTCTAAAACTATTACAGACAGTCATGAAACCCCTTAAAGAGACCCATATCAAAGACAGTCAAATCTTTCTAGAGCTAAATGGAAAATGTTTACTATAGCGCCCCCTTGCGGGTTAATACTACAACACCTATCTAAGAACCATCTTGGATAAACATCAAATCCATTACGGAAAACCACATCAACAACAGTCAATCCATTCTGAAGATAATTGGCAACATTCGATGGTCTTTTTTCGAGTGAAAAATGATTACTGTAGCGCCCCCTACCGGACAAACGCTATAACACCTATCTAAGAACCACCGTCGATAAATTACGAAGCCATTACAGAAAACCGCATCTAAATCAGTCAAATCGTTCTGGAGATAAACGTGAACATTCGTTTGCGCACAAACAAACAAACAAACAAACAAACAAACAACCTCTCACCCTAAACGCATATACCTTCTCCGTTCCGTCGTGGGTAAAAACTAAAACACCTAGGTCATAAAAGGAACTCCAGCACAAAAGATAGTACCAATTACAGCTTTCAAAACCGTAAATCCAGCCAACAGACTGGAGTCAGAAGAAGGTCGTAAATCAAAAGTTATAATTGACGTTCCTTCCTCAATATAATTATAACACGAAACGTCGATGTTATGGGAATAGATAATACGTGCAATAATAGTGATGGGTTGGCTAATTTCGTGTAATGGTAGCACTTCAGAAGAAAACTGTCTACTTTCCGATGTACCTGGAATATGACTGCAATGCTAAAAACAAAAGCCACACTCACGCGAAAGAAAGACACAAAATAATAAGCATTTCCTATTTTACCAATGTGGTCGCTGTCTACGATCTTTGATAGAGGAAAAGTAGTGCTTTTTCTACTATTTTATCTACATTATTATAAATGGTTCATCTGCCTTCATTAGTCAGATATATAAAGAGAGCAATATTTGATTTGGATGCAACATATCATATCAGTTACGTAAATATCTTCAATTCTTGGTCGTCTTTTATTGCCACAGTTATTCTACTGTCTTGATGCCGATCTACTCTTTAATGCTACGGAACTATGATATTTTGCGTCTTCCAATCTTTCTTTTTATTGTTTTTTTTGCCAAGCACTGATTTGCAGAAAGCAATGTTGTTGGATTTGGAGAATAATATTACTCAAGTACGCGACTATCCTTTGTTTCGATGTCTGGACAAGTTCAACTTTCTTTTCCATTCATAGAAGAACCTCTATGTTCATGACATACTTAATCCATCGGATGCCAAACATTCAATAGTACGTGTCTCAAATGCCTCCGGTTTCTTACGGAGGTATTAAAAGGAAGATTCTTGTTACTGGCGTTTAATAAATGCACGTGGCGCGTGTCTACCTGTGATATGTATAATTCAATGGAATCATGCCACGTACACCAGCTAAAGTGCAATTAGTCACGTGTGTCAAGGGTTTTATTTTGAAGAGTGGCATAAGGACCTGGTGACGGTACTACGCGACTGACGGAGCGACGAACAATTTCCCTGTTCATTGCACAGTAAAGACGCTTGCTTTCTTAGTGGTTACCTGACAATGCAAGCAATGTACGCCGCCGGTTATTCATCATCGCGGCAATGCCGTAAGAGTTGGGACAGACGAATGGAAAATGACGTGCCCCGCATTCGAAACGCTGCCATTAACTCGCACTGCTTTTGAGATGCAAATGAGTTTTTTCTAAAAAAATCTTCATTGGATATTTCCAAGCCGCGGTGAATTTATTTCCTCTCTCATTCGAATGTTAAGCAGGAATACTTTGATTTAATAACAAAGCTTATACATTACCCTATTGGTATATAGCGGAATTCGCGGTACAGAAAAAAGCGAAGGTATTTCTTCAATGCATACTTATAAATAAAGACGGCAATCAGATTAAGCTTAAAAACTATAATTTGAACTCATATTTTGCTTGATTTTGTTGATGATTTTACGAATTAGTAGGTATATGCCACAAACGTCAATAAAATTATATCCTAAAAAACACAGGCACCGAGAGCTTGTGAAATGTAATATTCCGCGAACTTCCATACGAATAGGGTGAAAGCACCAATGATCGGCTATTGTGTTGCAAGCTCCTAGTGTTGTCACATAATGTCAGTATCGGAGGGCTCAAAGCGTCACCCGTCATTCTGTCAGGCGGTGCACTTGCTACTTTATCCAGATATAGTGAATCTCGCATTCGGTTTATGGTGCGAATTTACCCTGGTACTTTGAATGCGGCCTAATTCTATTGTTGAGAGACTGACATATGGGCGACATGACAGAAACGGTTAAGCGTTTATTGCCAGTAAGAGCTTAATAGCTAGAGCTTTAGCGTGGAGCACATTTTTAAATGAATTTGTATTATGTAAGTTCATTGATATATAGTAAGTATGGCATTTTAAATAAAACTGTAAATAAATACGCTCAAAGTTCTAATTAAAAGATTATTTTTATTACAACATATCAAATTACGTTTTGAAACTAAATAGAGTGTAAAAAATAACAATAGTGTTGCAAAATGAACAAACTCTGCTTTGTTACTTGATAATTTTATCATTATTACGGCGAGTGTGACATGCAACATAATTTTAAATCATTTTATAAACAAAAATAATAATTATGATAAACATTATGGTACAACAAATCTCAATTCGCAACATCATAACGTACAAGTATAAAATAAACACTTAACTCAGCTAGTCAAACAATAAGTTTTAGTGACGCAAAACGTGAAATTTCCAAGGGACATTCGTCCGTAAAATAGCAAACAAAAACGTAATTTGCACCAGGGGTGAGACACAATAGCGCAAACGGTCCACTCTTGCAGCGGTTACCCTAAATTGTCAAAGTGACAGTTACTTGGCGAACTTGCGGCGGGTTCATGCTAATTTTGGGTACATGCACGCCCCTACAATTGACATATTGTGTACTGCTTCGTGTTATGTTAATTTGTTTCACAATAAACAACCTCTATATTTTAATGCTTTGGCCTATTGATTAATAATAAGATAGAAAGCATTGAAAGTAGGTTGGTACTGTGATATTCAAAAGTATTATATTATTATTCTAAGTTTTTATACAATAATTAATATAAATTATTAAATAATTATATTATTTGGCAATGGGCAGGCTCGAAGAACAGATAACCGTTGGGGGAGAAAATTCCTCGAGTGGCGACCACGAACCGGAAGACGAAGCGTCGGGAGGCCTCCCACCTGCCTGACGACATCGTGAGAGTTGCGGGAAACCGGTGGATGCAAGTGGCTAGTTGTTGTTCATTGTGGCGTTCTATAGGGGATGCCTTTGTCCAGCAGTGGACGTCTTCCGGCTGATGATGGTGATGATGATACAATAATTCATTGTGTACTGTATTAATCATTATTATTGTACGTAAAAGTCCTAGTAAGTTGTACTTAGAAGAGACTAAAACAATCAGTTCTTAATCGATTGATTCAATCAATTTGTTGGTTGTCAATAAAGTTGGTATCAATAAAATGCAACCTTACCTTGCTACTCCACTGGCACACGTGCAAGTCAGCGGCCCCTATGCGACACATACAATTTCACCGTTGCTCATAGATACCCCCAATATCAAAATAGTTAGAGATGAATGGTAGCGAACCCAATGGATCTTGTAGACGGTTGGTACCAAATCTTACAGATCTTTTTTGTAGATTAGTGGTAATAGTATTACCAATATGATTATTGATATGATTAGATAAATGTAACTACAGATATGATAGTCTAGTTACTGGTTTGAGAATCCAACTCAGAAGGTACCAGGTTTGATCATCGATCGGAACAGATATTTTGTATTAAGAAAATGAATGTTTCTTTTCTAGTCTTGAATGTTTATCTTTCTGTCTCCTGGTGCCCATAGGGCCTGACTACAAGTGTTTTTGATACATTTTTTTTATTTTTCTTTCTTCCTTCTTTTCTTGTAAAAATACTTCTGGCTACGATCATAAAAGAGCATTGTGAAAGGTAATACAGTACAATTAATCAGTGCATTCCGTTTATCGTTTGTGAAAATTCGATATGTCTCTGATCCCGCATTATCCTGTGCATTATAGCAATGCCTGTCGATTGTTTGGAGGGCCAAATAGATTACTTTACGCAATACTGCACCACCCGCCATATACTTAAAACCACTAATAAAATATGTAAAAGTTAGCACTGTTGTAAGTGCACCAACTTTTAGGTACAAATTAACTTACTGACGTACAAGATCGTAAATATTATATAAATGGTATGTATAAAAATAATCTGTTTATTATGCGATCAGAAAGATAAAATGTTATTATTTCCCTCTTAACTCCTTATCTTTTATAAGTTACACGTTTAATGTGATAAATAATTAATAATGGTTGATAACGAAGACTAGTTTGTTTTGGTCAAGAACAAGTTTTTTCTCACGTCTCTGTATTTTTTTTTCTATTACTGCAAATCACGCTATCAGGTTATGTAGATGCAACAGTTGAACTATCTGTAACCAGATCATTTGCAAACCCGAAAGTATCTTTTCTCAAACATGACATGAAATATTGACATTGTGTTACAAATAATAGGCTGAGAAGTATCGCGCTGCAGGCGCTGCGGTTCGGCACTCTGCGCGCGGTCACTCTAGCGGCCTGCAAAGAGATTTCATACAACTTTGCAGGCCGCTGGCCGAAAATGCGACCGTCTTTTATTTCAACGCGCGCTCTGCGACATGGCTTGCGCCCACCGCCAGCACCACTCGCCCCGCAGCCGCCGCGCCAGTGGCCAGCGCGACACGCGCGCACATAACAGGGCGACCAGACTAGCGACCCGCCAGCTTGATTTCTTGTTTTTTAACACAGTTAATATTTTTGTAGCTCATCTCGTAACCTAACCAAAATATGTATTGAACGAAAAAATATTAATTACTAGAGAAATTCTGTCTAGTAGCCTATCGCAGGACCGATGAACAGTGGAGCGGACGAGTCCTCGAATAGAGACCACGGACGGGAAAACGTAGTGTAGGACGTCTTGAGACACTGGTGGACGGATGACCTTAAGAGGGTTGCTGGCGGCGGATCGATGGATAGGCTGAAGACAGAGTGTTGTGGTGCGCCATGGAAGAGGTAATGTCCAGCAGTGGACTGCTGTAGGCTGATGATGATGATGATGAAAGAAGTTACAGAACAACAACACATTCCTGAATTTCATGTGCAAAGGTTAATTACAATATCATAACATAACTGTAATCTAAATGACAAGAGACTATTATATTTGCTATCGCTGCCAAACATATCTCTTATCAAATAATCAGATTGTGTATACTCTAAATATCATAAAGAATTTTAGGAAACAGTGCGTAGGTTACGGTGAAGTGAACTAGCAATGTTTTCTGACTTAAAAAAACTAATATTAGTAACATGTGCATTTACAGTTGCCGCACAAAATGTTGAAAATTCAAAGTTGGTGACGATTACACAAGGACCTATACGAGGGTATAGAAATTCGGAGCATGATATTTATGAATTTTTCGGGATTCCATATGCAACAACTCCAACTGGGACACAAAGATTTAAAGTAAGTATGCTTTATATTGATAAATAGGTAACAACTTAAACGACACTGATTCAAATTACAAGCGATGTTTATGAACTTTTCAATCATTTTGTCATAAACTTGCTGTCTGCGTAAAATTGAAATTTAGGTTATCAATATTATTACTGTGGCACAAAATTTGGCCCACGCTACACACAAAATAACCCATTCCTTTATACATTTGAGGACTAAATTTTTTGCCGAACAACTGAGTTCTCATTTTTCGTTCTCAGGTAAGTATACGGAAATTGATTAAATAAGAAACATATTAATGAAAACGTATTTATCTCTAAATTTCAGGCTCCTCTGCCACCTCCAACATGGACACAAATTCTAGAAGCAGTTGACAATGGGATAATTTGCCCACAAAACCCATCGCTCGGCTTTGTTCCTTTTAAACAGATGCAAGAGGATTGTTTAATAGCAAATATTCATGTGCCTAATACCGAAGAAACCAATCTTCCTGTATTAGTCCTGGTTCACGGCGGTGCATATGCTCTGGGATTTGGGCATATGTGGGCTCCAAGGCGTATAGCGGGAACAAAAAAAGTAATCACAGTTTCGTTTAATTATCGCCTTGGAGCGCACGGATTTCTATGCCTAGGTACTCCGGAAGCTCCTGGTAACGCAGGCATGAAAGATCAGGTTGCTTTACTGCGTTGGGTAAGAGATAATATTGCAAATTTTGGCGGAAACCCTAATGATGTTACAATATCTGGAAATAGCGCAGGATCTTCATCAGTAGATCTTTTAATGATAGCAAGACCAGCCCAAGGGCTATTTAATAAAGCTATACCTGAAAGTGGTAGTAATGTTGCATCTTGGAGTGCTCATACAGATCCAATTAAATCAGCGAAAGAATATGCAAGGCTTTTGAATTTTGGTAACGTCGATGACCTAAACGCGTTAGAAGAATTTTACAAAACTCTACCCTACGATACTTTAAACTCTGTATATGAAATGAACCAATATAATGGAAACCTCTACTTTTCTCCTTGCATAGAAAATAACTCAGGGGAAGAAATGTTCCTTGACGATTCCCCAGTAAACATTATAAAAAGTGAAAGATTCAGAAAAGTTCCGTTGCTGTACGGATTTACAGATATGGAAGGATTATTAAGAATAGGGCAGTATGATGATTGGTTCGATGTTATGAACGATCATTTTTCGGAATTCTTACCTGCTGATTTGGAATTCGAAAATGAAAATGAAAAAGAAAGAGTTGCCCAGTCCGTTAAAGAATTTTATTTTGGCAATAGTCGAGTGGGGATAACAACTATATTTGGTTACATTAATTATTTCACAGATGCTATATTTGCTTATCCCATGCTGAGGTCAGCTAAACTGCAAGTAGAAACAGGCCACGATTCTATTTATTTATACCAATTCACATTTTATAAACAATTTCCGTCGGTACCGGGAGTACCTGATGTACTTACTAATAAACCTGGAGCTGATCATTGCGATCAGTCATATGCTGTGCTTGACCCAACCCTAGGCCCAGTTCCTGAGGAAAATTATACTGAAGAATATAGGCAACTGAGAGCAACAATGGTCGAATTTTGGGTTAACTTCATAACTACAGGGTAAGGATATTTTGTTCAAGCAACTTCATGATTCAAACTCGAATGTTTTTATGTAAAAAAAATTGACATGTAATGCACCGTGACTTTATAAAAACTTCTTTTCCTTTCAGGAAACCAGTTCCAGAAGGATCAGCACTCCCAGCTTGGCCTGCTATCACGGCTAACAATACTCCGCACATGCACATAGGGGACAATATTGAACTAAAGAACACGTCTCCTACACCAGATCGTTCTCGACTTTGGGATGACATCTATGACCGATACTACCGTCAACCTGCACCCCCGAACCGAGACTCAGGCGCAACTACTATTTCTCATAACTTTATTTATATTTTCGGAATTTACGTTTGTAAATTCTTACTTGGAAACAGGTTATAGTATTATGTTAACATCAAAGACTCAGAATAAACTTTTGAGTTGAGAATTTTTACTGATATTTAAATAGTTTTTATAAGACATGTAAGTAATATAAGACCAATAATGAGAAAGTGATATTAACTAGAAATTGGATTATGCCAATTGAAGGCTAGGTAATTTTTGGGTACCAGTAAACCCGTGTTTGCGTGAGTTTATTTTTTTTTCTTTCGTATTGGTAATTAAATAAAATCTAACACTGTTATTTTGTTGTACCTAGATTGATAAAAAAAAAACTGGATTTGTCTAAGTCTGGTTACGTCATTTACGAACGTTTCAGTATCTACACCATTAAAGCTATTGTAAAGCATGAACGTAACATAATTTTTAACAGCTGCTCTACAGAAATTAAAGACATTGTAGTACGATAATAGTTTATTGCTATTTAAATGCATATTACTTGTATCAGTGACAATCCTATTGCATACAATCTAATCTAAGGGTTACCTACTGAATAAAGAGGTTTTTTATTACGCACATTTACAACTGGCATCTTATTGACCACTAGACCACCACGTTTCTTATTATAACACAAGGCAACGCGAGGCGTTAGATTCTGCTTGTCTTAATTAAGTGTCATAGTTGGTCATCTTGCACAACTTGCACTTAGGGAGGTATGATAAGACTCAATTCAATAAAACTATAATAATGATAACTGAATGTTTTTTTTAACAGATATTTTAATATATTTCCTATTTCAACTTTATAACGTCATTTACTTTATTTCATATTTCACAACCTGTGAGTGCATTCTGAATCAATTTGCAAAAAAATTACATAATTATAATAAACAGTGAATAACATTGAATTCATGTAGACTAAGTAATTTCTGCTTAATTAAAGGGATTGAGGGCGTTTCAGGGGTTATATTAGACAATATGCGAGTAAGCACCAGCGCTCTCTATTTCCAATTCGTAACTCTAGATAATTTATTGAATCAGCGATGCTCCATATCAATGAACTGAAACATTTAAAACTTACATCCCCAAAATATTTAATACACAATTGTATTTAGTTTTCCTTTCTTCCTTCTTTTCTTGTGTACATCGTGATGATAATCATGACCATGCATTCCGAATGGTAATACAGTAAAATGAATCGACTCATTTCATCTATTGTTAGTTAAATTTCAATATAAATATCTCTGATCCTGCATTTATTTGTTTGATGATGATGATGTGATCCTGTTATCCCTCATTAGGGACATAGGGCTCGTAGAAGATTTTTCCATTTGGCTCGATCTTGCGCGGCTTCTTCCAGCTCTTCCCAGTCGAGACCAATTGAGCCAGCCTCCTTCTCAACTGATCGCCTCCACGTGGTCCGAGAACCACGGAGGTCATTTATTTGTTTATTAAAGGAAAAGCAACAAAATTATCCTGTGCCTTAAAGCAATGCCTGTCGATTGTTTGAAGGGCACATGGATCGCTTACCGCAGTGATGAGATGAATCACGAACTATGAATAAATAAATGTATGTAAATGCCGACTACACAATAAATGTTTTAACAAAAATATAACCAACAACAAAAAATCTAAATAGGTACTTTTTTTTTATTTATTCGACTGGAAGGAAAACGAGCAAGTGGGTCTCCTGGTGGTAAGAGATCACCACCGCCCATAAACATCTGCAACACCAGGGGTATTGCAGATGCGTTGCCAACCTAGAGGCCTAAATTGGAATACTTCAAGTGCCAGTAATTTGTTGTCTTAATCTCCGCGCCGAAACATAACAGTGCAAGCACTGCTGCTTCACGGCAGGATTAGCGAGCAAGATGGTGGTAGCAATTCGGGCGGACCTTGCACAAGGTCCTACCACGTGCTTTTGTTGGCTTGAAGTCGTTGCCTCAGCACGATTCAGCAGAGCAGGACTGATGGAAGTCCAATAATTTAGTAAGAAGGTGAGGTAGAAGACTATAGTTCCACTCCTGCTGGCTCGTGCTTAGGTAAAGACTTCAAGCCACTCAAAATTTATTTTCAAGTTTTTTTGCAGTCAGTTTTATTTTTCTTTATTTTTTAACCGACTTCAAAAAAAGGAGGAGGTTCTATGTTCCAATGTTTGTACTTTTTTTATGTAGGTATATTCACCGATTACTCTTTTAAGTCAGAATATTTTTTAAGTCAGTTAATATACCAAAACATTCTTCTAAACATAACAAACACTTTTCTGAAAACCGCATTAAAATTGGTTCAGCCAAAAGCGAGATAATCGCAGACAAACATATATAAATAGGTACATAAATACATATACACGACACATTTAGACGACCAGATGGCCTAGTGGTTAGAGACCCTGACTACGAAGCTTGAGGTCCCGGGTTCGATTCCCGTGTCGGGGCAGATATTTGTATGAAAAATACGAATGTTTGTTTGTTTGAATGAATGTTTGAATGTTCTTGGGTGTTTAATATTTATTTAAGTATGTATCTATCTATATAATTATGTTTATCCGTTGCTTAATATCCATAACACAAGCTTTGCTAAGCTTACTTTGGGACTAGGTCAATTGGTGTGAATTGTCCCGTGATATTTATTATTTATTTATTTATATAGGTAAACTGAGAACCTCCTTTTTTGAATTCGGTTTAAAAGTTTATACTGTTAAATAATGTTAGGTATAAATTAATGTCGGACGTACAATCGAAGGCATAAATGAACCCCATTCCTAAAAAAAATAAGCACAAGAAAAGCTTACTTTCTAAGCTTCAATGCCTAAAAAATCTGAAAAACCATAGGTGTCCTATTTTTTTTGGCAAGGGGGTTTATATAAACACAGCTATAATAGAATCATTGACCTTATTGTTTCGTGGCATAAAGGTGTATAAATATTTTTGACGTCTTGATAACGTACTTACCCACTCATGCGTTGAGTTTTGAGTTGAACTCTATTCATTAACAAAATAAGAGCGTTGCAAGGCAACTAGAGTTGCCAAATGCACGTGAATGGTTATATTTATACCGTTGACTGCACACGGTCGGAATTTTATCTAAAAGTTATCTATAAAAATAATCTGTTTATTATGCGATCAGAAGGATAAAACGTTAAATATTTCGCTCTTAACTTCTTATCCTTTATACGTCGGAAAGTGATAAATAAATAATAATCGTTGATAACGAAGACTAATTGGTTTTGGTCAAGAACTAGTTTTTTCTCGTGTCTCTTACTTTTTCTACTACTGCTACCCAGACTATCAGGTTGTTAATAAAACTGATGAATCTTTTGGAACTAAGAATTCCGGAAGCAATTTATATATAAGTAAAGTGAGTACTATACTTAAAGTATTTGAACAGCACGAGGAAAGAACATGTTAAGTATTTTTTGATGGAATTTTGATTTTAAAACGTAATTTCGGTGGCTTTCTTTACAAAATAAAAACTAGAATAATAACAAAAATAAAATAAAAGGGGGTAAATAGCTCTATTGATAGTGATATAAAATATGCCTTTATGCCAAACCTCAAATTTCTAAAACAACTGGAAATTCAATCATCTTCATTCATGCCACTGTATCTTTGATTCGAGGTTTGAGTTTTTCATTGCTTCAAAGAGCAGTGGACCTTGAGTATTTGATATTAATTAATTTCGTTTTGATAACTTCACGCGTTTCTCAAACAAAGCATCTTGAGAAACGGACAAAGTGATCTTATAAGTTTTCTGTTTTTGCAAAGTTAGGTGCAGTTTCATAAAAATATAGAGTTGCCTTTTTCCATGTATTTTATTTTAAATTCACACATCACAAATCAATTTTATGTAAAAATAATTACAGTGCCTTTAGAATCATTCTGCCTATGTAAATATTTATATTGTCAAAAATTACCCCCATTACTATCAATAAAATAAACACAATTATTTTTGTACTAAGTTTCATCTCACTATCGAACCAAAATACGTATTAAACGAAAAAAAAGGTTTACTATTTTTTATATTTATATGTTTTATATTTAGGTATCTGAAGTAAGATCATTTTGCTTCCTTCTTTAATGTTAATTTCGTGTATTTTATTTACAATAAAGATTTAACTTTCAAAACAAAATAATAATAAAGAAATAACGAAACAACATATTCTCGTCTATTCACAATATCATAACATCATTGTAATCTAAATGACAAGATATTGTATTTGCTATCGCTACCAAAATATCTCTTATCAAGTACCTAATCGGAATGATTTTACACTATATTACTTAATATTTCATAAAAAAATTGATCAAACAGTTCGTAGGTTACGGCGAAGTGAACCAGCAATGTTTTCTCCTATAAAAAAACTAATATTACTAACGTGCGCATTTGCAGTTGCAGGACAAAATGTTGGAGATTCGAAGTTGGTAACGATTAGCCAAGGATCTATACGAGGGTATAAAAATGTGGAGCACGATATTTATGAATTTTTCGGGATTCCATATGCAACAGCTCCAACTGGGACACAAAGATTTAAAGTAAGTTCTTAATATTTTTAATATTGATATATTGATCTTAATATTGTTTATAAAGTAATTCCTAATATTGTTAAATAGGTAACAAATTCAACGAGGCTAAATACAAATAACGCATATTTATAATTTTTTCAATCGTTGCTCCATTAAATTAATGTTATTTATTATTTTTTTTTTTTTCAAAGAAAAATTACAGCATTACAGTTAGAGACCAATGCGCTGTAAATTTAAAATTATACAAACAAAAATATTTAAAGAAAAAAACTATCTATAGTTAGGGATTTTTGAACGTCGTCGGCGTCGCTACCCTATAACGACGGAACACCACACCCTCCGGCCAGAAGTCGGAGCGCAGGAACATCTGCTGGTGCTTGGCAGGCACTTGGACTCTAAATGAGATGAAATTGTTAGCCCTTAGAGACTCGAGCGGGATGATGTTACGTGTTAACAAAGATACAAAATAAGTTTATCAATGTACATTATTATTAATTAATACAATTGAGCACCCATTTTTCGTTCCCAGGTATACGAAAATTGATGAAATATTAAACAAAAATGCGTCTTTTTCTATATTACAGGCTCCTCTGCCACCTCCAACATGGACACAAATTCTAGAAGCAGTTGATACTGGAATCATTTGCCCTCAAAACCCATCGCAAGACCATATTCCATCCAAACAAATGCAAGAGGATTGTTTAATAGCAAATATTCATGTGCCAAATACCGACCAAACCAATCTTCCTGTTTTAATTATCGTTCACGGTGGATCATATGCAAGAGGATTTGGACATAGGTGGGCTCCAAGACGCATAGCGGGAACAAGAAAAGTAATCACAGTTTCGTTTAATTATCGCCTTGGAGCGCATGGTTTCCTATGCCTTGGTACTCCGGAAGTTCCTGGTAACGCAGGCATGAAAGACCAGGTTGCTTTGCTGCGTTGGGTTCGAGATAATATTGCAAATTTCGGCGGAAACCCTAATGATGTTACAATATCTGGATATAGCGCAGGATCCTCATCAGTAGATCTTTTAATGATAGCAAGACCAGCCCAAGGGCTATTTAATAAAGTTATTCCAGAAAGTGGTGGTAATGTTGCATCTTGGAGTGCTCATACAGATCCAATTATGTCAGCAAAAGAATATGCAAGGCTTTTGAATTTTGATAACGTCAATGACTTACATGCGTTGGAGGAATTTTACAAAACTCTACCTTATGATACTTTAAACTCTATTTATGAAACGGGTCAATATAATGGAAACCTCTACTTTTCTCCTTGCATAGAAAATAACTTAGGTGAAGAAATGTTTCTTGATGATTCCCCAGTGAACATTATAAAAAGTGAAAGGTTCAGAAAAGTTCCGTTACTGTACGGATTTACAGATATGGAAGGATTACTAAGAATAGGGCAGTATGATGATTGGTTCGATACTATGAACGATCATTTTTCAGAATTCTTACCTGCTGATTTGGAATTCGAAAATGAAGACGAAAAAGAAAGAGTTGCCGAGTCCGTTAAAGAATTTTATTTTGGCAATAGTCGAGTTGGAATAACAACTATATTTGGTTACATCAATTATTTCACAGATGCCCTTTTTGCTTATCCTATGATGAGATCATCTAAAATGCTAGTAGAAACAGGCCACGACTTCATTTATTTATATCAATTCTCATTTTATAAACAATTTCCGTCAGTACCGGGAGTACCTGATGCACTTACTAATAAACCTGGAGCTGAACATTGCGCTCAGTCACATGCTGTATATGACCGAAGTTTAGACCTAGTTCCTGAGGAAACTTATACAGAAGAATATAGGCAACTGAGAGCAATAATGGTCGAACTTTGGGTTAACTTCATAACTACTGGGTAAGAACGTCCTATTCAAGCCACTTTACGATTCAAACTCGAATGTTTTTTTTTATAAAAAAAATACATGCAATAATAATGACCTTGACTTTAGAAAAATTTTTTTTTTCAGGAAACCAGTTCCAGAAGGATCAACACTCCCAGCTTGGCCTGCTATCACGGCTAACAACACTCCACACATGCACATAGGCGACAATATTGAACTTAAGAATACGTCTCCTACACCAGATCGTTTTCGACTTTGGGATGACATCTATGATCGTTACTACCGTCAACCTGGACCCCCGAACCGAGACTCAGGCGGAACTATTATTTCTCATAACCTTTATTATATTTTTGTCATTTATTTTTGTAAATTCTTATTTTTAAACAGGTTATAGTATTATGTTAACGTTAAAGACTGAAAATAAACTGTTGAGTTGCAATTTTTTATTGGTATTTAAATAGTTTATAAAACATGGAAGTAATAAAGATCAATAATCAGAAAGTGACATTAACTATAAATTAGATTATGCCAGTTGAATGCAAGGTAATTTTTGGGTTCCGTCCTTTGTTTACGTGAGTTCATTTTTTGCATTCATGTTGGCAATTTAATTAAAGCTGACACTGTTATTTTGTTGTAGTCTAATAAAAAAAATCAAACACTTGATTTTACCTGGTCTGGTTTTGTCATTCACGAACTTTTCAGTATCTACACCATTAAAGCTATTCTAAAGCATGAACGTAACATAATTTTTAACAGCTGATTTACGGAAATTCAAGACAATGCTGTACGTCAAAAGTTTACTGCTATTTAAATGCATATTGTCTGTATCAACGATAATACTATTATAGCTATTTATGCAACTGTACCGTAATAGAGATCCATAAAACACGAGTGTGGTTTCATGAAACCAGGCGTAGCCGAGTTTCATAAAAGGGTCACATGAGTGTTTTAAGGCCTAATTACGTACAGTTGGATACAATATTTTATCTTCATTCATAATATTAAGTCCTCTATCATATGTTCAAGAAACATTTATGCAGGTCCATTGCAACCAGAACTATAGGACCTTCACTTTGACAGTAAATTATGAGTCATTTCCTTCGCTGCATCTAAAATATCGGGCAGAGTCAAATTTTCTTCGCATTCACTGATATCAGACATATTTAAGCAAAAACAAAATTTTCCCACGAAAATTCGTACAGCAAAACGACACGTATGAATGGAATGGCGCTTAAACCCAGTACATTACTTCGAATGTGCGCGCATGCGCTAAAACGGGCGCTGCCATAGACAAGTGAAAATTGGAATTGAAACTTGTTAATAGGTATAAACTTTTTGGATGTGCCCTGTATCATAATGGTAAAAAAAATGTATTAAGTAGAATATTATTTCGTTAGAAAAAAAGTGTTATAGGGTGTTTTTAATATTTAAAAAGTATGTAAATATAAACTCGTTTTGAATTTTATAATTCAAATATTACGATATGAGAATAGATAAAGAGGTTCTTTACTACCCACATCTACAAGTGGCATCTCATTGACTATTCGACCACCACCTTTCTTCTTATATTATTACAACAGCAAGGCGTTAGATTCTGCTTATCTTCATTAAGTCGTTGTTTATTATTCCGCACTACTTACACTTAAGGAGTCATGATAAGAATCAATTCAGTAAAACTATAATAATGATTACTGAATGTTTTTTTTATCAGATATTTTGATATAAGTATTACCTTTTTTAGCTTTAACGTCATTAACTTCATTTCACACTAGCTTTTGCCCGCGACTTCGTCCGCGTAGAATAGTAACTTTGGGAAGTATTTAATTTATTTAGGATACCTACATATTCTGCCAATAACAGCACATGGAAACATCTAGTTTACTGAAAATTTATTTTAATACATGAATATAAACATTTTTTTTGTTCTTCCTTGCATATATTCATCCATGTTCTTTAGTAAAACATAAATATTTTGCGGGTAGCCACATTTTAGCAATACAACGTGTATTGCCCTGCCGACACAAAAGGACTATTCTTCATAGTGAACTTTTGACACCATACGTCTTTTATAGTAAGTTTATTGTAAGTTAGGAGGGTAGGATTATCATTAAGACGGCACTTTAGCTACTCATATTTTCAAGAAATATACTTATAGTAATTTTGTTTAGAATTCTTCAAGAAATTTCATCCTCATATTTTCAAGCATCGATACATAACGTACATATATATCGATAGAATATAAGTCAATGTTTTCAAGTAATTTGAAAAGCACCGCAACAAATATTTTATGGTTCCTATCTCAAAAAGAAAAAATGGAACCCTTATAGGATCACTTAAATCCACTGCCTCGACTTTACTCCACTGCCTCCGCTTCGCTGTCTCCACTGCGCCGCTTCTGCTCCGCTGCCTCCGCTCCGCTATCTCCACTCCACTGCCTCCGCTCCGCTGCCTCCGCTCCGCTGCATCCGCTCCGCTGCCTCCGCTACGCTGCCTCCACTCCGCTGCCTCCACTCAGCTGCCTCCACTCCGCTGCTTCCACTCCGCTGCCTCCGCTCCGCTGCCTCCACTCCACTGTCTTCGCTCCGCTGCCTCCGCTCCGCTGCCTCCACTCCGCTGTCTTCGCTCCGCTGCTTCCGCTCCACTCCGTTATCTCCACTCCGCTGTCTTCGATCCGCTGCCTCCGCTCCGCTACCACCGCTCCAACGCTCCTGCTTCATTATCTCCGATCTACTCCATTACCTCCGCTCCAATCCGCTCCCTCCGTTTTACTCCACTGCCTCCACTCCGTTGTTTCCGGTTTACTTCACTGCCACTGCTCCGCTCCACTACCTCCACTCAGCTGCCTCCGCTCCGCTGCCACCGCTCCGCTGCCACCGCTCCGCTGCCTCCGCGCTGCTTTACGTTCAAGTCACGACGCCGTATGTCTGCACGACGCGGCCCCGTACCGCGTCGTGCGCCGCGTCGTTTTACGTTGACGACGTCGTACCTATATCGCCACGGTGCCGCGACGTTTTACGGTGATGACACCGCATCATGGACATATAGCCCGGCCTTACAGACAGACTTTATTTTACTTTCGCATTTATAATATTAGTATGAATTTCTTATCAGTGCCCAAATGCCAAGTTTCATAAAGAACCATCGATTTATCTTCGACACTGACGATCTTCCATACATCTTTATTGCACGCTAACAAAGGTGCAAAGGTGTATAATTACAATATCATAACATAACTGTAATCTAAACGACTAAAGACTGTTTATTTGCTATCTATGCCAAAAATGTCTCTTATCAAGTAATCGGATTGTGTATACTCTAAATTTCAAAAATAATTTTATCGTACAGTGCGTAGGTTACGGTGAAGTGAACCGGCAATGTTTTCTGAGATAAAAAAACTAATATTATTAACGTGTGCTTTTACAGTTGCAGCACAAAATGTCGAAAATTCGAAGTTGGTGACGATTACACAAGGACCTATACGAGGGTATAGAAATGCGGAATATGATATTTATGAATTTTTTGGGATTCCATATGCAACAGCTCCAACTGGGACACAAAGATTCAAAGTAAGTATAATTAATACGTGGGTCACTAAATAAGTTTTTAGATGAAGAAAAAGTATTCAGCATATAACTACCTACGCTTTATTAAAAAAAAAATACTTTCCACGTTGCTCAGTGCATACAAATTTCAATTTGTCTAAACCAACATGATTGGAAACATTTTTGCGACTCTTAATCTGACAGGTCAAAAGTAGCCGCTTCATAGCATGATTCCTCAAACCTCGCCTTTTGGTCTACGCTATCGCATAACTTAGATAACTTTCGGCAATGCTCCGTTTGTATACCATTCCGAACTAACTGATCTACAATTTCTCAACATAGATATCGATAATTTCCGCTGCGAAAAAAAACTAGCCACCAATTTTTTACCAGCGCTACGAGGTCTTTGCAGTTTTGGCGGAAACTCACTCTCAGTAGACCCAAACCGATGATTGGTTTTTACTTTCCGAAATCATACTGATCCATATTCCTTCACCAATAATGATTTCCGAAATACGTCTTGATGCCCTCTTTTCAAAACGTTGGCGCGTTTCACGGCACTAATTCACATAAACCTGTTTTTCACTTTCGGAGAGCGAACGCGGGATTCAACGACAACAAAGCTACCTGACTTTGAAATGTTGGTTTAGCATAGTGTTCATGCCCACGATCTTCTCAATGTCCTTGCATATAATTTGTGGGTCTTCCGATACCAACATTACCGTAGTCCACTCATTTTCTGTAGTTCTTGCTGTTTACACTCTCCTAATGCTGACTGTAGTCGTTGCAAATTTAGCTTTTGGGTTAAACCAAATTTAAAATCGTAATACCTAGATCATGTCATGGCACTCAAATGTTTGCGGTTAAGTTCCGTTTCGTTTCAGGCAAAAAAACGCAAGAAGCATTGTAGTAAAATGACTGGAACAGCGTATTTTTTTTTAGATTGAGAAAACGTCTTATTGCGTTTCTATTTTTAAATAAATTTGCTTTTTAAAAACATGTAACACAGATGTGTCTCATTTTTTTATTTCGAGCATCTCAAAACTTATTGAGTGACCTACGTATTGTTTATGATCTTTTCAATCGTTATTTCATAAACTTGTTGTATGCTTAAATCAAAATTTAGGATATTCTACATTATATACTTTGTGGCCCAAAATTTGACCCACTTCTTGCCGCTCAGTATTATTAATTAATATAATTTATAATTTAGCTCTTTTTTAAGTATGTGTATGTGTGTGATGTATATTGTATTGTGTTTAATAAAAATTAAAATAAAAATAAAAAAATTAAAATAATATTTGTTCTCACGAATACGGAAATTCATTAAACTTGTTAATGATTATACGTCTATTTCTATATTTCAGGCTCCTCTGGCACCTCCAACATGGACACAAATTCTAGAAGCAGTTGACAATGGAATAATTTGCCCTCAAAATCCATCGCTCGGCTTTGTTCGTTTCAAACAGATGCAAGAGGATTGTTTAATAGCAAATATTCATGTACCTAATACCGAAGAAACCAATCTTCCTGTATTAGTCATAGTTCACGGTGGAGCATATGCTGTGGGATTTGGACATATGTGGGCTCCAAGACGTATAGCGGGAACAAAAAAAGTTATTGCAGTTACGTTTAATTATCGCCTTGGAGCGCACGGATTTCTATGCCTTGGTACATCGGAAGCTCCTGGTAATGCAGGCATAAAAGACCAGGTTGCTTTGCTCCGTTGGGTTAGAGATAATATTGCAAATTTTGGCGGAAACCCTAATGATGTTACAATATCTGGACATAGCGCAGGATCTTCGTCAGTAGATCTTTTAATGTTAGCAAGACCTGCCCAAGGACTATTTAATAAAGTTATTCCTGAAAGTGGTGGTAATGTTGCATCTTGGAGTGCTCATACAGATCCAATTAAGTCAGCACAAGAATATGCAAGGCGTTTGAATTTTGCTAACGTTGATGATTTAAATGCGTTAGAAGAATTTTACAAAACTCTACCCTACGATACTTTAAACTCTGTATCAGATAGGAATCACTATAATGGAAACCTCTACTTTACCCCATGCATAGAAAATAACTTAGGGGAAGAAATGTTCCTTGATGATTCCCCGGTAAACATTATAAAAAGTGAAAGGTTCAGAAAAGTTCCATTGTTGTATGGATTCACCGATATGGAAGGATTACTAAGAATAGGGCAGTATGATAATTGGTTCGATGTTATGAACGATCATTTTTCGGAATTTTTACCTGCTGATTTGGAATTCGAAAATGAAGATGAAAAAGAAAAAGTTGCCCAGTCTGTTAAAGAATTTTATTTTGGCAGTAGTCGAGTGGGGATAAGAACTATATTTGGTTACATTAATTATTTCACAGATGCTATCTTTGCTTATCCCATGCTGAGATCGGCTAAACTGCAAGTAGAAACAGGCCACGATTCCATTTATTTATACCAATTCACATTTTACAAACAATTTCCGTCAGTACCGGGAGTACCTGATGCACTTACGAATAAACCTGGAGCTGATCATTGCGATCAGACATATGCTATACTTGATCCAACCTTAGTCCCAGTTCCTGAGGAAACTTATACAGAAGAATATAGGCAACTGAGAACAATAATGGTCGAATTTTGGGTTAACTTCATAACTACTGGGTAAGGACATCCTGTTAAAGCAACTTCACGATTCAAACTCGAATGTTTTTATTTAAAAAAATTAACATGCAATGTTATGACCGTAACTTTATAGAAACTTCTTTTCCTTTCAGGAAACCAGTTCCAGAAGGATCAACACTCCCAGCTTGGCCTGCTATCACGGCTAATAACACTCCACACATGCATATAGGAGATGCAATTGAACTAAGGAACACGCCTCCTACAGCAGATCGTTCTCGACTTTGGGATGACATCTATGACCGTCACTACCGTCAACCCGGACCTCCGAACCGAGACTCAGGCGCAACTGCTATTTCTCATAACCTTGTTTATATTTTTGGCCTTTATGTTTGTAAATTCTTATTAGTAAACAGGTTATAGTATTATGTTAACGTTGAAAAGTCAAGTCCACTCAAAATAAGCCGTTGAGAAGTGATAACTAGAAATTGGGTTATGCCAATTAAAGACGAAGTGTTACGATTTTCTAGGTAACAGATCTATTTTTATTTGATTGAGTTTTTTGGTCTCGTATTCATAATGAAATAAAAGCTAACATAACATTATTACTTTACCAGAAGTCTGATAAAAAAACTTAAATTTGATTTGTCTGGGTCTGGTTTTGCCATACACGAACTTTTCAGTATCCATTGAAGCTATTAATAAAACTATAACTTAACATAATTTTCAATGCTCTACAAAAATTAAAGAAAACAAAGTGTTAAGATTCTGGTTATCATAATTAAGCCGTTTTGTTGTTCATTATCTTTCACAACTTGCACTTAGGGAGGTATGATAAGAATCAATTCAGTAAAACTATAATAATGATTACCGAATGTATTTTTATCAATTAAATCTTAGCTATATATCAGCCTTAACGTCATTTACTTTATCCATATGATTGTTATTTTTTTATTATTATTATTTTGAGATAAAGTTGGCTTAAGTTTGGCGTCAATCTTGCTTGATGGAAGGCGAAGATAAGGCTTAAGATGGTACACTTTTGTCTAGAAGGTGTCTGTTCACTTTGACCTTAAAGATGTCCAGATTATAGCGTTCCGGAAAAACTGACCTCGACAGAGACTTCCACTCTTTAGCCGTCCGCATAATGAAAGAAGAGGCAAACCGCTTCGTGTGTAATGGAGGAATGTCTACAACATAAGGGTGAAACTGCTCGCCGCGCCTAAATAGTCGTTCGGTGTCGGAAAGGCGAAGGGGTATCAGGTTATGCAAAACCTCCGCACACTCACCGAAATATAACCGATACAAAACCGAAAGTCAGGCGAGTCTCCAGAGTCTCAGAAGATTTGACCCCACGAGTGAGTCACTGCCTATGATCCAAAAGCATAAGTCTAAAGCATCCAGCAGAAATTTAGAAGGCAGGCAGGCAATATCATGTTTTTTGTTTACCTAAACAAAATCTTACTCATTTTGTTTATTTTTATTCTTTAATATTCTCACTTAAAAAATCATGGAAGATTTCTTTGGAAATATGTGAACTAGTATTGTCTTTTAATTAACACTTCTTGTACCATATTTTAAGCGAAATAAAGTTATTTGTATTTGCTTTTGTATATCTCTTATTTTTTGTTTGCCAAGGTAATTTTCCCCGAAAAGGGGAATAGTGTCAAGTAGAAATCAAAACCTAGTACTTGAAGAAATTCTTAGTTAATGTGATCAAAACGTCCAACCTTTTAAAAGTCTAGATAACTTTTTTTTGTTAAGTGTTTAAAATTAGATAACTTTCTTTTTAGTAAAATCTGCCTATACATTTTTTGTGAGTCGTGTATCGTTAATTGCGAGTGTGTCACAATTAATTACCTAGCTGGAGTTTTTTTGTAAAACGATCAAGTCTTTTAATAAATATTTACAAATAAAACATGATATCATTGTGAATAAATTGTATTGAATTTCGATAAGCTTCTATTTTTTCATACTTATCATAGACAATAAATTCAGATAATCGCCTTTTTAATATTATAATTATGTAATACCTACTGATGTACTGAATAGAAAATAATTAAACTTTTTAAAATAAGTACAGAAAAGACCTGACTGATGATCAGTAATGATCCGGTAAAGGTCTCAGGGGTCCTAAAAATGCAGGTGGTGTAGATCTGGTTGTTGTGGTGTTCTTTGAGGGAGTTCTATGTGGAACTTCAGGTTGGCGATGTTGATGAGTCAATGACAAATTCACCAGGAAATAAACAATCACTTTATCACATACCGATAAAATTACGTATGCTAGCTAACATAACGACCAATTACCTTTTCTATACTTACTTTGAAATTTTCCAAAGTTGACAAAACTTAATTTTACTCAAGCAATTTTGTCACTTTAATGACGAATCCATACTTATACTTATAATATTTCTCCATACTAATAATTATAAATGCGAAAGTGTGTTTGTATGTTTGTGTGTTTGTATGTTTGTCCGTCTTTCACGACGTAACGGAGCGACGGATCGACGTGATTTTTGTCATAGAGATAGTTTATGGTCCCGAGAGTTACTTTTTATCCCGGAAAATGCACAGTTCCCGAGGGGACAGCGCGCGATAACCGAATACCACGTGGGCAAAGCCACGAGCAAAAGCTAGTAAGAGAATAATACTACGCTAAAAATAAATAAATTGCATTCATGGTTACGTGTTCCATAATATTATGCAGTGAGAGAAATGTCAGCTGCGCGCGCTCAATCGATGAGTCTGCAACCATTTCACAAACTGTAAGTGCACCGTGAATTAATTTGCAAACAAAATGAGGGTTTAAGTAAAAATAAAAATAAATTTATTCATTGTAAAGGGTGGGGGTACATACATAAATAATTAACGGTGAATAATATTATTTATTATTTGCTATAAATACGCAATAATAGCGCTGTCAAAATGTTTTGATGTTTGTTTAATTTTTGTAATCGTGTATTCCTTATTAATTGAAGTCAGTTAGTTAGATTGTAGTGATTTTCTACATTGTTACTCATTCACTGTCACCTGGCTTCCAGAGGTGCCACCAACGCACATGCACGTTCAAGATATACGAACAATTATGACAGCGGCACTGGGCGAAGTTCAGAAAATGCATAAATGCGTCGGTGGCAGTGAATGCATTAACAACAAGACGGATTCATTTCTTAATATTAAACATATGAGAGTGAGCACCAGCGCTCTCTATTTCCTATCCTAAACTCTAGAGTCCACATTGCAGTGCTGCTACAGTCTAGATTCTATACTCCAAAGCAGAAAGGCAAAGGAAAACAACCACATTTTTTTCCCAAGAAAGTATTCATGAAGCCTATCAATCCTCCACCTACTTACTACTAGTTACCCTGTTAAAACCATTGAAGCGCAAGTTTTGCAATTATAACCCCATTAATAATTATGAACTATACATTTATATTTCTTAAATAGATTCAATTTAAACATGTTTTTAGGGTTCCTTAGCCAAAATGGCAAAAACGGAACCCTTATAACTTCGCCAAGTCTGTCTGTCTGTCTGTCTGTTCGTCGGCAGCTTTGCTCAGGGACTGTCAATGCTAAAAAGCTGAAATTTTGCACGAATATATAAAATATGTATGTAAACTATGCCGACATTTTTTTTTTAATAATACCTCCCATAGACGTAAAGCGGGGGTGATTTTTTTTTCTCATGCTACCTTGTAGTGTGGAGTATCGTCGGATAGGTCTTTTAAATCTGGGGGTTGCTAAATTGATTTTTTGATTCAGTGATTTGTTTGCAAAATATTTAACTTTAAAGTGAAAATTTTCATTAAAATCGAACGTCCCCCCTCTAATCTACACCGGTGAATGGAAAAATTTGAAAAAATTCAGGGTGGTAGTAAGTACCTATGTCAAACTTACAAGGAAAACTATAACGGTTAAGTTTTCTTGAGAACTATTAGTAGTTTGAGAGTAAATAGCAGCCTAAGGTATAAAATATACCCTAAACTTGGAATATACAGTACAAAGTACAAAATCCTTAGAAAAATATAACTTTTGTTTTGTAATGGCTACGGAACCCTATTTCGGGCGTGTCCAACACGCTCTTGGTCGGTATTATTTTTCTATTAGGACATCATCATCATCATCATGTCAGCCGAAAGACGTCCACTGCTGGACATAGGCCCCCAAGGCTCTCCACTCAGACCGGTCTTGTGCTTTTCGCGTCCACCGCAATCCGTGGTATAATATGTGTGTCTGCGATTAGGACATACATATTATATATTATGAAGATAGAGATAAATTAAAACTAGGTACATAAATACCAATACACAGAAATTCCAATGTTTCAAGCCACCCTTCTTGTCAATAATGTTAATAATTACAGTCACTTTTTGTACACAACCATATTGACCATGTATACACGAGGGGCTTCACATTCTGCCCGTAAGCATAGCTCAGTATTTACCTAATGGTTGCTAAGTTTCTCATATCCGGCGCGGGGTCGTTAGTCTCTGGACGGCGATGTGTTAATCTATGGTGCAGTATGCATTTAATTGAATAACGGATCGACTATATCTGGTATAGTATTCAATATTCGTAGGTTTATAAAAGTGAAATTCAAAGTAATAAAATCATCTATTTTGGTATAAATAAAATTGAATTCTTATTGTTCCTGATTATGAAGCTCAGCTGCTAAATCTAGAGACATGCATTGTATTTTACTTATTTTGTACAATAAAGAGTTTACATACATACATACATGCAATTTTTGTGTTTCATACAACGTTACAACACAGTACAAATATTCTTTACTGTGCATCACAAATCGGTACCATTACATGATGATAAAATGCGGTGTAGACAATAGTAGGTATAGCTTGGACTTTTCCAGATAGCAGTTTAGATGTAAAAACTCAAAGTACGTCTCCTTTGATGAAATCCAACTAGTCAAAGATCAATGTTTTGTGAATTCTCCTTTCAATTAGTAAAATCGTAAAATTTTATTTCGACTTCTAGGCCTAGAGCCAATTCAGCAAAGCTACATGTAAAATAATATTATAAAACGTGTTATCGACCAGAAACATGCATTCGTGCACCATGCCACAATTCCCCAATACCAATAAATAAGGAATATGTAATTACACGAACGAGGTAGGTACTCTTGATTTCCCTTGGCGACTGGATGTAGACAACAATGATGTATGCATGCGACACACAATTCATACAAGTATCAAGTACCTATCAACAAAAAGCACAAAGAGTTTGAAAAAAAAAAGTAAAACAAGGTTGTTTTAAAAAATAAAAGTTTTAGAGATAATTTATGCATTACTCACGAACATCGTAATTTAAATAAAAGTCTGTAAAACGAAGAGTTTTTCGTTTCTTGCCTAAATTCGCTAAATTCAAAAATTTTGTTGCCAAGCTCGGTATTTAAAATAAAAAATACAATTGGGTTTTCTGAGGTTTTCAGTTAAATTCTTAATTACCACAGTCTTATTGTATACCTAAGTGTATTTGTAAAAAAATGGTATTCAAAAGGTCTGTTACTGCATGTTGTAGGTACAAAACTGTTAATGAAGGTCCTCGTGATTGCAGTTTTTTTGATTATGTTTATCTTTCCGAATTTTATTATTACTTACGTCTATTTCAAGCATAACGATAATGCTAAATAACGCTCAATATGAAACTTTAATTAATTGCACAAAATGTTGCCCGTGACTTTACGTGCATAATAAGAGTATTAAATTTTCATCGATTTAGGTACGCTTCTTTCAACAGACTTTCAGTATTCTCGAAGAAAATAACAGAGAATATGCACGTAATTCTAAAATATACAAAATATTTTCATTTGATATCTTTATTGCTATGGAAATAATCATAGGTATACATTTATTTTTAAAATTACATCGTTTTAATTTGTGAAGTTAAATCATTGAAAAACATTTTTTTTTATTCTCTTGCAACTTTTTCGACTTGGCCTCACTACTTGGCGGAGGAGCAAGACAGGATATTCGATTTATTTTCAAACGTGACGAAAGTCTGCACCCAGAAAATATTGCCAAAATATTATTTGTATGGTTGCCGGTGGATAATTGCGTAGTTTTATCTTAAATTGCTTTTCTCTGTTAAAGTACTATCGCATTGGGAAGAGATACTTGTAAATTAATATAACTAATGTAAACTAGTAGGATTGACGCAATAGATGTGTTTGAGTAGCCTAAAAATTGGAGTAGTTTTATACATATTATTTAACTATATTATTCTCATTTTTAAGTGTTAAATAACAAACTACCACAAAAAACTGCCATAATCATCGGGCAACTCGAAAGCGGCCATTTTGGTACAAAACCATTGTGCCGTCAGCGTTCACTAGTCACAATGTCGAAAATAAGTGTTTGGTTCTCAAAGTAACTAAATATATTTCCAGTAATGTATACTTCCACAAACCATAGAAAATATGAAAAAAAAATGCATGAATATTCCTTATTGTTACAAACATAAGAGACGAAAAACGTTATAATTTATAATTATTACGTGTTGCTATATTTCGAAGTCACTGGTTTGATCTGATATTTTTGTCGAAATTGAGTAATGATTTCATGTTACTCATCTAAAGAAATCAATATTTTACACTTAATTATTTCCAAACATTATTTTAGTACACCAACAAAACAAACAGCTATTTTTGTCGTATAATAAAGATAAGTAACGGTTGCATTATTATCTAAATAAGAAGTGATTGATTGTTAGCTATCGATGGCAAAATATTTTAATTAATCAATCGCTAGTTTTCTGGTAATATTTAAACGAATTCAATCATGTCATTATGTGACTTAACAGGTGACTTGCGATGTTGTCTGACGAGAAAAAGTTAATATTACTCACGTGTGTAACTTTGGTTGCAGCACAAAATATTGAAGATTCAAAGTTAGTGACGATCTCTCAAGGACCTGTGCGGGGTTACAGAAATGCTGAATATGATATTTATGAATTTTTCGGCATACCATATGCCACGGCCCCGAATGGTACACGACGATATACAGTAAGTTATTAATCTCATCTTTATCGCCAATAATCAAGTTTTAACTTTTTCGGATTATCAGTCAATTTTCCATTCATGCAGCAAGCAGGATTGAAAGCTAGCCGAATTGATTAAATAATAATAATAATAATAAAAATGAAAAGATTAAAGTCTAGTATGTATTACGGTTCTTGAAATAGATCTCATATATCTCGTAATAGCTAGACAACTAAGCCAGAGATGAACAATTAGACGACCTGACGGACGGCCAGAGTAGTGACATTAGATTTTTTGTTCTTTAAAAGGCACTTAGTATTAGCGAACACTGTACTAGTCTTAGACATGCATACACAAAACATAGAATTAGCAGTTAAAAAGACTAGTCGTTAAAAAAACGATGTTATTGCAACTGTGTTTTAGGCTCCTCTCCCGCCACCCACATGGACAGAAACTCGGGAAGCCATAGACGATGGCATTATATGCCCACAATTTTCTGGAATGGGTTTTGTTGCAGTCAAAACCATGCAAGAAGACTGTTTAATTGCAAATATTTACGTTCCCAATACTGAAGAAACTAACCTTCCTGTTTATGTACTCGTTCACGGTGGAGCATATTCTACTGGATTTGGACACAGTTGGGCACCATTGCGTATAGCGGGTACAAAAAGAGTGATTGCAGTATCGTTCAACTACCGTGTTGCAGCACACGGTTTTTTGTGTCTTGGTACCCCTGAAGTGCCTGGTAACGCTGGGATGAAAGACCAAGTTGCCTTGCTGCGATGGGTAAGAGACAATATAGCAAGCTTTGGCGGTAACCCTGAAGAAGTTACGATATCCGGGTTCAGTTCAGGTGGTTCATCGGTTGATCTCCTAATGATTGCAAGACCAGCGCAAGGGCTTTTTAATAAAGTAATACCCGAGAGTGGGGGTAATCTTGCGTCTTGGAGTGCACACACGGACCCAATAAAATCCGCGAAAGAGTACGCAAGAATGTTAAATTTTGACAATGTCGATGATTTGTATGCATTAGAAGAGTTTTATAAAACTGTGCCGTACGATACTTTACACTCGTTTCGTGTAATGAACACCTATAATTCTAATTTATACTTCTCGCCATGCGTAGAAGCAGACCTAGGACAAGAGATGTTTCTCGATGATTCTCCTATAAACATAATAAAAAATGAACGCTACACGAAAGTCCCACTTTTATATGGATTTACTGACATGGAAGGATTATTAAGATTATCTTTGTACGACGATCGAGTAAACGTAATGGATCAGAATTTTTCAAAATTTCTACCTGACGATTTAGAATTTGAAAATGAAGACGAAAAAGAAGCAGTAGCACGAACGGTACGTCAACATTACTTCGGAAATAGTCGTATTGGAATCCGAAACATATTCGGCTACATAAATTTTTTCACGGATGTAGTCTGGGCATATCCGATGCTAAGATCAGCTCAAATGCAGTTGGAAGCCGGGCATGAACAAATTTATCTTTATTATGTAACGTTTTATAAGAGATATCCTTCTGTCCCGGGAGTGCCAGATGTTGTTACAAACAATCCTGGGGCGGATCACACCGAGCAATCACTGGCTATACTCGACCGAACTATGAATGCACCACCCGAAGAGTCGTATAGTGAAGAATACAGACAGCTGAGAGCAACCCTGGTTGAGATGTGGGTGAACTTCGCTACAACTGGGTAAGAATATTTTATTTTGTGAGTAATTAGGTCAATAAAACTTTTTTGCTACGTAATAAAATAACACAACGGAAGTAATTGTGGGTAAAGAAGGAAGACTGTGGAGTATTTACCTCATATCATACTGACATATTGGTATTAATAAAAAAATGAGAAAAGCGAATAGGAATACAAATAAGTACAAGAAAAAAAAAGATAAATAATGTAAGGACTCGAAAATAATAGCAGCATTGAAATGTATCGCATCCACAATTAATTATAACGTTGGGTTTTGCAGAAAACCAGTTCCAGAAGGTTCTTCGCTTCCAGCTTGGCCACCTGCTACTGGCAATTGGACGCCTCACATGAATATTGGCGACACTTTAGAACTAAAATACACACCGCCTATACCAGAACGCACTCAGCTTTGGGACGACATCTATGACCGCTACTATCGTTATCCTGGACCTCCTAATCGAGACTCAGGTGGAAACATTATCTCTAACTAGTTTATGACCGCGACTTCGTCTGCGCGGATCTAGGTTATCGCGCGGTGGCGCCCTCTACCGGAATAAAAGGTATCCTATGTTGATACCAAATTTCAACAAAATCAGTTCAGTGGTTTAGATGTCAAAGCGTAACAGACAGACAGAGTTACTTTCACATTTATAATATTATATAAGTAGGGATAATTTGGTCATTAATATTTCTACAATTTATGTATTAAATTCATACTAACGAATTAGACTATCAGTGTATAAAGCTGTTGTAAACAAAGCAAGATCACATCAAAAATATTATTTCAAGAGTCTCGTTACTACATCCAAATTTTGAGCATGAGTGATTTCACTGTCATTATATAGCGCAATTATTTAATTTATACAATACAATACAATATTTATACAAAAACCATACGTCTTAGGTTAAATTTAGCTACGTAAAAGGAAACGTTACATACTAAAATTTAAATGGTTCGAAAAGACTTATCAGATTTCAATATTTAAAATCACTCTGAAATTATGAACTGACTTTGTTAAGGTACAGTCAGCTGCAGAGAAAAGGTACCCCCCTGTAACGGCGGTATCCATACTACCGCCATTACAGGGGGGTACCCTTTCTCTGCAGCTGACTGTACAAGATTTATAAAAATATTTTTAACTATTATGTTATTGCCACAGGAGTTTTGCGTTTTACCGCCTACTACCTAGGCTTGTTACATACTACTTTTTATGTATACTGTGCGAACTGTACAATAAACGAAAAACAACTGAGAAAATGCGTTTTGAATGAATACTAAGATGAATTTTAGTTTATATAGGTGTACTGTAAAACACATTACTTACACGAGATAACCGAGGGTGGAAAGTGACCCATTTCACCTGAGATATTTCTGGTGCTCGAACGAAGTGAGAGGGCCAATAGTTCGAGAAGAAATGGGTGATTTCATCCAAGTTAGGCACTACTTTTCATTTCGACTGTGAGGAAAGTAAAATACTACAAAAAATTAGAATAATAATAAATTAAATTTACTTATATCCAACCTTCAACGGTACCTTTTTGACTGGCAACTTGCCATGGCCGACTGTAAAAAAAAATCGAGTAGGTCACGACCAAGGATATATACAAAACTGGAGGTTGAACGCCGAACAAAGAATTTTGAACTTTATTTCTTAATTACATATACCGTCTCTTTCTTTCATATTTCACGAATGCCTTCCATCTCTTTCTTACCCTAACTAAAGAAAGAAATGAAATATATTCGTGACGTAATAAAGATCCAATTTCTTGTTTCAAACGGATGTTCGGCGTTCAACCTCCAGTACTGCATATAGCTCCTTGGTCATGACGTGCATCTAGATGACCATGCCAAAACGTAAAAAAAGTGTCACTGACGTAACTCAATTATCTTCGACTCCGTGGCTAAACGAAAAATTAAAAAAAAAAATACTTTCCACCTTAGAGATGAAAACGCAATTTTCACCCGGCTATCTAGGTACTCATGAAAATTTCAACTTTCTGAACAGGAGAGATGAAAAAATCAATGCTTTGCACTTAATTATTTCCGAACTTTTCTTCAGAACACCAACAGATTAAACAGCTATTTTTGTCGTATAATAAAGATAAGTAACGGTTGCATATTATCTAAATAACAAGTGATTGATTGTTAGCTATCGGTGATTAGATATTTTAATCAATCAATCGCTAGTTTTCCGGTAATATTTAAACAAACTCAATTATAACACTATGTGACTGAACAGGCGACTTGCGATGTTGTCTGACAAGAAAAAGTTAATATTACTCACGTGTGTAACTTTGGTTGCAGCACAAAATATTGAAGATTCAAAATTAGTGACGATCTCTCAAGGACCTGTGCGGGGTTACAGAAACGCTGAACATGATATTTATGAATTTTTCGGCATACCATATGCCACGGCCCCGAATGGTACACGAAGATATACAGTAAGTTATTAATCTCACCTTTATCGCAATTAACCGCACGCAATCAAATTTTAAATCTTTCGGACAATTTTCCATTCACGCAGCAAACAGGATTGAAAGCTAGCCAAATTAACTCAATAATGGTAATAATTAGAAATAAAAAGATTATAAGTCGAGTATTTATAAAATTAGATGTATATCTATATACTCGTATAAGGGTTTTTGAAACAGATCTCATATATCTCGTAATAGCTAGACAACTAGCCCAGGGATGGACAGATGGATGACCTGACGGACGGTCAGAGTAGTGACATTCGTTAGATTTATTTGTTCTTTAATAGGCACTTAGTATTAGCGAGCAGTGTATTAGCAAAACATAAAAATAGCACTTAAAAAAAACAACTGGAAAAAATATTGATGTATTGCATCTGTGTTTTTCAGGCTCCTCTGCCGCCTCCCACATGGACAGAAACTCGAGAAGCCATAGACGATGGCATTATATGCCCACAATCTCCTGGAATGGGTTTTGTTGCAGTTAAAACCATGCAAGAAGACTGTTTAATTGCAAATATTTATGTTCCTAATACTGAAGAAACTAACCTTCCTGTTTATGTACTCGTTCACGGTGGAGCATATTCTAATGGATTCGGACACAATTTGGCTCCATTGCGTATAGCGGGTACAAAAAGAGTGGTTGCAGTTTCATTTAATTACCGTGTTGCAGCACACGGTTTTTTGTGTCTTGGTACCCCTGAAGCTCCTGGTAACGCGGGGATGAAAGACCAAGTTGCCTTGCTGCGATGGGTAAGAGACAATATAGCAAGTTTTGGCGGTAACCCTCAAGAAGTTACGATATCCGGGTTCAGTTCAGGTGGTTCATCGGTTGATCTACTAATGCTTGCAAGACCAGCGCAAGGGCTTTTCAATAAAGTAATACCTGAGAGTGGTGGTAATCTTGCGTCTTGGAGTGCACATACAGACCCAATTAAATCCGCGAAAGAGTACGCAAGAATGTTAAATTTTAACAATGTCGATGATTTGTATGCATTAGAAGAGTTTTATAAAACTGTGCCGTACGATACTTTAAACTCGTTTGGTGTAATGAACACCTATAATTCTAATTTGTACTTCTCGCCGTGCGTAGAAGCAGACCTAGGACAAGAGATGTTTCTTGATGATTCTCCTATAAACATAATAAAAAATGAACGCTACACGAAAGTCCCACTTTTATATGGATTTACCGACATGGAAGGATTATTAAGATTATCTTTGTACGACGATCGAGTAAACATTATGGATCAGAATTTTTCAGAATTTCTACCTGACGATTTAGAATTTGAAAATGAAGACGAAAAAGAAGCAGTAGCACAAACCGTACGTCAACATTACTTTGGAAATAGTCGTATAGGAATTCGAAACATATTCGGCTACATAAATTTTTTCACGGATGTAGTCTGGGCATATCCGATGCTAAGGTCAGCTCAAATGCAGTTGGAAGCCGGGCATGAACAAATTTATCTTTATTATGTAACGTTTTATAAGAGATATCCTTCTGTCCCGGGAGTGCCCGATGTTGTTACAAACAAACCTGGGGCGGATCACACCGAGCAATCACTGGCTATACTTGACCGAACTTTAAATGCACCACCTGAAGAGTCGTATAGTGAAGAATACAGACAGCTGAGAGCAACCCTGGTTGAGATGTGGGTGAACTTCGTTACAACTGGGTAAGAATATTTTATTTTGTAATTACTTTTTTTGCTACGTAATAAAATAACACAACGGAAGTATTTGTTGGTAAAGAAGGAAGACTGGAGTATTTACCTATTATTCTTTATTCTCGATTTTTGGTGGTTTAACCTACTTTCTCCACTATGACTGGTACATTTTTTTTTTCAAAGAATTTGATTTATGTTCGTGCTTTTCACTGACCACATTTTTAACCTGATTGAAATACATTATTGCAATACATTATATGTGCTTTACCTGTAGAATACATACTTATTATAAGTATCCCCGCTAGTTTATTTTTGTTCCCTCATTATTTTCGCTAAACGCATCCAAGGCAATTAACGAGGCATGAATACTACGCGGATGTTCCTCAACCCCTTCCTTGGTCTTACCTTATATTTAACTAGCAGCAAAAACATCTAAATTTAAGTGTGTTATTCTTTCCACGTAGTGCTTAAGCAAACATTGGAATGTATCGCATCCACAATTATTACTTCATTATAATGTTGGGTTTTGCAGGAGACCAGTCCCAGAAGGTTCTTCGCTTCCAGCTTGGCCACCTGCTACTGGCAATTGGACGCCTCACATGAATATTGGCGACACTTTAGAACTAAAATACACACCGCCTATACCAGAACGCACTCAGCTTTGGGACGACATCTATGACCGCTATTATCGTTATCCTGGACCTCCTAATCGAGACTCAGGTGGAAACATTATCTCTAATAATCTTTTCATTAATATTTTTATAATTTATATGTTTAAATTTATACTTACAAATTAAACTATCAGTGTATAAAGCTATTGTAAACAAAGATAGAGTACATTCTAATTCTAATTCTTCTTTAAAATATGGCTTCTGTCCTAATTGATAAGACAATTTCGCCAGTGTCTATGTATTCTCTTTCGAGAGGCAACGTTGTACGGTGATTGTAGTTTCTGCAACTTGATAGTAAAATTCCAGAAACCACGTGGAAACGACTTGCGCATTAAAAAATGTCAGACACGAGAGCAGTATAAAATTTTGTGATCACTGTTCACTGTTAAGGTTAATCGCCGCATAAAACACTATCAAAATTATACTTCAACCAGCCAAAGAAACAGAAATAGCAGAATTATACACAGCCCACACCCGCCATGTTTGAATGCCACAAATCGAATCACGATAGAGTACATCAAAAATATTGTTTCAAGAGTCTCGTTACTACATCCAAATTTTGAGCATCAGTGATTTCACTGTCATTGTGTAGCGCATTTATTTAATTTATACAATAACCATACGTTTTAGGTTAAATTTATCCAGGTAAAAGGAAACGTAACAAACTAAAATTTAAATGGTTCGAAAAGACTTATGAGATCTCAATATTATAAAATCACTCTCAATTTATGAACTGACTTTGTTACGGTATTAGATTTATAAATATTGTTTACTAGTAATACTCTACTAGCCATACTTGTGTTTTGTGGCCATACTTGGCCACAGGCGTTTTGCGCTTTTCCGCCTGCTAGACATGTTACATAATTTCTATTAATGTATACTGTGTAAACTGTACAATAAACGAAAAAGAACTGAAAAGTGTGTTTTTATGTGTATTACCTTCATATTCACTGAGCGCCTGTCTGTGGGCTCAATAAACTTCGTTATTGGTTGGCATTTGCGAGAAATATGCTGCAAATCATGGTCTTAAGTAGGTACCTATAATGTTAATAAGACTGAATGTATGATCATTGCAGCTGGAGGTAACTGTCCAACTAATATACCACCAGTAAAATTAAACGGTGTACCACTCCGAATAGCGGAGCAATTTAAATACCTAGGGCACTTGGTAACATCCAGCTTAAAAGACGATGAGGATATTGAGCATGAGCGCAGGGCGCTGTTTGTTCGTGCTAATATGATTGCCCGCAGGTTTGCTCGCTGTTCTAAAGAAGTTAAGGTGACTATTTTTAAAGCCTACTGTACAAATTTTTACACGAGCAGCCTGTGGGTGAACTACACACAGAGAAGCAGTACAGCGCGTTTCGTGTAAAGTATATCAACGCGTTCAGGATGCTGATGGGGCTGCCGCGGTTTTGCAGTGCGTCGGGGATGTTCGCGGAGGCTCGAGTAGATTGCTTTTACACTACGAAAACGATGTGCATCCCTGGTGCGCTGAGTTCATGCCAGTACCAACAGCATCCTAAGCGTGGTGGCGAATAGGTTGGACTGTCCGTACATGAACCACTGTTGTCAGCTTCATGTGCGAGGCGCTGTCTAATGGTACATTTTGTTTATATTATACCTTAGTTATGACATTTAATTAAATTAAATACTAACAATTTGATCCAAGTTGGTCGAAAAATAAATCTATTATTATTATTATATTTATTCCAAGTTTGGCCACAATTTGTTTTACGTTTACATTTTCCACCACTTACCTTTGGACTCTCAGGAAATCATAATCTTCCTAGTCTGCAGATTTCAGCTTAAATTTTGTACAGTCAAGGGCAAAAATATGTATACACTTCAGTACCTTGTCTATTTTCGTCATACTTATTTGATCCGCCATATATGAACTGTCACAGTGGTTAAAGTGACAAGGTACTAAAGTGTATACATATTTTTGATCTTGACTGTAATAAATACTATCAGTTAGTCTTCTTGTCTCTAAATGTATAAGACCTTGTTTATCAGTTTAAAGTACTATGATCACAAGTGGCCGAAGACGTCAGGATTTTGTAGTAAATGAACGCATTCTTGTTTATTCAAATTAAAATTAATTTATTTTATTGGTACAAATGTGAAAAAAAAAGAAAATCTTAAAAATAACAACTAAAATACTAAATATTACAAACTAAATTAAAACTATATTAAAAACTAAACTATATCTAAAATTATTTTATTGTTTGTGAGGATTGGGTTACATTGCTGGTGCAGATAACAATTTTATATATTACAAAGTGAATTAATGGAAAATCATCACAGTATTTCAAATCGTTACACTCCAATTCGAATAAATGTATATCGGCTTAGTTTATTCTTGTCAGCTAAGATTTTAGTTTTACTAAATCAAAGCTCTTCGTAGCTCATCAACACAGAATTCTGGAACATTCTAACACTTTCCAAAAATGTTATTTTGCTTTCAATCAGATTTTAATTACTTTAGTTACTTCAGTCTTACTACTTTGTCATTACATTACTGCCCACAGAAAAATACAATATTTTTTTCTCTATTAGGTAATATCTGAGTGACACGCAAAATTTTTGTACCACCTTCTTATCTAAAAAATCGATCACCAACCAAGAAAAATTTGCTTTATTGTATGTAATTAAGATAATTAGCTTTGGGATTTTAGTATATCGTGGTTCTAGAACAAATGGAGTCGTTATTATGATTACTTGATAAGGTAACTTTCGTAGTCGAGGTCAAATTCCTATTAATACTACGTTGAAACCGTTATTATAGCACATGTATTACTATGAATCTAGCTAGGTACATCTTCAATAAATCTGTTAGAGCGTAATTGTATAGACGACCGGATGGCCTAGTTGTTAGAGAACCTGACTATGAAGCTTGAGGCCCCCGGGTTCGATTCCCGGCCGGGGCAGATATTTGTGTGAATAATACGAATGTATGTTCTCGGGTCTTGGGTGTTTAATATGTATTTAAGTATGTATTTATCTATATAATTATGTTTATCCGTTGCCCAGTATCCATAGTACAAGCTTTGCTTAGTTTGGGACTAGGTCAATTGGTGTCAGTTGTCCCATGATATTTATTTATTTATTTTATTTATTATTGTAATTACATATTTAAGTAAAAAAAAAACCGTTGAAACATTGCCGTACAGTCATAGAAGAATAGAACAATTTCAAAATTAAATTTGCTATTTTCTTGTATTCTTGTAGAACAAAAAGCTGTACGATAAAAATATTCAAGAAATAGTGGAAAATGAATGGATAACTCAGAATAATGATAACTAATTGATATGTTTCTAAATTCTGTCTATCGCTTGGCTAATAATCCTTATATGAGTAAGATCGAATTTTTTCTACTCGATTTTTCCAGTTCCAACACAGGCTCCTGTTACTTAATCAAAACGAATCTGAATATATATCCATGTAGAATCATCGAAAGACAAGTTTAAGAATGTTCTTCAGAATTACTATTATTGTTATTGTTATTATTATTATTATTTACAAGCCTATAGAGGTGTCCCACTGCTGGGCAAAGGCCTCCCCCCATGTCCTCCACTCGACCCGGTCTTGGGCAATCTCTGACCAGCTACGGAGAAAGGCGTCCAGATCATCTCGCCATCGACGCCTGGGCCTGCCACGCCGCCGAAGTCCGTTTTGTGGTATCCAGTCTGTGCCTATTTTAGCCCACCTATTGGGTTCCATACGGCTGACGTGACCTGCCCAGTCCCATTTCAGCCTGGCAGTCTTGGCACCCACATCAGCAATGCGTGTTTTGGAGCGCAATACAGTGTTCCGGATCCGGTCAACCCGTTTCACGCCCAACATACTGCGCTCCATTGCTCTCTGGCAAACCTTCAATTTGGTCTTCTGTAACTCGGTAAGTGACCATGTTTGAGCACCGTAAGTTAGGACAGGCAGTATACACATGTCGACGAGCCTCCGCTTTAGGGCTAGCGGAAGATCGCCCTTCATGTGTTCTTTCATAGACCAATAGCTCTTCCAGGCGTTTTGGATCCGTCTTTTGACTTCTTTATCCTGTCTGTGGCTGAAAGAGACTAATTGGCCTAAATAGGGATACTCGTCGACATATTGTAACAACTGCCCGTCTACCTCTACCTTACGTTTCGTGCTGTTGGTCATTACCTGAGTTTTTGACCGGTTCATTTTCAGACCAACTCGAAAGCTTGCAGAGCTTAGCTCTTGAAGCATTGTTTGTAATTCCGATGCAGATGCGGAGAACAGAACAATGTCGTCGGCGAATCTAAGATTAGTTAATCTTTTGTCGCCGACAACAATGCCCTTCGTCTCCCACAAGGCTGCCAGGCTGCGGAATACTTGCTCTAGGGTACTTGTGAAGAGTTTTGGAGATAATGGGTCGCCCTGTTTGACACCTCTTTCAATTTTAAATGACTGTCCAGTCGATTCCAGTTTTATGTCTGCTGTGCTGTTGTCGTAGATGAAGTTAATAAGGTCAATGTAGGTGGGTTCAATTCCTTGTAGGTGGAGTGCTTCAATTATGGATGGATGGGTGATACTATCGAATGCTTTCGAATAGTCGACGAAAGCGAGGTATAAAGGCTGGTTATATTCGTGACACTTTTCAATGATTTGATTCAGTGTGTGGAGATGGTCAGTGGTGGAAAAGCTAGAGCGAAAACCAGCTTGTTCCGGGGGCTGGTGTTGTTCTAATTGGTCTGCAATGCGAAACTCTATTATTTTTAAAAATGTTTTGTATAAATGAGAGACAAGGCTTATTGGGCGATATTTGTCGATGTCACTTTTATCCCCTTTTTTGTGGAGTAGTATGATGTTTGAATGGAGCATCAGCTTGGGAATCTGGCCCGTCTGGAGTATGGTATTAAATAGTTTTGTTAAATGTGGCAATAAAGTACACTAATAATTATTATTGTTGAATTATTGTTTTTCTTTCTTAATGTTGGGCCTCAATCCAGAGCATGATCGCAAGTGTATAAACCTCCTGATCCATTTTACAAAAACAACTACCATCCGATCCAAGCAGCACCAACGGGTAACGGTAAAATGGTTACTATTCTTCCTAAAGTCTTGTAAGGTCTGCTCAGAAGCCTCATATAATCACACCGTCTTATTTTTCTAATAAATTAGGAATTGTGTTTGTTGTAGCGACAGTAAGTATAATATTTAAATCAGATGCGTAGATTGTCTTTTCCAAAATTTATAGGCCTGTCTTCACCCCGGCATATATACGTCCCACTGCCACAGAATGAGAGGGCTGCCGTAGTAGGACCCATGCGGGCCCTATGTGAATTGGGAACTTCACACAGTAAATTGAATTGCTTTTCAGGTTTTTGCAGGTTTACTCACGATGTTTTGCTTCACTCTTAAACTTGTGGTAAATTTAAAGAAATTTTGCACAGTATTTTATGATATTAATGGGGGTGTTCAATATATAGTTATGTTTTGACTTTGAAACTGTTTTATAATTAGCGACTCCATGGATTTTGGAACCACAACATGCTACCAAAAGCCTAAACCCTAAAGATAAGTAACCGTTACAGTCGTTATCTTAATAACAAGAGATTATCAGCCAACGTTCTGAAATACTTTTAATTCAATCAATCATCACTTTTCTCTAAATATTTAAAGAAACCTAACTGCGCATATTGTGGCAGTACAAGCGAGCTTGTAATGTTGTTTGACGCGAAGAAGTTTGTATTACTCGCTTATGTTAGTTTTATAGCAGCACAAAATGTCGAAGATACGATGTTGGTGACGATTGCTCAAGGACCTGTACGGGGTTACAGAAATGCAGAACACGATATTTACGAGTTTCTTGGAATTCCATATGCAACAGCTCCGAATGGTACACGTCGATTTACCGTAAGTTTTATTCTTAATTTTATTATTGTAACATTCTTAGTATCTAATAAATATTTAGCGAAAAACTAATACTACGTAATACTAGTATCAATGAAAATACTGGCCACAAGAGGATTTGAAACATTCACCCTAGATAGGTGTAGTTTTAAATACTATAGTTAAAAATGTTATTAAGGAACTTGTATGGAATAAATAAATAAAGTATATCACGCAAAAAAAAATACTGGCACTGCTTACCGACGAGAGTAGATAGCTAACTAAAATTCAAAGTCAAAGTTAAGTAACTATTGTCTTTTGTTCCACTGAGGTTTCATTATGGCTGTATACCCATATTTAAAAAAAAAACTAACTGACCTATATCATTATATTAAAATAACAACCACTTTGTTTTAATTCCAGGCTCCTCTTCCACCGCCGACATGGACAGAAACTTTAGAAGCTATCGATCACGGCATTATCTGTCCACAACATCCTGGAATATCTTATGTCCCTCTAAAAACCATGCAAGAAGATTGCTTAATTGCGAATATATATGTTCCTAATACTGAAGAAACAAATCTTCCCGTTTATGTACTAGTTCACGGTGGAGCATATTCTAATGGATTCGGACACATATGGGCTCCAAAACGTATAGCAGGAACAAAGAAAGTTATCGCAGTTTCATTTAATTATCGTGTCGCAGCACATGGTTTTCTATGCCTTGGTACTCCTGAAGCTCCTGGTAATGCAGGCATGAAAGACCAAGTTGCTTTACTGCGCTGGGTAAGAGACAATATTGCAAGTTTTGGTGGTAACCCCAATGAAGTCACTATATCCGGATACAGTTCAGGAGCCTCGTCAGTCGACCTTCTTATGATTGCAAGACCAGCTCAAGGTCTATTTAACAAAGTAATACCTGAAAGTGGTGGCAATGTCGCATCTTGGAGTGCACACCCTGATCCAATCAAATCAGCGAAAGATTACGCAAGAATGTTAAATTTTAACAACGTTGACGACCTGCATGCATTAGAAGAATTTTACAAGACTGTGCCTTACGATATTTTAAACTCGTTTTCAGTGATGAACACTTATAATTCTAATCTGTATTTCTCGCCATGCATTGAAAATGATCTAGGTGAAGAAATGTTTCTCGATGATTCACCTGTAAATATTATAAAAAATCAACGTTACACAAAAGTTCCACTTTTATATGGTTTTACAGACATGGAAGGTTTATTAAGAATTGTGCTTTATGACGATCGGTTTAACGTAATGGAAGAACGGTTTTCTGAATTTCTACCCGACGATTTAGAGTTCGAAAATGAAGAAGAAAAAGAAATGGTAGCTCAATCCGTGCGCCAACTTTACTTTGGAAATGGACGTATAGGAATAAATAATATATTTGGCTACATAAACTTTTTCACAGATGTAGTCTGGGCATATCCTATGCTGAGATCAGCTAAAATGCAATTGGAAGCTGGACATGATTCAATTTACTTCTACTATTTTACTTTCTATAAAAAATTCCCTTCTGTGCCCGGAGTACCTGACGTGATCACTAATAAGCCTGGAGCTGATCATGTCGACCAAACGCTGGCTGTGCTGGATTCAACTATAGATTCGATTCCTGAAGAGGCTTACACTGAAGAGTATAGGCTATTGAGAGCCACAATGATCGAAATGTGGGTTAACTTCATAACAACAGGGTAAGATTTCTATACCTATTAACACTAATTCTAAATTAAAAGTAATATATTATAAGCAGGAGAAAACTTTGTGCGTTTGAATATAGATGTAATCTCGGGTGCAATCAAACCGATTTCAAAATTGTTTCGTTGATGAACATTAATCACTTTATTTTCTGAGAAATAGGAAGATTTCCCCGTTCTCGTTACGCATACCAAGATGCGGGTTTCGACTCGTCTGTAGAGCAAAAGTTTCGAAAAGAAAAATGTAGATATCACAACAAATGTTTCCGGTTTTTCAGGAGACCAGTCCCAGAAGATTCATCGCTCCCAGCTTGGCCACCTGTCACTGCCGGCCGCGCTCCTCACATGCATATTGGCGACACTATCGAACTGAGATACACTCAGCCTATAGCAGAACGTGCTCAGCTTTGGGATGACATCTATGACCGCTACTATCGTCAACCCGGACCTCCTAATCGAGACTCGAGCGCAAATTTTATTTCACACACTCTTGTTTTTTACATTTTAACTGCTTATATTTTTAAATTTATACTATTTTAACACGTTGAACACAAACCTATAAAAAAAATTAGTAGTCTTGTGAGTGGGCCTCGTGGACACGATGAACACACTGGCGTAATTCGCGCATTGATTGATATGGCGCAACTGTATTTGTGGGGGGTCAATGAAAACAAAATGAATTGATATTTTTAATTTTCTCTGTATAAAAAGATAACGATAAAATGATCTGAAAAGATTTTGATTAAAATTTTACACGAATCATAGAATAACCCGAGTTTATTCATTTCATATCAAGCAAACGTCTGTTTTTTTTGTAGGATTCCTTGCGTCAAAAGGAATAAGCGGAACCCTTATAGAATCACTTGTGTGTCTGTCTGTCTGTCCATCTATCATAATCGATTTGCCTCTTAACTTCTGAACCAATTGCAATGAAACTTTGCACACATATGTAGGTAAGTCGGTGACTTGAAGTCGGAAACGTAATGTAAAGAAATGAATTTTAAACAAAAGTCACTGTTGGAAGATACGTTCAAAAATAAAAAGAAGGAAATTGAAAACTATACAATATTTAATGTGGGCTTGATTTCAGCAGCATTTAATTATAATATGGTTTTGAATTTCTTTGAGAGGATAAACGACAATGCTTGAGATTATTTAAATAAAATTAATTTCGGGAGCAAAACTTTGTGTACATACTTATAAAATTGCCATAGTACTATCTCACGTGATACTCGTAGGTATTAGTAAAAAATTAGAATTTTATGCATGAAATAAAATTTACAAATACGCGGCGCATGGCAATGGTTTCAGACGCAGTCAGCTAAAACCAAAGAGGATAAGAATTCAAAACTGTTTTTATTCGAATACTAGCTGACCCGGCAAACTTCGTACCGCCTCATTTTTTTTTCATATTTACTCACCTTTTAAACCTTCCCTGGACTTCCACAAATAATTCAAAACAAAAATTAGCCAAATGGGTCCAGCCGTTCTCGAGTTTTAGCGAGACTAACGAACAGCAATTGATTTTTATATATTCGAATATTTGCACAAATGCTTACATTTCTTCGATATAAAAGCTTTTATTTAATTTGCAATGTATCTATGTATTTGCGGGTCATTCTTGCAAGTTATGTTCAATTTGACCCACTTCTAGTAGTCGGATTATCTTGAAATTTGGTATAGGTACTTATGTAAATTACTTGACAATACAATAATCTGGTAATGACATCCTAGTAGTCTGGCCAGGATCGTCTCCGAAGGACGGAACCCCTTGAACGGTTAATGGCATCGACTTGAAATTTGGTATAGGTACAAATGAGTATGGGTGACAATGCAAGTACAGTTAACATAAAATAGATACAGTCACCGAAAAGAGCTTGTATTAAAAATGTAATTTTTACCAAAAATTTACAAGCATTCATTAACTTGCAATATGTAACTATGTTTGTTCAAGTGGAATCTTTCAACTCAAATTTGAAGGGGATGTCTTCAACAGATTGAGTTGAAATTTTACACGCATGTACAAATCCGATGACAATGCAATAATACATTTTACAACTCAAATATATTTGAATCTTAAGTAACCGCTGCCAATAATTATTATGACATGGAGTTGATCTGATGATGAAGCTGGAGGGTGACTATAGTAACTCTGTAATAAACGACACGACCGCATCGAGTTTGGACTCATTTGATTCGCCTTGACGAGACGAGTACTTTGGTAACCAGGGGCACAAAGTACAGTCAGCCAAAAAAACTTATATTATAAGAATATTTAAGAAAAACTTAAAAAATAAATAAAACAAAAACAATAAGAAAGACATTAAGTACTGAACTGTTTACGGAACCCTTCAAGTATGAGTCTAATTCGTACTTGACCATTTTTTTTTTCCTTTATAACGCCTTCACGACAATATTAGCAAAGGAAAGAATCGACGGTTGATAAATTACGTCAGCATGGTAGGTATTTTATAATTAATTCATTTAACGCAACATCATTCATTGGTGCGATCAAAACCAATGAATTGATATCTTTGACACTTCTACGATAACATATTGTATGATTCATTGCTGATATCTGTCTATCAATTTTATAAATCCTTACCACAAGATGTATAGCAGTGCTTTATGCCATTTCTAACATAAATCATACTAGCTTTATGCCCGATACTTCGTCTGCGCGGATCAAGGTTATCGCGTGGTGGCGCTCTATACCGAAATTAAAGCTGTGCCTCCTGTGATCAGTGATATTGATATAACTCGACTTGTACCCTTTTGTGTGTTTTTATTTGGAAATAATCAGAAAAAATAACGAATTTTTGGGTCTATCTCACGTACTTTTAGGTGCTATAGTTTCGGAGATAATTTTGCGAAAAGTGATACAACTAGCAGAAAAAAATTGTGCATATTGATATATATCAAGTTGTAACACCTTTATGTAAAAAGCTCTAAAGGCTATTTTCGTGCTTTGTGGTATAAATGAAATTGAACCTATTTTCACATTTTATTTTTCGGTATTTTTTTTCGGAAATATTGATATACCACTTTTGACAAACTTTTCTAAAACCAGACCAGGGTACAACTAAACATGTACGTACCAATGCGAGACAAATTTGATATATATTTTTTGTGATACATCTCGTCATGAATCACTTTTCACAATAACATTTCTAAGTGTAAAGGTATACAAATTGAATTATATCTAAAAGTCAAACTCATACCATAAAATATTTATGCAATAGCAGTTTTTTTAAGTGATACGAGTATTACAAGTGCGAGCATAAAGAGTGTGGTGGGAGGGCGCGAGGATGAGGTGACGCGGGATCGGGGGTGCGCGGGACCTGCTCGCCTCAGTGTCGCTGCAAACTGATATGCCTCAGTTACTTTTCTTTTTGCAAACTGATATAAGTTAGGTATTTTTTTTGTAACGAGATACAAAGTAAAAAAAAATATTTTTTCAGGGTTTTTTTTCTGGACTGTTTTAATTTACTTCAACAACATTGAGCTGGGAACATACAACGCTGAGTTATAGGATTTCAGAAGTTTATGTATATCATATCAGTTTACACCAAGAGATATTATGGGTGCTCCAGGGGTGCACCATGATACAACAGAACTTGTATCATCTAACACATATTATTTACTCATATTAGACATTTCAATAGGTACAACTCACAGGTTTTTCGCGATTTTCTTCAAACCTACAATATTTACCGAAAAACACTAAATGCACGTTTATAGAATATATTTTTATGAAAACAAAAGTGCTTCGGTAAATGCTAGCCACCTTGGCTCACAAACCAGAATTTTTTAAATCTTGTTTACGCTCTACTGTAAAATGACGATTTTGCACTTGTATCACTTATAACAGGAGGCACAGAAAGGTATCCTATGTTGATACTCGAGGTTCAAACTACCTACATACCAAATTTCATAAAATCCGTTGAGTGGTTTCGACGTGAAAGCGTGACAGACAGACAGACAGACAGTTAATTTCGCATTTCGGATATACGTACAATAAACTGAGATCACATTAGTTTTTCGATAGTATGCTATAGGATAGTGTCCTGAACTATCCGAGTCGCTTCTGCCCTGAAACGTCTTGCTCGCTCGCTTCGCTCGCTCGCTATCAGCAAGGCACCAGCTCGATTGTACCAAAGGGGATCAACAGGATTTAAAATATAATTTATTTTAAATATAACATGCTATCGATGGGATGTCGTTATAACACCTACTTTTGGTACCTCGCTGGCAGCGAGCGAGCGGAGCGAGCGAGGAAGACGTTTCAGAGCAGAAAAGACTTTGATAGTTTAGGTTCAGAAGGCTAAGGCGGGAGCGAAGCGCAGCGTAGCTCCCGTCTTAGCCTTCGATGTTAGGTATTTTTTTGTAACAGCACAGAAAATGATAAATGTCAATCTACCCCCGCTTGAAAAAGTCGGAATGTTGTTATTTGAAAATGACAGACTTTGGTGTAACGATGGTTTCGGTAGTTTGACCGTTAACGTACCATTTGACATTTTAAGCTTCCGGTATTTTGAATGTAAGTGAAAAATCATTAGGTATATAGATTTTAGGGATTTTGAACGTAGGTTATTTAAAGTTAGTGAATTTAATTTTAGACATTGCCATTCGTTACCATTTTAAACTTTCGGTATTTTGAATATAGGTGAAAAAATCATTAGGTATATAGATTTTAGGGATTTTGAACGTAGGTTATTTAGAGTTAGATATTTTAATTTTAGGCCTTGCAATACGTACCCGATACAAATTATGTTTCTGAAAATATTACATTACATCCTTTAACACTTTAACCGCCATTTTCTGAATTATAAGTATGACACAAATTATCGAGCTTATTTCGTCGCAGTCTTATAATTAAGACAATGTCATATATTTTCTGTGTGTAGGTGGCGCCACGGGTACGTACGAATTAAAACGTATTAGCGGTTAAAAGATTAATATATATACTGACATTTTTTTTTTTCGTTTTTGATCGTCTGCAAATCTAGAATTAATTGGTATTTACTAGAAGCATGCACTGTCTTAAAGCAAAATGACATTGTCACATACCATCAGGCGTAATGTGGCATAATTTTATGCAAACTTTCCAAGCGCAAAACCAAATATGAAAATTATTCAGTTCTGGAATCGAGATTTAGTGATAGAAATATTTATATTATCTAGGAAAGATTAATGTACAGTAGAATGATGATATCAGATAATCAGCACTTATTTATTTCCGTTCCAGTTTTTTTTTTCATTTAAGGACAAGACATGACAGCGGCAAGATATATTTCACTATTTATAGCGTTCACTTCGATTTGTGTGGCGCAAAATAAAGTGTCAAAAGTAGTGACTATAGCTCAAGGGCCTGTCCGAGGGTACAAAGTAAGCGACAGTGAGGTTTACGAGTTTTTTGGCATTCCGTATGCGACTGCACCGAATGGCACAGATAAATTTAAGGTAAGCATTACTACCAGGAGTCACATAGAAGCAAAATCAGCAAATTCTACTTTTTTTACTATAGCAACTTACTTTAATTTAGGTGATGCTGCCTGGAGTATAAAAAAATCTTCTGTACGATTTTCTGTTGTATTGGATGTTGCTGACTTTGCTTCTATATAACCAAGTTGTCAAATAACTCAAGTATTAGTGAATAACTACAATATTTTCAGAAGACTTCATGGTTCAGAAGATCATGGCCTTGGGGTTTTAAGATTGTTACACACTGGAGTCATCTTACTAATTAGCTTTACCCCTGTGTAACGTACGAATTCTACTTTCGTGCTCTTTCTGTGTTATGTAAATACGGGCTTTTCTTAATCCCACGTGCAAATTTCAAATTTCTGTGTTAAAAGTTTTGGGTTGGGAGGGATTCCAAATATCAGAATTTATTAAGTCGTTATGCTCAACATTTATTTTTAATAAATTTTATTATTCTATAATAAAATTTAATTTTATTATTTTAATATTATATTCGGGGATCTCAAAAACGGCTCCAGCGATTTCGATGAAATTTGGTATGTGGTGGTTTTCGGGGATGAAAAATCGATCTAACTTGGTCGTATCTCTGGAAAAACGATTGTATCCGAGTATAAGCCCGAGCAAAGCTCGATCGCCCAGGTACTTAATATATTAAAATAACAATAGGAGACTGCTACTACTGTTTTAATAAGTGACTTTCAATTTAAAATTAGTGGTGTAATTGGATAAGCTAACATTATATTTTATTTTTATCTTCACAATATATGTGATGGGATTATTCAAATTTGCATGCCAATTATAGTTAAATATGAGAATCTCCAGCATTGTCACCTATTAAAGCACCATGTTTACAGCGAATAAATTGATTATGATTACGGTTTGTAGAATAAACTTTATAGATTTAAATATTACAGTAATGTTACGTTCATAAAAATAACATAAAAAAACCAAACACCGTAATCATCTACGAATTTCGGTATTTAAAACATTTTTTAGGTCTTGTTACCTCCAGAAAAATCATCTAAATTCGTAAATGTCATTGCACTGCAACTTGAATTGAATTTAAGTCTGCAGTAATATAATTAAATACTTGACTAATTCCCAAGATTTCTCTATACCTACTTATCTTTAATATGTTATAATACATTTTCTTCCCATTTCATTTCAGGCTCCATTAGAAGCGCCATCATGGATTCAAACACTAGAAGCAGTAGATAGCACCATCGCCTGTCCCCAAAACCCTTTTTTTTACATTAGGCTTAAACGTAAAAGAAGATTGCTTGATTGCTAATATTCTAGTTCCAGACACAGCAGAAGCAAATTTACCTGTTCTCGTTATTATTCACGGAGGTGGCTTCTTTATGGGATTTGGTCAACAATTCACACCAAAGCAATTGGTTGAAAGCAAACGAATAATAGCGGTAACATTTAATTATCGTCTTGGAGCACATGGTTTCTTATGCCTGGGTACGGAAGATGTTCCCGGGAATGCAGGGTTGAAAGATATGCTGGCATTATTACGATGGGTGAAGAACAATATTGCCGACTTTGGTGGTAACCCTGATGATGTTACGCTAGCGGGTCACAGTGCGGGGGCCGCAGCTGCTGATTTGTTAATGCTTTCGAAGCCCGTAGAAGGCCTTTTTAATAAAGTCATACCGGAAAGTGGAGCCAGCGTAGGAACATGGAGCGTACAAATAGACCCTATAAAAATAGCACAGGACTATGCAAGTAAACTAAATTTAAATAATGTTGACAATTTAGCCGCTTTAGAGGAGTTTTACAAAACATCTTCCTACGAATTACTACATTCTGATATATCTTTATCTGTAAATACATATTCTGATTTCGACTTTGCACCGTGTTTGGAAAGGCCAGGAAATTGTTCTCGACGAATCACCAGTAAACATTATAAAACGGGGTGACTATAAAAAGGTACCAATTCTTTATGGATTCGCAAATATGGAAGGAATGTTTCGAATGCCTAACTTTGATTCCTGGGCAAGCCAAATGAACGAAAAATTTGTGGATTTCTTACCCCGAGATTTACACTTTGAAGACAGTAGTGAAATGGAGAGAGTTTCTCAAACCGTTAAGGAATTTTATTTCAATGATTAAAACGTGGGTCTGTACACCTTATTTAAATACATAATTTTTTTCTCAGACGTACCTTTTGCTTACCCCATTTTACGATCTGTAAAACTACTAATAGAATCTGGAAGTGATTTAATATATTTGTACGAATACACATTTTATGAGAAGTTTCTTCCTATTGAAGGAGTTCCAGATGTTTTAGTAAACTTTCCTGGAGCTGACCATTGTGCCCAAACTGAAGCTATTCTGGATATAACTACACAAAAAATTCAAGAAGAGGATTTTACAGATAAATATAGGCTAATGAGAGCACAAATAAGAGAATTGTGGCTGAACTTCATAATAACTGGGTAAGTTAAGTCGACATGCATTGACTCCAGTAAACATTCCATTCATCAGCCTATACCCAATTACGTTCATGCTATTTTTTTGTTTCTGCAGATTTTTTGTTCCCTGATTCAGAATTATAATTATTATTTTTATAGTTATTTTAATGACTAACTTAGAGCTAAGAATCGGTAGTAACATTTCTATGGATGCACTTTCAAAATTAAGAATCACAACGTTTTATTATGTAAGAAAGACGCAAAATGCTCTTTTTTCTACTCGTGCTGGTAACGATACCGCTATCGATAATCCAATGAGGAGCATTGTGTGATCGCAAGTTTGACATTTCATTGTGAAACGTTTAAGTGTTTTTTTTTCGCACTGAAAATGGCGGACTGAAATTATTGTTAAATCGACTTCAAAGATTAATTAAAATGTGTTTACATATAAACAATTATTGAATAATCAATACTATAACGGACAAGAATTCATTTATTGTCCGTTATGTAAGTATTCAATATTTATTAATTGTTTATGTTTGAGCTCGTAGAATAAGTAATGTGCAACTAGTCACATAAAAAAAAAAAAAAAAAACATTCATAATCAGCCATTGAGACACTCATGCGTATCTATTATGTATGACATTCGGCTTCGCCTCATGTCATAAACTCGCACTTGCGTCTCAATGGCCCTAACCTTACTATGATACAGTTGCATATATAACTATTACATGTTACTCTTCTAGCAGCGCTTTTGGAAATACCTTCTTTGCCAAGAAGAACGCGCCGCAAAAAACTTAATACATGGATGAAATGACGGGTCCACGGAAAGAACACAGTCTAGTCACCTTTTTTAAAATTGAGGTTTTAGTCTCGAAATGTAGAGCTCACAAAATACTATGACTTACCATTGAATTAAATAATCTGAAAACATTATAAATTGTATTTTTTTAACTTTTAAAGAAATGGCAACCATATAATTGTTCGTGATGACTAACTTTCAAACCGCTATAACTCAAAAAGTTTCTTAAGTGACTAAGACATGTTCTTTCCGTGGGCCCTTTAAATGGTTTTTCAATTTTCTATTTGTAAAAATTTATGATGTAGAATGGATGTAACGCAATTAATTTATCCAAATCCAAATCATTTATTCAGTAAATAGGCCGCAATGGGCTCTCTTACACGTCATTTTTTAAACTACCAGAGCTTTCGGGAAACCATCATTGCCAAGAAGAATGTGCCGCAAGGAACTTGGCAGAAATTCATTGTTTCAAAATTATTATTATTATTATTATTTGAAGCCTGTAGAGGTGTCCCACTGCTGGGCAAAGGCCTCCCCCCATGTCCTCCACTCGACCCGGTCTTGGGCAATCTCTGACCAAAAAAAATAAAATACTTAAAAATAAAATACTTAAAAACTACAGTATAAAATTAAAGAAAAAATTACAAGAAAAGAATAATACTAATCATATCATTTTATGTCATTTTTTTCTAATTTTATAAAACTATTTTATTCTTATTTTAAGGATTAAACATCTTAATCCTACCAATTTTACAGAACATGGGCTTCCCTTAGCTAAGTACCTACCTTACTTTAAACGTCTTAAAAGATGAGACGACATATAATTATCTACCGATCATGACAAAATTTAAATAAACCCCCCTTAAATTCAGTAAAACTTTAAAATAACATCCGATATAAAGGTTATTTATATTAATTTGAATTATTTTTTATAATAACAGGAATCCAGTTCCAGAAGGTTCAACTTTTCCAGCATGGCCACCAACCAACGCAAGTCGAACACCGTACATGATACTTGGAGAAACAATAGGACTTGGGGAATCATTGAATGAACAAAGAGCTCAATTCTGGGACGACATCTATGATCAATACTACCGTCATCCTAAGCAACCTACAGAGCCTACAGACTCTGAGAATAGCGCTAGCACACTTTCAAAAAGCATGTTGTTATGTTTCTTTACAATATACAACTTATTTTTTTAAATTTGAACTGTAATAAAATTATGATCAATTAGTACAATAAGGTAGTTCAATTAGTAGCATGCTTTGTAAAATCTATTATTTCTTAATAGGTCTATGAAGATTATGATAAATTGACTTTATAATATTGCTTCAGTATAAGAAGTGCTGTGCTAACAGTACTTTTGAATTGTATTCTCATCTCGGTTTTATAATACGTACTATTCATAACGACGTCTAACGCGTCTGAGCTGGCAACGTTGCATTTTTGTTAGTTTTTCTTGATTATTCCGTAAAAATTGAGTGAAAATTAAATGAACAATAAATGTTTATTAACGGCTTTTAGAAAATAAAAGTTCCCCATTTTCCATTTCAATGCTAAAAAAAACAAAGTATAGTTATAGTTTATTTAGATATTTTTGGCCCGATGGCCAAGAGGTAGAGAACCTGACTACGAAGCTTGAGGTCCCGGGTTCGATCCCCGGCCGGAGCAGATATCAGAGCCGAAGCTACTTTATAACGCTTTTAAAATTATTTACCTACTTGCATTCTATTGAAATAATTTTCTGTGTCGCTCTAAGCTCTCTATAAATTTATGATATTAATCATTTTGATTTACAAATATCGCAGTTATCGTTGAATTAATTGACTGATAACATTGAGCGTATTAGTCACGCATAAAATAATCTCTTTTACCAGAAACTAAGTGATAATTCCTAATTCTTGGGGCATGAGTGTTTATTAATTCAATTAATTCCATATTTCTACCCCACGACGGTTTCATCATGTCAGCCGAAAGACGTCCACTGCTGGACATAGGCCTCCCCCAAGGCTCTCCACTCAGACCGGTCTTATGCTTTTCGCATCCACCGCGATCCCGCGATCTTTGTCAGGTCACGATGGTTTAGGTTAAGATAATATAGTTTTTTCCATTTTTAGAACTCACAACTTCTTTGATGTACTTTCAAAACTTTTAGGAAATAGTAGGAATAGAATAAAATTAGAATAGAATATTGTATTATGTCAGACGACAAATCATTGTCACCATTATGTCAGTAAAAAGTAAAAAAAAATGTTATTTGATTAAAAACTAAATCATTGTAATTTAATTATTTTAAAATAATCATACCTCACAGCAGAACTAGAAATAAAAAGAGAAAAGGATAAAGCGCGAGTCAAAAGCACATGGTACGTACCTAAATGACTGAAAAATCGTATGCCTATTAATTTTTTCGGCAATTTGTAATGAAATTAATTTCCGATAAATTAATTATTGCACAAGGTTATTTTTTATTGATGAGTACCACATTTTGTTGAAGTTGTTTGGTGAATTTCATCTCATCGGTTTCATATTGAAGTTCATAAGTCAACAAAAGATAAAGGATGAAAATTTTTGCAAATGTGATACCTTAAATAAAATTGTGTTTTCTAAGAAGATAAACTTTTTCCTTTTTTTAAGGCACATAGAAACCACGAAACCATAAGTATTCTTAACAGATAAATTAAAAAAAACTGAGAATAAAATATCGTGGGACATTAAACTTGACACCAATATTGACCTAGTCCCGAACCAAGCAAAGCTTGTACTATGCAGACTGGGCAACGGATACATCCATACTAATATTATAAATGCGAAAGTGTGTTTGTATGTTTGTCCGTCTTTCACGCCGTAACGGAGCGACGGATCGACGTGATTTTTGGTATAGAGATAGTTTATGGGCCCGAGAGTGACATAGGCTACTTTTAATCCCGGAAAAATGCACAGTTCCTGAGGGAACAGCGCGCGATAACCGATCACCACGCGGGCGGAGCCGCGGGCAAAAGCTAGACATATAGCTCTTAATCATATGAAAAAAAAGCTGAACGTTGAACGGAATCCTCAATGCGCAAGTATGATTCAAACTTGTGCCGATTCTTATAATCAGCGTACCTACAGTAGTTTTTAACAGATATATAGTGCACATAAATATGATAACTAAAATCGGTTCAAAAATCGTTATCAGATGTTGCCGACGATTTCGTCTGCGAGGAACTCGATTGTCAACTATTTTCCGGAGTAAAAGTATTGTATGTAATATAACTTAGCTCTTATAAGTTATGATCATGATTTATAAACCTGACTTATAATCACCATTTTGTGATTTTAGTATTATAATAATAGGTATTTATTTAACTACACCCGTTGAGCCGTTTTTGCTGGATAGAATAATAATAAACATCGAAACAAGTATCTACATATTCAAACCTTTGCATTTATACCAATAAAAGTAGGATCAGAGATAAAGAAGTTAAGAGTACCTAAGTGTTGTTTTGCCAATAAATTATCTCGAAATGATAAGAAGTGATTTTTTAAACGGCGGCTGCTTGACTAATATCATTTACTGCTATAGTGTATCCAGACACGAAAACATGGTGACTGTCACGTTGATATTTCAATTTATTTCATTTATTACATTTTGTTTCGCACAAAATGAGGTATCAAAAATAATAACCATACCTCAAGGGTCGATTCGAGGTTACAAGTCAAGTAACAGTGAAGTTTTTGAGTTTTTCGGCATTCCATATGCAACTATACCGAAAGGCGTAGATAAATATAAGGTATCTGAAAAGAATATTACAATAATAATACGATAAATAATTGTCAATTAATAATCCGACAAAGACTAAAGACGGTTAAAAAAAGTTTATTCGTTTGGTTAAGGAAGCATTGTGACATTAGGTTTTAAAAGTACACGTGATGCATATTATGCTAGGAGCAACCGCTCTTCCAAAGTGGGTATTATGTTTTTGCATTAGAGGTTATATGTGTGTGTGTGTGTGTGTTTGTGTGTGTGTGTGTGTGTGTGTGTGTGTGTGATTGTATGAGCGCTCGGCGGAGTTCTTGGTATTGCCGTATTACATTCATTTTATTTATCAAGTTCTCAGTGTGTCGCTATAAGTTATTGGTTTTAGCCATTTGGTTTTATAGTTTTACACTCATTTAAGGTATTGGGATAAATATAAATTTCTTTATTTATTTTATTATAGTGATTAGCTGATAGCTTATTCACTATTAAAATAAACAATAATCAATTATTTCTAGGCTCCACTTGAAGCACCAACATGGACTGATACATTAGAAGCAGTAGACGACAGTATAGCTTGCCTACAACATATCTCAACTGGATTCGGCTTAAATATGCAAGAAGATTGCCTGGTAGCAAATGTCTTTACCCCGGACACTGAAGATACCAATCTTCCTGTTCTTTTCGTAATACACGGAGGCGCCTTTGTTGGATCATACAGTCTAGAATATTCACCAAAACCCTTAGTCGAAAGCAAACGAATAGTAGCGGTAACGTTTAATTACCGTCTCGGAGTACATGGTTTCCTATGTTTGGGCACTGAGCACGCTCCTGGAAATGCTGGGCTGAGAGACATGTTAGCGGCTTTGCGCTGGGTAAAGAGTAACATTGCTTACTTTGGTGGTAACCCTGATGATATTACGCTATCGGGTTACAGTGCAGGATCTGCAGCTGCAGATTTGTTATTACTATCCAAGCCAGCGCAAGGACTTTTTAATAAAATCATACCAGAAAGCGGCGCCAACATAGGTGTTTGGAGTGTACAGAAAGATCCCATAAAAAATGCACAAGATTACGCTCGAGTTCTGAATTTTACTAATGTCAACAATTTAGAAAGTTTAGAAGAATTTTACACAACGGCTCCTTTCGAAGTATTGATGTACGATATGATGTCTTGGCCAAATACTGAATCTGATTCTGTTTTTGCACCTTGTTTAGAAAAAGACCTTGGCCAAGAAATTATTCTTGACGAACCGCCTGTAAATGTATTAAAGCGAGGGGACTACAACAAGATACCTGTCTTATATGGATTCGCAAATATGGAAGGACGGCTAAGAATATCACTTTTTGACTCGTGGTCAATTAAAATGAATGAAAACTTTGCTGATTTTCTACCGGCAGACTTAAAATTTGAAAGTGACAATGAGAAAGCAGAAGTCGCTCAAGCAGTCAAACATTTTTACTTTGGGGACCAACGTGTAGGATTGTTCACTCTGTTTGACTACATTAACTACTTTTCAGATATAACTTTTGCTTATTCTACGTTAAGGTCTGCAAAGTTGCAAGTGGAAGCTGGGAATAATGCTATCTTCTTGTACGAATACACGTTCTATAAAAGATTTCCTCCGTCAGGGGATATACCAGATGTTCTTATTAATTTTCCCGGAGCTGACCATTGTGCGCAAACCGAGGCTGTGTTTCAAATGATGCGATTGTTCATTCCTGACGAACGTTTTACTCCAGAGTACAGGCAGATGAGAATACAAATGAGGGAATTATGGCTCAACTTTATTTTAACTGCGTAAGTAAATCAGTTTGTCATCACACTTGCTCGCAAACATAGCATAGATAGACAGGGAAGCATACAGTAGGCACGATTTTTACGCCTAATCGTCACTTTAGTTCGTCATAGAAGCTTCCGTACTTGTACTATTACTTATACTATGGTGATAACATCTGCAATATTTTTGAATTTGCCCCGGTTTTGCAGGTTCATCTTTCATTAGCCCGCACAACTACCCGCCTTTTCATCGTCATTTTATAGCTACTGTCAAATGTAGGGTAGCACTAGCACAAAACACTAACAACATCACTCTGTAAAGGCGACGACGAGTGACGATGACGAAGCACGAATATTTAATACTGTTTTTGTTAAATAGGTGTTACTCGTACTTATAGCAGAGTGGTTGCGCGCAGTGCGTGTGTTGCAGCAGCTGGCGATTCGCGTTGCTCCTAGGAAGAAGGGCTACGATTTAGCCCGACACATGTAGCCCGAAACACACTGACTTTAAAATCCCGTTATGTGTAATTTTATTAAAAATCAATCATAGTGCATTTTGTTTATACAGAAATCCAGTTCCGGAAGGTTCAACATTTCCTGCCTGGCCACCGTCAAATACGAGTCGAACGCCGTACATGATACTTGGAGAAACAATAGAACTTGGAGGTTCCTTGTTGGAACAAAGAGCTCTGTTCTGGGACAGCATCTATGAACGTTACTACCGATACCCTGAACCACCTGGAGATATTGAAAACGTTCCGGACAGTGCTTTTGCAATTTCTGGAAGCCTCATTTGTTTTGTGTGTATATTTTTTAGGTTATTGTTGTTCTGAATAAAGTTCGGTAAAAAAATCATAATTATTTTACAATACCCTCATTTCTCTAGAACTGCTACATTATGGTTCTCGATTGTCGGCCTCTTGGATATGCGCAGAGTTACGTAACGAGCCATAGAGCAAGCTATTCTCGCAGTTTTTTTGCGTGATAGAATCTGTATTACGAAAATTAATCGAAAAACTGAACTATCGACATTTCTCGAAGAATATGGTAGTGGCATGGCTCGAAAAACGGATAACCTTTGGGTGAGAAATGTTTTCGGATGTATGGACACATGAATACAGTTTAACATTGCTGAACTACATTTAACACTATTATGAAGTACAAATATTTCGGGGTGTTTCCCCGATTTTTCTTCATCATCATCATCATCATCATCTCAGCCTATATACGTCTCACTGCTGGGCACAGGCCTCCTCTCGGAATGAGAGGGCTTGGGCCATAGTTCCCACGCGGGCTTTTTCTTATCCATTTATAATTGGCAGCTCTTATAATACAAATTGAAGTCAAAAACTTCACAGGGTATTATTAATTAACTTAAATAAAACAGCATCAGCTGATCCGAAATTTTATCTTGTTTTGCTAATAAAATAAAAGACAAAATTTAGCACACAAATATTAATTAAATAAAAGAACAGCCAGCATTAACTAAGCAACGCCTGAAAAGTAATTGCAGTAAATGATCGCTTCGAGGATTAAAATACGTTTTCGTTATATTGAATTATATATGTCGGCAAAAGTAAAACCATCTTTTAAAAAGTTATTTACATGCTTTTAATTTCATTGTGTAAAGTGCAATCTTCTCCATCTACGCGGTGTGCAGCTGGCTTGGCCACTAAAAGAACCAAAGTTCAACCACGTTCAAGTCCAAATTATTGACTCACTTTTTTATTGCAAACCTTTAATTAGTTACAAACGACTAGGCGCAGCGAGCAGTTTCACCCTTATGTTGTAGACATTCCTCCATTACACACGAAGCGGTTTGCTTCTTCTTTCATTACGAAGACGGCTAAAGAGTGGAACTCTCTGTCGAGGTCAGTTTTTCCGGAACGCTGTAAGCTGGATATCTTTAGGGTCAAAGTGAACAGACACCTTCTAGGCAAACGTGTACAATCTTGGGCCTCATCTTAAAGATTCAAAGATTCAAATCATTTATTGTAAGACCACAGGTATATAAATAAGGTAATATTAAAGTTTTACAGTCTCTTTCCATAGTCTACCATAATAATATTGTGGTGTACAATATTTTTTGATAAAAGTGACATTATAATACAATCACGAATCATAAGTTAACGATTATATCATGGACAGGGATATTTGGAAATAATTCCGATCCGCACTAGCGATCCCTTCAAATAGTGAACCTACTGTGTTAAAAATAAAATTGTGTTAAATACTTGTAATGTATAGTACATAGATGTTTTAAAAAAAAAAAATACCTCGTTGAGTTTCTTGCCGGATTCTTCTCAACAGAGGTTTTTTTCCGAACCGGTGCTAGATTAAAAAAATGACGTGTAAAAGTGCCCATTGCGGCCTATTTGCTGAATAAATGATTTGACTTTGACTTTGAATCCTACTTCCTACTAATATTATAAATGTGAAAGTTTGTGAGTGAGTGAGGATGTGAGTGAGTGAGTATGTTTGTTACTTCTTCACGCTAAAACGGCTGAACGGATTTGGATGAAATTTGGCAAAAAGTTAGTTTATAACCTGGATTAAAACATAGGATACTTTTTATCCCGATATACCCACGGGATAGGGATAAAATCTTGAAATAACAAACGCTGGGCTTGGAGTCATGAAATTTGGTGTATAGGTAGTTGGACGTCTGGAATTACTCATAGGCGACTTTTTGACCCGATATTCCCACGGGATACCTAGGGATGAAATCTCGAAATAAAAACCACTGGGCTTAGAGCCATGAAATTCGGTATGTAAGTAGCTGGACCTCTGGAATAACACATAGGCTATTTTTTACCCCGATATTCCCACAGGATAGGGATAAAATCTTGAAATAATAACCGCTGGGCTTAGAGTCATGAAATTTGGTATGTAGGTAGTTGGCCGTCTGGAAGAACAGATAGGCCACTTTTTGACCCCATATTCCCATGGAATAGGGATAAAATCTTGAAATAACAAACGCTGGGCTTGGAGTCATGAAATTTGGTGTATAGGTAGTTGGACGTCTGGAATTACTCATAGGCGACTTTTTGACCCGATATTCCCACGGGATACCTAGGGATGAAATCTCGAAATAAAAACCACTGGGCTTAGAGCCATGAAATTCGGTATGTAAGTAGCTGGAACTCTGGAATAACACAAAGGCTATTTTTTACCCCGATATTCCCACAGGATAGGGATAAAATCTTGAAATAATAACCGCTGGGCTTAGAGTCATGAAATTTGGTATGTAGGTAGTTGGCCGTCTGGAATAACACACAGACCACTTTTTGACCCCATATTCCCATGGGATACCTAGGGATAAAAACTTGAAATAACAACCGCTGTGCTCAGAGCCATGAAATTTAGTATGTAGGTAGCTGGACCACTGGAATAACACATAGGGTATTTTTTATCTCGATATTCCCACGGGATAGGGATAAAATCTTGAAATAATAATCCCTGGGCTTAGAGTCATGAAATTTGGTATATAGGTAGCTGGACGTCTGGAATAACACATAAGTGACTTTTTGACCCGATATTCTCACGGGATACCTAGGGATGAAATCTCGAAATAACAACCGCTAGGCTTAGAGTCATGAAATTTGGTATGTAGGTAGCTGGACGTCTGTAATGACACAAAGGTGACTTTTTGACCCGATATTCCCACGGGATACGTAGGGGTAAAAACTTGAAATAACAACCGCTGTGCTCAGAGCCATGAAATTTAGTGTGTAGGTAGCTGGACCTCTGGAATAACACAAAGGCTATTTTTTATCTCGATATTCCCACGGGATAGGGATAAAATCTTGAAATAATAATTTCTGGGCTTAGAGTCATGAAATTTGGTATATAGGTAGCTGGACGTCTGGAATAACACATAAGCGACTTTTTGACCCGATATTCCCACCAAATACCTAGGGATGAAATCTCGAAATAACAACCGCTGGGCTTAGAGTCATAAAATTTAGTATGTAGGTAGCTGGACGTCTGTAATGACACAAAGGTGACTTTTTGACCCGATATTCCTACGGGATACCTAGAGACCAAATCTCGAAATAACAACCACTGAGCTTAGAGCCATGAAATTCGGTATGTGGGTAGCGCTGAACCTCTGAAATAACACATAGGTTATTTTTTATCTCGATATTCCCACGGGATAGGGATATAATCTTGAAATAATATTTATATATAATAATATTAATATTCTTATTGGATTATTATCACTTTCGCCAATTGTTACGATTATTACATCACTATTTGTAGTTTTCAATGTTTCTGCTGACTTCAGTATCTCTTCACAACGAGCGTTGGGCTTGACTACCGATGCCACTGTGTATTTTCCGTATGCTGTCTCCTGTCTTGATTTTATTATGGCAGTGGCTAGGCCAATGCTTTGGCTCCCACCGAGGATGTACATTTTTCTTGGTATTGTACAGTCGTTTTGTGGCATTTCTATATCTTCGTCTCTGTTGGTTGTAGGATCTAATAGTGCCCTTTCGTGTATTTCATTGTCTTCGATAGAATTTTCCATTTCCTGATTGAGGCTCTCCTCACTTTTGTTTGTTTGCGAATGCTGCGACCGCTGATGTTTTGTTTTGCTAGTTGTCACTGGTTTACCGATTGTAGATGTAGATTTACACAATTCCTTTAATTGCTGTATGTGACGGTTACTTTCTGCTAGCAGTTTTTTAAGATTTTCATTTTCTAAAAAAAGTTTAGTGCTATAACTATCTGCAAGATTCAGTTTTTCTTGCAATTTTGTTATTTTATCATTTAACTCTTCCACTTCATTCTTATAATTTATAGTTAAATCGGGACAGCTTCTGTTTAGAGTGTCATTTCGAAGTATAGAACTGTCGAATTCTTCATTAGATTGCGAGTCAAATGAATTTTCTATGGGTACCTTATATTTCCTTATGGTGACATTGTCCATTGAAGAATTGAGCTGCATACATTGTTGTGACCGGGATGCTATTTTGGGTGGTATTTCATTGTCGATTCCACTTTTTACTTGAGCAGTTTGATTTGGGGTTGATGCATTAGCAGAAACTTTCTTTGCTATAATTGGGGTGCTCGCTTTCTTGGGTAGAGCTTTATTTTTACGACACTTAACACAAATCCACGACTCTTTGCGTTCTTTATCATATAAATCATAACGCTTTTCTGTATGTGTGCAGGTCAGATCGTATGATTGTTTACAAAGTGAACAGGTCAAAAAATGTTTGTCTAAAATCTTTTTGTTACATTTACCACAGATTGGTTTAGGTGCCATTTTAGCCCTTTCTCCCCACTTTATTAATTATTCCTTTCTCAAATAGGAAAAAAATAAAAATAAAAAAAATAAAAAACATATATATTTGAAACTTGAGATTTGAACCCGAGTCGGCACCGGCTTTTATAATTTCGCGCCGACCTAATCCACTAGGCCAAATCAATCATGACGTTGTTAGTGAATTTTAGCATCATTCTTGTCAGTATATTCGCCTCGGTCATTCAATAGATGTAGTAGGTAGTTGTAAGTTGTGATCATTTCGTTCTACGATTTACGCGCCGAATGTTTCCGAAGCACACCGAAGTAAGCACTCGCGTGAATGTTTGAATGATCGTTATCGAGTGTTAACGTTCGATTTTAATTTTATTTAGTCTCGTTTTGGTAAGTTTAGCACTATTTTGTTTATGTTTTTACACATTCACATGGGTGTAACCTTGTTTATCACTTTGTTATGTATTTTGCTATAGATATTGGTCTTTTGAAGCACTTAGCGATTTTTTTCGGTTCAAACAAAATGATACACGTCCGTCTTGCACTAGCGCGCTCTCGCTAGAGCTTTCCTTTATTGTTAACAAAGTCATGGGTAGAGTAAAATAATTTGCCCATCAACCACTTACTTATAGCTTTCTTAAATTTTACATCGTCTAGTGCTTTGTATACACATCAGGAATATTATTATATATTTTTGTTGCCATACCAAAAATACTATTTTTATAAAAACTTGTGTGTGAACAATAAGTAGGTACGTATCAATTTATTATCATTTCGTAGGTTACGATTATACTTATCTACTCTTTCAAAAAGTTTGATATTTTTCCTCACATGAATAGCTACTTCTTTAATGTAAAAACAAGGGAGAGGCAGTATATCAAATTTAGCAAAGAGCGGTTTACATGATGTGTCCTGAGAAACTCCAACTAGTGCTCGCACACATCGTTTTTGCATTTTAAATGCCCTTTGCCAATCCGTTGAATTACCCCAAAAAATGATACCGTAACTCAGCCTCGACTGAACGTAGCCAAAGTACGCCATTCTTCCAGCCTCTTCAGATGAGTTCCGTATTAGTCTACGTAGCGGATAAGTAAATTTAGCTAATTTGATACAAAGCATTCCATCAAGCGAGATTGAGGCCAAACGTAAGCCTATTTTTTGTAAAAAAAAACCTGTCCCGTCGTCTGTCTGTCTGTATCTTGCAAGTATAATTTGACCAACTTACAGTAGTCAGATTGACTTGAAATTTGGAATACCTATTTATGTAAATCTCGTGACAATACAATAACCTGGTAGTAACATCTTACTAGCTAATCGTGAATCAGCAGTGCTTGCACTGTTGTGTTTCGGTGTGGAGAGTAAGACAGCCGGTGAAATTACTGGCACTTGAGGTATCCCATCTTAGGCCTCTAGGTCGGTAACGCATCTGCAATACCAGTCGAATAAAATAAAATATATAAATATATCATTTTAAAAGCTTGAGGTATTAATATTTCATACAAGGTACTAAACCTGAATCACATATAGTGTACATAGGTGCCTCAAGCTTTTAAAATCCATACTAATATTATAAATGCGAAAGTGTGTTTGTATGTTTGTCCGTCTTTCATGTCGTAACGAAGCGACGGATCGACATGATTTTTGGTATAGAGATAGTTTATGGGCCCGAGAGTGATATAGGCTACTTTTTATCCCGGAAAAACGCACAGTTTCCAAGGGAACAGCGCGCGATAACCGAATACTACGCGGGCGGAGCCGCGGGCAGAAGTTAGTAGTATGTATTGCGATAATAAAAATTATATAATAAAGATTTTTTTTTTTATCACTAAATCGACTTTTTATGGGTTTTTACATAATATAGATATGCGCCTAACGAACACTTGAACAGTTTTATCTTTCGTGGAATACCAAATTCATATCTTTTGCGCTTCATTTGATTTTATACCTTAAACTGTATTCTCATATTATTACATTTAAATAAAGTATTTTCACTTAATCATCTATTTTGATAACTGTATTCAATTGAGGATACATACTCAAGTCTAGGAAATAATATTTGGACTTCTGTTATCTGCGAAATCTTTTACTGATATTTACGCGGAATATCAAGGTTAAAACACCTGCGGGTCTGATTAGACTTAATCCTTACTTCAAGTACTAGATAAGTGTGTTTAATGTAAACAATATTATTGATCAAATAATATTTAACTATTACGTCGTTAAGGTGGACTGTGTAGTGTGGTTATTAGGCTCACCAGAAACCTTGCATGAGTCAATGTGGCTCTGCTGAGCCGGATCCAGGCTCCGGGCTGAGGGCGGCCACGCCGAATACGGCACTGTATGTGCCGCGTCTGCATCACACCGTCACAGTCACAGATGTGGTGGAATACGTCCGCCGGTCGCCAGTCGTTGAAAACGAAGGTGTTCGATCAGTGCGTGCTACCGGCTATGACGTATGCTTGTGAGGCATGGACGTTGACTGCTGGGATAATCCACGAGTTAAAAGTGACGCAGCGTAACATGGAGCGAGTCATGCTCGGCATAACGCTACGCGATCGAGTCCGAATCGAGCTTATTAGAAAACGCACGAGAGTGGTCGATGTGGGACATAGAGTCGCGAAGCTGAAATGGGCTTGGGCCGGCCACATGTGCCGACGACACGACGAACGGTGGAGTAAGCGCGTTTTGGAGTGGAGACCCCGGCTAGGCAAAAGAAATGTGGGCAGACCGCCTGCTCGATGGTCCGATGGCATTGTGGAGACAGCAGGACCGGTCTGGAAGAGAGAGACAGATAGTCGATCTGGATGGAGAAAGGTTGGAGAGGCGTATGCCAAACGGTGGGCGAAAACACGCTGAAGAAGAAGAAGACGTCCGCCGGAAGAGCGGATAGGTACTTACACGCTGAAGGTGTTCCAGCTGCAATCGCGCCACTACGTTCACTACAGCTCGTTTGTGGTGCGCGTGCCGCAGCTGCTGATGGGGACCATCGCGAATGCTTCAAATGACTTCAAAAAAGGAGGAGGTTCTATGTTCCAATGTTTGTATTTTTTTTGTATGTTCGCCGATTACTCAGTCAATTGTTGACTGATTTTCAAAATTCTTATTTTATTCGAAAGGGTACTATTTTGAAGTGGTCCCATTGTCACCAAATCAAGATCTGATGATGGAATCCTAGGTAAACCGAGGGCAAACCTCAAATTTTATAGGCGATTTTGGCCACCTAGGGCGATTTTGGCGGTTGTACCTTGTTTTGCATAACAACTTTTTGCCTATTTTCACTTTGCCTAATGTTAGATAAACTAATATTACTTGACCTAATGTTTCATTTTACCTAATTTTCATTTCAATGAAAGTCATTTTATATACAACTTAATTTACATAATTTTGTTTTGCCTAATATTAAATTACCTAATTTTCATTTTACATAAACTCATTTAATATAATGTTTGACTGACATAATTATGTTTTGTCTAACGTACATGTCACATAAACTTCATTTTGTATAAACTTATTTTGTTTAAAGTTCGATTGACATAATTATATTTTGTCTAACATACATATCGCATAATTTCATTTGTCCTAATCTTCGGTTAATCCAAATACATTGCGATATTGTTAGTTAATTCTAAAAAGTTTAGTTCTATAAAATAAAGACGATTCTGGCGCTTCGCCGGCCGCTGCCGCGGCACGCTCGCTTCGCTCGCTCGGCTCGCGCGCTGTGGGGTCGCAGTTCTACCTAACGCTCCTCCAAGCTTCGCTCGTCGTCGCACCTATTCCCTGCATGTTTAGTATTGTTATTTGCTTGAACCTAATAAAAATTTAGAAGAATATTTGGATTCGTTAAAAGGTTATTCGGCTACATGATGATTAGTTAAAATAAGAATCGACAAAGTGAGTTTTCGATAAAATAATATTCGACAAAACAAGAGTTATGCAAAATCATATTACTTAAAACGTTATTCGGCTACATGATGATTAGTTAAAATGAAAATCGACAATGTGGGTTTTCGATAAAATAATATTCGACAAAACAAGAGTTATGCAAATGATAATTTAGTTAAAATGAAAATTCGACAAAATAAAAATTATGTATAATGAAATTATACAAATTGACTTTAGACAAACTATTCATTATAGTAAAAGTTGTTAGACAAAGTGAAATTATGCAAAACGTTTTTAGACAAGTCAAGCGAATACCGATTTTGGCATTTTTAGCATTAAGATTTACGTTCATAAACTATCATTTGGTAACCTGGACCTGATAAAGAAGACCGAAGATGACCAATGGAACTCGTCAAAGCTAAGTAATGCTCGCTCGTCTACACACGATCATAATTAATATACCTAGATAAGCGACTAAGAAGAAGCTTTAAGTTATTGATTCGTTCGAACTGATCTGATGCTGAAGCCGGAAGGTAGGCAACGGTTATAAGCAACTGTTATAAAACAACGTAACTAAGCCGTTTTTGGGCTTGATGGAATCGTTGTGAGATGTACTTTGGCTGAGTCATCAAAAAGTGAGAAATAAAGAAAAATTATAAGAAAAAAAAAGTAAAACCGACTCTAAAAAAAATTGAAACATAGATGCACAGAAAAACCAGAAAAATAAGACCAACACTGGGAATCGAACCCAGGTCCTCGGCATTCCGTGCCGAGATTTAGGTTTCACGGGATGACCGTAATAGTAAAAATTTGGAATTGAAATAAAAAATACAAAAAGATTCCAAAAAACCAATCTAAAAAAAATAACAAAAAATGGAACCTACTATAAAACCCTTGAAATTTTTTTTCTAGGTAGGTACCTACTAGCTCGAAGTCGGTGACTCAGCGCGCCGATTGAAACACATAGTATGTAGGTGAGATAGACGACTAATATTCCACTCCTGCTAGCTCGTGCTGAGTCACCGACTTCGAGCTAGTAGGTACCTAGAAAAATATTTTGAAGGGTTTTGTAGTCGGTTCCATTTCTTGTTATTTTTTTTGGAGTCGGTATTACATTTTCGTTAAAAAATAATCTAAGACCTATTTAACGACACCCCATAGTGGAGTTGGAGTAAAAAAATACCCACAGTGACAGGATATCAAAAATTTTTTTAGCTTCTTACCATTTCTTCTGCATGAATTATTTCATTCATACCTACTCATATCAAATATGTATCCGTTTTGAAAAAGTGCACTTTTTGAAATAGTGCAATAGCACTTTGAGAGAAAGTGTACGTTTTGGAACAGTGAGTACTTAGTATATTGAATTAAATAATACCTATCTACGCAATTATACTCGTGTTGATAAGTGTGTTTTTTATTTATTTATTATTGTTATTTATTATTTATTTATTAATTTTAGGTTGGAAAAAAGTTTAAACCTGAATCTTTTGAAATTACTTAGGAAGCTAACGTTGACATATAAACATACTAAGTTTTCTTGAATAATTAATGAAAATTACGAATAATTGAAAAATACCAAATTTTTGTTCGTGGCTGTTGTCACCTAGTTGTTTTGGTCTTAGATGAAGATTTTACTTCATGCACTAGAGCAGGACTTCCCAACCAGGGGGGCAGGCCCCCCTAGGGAGGCGAAGAGAAATGTTAGGGGGGACGTCGTACGTAAAATGTAAGATTACATATCCAAAAAAAATAACGAGTAGGTAAATAAGGAATATGCATGTGATTCAAATATAAGTGAATTTAGGTACCTAAGGGGGGCATGAAAATATTATTTTTGGCTCGCTCGGGGAGGCTCGGCGAAATAAAGGTTGGGAAAGCCTGCACTAGAGCATAAAAAGTCATATAAATACGAAGTTTACGAGCAAAAGAAATTCTTTGGTTGGTTAGTTTCATCACTATAATTTTAACATTATAACTGTGAAGAAGACCTTTTCAGCCGAATAGCTGAAAGTTAACTTGGATTACGCATTTTATTTACAAAGTGTGATTGATCGTATTGTAATTTTTTAAATTGGCAGATTGATAAAATTAGTCACAGCAAAGCATTATCATTTAAAATTGATAAGTAACCGATTCATCGCCACTGTCACGCCTCAAATGTATTATGAATCTGAAATAATAATTAAATTTGTTTTGATAAGAAATCACATTTATAAAGCCTATGCCGCTAAAGAAGCATAGTCATTCTTCATTTCTTCATAGTGTTGTACATTTACTAGTTAAAATGTCGAATAACATGATAATTTTTATGGTTGTTGCCTGTTTCTCTTTTGGCACAGGGCAAATAAGTGAGTCAAAAGATGTAACCATTGTCCAAGGACCAGTTCGGGGTTACAAAGCGCCTGGTAGTAATGTATTTGATTTTTACGGCATTCCCTATGCCACTGCACCGACTGGCACAAACAAATTTAAGGTAAGAATTCACTTTGATCAAAAATTTTATTCATCATCATCTCGGCCCATAAACTTCCCTCTCCAAGGCACTGGCCCCCGCGGGTTCGGTACAGATTAGGAACTTCAAACACAACATTTAATTTTTGAATAAAACTCGGAAATGTGAGCCCGAAGTCGAACTTATACCCTCTACTTGAGAGGTCATAGATCAAACCACTAGGTCAATATGATTTATTAACATTAAACATTTTTATTGTTATTTGCAAATTAATTAACATTAATAATTAAATCATCGTTGTTCATTATAAAGCGTTATACTCAATTTAGTTTTTTAATATTCAAACTAAAATTATTTCTATTTTCAGGCTCCCCTTGCTCCACCTACTTGGACAAGCATATTTGAAGCGACAGACAATACCATTGTTTGCCATCAAAATCCTTTGTTTGCGATCAATCTGAATATAACCGAAGATTGTCTGGTAGCCAATGTTTTTGTCCCAGATACACAAGAAACAAACCTTCCTGTTGTACTTTACATTCACGGAGGCGCCTATTTATTAGGATCTGCCCAACAATTGCCACCAAAAAGGTTAGCAGAAAGTGGAAGAGTATTAGCCGTTGCCGTTAACTATCGTCTTGGAGTCCATGGCTTCCTATGCTTGGGCACTGACGACATTCCTGGAAATGCGGGACTGAAAGACATGTTAGCTGGCTTACGTTGGATAAAAAACAATATTGCTTCCTTTGGTGGTAATCCCGATGATATAACAATAGCAGGTTACAGTGCAGGTGCTTCAGCAGTAGATCTTTTAATGCTTTCTAAGTCTGCAGAAGGACTTTTCAATAAAGTCATACCTGAAAGTGGTGCTAATGTAGCAGCTTGGAGTGCACAAATAGACCCTATCAAAACTGCACAAGATTATGCTCGGAAACTGAATTTTAATAATGTTGGTGACTTGAAAGCTTTAGATGAGTTTTATAAGACAATATCCTACGATTTACTACTTTCTGATTCATCACTTTTGACTAATACCCATCCGGATTTTGGATTTACGCCTTGTATAGAAAAAGACTTGGGACAGGAAATGATTCTAGACGATTCACCCGTAAATATCATTAAAAGAGGCGAATATAAAAAGGTTCCAGTTTTGTATGGTTTTGCAAATATGGAAGGAATGTTAAGAATGCCTAATTTCGATACTTGGGCAAGTCAAATGAATGAAAATTTGGCAAATTTTATACCACTCGATTTACAGTTTCAAGACGATAGCCAGAAGCAGGAAGTTGTTAAGAAAATTAAGGATTTTTACTTTGGAAACAACAATGTGGGTCTATATACACTTTTCGACTACATTAACTTCTTCTCAGATGTAACATTTAATTACCCTGTACAGAGATCTGTAAAGTTACAAGTGGAAGCTGGCAGCAATTCCATATATTTGTACGAATACATATTTTATAAATATTATCCTTATGTCGATGGAGTTCCAAGCGTTCTTATAAATTTTCCTGGAGCTGATCACACTGCGCAGACTGTAGCAGTTTTGACTTCTCCACAAGACTTCGAAACTGAGGAATACAGGCAAATGAAACAAAATATTCAGGAATTGTGGATTAATTTTATAGTTACAGGGTAAGTGAATGAATAATTAGATCGGCTTTAGCCAAAACCCGTACATCTATAACAATTGCAGAAATCAGAACATTAAGGAGCTTCCCCTGGCTAGGGCTTTGTCTCAAGTGAGGGAGTGGCTGGGGACTTTGACGTATAGCGAAATAGAAAGTCCCATCAAGCACCACACACACACACACACACACACACACACACACACACACACACACACACACACACACACACACACACACACACACACACACACACACACACACACACACACACACACACACACACACACACACACACACACACACACACACACACACACACACACACACACACACACACACACACAGACACACACACACACACACACACACACACACACACACACACACACACACACACACACACACACACACACACACACACACACACACACACACACACACACACACACACACACACACACACACACACACACACACACACACACACACACACACACACACACACACACACACACACACACACACACACACACATTTTGAATGATTTTATTTCTCTAGTGCTGACATTTTCTTTTAGTTATTCTGATGTACTGAAATTTTAACTTTTGACTTTAATTTGGATCTGAACTTTTAATATTAATAATGGACATAGTAATTTTAGTATTTATTTATTTTCTTTACTTATTTTAGTGTGTTTTAACTATTAATTCTGAAATCCTAATGGATATTTAGTTGTAGGTTTTAACATAATTTACTTCAATGTATAAATATAGGCGTAGCAGTAACAAAATCTTAATTAAACTATTGTTAATCTGTTTTCACATTCGCAGACTACCAAGTTATATATATGCTCAGCCTAGTTTGGAGTTTGACGGAAAATTGTATCATTATGTAATAAGTATTTTTGCCAAATAAATAAATATCAAATTAACAAACAGGATCCCCATACCATCACAGAGGTACAGTGAAGACTCACAATTAAGGGTACTTTTGCAGGTGGTAGGACCTCGCGCAAAGTTCGCCCGGATTGCTACCACCATCTTGCTCACTAATCCTGTCGTGAAGCAGCAGTGCACTGCTTCAGAACTGTTGGGTTTCGGCGTGGAGAGTAAGATAGCCGGTGAAATTACTGGCACTTGAGGTATCCCACCTTAGGCCTCTAGGTTGGCAACGCGTCTGCAACCACCCTGGAGTTGCAGGTGTCTATGGGCGGTGGTGATCTTTTACCATCAGGAGACCCTCTTGCTCGTTTGCCATCCAGTCGAATAAAAAAAAAACTTGTAACGCCTGTTTTACGATGCTTAGTAACAAAACATTCAAACTCACTCAAGTTTTGACTTTGCTTTCAGTAAAATTAGAGAATTTAGCTGTCAATGTAATGAAAATAGCAATATCGGATATATTATTACTTTATTCTACGTAATTGAAAAGTTATCAAAAATTCTTGGCATATTGTCAATTATCTGTATCTGTTAGAATTAAAGAGCAGACCACAAAAGAGCAAGGTTACTAGGTCAAAGCCTGAATCAGTAGATGACAAAACATTTATTTGGTATAATCGCAAATATTACATTTTTTCTCGTAATGCATTACAGGAATCCGGTTCCAGAAGGGTCGTCGTTCCCGGCATGGCCTCCAACCAGCGCGAACAGTTCTCCACACATGATTCTTGGTGATCCCATACGACTTGGAGGACCTCTCAATGAACAAAGAACACAATTTTGGAACGCCATCTACGAACAGTATTATCGTCACCCCGTAGCTCCAACAGAGCCTGAAAATTCTCCGGGTAGTGCTCATACATTTTCGAGGAATATTGTTTTAATTTTAGTGCTAATGTGTATTTCTAAATTAATAAGCAAATTTTGATTTGTAATTACACGACTAAATGATTGGCTTAGAATAGGTTATCATTGTTATTGCTTCATATAAAGGTGATCTGAAAGGTTTTTAATCAGTTCCCACAAACTATGAGACATGTCATAAATTACAAGTTTGTAATTTTCATTTGATATCAAAAAAATGTTTTGTTTTATGGGTTAGATTGAATTGATTGATTACATAAGTATATAAAGTGTTCCAAAAATAATAATAATGTAATGGTGTTGGCAGCATAAGTAATAATTATAATTATGTATGTTAGTCTAAAGACTAAGGTATTTTTTGTATGGGCCGTTTTATGTTTTAAATAAATAAATCAATTTAGAATGAATTATACTTGTTTATTCCATTTACCGAAGTCCGACTGACATCTGATATCTATGAGTTCAAATCTAACCGGTTACGTGATCACTACACAAATCTACTTACATAATATCACCTTAAGTATTTTAATTATCTACTTTATAATCACACAGTTTTACATAATCAAGTCTATATACTTCTATAATTTTCAATAATTTATTGAATCCGGCGTTACTTTGCGGAGGTCCATAGCAATAAACTAAAAAATAATCCTTGCTCACCCGCGACCTTACGATAGCTAAGCTTATGCAAAATATGCGTGTTTATGCAGTTCCTCCACCTCCACACTGTAAGAAAACACAAAAATTACACAAACCTATCTATCACTGTCTGTTGTTAGACTAACAAACCACAACCACCGTTTTAATTTGTCACTATAACTCCCCAAGTACCCACACATATTTTGAAACAAAACAAAAACTACCCGCAAAATATTAAGTAATAAATTTTAACCGTCCTACAAAACTAACATTACTTTTATTGCATTTTTATTTAATAAATAAATAAATTTTTCTCAAAAATGATACGTAAAGTCGCCATTACATCTTCAAAAAGTCTCCAGTAAGTTAATAATACCGGACGAAGATCACAAGTGTCCAGTAAGTAGAGAGGTTTTGAATTCAGAATACACAAGTGTCCAGTAAGTACAAATCTCATAACATCATTGTAATTTTAACTTTTTTTTACAGAGGTAATGCAAAGAGCCTCATCTTACGGTCATTAAAAAGGTTGAACAACAAACATATAATTAATTATAAATGTTATTATATCTTTAAATATGATTTTATTAGAATTTCCATTCTTTAAAACATAAGTAACTCCGCCATTGCCGGTCCCAAGCCCGGATGAGAAAGGAGGAGGGTTCGTGAGAAGTGAACCACTCACTGGTAAAAATCAGCGGTTTAGGCTACCAGAAGCCTTGGGTCACCCTAAAAGACTGGCCCTGCGAGCACGGTCGTAATGATGGCAGCCCCATCACCGTGATCGGGATGCTCTGGGTTAATCACCTGCACATTCCTAAAATAGTATTGATTATGAAACCTTCAATGAGAAAAGACCGATCCCCTTTACCGACGACCTTTGGCGCAAAATTACGGACACGGATTGGATGTTGGAATATCAGAACCATGACTTAACCTGAAAGGCTTCCTCAGGTAGCCAAAATCATGCGGGACTACAACATTCACATCCTAGGATTAAGCGAAACGAGATGGAATGGATTTGGTGAAATAACATCAGATTTTGGCACAACCCTTCTGTACAGTGGAAAAGAGGATGAGAACGCTACCCGGGAGTACGGCGTGGGACTGCTACTAAGCCGTAGCGCAAAGAACAGCCTTTTCATTGGAAACCGATATCTGACAGAATTATCACAGCTCGGTTTTCCTCAAGAGTCAGAAAAATCACTGTAATCCAATGCTACGCCCCAACGAACTCGGCACTGCCAGACATAAAGGAGAGCTTCTACGAGCAGCTGGAGTCGACGCTGAAGAGTGTGAAAAAGCAGGACATTGTGATATTGATGGGAGACCTGAACTCTGTTTAAACACAAGCAATGCCACAAAATCACTTGGATTTCTCCTGATGGTGTCACTCGAAACCAGATCGACCACATTGCGATAAGCAGAGCCTGGAGAACGTCGCTGCTTGATGTTAGGAACCGCCGTGGCGCTGATGTGGATAGCGATCATCATCTTGTCGTCGCCGATGTACGTCTCAAGATGGCCGCACCTCGTCGTAAAGTTGTGAAGGCATCCAAAAAGTTCAATTTGCAGAAACTTAGGACCGAGGAGGGTAGGCAGGAGTTCGGTATCTGCCTCCTTAACCAGTTTGAGCTTTTGAAAGAGCTGGAATACGAGGACATGGATGAAACTTGGGATCGTGTACGGACTGCTTTCAATGTGGCCGGCGAAAAAGTCCTAGGTTATAAACGCTCCAAGCAAGAACCCTGGATGTCCCAAGAGCTGTGGTCCGCGATAGAGAGAAGGCAGAGCGTAAAGCTAGAACAGTTGGCCGCTAGAAACACTGTCGCTTTTGATGCCCTAGATGAGGAGTATACTGCCTTACGCCTCCGCATCCGAAAGCTGGCGAGACGTGACAGACGACGTGCCGCCGACGAGCTGGCAGACCGAGCCAACGCAGCAGCCAAGATAGCCAACATGAGGGAGCTGTACGACGTTACTAAACGCCAGTGCAATAAACCACTTTCCTCCAAAAAGCCGCTGAAAGATGCCGCGGGACAATTGTTGTGTACTACAGAGGAACAGTCCTATTGTACGGATGCGAGACATGGTTCGTAAGGAAGGACATCACCGATCGTTTGCAGGTGTTTGTTAACAAATGCCTCAGGCGTATCCTTGGAATTTTTTGGCCTCGAACTATCTCAAACGCAAGACTGTGGCAGATGACTGACCAGAAGCCAGTAAGCCGAGATATTCTGACTAGGAAATGGCGATGGATCGGACACACACTTCGAGGGTCGAATGATCACCTGCCCAAGCAGGGTCTCCGCTGGCAATCTACTGGCAGAAGACGGCCAGGACGTCCTCGGACCACGTGGAGGCGATCAGTTGAGAAGGAGGCTGGCTCAATTGGTCTCGACTGGGAAGAGCTGGAAGAAGCCGCGCAAGATCGAGCCAAATGGAAAACTCTTCTACGAGCCCTATGTCCCTAATGAGGGATAACAGGATCACATCATCATCATCATCACAGAGGAACAACTGAAACGATGGACCGAGCACTTCTCCAACCTGCTGACTCAATGCCAAACCCACCAAATAACTGCTTCGGATAACCCCGGACCACCCCTGAATCTGCCAACGACTCCACCGACATACGAAGAAGTGGTCGCCGCCATTAAACAGCTGAAGGCAGGGAAGGCACCAGGGGTTGATAACATTAATGTGGAGCTATTAAAAGCGGATCCGGCCAGGTCAGCCGAAATACTTCATCCGCTGTTGCAGCGTGTTTGGGAGACGGAGCCGAGTGGAAGCAGGGTTTGCTCGTGAAGGTACCGAAGAAGGGGGACTTGTCAGTCTGCGATAGCTGGAGGGGCATAACGCTCTTACCCACTGCGGCTAAAGTTCTGGCAAAAATACTCCTCAACCGAATGTCGCCAGAGATTGCAGGAACACTTCGAGAAGAGCAAGCCGGGTTCCGTCCTGGCAGATCATGCACCGACCACACGAATACCTTGCGCATACTTATAGAGTCGTGCGTGGAGTGGCGAGCCGAACTTTTTCTTGCTTTCGTCGACTTCGAGAAAGCGTTTGACTCCGTACAGTGGAGCGCACTGTGGTCCTGTCTCAGGCAAAGAGGAATACCCAGCAAGTATATAGGTATCATCCAGTCCCTATACAACGGTAGCATCTGCAAGGTAGTGCATGATCAAGTTCTAGGGGAACCAATCCCAGTGACTGCGGGAGTAAAGCAGGGCTGCCTCCTGTCACCGTTGCTCTTCAATATCCTCCTTGACGACGTCATGCGGAAGGTAACCCAAACACCTAGGGGCATCCCATGGAACGAAAGCTTGCACCTAGAGGATCTCGACTACGCGGACGACATAGTATTGATTTCGTCTTCACTGGCCGCTCTCCAAATGAAGCTGGACTCATTACAAGAGGAAGCTCAAAATACGGGTCTACGAATCAACGCTAAGAAGACCGTCGAAATGCGAGTACAGTCTACCGAAAATCGACCCATTAGACTCAATGGTACACCGCTGGAATCTGTCTCAAAGTTCACATATCTCGGCAGCACCGTGACAAACAGCGGTGGCTCTAATGACGATGTAGACGCGAGGATCAAGAAGGCGAAGGGTGCCTTTGCCCAGCTAAAACCTGTGTGGGATTTGAACGTGCTCACTCGGCGGATCAAGGTTTCCCTCTTCGATTCCATAGTGAAGTCTGTTTTGCTTTTCGGCTGCGAGACTTGGAAGGAGACAAAGGGTCTGACGAGCAAGCTACAAGTGTTCGTCAACAAATGTCTGAGGTCCATCCTGCGCATATTTTGGCCGAACACTATCAGCAACGAAGAGCTATGGAAGCGATGCCACCAAATTCCGATAAAGCGAGAGATCGCGCAATGGAAATGGAAGTGGATAGGGCACACCCTCCGAAGACCAGAGGACAATACAGCCAGGGTCGCGTTCACGTGGAGGCCGCATGGGAGCAGACGGCGGGGCCGGCCGGCGCACACGTGGCAGCGCACCGTGGACGCCGAGCTGCGGGCGGCCGGGCTGACTTGGGGGGACGCGGAACAACAGGCGCAGGACAGAAGCGGATGGCGACGTCTCACGAAGGCCCTTTGTACCACTGGGGTACCATAGGACAGCAACAACAAAACATAAATATAAACCGGTTAGTTGCAAATTCATTTAATTTAACATATATTTATTCCAAATCGTAAGAGGTAGGCTGTATAAGGAACGCTTTTATTAAAAAAAAAAACCATGAGCAGCGGCGTTCGTTTCGTGCAAAAAGGTTGTATACTTTATTAAAAAAGCGGGAAATTTTAACAAATGTTTGGAAATATTTTGTTGTCATGTAATTTATTATAAATTTTAATTTCACTATTATAATTAGCTTATTCATTATAAACATATTTTTGAGTAATATTAATTTAATTTAAGATTGCAATCAAAACAGTAATTTTTTTTATTGGGTCGGTGTTATGATTGATCTTGCGACTTAAAAAGAAAAACAAACTTAGAAAGAAAGTAAAATAAGCTGGAATTAAGTTCATTACGTTCGTTTTGTGACATTTTGGAAATATTTCTTATTAATTGAATTTCTTTTTAAGTAAAAATCTCATTCAGTGAATTGCCCAAGCTTAGATGAATGATTGGTCTCGCGCGCTCGCTCGACTAGATACCCCCCTACCTAAAATTTAAAGTTCCGTGAATGAGGCAACTCAATATTGTAGTGTGTGTAAGAATGGTGTAAGACAATTTGCAAGGATGCTAGTGTGCGTGACGAATTGTGTTGCCAGCTGCTCCACTGTTACCCGAAGTATTGGGAAAATATATTATGCTGTGGTCTATTAAGTTACTGGTTATAAAATGTATCTTGGGAAATACTTAGAAATTAACAAGTAATTAAAAGTGAATGTTTTAATATGTTGTTCGTTTTGGCGTAGGTTTTTTCTTTAGAAAAATGGTAGGTATGTAGGTATATCAATGATCAGGCCTCACTATTAATAATAATACGTGGCGTTATCTGGAAAAAGGTACCTTGTTGTCGGTATTGAGTTATTGATATGATGACATACATACATACGCTCGAAAAACATAACCCTCCTTCGGGCAGTCAGGTAAAAAGTTAACATTTCAGGAAAATGGGTAAAAAAACAATTTTCAATACCTAAATTTTTGGTCGAATAATTCACTTTCAAAGAATGTATTATGTCGGCGGCCGATCGTAAAATCCGCCAGATCACGAAATTCCTAGGCACATCATTAAATGGCGCCATTAAATGATATGCCTAAAAGTTGTCCAGGCATATCACGATGTGCCTGACAAACAATACGGTAGATCGATTAGACCAACGCATTCGACGATATTCCTAGTTTTATACCGGGCATATCGTGATATGCTGAAAAAAAGAAAAAAATAGGTACGAAGAGCGAAGCGAGGAGTGGTTAGTATGAATTGTGACCACTACGCACGAGCCGAGCGAGCGAAGCGAGCGCGCCGCGGCAACGGCCGGCGAAGTGCCAGAAACGATTTGGCGGCGTTTCATGATATGCCTAGGAATTTCATGATCTGCCTAAACTAGCCAAATAACGAAATGGCAGCGTTTCATGATATGCCTAGGAATTTCATGACCTGCCTAAACTAGACAAATCATGAAATGGCGGCGTTTCATGATATGCCTAGGAATTTCATGATCTGCCTAAACGTCACTAGGCAAATCGTCAAACGGTGAGTTTTGAACGTTATGGCGGATGTCCCTTAGCCAATTCATGAAATGGCGCCATTTCACGATATGCCCAGGAATTTCGTGATCTGCCTAAACTAGCCAAATCACGAAATGGCGGCGTTTTATGATATGCTTAGGAATTTCATGACCTGCCTAAACTAGCCAAATCATGAAATGGCAGCGTTTCATGATATGCCTAGGAATTTCATGATCTGCCTAAACGTCACTAGGCAAATCGTCAAACGGTGAGTTTTGAACGATATGGCGGATGCCCCTAAGCCAATTCATGAAATGGCGCCATTTCACGATATGCCTAGGAATTTCGTGATCTGGCGGATTTTACGATCGGCCGCCGACATATATATTATAAAGATAAACATTAAATAATATAGAACTACGTTATTTATATATAATAATTACGTTAGATAAATGAAATAAGTTATTAAATGATGATAATAATAAAATTCAATTAATTAAAATCTAATCCACGGGGATTTGATTTTTGTGTACGCGGCAACACTGGATGGCGTTTCGGGTTCATGTTATTTTATTTTGTAATTTCGAAATTATACGATATTTACTGATGGTATGTGATCCCAGTGTCCTTCTTATTTTTGGAAGTATTATTTTTACACAGTTTCACTGCGCAAACTGGCATTTTAATTCGGTTTATGACCAAAATTTAGCAAAACATTCGGAGGCGCACCTTACGCACAGTCTGCAACGCGACTGAGCCGGGTTGGAGCCAGGTACGCCGATTTCGGCGTACTATTTGTTGCTTCATTTGACAAGTACGCCGGCGGTATCTAGTCGAGCGAGCGCGAGACCAATCATTCATCTAAGTGCCCAAGTATGAGATCTGAAGATTCTGATATTGTATGGGCGGCACACCTGATATAAAAGCGGAGGCAGAATTAGCAAAAAACAACTTGCTGCTGCTCAAATCCAGAGAGATTAGTATATGAATTGTTATTAGAAATTTATCAAATGGAAACAATTTTTTGTTTTATTTTTGAGAAAAGCACTATACAAGCTTCGACCAGTAATCGCCATCCTGGCCTCGTTTCATTGATGGCCTCACCGGGCGGTTCGGCCATCAAACTTCTACTCGTCCAGGATGGCTCACTTACTGGACTCTAAGTAATGTACTATTACTTGATTTTTTAATTTTTGTTATTTATTCACTGTCAAGGCATTTTTTATTAACTACCGTTACTAAAATTAGACCCAAGCCGTAGTAAGGGAGATGATACAAAATTTACCTATTAGCCTATTTGTTTTAATTTACCTATTTATTAATGAGCAGTATATTTAGTATCGTCTCCCTTACTACGGCTTGGGTCTAATTTTTGCAACGGTAGTTAATAAATCATGCCTTGACAGTGAATAAATAAAATAATAAAAAAAATCAAGGTAGTTTTGTAGGACGATTAAAATGCATTAATAATTTTGCGAGTAATTTTTGTTTTGTTTGAAAAATATATGTGGTACTTGGGGAGTTATAGTGACAAATTAAAACGATGGTTGTGGTTTGTTAGTCTAACAACTGGTAGCATGGTGTACGGTTGTGTTACTCTGAAGATGAGCTGTGGTTGAGTTCTAAACGCGTCAGTGTGATGTGGTGATGGTGATAGATGGGTTTGTGTAATTTTCGTGTGTTCTTACAATGTGGAGGTGGAGGAACTGCATGATCACGCATATTTTGCATAAGCTTAGCTATCGTAAGGTCGCGGGAGAGCAAGGATATTTTAGCTCATTTGTATTATTTTTGCCCACTCCTCTGGTAGTGTATTGTCACATACGGGTATTCATTAGTCTCAGAATCATCATCATTATAATAGTTTTGAGTTTGAGTTGGTTTGAGTTTTAGTTTCGGCCTAGCTAGCCATATCAGAGCCCATAATAGGCGTCTTAATTCATAGAGGATAGTTGTGGGGTCGCCGTCATCGAAACCGATGAGGAGGACTATATATAAAAGTTTTGAATGTCCTCCGATATGGCGTTAGATAGCCTTGTCCTAAGCAGTTGGTCCACATGAGTTCTATGTGTGGTTCCACTGTCGGCCTGTACTTCGCAAACAGCTGGCCCATCCACGGCCGTAACGACCCCGGGCTGCCACTTCTGATTCATGTTATAGAGTCTGAATAACACGTGATCTCCTACCTTAAATGTTTTCTTTGGATTCCCTTGATTCCCGCCCCTCCAATTTCTAAATTATCTGCAAAGTCCGAGTCTGGATGTAATAGCATAAGGGCGGTCGGCCGTTGAGCATCTCTGTAGGGGTCTTGCCCGTCACAGTGCTTGGTACAGTACGCATATAAAATAGCAGTTTCGCTATTCGCTCTGAGCAAGTCACAGGGGATTGTTTATTAAGCTTAGATTTTATGGACTGAATGGTCTTTTCTATTAGACCATTAGTGGCCGGATGACATGGCGCTCCTTAGTAGTAGAAACTCCTTAGAGGTAAATGCCATTCCATTGCCAGATACCACTACATCCGGTAATCCAGTCAGCAAAACATTTTCTTAACAGATCAACTACAGTTTTGTTCAACGCGGATGGTTACATTTCAATAACTGCCTATGTACATGTAAGCATCCGCTAAAACTAGAAAGATTTTATTCATGAAGGGTCCAAATTTTCGAGGATTACCATGGACATTTTTTAAGTTAACCTTTTGTGTTTGGTCTTGTATCGATTTCTTTCATTCAGTTCTGTTAGCTTTAGATATTTCCAATTTTTTGTTTTTGCTTTGTATTGTTTCGATCTTTTCAGTTCATTTTTGTAGGCGCGTTTGTGATTTTCTTATTTAATTTTTTTATTTACGTAAAATTTTCAACAATATTTCGAATAAATACTTGTGAAAACGTTAATCAGTATTTCAAGATTTATTATATAAGACGTCTATTGCTGCTACTTATTCTTGGTGTAGTCCATTCATTGGACGACAATTTGGTTCATATTTTAATTTATTGTTTACTACACGTTTTATCGAACTCTTCGCACACAGTATAATAAAATTAGTCATAGCATTATCTTGTCAAATTGATGATTAACCAATTTATTACCGCTATCATCTCTCAAATGTATTATGATACTGAATTAATAACAAAATCATACTTGTGTTGATAAGCAGTCATATTTATAACAGGCATGCTACTAAGTCAGTAATAGTCAGTCTTCATTTCTTCTAGATGTTGTACGTTTAATTGGTTCAAAATGTCGACTAACGTGATCATTTTTATGATTGTTGCCTGTTTCGCTTTTAGCACAGGGCAAATTAGTGAGTCAAAAGATGTGACCATTGTCCAAGGACCAGTTCGGGGTTACAAAGCGCCTGGTAGTAATGTATTTGATTTTTACGGCATTCCCTATGCCACTGCACCGACTGGCACAAATAAATTTAAGGTAAGAATAGACTTCGATTAAACATTTACTCCATCATCATTTCGGCCCGTAAATGTCCCACAAGCCCACTTTCAGAATGAGAGAGCGACCTTAGTTTCCACGCGAGCTAAGTATAGTTCTTACAGTGTGGAGGTGGAGGAACTGCATGAACACGAATATTTTGCATAAGCTTAGCTATCGTAAGGTCGCGGATGAGCAAGGAAATTCTTTTAGTTCATTGATATGGACCTCCGCAAATTAACGCCTGGTTCAATAAATTAGATTGAGAACTTCATGTACGACATTTAATTTTGTTGTATTTATGCAAGTTTCCTTCACCGTAAAGCTTATTGTAAATTTCACTTAAATTACCAAAAACTTAGAAGTGTGAGCCCAGGCTTGAACTCATGACCCTCTAGTTTAGAGGCCATAAGTCAAATCACATTTAATTGTTATTTGCAAATTTAGTAACACACAATTATTATAATAACAAATAATAATAAATCATCGTTGTTTCTAGGAAGTGCTAATATTGGCATGTTTCATCTTAAAATGATACAATACAATCCAAATATTCTTTGATCATCAAAAGTAGTACAGAGATATTACAAAAATAAAAAAATCACGATCCATGATTTCTATTTTCAGGCTCCTCTTGCTCCACCTACTTGGACAAGCGTATTTGAAGCGACAGACAATACCATTGCTTGCCATCAAAATCCGTTGTTAGCGATAAATCTCAATATAACTGAAGATTGCCTGGTGGCCAATGTGTTTGTCCCAGATACACAAGAAACAAATCTTTCTGTTGTACTTTACATTCACGGAGGCGGCTATTTATCAGGATCTGCCCAACAATTGCCACCAAAAAGGTTAGCAGAAAGTGGAAGAGTATTAGCCGTTGCCATTAACTATCGTCTTGCAGCCCATGGCTTCCTGTGTTTGGGCACTGAAGATATTCCTGGAAATGCGGGACTGAAAGACATGTTAGCAGCTTTACGTTGGATTAAGAACAATATTGCTCCATTTGGTGGTAATCCTGATGATGTAACAATAGCAGGTTACAGTGCAGGTGCTTCAGCAGTAGATCTCTTAATGCTTTCTAAATCAGCAGAAGGACTTTTCAATAAAGTCATACCTGAGAGTGGTGCAAATGTAGCAGCTTGGAGTGCACAAATAGATCCTATGAAAACTGCACAAGATTATGCTCGGAAACTGAATTTCAATAACGTTGATGACTTAAAAGCTTTAGAAGAGTTTTACAAAACAATATCCTACGATTTACTCCTTTCTGACATATCATCTTTGTTAACTACTAATACCGATTTTGTATTTACGCCTTGTATAGAAAAAAATTTGGGGCAAGAAATGATTCTTGACGATTCACCAGTAAATATTATTAAAAAAGGCGAATATAAAAAGGTTCCAGTTTTGTATGGATTTGCAAATATGGAAGGAATGTTAAGGTTACCTTATTTTGATTTTTGGGTAAGCCAAATGAACGAAAATTTGGCAAATTTTATACCACATGATTTACAATTTCAGAACGATGAGGAGAAGCAGGAGGTTGTTAAAAAAATTAAAGAATTTTATTTTGGAAACAATATTGTTGGTTTATATACACTTTTTGACTACATCAACTTTTTCTCAGATGTAACATTTAATTACCCTGCACAAAGATCTGTAAAGTTACAGGTGGAAGCTGGCAGCAATTCCATATATTTGTACGAATACACGTTTTATAAAAAATATCCTTATGTTGATGGCGTTCCAAGCGTTCTTACCAATTTTCCCGGAGCTGACCACTGTGCGCAGACTGAAGCTGTTTTGACTTCTCCTCAAGACTCTGAAACTGAGGAGTACAGGCAAATGAAAGACAAAATGCGGGAATTATGGATCAATTTCATTGTTACAGGGTAGGTAAAATAAATAATAACCCAGTTTTGAGCACGATGAAATTACTAGTTTTGTATACACAGCGAAGATTCATGATTATAACTATAACGGGTCGGCACTGTAACAGGAGCAAAAAATTAAAACACAGCTTCTGCTACTCAAACAGACTGGACTTTAGTTCAGCAAATTAAAAAAAATATATATTTTACCATTATTTTTAATCCAAACAAAATAAATTGTATTTTTAATGTACGGCTTCCAATATACGTCGCCTGTTACATAACAAAATGACGACTTTCTCAATAGATTGCTTGTCCAATTACACGTCAAACTATAATAACACAATGCAATCTATTTTAAAAAGTTGTAGAACTTAATTAGCTCAAGATGAAGAGTGGAAGTTGTGGTTTAATTTTTGGTTCCTGTTACAGGGCCCACCTTGTGATAATGCCTGCTTAATTGCGTTTCGGCAAAACCTTTACCAAAAAATGTAACGTTTACGTTGTTTCGTATACGGGTTTGATTTTGCCTTTATTGATATTAGAGAATTAAGCTATGTGTACCTATTAGCATTGACAGATAAGTTATTACTTTATACTACGTCATTAAGAAGTAATACAAAATTTCTTGGCATATTAAGCTTAACTGTAACTGATCAAAAGAACAAATCACAAAAGAAGGAGGTTATAGGTCAAAGCCTGAATTGGTAGATAAATAAATATCATGGGACTCTTGACACCAATTGACCCAGTCCCAAACTAAGCAAAGCTTTTACTGTGGATACTAGGCAACGGATAAACATACTTATGTAGATAAATACAAACTTAAATACATATTAAACGGGAATCGAACCCGGGACCTCAAGCTTCGTAGTCAGGTTCCCTAAACACTTGGCCATCCGGTAGTCCGGTAGATGAAAAATATTTATTTTTTAGTGTTATCGCAAATATTACACTTTTTCATGTAATGCATTACAGGAATCCGGTTCCAGAAGGGTCGTCGTTCCCAGCATGGCCTCCAACGGGCGCAAACAGTTCTCCATACATGATTCTTGGTGATACCATACGACTTGGAGGACCTCTAAATGAACAAAGAACACAATTTTGGGACGGCATCTACGAACAGTATCACCGTCACCCCGTGGCTCCAACAGAGCCTGAAAATTCTCCGGGTAGTGCTGATACACTTTCACGGAATATTGTTTTAAGTTTAGTGCTAATGTGTGTTTCAAAATTACTAACAAGTTTTGATTTTTAATGCAGGGCTAAGTTGTTGAATAAGATTCTTTGTGTTTGCTTGACATACAGAAAATGTAATAGATGATTAGTCGGTGTAAACTATGTATCATAGGTACAACGTTTTAAGGCGTTTTTAGGCGCGTCGGGCATGTTCGCGGAGGCGCGCACCGCTTGCTTCTACACCACTGTGCGCAAGCGCTGCGCGTCCTTGGCCAGCAGAGTGCGCGCGAGCCGCAACACTATTTCGTCCATGATTGCTAACAGATTTGACTGTCCTTACATGAATCATTGCATGTTGGTTAACGTAAAAAGAAATGGCGTTTAAAGTGCACCGATATCATGTTTTATTTTTTATCAATAGTGTAAATTTAAATTAAATTAATTATGTAATTTGTGACATTAATACCATTTTGAATTTTGCTTATTAACTTAGAATTGTATGTATTTAAATTTGGACCTATGTTGTTCTTGAAGTAAATGAATTATTATTATTATTATTAAACTTTCGTGATTCTCACTCATAGTCAAAATACCACAAACGGGACTTATCACGCTAACACACACAAGCAATATTTACCTCGACGTTTCGGCAACGTTGCAGTTGCCGTGGTCACATCTGTACATTATAAGTTTGTAATTTTCATTGTACTTATATATATTAAAAATTCCTAATGAACTTTGTTTAAATTGTGTTTCAGATTATATTTTGTTTTCTTTTATTGTTTAGACTGAATCGTGTTAACAAATAAAATAAGACAAAACAAAAAATAAATGTATGAAAGTTAGGTAGGTGTATATTTGATGAAGTGTCCCAAAAACATTAATATAAGGTGGGCTGGCAGCACAGGCTATTTCTAACATTACAGAAGAATCATTCAAACGAAAATAAAAACTGAGACATGGATGAACAGAAAAACCAGAAAAAGAGACCAGCGCTGGGAATTGAACCCAGGTCCACGTCGGGGTGTTAGTTTTATGAGATGACCGTGAAAGTAACGGAGTTAAAATAAAAAATACAAAAAGACTCCAAATAACCAACCATAATACCATTATTATCCTTACTGATATAATAAATGCGAAAGTAACTCCGTGTGTCTGTCTGCTTGTTACATCTTCACGCTTAAACCGCTGAACCGATTTAAATAAAATTCTGTACGAAAGATAGTTTGTGACCCTGGAAAAAACATTACTTATTGCGGAGAATTGCATACTTCTTGCGGGATAGCGATAAACGATAAAAAAAGGAAAAAAAGAGTATTTGTATGGTATTTTTATTGTAACGACGATTATTTTGTTTAATAGTTATTTAGTATACTATAAAATACGTATCTGGTAAAAAAATTATAGCAACAAGAGAAATGTTTTTAAAACGCTTCAAGCGCTTACGTCTATAAAATAATAAATTTTAACTCAAATAGTATATTGCATAAAGTATTTTTTTTTAAACTGTCAAACTATTTTTGTGATACTTTAAACGACACAAAAGTCATCTGATTGCCGTGTAGACCGGCTAAAACAACGCAAAAAAAGCTGATTTCTAAGATGGTCTTAACTCAGTTTTGCCCTTAATGTCTCTTCAGGGGTTTCTCTTTTTCACTTTTGATAATATTAGGTACGTATTAGTAAAGAGAATGATTTTTAGAACAGGCGTTTAATTAAAATGATTTACTTACAAACAAAAAAAATATTATTTAAACCAAATAATTATTTATATTTAATATATTCTCTATACATACATGTGGGAATGAGGGTAGATTTTGTAATAATGGTTTAATGTAAACGAGCGACCGAATGACTGAAGACTAATGTGGAGTGAATGAGACGAGTTTGTGAGTGAAGTTACAATTGGCTAGTTGTTTTTTGCGTTTCTGCTTATTAGTTTAAATGTATTCAATTATTAACTTTTTTAATAAACTTTTTTACTTTTTGCTTTAAAAATTTGTTTTCCTTTGTACGATCCCACATATTATTATATACCTGTGTTTTCTGTACTGCTTACTAAGTATATTTGTATTGTATTTAATTAATATCACAATTTAAAGGACATAAAACTTTTACAACAAAATTATGGTTCTCATTTACGTAATAAGAACAAAAATAAGAAAACAAATATTTTTAGAGCATTGGTTTAAATATTAATCTTAATTTTAATTTATTTTCATGTTTATTCTTAGATTTTGTTTTACATTGGATACACAATAAAAAAATATTGAGGAACAAAATGGCTTGACTCTGTTGTGACATCATCTCTGACTTCATATTCCGGAACCACCAGAACACACTCGCGATGATGGTCTCCATTGTAAATGCCATTCTTCTTCTTCTTTTTAAGGCTCTCCATTACTGGAGGTCTGCCGTCAGCTCTGCGAACTGTTTCCGGTCTCTAGCCAAGCGAAATAGGTCTTCAACGCTAGCCATTCTTGTCCAAACGCGTAAGTTGCGAAGCCAGGACTTCTTTCTTCTTCTGGAACGCCTTTTCTCCTCCACTTTGCACATCATTATTAAGTGTGGGAGTTGGTATCGGTACCCTTAGTGTAAGTTTTCGGTTACAAACTTCGTCTCGATCGCGTTTGCGTTAAATTTTCAATTTGTATGGAAACACGAACAGCGGCCTCTAGTGGAATTTTTGCGATGTTCGTGTTTCCATATAAATTGAGATTTTAACGCGAACGCGATCGAGACGTATTTTGTAACCGAAAACTTACACTAAGGGTACGGGTATTTCTAATTACGTGGCCCAAGTATACAACTTTACGTAATTTGATGGCTTCTAATAGTTCTCGGGTGTTACGGGCGCGCTCTAATACAGTCTCGTTGGTAACTTTCTGTGTCCAACTGATGCGAAGCATGCGTCAGTAGCACTACATTTCGGACGCTTCTAAACGCTTACGTGTGTCTTCCTTTATGATCCAGGTCTCGCACGTGTAGAAGACTACAGACCAGATGTAACACTGCAGCACGCGTATTCTGAGCTTAATGCTTAGTTTCCGACAGCACAAAATTTTCCTCATCTTATTGAAGAATGCTCGAGTTATTTCGATCCGGGTTTTTATTTTCTGATCGCAATCTCATTACTCATTCACTAGGGCTCCTCAATATTACCAATGGAATGCCTGTACATATACCAATCCTACATACGTACATAAACCATACAATGAATTACAGCTGAAAATATTTAATAACCTATTTCCTCAACACCTTCGAATACATGGATCGGTTCGCCGACAGTATCAAAAATGGTAGGCTTTATTTTAACGGTGTGGGGGAAGGAAATATCGTGCGAGTTGTGGTACAGTGCCGTCGATGGTTAATTGCTTATAAAGCTACAATCACACAGCCCCGCAATGTACTGCAAACTTTAACGATATTTCTCCCATTGTATAACTAGGGCACTTGTCTCACTGCCGACGATTAACTAGAAGCAAGACTTGAGTAGAGCTACAAACTACATACTAGTTAGCGGATAAATAGAGAGTGTACTGTTTGCATAGTTTTGTCGCTGGGCTATTAAAGCGAGTTAGGAATGAGACAGGCAGTACTACCCGCACTGTGGAGTTAAATGGCAGTTAAATATTTATAAACATTTTCGGCACGAGATTTATTTTCCTTACCTAATAGCTAAAGATTTTGTCAAAGCAACAAATTTAAAGGAGTCCTCTTTTACTTTCTTGCAGCATTTTTCTCAACACAAGGTGTTTCCAAACAGTCGGTAGGTTTTTTTTACATTTATAAGTGCCTTTTATAAATTGTGTAAAATTATTTGACTTTTGGAATTAAGAGAATTTTCACCAGCAGTCAAAACAGCCAGTGATGACATGAAATATTACTATATTTAATTATTTTAGAGAGGCTATCTATTTTTATAATTATTTCTCGTTTTTTGAGTGAGACAATATTCGATATCTAATCGCTTCCTTTACGGTAGTGGGACAAGTACCTAAGGCTTTACCCGTGCGTCTGCCGTCGGCTTTCTCAAATATGAATGCTTTGCTTTAACTAGTTCTCTTTTTGCCGCCACATCTTCGATGTTATCTTGCCCCATGTTTCAACTTGTTACATTGTATTCAAGCACAATACCTCACTGACGCGTCGCGCAGATCAAGAGATAGAGTAAGATATTTGACGTTTTTAGATATAAAACATAGACAGCGCGAGATGAATAAGATAGGAAGGGTTATTTAGACTGCATTTTAGATCATTAACGAAATAATGAAGCGGAATTGTAAGCTTTTGCTTTTATTCAAGATAGAATACTGACTTTCAAAATGACCTAAGCTATATAGCTTATACAGTGTGTTGACAGCAGCCAGGCTTTTTAAAGGGAGGTTAAAGTAACGTGTTCCTGTAACTTAACCATGACATTAATTTAATGAATAAACTGAAATTCAAACTTGGTTAACTTTCTAACAAAATTATATGAACACAAAGTAAATTGACAAGTAATAATCAAAGGACCAGTCTTTCGGCTGTCATTTATCATTACTATTACTATTTATAGTTAAACTAATTTTTGCCCGCGGCTCCGCTCGCGTGGTATTCGGTTATCGGAGCGCTGTTCCCTCGAGAACTGTGCATTTTTCCGGGATAAAAAGTATCCTATGTCACTCTCGGGCCCATAATCTATCTCTATGTTAAAAATCACGTCGATCCGTCGCTCCGTTATGGCGTGAAAGATGGACAAACACACATTCGCAGTTATAATATTAGTATGGATGGATGGATATACATAATAACTAGTCATTGTGTAGATAACTACATTGACTATTTATTTACGATTACTGTGGCATATCCTCTTTTTGAGATAATTTTACCTTATCGAAATATGACTATCATTTGTGAGATACATAACATACGAGTAAGTACTTAATCCTGATATTAGAATCTGTTCAGTAGTACTAGATTATAATTGCTCAATATTATGAAATAGTAAATTTCGAATGTGAGACTAAAGAAAAATATTGCCGGTTCAGTATCTAAATACTTTTTTTTTTAAAGAAAAATAAAATATTCTTAAGTATAACGTTTTAAACTTTCGTGATTCTCATTCATTTTCAAAATACCATATACGCTTATCACGCTATTTTTACACAAGTAATATTTACCTCGACGTTTCGGCAACGTTACAGTTAAAAAATAGCGTGATAAGTCCCGTATCTATATGGTATTTTGACTATAAAAAAATATTCTTGTATAATTAAATTATGAAAAGGTAATATTTGAAACCTATTAATAACTTAGTATTGAAATATACATATAAAACTTTATTTACTTAGGCAGAAATAGCGAATAAAATATAAATAACGATAAAGTACTTTCTAGCCCTTTCAGTCCGGCTGACGTCCACTCGTTTTGTACGATTAGCTCACAGATCCGGTAGCCGAGTATACTTGAATTCTATTATTTTTTTCACTATATCCTGGATTAGGACAATCGGCAATCACCTCCACAGCCGACACCGACACATTGTGCTGCTTACCCGTGATCTTGAGTCCTAATTATTAGCTATTGCAACTATAACATCACTTAATAAATCTCACATGTGATGTTGATAACTATATAATTATTTTTTTAAGTTTGATAGTGAAAAGTGAATTGCCGGACAAATAAATAAACAAATAAATACCACGAGACATTTGTAACCCATGGGCCTCCAAACTAATCAAATCTTGGGATATGGGTATTAGACAACGGACAAACTAACGACAAATACGTAACTCCATAATATTTAAACAGCCAAGACTCGAATATAAACATTCGTAATTAATTCTAATATCGCCCCGACCGGGGATCGAACCCGGAACCTCAAGCTTAGTAGTCAGGTTCTCTAACCACGTCATATAAATATTATGTTTAAGTACTTTTATAGGTAAAACATAGATTAGCTAAAGAGTTATGTCATCTACCGGCTCAGAGACGAGTTTAGTCGCCGTAAGGACGTAAAAGCATAATTTCTGTAAGTAAATTAAGTCACTTACAGGATTGAGGAGCACGTATAATTTCACTGAACCTGGCCATGCCAGATAGATTTTTGCATTGCTTCACCGAAACGAAAGGGCTACTAAAGAACATAAAAACACAACAACAACAAGAACAACCAAAAATAATTAATATATCACAAGTCAGATAAACCACAGAACCCTGCAATGTTTTGAACATTGTATCTAAATCAACATAGCTTACGAAAAATAAATAATCATGATGAAATAAAAGCTGAAACTGGTATTGAGCTGAAAAGTTTGACGCATTTATACTGATAAAACGAATACAGTATTTTAAGATTAGAAAGTGTACGAAGAAACCGCCCAATAGAGATGGTGCGTATTTACGTTACCAGGTTTTGATACCAGGTATTTCCTTGCAAGTATACCAACCAGGTACCGATCCGATATACTTGCAAGACTTAAAATATTTTTAGATTAAAGTATACTGTCCTTTCAAAGGAAGTACTACTACGTCGAACTCGAACGTCGAACGAATCAAATGGAATTTTCTCGGAACTCGTCTCGCTCGTCATTCGGTGCTATTCGGGTGGGCTCGGGGCAATCAATGTATATCGGTATCTTTCAAATATACTTTAAAAGTATTTTACGCCTGGATTTGAATATTTTGAATATTATCTGTATAACAACAAGGTTTAATTTAAACTTGCAATTAAGCAAGTATTCGACTCATTGCGTTGGACAAAAAATACTTTGAAAGTATTTTGATACCTGGTTTCTGCACCTGGTATGAAAAGGTGGACGTACTTTTAAGCCCTGGTTTGCGATTTAGCAAGTATTACCCATCCCTACCGTCCAAGTGGTTGCCGGAAAGCAAATAATAGGCCTAGATTATTTTTAGCGCTACTTCTGTCTGTATATAACATGCATGACCTTATATTATAGGTACTCTTCTTCACAAACGTAAGGTCGTCCCACCATCTACGTGTAAGTCTGCCTCTATTTCGATATCAATCGGTAGGAATCCATTCTATGACAATTTTGACGTTACGCTTTAGGACCACATAGCTAATTGAAAATTTAGAAATGTACATTAACTACCTGCGTTATTCAGTAAAAAAAGTTAAATAGTTAGTTGCAATTAATTAAAATAGATCTCTGCAAAGTTATGCTTAAATAATTCGTAAGTAATAAGGTTAGTCTGCATAACACGAAGCTGATTAAGGGAGCTTTGATTAATAATCAAACGGAGGGCGATACAACAAGACTAATAAAGCAAGCGTGTTACCACTGATCGAAAATCTCTTCAAGATGAGTAGAAATTTAAGTTATCCGCTTTCTGTATCTGATTTGTTCTTACCCCAACATCATCGATATCATCATCATCATATCAGCCGTAGGGCGTCCATTGTAGGCACCCCCCATAGACCTCCAGTTGCTCCGCTTGGAAGTGGCTTGCATCCACCGTGAACGAGAGCTTTATCCATCTCGCTGCTGCAATATATGCTGCGCTTGCCGATCCGCGGTCTCCATTGAAAACTTTGCGGCCCCAACGGATATCAGTACCTCAACACACCTTATTGTAATAATGACATCGGTAACCTTGAGTGTGCCTACCGATTTCAATGGCAATATTATTTTCTTTTCATACATTTTGAAATTTTACTATATTTTTGTCACAGTCTGTGGTAAAGCTATATGAATGTTTATCTAATAGCTATATTATCTCAGATTTTATCTTTGAAGATTCTTTAATCTCCTACATCTTCAATTGATAAATAAAAGTATTTAAACCGATTTCACACTGATGAGCAACTATAAATTCTTTTCACAATGTCCGTGTACATTGCTATTGCAATATTGTTTGCATTTGTGGCAGTCAATGCAGCTCCAAGTGCTGACCGGAACTCAAAGCTGGTGACGATTGCTCAAGGTCCTGTCCGAGGCTACAAAAACAATGCTCGTAACGTTTTTGAATTTTTTGGCGTACCTTATGCTACTACTCCAAAAGGGCCACTGAAGTTTACTGTAAGTAAAATTTTCATTTGTAAGTAGCATTTAATTTGACGTTTTTTCAACGTACTAAGTCGCTATTTACGTTGTTAGTTTTAAAAATACTGGTAAGGTTGACGCGGAGCTAAATAAAATATGACCTAGCCATCTATATTTGTTTTAGGCTCCTCTTCCTCCACCGACATGGACAGAAACTTTAGAAGCCACAGACAGCAGCATCGTTTGTCCTCAATTAGGAAACCCAATGATTAACGAAGATTGCCTCATCGCTAATATTTTTACCCCTGATACGCAAGAAATTAATCTTCCTGTTTTGGTCATCGTACATGGAGGAGGCTACTTTGCAGGAATGGGTCATTCCGTGACACCAGAACGCTTGGTGGAAACTGGTAAAATAATTGCAGTAACATTTAATTACCGCCTTGGAGCACACGGTTTTCTTTGTCTTGGAACAAAAGACGCTCCTGGTAACGCCGGTATGAAAGATCAATTGGCATTATTGCGCTGGGTACAAAAAAACATAGCAAATTTTGGCGGTAACCCTAACGATGTAACTATTGGTGGATACAGTGCAGGAGGGTCTTCAGTAGACCTTCTAATGTTGTCGAAAGCAGCAGAGGGCTTGTTTAATAAAGTGATACCAGAAAGTGCTGGTAATCTTGCGTTTCTTAGCGCACATGTTGATCCAATACACTACGCTCAAGAATATGCTAAGCTGTTAAACTTTACTAACGTAGATGATCCCGAAGCATTGGAAGAATTTTACAAGAATATTCCGTATGAAATTTTGATATCACAAAATAACATGGATCTTCCTCACGTGCTGTACTTCTCTCCGTGCGTAGAGCGTGATTTAGGCGAAGAAAGGTTCCTTGAAGACTCGCCGTTCAATATAATTAAAAAAGGGCAGTACAGAAAACTCCCGCTGCTCTATGGGTTTACTGATATGGAAGGACTATTACAAGTATCTTTGAAATATGACGAATGGTCTATTCGAATGAATGAAAAATTTTCGGATTTTATTCCTATTGACTTAACCTTTGATAGCGAGGAAGAAAAAGAAGAAGTTGCTCAATCTATAAAACATTTTTACTTTGGCAATGATTCCGTGGGAATACACAGAATATTCGATTATATTAATTTCTTTTCCGATGTTTTCTTTGTTTATCCTATGTTACGATCAGCGAAGTTGCAAGCTGAAGCTGGGCACAAGGCAATATATTTATATGAATATACATTTAACAAAAAATTTCCTACTGTCCCGGGAATACCAGATGTTCTTGTGAATTATCCCGGCGCAAACCATTGTGCTCAATCCGACGCCGTATATGATTCAGTTGCTGAAGCATATCCAGATGACGCATATACTGAAGAATACAGGCAAATGAAAGCAACAATGCGGGAATTGTGGATGAATTTTATTTTGTACGGGTAAGAGAATATTGAAACACTGGCTTTTAAAAATGAAAACTAAGAAGTATCTTTAGAATTATAATGAATGTGTGAAGGTAATGCTTATCATTTTTTTTTTTTGCAGGAAACCAGTACCTGAAGGCTCAAGTCTTCCAACATGGCCGCCAGTAGTCGAAAATTCCTCTCCACACATGCATTTGGGTGAAACAATAGAACTACGAGGATCTGTGAATGCGGATCGTGCGCGTTTTTGGGATCAACTCTACGAGCGCTACTACCGTGAACCTAAACCACCAGCGTTTTCCTAATCTAGTAAATTCTAACTCCTCTGGCAATGTTAGTAATATGTCTGACTTGTAAAACTTGGCGTAATTAAAGATTCATTGTTTTATTATTGCTTAAATAAATTTACGTCTAATGCGACGATATTGCTGCCTTTACTTTTTCACTTGGTCAGCTTGGTTGGCTTCTTGGTCTTCGTGTGTAGGTTGTGCTAGGAATAACTGTCCAAAATTTCATACTTACTCTAAACCCAGTGGTTGAAAATTCAAGATTTTATCCCTATCCCGTGGGAATATCCTCTGTGTTATTCCAGACATCTAGCTATCTACATACCAAATTGGTCCCAAAGGAAGAACAGCGCCGTTCGCGAGAACGGCAGATCGCTGATTTGGGACCATTTCGTGACATGCATAGCTATTTTTTTGTTTTTTTTTCTTGTTTTTTATTTAGGTTTTTTTTTGTCACGAATAAATGTTTTCTTTCTTTCTTTCTTTCTTTCTTTCTTCAAATTTCGTCCAAATGCGTAAAGCCGTTTTAGCGTTAAGGAGTAACAAAGACACACACACACACACACACACACACACACACACACACACACACACACACACACACACACACAAACACACACACACACACACACACACACATACGCGCGCGCGCAGGGCGCGCGCCCTCGCACATGCAAATTTAATATTCCAAGTGACTTAAAATAGAGGGTTAGTAACTGATTTTAAATGATAATTAAACTATACTGTTTTAGTAATTGATAAAAAAACTGGCATCAATTGCTAATACTGTCAAGGTATAGTCGAGGACATAAATATCTATACAGTCATAGCGTCATATAAATGTATACATCGACCTTGTGGTTTGTAATATAAAGCAGCGTTTCCACCAATAATGTGCGAGGATGTGTTACGAGGGATACGTTTTTCACTAACCAATATAGAATCGCTTCATTTATATATCCTCGCACAGCACACCTTTACTGGAAACAGGAAATGTAAATGAAGCGTTTCTATTGGTTAATCAAAAACATATTCCTCGCAACATCCTCGCACATCTCTGGTGGAAACACTACTTAAGGGTGTACAGATATTTTTGACGCTTTGGTAACGTACATAAATATTTATGCCCTTGACTTGAGCCAAACTAACAGTTGACAATCCTCTTCCTGCGAGCCAAACATTAAGAAAGAAAAGAAATAAAGAAAACATTTATTCGTGACAAAAACAAAAATACCAAAATAAAAAACAAAACCAAAATATAGTTATGCATGTCACGAAATGGTCCCAAATCAGCAATCTGCCATTCTCGCGAACGGCGCTGTTCTTCCTAGGCCGAAAGGCCTTCAGGTTCTTATTAGGCCCAGTTTCCTTAAAAATCTAATTAGTACCTACATACGTCAGTTAGATAATGAGAGAAGATTGGACAATTTTTTGTTTTTTTTATCAATTAAATTGAAAATGATGATGAAGTAGCCAATTAAAGCTCCGCGTGACTTAACGGCGTGCGACACTTTTTAGCACGGAGTGACGTCACGAACCCCCACTTGAAAACTTTGACACGCTTCATCTTTGTAATTTTTTGTTTGATTGACATAAGAAAAAATAACGAAAAACTACGGCCCAAAGCCTTTTATTCTTGGAAGAGGTTCTGTGTCCGGCAGGGACATATATAAGCTAGTATAAAATAAAACAAAACTCAAGTATGACAAGAAAAATATAGATAAAACAAATAAAAAAAAAAATTCGTCCATTGAGAAAATTAAATCCTTATGTAAAAAAAATCTTGATAAAATGAAGTAATAGTGTAACAAACATTGTGGTGACAGCAGACTATAAACTGAAGGAAAGCAGAACTTATAATTAAATTATGATGATACTAGCTTTTGCTCGCGGCTCCGCCTGCGTAGTATTCTTGTTCCCTCGGGAACTGTGCATTTTCCGGGATAAAAGGTAGACTATGTCACTCTCGGGCCCGTAAACTATATCTATGCCTAAAATTAACTTTGATCCGTCGCTCCGTTACGGCGTGAAAGACGGACAAATACAAACATACAAACACACACACTTTCGCATTTATAATATTAGTACGGATTTTTCTTCTACGTGCGAATTATACTGTAATGTCGGTAAAGTAACTGCTTTTCCACAGGGTGCCTCTGAGTGAGAGTGACATTTGTACAGACAGTGAACACCTTTTAGTATGTTCGATAGTACATACAGGATGTTTCTCACCATGATGATGATTTGATTCTACTCGCACAACGTGCTACTTTAGTTTTCAAACGTTTGCGTAATTTTATTTTAGATACTTTATTGATCATCAAAGTCTATCATTAAATCAGTGTATTTGGACATGGCGGTAACGTATTATCACTGTCTCTTGGCACAGTCAAGTACAAAAGTATCGATGCGGCCAAAGTTACAAAAATATGTATACACGACTTTATCCACTTAACATTAAGGATGTGTATACATATTTTTGTAACTTTGGGCCGTGTTCATTGTACGGTCTACATTGACGTATTGCGCGCTTAACACATTTTACTTTGACTGTGTAAATTAGTAAAGTTAATGACACGTCAGTTCACGTTTAACATTTATGCATGTTATGTTTGCTCGATTTACTCCGAATTAAAGTTATTTATCGGAATTATCAGTGATTTTTTATTATAAAGTGACTCTATGGTAAAGCAACAAACAGTTCTGTTTGGTTTATGAGCCCGTACATTGATATATTTGCACTTGACTGTGCAAGAGCAAAATTCTCATGTTATTGGGCCTTGAAATAATAAGTATCTATTCCTAGTTAAATGCCATAAACGGGACTAATTCTCTATTACATTTATAAACTCGAAGAAAATATCAATATTCTGTCAATTTAGTTTCGTATTCCATAAATTGAAAATTACGTTTGAACTGTCTTAATAAATAATTGACACATTACTAGTCATGTTTTTACAAAGTTGTAGAGCAAAACTAGCTAATTGGCGCAAGAAAAATCGAGCCTTGTATTTAAAGCCCCATGTTATGTTCAGAGGCACCCTGTATTTAGTCTTGTCAGTATATTATCTAAGTAAAAAAATTATCAGGGAAATGACACATCAGGAAATCAAGAGTATGAGTCAACATTTTTTGTTAAGCTTAATCGTTGCATATCATAATTAAAAAAAAAGCGATCAAGTGCGTGTCCAGCAACGTGCAGTGTAGGGTTCCGTACCTACTAAGATGCAGCAAATATTGAAATATTTAATTTTATTCGTTTACCTTAATATTACGTATACATAAATCATTATTTTACATAAAACAAAACATATAACAAAAACAGACAACATCCGCTACACAAATGTCGTATACAAAAGCGAACTTATCCCATAAAGGAAATAATGATTTTAAAAGTCTGGCTAACCGTGATAGTTTTTATTTTACATTCGTTATAGGTACTACATTACCTATTTTTTCAGATTTTTTCAGCCAGAGGTTTAGCTCGGTGAAGGGACAACATTTTGGCTGTATTTAATTTTATAAAAATGGTCTCCGCAAACATTCATGTTTTAAAAGACCTACCTAATGATAGCCCATACTTTGGATTGAGACAGGCATGAAAATCATCCACCGTTTACGTGAAGAGGAAGAAACTTATAAAAAGTTTTTTTTTATCAAAAAAAATATTTTTCCATTTTTCTGTATGATTAATTAATATATAAATGCAAATTACAGCTTTCTATCTCTAGCAGTATCTAAGCTAAAGGTGACTTTCCACCGGTGAGGCGAGAATGCATACAAATTTCGATTCTAGTCTCGTTTCGCCTTTTTTTGCCTTGCCGGTGAAAAATCCCCTTGTTCCCCGTACATAACCAAGTTACATTACCAGCACTGGGAGAAGACAAATAATTCCTACTCCAAAACCGGGTTTTGGAGTAGGATTTTTTTATTTCTTGTACAAAACCAACGTCATGGCCGGTAATGTACGAGGAAAAATAATTCATAGTACAATAACCGGTTTTGGAGTAGGATTGATTAATGCCTTGTACAGAACAAGCTTCAGTAAAAAGCATACTACTGAAGCTTATTTTCACAATCTCACTTTTTCCCATTAGGACACAGAAACAAAGTCAACGGAGCTCCTACTTTTGTGTAGTTTTAGCCCTTCGAGCCGATGAAAACCTAACATAACCTAAATCTACCTATGTTTATGTGTCGATTGAACTTGGGAACAAACGCGATTGTGAAAATAAGCTTCAGTAAAAAAGTATAGTTCTGTACAAGGCATTAATGAATCCTACTCCAAAACCGGGTATTGTACTATGAATTATTTTTCCCCGTACATTACCGACCATGACGTTGGTTCTGTACAAAGAATAAAAAAATCCCACTCCAAAACCCGATTTTGGAGTAGGAATTATTTGTCCTCTCCCAGTGCTGGTAATGTAACTTGGTTATGTACGGGGAACAAGAGGAAAAATCACCTTAATACGTGGACGGACGGAAAGACATTGCAAAACTATAAAGGTTCCGTATAGGACTACGCAACCATAATGATAGCAATCTTGTGAATATCTTTAATCCCCCGATTACGTTAGCAAAATAAATTGAAGAAAAAAAACAGACCTAGTTGCAACGTATTAAGGTAGATGTTGATAAACATACTTTTTGCATTCTAGCATCAAAAATATTGTCTTCATTGTAATGTCCTTAATTATCAATCAAGATTATAATTTGATTAATAACCTATCTTAATACAATACGAACGATGAGACTTTGACATCGAACGTATCGTGACTTTTATCGATCCAAATCAAGTTAGATCGTATCGAGATCGCTGCATAATCATAATAATGGTTCCCTCGCATCGGCTAATAAAAATATATTTAAAAAATTAAAACCACGACTGCATTTAATAAAATTGGAAAGCGCAGAGCCGTAAAATCTAAGCAATGAGAGCTACCGATTGCCTGGATTATTGTAGTTTGTTTGTTATCACGGGCGTGAAAACAAAATTTACATTTCAATCATATTTAATACCTTAAAACCGTACCATAAAAACATCAAGCATGCCACAGTGTTGCGTAGTCGCGTTTTGTTCGCAAAAAAGGGAGAACAAAGGTTTCTAAAAGACAAAACCGTTTCAAAACACAAACATTCATTGCCCCGTTACGCATATTTGCCATAACTAATATCAGGTGTTGCAAAATATTCACAAAATTATTCTAATCCATCCATACTTACTATACTTACTTACTTACTTACTAATATTATAAATGCAAAAGTGTGTTTGTACGTTTGTCCGTCTTTCACGCCGTAACAGAGCGACGGATCGACGAGATTTTTGGCATAAAGATAGTTTATGGGCCCGAAAGTGACATAGGCTACTTTTTGTCCCGAAAAAATACACTGTTCCCGAGGGAACAGCGCGCGATAACTGAATACCACGCGGGCGGAGCCGCGGGCAAAAGCTACTTATAAATAAATCCGTGTAGTTCATCCAAAAAATTTGACATTTCATAAACCTCTCGCTACACTAACGCCTCTAGCGGCGAATTCATACGCGATAGTCCTCAAAGTAGTGTACGAAGCTCGTAAGTATTTGTCTTACGCTTGCATTTTTTAAATGCTGTACTTAAAATTTACATCGGTCAGTATGGAAAAATCTGAAAATAAAAGACAGACGAAGATCTGATCAGTTCTTAGGAACCATGTCATCGATTTTAGTAACAAGAAAAATACTTGTACTCAGTTCGGGAATCATTCTCGACCATTTTAGAAAATAAAACATACATACTTTATTTCTATTTGTGCATAATATCGTTCCACTCTCATAAGCCAATAAATATTACTTTGAAACAGGATATCTAGAATAAATAAAATAATACATTTTATATTATTTAATAATGTAGGTAAGTTTTATTTTTCAAAATGTCAGGGTTCGATCCCCGACTTGAGTAATGAGTAAGTACATTTTTTGTTTAAATGTTGAAATGCAGTTTTTCTTGTTAAGTACTAAAATCGAAAACATGGTTTCTAAGAACAGATTTTCGTATGTCTTATAGTTTTAGACTTTCCCATATTGACCGATCTAAATGTTACATCCTAATACATCAAAATACAAAAAAAAAAACAAATTTGTTTATAACCAGAACATAGCTTGAAACTTGTCGGCCATATCCCGACTATTTCAACATCTAGAAATCTTTAATTAAAAACGAAAATTTTTAAGATTTTGTTGCTATTGCAAGCAGATTTCTGTACTTCCAAGCCCTTTGCGCACGATTATTTTTGTGAAAAACTTATAAAAGCTTAATATCTTATCACATATTTATTTTAATGTGATTGAATATTCAGACAGATCGTGATAAACGAATTTTGAAATAAATAACATAATAAAATAGGCATTTAACCTAGTCCCAAAGTAAGCAAAGCTTTTGATTAATTGGCAACGGATAAACATAATTCTAAAGAAAAATGCACACTTAAATACATATGAATCATTCAAGACCAGAGAGAAAATATCATTTATATTAGATATTCATACAAATATATGCCCCGAGCGGGGATAGAACCCACGACCTTAAGCTTCCTACTCAGCTTCTCTAACCACTTGGCTATCCGGTCGTCAAATCAATTTTTCGCAGACAAAGTCGCAAGCAACAGCTAGTTATAAATAAAAACATAACCTTGCCTTGCCAAAACAACTTTGTTTTGGCCAAAACGAGACAACCATTTAGTGTGAAAACAGTAGAAACGAAACTTATATGGAGTAAAATAATTGCGTAAAAAAAAAAACTAAATTGAGCCATCTGCGATTTCGATATTATTCATTGCTTTCAAAAAGATCACCCGACACTTAAACTCCATAATAGATAAACATATTTTTTATCTTTGGAATAAAAATCAATATTGATAATCACATAACTTCAACAAGATAATCGTATACAATACATTATAAAGACGTTGCGAAGAAATCACAGTAATTTAGAGACTGACGAACATAATGTTTGTGTACACTTTAAAGATAATATTAGCTGCATCGCTTTGTGCAGTTGCAGCCCAAAACGTTGGTCAAGATTCAAAAATAGTGACAATCGCTCAAGGCCCTGTTCGGGGCTATAAACGCAATGATAGCGCAATATACGAATTTTTTGGCGTACCTTATGCTACTGCTCCAACAGGGCCACTAAGGTTTACTGTAAGTAAATTCTTCAAATTTCTTATAAAATTTGATACTCTTTAAACTTGTGGCTTTACTGATTCCGGGTTCTCGCAAAATTTTGAAATATTATTGGTATTCTCTAGTAATTGATAAAATAATTAAAATTACAGTTTAAAACAGTGCGCTCTAAAATGCAAAAATAAAATAACCACAAATAAAAAAAGATCAACCAATCACCAGAAATAATATGATTTCATCTCTTTTTTTTAGGCTCCTCTTCCTCCACCGACGTGGACTGAAACTTTGGAAGCCACAGATAGCAGCATCGTTTGTCCTCAATGGGGGAGCTCAACTATTCAAGAAGACTGTCTCATCGCTAATATTTTTACCCCTGATACGGAAGAAACCAATCTTCCTGTTCTGGTCATCGTCCATGGAGGTGCATACTTTATGGGAATGGGTCATGCCATAACACCAGAACGCTTGGTGGAAACGGGCAAAATAATTGCAGTAACATTTAACTATCGCCTTGGAGCACACGGTTTTCTTTGTCTTGGCACAAAAGACGTTCCGGGTAACGCTGGCATGAAAGATCAATTGGCATTGTTGCGTTGGGTACAAAATAATATAGCCAATTTTGGCGGTAACCCTAATGATGTGACTATAAGTGGGCACAGTGCAGGGTCGTCATCAGTAGACCTATTAATGTTGTCCAAAGCAGCAGAAGGCCTGTTTAACAAAGTAATACCAGAAAGTGGGGCTAATCTCGCATTTTGGAGCGCACACATTGATCCCATACGGTACGCACAAGAATATGCTAAGCTTTTAAATTTTACAAACGTAGATGACCCCGAAGCATTGGAAGAATTTTACAAGAATATTCCGTATGAAATTTTGATATCAGAAAATAACATGGAACTTCCTCATGTGCTGTACTTCTCTCCTTGCGTAGAACATGATTTTGGTGAAGAAAGATTCCTGGAAGACTCGCCGCTGAACATAATAAAACAAGGGCAGTATAGAAAACTCCCGCTGCTCTATGGGTTTACAGATATGGAAGGACTATTACAACTTTCTTTGAAATATGACGAATGGTCAATACAAATGAATGAAAAGTTTTCGGATTTTATTCCTATTGATTTAACATTTGATAGCGAGGAAGAAAAAGAAATAGTTGCTCAGTCAATTAAACATTTTTATTTTGGAAATGATCCCGTGGGCATCCACAGAATATTCGATTACATTAATTACTTTTCAGATGTTTTCTTTATATATCCTATGTTACGATCAGCGAAGTTGCAAGCTGAAGCTGGTCATAGTGAAATATATTTATATGTATATACATATAACAAAAGATTTCCTTCTGTACCAGGTGTGCCTGATGTTCTTGTGAACTATCCTGGCGCACATCATTGCGCTCAAACTGAAGCCATATATGATATTGTAGCTGATGGATATACAGATGAGGTGTATACTGAAGAATACCGGCAAATGAGAGCAACAATGCGCGAATTGTGGCTAAATTTCATTTTGAACGGGTAAGATGTTAATACATTATAATACGTTATTTATTGCTAAAGAAATCAATGATTTATTCAAAATTAAAGTGTTTTTCGGATCGCTGGATGAGTTTCTGTGGTTGCTCCTTACAGACGTGTTGAGCAAGCGTATAAAAACAAATTATAATAATAGTAATATTAGAAATATAGATGCGGGACAAGCGAGTCTCATGACTTTACAACTAATTAAGAACGTAGAATTCGTAACTTCTGATATTTGTGATAGATGACACCATATGCCATTGTTAGCGTACGCGATAGAAACATTAGTTTCTTTTTTAAAAGCCCTTAATAAAACATTATAAAAACATTAACATTTAGAAGATAAAACTAAATGTTATGAACCCATGTGTAATTTTAACGTTTATTTTTCGTTGCAGAGAGCCAGTACCCCAAGGCTCAACACTTCCAACGTGGCCACCGGTCGTCGAAAATTCCTCTCCACATATGCATTTAGGAGAAACAATAGAACTTCGAGGATCTTTATATGCGGATCGTGCGCAGTTTTGGGATCAACTCTACGAGCGTTACTATCGACAACCCGTGGCACCAGTTTTTCCTGAGTCCAATAGTTCCTCGATTGTAAATATTGTGTCCAGTAATCTTTTGATTTGTTTTGTCTGTGCTTACATGGCCAAATTTTTTTTTGATTCTGAGTGACAGTGACATTTACGCAGATAGTGATCTTTTTTATTGTTGGATTGTACATAATATATTTATATCACGTGTGAAGTCAACTATGTTATTGTGGACCATTACTTAAAAATTATGCATGTCAATAAAATAATGAGCATTTTTTTTTATAAAGATATATTTTTTACTACGGGAAGACGAGACTTTGCCTGCCTAAGTTGGGCTTGAAATCATATTATTTGATAGCAACGGGATCTTCTAATTGTTTACATTTTATACAACTTACTTAGTAAGTAGGTACTTACCTAATTGAAAATATAACAGTTTAAATAAATCCTAACATATATATTAAAGAGGGCTGAAAGTCTGTACATGGATACAAAAAAAAGTTGCCTTTGATTTAAAATCGATAACAGAACACGTTCGAACAGTTTTTAGAATTTTCGTCCGTTTGTATGTTTATTTGACCGCGTATCACGTGAGAACAGCTGAACTGATTTTGAAACAAACTTTACTAATCTGTCAAGAAAATCCCCGGCCAGGTTAAAGGCTATAAAAATTCAACCCTAAAAGGAGGGATCGCCGCTTCACTCGATTGAGTTAAGTTTTCACCTGATTATTGTGACGCTACTTAGCCACTCACATTCTTTTGGCAACTCTGGTTGCCTGTCGACGCTCTTATTTTGTTAATGAATAGTCCGAGTTCAACTCATCAGCTGTTTTAAAAACTTTCATCATTACTAAGCCTATTTTTTGTAAAAAAAAAGTAACTGCCTTTCTACATGATACCTCTGAGTGAGAGTAATATTTGCACAGTCAGTGAACTCCTTTTATTATGTTCGATGGTACATACAGGATGTTTTTGACGACGGGACTTTAAATGTCAGGCTCGATTCTACGTTACTTGCATAGCTAAGCTACTTATTAACCCCCGACGCAAAAAGAGGGGTGTTATAAATCAACCGCTCCTCATGTGTGTGTGTATGTCTGTCTGTCTGTGGCACCGTAACTCATAACAGGTGGACCGATTTGAATGCGGTTTTTTTGTTTGAAATCAGATTTTCTAGCGATGGTTCTTAGACATGTTTCATCAAAATCGGTTTAGCCGTTTTTGAGATATTGAACTTTGAAGTGACACGGTTTTACAACTTTTTGTTGGTTAGGTTTTGTTTTGTAACGTTTACAAATAATTTGAATTTGGATAATTTATTCATCTTCAAAGATTAATCCTTATATCAGTGTATCGGACAAATTTGGACATGGCAGTTACGTATTACCCTATCGCTGTCTAATTAAGTTAAGGGCATAAATATGTAACAGCCATAGCATTAAATATATGTACCTATACATCGTCATTACAGTAAGTTGTATAAAGTATATAGATATTTTTGACGTCATGCTAACGTAAATCATGACCTGGACTGCACAAATTGACGCAAAAAAGGGGGAAAATATCCTTGTTATGTGGGCTCTGTTCTATTTACAAATTCAAAAAAATATCTTCGTTTTATAATCAATTTAGTTTCATATTGCATAAACTAAAAATTACATTTAATATGTATACAAAATTATGTACCAGAACAAAAGTAGCTCATTTATGTAATTAAAATCGAACTTTGCATTTAAAGCCCCACGCTCAGGGCACCCTGTATTCAGTCATTAGTCAGTACTTTATCTAAGTACGTATGAAAATTATCAGAGAAATGATACAACTTGTGGAAATTAAGTATGAGTCAGCATTTGGGGTAAGCTTAATCGTTGTTTATTGAAATTAATAAAAAAAAAATAACCAAGTGCGTGTCGGGTCACGCGCAGCGCAAGGTTCCGTACCTACTAAAATACAGCAAATATTGAATATATATTTTTTACAATAACATAAAAAGTCTACTTAACCGTGATAGGTTTTTTTTTCTAAATTCGTTATAAAGTAACGATATTTTTTTTTCAGCCTTCAGTTTAGCTTATTGAACACTTGACTGTTCTTGAAAATTTTAAATTCGAAGTTTAATATTTTGCAACAGATTCCTGAATCAAAAAATGGTTTATGAACATTAAGACCATTTTTCGATAATGTTTAGTGTAGGTATTTTAGTTTCTAAAATAACTACGAATGATTTTCTTCTTCTTCTTGATCTTGTGATTTTTTAATGATAAATAAATAAATAAATAATATTTCCATGCTTTGGGGTTAGACTAGGAGAAAAATTGACCGTCCTTTACTGTAGATTAAAATGTTTTTTCATGTTCAAAATATTTATTTCACCACTTGTCGGTGTGGTTAATTGATAAATATATTCGTGCACAGCTTTCATTCTCAATCATTATCATAATCAAGCCACGGACGGAACTGACATGGTGAAACTATAAAGGTATGTTGTAGGACTACGGAATCCTGATGATATCAATCATGCAAATATCTTTAGGCTCTTGATTACGTAAGAAAAATAAATTGAAAAAAATCAGACTTAGATGATATTCAATCTAATTGCAACATATTAAGGTAGCTATTGACAAACATACTTTTGCATTTATCTCCTAACATCAAAAATATTGTCTGTTATCAATCAGGATTATTATTCAAATTGAATTATAGTGGTATCTTAATGCAATACGAACGATTGGACTTTATTACCGGGCGTATCGTAACTTTTATCGATCCAAATCGAATTGGATCATATCGCGATTGCTGTATAATCCTAAATTCGAGGGAACTGTATTGTACTTAGTTCCCTCGGATAGCCTTAACCCTTTAATTTGTATTGTTGAGAATACTCAACATGGAAATCAAAAAAATATTGTAGAGTAGGTAATTTTAACTAATTTTCAAAAGTTTATTTTTAAATCTGAGTCTTTATTTTATAATGCATCTTAGAACTTGATGTCAAGGCTCTTGCGCATGAATTTTTAAAATTAGCGATAAAATAACACTGATGCCGAAAAACGACGGCGGACTTCAAGTAAAAATTAATTATTTAAAAATATTTTACTGTAATAAACTAACTTTACTTGTGCGTTAATATATTTTTAAAAGTATTTGTTTCGTTTATAAAAATATCTCTAATAATTTAAAGCTTAAATGATCCTGTTACGAGACTTTAAATATGTATGTTGAGTATTTTCAACGTTGCGAGACTTCTACAGATTAACAACTCGAAATGCATGTTGAGTGTTCTCAACATCGACCAGCTATAACTAACCATTTTCTAGCTAGATAGTAATAGTGAAATACTTGTTATTAAGTTGTAACTCCGATGGTCCACTGTGGTCTTCATCATCAGTTCCGCTTAACCAAATGATGATTTTCAAGAGCAATTTTTCGGCGTCTCAGGAGAGCATAGGGCTGGTACCTTCTTTGCCCAGCGCCTATTTAAGTTTGACGGTGCAGAGGGGCAATGCGGCCTCAGTCCTGGGGACAATGCCCCAAGTGAGCGATCTGCAGTGTATTTTTTATTTGTAATATTTAGTTTTGTAAAATTTTGGTTCGTTTAGGTATTTTGATGTATAATAAATGCGAAATATATCGAAATTACCATAGTGTCCCTACAATATTTGAAGAGTTCCCTCGATTTCCTTAGGATCCAATCATCAAATCCTGATTTGGTGCTTATGGGATCCAATTGAAAGCATTCCTAGACGAACGCAAACAAAAAATTCATATTGGTTCATTAGTAATGGAGTCAACGAACAACCAAAAAAAAAATATCACCGAATTGATAACATCCTCCTTTTTTGAAGTCGGTTAAAAAATATCACACCACACGTGAAAATCATAAAAGATTACATATTTTTTATCTTTTGATTAAAAATCAATATTGATAATTATATATTTTACTACAAGAAACGTGTTTAAATCAAAAAGACGCTGCGAAGAAATCACAGTGCGTGAGTGACTTAAGGACACAATGTTTGTCCACACTTTAAGGTTAATTTTAGCTGTATCACTTTATGTAGTTGCGGCTCAAAACGTTGGTCAAGATTCAAAAATAGTGACAATCGCTCAAGGCCCTGTTCGGGGCTATAAACGCAATGATAGCGCAATATACGAATTTTTTGGCGTACCTTATGCTACTGCTCCAACAGGACCACTAAGGTTTACTGTAAGTAAATCTGTAAATATATAAAAGAATAAATTGACTGACTGATTGACTGACTTATAGGTCAACGCACATGCCAAAACGCTGGGCCTAAAAACTAAAAATTTGGAATATAATGTTCTTTAAAGGTGAAAACGCGCAGTAAGAAAGGATTTTTTTTAATTCCTAAGAAATAAGGAATAAATCGGATTTATAGTGTCACTTCAAAGGGATTCTAACTAATAAATATTAAAGACTTCAAATTTGGCTTGCAGGTAGGTATTTTACTGACAGGTAAAAACCGTTTTCAAGGTTTCCCAATATTCCCACGGGATAAAACGAATAAAGAGGATTTTATGTACCAACTGAATCCGAAAACGTTCAAACCAAAGTAATAAAACTAGGGACTAGAGATTTGCCAAACTGATGTAAATCTGGTAACAATAAAATAATTTGGCAGCGACATTCTGCTCATTTTGGCCTGGATCGTCTCCGTGGAAAGGAACTCCTCGAAAGTTGATGGCACACCCAAAGAGTTATAAATGACTGTTGAATTTCAATGACAATACGTTTATTGTGATAGACACCACCTGATGCTGCAACCAGGGTCGTCTGCTCATGACTGAACCCCTCACGGATTGACAGTACAGAAACGAAATTTTACTTGTACATTCAATAAATCGAAACAATTTCTTTGCTCATCCCCTACCTTATGATAGCTACGTTTATACAAGTTTTTGACATTTAGGAAATTTATTAATAAAAGAAATTACAGCATTGCAGTTTAAACCAGTTCGCTCTAAAATGCAAACATAAAATAACCACAAATAAAAATAGGACCCAACACACACACTAACATCACGCCTGTATTCCCAAATGGGACAGGTAAACCACACGAAATGTTACCGCTTCGGAGCCACTTTTAGCTCATTTTTATGTTTTAAGTTTGACAAAAAAAGGTACAATAGTGACAGGTTGCGAGCCTGTCTCCTACGGTATACTTTAACCTAATAGGATCCACTATTCTCAAAAAATAATAATTTCATCTGTCTTTATTTTAGGCTCCTCTTCCTCCACTGACGTGGACGGAAACTTTCGAAGCCACAGATAGTAGCATTGTTTGTCCTCAATTTGGAAACCCTACAATTCAAGAAGACTGTCTTATCGCTAATATTTACACTCCTGACACAGAAGAAACCAATCTTCCTGTTTTGGTCATCGTCCATGGAGGTGCATACTTTGTAGGAGCGGGACATGAGTGGACACCAGAACCCTTGGTAGAAACGGGCAAAATAATTGCAGTAACATTTAACTATCGCCTTGGAGCACACGGTTTTCTTTGTCTTGGCACAAAAGACGTTCCGGGTAACGCTGGCATGAAAGATCAATTGGCATTGTTACGTTGGGTACAAAATAATATAGCCAATTTTGGCGGTAACCCTAACGATGTGACTATAAGTGGATACAGTGCAGGGTCGTCATCAGTGGACCTATTAATGTTGTCCAAAGCAGCAGAAGGCCTGTTTAACAAAGTAATACCAGAAAGTGGTGCTAATCTCGCATTTTGGAGCGCACACATTGATCCCATACGCTACGCACAAGAATATGCTAAGCTGTTAAACTTCACAAACGTAGATGACGCAGAAGCCTTGGAAGAATTTTACAAGACAAGTCCTTATGAAACGTTGATATCAAGAGACAACATGGATCTACCTCATGTGTTGTACTTCTCTCCTTGCGTAGAGCATGATTTTGGTGAAGAAAGATTCCTGGAAGACTCGCCGCTGAACATAATAAAAGAAGGGCAGTATAGAAAACTCCCGCTGCTCTATGGGTTTACTGATATGGAAGGACTATTACAACTTTCTTTTAAATATGACGAATGGTCAGTACAAATGAATGAAAAGTTTTCGGATTTTATTCCTATTGATTTAACATTTGATAGCGAGGAAGAAAAAGAAATAGTTGCTCAGTCAATTAAACATTTTTATTTTGGAAATGATCCCGTGGGCATCCACAGAGTATTCGATTACATTAATTACTTTTCAGATGTTACCTTTCTTTACCCTATGATACGATCAGCGAAGTTACAGGCTGAAGCTGGTCACAGTGCAATATATTTATATGTATATACATATAACAAAAGGTATCCTTCTGTACCAGGTGTGCCTGATGTTCTTGTGAACTATCCTGGCGCACATCATTGCGCTCAAACTGAAGCCGTATATGATATAGTAGCTGATGGATATACAGATGAGATGTATACTGAAGAATACAGGCAAATGAGAGCAACAATGCGCGAATTGTGGCTAAATTTCATTTTGAACGGGTAAGATTTTAATACATTATAATACGTTATTTATTGCTAAAGAAATCAATGATTTATTCAAAATTAAAGTGTTTTTCGGATCGCTGAATGAGTTTCTGTGGTTGCTCCTTACACACACGTTGAGCAAGCGTATAAAAACAAATTATAATAATAGTAATAGTAGAAATATAGATGCGGGACAAGCGAGTCTCATGACTTTACAACTAATTAAGAACGTAAAATTCGTAACTTCTTATATTTGTGATAGATGACACCGCCTTTGTTAGCGGACGCAATCGAAACATTATTTTCTTTTTTTAAAAGCCCTTAATAAAACATTATAAAAACATTAACGTTTAAAAGATAAAACTTAATGTTATGAACCCATGTGTAATTTAAGGTTTATTTTTTGTTGCAGAGAGCCAGTACCCCAAGGCTCAACACTTCCAACGTGGCCACCGGTCGTCGAAAATTTCTCTCCACACATGCATTTAGGTGAAACAATAGAACTTCGAGGATCTTTATATGCGGATCATGCGCAGTTTTGGGATCAACTCTACGAGCGTTACTATCGCCAACCCGTGGCACCAGTTTTTCCTGAGTCCAATAATAGTTCCCCGATTGTAAATATTGTGTCCAATCATCTTGTGATTTATATTATGTGTGCTTACATGGCCAAAACAATGTTTTATTCTGAGTGAGAGTAACATTTACGCAGATAGTGAACTCCTTTTATTACGATGTATGTTCGATTGTACATATAATTATTGTATCACGTGACGTCAACCTTTATGTTAATGTGGATTGTTACCAGTACTAAAAAATTGTGTCTCAATAAAATAGTTAGTATTTTTTTTAAATATACTTTTTTACTACGTGATACAGTTTAAACTATTTAGTACGGGAAGTAAAGAAGATTGTCCGATAACTCTCATGTTAATTTGTAACACTGAACTAAAATAATTTCTTTGCTCACCCGCGACCTTGAGATAGCTAAGTCTATGCAAATTATGCGTGTTCATGCAGTTCCTCCACCTCCACACTGCAAGAACACAGACAAATTACACAAACCCATCTATCACCACCACCACAACACACTGACGCGTTTCGAACTCAACCAGAGCTCATCTTCAGAGTGACACAACCTTACACCATGCTACCAGTTGTTAGACTAACTAATTTGCATGGACTTAGCTATCTCAAGGTCGCGGGTGAGCAAAAAATTCTTTTAGTTCATTGATATGGACCTCCGCAAAGTAACGCCTGATTCAAAAAATACCTAATTTGTAACACAATACTCGTATCTAAAGAACTACTTACAATAAGCTACATTAATATGGTACAGATCCTGCTTTATGTTTTGATAAATAAAGAACATAGTTATTATTTAGAACATGAAACGTTAAATTTAGTTTCGTCGGGTAGCCGCGCGAGCAGAGAGGTGGCGCGCAGTGCGCGTATTGCGGCAGCAACCGAGTTGCGAGGAAGAAAGGCTATAAATTAGCCCGAAACATGTGGAGCTCAACTCGATTTAAGACGTGAGTTATCCGATAAACAATATAATTTAATATGATTATTCTTTTTAATACGGTAAGATGAGAGTTTACCTCAGGGAAGGTTTATTGCACGAGAAATTGTATTACCTGTTTGATAACAACGGGCTCTTATACCTTTTTACATTTTTATACAATTTAGTACTCATCTATAGAAAATATTACAGCTTTAATAAATCATATAATTGTAATATTAGACGAGCAATAGTCGCAAAAAAAAATTCATGAGAAGAACATTTTATTATACTGTAGGTCTTATGATTTATTTTCGAAAAAAGTTGAACTATCTTAAAAACAACCGATTGGTACTAAGTAGTACTGTACGAAACTGTCGAATGTACCGCAAATCGTTTCAAGTAGCGTACAACTTTAACGTGTACCTCGTTGAATCACGCTACCCGATCGTATCTCTGAAAAAACAATCTCTTTTTAAATTAACACACGAGTTTTTTTTGTTTTAGTAATTGTCGCTGGCATACAAAATAGTCGAAACTTCTAAAGCTAAACATGGACATGTTTGCAAGCGCCGTTTAGGTGTCATATAAACAGCGAGGGCCACAATATTAATTTGCAACTTGTTGATGATTAGAGGCGGCATGCGTTTATCGCGCCCGTCACGGCAGCGGGCCGCACATTAATCACGTGACCTCACCTCGCCTCCGCGTCATAGACTATTAAAAAAGAGCGTATAATCCATTTCTCGGATTTTTTTGAAATTTTAATAATTATACTGGGAAACGAGTACACGTGCTCTTGTTGGTAGGTGAGTAACTACCGTCCATTTAGATACTTAAGAAAGTAAAATATAGCAGAAGAGATGCCACCTAGGATGGTAAAGATAGGACTCACGTGGAAGCATTTTAATGTTTCACTAAAAGTAAATATCAAAACAGTAAAAAATATATATATATTATGATTGGTCTCATCTGCTTCTCATCTTCCAATTATTTTCGTTTTGGCTTCCAGTTTTAGTGCCTAAGCAGATTTTGATAGATTTTTTTTACCCCCAACGCAAAAAGAGGGGTGTTATAAGTTTGACCGCTATGTGTGTTTGTTTGTGACACCGTGACTCTTAAACGGGTGGACCGATATGAATGTTTTTTTTTGTTTGATATCAGGTTTTCTAGTGATAGTTTTTAGACATGTTTTATCAAAATCGGTTTAGCCGCTTTTGAGATATTGAACTTTGAAGTGACAAAATCGGGGGTTTCCATTTTTTTGTTGGTTATGACATAACCATTGTTAATCTGGTTTTATTCAAATTAAGATCACAGGAAATGAGCTTCTGCACCTTTTCCACTCTTTGTCGCAGCAACGCTGTTCTACCCTAAGGTGAGACGTCGGCTTATTAGGGGAACCTAGAACTTTGGGGTCGAGTTTACCTTACATGGGGACACAGGGGAATATATTTACCCGGACCATCTTCCACACTACAACATCGAATATTGACCTAAACATTCATGCTATCCCTTTTTGTTTTCTATCATTAGAAAAAGACAAGGTTGATTTTACCCTCGATCTTAGTTTGAAGGCACCAAAGGGGTGTTTTCTGAGAACAAAACTGCCTCAGGCTCCTGGGAAATATAACTTAGCTCCATAAGTGAGGGCGAATCGTCAATCAGTATTAAAGTTCAAACGGTTTATGGATACGTTCGGTATTTCAATTTGTTTAATGCGGTGGTGAAATGTTTAGAGGTAATTAAGGGGGTACATAAAATAGGTTTTATTTTGTTTTGTTTCATTAAGGGTAGAGAGCTGCATTAATTAAACTATTTCGTCGAGACTTAGAGTGGTAGGGTATAGAACGGAAAGCATTTTTTTTTAAATATTCTGAGAGGCGGCCTATGCCCAGCAGTGGGATGTATATAGGCTGGGATGATGATGATGATTTTTAATATAAATGTTCCTTTAGAACAGGGCTTGAATTGGTATTTTGAATGAATTGAGTAGCCACTATTTCGATTAGAATAATAAAACACTCGCTTTTTCGTGTTAATTTTTAACATTTCAATATCAGCCTTCTGTCGAAGTTTTTTTATCTAATTTGATAACTAACTTATATAAAAAACGTGTAGCAAATTTCTGAAAAAAAAAAACAAGAACAAAGATTTATATGATTTATAATGGATTAATTTTATTTCACGGATTAATGTGATGCCTTCTCTGTATATTCGCACATTTATTTATCCGCCAGATAAATTTTATCTATGAATGGTGAAACAGGGGGTAACAAATACACACTAAAAGAAATTAAACATAATAAGGGTCATAATTTCAAAGCATTGGCAGAGAATCGTAGAGAATGGCAATTACTCAACCAACAAATGCTAGGTTCTTAAATGAAATAGGCACATTACAAGTTAAATGAAAGCTTTTAAAAGTACAAATGTTGCCGTATTTCTATTTCTTTTTTTATTTATTTTATTATAACTCATCATCATTATGTTTAATGTAAGTATGTACTCGTATCTATGTATGTGCGGGTCAAATCTTGCAAGTTAATTTTAATTCTTAGTTCACTTAGTTCCTTGCAAGTTAAATTTGACCCACTTCTAGTAGTCGGGTTGTCTTGAAATTTGGCATACTTATGTAAATTGCATGACAATACAATATAGTACATGGAATTGGTACTTTTTCAAGTATCAAATGAGGTAGTTCTAATTTTTATATGAGTTGGTAGTAGTGAAATTGGTTATGTCAAATCCTAGTTTTCCACCTCGAAACTCTGGTAACAACATCCAGGTAGTTCGGCCGGGATCGTCTCCGCAAAACAGAACTCTTCAGCGGTTAGAAGTATCGACTTGAAATTTAGTATACAAATGTAGTTTGGGCTACAATGGAAGTACAGTCAACAAAAAGTACAATCAGCTAAGAAAGCTATTATTAAAAATGTTTTTTTTACCAAAAACTTATTATGGTGAACTAAACGTTTATAATGTTCGTTTTCAAATAAAACCTTCAACGACGTTGACATCATTTTCTGTATTAATTTAGTTGACTTTTTATCGACTTTCTAGTTCAAAGTCTTCACGAAACTCCTTAAAGATATTCTCTTTTATTTAAATAATGACCCATAACTTCCTTGGCGCATCGAATATAAGAATCGGCACGTCGTTACAGCCCCATATTTGTCGTTACGCCAAATATGTCTTATTGTATGAGACCAATTTGGGGACATTTGCTACCTAGCGCTACTATTTGCTCCCCTTTTGGCTTTTACCGTATAAAATTATGGCGGACTTGGGGTGTATTCATAATTTTCTCTCAAGAAGTAAACGGAAACGTTATTTGCAGTAAAGAGGGTAAAATAGATGTTCTCTTTATTTATAACAATATAAAATATTTTTTAAAAAACAGATTTACAATAAAGAGGGTAATATACTTTTTTGCAATGTATGAAGTGGAAAATATTTGCTAAAGTTAGGTATTAAGGAGTGAATTTAGAGAAATGTTTTGATGAAGTGGAATTTTAGTCGTCACCCGAGAAAGTATAAAAAGCAAAATTTCTTTGCGTATAATGAGGTCAAAGATATCTTGATACCAAATACAAACATTGTTGTCACTTCATGTTTGATAGTTTGTATAAAATTGTCAGAAGGCTTACAGTGAAATGGTAATAATGTGTAATGATAGTTTTAAACTCTATTGTTCCTACCATAATAAAATGGCTAATAAACTACCTACTACCTATTTAACTAAAATGTTAAAAATTTACAAAATTAAAATTGAGTTTGTTAGTATTAAGATTGAGGTTGAGCTTTATTCAGTTTTATTGCAATTTCAGTTTGATAACAATTTCGAACGATATATCTATTTTGAACGGAGTTTCATTTTTTATACAACCCTTTTTTAACTGGTTGTACTTTTTGTTCACAGTACTTCCATTGTAACCCAAACTACATTTGCTCACCAAATTTAAAGTCGATGCCATTAACCGTTGAAGAGTTCCGTCCTGCGGAGAAGATCATGGCCAAACTACCATTATTACCAGATTATTGTATTGTCATGCAATTTACATAAGTATGCCAAATTTCAAGACAATCCGACTACTAGAAGTGGGTCAAATTTAACTTGCAAGATTTGGCCCGCACATACATAGATAAGAGTACATAGATACATTGAACATAATGATGATTGATGAGTTATAATAAAAAAAAAATAGAAACATCGCAAAATTTAATTTTGTATTTTTAATAGCTTTCATTTAACTTGTAAATGTACCTATTTCATTTAAGAGCTTAGCATTTGTCGGTAGAGTAATCGCCATTCTGTACAACTCTCTGCCAATGCTTTGAAATTATGACTCTTATTCCGTTTAATTTTTTTTGGTATTTGTTACCCTTTTTCACAATTCATTGATTAAATTTATCTGACGGATGTGATGCCGTCTCTTTTTGTATTGTTCGAATAGACGGAGAAGGCAACAATTTATCTGTCAAATAAAATAAATCAATAAGTGGTGAAACAGCCCATTAGTCTCGAATAAATAATTCTCAATAATAAAAAAAATAATCATCAATAAGTTTTTCTTCAAATGCTTGGTACACGTTTTTTTTATTAGTTAGTTATAAAATTAGATAAAAAAACTGAGACCGAAGGAAATGTTAAAAAATAAACACCACCAAAAAGCCAATGTCGCTACCTACTCAAAGCATTAAAAATACCAATTTCACAAAAACCTCTAATAAAACATCCGTTACCCATCGAAATGCCGTAGCAGTAAAATCCATTGAGCATTTTCAATCTCATCCTGCTAATTTATGCCCAATCACAGCCCGATCACATTAAAATGGAATCAAATATGGTAACGAGTGCGTTTCGTTTTAATATATTAGTTATAAATTTTAATATAAACAAGCCATTTTGATGTATAAATGTCAATCTTTTGTTTATAATGAACTTGACTGATTGAATATTATAGATATGACGGCGATTACGAGTTTGGCCAGTCCTAGTTGGAACGGAACCACAGAACTAAAAATAAAATAAATGTCACGCGATACAAAAGCGTAAACGTATATGTGGCTTAAAAGCCACTTTTTCTGTTTCAGTCCATAACGAAATGCTGCTTAATTTAAAGCTAGAAACAAACGGTTAGTAGAATTCGTGCTTCAGGAAGAATTACATTTCCCTGGTTAAATAAGAAGAAAGCAGAAAAGGGTCGCGAGTAAAAATATGAATTAATCCAACGCACATATACAATACAAATACTCTTTATTGTGCACCAGAAATAGTAAGCGATACAGAAAACAGGTACACTGAGAAAATTACAAGGCAAGCAATAGGCAGCCTTATCGCATACGTATGTATCGTAGACTCTTTTCTCGACGTACTAAGGCCGTGACATATTTTTGAGCAGTTAGACTAAATACTATAATTTAGTAAAATATATGAAAATACAAACAAACATGTACGTATTAATGGGAGAAGAGGTTAAAATTAAATAGTAGCTACTTCGGTTTTGATCCAAATCCATTCAGACACATTCACGTAAAAAAGTATTCAAGCACGTGCATGCACGCACACACACTTACAAACTTGCACAATTTTTTACATTATAGAGAAAATGGATGGCCGTACCGATAGTACATTTGTAATTTTTGTTTGTTTTATTCAAATATGCTTTTATTTGCTTAAAAGTTGTTCAAAATACTCTTGTTTTCCTTATTGCAATAACGATCTATCTCCAAATGGCTCACGAAAGCCAACGTCTTGCTCGCAAGTCAGTCGGAACATGACTGATGTTAGCTGCTTTAGCACCAAATTAAATTTGCAATTTTGTTGAAAGTAAAACGCACCAAGTCGTACTATCTCTTTATAATACCCGATTTAGGCTGGTTTAAGAAAGAGAGCCGATAGTGCTGTCAGATATAAGCCGTTTTAATACAATAACTAATTTTACGCCAATTTTGAGTTAGGCCCGTTTATTACTAAGCATGCGTTATGTCTTTTTGTGTACCTAGTTATATGTACATAACGAATCCTACAATGTAATCTTAACCTACTATTGCATCAGCCACCGTCCTACGTGACTTATCAATTATTGCTGTTTTTCCTAAATATTAATATTTCGGATAATTTGTCGATAAATTAAGATCATGTCAAGTAAAACCTCACGTACAGATCGTTAACGCAAAGTTTTACGACATTTTTTACGACTCTGTTTTCGCACCATATGTCAACCATTGTTAGCCGGAACTAAGACTACTGTATGGTAAAGTCCTAACATATATAAGCTGGTGGCTGCGACCACATTATTCATTCGATAGCCTGCGACGGACGTATCCGATAGCCTGCGATCCTTTCAGTCGCTTGCTTCTGTAAAATCCTGTAAAACTCTCAAGTATTAAATATCGTAATCACAGTTATTGAGTTTACTTTAAAAGTCAAGTCCAAAGTGAAACCCTTGGCGAAGTACGCATCGATGGCTCCGAGGCGCCGCACCACGCAACCTGCAATCTTCGAGCATTCTTCGGGACTACGATTCCCCGAACCTACATCAGCGTGTCACTGGCTCATCACAGCCGTACACCAAACCTATATTTGGCGCAGTCGTTATTTTCTGCAGCGACATCCAGGTGACAAGCATCACAAGTCAAGTAAGTCGCTTCTTTTTGAAGATTTATGCAGTTGAAGAATCTCGAATCACTAAGAACTATACAGAAGCATTCCACCAAGGCATCGAATCGGGAGGAACTATAAGACCGCCGTATAAAGCCGTCTCTCCTTCCTTAACAAACCACCCCTTTTTCCTTTATATTCTCCTAGTGAGAAAGACATTCTTCTAATTTTTGTGTATGTGTGTGTAATGTGAAATTTTGTATAATTTCAGCATAATATTGTATTAAAATAAGTGTCTGGTACACATAAAATAATTATAGCCTGATCAGCTAATAATTGACCCAAGTTTGGGGATAAACAAAAAAAAAAAAAGAAAGGAACGAAACAGTTTCCATTTCAATTACATTGTTAACAAAAATCCTAAATAGGGTAACATTTCTGGAACAATTGCGAATTTTTTTAAATATTGCTAAAGCGAATTAATGCGAGCATATTATTATTATAACGGTTTTGAAGGATTTTATTATATAACAATATGATTGGTTTTTTGGAATCTTTTTGTATTTTTTATTTCAATTCCAAATTTTTACTTTTACGGTCATCCCGTGAAACCTAAATTGAAAATACAAACCGAAACATAGATGCACAGAAAAACCAGAAAAATAAGACCAACACTGGGAATCGAACCCAGGTCCTCGGCATTCGGCATTTTGCGTGATTGCTTAGTAGCGACATCTCTTGTGCGGGTGAACGGTTAGTTCCGAAGCAGATATTGAAGGCTTCTCGTTGAGAGTTAAAACAATATAGATGGCGCTAGGTAACTGCTTAAGTTACAAAGTAAAGTATAAACAAGCTGAGATATGTGATGCATAGGGAAAATTCGTGTTTGTGCCGTTGACCAGCAGTGGTGTAGCGGTATAGCACGCGGCACGGAATGCCGAGGACCTGGGTTCGATTCCCAGTGTTGGTCTTATTTTTCTGGTTTTTCTGTGCATCTATGTTTCGGTTTGTATTTTCAATTTAGGTTTCACGGGATGACCGTAAAAGTAAAAATTTGGAATTGAAATAAAAAATACAAAAAGATTCCAAAAAACCAATCATAATTTGATTGCTTAGTAGCGACATCTCTTGTGCGGGTGAACGGTTAGTTCCGAAGCAGATATTGAAGGCTTCTCGTTGAGAGTTAAAACAATATAGATGGCGCTAGGTAACTGCTTAAGTTACAAAGTAAAGTATAAACAAGCTGAGATATGTGATGCATAGGGAAAATTCGTGTTTGTGCCGTTGACCAGCAGTGGTGTAGCGGTATAGCACGCGGCACGGAATGCCGAGGACCTGGGTTCGATTCCCAGTGTTGGTCTTATTTTTCTGGTTTTTCTGTGCATCTATGTTTCGGTTTGTATTTTCAATTTAGGTTTCACGGGATGACCGTAAAAGTAAAAATTTGGAATTGAAATAAAAAATACAAAAAGATTCCAAAAAACCAATCATAATTTGATTGCTTAGTAGCGACATCTCTTGTGCGGGTGAACGGTTAGTTCCGAAGCAGATATTGAAGGCTTCTCGTTGAGAGTTAAAACAATATAGATGGCGCTAGGTAACTGCTTAAGTTACAAAGTAAAGTATAAACAAGCTGAGATATGTGATGCATAGGGAAAATTCGTGTTTGTGCCGTTGACCAGCAGTGGTGTAGCGGTATAGCACGCGGCACGGAATGCCGAGGACCTGGGTTCGATTCCCAGTGTTGGTCTTATTTTTCTGGTTTTTCTGTGCATCTATGTTTCGGTTTGTATTTTCAATTTATATAACAATAGTAGTTACTTTCGATTTCACTCCGTTGCGGTACTTATTGCACTTTTCACTTTTCACTTCACTATTTCGTTTCACTATTGTCGAAGCTTACATTTCGTATGCTCGTTAATGATTCGGCTTTCACTGCCTTGTTTATGCCTCTTGTCTTGGAGTTCCTTATCTTCTTTGATGCATTCTTTGAATGTTGAAGAAGGAAAGAGGAAGGGAAGTGATATAGACAGTTGCAATTTGTAGGTAAAGCTATGTACAAGTGTTAGTAACTTACAATCTAATCTGAATATACATTATTCTATTTACATTATTCTATTAACACAAATCGAGATTAATTACTAAATACATGATACATATAATGTGGATCCTAATATATAATTATACATAATAATACGTAAGCCCCACTATGATCAATATATTATACAGTATGATTATGGTGGGTACTTCGTATGATCTCTTAGTCGCCTTGTACGACATCCAAAAAGATCAAAATTGGAGAGGTCCTATTCTTACACCCGGGTACCGCACGGGGATACACTTTTACATCGTGTTCATTTTATAACTTGAAATGTACATTTTTATTTTATTTTATTACAGGTACTCAGTAGCACTTAGTAATATAATAATAGTAGTAGTAGTACTAGTACTCAGGCCTTTAATAGTTCATAACATCATCTTTTTGCTGCGACAATGAGTGATACTATAATTTATCCTCTTTAGTTGGGTTTTTAACATTTTTCAATGGAACATTTGTTTTGCGACTTCGGATTTCAACCGGTATTATATTTTTGTCGATTTCTCCAGTTACTGTTGCTTTTTCAAAGCGAGGTGTGTCTTTCGGTTTTCTTTTATTTACAAGTTTTGTATAAATAGTACTGTTAAGTGGCATATCTTCACTTGGTGGTACTGTTTTAGACATTAATTTTTCCCTATTATTTTCTTTTGTTCGTAACATCTTTTTTGCTATTTCCTCATAAAGTACATGTGTTCTATTCGCGTGTTCTTTTATTAATTGTTGCATATATTGCTTTTCAAAATTAATATTGAAAACTCTCCTTGAATCAGTATGACCAAATACTACTTCAAATGGTGTTAAACCTGTTGTTGAGTGTATTGTGTTATTATAGGCGTTAATTGCGTATTGCATTGTATTCGATATGTTTTTGAAATTTTTATCGTGTTTTGCAATTCTATAAATTTCTGTTATTGTACTGTGTAATCTTTCTATCATTCCCATAGAGGTTGGGCTGTTTGGTGTTCCTATGTGCAAATTAATTTTATGTAGGTCTAAAATTTCTTTTATTAAGTGATTGTTAAATTCTGTTCCTGGGTCACTGTTAATTTTTAATGGTGTCCCGTAGTATGAGAAGTATGTAATTAGTGCTTTAATCACTTCTGGTGTCGACTTATTGTTAATTAATATTGCTTGTCCCAATTTGCTGAAGGCGTCTATGATTGTAAGATATGTGTTACCTTCAATTGTGAATAGATCTATAAAAATTTCCTCAGATGGTTTGTTTTGAGTTTGTGTTAGTTGTATTAATGGCTATATTGGTCGCCTATCATATTTCATTCGTTTACATATATCACAGGAATTGATTATTGCTGTTACTGTAGCTTTCATTTTTGGCCAATAGTAAGTTCTTTGAAGTCTTTTAAGAGTTTCATTTACTCCACGATGGCATGTTTTACCTTCGTGTGTTTTTAGTGTTATATCTGCTTGTTCGTCTTCATTTTCTAAGATTGTTACTCTTTTAGAACATTCAATTAATTTTAAGGTATTTTTGTCGAAAAGTTCTGTGACTACTTGATTAAATTTATTTCTTAGACTATCATTATTGAAGTAGATGTAATATTTTTTGTTAATTATAATGAAATCTTTTAGGAAATCTTTTATTATGTTTGAATTTATTGCAATATAAACTTCAGTAATGATTTTCTTATCCTTTGACATATCTTTTAGTTTATATTCATTTTTATACCATGGGTGTACAATTATTTGTCTATTTTTCATATCAATTGGTTCATCTATGACGGGTATTATTGTATCCATAGATTTGCAATTTTCTTTGGTTGTGAAGTCGTTTTCTGAATCTGAGTCATACGCTGACAAAGTTCTTTCAGAGGAATCAGTATCGTAGTCATATGCTGTCATTGTCCTTTGAGAGGAATCAATATCAGATTCATATGCTGTCATTGTCCTTTGAGAGGAATCGATGTCCGATTCATATGCTGTCATTGTCCTTTGAGAGTCTGATTCATTGTTTTGTGATGTTTCTATATTTGTTTGATTTTCGTTATCAGAATGAATTAAATTTATTTTAATTCGGGAAAGTGCGTCTGCATTTGTATTTTGTTTTCCACTTTTGTATAGTATATCAAAAAAAAAATCAGATTAGATTGTAAGTTACTAACACTTGTACATAGCTTCACCTACAAAATTGCAATTGTCTATCTCACTTCCCTTCCTCTTTCCTTCTTCAACATTCAAAGAATGCATCAAAGAAGATAAGGAACTCCAAGACAAGAGGCATAAACAAGGCAGTGAAAGCCGAATCATTATCCAGCATACGAAATGTAAGCTTCGACAATAGTGAAACGAAATAGTGAAGTGAAAAGTGCAATAAGTACCTTATTAAACAATAAGATTTGTACAAGCATCATAGTGTAAGAATTAGTTATAACGGTGAAGGTATACTAACAAACGTACAATTATGGGAAAATTTTACACTTAATACTAACATAGATTTAAGTAGAGATTTTATCGATTTTATAGAAGATTCTAATAATTTTATATTGCGAAATTACTTTCAAATCAATTTTGAAAATTAATTTTCAAATAATTTCACTCTAGGGCGGGAGGAGTTATATGTACATAACGAATCCTACAATGTAATCTTTACCTACTATTGCATCAGCCACCGTCCTACGTGACTTATCAATTATTCCTGTTTTTCCTAAATATTAATATTTCGGATAATTTGTCGATAAATTAAGATCATGTCAAGTAAAACCTCACGTACAGATCGTTAACGCAAAGTTTTACGACATTTTTTACGACTCTGTTTTCGCACCATTTGTCAACCATTGTTAGCCGGAACTAAGACTACTGTATGGTAAAGTCCTAACATATATAAGCTGGTGGCTGCGACCACACTATTCATTCGATAGCCTGCGACGGACGTATCCGATAGCCTGCGATCCTTTCAGTCGCTTGCTTCTGTAAAATCCTGTAAAACTCTCAAGTATTAAATATCGTAATCACAGTTATTGAGTTTACTTTAAAAGTCAAGTCCAAAGTGAAACCCTTGGCGAAGTACGCATCGACGGCTCCGAGGCGCCGCACCACGCAACCTGCAATCTTCGAGCATTCTTCGGGACTACGAGTCCCCGAACCTACATCAGTGTGTCACTGGCTCACCACAGCCGTACACTAAACCTATATTTACCTTTTATTTATGTTTTGTATAATTTGAATTTTACAGCGCATTGGTGTTCAACTGTAATGCTGTAATTTTTGTTGACAAATTAATTAAATAAACAATAAATAAATTTCGAATAGTTACTTTGTACTTAATTCTCATGGTCAGTCTATAAAAAACAATTGCGATAAAATCAAAAACAAAAACATTTGCGATGATATCAGAAAGTACTCGTTATCTCAAGTGTACTAGAAATCACATATTTTTACGCAATTTGATTATCGTATAAATATATAATAAGTAAAATAACTCAAAAAGCTAAATCAGTTACTGTTATCGTTTCCTTCTGTTTAGAGACAGCTAAAATCTGATATCAATCAAGATAACTGGAAAAACAAGCTGTATTTAAATGCATTTAAGTTAGAGCACTAATTAAACTAGATAGGTACTTAAATAGTAATGAAAAAAAATCGGTCAAGTGCGAGTGCAAGCGACTCGCGCATGAAGAGTTCCGCACCTCCGTACAATGTTTTAAAAACAAATAGTTCAGTAATATTTTTTTCTAAAAAAATGTTATACAAGCTTATTTCCTGGTGGTACTTTTTGTCCCTGGTTACCAAAGTAGGTAGTCGTCAAGACGAATCAAATGAGATCAAAATCGAGTCGTTTTATTACAGAGTTCCTATGGCCAACATCTATCTTCATCATCAGATCAACTCTCTATGTCAAAATAATATTGCATTGTCATCGGATTTATACATGCGTGTAAATTTCAGCTCAATCGGTTGAAGATATCCACTTCAAATTTGAGTTGAAAGATTCCACCCGAGCAAACATACCTCATCACAATAAGTTTTTGTTAAAAATTTCATTTCTAATACAAGCTTTTCTTGCCGAGTGTACTTTTTATTGACTGTACTTGCATTGTTATCTAAACTACATATCTGTACCAAATTTCAAGTCGGTACTATTCACTATTGAGGAGTTCCCTCCTGCAGAGGCGATCCTGGCAGGACCACCAAAATGTCACTACCAGATTATTGTATTGTCTGTCACTAAATTTACCTTAGTATGCCAAATTTCAAGTCAATCGGACCACTGGAAGTGGATGAAATTTAGCTTCCAAGATTTGACCCAAACAAACGATAAAAAAATAAATAAACAAAGAAGGCAAGCTAAAGAAAAGCTTCTAAAAAAATTTCCAAAATGTACTTAAGCACTTGTACAAGTATTTCAAATAAAAAAATATTTGATTTCTCATCCTCTTTGGTTCTGGCTGTTTGCTTCTGAAGCTATTGCCACCCAGGGCTTTAAAAAAAATAATTGGCTGTCATGCGGTATATGCGCGGGAAATTCTGCGGACTTCGTATGTTGCGTAATTAAATAATTAGAAGCTCGACTTAGTGTGAATAAATTTTAACTGTATTATAAAGCTTGTAAATAGTGTTAAATATATATGATTATTTATGATTTTTAATAGTGTAAAAAACAATAAGTAAACGTAGTGATAGTAGTGTGGATTTGACTAGCGCTTTATCAAAGTTGGCTTCATTGAGGTTTGTGATTCATAAATTGCTTCATTTATTTTGCACAAAAACTAATAAATCAGACAGTCACTAATTATAATATCGAAACTTTTATAAAACATCATTAAAATCGCAAACCTAAAGGTAAATATTCAAACGACATTGCTAGCTACTCGATCGCCTTAGCAACGGCTAATAACGCCTAGCAACCAAAAAACGCTCAGAAAAAACACGTTTCTTGTATGACGACCCCCTTTAATTTGTAACTTTATTTTATTTTTAGTATTTGTTGTTACAGCGGCCACAGTAGTACATAATCTGTGAAAATTTCAAGTGTCTAACTTTTACGGCTTAATAGATAGAGCCCTGTGACAGACGGACGGACGGACAGACAGACAGCAGAGTCTCAGTAATAGGGTCCCGTTGGCACCCTTTGGGTACGGAACCCTAAAAAGTAATCAAACCCTGTGAAAACTTTGATTTTGCTTATTTTTTTTTAAATTTTGGGTTGAAAATATAGATTCATAGTTTTAATCCACTTTAATAACAAAACGACATTTTATTTCTTTTTCTTTTCAACCCGAAGACGTCTACTGGTGAGTTAAGGTCATCCAAATCACTTCCATACTAAACGCTCAAACGTTTTTCACAGCCAACCTTCAAGCACATGTTACGAAATAGCAAATATTTTGATGTTGCCAGAACTGGCATGTTACCAGATACTTATTACTAACGCATAGAAAATATGTTCTATAAATAACACGACTTTCATACCGGAACATTGCTAAAGTATTTTTTAATAAATATCTAGAAGCTTTCAAAAATATGGAAAACTTTCCAATACAAATTCATAATGTTAAATTTTATGCAAGCCAGAAGTCGATAATATTAGCTCCATCATCGATTTGAGTCTGAGATATTTCTAATAAAACGTGGCTATAAAATAAATTGTATGCTTCCATTAATAGGGTATGGTGTGACGGTTTTTTACAATGTATGTCATATAACATTAGACAATTTGACACAACTATGCTAGCATTATATTTAACAAGTTAGGTATATAAAACGCATTAAGTCGTGCCCTAAGATTAATAAAATAAAAGGTTATTCTACTTGTACAGCATTCGTGAATAGTCGCTTCCACGAATGAAGAAAAGCAATTGTCGCAGACAAGTGGCATAACAACTAATTGTAAGCCATGTTACTCTCTGTCAAGAGCGAATTGAAGAAGATACTCTTTTTGTTTAATGTACCTGTATAATTTTTAATTCATTCACGGTCGCCCAAGAATGAAGGTAGCACTATCTACGCTATGATTAACATCTATGAGCAAATTTTTAACTTTTTGTGCCAAATCATGATTCATTTAACTCTGTCAAAGTATCGTAAGCTTACAAAGTTAATCGCTGTCAATTTATCAAATAAAATAGATCTAATGGGTATATTGTTAAAATCTTAAAGTAGGTAACGTGTATCGTATTTAAAAAATTTGATGTGTTCTTTAACTACTGTTTTAATTTTTATGGTTTATATTTAATTAAAATATAAGATTAGTTTAATTATGGTTTTTATTTAATCCCAATATTATAAATACGAAAGTTTGTAAGTCTGTTCATTTATTTGTTTGTTTGTAACTTCATCACATCTAAACCGGTTTAGATGAAATGCGTTAATTTTTATCCCGGAAAATTGCATAGTTCCCGCGGTATTGTGAGAACTAAATTCTACGCGGACGGAGTCGCGGATAATATCTAATTGTATAAAACATTTAGTATTATTGTGAGATATTTTTTAAGACACTTTAAGCTATCCCATTATGTGTACTTTAAAAAAAACGATTACTTATTAATAGTTTAGTAGATCCTTAAATATAATACAAGAAATAAATGTCAAATATCTAAGTCAAAATATGTCTATCGTTGTCAGGAATAAAGCATAGTTGCGTCAAACCCGTCTAAAACAAACGCTCGCAGCAGGTGTCATCGGTGACGTGATGTCAAATCGGTCACACTCGGCGAGGGCGTGAATCGACTTCTTTATTGGAGTTCCATGGTACGCCATTAATAAAATAAGGATTTGTATTTCAATAACTTTTGACATTGATGTCTGTATTACTATTCAAATGAGTTAACAAGGATCAAGACGTGTATAATAAATGATAGTCTTTGCATTATTTTGATGAATTGTGTAAAAATCACAATTAAAAACTAATTATATGTTATTGCCAGCAACTTTCTAAGTTTCGTCATAATTTTGCACTCTCAGTGGACAAAAAGTAGCTTATATACGTTAATCAGGGATAGCCTACATTTGATCAAACGAAATAAGAGCGAAAGGTCTCCGTTTTTGCTTGGAAAAAAATACTTTCATATGTCTGCCTGTCTTTTTTATACAGATCGCATTTTTAAACAGATTCAAGTGAGAATTTGTGAGCTGATTAGATAATTACATGTTTTTTTTACAAATCCATACAATTGGAAAATGTTAGTTCGCATGGCAACCCCGACAGTTTTTTTTTACGTTGTCACTTTTAGTCGGGGAATTTTCATATAAAAACTATTTAACTTTACTAGAATATTAAGAAAAAATACTTTTTGTATTGTATTGTATTGTAACTCTTTATTGAACATAAAACATGAAAATAACAATTACCAAGAGAAAGAGGTGTACAAAGCATCACAGAACCTTCAACTAAAATTACGAAAGCAACAACTAACTCATTGTTTCATTTTTTGTCCCCTTTTTTGATGCGTCACCTGCCAGGGGGCCATACCGGCCGGAACTGATTAGTTGTATCTAGGTAAATATAGCTTTTTTTCTAATTTTCAGTCGAAACTTATTTTCAAAGTTTTGTCTTGGATATTTTGCTATTTATTAGAGTAAAAATTTATACTGCGAAGATTTACGTTCATTTTTGAAGGCCAAGGCTATTAGGCTATTTCAGACTTTTTCCTTTAGGTACTTGTGTTACATCTACTCAAAAAAAGGGTTCAAGTTTAAGTCAACAACACAAATTTGTTTCCATTTTGTCCGCATCCAATTCAACAGCTGGTCGAGTTTACCTATCGCACTTTCTCCATTCACCACAAAGTCTTGTCTTAACCAAAAATAATCTTCAATAGATCATTACACTATCAAACGGCAAACAAGAGCGACTCCCAGTCCAGTCCAATTTTCTTGATTGAATCCGCGCCTTCTATGGATTATGGACGGATGTCTTCCAATAACAGTCGTTAGCTACGCTGTCAAATTGTGTAAACTTAACTATACTAAAGGTGGTTAAGTGAGAAAGTGGTAGAGAGCTTGCTTGATGTTATTTGAAGCGCTAACATGACAGCCACGGTTTTATCGATTTGCAATGCTAAGGAATACTTAAAAGTAACGTTGATAACAATATTGTCTCCTCTCTCAGCGCATTTGCGTGCACCGTTGGATGTCATCATCATCATCATCGTCATCCCAGCCTATTTACGTCCCACTCTCCCACTGCTGGGCACAGGCCTCCTCTCACTATGAAATAAATGGCTGGGGATAAATGGGAACTTCACACACAATTTTTTTATTTACCTTAAAGCTCATGGTAAATGACAAAGTCGGGAGTTATCCAAATTTTTGTTGGTTAGGATATTTGTATCGTGATACTGGAAAAATTAATGTAAAGCTTTTAAAACTGATTTTGAAACGAGATATTATTACAAGCCACTTTAACAGCCTCATGTAGAATGCTCTAAACCGTCATAAAATCTGTCACAAATCATCAGTGAGTACGCGTTTTACTCCATAATTTAAGCATAATGAAATTAGACGAAAGCACATCAATTTTGATCGTAAATATCGACTTACAAATGTTTACGATTATCCATAAAGTGATCCTCGTAGCTGCAGCTTGAAGCTTCAGAAATTGTGTTTTATTAGGACATACCAGCGTTTATGAGCTGTGCTATATGACTTACGAAAGAATATAAAACATACAATGTCATTCATTTGCGATGGTTGCTTTTATTTACTTGCTTATTAAGTTCTTTTAAAATTACTAATAAGAGATGACTAAGGCTGATTGTCTAAATCTTTAAACCACTAACGATTATGTCTTACGTTAATAATCTAAGCCTTAGATTATTAACGTAAGACGTAATCGTTTACTTAGATTCTAAGGCTTATTATACGAGTAAAGTCAATGATTATTATCATGGACAGGGATATTTGGAAATAATTCCGATCCGCATTAGCGATCCCTTCAAATGACGAACCTACTGTGTTAAAAATAAAGTTGTGTTAAATACTTGTGATGTATAAGTATATAAATATCATTTATTGATATTGTAAATCTGTTTTTTTTTTTTTTTCAAATATATTTTTTTTTATTCTTCTCAACAGAGGTTTTTCCGAACCGGTGGTAGATTTTTTTGACATTAATAAGTGCTTGTTATAGCCTAAATTTAATAAAGATATTTTGACTTTGACTTTGACGTCAATTAGTAATTTGATGCGATGGCTGTATGTATAATAAATACATCTTCGATTGTACTGGACTGCAAAGTCAATAGCTGCATACATTTCTGGATAAACTCTCGGCAACGGATTTATCAATTTGATTATTTATATTTCTCAAGAAAAGATTTGTTATAAAGGTGTGACAGTAGCAAAGCTGCAGGCAAAACTGTTTTACAAATTTTATGCTTACTACTATTCTGTTATGGATACAATCAAAACATCAATTACCGTATGCCTTTCACATACAACTGCATGACAGTGCATTCATTATTAAACATTTTTAATCCCAAACAAATTGCTTGATGTACGTGACCCATCTTCGCTTGTGTACCGTTAAATTACACACTCCGAGCCCATAGTACCCCATTACGTAGGAAATGCCCACTAATGCATCTCATTCTCTATTTTGTCAAATTATAGGCCACTTTCGTGGTAGTAATCTCACGGAATGAGATAATGGCGCGAAGTGAGAGTCCGTCGTGAGTTGAATCGTTAGTGACGTGGACATCTGACATTCGCACGAGCTGTTTCTCTTGGGACCGGGGACTGTGTACCTTTACGGCCCGAGCACGACTGCGTGCGACCGTGCGGTGGTGGATTTTTGTCTCAAAAATAATTATCTCACTCTTCTTGCCATTGTATTATATTTAGAAATAATTATATAAATTATGAATGAGTCATAAGTTTTTATCGTTTTAAGGAGTCTGAGATTGATTCGTGTCTTTTAGATAATGTTTTTTTACTACATTTTTCGCGCATCTTCGTCTGCGAAGAATTTGTTTATCGCTCTCTCTTGGAAACCTTTTCTTTTTAGATAAAATGCATTTTATTTTTTAATCTGTTCTTTTAATTATGACGTACGCAATATGTCTTGTCAGTTTTATAGTCAAGGAGTTAAAGCAGAAAAAACAAACAAACTCACCTTCGCATTTAAAGAAAATTTAAGCATTAATAAAGTTTAAGAAACAGGTGCAAAGTCAGCAGTGCCAAATGTCATAGCACGTTCACACAAGGCGAAAGTTCCTTTGTATTACAATCTGATTACACAGTAACTCAGGCAAATAAATCGGTGGCGATTACAGGTGTTTAGGAACACCCTGATGTTTTCGACACCTCCTACGTATACTGGTATAAGTGCAAAATTGTGATTTTACAGGAGAGCTGTACAAAGCTTCCTTAGTTCGTAACTTTCTTGTCTTTACAGATAATTTTACAAAATTTTGGATTGGTAGTAAGGAAAGTGCTTTACTTTAGTCTACATTAATGGAACTATGAAATTAATGGTAGTTTTTGAGAAAATGGTAGATGCACTTGTGTACGCGTATTTGACATGTTGTAGTTGTGTGGTATACTGAGCTAAGTACCACTTGTCCCAGTATACGGCGAAAGTAATTAATTATTAAAATGTAATATATTTGTGTTTTCTACATAGATAATTACATGACGTAGTCATAAAGATTGAAAAGAAAAAGGAAGTACTTGTTTTTTTGCCCGTCATCATTACTTTATTGACATATATGTCACTTGTACCAATATACACTAGAATTAATATCACTCGTACCACTATACAGTTTATTATATTTTAAGTTTTCTGTGCAAAAATGCTTGAAATGGAATAAAAAAGAAGTGTGAATTCGAATTATTTATGCAATTCTTTAATTCTGCTAGAAAATTGTAAACAGTTTTGTAATAATCACACACTTTGCTTTTCCTTATGTCAAGTAATAAAATAAAAAAATATTGAACCATGGTAAGTAATTGAAAACAAGTTAGTAACATAATAATAAAATTGTTATTAAGTAACAATACATGTTAAGAATGATGATGTGGTGCCGATAATATAGTCATAATGGCGGAGTCGCTGGAGGAGCTCAGTACTATGCTTAGTGACCTCAGTATCGTCTCCCAACAGGTGGGTCTTAAGATGAACATGGACAAGACTAATATCATGTCAAATGTCCATGTCACACCCGTGCCGGTTATCGTTGGGAACGATGCACTCGAAGTTGTTGACCACTATGTTTACCTTGGACAAGTTGTCCAATTGGGTAGATCCAACTTTGAAAAAGAGGTCGCCCGAAGAATCCAACTCGGATGGGCAGCGTTCGAGAAACTTCGTGATGTCTTCTGTTCCAATAATCCACAGTGCCTGAAGACTAGAGTCTTCGACCAGTGTGTGTTGCCAGTGATGACTTATGGCGCTGAGACGAGGTCCTTGGCTGTTAGCTTCTTAGAGAGGCTCAGAGTCACGCAACGAGCTATGGAGAGAGCTATGCTTGGAGTTTCTTTGCGCGATGGAATCCGGAATGCGGAAGTCCGTCGAAGAACTAAAGTCACTGACATAGCTGGAAAAATATGCAAATTGAAGTGGCAATGGGCAGGCCACATCGCTCGAAGAACAGTTAACTGTTGGGGGAGAAAAGTCCTTGAGTGGCGACCACGAACCGGAAGACCAAGCGTTGGCAGTCCTCCCACCGGGTGGGCTGACCATATCGTAAGAGTTACGGGAAACCGGTGGATGCAAGTGGCGAGTTGTCGTTCATTGTGGCGTTCTATGGGGGAGGCTTTTGTCCAGCAGTGGAAGTCTATCGGCTGATGATGATGACATGTTAAGAATAGTCTTATTGATTACTTACTTTTGTACCTTGTCACTTTAACGTCATGTTTGAAAAGCCATACGAAATTATGTAACGACTGAAAGCGACAAGGCACAAAAGTGATCACTTATTTTTAACGTTGACTGTATCTAACAACTATTAAAAAATGTATAAATGACACCGTGCTATCTATAAAGATTTAATCTTTGATCACAATAGCTAATAGCACTGGCTCTTAATTTACTTCAATAAGTTGACATTATTGATACACTGAACAAAACTTCATCGCGTAAAGATTCGGCTCTTGGCGGCAGCGGTGAAACTAAACATAATTATACATTTTAATTAACGATTTATTCACGTAAACCAGTATATGCGGGTATATAACATTTTATGAATGAGAATTTTGAATTTTAACATAAATTTAAGTGTACAATTATATGATAAGCCTTGTTAAACTGCCTTATTTTACTGCTCGAATCACGGCCTTGTGGTTCATTTAAAACCATTGAAACTATATTTCTCCCTCTCTCCTGCTTCATTTTGCAATGATATTAAGTACTTATTTTACATTAAGTTCCAAGTAAAATACAATAACAATCATTTAGTTAGCATAATATAGACTTAATTGTGCATGTAGCCTCATCAACTATCGTTTAAGCTCACTGAGACAACGTCCAAATACATCGATGGCGAGCATGCATACTGAGGCAACTGCCCGCTACACCACATGAGCACCGCCCCTCCACAATATCTGTGCCGCGTATATAGGTGCAAGCGACCTGCCTCAGTATACGTCGTACCGATTGACAAAAGGGTGTTAGATGCAATCATATACGTTACTTTATTTCCGAAACTAATAGGAATATTCGTACGAAATTTCTGTGGCAGGTAGATTTTGGTATTTTAGTAATAAATCTGCAAAAAACCGAAAATCTCAAAATTGTCAGTTGTATCAGTATACGTAGGAGGTATCGTTTTGACGGTTGCGTCATACCCAGTATAGTTTAAATGGAAGCAAATAATTTATGTAGTACCTAAACATATCGAATAAATATTTTTTGGTAGAACGTACAGTTTAGGACAGTTTGCTTAGACGTTGTTCTAAGCTTGTGCTGTGCTAAAGTAACTGTTATATATGTAATTCATGTAATAATCGCCGAAATAAAATAATTTGTTCGAACTTAATCCGTGTACAAAAACATGGAATAACTAGGTATGCTGTTTTCAAAATGCTGTAGTTAAAAAAAAAAATCAAACGTTTTTGTGGTTTGTTTGATCGTGATATCAAATAAATCGATCATAGGTAATGATTTAACGGCACCCAATTATCAAACCAGCTCACAAAATTTCACCAAAACCAATTGGAGACTAGGTACGACCTATAGAGGTTAACAGACAGTGAGCGGGACAGATAGACAGAGGTATGAAAGCATTTTTGCCCAAGCTGAAACGTACCCTTCGCTCGCGCATCGCGCTCCCTCTGTCAAAAAGACTTACCCATACCGTCGTTTCAACTTCACATCGTGCACATAAACGTCTCAATAAATTTCTACAAACAACCATTCATGGAAACGACACCAGCACGACGGTGTGATCGTGCGTCTAATTAACTCACTATGTGGACGATGCTATTGTTGCAAACTTCGTAGACGTTAGGCGAATTGTCCAGTCTGTCTTGATAGCACAGGATATTGTTGTTAATTGCGTCCCTTTCTATTGCCGATACTAATTTTATTTCAGGAACTATAACCAATTACATAGTTACTTTGCTCACCCGAGACCTTGCAGTAGCTACACGTCTATGCAACAAATACACACTAATCACACAATCCCATCTATGACACTACGTTTCGAACTCTACCAATGTACATCATTAGGGCAACACAACAGTTCACCATGCTATCAGACGTTATACACAACACACATGGACGTACGTTGGCTAGAATAAATGACGAATAATTAGTTAGGATGCAGCTAGTAGTTCTAAGGCTGATAAACGAAAAAAATAAGAACACTTTTTGGAATACACATATGCTCAACACTAATCAGCCAAGGCAGACTATATCCTCATCTCAATGATATTAGACGAGTCCAGTTGAACTAGGTACTTCAGAGGCGATACATTTTATGTATTTGCGTCGCTCGCATTAGCATATAAACTCCACTACCGGTGCAGATATGGCGGATAAATTGTCGAGATAAGGCGCGGCGAAAGAACTGCAGGCGGTCGTAATTACAGTGCAGTGAGTACAAGTGTGAAGACTACGAGCCTTCTGGTAATGGTGATCATGCTTTAATTTTGCCACATAATCGTTGTTGATAGTTCTCACAGGAGATTCAGTTTACGAGTATACGTTTACCAATTGGAAGTTAGAGGTTTTCGAGAGCGCCATAGTTCGTATACTCTTCGCTAGTCATACAGTAATTTTTGTACGAATCATCATTTGTCATGTTTTTTTTTTCCACTGAAACCTTCCTTTTTTTCTAAATTTTTGTAATGATCCTATAGAAAACTATAACTTAGGTTAAGTTTGTTTTATAACAATTCTGTACAATAATTGGATTCAGAGAAAAAAGTGTTATGACAAACGATCATTCTGACAAACATTACATTCGGGCTTTCAATAAGTATGCGAGCCGATATGGACCTGAAGTTTTAATGTTTCCAGTTGTGGCCGTCTCTTTTTGGGCTTTTATAGTTGCCCTTTAAGATAAATAGAAACTGATGAAAATAATAAATGCGTAACTTTTTGATTTGATTTTGAGTTTTGTTTGTTTGATACTCTTTCACGCTAAAACAGCTAGAGGATTTGAATGAATTTTAGTAGATAAATAATTGGGCCTAAATAATAACGCAAATCCTATATTTATTATCATATTCACACAGGATTAAGATATAGGTAGGTACGCATGTAAATTCCCGAAATCTCAACGGTTGATTATAGAGGCTTAAAATTATGCACGCCTATTCTACACACAACTTAAATGAATATCACAATGTAATGTTAAAGAATTTACTAATATCTTGAAATTTAGATTCGGTGCTAGACTGCTTTATACGAACGAAGCTGCGGGCAAAGAACAGTGATAAAAATAATATTGAGCCTACCTTCTCTTTTATAAAAGGTAGATAGGTAGGTAGGCTCAATATTATTTTTATCACTGTCCTGTATACCTGTGTGCATGAAGCTTAAACAAATATCATTGATTAGGTAAAAGGAAGAGGAATAAATCAGTGTCCAATTACCATATTAACCGGATCTGAAACTGTCAGATATTATACCTTAAAAAAATACCCAAAAAATAACGTTTAACGTTATCTCGACTGAGCTCTCAAACCAACTTATTTTATACCTTCACGCTCAAAATCCTTAATTATTCTCAGATTAAAACGTCAGTTCGCATCAGAAACGGTATTAACACAAAACTGGAACAGTACAAGTATCCCGAGAGAACTTTCGAAAAATAAATCGAGCCAAGTTGCTGTCAATTAAGTTGCGCGAAATAATAGCCTATGTAAGCGTGGCAGTATCAGATGCAGATTCCGCGATCTGTATACCGTTAAAGGATTATCTTGAGTGACGAGGCCGTAGCACCCAATTAACTGGACACGTTAAATGCGACGCATGATTCATGGGCCGTCGCGTGCGATTCTGAACTGAGTGCATTAAAGGATTTTAAACGATGCAAATTATGCCTATTAAGCCTTGATGTGTAGGAAAAATCAACAGGAAAGCGGTTCGTTGCGGAGCCGTAAAGCAAACGAGTAGCAAACGATCCAATGAGCACCGTAATGTAATAGCTCCACGTGATCGTTCCAAGTGTAAGTAGGATCTAGCCTCGTAGTGTTAGGACAGAAATACTTAAGGCCACGCTGATAAAATTTATCACGATAGGAAAGGAATAAGAACTGGAGACTTTTTATTTCATTTGAATGCGAGTTCACATTTTAGTCTTTGATCTATCGATCACTTATAATTTGCTAGCTGAACGGACCTACAGTTTATGTAGTACGTACTACTTAGTTTGTCTCCCTTTTGTTTGACCATCTGTCCGTCACATGACTATATCTATTAAACAGTATTTTATCTATATACACTTGAAATTTCCACTGAACGAGACGAACTAAAAAAAAAATTAGGAGGATCCCTGTACTAGACATAAATTTTTCTTAGCGTTTTTTGCTCAAGTTTATTTTTTTAAATGCCCAATGAACGGTGGCACGGGACCCTTCATATGCACAATGTGTATACATTTATAGAAAAATAGCTAAAATTTGCATCACAATACATACGTATAATGTAATGCACATTTTAGCTATTTTCCTTTAAATAATAACTCACTACGTACTTACAAAAGTTGTTGGTAATCAGATATAGGTACGATAGGCCTACATAAAGATCTAATTCAGTGGCTGCAAAGCAAGTGGTTAAAGCTTTAGTTTTGTAAAAATTGCTTATCTTAGCATCATAAAATATCATAAAGTTTATTTAAAGTTATTTTTAGGTTACTCTTTACTTCAATTATACCTTCTAAATATTTTTTAGAAACATAATTATAATATTATTAAGTAGGTATATAATGAGTGAAAAGTGTGTCAGAATTAATAAACAAACCTGTTTCATTGAAATACGATGACACAAACCGTTTTTTCAATAAAAACCATGACATCGAATCTACGCGTATGCTTTGATTCCACTAACGATTGCCATAAATAAAAACTTATAATCACCATTTAAAGTTACCAATTAGAGGTATCGAATCGAATCTATGGCTAATCAAGTGCAAATTTGATGTCGAAAATATTGACGATTGACGTTATCGGTTCATCACAAGTTAATTAGGTATTTTTCGTGTGAAGCGTTTTGGAAATCGCACGCTTTGACTTGTCGGGTTAGTTCAAATAAACGACCGTGAAATTTATATGTTAAGTGCGATCAGGGTTTCCGTTGAAGAGTTAAGTAGCACGAAAATATACAGTCCGTTAAAAATTATTGTTAAATGTAATGTTAACCATTGATACTTCGTGTGAATTCTCAGACTGTGAAATGTAGAGTCAATATGTGTGAACATTTAATTCGACGTTGGTAAACAACAATTTTTGAGATTCTCACGTCCTTATTTAATATATGTATTTTACTTCTTAATAAAAATCAGCTGCGTTTGCTGCGTTGGCTGTTTTTTTTATTACCTATTTGAAATTTTAGAGTTCCATACCCAAAGGTTGAGAAACAGAACGAAATGTTGCTACACTGTCCAATGTCCATACGTCCGTTTGCCTATCTATGAGTGAGTCACAGGGCTGTATCACTCAAGAACAGTAATAGATAGATATCAGAATTTTTTGCAAAATGTAATGTTTTGTATGTATGTATGTTTCTATTGTCACAAAATTTTTAGGTACATAAATAATAAAAACTAAATAAAATTAAAGATCGGGGGGTCCGAATATTTCTTTAAATAATCTCACACTGCGTAAATTTCGTTTAGAGCCAGGGCTTTGCTAAGATTGAATTTTAACGGATACATTTTGATATACAGCTATAAATTTGTAAGAAACCCTGGTTTACGAGTCCGACTCGCACTAGGCCAGTTTTTTTTGGTATTGAATTTCAAGGCTTTCTCATTCTTGCTAACAATTATGAATCATAATATTTTTACACATAATTTATGATGTAAAAATAAAAATGTGTGTAAAAATGTTTTTTTTTTAAACCCAGCAGATCCCTAAAAACCAGCTCTATTGCGGTTTAAAATTAACGATTGTCAACTGTCCAGATAAGTTGATATTCTTGGTATTGTATGTAAGTTGACACATTGGTTTCAAATCGATCAACGCGCTCTTATTTGATTGGCCGAATTCTGACCACAGACTCGACATTAGAATCAACTTTATTATACATTCAACCTATTGGTAACCAACACCGCTACATTAATTGAAATCTGATAAGTCTTTTACTCTGTCGCCCTGCTGATGTTTTAAATGCGAAAGACAGTAAGTGTATGTGTGAGTGTTTGTGCATGGCTGGGCGGCTTTGGACTAAATTTGGTATGTGTTCGCATAGCTAGATCTGGAATAACACTTAAGTAAGTCCTGATAAAAATATGCTAAGTAAAAGTACAATTCGGGTACTTATGTTAGCGCGGTGACTATACCTAACTCGTACTGAAATTCTGGTGGTCTAGCCAGGACCGTCTCCGCAGGACGGAAGTCTTCAACGGTCAATGGTAACGGCTTGAAATTTTGTACTCAAACGTAATTTCAATAACAATGCAAGTACAGTCAATAAAAAGTAGATGCAGCAAAAAGTTTATTTGAAAAATATTTTTTGTGACAGTAACTTATCGTTACGTTTGTAATATCCAGAAAAAAATACGAACGTTTTCTAGGGCATAACTCTTTAGTAGTCGCGTGTACATTGGGCTGTTTTACAGAGCTGTCAATTCGAATAGAGATTGTAATGCACGTCTTTCGACAGCACGTCTCTCGATTTAGCTCTAATCTGATCGGAACAGATTTAGTTAAAGTTTCGATTACAATTGCTCAATACACAATTCCGTTCCTGCCTAACCATTTTACAATTCTAAATTCTTTAACAAATTCTTGGAGATAGAAAAGAAATGACTTTCACATAATGTCGACGTTTGCCATTCTGGGGTTTATGTTCATATTTAAAATGATAAGTAAAGTTTTTAACAGATCGCGAATAATTATGTAACTCGAAGTCTTACCAGTCAAAATTATTTCATTTCTTCTGATTGGGAACGTGGAACAATAATGTACTTGACATGAAAGAAAAGCTTGTATTAAAAACTATTTTAAAAAATGCTTATTCATTGACGATATCTCCTAAACCCGGCAACGTGGCTGATAGGTTGCTACTGAAGACAAAAATTTAAAACATTTTAATTTTGTCTCATTCGTTTCAAACAGTTTACAAACACCAGATGAAACAGGAAGAGACGCTGTGTACCTAGACATAATAAACAGTCTCACTAACTCGATTATATATATATTCCAGCTGGTTTGAGTTAAATTAACGAATACAGAGTTTAATTACATACGACATCGTGTGAAGTACTAACACCAACTGTTAAATAAATAAAAGAACATGATCCAACCACATGAGTCGAGATTTATTTTGTTTTAAATCATTTCAACGCTTTCATTAAATATCTTGGCGCGCCACAAAAAAAGCCCTTCAAGCATTGACAGCATGTGAGAAACGTCGCGTGAATTGTCTTATATTACCGTAGTTGATAGGTCACTTATAAATCCATAGCCCAGCCATCACGCAATGTAATACAAAGCACTCGATATTTACCGTAACATGTAAATAAGGCATCAGAATGTTTGTGGTATCACAAGGTGCTACTTATTAGATACAGTACTTTTATTTTTTACTTTTTAAATTATGAAGCCTTTGGCTACCAAAATGGTAACTTTTGGTTATAGAGCACAAAGTTAATTCGGAGAGAGTCGATGAATGTTTGGGTACCTAATCCAATAGAAATTGTACAATTTATTACATTCTAGTTGGTGAACGCAGCTTCATCACCGCAGTAAAACTCTATCTCAAGGAAAATTCGGAGAATCCATCATTATTTCTTACCTTTGTGATAAATGAGTCCTCTGTGCAAAATTTTAGTTTAAATAGACTCTATTTAAATAAAGCCAGCGGCTTGGCGCTGATGAGTTTACCAGTCAGTCAGAACGCGTTAACTTAATCTTAAATAAATAACATGTTATACTTAAATTTAGTCTCGATAACCTGATAAAGTTTCCCCAATTGTCTAAGGTACGCTACGAACGTGCTCGTCACTTGCCTGTCTACTCCCATTAACACGCGTATGTCTGGCTGCCAACTAAAGTTTGTTTTGACAAGATTACACAGTCTAGCGACTTCTTTTGATTAATCAAAAAGCTCCCCTCAAAAACATTGCATTGAATAATTTTAATCAGATATTAATTAAGCTTTGTAAGCTTTTGTACAGTTGCTTTGAATTGTTTGATCTTGTTTGATTATTTAAATGGAAATTTAAGTTGAAAAGAGTGTACTTGGGACGAACGAGTGAACGAAGACTGGTTGGTCGTCTCAGGTACCGCTGAAGGAATAAGGCTCTGAGAGACCTTTCGGATCTCGAGGTATAAGGCTGGCAAGAGCTGGCCTAAAGTTGTAAGGCATGTGCACCCAGATAGTAAGTAAGTCGCGACTACAGGTAGTAACATATTTTTTGCTCTTTTCGACGTATTTCATGTATTTCTTAGGTATAGATGCCATGTGACCATATTGTCGTTAGAGTGTCGTTAGTGTTGGGTGTTAATCCAAGCTCGCAACCGCATTCATCATCTCTTTTTACCTTCATCTCATACTTGACCCATACCGTGTGATAGAAAGAAGGGGTAAAAATTATCGTGCGTTAGAAAATAAAGGCCTGTAGTCAATAATAATTAGGTACACGTCAACAAGTGAATCCCTTACTCATCTTTAATAATAAAAAAAACATAGGCCTGTTAGCTATAAAACAAACGCACATCTTCTTATTGCCATCGATGTAAATATCTGCATTAACGGGTCACTACTACGACAAGTTTTATTTACAAGACGGACACTACAGAGTAGGTAAGGGGCTACAATTTGTTAAGGGCCCCAAACGACACAATGCAACGCAGTTGCCCGGAAAGCTATTGTCAGAGGCTTTCCTCTTGAAGCGGTCACTACTGACTCACGATAGCACCCTGTGTGCAACAATAATGTAAAAGCCAACAAGTATTTGCTTGATTTATTGGTTTTGTAGACAAAAACAAGTCAAATCGTGCAGATGGAGTCATATGTAGGTGAAAAGTCAGGAAAAGCACTTTTGCATGTATTGATATTGAATATAGAATCTCCACAATAGATAAGAAACATATTTTCTTTTTTATAGCCTGGCACAAAAAGAGAGTTGTTATAACTTTGACGCCAACGTCTGACTCTAGATTTTTACGTGTAAGTGAGTATTTTTACCTGTAGTAAGTCATGAGGGTTGAAAACATAACATGCGAAGTCTACAATTCAATTCAGAGTAATAAAGTTTTTTTTTAAATAAGCAATAATTTTAATTAAAAAAAAACGATTATCATTCCGATATACAGTCAGAGGCATAAATATCTGTACAACTGTAGTGTCAAATATATGTATCAATCGATCTTATGATCAGTGGTACAAAAGTTTAAGTGTGTACATATTTTTGACGTATTCGTGTAATAGTTACAGAATATAGTATTTGCAACCATGACTGTACCTAAGTACAGTAAATAGTACAGTAGTAGGTAGTAGTAGTAGTAGTAGTAGTTGTATTACCTGTACCACACAATAAATGTGTTTGCAATGTTGTGTTTCGGCGAGGAGAGTAAGACAACCGGTGAAATTACTGGCACTTGAGGCATTCCAACTTAGGCCTCTAAGTTGGCAACGCATCTGCAATACCCCTGGTGTTACAGATGTTTATGGGCGGTGGTGATCTCTTACCACCAGGAGACTTTGACTTTGACTTTAAGTGCAAAATACAGATTCACAATCCGTAAAAACATCGACACGTCCGCTGCATCTTTGCGCGCCGCTCATGCCAACTTTATGTCACAAGAGATACCCTACCTACCTACTGCACTGTGGTGTGGCGCTCTCGCGATAATATTTGATTTCGATTTGATTTACGAACAATTTCGGTTAAAAAATTATAAACAGTGGTGTAATAAGTGAAGTTGTAGTTATTTAGACTATTTTTTTACACGGAACTTACGGATTAAAAGGAAAAAAAGCAATCAGAAATTCCAAAGTGAAGCTGTGACTTTAGTGCTACCCTCAGAGTGTTTTTCTGCCCGGCATTCCTAATAGACGCGGTTTGCGTGAAACTTTAAAGTGCACTCTATTGCTTTAGCATAGCGGCCATATTGCCATATCAGTACGCTGTACCGAATTACAAGGAAAATATAGGCAAAATGAAGTGTACCAAGTGTAATCATGATTGCGCGACTGACAATACGATTAAATGTGTCTCATGTTGTGATGCACTTCATTATGCATGTATTGGGATCACCGAGGCCGACTTCAAAAGGATGTTACCTATGAACATCAAAAGATGGAAGTGTCCCAAGTGTAAACAACCAAAGAAACCAACAACACCGGTTACGACTTCACCGCCGCCTAAGTCACCTATTATACTAAATGAAAATGAAAATAACCTCCATTTACCATCTATTGTCAGTATCGACACTGGTGCCTTGCTGTCAACCATGAATGAGAGATTTCAACAGTTATCTCAAGATATGGCGGATCTTAAAAATGGGTTCAGTGTAGGTATGGACGCTTTATCAAAATCTATAGATTTGTGGGCGAGTAAATTCAGAGAAATTGAACAAACTGTCATCAATGTGCAGGCGGAGGTCGTTGAACTGCGTGAAGAGAATACATACCTACGCGATCAGCTGAGCCTTCTTCACAAAAACTCCGACGATCAAGAGCAAAGGTCTCGCCAATGCAATATCGAAATCCAAAATTTACCGGAAGAAAAATCTGAGAACCTGGTTCATGTAGTGATCGCGATCGGTAACGTGCTCAATGTTGGCATAACGGCCGAAACTATAAAAGCTGTTCACAGAGTGGCCCCTAATGTTCAAAGCGATCGGCCAAAAAATGTCGTAGTAGAGCTCTGCTCCCGTAGACTTCGTGACGACGTGATAGCGGCGGCGCGCGCCCGCCGCGACCTGACCGTGGGCCGCCTGCTGCAGGCCGCGGGCCGCGCGGGCCCGGCCCGGCTCGACGTTCCAGCGGCCGCCAGGCCAATCTACGTGAACGAACACCTTACTTTGAAGAATAAGATACTGTATGCGAATACTCGTAAGGAAGCTAAGGCTAAGAAATACAGATGGGTGTGGGTGAAACATGCCGCAATTCTCGTTCGCAAGGATGATGCTTCTAAAGTAATTAGGATCCGAAACGAAGCTGATCTCTCAAAACTCTGAAGTTTATGCAGATATTCACACTGGTTAACCCTTAAATTTCATGGCCGATGTTGTGGACACTTTTTCTTATCTTGTAAGTTTTACAAACCTAATAACTTGGAATCATTTATTTTTTACATTGCCTGCTCTTACATGAGCGTGACCATCATTATAATTAACTTGCTGGTACTAAACTTATGTAAAGTGACTAATTTTAATTTAGCATACACGGTGCATCATCTGTCTTTGCAAAAGAATTTATATTCACTTTTTAAAAGCGTCAAATATATTTCTACATATTTCAAACGTATAAGTAGGTTTATTATTGCATATTTTAATTTACTATCGAACACCGCAAGTATTTATATTAAAAATAAAATTATATGCAATTTTCTCTTATACATGAATATCCCATATTATAATGTCGGTTAGTAAAAGAGTAAAATTATATTATCAAAATTGCGGTGGGCTCAGATCAAAGTTATTGAATGTGCGCTTGAACTTACTACAATGTGATTATGATGTAATTGTCTTAACTGAAACATGGCTCAGGCCAGATATTCATGATGCGGAAATCTTTGATACTTCTTATGTTGTTTATAGGCATGATAGGGACCTGTTGGGAACGGCGAGGAAGGATGGCGGTGGAGTGCTAATAGCGGTTAAAAAATGTTTTCATTCGACACGTAGGACTGAGTGGGAGACAAAAAATATCGAGGAGATAGTGATCGAACTAAGTATTGATGAGCGTAAAATTATTATTGGTGGTGTGTATATACCACCTAAATCTAGCTACTGTGTTTACGAAGAATATTGTAGTAAAAAAAAGTGAACTCAATAATCTTTCTCATATTTCTCAAGTATGTCTTATCGGCGACTTCAATTTGCCAGATATAAAATGGTTACAAAGCCCCCACTCAGGGGAACTCTCACCTTCTGACGACGTACCCTGCCAGAGTGGGAGGTTACTTTTGGATACAATTAACTTTCTTGGCCTCAAACAATTCAATAAATTTTATAATGTTAATGAAAGAATCTTAGACCTCATTTTGTGCAATAATGAATGCGAGGTATTTGAACCGGAATTGGAACTCTCTAATATTGATCGACACCACCCGGCTGTTCAATTTCTCCTCGATATTGGAGCCCATAGAAACGTCCCTATGAACTCACGGTTAAAATACAATTTCCACAATGCTGATTATGATGGTATTAAAGAAGCGATAGGGGATGTCGATTGGGCACTTGAGCTCCAGGAACTGCAGCCTAGTGAAGCGGTTGACCACTTCTATGATGTGATTTACTCAATTATTGACAGGTTCATACCACTTCAAAATGTTAAAAGCCCCAAGTACCCGATTTGGTTCTCTCATGCACTAATCAGTACTTTAAATAGAAAAAGTAAAGTCTGGCGACGCTGGAAAACATACAAGTCTTATTCCGATTACCGTGAATATGCGTTGCTTCGTACAAGATGTAAAGTTTTGATATCAAAATGTTTTGCAGATTATATCCACCATACGGAGAAGGCCATGAAACAAAATATTAAATCATTTTGGTCGTATATATCTTCACTTAAGGCTAACTCCTCCGGTTACCCAGCAACTATGTCCTACGGTGATACTTCTTCGTCTTCACCTCAAGATATTGCTGAATTATTTTCAAAATTTTTCCAATCTGTATTCGAACCTGGTGAAGATATTAGTGCTTGTGACTTATCTGGCTTACCGATCTCCGATGAAGCCCCAAACCTTTCGAACTTGCATATAAGTAAATCACAAATATTGAGTAAATTAAAAGGAATCGACATCAAAAAGGGCGCTGGTCCAGATCAGATTAGTCCTATCTTTTTAAAGAACTGTGCTCAGGTGTTGGTCGATCCGCTTTACATCATTTTTAATAGATGTTTGAGTTCGGGGCTCTTCCCCGATCGTTGGAAGGAATCCCTAGTAACTCCAATCTACAAGAATGGTTCACGTTCCCAAGTCACTAATTACAGACCGATATCGGTACAGTCGTGTATTCCTAAAATATTCGAGGGACTGGTTCATGATCAAATCTACCCTTTCCTTGAACCAATCATCCAGCCGGAACAACATGGATTTATGAAGTGTAAATCTACAGTTACTAATCTAATGCTTTATACTAACTACCTTTTCGAAGCCATGGACAAAAGAATTCAAGTTGACGTTATATTCACTGATTTCCGTAAAGCTTTCGATAAAGTGGACCATTTATACCTTATTAAAAAGTTGGCATACAATGGAATTCGCGGCGATCTATTGCGGTGGCTTGCGTCTTATCTAACCAACAGAACGCAGGTTATTGTTTTGAATGGCTACAGGTCTAACTATGTGACTGTAACATCTGGAGTGATACAGGGATCCATATTGGGTCCGCTACTGTACACGTTATTTGTTAATGACATTAAATCATGTTTCAAGAACTGCCAATTCCTCATGTTTGCAGATGATTTAAAGATCTTTAAAACAGTCAAATCCATTGACGACTGTCATGGGATTCAAAGAGACTTGGACGATTTCTTTACATACTGTCATTTGAACAAACTACAACTTGCTAGTGATAAATGTGTACACATGTCATTCACAAAAAATAGAAAAAAAATCATTAACGTTAATTATAACATTGGTTCTGTACCCATAAAAAGAGTATCATCTACAAGAGACTTGGGAGTCATGTATGATGATAGACTAGATTTTAGACTGCATGTTGAGCGCATAGTCTCAAAGGGCCTCCAGATGTTAGGTTTTGTCTTGCGAACAGCTAAAGTTTTTAAGAATGCTTCCTCATACCTACTTTTGTACAAAATACTTGTAAGGCCACACCTTGATTATGCGTCAGTGGTTTGGAACCCATTGTATGCCAAATATTGCAAATCTATTGAAATGGTTCAGAAAAAGTTCTTGCGGGCCATGCACAGGCGTCTGACAGGAAAGAGAATGAGCTATTCTAATTTATTGACATATTACAAATTACCATCTCTTGAATCTAGACGCAAGGTGACCGATGTGCTAACCTTGTATAACATATGTAAAGGGAACTATAATAGTACGGAGCTCCTTGAGCGCATTAACTTTAGAGTCCCTGCGCGCACAACTTCTCGATCCACATCCTCGTTCGCCGTCCCCACCTCGTCCAGCAAGGCGGGCGTGCGCGCGCCTTTGCGCCGCTTTTGCACTACCTACAAGAAGCTGTTCATATCGGCTGATATTTTCAATAATTCTAGGCAGAAATTTAAAAACAAATTGTACGAAATCCTATGTTGAGTGGTTTTGTGTCAGGTACAGTGTAGTGTAGTAGTCCAGTTGTAATACCACTTGCATGTTTTAGTGGGAGCTGGGTAGGAAGAAAGTGTATGTTAGTCTCTAAAACTATTTTATAAGAAAATAATGTAACACTTACTTCTGTTTGCTCTCCTTAAATAAATAAATAAATAAAAGAGCACAGCATCGTACCCCCGTTGTCCGTTAATTACTAGCCCTCGCAATATATTCAGGTTAAGAACCTGTGATAGCTAAATTAAAGGCCAAGAACGTCGGTTTAATTGCTCCCGGGCCGTGACTTGCTCTCTTAATGCCTACATTTATACGATTTAAAACAGTGTTTGATATAAGAAACAAATTAATTCGCTCGTAATAGGGACTGAAGAAATAAAGAGATTACAGTTTTATAGTTTTAAGACCAGGGTACTAGAACCTGCTTACAATTACTGTAAGTAAGTCTAATCTTTTATTTTGATAGGTATTATAAATATTAACATTAATGAAGTAATAAAGATCCCAGATGTAAATAGTAATGTTTTATTTTTATTTTACAAACGATATGAATTGGTGAATGAATTTGTATTTTCATAAGAAACACATAGCCGTCTTTTGGATAATCGCAGCTTTATCTTACTTAATAGGTATTAATTATATGTTTTGGTAAAAAAATCTTTTTTAATTTCTTTTTCTGCCGACTGTACTTTTTGATGAATGCACTTGCATTGCCACCCAAACTATATTTGCGTACCAAATTTCAAGTCGATGCCATTAACCGTTGAAGAGTTCCATCCTGCGGAGACGATCCTGGCTGGACTACCAGGACGTGACTATCAGATTATTGTATTGTCACCCAATCACCACAAGTATACTAAATTTCAAGTTAATTCAACTACGGTGAGTTGGTCAAATGTAACTTGCAAAAGATTACAGTCGGTCGGTCGGACTGACCACGGGACAGGTGAAACTAAATAAAAGCTTGTACTTAATCGTTAAAATTGAAAAAAATATCCCTGTGATATTAGCGTGCACTTACAAAACATCACATGGTATACCTCAATCTTTATGATCCAACTCATACCGGTAATTATGATAGCCAATAAAAACAACTTTGACTCAACAATTTTCGCATCACAAAAGACTTTTCCCCTTATTCATAAAGCTTAACAAGCCTATGTTAACTAACAAATGCTTTGTCCCTTTCTAACAAATACAAATTTCGAAGTGACAGATAAGGACAAACGAATTTTAGCGGCATTTTAACTAAAATAGGTTTGATTGTCGTTTATGAATAAGGGGTTTAACGCTAAATACCTACGTTACCTACGTTAGTTACATATACTAGTACATTAATTAACCAACGGTTCTATTCGATCGACACATCGATTCAAATCCAGTTCGATTTGCGCTCACGATCGCTTTATCGACCCAGGAGCATCAGTGCGCTCATTCGATCCCACTTTAATACAATAGGCCAAGTGCCGACTGTAAAAATCGCCATATTAGAGGCATAATTTAATTTGCAAGGACATATTTTAGAGTAATCTTCATTACATACATACTTACCTCTGTAAACTTAGTTCTGGAAACTCCAAAGTTGAAAGGCAAAAACCAACAAACCATGTTTTTAATTGTTTTTTTTAATTAGCTTGTAGTGTGTCCCACTAAGCTAGACAAAAGCCTCCCTTTTTTCTTCCACTTATTTCTAATTTTGGCCAAATCAGTGTAAATAATAACATAAATGTTTTTATTTTCACAATAATATTTTAAGCCTTAGAACCAGCCGTAGATAACGTATTTTCCCCCCATTTCTATACAATACGTTCCTCTAAAAATAGCTACAGACTATTGTATTTACTTTATGTTGTGAGGTTTCACGCAGCTAGATCCTAGCTTATTATATCGTATCTCAGGTTCTAAAACTGAAGCTGATGAAGACTTCAAGAGCGGAGGTTTTGATTTGACATTAAATGTTTCTGAGCAATCTATGGCTCAAACGTATTTCTAACGCGTTAAATTTGCCATTGCACAAATAAAATTAATAAAAGTGCCTTTCAAGAGACTGTTAAACTAAAAGTATAGATCTACAAAACACAATGTTATATTGAACATTTTGGTTAATCACTACATACATATAACATCATCATAGTAAGAAGGCTAGAGCTTTAGTTCCCATCCGGGCTCAGTGAAGATTAGGAACTCGACGCACCATTGAACTGCTTTAGAACTGAAACCTACGACCTCCTTGTGTTTTTTTTTAACAAATATCAAGATACATTTAAAGTGTAATTTTGCTCATAAATTCCTAAAATCTGACAAGTGATATACCCTGGGCTTAATCTGTCGATCCTCTGCTTGAGATGAGAGACTATAGTAAAATTATTATTATTATTTACGGCAATTTGGTCATTTTGGTTACTTTCTGCAAAAACTTACTGAATTTTTTACGATGTTACGTATCGAGATTTCATTATTAATTCAGTATTTATGAATACAGTTCTATTGCCTTTTATCCTGAAAGTAATCTACCTCAACTTTTAACGTAACCATGTCGACGCTGCAACTTCTTTCCCCTTATAAATAATAAGCTTAGAATCCTAAGTAGAGTTGTAATTTTACAAACCAGGCAAATTGCACTAAGTAGACCGTAATGCGACGATAATTTTAAAACAAATTAGTGACCGCCGGGAACCAAACCCGCGACCATTACCAGTAATTGTAACCGCGAGGTGAAGAAGGGAAAAATGTAGTTAACTGTTAAACCTGTGATTAATAGAAATGTTGAGAAAAGGCAGTGCGTTTTAGATATCAAATTTCCCACGGACACTAGCTGTTTATAAATTACTTAAAGCTATAGTGAAACATATTTGAAAAATTACAAAATTAAAAGGTTCAAACTCACGAACATAAATCAGGAACAGTCCGACTGGCGGACGGTGACTACCGACGGTGACTGGTGGTGGTGACTAATTTTAATCTTTTCGCTATTATTTTAATTAGGTACAGTGACAACAGAATGTGCCACATTTTAGGGTTACGTAGAAACAATATCGAAAACTGTCCTTTTCTCAACCTAGCGATATTGTTAGTTATATTAAATCTAACAGATAGACAAAAATGTTCATTTAGTTCATCATCATCACCGGTTAAAAGACGTTCACTGTTGAACAAAATATATATAACTCCACCGGTAGCCTGGAACGCTCGCGTTGTCGTACACCTAATGGGAGGTTTGCCATCGCTACATCTTCCGGTTCATAGTCACTATACTACAGGACATTTGTGCTCCTATGGTTATCTATTTTTTGAGCTGAATATTCTTTGATCTATGACTTTTTAGTATTTCCGCATTCCGAATCATATCGCACAAAAAAACTCTGACCCATAGGTCTCTCTCCATAGATCGCTGCGTAACTCTGAGCCCCTCCAAGAGGCCAACAGTCAAGGACCATGTGTAAGAGCCATAGGTCACTGCCACTGGCACCACACACTGGATGAAGACTTCAGAATTTTAGAGAAGAAGACATCACGAACTTTCCCGATCGCTGCCCATCCAAGTTGGATTCTTCGGGAGACTTCTTTGTCAAAGTTGGACCTACCTAACAGGACCATCTATCCAAGGTAAACGTATTAGTCTAAGCTAAATTGACAAATCCGACACAAATTCATGGAATCTATTAAATTATACTTAACAGTACCTACCTATTGATAAACTAGCTTTAATTTTTGTTACCTTTTCCCGATCGTTGCCTATATATGAGCTCCGAAAAACGGTAGATTTTTCAAAAACATTATAATGTAAAGAACTATCATCACAAAGCGGTTGGAGTCGTAAATCAAATCCAATTTTCTACATTCATCCACCAGCAAAGTTCACATTGAGCTCGAATTGAACGGATTACCTTCAGAAATGAAACTCAGTCACTGCACTGGTCGTTCTCTCCATGAACAATGTAACTTTATCAACTATAAAAATCGGTAAAATCGGAAGTGCTCTATTGCAAGGAAGTGTTTTTTGGTAGTGAAACGTACAATATTTATTAACACTGGTAGATTTTTTAATCCAATTTTCTGTGCACCTGCATTTCTTTTTTTTAGCTAATTTCATCTATGGCTATGAAAGTATAAAAAACTTTAGGCTGGGGGGTATAATTTTTTTTAACTTCTTCTTGTCATTATGTGCAACATTTATTTGAAATAAGAGCATAATTGTCTACCTCATCATCATCATCTCAGCCGTAGGACGTCCACTATTGGACATAGGCCTCCCCCATAGACCTCCAATTGCTTCGGTTGGCAGCGGCCTGCATCCACCGTGAACCCGGGGCTTTAACCAGGTCATCCGTCCATCTCGGTGGTGGACGTCCTACGTTGCGCTTGCCGATCCGCGGCCTCCACTCGAGAACTTTTCGGCTCCAACGGCCATCCGCCTATCATCATCAACCTATTAACAACCATCAATAATCATCTACCTATCTCAAATAAAATATCTACTTCTTTTTAATAATATTGCGGCATTAGCCTAGACCCTAAGCTACTCACGGGTTTAATTAAACATAGCCTGCGAAAGTAACGTATTTATATCAATTTTACTCTCTGTCTCTGCCAAGAATATTGTAGCTCAAGTAATTTGTTCCAACACAAAAATAGTAATTTATTTAGTCACACTTTCAGCCCGTATCTCGACATGTTATTTAGGAGCTTCCTGCGCGTTATTCAACGCACAACCTAAACGCAAACTAATTACATCCAACATAATCCTTAAAAGGTTTCTTGTTGCGTACTAAACCGTATTTAACGACTTTAAAACTATGAGCGCGAGTTTTTTGCCATAAAAAAGTTACAGCAACCTTTTTGAAACACCAAGCCGTTGCTTTGGTGCATAGGGTACTTATAACAGGAGATGGTAACGAATACTTTTCCCTCTGCTAAAAGATATGAAACGCAATACATAACTACAGTGTTCATAGGAGTTCGTTCAGTCGTAAGTTTTTCGCATTAAATTTTTTATGAGTTTGTAAAAGTTATATAAATAAATAATAAGAGAATATTGTATACAGTACAGTGAAGGAACATATTTTTTTTTAAAGTAGCGAAACTGATTCTTGAAAATATTATTAACACGAAAGTTTGTTTATCCTTCATGCTTCAAAGGCTAAATTGAGCTAGATAAAATTTGGCATATTGAAAGCTAATAATAACTAACATGGCTTTTTATTCCAAAATATTGAATACTTAGCTCTCACGGCGGGTAACAAGTAGTAGAGAAATGCACACGAACACCTTTCTAATTCTAATAACAATCAATAAATTAATTATGTAGTAGGAATGTAACACATTTTGTATGAGTATGCATATTTTTTTTTCCAAAAAAAAGCAGAAAAATTTGATAAAAAAGTAAACTAGGGACAACTCCTGTAACAAGTGCTCCATGCTTTGACCCGACGTTCGTCCTCGGGGAGGCCGAGTAAAAAACGTAAAACAACTACGGGTGTAATGGAAAACTTTATTTCTAGAAGTGTCAGAGTAAAGTGTTGAATAAGAAAACATAGGGCTTCGAGGGTTCCCTCCGTACCCAAAAATTTTAACGGAGCCCTACGATTTGACTCGTCCGTCTTTTTCTATATCCTATTGTTACAAGGTTTTAATAGCTCAACCTTTCAAGCTAAATTCTTCATATTTGCACTGTGTGTTTATATCATTCATCATTAAATCAAACCAAATCAATAAAATATTTACAAATGAGAAATTAAATTATTGTGAGATAATTTCTATAAAAAGGGTTTATACGTATAGAAAAATCATTTTTTTCGTCGTTTTTTTGCTCATTTATTGACAAAAAAAAGTTCATAAATATCATGTAAAAGATACCTAATGTTTTTTGAAGACAACTGAGCATGTAAATACACGACTGCCATTGCTAATACGATGTGACAGCTGCTGCATTTGCATGGTGTTGATAATTTGACCTCACGATGTATAGAATAGAAGAGATTTATTTGGTGTAAAAAAAGTTTATAAACTTAAAAATTACAAAATAACGTATAAATACGTGAAATATCAGTGTAATTTTTATTTTTATTTTACCTTAATCACTTGTGGTTCTTCTAACGCTACAGTATAATTATTTATAGCTGTTGCCCGCGACTTTGCCTGCAAATAATTCGTTTATCGCTAGCCCGTGAAAACTATGCAATTTTCCAGAATAAAAATTTTCATGTCCTTCCCACTTCCACTATCTCTATGTTAATTTTCATCTCAAGCAATTTAGCACTTTGGGCGTGTTAGTAACAGCAAATAGATAAAAATATTTTCGCACTCATAATACTTATTATAATAGATATTAAAGGTAATATTTAGAAAAAAAAAGCCATACGTTAGTACGAGTATAGATACCTATGGTATCTTTGCTTGAGAAATATCTCTGAATTATCATAAATATAAACTTTTAACTGGGCCCTTGTGTTAACTTTTCCTTACTCCAGAGAAGCATAACGACGGCAGGTAACTTCTTTATTTTTCCTCGGTGACTTTATTCCTTGAGAAAATGATAACAACTTTTAGTTTACAAGTGAGACTGAAATTTTCTTTGTTTGCCTTTGAAAGTTTTCATAATTTCTACTAAAAATAGTAAGTACTTACATACCCAGGGCTCACACTTATTTATATGAAACACTGTTGCGTTTCGAACTGCATATTTACTATTTATTTCTTTAGTCATGATATTTCAAAAATGATTTATTGAATCAAGCGTTACTTAGGGCCCGTTGTTTGATCAGTAGTTAAAGTTACTATAGTTAAATTTCCGTTGAAATGTGTTAACTATTGTTATTTTTGCCATACATTTTAACTATTAGTTAGTTTAACTAATGATCAAACAACAGGCCCTTAATGAACTAAAACAATTATTTTGCTCACCCGCGAATATATTGATAGCTACGTTTATAGCTAGCATATTGATAGCTCCAGACTGTAAGAACACAAACACACACACAACATTAGATGAAAAGCAAAAAAAAATTAATTAAACTGTGCCTTAAATATACCTAACCTAGTCCTTGTATTAATAAGCCTGTAAGTTACATACAGTGCAAATAAATAGAAATTCTTATAATAAATAAAGAGCTTAGTCTCTAGTTATGAGAAACAGATATAAACATCAAAAGGAATGCAAGAGAAGTTGTTGTAAGGACGACAGATTTATTCTAAATTTGTTGTCGCTCGAGTCACGTTTCAAGGATTTCAGGAACAGCTTTAAAAACGCTATTAGGTCGATCATTAAACTTTGAATGAGTGACATCTTTACGGGAACAAATTTAGCTTTACCACCAATAAAAACTAACTGTACCATTCCCAACCTTATCTTCAAAGAATCATGTCACTTTACAAAAGAGAGTACATTTCTGAAGGTGTAGAGAATATTGTTTTTGTAAGTTGTCGACTTGGCTGTCATAGTGGACTTTTTAGGTCATCATTTGCGTTTGATACATTTTAGGAAAAGCAAAGGATACAGTTTATGTTTATTATGAATTTGTATGTGTTTGAACGGCTGTTTGAAAGCGGGTGAAATAATGACTTGACAAATTGCCTCAACCCGCTCACTAGCGATTTTAATGTTCCGTAAATTTGTAGAGGGATTACAAGATGTTTGGATAAAAATAGAAAAGTTTGTTATAAGTTTGAGCCTACAAGCTGTGTGTTTTTGATATTTGAAGTGACTGTTAAAGATAATTTTATACTTATTTTTAGGTACAATAAACTTCAATCCCTTATAAATAGGTACTTAGTGTACAAAATATTGGGATGTTTGTCCTTTTCATTAGATAATGCTGTCCACTGACGTTAAATATTAACATAATCACGTCAAAATTCATCATTAGGTGTTCGCAAATACTTTGCACTATTATATATTAAATGATATTAAAAAAAGTTAAAAAAAAAGATTTTTTTTTTAAATTTACTTTATTTTCTAGCATGAACATACATATCTGCGCGACTACTGATTGCTCTAAGATTTCTTTGTCAAAAAGATACGTAGGTATTTAACTAAGCTTTAAAAATATAACGCAAACTGAGTATAATAATATATACAAATAAAAAGAAAAATTAAAAACTGGGTCACGTCTTGGTCACGTCTATCTAAATTTGAACTCTTAGGTTTCCAGTTTATCTTACAATTATCATTATGAAATATCTATAGAACTTAATTAGGCGCGTTTTTTTTAAAGACAGGAACGAGCTAAATCGATGGTTCGTTCCTAAAGCCCACAGATAGCAAATTTCGTTGAAATCATTATAGACGTTTCAGAAGTCCCTGATATGAATTAATAAAATATAAAAAATGGCTCGCTTAACATGTAACATTTTAATTTATGTTATAATCAACAACCTTACCAGGCACCGTTTTTATTTTTACAGCGATTACTCCTAGACTTATAATTTTTCAATAAACTTTTATTTGCTTATTACGTACAAGCGCAGTCTAAAATAAAGGTCTTATTTATAGATATGGCGTGTAGGAGATTAAGCTATAAAGTCAGAATCGTATGCTTCGGCGCGACGCTGAGCGCTGCGGGACGCGCCCCGGTGCGATGCATGCGGTCCTAATTAAAGGAACTAGCGACTTTACTTCAAAAAGTAGGTATATATAGGAACTAGCTTTTGCCCTCGGCTCCGCACTCGTGGTATTCGGTTTCTTCGGAAACTGTGCATTTTTCCGGGATAAAAAGTAGCCTATGTCACTCTCGGGACCATATTTTTTTTTATTAGACTGGAAGGCAAACGAGCAAGTGCGTAGCCTGGTGGTAAGAAATCACCACCGCCCATAACATCTGTAACGCCAGGGGTATTGCAGATGCATTGCCAACCTAGAGGCCTAGGATGGAATAATATACTATCTCAATGCCAAAAATCACGACGATCCGTTGCTCCCTTGCGGCGTGAAAGCGTAAAAAATAAACAAACAAATAAACTCACTTTTCCCTTTATAATAGTAAGGATTAGCAACTTAATCTATTGAGTAGGTACCTTAAAACGGGGTTACTTTAAAATGCAGGACCTACTTTGGAGTAACAGTTTTTACGCTATGTCCGAATTTTTTAGACCCTCTGTGGCAGTGAAATACCTAAGTAGGTACATTACCATAATTTTTTATGTACTACTTGCTCAATCTGGCTATGAATATTTGCGCTTTTATAACCATTTCAAATCTATCAAAGTAGCCCCAAAATATCCTAAAGTAACCTGGGTTTACGGTACTAGTTTTGTTTATTATGTGTATGGTTTTGTAAATTTATAATCGTCATTGTCTTTGCTCAAGAAACTCAAGAAACTCGAGAAGACCAAACTAGTTCAATTTCAAAGCCGCTTGCGCTTGTAGCATGCGCCAGTCACAAAGGTGTAAGTATTACCTACACATTTTACAACTATTAGAGACGGCATGTGGGTTTATTACTCGGCTCTAACCGGAACACATCACATGAAAGTCAACGTTATTCTTTTTTGACTGATGGGACATCGACTTTAAATGTAACTTTTGTAAATAATGTAAAGTAATTTTGCTAAAACTATTATTATTTTACTGATATACTTAGAAATCCATTAATATTGCATTTTTTTGCATTATTAATAATGATAGCAATATTTATCTTTTACTTCAATCCCTTAAACAAATTCTTATACCTATATACTCGTAAAAGAGTAACGCAAGTGAATGACTGACAGATTACACACAGTCTACACTGGAGCTAGAGACTTGAAATTTGACGTCCACGAAGTTTGAAAAATATAAACCGCAAGAAAGACAGACGGCGGGAAGCAACTTTGTTTTATACAATGCAAAAAAGAAAGAGAATAGATAAAAGAATAATATTTGACATTGACAGACAGAGAACGTAAAATTTGTTTTAAATTTAGCAAAACACATTCCTTGAACAAATTTTCCAAAACTTGTAATATAGATTAATAGGACAGAGATCGAATCAAATTTTGTTCTTCCAATGAAGAAAAACCAGGATATAAAGTAAGTGAAATATAATTTCATAGGCTAAAGCATAAATAATAAATACAACCTCAATTTTTCTTTCTCTAATTACTACTTTCCGTTTTATTAATAAAACACGATATAATGAGATATCAGGGGAAGGTAATTTTTATTTTACATTTTTAAACATGGGGAGCGAATGTTTGAATCACATCCCTTGAAAGAAAACATCATATTTTCAAATTGGTAAGAAACTATTTCTTGCTACAGAACTACAGCTCAAAGAAAGAAAGAAAAATTGTATATTTACGGCTGCAGCAGTACCACCACAAAACACTTAATTTAACTTAAGAAACCTTTGATAAAATTAATGACATTAAAGTTAGTAAATGGTCGACAATGTGTCTCTGCTCTACTTGCTTTACTGTACCTATGTAATGTCGTGTTAAAGAGTCATAGTATCTCATTGTATTGTGTGTATGTAGATAGAATATAATATTGTGTGTATGTATATGTAGATAGAACTAGAAAAAAAAATGTAACAAAAGATTTCACAATCCGAAACGCAGATGAAGATACCCGTAGCAGCACTACCGGCGAGGATTAGTATAGTGCAACCATTAACTTATACGACATAATAAGTATCCTCTAAATACTTATTTGAACGAAACCCTTTAACGACTTTATCTTTCGATATAATACTTAAGATCACATACGGTGTAGCGTATTAACGATATTCAATTTATGACTGTAAGGAATAGGTCGTCTCAAAATTATAAAGATTCCACAATTTATTGCTCACACTAACGCTCCGTAAGCCGCTTAGCGTCCAACAACTTATTAAGTGTGGGACTAAATACTGATATATTTTTCCGTTTACCGTCTTCGCATGCTAAGGATATATTCTTGTGTGGCTATATAGCTTTACATAAATAAATACAGCGTTTGTCACGCCTACATGAGGAAACTGGAAAGTTTTACTATCTTGCTAAAGCAATATGTTTATTTTAATACTGTAGATAGGTTAAAAATCCATATTAATATTATAAATGCGAAAGCGTGTTTGTGTTTTTATCCGTATTTCACGCCGTAACGGCCCGAGAGTGACATAGGCTACTTAGTATCCCGGAAAAATGCACAGTTCCCAAGGGAACAGCACGCGATTACCGAATACCATGCGGGCGGACCCGCGGGCAAAAGCTAGTAATAATAAACGAGAGATCCACATGGAATAAAGTATTTATTAACTAGTTTTGATTTCCTAATAATACCATAATCATTATCATTCGTTGGTGGTTACTGCGAGGAACAAGGGGGGAGGAAGTACGACGCGCTATATTATGAAATCAAAAACTTCTCGCGATTTTTACTATACTGTTCACCCGCCTTGCTAGAGGCGCTTGATTGACTTCTGCTGGTAAGCAGTTGCAACTCCAAAACTTTACAGCACCGGTGGCCATTAAATCTACGAATCGAGAAATATGGCTCTTACGTCAAAGTGGTTGTTTTAAGCTCTCTTATCGCTGTGATTATTTTTATCATAACTTACATCTACCTTCCAAGTCAATCTAATTAGGTAGCAGGACCATCCACTTGCCTTGAAAGCAAAATGGTTAACTCAGAACGACAAATTGAAGAAGCTATAGATTTATCTCAAATATCTTTCATTGTTAGAAGATTGATATTGAGCCACGATGATCGCATAAACAAATGATAGAGACAATGCGGTCAACGACCCGAACTGTCAGATAAAGCGCTCATATCTAACGTTCAACAATAGTAACCTATCCGTTGAATAATAACTCATTGTCTTACTTTTTGTTCAACTAATCACTTTATTGTTTCACTCTTATAATCAATTATTCGATTAGATTTCAAATAAATGACGGCATCGGTCCTATCAAATATCCAACGTCATTCATTACACGCGTTCAGATTTATGCCCGAACTTGATCGGCGGTCCTTTTTGTTTATAACCTTTTTCGTTTATTTCGAATACTGTCATGGCTTAAGCTGCACAGATAATTTAATATCATCGTCTTTAACATTCTTGTACAACATTAACATGTATCAAGTGCGTTTAATTATTTATAATGTTAATCAGAATGAATTATGTTAACAATGAAATAAATGATGTGCGGTCGCTTAATTCATTTAAATCATGACAAGGGAGGTCACCCGAGGTCGGGTTCACAACTTTTTGTGACCCAATTTAGGCCACCCCAATACCAATATTTGATACTGACCGTGTTTACAATCTTTACGCTCATTAAACGCCAATTCTGAAACGATTAAGTCGTAACACGTTTAAGAGTAGGTTGTGTGCACCAATTAAAATTTATTCTCGAAAGATCTCTCACGCCGCGGGTCAGATAACATCTCCGTGATAGAGAATTATAGTACGTGTTTTATAATGACTTCTAATGCCATTTCTTAATTCAACGAAAGATTTGGCCGCGATAACGTCCGCTGAGTAAAAGTTTAGATTATTTTGTTTGCGTTCAAATATGATTGATGGCGGCCGCTTAGCGGCGTCAAAAATAAACAAAATAATAGTTGGAATTTTTTTTAAACTTCTTAATTCATAATATTTTGATAGAGACTTACATAAACAATTTGTTTTTCTAACACCATTGTTATGTTGTTAAAACAAGGTATAATATAATAAGGCACCTGTTTAATAGCAAAATTATAATGATCCTTAAATGACTAACACATTATTATTATTATTTTATTAACTTTAGGTATGTTATTAATGTTTATGGCTATTTCCCCGAAACAATGCCGAGCTAAAGTCTATTTAAGACGTGAGTTATCCATTACAATACAGTTTGATATGAGTGAGTCTCACGGTATTTTTACGTTCAAAACTTTGTTTCTAGGTATTTTCAAAAAATATTTCTCACTTTAAAGGAGAAGACTCGAAGATTTTTTGCAGTTTATTAGATTAGATTAGATTAATTATATTATCTTTTGATAAAAAATATTATAAACACTTGTCAGTTAATGAAAAGAAATTCACAAAAAGATCGTCAAATGTACATAGGTATACAAAAAATAAGTCATATTGCAATAAATTGTCAGCCAATAATAAAAAATAGAATTTACAATGTCAAATTAGAGTTCAGTTCAATAATAATTATTTAAAACAAAGCAAGAATATAAATCTATGTTGGCATAAGTAGAAGACTTAGCTTAACCCCTCTACGTTGAATTAATACAATACCATGTGCACTAAACTGTAAAGCCTGGACCAAATACAAGTATTTACGGATACAACTGTGGCCTAGGCTTGCGCTGTACATACCGTGTTAAATGCCACAACTGGACAATTTAACTGCACGCCGTAACCAACAAACACAGAGCGTAGTTTAATCTGCATAAACGCACTGGGCACGTTTTGTACCTAAATTTATCGGTTCTGTATCTCACCCCTTACCGATAACAAAGCAAATTGTCTTGATAGAACAGTTAAATAAGACCTCAGCTTATATCCGGTCTATATAGGTCTCACTACTGGGCTCAGGTCTTAGAATGAAAGGGCTTGGGTTGTAGCTCCCACGCAGGCCCTGGGCGGATTGGGAACTTTACATATACCATTGAACTGCTACGCAGGTATGTTCTCATAAATCACGGTAAATTTAAAATGTAATTTTGCACATAGGTGTGATAAACTGAAAAGTACGAACTTTGGCTAAAATCTATAGCCCCTTTGCTTAAGAGGCTAATGAGTCAAATGACTAGGCTAATACTTAGTTATACTTATTACTCAATTGTAGTTTATATACTGAGCGGCAAAAAATCTAACCCTCTAATGTATGCAGTAATAGGTAATTTTTGTATGTGCCTAGAGTGGGCCAAATTTTGTGCCGCTAAGTATATATTTATCTTTATGTCTTCGTTTTCTAGTTACCAAAGGATCAATCGAATTAACAAAATTTATTTAAAAAAATGAAGAAACAAAAGAAAAATTTCAAACAATTTTTGATAAACTTATTTAATTTAATCGACATCCCAACACTAAGTTGGGCTATGTGGGAATTTTATATATGTAATATATCTAATTGTAACATGTTTTTGAGAAAAGCGAATAAATATTTCTATTTTTCTATTAAAACGACCGTAAAACAGCCGGAAATAATCACAATATGTCTGTAACAAAAAAGTAGCAAAATAATCTCATAGTACAGTCACGTACGGTGTCCTCCGGGCAGGGATCGGAAGTCGCTCCGTATAACTAAACCAATCAGCTGCCCATTGTCTCATGCTTGTCATGTAGACTGTCTACGTTTTTCGTCTACACGTAATTCGGGGTAGCGTTAGGAAGAACCCTTTAATCAAGGTAAAGCTAGCTGAAATATAAAATAATGTACTGGGTCAATTTTAATTTTACAGATTTTTTTTTTTTTGTGTGAAAGACATTCGTCAACATTCCGGTTCTGAAAGCTTAAGTTCGTTATAACGACTAAATGTGAAAAAAAAAAAACAAGTGATTACATGCCAATATAAATAAGTTATGTTAAAAACATAATATGAAATAATTTTATTTTGCTCACTGTAGTTTCGTTCAAACAAATAATTTTGTATCAAATTACAAGTCAACGCGATCACTATAGAAATATCAACCTAATTAAAAAGTGTTTTATAAGACACTAACTTTATGGCAGTGTTTTTAATTTCAAATTATAAAAAATGTCATCTATGGTTTAATTTTTAATAATCCAGCGGAATGTGTGCAATATCTTCACGCATCTAAAAATAATATCCTTTAATCTGTTTACACACCTAAAATCCTCAGTAGTATTTAGTTTGTTCCAACACAGTGTCTCATCCCACAGAATACCTTTCCTCGCATTACAAGCCTGATCATTTGCCTCACCTAGATATTATGCGTATTCACGTATAAATTATACGGCCCAAAACCCTGTATAATAAACGACTTTCAGACGTGATAGAAGGTAAACTAGCCTTATTGGGCCCCTTGGGGTTAGTCTCTTGCCTTGTTTGTTGAATTTAATATGGCAAACAGTGACAAGCAAAATATTGTTTTTCTTACTACACTATTTCCTATTGTTACTAAATTTATAAATATTTGCAAACAAACAAATGAAAGTCTTTTGTTTTGTTTACCTCTCAGTTCCGTTTAATATTCATTCACGGTACATTAAATCGACTATACTTACTCAACTAGTGAGGTGTCATCACACGTAAAAACTATTATATTAACATACCGGCTAATAGAACAAATCATAATAAACCTTTCGCATAAATTCAGTGACAACCATTCAGCATAACAACTTATAGTGATTAATGTACATAATGGAATAAAGCCATTTCGTACAGTAATCGAAATACATATTATCATTTGATACAATAATGATCAGGAGGGATAAAATCATTTTTTTGTATAATTGGACCGTATCTAAAACTTAAAAAATAAGGGTTGTAGTTTCTGTTCATGTTGCTTGCAATAGGAAACTCCTTCCATAACTACAAACATCAGGTTACACAAAACATATTTTCAGGTGATAAAATCTTTCAACATGTTAAGTTCCATTACAATCTATTAGAAAAAAATAGCAAACAAACCACAATAATTTAGCCTAGAATTCCCTGGTCTTGTTCAAAACATCACGAGTCACATCGATAATGGCCAACGACAGTTCTGTTGACGCAAACATAGTGGAAAATATAGCGTCATTAAACCACCCAGAATGCTCTAACGTAACCGTTTTATGACAAACTGCGCTTTTAGGGTATGTTTATGGAAATGTCAGTGGAGATTTTTATCGAAGCACAATTGCCTTGCTGAGTTTTGATGTTGTGTTGTGGCGGGATAGGAATTTCATCGTTGCTATAATGGACTATACTTGGTAATTTATGCTTGACTGTTTTTTTTTTATAAGAAATAGGCTTACATTTGGCTTCAATCTCGCTTGATGGAAGGCGAAGATGAGGCCTAAGATGGTACACGTTTGCCTAGAAGATGTCTGTTCACTTTGACCTTAAAGTGTTGCTAACACGCGCACTTAAGTAAATATACGAAAAATTAATAAAAAAATCAAAACCCAAAATAAGTCTACTTAAATTAAAAAAAGAAAGAAAGAAAATAATTTATTTATAACAGCAGTGACACATTACACAGCTTAGAAAAATACATAAGTATTTTTGCCCTTATATAAAGGTGTCGGCTTAGTATATCGCTGGTTGAAAGCCAGCGCTGGTCTTCCGCCGGGCCACAGACGACCAGAATCTGTTACATTAAAGTTCAATAATCGGGACCCAGTCAATTGAACAGCTCTCAAATTCTCGGTAATGGGTCTGGACTGGACTTAAAGTTATTTGACAGAGTTCTAGAGTAGTAGACTTATCTTTCTTTTTCTTTTTTTTTATTCAGTTTTTTATTTACCCAACGAACACTACGGCTCGAAATAATATTTTATAGAAATCCTAAACTAAAATGCCTACGTACCTCATTTACTTTTTTATTTTTAATTTTATATTATTTAACCACCTGCGGCGAAAAATGTAAGAAACATTCACACTCCGACATTACTTTTACGCATCCCTATGCTTTGATTGCGTTAGGCAACCCCTGAGTGCTTAAATCGTCATTAACACACCGTGAATATAAGTTTAAAATGCAGTATGAATTTAAAATTCCAAATCTCACGTATACAACCTGCAACTGAATTGAAAATATCGATAAACAACGGCCAACAAATAGTGCTATTTTCCCCAGGGAGTTTACCTAAGTGCCGACCCGTTCATTCCTTCTAAACATTGGTTACATTTAGAATGTGCTACTGCTAGGTTTATCTCCCATATATTACGAGTATGTATGACCTTTATTTATTTATTTATTTGCATATCATCAAAATGACAGTAATAATACGATAGGCCCTGAAAGGGAATTGCAATGGCAAATAACAAATTCTTAACCTAAAAATATTAGCGTATAAACAACATACAGTATTATATTTAACTCAATTTAAAGTAACTTTATTGTTCTCATTTTTATGTCACAGCTATTGATGATAATTATATTAATATTTTTTTAATTCATTCATAACATCATAACTATTTTATACTCATATTTAGTAACATTATTTCCACCTTCCCATGCTTTTGGCTATGGTAAACAACGCAGTTATTTTTTTATTGAAATAAGATTTATAAGCCTGATTATGTATTAAAAGTGTACATTTTGATTACAACCTTTTTGCTTCTTGGTCTTCTGAACTACAAATTAGTTCCAAATTTCAAGTCTATCTGATTACTAAAAGTAGATGAAATCTGATTAGCTTGACTTTAAGCCAACTTATATATTGCTTATAGATACAGCAACTTAGATCATAGACCAATGGTCAGGTTCAAGTTAAGCTTGTTTTCAAAGCTCAGTTAAAATTACTTTTCAATAATTATTATTTTACTTTTGTTGCAATTATTATTATACGTTAGTTGACGACCAGATGGCCTAGTGGTTAGGGAACCTGACTACGAAGTTTGAGGTCCCGGGTTCAATTACCGTTCGGGGCAGATATCGTTTGTTCTCGGGTCTTGGGTGTTTAATAAGTATTTAATTATGTATTTATCTATAATTATATTTATCCGTTGCTTAGCACCCATAACACAAGCTTTACTAAGCTTACTTTGGGACTAGGTCAATTTGTGTGAACTGTCCCGTGATATTTATTTAATTTTGTGGAATTTGATTATAAAAGTTGATAATAATTTACTTGAATGTTAAGCTATCGTAAATTTAAGTGGACGATGGTAACGTAATTTTACTGACAGAATTAATTAAAATTCGAAATTTGAATCAGAAACCAATTACATCGGTTGTTCAGAGGCCAGTGACAAGTTTCTAAAAGACAGTACAATTACACAAACCGTCAATCAATAGACCGAATGTTTTTTCTTCTTTTTAACACGGTTGTAAATTTGTCGACCAATTCACACCGTTATACGTGGACGGTAAGTGTCAAATGGCTCATTTTACACATCAACACCTATTTGTCGAACAATTTACTGGAGTGTGAACAGAAGTGTTGTGACTTGTGACACTTTACACGCTGACCAGTCTACTGTTTCAAATATCCAAACCGTTACGTTATCAAAATTTAACTTACACTTTTTTATTCATTACCTATTATTTATAATATTAGAAGACTTGATTTAGGTACTTCGCATTTGACATAAAGAATATTTTTGAATAATAAATGTTCACCGCTCCTCAAGCATAGATGCCACTTTCTTCAATTCAAATTGTTTACTTAGACGATTAAGTAAGCACAGGTTTATAAAAATAAAATCGCGAGTTGTAAAAGCCTCCAAGCCACTTGCAGCGAGTGTGGCCACATTTTGGCTCATATCGACTAGCGGCCCGTGCGGCATCTAAATTTGTACCATTCCGAAATACGCTTACTCCGACACATTATCCCATTTTATGACCTATAAAAGTCAGTCGGAACATGCTACATTTGTGGCGCAGCCCTTATTTTCAGAACCTAATACACCATTCGCTTTATTGGCTTCCTATCCTTATATTTTATAGCGCAAGCTATGCATAGATTTTTTCTGGACGATTTGTGTATTTTACCGCTTTCCGATAAAACCGGTGTTTATTGTAGGACTTTTATTAGGGACGCGTGACGATTTTGCTAATACTTCGTTTTTATTATAATTCGTAAAACGTTAGCGCCGGTAAAAAAATTATATTTGTACGTGACGATCAATGGTTTATTGTAGCTCGTTTAGATTTACACTTAAATATTTAAGCATACTCACTAAGCCGTGTGCCATATATTATAAAGCTTTGTGTCGATTATATATATATATTTTGCTGCTAAGCCGTTTCATATCTTTTTACAAAACTTGGTCTAAAAGAACCATTTTAGATGAAAACAACATTTTCAAGTCGACGCTCTTAAATTTTTAATTACATATCCCAAATAAAATTTGCTTTATACTTGAAATACGAATATTAATTATTTAAAGCCTGATTAAGATTTGTTCTAGCACTTGCTAGGTAGCCCTATAACTCATCTCCATGCGCAATTTATAGAGCATATTTCTCTTGAGAGGCGACCGGATTTCAGCGAACATGAAACAAGATTATTCACCTGTAATAAATCACTTTACAATACAGGGAAAATTACAGTAGATCTTGTACGAAGTAAGCACACAGTAGACACAAAGCAGGGTAAGTAGTGAAACATTTAATTAAATTTTAGTTTTATTTTCAAGTTTTTTTTTTGTTTTCTTGTTTGTTCTGTTTTTAATCAAAGTTTGGTCTGTATTTGCTATTTCATAAATATATATTTATATATAAAGGATTTTTAATTAAACAAAACACAGTGCAAATCAAAATAATCGTAAGTTAAACTACATACAAACTAAACTTATAAATAAAAAAATTGCCCAAAATCGCTGCCAGGTGGTAAGGTTCCCAGAAGGCTGGCAGCATTACCACGCGGTATGGCAATGCTTATTCTTTGTGCTAAGAAAAAGCCAGTCTTCTGTTCATCCGAAGCCGCAATAATTTGGACGACAGTAATTTAAGAATATCCCACTCAAACCCCAGTTACAATTGATTATCTCGATCAACCTTGTCAGAGAAAAGTTTTACAATGATCTGATGCTTAACACATTTGGAACAATGATTATTTATCTTGACTAAAAACTTAGTAGGTAATCTGGAATTACATATTATTATTTTAAGAACAATCGGCCGGGGCCGTATATTTGTATGAATAATGCGAATATTTTTTGTCGGGTCTTGGACGTCTAATGCGTATTTAAGTATGTATTTATCTATAAGTAAGTTTATGGTTGCCTAGTATCCATAAAATATGCCTTGCTTACTATGGGACTAGGTCAAATTTGTCTCAATTGTCCTATGATATTTATTATTATCATATTTAATTTATCTAATGATACATCGAATCAACGGAAAGTTGAGACATCAAAGATTGATATTGTACGCAATTCTTTTATCACTATAATATTTTTAGTGAGTCTACTGTAGCTTGATCATTTATGTTCCTAAGTAGATCTGCCATCTGTTTACGTCCATGCGCACTTTGTAATTTAATTATCACTTTTTACAACAAAATTCCTTTGAAGCAACAAAAATCCTGTTACGGACTTCATTCATTAAATTATGTACAAAGCTTGACGTTTAATCATTCTGCAGTCGAGTTGTTGCGAGTTTGAATTGGAAGCGAAGGGAATGTTCGATCGGATTAACTTGCGTAAAATTAAAATTGGTTTCTTCTATAATAATAAGTATACTAATCTAAGACCGCATTAATTCGAGAGAATATGAACTGAGGACTTAAAGTACTTACCCTAAGGTATACTTTCACGTTTTATTTCAAACGAACCTAAATATAACGTTAAAATTATCTTAATTTTTGCAATTCTTGCGTTGAGTCTACTATTTATGTTGTCTTACTTTACAACGTGATTGATTTAGACCGACCACCTACGTCAAGGCGTATTGTCCTTGATAAAAATGTGCCCTACATGTGTCATGCGTGGAACTCCCGTTCTACGTGTTATAATTTAGGTACCTAATGATAAGAGTCTTCAAAGACGCGCTTTATATTATTATTTACTCTGTAAGCTTTTCGACAATTTTTATGAACTTTTTTGATTGATTTAAATAAATTTATAGTTGGTTTTTAAATTTTGCTGCACAAACCTGCGAAGCAATTCAATGGTGCGTGTGTTCCCAATCCGCACTGGGCCCGCTTGGGAAGTATGGCCCAAGCCCTCTTGTTCTGAGAGGAGGCCTGTGCCCAGCAGTGGGACGTATATAGGCTGGGATGATAAGTTTTAACGATTTTAACATTAAAATACAGGAAATTTTTCCTCCAGGAACCAACGTATTAGCAAAATCATAAAATTTTGTGTACAGTCCGGTGGAACCTTATCATAATTAATTTCACTATGATTTCTTTGACAATTTGTACGGGATGTTAACATGACAAAGCACAAAGTAGCAGAAAGTACGAGATTCAGTTTACATTTGCGTGTAAAGTTTTTTTTTCTGGACACTAACTAAGTCATCTTAACCCTTTAATACGCTGCGTGGGAATGCAAAAACTAAACTCCCTTCTGACGTGATTCATTCACGAATATCCTGCACGCAAGGCAACCACACAAGCGCACTACCTGCCAATAGAACATGTGGCCCTCAGGCTTTTGTTGTGCCTGAACGACCTTTAGTGCTTTGGCTTCCTCTAACACAGCCATAGTCGACTTTTATGTGCAACACAACTTGGCAAAATTATTTTAAATATCTTTTAATTAATCACAGGAGACATAACCCCTAAAATTGTACACGTTAAATTGAAAAACATTCTAAAAATATAAAAAATAAAAAGCATTACATATAATTGTAATATTTTTAGTGACCCCGTCCAAAATTCTAGCCTGTTAAAACGGCAACCAATTTCAGCCCAATTTTACCAGTAGAAATAAGGTGATTATTTTAATTTCTTTAACCCTTCTTCAGGCTCCAACAGCATGATACATCAAAATCAATAATCGATATTGTTTACCTAAAAAGTATTTTCGTTTTATTAAAAAAAAAACATTTGACTTTGTATCAATTATTAAAAAAAACTAGCTTGAATTTTTTGTATTGTTGATAAATACACTGTTACCAAAATATGGTAAAATAGATACATATCCATTTTCGTTTATTATTAATGTACGAGTTAACATAGTAAATAAATTAAACCATTCTTATCTCGTTTAATATTGCCGGTAACTTGAAACAAACTTGCTTATTTTATCCGAAATTTCTTTTAATATCTTACAAATCCATAATTATAAACTTGAACACAGGATTTTGTTACAGCACTCTTAATGAGAGCAATTTCTAAAAGCCTTCGTGGTAATTGCTTTTGTACGAATTTTCAGACATCGTTACTGAGCTCGTTAGAAGAATTAGTAGTTAGTATAACTGTGCCGGTCTTTGATGTTGAATATAGAACATCTGTGGCACATAGTTCATTTTTTAATTACGATTTTTTTTAATATATAAAGCCGCCTAGAACCTTTGACTTCCATGTGATAAAAATTTTGGTAATTTTTGGCTAGAATAAATTTTGTATTGGAGGAAGATACAAAAATAGGCACAAAAATGGCAAAAACCTTAAAACTGGAAAGTATTTAGGTAAAGGATAAAGAGAGGATATAATCTATTTTATTTAAGTAATAGTAATTGTAATCCGTGTTGATTTAACAGCATCCTTCCCCAATTTACAAATAATGTTTTCAAGATGAATGACATTCTATATTTAACGGTATAGGCTGGGCTTTAATGAATTTACCACAAAACAATATTTATTTTTATATTTTGACAGTGGTACTAAGTTACTTTTTTACCCGACTGCGAAGAATGAGGGTTATTTCACATGGTACTAAGGAATTTTGTAATTAGATGTAGTTGTTTTTTAATTTAATTTCGCTACTGCATATAAGCTCAACCTGAGCTCCTAAGCAAATTAAAAATAAAAGCTACCCCTGGGACGTCTGAAAATTAACAACAGAGATTTAATCTAACTAAAGTGAAAATTTCATCAAAAACGTTGTACGTATCTCAACTTGTTTTTGGGGTTTGTTGTTGATTTATTTTAAGTCCCTACTTTGTAGAGGTCGTCCAGCAATCTTCATTAATTTCGCTTAGTTTTTGTAAAAAAAAGAACTAGACTGGATTCTAGTTTGATTTATAAGTTTATTCTAAATCATAAATTGCAATAAATATACTCGGCGCCCCAGTGGCATAAAATTTGGCCCTCTCTACATACACAATTTCCTATTACTGTATAATTTGAGGGCCAGATTTTTTGCCGCTCAGTATATATTTTTGTAATTAATTTGAAAATGCATGAGTAAAATAAAATATCTTGCTTGCGAAACACAAAATTTAATGCCGTTTTGAACATTATTTTTTTGAAAGATTTAGTGACCTGAATTCTGGATCCTATCCTGAGATCTGAGATGCTGAGGCTGGGCTTGAAGTTTGCTAAACTAGCGTTTAGATGTCGCTTAAAAATAAAATTTCTTGCAGTCTGTGGTACTCGTGGCATGGCTGTCAGATGCACTTGCGTTGCGACGCGACAAAGTTATTATGAAGCAGGCACTAATAAATGAAAAATACTAAATTTTTGTTTTAGTTTATATTAGGTATATTTACCTATTTATTATAAATCTCAAGTTTGTATTATTTACTTGTGTGAGATTCAACTTAAATTCACAGTTACAAGGATACGGTTAGAAAAAAAATCGACACTAGACAGTCCAAGATCCGTATACAGATTATGATTGTTTTTCTGAAAAAAATATATATTTATTACTTAAATAAATTATACGGTTTGTGTACCCGTGGGTTAGAAAATAAAAAATATAAAATACATTTATTCTCAACACAAGATACAACAATAGTATTAAGTAGACTGAGTACAAATAGACAACACGAAGGATAGTATGTCATTGCGGTTTTGAATCGGACACTGCTTCAGCATAATGTTGAAGCGTTAAAGAACAATAATCAATTAAGGCAGGCAGTCGCAGGCAAACTAATTTGCCAAATGCGCTTTAGTTTAAACTTCAAATAGCCTTGTTTGTTTAACTCTTCAAACGCACTTCCCTCAATTTCCTCATCATCAAAAAATGGCATCGTTGCAGCTGAGCTGAGGTCTGAAAGCGCATTAATTACAATTAAAAATTCAACCTGTTATTACTCATTCGGCTTAAGTAGTATTCGGTGTAGTTAATTTGGTGGGTGAAAGAGAAAAATCGGGTGCCCCCGGGTTTTAAACAAGGTTTAATTTGTTCCATTAATAAAGATGATGAAGACACACGACCATTTTCTGTTGCTAAATTTGGCTGTGCATACTAATGTGGGTTTTTGCCACTCCTTTTCAACAACTGGTTACGGGAAATATTTTGATGACAATCTGTCGGATGAATTGACATTGTGGGTAGATAAATGCTTCTTGCTCTTTTTGAGTTGTTTTTGATTTCTATTAGGACCAATAATGTGCTTACTAAAATGGATTATTTGTAAGAACTCATGTAAACGTCATATTTTTTTATGAGCACAGCACAAGTTGCCTTAGCTCGCATTGCCCATCTCTAATTGCCCTCTTTTGTAAGACAATAATTTACTCAATGTTTGCAGCATATTTCCATCCAATAAGGCCATACGAAATGATGCTATTATAAAGTAAGCATACTTGGAACCACACAATCTGTCTCTAAAATTAGAACATTACAAAGAATGTATTTTTAAACGGAATTATGACCTTTTTTCTGATCGCTCCAAAATTGAACGCTTTGTCGTATTCTAGGAATTAATAACAAAGCTCACTTTATTAATTAATGCGAGTATAAAATTCCGTTTCAGTGGGTAGCAAGAACGTCAAGGTCATCTATTATTAACCGTAAAGACCTATTTCTGTTAAGGCCCTCCGAACGCCCACGTTTTTTAAATACACCTGAGTATTTCCTTGTACTGATCATTTGCTAGCTTTTACTTGCGGCTTCGCTCGCATGAGCCATTTATATTTCAACTGAAATTTCGGTATTATACTATAAATGCCCATGGCAGTTTTCAAACATCAAATATCACAGGAAACTTGACACCAGTTGACCAAGTCCCAAAGTAAGCAAAACTTGCATTATGGATACCCAGGTACCTAATGGATAAATATGCTTAAATAAATAGATACAAATACTTAAATACATTAGAAAAGAAAGTCTCGAGAAAAAACATTGGTATTTCTCATACAAACATCTGCTCTGCCCGGAAAAGAATTCAGGATCCCAAGCTCAGTCAGGCTCTCTAAGCACTGGGCTCTGGCGTCAAAATTTCATCGCAAAATACGTAAAAAGAATAATACTGCTGGTGCATTGCAGCCTTCGCAATAATCGGTAGACTTGTCTTTTAAAGGTACCCGTGTCGTAGTTTGTTTGAAATATATTAACTGTCAGCACCTCTCAAATTTCCTACGCACCGTCTCTGCAGTCTTGCTTTGAAACATCGTTTAGAAACGTATCAGACATAGAATATAACGCGACACGGATTCATCGTCATCATCATCATCAGCCGGAAGACGTCCACTGCTGAACAAAGGCCTCCCCTTTAGAAAGTTACATAACGATAACTTGCCACCTGGTGGGAGGCCTGCTAACGTTTCGTCTTCCAGTTGATTGACATGGATCACAACATGTCAATGGAGAGACTTCCTATAAATAAACGTATCGGCACCATTTTTTGACGCTCCATGCATGGCACGCAACGGTGATGGTTGCTTAAGAAACATACTAGTGGGTATAGTCTCATACCTTACACAGAATATATTTTTGCCTGACACGTTCCTATTACGGTCATGGTATGATACGGTGTAAAGGGTAGAGAACATTACACATGCAACGAAATATAACAGGTGACAGTTAGAAAAACTAACAGTAGCTTTAAATTTCCAAAATGTTCACCTGTATCATTTAGGGTTGTCGCTGTGTGTGGCGCCCGCAGTATCCCATTGAGATCACAATCTTGCGATGCAACTTCAGCAGGTGCTTACGCTTGGGATCCGTGTCTAACAAAGTTGATTGATCTGATTTGTCATTTAGCTAATGTGGTACGGAAAGAAAGAATAATAAAAAATACACTTAATCTTAATGCATACCCGATTGAAATGAGACTTAGGACCTGTTTCACCACTTTTCGACTAACTTTAAGTGTCAGATAAAAGTAATGCCATCTTTGTTTTGTCGGACAAAACAAACAGAGACGGTATCAATGAAAGTTACTTAAATCACTCGCCGTCACTTAAAATTAGTCGACAAGTGGTGAAACAGGCCCTTAAGGTACCAGACAAAATAAATGTCTTAAACAGGACAGCGCACTAGATATAAACCCCCTTGCAAAAAAAAGGGGCACCTTTGGTTTTTGTATTTTATGTGCATGAAAGCTTCAATGCCTAAAAATCTGAAAAACCATAGGTACCAGTTTTTTTTGCAAGGGGTTTTGTGTAAAAAGGCACGAGTATCTATTGTTTTCTTGAAGTGATACTGTGTCGATTTTTTTAAGAAGTACTTTCTGATGATTGAAAAATGTTTCATCACAATACTTATAAACGGCAAAATTGTCGTTCGTTGGCTTGTCGACATGTTGTTCTTAAAACTGTGCCATATTTTCGGACAACTATTCTTAGCAAGACGCAACGCGCTCGCCCGCCCTAAACAATTCCCAACGACCTTACTAATAATGAGCTAAAATAAATTCCTAGTTTAACGACAAAACAAACATGGCTGCTATTAGTTATTTTATACCGTCGACTTACTAAAACTCTATTGGGCCAGCTTATCTACTAAAGGCATAATAAACTTTAAGCACACCGCAGTGTTCCATTCTTCTGGAAATTGATAGACATGGAGTTATCATTTGACAGCGTGCGTGCCGTTTTGTTTTGTCACGCAACGGTGTGCCCGTGCCGTGCCCAAATCGACAAAGATTAAAAATGTTTTAGAGAAGAGGGGTTAACTTAATGCAGGAACATAGGTTATTCTCGTCGAAAATACAGCTGTCTCTAATACAAGAATGAGTCTTTCATCATTATCAAACAAAAAAATTCCACTACTGGACATAGACTTCCACCAAAGAAAGTCACAGTGACCGGCTTAGTGCCGCCCTGTCTTAATAGACTTCACCAGCCTTCACAGAAAAGTATGATAAATTGAGTTTATAAACATCTGAATATCATTACAAAAAAAAAATCCCCTTTTAATCCTAGTATTACCACCAATTTGTTCTACCGGTGGTACCAAAAGAAATCGTCTTTTCTCGCGAGACCACTGAATAATAATTGTTGCTCTACTATACCAATAAGACTAGGCAAATAATCTTATGAAATAAATATATATACATGCGCACGCTCACATGGATAACTAAGTGATTACCTGTTCTTATGTTCCTTTTGAGGTACAGTTCCCTAAACAATAATGTTACAAAATCCTCACAACACTCGTAAGGGTTGATTTACATTTAAATACTCTTTGACACAATACCGTAGTGTTTTACGCCCTATCTGTCAACGTGTCGTAGGGAATAAACTTGGCTGCTACACGTCACCAGGGCAAAGACCCTGCGTTTTGGGTTCAGTGTAAATTGAACCCTTTTTCACAGCCTATTTACACTTAAGGACACGCTATTAGCGACTGGTTTTTTAAGTAATAGGTACTTAACTAATAGAGTAAAACTTATGGGGGTAAGATTTACTAAATTCTTTTTTGATATTTGTAGACTGAGGGCTTATTTTACCATTCACTGATATATTTTATGCGGATAAAATAGACGGAGGTGGTCTTAGAAATATCTTTCACATAAAATGTATCAATAAATAAATAAAAATAAAATAAAAGAATATTTATTCACAAAGCCAAAAATGTAACATAACAAAATACGATGAAAAAACAGATAAAACATACCTAATTTGTGAAGAGGTAAAGGACTCAGCAAAGCTGCTGGTTTTCAGTCCTCACCTTGAGTGATAAGTGGATGAAACAGGCTTATGGCTTCTTTGTGTCAACATTATTTAAGGTCAAAGTTAATAGACTCCTTCTAGGCAAACTTGTACCATCTTAGGCCTCATCTTCGCCTTCCATCAAGCGAGATTGAGGCCAAACGTAAGCCTATTTTTTTTTTTTTAAATATAGTTATTGTAATAAATTCAATTTAGAGTAGTAAAATATGCTTACTGAATTCCAAAGAGGATTTTATGATTAATTTGTCAACTGTTGGTAGTAATACAAGCATTGATACAGTAGTCGTCATCTAATGCAATAAATATTTATGCCCCTTCTCCAACAATCACATTTAAGTACGATGCAAGTACATTCACACATCTACAATCCCCTGGTGTTGCAGGTGTTTATGGGCTGTGCTGATCTCTCACCATCAGGAGACCCACTTGCTCGTTTGCCATCCAGTGAAATAAAAAAAAAACATTCAGCAAAATATACAATCAGTTAAAATGTCTTATATAGCTTCAACATTACACACGTCATTATTACTTATTGACAGAACCCAATGCAACATGAGGATAATCAGAGCAATGTTTTATTTTCTAGACTGTCACCCCTTTTGGAAATAAAAACACTTTTATGGGTTAGTATTCCATTTACAGTATTTTAAACTACGTTTTTACGGCATTATTATCTCGCGTGAGATGTTGGCTGGGAGGATATATTTTGCCCGTAACGGCCGAGAATGCGATATCGGTGCCGTAGTTAAAAAATTTTGAGGTAATAACGTGTTTTTGCTTTCACAGCTTTTGGTGACTTGTATGGGAATAGAATAGCATTTGTTTGAAATGTGAAAGAAAGAAAAAACGAGAAAGATTTATTTTGGTTCCATTAGTACCACTACCTTACAGTAATAAACTGAAGGGTTGTTTCACAGTTCATTGATTAGTGTTAATTGACGGTTAAATGTAATGCCGGCTCTATTTGTTGTTTTTTAATAGACAGAGACGGCACACATTTAACTGCCAGTTAATACTAATCAATGGATGGTGAAACAGCCCCTAAAACTAACAGTAAAACTAGTCTTATTTTAACCTCCAAGTTTCTGCGTACAAAATTTTGCACATAATGTCCAATCAAATGTCATCTTTTCTTGTCATTAATCCATACTATATAATATTATAAATGCGAAAGTAACTCTGTCTGTTTGTCTGTCTGTCTGTCTGTCTGTATGTTACGCTTTCACGCCAAAACCGCTGAACCGATTTGAATGAAATTTGGTACAGAGATAGAATAGACCTTGGGAAAGGACATAGGCTACTTTTTATCCCGATATTCCCACGGGATAGGGATAAAATCTCGAAATAAGAACCTCTGGGCTTAGAGTCATGAAATTTGGTATGTAGGTAGTTGGACGTATGGAATAACACATAGGTGACTTTTTGACCCGATATTCCCACGGGATAACTAGGGATAAGATCTCGAAATAACAACCGCTGGGCTTAGAGCCATAAAATTTAGTATGTAGGTATCTGGACTTCTGGAATAACACGAAGGCTACTTTTTATCCTGATATTCCCACGGGATAGGGATAAAATTTCGAAATAAGAACCTCTGGGTTTAGAGTCATGAAATTTGGTATGTAGGTAGTTGGACGTATGGAATAACACATAGGTGACTTTTTGACCCGATATTCCTACGGGATAACTAGGGATAAGATCTCGAAATAACAACCGCTGGGCTTAGAGCCATAAAATTTAGTATGTTGGTATCTCGACCTCTGGAATAACACGAAAGCTACTTTTTATCCTGATATTCCCACGGGATAGGGATACAATTTCGAAATAAGAACCTCTGGGCTTAGAGTCATGAAATTTGGTATGTAGGTAGTTGGACGTATGGAATAACACATAGGTGACTTTTTGACCCGATATTCCCACGGGATAACTAGGGATAAGATCTCGAAATAAAAACCGCTTTGCTTAGAGCCATAAAATTTAGTATGTAGGTAGCTGGACCTCTGGAATAACACGAAGGCTACTTTTTATCTTGATATTCCCACGGGATAGGGATAAAATTTCGAAATAAGAACCTCTGGGCTTAGAGTCATGAAATTTAGTATATAGGTAGTTGGACGTATGGAATAACACATAGGTGACTTTTTGACCCAATATTCCCACAGGATAACTAGGGATACGAGGGCTGCACTGAAAATTTCGGGAATCCAAAACTTAGAAACTTAATTTTGGCACATATTATACCATGTTATAATCTCTAAAGTTTCAGTATCTTAACCCACTAGCCACATAGAAAAAAAAAGTAATGGTTCGGTTTCAATTGTTTTTTGAAGTCGTCGAGTCGCTGATGAAAATGGAATTGTCCCGTGAAAACTTAAGAGCTATGATTTATTACGATTTTAAAAGTGGATTAACACAAAAAAAATGTGGAGGCCGGATGATTGCTGCTTTTGGTAATGAAGCATCTTCAAAGACTACAATATACAGGTGGTATTCAGATTTTAAACGCAACCGTGTATCACTCACGGACGATGTGCGTGAGGGTCGACCAAAATCGGCCGTCACTCAAGAAAACATTGATGCTGTGCGTCAAATGATAAAAGATGACCGGCATGTGACATACTGGGAAATTCAAGAGTGCTTGGGTATTAGAATGAGTCAGATACAAATTATTTTACGGGAAGAATTGGGCGTGCAAAAGTTGTTTTCTCGCTGGATCCCTCATTTATTATCTGACGAGCAAAAAGCGACTCGTGTCAATTGGTGCCGCAAAACTTTGAATAAATTCAACGGAGGAGGCTCAAATGCAGTTTTTAGTGTCGTATCGGGTGACGAGTCGTAGATATATGCATATGAGCCTGAATCTAAAAATCAGTCTCGAATATGGGTCTACGAAGATGAGCTCAAGCCGATAAAAGTTATTCGCTCTCGCAGCACGGCCAAGAAGATGGTGGCCACGTTTGTCTCCAAATCGGGTCATTAAGGTACTATACCTTCCGAAGATCGTAGAACGGTTAATGCTAATTGGTACACAACTATTTGTTTGCCGAGTATCTTTGATTAACTCCGAAAAAATAACCCTAATCGCCGCATCGTCCTTCACCACGAAAATTCCAGCTCCCACACCGCTCGGAAAACAAATGAGTATCTGAACGGTAAAAACGTCGAACTCCTGGACCATCCTCCATACAGCCCCGACTTAAGCCCCAATGACTTTTTCACATTCCCCAAAATCAAGGATAAGTTGCCTGGTCAGCGGTTTCAGACGCTGGAAGAAGCAGTGGACGCCTTTAAAAGGCCATTTTATCGACCCCTACTTAAGCGTTCAATAAGTGCTGTAAAGACTGGTTTAAACGCATGGAAAAATGCATAAAATATAAGGGCGAATACTTTGAGAAACAATAAAAATACTTTTATCCAATTTAACTGCATACTTTTATCTATTCCCGAAACTTTCAGTGTGACCCTCGTAAGATCTCGAAATAACAACCGCCGGGCTTAGAGCCATAAAATTTAGTATATAGGTAGCTGGACCTCTGGAATAACACGAAGACTACTTTTTATCCTGATATTCCCACGGGATAGGGATAAAATTTCGAAATAATAACCGCTGGGCTTAGAGTCATGAAATTTGATATGTAGGGAGCTGCCCGTCTGAAATAATACATAAGCGACTTTTTGACCCGAAATTCCCACGGGATATCAAAGGATAAAATCTCGAAGTAACAACCACTAGGCTTAGAGCCATGAAATTTGGTATGTAGGTAGCCGGAGGTCTGGAATAACACATAAGCGACTTTTTGGTTCGATATTCTTACGGGATACCTAGGGATGAAATCTCTAAATAACAACCACTGGGCTTAGAGCCATGAAATTCTGTGTGTAGGTAGCTGGAAGTCTGAAATAACACAAAGGTGACTTTTTGACCCGATATTCCCACGAGATACCTAGGGACAAAATCTCGAAATAACAACCACTGGGCTTAGAGCCATGAAATTCGGTATGTAGGTAGCTGAACCTCTGGAATAACACATAGGCTATTTTTTACTCCGATATTCCCACGGGATAGGAATAAATTTTTTAAATAATAACCGCTGGGCTAAAAGTCATGAAATTTGGTATGTAGGTAGCTGCACGTCTGGAATAACACATACGCTATTTTTTATCCCTATACTCCCACGGGATATTTCAATTGCCACTACCAGACCGATTAGTTTACGCGTGCGGAGCCGCGGGCAAAAGCTAGTTTTTAAATAAAAGAAAAAAAATAAGGTCTTTTTATTAAAATAAAATGTAGTAAATGCGAGACCGGCAGATTGCTGATTTGGGACCATTTCGTGACATGCATAGCTATATTTTGTTTTTGTTTTTTATTTAGGTATTTTATTTATGTCACGAATAAATGTTTTCTTTCTTTCTTTCTTTCAAATGTCAATGGTACTTACAACAATTTTAATGTAAGAACCTGTTTTTGCTGCAGATGTTTAAAACATTTCTACATAACGAAGCTGAAGGTTAATAAGTATTATAAGTATGAAACACAAGTTTTTACCACAAGTTCATCTTATGCACAGCAACAAAACGGCGATAACAATTAAATAAAAAATTTAAACATCAATTAAATAATTAAATTTAATGCAATTCCAACTCGCTTTAACTGCACAGTAGTTTTGGCGAACTTACGTTTTTCTATAGAAAACGATTGACTTGCAGTTGTGAGCCCATCTCACTGGGTGGTAGTACAGATGAGAGGGAGATAATTATCAGGATCACCCAAAAGCTATTTCGGCCACCTGGCTTATCTCAGCCAACAGAGTAAATGGGATTAGAATATTTCTCTATTTGTCTCTATCTACAAAACTGTTGAAGAAACAATGTTTATTAAGTAAATAATACGCTGGTATTAAACTTTCACACTGGTAGGAAAACATCGTGAGGAAACCTGCTCAAGCCTGCGAAGCAATTCAATGTTGCGTGTGAAGTTCCCAATCCGCACTGGGCCCGCGTGAGAACTATGGCCCAAGCCCTCTCATTCTGAGAGGAGGCCTGTGCCCAGCAGTGTGACGTATATAGACTGGAATGATGATGATGATGATTAAAATTTCATACCAGTACCAATCACGTAAATACATTACGTTTTGAACTGCAATGACAAATAAATCACACATATTAGCTACTGCATAATATTCTTCACGGTTAAAATTATTATTATTTATATTAGTTATTTTAAAGTTGTCGGCTATACTCATACTTTCATATTATAACTAACCAGGGGTCCGTATTCTATAACCAGCATCCGCATGGTCTTTGTAATAATTTATTTATTTTGAACTTTGCTTTGATTGTAGGCAGTTGTTTTCGGCACATTTGACCGTAATTTAAAGGAATTTATTTTACAAACGTTAGACTGAAAAAGATAGGACAAGAATGAATTTCTTATCCACTCAACTAGGTATCGATTTATATACCTGACCTAAACTCATAAAGAAAAATAAAATATTCCTTAACAAGTTCATACGCGACTCAATAGAACCCTGTCACTCATTTCAATTTTTTTTTATAAATTGCGGCAAGTGCTGCTAGCAATAGAGTTCTACGAAGTGTCACATACGAACTTGTCAAGGTTATAATGCCCTTATTACGAATCAAAACTAATTTATTCTACTTTTTGTTTTAGTTTGATGAAGGTTCAAATGTCGTAGCGTTGTCACAACCTATAGTCACGCGCAATGGCGTGCTCATAATTCTTCAATTAGTTTTTCTTCGCAAAGCTGAAGTTGCATCGCTATCAAACTTTAAAGGAACTGACAAAAGTAAAGACTGTAATTGCAAAAGCTATATATGCGAATAGGTACTTCCAGGAACCTCCAGACATCGATCAATTAAATGGTTCATCATTTTTATGAAAGTTCCTATTGCAAAAAAAATCCTCTGCCCACGTTGTTGATTTACGGAGGACATTGGCTGGTCAGTACTAAAAGTTTTAGTTTTTTATCCCTGTACAATAATTGAATTGAAAAGACAATGAAAGCTCATTGAATTAAATAAAAACTGTTGTTCCTTTGTTTTCAGTAATCCTCCATGTATTCATTTCATTAATAAATTCTGCCGCACTTCATATGCAGTTACAATTTAAGATTAAGGGGCTGTTTCATCACCCATTGATTAGTGTTAACTGACGGTTAAATGTAATGCCGTCTCCGTCTATTCGAACATAACAAATAGAGACGGCATCACACTTAACCGTCAGTTAACCCTAATCAATGGGTGGTGAAACAGCCCCTTAAAATTCGTTACAAAAAGTAAATTACCGTAACACCCGAGTGGATAAACTAAATTTCGATTCTGCATAATACACAAACATTAGCATAACCTTCGCATAATAGACCCCCAAAATACAAATTCCCTATTAAATTCTATGGCGCAAATGCTAAGTTACCGCTGACCTTTTTTGCCCACACCAGAGGCACTCGTTTTATTTTAACGCTTCCTAAAAGGACCTGATAGGCGCAAATAAAAACACGATAACCCCTTTGAACGCGTTGTTTCTATTATTATTGCTTGCTTTGTCGAGGGGGTGCTTTTGCTCAGTGAAAATTGAGCGAGTCGAAATAGAGCTGTGTTGGGTTCTGGATTTTGAATTCATAGACTTATAATTAAGGTCCGACCGAGATCTCGGTCTCGGTCTCGGTCTCGGCAAATCTCGGCCAAAAATCGAGCCGAGATCTCGGTCTCGGTCTCGGCCAAAAACAGCCGAGATTCTCGGCCGCGGCCGAGACTCCACGGCGGCACTGAATTTTAATATTAGCGCGCGGTTTACCACGGTGTTCGCGGTGGCACGAGCTTTATTTGGGATTTTGATTGGTCGCCTCACCCGGGCTCGCGCGTGTGGTACCTAACCTACTTGCTCACTGGCACCCGCTAGCAAGAGTAACAAGTGACAGCTCGTTCATTTCTTTTCGATAACGATTGTTATTGTTAATATAATACTTTAGTTTGATTTACGTGATAATTAAGTTTGTTTGTAGGACCCGGTGGAACGTTTAATTAAACCACAATGAAAAAAAAATGCCATTCATAACGCGTATTTTTAGGGTTTCGTAGTCAACTAGGAACCCTTATAGTTTCGTCACGTCTGTCCGTCCGTCTGTCTGTCTGTATGTCTGTCCGCGGCTAAGCTCAGAGACCATTAGTACTAGAAAGCTGTCATTTGGCATGAATATACATATTATTAGGTACATATCAGTCACGCCGACAGTGGTTAAATAAAAAATAATTTTTTAGGTTACCTCCCATAGACGTAAAGTGGGGGTGATTTTTATTCTATACTAACCGTATAGTATAAAGTATCGTTGGATAGGTCTTTTAAAATCATTTTTGGTCGCTAGGACGATTTTTCGATTCAGTGATCTGTTTGCGAAATATTCAACTTGAAAATCAAGCGTCGGGTGGAAAAAATTGTTGTTGTTGATTTTTAGAAATATATGGCGCTGTCCATTGGAGGACAATTTTGCCAGTGTCTAGTAGGTTTTGCCGTTGAACGGTAAATAAAATTCTAGAAAACGAAATATGAGACGTAATGGTGGAAAAATTTGAAAAAAATCAAGATCGTATAGGTAGAGTCATACACGATGACGCGTGCCGTGGTTCTTATTACAATGTCATTAGGTACCTAATGTCTAACTTTGTCAAAAAAAGTTTGCTTTAGAAATAGCAGTAGTTTAAGAGTAAATAGAAGCCTAAGATATAAAACATACCTAAACTTAGAAAATTCCGTACACAATACGAAATTCTTACAAAAATACTGCTTGGTTTTTTCGTAATGGCTACGGAACCCTATCTTGGGCGTGTCCGATATGCTTTGGTCGGTTTTTAGGGTTCCGGAGCCAAAATGGCAAAAACGGAACCCTTATAGTTTCGCCATGTCTGTCTGTCTGTCTGTCTGTCTGTCTGTCTGTCTGTCTGTCTGTCCGTCTGTCTGTCTGTCTGTCTGTCCGTCCGCGGCTTTGCTCAGGGACTATCAATGCTAGAAAGCTGTAATTTTGCACGAATATAAAGGTAGACTATGCCGACAAAACAGTACAATTAAAAATTCAAAAACAATTTTTTTTAGGGTACCTCCCATAGACGTGAAGTGGAGGTGATTTTTTTTTTCTCATCCAACCCTATAGTGTGGGGTATCGTTGGATAGGTATTTTAAAACCATTAGGGGTTTGCTGAAACGATTTTTCGATTCAGGCATTTGTTTGCGAAATATTCAACTTTAAAGTGCAAATTTTCATTAAAATCGAGCGTCCCCCCCCCTCTAAAATCTAAACCGGTGGGTGGAAAAATTTGAAAAAATTCAGGATGGTAGTCAGTATATTAAACTTTCAAGGAAAACTATAGCGGCTAAGTTTGCTTGAGAATTATTAGTAGTTTATGAGTAAATAGCAGCGTAAGGTATAAAATATACCTATACTTCGAAGATTCCGTATAAAGTACGAAATCCTTAGAAAAATATTACTTAATTTTTTCGTAATGGCTCCGGAACCCTATTTTGGGCGTGTCCGACACGCTCTTGGCCGGTTTTTAGATAATAAAATGAAAATATAGAAAAAAAAACACATTTTTTGTGTCTCGGTCTCGGTCTCGGTCTCGGCCGAGAATATATTTTTTTCTCGGTCTCGGTCTCGGTCTCGGCCGAGATTAAAAAAGCAGTCTCGGTCGGACCTTACTTATAATAATTCAAACGTTATACTGAGTACCGCTTACTTTGCTATTAAAGAGGGCGGTGTCGATTATTTCGTTAAATATGTAAATTAATGACTTAATTGACGAAATAGGTAATTACGACAAATCTACAATTAAGTACTCAGATATGGTAATTGTAGTAGATCTATAAAGGAAAGTCTTTAGTGTCTTCAATTTATGTTACGGTGGGATATAAGTAATTAGTTAGTGGACTTAACTGTAAAGCTTAAGGTCTCGGGTTGGATCTCCAATCAGAGCAGATAAAATATAACCTTCAAGCTCTCAAGAAAAGAGCGTATTCCTCCCTTAAAGGCCGGCAAGGCACTTGTGACTCTTCTGGTGCTGCAGATGTCCATGGGCGATGGTAATCGCTCACCATCAGGCGATCCGTCTGCTATAACTGCTATAGTTTGTGCGTTTTAAATCTGGATAAAAGTTCGTCGACCCCACTACGCGCACATGTTCGCAAGCGCCTTGTGGCAGGGGCGCGCAACCCGGCGCGCCTGTTGCATTTGTTCGTTTTCATTTCATTCCGTGTTCGGCAAGCGCTTGCGTTATACGTACTTGGGAAAGTTTCACTTTGTTATTGTTAAAATTTTAAATTGTTAATTGTTGTTATTTGTTTTTGCTATTACTTTGTTTTGTTAGTTATTTTATTTATTATTTTATTTGATTGAGCTTAGTGGTTGAGCGATAATGGAGGCGGATAAGAAAAATAAACCTCGGCGTCGAAGGATTATTGAACCTCAGGCAGGTGAGTATATACCCACATTTTTCCCCACACAATACTAAATATAGCTAGGTATTTATTATATAGTATTTGTGACTTTATTAAGGTGTTTTATAAGTAAATGTGATCGCAAATTGCTAAAATATTCCTGTCTCTCTCTTTTGCAATTTGATGAATCCCCAGTAGCAATCCTGCGTTGTGATTATTACTTAAATATTATGTCTGATTTCCAATTCTGTCTGTCTGGGTTCACAATAATTTCAAAAACTACTGAATGGATCTTCATGCGGTTTTCATATAAGTAGGTATCGAATCGACAGAGTGGTTATCGAGGAAGTAGTTTTGCCGTCTGAAGGGCCTCAAGCTTCGAGTAATTTCTATTATTTTTCACCTGACAAAAATCTCTCCACTTAGGCCAGGTGCAGTGAACAAAAAGCCTCACAATAAATATCTAGCCTACATCAAAAGGTTTTGCGCCGCCACTGCGTTTACTTGAACACCTGTGAATGATACAAATACAAAGGCATCTCGAATGCCATTGTTCTATTATCGTAGGTAATTTGATGCTCATGGAGATAGAGTCTATAGTCAATTGAACTTTCAGGTTGGTCGTAACGTCTTTTTTTGCAGCTTTAGTAAATAAAGCTACTGTTACTTTATGTGTAAGCAGTACCTATGTAAAACAAGCTTGCTTAGCTCACAATCAACAGTACAAAAAAACATACCGTATTAAATTATAATTAAATTATAAAAGAGAGAGCAGGGGCTTTAAAGTTAGATATTCCTTATATTTTTATAAGTTTAACAATTACCTAATCTTCATAATTTTGTGAGTGATTATAGTCGAATTATTTTTTTACCAGTTACATCTTCAACAGGTCCACTTCAGCAGAGAGGTATCTGTTCACCAATCAAGAAGCGAAAACCAACTACATTAAGCATTGGAGAGCAAAGCATTATTATAAATGTTTTAAAGTATGTACAACAAACATGGCCCGAAGACAAATACCGCTCGAATCCGGAAATGGTAGCCAAAACCGCAGAGATGACAGGTGTGAGCAAGAGCTCTATATATACAGTCTGGAAGGAGTATAGAGAAACGCATGAAATTAAGCCTAAGGGATCTACCAAGAAAAAAAATTCAACTTGGGATAAGCTAGATAATTTCACAAAATCAGCCATAAGGCGTAAAATTCACGCTTTCTTTTTAGATGGGCAATTACCAAACTTAAACAAGATTTTACAAGCTATAAATGATGACGATATGCTGCCCAACTTCGGCAAGACAACGCTACGGCTTGTACTTAAAAAATTAAAATTCAAATATATTAGAAGAGATCGAAAAAGTCATCTCATAGATCGACCGGAAATCGTTATATGGCGGACAAAATATTTAAGCCAAATTGAAAAATTTCGTAATGAGAACTGTCGCATATTTTATCTCGACGAAACGTGGGTCAACGCAGGTATTTTATTTGAAATTTTTAATAAGTACTTCATCAATATTTTTCCATAACGCGAAACTTCTAAATTTGAGAATTTATTTTTATTTCAGGATATTTATTATTTAGATATTTATTATTTCAGGTTACACGGTATCAAAAGCGTGGATTGACTCAACAGTAACGTCCAGCCACCAGGCATTTGTAGAAGGACTAAGTACTGGTCCAAAGAATCCCACTGGCAAGGGTAAGAGGTTAATAGTAGTTCATGTGGGGAATGAACTAGGATTTATAGGCGGTTGCCAGTGGGTGTTCGAATGTTCAAAAACAGGTGACTACCATGAAAGTATGGACGCCCGACATTTTGAGGAATGGTTTGAAAAAGTCCTCGACAAAATGCAAAGAAACGACGTCATCGTCATGGATAACGCGAGCTACCACTCTCGGTATGTAAACATTAAGCAGTCTATGCTTGACAAATCTTTTAAAACTATCTGTACACCATTTCATCTAAATCAGTTCAGCGGTTTAAACGTAATTGAGTAACAAACACCCAAACCTCCAAACATCTTCACAAACTTTTACATTTGTAATATAGAAAGGATTATTCACACATTTTCAATTTACGTATTATTTTTCAGACGACTAGAAAAAATTCCTACCCTGGCATGGAGGAAGCAGCAAATTATCGATTGGTTAGTATCGAAAAATATCCCAGTAGTAGGCAGCGACACAAAAGCACACTTAATAGAAAAAGTGAAATTGATTAAGAGCCAGTTTCAAAGCTATGTGGCGGATGAGATGGCAAAATCACGAGGCATTCAAGTATTAAGATTGCCGCCCTACCATTGCGAGCTGAATCCCATCGAACTGATATGGGCGGATGTGAAAGGCCACGTTGCTAGAAATAATACTACTTTTAAACTGGCTGACGTGAAAAACTTGTTGAATGAGGGCTTGGCCAAAATCACAGCTGAAAAGTGGAAAAACTGTGTCGAACACATTAAAAAAGAAGAAGTTAAGATGAGAGGATTGGACAGTATAGTAGATAGAACAGCAGATTCCTTTATAATAAATGTATCTGGAGACGAAAGTACAGAGAGTGAAGACAGTGAGAGTGATATGTCAGATGTTAATATTTAAAAATATGTATGTGATCTATAAATAAAAATATTTTCTTTAATTACTGTTTCCTTTTTTAAATAAACTTTTTCACCTAAAACAAATTTTATAAAAAACAAAGTTACTAAGTAATAAGTTTTTGGTAAAATTTAAAAGTTACTAAGTTACTAAGTAATAAGTTTTTGGTAAAGTTTTTGGCTGACTGTATTTTTTGTTAACTGTACTTGCATTGTCACCCAAACTACATTTGCATACCAAATTTCAAGTCGATGCCATTAACCGTTGAAGAGTTCCGTCCTGCGGAGACGATCTTGGCAGAACTACCAGGATGTTACTACCATGTTATTGTATTGTCACGCAATTTACATAAGTATGCCAAATTTCAAGATAATCCAACTAATAAAAGGGGGTCAACTTTAAATTGCAAGATTTGACCCGCGCACACATGTTAAACATACATTGCAAGTTAATAAAAAGCTTTTAATAAAAACAGCTGTACGCTATCAGCTATGATACAATTAAAACAGCGCAAAAACGTAACAAAAAACACACCCATTCAAAAAAAAATAAAAATAAAATAAATCATTAAAAAAGTAACGAGCGTAAAAATGTTTGTCACGTCTGCAAGATCATGCGCTCACCCCGCCTTCTACTACGATACGCGAGGCGAGGCGTATTTGCGATAATTGTCTTAGATTTTGTATCGTATCGTTCGGGGAAATGGTGTACATTGGTAGGCAGGTGTCAATGAACTTTTATCCAGATTTAAAACGCACAAGGTCTCGGTCGGACCTTACTTATAATAATTCAAACGTTATACTGAGTACCGCTTACTTTGCTATTAAAGAGGGCGGTGTCGATTATTTCGTTAAATATGTAAATTAATGACTTAATTGACGAAATAGGTAATTACGACAAATCTACAATTAAGTACTCAGATATGGTAATTGTAGTAGATCTATAAAGGAAAGTCTTTAGTGTCTTCAATTTATGTTACGGTGGGATATAAGTAATTAGTTAGTGGACTTAACTGTAAAGCTTAAGGTCTCGGGTTGGATCTCCAATCAGAGCAGATAAAATATAACCTTCAAGCTCTCAAGAAAAGAGCGTATTCCTCCCTTAAAGGCCGGCAAGGCACTTGTGACTCTTCTGGTGCTGCAGATGTCCATGGGCGATGGTAATCGCTCACCATCAGGCGATCCGTCTGCTAGTTGTCCGCGACTCCAACCGCGTAGAATGTGTTTTCCGCTACGCGGAGACTATGCCATTTTCCGGAATAAAAATTATCCTATATCCTTCCTTGGAACTCAAACTATCTCCGTAGGTATTGAATGCCATTAAATAAAATCCGTTCAGCGGTTTAGATTTGATTGCGTAACAAACACAAAAGACTTACAAACTTTCGCATTTACAATATGAACTAGCTTTTGCCCGCGGCTCCGCCCGCGTGGTATTCGGTTATTACGGCATTTTTCCGGGATAAAAAGTAGCCTATGTCACTCTCGGGCCAATAAACCCTCTCTATGCCAAAAATCACGTCGATCCGTCGCTCCGTTACGGCGTGAAAGACGGACAACATACAAACACACAAACATACAAACACACTTTCGCATTTATAATATTAGTATGGATATGGATGTTTGCTGCCTAGTCTTCGGTATTTAATCCGTACGTAAGATTCATATTTGAGTACGTATATTAATCCGTTGCTATAACACAAGCTTTGCGTACTTTTGGACTAGGTTAATTGGCGTGAGTCGTCCTCGTCCAGTAGATATATATTTATTTATTCATTTAATTTCAATAAAATCATAATCAAATTCCCTGAAGATTATTAGTAGCCGTGGTAAATTGCTGGCGTTTAGCTAACGCAATTCCAGTGTAAGCCAAAGTTAAGTTGACGGCAAACACGAGATTATTTCATAAAGTGAACTTTATTTCTCTTCTTCAAGTGCCAGCCATTATTGTTGGGTTGAAATCTTTCCTTGTGTAGACCTAGTCTGAACAGTTGCTCCATGGTTTTGATGCTGGTCGATTCCTGTATGGTTAAGGCGTGAAATTTTCTTCCCACTACCTTCCGCTTCCCTACTTAGCCACTATTATAGTGCATAAAAAAGCGAGGCTTACTGAAATAATACAGATAGCACGATAAATAATAGCACGGAGAACTGATAGGCGTTGACATCGAAAAGTTCTCAAATGGAGATTGCGGATCGACAAGCGCAGCGTAAGATGTCCACCAACGAGATGGACGGAGGACCTGGTTAAAGCTGCAGGTCATGGTGGATCCAGGCCGCTAGCAACTAAACCAACTGGAGGTCTAAAAGGGAGGCCTATCTCCAACAATAGACGTTTTTATTGTAAATCTGGATTTAAACACATATTCAAGTAAAATATGTAAACAGAGTTTATTAAATCACAACACAAGAAAACAAGAGAGAATGACAATAAAAATCAATGTCAGTACAAATCTGTATAAAAAACAGCAAGAACATGGAGTCGGCCAGGATTACAAAATAAGGTTTAGATTCCATGTCTAATGAAACCTACAACACGCCCTCTTAATCTTGGACGACTTCAAGCATATCTTTAACAAACGACTGATGCTTACAATTGGGCAATGCCTTCGTTAACACGTCAGCAGTCATTTGTTCGGTAGGCATATAAGTCAGTTGAATGACTTTATTATCAACCGCCTCACGTATATAGTGATACCTAATGTCCACGTGTTTAGAACGCTTGTGAAAGACCGGATTAGTGGCAAGTTTTGCCGCAGACTGGTTATCACTATACAGAGTTACAGCATCACTATGTCCTGTAAGTTCAGTAAGTATCGCACGGACGTATACCGCTTCTTTTGCCGCTTCAGACAAAGCAATGTACTCCGCCTCGGTAGACGAAAGTGCGATACAAGATTGTTTGTAACAACCCCAGGAAATGACGTTCCTACCTAGCTTAAACATATAGCCTGTGTATGATTTACGATCCGCCCCATTAGCCCAATCAGCATCAGTAAAACCATAAACACGAAACTTATCATGCTTATCACTTTTTCTGTACAGTAGACCTAAATTCATTGTGCCTTTTAAGTAACGCAATACACGCTTAGCTGCAGAAAAATGTTCAGCTGAGTGCCGTGTATTAAACTGACTAAGAAAACTTACAGCAAATGAAATATCAGGTCTGCTGGTCACAGATAAATACATCAAACAGCCTATCAGCTCCTGATATGGTAGTTTACTATCATAGTTAGCACTGTCAGAAAACTTCAAACCTACGTCTAAGGGCGTTTTTGCGACTTTGCAGTCATTCATACCGAAGCGTTCGAGCAACTTTTCGATATACGTTCTCTGACTCAGCTTTAACTCACTACTAGTGCGATCTACCTTAATACCTAGCATATGTTTTACCTCACCTAAATTTTTTATAGTGAAGTGAGACTTCAGCGACATTCTCAGCTTGTCAGCAAGCTTGTCGCAGTCGTAGAACACGAAAAAATCGTCTACGTAGAGAGCAATGATAATGGTATGCTTACCCACCCGGCGACTGAAGATACAGCTCTCGTGCTTGCTCTGCGTAAAGTTCTCTGCCAGTAAAACTTCTTTAACCTTATCGTACCAAGCTCTAGACGCTTGTTTTAACCCGTACACAGCTTTCTTGAGTTTGTAGACTTTGTGCTCATTGCCTTGTCTAATAAACCCTTCTGGCTGAGACATATAGATCTCTTCACTTAAATTTCCATTCAGGAAGGCAGTTTTTACGTCTAGATGATCAATCTTCAGATCTAACTCGACCGCAAGAGATAGCAACATCCTCAACGAACTATGTCGTACAACAGGAGAATACGTATCTAAATAATCAATCCCGAACTTTTGAGTAAACCCTTTTGCAACCAATCGCGCTCTATAACACGCTATTTTGCCATTAGCGTCGCGTTTAATTTTAAATAGCCACCGATTTTTGACAATATTCTTGTCTGCAGGTCTGTCAACTAGCTCCCATGCCTCATGCTTATTGAAAGAATCAATTTCATCTTGCATAGCTTGCCTCCACAACTTGCTATCGCTCGATTGCAAAGCCTCCTTGACAGTAGTTGGTTCATTAAACTCTACCTCGAGTGCAGACATTGTCCGCGGTAATCTTGGCCGCAAATTATAGGCTGGTCCATCATTCCGTGGCTCCTGTGATACGCCGCCTGTGTCAATAGAAGAACACGGGTCCTGCTCGTCCGCCTCGAACCAAACTTCAGGCGCTTCCGGCCTCTCCGCCTCAACCTGTACGTCGACATTTGGTATCGGTTGCATCTCCGCCTCATTCTCTACATTTTCAACCTCAGGCTGATTTCCCGCACGACTCTCCTCAGCAACAGCTTCGTCGTCACATGTCGGGAAGAAAATCTCCACAGACCGTTTGCCGGCGAACCCTGGAAAAATTGTTTCATTAAAAACAACATCTCGACTTCGAAATACTATATGTTTCGTCAAATCATAGAGCCTATATCCATTTGGTTCATAACCAAGAAATATACAACGCTTGCTTTTTGGTTCAAGCTTATTCCGCTTCACTTTATCAATATGAGCGTGAGCTTCGCAGCCAAACACACGTAAGTGTTTCAAACTCACTTTCTTACCCGTCCAGGCCTCCTCAGGAGTTTTACCAGAGAGCCTCTTCGAAGGTGACACATTTATTAAGTGCGCCGCCGTGCAAGCAGCTTCTGCCCAAAATTTGTGGTCTAGGTTTGCCGTATACAACAGGCATCTTACTTTTTCTAACAATGTACGATTGAGCCTTTCTGCGCAGGAATTTTGCTGTGCGCTGTATGGCACAGTCACCTGGTGAACAATCCCCTTACCTGTCAAAAAGCCTTCAAGTTCCCTGTTCACATACTCAGTACCACAGTCAGACCTCAAATTTTTTACTTTATCACCAGTTTGAGTTTCCACTAAATTAATAAAGTTTTTCGTGTATTCACTCACCTCGCTTTTCCGCTTCAGGAAATACACGAACACCTTCCTCGTATGATCATCCAAGAACGTCAGGATGTACCTCTTGCCTCCAAGCGAATTCACCGGCAACGGACCACACAAATCGGTATGGATTAATTCCAACCGCTTTGCAGCCACAGACTTATCAGGTTTGCTATGGAAAGGAAAACGGACCTGCTTTCCTTTTAAACAAACTTCGCACGCAACGCCTTTACAAGGGTCGTCCTGAAAACTAATATCATTAGCAAGTCCCTGCCTCAAAAGCTTCATGTTATTGCCACTTAAGTGACCAAGTCTCTGATGCCAAGTCGCAGTACTAACAGTTAGATTCGGCCTTAGACTGCAGGTTTGAAGTTTATAAGCACCGCCTATGTCATTTGCCTTAAGCAAAATATCGCTAAAATTAGAAATTGTAAGTATCAAAACTTACACTACTACCGTTCTTAATAAATTGAGAAACAGATATAAGATTGACAGAGAGCTTAGGTATATATAACACGTTAGTTAAGATCGCATTGTCCGACAACATAACGTTACCTATTCCCGTGCACTGCAATTTATCTCCACTGGCAATGGTTACTGAACCACCACGCGATTTAAAGTCCGTCATCAAATCTCGCTTGCCAGTCATGTGGTTTGTCGCTCCAGAGTCAATGTACCACGAAGTATCTTTGCCCGCTCCAGTACTATATGCCGACAAAACGCAGTTTCCTGAAGAATTTCTGTCGCTCTGACAATCTTTCTTCACATGCCCCTTTTGTTTGCATTTCCAGCACCACGGTTCTCTCTTACGACCAGATACGTCCTTCGCTTTTGACTCTACCTTGTGTTGCTGCGCTTTTCTCGTTCCGGAGTCACTCGTAGTAGCGCTTTTTCTGGTAGAATATAAGCACTCACTCGAATCTCCACGAGTAGTCCAACGTTGATCCTGTAGTAGTTTTGACTTGACTAGATCGGCCGTAATGACAGCTCCCGAATGTTCTAGTGCCATGATCATGGGCTCGTACTCCGTCGGTAAACCTATGAGCATCAATGCACCAAGAAACTCATCATCAACAACCTTGTTCATATTCGCCAATTGCTGAGCTAATGACAATACCTCATTGACGTAAGCTTCCATGCTACCGAAGTTCTCCAGTTTGACGGCGCACAAGTTCTGGAGTATTCGCACTCTCGAACCGAGTCCTTTGTCATCGTACGCACGTGCTAGCGCATTCCAGGCATCTTTGGCCGTTTTAGCCGATATCAAATGCGAGAAACATGATTTTTCAACGCTCAAGCAAATCTTAGATTTCGCTATGTCGTCACGTCTATTTCTAACATCAAGTGATGTTTCATCATTTTCCGCATAACCACATACACAGGCCCACAAATTGTCCAGAATCAATGCATTTTTCATCACAAACTTCCACACAACGTAATTTTCACGTCCGCGTAGTTTTTCTTGCGGAAAAACACAACTTTTACTTTCTGACATTTTTGGGAACGTTTGACTATAAATTGCTATCCCATAACCTATTGTAAATCTGGATTTAAACACATATTCAAGTAAAATATGTAAACAGAGTTTATTAAATCACAACACAAGAAAACAAGAGAGAATGACAATAAAAATCAATGTCAGTACAAATCTGTATAAAAAACAGCAAGAACATGGAATCGGGCAGGATTACAAAATAAGGTTTAGATTCCATGTCTAATGAAACCTACAACAGTTTTACAGCTGATATGATGATGATAAAAGTGCTTGAAAATGATAGCTGTAAAGTGAACCGCAAATCATTTTATCAAACGGAAAACCAAGGTTTTATCATGAAGTCTTTGCAAAAAGCTCTAAACTTCCGCGCTGAATCCTAAAAAGCAAGTCCACCGGATATGGAAGCCATTCGCATCTGTTTTATTAAAAGTTCGATATTGATCTCGATCACTCGCTCGTATAACTGGCACGGTTTAAGTGAATGATTCGCTCGGATCAGCAGGGTCGATTGTTTAATATGTTGACTCTGTTCGATTTATTGTCGTCATAACTTACTCCGAGAGTTCACGCCTTCTGAACCGAGGGCGTATTGAGAGTTTGAAGCAGGACATGCGGCCAATTATAGTTAGTGGCTAACTAGTTGGATTCAATAGTGAAGAAGACCTATCCTAGTATCCTAACTGGGACACAAAATATCTTTATTTACACATATTCTATAAACTATACATAGTAATAACAAATAGATAGTAATAACAAATAAAGATTGAAGACTACTAAATTGATTAACTATGAAAAAAAAAATGTCAAGTCAGTCTGTCAGTCTATCCTAACACCTTTTTATTTAATTTTAAAAAGAAAAACATTTGCTTAATCTCTAAAAAAAGTCTTTATAACTACATTACTTACACAAAAATATCTAAAAAGTTGTTTGTAAAATTATTATAATACTTACTAAGCTTTTTGTTGACCGTAATTTTTATTAACTGTGCTTAAATTGTCATCCAAGCTACACACACATATCCATAGTAAACTTTAAGTCAATTCGGTTACTAAAAGTGGGTGATATTATTATTTTTTAATTTGGTTTTAACTACCTTAGAAACAAACATCGCACATTAAATAAAATCCTCGAATAAAATAAACGTTAACCTTTTCGACGCATATATGTACGCACCGCAGCAGGTTCCACGCCAACGACCTACGACGTATAATACGTCTATTACTTCAATGCCAAAGCAACCTTCGTTCAATTATGTTAAGGTTCAATTTTAGGAATTGCAATATATATCTTTTGTATTTAAGGTGTCGGCGAAAAGGTTAAATTAACTGAAAAAAAGTACAAGTACATAAAATCATGCGAAATCTGAATCTTACCTTTTACTTTTAATAATAAAGAACCAAACATAACACTTTTTTTTTTCCATACAATGTAACACTCAAATCTCGCAGTGGGCCCGCAGTTGATTGCATTCGATTATCAATTCATCGATCTTATCCTCCCGATGCCTCCGCTGCATGCTGTTCCGTTCCTGTATAATAACTCGATACTACTCGATACCTCTTGATAACAACCGCCTTCTTATTGGAATGTCGATACCGATTTCAAACGGAAAAAAAATGAACTCGATGTTCGAAATGAAACGAATATTCATCAGAGATGGCCGATTCGCGCTGACAGTTGGAAGTGTTTTTATGTTTATTTAAATTTCCACACAAGTTATTTATAGCTACTAGTGACTCTCACCGGCTTTGCATGGGTGCAATTTCGCAAAAAAAAATGAAGAATTCTTCAAGGTGTCTTATAAAATCAATGCGAAATACTTAAACATTTGTATATATGTATTTTGTATTGTAATAATATATAGTGACAAAACTATATGCGCGCGAAACCAGAGTGCCTCGTCATTCGTCAATGACGTATCTACGCCATCGATTTAGATAATACGATACATTCTAAATTGATGATTTACAGATATAAACCTTATGAACAAATGATTAGATTGATTGGTTTCCGCATCAAAGTCCAGTGCGTACTTTAGGAGATAGCGGATGTACTTACAAAAATACAGGCGAAAAACGACCTTGTTTTATTATTATTTAGCAATATAGGTACCTAACATTTTTGCCTAACGACAGGTTCTGATTTTCCAGACTGGAAAACGAACTTTTTGTAGCACATTCAAAAGGGTTTCAGTTTTAAAGAAATTCGCAATTGATTTGGCGGGTTTCATCCATAAATCTATACTAATCACGTTTTTGGCGTCTAAAAATAAACATAAAACCAGGCAGCAAAGAAATATAACTGACAATAGGTTTAAGGGCAACAGGGAAAATCTACTAAGTCAAATTAATTATACTGTACAGGCTGCAGAGCATGCCCAAACAGATACATCCTACTAAACTACCGTCTCTGTCACTGGCATGTAAATATTTCCCGCGTGGGAACTATAGCCCAAACTCTCTCATTCTGAGAGGAGGCCTGTGCCCAGCAGTGGGACGTATATTGACTGGGATGATGATGATGATGAAAGAAAATAACAATCAAATCTAATAATTTACGCGGGCAAAGCCGCGGGTAAACCATAGGTAAGTAGTCGGATAATTAAAGCAGTAAAAAACTCTTCATCGAAAATAAGGGTCCACATTCCATCAATTAGGTATGATCGCTAGTGTCCACAAAAATATATGTGTATGCCGTGTGACGCACCGACATAAGTTCAGAGTGTTGCAAAAAATCCGTCGTCGTACCAAGTAAAAACTGCTTGGACATGTCGAGCTTGGACGTAGCAAAAACTCAGCTTGATAGGGGAATGCTACGAAAAAATACATCCTTTCAATGGATGCGGCATCGAGACAATGACGTTGCAAAATCAATGAAGTCGTGTAGTTTAATATTTATCAACTGGTATTTTGGTCTCGGCTCGCCATTAAATGCTTTAAGTTATATTCCTCATAATGGCCTCTTGTTCAAGTATAGAGATTTGGACAGAGATAAACATCGAGTATGTATTTTGTTTGTACCTGTGTATAAGTCTCAAGTTCTTCGTGAATTTGCTGAACCAAGTAATAATTTTAGTGATTTTTCTGACAGGTAAAGATTTTTTTGAGTAGAATTAGGTAAAATAATACAGTATAAGTATATCACTAAGATACTTTTGAATGAAAGGGGCCTGAGCTTTATTGTAAGTCATCTCATCGTAAATAAAAAAAAAAATTTAATAACCCAACAACCTTGAGAAAACTTGAGAAGAAAAAACAAGTTCAGTGGTCTCATACTCCGTTACGCACCTAACTCTAAGTTCAAATGGTCGGGGTTCTCATCGCAGTAATGCAAAGCAAAATGCTTTTGTATGTCTGTACTGATGTTTGGCTGTTTTCTTCTATAGGATCGAAATTTACTTACGTTGGTAGATCAGTACCGATAAAAAATTAGAAAATTTTAAATATTGCTGGGGGTTCTCAAAATGGTTCACCTCTTTCCGAGCCCTCTTCGACAATTGACCAAAGATAGCAGTAAAATAGGAAAAACTATATTTTTATTAAGATAGAAATAAATCAAAACACAGAAATAATACTAAATATTACGAACTATATTAAAAACTAAGCTATATCTAAAAAAGGCCCCTGCGGCATTGTGCCGAAGATGCTGGCAGTATTTCCTCGTTGAATTACAACGCTAATTCTTTGAGTGAGATAGCTGCCAGCTCTTCGGTCACCGGTGGCATCGATAAGCCTCTTCGAAATGTCTTTGAAGAATTATCTTAAGATATGTGTGAAGTTTGTTGCCGCTTCGGGCTGCTAGAGGTGCTGCCAATTTTTGTTACTAATTATGACGTTAGCGCGAACGCGTTCAAACCATTTTTCCCGTCAAAACGGGTCAAATGTTATACCAAGAGCAAAGTAAACAGTTTTCCTACATCCCGTCACTCACTAATGAAATCGTGTCCGTGCAGCAAACAAGCGGAGATCGCATCAAAAAGCGCTTACCGCGCGAACGTTTTTTACCTCTAATTGTAAGTTATTTGGCCCAGGGGAGATGTGAGCTCTACAGTTTACGGTTTACTGTGTTAGGCGGACTTTGAAGCAGGGTTTGTGTGCAGAGTGGGGATTCCGTTTGCACCTATTATATGATACTCAACTTTGTTAGACTTGTTCAAAATGGCAATAGTGCAAAATTAATAATATCCCGTAACATTGAATGTTGGGGCGCTGAAATTTGGGTAGTTAATCAGTCTTATACCTCCTAAAACTATCTATACTTAGAAATGTATAGAAAAAAAAGTTTCCAATTTTTTTCTTCAATTCGATTGTAAATGCACCTACCTACATCCAAATACGTCGAAATATCCCAATCTACATCCCACAGTACATTATAGTTATGCAATGTAAATATCATGAGTCATTAAAGACTGTCTCTGTAAGTACGGTACCACGGTGTTGTTTATTTTATTATGTTATAAAATAATCCAGTAACTTTATTGTGTTTCATCGTACGGATCTCTAAGTAATACAGACCGGTCATTAGATCGGATCTCTAATTTGTATCATTACTGGACAACATGAAACTTTAATGTGACGCTATATAAGTACTGTACAAGTTATTGATTTCAGTTGCTTTTAAACGTATATTTATTTGTACTTAGTTTTTATTACTTCATAAATTACAAGTTGATGACGTATTTAAAATATTGTTATGGCATGTAACGAAACCGCAACATTAAACAAAAGAATAATAGAATTAATATATCGTTCAATTAATCAATGTTTTGAGGAAAAGAATATACAATTGTCTTGATACAGCATGAAATTATAATAACGTATCAATTTGCTAATTACCTATTATAAGTGGCCGTTTGGGAGGACATAAACACAAATAAATACTTGAAAGCATCTGTATTTTCTCTAATTGGTTAAAAAGATGAAGATTATTTATAGCTGTTCAAAATAAAATTTAAAAATAAATTGGGTATTTAGGTATAAAATTTAGGAAAAAATGGGTAATGCATTCAACATAAATATGTATGTCATCACATTGTGTCTTGCATGTTTGGTTGATAGCCAGAATTTCTTCAGATTTAAGTATGCTTTTTCTGAGATTCAAAAACGTCTGGCAGCCGAACACAACATTTCAGCAAAGAAGTTTCATAAAATGCCAAGCCGATATCTCTCTAAACACCCATCTAAAAACAAAAGTGAGTGCCATACATCACCTCGCCCGGTGGGCGGCAAATAGCCCGTAGTGCTAAATCGTGCGTCCAAACGCGCAATATCAATGGTTGCACCGTCATTACGGGGACGCTCGAACGCGCGCACGCGCCGGTGTCAGCCCTGCGTGATAGCGGCAAAGATAAAAGGAGGTAGACGTTTTGTTTGTGGTTCCAGTGCCATATAGCATCAGCATTATACATCGAAACGTTCTAGTTAAATTTAAAGCAGTTCAGAGTTTTTTTTTGCGTTTTCTTTCAAAGCTTTAGGCTTATTGGACATTATTATAAAAAAATACTTTAATGACAAATATCTTATAAGAAACAATTTTAAGTCTAGAATAGTTTCATGTATGTTCTTACATAGTTTTAATTTAAAAGTAGTATACGATGTAGTTAAACGCTATGTAACAGATTGCTCCCCTAAAAAAATTTAAAAGAAATATTTTAATGTGTATGGCCTCGTATGAACTTCCGATCTCATTGAATTTCTTATTAGGCGTTTCTATTAAAACTCAAGATTTTTTTAGTAAAAGCGTGAAAAGCCTAATTGCATAAAGGTTGATAATTTTATTATCTACCTCTCACACATTTCAAAAGCTTACAATTTCAACTGGAAGTGATCATAAAGTGATCATTAAGATCGTCACCATTTCTTCCATGGATGTTGTAAAAGGTGAAAAAGGATATAGGTGAAGATAAACCGTAGGCGACAGGGTAGCAACCTATCACAATTTTGTACCTTTTTCTGTCAAACTTTAACCTAAAATAGCAAAAAGTGGCTCCGAAGCGGTAACGTTTCGTGTGCTCAGCCTACCCCATTTGGGAATGCAAGCGTGATGTTTGGGTGTATATGTGTGTGTGTAGGCTTGACTAAAACAGGACAGAGACAACCAACATACAAAAAAAATCGCCGCCGAAATATCTTCAGTAATATAATATATCTACTAAACCCCTTTGCAAAAAAAACGGGCACCTATGGTTTTTCAGATTTTTAGGCATTGAAGCTTAGAAATTAAGCTTTCATGCACATAAAATACAAAAACCATAGATGCCAGTTTTTTTTGCAAGGGGTTTATATCTTAAGCATGGGGGCTAAGTCCGTGTTAATCCCATAAATATTCCCTTTTATTCCATCGCCCATCCTCATTACTCTTTGACCCCTAAGCAACCCCATATATTTTGCTTCGCCACCTATTTCCTGAATCCGGTGTCTGCGTCCGTTAATACTAAGTTTCCAGTACAATGGAATATAAAGGTTATTTTTGACGAATTATCTGTTGTTTCCTAGTAAAGAAAATCGCTGCGATAATCATACCTATGTTTAACAGTAGCAAATTTTTTCTCTAAAGGTAAAGTTTTAAGAAGTATTTTTACTAAAAGTAAAGTCGTAAAAAGTATTTTATTGCGTACATGTTTTTCACGCTTTTGTTTTAGGTATCATCAAATCTTGCATTTTTAATTTTACCCATTTTCCAGCTTACGAGAATATATTTTGAGTATAATATATTAAGAATATATTTTGCAAAAAAAAAAATACTTCTAATGTTTCAACAAATTTCAACGTTATGACCTATTTCTAGATAAAAAAAAAACAACAATACAAAGAAGAAGAAAAAACAACTTAAACCTATAGATCTATTATTTACTCTAGATGTGATGTGCATTTCGATTGCTTTAAATATAAGGCTGTTATCCTTAAAGTCCTTTGACATGGTTTTGTTATTATTCTTTATTTACGAAAAGCACTTTCTGTTTTCATTGTTGTCTTCACAAAGTTATAACAGCGAGTACGCTAAAAATTCCGTAACTTGATAACAGCTTCAAACATTCAATTAAGCTTTCTTTTATTTCCCGGTTCTTTGTTTAGATTTCCGTCAAAGAACGAGCTCAGTAGAAAAATACCGACAAAAAGTTTCGCCATAGCCAAAGGGCCAGCCAAGCGTGAACCTTCAAAAACACTGCAAGAACAGACATAACGGCGCTGGGTATCCGGCCGGCTCTCATTGCAAGTGGTTTTCCCTTTTTTGTTCGACATATACCGATCTTACGCTAAGGGAGTTCTTCTAGCAATAAAAAAACCCGTATGAATGTCAAGCTGGAAAAACTGGTGTCTTGCAGTGGTCCATGTTAGTCATTCATTCATTTCCTTCCTCATTCATTAAGGAAATCTAGGAAAGAAACGGATAACTAACTGAAACCTTGTCGTGTTGCTGCTCCGGAAACACTCATCTACATCTACAATGTACATCAGGGCGAAATCTCCATATAAATGTCTTCATTAGAATCACTTGTTTTCTAGTTACACGTAAATCAATATTATCACAGGCTGGTACCAACACCGCAAAAACAGTCTCATAGAATGGCTCATTATAATGTATCATACTCCGCGTTTTTAGGGTTCCGGAGCCAAAATGGCAAAAACGGAACCCTTATAGTTTCGCCATGTCTGTCTGTCTGTCTGTCCGTCCGCGGCTTTGCTCAGGGACTATCAATGCTAGAAAGTTGTAATTTTGCACGGACATATAGGTAAACTATGCCGACAAAATAGTACAATTAAAAATTCAAAAACAATTTTTTTTAGGGTACCTCCCACAGACGTAAAGTGGCGGTGATTTTTTTTTTCTCATCCAACCCTATAGTGTGGGGTATCGTTGGATAGGTATTTTAAAACCATTAGGGGTTTGCTAAAATGATTTTCGATTCAGTAAAGCGTTTGCGAAATATTCAACTTTAAAGTGCAAATTTTCATTAAAATCGAGCGTCCCCCCCCTCTAAAATCTAAACCGGTGGGTGGAAAAATTTGAAAAAATTCAGGATGGTAGTCATTATATCAAACTTGCAAGGAAAACTATAACGGCTATGTTTGCTTGAGAATTATTAGTAGTTTATGAGTAAATAGCAGCGTAAGGTATAAAATATACCTAAACTTGGAAGATTCCGTATAAAATACGAAATCCTTAGAAAAATATTACTTACATTTTTCGTAATGGCTACGGAACCCTATTTTGGGCGTGTCCGACACGCTCTTGGCCGGTTTTTTGAGTTCCGTTAACTTCGTCATGACCCTGTTTATTAATAGAAACTTACCCTTAATTGGCAATTAACTTTATATCTAAATCGAAATAAGAAAAAATCTAAAACTGTAACTCTTCTCCGCTACTAAAAATATACCTATTTATAATAGGTTAGCAGTAGATGATTATAACCAAATATTTTAGTACATTCCCTGTTCTATAAGCTCAAAATATAGCACTTAATTGAAACTAACTTTATATACCTGGCTGACACAAAATCTTAGCTTTATTAAGCAAAAGATTTCGCTTAAACTACAAGTAATTCCAACTACGAGTAGGTACTTTATGACTGCAATGAAAACTTATTTAAGGCCACTGTGAAGCCCCATCTCGTCACAGTGCAATTCCTTAACTAGCCTCGTCTTTGTTCCCTTAATGACCGCAAGCTTCGCTACGCTGACCCAGTTAGCTTAGCCCTTTGTGAAGTAAAGACGGTGCACATTTTTGTGGGGCACTTATGCAAAAATAAATGCTCTAGTTTCATCGCCTTAGGTTTTATTTGAAAGTAAGATAGTATTTACGATAGCGGTAGTACGATAACCGTTGGGGTAGACGAGTTGATTAGAGACCACGGATCGGCAGGACGTCCTCAGACTCGGTGGTGTGATGATCTCCGCAAAGTGACTGGCAAGAGCTGGATGAGAGTGGCCGAGGATCGTGCTCAGTGGCGTGCCATGGGAGAGGCCTATGTCCAGCAGTGGATGAACATAGGCTGATGATGATGATGATGACGGTAGTATTTTATTAAGTGCTACAAAAATAAAACACCATTTGCAAAAACAAGTCAAGTGTTTTTCGTACCTACATAATTAACCACAATTCAACTGATAAGCAAAACAATGGTTTACGCACTAATGAGCCTATCAACATGGTTATTCATGTACCTACGAAACAATTAAAAATACCAAAACACTCGAGCAATTTGGCGAAACATTCAACCCGAGAACAGCGTTCCATGACGAACATAACCACTTAATAAAAGGCGTCAGTCGTAAAATTCCTAATTTATTACCTGAAATATTAAAGTTTATTGTTTTAAATTTTGTTTTTACACGCCCATCGGCAGGGGGCGCCTGCGTAGCATCGGCTTGAATTAATATTCTGTCATCGAATAAGATTTTTGGCATTTGTTTATGATATCAACGCGGTTTTATCAGTTTTGATGTATGTAACGTGTGACTTGGAATCACCTATAAGTTTAAAAGATATACTTATCTGCTGACAAGGCAAAACAAGGCGTGAAAAGGTGATGTTCCATAAATAAACAATGAATCTATAAAAAAACATGTTCTCATAAAGTTCGTGAACAAAAAAAATTCTTAATACGTACTCGTATCTCATAAAATACTTTAATTGGAAAGAATAAAAATAACATCTAATCAACTAACTAAAACTATATACAAACTAAACTAATATTACAAAATAAAAATATCATTGATATTTTCAAAATCTCAATTTTCTTGTTTTCTTATTGGCTTTTGTTAGTCTGAATAAAACATCATAGAAAGTTATTTTTTTTATGTTATCACATGAGAGTTTTCAGATTTCATTATCGATACTTCATGTGACCTTTAATAAACTCTTTTATCAAACTTTGACATAAATGTCTACAAATGATCACTGATCTGAGATCGCTGATTTGGGACCATTTCGTGACATGCATAGCTATTTTTTTGTTTTTTTTTCTTGTTTTTTATTTAGGTTTTTTTTTGTCACGAATAAATGTTTTCTTTCTTTCTTTCTTTTCTTTCAAATGTCGTTTTTGTATCGTCTCTATGTAAAGAATTATTTTTCCTATGAATTGTCTAAAAAGTAAAACAGGTTAATATTCCAGTCATGAAGCCCGCTTCACAAACCGGGCGCTCCATGAATCAACATTAATAAAACAAACAATCTCACACGAGATGTCGCGATAGCGGCGGAGGAGGCCTTAAATTACGCGATTTTGTTTCTTTATGAATTCGCGGTATCTGAAGTAGAGATTAAAATTCATTTGGGAACTTGCCGCCTGCTGTAAAGTCTTAAAACTAATGTGCCAAGATAAACGCGTTTGATAAGCCTCCGAGTTTCAAAAGCTAGTGACTCCTTCTTAGAATATCACCCTTGAACACCAGTGCATGAGGTTTTTTGTATGAACCCGATAAGAAACTAAGGCGTGAGAAAATTTAGGAAAAACGGAGGCGAGTTGAATTACAAATCTGAATTCGTACTAATGTGCCGCTGATTCAATCGGGGTCATTAAGTTTTTTAATTTAAACTCGTGCAGGAATTACAAATTGGAACAAGTAAGAGCAGCTTTTATCGATGAAGTTGCGGAAACGAGTTGTGTTCGCTTTTTCTCAGACATCTCAAATACTTAGGTCTGTTTTATATAACACGAGTACCAATCTTTTGCGACTGAATGTAGTAAGAGCTTTCAAAGAAACCGCACACACAATTTATGCCTTGAAGAATAAAAATGATTAGGTACTAAAAAAAGTGCAGCTTTGCTTAAAAATAAACTTACAGAAGTATCGTGGATTCCCGATCATGCAAGTTTTAGGAGCATCGGAACAAAATGGGAGCTCAAAACAATGCTCAGAAACTTGACCGGCGAGGAAGTGGGCGTTCCAGCTCCGATAGAGATCGTCAGTCCGATACGTCCCAAGTAATAATTAAACTCTGTGATGTTGCAATAAAACAGAACGTGGCCACGAGACCTAGTTTCCGTGAGTAATGTGGGTCCTCGTGACTTTCCTTTAGGCCGAATTCGTTTTAATTAAGGCTAGCCCGATGAAAGGTTCAATTAGTTTAATTTATTTATTCAAAACGGTTTATTCGATTCTTTATACGCAATTTTTGAATGCGATGTTTTTGTGCGCAATTTTAGCATTCGTAAATTCAAATTCAAAACCATTTATTTGTAAGAATACAGTATTATGATCTTAAAATAAAATATGACTGTAAAGGTTAGCCAGCACAATAATGAGTATCGTGATATCTTTAACATTTGTGAATTTTAAACTTACCTCCAGATGAATTGTAAGATTTCTTAAGTAAATAATACTTTAATCAAATACTTATAAATTAAAATCAATTAACAGATAGATAAATATCTGCTTTTGTACACATCATTTCTAAGATTAAAATGAAACAAGAGGAGACAATTCAGATACAATACAATTTTCTGATACACATCTAATGCGACCTTAGCGTACCCAACCTTTTCGTTACCACAACGGTTGGAAATGTTCTATTGTTTTCCTTACAATATATGGATCGCATATGGACTGTTTTATATGGAGCATAATATCCAATGCAAACAAAGGCATTGAAAAGAAGTCACCCCATTCTAAAACAGTCTAATTCTGTTACCAAAACTTAATTTATTGCTAGTGCCAGCATGTAAACTAATCCTCATTTGCCTATTAAATATTGTCTCTTATTGTGATGAGAAGTCATATATTTAGCCTTATTTATTACTTACTAGCTTATGCCCACGACTTCGTCTGCGCGGACCTAGGTTATCGTGCGGTGGCGCCCTCTACCGGAATAAAAAGTTTCAGTTTTAGTTTCTTTATTTGCTATCAACCGATACAAGTATCATGCAAAATCCTATCCTATAATCCTATCCTACGTATGTTGATTCTTGGGGCTCAAGCTATCTCTATACCAAATTTCATCAAAATCGGTTCAGCAGTTTCGACGTGAGAGCGTAACAGGCCGATAGACAGAGAGACAGACAGAGATACTTTCGCATTTATAATATTAGTAGGGATTTAATAATTTTTCGGGATAAAAAGTACCTACATACGTTTTTGATAGTGAGCTCAATTTCAAAATTGATAGTAACGCAGGTGCCCCCTGCTAAAAATATTACAAGTATTGAAACAACACGTTTTACTTCGTATTCACAATGTTTTCAAAATGTTATACTACTGACAGTCAAGACATGGAGGGCAATCATTTATTTATTTTAATAAATTGTGTAACAAGGAACTCATGTTTGACAAATAAATAATAATCACTCCCATTATTGTGTTGTTTATGGGAGGGATCCTTTCGACTGTCATAATTTCATAAGTCATAATGTAATGTGTGTCATAATTATTGTTAGTCATAATTTTTTTCCCGCTGAAACCGTACATTTTTCATAGTCATAGTCAAAGTCAAAAAGTCAAAATCTCTTTATTCAATTTAGGCTATGATAAGCACTTATGAACGTGAAAAAATCTACCACCGGTATAAATTTGTAAACAGTCATCCTGTAGAACTCTATAGGTTAGGTTAGGTTTATTTTATAACAATTCTGAAATATACCTAAATAATTTCAGAGAAAAAAAGAAATGTCAAACATTACATTATGACTAACAATAATGTTTCCCTACCTATGTTTTACAAATAAATAATTCTGATTCTGATTCAATTTTCGACCAGTCGATATAGACCCGTTTAATATCGCAACGTTCAAGTTAAAGTTTCGAGTCAAGAATTGGTCTTCTGAACCTTTTCATTCGTCTGGTTAAAGCCGTGCCGCGGTGCTATCTAATTTGTTATTAAATGGGTCATTATGCCCCTACTTGGATGCCAACAGAGGGTGGCCATTGGAATCCAATGAATTTTAACTTCTGTCATTGGAACGTTCTTTAATATTTAAAAGGGGATGAATCGGTTAGGCTCCTTTGATACCATTTTATGTTTTGCTTAAAATATTTTAATGAAGTACGCTACTTCGAAGCCAATGCAAGGCTATTGAAATAATTCTCCTTATTTTAATGTTATTAAATTTAAGCTTCAATTCGTTCACGGAATTAATAAATACCTACATGCTTTTCTTCTATCTTGACTATTTATTGTTCTGTAAAAAATAGCCCTTTAAGGGATAAGTTCGCCTTTGCACTTTGCTTTGTTAACGTTATTTTCATATGTTTTATATGCAAAAAAGAGTTATATAATACAACACAATAGTTAGTAAACAATACCCACAGTCAACTGCCATCAGTAATTAACTTAATAATTCGCTTCAAATCGACAAAATACCATTATCAAGGTATTTACACTGCGATTAGTAACAAGATAAATGCTACCTACTTAAGTGTTTTTGATTATTATTTGTTATGTAAGTTGCTAAAATGCGGGAATATAATATAATATAACTACGTAGGCTACTTTTTATTCCATTATTCTCAGGGAATTGGGTTGGCATTTTAAAGGAACAATTTTAAAAATCAGAAATAATACATGTCATAAATAAAAACATTAGAAAATTATAACTGTTATCCCTTTTAAAAAGGACCAGCTGACAAAAAAGCAGGTTAGTTCAGGTTAGGACTGCAACCTTTACAAAAAACAATTGCCAGAAAAGAAGGTTAGGTTAGAACTGCTACCTCTTACAAAAAGTACCAGCTGACGGAAATTCGTTAATACAATTACCACATTAAATGTTATGACATAACGGTATGACATTCAATAGTTATGACTAATAAAAGAGGGCGAACGAAAATTATGACTTTTAAACTTTTGACCAAAGATAATATGACGAGCAACGATTATGACAAACAACAGTATGGATAAACCATATCGAAAGTTAACGTTATAGGAGTCAATAATGGACCCGTCTGAAACATTGTGAATCCCAGACTTGTAGTTTAACTGACAGACCCAATGGCTCCCGCGAGCAAAGTCGCCAGCGAATGATAGTATTGATGAGTACATCTAAGTGCTCGTATTTCTATTATACCTGTCGCATTAACACGACAGCTATGAAGGAACAACAAAGCGAGTTGCGACTCGTTGGTTTATGGACTACAATTGTACATTCATCGCCTTGAACTTTTTATATTAGTTATACCACAAAACTTGATTGATGATTAATGTCCTCTAATGCGGTTAGTTTTCTAGCTGGCGCAGGAGTCGGCACACGAGCCGTTATCGTAGCATCGTAACAGATTAAGGCTTCGGAGGCGAATGCATCGTCATGCCTGCGTGTGGTATTATACAAGAGAGACTTGACTATTTATTGTAATACAAACGGATGAATATTTTTAGCTATAAAATATCTACTTTATGTAATTAAATAACCGACCATCGATTCACTCATAATTTATTTGTTTGTTTATAAACATTTCTTTATTACATAAATAGTAAAAGCAAAAAGGTTACAAAAAAAAGTGTTAAGTGTAAAGGCGGGCTAATTATTTGTAATTAAATTGTTTTTTTTTTGTTAATATTTTATGTATAGTTAAATGAAACAAAATAGAAAAAATCTTTTGGAACTATATTATGTTTATATTTAATTGTACTAACTTGACTTGGCTAGTTGATATCAATATGACAATGTCTCTAGGTTATTCGTATTGATTTTTATATTCAACGAGATGTAGAAACAACGTTGTTTCCAGAGTCCATTAATTCTATTGCTATATTATATACGTTTAACTCTACAAAATAACTTTCTTATAAATGCTTGTTAAGCTGTTAAGTATTAATCTAACTTCCCATAGTATCTAAACGTAATAATAGCTTTGACAAAGGAAAAGAAAGATCTTTGTTAGATCGATCAAATATTTAAGTACGATACAGGAATAATTTTGTTCCTCCAACAATATTTTTATACTTCTGATTAAAGAAAAGAGAAAATATGTATTTTTGATAAACTGACAAAATTTTCAAACACTACAATAATGAATTACAAGTTTTATTATAGAAACGCTTCCGTTCTTATTTTGAACCTGATGTTTAAGACGCTCTGAGCCTCGGGGAATGGACAAAATAAAAATGAGCAGACTCCGTGTTGGCTTATCGGAATAGATTACTTTTTCGAAATGTCCTCGAGGGGAGTAGTTTGACCATGAAGGATATTTCTAAAGTTCAATTCACTTTTTTATCAATTTCAGCAAAAAATCCGAGGGGAAATATACCTTATTTAGCGGAAGGCTGATTGAAAGGACCTTGTTCATAGGTCGCCATGTTACGTGACGATTTAGTGGAAACAAATTGTTTTGTTCTCTTTCAGTGTTTTTTCGTCGAGGCGTGTGCCGATGGCCTTTGCGTGTGGGCGCGTTAAAATATGTATTATAACCACATTTTACAAATACCTCTAACATTGCCTACCGCACACCGTGAGCAATCACTTTTTAAGCATCAACTTAAAATGTTGTGGTTATTTTTAATGCCCGACGCTTTTTCGTCTTTGTTTTCTTTGGGACATGTTTATTCTCGTGACCACCTCTTATTTCCCCTATGGTATTGTTTTAAACACGTCTGACTTATTGTATTTGGGTGGCTGCTTAAACAGTAGTTTTATGAATAGTGAACATGTTAACAATGAATATGAAATTAAACATTGTAATCGGACGATGACTACACAATGCTCTAACCACGTTTAAATATAAATACACTATTAGCAATATCCGTGAATATGATGAGCAAAAAATCAAGAGGCATTGATATGATACACTTTTTGCTTCCACATATGTTTTGAGAATATGATAGCTTCATCTGTTATTATATTCTTTACATGGTTTTTATCTCATTATTTTTCGCCACGGGACATCGGATCGGCTGTGTCTATTACCTCGCAACAAAGAATACTTCTAAATTGTTTTAATAAAGAACATTTTGAAAGTCATTATGCTTTGTTGCCGTTGAATGCTATCATCCCCCGCACTACACCTGGTTTTTGAATGAGATTCTTATCATTGGTATTGTAATTAAAACCATCAACCCACGTGATGATGATATTGTTTCAACGTGTATTATAATTTTTTTACCAAGGTGTATAAATCAAGATATTCGCTATCTTGATATAAATCCATACCCACATTATACATAAGGCAAGTCCTGACACCTGGCTGACTAACTGATACATCAAGGCCCTGTCTAAACCTTAAAGCAGATAAAAATATGCTTTCCTTTTACTTACTAACAGACATTTGCGCAACAAAAACTTGTCGTGTGTGCTTGCTGTGATTTGAACCTACGGCTTTTGGTTTAACGTGCCGAATTTGTGAAATCCAATCACACCAGCTAATGGCTATGCAGCTTGGCTTGGGTATAGGTACGCCTACTATTTACGTACTATCCGTCCATCCTACTTGATAGATCAGATTAGATTTATTTATTACCTAATGAAAAAATACATTGTGAATACATATTAGGTCATCCATATCCATACTGATATTATAAATGCGAAAGTGTGTTTGTATGTTTGTGTGTTTGTGTATTTCGCGCCGTAACGGAGCAACGGATCGACGTGCTTTTTAGCATAGAGATAGTTTATGGTCCCGAGAGTGACATAGGCTACTTTTTATCTGCGCCCGATAACCGAATACCACGCGGGCGGAGCCGCGGGCAAAAGTTAGTAAGTACATAATTCACAAAAAAAAATACAATGATAGTGGTAAATAACGATAAAATGTCAGCCAAAAATAAAATAAAATTTAAACATGAACAAAAAGTTAAAATTAGGTACAGCTGCTAACCTAATCTCTAACAAATTAGGTGTCATTTATATCATCATCATCATCCCAGTCTATATACGTGCCACTGCTGGGCACAGGCCTCCTCTCAGAATGAGAGGCCATATATAAATTATATATTATATTATTAAATTATTTCAAGTAACAACTCCTAATAACCAGTAGGTTAGTTAGTACGAAACAAATGTATCCGTTTAAAAAAAAAGCATGGACCAATTATTCTCAACGTTACATTACGAAATATTCTCGTGCATGTTAGAACTCGGGCAGACTTTTTAATAACTGCATTTCTTCTACTTACTTAAATGTCACAAAGTACGGCTTGTAGCTCTAATATGCTCAAATTAAGTGTTATTAGTGGCACTGTCATTTTGCCAACCGCTGTCCTTAATCACATTGGCTTCGTTTCAACTTAGTAAGGCTTTATAACAGCGTTTACCGCAATACGAACAAGAAGGTCATTGTGCTGACGTTGGCATAGATTCTCATAATTAATCGGCTTTTTAATGCAAAAATGGACAAAAAGAAAACGCTACTAGATTCCGCGTTTTCGGCTTTTTTATTAGTAGTGTCATCAGTTACTTTACAGTGGCCTAATAATCATCAAAATATAGGCATATTTTTCTTTTTACACTGTCTGACTGTGTGTTATCCGATTTATTAATATAACTCTAGTTATTTGCTAACACATTAGTTACAATCCCACGGTAGTGAAAATTGAATTCTACGTGGACGAAGTCACGGGTAACGGCTAGTGTTTCTATAATTACGAGTACATTAAGATACAGATTAATACAATTTTTAATCGACATCATTAGCAAGTTAAAAATTTCCTCAACTTTTTCGTTTTTTATCTCTACAATATCGCACCTTCGGTGACACAAGGGCATTACTACACTTTTTACGATTTTACAGGAGAGCCATTTTAAAGATTTTTTTGTGTTCAATGTTGTATTGTTTTGCTCGTATAGCTTTGAAGTAATTTATCTTCGCATGGAACAAGCCTTATAGTTTTATGGATCGCGAAATATTGCTTATAGGAATCAGGAACCCTTCATTCATTTATTATTAATTTTTTTTTAGGCGAAGGTGTACATATATGTCTTTGTTCCACCAAAATTTAATTCAATTTGTAATTATGACTGAGTTCAAACTAAAACTACGACTAATTATTCGTTAAAAAAACTCGTTTATTTTCATAAAATATTTATTTTTTATTACTTACATTAAGTCTAGGAACTTTGTGTTTACTTTAGTCAAGGGATCAATAGAAATAGTCTTTGGAATCAACTCAACATCTTGTCTACTATAATAAAGCAACGCTGCTTAGTAGATTTTACATTTTTTATTACAATAAAGTTATTTAAAAACAAATAATATATTTTAATTAAAAACAAAAAATATATATTTTTCACAAACAATTACTGTTATAAAGTTTTTCTGTCATTTTCATAGAAAAAAATCTTAATACACTCGCCGGCAAAAAATATGGCCCACAGTCCTTTCATACAAACGAGGTCACTTTGATGTCTTGGTTCTTCACTAGGCGGTGCTTTGACTGTGGTCTGATGATGGCTACTCCGAGCATTGATAAAGGACATTCATAGTTCGTAAGATACCCACCTGATTGAATCTCCGTTTAACACGGAGATTATACACATTTAGAAAAACAGCTGAAATGGCAATAAAATGAATGAAAATCTCAGTACAAATTCTCTCGCTGTGGTGTAAACTGGTTGTTGAATCAGTTGTGTGTGTTAAGCAGGCGACTGACGAACCTTCCAAACGGATACCATTACAATGGATTTATCCAAATGGACGGCATCCAATTATTTAGTACATTGACGATGATAAACATCGTGATCTGCCATCCACCTGATAGAAACATAGCTGTATGTTAGAATGAGATACTTAGTTAGAGTTACTTTCGCATTTATATTATTATAATATTAGTAGGGAAGTAGGGATTATGACTGCTCAAATAAAAATATAATTGGAACTAAAACGTCATTAATAGTCATTATTTATTTTATTGCAAGCAAATATTTGAATAATAAGGTCATAATTGTTTACACGACGTTGTTTTTTTTTTAATAGAATGGAATGACAAGGCCGCATTTGAATTTAAGACTATAAAGTTTTAAGGGTATTGGAGGTACAAAGTCAAAATTGCTTTGAGCGACTTTGTATCTCCAAATGCGTGACCATTTTATAGGCAAAAGTACATCAAATGTGACTTTGTTCTTCCAAAAATTTAAATAGCAAAAGGCATATTTACCTTTACGCCCTCGTTGCTCCAGCAAACATTCTCTTCACTCGCGGGCTGTCGGCCAATTGGCCAATAAGACTTTGTCGTGCCAACATACACCAAAAAACGCACCAATGCGACAAAGTCACTGTCGCCCTCTGGCGATTTAACGCGGAATTTAATTGATGTCTTTGTTCCTCCATGTAAAGACGTAGTTTTTAGAACTTTCTGTATACTTAACTCGTTTTTGGGTTTTTCGACAATTGTGCCCTTGTGTCACCGAAGGTGCGATATGTTGGTGTAAATTTACCCATGATATTTATTATTTATTTATTTATTGACAAAAAATTATTTCTATTTACTACGTATTTATGAGGAACCTTATAGTTTACTGTCCCTTGATTATTAGACTGCTAGTGCTAGAAATCTGTTATTAAGGTACCCCTACCTGCCTTACTAGTACAGTGGAGGTGTTTTATTTTCCATAAATATGGGGTATCGTTAGATAAATCTTTCAAAACATTAAAGGTTTCATAAACCATAGTTTGATATAAGGATTCGTTTGCTAAACTTTTAGTTTTAAAGCTCAGCCATTAGCTGAACAAATCTATAGAAAAATGTGAATGTAGCACATCATCTAACGAATTTTAGAGGATCACTATCACGGCTAAGTAAGCTTTCAAATGAAGAAGTATTAGTCGATCATAAATTACTTAATAATTTTGTATTTGTTGCTTCTTACGAAAGCAGTCTGCGTGGTTCAACATACACTTGGCCGGTTTATTTGAATGGTTTATTACTGAATACGAAAAAATATTTGTTTTTTCTTAACAACTAACTACGTGTTTCCTCAAATCAGTGACAGTCAGCTAATCTTCGAGTTAAAACAACCATTAAGTACATTAATCACGTCCAAAAGCAAACCACTCGAAACGTGGAAAAGCCGCAGAGGTTTTAATTTAACGCGACAGCGAAGTTTGAAAGTGATCCAACGAAAACATCGAGTTGCTGCTTATTTTAGGAACATTCCCACAAATCATTGAGTCTTAGATCAACATTCGAGTCCCGAATTTGAATCTCAGATTCCGTTGAGCGGTGGCTGAACATCAAAATCACTTAAAGGAGTAACCAAGCGACTGAATCTGCGATTTAAATGATGTTTGCTTAAGTGCACTGCACTGCGTCAATATTCATCTCAATTTGTACTGAGCTACAGATAGATGATTCAAATTAAATCAGTGTTGGCTTTGTCTTTGGATATCGCTTTTCAATGCATGTTCAAATTTATGTGACTTTTATTTTGTGTCGAATTAGCTATTTTATCTGATGGTTCAGATAAAAAAGCTAATTCGACACAAAATAACAATTTTATTAATTTTTTCTTTATTGGTACAATTTGTAAACAAATAATTTATTCTAAATCGTCAGTATATTAGATCTTTATTTGAGCACATGATCTCGATCATTAATAATAACCTATTTTTGAAAAAAAACAACGACGTCATATTCTTTCTCACTTATGGGAATCCCAGATTAAAGTTTGCAAGCGTAATAGCCGTTACTAACATTGACATTATCATAACATTAGTGGAACAGGTCAATGACTTCCTTGGTAAAATGGTGAAGAAATCTCCGCAAATACCCCTAATACTACAGCTTCATATGTGGCAACAATATTACAAGTTGAAGGCACAAAGACTTAGATCGGGCTTACTGTTCCGTCTACGTGGAACCAGTGGACAGCGAAATTGCCTCTACTCAGGTAAGCCGCTTTCTTTGGTAGGTGAGCGGGCTGTACTATTGACATATTAGATAGTACAAGGAAAACACTAGTTTGTGAAGAAATGGTCAAATTGTTGGTTTTTTTTTCGCTATGATGTCTGCAAGCGACTTCGTTTTCATAGTAGGAAAGCTCACTGATTTTTGTAGTGTGACCTGCTGTTCGTTTGGCCCCTACTACAAAAAAGTAGGTAACTTGCTCGTTTGCCACCTAGTCGAATAAAAAAAAACTCTGTTCCAGATTTCATTCAAATACCTATCCCGTCAAAAATCAACCCGTTTTAGAGTAAAGAATCAATAATCGATACGATGACTTTATTAAACACCAATACAATAAGAAACAAACATATTTTATGTTAATACAACACACACAAAAATAACACGCCTGTATTCCCATATGGGGTAGATAGAACACACGAAACGTTACCGTTTCGTGTGTTTAGGTTTAAAGTTTGACACAATCCATAGAGATTTAGTAACAGTGAATATACTTAATCTAAGGGTTAGTTAGGTGGTGGTGGTGGTGGTGGTGGTGGTTAGGTGGTTAGGGGTGGCGACCACGAACCGGAAAGCGAAGCGTTGGCAGGCCTCCCACCAGGTGGACTGACGATATCGTGAGAGTTGCGGGAAACCGGTGGATGCAAGTGGCGAGTTGTCGTTCATTATGGCGTTCTAAGGGGGAGGCCTTTGTCCAGCAGTGGGCGTCTTCCGGCTGATGATGATGATGAAGGGTTAGTTACACAGAACAAATATTAAATAAAAGTAATAAAAAATCTTTAGTACCTACCTAAGAAGAGGGGCAGAATAGCTGTACAAAATGCTTCAGCCACGGGAGTCCCACAGGTCGGCACGCCCAGGATGCTGCTGGAGCTGGCGCTCCTGCGGCCTGCGGCTCAGCAGCGAGACAGGTCGCTTTCTTAAAAGCGCGTGAAAAACAATCGGTCCCTCTGCAAACATACCTGAAGCGATGCAGTATCGCAGCAGCCCAAACCCACCCTTTACATGTTCTTACTCTGCACCTAGCCAACCTAGTAGCGTGTAGTGTAGATCCAGAGGCTGCACGTGTAGAATGCCAGGCAATATGCTTTAAAGTGTAACTTGCTCACTACATCGCGCAAACCTCCGAGCCAGCATGTTGCAGCGGACAGCCAGTGCCCTGCGTTCCCTCTCCATGTCCATGTTGTCACACAGGTCCTCAGGCTGGGTCCTTGAGGACCTTTGTGGCCCAAATATTATTATAACTATTATGTCGCAAAGGAACTACTTTAAAAATTGAGACAAAAATACAGCGTTAAAAGCAGATAGTTTTATACGTAAGGCTATGTAGGTAAGTAAATAGGATGAAGCATTAAATCTAGATCTAAATAAAACACCAAACAGAACTAAACCAGCTTCAAACAATACCAAATTGGCATTCAATGTTAAACAGAAAGCCAAACTGAATGCACCCACCTCACATTCCCATAATCTTAAATCACTCTTTGTTAAATAGATCACAACGGTTAGTTGGCTTGGAATAAAGGCACTACTGTTCATAATATCAAATTAAGAATCAGCCACACTGGTATTTAAAATAGGTACTTGATCGCACCGTAAACGCAAAGAAGCCTCACGTGTCGTTTTAACGCAACGTGTCCACACCGCTGCTCAAAATACGCTGACGCGCCCTTTAAACGCTGTAACGTAACTCACGCGTCACGTTTACATCGCGTACCGTCCACATTGCTGCCCAAAAAACGAGGACGCATAAACAGCGCTATACAAATACAAAACACAAAAACAATTCAAAAATACTTAATAATTCACAAGTTTCTAGTAGGTTTTCAATATCTTTCTTATCAGTAGGCCAATGTCTTTGGAAGGGTCCAAAGGTGTGCAATATGTGAAACAGCATGAAATAAACAGAATGAGACAAAAGGTTTGTCCAGAAAAATACATAACTTACATAAAATAAAACCAACAAGTGCGTGCGTCAGAACGTGCGGTGCGTGTGTGTGGATTAATTGTGTGTGTATGTGGTATGGATAGTACATGATAAAAGCATTACGCATGAGACACGTCCTTGCGTATTGTTAACGCGTCAGCGTATTTGGAGCATAGGTGTGCTCAATCCTTTGTAACAAGATCCCTTATGAAATCGTTAGTTCCTTTTTCCTACACAGATCTCATCGGTCCCTCTAACCGTTATATGTGGTATCGCCCACGCCATCGAATCAGATTAAAGCCGGCCAAATCAGAAAAGGAATGAGAGACGTAACTATTCTGATGTGGGAAAAACAAACAAGCTGGAGATTGCAAACAGAACTAGTTGAACAGTTTGAACGCATATCATACATACTTCGTGAGATTAAAGGGTGATTGATATACATATTTAACACATGATTTTGTTTATGTCTTAATTATGGACATAACAAAAGTAAACGGTAAACGGTATTTAGAGTGCGAGTGATGTGTGCGATGTAAATTGCACACATATTATAATTAAATAACATTTTTTTTTTTCAAATATAGAGTTAGACGTCTCTCAAGTCGTTAACTTAAAGTCCACAGGAAAGAAAACTTTTATTTTTAATTCTGTTTATTGCCTAGATCGGAAAAGTGGAATAAATTGTTATATTTGCGGCCTTAAATATCCCAAGCCTTACTTACCCGTACTTGTACCTATCTAACCTGAATACAAAAATGCCACAGAATCTCAAGAGTAAACAAGTTTTTGTAAAAAAGTCATTACTAACACAGGCTTTTTATTACTTGTAGCTACACCTACAGGCAACAAAACCATACTTACTCACAAAACACATAATACGTACTTTTTGTTAGCATAGTATACTTTATATTTTTATCAAAACTACATTTTGTTCTAAATTTTAATGTTCTATTAATTCTAGCTGTAGCCGATTTTTACAAGTGCGTTAAAGTTTACTTTGACTGGCAAGATTTGACTCGAACCAACTTTCACATTGCATGACCTACTGCAGGACACTTGTAAACCCCCCGATTGTTCATGAACACTCACATTTGTCTAAAAACCATCCATCCAGCTTTCGATTGACTCTACAAATAAAAGCTACATCCACATTCGACCGATATTACGGCCACAAAAATTTCATACGTACCAGTCAAAAGACGAGTGATTGGAAAACAGACAAAATCACATAGAGACCGGCATGATTCGGTTTCCGTGTTCTTTTTCTCGTTTTGTCCAAATTCGGACCAATGTGGGGCGAGGATAAAAGTCTCCCAACGCTCCTGCAGGCTTTTCTGTTCACTATGAAATCGATATCGTTGCTATTGCGAAATGGAAATTGGACGTCGTGCTTGACCTGTTGATTCCTAGGCTTGAATTGCTATGGATTCAGTTCTTATTTTTTAATTATTTTCATAAGTTCTAGGCTACTTTGTACCCCAGTTTTTCTTTTGATAAATATTGATGTGTCTTAAATAAAAAAGTGGACCCAAAAATACAACACGAAACAAAACTATTGCTATGTCCAAGCGCTAGAAATTTCTGTAGACATGTTACTTAATTAAAACGAGGTAATTAAGTTATAGTTTTAAGCTTTCGCGACTTTCTCTCATAACTAAGTAGTTAAAAGTCACGGTAAGTGGTAGTTCACTTCTGGGACTTCATCCAAAAATCAAATACTGTTAAAAATTACCTTGCTGTTTCGACCAGAATGCTGCAACCGTGGTCACCAGTAATGGTAGCACGTCACTTGCTGTTGCGTATTTCCGTCGCGCTATTGACATCTTTATCGTTCATGCTAGGAAGGCTGCTTTTATTTCATAAAATACATGCTAGGAATGAAATAGTACATCTCTTTTGTACACACAAATATTTTGATGAAGTGCCAGCATTAACTAAGGGTACCGGTACATGATCATGATGAAGTCCGGGTAGTTGGAAAAACTCGCGTTTGTAATCGAATCCCACACTTCAGTTTATTCGCGATTACGGATGCGGTAATGTACTTAGACGATACGTCGAGGTAATTAAAGCAGTATTTAATTCAACACATTCGTAGCACTTTATTACAACGGTATTGATATATATTTAGGTCATTCGCAGAAACAGTTGAACTTTAATGTTTATAACTTTTGTTTAAAATTTCATTTTGAACGTGATTTCGCAATAAATGAATACGAATATGAATATGATCCCTTAGTTGATAATCGTTTGCATGGCATAAAACAATATAATGCTGATAGACATGTCTGTCAACTTGAAAGTTCAACTTTAGCGAAATATTCATTTCATAGGAACTTGTTTAAAAATTGATAAACGACATATTTGGCTGACCATTGTCTAACAACGGCTAAACTATAGTTTTTATGTAAGTACTGACAGGGTGATTAATGCCCCAACCAGTTTCTACAATGAATCAAACGCCTGCATTACAAAGCCAGTACAGGGGCGTAAACAACATTCTGAAGTATATTTGGATCCCCCAGATGTCAACACATTTCTGAAGCTACTAATAAAATAAATGTTATGAAAAGTTGACTGTCTTTATATATGAAGTGAGACGAATAATATGCCAAATCTTATTTACCTACAAGTGATGAAACGAGCTTATTGCATTACTTTAGAAATTGCTTAAAATCAGATAGCTGAATGAATGTTTGGAATAATACCTACATAGGGATAAAATATCGAAATCTTAACGGCTGGGCTTAGAATTAAGAAATTTCACGCATGTGTTTTATATGCAGCGTTAATGTAATGTACGACATATTTTTTATAAATTGATTTTGAATTTGGTAAAATCCTGAAATTTTAATTTAAATACCGGATCGAAATGCAAGCGAAGCTGCGGATAAAGTCTAGTTTGTTCCGGCATTAATATCTGCCACAGCGGAGCGTGCAAAAATATCTGTCATGTCCTTCCGGCCCTAGAAATAGAGTCGTATCAGATATTTATGCACGCTTGTTGTGTCAGATATTGGTGCTGGTGACTGTACTTACGATTAGAAAATTCATGTACGTACTAAAAATGCTAATACCTAATAACGTTCCGTTCCGTTCGATCGAGCGTAATTATTCCACTTACCACCTCCAAAACCAATCCCATTCACTCTTCCACACCATCGATCGGTATAATAGTGACGTTAGTTCGCTTGTCACCTACAAATCTTCGGGACCCACCCACGTCTGCCGCATGTCCGACACTTACATACATATTACGCAGCCACAAGTACAATTAAATTTTACTGGTGTTAAGCTTTGGCTTTGCTCGATTTAGAAGTACAGTACCTGAGCGACCGAACTTTGGTCAGGCTAAAACTCAATTATAAACGTTTTCTAAGAGACAAGACCAAGCTTGATCGATTTGTATATCCATACTAGTATTATAAATGCGAAAGTGTGTGTGTTTGTATGTTTGTGTGTTTGTCCGTCTTTTACGCCGTAACGGAGCAACAGGTCGACGTGATTTTTGGCATAGAGATAGTTTATGGGCCCGAGAGTGACATGGACTACTTTTTATCCCGCAAAAATGCACAGTTCCCGAGGGAACAGAATACCACGCGGGTAAAAGCTAGAATATAAATATATATAAGAATTGCTCTTTGAAAGGTATTAGGTAGATAAATTCACAGGAAACACTTACTTAGAGTCGGGCTTAAAAAAATGTTACGGTAACGTTTTGAAAGCACAACGTTTGCTCAGAAAACGCCATCTTTTGATTGCAGATGAAATTAAGACGTCATTTAAAAAATAAACTTTATTGATAAAAGAAACTAAATAATATAAATATTAAACATAACATTCTAACAATAACTTAAAATAAAATAAAAATTTAACCTAAAACTAAAACAAAGTGTCCAAAGAGTACCCCTTAGGCAAGGTCCCGAAGATGCTGGCAGCGTTTCCTCTTTGAATAGCTAGGCTAATTCTTTGTCCGAGGAAGCTGCCAGCTCTTCGGTCACCTGTGACGTCTACTAACCTTTTAGAAATTTCCTTAAAAAGTTTTAAGGCACTAGGACCCCACGGACCAAGGTACCTACTTCAATGTTTTTAGATAGTCTATTCTTGTTAAAAGTTAAAATGTTGTCCGATGGGAATTACTTACCGGCATAAGAAGTGCGTATCCTAAGTCTCGATCCAGATCTTAGTAGTTAATCTGTAGTCCGCGTTTCATCTAAATTTGTTCAGCTGTTTACATGTATATATTACATGTCTACGAGTATATCTGTTCACATTAAATCACAAGATTGTGTAATATAAGCGCTCTAATATAAAGCCCATATTCATCATCATAACGTCAGCCGAAAGACGTCCATTGCTGGACATAGGCCTCCCACAAGGCTCTCCACTCAGGCTGGTCTTCTGCTTTCCGCATCCAACTCGATCCCGCAATTTTAACTTACTTGAAGAAAAATTTTCTAACTCGAACCGCTACCGTTCTACAATTGCACCACACCCCGGTATTATTGGTACGACATTGTCCACACTATAAATAGGTCCAATCGATGAGACAATGCGATCCAATCCTGATAGAACAATGATGACTAGCATGGGCAATACAAATACACCTAGATTGTGTTCAATTAGATGGCCGCACTGTGAAACATGTATATTTGATAATTCAGCCATACCTTATAGTTGTCACACATGGATTGAATTGTGCACAATGCAGATATCATAGATGTCAATAAAATTCACATGAAATACATCATAAAAAAATCTCTTATTCTACGATGCAAAAGCTAATCTATTGTAAGCCGATTACAAGTTTTTTTTTTTCAAATCTTGTAATTGCTATTGCAGAAATTAATTAAACCATTTCAATTTTGGCACAGAAACTTTTTAAGATAATTTCCAGGGACTTTTTTGATAAAGTGTCGTACCTAGGTAGCGATTTCAAACCCTGACAATCAGAACGGATGAGTAATATATATGACGCGAGTGTATTAACAATTGTTTTTTATTGTGTACACACAACTTAACTGCAACTATTTTAATCAAAACACCAAGCTTCTTCACCAAACTCTTTTAACACATTTAAAATTAGTTATTTCAACTAACCATCCCGCTCATGCATTTTCATATGACAGAAGCCAGAAATAGTATGTCAAACCCCTATCACGTCATGTCAGACACGCTTTTTCTAATCCCTGTCATCTTCAAAGAGATTTCACATGGGACTTTTTAAATGATACGCTCGTTTATATGAGAAATAATTTCATTCGTGGGTTTCGCCCCCGATTTATGAAATTTAAAATGGTTTGGCTTGTCGCCTAACTTTTACTGTAGGTATGGATCAGCGCCTACCTATCATAAAGAGCCGAATGTAAATCTCTATTTCTCTCGTTCAGGGATTGAATTATGCGTGAAAAGGATGCTTAACATTGGATTTGAAGATTCTTGATTCGTCGAACTATTTTATTTAAATCTATGCCAAACATCTGACTCAAATGAATACCTAACTCCTGTAATGTCCTATAAAGGTCTTCACTGAAAATCAGCGCCACGCTTGCCGTGACATTATGCTGAGTGGGGACCTGTTTAGCGTCATGTACGAGGGTTGCTACGAAAGTTTTTAGCTGTATTAAAACCACTCGATTTTTATTCTAAATTACTTTAATATTTTTCAAAATATACTCCTCCGAGGTCTACACATCGCCTCATTCTCAAAAACCAATCCTCAAAACACTAAAAAAACGCGTTCTGCGGTAGGTCGAAGAAAAGCCGCTCAAATTCTTGTACTGCCTCGTCCGAATTCATGAAATTTCGACCACGCATCATTTTCTTCACAGTGGGAAATAAGGAAAAGTCACACGGGGCCAGGTCAGGGCTGTAGGGTGGATGCGACACCATCTGAACACCTGTGCTGTTCAAAAAGTCCATTGTTTTTGCTGCAGTGTGTGCAGGTGCAGGGTCTCTATTGTATTCCATAAAATTTGAACTCCGATTTTAACAATCCATAACGTTATTCATCATTATTTTTGCAAGTCATATTATCTTAAGTCATAATTTTAAACAGTATAAAGTGGAGTTCCGATTTTCGCAGGTCATAATTATTGTTACTCATAAAATTGGTTAGTCCAACACTTTCGATGTCCATATAGTATGCCATTCCATAATTTTAAAGGCAATAAACTATTTTAGTATAATTGTTATAAGGTCTATTTTCACAGGTCATAATGATTGATAGCCACCTGATAAGTTTAGTCATAACATTTAACGTCATAATGCTAAATTCAATAAAAACACTTATAATAATTATAAAAAGGTATTCAATTATCTATCAGAAAAAAATACAACATTTTAACTACCGAATGTATACCGCTTTTTAATTGAAGTGGGTACTCATGCAAAAATATAGTTGGTAGGGAGTAATGTGCTTTAAACGTGTCTGTGCCGTTTACGATTACGCTTTTTAGTGATTGCAAATATGTCGGACGAAGGTGAATGTGATAAAGTATACTGTGATTTGTTTAAAACTAAAAGAAGAGGGCTGAAATTAAACATTGATGGGTTTACTTATGAATTCTTGTGTAAGAGTCGTAGTTCTAAGCTAACTAAACTTATGTTGAGTTTCTTTATCCATAGCGTTTCCGGGCTACTATAAAAAAAAAACCTAACATCGAAGGCTAAGGCGGGAGCTACGCTCCGCTTCGCTCCCGCCTTAGCCTTCTAAACCTAACCTATCCGAGTCGCTTCTGCTCCGAACCGTCTTGCTCGCTCGCTTCGCTCGCTCGCACTAATTATACAAGTTTCTTGTGTAAAAGTCGTAGTTCTGAGCTAAACAAATATATTTTGAGTTTTTTAATCCACCGCGTTTCCGGGCTGCTATAAAAAAAACCTAACATCGAAGGCTAAGGCGGGAGCTACGCTCCGCTTCGCTCCCGCCTTAGCCTTCTAAACCTAACCTATCCGAGTCACTTCTGCTCCGAACCGTCTTGCTCGCTCGCTTCGCTCGCTCGCACAAATCATATTGTTCTCAACATAATTTCTCAAGTATTATCTAAAAAACATATTAGGTATCTAAAGTCGTAGATGAATTAGCACTTTCAAATGTTTTTTTTTATTCGACTGAATGGCAAGCGAGCAAGTGGGTCTCTTGATGGTACGAGATCACCACCTGCAAAAATAAGACCAGCGCTGGGAATGTATGCCTGGAAATGTTTCTGAGTATTTATCTTTATGCCTATCAATGTTATGGATTTGGTTTTTTAGACCTAGACACTTTAGGGATTAAAACGATATGAATAATAACCGTTAGTACGGTGAAATATATGGCTTAAACTATTTCTGAATAATTATTGTTATTTCTTTGAACGTTATGGATAAAAATGTATGACTTTTGTGATTATAGAATTTAATATTATGTGCCATTAATATTAGAGCTAATAAGCATTATACTGAACAAAAATTATGACTAGTGATATTTATGTTTATAAATTATATGGATATAAATTTCTGACCATCGAAATTCGGAACAAAAAATGTATGGAAAACAAAGGGATCCCGCAGGTGCATTATCTTGGTGAAAAAACAATTCCCGAATGCCGCTCTTTGGGCGTTCCTCACCCAGTTTTTCGAACGCTTCGGGTAGACAAACTTCGGTGTACCACTGACTAGTAACTGTTCTTTGATCGTCAAGAGGAATTACAGCCACTGGCCCACTGCGACGAAAGAAAACGGAGATCATCTTTTTGTTGACACTTCGGCCTTGAGCAATTTTTAAAGGCGGCCCGGCCCGTCTTCTTCAAACACCCACTGCATATATTGCTGCTTTGTCAGGGGGTCATAGCAGTATATCCACGACTCGTCAGTAGTAAGGATATTAGAAACCTGCTGAGAATCACCTCCGTCAAATTTGCTGAGCATAAACTGACACCAATCTACTCGCTGGGTTTTTTGCTCTTCGGTCAGCAAATGTGGTATCCAACGCGACGCGACCTTCCTGACTCGAAGATGATCATGCAAAATACTTAAAACTGCGGGTGATCCAATGCCTAGTTCATGTTCTATTTCTCGTTGTGTAATATTTCTTCGTTCCTTAATCAACCACTCGGCTCTGATCACGTTTTCTGGCGTTACTGCACTTGACGGCCGTCCTGGTCTCGGCTCATCTTTGATACACTCTCGACCCCGTTTAAACTCACGGTACCAGTACAAAACTGTGGCTAAGGATGGACCGGACGTCCCAAATGCAATGTTTAAATTTTTGTGAGATTCCTTGAATGTTAAGTTTCTTTTATAGTCATAGAATATCATAGCACGAAATGGTTCTCGCGAGAGCTCCATTGCAAAAAACAAAACTGGACTGACATGGTCAACAAAAAAATTAATAAAATAATTGTTACTGGCCAGTATGCAATGTTACTATACATCGAGGTTAATAGATAAATTACCTTTAATTCATCATGCAATTTAGGAATAAAATATTTATAGTTTTCATACAGCTAAAAACTTTCGTGGCAGCCTAGGTATGTCTAGTATTTGTTCTATGTTGGTTTATATGGCGTTAAATAAATGTATTTTATTTAAGTATTTCTTCTTTCTAATTTATGTTGCTTGCGTGGTTACTAGGGGAAGGGGGGGGGGGGTTGACCACTCTAATCAATACCACCTGGGACTTGTTGTTGTTATTGTTGTTATCCTATGGTACCGCAGTGGTGCAAAGGGCCTTCGTGAGACTACCTGGGACTTATATTATAATGCGAATGTGACACCCTACGCTTCAGTATACCCGTGAACACGATCGCTGCACGTGATCGAAACGTTGTGGTAATTTCATCAATATATACAGTCGAAATTAAGTCGTCCATGATGTTAAGTGAGAAAATAATTTAAAAAAATTCAAATACCGTACCGGTCATGCTACCAATTATTATGCTATTAAATTTTATATCCTCCGTGATTTTATCCAATTATAAAAGCTCACTTATACCAAATCTATTAAGACTTCCAAAAATGATAACTCCTAACTCGATATTTTGTATTATGTACAATAGGCTCCTAACTATGCAGAAGTAATTTCGCCGATCGGCAATCAGTTATAACGACTCGAAATGAGTGACCCGGTAAGACATGCAAAGGTTGTTATTTAAATAAATCGATTAAGCATAAGGAGCCTACTTGTTACACTAAATTCAATTCAATAGTACACTTATTATTGCTTGTAACTTTGAAAAAACATTTCTATTTTTATTCTTCAGATATCTTTTTGTAATATTTATAAATACTAAAGATATCAGGGATTATGGAGTAACGTTGAAGTTTTTATAAAGCCTAGAAATCGGTTCAAAAGTTTTGGACGGATTTCATGTTGCTCTGCCTACCCCATTTGGGAATACAGGGGTGATTTTTGTGTATGTGTGTGTGTGTGTGTGTGTGTGTGTGTGTGTGTGTGTGTGTGTGTTGCAATCACTAGAAAAATAAAATAATGAATAGCAATTAAGTAATTTGAAACTATACAATGTATAGTTTCAAATTAATTATATTAAATTATAGTCAAAAAATGGCCGCGACCATCTTTATCAGAAGCCCAATCAATCACGCACTAAACGTATAAAATCCACACCTACACTATTAGAAGTAGGTAATAAATTTACACGTTGTGATAATAACCTACCAAGCAAAAGCGAATCAGCATACAGAAGATTAGTAGGCCATAAATCACGAATTCAATAAAGAAAATGCTTATAACAGCCGCGTAATGGCGGAACGAATATGTGATGTGATTGATTCAGGTGCACTTACATAAGTATGTGGGAGGAATAATTTGTAACCTGCGCTCCTGCGATGGTTTGAGAGGCTACGGGATGCTAGTATGGACCTTACACTACTTTTACAATTGGAGTAGGAAAAAATATTACAAACTATTATTTTCTGAACGTTACAGGGATCTCCAAAAACAATTCTAAAAATATTCATAGAAAATTCCTTACCATGATGACCATGTTCAATGTTATTTGTAAATGATCTATAATATTTTTTTCTTATGTGAAACATAATATTGTATCAATGTATGCATGTTTATGTAAACTCTTTATTGTACAAGAGAAATAAACAAAAATACTATTGATAAAACTTTGAGATGCTTGTAGATGCTTTTACAAAAGCGGATTTATCCCTTACATGTTATTATTGTGATGAAAAGTACACTTACATACTTTAAATCTTCAATTTTATTGTTGATCGTTATTTTTTTTAAGTTACTGCTTTGAGAAGCTTCAAATTAAAAATGATAGTGCCTATGAGCCATACTTGCCTAGCCCGTGAACATCAATCTCAACGATGCACGTAGGTATCCCATACAGTATTATGTCAAGTCATCTCTTGAGACCCCGTCAAAGCAGGTTTACATTATTCAAATGTATACATTTGGACCGCTATGACTATGCTTTTGAAAACTCACTGCTTACTCTTCCTGTAGCTTATCACAATGAGTGTAAGGTGTAGTTTGGTTGGGCGCTAGATGTTGCTTGGAGAAACGTTATTTTGGCTAGTTTGCGCGGTCATGACCGGTATTCCTAACAAAGCTGAGCCCTGTTGAAACACAGAACATTAGCAAGGCAGTAATGTTTCGCTTATGGTAATATCTACAAATTCCGGCTTCGTTTGCGTTAAACGGTAGTCTCTCGTATGGACAGGTAGCGCCGTGCCATTGTGTAGTAAATACTAACATTGGTAAATATCAGAATTTGTTTCTCACTTGTTTGACGGGACAGAAAGTCTTTTTTATTTTCAAGCATTTTGTAGTAGCCTTCAGCTTTACAGCCAGTGAAAACAGTTTTAAAATTTTTAGGAACAATGACTACAGAAAAGTTTGGTATCTTTTTTACAGTTCCAAATCTTAACTTATAAAATCCGTTATATCACTATCTTTTTCTACAGCTCAGAACAGGATGTTTTATGATGATGTTTATTTATTTTCTTAAGTAAAAGAAATAAAACACCTTTTGACATAGACGACTTCACACATGAAGATTTACGAACTAGTCTTAAATCTTGAATGGACTCTAATCAAACCCACCGCCATCTTTAAATACCACATAGCTTAATTAAGGTTTTCTTCGTCTTCGTATCGGAACTCTTTAAATTGGCCGAAGAATTCCAACGAATATAAACTAGATAAGCTCAGTTAAAACCCAGCTTACCTTAGATTAACTGCTCTGTAATAAGATAGTTAAGTTACGAATTCGGAACTGGTTTCTATAATTTCGACGTGTAGCTTAAAAGCTTTAGGCTTAATTACTCGATCGGTTTGAACTAGATTCTGAAAGAGCGTTTCCATTGCACTATTGGATGCAATTGTCACTAACGAAAATGACGTGAATAAGAATGATTTTCTAGCTCAAAAGTTCAGACTTACATGGTTACTATTAGATGCAAGAAAAGCGGTGAGTATAAATAAATGTTAGAATTTAATTTTATCGTCAATCCAAGTTTTATTTTCCACAGAATTACAGAATTAGGAGTAAAATTGTAGCAATTATGATATAATCTAATGCAGACTGACTAAAATGATAATATTTTCAAATACCTTGACATATTTTAATTATAGGTACTTGTAGAAATCTAAATAGCGCAAACTTGCTATAAAAATTCATTGATACCTTTACTGACTTGAAACACGTCAAATCAAACTTGTTACAAAGTTCCATCGTATCGTGTCTCCCAATAGAAACGTGCACGGTTCTGGGGAAATGGAATCACTTTATCTAGGCTGACTTAGCATCACCTGGTGAGATAATCGAGGAAAACCCCGGCGTTAGCTTTCCCGATTTGGCCCTGTGTGCATTGCAGAAGAAAAGTTTATAGTATCTTAATTAATGGGATAAGAGGAAATTAGGTAGATTACCATAAAAAGATTTAACGTATTATCAAATAATCACATAAATGTTTAAGGTCTGTTAGAAAAGGTAGTCAATTTCTCATAATAACAAAATTACTCTTGTCAAACATGTAACTGTATTTATTTAAACACATGTCCGTACTTCACGTGCTACCTATCATAAAATGTAAAATAAGGTAGGTTAGGTATTCCACAAACATAGAAGCATTTTTTTATACAAAACACAAAATCAAAACACTTAATCAACGTACTCGTACCTACCTTTAAATATACAGCAACGTAAACAAAATTCCAAATATGACAAAACTGCAATCTTGTAATACCAAAATGCGTAGCAAACCATTTCAGCGGTTAGTTTGCGGTTACCGGTTAGTTAAAAAACCACAAAAAAGAGTAAACAATGCCAATCGGCGCTTAAAAATAAATAAACGCATATTGGAAACGCAAGATTCGATAAACCGATGACAAGCGCAACCGCAGAATACTAATCGACAGATTTGCCGCGACCGCAGTGGAAATTTGTATTAAATCGAGACAAAACAGTTTGACGTAGGTAAATGTACTGTTAAAAAGTCGGGTACGGCTTGCGATAGTTCATATTCGTATTCTTCCATAAATTCTAACGGTTTATTGATGTTGTTACAGTGTTTTAAAAAAAACTCTATTACAAAAGTGGAGAGACCACTTCGTTTTTAGGGTACCTACAGTAGTCAACCAAAAGTTTATCTATTTTTTAAATATTAATACGGAAATCATCAGCGCTCTCATTCTAAGAGGAGGCCTGTGCCCTACAGTGGACCTTATATATGCCGGAATGATGATAATTAAACATAAGGAACTTGCAAACCTTGGTTTACCGGTTTCTTGTTCGAAATAGACTTCTCTTAAGAATCAAAATATACCTAGTCAAGACTTCCATCCTAAATGAAGAAACCATTCACCTAGATTTCACATTAGATACGCAACCATTAGCATCGGAAAAGTTTTATTGTAACAGAAACCACAGAACACCAGCATTGTTCAGTTTTGCCAAAAATATTGTAACAAAGAGTAATCAATTTGGTTAGCCATTTTCGCGGTTAAAAGAGAAATTTGGATATGAATCGGACAGAAACACGAGTACCCACTATTTAAAAATTTCACCGACATAGAGAGCAATGTGGCGATTGTGTTTCGACGTTTTAGTTTTTACATTTACGATTCATATCGTATAGAGTACAGACATATATGTATGTATATCTAATACTTATGTAAAGTGAATGACTGAATCTGTATGTTCTATACATATAATTCTTCACCCACCTACTTAAAGATCATATATCTATATAAAGATCTTTATACTAAATAAGCTCTGTTCCAGCAGCAGGCGAAAAAACTTACATACTATAGACAACATTTCGCACGTCACTCTAAAACATGATACAAGTTTTGTTGACGACCGGATGGCCTACTGGTTAGAGAACCTGACTATGAAGCTTGAGGTCCCGGGTTCGATTCCCGGCCGGGGCGGATATTTGTATGAATAATACAAATTTTTGTTCTCGGGTCTTGGGTGTTTAATATGTATTTATCTATATAAGTATGTTTGTTTATCCGTTGCCAAGTAGGTATCCATAGTACAAGCTTTGCTCAGTTTGGGACTAGGTCAATTTGTTTCAATTGTCCCATGATATTTATTTATTTATTTTATTTATTGTATTGAGTGACCACTAATAGCCCATACTTTGAAAGTTTGTACTAACAGAAAATGATTAACAAGTGCATCGGACAAAATTATATACTTCTTCAATGTTCGGCCTGCCGTTGGAGCAGAGTATAAATATGTGACATACTTGCTAGTTTGCCTTAGTTATCCTTATTAAAATTTCAAAGAGTTATAAGAATTCCCGCCCAAATCAAAACATGAACATTTGCAGGTTTTTGCAGGTGGTAGGACCTTGTGCAAGGTCCGCCCGGATTGCTACCGCCATCTTGCTCGCTAATCCTGCCGTGAAGCAGCAGTGCTTGCACTGTTGTGTTTCGGCGTGGAGAGTAAGACAGCCGGTGAAATTACTGGCACTTGAGGTATTCCGTCTTAGGCCTCTAGGTTGGCAACGCATCTGCAATACCCCTGGTGTTGCAGATGTTTATGGGCGGTGGTGATCTCTTACCACCAGGAGACCCACTTGCTCGTGTGCCTTCCAGTCGAATAAAAAAAACACGCAAGCAGAGCATAGTTTTGGTCAAACAAAGCATGCGATATAAGTATTCACTTCCAACCATTAAACATAATACCGTAGACGATCAGATAAGTGCCTCACAATGGAACGAAGGCATAAAGACATCACATAATACTACGACAATAAATTCAGAGAAGAGCGGTTTAATATTAAAGGCACACAAAAGATTGAGGTTTGGGACGAAACCAAAATTTTTTGAGCGCATTTCGAGTGATTCCTAGTTCCCTTTTGTGCAACTTTCAGGGAACAAGAGGAGTGATCAAAACAGAATGGATTTATTAAATTTCTCGTTCTGTATTATTGCGCAAAGGGGTTTAATAATTTTTGAAATGAAACAGCTTTGGAAAAAAGTACGTGAAATGATTTTCGTTTCCGAATTATCCGTACTTAGTTCTTTTGTGGGTGTGCTATTAATAAATAAATAAATTAATATTACAGAACATGTGCTTTTTATTTTTTTAGCTAATTATTTCATTATATTTGTATATCGTTTTTGTACAGCAATAGTAATCTTCAGAGCTGATATTAAACTAAGCTAATCTACTGCATTCTATACGATAAAATTGAAAAAATTCTGAATAAGACACGGTTTTATATATTTTATGGAAAACGTTGGTATGGCAAGTGAAATTCGGGCAAATAAAGGTAGGTAAACGAAATTAATCTCATCGTATACGTGTACTTATGATTTTTAAATGCCAAAGCCCTCAGAAATGTAAAGCTTTAAGTCAAACTCGAAGTGACTATAGCACAGTAGTATTTTTTTAAACAAGTTCTTTCTTTCAAATAATAAAGACATTTAAGGGCGATAATAAAAAAAGATAGCCAAGAGCATAGATTTGATGACGCCACAAAAAATGACACTGTCCTATAATAGAGCCACAGTAACTAAAATATTGTGACGACCACCCGCTGAGGTTTATTTGCCAAATGTGGGTATGTTATCAAGATGCGCTACGGCAGCTGACATCGATGTCCAATCTATGAAACGCATTAAGTTTTGACATCTTTAAACGTGGTAGCTGTTATTTATTACCAGTGATTACAGGGGGCTTTTTTAAATTATTGCTCTATTCAATTCAATTCAATATACCTACAACTTCAACATTGTAAGAGTAGAAACAACAATGAAAGATAAAGCATAAATAAAACTTCAAATAATTACTACTTCAAAACTTGCTACCGTCAGCACGCAATCGCATCTATAGATACAATCTCATTTCTTTTTTTACCATGATTAATTTGATGCACCGAACATCACGTCCCCGGACTTTTCATTTAAACCCTTAACGCATTTCTTCTCTATCTCTAGTTATTATCATGAGTGTTAAGTTCTAGCTTCAGAGAATGAACGTGTAAGAATTCCAGCGTTTGCCTGTGATGTCGAGATAAAAAGCTTATTGATTACACCTGTCCCTTTGCACGCGATCTAGACAAATTAAATAAGAAACTTGATCGTCTGGGTGGTTTAGGATAACTGTGAAACAAGTTGAATATTTTAGTAAGCAATATTGTATTCTTTTGTATAACATTAAGCTGGAGACTTCCAGCTGATTTTGCCGTGACAAAAACGATTGCGACAACTTTTTCCATGCACCTGTTCAAAATAAAACTTTTAACGTATGTATTTAAAGTATAACGTCTGTTAAATGAAAAAAAGTAAAGACAAGAAATCTAAAGCAATAAACTACATTGCTCTGCAAAAATACACGTTTCACAGCTTCCGAAAAAATCAACGAGTGTTTATAACCCATTTACGTTCGTATCTATAATAATCAGCTTCTGTATGCTATCGTATTAAAGTATTGTTTTTATTTTTCAAAAGCCCAACCTTTTTCCACTATGAAACATCAATAACGCTGCAAAAACTGGATACTCGAGCTTCGCATGCTCACGTCGTAAAAAAAGCCAGGTGCCTAAAAACCGCATTGTTCCAGTGGAGATTAATAAATCTTTAGAGGGGCATATATCTGCGGCCGATCTCGCGGGAAGCGGGCTTTAGGGCAGGACGCGTTACTGCAAGCCCATTCAGATGCCAGACAGAGGCCAAACAGATCCTTTGTTATGACAAAGGTGTCGCGAAAGAAAAAGGGGGCCCTATCGCCGATTCGCCTTATCAGATCCAGTCCCCTTTCGAGAGGTCTCAATAGGATAGTCGGCGTTTTGAATGCGGCAGATCTAATTCCCCAGGCCACAATAATGCGCGACTTCCAATTTGGTCGGGACATCAAATGCTCAAGCAATAAAAAGAGTCGGGGATATTGTTATCAAACATCGAGTTAATGGCTCTCTCTTTGTGTTAAAAATGGTGTTTCGTGTCGCGTTATTGCTTTCCATGTCGCATACGTGTTTCCGAACTATTTTCATGTACATGAAATCGTGAATAACGTGTGAAGTTTTGATTTATTACGGGCAATTTTCAATTTTAACGCTGCGCTTTTGTTGCTTCGCGTTGCTTAGCTGTGTCTAAAGTGTTTTAAATACATTGTCTTGCGCATAGAAGGTCATGAACTCAATAAAATATATATTCTTGTTTTTTTTTTACCTATTTACGTAACTGTAAGCGGAACTTTTACTTTAATTTATATGTTCTGATATCTCATTGAAATGTAGGTTACTAAAATTTATAGCTTGTAATATTTTTTAAAACGGCATTCATGTCACGTATAAAAAGTAGAATTCATAAGCAAAACAATTTGTGAATTAATGTAAACTGTCACGTAAACGGTTATTCGATAAAGCAATAAGTCGACGTCGCGTTTTCTTAAATTTAATAAAAAGAAACAGCTATAATGATTCATTAGCTCCGTTCATCACAAGATCAAACAAATTAACCTCCGCGGAGTTGTGAATAAAACTTTATAAAACGAAAAACGGCTGTCACTCACGTTAGTCTTGTCACGCAAAAAATGACACTAACTAACATTTTATAAAGCGCTGCTCACACACGTTAAAGAACCAAATAATATCAGGTATACTTAAATCCAAAGCAATAACAGAGGCGTATAATAAAATTATTGTATAGTCATCAGTAAATACCACTACCAAAACACAGATAGACAAGGGTTTTGGAATAAAACCTACCTAAATAGGTATTTAAGGAGAATAGTTTGGTTCTTTACTCGACTACGGCAAAGCCAAAGGAAGAGTAATGATTTTAGAAGTCTATGTACATTTTTTAGCTATAATGTACCTATACAATTATCATCTAAATATGATACAGAACAAAAATCATTTGGAGACTTAATCTGTTCTAATTCAAGCGCAGGATTAGATCAACGATATTTAAATAGAAGGATATTGCTTCAGTGGCATAACTTCAAGTATTATTAACTTCATTAAATGACGAACAAATTCCATTATGTTCTAATGATACTAGTTTAAAGTCTGTCCAGACGGAGCGTTTTGCGCGCGAAGGTACTAGAGCTACATACACCCCGTCCATATCCGTATGGACCGGGTCTTATTCTCGCAGCTCTAAAAAAATCTAGGTTACTATGTTATAAAACTTTTAAACAATACTTTCTTTGATTAACAAGGAATATTATCTATATTAAAATTCAAGTGTTTAGATACTATAGCAGTTTTAGTTACGTATTGTGCGTCCGTCAGTGAGTGAATTAGTCACATCAGTGTCAGTATTTTTATCGAACAGCGAATTCGTATAACAGCCAAAACATAAAGCGAATAAACACGCATGTTGACTATTATGCTTGTACTATAGCTCATTACAAACAATTTCCATTGAAATTGTGAGCATTTAAAATCTTTAGATTAGCCGAAAATGACGAGACAAGCGAATGATTGATGTGTGTCCTCCAACCCTACATTCCTGGTACACACACTAACAATACTCTATGCTTATTAAATACGATTCGTAGATTTTAGGGTACCGTAACAATATATCATGAATACGACACTAAAATAAAATACGAGTATTAGTTACCTATACATAATCTGCTATTACATCCCACATTGCATTATAAACTATTCAAAAACCACGTATGTACTTAGGTGGATCTTTTTTAATCAAAACTACCATGAGACACAGATATAATTATTAAGAGTCAGTCGGTAAGCTACGTTTTGGCTTGAAATAAGTCTCTACATATTTTATTAATTGTAAGTATGATGTTGTTGGTAATAATAGGTGTGCGTAATTGTAGTTATCAATTAACTATTACTAAACTAAACCCTGTCAGGCTAAACCTTTCCCATAGTAAGCATTTATAAGGTAAATTATGAAATTTCATTACCTTATTATCTGATAGCGAGTCTTCTAGTTGGCTAATGAAAAAAACGCGTATATAAACTATTTATGCCCTTTAATGTACCTACCAAAGAACCCTTGATATTAAAAGCCGTCTCTTACTCGACTGTTTTTTTGCTGTCTATAAAAATAGACAGAAAACACAATACCAACAATTGGTCCGATCAAACGGAGTATTAAGTTCGCCTGTCATTTTAACGACACTCCTCTCTCGCTTCATCACAAACTAACTTCATACCACTTTTTACATTTGGAGACGTAACGTTTTACATCTAGAGTTCGTTTTGATCTGGCATGTTTCTTTTTCTAGGCAGCGTATCGGAAGAAAAGAGGTTATTGTCAGTCGCGTTTTATGGGCTATGATTTATGAGCAGTGACTCCCAACGGGTTTTACTCTCTTGATAATCTTATTCAGACGCACCTCGATGGTGGGGTCACAATGCTACCAAAATTAGCTATGCCCGTATCTCAAGAGGTCCGCTTTCCACTCAATCGTGTGTGGTACCACAAACGAGAAGTGCTTGTATTTTTTATGGCAAAGTTCGTGTCATAGTTAACTCGTAATAAAGGCACGTTTTGATAGGATTAATGATATTTTAATGAAGTACGATGCATCGAACATAATGTGACCATAAAGTGCATGTTTAACTTCATTATGTCACGATGGCGTCAGCACGTTTTAATAACGGAATATTCTTGTCATTTCATTCCAACGTGAATTCATTATACTAACTTTATTTACTTCAATTTAAAAATAAAAGCGGCCAAGACCGTGTCGGACACGCCCAGAATAGGGTTCCGTAGCCATTACGAAAACATCAAGTAATATTTTCTAATGATTTGGTATTGTGTACGGAATCTTCCAAGTTTAGGTATATTTTTATACCTTGGACTGCTATTTACTCTTAAAATACTAATAATTCTCAAGCAATCTAAACCGTTATAATTTTCCTTGTAAATTTGATATATTTACTACCATCTTGAATTTTTTCAAATTTTTCCACCCAACATTTCGATTTTAGAGGTGGCGGGGACGCTCGATTTTAATGAAAATTAGCACTTAACAGTTAAATATTTCGTTAACAGATCACTGAATCGGAAATGGTTTTAAAAGACCTATACAACAATATCCCAAACTATATATAGGATTAGTCGAGAAAAAAAAATCACCCCCACTTTATGTCTATAGGAGGTAGGTACCCTAAAAAAATTTATTTTTATTTTTTTATTCTACCACTTTGCCGGCGTAACTGATATGTATATTCATGCCAAAATTACAGATTTCTAGTACTAACGGTCTTTGAGCTTAGCCGCGGACAGACAGACGGACAGACATGGCGAAACTATAAGGTTTCTTAGTTGAGTACGGAACCCTAATAAAAATATAGCTGCCATAAATGGGTTGCAATCATTAAATCAATGCTGCGATGTGATGAGAGCTAGATCATGTTTGCAGTTATAAGTACAGTAATTATTTCTACTTATACGCGAGCTTTTATAACCTCGTATGATTCGTAACTGTAAAACAAAACTGAACCGACCATATTAAACCATGTGCAATAAATGCCTAGCATTTATAAAATTACAGATCCATTCTCAGAAAATTATACGTTACAGATACAAATAAATACCCACCTAATAAAGTAGGTACAGCAAAGAGATTTCATTTTGTTTATATTAATAGTGGTAACGATCAAAAACAAGAATACGGACCTAATAATAAAAACTTTCAGCCTATTAATGCCCTCACTATTTTTTATTTTATTTTAACAGACAACGGTAGAACGATTGTAACCCAAACCATAGACGCACCCAACTCTTTCAACTTTTTCACATGATCGATCTGTCACAAGAGACATCCCTAGAGTCCTTATAAAAATAAAGTATTAAAAGTGTTATCCAACCCTGCCATTGTGCGGGAGGCACAGATTAGTCGTTGTACGCTAAGGATACTATCTTAACGACGTTCGTAGGTACGTAACCGTGGGTCCATTCTTCATATCGAGATTTTTTGATAAGAATACAGGAGTCATCTATAAAAGTAGCTTATGCGGGCTTCTTATACCTGCATTGTATTACAGCTTATAGGGTGATCACTTATAAATTTGCCGATGCCGGTGGAGCTTTACAACAATAACTCTAGCTTTAAATTATGTAAGTGACATCGACCATAAGAGTACTTGTGTGCATCATAGTTGATACTCGGATCTTATTTTTCTGTTCATACGTAACTCGAAGGATCTTGATAATGTTCCTATATTACTACCTACCTACTTCTAAAATCTGTTATTACGAATCTCATATCTTATGTTATGTGAATTTAAAAAAGTTAGAAAATCACATTTAATATATCTTTAAGGTTTCACGACTCTCACTCGGGACTTAGCAAGCCAAATAGACAGATAAAGGTAGGTAAACGGTCGTTTAGGTAGGTACTAAAATTATCGCGACGTTTCGACTACGTTGCGTTCATTGGCAGTGGTATCGTGAACAGTTAAAAATGATAATTGAAAAGTTGCCCAAAGACTATTCGAAAATAATTTTACCTAAATTATACTCATACCAAGACATAATACGATTCTAATAGGTATCTTAATAATAAACAACACTGTCTTACGTCTGGACCGTCATTATTTATTTAGAATAACAATTTCAACTCGTTACGCAGGCTTCATTATCATTTCGATGGTGTAAACGGATGTCTTGATTCACCATAAAATTTTCTTTTATGGAGCGTTTGTTTTTTTAATGTTTACTTTAGGCGCTATGCTTAATTAGTTGGTAGATTGAGATAGAAAATTAAGCCACGCGACTACTTTACTCACTATTACGTTAGACCTTATGGATAGGAAAATAGAGAGTATAGTGAAAGAAATAGTCTGCCGTGTCATTAAGTTTTGTACCGTAGTGTCGGTTCTAACGTTAAGCGGTGCGGACCAATGATTTCGTTGTATCATTAACAGCCATTCTATAAAGTATATTTTTAATTAATCGCTGATTGGCATCGTCGATGCCATCTAAATATGAAAACTTTATTTCTATGATTGCATTTTTACAGTTATTAGATGGGCTGACATAAAACGGTATTATGATTATTAAAAAATTGTGGGAACATAAATGTTAAAGTAAATCAAACATCGTTGAAATCGGATACAGGAAGTTAATTTAGGTAAGTAGTTGTAGGTCGTAGCAATCGAGACATACTTAATAACATGTAAGTAGGGTTTTAAATAAGAAAAATGATGTCTAACAAATACTTGCGCTGTAGTAGATACATGAAAAATACAAACATTACATGGAACCTCCTCCTTTTTTGAAGTCGGTTAAATACATCTCGTAGAATCCATGGCCGATGGGGCGTGAAGACCACGAGTGAAGAGTATTATCCGGAAAACTATGTACTAGTTTGAAAAAAGATTTTCGTTTATAGCTTTGGTTATTTTAGGTTGCTGAATATTATAACGATAACAAAAAAGTAAGTGTTTAGTGAACTAAAATAATTTCTTTGCTCACCCGCGACCTTATGACAGTCAACTTTATGCAAAATATACATGTTCATGCAGTTCCTCCACCTCCACTCCGTAAGAACACACACAAAACACACAAACCCATCTATCACCACCACCACACTACACTGATACGTTTGGAGCTCAACCAGAGCTCATCTTTAGAGCAACACAACCGTACACCATGCTACCAGATGTTAGATGTGGTTTTCTATTGGATGGTATAAAATTATTTGTAATATTATTGTTACCCATAATTGCTCTTAGCCGAATTAGTATGTGCTTAATCATCATTACGCATATTTTATTACGCATAAAATTAAAAAGCATAAATACTGAAAGCATCATCTTCCTGAAGACTAACTTCAAATAGCATAAATACAAAAAGTCATAATATAAATTTGCATCATTACAAAGTACATAACCACAATCACGAGCCTGATGCACTACGAGAAAAAGCTAGTTTTGTGTTAACATACATTAAGGAACTGAGGCGAGGTCCACGGAGGTCCGCGAAGCGGACCTCCTATTTCTGCGTTGCTTGGGCGCTTCGCGCCTGGATATCATACTAATCTAACATAACCTAATATTTTCTTGTTCATTTATAACAAACTAGCTTTTTCCCGCGGCTCCGCCCGCGCGGTATTCGGAATTTTCTTTGCTATAAACCTCACGGAGCCCGTGACCTTTCCAACGAATGCAAAACCTTTGAAATCTTTTCTTGCGTTCTGGAGTTATAGCGTCAGGAAGGAAAAGCCGACTTATTTTTATATAGTAGAAGATAATCAATAGCCCAAACAATAATATGCATTATACAAATTAGTCGAATTGAAATTATTGTAATAGCTTAATATGCCAAAAAACTATGCGACAGTACTATTATGCCAATACAAATTATGCCAAATCAATTATGCGTAACAAAAATATTCTAAAAAGATTATGAGATTGAAGGGGATCCCGTTAGATGTTAGTGTGGTAGACGTTAGTCTAACATACCATTATGCATATTTTGGCGTAAATATTTCCAAGCATATTACTAATTATGCGGTACATTTATAGGTATAAAACATTGAGTTTGTAGAGGCAATTGAGCGTAGGAGAGATGGTTGTATATTGAACTTGAGCTTAGCGCGTAACTCCACTTAGCTCGCCGACGCTACCGGTTCTGATGTACACTTGAATTTATATTTTTAAAGAGGCTGTTACTGCGGTATGATGGAAAAAAAGAACTTATTTTTTTGTAGCAGGAATTATTAATATCTATAAGTAGTTATGGAACATTATTTCCATATTGCTAGAACGTACCCACAGCAGGAGATGATTTTTTGCTACGGTCAAAATCTATTCATTCATTTTGTGCCATTGCCAAACGTTTAACGGAATAACTTTCTACACAATGATTGCCTTGTTTAATAAAAAAAATATAATATCTATCACAAAGTTTCAAAGTAACACTACGAGTACCACGCAAAAAAAGGGAAGTGATAAAAAAACTTGAAGACGTAGGTATGTAGGTACGTTCTAAAGCTTAAAAAAAACTCCCTTCTTGTATGAACAACGCACTCGACTGTACTTTCCGCTCACGCTCTCACATGCTCCCGGCTCAGGTTTCTCACTACGAACCGAGATGACCACCGAGATATTGACTTTTTATTTATTGACATTTTCTAATGTACCTTCTCGACCATTCATCACGGTGTCCACGATACCCGATAACATACCTCATTGTTTGCTTCACAAGTAATGGATTATTGATAGGTAAAACAGCTAATCTTTACTGGGGGTATCTCTACGTTCAATTGACCAAAATGCAATACGACCAAGTAAGATGGAACTTTTGATACCTATTAGTTGTGGGGCGTCCGGGTGTTCAAGTTTTTGGTTGAGAAAAGTAATGCCTCTTATAATGAATGATCGTCGGCTGATATTAAGTGGACAGGATTTATCGTGGTCTCGTCTTAATGTGGAAGTCTGTGATAGCGTGCCTACTCAGCTAAACGCGGGACAATAATCTGAGAATAGCACGGGAGCCTGTAATACATATTTTTATCATTATTTTCTTTGCTGTTTTAGTTTAGAATAACTCCTCCTAACTCTTCCAACTTATGCACGATGTAACTAGAGGGTTTTGGGAACGTACAATCTTATAATATAAAAATGAATCGCAAAATGTGTTGGTAAGCGCATAACTCGGGAACGACTGGTCCGATTTCGCTAATTCTTTTTTTGTTGTGTTCGCTACTGTCAGGAGAAGGTTTTCATGGAAGAAAAAAATACAACGGGGGCGAAGCCGTGGGCAACAGCTAGTAATATAATAAAATTAATATGTGGTATCGACTTCTGGCTCCTAAATTATGTATCGCCTTTTGTTATAGAAGTTGTTTGTTTCTTCATTTTATTCGGGTTACTTAGTTCTTGTTTATTTACTTTACGTTTATGTAAGTATGATTAAAATGTTACATCAATTTTCGCAGACAAGCAAGCCAAAACTCACTTAAAGGTGTATATTTCCATTAAAACCAGAAAATCAACGTTATCTAGGTTTTATAACGAAAAATCATAAGATAAAACATTTTTTTCCAGCAAACTTTCTGACGATATTCATAGCCAAAGAATAATTTATACATTGACTTTACCTCATAATTAAATTGGATACAAGCCCCCGTACCCAAATATACGAACGCGTATGAACGTATTTGTCAATGTTAGACTCCGGTTTCTCTCGGACTAGCTTACTGATATTAAAAGCCATTTTTTATTCTTACTGACGATTTATGTAAGGTCAGAGTTGAGAATTTGTCTTTCGAAAAATATCTGTGCTTAATATTAAGAGACGCACTTGGTCGTGAACATCGGAAGTTTCATTTCAAATGTCATACTTTGAATTCCAATGTAACAGCAGTTATTATAACAATTTTGTTAAAACACACACACACACACACATTGTGTAATCAATGTTGATTTTATTATTAAGCTTGTCCAGTGGCATAATGATATCATTATGCTCGATTTAAAATTAAATCAATGAGATTCATCGAATACTAATGCTTAGTAATTATCTGTTTATCGATAGTTTCAGTTACAATTACTATCACTTCATGTTTCATTTTGTCTTTTTAACAAGCTTTTAGTTTCACCTGTGCCGTTGTCTGTCTGTCTGTCTGTAATCAAATCTTGCAAGTTAAATTCGTCCAACATCCAGTAGTTGGACTGACTCAAAATTTGGTATACCTACTTACATAAATTGCGTGACAATACAATATTTTGGTAGTCACGTCCTGGTAGTCCAGCCAGGACCATCTCCACAGGACGGAATTCTTCAACGGTTAATGGCATTGACTTGAAATTTGTTATGAAAATGTAGTTTGGGTGACAATATAATACAGCCAAACAAAAGTGCAGTCAGCACGAAAAAGCTTGTATTAACTTTCAATGATTCACACTGAATTCGACATCTGCTGCAACATACATCACAATCATGGATGGATTACACTCGAGTATGCAACTGCGTCAAAATATCAGACGGTCATCAAAGACAATCATGGTCTGCACATTTTCATCTTCTTAAACATCAGCTTAAATTAACCGAAAACCAAATTTGCTTAAACACAACTTCGAGTCAGCTTTCCGATTTAAAATAAATAGAAGCCAATACTGCGGGATCCGCGTAAAGTAAAGTTTCGTGTTAGCCGCAACTCATCGTAGATTTCCCCGAAGCAATTAATGAAACAATAAACCTAAAATTGGTGCAACGTTCTGAACTGGGTCGCGGTTACCGATCTCGAGATTCCGTAGCTAAGAACCGATAGCTCACAAAATTATTGAATTTAATAAGTAAAATAGCGGAATTTAATAGATGGAAAGAGCCACTTCTATATGTATGTAACGTACAAATTACTAAACAATAACATCGCAAAATAGTCACACCTATGTAAAATATTATTTTCGCTAAAACTTCACTCAGTTTTCTATTTTTTATGTCATAGAATTAATCGGTACTTTCATTTAAGTGCGGTCTTATTATCATGTTAGTGTATATACACCTAAATTTAAAATAATGTAACCTAAAATTTTCATCCCTTGGTCTCTAACGGTACTTCATTTTTGTAATTTCATTCGAAAAATTGAAACGTACAGATCAAATATGATGACATTCAGGGCATTGAAAGTGGATAAAAAGTATAGATAGTAAAAGGTGAAGCCAACATAGAAATGATTTAAACTTATAATAACAATGAGACTCTTCACCGTCAATTTGCATCTTCTTCCCTACTCTCCTCATTCATTCATTTTCATTTGGTACATCTACAATCTATCTGTGGCCAGGGTTTCCAGTAATTACGAGACTTCCAGCGGTTCCAGCCTACGACCCAGGCAGAATGGGAATTCATTAAGAGCCATTCAAGTTATCACAATATGACTATTAGAGCTCCATTGAATTTTTAATTAAACTCTAGACGCCCAACGAAGCCGCAAAAACTAGTCAATGGGTAGACAGTTAGTGATATTTTCTTGCACAGGATTTGCATAAACTTTTTCTGACAGATATACATCTATTGTAAAGGTTGTCTAACTAGAAGAGATTGCTCTGAAACTGCCATAAGGCCGCTAATTGCTTAATTTCTGTGAACTGCTTACTAAATATGTGTTGGTGTTCAATAAAAAGTCATTGTATCCATACTAATATTATAAATGCGAAAGTGTGTTTGTATGTTTGTCCATCTTTCACGCCGTAACGGGGCGACGGATCGACGTGATTTTTGGCATAGAGATAGTTCATGGGCCCGAGAGTGACATAGGCTTTTTTATCCCGGAAAAATGCACAGTTCCCGAGGGAACAGCGCGCGATAACCGAATACCACACGGGCGGAGCCGCGGGCAAAAGCTAGTATATTTCATAAAGTGGAAGCATAGCATTTTTGAAGTTAATCCAGGAAAGTGGATGCACTCTTCAAACAATGCCTTATAGTACTTGGATTGGATAGGTATTTATCTAAATGTAAACAAATTTCAGCTGCCAGATTTGATTTATTCAAGGTTTTTATACATTTTACTTAGTATCAGCTACCATTTTATTACAAACTAGACTGGTGTATTTCAATAAGGTGACCCAGGGCTATTGTAAAGTCACCAGTATTAATATCTGCCACAGCGGAGCGTGCAAAGATATCTGATACGTCCTTCCGGCCCTAGAAATAGAGTTGTATTAGATATTTATGCACGCTTGTTGTGTCAAATATTGGTGCTGGTGACTGTACTATGAAATTTTCCGGGATAAAAACTATCCTATATCCTTCCCCTGGACTCAAACTACTTGTATACCGAATTTCATCTAAATCGCTTCAGTGGTTTAGACGTAATTGAGTAACAAACATCCAAACCTCGATACATCTTCACAAATTTTCACATTTATAATATTAGTAGGTAGTATAACATTCTGCGTATGATTCGGGTGGTACTGATAATTTTAGTGCATACTTTCTTGTTATCCATACCGATATTATAAATGTGAAAGTGTGTTGTATATTTGTGTGTTTGTATGTTTGTCCGTCTTTCACGCCGTAACGGAGCGACGGATCGACGTGATTTTTGGCATAGAGATAGTTTATGGACCCGAGAGTAACATAAGCTACTTTTTATCCCGGAAAAATGCACAGTTCCCGAGGAAATAGCGCGCGATAACCAAATTCCACGTGAGCGGAGCCGCGGGCAAAAGCTAGTAACAAAAAAAAGCTCATAAAGTAGTTTTCTATTTTCATCATTTCATCCGAGCCCAATGCAAAAAAAAGCTAAACTTACCTGAATGTCATAACAATAACCTCCTCTAGGAATCACTTAAACGCCCCTTACGTAACTAAATACGTGGTGGCAGCAATACAAAGTAATATTTCATAAAGTAACGAAATTAAAACGAAAAAGAGTTGTTTCCCAGCAACTAAGTTCAATGGCGGTTTCCTTGAACGAGTCCTTTGAAGTTTGCCTTTATTTTAGAGATCGAGTACTATTTGCGTCTCATTTTGCTAGAATTTATGTGCGAGTTACAGCTTGTTACGTAAATAAAGGAGCAACATGTCAAAACAGGAGTTGAACATAATTAATATCGAACACTTTGCATATAATGGCAGGAAGAAAACGAAGTTTCTACTAATAATACGTGGGCGACGCCTGACATCGTGAAAACAAGTTTTATCGTGTTTTACGGACACTTTGGTGTTATACTGGTTAGTAAAGCACAGAGAGCACTATGACGGGAGTTGCCTTTAGCTCACACCTTTGCACTAAGTAGGTATGTTTTTACTGCCACTACTACTACTATTGTCAATTAGTTGTTTGTACCTTTGCGTAAAACGGGCTTCCGCACCGGTTTCTATACTGCAAAAGAGGATATCTTCTACACAGGCGTTTGATACTGGCCGGTAAAAAAAAAGCGTGCACTTGATAAAAAGTAAACAATTATATTGAAAAAAAAAATTATCTAGCCTGGATTCATGTCCAACTGCTAGGCAAAAGCCTCACCCATCCCATGTCCTCCATTTCTCCCGATCCAAAGCAGCCTGAGGCCAGTCGTCGATAAATATGTCCAGGTCATCCCGCCACCGCTGCCTGGGCCTACCCCGCCGTCGCCATCCGTCTTGTGGCATCCATTCAGTGGCATTTTTAGCCCACCGCAGTGAATGCTGACGTGGCCGGACCACTCCCACAGCATGGACAGTGGCAGTCTTTGCACCGACATCGATAATGCGTGTTTTAGAACGCAGCACCGTGTTCCGGATTCGGTCAATCCTTCCCACTCCAAGCATGCTCCGCTCCACAGCTCTTCGACAAACCTTCAGTTTGGTTTTCTGGGACTCTGTAAGTGACCATGTTTGGGCACCGTAAGTTAGGACAGGCAGTTTATACATCGACATTCGACAAGTCTTCGCTTTAGGGCTAAAAGAAGATCAACTTTCAGCAGATCCTTTATAGACCAATAGGTCTTCCACGCATTCTGGATGCGTCTTTCGACTTCTTTTTCTTTTTTTTTCAATAAATATAATAGTATTTATTAAAAAAATACTTAAGACAATTCCAGAAACATTCCTTTCTTGAACGATTTCACAGCGTAACTGTTATTCATTTTAAAGCATTAATACCTACCTAACTTTATGAACCTTAGCCCGACGCATTGTTCATGATATTATAAATTTCCAATTTCATCCCAAAAGGTTACATTTCAATTCGAAACCGGCCGCTCCAGATGTTCGGAGCAAATAACTTATGCCGACTAAAATGAACCCTAAATCTTCCCCCAGCGGATGGTTCTGTGCCAAGAATTGGTTTTTGCCTAGCGTTTCATATATGTGGCTTGAGGTGTAACCTCACTTATTAATTTCTTAATGGGCTTAAGTCAAAAGCGAGAATTTTATTCTGAAGTTGGATTTTTAAAACTACGTCGGTACCTATAACTAAATAAATTAAAACTTCGTTTTTAGAGTTGCGTAAAAATAATCCTTATAAGATTCCTTCTTTGTCCGTCAGTCCTATCTTTTAAGGCCCCTTATCCTATTTGTTGCCTGCGACTGCATCTGCAAAGAATGCCTTTATCACTATCCCCTGACTACTATGTAATTTACCACTCTTTCTCATTATTTTAGGTGAGTGACAATATATGTTGCTGTCTCTGTTCAATCGAACAAAATCAAAGAAGATGGCATCACAGGTAACAGTCACATAAAAAAGCAACTTTACAGAGAATTATGAAACAGGATGAGAAACATTTTATAAACGCAACATATTCATTTCAAGCGCACCTAATTTCAAGTGGGATTCAAAAACTCTTTTAGGGCATTTTCTGGCTTTTCAATACCAGTACCACTGTGGATAGACACTCGCATCTCCCAACTTGAATTAAGTATTCACTGGATAGCATGTTAATTAAGCCGCTGAGAGCATTACTAAAAAGCCTGCTTTTCAAAGAGCTACACGATGTTCGCTAAGTCTTTATGTGTAGAATTTACGAAGTGCATTTACGTGGAGAAAGGAGTCGAGTTCGGACAGGGTTCTTTTGGTCAGGTGTTTGAGGTCGAATGAAAACATTACAAGTTCCAGTTACAACATCTTTCTATCTTATATTTTCGTAAAGTAAATTTTAAGTTGCAGCCGTTTGGTGGTCATAAAACAGTTTTAAATAAACTAATCTGGGAAATAAGAAAATCTAAATAAAAAAATGGGACAAACAAAAAATAAATAGTGAGAGTTGTTAGAAAATTGGTATGTTCGTACTAAAATAACCATATTAGAAATGGCTGGCTTGTGGCGTTCAATGAAATTTAAGGTAAGTATAATCAATTTAATAAGTAGAAGAAATTAAAAAACATTTTCTAATACTTACACATACCGAAAGATCAAATAATTCTTAAGGAGTCACACAAAACACCTATTTAGAAATTTCACAGAAGCCAATCTTTCAGTACATTCCTTTGTATGAAAATATGTAATGAAAAATTACATTTTGAAGCGCAGACGAATTTGACTCCAGTTAATTATGTTCCTGAAATAACTCTTCATTTCAGATAAATTAGTTTCACTTGTCTTGAACGCAACTTGTTCATTAGCGTTTAAATAAATTCATTAATAAGCCTCAGTGACGGCAGTCAACGAACAAATCTATAAATCAAATAGTGAGGGAGTGTCACAGACAAAAGGACGAGAACATAACCCCAGGAGACACACATACTTTAAGAATGGCGTGCATCGTGGCTGTGATCCATGAATTGTTATTAGTTCTTAAACCAACATAATTTGATTGCTTAATAGCGACATCTCTTGTCCGGGTGAACGGTTAGTTCCGAAGGAGATATTGAAGGCTTCTCGTTGAGAGTTAGACAATATAGATGGCGCTAGGTAACTGCTTAAGTTACAAAGTAAAGTAAAAACAAGCTGAGATATGTGATGCATAGGGAAATTCGTGTCTGTGCCGTTGACCAGCAGTGGTGTAGCAGGGTTCGAATCCCAGTGTTGGTCTTATTTTTCTGGTTTTTCTGTGCATCTATGTTTCGGTTTGTATTTTCAATTAGTTCTTAGGCTCTTAAGGGCAGCAGTGTCCTGGAGTATGGCCAGTATGACCAGCAGTGGACTGACACAGGCTGATGATGATAAGATTCTTTGATTCATCAACTCTTGTCTGTTTCTTCTTATACCCAATCTTGTCTGAACATTACTGCCTTTGCTAGTTTGTAAATAAAAAAAAAAAACCTGGATTTTTTTACTCTTGTGTTTTTTCTATTCCATTTAATAATTCACTGGATTGATTGTACTGTGTCTATTATTTTAATTCAGCTAAAATAATATTGTATTTTATTTTTATTCGACTGGATGGCAAACGAGCAAGTGGGTCTCCTGATGGTCATTGTAATAACAAACAATTCGTTTGTAATTATCCTGCGGGAACTATGCCAATTTTCCTGACAAAAACTATCAGTCTTTTCCAAGCACTCAAAACTGTCTACATACCAAATTTCATCTAAATCAGTTAAGCGATTAAAGCTTTAACAGACAGACAGGCAGAGTAACTTTCGCATTTATCATATAAGTAAGGAATTAAAGCTAACAACCAAACCGTAGTCACACTAACCCTACTTTAACTCGTGTTTGTCAACCAAATAAACCCTGTATTCCAGAGTTTACTCCATTTCCAAAAGCGGTTCCCACAAAGATCTTTCTTCACATTCGATGGCACGCACATTAATCTATGTAACGGTCGCGTATAACTTAGCGTGAACGCTTTCAGTTACCGATGCATCGTGTACAATGAGACATTTTGACATAATAGGTGAAACTTTTGTCATTGTCTTGAAGGCTATATCTCCTTTCTTCTTCAGCGCGTTAACGCCATTCGTTCTCTCTTTCTTCAAATGCTTCTCCAACTATTGAAGATTAGCGGGCAGCTCCGAATTATCTGATTTGGTCTTTTGTCAGCTCTGCTGCGCTTATAACCATTTCCCTATTCCATTTACCTACCTTTCAACTTGATTCGTTTTCAGTGTCGAAGTCCTTAGTCCAAAAACCTCGTTCTCTAAACGCACCCGCGCTCACAATCGTATTCAGTATCTCTTTCTGTTCTGCCAACAGTTCGCATGCCGTTTGATCGGTTTCTTCGAAAGGATCCTAAATATCATTGCCTGGTTAGATTTTTGTAACTACGTTCTCTTTTTATTTAATAACTAGCTTTTGCCCGCGGCTCCGCCCGCGTGGTATCCAGTTATCGCGCGCTGCTCCCTCGGGAACTGTGCATTTTCTAGGATAAAAAGTACCCTATGTCACTCTTGGGCCCAAAAATCACGTCGATCCGTCGCTCCGTTACGGCGTGAAAGACGAACAAACACACAAACATACAAACACACTTTCGCATTTATAATATTAGTATGGATTTTACGTATCGGTCGATTCACAAAAGCTAGCATAAATGGATTGATCGAAAGTAATGTCACTTGGAGATTTTCGATGCATGACATTTTCAGATTTGTGTGAACTACCTAATATTCAAATAGGTAACATATTTTCATTCATTTAACTCATTCAATCCATTCTTGCTAGCTCTCTTGAATAAAAAAAAAAATTAATTAAAAAAAATTTAAACTGTTTATTTCAATAAAAAAAATCAATAAATCAATCGGCCTGTACTTGTTTTTACTAAGACCTGGCTTTCCAGCCTTTCCCCGTTAATCACAAAAAAAAATGTTAATTCATCATTATTTTGTCTTAGTTTGTCCGTTCGAGTAAATAATTAAGTGATTAAGCTGTCGTTTCTAATTTACGCTTTCTATCTCTCTTTTTCATCCTCTATTCTTCACTCAAAGCAACTTGCGACCTTCCTGTCCGATTGACTTGAAACTTGACAAAATTATAGAGCTTGGTAATTAATCAAGTACCATCTAGAAAAAAGGGTATAAAACTTAGTTATTTGTCAAAAACCTCGCCTATTTTTTCGATTTTCATTAAGCTATAAATGAGGCTCAGCAGACATGAAAAACTTAATCGCGCTATGTATTCGAATCAGATTACACGAATAATCACAAAAGCCTATTATGTACCATAATACGTAATCTCAATTACGAGACCGAATATCAGTCAAATGCCAACCTCTATTCATTGTAACTAACATTTCTATCAGTAATTCGACACCGAAATCCCAATCATTACACGCCCCTAGACGTTAACAGCGCATTACACTCACATACATAAAGCCGATGAAAATCACCTTTAACCCTAAACTGATTCCGAACCAAAGGTCGTTAAGGAAGTAAATGTACCGGGTACCTTTGCCTTCCGAGCGATTTATCTACCTTAGCGAGCCTCGCGCCATCTATCGCATGTCGTTAAAAATGACAGCTTCATGTTTTTCCATGCGACACATCCAATATCGGGCTCTTTTACATATTTTTCAATTTAGGAGCGAAATCGACCGGCGCCGTTGCTTATAAATAAAGCCGCGCGGAAGAGATTTGTGGGGATTTTTATACGAAAGCATGGTGTGGAGATGATGGAAGGGCTTTAGAACGTGTTGTTACATACGCGGTGTTTGCGGAGTCAACATGGAAATCGAGATAAACAAGTGAACAACCGTGAAATTGTGATTAATAACACACAGTAGTCCCTGACTACTGAAGGACGGAAACAATGTGCAAATAGAACTTTGAGTAAAATTTATTTTGTAAGATTGAATAACCTACCCACCTATCTATACCTATGCTGATGAAATAAATAAATGAATTTGAATTATGAATTTAACTGTCTGCAAAAAAAGCAAAGCTACTTACTAATATCAATGTTGCATTAAACGTATTCAAATGGTAGATTGTCCAACAGGAGCATAAAACGAGCCATTTTACCCAAGACGTTCATACAGCCACCCAAGCCGGCACAGCAAGGGTGGATAGACACGTCGAGGGGAAAATAGGTTTGATGCTCGAGTTTTGCACTGCACTTTTCACTTAGATTTCGGGGGAATTAAATAGCAACAGTGGAAACAATTTTTCACTTTCTGTGTACATACCTACCTTTTATTTTTCATGCATTATTATATGATTATATTTTTAACTTTTATTTATTTATTTTGATTGATTTTTAGTTTTAAATATTGTTATTCTTTTTGAGAAATAAAGATCTTTAAACCGAAATAAATTAGAAATGATTTCAAAAAATATGTAGAATTTTTTTTGTTTGTGCCTGTCGACACCTGATTGCTTTGGTCTTAGACGAAGATTTTACTTTATGCACTAGTGCATAAAAAGTCATTTTATGTCGCCTAGATCCAGCATAAACATGAACTTTACGAGCATGAGAAGTGAAAAAATATTGGTTATAAAATTATTACCCAAATTTTAAAATAAACAAAGTTCTCCAGCTTTAGTCTATCACTTTGACATTTATTTCATCACGACATAGACAAGCATAAATATAAGTAAATTTCTAAAAGGACAGATGAATTTTTATTTTGATCCAACATTAAATTTAAAAAGGAATTCATATTTTAATGTCTTCTGATTTAGCAGTTGAACTTACATTTCTAGTTGGATTTCACTTTGAGAGCTAAATTAGTTCTTATAAACTTATTAGAAACATTCTAGTTAGATTTCACTTTGAGAACTAATTTAGTTACCACCATAACCAACCATCTCAACTCAACTTTAACATTTATTAATTGAAAGTGAAACCTGACTTTTCTTAATTTATTTATTGACTTACCTCCTTGTTTGTTAAAACAATAAATAAAACACAATTGTTAAGCTTCTGTTAGTTTAATAATGGTTAATTTTTATCTATGATCCTTATCAGACAAAAATTAAATATAAATAATTAAGCCATAGCAAGAAATATAATAAACTAAACTAACCTAAACTAACACAGTATATACATCATAACTAAACTGACAAAATAGCAACTAAAAATTTAACACATTAAATTACAAATATTAATAAAAAAGTAAGAGAATAAAACTATAATTTAAAAATACAAGCTATCACAGTTGACCCGCGGCAAGGATCCCAAGATACTTGCAGCATTGCCACGCTGGATCGCGAGACTTAGCCATAGCTGTAAGTTTCTCTAGTAATTTCTCCATTTACTATATACAACAATAGTTCTCTGTAAACTTTTAAATAAAAATTTATCATCATCAACGATTTCGCCGTGGATGCTGTCGACAACTTTATCGTCCAATCTCGTCACGAAATTAACAAGGTATTTATTGGCTCTCTAAAATGATGACACGGCTTATTTTTTCATCAGCTGTAATATTAATTTTTTGTACCACTTTTACTTTGACTGGAGCATTTGTAATTAATTGTCAAAATTCTTAAGTTACTGCATGCAATTCGATTTAAAGATCATTTCTCATAAGATATATGTGTAATTTCACTGACATGACAATTTGTATAATTAGAAATTTGTACGTTAGATACATTTTAGATGAATTGATCTATGTTTATCCAAAAAATAATTATGTAACGTAACTGTCAAAAAATAGGCTAAATCATTTAGTTAAAATTTTATAGACTTAGATACATAATTTATGTGCTGTGAGTACCTATCGTAGAGAGAAGACCTAGCTACGTATAAGACTAAGAAGATTTTTTTTTAATTACCAGGGAGCGGGGAAGTAGTCTCTACTTATTATATGAATTCCAGACATCTAATTACATAAAAATTAACATATTCGACACTATAATTTGTATTTTATCGATGACGTACTTATTTGACATGAATTTACCAAAAGTGCTATCTTATAAAACAAGCTGCATGCCACTATTGACTGTACCGATTATTTATTTATTATTATTATTACTGTCTTACGGTAGATAAATAGTTACAATTTAACCCGAAACATTGCCTCAATCAGATCAGTGTCCCTTTAAACGAAACGTGATGTAGAAAGTGAGCGTAATAGCTATCACACAATCGCGCAATTGTACGTACGAAGAGTTAACTCTAACAAAACTTTTAATAAACGAAACCGAAAGTTAATGAAGCCGCTGTATTGGCACGTGCCGATTGGTACAAAGTGATCACGTTTAGGACATGGTTAGCGGTGCAGCGGGAATGATCGATAGTTTCACAACCGATAGTTTTCATCTACAATAAACCCGTTTGACGACCAGATGGCCCAGTGGTTAAAGAATCTGACTACGAAGCTTGAGGTCCCGGGTTTGATTCCCATGTCGGGCAAATACAATGCCCATGCAATGACGTAGTCTCAGCACTGAATGTTAACCAATTTAAGAACCGACTAGACCAACACATTAACAATACTTGACTAAGAATACTTGACCAAGAGACAGCTAGATACAGGCATCTATCAGTTGCTTGCAACTGCCTGCCTGATAATTTAATGGTTAAATGGTTTTGCGTGTTTAATATGTATTTAAGTGTGTATCTATCTAAATAATTATATTTATCCGTTGCTTAGTACCCATAATACAAGCTTTGCTAAGCTTACTTTGGGACTAGGTCAATTGGTGTGAATTGTCCCGTGATATTTATCTATATATATAAAATTCAAAGTCCTGACTGACTGACTGACTGATATATCAATGCACAGCCCAAACCACTGGACCTAGAGACTTGAAATTTTGCACATAGATACCTTATACAATGTAGGCATCCACTAAGGAAGGATTTTTGAAAATTCCCACGGGAACGGGAAAAATCAAGATTTATATATTCGATTCTGAGTGACTCTATCTCGGTAACAATAATAACTAGACTCTTCAAATTTGTTACACAAGTAGGTATTACATTAATAAAAACATCAATTTCAGGATTTTTGGAAATTCCCACGGGATAAGGAAAAAACGGGATTTATATATTCAGTTCAACGGAATCCCATGAACAATAATTACTAGACTCTTCAAATTTGGCATAGAAGTAGGTAATTATACGTAGTAATTACAGGAAGTAGGTAATTTAAGGATTTTCGGAAATTCTCACGGGATAAGGAGAAAACGGGATTTATATTCAGTTCAATGGGATGGTTTTATCGTTTTAACTGAAATTTAGTACCTATTTAGGTTCCTTGGGGGGGGTCTAGGGGTCTATTACAAAAGGATTTCCCGAAATTCTGACGGGAACGGGAAAAAACGGGATTTTTCGTTTTTCTGGTCGTAGAAAGCTGAAATTTGGCATGTAGGTTGCTTGAGGAGTGTAGAAATTCCTACGGAAAAGGGAAAAAACGGGATTTTTCGCTTAATGGATGCAGAAAGCTGAAAATGGCATGTAGATTGCTTGGGGAGTGTAGAGGAGCATTGAGAGTGGAGTTTTCTAAATTTCCACGGGAATGGGAAAAAACGGGATTTTTCGTTTTACTGGTCGTAGAAAGCTGAAATTTGGCAAGTGGGTTCCTTGGGGAGTGTAGGGGAGCGTTGAGAGAGAATTTCCCGAAAATTATTAACGGGAATGGGAAAATTGGGACTTTTCTTTTTCTTTTTTATTTATTTTAAAAATATTTTTTTTATTCGAAAGAGTATACTCCCAAGGTGGTCCACTGTGACCAAATTAGGATCTGATGACGGGATCTCAGGGAAATCGAGGGTAAACTTCAAATTGTGTAGGGACGCATTACGTTTTTCATATATTTTCTCAGTATTTGCGTCTGATAGACATCATCTCATGTTGATGAGCTGATGATGGAAGGTAAAACTCCATAACGGTTAGGAGTTGAGGTTTTTTTTTAAATATTATACCTAATATGCAGGTATAGACGTTTAGTTGTTTTCATTCTGGTTACTCAGATGAGCTGATGTTGGAAGATATAACTCCTTAACGGTTAGGACACATTAGTACCTACGCCAAACCAATCAACTGATTACAAAGAAAGAAAGAAGAAAAACTTTTTAAAGTTTGTCTGTTTCTTTGTTTATTGGGGGTAATCTCTGAAACAACAGCTTTTTAAAAATCGATACCCTAAATAATAGAAGCCTGTTTCAATTCAATCGCGGACAGTGTGGTATTGTATTGAACTCACTTATTTTTATCCCACGGGAATCCTATGTCGCACAGGTACAAATCGCAAAAGAAACAAGTAGGTTTTCTAAAATTACACCTCTGACCTGAAGATGTGAAACAAGGCTTCAAAGTCGATTTTTAAATTCGAAAATTTTCAAATATAATCCTCCGAAAAATCAATTAAAACACGAAATTAAATATCGTAAAAAGTAAATCTGTGTTACCCCAAATTTAACGCGGGCGAAGCCGCGGGCAAAAGCTAGTTATTATTTATTTATAATAAGTCACACTATTGATAGACAATCGATAGTCGACTATCAACCGGCAACACTAATTTTTGAGTAATATCGCAAAAAGAGTTTGGGATATAGGTTTAAATAGCAGCTGGTTAAGTACAGTCAACGTCATAAATATGTGATCATTTTTGTACCTTGTCATTAAAGTCATATTCAAAGTTGACTTTAAAGTCATATTTGAAAAGCCATACGAAATTGAGTACTGACTGAAAGCGACAAGGTACAAAAGTGATCATTTATTTATGGCGTTGACTACACCTACTAGTCAAGTCGCAGTGTTGGTGAGTATTAAATTTCAAAAATGTATCGGTCTGATATTAAAGGTACACTGAAAATTCGGTTGGGTATACCTTTTTGGGTATTGAAATGAGATGTCTTTCGGCGAATTCGGTTACTATCAAACTGATACAAAATTTGAAAAACTTACCTACCCGCTATGTATTTGGCCACAGTACTAAAACGACACTGAATTGGTGAAAGTAGATTGTTTTTATTCTGAACTTTAAAAATACACGACAATTTGCAATGTTGATTAAAACCAGAAATTGAGTTCAAACTTGTTAAAAAATTTCGATAACTTAAATTTTTTCATGTGTTAAAGTTGTAATTTCTTTTCCAATATTTTTGAATAAAATATCCATAAGGTACTATAACAAGTTTTGCTAATTACAAAGAGAACCATGTTGTTTTCATGTTCAGTACAATTTTTTTTTTTAACATAATTAGTTTTTTAATTTTCAACGTTACAATATTTTACAGGACAGTTAACTGAATCGTTTTTTTTTTCAAGAAAGACAATACTAATAAATATTATATTAGACTTGCATAGCGAACGGTTGTTTTGCTCTGAAGATGAGCTCTGGTTGAGTTGCGTCAGTGTAGTGTGGTGGTGATAGATGGATTCGTGTGATTTGTGTGTGTTTTTACAGTGTAGGGGTGGAGGAACTGCATGAACACACATTTAAGGTCAAATTTAAGATCGAGGGTGAACAAAGTAATTGTTTCAGTTCATTGATATGGACGTCCGCAAACTAACGCCTGATTCAATAAATTATTTAAAAATAAGCAAACATAAAACTCTATTAGTCTTAACTCCACAGCATCACAAGATACATAAGATACTTAACAATTGATATCAAGAATGCGATCACCTCTTTTCGAATAATTTATGTACACAGCATACTTTTTTTATTGCATACGCACGATTTATGCAGACGGCACATGCACAAGGTCCTATTGGTACCAAGGTTCTTACGCCTCTATGATTTATACTGTGAACTCGAAAGAGGTTCCGCCATCCAGTTTAATATCTTTGATTTACGATAGAAACTACGCGCATAAGTGCCAGTTCCCTCGATGATATGTGGAGAGACTGTTACGATTCACTGTTTTTTTTTTTTGTTTTGAGAATAATGACATAGTGTGGCTGTTTTAATAAGCGGCCAGTGATGTTCGCTTAGTGGCTACTACGGGTAGCCCGAGGCGCGGGTTTTACAATTTATTCTGATATGCATTTTTAAGCGAGCGAGATTCTGTCGGAGATTGCGAGATGATAATCCTAACCGTGGACTTGTTACGCTTATTTAAGCACCTTTTGTTGTTTTAAGGAATATTAAAGTAAGTTTAATATTTCCTGTTTTCAGTATAATGGGCAGAACATTTCGTGAGTGTAACTTTTAGGAACAACTCGTTAATAAGCGTTTTCCCTGAGATAAGACCAAGCTAGATCGATGTATCATCCCCGAAAACGCCTACATACGAAATTTCATCGAACTCGTTGGAGCCGTTTCGGAGATTCCCGAAACATAAAAATATATAGCTATATGTACATACTTGGTCGTTTAAAGGTATTAGATTTGTTGAGTAACCCGTAAAAAAAGCTATAAATAAAACGGGAATAACTAATGTTTTGTCTGTGCCTCTTTAAAGTAGCAGATAAAGAAAAGCGAATGTTATGAACTTAAGTTAAAAGAGGTGAAGAATCGTTTATGAACAGGGATCAACTACCTTGCTAGTATCATCATCCGATGTCACTTCGTCGGTAGAGCTTAAATTACAACGAAAAAAGTATAGTTGCATGTAACATTTAAGAAATTAACAATGGAAATTCTTAAATTTTCCACACTTTTGATTCTCTTCTAAAGGTAAATGATCTAAACAAGAAACTTTATGTTATACAGAAATTTTAGAAAGTCTACATCTCTCACAGCGCTGTATTGTATAACCAATCATGTAATCTAGTTAGAATGACATTAAACGCAGCCACGTTTGCCATTATAATTATGCTTATTTGTTAAGGAAACATGTAGGCTCTGAATTACCAGTGTCGTTGTCTTCAAGCCATGTTAGACTTTCTATAATGCCATGTTAATCCCTACAATTATCTAACAACAATCAGCCTATACAGAACACGGCTCGATGCCTCTTTCAGCTTGCATTTAATCTTAAGAAATCATGCTATTTCTAGACTCAGGATAGCTTAAAAGCGCAATGAAATCATTCTTTTGGTAGTCAAAATATAAATAACTATCTTTGTTTTTTATCGTCGATTAAAAACATTTGACAACATGCTCCGTAGGCAAAAAATTCGTGCCAGTTCGCTTTCTACTTAGAAAGAATAAAACACTTCTTAGCTAAGAGAAAGTCACCGAGATATTAATACAAATAATTGTTTTTTGTTACAATGAGAGCCATTGGTTTGAGGGTTCGCCATGTGCTGCATGCTCTGTTTGAAATCTTCTTCAAACGCAAACAAGAAAAACATTGTTATTATAAAATACAAACCTATCCGGCAACTTTTCAACTCATGCCAGAGAGTTCAGTACATTACGCCCTTGAAATAAGGTTGCAGCTATTCTATAGAACTGCAGAGCTTTAGAAGTTTTGAAACTAAAGGGCTCTTTGGCACATGACAGTTAGATTCTAAAGCTCTACGATATTTTTCCAGAGAGATGGTGCAAACAGAAAATTATGAAGTTGTTTGTGAGAATGAGTTACAATTTTCAAACTATACAAGTACCACAATTGAAACCTTTATAAAACTCAGATGTCTCTTCGTTTCCTTTTGGCAGTAATAATGTTTTCTCAGGACTTGTACAACAATTAGGCAAGAGATATTTGCAATGGGTTGATGTTTACTCAACTTAACTATGTGCAAAATCTTTCCGGGGATTAAATTTAGTTCCAAATCGGTTGCAACAAAGACTGGAACTGTTTATTCAGAGGTGGCAAGGTACCTTCGAAAATGGCAACACTTACACAAACAATTAGCCGAGAAATTTCAACGCTGGTACTTCACTCATCGACTTAGGGCTCAGTTTTCTTTAATTTCGAGTGGGGGTAGCGGTATGGTTTAATTTGTATTGCTGTACATAATCCTTTTTGTCATTTCGTGATGGCTGTCACTGTCAAAGTTGCCAATAATTGTTTATGTTCCCTTTTCGAATGAAGGCCCGTAAATGGCATGCTTTGTCTGTGCGTCTTTCTACAAAATAAACATCGTAAATTATTGTCAGTCCCAGTTTTGTCTAGTCCTTGTGCCACACAAATAGATTCTTTGTGAGATTTGGAGCGTGAAATGTCGCATCATAAGTATTATGTAATTATACGCTACAGTTACATTTTTAGTCTTAGCCCCTTCTTCATCTTAAACTCTTGAATTCGTAGTTTGTAATCTATTTAATTAATAGGTTAGGTTAGTACTTATGTAGTTCAGTTTGTTCTCTAACATAATATCCACTTTTCTAATCAGCTTATACAACCCTGATCCTTTTTTTGGATTTTCATGGTCGTTAAAGTACGTACTACTTCAATCGAAGAAGAATAATACTACATTTTCAACACTACATTTTTTCTAATACCTACTATCTTTAAAATATTTTTCATACCGATGCGAAAAATACTAAGTAACTCAAAAAAAACTCAAACGAAACTATCAACTACACCTACACCTAAAGGCTTTTTCTAACACAATGGAAATAAATATATCATAAAAAAGGAAATGGGGCATATTTCCACCCACAAAATGTTTCTGAGTAACGTATCGCAAACAATCAAAGGGGCAAGTAAACCTCTTTGCTCACACATTCCGTTTATTCGCTTTTAGGACCGACGTGAGTGGAACGTTATCGATATGATCAATAAAGGCTTTCGGGTATTAATTCACGTTTTCGAAAGGTTTGAAAGAATGAATGTCAGACTGCATGTTCACCCATCTGTTAAGTATGAATGGTAAATAATACCCGCTTGGGTTTTCTTAGTGAGTTTATAAATATTAAGATATCTTTAGATTGTTATTGTATTGTATTTATTTTAAGGTTCTAGTTTAGGTCGAGTAACAAACATCCAAACATCTTAAGTAGGATGAATTTATAGCTTCATCATTCCCACTTAACAATTATAGTGAAATCCTAAAACCATTTCAATGTCGTTTTGGTAGGGAGTTGCTGCTTCATTGTAAAATTATTGCCAGCACATTAATTAGGTTAAAAGCATTGTTATCTTGTTGTGCAACTGTTTTAATATTGCTTAGGTTTGAACCACATTGATACCGGCTTTTGTTTACCTGCAAGCAGAGGATCGTTTGAATCAGGGTTCGAACGTTGAGTTTTTCGTAATTCAAGTGCAAAATTCGACAGGACCTCACGTGGTAACTATTGCCCAAGCCCTCTCATTACGAGAGGAGGCCTGTGCCGAGTGGTGGGACGTACAGAAACTATGAGATGATAGTGATGAGATGACTGACGCTTTTTCAGACAAAAGGTCCTGACAGACAGACAACGGAGTGATCTTAAACGGGTCCTATTTTCCTTTTGAGGTATGAAACACTAAAAACAAATGAAAACAACAAAAGTCAGTAAATAGGCACCTGCGAGCTGTGGTATGCCTACACATTCTGTCTCTTCGATTCTTGCCTCGGGCGTTTCGACGGTAGGCATGAGTATGAGTAATGGTGGTAATCCGCTTGCGGACTGCCTTAAACGAAGGGTTAAGGCTCCTGCAGCCTATAACTTTTATATTTATAACCAATTTGAACCAGACCAGTAAATCCGCTACCCAAATGAGAATAATAAAAATATGTGTGTCTGGTAGGTACTTGTAATCAGTTTATGTTTGTTGTAAATTTAAGTATCTGTAAAATATTATATTTACAACGTAATCCGAAAGGCGATGTAAGCTGTAAGAGGTTTGAGCCCGAAATACTGCCTTTGGTCATAAAAGAGACATAATTTGTTTTGCTTATAATTAAAACAAACATAAACTGGTTACTGAAAAATTAGACACTCGGTTGACGATGTTTCTAGAGTTTCATTCATAGTAAACTGCCATTTTAGGTATGTTTGAGGCGTGTTTAATTTTTGTAGTCCACAAATGTTAACAGGATTAGGCGACATATTTTTTTATGTATTCGGTGCCGACAACATAAGCAAAATGATTTTAAATTCATTCAGTATATTTCACCATGTGGTTGTGTTATGGCTCCTCTACACTATCGGCCATGATGGGCGATCACACAATGGGCGAAGATTGTCACTATCCCTGCGCTACTGCCCACACAATCGTGCGTGGCACATTTGTTAATTGTCAGCCGCCCGAGATGGATGCCGAAACAGTAGCAGCTGCGGCTATTTATTTAATTAGCGTATATAATCACTACATAAATATAGTTAATCGAAAAAACAAAATCATAATCAAAATCAAAATAATAATCAAAATCGTATATTTTTATTTTGGTATTTCCTTTGTTTTGTTTGTGTTTGCTGTCTATTGTTTTTTAGGGTTCCGGAGCCAAAATTGCAAAAACAGAATCCTTATAGTTTCGCCATGTCTGTCTGTCTGTCCGTCCGCGGCTTTGCTCAGGGCCAATCAATGCTAGAAAGCTGTAATTTTGCACGGATATATAAGTAAACTATGCCGACAAAATAGTACAATCAAAAATTCAAAAAAAAATTTTTTTAGGGTACCTCCGATAGACGTAAAGTGGTTTTTTTTTCTCATCAAACCCTATAGTGTGGGATATCGTTGGATAGGTATTTTAAAACCATTAAGGGTTTACTAAAACGATTTTTCGATTCAGTCATTGTTTTGCGGAATATTCAACTTTAAAGTGCAAATTTTCATTAAAATCGAGCGTCAGTAAAATCTAAACCGGTGGGTGGAAAAATTTGAACAAATTCAGAATGGTAGTCAGTATATCAAACTTTCAAGGAAAACTATAACGGCTAAGTTTGCTTGAGAAATATTAGTAGTTTATGAGTAAATAGCAGCGTAAGGTATAAAATATACCTAAACTTGGAAGATTCCGTATAAAATACGAAATTCTTAGAAAAATATTACTTAACTAGCTTTTGCCCGCGGCTCCGCCCGCGTGGTATTCGGTTATCGCACGCTGTTCCCTCGGGAACTGTGCATTTTTCCGGGATAAAAAGTAGCCTATGGCACTCTCGGGCCCATAAACTATCTCTGTGCCAAAAATCACGTCGATCCGTCGCTCCGTTACGGCGTGAAAGAGGGACAAACATACAAACATACAAACACACAAACACACAAACACACAAACATACAAACACACAAACACACTTTCGCATTTATAATATTAGTATGGATTTTTTCGTAATGGCTACGGAACCCTATTTTGGGCGTGTCCGACACGCTCTTGGCCGGTTTTTTTTTTGTTATATTTGTGAATGTGAATAAATGTCTTTCTTTCTTTCGTTCTTTAATAAACGGATCGTGAAAAAGAAGTGGAGGCGGAGAAGATGGTGGATGGTGCATTCATTTTGATCTTGAATGTCTCAGTATTTGTCCATTTTGATTCCGATATCGTAAATATCAAAACAAAAAATTAGCAATAACGCCCTGCACGTCTGCACCGCACCGAACGAACATTCGAACTGAATGATGGACGATCGTGTGGGCACGCGCACAATCATTGCCGCAATTTCCTTTGATGTTTTCCCGAAAAACCGACAGAATGGCGATTACGCGCGATCGTTGCCGATCATGGCCAACTGTTGACAATTAAGCCCTCCACACAATCGGGATCGCCTGTAATCGCCCATCATGGCCGATTGTGTAGAGGAGCCTTTAGTTTGGCTTAATGGCACGGCCAAAGTTGGGCCATGTTGGCTCACACAAACTTGTGTTGTTGTTAATACTTTTATTTACTTTCTATCTAAAAATAATTCACATAATTCAGCTAAAAAGACAAGCCATTTGACTCTATATGTCAAATACATATATCAGACCAAACCTAAAGCAAAACACTTATCGTTGTTACCCAAATCGTCTTCACATACCGACAATTTGTTAGAAAGGGCATTGATTAATAAGGCATCTTTCGTTATTCCAATCGAGTTAATTTTACTGGGAACATGGACGATAAATAAGGGACTGCGCGAGACATTTGTCATTTTGAAAGATTGCGATCTGATTCAGTAGTTCCGGAGTCGGCCATGGCGTAGAATAAAGCGTGGACAGATGAAACACGCCCTGAAATAAACTAAGATTCTCTAAATTAAAATAAATTATTGAAACTATACGGTTTAGATTCGAAACAAAGCTGCTTGTGTAGGCCGCTTGAAAAAACCCTTAGACGTACGTTTTTATTTATTATATAATTTATTTACATTCAGATCCGGAAATAAACATATTTTACACTGCGCTCCCAAAGCAGTCTCGTGCAGTCCCTCGGCAACCAACACTATTTAATACAAGAGCGAGAGAGACCACACGACACGAACTTCAAGTTTCAAGGGCTACTCGCTGCGGCTATCGGCGAGTAACAACTACCTTCGTTTTCATCACAATTATAGTCATAAGTAGAGGTGCACGCTACACTTACCATATCACACCGAGTATCCGAGATATGAGAGAGCACTGCAGCGCATTTCACGGTTATCTGTTCAAGCTCGCTTTAAATAGGAACCATGGATTGGTTCGAAACAATGTCTAACATAATCTCGACGTGATGTAAATCACTCGTTTGTATTTTCCAAAATTATGCAACATATTTTAGCATCGGAGGTTAAAAATTAAGATAAAGCAAACATGGTGGTCTAGGATAGCGTACGCTAGCTTGTCAAAACATAACTACATAGAACCACAACATGCAAGACTGACACTAATTATTATCATGTGACAAAAATAACACTGTATTTTAACCAGCAAAAAGTAGGTTGTATTTTTGTTTCATCCATTTACTCTCTGAGTCCGCGTCGCTGTATCGATTCACTAAAATATTCACCAGTCGTTTCGGGTAGTGTCGGTTGGGCAGTGTGTTATTAGCGTAGACTTTTCTTTGTTTGGACTATTTTGTAATACTTAGCATAAAATAATACTTTTGATGTAAAAATAAAAGTGCTTTCATTGTCCGTAGTGCTTTGTCTGTCATGGGTCTGAGTTATATAAGTCTTTTTATCTACTTTTAGGGTATCGTAACTAAGGTGGTAAAAACAAAACTGTAATTTGACATGTACTCATAGACAATAATCAAGCAAGCAGGTGCAAGTGGCGAGTTGTCGTTCATTGTGGCGTTCTAAGGGGGAGCCCTTTGTTCAGCAGTGAACGTTTCCCAGCTGATGATGATGATGAGACAACAGTCAAATTGATAGAATACATTTTCTTTATATCTAGCATTGATAGGTAAATCGAATTCCTTTATATGTAAAGTAGGGATTTTGTCTCTTCTAGCTCATGGTGTACATGTGTGGTTGGCAATGTCTCTCAAAAATACTGCAGGTTTGCAAAACCGCTTTTACACATAATGTGCGGCAACACATGCTCAGTGGAGACCCTATAGTTTTAGTGCTAGTTTTAGTCTTAGTCTTAGGTGGTACTTTTGGAGCCAAAATAAATAAATCTTTCTTTCTTTTCGTTACAAAATTTTGAAAATAGTTTTCAATACTATTACATTACTATGGTATTGGGAAATTATGTCTTTTCAATACTATCCTCTCTTATCATGGGTTACATTAATTGATTTGTTGTTCAGTACTATGGTTAGCTACACAGATATCGGTTGAAAAGATAAGGCGATGCGGATACGATGGTTCTATTTAAATAATGCCAACCACCCGCGCCCTTAAAGCTTCATTTAGACGATTCGAGAAATATCGTGAAAGTTTTGTTACATTGCGGTGCCATGCACTTATATTTAATCCTTTCAATATTATAAATGCGAAAGTTTGTATGTGCCGACATGTCTTTGTTACTCCTTTACGCCAAAATAAACGAATTTAAGTAGATAAAATTTGGAATATTTATATCCAGCTAGATGTCTCGAGTAACACATATTTAGGCTTTTTTGTTGCGATATTCTCACGGTATTGGAATAAAAACCCAAAATTTTTACTAGAATTACAGACAAGCATTTTAACGTGGGCTTTTTGCAATGATATTCTGATGATGACAATCGTCAATGACGTTAAGCGTCGCCGCTCTTCACACATATTGTCGGTTGCCGGTAACTAAATTCAATTGTTAGATCTAATGATTTACGCGTGCAAAGCCGCGGGTAATGGTTATCTACAAGCGATTGGTTATAGAAGAGGCAATGTACCGCAAATCGCTCGATATTTTCTCGCGCCATCTATAAATGGGGCTTAAATCACGCCTCGCCGATGACATCTATAAATTCTCATTCTAATTATTTTGGAGCGATATGCCGACAAATAAAACATCGCCCTGAGCCTATTGGAATTGACTCGTTTTAAGTTTATTAAGTCCGGAATGAGTTGGTCGGGCACGGCCGGGACAATCCGAATTAACACTCCCAAAAAAGCACTGCAACAAAAATAAGTGCCTAATTACTACTAAATTATTCAACGGCTGAATTTAAAAAAGCAATAATTAAAAGGCAAGAGGAAATCGTAACGGAAAATTAATTTCGCTATTGTAATTTTAAGGGAAAAAAATAAATACTAAAGACGAACAAGTCGGCGCTGAATTTATCCGCCGCCATTCCGGCTGTAAGCGTTTAATTTGTACACCATTGTATCCGCGAGAAGAGACCGGCGAAATTAATTACCGTTTGCTTATTTTTTAATTAAAATTAGATTTTATGAAACGGCCGTCGACGTAATCCGTAATATTTCATAAAAGATGGAAATTTTAGTGGCGCCATATTGTGAGAAAAGGCATCCATTTGGGTAATATTTTGCATCTCTAAGTGGATTTATTTCGCGAACAATTTGACCTACTTTCGTAGCTTTTATAACATCAATTTTGTGTTAATTTAATTAAGCTACAAAAATATCGTATTCATTATACCTAACGTGGATGTGTTATATTTTGATTAAGTTTACCTGATTATTGTTTACGGTATTTAATTTAATTATGCTCTAATTTTGCTGGAATAAAATGAAGACCCATCACCTGAGTAGTCAGTAGAGGCTAGTGAAACTAAATCATCGTTCATTTGTAAACATTGGGTCTATTCTAAGGGCCGTCCAGGTTCACTTATACCACGGCGGATCAAAACCCAATCACTTAGTAGGTCATATCGGCTTCCTCGAGCAAGTAAATTAACATACTTTTCTCTTATCGTCGAATATGGAGGTCCGACCCTTGCTTATCAAGGATGTTTTAACCGAATATACACAGGCACAACAAGGGTGAGTATTCTCTATTCTTTGGAACAAATGCGTCCACGCCCACGACAGACAAGATTACGGCATGTTTGAGTATAAATCTTTTGAGACAGTAACGTACATTTTGTGGCTAGCTACGAATAAATGGTGGAGTTCGTTCCCTCGGTGGTTTCTGGCCTACCGCGGACCCCGACGGCATTGCGGGTGCTTGCACCAAAACAATTTGTAAGACGTTGCGATTTGTTAACGCAAAATGTAAGTAAGCTGCGATCAATATCAGTTAATCTTACAGCGAAGAGAGCTAAACCTGATTGATCCATTTGTCCAATAGAATAGTAACACATATCTGATGTTAAAGACATTACGAACCAAATATCACATAGTATAAGCAATTTTTTTAGCAATAAAGCAAAATTACAAGGGTTCCATTTTTCCTACCAAATCTTCTTAAAACCTACGAAATCCTAAAAAGAATAAGAAGATCTTGTAACTCGTGTTGTTTATGATCAACGTGACGTTACAAATAAGTAACTTAGATATTTCTTCACTAGTTTATCTTTACCAACTAAAGCTTAGAGCTCGACCTTTTCACGGCTTTTTGATTTACGAGCGAGGAACTATTTCTTGATACGATTGGATAAGTAATCTATTTCTCTTTATACTCGTACATTATTTTAGTTATTGTATTGGTTTGTGTTCATGGAAAAAACATTTTATATTAATTTCTTAAAGAAGGTAAGTACGTATGTTTACGCGTGCTTACATGTTTGATTATTGGCATTAAACTAGATAGCTAAAAATTTAAATTGAGCGATATTAGTTTTAATTATCAACGACTCAAAATCTCATAGGATATCCTAGTTAGCTCACAAAAGAAAGTTATAATGGATTTTGCCCGCAGACTGTTATTGAATAGTGACTATAACAACAATTCAGTTGTGGCCAATGCAATTATAGTTCCGACATAGTTCACGTAAGAACAGTATGCCAATGTTGATACCGCTGCTACACAGAACATTTTTCATAATGCAAACGAGAAAAAACTACGCTTATAAATTTTACGGTCCGTGCCTACAAAAATTATAGCACCGAAAAAAAAAGTGTGACAAAAATATAACTAAATAATAATGCTTTGGTCGATTACAAGGTCATCAATATTGTGGTTCTGCTCGTTAGGTCACTGTGTTCCCGTTTTATACACCCCAAAATCACATTGTCGATGATTGCACCAATTGTGTGGAATGCGGGTGGCGACAGCTTGCCTGATCCCCGTGTAGATTGTAATAAAATTATGGAAATATTTATGGATGATGTGTTAATATTCACACCAAATGTCACTTCAACTTGATAGGTATTTATTGTGAGGGCGCCGCCATAAATTTGATGATATTATCTGCTTCATAAAAGGAAATAGAGGCAGAGTAGTGTGTGGGGACTACACTTGAACTGTGTTTCGTACAGAATCATTACAATTCCAGCAATGATGTAACAGCGGTGTATTCTGTGACAAATCCAAACTAGAGTTAATTGGAGAGGCTTTAACTCCAAAAAAATATGTCGGGTTCGTCACAAGACTAACCAAAAGCCGTTTGTTGAAAAAAAGCCAAATATTTTCCATGTCCTAATGGATTAATGCTAAAAATGCCTCATCGGCTTATCAAATGATGGGGGTCGCTTCCCGAAATGAAATGTCTTGTCCTTAATGCTCATCCTTAAATTGTTCTGTCCTGCTCTACCGAGCTCATAATAAAAGGGTAGACCAGGACGTAAAATAATTTGAAGAAAAACATAATGTTGGGTTAGAAGCGGACAGAATTTGTATCACCCTGCAGGTAGATCAATAAAAATGGCCGTTTCATTAACTTTATGTCGGGCAGCACTTATAAAGACATTAAAAACCTCTAGGAAGAGAATTTTATCTTTTGTTTCTTTTTATGTCCTTTTTGTCGTACTAATTTTGAAGAAGAAATGTTCTTGTAGGTTGCACTATTTAGACACGTTGTTGTTTGTAGTTACAAGCTTCTTTGGTTGATCTTTATCTACTAAGCCATCGGGGTTTTAATGTACCTGTCCTAAGAAGGTATTAGTATTAAGCTTTAAGTAAATAAATAAGTATGTACTCGCTACAATATGCTTTGCTTGACTTTATATAGCCACCATACAAGCAAGCTAAATATACTCTGTTTTTCGTATCCCAAAGATATCTAGAGGCCTAATCAGATGAATAATGACAGCGTTAGTACACAATATGGCGCTCGAGATACGTTGTATGTACCTAATGAGACACTACAGGCTTCTATAAAGCCCCGCTAAGTAATGGGACCAAAGCGAAGCACAATAAATATGATCAAACAAAACGTGCATGGAGGAAGTAGTACGTTGCATAGATAAACGGCTGGTTGCACACTCATAAACATAGGAAGCTCGCGGCCATTCTCAAGGCTCGAAATTGACTTTAGCGTTCGCGTGCTTCAGCCACGTTAGCTTCGTAATTGGCATGGCTTAGTATCGCCGGCAAGGCGCTGTCACTAAGCCTTGATCTATTGTTGAACCAGTGCCTTTGTTTTCAGACAATAAACTTGTTTTGTTACTGAAGAGGTATCCGCGCTTCTCACCGACTCGAGAGACGCCGTCGTTTAGCGAGTGAATGATGAATGATATGAACTCCGAGTGTTCTTATGCTTGTTTAGAAATACTGTGGCTTATTGTCTAGAGCCATGAAGTTCACGGGTAAGGTCACGCTCAGAGCTGCGCTGCCTCACTGGAGACGTTTAAATTTTGTATTCATACCCGCGGATAAATAACGAGCTTAGCTGTTTAATTTATTTGCTTGGTAATTTTATATTTAAGCATTAATATCTTAATACAGCGCGCTCATTAATAATGCCTCGGGCTTGGACCTATACTTAGGAAATTAAAATTTTAGATCACGTTACACAAATAACTTATTGCTTATCGGATAGCACAACTAATGTGTTATTTTTTACGTATGGTTTAGTTTTGTTGCTTCTCTTTACTTGATGGCAGCTCCACACAGGTTTAGGTACCTCTACCTATTGAATTTATACATAAATTAAAATGTTAAATAATATAATTTTTGATTTTTCAAATATAATTTTCTATACCACTATTAGGTACATAATATTGACGGTATAATAAAACTATTTTGTATTCCTACTTATTTCCACTTTTGGATTACCTTAAGGGATATTAGTTCAAAGACCGAATCACATGGTCCGTAAAGAACCACCCACATTTCATTACTGGTTGAGCAGTATTATTTTATATACTTATTCGCGTCGAGGTATCTCTGTTAATAAATCAAGCAGGATATCGTGTAATGGACACCAAGGAACGTCCCCGAAGAGACATAAATTCGTTTTTGTACTTTTTTTAGTAAATCATTTGTTGTGAAAACATGGGTTATGTCCCTGTTGGGGTATCGATAGCTAATGGAGCTTTAATAAGAGACTGTTTACACGTACCACATATAATTACAGTGATTTTGTGTTAGAAATTTGTTGATGAAAATGACTGTTTTAGAGTCAATTAGTTCCGTTAACGAGTGTTTGAGTGGTTCTTGATTATTGGGCTTGTTTATACGCATGAAAGATATTATTCATGGTAGCGAAAATGTTTGATGAGTTTGAAAAAATTATAATAGCGATTTTTGTTTAAATCTCGTGCAATGTCATCTGACTGATGTATTCTAACATAAGTTATAGCACATCATACTGCCGTAGATAAAGACAAAGCTGACTAAGCATAAATTTGAGATGATTTCCTTCAAAAATTAGCAAATACATATTTGACAACCCCTTTACACACAGATAATTTTAACACTTAGGAATCTTAAATGGATGGAAAACAATATGCCTCTCAGAAAAAATATAACGCACCTTTCTTAATTCACAAGGTTCTCACAACAACTGTCACCAAACTTCCCAACTATTAATTTAAATTCCACTAACTATATGTAATTTCTGATCATTTCTGTCACACTTTAGGTGTCAGAAGGCATGTCACGTCTATAATTCCTATCATTTCTTTGAGTTCACCGTCGTAATGACGCAGTAAGCAGCCCAACACCATATGTTCGATGATGGTGTCACCTACTAATTTGGGACTCATAAAATGAAATAAGCGACTAGTCCCTAACATGAGTCAACACACAATTACACGCACAGATAACTTAAAGGAGAAGTTATTTTTATAATATAAGCGCACTAGTCATAGACAGCCGCAACATCGGAGGATTACAGATGCATTTCTAGCCAGAGGGTTAAAATTTAATGAGTACTTCGTATATATATTGCGCACCAAAATATAGCAAAAAATTACAGAAAACAGGTATACACACAAAGACTTTCTGAGGTAAGCAATAGGCGGCCTTATCGCTTCAGAGCGATCTCTTCCAGGCAACCTTATATCTGTAATTTCACCAGCTGTATTCTTCGCACTAAAACAACTGGAGTATAAAGTTTTAAAATATTTTTAGGGGCTGTTTCACCATCCATTGATTAGTGTTAACTGACGGTTAAATTTGCTGTTGTCTCCGTCTATTCGAACAAAACAAATAGAGACGGCATCACATTTAACCGTCAGTTAACACTAATCAATGGATGGTGAAACAGCCCCTTAGAGTTTAAACCAGTGGTCTAAACCGATAAATCCATTTTAGCTGCAGTTAAATTAAATTATAAATAAACTTGCTTCTTAGATATTTTTTTCTATCATAACATTGATCTCAATATCTCCAAACATATTTTAATAAATATCTACATCTCAAACTCAAACTACACAATGTCTGCGCGTGTATGTTGATCTAATTTATTCATAATCCTTAGTAGGGGATATATTCTAATACTGTTATTCACGAGTGTTTCGTACCACATGTTTAATGTTGGCTTGATTGACGTGACGTCTGGTTTTCTTGAGAACGAGTGGCTGAAAGACGATGTGAAATAATTACGACTATTACCACACCTAATAAAACGTCATTAGCTTCTACAAGATAACATTAATCTTCGACCGCTGTATTAACAATTTTCAGATTTGAATTCGAATGAATTTGTTGATGTTAATTTGTTGCTGTTGCATTAAATAGCTTCATGCTATCAAATGGATGTGTAGACAGACAAATGTCTGTGTAGGTAGTTATAGTTATAGCAAAGGATAAGTCATACAATTTTTATTACTAGCTTTAACAAACTTTCCGCCTACCTACCAAAATTTTTATTTGGCATATTTTTATGTGCCCTGTTTAAAGCTAGGAATGCCTATCAACGAATGCGTCGCTCTAATCGATCTGCCGTATTGTTTCTCAGGAACATCGTGATATGCCTGGTCAACTTTTAGGCATATCATGAAATGGCGTCATTTCATGATATGCCTAGGAATTTCTTGATCTGGCGGATTTTACAATTGGCCGCCGACATAGGTATACAACATAGCTAAAGAACCACCCCAAAAATACTTGCTTTTACGTAAAAAAAGCGCAGCGAAATACTTCCATGCGTTTGAGAGCTACGTTGCCACAGACCAACAGACAGACATTGGCGTAAAACTTATAACATACTTATTTTTGCGTCGGGGGTTAAAAATGATTATCATTGATGAACTTATCTAATAATACGCAAATTAGATTACCACCTTACGCGTAGTTATTGAACAACGTACTGTGGGTGGTCTGAACAACGACGCCTCATAGCGAGTTATGATAACCCACTTCTTATCCCACACGTTATGCCAATGAACGATATGTACAGTGTTAATTATAGGAATTTATTAGAGTACACAAGGATCTTTGAGAGAATAAAACATCTTTCACTAAATACACTTAGGTATTTTATGTATGAAGTTTTTTTTGACAATTTTGCGGCTGTCCAAAGGAATCATCTCAAATTAAACCTGAGGCATTATTGCCTAACTTTTCTGACACTCGCGACCGCAATCAAAAGACAGATTTTGCATACACAAACTGTCTTTTGATTGCGATTGCGAGCATCAGAAACGTTAGGCAATACGGCCACTGTATACCTACGTTGCTATAAAGAAATTAATTTAATCCGCGCATTTAATCACATCATCATCATCATCATCCCAGCCTATATACGTCCTACTGTTGGGCACAGGCCTCCTCTCAGAACAATCTTTTCTTAATAATATAGTAGTACAAGTTTAATAACTTTTATATTTAAAATAAATTTATTTAAAATAAATTCTGCATACGCTTTATAATTCCAATAAAACTTTGATAAAATATCGTCAGTGAAAAAAGTATGAAATCCGTATCCGCTATCCAGCTCGCTGAATTCGAAATGTTAAATCTAATAATAAGTGCTGTCAATATCGATGATGTTTATAGATGCATATTGTTAAACAGATTATCATCTACCCGGTTCTCAAACAAAACGCGGGTACCACTTCCGGTTTCGCGGCGGCTTGTGCATAACCCACAACGACTCTTTTACTCTTTTGTTTCAAATAGTGCGTTAAGATTATTTCAACAGATAACATTGTACATCGTTAAAGCACAAAGTTGCATTTTTCTTAAGATTTTTTAATACCGCCTATCTCTTGGCCGTGTAAAGAAAAATAGGAAACAGCCTGCAAGGCTACCACGAAATTCGAAAATCGAAGTTCGTATCGTATCGTCCCGCCTACGCTTATGTTATTTAATACGAGAGTGAGAGGGACGGTACGATACGAACTTCGAATTTTGTGTTTCGGAGTAGCCCTTCTGGAACGAGCCAGCTATTCCGCGATAAGAGGCGAGACCTCGCATTTTTTGCTACCACCTTATCTTAGGCAAGTTATTGTAGAAATGCAAGGCTTATGACGCATTTAAAACTGGAATCTCTGTCGTGCTTTTATTTTCCAATAAAAGCAGCGACCGGAGACCAGAATAATCCCGGGCAGGAAGTATTAGGATCAACGGTGACAAGCTTTCTTTGTCTATGGATTTAAATTTGTTTTTTGTCACGACTTCGATCGCTGGGTCCGCTCGACCCTTAAAACAATTCAATACGCGTCTGCAGTAAATTTTGGTTGGCACCCGAATGCATTATGCTAATACCACGATTTCCTGTTAACATTTAAGCTCCGGGCCAAATTCCTTGCGTGTTGATAGGCGATTGTCTTTTAAGATCGTATTTTCTAAGAAAACCATATCTCCGAACGAAATAGCGATGAATTTGCATGTGGAATTTATCGCTGTCACGGTTTGATATGGAATATTTTCGCTCTCATGTCATATATAATTTAGGGACGGTATTTTATGGAGACATTAATGATATCTAGACAGGATTCAAAGAATGTCAGATACGCCGGTAGATTAAAAATTCAAATTCCGTGACGGTAAACGAAAAAATTCATTTAGTTTGGCCACTAGTCATTCGGTTTTTATTATTTCTCTTTGTCCAGCCGAAGCATAAATTGACCTGTCCATATATCATTTGTTATTTATTGCCATATTTGTAATTGCTTTGAATCCTTAATTTAAATTTGACCAATAAAATAGAACAAGTTAACAGACTGAATCATACGTTCCGTTTCTTGAGAAAAATGACTAATTTCGAACATTAATAACTAAATCGGTCTTTTTACTTGGAGACACAAGTCGTTTGACCACGGTAGTACTATTACCTACTTATTCTGTGGTTTGACTTTAAAAGGTTTGAAAGAGATGTTATGTTAGAACGATAGTTAACGTTCTCAGTAAATAAGACAGAAAAAATCGTCACTACTTCGAAAAAATCTCGTAAGTATCTAAAATAACAAGTCAACAAAATTGAACCTTGACATACTGTTCATAAAGTTCACTCAGAAAATTATCTATTTTCAGATAAGAGTATTTTTAAAAGTAGTGACGAGATATTACTTGCTCTTTTGTTATATTAATATATTATTTTTTATATATTTTGTGTATTGATTCTTTATTACGTTACGCATTATCATTTATTTTTTAATCTAATTTGAAGCTTATTCAATGCTTTTATGATTATAACGCAACAGAACTAATATTAAAACCACTATCTATTTAGTCATCTGACCGTTAATAGCCACACATTAAGTAAGTAAACCAGACCATGCTAGAGAGCGTGTCAGAAGGCAAATCTTTATCATTTTCTGCACGCATTTCCTCTAACAGGTCTATTCTATTAAATACTATATTTCATTCTTCATTTCTTTAAATAGAAACAATTTTTAGTTGCAATTATTTACGAATAATATTTATAAATCTTAAGCTAGCCTGAGGCATGAGTTGTTATAAAAACATCTTAATTTAGTTTGGACTCATTAATTTTTTTACTAATTAAAATAATTTTCTCTAATATAAATAATATCACAGAATATTTTGGAAGTGAAATGGAATTAGCAGATGGCAAAATGTCCAAAATGTATATCATACAATTTGTTATTATTTATGTTCGTCGATGAACACCTAAGATTTAAAAATACCAAGCTTAAAACTAGTTAACTAAATTAAGTAGTATAATGATTATATTTAACAAGCTTTTGCACGCACCTTCACCCGCGTAGAATTCGGTTATCGCGCGCTGTTTCCTCGGGTACTGTGCATTTTTTCGGGATGAAAGTAGCCTATGTCACTCTCTGGTCCATAAACTACTGCTATGCTAAAAATCACGTTGATCCGTTGCTCCATTTCGACCTGAAAGACGGACAAACATACCTAGGTACATACAAACACAAACTTTCGCATTTATAATATTAGTTAGTATGGATTGACTTCTAGTTTAATTTACTCGATATTATCCGGAATGATTTATATAAGTAACTAAAAGATCATTTGTTTATGAGATTTCATTTCCATTCACATTAAGTACATACTTGTGACTTGTATGTCTTAATATTATTATGAATATAATTTTTCGTCTTCAGGTCACAGGTAGTAAATCTCTAGTGATTTTGTAATGCAAAATCACTAGAGATTTACTACCTGTGACCTGTACAAATAGTATGGTACTGAAGACGAAATGGTACTGAAGGCTGTGCCTTATTACAAAATATTATTTAAAAAACTGTTTAAAAAAACGAAAGCGCGTCGAAAATTAATCAAATCAAACAAAGCTCTGCAATGATAGGTGTGAAACGTTAACAAATGGCTACAATGCCGTCCAGCTCCAAATCCATTTTGTTTTTGTTAACTAAACTGCGAGAAAAATCACGTTTCAATGTCTTGTCATACGCACCACGCGTCCTATTCATCACTCGGCTCGTTTTTACAAACTCAACAAAAGCACTGACACTAAACATTCCCATTATTACTTTTATAATAGACAAAGCAACTTTGTTCTAAACAATGCCGTCGAATAGAAGGTTGTCGCCATTAATTTCTATACTTTTGACATTTGTAACGGAACCTTTTGTGTTCCAAGTGAACATGTTAACCCCATGGAGGCGAAAAATTAGCGCGCAGCGTGTGTGCCAGCGGACTCTAAGATCTCAGCCATACAAAGAAATGTTACGCTATTTTCCCGTTAATGTTGATTTCCCTCTCTGTATAGATTTTTTGTTGAATCGAAGCCCCGATTAGTAACGCCGCGATGTCACCTGAGCCTAAAGACCTCACAGGGAACTTAACAAAGCTGCGTATTTTGGTTCACAGCAACCATTCACTACTTATAATGAAATATTATTCGGCCGGACCCCACGGGAACGGGACCCACCGAAGGATGTTTTTTATGTTCATGCCTCAACATCTTGTTTTCATATAATTATTTACGAGCTTATCTTGAGTACATTCGTATGCACAATCGAACCGTGTAGGTAAATGCTTACGTTTAATTTATTTACGTAACGAAGGTGTACGAAATTTGAATATAAGATGCTCAGACTGCGTTTAATTAAATTCTAAGTAGTTTGAAACTGAAATGTAATATAGTACAATGTCGAACTAACGAACCGTGTTATTAGGTATGTCTTTGTAAACGTATATTAAATTTGGCACATTAAATAACAGCGGAGAGACGTAACTAGCATTCACACCCACCGCCATTAGGTTTTCCGAACCGTTAAAATGTCAGACTAGTCGATACAAATATGTATGTAGTATCAAGTTACAATACAAATCTCTATGCTCAAGTTAAACTTGTGCAAACATTTCCTTTTCTGCTGCGCTGCGTGTATTCCAGAATCGCGAGCTAATGGGTCCTAGACTTTATGAGGTGCTACGCTTCCTCACGCTCACACCTAGTCAACCTCACGGACCGCGGTCGTAACCATTCTCGACGACCTGAATGAGCTCTTTGCACGTATTCTCACACAGATATACATGTTTTACTTTCAACGTTTAAATAAAATCTCACCAAAAACGGTTTTAAAGTAGACATATTTCGAACGCTATACGAACATGCGGGTAATGAACTCGAGCTTCGTAATGGATCCTAGAATTTATGACGTGCTAAACTCCAAATGTGAATGAAGTAATGTTCATAACGCTCGAGTCAAGGACCCGGCGCTCCAGAGCTCTTCACGTGTCCCGTTCTCATTTAAGATACCTGACGCTCTCCATTTAGCAGGGAAATGTTTGAGTTAAAACAGTCTTTTAATTACTTTTAATTGCTCACCTTCTTATCTTTCCTACTCTTTACTTCAATAGCAACGCTTTGTACCAATTATATGGAGCTGCTCATTTTAATGATGTCTCATGGAAGGTTTAGTCAAATTTCACCCCATTTGAACATCCGGGAAAGAAAATCATTGCGAATCACTCCTGCTTCATTTTAGCATCCCGCCGGGGGTCGTTGGCGAGCAGCGTCGGTACAAGACACACACAGGCCAAGCACAAAGCGAAGGAAACGCTAACGCACACATTCTGGAGATCAAAGAACGCGCAATCTGTGTGAAAAAAATAACGTTTTGGTCCCAAAAGGGCGGACCCGTTTACGCGACCCAATTCACGCGAACGATTCGGACGACGAAGAAATTGAATTGAAGTCAGCCCGAACAACAAATTCAAACGCGTATCGAATTGTTTTACGTTTGACGAATTCGCTTTTCGAAATTTTTAAATTCGTAACAATAGGCTATAATGATGTGGGGCTCTTTCTTTGTCCGTATCAGAATGCCAGGTATGGTCATTATGGGCAAATTTCTCTCTTCGCAATGTTGTCGATAGCGATCGTGTGGCGATAGTGCAAACAAAACATCTCCATTGTTTTTGTTAGGTTTGTATAGCAAAATTCCGACGACAGCATCCCTGTTTGGACTATATACAAATAGCAACTGTTTTCAAAACGTAACAGTAGGCATACTGCATTTTTGACGTTTTGCTATTCTTATTAGGTATATACCTATTATATCTTTATTGTCACGAGCAAAATGTCTATGTGCATCTTAAGGTGAAAATTTCCAGAAGCTCAGAGCATAATCTCGGGATCTCTAAAACCACCGTAGACCATTTGTTAGTGTCTTGTTTAGAAAATCACATCTGCTGAACTTTATTAGCCTGCCTTTTGACAAACTTGATGGAGGCGCGTATCAAATCGCGCGATTCAGCCCGCTTCTTAGCGCAGCTGGTTGGGGCGAAACGAATCATTTTATTTATTGTTCAGATCTTATGCGTTATTTATGAAAATCCGAAGTCATTTTACATTTTGCCACGGTACCCGGACCAGGCCGACTGCTCTTAGAAAAGTGTGTCACCTTGCCTAGAATTAGACACGCGTTCCCAGTTGATGCATGGTCTTTCCATCATGATTTCAAATCATAGGTTCTGTGTGCGATTCCTAGCTTTGTGCGCCTGTTATTGAACATCCACGCCACTTAATACATGCGTCTATGTAGGTACAGGTACACGGACGATGATATTGGCAATTTATAGCGTAAGCAATCCCGGCGGATTCAATACATATCATTACCGACACTAGCGTCGAGTGATGCAAATTCTTCAATTAGTCTTAGCCGTTCAGCGAAAAATTGGAGACTGGTAAAAAGTATAGCATTAACAGTTTTTGCCGATCACAAAAAGCTGGAGCATTTAAGTGAAAGCAGCGACGTCAGTAGAAATGACCTGCCAGATCTCATCGGCTACCTTATTACGCCGGCCGCGCAACATCGACCGCGCAATCCGAAGCTAAAGTTTTTTGCTGCACGTTCCCTACACCGATTTTGTTGGTCCGCTTTTTGCTCCCTTTTTCAAATAAACCAGAGTAATTGTTTGTTTTAAGTCCCGTAGATTGCGTCGGCGCGGCGTCCGCCGTACGGATTTGTTACAGCCATTTTCGGTGTTAGAAAATAGAGACTTCAAAACGGTTGAACGATTCCAGCATTCGAACTTAATCTTCTTTGGGAAGGTTTAACTGAGTAATGAATTCTCGCTTCACTTTAATTCACATTATTTCGAACTTAACGTGTGCAGCAGTGCTTTGATTTCAAAATGTGAAATTAATTCTAAATTACTAACAGAGGAGCGAGTGCTTTTTGCTCTAGAGCAGGTAACAGGAAACGGGTTGTCTGACGTTAATCCCACCACGCGGGCGTGTGTGTGCATGTCATGTTGTGTAATCGCGGCGCCGCATGCGTGCGTGTGGACGTCGCCTGGTTTTTATAAGCGGAACCAGTGTTGGAAACTACGGGGCTATCGAGTACCTCCACCTCTCCTAATTACACGCCACCGTCCTTCTCCCTCTCTCCCTTATTGCTAATCGCGATACACTATCGATGCCCGTTCAATCCAGGTAACTAGCCTCGCACATAGTTATTTTCTGCAGCTAAACTCGTTCATCAGTCCTTAGCAATGTTCAGAATGAATCTTTATGATTTAGATGCTTGCTACTTGGATGATTTTCTCAGGCTACCAGTAACTGGTTTACTTCCGACATTACTAAATAAGGTGTTGTTATTTGCACCCTACATATTCTAGGATGTTCGAGATATCCCTGTATTAAATTGGATATATTTTCATTGACGACTAAAAACCAGCTTGCCAGTATGTATGATACAAGCATGTAGGAACATTACTAACGTGTCTAGCTGACTTGAGAGTTCTAAGTCTTAACTCGTTTCGTTTTCATCAATTAAAGGATTCAACTTTCACAAAAGCTTAGGTATTAGGGGATAATGAGCCTACTTCGATTTTCACATCAATGAATCTAATTTTGCAACATTCGTACCACGTCTTAAAATGTTTAAAAATAAAATAAAATTGCTGATTAAAAACAGTTTCTATTCCTTAAAATATTTCTTGACTTTTCGCCTTAAAATATGTAAATTAATTATAATTGGTTTTGTTTGTTATCTTTAGTTTTAAGTAAATATAGTGCACTCGAAATGGGTAACCGTTGGAACCTAACATATTTTAATACCATCTAAATATGTAACACGGCTCAACAATAAAGTTTATTCTATTCTCTTCTATTCTAATTAATATTACTTGTTGTCATAAATACTATTTTACTAGTAGAAGGCAATGATAAATTTAAAGTATGTAGCTCCTTCGAGACGCAGAAGAATTGCACACGATACCCATTGCAAAAATATACCTCTACCTATACCTATTACCTTTACCTATTATAAAAATCCATCTGCAGATGCTGTGATCAACCGGTGTGAAGTTAGCGGCCTAAAGTTAGCGGCCGACTATAACCCGACCAAATGAAAAAGGCAGAAATTAAATTGAATTTTTTTCGATTGATACGGGAAATACAGTAGCTATTTCTTTAAGCATAACAAGTTTTTCACAAAACACTTCAAATAAATCCAAAAGCCGGGAGGTATAAGGGATAAAATCAAAGTAACTTGCCAAATACAAAAGTGTGAAGTTAGCGGCCGACTCTGAAATAATAATGATTTACTCAAAAGAGCAATTTATAGACTGACGAACACATTGGCGAGTATCTCAAATGTAGCGCATTCACAAGAGCTTTCTTTTAAGGCCATAACCACTCACTTCGGAAAGTGTTAAGACGGTTAACTGGCAGCATTGAAGTTAGCGGCCGAAACAAAATTGCAAGTTTTTTAATAAAAAGTTCCAGTTATAGACTGACGAACACATTGGCGAGTATTTCAAACGAAGCGCATTAACAAGAGCTTTCTTTTAAGGCCATAACCACTCACTTCGGAAAGTGTTAAGACGGTTAACTGGCAGCATTGAAGTTAGCGGCCGAAACAAAATTGCAAGTTTTTTAATAAAAAGTTCCAGTTATAGACTGACGAACACATTGGCAAGTATCTCAAACAAAGCGCATGAACAAGAGCTTTCTTTTAAGGCCATAACCACTCACTTCGGAAAGTGTTAAGACGGTTAACTGGCAGCATTGAAGTTAGCGGCCGAAACAAAATTGCAAGTTTTTTAATAAAAAGTTCCAGTTATAGACTGACGAACACATTGGCGAGTATCTCAAACGAAGCGCATGAACAAAAGCTTTCATTTAAGGCGATAACCACTCACTTCGGAAAGTGATAAGACGGTTAGCTGGCAGCATTGAAGTTAGCGGCCGAAACAAAATTGCAAGTTTTTAATAAAAAGTTCCAGTAATAGATCGACGAACACATTGGCAAGTATCTCAAACAAAGCGCATGAACAAAAGCTTTCTTTTAAGGTCTCAACCACTCACTTCGGAAAGTGTTAAGACGGTTAACTGGCAGCATTGAAGTTAGCGGCCGAAACAAAATTGCAAGTTTTTTAATAAAAAGTTCCAGTTATAGACTGACGAACACATTGGCGAGTACCTCAAACGAAGCGCATTAACAAGAGCTTTCTTTTAAGGCCATAACCACTCACTTCGGAAAGTGTTAAGACAGTTAACTGGCAGCATTGAAGTTAGCGGCCGAAACAAAATTGCAAGTTTTTTAATAAAAAGTTCCAGTTATGGACTGACGAACACATTGGCAAGTATCTCAAACGAAGCGCATTAACAAGAGCTTTCATGTAAGGCGATAACCACTCACTTCGGAAAGTGATAAGACGGTTAACTACCAGCATTAAAGTTAGCGGCCGGAAAAAAAGTAAGTTTTTTAATAAAAAGTTCCAGTTATAGACTGACGAACACATTGGCGAGTACCTCAAACGAAGCGCATTAACAAGAGCTTTCTTTTAAGGCCATAACCACTCACTTCGGAAAGTGTTAAGACGGTTAACTGGCAGCATTGAAGTTAGCGGCCGAAACAAAATTGCAAGTTTTTTAATAAAAAGTTCCAGTTATAGACTGACGAACACATTGGCGAGTATCTCAAACGAAGCGCATTAACAAGAGCTTTCATGTAAGGCGATAACCACTCACTTCGGAAAGTGATAAGACGGTTAACTACCAGCATTAAAGTTAGCGGCCGGAAAAAAAGTAAGTTTTTTAATAAAAAGTTCCAGTTATAGACTGACGAACACATTGGCGAGTATCTCAAACGAAGCGCATTAACAAGAGCTTTCTTTTAAGGCCATAACCACTCACTTCGGAAAGTGTTAAGACGGTTAACTGGCAGCATTGAAGTTAGCGGCCGAAACAAAATTGCAAGTTTTTTAATAAAAAGTTCCAGTTATAGGCTGACGAACTCAATGGCGAGTATTTCAAACGAAGCGCATTAACAAGAGCTTTCTTTAAGGCCATAAACACTCACTTCGGAAAGTGTTAAGACGGTTAACTGGCAGCATTGAAGTTAGCGGCCGAAACAAAATTGCAAGTTTTTTAATAAAAAGTTCCAGTTATAGACTGACGAACACATTGGCGAGTATTTCAAACGAAGCGCATTAACAAGAGCTTTCTTTTAAGGCCATAACCACTCACTTCGGAAAGTGTTAAGACGGTTAACTGGCAGCATTGAAGTTAGCGGCCGAAACAAAATTGCAAGTTTTTTAATAAAAAGTTCCAGTTATAGACTGACGAACACATTGGCAAGTATCTCAAAGAAAGCGCATGAACAAGAGCTTTATTTTAAGGCCATAACCACTCACTTCGGAAAGTGTTAAGACGGTTAACTGGCAGCATTGAAGTTAGCGGCCGAAACAAAATTGCAAGTTTTTTAATAAAAAGTTCCAGTTATAGACTGACGAACACATTGGCGAGTATCTCAAACGAAGCGCATTAACAAGAGCTTTCATGTAAGGCGATAACCACTCACTTCGGAAAGTGATAAGACGGTTAACTACCAGCATTAAAGTTAGCGGCCGGAAAAAAAGTAAGTTTTTTAATAAAAAGTTCCAGTTATAGACTGACGAACACATTGGCGAGTATCTCAAACGAAGCGCATTAACAAGAGCTTTCTTTTAAGGCCATAACCACTCACTTCGGAAAGTGTTAAGACGGTTAACTGGCAGCATTGAAGTTAGCGGCCGAAACAAAATTGCAAGTTATTAATAAAAAGTTCCAGTTATAGACTGACGAACACATTGGCAAGTATCTCAAACAAAGCGCATGAACAAAAGCTTTCTTTTAAGGCCATAACCACTCACTTCGGAAAGTGTTAAGACGGTTAACTGGCAGCATTGAAGTTAGCGGCCGAAACAAAATTGCAAGTTTTTTAATAAAAAGTTCCAGTTATAGGCTGACGAACTCAATGGCGAACTCTAGTTGACGAGCAATCTTCTACTAATATCTTTCGAACTCGATTGGCACGAACCACTTTAATCTGCTTGTTATGTTCTGCTAGGGCGTTGTTAGATTAAGTCGATGGTTCGTTGTTTATTTAAATCTTTAAACAAGTACATATTACATTTATTTCTTTGTAGCTTTTTCCCGCGGTTTCGCCCCCGTGGAATTCGGTTATCGCGCGCTGTTCCCTCGGGAACTCTGCATTTTTCCGGGATTAAAAATAGCTTATGTCACCAACTAAACTATCTCTATACCAAAATCACGTTGATCTGTCGCTCCGTTTTCGACGTGAAAGACGGACAAATATAGAAACACACAAACATACAAACACCTTCGCATTTATAATATTAGTATGGATTATTTTTTTATATCGGGGGTCACGGCTTTAACAATTTCATCCAATTTTACTAAATAGGTTTTTAAAGCCTTTTAGGGCGAACAAACGTTCTAGCTTGGTCCTACCTAGCTATGCGAAAACGCATGTTTTTAAGTTATAATGATTTTTTTTGTGTAAATTTAATGCGCAATAAGATCGACAGTTTCAATAGCTTTGTCATTAATGTGGTGATTAAGTGGTATAGTGTTGGATTTGCGTACTAGAGACCTAGAGCTTGAATTAAAATCGATCGTGATTTAGTATTTTTTTTTTTCGAATTTCTTTTTACTTTAAAGGTGGTTTTAAAAACGTATATCTTCTCCAGAAAAATCTGTATTTTGTTGCGTAGTTGTGGGTTTAAGCCCGGGCTAGATACTTCTGAGTTTTTTGAAATTTACCGGACAAAATGATGAATGTATGATGAATTTTTCAGATCCCAGTTATTACAAGCATCTTTTAAATAAAATCCCAAAACACGACTTGAACAAAAACGTGCAAACAATCTGCTAAATCGTCATTTTCGAGTTGAAAGTCTAAGGCATTAACATCAGAAGTGAGTGCATGTCTTTACTATTTCACGACAAACTTGTGTGAATCACTTTGTTAAGATGTAGACGGGAGACTTAAAGCGTCTCAAGTGCCGTATAAGTAGCTTGTAGAGTGCAATGTTTTACAAAGTATCCACTAAGGATAGACTTGTTTCAAATTTTTGAGCGTCAAGTTTTAGTGACACTTTGTTTGCGATTTAAGATACAGCTAAGTGAGATTATCAATTTTACAAGATTTTATGTAACTTGCAATGTTCATGTCGTCACTACATTAAAAAAAAACTTATCTTAAAATCGATATTTTTCTAGGCGAACTCTATGAACATTATTTCAAGAGTCAATTTTGCATCCACCGGTTGTCCGCATCTCTTGCGATACCGTCAGTTCACTTATAGGACGAGTCCTGCCAACGCTTAGTCTTACGGTTCGTGGTCGCCACTCTAGGAGCTCCAACAATGGACCTGTTCTTTGAGCGAGGGGGCCTCGCCCATTTCCACCACAATTATTCTTCGAGCTTTGTCATAATATACTATTTACAGTCACCTGCATTAGTATGAGCCACATCACTGTGGCTTTCACACGCTAGGAATATTTAGAGTCATGTCAGATATTTATACACACGTTTTTGTGTCATATTTAATATCATGTCTTATGTAGTTAAGGTAGTGAAGTTGGGGAATATTTAGTGATTAAACAAATTTACCTGTAAGAGAATATCTATCATAATTTTACGAAGCACTCCATCCAAAAGATTAAAACCTGAAAAGCTGTGTTCATATTATGTAGTTTCACGCAAGTGACACCAAAAGGTATCTATTCTACTAATGGAACAATCATGAAAATAAAAAACCCTTCTTAGTACACTGCTTAGATATTTTTTTGCCAACATTCATTACTTCCTTCATACATGACAACCAGCTGAGAAGAAGAGCTTTCTCAAGGACTCTCGGCAACAGTCCTTGCCCTCAAGAGCTAGTTTTCCTTAAGAAAAGCAGAGGGTCGCTATGATTTTGCTGCATAGTCTTCATTCTGTTAATGATGTACTTTCTTTGTGTGGGCTTAATAGGCCTTTGTTTATAAACTTTGTCTTTATTTATATGCCCACATACTATCGTAGGTATAAAAATACAACACAAACTATTTCAACAGAACGGACATTTAAAATCTTTGGTTTCAAATTGTAAATCTATTATTTATATAATTTAGTAAAAACAGTACATCAGTAAGTGGCTAACTACATAACAAACGGATTTTGTTTTTAGGATTTTAATCTGAGAATTTCTTATAGGTATTCATTATTAATTACAGACAATAGATACTTATTAGAATTGTTAAATATCTAGAGATACCGCCTGTATGTTAGCAAATAGCTGAACTACTTATATCGAAAGATCGGCATCTTAGTTCAGCCGCCTATGTACATACCTACTCAGACTTGATCAGTTTTAACCCTAAACCAATGCATTTTTAATAATTATCGTGTTTTTATCTTTTAAAGCATTACGTAATTGTCTTTCTTCTACAACTAGTGCTCGCACGACAAGCGAATCAAATCGGTTCAATTAAAATGCCCTTGAATCGCTATCTATAAGGAGTTACGAATCTATTAGCTTTGGAACCGTTACGCTTTATCAGATCGGTTGAAATACGTATATAAGTTCTAAATTTTGCCGCTTTCTCTAGTTCCAATGTCGATAGTCGATATCAATGTGCTGCGCTATGGTATTGCCGCTGGCAGATTCACTAGTGAACATTATACGTTGCGTTCTGAATATGAGAAATAGTTTCATTCAAGCTTGTAGCCCTAGATGTTGGAAGTAAGTATGTCTACGTTCTACGGCAGCATTGCAAAATCCATGTATAAACAGGAAAAAAAATTGCTTAATTGCTGTGCTACTATTATGTATGAAAAAAGTAATAATCGAGAATCTGTTTACCAGTATCATCTTAGTTTATATCTTACTTCGTCAGCCACTCTGCCATGATCGTGGTCAAACCCAAGCCTATTTTTTATTTAAAAAAAAAATATTCTAATTTACGCCATAACAAGCTCTTAGGAACGTCAAAGATTCTACTACTGTGTCTGTGTGTTAGCATGTAGACGATCCGCTGGCCTCAGTCCTTTATGCACTCGCTATTGATATTTCCAAGAACATCGTCCTGTATAAAGCCTCCTCCATTTGAATAGAACATGGCTGTTGTCGCGGTATCAGCCCCCGGTGCCGATTGGAACAGATCGCGAGATACGCCCGAAATGAGTGCAGGTGCGTTTGTAATTAATTAAAATTATAGTGATAATATTATGGATTGTAGCACCTCACATGAGAAAGAAAGAGATAAATATTTATATAAAGATCTATTGAATAATGTTTTTCCATCGTATTTTCTCGGATAAGTTCGTTTTTATCTAGCTATCTCAATTTGTTTCAGGAAACTTCAGTAAGCTAGTTGAGAAAGCAAGAAAACAAGATAAATACTAACTTTTCCGACAAAATACGATGACAATAGGTACATTATTCACTACATCCGGAAAGAATAAATAAAAATGAATATTCAGTGGTATAAATTGGGCCCAAATGAGCATATAGTAAGCCGCAACGCTGTTTTTTAGTAGCGACTTATTAAAAACTAAACAAACACAGATATCTACATGTGTCTTGGCATTCATTATGGTACTAGTTCTGAAAATTTACGCATAAAAAATCCATAAAAAATATGCAAATTTTTTAAAAGTTACTTTCCTTTTCAATACTTACCTTGCTCATTAATACTTACTTAATACTTGTTCATTCTGTGTTGTATGTAATTTGCGAAGTGCAAATAAATATTTTTATTTCTATTTCCTTACTTTCAGCACAGTTTAAATTTTCAATACAACAGATAAAGAGGCGTAATTAATATTCCCTCATCATTTGATTGTTTTTAACACGAAATGTAATTTTATTTCCAATCTCAATACAATTTCTTTGTCAAAAGTATATCGCAACCTTTAGTTGCCAAAACCATAAACCTCAAGGCCATGAATTTAGCCAGCCAAGCCAATCATAATTTACAACTGTGTACAACATGGTAAGTATAAAATGTATTATTATCAACAATTGGCGAAAATATTAATTCCTACTACTGTATCTTAGACAATTTATTTATTAATTTATTTATTGTTTAAGTAAATACAATACAGTTTAGCAACCAGTATAATGTATTTTCCATCATCAGTTACCATGATTAATTTTTAATTTTTTAACGTCTCCATTCATCCTCTATTCTGCACTAGAAAGTACTTGATATACGGTGGCAATGCGTTAATATCCCGGCAGATAACAGCTACCTATAACAGGATTTATCTTAAGACATATTCTCTACGCAACCAGATGTAGATAACAATGGAATAAACCGGCTAGAGGTGCAGAATAAAGCGCGTTATAATTACAATTCCTCGCTTTAAATAATGCATGTTGCCGTGTCCCTGATTCTAATGGACCAGATTATATAAAACACTATAAATTGAGAAATATAAAGGTATTAGCGCTTGCTCGCATACCCATTAGTCTGCGCAAATTTTGCTTATTCCTACCGTGCGAGACGAGAGTTTTTTTCTCGCGATAAAAGTATGCCTGTATGTAGGTATAGGAGGAAACTATTTATTGTGCAAAATAAATAGGTAAACAATAATGTGTATTAACAACAACAACAAAAACAAGAATCATAATTATCATCGCATCATCGTCTCATCTCGGTCCATATACATTCTAATTCATGCCAATTCTCAGAATGAGAAGACTTCGACCGTAGTTCTCACGCGGGCCCAGTACGGTTTGGGAACTTCATATTATATATCTTTTAATTTTTTCGCAGACGTGCCCGTATCTTCTCAAAATTCAAATGTAATCGATACAAATATTGAGTACTAGCCGTTACTCGCGACTTCGTCTGCGTAGAATTCAGTTTTCACTATCCCGCGGGAAATATGGAATTTTCCAGAATAAAAACTATCTTATGACCTTCCCCGGGATGTAAACTATCTGTGTACCGAATTTCGTCTAAATCGGTTCAGTGGTTTATGCGTGATGAAGTAACAAATAAACAGACTTACAAACTTTCGCATTTATTACATTATTGGGATAAGTGCGAAAGTGCGTCTGTCGGAATTCTCGTTCCTTCTTTTTATTCTGAATCTTTAAAAGACCTAGTGTTAAAGTCTGTCTGTTTGAAAATTCATCCAAATTTGTCGCATAGTTCATGGCTTATTGAAGTTGAAAAAAAAACTACCGAAATAAACTTTCTCGTAGAATATTCCTGAGGAAAGAAATAAAACTATCCCAACACTAAAGCTGCTATAAATTGAAGCGGATGCCGCACTGTCTAATCGTAAGTACAAAATGGAGACAGTAAATAAAAGATCAACAAAATTGAGAAAGAAAATAAAATCCAAGGAAATAAAGAGTGGGTTCAAAAGCGACACCGATCCGAATAATCCGGCGGGATGATACGAGGTCGCGTTAGCGAAGCGTCATCGGCAGTCGCAGCACGTCCCATCCAGCCTGCGACATCCAGCCTCCTGTAACAGAAAAAAAAAACACGAACAACTTTCGCGAAAGTGGGCGAAGTCATTTATCAAGCTAGCGCTAAGAACTCTCGACAGCGACAACTTTTGATACAGGATACTGCCACCAGACATTAATATTAAGGATATCATAGTGGTCGAAGTGTTTTTGGGGTGTCCTCAAACAAGGAAAACTTTCCTCTTAACGTCGCCTTGTTTTTGCGCTCTTTCGGTGTTAACCGCGACCTAAATTGGACAGCTTAGTGGTCTACTCCAACGGACATGTTTGTTCTCGTATAAAGTTTTTAAATGATTGCTTTTACAGTTACATATTCATCATACGTAGAAAAAGATAACCTTTGTCTGGTTATTTCCTTGTGATAATCTATATCAGACTTATATATACAGATTATGAAGTCTTTACATGATATGACTTATATGTACAGGTATTTAGATACCTAGTATTTGTATTATTTATAGTTTTCTCTTCCTATTTTTTATAAAGTTTTCAGCAAAATCTATCTCTGAATATTTTTCTATTTAATTTACGTGTTGATTATAAAAATTGCGACGGCTAAGCTAAACTTGTTAGCCCATCCAAATAAGTTGTTTCCTTGATAAACGAAATAGTTAGGAGGAAAATATCTTCCTACAACTCCAGTAAAGTATTATGTCTGGCATTTGTTACCAAACTTCTGTCTCGTATTCTGTACTCAACTAAGTTCCAGTTAGGCCGTAAACGACTTTACGTGTCGAACAGGGAAATCAAATTATCAACTCGCACCAACTTCGCACCTCTTCCAGCCCGTTGGAGATACCGGAATTTGTTGCCCCAAAATGGTTGCCCTTCTCTATTTGAAAATTCTGTACGTTTCTCAACACAAAAATATGTGAGGGGCACACTACGCCAAAGTAGCTTTATTGGGTGTCTTCACCGAACTATGTGAGCTGGGAATCCAATAAGTGAACAGTGAAAGGAATTAAGGATGCCCGAGTGCAACATAGCTGCACTTTGTTCTTGATTGTCACTTTGATGTTTGGTTTTGTCCTTGTTTTACACAGCTGTACTTTATGGCTATGCTCAAGACCGAGCGTAGTGCTTACTTTTTACTTAATTTGTTTCACATCTGAGGAATGAGAATACATTGAATGATTCGAAAACACTATTTTAAGCTACATAATTGATTTGTCCAAAAAAATTGTTAGGGACATGGTAGAAATACTATATTTGTATCTTTCGTAAAGCTATATTTAAATTTAAATTTGCAATTCGATGACTGAATTGAACTGAGTACAAATTTAAAAATAAGTTCCAATTACTTAGGTATGGTTTCAAACTTTCCTTATCGTACGCGTATAAATGCTATTTAAAATAAGTTAAACTATTTAAAATAAGTTAAACGTCTTCATAATTTTAATAAAACATGACTTTCCAGTAAAGCATCCGTTTTTGCGCGATGCGGTGGCTTGATTAAGAAAACATTACATAATTGTGCGAGAGCGGTCGGGCGCGCAAGTGGCGCCATGCAGGGAACGTGGAACTATGTGGGGTGAGGGCGCAGGGGGGTGCAGTGGGGCGACCGAGCACTACTCTCGCTGAGCGAGCCTAAGCCGTGCTCGCCAGTCGTACTCCAACCACGATGAGGGTGGCACGCGACCGCGTCGCCTCCCGCAACGAACGTACGCGCGCCACAACATAAACATCAGTGAAGTGACACAATCGCTGATAACGGAAACAATTGACATTAAAAAACAAAGTTCAAGTGTAAAAAGTGACGTTTCTTACAGTTTCGCTTAGAACTGTTGAGACAAATGTGTGTAGAAAATGTTTCAACTCCTGACTCTTTTGTTAGTGACTTTGGGTGTTAATGCCGCGTATGCTCCCAAAGGTGTGGATAATTGCGGTCTCCAATCGAAAGGTGATGAGGGAAGCACGTTATGCCGGGTGCGAACTCTCGAGGCAGATGGATCCAGTTTGGCACATGCACCTTCTGGCGCTGTAAAACGTCTCAATGTAGAGTGCAATCAATTGCTGCTTTTCGAAAGTTATCTCGAGGCAAACTATTTTCAAAGGTTTTCGACGCTCACTGAACTAACACTCGAGAACTGTAAACTCCTCAGAATACCCGGCAACGCGTTCGAAGGATTACGCGAACTGAAAAAGTTGTCGATCCGATCCAAAAACTACGATTGGAGTCCAAATAAAAACTTGGAGCTATCGCTTGGAACTTTCAATGGATTGAGAGAATTACAAGTACTCGACTTGGGAAAGAATAATTTGAAAGCAATACCATCTGAAGTATTTTGCCCGCTGGGCAATCTTCAAGTTTTAAACTTCACTCAAAATAAGATCAAAAGTGTAGATCGCCTTGGATTTGGAAAAAACTGCGGTTCCGGCCTTCGAAGTTTGGATTTAAGTGATAATGATCTAAAATCCTTGAGCGATGAATCGCAAATCACCGGGTTGAAGAATCTCCAAGAGTTGCGGCTGCAGAATAATAATATCACCGATATCTCAAGTGAAACATTCAATGGACTCATTTCTCTGCGGATATTAAATGTTTCCTACAATAACCTCCAGATAGTACCGGAGGGCACGTTCTCGAACACGAAGGAGTTACGAGAAATGTATTTAAATAATAACCAGCTATTTGAATTAGCCACAGGCGTGTTCCACCGATTAGAACAGCTGCTTGTCTTAGATTTATCTAATAATCAGCTCTCGAGCTCTCATATCGACGGCAGAACATTTATCGGCCTTATACGCTTAGTCATTCTGAATTTATCCAATAACGCCTTGACGAGGATAGATGGTAAGACGTTCAAGGATTTATTCTTCCTTCAGATATTAGATTTAAGGAATAACTCCATTGGATATATTGAGGATAATACGTTTCTTCCCCTATATAACTTGCATACTTTAAATTTAGCTGAAAATCGCTTACATACCATTGATGAGTTACTTTTTAACGGACTGTTTGTGTTAAGTAAATTGAATTTAAATAACAACCTTTTAGTCAACATTGATCCAAAAGCTTTTAAGAATTGCTCCGATCTTAAGGAATTGGATTTGAGTTCTAATCAGTTAAGAGAAGTACCCAATGCTATTTGGGAATTGTCTTTATTAAAAACATTGGACCTTGGTGAAAATCAAATATCAGATATAAAGAATGGTTCTTTTAAGAATCTGGATCAATTGACGGGACTAAGATTAATCGACAATGTTATTGGTAACTTATCAGTTGGAATGTTTTGGGATGTACCTAGCCTACAAGTACTAAACTTAGCAAAAAATAAAATTCAATCTATCGAGAGAGGAAGTTTCATTAGGAATTCGCAATTAGAAGCTGTTAGGTTAGACGGTAACTTCCTATCTGATATAAATGGAGTTTTTTCCACTCTTTTGAGCTTACTTTGGCTTAACCTATCAGAAAATCATCTAGTTTGGTTTGATTATGCTTTTGTTCCCAGTAAATTAAAATGGCTTGATGTACATGGAAATTTTATCGAACATTTAGGTAATTATTATAAACTTCAGGATGAAATAAATATTAAAACTTTAGACGTTAGTCATAACCGTATTATCGAAATATCACCTTTAGCAATACCGAATAGCGTTGAGTTGTTGTTCATAAACAATAACCACATTAACAAAATTCATGTAAACACGTTTATAGAGAAACGCAATCTCACTCGGGTTGATATTTACGCAAATGAGATATCTAATTTAGATATCAACAGCCTCCGGCTGTCCTCAGTTCCCTTGAACAAGTCACTGCCTGAGTTCTATATCGGAGGAAATCCGTTTAATTGCGATTGCTCCATGGAATGGTTGCCTATGATAAACAATATGACAGCAATGAGGCAACACCCTCGAATAATGGACCTCGAAAATGTCCTCTGTAATATGACACACACGAGAGGCGTTACGCATTTACCCCTTAGTAATCTTAAATCTACTGACTTTCTATGTCCGTACGAGACTCATTGTTTTACTTTGTGCCACTGTTGCGATTACGTTGCCTGCGATTGCCAAATGACCTGCCCCTATAATTGCTCTTGTTATCATGATCCAACTTGGCATACAAATGTAATCGATTGCTCCAGCAAGCGCGCAATTGAAATACCAGAAAAAATACCCATGGATGCAACCGAGGTCTACTTAGATGGTAACGACTTTAAAGAATTGCAAAATTATGCATTCATCGGGCGAAAAAATATGAGGTCGCTGTATGTTAATTCGAGCGGAGTCGAGAACATACAAAATAGGACTTTCGCCGGGTTATCCTCCCTATTAATATTAAATCTTGGGAGCAATAAACTGAAACATTTAAAAGGCTATGAATTTGAGCATCTGACGCAACTTAATGAACTATATTTGCATGACAATTTTATCAGCTACATCGCTAACTCAACTTTTTCATCTTTATATTCACTCAAAATTTTAAAATTTCACGGAAACAGGCTAGTAGATTTTGCTGTTTGGAATTTGAATAGCAAGATGAATTTAAACGCTCTGTCTTTAGGAAACAACATGTGGTCATGTAAATGTAGATATTTACAAAGATTTACAGCCTTCGTTGCTGACAACGTTCCTAAAATAGTCGATATCTCAGACTTGTTCTGTTGGAACGCCGAAGGGCAATTACCACAAAAGAAAGAACTCAATCTGAACGGCACGATATGCAGTGACTATTACGCCGGAGATTCTGTTATAGATAACATGCTGGCCTCAAATTACATGCCCATGATGGTGACTACGCTCACCGGTTTTATGCTAATCATGCTAGTCATCCTTTTGATTTTCTTATTTAGAGACACAATTCGCATCTGGCTTTATACAAGTTGCGGAATAAGATTGTTCCCATTCACCGGGGCGTGCGATGACACTGATAAATTGTACGATGCCTACGTATGCTACAGCCCCAAGGATGATGACTTTGTTATTCAAACGTTAGCCGCTGAGTTGGAAAATGGAAGCCCTTCGTATCACCTTTGTCTGCATTATAGAGATATCCCACAGCACAGTTCGCCTTATATGCAATGCACATTGCCGCTGCCCGAGGCCGCAGAAGCCTCTAAGCGCATTATAATTGTCCTAACGAGGAATTTTATTGAAACTGAATGGTCGCGTTTCGAGTTTCGTCAAACGTTACATGAAATTCTGAAATCTCGAATTTATAGCTTAGTCATAGTTGAAGATAGCTCAGTTTTACCTGAAACTGAGTGTGATCCTGACTTGAAGCCGTATTTAAAAACTGGTTCGCGCGTCAGGTGGGGCCAAAGTAAGTTCTGGGAGAAATTGTGGTATGCGATGCCGGATCGTAGGCAAAAATCTAAATCGTCTAGTTACAGAAACAATATCAATTCATACACGATGAGAAGTAGTGTCCAAAATGGAACGATGAGGTCATTTTCTTTCACGGAAAAGATTAGAGGGCCAGCTGGGGGTATGGGTGGTGCTCCAGAGTTTATGGACGTAGGTTCACAACAGGGACAGGGAGCATCGTACGGGCCGGATGGCAGGCCACCGTCAGATCATATTTATTCATCAATAGACTCCGATTACTCCTCGTTAGAACTTGGAGGGGTCAACCCGAACCGACGGCGGGAATTTCGCCACTGGCCCCCGCCGCCTCCCTTGATTGACACTCAGCCATCAGGTCAAGCCTACCTTGTCTAGTCCGTGCTTCTCATGAACCCAGTTATGTTAAATCATTTAGTCAGCTTCATGTGAATCATTGTAATTGCAACGCGCTATACCAAATAACTAAAATTTTAATCTATTTTTGTATTTTCTCGCCGTTTCAAAAGGCGTAAATGTTTCGTAATGTTAGTGTAAATACATTCTATAAGACTGCTGTAGAATATGTTACTTGTAAATAATGTAAATATATGAATGTCCATATTGATCTTAAGTCACGAGTATACTATTTATATACTTTAATAAAGCCATTGTGATAATTTTTGCATATATTGAGATTTTATTTCTTTGATTTATCCCTATCCTTTTAACAAAAATTATTGAACAGATAATAAAAAGATATTTATGTACCAACAGCTTTGTTTTTCTTTAGCTTAGCAGCTTTATTTAAAAAGGAAGATTACTAAAACAGTAGGTACTTAATGCATTTAATGCCTAAATTTATTATAAACTTCGCCTCCAAGAAGCCATTAATATTACCACTAGTAAATGCAACATAGAAAAAAACTTATTCAAACTTACACGCAGCGGCTATAAAAAGCTCTCACAGCAAAGTGTACATTACACAAGGGAGAAGGGGACCTTTTCAAAAGCTCTAGATTATAAAAAAAAAGGTTCTTATACTTGCACCACCTAAATCTGACAAAGCACAGGACGGCAAACGTGACCAGAATGCAGCGGTCACCTCTCATAGCGTATCATAGGCCTAAATAAAGGTAAGGCGTTTTCTGAATTTTAAATTACACCGCCATAATCTACAAAAGGAGGCCGCTTGCAAATTGCGTGGTTGCGATTGTCAATTTTACTACAATACTATAAAACGTCTTAAGTAGTACTTTGGAGCCGTATCAGGAGACACATCGCCTCAACAGTCGTAACATTAACCTTTTGGTCATTTAAATGTAACCTTTAAAGTAATTTCTTCACTCGCAGCTTTCTTTAACTTGATAGAACATTCTGTTTAGTATACAGTTAGAAACTACTTTAATCCACGCAACATGAAAACAAAATTGTTTCTTTGGCCGAGCGAGCTTAAAGCGCATCTGAAGCGTCGCTGTTTGTAGCATTTAGCCTAAAATTTCTTCTTATGTCTGTCCGGTATATGTCCGGCTATCGTCTACATAAATATCTAATTTCTCAGCCAAATCTTTTGAAATTTTGTGAACAAGTTCGATAAATAGAAATATTTATATTATTATGGGATTAAAAATCACAAAAACGTCTTACTGCTGCTAACAGAACCACTGGTATAAGCTGTGTAAAATTCTCATGATCTGTTATAACCTAACTTATCTACCTGCCTTCTAAAGCCTCGTTAAAATACTAGATAAAAAAAAAATCTACCTGCCATTGTACGAAAAGCGTAATAGCAATAATTAGTCAAAGCCTTTTTTTAAACTGCTCGTTGTCTTCTTTAGCAGAATAATTTTTCGTAAAAATATTTAAATATAGTTTTCCCGTCACAACTCCCGGGTAGGCAGATATAAACAGGTAAATCGATACTAGTAAGTTGCGGGTCTTGTTAATGAGTAAAAGTTAAATTAAAATAAACATTCATTCATTTAAACCTTCAGGGATAAGTCCGGCTTTGTACTTAGCACTTTCTTTTGTGTGTTATTTTTGTACCTATTTCCTTTTTGTACAATAAAGAGTTTAAACAAACAAACAAACAAACATTATTTTATAACGAACATTGCAATATTTCACTTTTTAAAATTCGACAACTGGAATTCAGGACTGATTCAAAGTCAAAGTCAAAGTCAAAATCTCTTTATTAAATTTAGGCTATGATAAGCACTTATGAACGTCAAAAAATCTACCACCGATTTTTCGAAGAAAACCCTATACCACCGTGTTCATAATGAAATAATCTTTACTTTTATTTAACTTTCATTCATTAACCAGACCGGTGCAAGTTACTAGTATCGATTTACCTGTTTATAGTTACCTGCCTACCCGAAAGTTGTATTATTCTTTTAAGGCCTCAACCACTCACTTCGGAAAGTGTTAAGACGGTTAACTGGCAGCATTCAAGTTAGCGGCCGAACTAAAATTGCAAGTTTTTTAATAAAAAGGTCCAGTTATAGACTGACGAACACATTGGCGAGTATCTCAAACGAAGCGCATTAACAAGAGCTTTCTTTTAAGGCCATAACCACTCACTTCGGAAAGTGTTAAGACGGTTAACTGGCAGCATTGAAGTTAGCGGCCGAAACAAAATTGCAAGTTTTTTAATAAAAAGTTCCAGTTATAGACTGACGAACACAATGACGAGTAGCTCAAACAAAGCGCATTAACAAGAGCTTTCTTTTAAGGCCATAAACACTCACTTCGGAAAGTGTTAAGACGGTTAACTGGCAGCATTGAAGTTAGCGGCCGAAATAAAATTGCAAGTTTTTAATAAGAAGTTCCAGTTATAGACTGACGAACACATTGGCGAGTATCTCAAACGAAGCGCATTAACAAGAGCTTTCTTTTAAGGCCATAACCACTCACTTCGGAAAGTGTTAAGACGGTTAACTGGCAGCATTGAAGTTAGCGGCCGAAACAAAATTGCAAGTTATTAATAAAAAGTTCCAGTTATAGACTGACGAACACATTGGCGAGTATCTCAAACAAAGCGCATGAACAAGAGCTTTCTTTTAAGGCCATAACCACTCACTTCGGAAAGTGTTAAGACGGTTAACTGGCAGCATTGAAGTTAGCGGCCGAAACAAAATTGCAAGTTTTTTAATAAAAAGTTCCAGTTATAGGCTGACGAACTCAATGGCGAGTATTTCAAACAAAGCGCATTAACAAGAGCTTTCTTTTAAGGCCATAAACACTCACTTCGGAAAGTGTTAAGACGGTTAACTGGCAGCATTGAAGTTAGCGGCCGAAATAAAATTGCAAGTTTTTAATAATTGAATTAATAATTGAATTTAATAGTTGAATAAATAAATAAATAAATAAATAAATAAATAAGAAGTTCCAGTTATAGACTGACGAACACATTGGCGAGTATTTCAAACGAAGCGCATTAACAAGAGCTTTCTTTTAAGGCCATAACCACTCACTTCGGAAAGTGTTAAGACGGTTAACTGGCAGCATTGAAGTTAGCGGCCGAAACAAAATTGCAAGTTATTAATAAAAAGTTCCAGTTATAGACTGACGAACACATTGGCAAGTATCTCAAACAAAGCGCATGAACAAAAGCTTTCTTTTAAGGCCATAACCACTCACTTCGGAAAGTGTTAAGACGGTTAACTGGCAGCATTCAAGTTAGCGGCCGAACTAAAATTGCAAGTTTTTTAATAAAAAGGTCCAGTTATAGACTGACGAACACATTGGCGAGTATCTCAAACGAAGCGCATTAACAAGAGCTTTCTTTTAAGGCCATAACCACTCACTTCGGAAAGTGTTAAGACGGTTAACTGGCAGCATTGAAGTTAGCGGCCGAAACAAAATTGCAAGTTTTTTAATAAAAAGTTCCAGTTATAGACTGACGAACACAATGACGAGTAGCTCAAACAAAGCGCATGAACAAGAGCTTTCTTTTAAGGCCATAACCACTCACTTCGGAAAGTGTTAAGACGGTTAACTGGCAGCATTGAAGTTAGCGGCCGAAACAAAATTGCAAGTTTTTTAATAAAAAGTTCCAGTTATAGACTGACGAACACATTGGGAAGTATTTCAAACGAAGCGCATTAACAATAGCTTTCTTTTAAGGCCATAACCACTCACTTCGGAAAGTGTTAAGACGGTTAACTGGCAGCATTGAAGTTAGCGGCCGAAATAAAATTGCAAGTTTTTTAATAAAAAGGTCCAGTTATAGACTGACGAACACATTGGCGAGTATCTCAAACGAAGCGCATTAACAAGAGCTTTCTTCTAAGGCGATAACCACTCACTTCGGAAAGTGATAAGACGGTTAGCTGGCAGCATTGAAGTTAGCGGCCGAAACAAAATTGCAAGTTTTTTAATAAAAAGTTCCAGTTATAGACTGACGATGTACGGGACCCTTCGATAAATCCCGCACTTACGAATGCACTGGTTGCTACAAAACTATTAATGTGGACTGTATCACTATTTATTTATTCTGAAGGAATTGTTCAAGGGAATTATATTTATAAAGGAAACTCCAAATAAAAAAGGTAACAAAAAACAGGTCTTGTCCTCGCGCTCGCTAGCTTATACTGAACCGATCGAATCTACTATACGTCTTGTCTCTCTGAGGAGTACCGAACTAATGCCGAGTGATAACTGTACGAATGCTGATTTCCATCAGCCTATCTAGTCTTAAGCTCTGCCGTGTAGGCGCAATTCGCGCCTGCACGGTTGCGGGGGCGGACACAATTCCTGGAGTCTTTAGAAAGAAGAAAGAAAGAAAGAAAATAAATTTTATTCGTAAAAGTAACTTAAAGTAAATAACTTAAAACGATACATGAATAACACAAATAAGGAAAGCAGTTAACATTTACGAAACGGACCCACCTCAGCATAATGCTGGCTCAGGAGCTAGCGCTGGTCTTCCGGTGGGACCGTGAGGCCGTCATTGCGAGCTGAACGCATGACCGGACCGTGTCTAATTGTGAACGCGACCGTTTAAAGTCAGCGCTACCAACACAAGCATGACATACGTGCCTGACATTGACAATGACAACTGACACGGCCAACCATGCGCTCAGCAAGCAAGACGAAAAACAAACAACAAAAAATAAATACAATAACAATTTTCAATTATAATAATATACAAGTAGCAATATTAATCGAATAGTACACAAATAGTTTCAAGCAAAATTTACTTCGATAATCAAGACATGCACATCTCCCTCAAGATTAGTGTCATTCTGAGTACCTACTCAAGATAAATAAAACTAGGTGACAAAATAAAACAAATAAAAGAAAACATAAACCACATGACAATAAACTCAAGTAAAAAACAAGAAGAACACCGATGTCAACACCGATGGGACGTACTGCTCAGGTATGTACTAAAAACAGCTGGTGTCATGCATTAACGTTTCTTGATCTTTTTGATGGGCGTAGATAATTTTTTTTACACTTGTTTTAAAACTATGTATGTTTTTCAGGTTCCTAATTGGCGGCGGGATGTTGTTCCAACATTTAGTTGCAACATAGCGGAAACTTCCTCGGAAAGTAGCTGAAGCGTGCTGCGTTGTTACCAGCTGTATACCACATTCCCGAGTTCTATGCGTTCTGCCACTGGACAACCATGACAACTTTTCAAACAAATATGAGGGAGCCCTGTTCTGTGTTATTCCGAACAATAAACATGCCAGATGAAGCTTGCGGCGGTGCTGCATCTTAAGAATGCTATGTTTATTTAAAAATGGTGTCACATGGCCCCTTGGTGGAATGTTGAAACAGAAACGAGCACAAGCATTTTGTACACGTTGGATGAGTTTCTTTGTTTTGGCTAGTAGCCGGGGACCAAATACTATGTCCATATAATTTAATTTTGACAGTACAAGTGACTCAACCAGCTGTACACGTAAGGTTTCAGATATGAATGGCCTGATTTTGTAAAGTATTTTGAGTTTATAAAAGCAATTTTTAACAGAATTTGCAATGTGTTTCTCGTATCGAAGATCACAGTCTATTAAAAGGCCTAAGTTGCGTGCATCATATACTCGCTCAATGGGCTCACCCATTAACTTAATATCAATATCTGAGCTGAGCTTGGTCAACTGTTGTTTACTACCGAGAATTAAATATTTTGTTTTTGTGGGATTAAGTAGTAAACTGTTCCTTGAAGCCCAAGAAGCTATGTTTGCCAAATCTGTGTTCAACTTTTCCACAGCACCATCAATCTCAGATGGCTTACAGGATATATAGACTTGTATGTCGTCTGCATAAATGTGGTATTTACAGTGTGTAATGAGTGACCCAATGTCTGCAGTGTATAAAATAAAAAGAATCGGTCCGATTATTGATCCTTGTGGTACGCCTTTAGCTAGACTAACCCTTTCTGATACTCTAGAGGAGCCATTATTAAGGTTAAGTTTTACATATTGACAGCGATTACTGAGATAACTGTCAAACCAAGCCAGTGCATTTTTGTCAAACCCATAGTAACTCAGTTTGGACAATAAGATATTAACGTCCAAGCAGTCGAATGCCCTAGAGAAGTCAAGCAGCACAAGTATTGTGCACATTCCTTTAGCCTGAGCACACAGCACATTGTCAGTGACGTCAAGCAGGGCAGTCACTGTACTTCTGCCCTTCCTAAATCCTGATTGAACGTCTGGCAAAATGTTACTGCGCTCAAGGTATTCCGTTAATTGAGTGCATACAGCTTTTTCCAATATTTTAGATAGGCATGGCAATACACTAATTGGTCTAAGGTCCTTCAGCTCAGATGGATTTGTGTGCTTAGGCAATGGTCGCACAATTGCCAACTTCCAGAGGTCAGGAAATGTAGATGTCAAAATAGAGGTATTTACTAAATCTGTTATTGCGTCTAAAGAGTATGGCAAAGTCATTATTAACATATTTAAACTAATTCCGTCACATCCTTCAGCATTCGATTTCAAACTACTAATGATTTTCATTATTTTATCTGAGCTTATTGTTTCTATATGAAATATGGAATCGCTATACCTGTGAAATTCAAAATAAGTAAGCTGTGACAAAGTGACTTGTGATGATATTGGCAAAGTCAAAAAATGCTTGTTAATGATATCTGGATCACTTAATAAAGTGGGCAGTTCAGCATTATTCTTAGGTAATATAGTTGATTTTAGATTTTTCCATAGTAATTTAGGTTGTTTAATTTTATTGTTTATATTTTGTTTGAAATACGCGCATTTCTCACTAAATAGTGCTTTATTCACTGTTGATTTTAAATCCTTATAGTATTTCTTTTTACTATCAGAGCCATTTTTATGAAAGTCAGCTGCAGCTTGATCACGCATGCGCATCATGAGCCGCACTGTGTCCGTGATCCAAGGGTATGAAGAATGTTTGACAACAGATGTTTTTAAGGGTGCATGTAAGTTAAATAAAAGGACTATTTGTTCACTCAATGCATCAACCTTCTCATTAATGGTACTTAGCTGTGACATTGAGTCCCACATTACACTCTGCAAGTCCACGTCAAGGCTTGCGAAGTCAATGTTTTTCAGAGGTCTGTATGTGATTGTATAGGGCTTTGGTCTGTTTCGCTTGACATTAAATTCGCATATCACTAGGCAGTGACCATACAGAGAGCCTACATGTTCAATGGCCGTGCTTTTAGCGCGCATGTCAGTGCAAACAACATCCAGCAGCGTTTGACTAGTGCTTGTGAAATGTGTAGGGTCTGAAATCAATTGCGTCAAGCTAAAACTAGATATGAAAGCATTAAATTTGGAAACCTTCGCGTCAGTGGTAGTCAATAAATTTATATTAAAATCGCCTAATAATATTAAATAGTCATAATTGGGTACTGAGCTAATTGAGTCTGACAAAGCATCGAAAAAAATATCAACATCCATCCAGGGTGGCCGATACGCCGTACCTATAACTAGTTTCATTCCATTAAGTGTCAGTGTTACCCACATTTGCTCAACACTTTTGTGCCGCGGGTCTATCGGGTGAGACCAGGTGCGAGCGTTAATATCTCGTTTAATATAAAAACCTACGCCTCCTCCCCGCGCGCGTGTGCCCTGGGGTCTAGGATTATGTCGCAACCTACATTTTGGAAGTACAGGCGCCCGAGTTTCCTCTCCTACCCTCAGCCAGGTTTCATTAATAGCCAAGACATCGATATCATGTCGAGTGCAAGTCGCTATAAAGTTGTCATGGTTTGTACCAAGTGAACCCGCATTATACAAACCTATTTTTAGTTGTCCATTAATCATTGCACATAATGACATACAAGTGTGTTGAGTAGTGGACTGGTTCTCCTTTAGAAGTAAACAATGAATTTAGGCGTGATGTGGTGTATAAGTTATCTGAGTGCAGTGCAGTGTAAAATTCAATAGTAAACGTAGTAATTGTGTTTAAGTGAGTATAGTGGAATTTGAATAACATGAAATGTATCTTGGGATGGTGTGTTTTATTTACATGACCATAAACAACAATAGACAACAAACAACGGAGACCAGTGAGTGCAACATAGTATTTAATAATGTTTTTAAGAAACATGCAAGTAACACGTTGAGGCTGTGAGAGTACATACCCGCGCAATACGTATTCAGCGTTGATAATATGTTCAAACATTTTCGACACCAAAAACACGAATTAAGTCTTGTTCAGTGCGAATGCGGTACCGAGGCGATTCCGTGCCCGGTCGTTGCCGCACATATACCCGACCGTCCCTAGTCCACGCGTATCGCCAGCCGAGGCGATCCTTGAGTTCGCGAGCCTTCTGGAACAACCTTCGATTGCTCGGGGTCAGTCGCTCGTTGACATAGAAGCGGCCACTCGGTCCGGGCAGCCCCGCGCCCTCGGTGGTCGCCCCGCGGCGCACCCGCGCCGCCTGCAGCAGGCGGTCCCGCACGGCGCGCCGCGCCAGGCGCACCACGAGCAGCCGCGGCCGCGGCGCTGGCCCCTGGACGCCCTCCTCGAGTCGCGAAGCGCGCCCAACGCGCACCGCATCCACGATGTCGTGCTCAGTCAGCGCTACTCCCAACTTCTGCCCCAGGGTGGTTATCAGGTGCAGCGGATTTTCACCGCTGCGTTCCGGAACACAGGACACCTCTATGTCGTTGAGCAGCATGTCCTGGTCGCGATCATTGAGTTCCATTCTCAACTGCCCAATGGTACTCAGCATAGCCTCCGGGTCGCCGTTGTCTGCGCGTGTCTCAGGCCTGCTCTCCAGCAGCTCCACACGCGCACAGAGCGCGCTTATGCGCCCGTCACAGCCGTCGATCCTCAGCGCCAAACCAGACATCGCCTCGCGCAGCGCGTGGATCTCGTGGCTCATCGTCCGCATCTCCTCACGGAACAGACGCAGTTCAGTCGTCAACAGCTGTATGTCCGTGACGCGGGTTACATCCAGCCCATTTCCAGGTGGGGTAGTATTATGATGGTGCTGCCTGTCTCTGCTAATTAAAGCCCCAGTCTCCCCTAAGTAGGACACCTCCATGATAGAGCTGTCGCCCTCAGACTCTTCAGGGCTCGCGACCGCCCGTGGCCGGCCGGCCCCCCGGTTCATGTTAACATTAACATTGCCGCCGCGCACCGGTGTTTCAGCGTTACCCCTCTTTGGCTCGACACTTTTGCACTGCACGCACCTCCACGAGGTCTTCTCCTCTGGCCCTGCTCTGGAGTACATCTCCTGCGATATGTTCGCGCAGAGGAGATCATAAAATTGGTGGCAGTTAATGCAGTTCAAAAATCTCCCATCAACGACTTTATTCGAACAACCCGCACAAGCTGGCATTGTAAAGTATATTTTAATGTAACTGTCTTAAGGTCGAATATACAGCAACCGGCACCGGCCTCCCGTCCCGTGCGTAATCGCCGCAGCTAACAGCTGATTTGTTGACGGCCGATCAGCTGACCCGCAAAATAACTTTTTATTTAGTTCCGTGCGATTTAGGAATCGCAAATTAAAATGCAGATTTCGCGCACCACAGTAGATTTTAGACACCACAAACAATGCGTACTGCTAATCACGGTTCTTACTTTGCTGTATTTAGCTAATTTAGAGTTAATATAAACTTTTAACTATTTATTAAGGCAATAATAACAGAGCGTGCGTTATGACAGTTCGAGCGTTCAAAATTTTTTTTTTTTTTTTTGTTAATCTTTCTTGGTTAATCCCAGTGGAAAATTCCGAGCACAGTGAATTTCCACTGGGAAGATCGCATTATGCGTAAACAAACTTGTACGGTCAGGTTTTGGTTAGTGGAAATTTACAGGGGAAATTGCGGCGTGCTTTGGCCGTAGGTACATAATCTTTCCTTATGTGCTAGGGAGGTGAAATTTGGTATATGGGCTTAATCAACAGAGTTAATACGCTATATAGTACTAAGATGATGGTAGGGTGCTGGGTTTAGACTTAAATAACAAAGTTTGTTTATATACTAGGCCTAAGGCAATAGTGCCGTGCTATATACTTAAATAACATTGATCTCTTATATACTACGCTGAAGATGGGGTGTCCTGCACAGACGAACACATTGGCGAGTATCTCAAACGAAGCGCATTAACAAGAGCTTTCATGTAAGGCGATAACCACTCACTTCGGAAAGTGATAAGACGGTTAACTACCAGCATTAAAGTTAGCGGCCGGAAAAAAAGTAAGTTTTTTTATAAAAAGTTCCAGTTATAGACTGACGAACACATTGGCGAGTATCTCAAACGAAGCGCATTAACAAGAGCTTTCTTTTAAGGCCATAACCACTCACTTCGGAAAGTGTTAAGACGGTTAACTGGCAGCATTGAAGTTAGCGGCCGAAACAAAATTGCAAGTTTTTTAATAAAAAGTTCCAGTTATAGGATGACGAACTCAATGGCGAGTATTTCAAACGAAGCGCATTAACAAGAGCTTTCTTTTAAGGCCATAAACACTCACTTCGGAAAGTGTTAAGACGGTTAACTGGCAGCATTGAAGTTAGCGGCCGAAACAAAATTGCAAGTTTTTTAATAAAAGGTTCCAGTTATAGACTGACGAACACATTGGCGAGTACCTCAAACGAAGCGCATTAACAAGAGCTTTCTTTTAAGGCCATAACCACTCACTTCGGAAAGTGTTAAGACGGTTAACTGGCAGCATTGAAGTTAGCGGCCGAAACAAAATTGCAAGTTTTTTAATAAAAAGTTCCAGTTATAGACTGACAAACACAATGACGAGTAGCTCAAACAAAGCGCATGAATAAGAGCTTTCTTTTAAGGCCATAACCACTCACTTCGGAAAGTGTTAAGACGGTTAACTGGCAGCATTGAAGTTAGCGGCCGAAACAAAATTGCAAGTTTTTTAATAAAAAGTTCCAGTTATAGACTGACGAACACATTGGGAAGTATTTCAAACGAAGCGCATTAACAATAGCTTTCTTTTAAGGCCATAACCACTCACTTCGGAAAGTGTTAAGACGGTTAACTGGCAGCATTGAAGTTAGCGGCCGAAATAAAATTGCAAGTTTTTTAATAAAAAGGTCCAGTTATAGACTGACGAACACATTGGCGAGTATCTCAAACGAAGCGCATTAACAAGAGCTTTCTTTTAAGGCCATAACCACTCACTTCGGAAAGTGTTAAGACGGTTAACTGGCAGCATTGAAGTTAGCGGCCGGAAAAAAAAGTAAGTTTTTCATAAAAAACTCCCAGTTATAGACTGACGAACACATTGATAGTAACTTAAAACGGGATTTTTAACCCTCCGAAAAATCAATTAAAACACGAAAATAAAGATTGTAGTAAGTAAATCTGTGTACCCCAAACTTAACGCGAGCGAAGCCGCGGGCAAAAGCTAGTTATATAATATGAGAGTGAGAGGGACGGTACGATACGAACTTCGATTTTCAAATTTTGTTTTAGTCTCCCTGTATTGCTGGGCAGTCTTTATTTTAATTAGTTGCTTTCTTTCTATTCGTTTGCCGAGCTCTGAAGTGTCTAGACACAAAATAATCAATTTTTTGTATTTTTCCCTCACATTGTGATAAAAATCATTGTGTGTATCACGGGCCGTAAGGCTTCCGGCGTCAGGCTTCTAACAGACCCTCGTTAGTAATCCCTTCTTACGCCCCTTAATGCACAATGTACCTATTCCTAACCTAGTGATTGGCCTGCAAACACTTCCGTTATCGTCTATATAAATGTAACTAGCTTTTGCCCGCGGCTTCGCTCGCGTTAAGTTTGGGGTACACAGATTTACTTACTACAATCTTTATTTTCGTGTTTTAATTGATTTTTCGGAGGATTAAAAATCCCGTTTTTCCCGTTCCCGTAATAATTTTCAGGAAATTCTCTCTTAATGCTTCCCTCCACTCTTCAAGGAACCTATATGCCAAATGTCAACTTTCTGCAACCAGTAAAACGAAAAATTCCGTTTTTTCCGCTCCCGTCAGAATTTCGGGAAATTCTTTTATGAATCTCAAGCTCACTACATTTATTTACAACAAAAACATACTACATCACATCAAAAAAATTGTATAAACATAAATAATATGCTCCCTTATACTCCCCAAAGAACCTAAATGCAAAATTTCAGTTTTCTACAAACTCCACTCTTACTTAATGCTCCTTTGCACTCCTCAAGCAACCTACATGCCGAATTTTAGATTCCTACAATCAGGAAAACGAAAAATGCCGTTTTTTCCCGTTCCCGTCAGAATTTCGGGGGATTGTTTTGTAGTGCTCCCTTATAACCCATATAACCTTAATGCCAAATTTCAGTTTTCTATGACCAGTAAAACAAAAAATCCAGTTTTTTCCCGTTACTGTAGGAATTTTCTCTCAATGCTCCTCTACACTCCCCAACCAATCTACAAGCCGATTTTCAGCTTTTTACGTCCAGTAAATTGAAAAGTCCCGTGTTTTCTCTTTCCCGTGGGAATTTTGGGAACTTATCTCTTTAATGTTTCCCTATACTTCTCAAGCAACCTACATGCCAAATTTCAGCCTTCTACGACCAGTAAAACGAAAAATCCCGTTTTTTCCCGTTTCCGTCAGAATTTCGGGAAATCCTTTTGTACTGCTTCTCTACACTCCTCAAGGAACCTAAATGCTAAATTTCAGTTTTCTAAGACCAGTAAAACGAAAAATTCATCCCGTTCAACTGAATATTAATCCCGTTTTTTTCTTATCCCGTGGGAATTTCTAAAAATCCTTTAACATCGTTTTTTACTATTGTAACCACCTACTTTTATGCCAAGTTTAAAGAATCTAGTAATTATTGTTCATGGGATTCCGTTGAACTAAATATATAAATCCCGTTATTTCCTTATCCCGCGGGAATTTCTAAAAATCCTGAAATGTATGTTTTTGTTAATGTAATACCTACTTGTGTATTAAATTTGAAGAGTAGTTATTATAGTTACTGAGATAGGGTCATTTGGAATCGAAGATATAAATCCCGATTTTTCCCGTTCCCGTAGGAATTTCCGAAAATCCTTTCTTAGCTGATGCCTACGTCATAACATCTACCTGCATGCCAAATTTCAGCTCGATCCGTCTAGTGGTTTGGGCTGTGCGTTGATAGATCACTATGTCAGTCAGTCAGTCAGTCAGTCAGTCAGTCAGTCACCTTTGAGTTTTATATATTTAGATAAAGGTCTGTCGTTGCACTTTGGTACCTACGTCTATTTGCTCGCTGCTGAACAGTTTGACACAAAATGGGAAGCATATTTCTTGAACGGGTCTCTATTGTATTCCATAAAATTTGAACTCCGATTTTAACAATCCATAACGTTATTCATCATAATTTTTGCAAGTCATATTATCTTAAGTCATAATTTTAAACAGTATAAAGTGGAGTTCCGATTTTCGCAGGTCATAATTATTGTTAGTCACAAAATTGGTTAGTCCAAAACTTTCGATGTCCATATAGTATGCCATTCCATAATTTTAAAGGCAATAAACTATTTTAGTATAATTGTTATAAGGTCTATTTTCACAGGTCATAATGATTGATAGCCACCTGATAAGTTTAATCATAACATTTAACGTCATAATGCTAAATTCAATAAAAACACTTAAAATAATTATAAAAAGGTATTCAATTATCTATCAGAAAAAAATACAACATTTTAACTACCGAATGTATACCGCTTTTTAATTGAAGTGGGTACTCATGCAAAAATATAGTATAGTTTATTGTTTCCTTTCGCTTCTCTAGAGGTAGCATTTCTAATTTAACCTACTCTTCTGAAAGCGGTACCCTTCTGGACGGGTTGTAGTTCTAACCTAGTCTAATCTATCTCTCTCGTAGCAATTTTCTTGTGTAAGAGTCGTAGTTCTAAGCTAACTAAACTTATGTTGAGTTTCTTAATCCATAGCGTTTCCGGGCTGCTATAATAAAATACCTAACATCGAAGGCTAAGCTAGCCTTCTAAACCTAACCTATCCGAGTCTCTTCTGCTCCGAACCGTCTTGCTCGCTCGCTTCGCTCGCTCGCACAAATTATACAAGTTTCTTTTGTAAAAGTCGTAGTTCTGAGCTAAACAACTATATTTTGAGTTTTTTAATCCACATCGTTTCCGGGCTGCTATAAAAAAAAAACCTAACATCGAAGGCTAAGGCGGGAGTTACGCTCCGCTTCGCTCCCGCCTTAGCCTTCTAAACCTAACCTATCCGAGTCGCTTCTGCTCCGAACCGTCTTGCTCGCTCGCTTCGCTCGCTCGCACATATCATATTGTTCTCAACATAATTTCTAAAGTATTATCTAAAAAACATATTATCTAAAGTCGTAGATGAATTAGCACTTTCAAATGTTTTTTTTTATTCGACTGAATGGCAAGCGAGCAAGTGGGTCTCTTGATGGTAAGAGATCACCACCTGCAAAAATAAGACCAGCGCTGGGAATGTATGCTTGGAAATGTTTCTGAGTATTTATCTTTATGCCTATCAATGTTATGGATTTGGTTTTTTAGACCTAGACACTTTAGGGATTAAAACGATATGAGTAATAACCGTTAGTACGGTGAAATATATGGCTTAAACTATTTTTGAATAATTATTGTTATTTCTTTGAACGTTAAGGATAAAAATGTATGACTTTTGTGATTATAGAATTTAATATTATGTGCCATTAATATTAGAGCTAATAAGCATTATACTGAACAAAAATTATGACTAGTGATGTTTATGTTTATAAATTATATGGATATAAATTTCTGACCATCGAAATTCGGAACAAAAAATGTATGGAAAACAAAGGGATCCCTTAATAATAATAATAATAATAATTCATTTATTGCTTGAAATAATAACAATAATACAATAAGGTCTTAATATTAAACATTAGGCACAATTATTTCACCTTGACGGCATGCAATAGTTTTTGTCATAAATTCATAAAATTACATTAGAATTACATTAAAATTACATTAAATCACATTTGTTTTACTTAATACTAAATTAATATTAAATTAATAATGTCAATTTTTTAACCAGCATGTCATATCATAAATTATCAAAAATTGGAGCTTAATATAATTATTTATTTGCTTATCGCGATTCTAATGTCAACTGGTTACATTTAACATAAAACTCGCTCAATGTATAAAAGCACTCTGTAGTTAACAGATCACACAGTAATGTATAAAATTCATCATTTGGTAAACGTGTCCATGAAATTGGTAATGCGTTATATATTGTAATCGCCATATGATAACAATTTTTGCGATTTAGTCTCAATCTACACTTAGGGGCTATCAGAGCTTTGTGGGTTAAAGTACGCTTTTTTTCATTACATTTTAAATTAAATAAATACATATTATTTCTTACAAATTTACAAATTTCAAATATGTAGAGGCATGTTATAGTCATAAGTTTATGTTTCTTAAATAGGGGTCTACATGACTCTGTCCGTCTTTGACCTTCTATTGCTCGTACACATTTCTTTTGAGCAACGAAAACTCTCTGTATGTCCGTTGAATTTCCCCATAACAATATTCCGTACCGGAGAACAGAGCAAACATAGCTGTGATATGCTATGAGTGTTGTTTCAGTTGACGTTATTCTTTTCAGCTTCTTTATCGCAAAAACAAATCTATTTATCCTATTGCAAACCTCATCAACATGTTGCTTCCAGTTAAGATTTTGATCAACATTTATTCCAAGAAATTTAGTAGACTTTACGTTTTCCACAATATCACCGGAGAAATGCAAATCAAGTTCTAAATCATTGTTTGGTCGGGATTGTGGTGTCTTAAAATGAATAAGCTTTGTTTTTGAAACATTCATACGTAACCCGTTTTCATTTAGCCATTTAGTAACACTTTGTAAAGCATTATTGGTATTTTCTTTTAGTTTCGCTACAGTTTTCCCTCTAATTAGTATTGTGGTGTCGTCTGCAAAAAGGACACTTTTATGCTCTATCACCAGTGGCAGATCATTTACATAAATTAAGAAAAGAAGTGGCCCCAAAATGCTTCCTTGGGGAACTCCAGTACTGCTAATTCGTGGGTTGGAATCAAAATGTTCTACTGTTTCTTGACCCACTGATGTGTTAGTAATGCGTGTAATTTGTTTCCGATTACATAGGTAACTTTTCATCCAGACATGTGCTGGACCCCTTATTCCATATTTATAAAGTTTATCGAGCAAAATTGAATGATTTACAAAATCAAATGCCTTACTTAAGTCTAGAAATATAGCCAATGCCATGTCTTTGTTATCTAACGCATCCAGTATAGTTTTAACTAAATCGAACGCAGCATGAGTTGTTGATTTCCCCCTTCGAAAACCATGTTGTTCTTGGCACAAAATGTTATTTTTATTAAGAAATTTCATGATCCTATTATACATAACTTTCTCAAATATTTTCGATATAATTGGCAATAATGCAACCGGTCTGTAGTTAGCCATACTTGTCTTTTTCCCTTTCTTGAAAATAGGTTTTACTATTGTAAATTTAAGAATGTCTGGAAAGTGGCCTTGTTCTAGTGAAAGATTTATGACATGAGACAGCGGCGTGGATATAATGCCAGCAATTGATTTAAGAATTTTGGTATTTAATTCGTCTACTCCTACTGAATTTGAGTTTTTTAGGGACATTATAATCTTATAAATTTCGCAAGGGTCTGTTTGTTCCAAGAATATTGAGTTCTCTACACCACTTGAGAGGTTTACTCTCGCGCTACCGGTATTCTGCGCTTCAACTGAGTCGATAAAAAAATTGTTGAATGAGTTAGCGATTACCTCAGGATTATCTATGATGCATTCGTTTACTTCAATTGAATTTATATCAGATGAACGATTGGTATGCCCTAGAGATTTTATAATATTCCAAGTCGCTTTACCCTTATTACTCGCAGTTTTTAAGTGCTTCATATGGCTCAACCTTTGTGCATTACTAAAGCAATGTTTCAGAACCTTGGAGTATTTGCGAAACTGCAATTTACTTTGCTCAGATTTAGTTTTATAGAAATTATAGCGTAATAGACATTTCTTTTTGCAGCTTACTTTTAATCCTTTTGTTACCCAAGGCATTTGTCTGTGCTTTGTAGAAACTCGAATTTTTATTTTCGGGAAGCATAAATTGTAAAATAAGACAATTATATCGTGCATTATTTTAAATGATTCAGAGGCACTTGCCGATCTCATCACGTCCGAAAAAGTCAAACTACCAATGCACTCCTGAAATTTACTTATATTTTCTTTACTGAAATCTCTTCTGTACAAAATTTTTATGTTATTGCTTACTTTCGCTTTCACAGTCAACGTAACAGTTTGCGCTGTATTGTGGTCAGATAGGCCTATATTATGAATTTTTCCTAAAGCTGTATCATCATTGCTTAGAATGTTATCAATACAGCTTTTTTTCCTTGTTGGTTCAGATATGTGATATTTCATATTAAAATTTTGGAGTAAGTCTATCATGTGCAATTTGTCTTTACTTTGACTAATGAAGTCAATATTAAAGTCGCCTGCTAAGACAATTTTACCTTTATGTTTTTCTAAAATAGTCAATAGTTCATAAAACCGATCAAAAAATATTTTTATGTTAGAATTTGGTGTACGATATATACAAACAATGACAATATTTACTAAGTTTAACTTTATAGCACATATTTCAAACTGTTTCTCTTCAGATAGATAGTTTATTGAGTTCATCTCTTCGAATTGTATCCCATGCCTTACCAATATACAGGCACCCCCTCTTTTTCTACTAGCTCTCGAGTAATTCGCTCCTAGGTTATAGTTTTGTAGTTTAAGGTAATGCTCCTCTCCTTTGACTATAAAAGTTTCAGTAAGGCAAATCACATCAACAGTAGTCCCGAGAGTAACAAGATCAGCGAGAGCGACCTCCAACTCTCCAATCTTACCGAGAACACCAGCAATATTCTGATGGAAAATAACTAAGTTATTTGATTTAGTGCGTTTAAATTTATAAATAGGCGAAGGTACGACATTGCGATGAATAATTAAGTTTTTTTTATACTGATTGTTGGTCACGAAAAAAATCATTTTCGCCTTTAAGCTGTGATATTGGTGGGTTTTTCGTTGGGTTTCGCGTATTTACAAGCCAACTTTCAATTTCCAACAGGAACTGCCTGAGACTAAGACACGCAGCTCTAGTACCAAATTTTGAGAGTTTACCTGTGCTGCGTGAAAACATTTTCAGGGTCAGATCTCGATTTGTGTCAAATAAATAGGCATAATTGTTAGTTTGCATATCCATAGCTAATAAATTCCCAAACATTTCAACTTTGTAGTTGTATATAAGTGCTCCACAGACATATGTTGGAAGACAAATGATTTTATTTGTATGCGTAATTCGAGCGAGCGATTCGCGTAGACAGTTTATTAATTGAATGCTATTTTGACTATCACTTAAATCATCCTCTCCTACAAAAATCACACAAAAATCATTCATAGTAAAGTTTTTTACTTTGCTCTCCAAGTTTTTTAGTAACAGCTTGATACTAGCATTTGGTGCATTATAATGACAATACCTGACATCACCTTGGAAGGCACATTCCATGGATCCTAAAATGTTACTATTTTTTATATTACTTAGTACACATAGTTTGGTTGGAGACTTGTTTATATTTGCCGAAGTATCACTTTCCTTTTGAGGCGTGTGCTCCGGGGACCTTTTTCCCCTTGTGTCCGAGCTCGGATCAGCATTATCCTGATGATGTGTCTTAGTAGGTCTTTGAGGTTCTGGATACTCAGAGTATAATTCTATGTCACTACCACCGGGCGAAAGATCAATAGGGTTTTTTAAGTTGACTTTGCTAACTTCTATTTCTCTTGACTGATTCAAATCCAATTTTAAGCAATTTGTATTGTTTGTAGGCAATTTGCTTTTCTTTTTCTTTGAAGTGGATGAGCATATGTGGGTAAGCTTTTTTATGGTTTGCTCATTTTCATGTATTACCTTTTTTAAACTACCATTTTCTAGTATTAAATTTTGTATTTCTAACTCCGCTGATTGTAATCTTAAATCTAATTCACTTAATTTAGTTTTATACTCTTCTAAAGTCTCTTCGGTAGTATTTCTCGTATATGGAAGACTCCTGTTATGCATGCTTGGTTCCATCGTTGTATCATTTTCAGAATCGAATGAAAGATCAGATTGAGAAGATTGTGAACATATGCTTGATTTAGGCTGAGGCGATATCGTCTGTTCTTGTTTACTTTGGTTTTTTTTCCTCCGTGTGACGTTATTTTGTGACGGGGTACTATTTGCGCTATGAAAAGTACTGGGTGGGCTGGGTATAGGTCCCGCGCCTGTCGCTACTGCCGCGGCTTTTTCCTTTGTCTCAATGGGTGTGCTATTCGTCTTTTGGTTGATTTTGGCCTTTCTACAACTAATACAAGCCCAAGCCGTTTTACAATTTTTGTCCATTAGATCATATAGCTTTTCCTTATTAGTGCATGAAAGATCAAATGTTAGTTTGCACTGTGGACATACAAGGTGTTTCCCCAGAATTTTTTTGTTACATTTTGCACAAATTTTAGGATTAGGGGCCATTTTTGTCATGCGTAGTTTTTCCTTGCTCCACGCAATTTTTGCTTTTCTATATTCGGTCTTACCAATAACAGCTAATATAAGCTTTTTAGCGCGATTTGGACCGCGTTCTTGTCAGAATTTAGACCATGTGGAATTTGTACAATTCGGACCGCTTAAGCACTATTTGTTAGAATAATGATGTAACGAAACGCATCCGTCACAATGACGTTGGCACGGTGGGATGGATGACTGATTGTCAAAGTCACAGGACAGATTGCAAGAATGTCAAAATCCCGGCCAGAATACCTCTTCTTTATTAATGATAATTTAACAAATTAAGCTGTTAATTTAAATGTTTGTATGTGTGCGTGCAATCAAAAAAATTTCGATGATAATTTCGTTTGGTTTAAGCCGATTATTTGCTAAATGCAGCTCACCTGGGCGCCGTTCTGTTGTTCGTCACTCATGCTGTTTCTCCGCCGGTATTTCTAACAGTGTTTGCGTATGTTTTTCGGAAATATTTCCTATTTTACTAATTTAAAATGTTTATCCGTGATTATAAGCGTGTGCTTCCGTGTACGGTAGGCGGGTAGTACTTCTTGAACATAATTTGAATGAGCTCTTTAAAACAGATATAGATCAAGTACGTTGTCGTTGTTCGATCTATTATTCAAAGTAAGTGCTTCGGACTGGATCTTTCTGGTGGTGGTGTCAGATTTAACTGGAACTTTTATAACTGGAACTTTTTATTAAAAACTTGCAATTTTATTTCGGCCGCTAACTTCAATGCTGCCAGTTAACCGTCTTAACACTTTCCGAAGTGAGTGGTTATCGCCTTAAATGAAAGCTCTTGTTCATGCGCTTCGTTTGAGATACTTGTCAATATGTTCGTCAGTCTATAACTGGAACTTTTTATTAAAAACTTGCAATTTTGTTTCGGCCGCTAACTTCAATGCTGCCAGTTAACCGTCTTATCACTTTCCGAAGTGAGTGTTTATGGCCTTAAAAGAAAGCTTTTGTTCATGCGCTTCGTTTGAGATACACGCCAATGTGTTCGTCAGTCTATAACTGGAACTTTTTATTAAAAAACTTGCAATTTTGTTTCGGCCGCTAACTTCAATGCTGCCAGCTAACCGTCTTATCACTTTCCGAAGTGAGTGGTTATCGCCTTAAATGAAAGCTTTTGTTCATGCGCTTCGTTTGAGATACTCGCCAATGTGTTCGTCTGTCTATAACTGGAACTTTTTATTAAAAAACTTGCAATTTTGTTTCGGCCGCTAACTTCAATGCTGCCAGTTAACCGTCTTAACACTTTCCGAAGTGAGTGGTTATGGCCTTAAAAAAAAGCTCTTGTTAATGCGCTTCGTTTGAGATACTCGCCAATGTGTTCGTAAGTCTATAACTGGACCTTTTTATTAAAAAACTTGCAATTTTATTTCGGCCGCTATTTTCAATGCTGCCAGTTAACCGTCTTAACACTTTCCGAAGTGAGTGGTTATGGCCTTAAAAGAAAGGTCTTGTTAATGCGCTTCGTTTAAGATACTCGCCAATGTGTTCGTCAGTCTATAACTGGAACTTCTTATTAAAAACTTGCAATTTTATTTCGGCCGCTAACTTCAATGCTGCCAGTTAACCGTCTTAACACTTTACGAAGTAGGTGTTTATGGCCTTAAAAGAAAGCTCTTGTTAATACGCTTCGTTTGAAATACTCGCCATTGTGTTCGTCAGTCTATAACTGGAATTTTTTATTAAAAAACTTGCAATTTTGTTTCGGCCGCTTACTTCAATGCTGCCAGTTAACCGTCTTAACACTTTCCGAAGTGAGTGGTTATGGCCTTAAAAGAAAGCTCTTGTTAATGCGCTTCGTTTGAGATACTCGCCAATGTGTTCGTCAGTCTATAACTGGAACTTTTTATTAAAAAACTTACTTTTTTTCCGGCCGCTAACTTTAATGCTGGTAGTTAACCGTCTTATCACGTTCCGAAGTGAGTATTTATCGCCTTACATGAAAGCTCTTGTTAATGCGCTTCGTTTGAGATACTCGCCAATGTGTTCGTCAGTCTATAACTGGAACTTCTTATTAAAAAACTTGCAATTTTGTTTCGGCCGCTAACTTCAATGCTGCCAGTTAACTGTCTTAACACTTTCCGAAGTGAGTGGTTATGGCCTTAAAAGAAAGCTCTTGTTAATGCGCTTCGTTTGAGGTACTCGCCAATGTGTTCGTCAGTCTATAACTGGAACTTTTTATTAAAAAACTTGCAATTTTGTTTCGGCCGCTAACTTCAATGCTGCCAGTTAACCGTCTTAACACTTTCCGAAGTGAGTGTTTATGGCCTTAAAAGAAAGATTTTGTTCATGCGCTTCGTTTGAGATACACGCCAATGTGTTCGTCAGTCTATAACTGGAACTTTTTATTAAAAAACTTGCAATTTTGTTTCGGCCGCTAACTTCAATGCTGCCAGTTAACCGTCTTAACACTTTCCGAAGTGAGTGGTTATGGCCTTAAAAGAAAGCTCTTGTTCATGCGCTTCGTTTGAGATACTCGCCAATGTGTTCGTCAGTCTATAACTGGAACTTTTTATTAAAAACTTGCAATTTTGTTTCGGCCGCTAACTTCAATGCTGCCAGTTAACCGTCTTATCACTTTCCGAAGTGAGTGTTTATGGCCTTAAAAGAAAGCTTTTGTTAATGCGCTTCGTTTGAGATACTCGCCAATGTGTTCGTCAGTCTAAAACTGGACCTTTTTATTAAAAAACTTGCAATTTTATTTCGGCCGCTAACTTCAATGCTGCCAGTTAACCGTCTTAACACTTTCCAAAGTGAGTGGTTATGGCCTTAAAAGAAAGGTCTTGTTAATGCGCTTCGTTTGAGATACTTGTCAATATGTTCGTCAGTCTATAAGTGGAACTTTTTATTAAAAACTTGCAATTTTGTTTCGGCCGCTAACTTCAATGCTGCCAGTTAACCGTCTTAACACTTTCCGAAGTGAGTGGTTATGGCCTTAAAAGAAAGCTCTTGTTAATGCGCTTCGTTTGAGATACTCGCCAATGTGTTCCTCAGTCTATAACTGGAACTTTTTATTAAAAAACTTTCAATTTTGTTTCGGCCGCTAACTTCAATGCTGCCAGTTAACCGTCTTAACACTTTCCAAAGTGAGTGGTGATGGCCTTAAAAGAAAGGTATTGTTAATGCGCTTCGTTTGAGATACTTGTCAATATGTTCGTCAGTCTAAAACTGGACCTTTTTATTAAAAAACTTGCAATTTTATTTCGGCCGCTAACTTCAATGCTGCCAGTTAACCGTCTTAACACTTTCCAAAGTGAGTGGTTATGGCCTTAAAAGAAAGGTCTTGTTAATGCGCTTCGTTTGAGATACTTGTCAATATGTTCGTCAGTCTATAACTGGAACTTTTTATTAAAAAACTTACTTTTTTTCCGGCCGCTAACTTTAATGCTGGTAGTTAACCGTCTTATCACTTTCCGAAGTGAGTGGTTATCGCCTTACATGAAAGCTCTTGTTAATGCGCTTCGTTTGAGATACTTGCCAATGTGTTCGTCAGTCTATAACTGGAACTTTTTATTAAAAAACTTTCAATTTTGTTTCGGCCGCTAACTTCAATGCTGCCAGTTAACCGTCTTAACACTTTCCAAAGTGAGTGGTTATGGCCTTAAAAGAAAGGTCTTGTTAATGCGCTTCGTTTGAGATACTTGTCAATATGTTCGTCAGTCTATAACTGGAACTTTTTATTAAAAAACTTACTTTTTTTCCGGCCGCTAACTTTAATGCTGGTAGTTAACCGTCTTATCACTTTCCGAAGTGAGTGGTTATCGCCTTACATGAAAGCTCTTGTTAATGCGCTTCGTTTGAGATACTTGCCAATGTGTTCGTCAGTCTATAACTGGAACTTTTTATTAAAAAACTTGCAATTTTGTTTCGGCCGCTAACTTCAATGCTGCCAGTTAACCGTCTTAACACTTTCCGAAGTGAGTGTTTATGGCCTTAAAAGAAAGCTCTTGTTAATGCGCTTCGTTTGAGATACTCGCCAATGTGTTCGTCAGTCTATAACTGGAACTTTTTATTAAAAAACTTACTTTTTTTTCGGCCGCTAACTTTAATGCTGGTAGTTAACCGTCTTATCACGTTCCGAAGTGAGTATTTATCGCCTTACATGAAAGCTCTTGTTAATGCGCTTCGTTTGAGATACTCGCCAATGTGTTCGTCAGTCTATAACTGGAACTTCTTATTAAAAAACTTGCAATTTTGTTTCGGCCGCTAACTTCAATGCTGCCAGTTAACTGTCTTAACACTTTCCGAAGTGAGTGGTTATGGCCTTAAAAGAAAGCTTTTGTTAATGCGCTTCGTTTGAGGTACTCGCCAATGTGTTCGTCAGTCTATAACTGGAACTTTTTATTAAAAAACTTGCAATTTTGTTTCGGCCGCTAACTTCAATGCTGCCAGTTAACCGTCTTAACACTTTCCGAAGTGAGTGGTTGTGGCCTTAAATGAAAGCTTTTGTTCATGCGCTTTGTTTGAGATACTTGCCAATGTGTTCGTTGATCTATTACTGGAACTTTTTATTAAAAACTTACAATTTTGTTTCGGCCGCTAACTTCAATGCTGCCAGCTAACCGTCTTATCACTTTCCGAAGTGAGTGGTTATCGCCTTAAATGAAAGCTTTTGTTCATGCGCTTCGCTTGAGATACTCGCCAATGTGTTCGTCAGTCTATAACTGGAACTTTTTATTAAAAAACTTGCAATTTTGTTTCGGCCGCTAACTTCAATGCTGCCAGTTAACCGTCTTAACACTTTCCGAAGTGAGTGGTTATGGCCTTAAAAGAAAGCTCTTGTTCATGCGCTTTGTTTGAGATACTTGCCAATGTGTTCGTCAGTCTATAACTGGAACATTTTATTAAAAAACTTGCAATTTTGTTTCGGCCGCTAACTTCAATGCTGCCAGTTAACCGTCTTAACACTTTCCGAAGTGAGTGGTTATGGCCTTAAAAGAAAGCTCTTGTTAATGCGCTTCGTTTGAGGTACTCGCCAATGTGTTCGTCAGTCTATAACTGGAACTTTTATTAAAAAACTTGCAATTTTGTTTCGGCCGCTAACTTCAATGCTGCCAGTTAACCGTCTTAACACTTTCCGAAGTGAGTGGTTATGGCCATAAAAGAAAGCTCTTGTTAATGCGCTTCGTTTGAGATACTCGTCAATGTGTTCGTCAGTCTATAACTGGAAGTTTTTTATAAAAAACTTACATTTTGTTTTCCGGCCGCTAACTTTAATGCTGTTAGTTAACCGTCTTATCACTCTCTGAAGTGAGTGATTATTGCCTTAAATGAAAGATCTTGTTAATGCGCTCCGTTTGAGATACTCGCCAATGTGTTCGTCAGTCTATAAATTGCTCTTTTGAGTAAATCATTATTATTTCAGAGTCGGCCGCTAACTTCACACTTTTGTATTTGGCAAGTTACTTTGATTTTATCCCTTATACCTCCCGGCTTTTGGATTTATTTGAAGTGTTTTGTGAAAAACTTGTTATGCTTAAAGAAATAGCTACTGTATTTCCCGTATAAATCGAAAAAAATTCAATTTAATTTCTGCCTTTTTCATTTGGTCGGGTTATAGTCGGCCGCTAACTTTAGGCCGCTAACTTCACACCGGTCTGTGATCACGCTCTTTAGTGTAGGTAAATTTTATTTAATTATTTCTTAAATAATGCAGGAAATATTTGTGTCAATGTTAAATTGACTATAAAATAATTTCCCGCTAAATTGAATTGTTTCTAGCGTTATCATGCCCAGCCTAAATCTTGCCTAATTTTGTTATTTCGTGTGGCAACTTTGAAACTACCTGCTTCATGGGAACTAAAAGGTGATCAATAAACTATAATTTCACCAATTTCCTTCAGAGTGTTTGCTCTATAATTAATTTAATGATACTAATTTTCGGTCAATCTGAAAATTTACCTGCTTTGCGGTGATTTGCTAATGACTGTTCGGTATAATTTGGACCTTTTTTTGACAGAACCTTTAAGATATCTCTGGTTTGTTTTTACAACGATTAGGGACTGATTAGTATGCTCGCGAGAAATAAATAAAGATAAGGGATGGCTGAGAACCAAACATGGGTAAATTTATTCAGCCATTCTTATGTTAAACTGTACGACAAATAGTTTTATTTGATTTGTTAATTCCTACGGCTGCCACATGTGTCGTGCTAAAGAAAGATTATGCATATAGGGAAAAGGTAAAATCTCACTACCTTTTCAAGTTGGAGGGGGGGGGGGGGGGGGTTCGGAGTGAATATCTCCAATATTCACTTTATCAAACGGTTTTGCAAACCTCTATCCATTTTCAAATACTTATCCAACGATACCCCACAACACAACGTAGGGTGGAAGTGAAAAAAAAACATCCACACTTTACAAGTACCCTAAAACATTTTTTTTACCACTTTGTTGGCGTGACTGATATGTATATACACGTGCCAAATTACAGCTTTCTAGTACAAACGGTTTCTGAGCTTAGCCGCGAACAGAAAATCAGACAGAACATGGCGAAACTTTAAGGGTTCCTAGTTGACTATCTCAAAAACAGTTAGGTACACCAACTTTTATTACACATACAATAGCTACTCGCTTTCACGTACAAAAACCTCACTGAATTCGGTATATCTATTTGAAAGCTAATAGATTAGAGGGGTTAAAAAAACAGACAGCAATCACTAATGGTATGTCGTATAAACTAGGGTATATCCACAGGTCAGATGAATGTCAATGTAATTAAATCTGTATAATTTTGTTGACCTGTGTAAGGGTAGTCTCGAGACGTAGAAAAAAATGTAGACGGACAAGGTCAAAGCGATGCCTTTTAAATTTAGTCGAAGTTAAAAAAAGTACTTCACTTGATACGGATTCAGGCTTAGCGCAACTTGGACTCGTACAACTTTGTAGGTAATTAAATAAATAAATATCACGATCACGGGACAATTCACTCCATTGACTTATTCCCAAAGTAAGCTAACCTTGCATAGCAAACCTTGTGTTATGGGCACTAAGCAGCGGATAAATATAATTATGTAGATAGATACATACTTAAACACATACTAAACACCCAAGACCCGAGAACAAACATTCGTATTGTTCATACAAATATCTGCCCTGACACAGGAATCGAACCCGGGACCTCAAGCTTCGTCGTCAGCTTCTCTAACCACTAGGCCATGTTCTGATAACGATCATTATAAAATGGCTAAACGATAGATCAACCTCAGCATATCCATTTAACTAGACCCTTCAGACCTCTGCGACTAGATTAAAGGTTGCGTGGGCACCCTCAAAGAAAAGGTCCGTGTCGTAGGCGGGCCGAGTTTATCAAATTACAACCTGTGCCGTTTTGTACGCCGACAAAGGCCCGATATTCTTTCGGCCATCTTTAAAGACCCGCCGTCTTTTGAACGACACAAGACGTCGCAGCTCCAAAGAATTTGGGGTCTCATTTCGTCGTTAACCTTAATCCTGGTAGTTAGTATTTATATTTTTTATATAAGATACATGCTTGTGGGTAAAACAGTTTATAGTAAACTTTAATCAAACACATTACTGCAGCAAACTAATTTTAAATCCCGAATAAATAATAGATACAAGGGTGATAAAATCCCATCTTTCCCAAATGGTTCTGCCTAGGTAGAGTCCCTTTGCGACGCGAGCAAGGAATAGTGAGGGATAGGACGTTCTGAAATAGCAAAGACACGTGCACAAGCTTGTTAGTATAATAAAAATATTAATATGAAGCACGCGATCCAACCATTGACAACACGATATTAGATAGGTATATTAAGTATGTAGCTACGCCTTCTACCGTTTTATCGGTAGGAATATCCTATAAGGTATCCAAACCAAACCAAGGTTTTAAAACCAAACTTCTAAAAATATCTGTAAAACAAATGTCAAATTAGTAGGTCGCAGTTCAAAATGTAGACATTATTAAATGTCACACTAGGGTAGTCATTATTATTATTATGTATATTCATAATAATGGTACGTGTCCATAAATTGTAAATACCTAAATGAAACATTTTGTGGGGACGACCAGCTGTTCAATTTTTGTTCATAGAATTAATTATTTTAAGTAGTAGCCGGTACTTTGAAACTGAAACAAGCATTTCATGCATCTTTTTAGAAAATTTATTGTTTTTCTCTCGAACCGGTAAAATATGTACATAATGTTAGTTGTTTAGTTTTGTAACTAAGGGACACATCCTTGTATTATTATTATTATTTTGTAATTTTTTTCTTTAATTTTATACTGTCCTTTTTAAGTATTTTATTTGTAATTATTTTATTTTGAAAAAATGACTTTCTGACAAACTTGGCAGAAACTTCTTGCGGCTCATTCTTCTTGCCAATGATGCTCTTTCCGAAAGCGCTGGTAGTTTAAAAAAATGACGTTTAAAAGTGCCCATTGCGGCCTGTTTACTGAATAAATGATTTGAGATTTGATAAAAACGCACATAGTTTCAAAAAGTATCGCTAATTTAAATCAAACTTCGTCCGCAACATTGTAAATAATGAACAAAAAACTGTTCACACCCAATTCAAACTTTTATTAGAGCATAAAGGATCACTAAATTTCTTATTAAAACAGAAACCGCCTCCAAATACCTTTATTGACCAACTTAACTCATCCGACCGCAAAGGTAATAAAACAAAAAACGTTTTTCGTGTTTACTACAAGTTTGTATGCTCGTAGAGTCCAATTCTGTATAAAATCTTTCTAAAAACGGCATTGAATTGGTTTTGTTGGTTCACGTTTCATCTCGAATTTACCGTGAAGAATTATTAATTTAAGTGTGAATGGGCATTTATTAATAAACAAACAATATACAATTCGAGGCGGTTTGCGGAACACACGTGCCGACAAAAATTGTTTTTTCTCGTCTAACTTGAAGATTTCTATAACGCTTTTTACTCGTAGTACAATTTAAGACGTTCATGATCTGTTACAGCTTATCAATGCCTGGTAAATTTGCACTTTTAGCACAAGTCCCAATTTTCTGGGTTAGTAACCCGTATCAAATGAAACATTTTCACATTTGAAACAAAAAACCATCAAGTTCCATTATGTCTTATCTGACAACCCACATGATACGGTATTAATTAAGCGCGGTCCATGAATTACCATGAGGTTAATAGTCACCAATGAGCTTGGAGTAATTATGTAGATGAAGTTGGTTGCGCGAGCGCAGTGGAGGGGGCAGCGCGCGGCCCGTGATCGACGGCAGTGATAGAGATGCCTGTAGATGGTAAAATAGGCAATAAAGAAATGTTTACATAGTTCAAATTGCGCGAAAGACGATGTGAGAGCCGATTACATCATAAGATTTTCTTCGCTCTTCGCTTCAGATTGTATTCAGTAGTTCTGTGACAGCTATGAAAAACCCATCGATACCATCAGATATTATTTTATATAACAAAACAACGTGCAATATAATGGTATTGCTATCAAAAACCTATGCTGCCAAGATCCTTTTTTTTGTGATACGACAGATAACCAGCGAAAGCAAATACGCAGTCAATCAGCTACTCTTTATTCGTTAAGTTATCCAGCTTTTATACTTCGAAAACGAAATGTGGTGAAAGGGTGGATATCTCTTTCTAAACATTTAACAATGTCCATCTGTAACTTGGTACTCTTTGCCGCCGCCCGCGCAGGAGGCGTGCCTTTCGGTTCGCGCACATCGCTCGCGTGCCGGCTCGCGCCACCCAAGCTCGCTACCGACAATACTGACACACTCGTTTGAGTAATTTGTACCCAAATATCTCTTAAATACATGTTCTAAAAGACCGCGTTGCTTTAACGACGCTTTATGTTTTGCTTGTTAATTAGACGGTCATACATAACTTAAGTCATTTGAAAATGAATGTCTAAAATGGTTAAACTCGTAAATAGATTAGATTCAGAGAAAAAGAACACGAGTTGTTGTCTCCATTAATATACCTGCAATATTGCAAAGAGACACAATTCAATTGGGAAATAATCCAACACGTTCTTTAATATTCGTGACGACTACACTTATTCAATTGGATTCATTGAATATATTCAATGGAATTCCGTCTATCGTCCCTAATACCACCATTAGCGTTGAAATTTTTGATCCAATCAATTTTATGCGGCTTCGTTCGCGCCAATGTTAATAAAATTCTTTATTGCTCGTCTCCCCGTTCGTATTCAAAGTAAATCGACTTCCGTAAAGTCACAGAAAATGCTTAGTCTCTTTTAGACTGGCTTATGTGTAAGCAAGACAAAGAGAACGAATCGTTTTGTATTCACAAGATTGTGGAAACGGATGCCTGATGTCGTATCGAGATACTCCAAAGCTGTCGTTAATTTCTAGAACATTGAGCAGCGAAGCGTTTTGAGCGACGTTTGAAAAACAAAAAACAAATAAAGCTGTCATGGCTCACTAATGACAGATTATGAGTGCTGTAAGAAGTGTTTGTATCATCTCTAGGAGCTTTATTAAAAGAAACCACATTGGCTTAAACAGGTCAATGGTTTTACAATACAAAGTTCCGATCTGTACTGAGTCCACATGAGGAACTATATACTACAGCCCAAGCGCTCTTATTCTAAAAGGAGTCATTCAGCAAGAGATGAATATGATGAAAATTTCTGTGGGAATTTTTATTTTTTAACATATTTCTTAGATATATATTATTTTTGTTATACGAGATTCCTTAAATGTTAAAATGCGTAGCCGTTCTTCAGTAAGTATCAAAGCATACAAAAGTACATATACACAAAAATATCCACATACATACATAAGCTGGTATAATAAATAACAAAAAATATATGTAAAACACTTCTACGAGTACTAAGACAAGACTTGGAGTCGTAACAGGTTTTCCAATTGCAAAACATAATTATTTTAATTATGAAATTTGCAGTCCATTTCAAGTAAGTACTTAACCATTGAGCTTTTGAATTGCGAAGAACTCACATTTAACTACACTGAAATGAATTAGAATACAGATGTTTTCATTATTGAGATCCAAATACTTTAGCTAACAGCTCAGGAATATTCTCCTCATAAAAAAGCAATACCACTTGTATCGCGAACCATACATTTCTATTGCCCGTTGTATCAGTACATCTAGAGCTAGGACCACCTACGGCCGCAGGTGTGCAATGAAGGCATTAAACTCAATCGGCCATTATGATTAAACGAAGCGCAGTCTATGTTTGCAATCAGCTAAAGTAGTTCCAGCCCAAGGGATAGATATATAAAAACATACCAGCATTAAGGTTTTCGTACACAAATAATTATGGCTCCGCTGTTTTTTATTTGTTAATGCAATTTAATCATCTACAATCATTTGATGACGTCGTTCAGTATAAAAGAACTTTCCAATACATGGATACAATAAATTTTGCAGGTGGTAGGACCTTGTGCAAGGTCCGCCCGGATTGCTACCACCATCTTGCTCGCTAATCCTGCCGTGAAGCATGCAGCAGTGCTTGCACTGTTGTGTTTCGGTGTGTAGAGTAAGAGAGCCGGTGAAATTATTATGGCACTTGAGGTATTCCATCTTAGTCCTCTAGGTTGGCAACGCATCTGCAATACCCCTGGTGTTGCAGATGTTTGTGGGCGGTGGTGATCTCTTACCATCTGGAAACCCACTTGCTCGTTTTCCAGTCGAATGAAAGAAAAAACATGGTCTAATAAAAATGAAATTTCATTTGTTTAGTTTGTTATAATTTTAACTGGCCATAAAATATTTTTATTTTTCTAAAACTGAAAAAAAAAATAAGAATTTTATAAATCTCTCTTGCCTAATCACACGTGCTTAGTGTAAAAAGCTAACCTAAAGGTAGCTCTCCTTAAATTAAGTAGGTACTCCGTGTACCTTAAACAATGCCTAAGTTGCTATAGTTAATAGCATTCCAAGGCATTTGGCCACAGCTGTATATCGCATTACTTGGTATCGATTGCAGCAATCAAGCATTTGATATTATAAAAATATAAAGTTCTTGGTAGGCTGACAGAAGCCAGCAGTGGACACAAACAAACGGATCAGTATCAATTACGCCAATTGATTTTCAGAACCTGTTATTATCCCACTAATATTATAAGTGCGAAGGTTTGTAAGTCTGTTTCATCACCTCTAATTCGCTGAACCGATTTAGATAGAATTCGGTATACAGATAGTTTGGATCCCGGGAAAGAACATAGGATAGTTTTTATCCCCGGAGAATTATAAGTACAAATATTTTATTCATCCAATAAAAGTGCTTATTCTACTTACATTCTTTTTAGGGTTCCGGAGCCAAAATGGCAAAAACGGAACCCTTATAGTTTCGCCATGTCTGTCTGTCTGTCCGTCTGTCTGTCTGTCTGTCTGTCTGTCTGTCTGTCTGTCTGTCCGTCCGCGGCTTTGCTCAGAGACTATCAATGCTAGAAAGCTGTAATTTTGCACGGATATATAGGTAAATTATGCCGACAAAATAGTATAATTAAAAATTCAAAAACAATTTTTTTTAGGGTACCTCCCATAGACGTAAAGTGGCGGTGATTTTTTTTTTCTCATCCAACCCTATGGTGTGGGGTATCGTTGGATAGGTATTGTAAAAACATTAGGGGTTTGCTCAAACGATTTTTCGATTCAGTCATTTGTTTGCGAAATATTCAACTTTAAAGTGCAAATTTTCATTAAAATCGAGCGTCCCCCCCCCTCTAAAATCTAAACCGGTGGGTCGAAAAATTTGAAAAAATTCAGGATGGTAGTAAGTATATCAAACTTCCAAGGAAAACTATAACGGCTAAGTTTTCTTGAGAACTATTAGTAGTTTATGAGTAAATAGCAGCGTAAGGTATAAAATATACCTAAACTTGGAAGATTCCGTATAAAATACGAAATCCTTAGAAAAATATTACTTCATTTTTTCGTAATGGCTACGGAACCCTATTTTGGGCGTGTCCGACACGCTCTTGGCCGGTTTTTTTGCTTATTAACATGGTAAAATCAAAAGGCAAATAGTTTCGCGGAATAGCGATATATGAATTCTATGTCGCAGGCAACGAGCTAGTATTAGAGATATTTGTTACGGAATGTAGCTTGTGATTACCTTTAATGTACTTCAAAGCTTGAAACTCGGGTCTTGGATATTTAATATGTTTTATTTATATGTATGTTTACTCGTTGCCTACAATCTATAGTACAAGATTTGCTTAGTTTGGGACTAGGTGAATTGGTGGCAAGTGTCCTTTGATATTTATTATTATTATATTTCGACACATCTACCGGTGTCCAGTAAACAGAAAAGAAAATATTGACGAAGAAAATTCACAAGATAAAGTATCATCAATAAATCGCCTCAAATCTTCCGCTTCAATGCTTCAGCGCTTCAAAGCGATAGTTTCTGGGAAATCTATACCAAAAAAAGAAGAAAAGAATAGATCTGATTAACTATTTACAGCAAGCGGTAGGATTTCCAACATATACGGAATAAAAAGATTACATACAAACAACCACACGTAAAATACTCACATTCGATCTATAGAAACCCATGCCTCAAATTGTAAGTTGAATGGGCACCGCCCTATTGCCATAGTAACTTAGGCTTCCTTCTAAGTGCATGCTAACCCACATGCCGCTAAACTTTCCGAAGAAAACTATTAAATATTATAGCTATTGGAACTAAATATCCATAAAACATAAGTCCAATTCCCTTATAAACGGTATCTCCTACGGCGTCGCTGCACCGTTACTGGACTAACATGCAAAGCTGCACAAATTGCATAGCTCCATGGTACTCTATGCCATAGAATAAATACGTACAGAAGGTAAGCATGATAGGGGGCAACGTGTTGTGTCAATAAGAATTACCTACCATTTCTTAGCAACTGGTAGGAATCACGTATGAATCTCTGCCATGGCATGCAAACAAAATAATAGGCATGATTTCTTGTTGATTAGTGACTTTTTTTTATTTATTTGTCTGGAGGCAAACGAGCAAGTGGGTCTCCTGGTGGTAAGAGATCACCACCGCCCATAAACATCTGCAACACCAGGGGTATTGCAGATGCGTTGCCAACCTAGAGGCCTAAGTTGGAATACCTCAAGTGCCAGTAATTCACCGGCTGTCTTACTCTCCGCACCGAAACACAACAGTGCAAGCACTGCTGCTTCACGGCAGGATTACGAGCAAGATGGTGGTAGCAATCCGGGCGGACCTTGCACAAGGTCTTACCACCTGCAAGACTGTGACTGGTTTTTTAAATATTACTTTAGCTCCCGTGAAACAAGATCGTGTGGCGTTTGTGAGTAGAGCTGTTTATTTTTTAGTATATTTTAATATAGCTTTTTGCTAACTGCATTTTGTTACACTATCATCCAAACTTCATCATTTCAATTCGTTGCCACTAGCCGTTGAAGAGCTGCGGAGGCGATACTTACAAATTTTAACTCAATTGAATACCAGAAACTGACAGAAATTTTGAAACCACGACTGACGAACGTTGCAAGTTAAATATAAATTGTACAATTGATTTAAAAACCATTAACTGGATCTAAAAAATTAATTGGTCTGCTATTTAATCTAAAAAATTTAAATTATTTCTTGTACGTATTCAGGAACACGTCTGTGTTTCTTTATTCTTTGCCTTGGTATCATAACGGAGCAACCACAATAGACCGCAGCCTGCGACACTTGCTGGAAGTAGGGGTTTGGACGCTAATGGTAAAAGGGTATTTTGAAATACAGGTAAATCCATCGATGAATATTTGCTACATTTTCGACCCGAGTTTAGAAGGAGAACTTTTGAGCACTTTTTCAAGGTTCCGTAAACATAAAAAGAACCCAATTCCAGACTTTATATCCTTTTGACAGTCGATTGATTTATTTGTGAATTATTTTAAGTTTTATTAATTATTAATACTAACTTTTGCCCTCGGCTTCGCCCGCGTGGAATTCGGCTATCGCGCGCTGTTCCCTCGGGAAGTGTGCATTTTTCTGGGATAAAAAGTAGCCTATATCACTCTTTGGCTAATAAACTACCTCTATGCCAAAATTTACGTCGATCCGTCGCTCCGTTTCGACGTTATTATATTAAATAGTATGGATTTAGTTTAATATTTTGAAACTACAAAGATGCAATGCCCTGACTGTGAATGAATAACTTTATAATGACGTATTTAAACATTTTTAAGGCAATGAATGAATAATAAAACAGGAGCGACTTGGCAATTTATGTGCTTAGACAGAGATCATAACTATTAAATATTATTTTAAAGATTTAATTCTTATTTAATCTAATCTTTGCCACATTGTCATGACACAACACTTTCGAGTGTCTGGTATAACGTAATTTTATTTTCAATCATTTATGAAAAATTCTTAAAATATGACCTGTTTGTTACATCGTAACTTACATCGTACATATGAATGCTTAGTGCTATAAACTAGAGTGACTTTGAGTCCTTTAAGTAAATTCAAAAATGCATTATTTTTAACTAACATACGAGAATTAGCAAGTCTGAAAGTGAAATATCACGCGTATAATGTTTTAGATTTAAAAATAAAGTAGGTTTATGGGATGAAAGACATTCTCGGGACGCCGACCAAATTATTAAACCTTATACGGGCATTTGACGTGAAATATCGTTACCGTGCTATGAAAATCACGCTTTCTCCGTGCACGACAAACCACCTATAACTATAGTATACGAAATCATACCGCAGACACACGCCAAAGGTTAAACGGTTGTTTGGCACTAAACCGACTCGTTTAACTTCGTGAGAGTTTGACACCAGCTGGCACCTTTAATACGACACATTCCTAAAGCACAACGAAGCGTTTTGTTCTTTTTAAAGGCAGTTGCATCACAAGACTAGAAAATGTTCTCTGGTAAACTTCTTACAATGAATAGTCACTGTTTATTTTTATTATTGCACGCAAAGGGCGTAGTTTCATAGAATTAGTGATTAATTATACTGTTTTAATTTCTCGAGCAATATTCAGTATGATTTTACAAAGGCATTTGGATTACTTAGAGTTATAGTGTATCTACCCAGATACTACAAGTACCGGTTCAGCTAACTAGTCATTAAATGTATAAATTATTATGTTCATAACTAGTGCAAGTTGTTCACGATAAATTCCAATTTTATTCCTTTGAAGCTCGCCTGCATCAAGTAGGGTACTTGTTGTAATAAATCGGGATATAGTTATTCTTTTTTAACGGTCATTACAGACAAATTTAATGTAGGTAATGCGTTTACAAATATAATAAATCCACAGCCGCGTTCGAAGGATGCGCACAAGCGATATTCCGCGATGTTCTGGACAATGGTCCTTTCTGCAGAACAGAAGCGCCGACAATCATGGACTGGGAGTTTTGTTTTAAAATCTATTAAGCATTAATAGTAGTTTATTCCGACGAAATTCCAATCAAACGTAGCTTCTTCACTTTTTTTGTTTTATAGTTATAAACTTTCCTAATGAACTCATTTTTCGAATTGTTTATGTCTTACTCGTATTATAAATAACAAACAAAAAAATCACTGTAAATGTACCTATTATTATTTAATATTTGTTTTGCTTTTAGTTTTTATAATATTCTTTAAGTTTAAGGTTTGAATAAATTATATCTACTTGCCAGTATCTGCCCAATTTAAAAGTAATAAAATAACATAAACATAAAATAAGATTCCATTAACGTAAACTGAACAGGCGTTTATGGATAAAGAGTAATAATGCAGCATCTGTAGTTTTTTTTTTATTACAGGTATTTTTAGTCGCCTGTGTTATGGTTTACTGTGAAGCAAATGCCTTTCTTCCATCCTTCCGGTACTCGTTCTTGTAGAGTTAAAAGACGCGTTAAAAGTAGGAATAAAACGAAATTACTTAGCTGCTAAAGTAAACGTGCCAGGGCATGATACATGTTCTTTATACCTATTTGAGCGTATAATTTTAACGCTTGCTCCCGTTCACTAATGTCGTCATAACGAACCGCGTCATGTTTGTATGTAATTAACGACGCGTGCTTATACGAACATTGTTTAACGATGTACAGTAAACAACAATGCCATTTACATGCTACGCCTTATATGCATGTGCTTAAGGATGTCGGATATAGTTTTGTTGCACACTGAACGAGATTCCGAGACCAATAAATACCACTTGTGTGGTAATGCGAGCTCTGACGTCTTGTAATCCGAGCTTTAAGAAGTGGACAATCAGTGATTGTGCTTGAGAATTTCTGATAATACGAGTATGCGTAGGAGTATTTTGTGTAGCCACTGCGATGAACTACTGAAGTGCTGTGCGTTGGAATGTAAACAGGCAATTGTTTGACGGCTTTTGCCCTTTCGATCAGTGATGGTATATTTATAGTATTGTATGTATTATCATTATCACCGGCTTATCTTAGTCCACTGCTGGACATAGGCCTCTCCAATTGCACGCAACTAAGCACGATCTTCGGTCACTCTTATGAACACCTTGCGAAGATCAACGGTCCATCTAGTCTGAGGGCGTACCTATTGTATTTATGAAAATAGCATTTTTTCATTTTTTACAATCAGTAGTAGAACTGGATGAGCGATTGTGGCACGCAAAATGACATGCCCTCTACTCTACTGTGCATAGTTAATAAGAGAGCGTGTAGTTAGATCATTTTGAGCACCACATCTCTATTTAGATTTGTGCTGCTCACTGTGCAAAATCGAGAATATTCAAATAAATCGCAATGTCAGTTTTAATCGTATAATACCTAACCACAACCAACATATTATTTAGCGCCACAATTAAATATACATATACAACAACATTTTTTATACTTACAACAATAGTCTACACAGCGTGCAGGTTCTCGGTCGTGCAAAGCTCGTACTAAATTTCATATGCAATTTCGCACATGAATTTCGAAAAACTCAGAGGTGAGGGCCGGAATTTGTACCCACGAACCTCTGTTTGAGAGGCGATAGGTCAAACCACTAGGCCACCACGACGCTCAATGGTATGTGTGAAGTTCCCAATACGCACAGGGCCCGGGTGGAAACTACGGTCCAAGCCCTCTCATTCTGAGAGGAGACCTGCCCATCAGTGGGACGTAAAAAGGCTAGGATGATGATGTAGATTCTACAGCCACACCTACCTACTACAATTTAAAAAAAAATCCCAACTAGCTTCAAAGACAACATTAATTCCAATCCCACCACTTCAAACTATCCACCTGAATTATAATATGGAAGCAGTATACGTTCCAAGGCCTCGTATAATGACCAGAAAGACGGGAATGCCTAGCATGTAGTGTGGCAGCGAAACACGGTAATGCCTTGTCATTATAGTATTATTTATAACAGGGTCTGCGCGAGCGCCGTGGAAGAAGCAGCGAGCATACAGGTAGAAATAATGCCAGAGTAAAGAGGATTTTATTATAAGCTAAACTTAAGGGAGTAACAAATGACATAGGATTAAGAGTTGACGTGGAAGAAGTAACGTTTTGAAATTAAGATTAAGATTAAGATTATTTTACTGTTGTAAAATAGAGCTATCTGCACTGATAACAGTTAAGGAAATAAAAAGTGATAATGCTTTCTTCAACGTGTGCTTAGTTTGATATTTTTTTTTTGGTGATTATAATTTTTACTTTTAGTTGACTATACTGGTCTGAGTGGAGAGCCTTGGGGGAGGCCTATGTCCAGCAGTAGACGTCTTTCGGCTGACATGATGATGATGATGAGTTGACTATACATACTTAAAAATATCAATTTATTTCGATAACTTGAATTAGGTGAATAAATAAAACTAATCTTTATGCTTTTTACTGTACAAAAAAGAAATACAATAATGTATAAAAAAAGTGCTAAGTACAAAGGCGGACTTATCCGTGAAGAGATCTCTACCAGTAAACATTTAAAATTCTATTAGAAATGTATAGGCAAATATTTTTTACAACTGTTATTAAAACATTAGGGTTGTTATTATGATCAGTTTAAAGAATTAATGGCCAGTTATTTTATTTTCTGCTGGGTGGTAAATTACTATAGCAGTAAAACCGGAGCAGTAATAAATAGGAAATTCACCGGTTATTTTTCTTCTTACAACTCAGGTTCTAAAATTATTTAAGCAGTATAATAAATGATTGGTCAGTAAAAAAATAATGGAATGGGCAGTTAGATAAATAAGTAGTTCGGCAGTTAATGCTGAAAACTAACATCGATATTGACAGTTAGTGCACCCAAGTTCATCGTGAAACAACATAATATTCCGATCAAAAAGAAACGTGTCTAAGTAATTAAGTGTATCAATGTTGCATCTTTGTAATTAAAATTAATAACGCTAACGTAGCTCAAAAATTTAAATAATTTTCATGTATAGCAGAGTTCTGTTATATCTCAGTAAGTTTATAGGATATACTCGTATGTACTCGTATTACTTATTTTACTGTGACTGTATTTTCTTTTAATATAAAAATTAATAAAATTTCAATTTTTTTAATACTCTAGTACTCTCCCCAAAGTCATGACTTGTAGCATTAGCCTGAAGAACCACGATATTAAGTAAAATAAAAAACAAAGAATCCAACTACTGGCACAAAATACCCTCTATCCAGTCGGCAGCTCCAAAGCCCGTGGTCCGACGTAACGCCAGAGGCCACGCAACCAGTTCCCCGGAGAGAGCAGTCATACGTCATTGGACGGGCTTAAAATTATTCTTGAGTTATACCATAAATCATAGTAAACCGGTAATTAAGTCAGTCATAACCAGAACCTTAGAATAAAAAGAGTTGTATAATTTTTTCACATTAAATAACCATTTCGACCGTGCCGCTCTGCCTAAACGATGATCGATAAAGGTTTTTTATTTATATTCTTTCTATGAGATACAACTTGGTTTCCTGTTGCATGCAGGCGTTATAAATGATCTAACGTGGATTAAATGTCTGTAACAATATTGGGACTCGCTGAGTAACGTGTTTTTCTAACTGTCAGAGCTTTTAATCAGAGTTTAATTTTGAAGTACATAAGTTTGGTAGCAATTGCTAGATCTTCGTATTTTACAAGGTATAGAAACTCTTTGAAGCTGGCACAACTTTGAAACGTTCAAAAACGTAGTGATTAAAGCTCAAATTTCAGTATAATGTAGGTATTCTATGTCAAATTCTAAAGCACATTCACACGAGTGAACGACTTCAAGCAGCAATTTCGAAGTATCTTCAACAAGTACTTACTTACGAATTCAGAATATCCTAAGTTCAGTGTATCCAATATTCCACGTCGCTTGTAGTCCCGTCATTATACAGTCGACATATTAGCGTCGTCTCCTTACACAGCAAGGTATCGAACAAAATGAGGCTCAATTTTAAGCGACATAATTTCACGTTGTATCTTTCGCAAGCTTGTATAAAGATTAAGTATCGCACGAAATTGCGACGTTATCAAACAGAGGCAAGGTTGGTATTGTAATGGCACAAGTTGATTAGTTAGGAGATTTCGAAAATTAGCACACGATTTAAACGAGACAATTTGCTAGACTGCCGAGGACCCTTCAATAGAGCTGACTTGTCTTGTTGGAACTGTAATTATGTAGACACTGAGACATATGAACTGGGTTATTAATTCCGTATTCTGATTAAACGATTGTCAAAGGAATCGAAATTGACTAGAAGTAGGTTAAAATAGAGTATTATAAAGAGTAGAGGTAGTATTTTATAGAAATAGAAATTCATGAAAAAAAAGGTTGTAAATTTATTTAATATTTGCAAAGTTGCTGTTTAATTTCCTCGCAATTTAAGTGAGCGTACGTATATGAGTAAAACTCTTTCATAAAATCCCTTTCACCCTCGACATGACTATCAACCCTCGCCTGCGGCTCAGTTAATCATAAACTTTTAGAGTTATATGACGCATTCTATGCACTTATTGTACACGATCGGACAGCCTAGTGATTAGTGCCCTGACTATGAAGCAAAAGATCCCGGGATCCGCAGTAGGAGTAGCCGTTTAACTATGCAATTTTCCGGGACAAAAATTATCCTTTGTCCTTCTCCGGGACTCAAACTGAATTTCTTCTAAATCGGTTCAACGGTTAAGTGGGTAACAAGCATCCAATATATAACATCTTCACAAACTTTCACATTTATACTATAAGTAGGATCGGGCTTGTCTCTTGCGGCAACCCTTCTCTAAGGTCTCGCCCGCGTTTTTCAAGATAATCACTGTTTCATGTCAGCGTTAAATTCCTAGCCTCATGGACCTCAGATTCTCAAAGCCGTCGATAAATCATAGCCCTAATGGACTGCAACACGGGAGCCGATATTATTTCTTAGCAGAAGCCCAACGCCTACTAAGCCCATCAATGTAACATATTACTGCATTACCGTCTTTATTGATCGCGCCTCGCGCCGTTCTCTGAGGTAATTTGCCTTAATAACTTTAAAAACTCATTACGTTTCAAAAATCTGACCGTTGCACAGTGGAGCGTCTTGCAGTAGGGATAGCCGTAGTTTAATGAGAAAGTAGATTGTTTTGGGATGTTAACTTTGAGTTTCTGCATTTCGTATCAAGTAATTTTATACAACGCAAATTATTAGTTAATTTCCATCTCTTTATAAAATGTTTACACAGTATAATTATCAACACTAGCTCGTGTCATTAAAAACAAACATACGCAAGTTCTGTCCTCTTTTTAAGCAGCTGATGACTAACAATGCTCATTCACGTTTAAAGTTTCTTAAATATTGTATATTATGTACCGACCTATTGAACTGTTTTCTTTTTTTTGTCTCGAGAGGGTCGCACTCTTCACTACACGGAAAGCACTCTACAAGTGTGTGTACAGGTGTACCGTGGCCATTACAATACAATACAATACAACGACTCTTTTTTCTACACCAGACATAGTAAATTAATAGTTAATTGGTGTTCCTCGGATAAATAAGGTTATCTCATAAAGCTAAATAGATGGACGAACGAAAAATACTTACACAGGTGTCAGTGATTTTTTATTTATGGAGTACCTGCAAAAGTTTTCGTTTTTCTAGATGTACTACCTTCTAGACTACCTTGAACTCGAAAAGTTTGCAGAGCGCGCTGCTCTACTGGACATTAAAATCTATGGCACAATGACGGTGAGGCGTAATTTCATGCTGGCATTAGAAAAGGTGTTGAATTTAGATGGTCAGTCAAAGTAGATAAGGCACATGGTCGGATCTGTAAATAGAGTAGTGGGTTTGAATTTGTTATAACTGAACTGGAACGTAGACACCGCCCTTATGCTAAAGACCTGCAATACAATGTTCTATGCCCCAGATACTTTTATCAATATTATAGAGCCCAGCGGCAGAGCTCCATCACTCTATAATGTTATATCACACGACTATCATTGTCAAGTAGTGAACTCTTTGACAACTGTCACTCAAGAATATACTTTGACTAATAATTGATAGGCACTAAACATTGGTACACGTGGTAAATATTACACAACTGTGCCAGTATTTTTTTTACACAATATAGGTTTGCGTTTGGCCACAATCACGCCTGATGGAAGTATTCTGGTATTTGGTAGATACTACGATACAACTTTCTACAATTTGATCCCCATTGAAGAAGAACGCCAAGAGGAGACTAGAGGCTATTATTAGACAGAGGTTATTAGGTAATGCACACAGAATTGCAATCACATTTACGATTTCTTTCTGTCAAACGGTTTAGAGGTGTGATGTAGGTTGAAAAAGGTGGCGTAAGCAATCACGAGCGCAACACTGCATCTATTTTATTTTGCCGTGGATAATTTCTCGAAACTATGGTAGGCTCTTTTGCTAAGAAAATGAACTTATGTTGCATTCGTAACTCCTGACTGATCCAGATTATGATATTGACACTTCCATTCCCAACGAAATGTTTTGAATGGAGTAATTTCTATAACCATGGTGCTATCTTTTACGGTTATTGAAGAAAGCTTTGAGACGCTTTCGTTCATAAAATTTTATTAGAAACAATGAATCAAGGTTGATAAAGCTAAGTATCGAAGAAGGTTACAATATCTGAATTTGGCTTTGGAATCTGAAGGAATTAATGTTGTTGAACAGAATTATTATAAGTGAACTAGTAAATTATCACTTTAGGGTAACAGAATTCACTATTCTGTTATTAATAAAGAACTTTGAAACAACAACTTTAAGGTAAACTTAACCTCAAAATTATATTCTTAACTTTCAAAAAATATTATTGCTGACAAAGACAATGATAAGTATTGTACTCTCGTTTTGTTACGGTGTTACATAAACTACTATTATGATAAATTTTGTTTGAAAGTAAATTGCGTTGAGTTGGTAAGTACAATAAAATAATATTGTAATGCCACATTAGATTAAATTTTACATGCAAATACGATATGCTTTCGCTAGAACGGTTACGGTAACTGATAAAAAACTAATTTACAACTTACTACCAACTTCCAGTACTAAAGTGAACGAAACCATTCCTAATAGCTTAATTTACCCGAAGCTAAGCACTTACCCACTTAGGATATCGATAAAAGATTTGATTCAACAGTTAACACAAGTCCAAACAGTCGTAAAACAGAAAAAAGTAAATGGGACGGCCGTTAGAAAGTAAGCACAAGTTCCAAGGCCCTCGGCCGAGATCCTGAATAAATTAGTTTTCGGAACGGGCGAGCCAATAAAAGTTTTAAACAAAAGAATCATAAAATGAACGGCACAACTTCGGTAGCCGGCAAGCAACAGGAGTCTTTCAATGATTTACACCACTATGGGACACAATGGCTTCTAACTTTACGAATAAACTAGCATTGAATACACAAAACATGTGTTCGGTGGCCTTCTCCCTAAAACTGTTTAGAAACGATCGCGTAATGAGGGAGGCTATAAGTTTTGGGGAGGAAAAAGAAAAAACAGACAATGGCCAAATTAAATTTTATTTGATGCGATCCGACAGCTACCGAATGGCGTAGGGCGAGGAAGTTCGAGTGTTGCCGAAACATTAACGTTTAAAACAGAGTTACTGGTCTCCAACTAGATATGTGTCATACATGGTATACGAATATAGGAACTTCGCCTCCCATTAAATGGCCTAGTGCAAATATTGACAAGGAAACTTCCGTATTGAGTAACCATAAGGCGTCTTAACACCGAGTTCTATCTGCAGTATACTATATCATGAGCAAAGGCCTACACTCCAGAGAAATGGACGGAGGTTACATGCTTTACAACTCTTTTTTTGTTTGCAATATAGGTACTTGACGTCAATTTTGAACACTACTAGGAGGCGATATAAATATAATGAAATTTAAAAACATTCTTGCGGAATAAAATAAATTATTACTTCTTCATTGTACGGTAGTTATTTCATAGGGAGTACGCAAATATCCTAACCTGTGAAGCAATTCAATGCTGTGTGAAGTTCCGAATCCGCACCGGGCCTGCGTGGGAACTACGGCCCAAGCCCTCTCATTCTGAGAGTAGGCCTGTGTCCAGCAGTGGGACGTATAAAGTTTATAGAGGCTGGAATGATGATGACACAACTACTGCGCCATAAAACATCCATGTGTGCGCTTCAGTTTTGGTCGACTGATTCCGCTTGAAACATGCCGACCGTATGTTACAAAAAAGGATTAAAACCCCTTCGTTTTTGTCGTGCAATCGGCGCCGCTATCTTTCAAGTCTGTTAGCCAGTTAAATGCTAATTCTCGAAAATACTTAAGACTGTAAATTAATTAACGCAATTTAAGTGCCACTACCATTTTTTGCTAACATGTGCGTTTATTTGTTACAAAAATGCCACTAGCTCCTATAATTTTGCTCGGCATTAATAGCCAACCGTTAAAAGTGACCACGCACTTACATCGGTATTAAAAAAGAAAATTTAATCCAAAGAAATTTACTTGCAATACCGTTTTTACTTACACTAAAAATCTACGCTGCAATACCGCCATAACATCTCATTCCGGCTTTAAAAATGAATGCAATAAATGTCGTTGAAATTTTAACAGCTTTTTAGATAGCCCGCTACAGCATTCCGTCGATTGTTAAGTTAGAAGCTTTTGTGTCGCCACTCATTACAGAACGGGAGCCGAAAATAAACCATTGTTTAGCTGTCAAAACTCAGTGAATGAGAAAGAAATGTACAGATGTGTAACAATGTCGTAATAAAGTTAGCGCACTTTACAGCATCCCAAATATTTCTGCGCCGGTAGCGGCGACTTTTGTCTTTGGACCCGGACGGCCGTTTATGGCCCATTTCGTCTTATTCTTTCCAAGCGTGAGCTATTTTTTTCTGTCGTATCTTAAATAAGACATAATGTTCTAAGAAACGAGCATTAGAATGGACCCGGGCTTTCTCTTTGTGTAGGGAACACGTACGACAGATTTTATGGTCAATTGTTTTACTTAGCCGTTGATGTGGCAAAAAGACGTACGACCGACGACAGCCCAATCTTTGTAGCATAGCTTGTTAAACGGTTTGAAAATGAAACGTATATTTGCCTCGATGAACCTTTTGAAATGTGCGGGAAATCGTTCCGCCCAATTCAATATGAGTTGGTAAAAATAGCGCTCTGTAATTCAGGAACGGTTGACAAATATTCGGATTCTTCGATAATTTCCCCTTCACTATTATGAAGTTATGAATGACGCCGTCATTTGCGTTCTCGAAATGTGATAAATCGCGATGCGTGAATGCTTTTCGTTATGCTTAAAAATGGAAATTTTGGGGGAAAAGTGTGAAATAAGCGTTGGTTCATCAAGTGAAAGTAATGTTGTTACGGCGGTTGAATAAAACGGTACTTCTACTGGACCGTGACAGATTAGTAACGTCTTTATAATGCATGGTTTTAAATTTCAGAGACCGCAAAGTGAAAGCACGATCTACATTCAACCCGTGGAGAGTTTTACGACATGTGGACTGTTGACGCGCGAATGACTCCTCTAATGTGACGGGGTCGTGATAAAGCAAAATGGGATGTCAGAACCTATTATGACTGAGATACCAGCCAAAAATACCCATTAAACTGTAAGTATGTAACACGAATTCAAAGAAGAATATATACGTATATCTATTAGCACCGACGTACGCTGGGAGATATTAAATTGGCTTTTTCAAATGAATGTCTCAATAATTCTGATATATGGAGTGAAAAATGTTTCTTTATTCATCCATATGTAAAGTGAATCGGCGGAATTGGCTCGTGGAAATTAGATCGCTTTTATGAAGCAATAATTTTCCCTAAACTTAGGAAAAATGTGAGTAAACGGCATATTATTTCATTTCTCAGAATAATCATGTTCTATACAGTAGGTACTACGTAACTTCGAGCCTAATAACAAGTGACATTTACATATTTTAGCTATTTCTCGTTCACTGTAGGGGATTTCTGGTAAATAATTAGAATTATGATAAATATTACTACTTTTCTTATATTTATATTTTTTCAGTTCAGATTTTGATTCAAAACTGATCCAAATATTTTTTATTATTACATTCTTTTTTTTTACTTGATTTCGAGATGCCTCCATTATTATTTTTTTTTGCTCATAGCACCAGATGAGAATATAACTATAACAGAAATTAATTCAAAATCACTTTATAGGAAAGTGTGTGAGTAAGCTTTCAATTTGTGAGTATGTGTGAGCTAAACTAATTAACTACACTCATGTGTGCATTATTGTTCCTGTTTTTTAAAAAGACGAACTATTCCGCTATGTTTACTTTCCGCAAACGCTGGCTGTGACAATTGCACGCATTTCCACACAATTGAAGTTCTCACGCTGCAATTTTATGTACTTTTGGCTGCACAAACATTAGCATTGGTAATTTATCGCAAACAGTTGAAATTGCTCTGTCATGGCGAATATTAACGACCTGCTAAATAAACCTGCATTTGTTATTGTGCTAGTTAAACGTAGCCTAAAATCTATTACAGGGAGGCCGGCTTTTGAACAGCGTATTTGGTTATTCGATAGTAGAAGGTGTAACTGAACCCTTGTTAGTTCGAATTCAAAGGCTAGACGAATTTACTAACACTGTATTTTGCGCTTTGGTTCTAAATGTTGCACACAATGTTTCCATTGTTATACCTACGTCACCTTTGATTATTGTAATATTTTTACTCCAGTGGTTTCTAACCCTTTTACAGGTTTTCATCGCGGGTTAAAGCTCTTATCGCCAGAGGATTGCCGATAGACTCAGAGGGTATCATTAAGATAATAGTTACAATCCAGACGGAACTTGTAGGTACCACTAAATATTTATTTGTTTACCCCCAGGTTTGGAACCAATTTCCTGTTGTATACAATATAGAACAAATCAAGTCTCAGCTAAATTACAGGATATGCATAATGCATTATGAAATAGGAAGCTGCCGATTTTAAAGTCTTTAATATCCTTTCAAGGAATCACTTCTAGTTAGCTTCGGAGTAAATGAATACGGACAGCTATTGTTTAATAATATAGGTGCTGGATTAGGTGACTCACTCGATTATATTTAACTCACGTCGCATGGTGTTTGCTGTTGTCGTAAACATGAACAGTATAATATGAATGAGCGCTTACTACAATATTGGCAAGATTATTAAGCTTCCCTTTGGCCTTGTAAATAGGCTCAGATTGCTTAGCAAGCTACGAAGATTATGGAGAAGGTTTCGGAGGGAGGTTCGGAATTTCTCTAAGAGATTGAATCAGAAGCGAAAATATACGTAAAAGAACATGAGTATGAGTGCATATAGCCAAGCGAATCAACTCGTTGAAGTAGCAACGGGCAGGCCATATAGCAAGGAGAACATAATGTCCGTTGGGCCCGAAATTATTTCGAATGAAGACCGCGGATCGGCAAGCGCAGCGTGATGTTCAACAACATTTTTTTTAGTATTTACCAACTATGTTAGTAATCAAAGCTAGCAAGCGAAAGGGTATTTTTAATTAAGTGTTGCATAATTGAGCACAAATTTCTTACAGCTAATGTCTTCAGGAGACAGTTGGAGCTGCCACGTATCCTATTAAAAGTGATGCTATCAAAGCTTCGGGTAGACGATGGGTGCAGGCTCCTTTCAATCGAAGCAACTGAGGTCTATGGGCCTATGGGGGAGGCCTATGATCAATAGTGGACGTCCTACGGCTGATATGATGATGTATGTTTCATTATCATAATTTCGGCCTTTATACGTCCCACTGTGTTGCCTCTTCTCAGAAGGAGAGGGCTTGGATTGTAGTCCACGGCCCTATATAATGCGGATTGGGAACTTCATATACGCAATATGTATTTAATGTGACATTCGACATCTTCCTAATGTCTAGGAAAGTACAGAACCGCTTCGGGCATGTTCAACTCATACTTGTCCAGTTTTTTCATATCGAACTCGTTTTTTTGGGCGAACAAATTACGTGGAAATAATATCTGCTCTATAAGCCAAATTGAAACGTAAGTATATAAAAAAATATGTGATTTTGGTAACTATGTATTTAAATTATTTTTTGTTTTATTCCATTTTTTACACCCTGCTTAGATTTCCATCATAACAAACATCAAACAATAAACAAACATTCTCATACAAAAAAAAAACAAATAAAAACTGCTGCCGACATAAAGTTTGAAAATTGTAAGTTCTACGGAGCTAAACGAAATGTATGCCGTTTATAAAAATACAAAATACATCGTATGTGTTAATTAGGGTATCGCGTGTAAGCGGCTTTGCCAAGTGAACCGTGGCGTGGAGCTTAGTCTTAATTCGAATTTGTTCCTATGTGGTATTATAACATCGGAACTGGGTTACAAAGATATAAAATATTATTATATATGTTGAATGTTTGAGGATTTTTTTACATAATAGTGGACAAAGCGATTTACAGAGCTTAGTAAGAGGAACGAAGTCGTCAATAAAAATAACGAAATGCATAATTTATTGAATCAGGCGTTACTTTGCGCAGGTCCATATCAATGAACTAAAAGAATTTCCTTGCTCTCCCGCGACCTTACGATAGCTGAGCTTATGCAAAATATGCGTGTTCATGCAGTTCCTCCACCTCCACACTGTAAGAACACACAAAAATTACACAAACCCATCTGTCACCACCACCAAAACACACTGACGCGTTTCGAACTCAACCAGAGCTCATCTTCAGAGGGACACAACCGTGCACCATGCTACCAGTTGTTAGACTAACAAACCACAACCACTGTTTTAATTTGTCACTATAACTCCCCAAGTACTTACATATATTTTTTCCAAACAAACAAGGGTGAGCAAGGAAATTCTTTTAGTTCATTGAAATGCATAACTAGCTATACTTGACATTTTAGAGATTACCTTTAGAATAGAGAAGACGTAAAAACGGACTTAGTACCACCCATCAGCCAAATAAGGGGTCTATCGACTTTTAAACAAGTTTCTATCAAATGAATATGTCGCTAACTCTCAATTTTTAAACAAGTTCCAATCAAATGAATATGTCGCTAAAGTCGAACTTTCAAATTGACAGACACGTCTTTTGGCATTATTGTTTTATGACATGCAAATGATTACCAACTTTAGGGTGATAGAACGCATATTTAAATCGGCTGATACTACCTATCCTCATTTATCTAGCTGCATTGGAAATAAGTATGCACACTTATCTCTGTATGCGTGTTGTATAATATACTGAGCGGCAAAAAATTTGACCCTCAAATGTTTGCAATAATAGGTATTTTGTATGTAGAGGGTCAAATTTTGTGCCGCTGAGTGTACTCGTATAATAACTTATAAGTGTACTAGTAGGTAGAAGTAGGAGGTGTATTTTATGTCATCTTAATATACCATGCTTTTGCAAGGACATGACAAAATAAATTATCAGACTGCATGAGAGAAAGGCACTTACAATATTTTCACAGAACTGCATCCTTCAAATGAAATGTCCTTTGAAAACACTTATCTTCTCTTATCTTAACACTTATCTTTGGAAGCTGCGGTGGCCTACTGGTTTGACCTATCGCCTCTCAAGCAGAAGGTCGTGGGTTCGAACCCCGGCTCGCACCTCCGAGTTTTTCGAAATTCATGTGCGGAGTTACATTTGAAATTTACCACGAGCTTTGCGATGAAGAAAAACACCGTGAGGAAACCTGCACAAACCTGCGAAGCAATGGTGCGTTTGAAGTTCCCAATCCGCACTGGGCCCGCGTGGGAACTATGGCCCAAGCCCTCTTGTTCTGAAAGGAGACCTGTGCCCAGCATTCTTTTCTTTCTTTCTTTTATTCTTTATTGCTTGAAAATTAAAAGAAAGGAAGAAAGAAGACATTTATTCACTAACACAAAAGACACACATGTTACACGTAATTATGTTACAAAAGGTCTTAATCATCATCATCATCATTCATCATCATTGGGTCGTATATAGGCTGGGATGGAAACACTTATCTCCATGCAATAAAGCACGGCATGACAAATAATCCTCTATACACAATAAAACTTTTACAGCCAAATTGAACGTCACACCCATAATTCCTTATTACGGCGTCCATTGCTAGTCCGCAGGCAGCCACAGCATTAAGTATTCAGGGCTAGGAGGCGGCGCTTCAGAGGAGCTGATCACGCGCGGCGGCGGATACGGCATCCGGCCAGAGGATTACGCTGTGATAATAAAAAGTTTCTTAATGATATTACTTTATGCTGCCAGTGTCGATTGTTAGTGCTGGCGCAAGACCTTGATACTGTCCAAGTGATATAAAAATAAAATAAATAAATATCATGGGACACTTGACACCAATTGACCTAGTCCCAAACTAAGCAAAGCTTGTACTATGGATACTAGGCAACGGATAAACATACTTAAATATAGATAAATAAATACTTAAATACATATTAAACATCTAAGACCCGAGAACAAACATTCGTATATGCCACGGGTATGTATCTAAATATCGAAAGTTAAAATACCGAATGTATTAAAATATCGAATGGGTCATAATATCGAAAAGGTATTTTTTTAGATTGTTATAAATCTAACCTAACTTAACCTAAGGGGTTCTATACGATGCCATTTTAATGAATCCTGAGAAGTTTACGGTTTCCGAAAATAAACCTTTCGATATTATGACCCATTCTATATTTTAATATATTCGATATTTTAACATTCGATATTCAGATGCGTTCCCTATGCCACGATATGCGCAAAGGTGACGTTACAATTTAGTTTTGCTCGGGAAAGGTAATGTTTTTGACCAATTTTGATCGTTTCTTGTATTATTTCATTCCATTGACATGTTTGACGAATTTTCGATAAATAAATAAGTAATAATAAATATCATTGGACACTTGACACCAATGAACCTAGTCCCAAACTAAGCAAAGTTTGTACTATAGATACTAGGCAACGGATAAACATACTTATATGTATAAATAAATACATATTAAACATCCAAGACGCGAAAACAAATATTAATCATACAAGTATCTGCCCCGGCCGGGAATCGAACCCGGGACCTCAAGTGTCGTAGTCAGATTCTCTAACCACTAGGCCTTCCGGTCGTCTATATGATGGTCATTTAATACTTAGTACACTTTAATTTATCACGAAAACTCCGTGTACCTAAAGTTGAATAGATACAACACAAGTAAGGTTATTTTACTAAGTATTTTCTATTGATTTGTGGTGTTCAATAATCAATATTGTCACTACTTTTAAAAAATCTCGTATCTCAAATCAATACGTCAGCAAAATTGACTCTTAAAATAATGTTCATAAAGTTCACTCAGTAAAATTATGGATTTACGGGCTTTATTCAAAGTAGTGACGATATTTGTATTGTATTGTACCTGCGGGTAATAAGGCCGGTTAAAAGCTGAAGAAGGGAAGCAATAATAAATAGAAGCGTGTTAGAAATAGGTCGCATTTTAGTTTTGTCTCCAATAATTTCTATATGGAAAAGAGAGATAACAGACGTCAAGGTCACAATCGACACTCAACTTTCAAGTTCTGTTTGTTAGATAACCTTCTGTCCTTACAACACTTCAGTGAACACAATATTATTGTCAGTTACAGCTGGCATGTCAGTGTATTTAATTATTATCATTCGAATGACACCTATATGGCCCAAGCCCTCTCATTCTGAGAGGAGACCTGTGCCAAGTAGTGGAACGTAAATAGGCTGGGATGATGATCATTCAAATGACCGTAATAATCTTTTTTAAACTACAAAATATTATAAGCAGTATAGAATACAATAAGGTAAGTAGCTACCTACTTCTTTAGACGGAGAAAAATAATAAATTTTATTTATTTGTATTATGTTGTATTTTCATGACTCTATTTCTAACAAGTGTTATATTACATGAAACTACAGTAATATTCCGCATATTTTTATGTAATAAAAAAGGAAATAATTAAAAAAGAACAGGAATAAAGTCCGCTTTCAACCGAAGCAACTGGAAGTCTATGGGGAGGCCTATGTCTAACAGTATCCACTCTTCTTGTCTTACGGCTGATATGAAGATAATTACGAAAAATAATTTATAAATCACTCAACCAATATTATTGCAAGGCTACATTCAAATTTACCACGAGATTTTCATTGTAGGAAAACATCGTGTGGAAACCTGCACAAACCTGCGAAGCATATCAATAGTGTGTGTGAAGTTCCCACTTAGGTACTACGGCCCAAGCCCTCTCATTATAAAAGGAGGCCGGTGCCCACTAGTGGGACGTATGTAGGCTAGGTTGAAGATTGTCGCAATATTACTATACTTTTTTTTCCTCTAAGAAACTAAGCTAAGAAACTAAATCACAGCAAAGTTGATGTTGATACTGCAATGCCACGAAAAGGATCCTTATTATTCACAATGAGTCATATAACGACCACCATGAACAATGTGTCCTTACGATACGGGAAAAGCACAGTGCTGGCCAGAAGCCAAAGTGAATTTCCGATTATGGTAAATAATTGAGAATTGTATCGTGCTCTATTCTCAAGTGCACTTTTGTTCGGGAAACATTATGAGATGTTGCAATTTAATAATTTATTTTAACAATACGCTTTGAAACTGCTTTTATTTACTGTTGTTTTGTTCACCAGTTTTTATTCAAGTGCATCATTTTTCAAGTCAAATCTATACTTCGTCTATATCTACATTTTAACCGACTTCAAAAAAAGGAGGAGGTTATCTATTCGGTTGTTTTTTTTTTTACCTATATCTACTACTTTATTGCCTACTGAAGCAATGTGAGTAATAAAGGTTTCATTGAAATGGTCATTTTCTAATTATTTTCTTGCAATTGTACTCACGGACACGACAGCTACATTAATATTTAATAGTTAGCTAGTGTAATTCTCTTTTTTTTTTCAAATACTACGATTTATATCATGATACCTTGCAGTGGAATACATTGGCGTTTTTGAAATAACGGTTAACATATTTTTAAAGTAATATATCAATCACAATCAGGTGGCGACGAAATCTAATAGAAACAACTCTAGAATACTAATCTTTAAACAATCTGCTGTTAAAAGCATTAAAAGGTTAATAACCTGCCTCAGATTGCATACTTTTGAGCTCAGGTTTAGGAACTACTTTATATACCTCCTCTTTATTTTATGTAAACGCGTTTTTTAGAGATAAAACCAAACTAATTGATTGATCACTTCCGAAAATTTATTGAGATAGATAACATTATTTATAAATAGCAACAAAACACAAATTAAACTTAAACCTAGCTAAACCTGCAAGTGAATTTCACTCGTTAAAGTACTTACAAGACGATAAAATACAAATGTTTTCTATTTAACATCGTAAATCAATACTATAAGTTGGTCTACAAAAAGACAAAATGCACAATAACAAATGCAATGCAGACTCATTAAATTGTTAATTTAGTTTTCAACATAGCACACGCCCTAAGCGACCACCAAGAAAACACCACTCTTACTCACTACTCAAAGGCTTAAATATGTTACACTATGTTAGGTATACCCCTCTAAAACGATTAAGTAATTATATAATACGTAGCTTTACCTCACCGGCTTTATTCTAGTCTGACATTAAACAAAGCCAGCAAAATAATTCGATAGTCTTGAATTATAAGTTTCGTTGAGTCAGCACGATAATGAAAACTCTTTCAGTGAGGAAGTTTATTATTAAGTGGTTTAATAAATTAGCTCCTTCGGCAACAATTTTAGCGCCGTTAAATGATTATTTTGATTTTTATCTCAGTGTTCCGTATTTTGTCCAGTAGCAGATGTTGATTTTATTAAATTTATTAAGAAGTATACTTACTTACTTCTTTCAATGCCCGCTTTCCCACCAGCGACAGGATGATATCACGAAATTATCCACGTAATTCTTCACCAAAACAGTTTCGATATAAAAATCTTAACTTCAACTGATGTGTGCACCTACTCAAACTCAACACAATCTTTTCACATAACAGCCCAGCCCCACACATATTAGTTTTTGATAATAATGAGATGTTCAAAAGTATTAATTTCAAAAATTAACCTACACCTGTTGGGCTTATTTGGTATATACATGAACCACATGATAATAAAACAAAACACTACTGTAAATAAAGTCCCACAAACCCTAGTGCATACTGGCTGGCGAGCCTTCATGAAAGTGGACAGTATCATAAATATGTAAATTCGGTTTACTTTTGTCCTTTCATCAACGAATGTTTGTGATTTTTATTAATTTCAACACCAATGGCCGTTTATATAATCTGATGTATTTATCTAGTGTTTAACGATACTTAACATTATTTTATCTCTCATTCGTTTCAAATTGAGGTATCTGTTCAAAAGATATTGTTCGTAAAAACGAAAGGTAACTGCATTGCTCAATTTATTTAGATATTATTAACTTTCTATTATTTGTTCAGAAAATGAATAGATAATTTGACTACCTACGGTTTAAGATTGTAATAAGACCCGTTAATAGTAATTAAATTCAAGGATTTAAAGGCCTGAGAATAAAAATCAATATTATAAATCTTCATCTTTTAATTTTATTTTGTATAAATAACGCCATATTACCGACACTATGATCACTTGTTTTCGCTATTTACAATACTCATATACTACAGCAGTCTTTAAATTTTATTACGAAATCTATACACAGGATAACGAGTAGGCAGTAATAGTACAATTACATAGTTTTGGTATAGCACTTACATTCTAATAATTACAATATTTACAGCGCACTAAAATAACATTTATTTACATATTTTTGACTGGAAGCGGGGCGAGGGCCCTTCTAGACTAGGTAAGCTTGCACGGCGTTGCCTGTGTCTACGAGAGGCGGCGGCGGCGGCCACTGGCGCAGATCGCGCCGCCGGCCGGGAGCCATGCCTTGCTCCAGCGAAGAATAGTCTGAGTCTATAGAGGAGTAGATATGGTCGGATATCGGTCTGCCATCCGGCCCGTACACCATCGCCTGCGTCTGCCGTACAGCTGACGGGGACTGTCGCACCTCACTACTGTACTCCGGAGGCGCACTGGCATTCTGCCCGACACCTATCACAGGTGATTTATTCGGAAATTGTATCGTACGATTTCCGCTGTTAGGCACCGACGAATCCAACGTATAAGTATTTATATTCTTCCTATAGTTGTGACTTCGTCGCTTATGATTCGGCTGTGACGAATCCGGCATCATATACCTGAGGCGCTCCCAAAATCTTTTTTGTCCCCACCTTAGCCGCGATCCCGTCTTGAGATAAGGCCGTAAATCGGGGTCGCATATTGCGTCTGCCACCACAGTACACTCTTCTATTAGCACCAACTTATAAATGCACCCCTTTAGAGCATCGTGCAACCCTTGTCGAAATTCGTAACGGGACCATTCAGTTTGCATGAAGTTTCTAGTGAGCACAATTATTATTCGTTTAGATGCCTCCGCGGCTTCAACAACCGGCGGCGCGCATTGCATATACTGCGCACCGTGGTGTGGAATATCACGATAATGCAAGCAGAGATGGTAAGATGGATTTCCGTTCTCCAACTCGGCCGCTAATGATTGCACTACAAATTCTTCATCTTTTGGGCTATAACATACATATGCGTCATACAATTTCTCACTTTCTTCGAAAGCTCCTGCGAACGAAAACACTCTAATGCCGCAGTTAGTGTATAGCCACACTCTGAGCGAGTCTCTAAAAAGGAATAGTATGACAAGAGCCAGTAAAATTAACATAAAACCGGTGAGCGTCGAAACCATCATGGGAACGTAGTTCGACACCAGCATGCTACCAATGACTGAATTATCGGCATAATAATCGCTGCAAGCGGTGCCGTTTAAATTGAGCTCTTTTTTCTGCGGCGGCTTCGCGTCTCCATTCCAACACCACACGTCGGTTATGTCGATGATTTTTTGCGCATTTTCAGCCAAGTATGCAGTTAACTCTTGCAAATAGCGGCATTTGCACGACCATAAATTATTGCCGAGTGACAATGCTTTCAAGTTGGGATTATTATTGAAGCTCCAGACACCGAAATCTACCAGTCTATTACCGTCGAGGCGTAGAATTTCAAGAGACCTCAACGATAAGAAAGTAATGTTTACGATATGGCTAATAAGATTGTTTTGAAGGAATAGTTCTTTCAAATTACTCAACTGGTGGAATTCATAGCCTTTCAATTCCTTTAGTTTATTATTTCCCAAGTGAAGAATTTGCAAAGCATTCAAGCCGGCAAATGTTCTATTCTGAATATTATCTACATTACTATTGTTAACATAAAGAGACCTCATCTTCTGTCTTCCAATGAAAACGTGGTTCTGCAGTTCCTTTATATTATTCCCATCAAGGAATACTTCTGTGGCATCCATGGGTATTTTATGCGGTATTTCCATTGAAGATTGTCCGGAACAGTCGACTACGTTTGTATTCCACAATGGATCGTGGTAACAAGTGCAATTTTGAGGGCAGGTCATTTCACAGTCGCACGCGTCGTAATCACAGCAATGACAGATTGCAAAACAATGAGTTTCATACTCACATAAAAAGTCTGTTGTCTTAAGGTTTGTTAAGGGCACGTGAGTTCCGCTCCGAGTATTTGTCATTTTACACAAAACGTTTTCCAAGTCCATCACTCGCGGGTATTGCCTCATGGCAGTCATATTATTTACAATCGGTAACCACTCCATAGTACAGTCACACTTAAAAGGGTTTCCACCTATGTAAAACTCAGGCAAGGTTTTATTTTTCGGCACTGTCGATAAACGTAAACTATTTAGTTCTAAATGCACTAGTTCGTTAGCGTACATGTCCACTCGCGTTAAATTTTTCTTCTCGAAAAACGTATTAACATGGATATTATTCAAAAAGTTATTATTTATAAACAACAGTTCTACACTATTCGGTATCGCCATGGCAGAAATTTCCACAATACGATTATGGCTAGCATCCAAAGTCTTTATGCGGATTTCATCTTGCAACTTGTAATAGTTACCTAGGTGTTCGATATAATTGCCATGAATGTCCAACCACTTTAAATTGCTAGGCACAAACGCGTAATCGAACCACACGAGATGATTCTCGGACAGGTTGAGCCACAAGAGACTCGCAAGCGTAGAAAAGACACCGTTAATGTCTGACAAAAAGTTCCCATCAAGTCTTATGGCTTCCAGTTGTGTATTCCGGATGAATGTCCCTCGCTCAATTGACTGGATCTTGTTTTTTGCTATGTTGAGCACTTGTAGGCTTGGTAAGTCCCAAAACATTCCGACGCTCAAGTTTCCAATTCGATTATCGATCAATCGAAGTCCAGTGAGTTGATTAAGATTTTTAAATGATCCGTTTCTGAAATCAGTTATTTGGTTTTCGCCAAGATCAAGCGTTTTCAAAAATGACAATTCCCACAGCGCTTCAGGCACGTCCAACAGTTGATTCGAGCTTAGGTCCAACTCTTTTAAGTCTGAGCAATTCTTGAAAGCTTTACGGTCTATATTTACAAGCAAATTATTGTTAAGAGTTAATTTGCTCAACACAAACAAACCGTTGAACAAATTCTCATCAATAGTATGTAGACGGTTCTCAGCTAAGTTCAATGTATGCAGATTGTAAAGCGGCAAAAAGGCATTATCTTCTATGTAGCCAATAGTGTTGTTTTTCAAATTCAATATTTGCAAAAAGAACAAGTCTTTGAATGTTTTCCCATCAATTCGTGTGAGAGCGTTGTTAGATAAATTCAAAACAATCAGTCGTATCAGTCCCAAAAATGTTCCATCGTCGATATGATTACTGGTAAGCTGGTTGCTTGACAAGTCTAAAACAATCAGCTGTTCTAAACGATGAAATATGCCTCTAGCTAGCTCAAACAACGTATTATCGTTGAGATATATTTCGCGCAGCTCTCTAGCATTAGCGAAAAGGCCCTCTGGCAGAGTATGAAGACGGTTATGTGATATGTTTAGAACTCTCATAGACACAAGACCGCTGAACGCTTCATTTGATATGTCTGTGATATTATTATGTTGCAAATATAAGTACTGTAAGCTCCTTAATTTCAATAGCTCGGAATCTTCGGGCAAACTTTTGATCTCATTGTGGCTTAGATCTAAATGATGCAGGCTAGCACCACATCCTGGCCCGAGTCCGAGTTGCCCAATCGTTCTTATTCTATTGTGCGTCAAATTTAGCGTGTTCAAATTTTCTAAGGAACAGAATACGCCGGAAGGAATGAATTTAATGTTATTTTGAGCAAGATCCAACGAATGTAGTTCCGATAATCCATTAAAAGCGTTCAAAGATAACTCTAAATTCTTGGTAGGACTCCACTCGAAGTTTTTTGAACGAAGCTTCAGCCTTTTAAGTTTTCTCAAGTCTTGAAACGTGCTGTCTGGCACTCGTAGCAGTTTGCAGTTGTTTATTGATAACTCGGTGAGATCTGCCACGGGGCTGAAGTAGTGGCTCCTTAGAGAGCTCTCAAAAAGCAGAAGATGGTTGCACTCGATGGATAAATGCCTGGTGTCCGACGTCACAGTGGCTATGCTGGCACCATCGCCGTCTAAAGTCCGTATCCTACAGAGTACACTGCTCTCCGAGTTTGTTTCGGAGACTTTGGAGCACTTGTCCGAGCCGTAGGGCAGCGCGGCCCACCCGACATGCAGCAACGCGCAAATTACTGCCACTACGGCGTACATTATGAAGCTATATCACAGACTCTTCATTTCACTACGGAACGTCTCATAAACACTCCCCTTGGGTCGATATCACCATTTCCGAAACAAAGTCCGTGATACACTTGAGTGATGAAGAAAAACTCGCTAACATATCACTGCACTGTGGTCCTAAGTGTCCGGCATGTAATTGTCCTCACAAATAGTAATTGGTTACAAGTTTCACTTATGAACTGTGTTTATGGTTTGATATTAGGCTTGTGTGTTGAATATTTAGTGCGTATGTTTCAGAGGCCGGCGCGGAGTGTGGCACAACCTCTTCGCGGCGCGGCTGCGTTGCGACTGACAGGCGGAGAGCTTGACTTGTGGAAGTGGCAGTAGGGACGCGCAAGTTGCCCCCCGCCGCGCGCCTGCCCCGTAAGCTCGCTGTAATATTCAACTCGGACTCGTAATGCCATCTAGCGGTGAGTAGCAGTGCAGCGACTAGCCAAATAGCTTGACTGTTTCAGTTCATACAAGTTCAAGGTAAGCTTGAAGGGCGAGGATAAATATGTCGCTCAAAATAGTTTTTAGTAGTTACATAATAATATTATAATATTTCTCATATAATGTTAATTAATAATTACAAATAAGAAAGTAAAATACAGAAATTTTTAAAACCTTTTTATTATCAACCCAACATGCATGAGTGGCGTAAGGCAGTTTAGTCCTTTGATAAAACGTGTAACTTAAAGTCACATTAAGCCCCACTAAGGTATAGGAGAAAGCGTGGCATAATTTATGAAACCCTCTTATCACAAACATCTTTGTAATGTAAAATTCAACCAAGCTTTGCCAGCCCGGACGAGTTTCAGGGCCCGAGATAGGTAAGATCCTCTCGCGAAGGCTCCTTACATTGGATAACGTTCAAAAATATTTTAACGAATACAGATTGAAGTTTCGAGTTTCGTTTAAATAACGTTACGATATTTCCGCGAGTACCATCCTATACTTGGTTTGGATAGGTATTTAAACTAAATGTAAACAAACTTCAGCTGCCAGATTTGGTACCAAGGATTTTAAACATTTTACTTATCCATACTAATTTTATAAATGCGAAAGTGTGTTTGTGTGTTTGTTTGTTTGTCAGTCTTTCGCGCCGTAACGGAGTGACGGATTGACGTGATTTTTGGCATAGAGATAGTCTATAGGCCCGAGAGTGACATAGGCTACTTTTTATCCCGGAAAAATGCACAATTCTCGAGGGAACAGCGCGCGATAACCAAATACCACGCGGGCGGAGCCCCGGGCAAAAGCAAGTCTATCATATAATACAAACAACAAACTAGACTAGTGTATTTCAATACAGAAATGTAAATGTTTAGATAGTTTAACTGTGGAAATTTTAATATTTACGAGCAAGACACCAATTGATGTTGTTTTATTTACATTTAGTTTAATATGTACCTATCCAAACCTAGTATAGTATAGACAGAAATTGAACAAATTACGCTTCAAAATGAGGTTCGACCCGTTTAAAACTGTTCGTAATTTTTATCACCCGACTGCTAGAAGGAGGGTTATGTTTATGACAGTCGTCTTTGATAATATGCATTAGATGCATATTGAGTTAACTTGTTAGGATACTTAGGACTTATTGAACCATCAGTTGTACATTAATAGCAACTACTGAAATAGTTAAGGCATGAAAGTGGAATAAAAAATAAGCAAACGAACTCACTTTTGCATTTACAATATTAGTAAGTAGTAACTAAGCATAAGCTACTTTCGCAAAATCACGCTTCTAAAGAGCACTTAAAACATAACTCAGCACAAAGCGTACGCAGTCGGCTAGCGCTGTCAGAAGCCGGTGGGGAAAAATGGAAAAGTCTTGTCGACTCTAACGTTTATTTACAACTGAACGCTTATGTATTCACGCCTGCTTTACATAAAGTGAATATTGCATAGACGTCGACTTTAGCACCTCAGAGTATTCTAGAAGTCATAAAAGAAATTCTTATAACTTTTAGTACTTTGAGCGAAACTTTTTTAATAAACATACTGTGTTGAAGAGGTTTTTTATGTATTCCGTAAGTGTTTTATTCATTTAATAGGATGGTTCTGTAGGTTGTAAAATTATTTCCCAGCTAAGATTCAAAATTTAGTAGAGTGCAAGAGAAAAAAATGTAAGATTTCATTTGAATATTGTAATATCAGCTCTACATTCATAAAAACTATTTAAATTTTGAAGATAATTTAGAAAATTTATATAATGATCATGGTTTGCCATCGACAGCAATCATGCCTGATGGTAGCAAAAATTGACCTAGACCTTAGATGAAGCATGATTGCCAAGCACCTAAATATGTATGTATCTCTTCACCGTAGATATGTAGATGGTTATGGTTAGCTTGTACCGTTCAAAGAACACACACTCCTTGATCAAAATTTGTCCATGTATATTGATTTGGTAAAACTTCACAACGAGGCTACTACATTTCATTAGCAGTTCGGAATCTAACCCTTGTATATTTCTAGTCGAATCCTGTCAACTATGTAGATCGTCAGTCTTGTTTTCACATTCTCAAATAAAATAGTAAGTAGGTACTATTTGCACAGTTGAGTAGACTTTATTAGGTTGGCCTAAAACACTCTGTAGTTTTACCTATAAAGGCGGATGGAAATAATTTGATTGAAAAGCTGGTGTTCACCCTTAACTCCAGAAGCTTTGGTTATGTTATTGCTGCGGTCTTGTATAGTTCAGAATCTTGGTTTTTAAATAATTAAATATATCTTGCGGAAAAATATGTGTAGCGAAACGCTGCTTTCTCAGTTGACAGAAGACTACTTTTCTTTTTTCTACTCTATATGTCTTGCCATAGAGCAGGACGTGCGCGGAGTTTGGATGGGTGGCGCAATACTTCCCATTTCAATTCAAAATACTTCATCCAACTTTATAGCCTCAAACAGGTACTTTTAGCCAACATTAGTTTCTAAACATTATGAAACTCATCTAAATCAACAAATTACAACAAACGTCCTAACTAAACTAGCAGCCAAGCCAACCACTTACTCTAGAACACTGCGCTCTCGCAATTTAATTATGAAACAAAATAGTGACATTAACGAAACACCGAGGACTAAACACTAACAAGAAGACACGACTTTGCGCCCGTTGGCCACAAATGCGGATGGCATCCACCGCAATATTAGAATTACCAGATTACTGCTGAAGCTGGCTCTTGCACACCAACTTTGATAACACTTACAAACTGTTTATAAAACTTAGTCTTGGATTTATTTTGAGAGTGCAACGGATACCATTAGTTTTGGTTAAGTATACATAAGGATAGGACAAAAACCATATGTGCAAAAGCGAACTTCAGTTTTCAAGGTATACCAAGACTCCACAATATAGTTGGTTACCCGTGTTCATCAAAGCTTATGAATTGTAAACAATTTATTGAATTAGGCGTTATTTTGCGGCGGTCCATATCAATGATGTGAGATTGTTTCAGTTTATTCTTTTGACTCGTCTTTTGACATTATCATAAAGTGATTATCTTCTTAGAAAAGGCCACAATTAAATCCAAAGTATCTACCTACTGTCTTACCCAAACGGGGACCCATTCTCCGAAAACTGCCCGTATCAAAATCTGTAGACAATGAAATGCCGTTTTCATTTTAAAACCCGTGTACTTAGTAAGCGGAATGGTTTTCTCAATACTTTCATTGTTGTCATTTCATGTTGTTGTCACAGCTGAGGATTAAAACAAGTTTACTTGCAATGACCACACGCGTCGTTAAGTCATTAGCAATCATTAGTAAGCATCCGGTATACCCCTTCAGGTAAAAACCTGGAGATTATCGTCTTAACACTTCGCAGACGTTCTTTTGTCTAAATATTACCTATGAGTCAGGCGCCATGCTATTCTTATCTATGGATTTATAATAATTTTGAGTTGTAAAAGTAAAAACCATTATCTCGTAAAAACAAGCTTTTGTTTTCAAAGGCACCTATGTGCGGGATTGGAGAAAGATGTTTTAAAAAGGTGTTTTATTGTGCATTGTTGGTTTTTATGGTTGTTACACAAAGTATTGCGCATGAATTTATCTTGCGGCAAGGTAGAAAGGAGTAAGCCAAACGAGCCCTAGCAACATCTGTTGTGAGTCATCATAGTTACAAAATAAAAATAAGAAAGGACCTAAAGAGTCACTTACTTAGGTGAAGCATGGTATTTTTTTTAAGGTAAAGCCTTGATCGGGGTATGTAGTGTACTACACTAATTTACTTAAGAATCGCCTATCTAAACTTAGCAACCTGGTTTTAAACAAAAAAAGTGTTTTTTAATTTTATAATTTGTGTTTTATACTACATATTTGTTTATCGTTATCCCGTGGGAACTATGCTATTTTCCGGGATAAAAAACTATCCTACTTCGATTCTAGTCTCAAACTGTTTATTAGCTGCTTGTTTTTCTCTCTACCGTTTCTACTTTCGTATTTATAGTATTATTTGGTTACTGTATGGTTGCAGGTCTACCTAAGTATAAGGGATTTTAGACTACTTGGTCTATCTCCAAAATCCCAATTGTTAAACATTTCCTTAAAACTGCATAGCAACCCAGTCGTTCCAATTGCCTCCTTATTCCGACGTCTTAAAGTCGCGTCAATGGCAAAGCGATTGCAATGTGGTACCGTAATGTGTTGACATCATTATATGCCCGCAATAAGAGGCGACAATGCAGATAAGGCCGTGTTTGTAGGCGGGGGTTAGGGGTTGAATTTCATACGTTAGCGCGTTATGGAAAAGGCTTATTTATATTTATAAATTAATATTGGGTTAAATCTATTGAAGATGTGTATTTTAGTTTCATGATAGTGTTTAATCGATTTGTACAAGCAAGCGTTACTTTATGGATTATGAAATATCATGCTCATGGTGACTTTGAAGCAGTTGTAAATACGAGTAGGTATGTAGGTTAAAACGCGATAGTATTTTATATATATGTTGGTGTCGGTTATATTTGCTCTGTGTACTTTTGGCAGTTTATCGACTCACATACAAATCAAGTAGAATAGATAAAACTAAGCATTTTTTGATAGTTTATGCTTATCTACTAGCAGTTGCACCAGTTAAATTAAAACAAAAAACTGCTAAATTGTATCTTTCTGGAAGTGCTAGCAAACTCAAGGAAAAGCATGTATGAAAGCTTTTTGTGGCCTATATTTGCAACATACATTTTTCAAATAGGTTTTTAAAGACTAAAAAAACCTTCCAATTGCGTACCGGACTTGCGTATTGAGAGTTCCGTACATTATAAGTTTATTTCTGTTCTATGAATATCCAACGTTAGTAGAGCCCTACTCCTAAGAAAAATGTACGCAGTGTGATAAAACCAGCCAGGCTAAGTATAGATTTTTTTAATGTTATGGCGGCGCCTATGAAGCCACAGGCAAACACAATGAACAAATATGGGTAAGCAAACAAATAGAAACTTTATACGCGGTATTAAATAATAAAACAAAGTCCGACTCCATGTTCGTTTTCAATAAGAGCCGAGACGCGTTCCCATTCCCTCCCGGCATCCTTCGGGAGTTTCCGGTTCCGCTCGGCACAATATACAGACTGCTTAGAATACATTCATACAACTAATACGACGAGTTGTTAGCAGATATTAATGTTTTGTTGGAAGTACCTACTAGTATTGGGTAACGAAAAGTTGGCCTCTAGACAAGATGAGGGTAAAATTACACGGTTTGTGTAATGTAACCCTGCTTATGACTGATATAATTAAAAAAAAAATGTGGGTAGTTTTTCGCCGACAATTCCCGCACGGAGTAGCCAAGCCGCAAGAGCTTTAGCACGTAGTTTTTTTCAAGCACCCCTATGCAATACCTATCAAGTATAATTTGACTGTAGTCAAATTTGCTGATCAGAAAAGGATAATTAGCAGAGAGCAGAATCTTCATCGCAGTCTTTGACCTATTATAGTGATTTCTCGCTTTTTGCCTCTACCTAAATGATGCCGATATTATTAGACTTTAAATTAGATAGTCGTAAGTTTATCACGTTATTTAGAGCGTTCTTTTTCCGCTAAGAAATAGATATTTGACTGTAAAAAATGTAGTTTAAAAACGGAAAATAAAAATAAAAACATCTATTTCTTTTATAGAGACATTAATGGAAGACCTTGTTAACATTACAATAGAAGAGTTTCAACATGAAAGTAAAGAAAAAACTGAAATGAAATTAGGCATTTTTATCCATTCATTGTTCATTGCATAATGTCCATTTCACATTTTCAACAGCTCGAAATTTAATTAGAAGAGAAAGTTTTTTAACCTATTGTTTACCTCTACTTTTAATCTTCTTTAAAAAATATATATACAATTTAGTACCTTGTCACTTTAACCACTGTGACAGTTCATATATTTTATGGCAGTTCAAATATGAAAAAAATATACAAGGTACTAAAGGGTATACATATTTTTGCCCTGGACGGTATCTATGCATGTGTATCGCGGGTCGATAAGTGAGAAGTCACTATGACAGGTCAAAAAATACCATGAAAATTCCGCTCTCTGTTAATTAGGAATGACCTTTCATGAATTTTATCCACGCATCGCGTAATTAGTACAGACCAAGCCAGAACACGTAAGTGTAATGGATATTTTGACCTTGGTTAAAAGTAGGAAATTCGTTCTTCGTAACGTCGAGTTATTATCATCATCATCACTCATCTCAGCCTATATACGTCCCACTGCTGGGCACAGGCCTCCTCTCGGAATGCGAGGGCTTGGGCCATAGTTCCCACGCGGGCCCAGTGCGGATTGGGAACTTCACACGCACCATTGAATTGCTTCGCAGGTTTGTGCAGGTTTCCTCACGATGTTTTCCTTCACCGCAAAGCTCGTGGTAAATTGCGCACATGAATTTTGAAAAACTCAGAGGTGCGAGCCGGGATTTGAACCCACGACCCTCAGCTTGAGAGGCGATAGGTCAAACCACCGAGTTATTATGTTCACATTTAATTTAATTTAGACTAAGTCAACAGTTGAAACATTGAAAGGCTGGCATAATTTCAGAATTTTTACCTAATTTACAAATAAAAAATGTATCACAAACTATTACATACGAAAATAAAAGTTCTTAGGGTCCATTCAACCCTTTAAAAGAAAGTTTAGAGTTACGGACAATGCGGCCTATAAATGGGCTACCTCTCACCCGAAGCATATAACTTTGTTCCATCGAGGGGAAAACAAACATGCCACGGTAAAACCACGAGGCCGATTCAAAGCCTAGGGACTTGTGCTTCAATATTACATGAAATTTCACTCACAAATATTCAGCAACTTGTTTCTGTAGACGAAAATCAGTGGTAGTACGGGATCTAATTGAAAGTTCACCTACGTCATCGGGTATCCATGATGGGGACAATCATGTGCCATTAACTACCACAAAGTTACGCATAAAAGCCTGACTTAGTTTCATTTGCTGTGTTGATAAGGGGAAAGTTAGCCATCTGGGGTTATTTTGGTCAAAATTACTCATACTTCATAGAATACCCAAACGAAAATGGTACCAGCAAATAACATCTGGGTTAATATAGTAAAAAAAAGTTTGCCGCTTATAACTGGTCAGAAACGTCGGCAGCATCGTAAGAGGTAGTTTTACACACAAACACAAACATCACGCCTACCTATTGCCTATGTTTTACATACCCATTATTTATGACATGTAGGTAAAATAAAAATAAATAAATAAATAACCTAATCTAACCTACGACACTACCTACCTACAGTACAGTACCTACTCTATGAGGTAATGTTAATATTTAAAAAAACGCGCATTTTTTACGTAGCATAGGGACGTTTAAGTACCTATGCCTAACTGTCCCGACGTGGTACTTGATGACGTTGATAAACTTGCAATCAGATTCCGTACTACGAATATTCCTTTGTGGAATACAAAGCTAAGTACATACTTACCTACAATATGCAGTCCATTTTATTTCGATGAATACAAATGCAATTCCGTTTTACAAATTTGTACTTAATGCCAAATACCACCTGCTCTCATTATAGCGCAGTTTATACTATGCTACAAATTTCCTGCAACCAGCAATACATTAGGGCATTTCAGACCTCATTAACTCGTTGGCCCCTAAATGAATGTGAGTGAGTTTAGGTATACGTAATGTACCTTAAGGAGTGTCCAGACATTCAACATGAAATGTTATAGTACATATTGACATAGCATGTTTTAATAATACTTATGGGTAAGGTTTTACAGCAAAAGTCGGATAGTGTGTACGTGTTACATAACAAAACTGACAAGAAAAAAAAAGTGGATAATTAAAACGCCAAAATGAAACAGAAAGATAAAAAACACAGTCAAAATAATACTGCTTACATTTCCGATACACAAATGCGTTGCGGCGCGTAAACTTGGACACCTAGATATATAGAATTGGCTAATAAATTTAGGAAAGCAAAACGCTTGATTTCTTTTCCGCTTTTATTTTGTTATACCGTGCGAGATGCTAATTCACTCCACTGGCACACGTTCCGATATCTGAATACAAATTTTACTAAAGTAAATAAGTGTCCATTGGTTACAGTTTACGATAATGTATACGCTTTCCTGTAACCCAAAATTGGAGCACGTAGGTAAAGAAAAGTGTTCCGAATTTCGTTATTGAAAAAACATTTTCGTAAATACGCACGCCGGTGGTCGGGAATTTATTGTATTTGATGATACAAATGATGATATGGAAATTCCATTATCAACTTAATTTCCTGTATTGGTAAATAATACTGTGACAAGAGAAAACGGAAAGGCTTCGTTATTGAATAACCAATGACGTTTGAAGTGACTGAGTACATACCTACCTAGTTTATTAAGATAAAATGTTGGGTAGTAGGTACTTAGTATCTTTTTAATTTCTAATTAGCATTGTAAACTTTAGAAGAGAAATTCTACCTCGCACTATTACTATCTACCAATTCAACAATTCTAGCTTTGTTTTGTAAACGACTCAGCACTTCCGAGTGATTTGTGTTGAAAACGAAAAAATCCTCCTCTTTGCAGATTATTCTGCTCATGAATATCCTGCCCAAGATAAATATGAGAGCTGTAACAATGCAAATTGACAAATTTCTGCTCGATACCTTCTAAGGGGGGATACAAAAAAATGATTCAATTAATCAAATAGTCACGGCGTGACTCTGGAGATCTCCGCGATGCGAATTGACGATATTATTAGTCTTCCCTTGTAACGAGTCATCGAAGGGCGTATTTCAATTTCGTCTAATGCAAATTTAATACGCTCCCTACGGCCCCTGAAGGGTTCCAAATCGAGTTTCTTTGTTTTCCTGTTCACGTTCCGCCCTTCCTTAGGGCCGAAGAAAAAACCTCGAATGTGATTGTACCAGAGTCACAACCTTAATTACTACTCCTTGGGGTTGTCGTGCTAAACTGTATGCTATTTATCTTGATTAATTAAAGTTTCTCAATAGGGGGCTTGTTGTTTTCCTTAATAAGTTTTCAGCAATTCAAATTTATCGTTCTATTCGTAAAAACCGGCCAAGAGCGTGTCGGACACGCCCAAAATAGGGTTCCGTAGCCATTACGAAAAAATTAAGTACTATTTTTCTAAGGATTTCGTATTTTATACGGAATCTTCCAAGTTTAGGTATATTTTATACCTTACGCTGCTATTTACTCATAAACTACTAATAATTCTCAAGCAAACTTAACCGTTATAGTTTTCCTTGAAAGTTTGATATACTGACTACCATCCTGATTTTTTTCAAATTTTTCCACCCACCGGTTTAGATTTTAGAGGGGGGGGGACGGTCGATTTTAATGAAAATTTTCACTTTAAAGTTGAATATTTCCCAAACGCTTTACTGAATCGAAAAATTATGTTAGCAAACCCCTAATGGTTTTAAAATACCTATCCAACGATACCCCACACTAGGGTTGGATGAGAAAAAAAAATCACCGCCACTTTACGTCTATGGGAGGTACCCTAAAAAAAATTGTTTTTGAATTTTTAATTATACTATTTTGTCGGCATAGTTTACCTATATATCCGTGCAAAATTACAGCTTTCTAGCATTGACAGTCTCTGAGCAAAGCCGCGGACGGACAGACAGACAGACAGACAGACAGACGGACAGACAGACAGACAGACAGACAGACAGACAGACAGACAGACAGACAGACAGACATGGCGAAACTATAAGGGTTCCGTTTTTGCCATTTTGGCTCCGGAACCCTAAAAATGGAAACTTGTTGCAGCAAAATGTTTATTTTTTTCTGCGTCTGGCAAAGTGAGCATAAGCTTAAGTTTAAGTTTAAGTTTATTAAGGCGTTTAAGTTTATTAAAAGGAACTAATTGATAAAATAGCATATTTTTGTAGAATACTCTACCGCTTACACAATAGTGTAAATGTAAGTCATTTGAACCTTTAATTAATGGTAGCCTTAGTTATATATGGGAGGTGCTTCTGATCACGAGTGTCGTTTATTTAATGTGCTGAAGCCTCCAATCCTTCCCCGACGGCCTTGACCGAACCGCGTGACCTCCAGACGTAACCACCATCTATATTTCATAGAATCACCGCAGTTTCGTCTTCATCTACCCGCGTGCTATATGTTCGGTTAGCTATGTTCGTTGTAGTTTGACGTTACCTTTGTGCCAAAGGTACTGTTTCAATATTTAATCTTGGACCGTTCTCCTGAGCGCATTGATTCGGTACTCTATTCCTTTTTGTTGTATATCATTGTTGAATATAACATTATTTCGAATAGCGGCGTCCCAAATTAAGCCTATACCAATAATGTTAATAGTATCTTTAACAATTTGTTTAATAAGAATTACGAGTTCTCGTGTCATAATGTCCGAATCATCGTTTGGATTATAGACTATCGTAGTTACTTTTAGCGTTACTTCTTTGGCCGACAACATATCTACATTAACTCCTAACTCGTCGGCAAAAAAATAATGCGAATTGCTATGGTTTTGAAACTAATTTCATACAGCGTGCTCTTTTAAGGGAATGTGTCGCCAATTAACTATTGTTATTAAATTTTCCAATACATACCAGTATAAGTAAAATTTTTAACTTTTAAAAAGCTTAACCTAAGAATCTGTCCAAACGTGTCAACATACAAACCACAGAATGACATACTAAAGTACCAAGGCATTAGTCTAACATACTTGGAATCACAATCGTCCACTGCTTTCTATCTCATGGTATAAAGACGAGGGCAGAACGAGACGGTGAATGCGCGAATGTCAGCGTGTAACAATACGGCCTCAGCTTCAAACACTCTTTCGCTTCAAACGCTTTCAGTCAGCAGTTGTTGTCACTGGCTGATAACATTTTCCAAATTATATGTTAGCTCACGTCACGCAAATTTCATGCAGTAGCTACTTCGGGCGTGGCACGTCTATCAAGCTATCGATGTCACGTTCACAGCACGTGCTCTAATCACGTCCGCCATGTCACGCAACTTGTAATTGTGTCGGCTTAATTTGTCCATAACAAGTTAAGCAGGTCATTGACGTTGTAGCGTTTTATGGAAATGGTTTTGAAGCACTCGCTCACGTATGAAATGTAACGAAATATCGTTGAAGTTATCAAATTTCTGCGTTACTTACCCGACAGATGCTCAGTCCCTCGCAAAGTTTACGGAGGAGCAATGACACAAATTTGATTGATTGAAGCGTTACTTTGTTTAAGTTCATATCAATGAACTACAATGACTATCTATCCAAATATAGGTATTTGACAGCAAACTCAAAAATTACTCCGTGCGTTACAATTTCCTATCTACTCAGGCAAAAATATTTTCGAAAATATGGGATATAAAAGCTTTTAATTGTGAAGTTTTTCTTGGTTTTTCCTTATCGCTTCTGCTATAATACTAACGTTAAATTCATAACATTGGTCATTGCTTACCAACGGGCGATATGATGTCTGTTTATTACCAATCCATACTAATATTATAAATGCGAAAGTGTGAGTGTTTGTGTGTTTGTCCGTCTTTCACGCCGTAACGGAGCGACGGATCGACGTGATTTTTGTCATAGAGATAGTTTATGGGCCCGAGAGTGACATAGGCTACTTTTTATCCCGGAAAAATGCACAGTTCCCCAAGGAACAGCGCGCGATAACAGAATACCACGCGGGCGGAGCCACGGGCAAAAGCTAGTACGCTATTAATTTTAAGCAGCGTAAATCGTACCTTACTATAATAAAAGTTTGTTATTTGTAAACTTATACTTACAATGAAATTCCGCCAGTTCCGCCACCCTTCGAAGTTTCCTTAAGGAACAGCCTTCGCTTTACCCTAATTATAATTCGTATAATGAGACTTGTAATGAAGTATTTAAGACCATTTTCCTTAATAAACACGACTGCCTATTGATGTTAATCCCTCGATGTCGTGCTAATGATCTTTTATATTTTTATCCCCACGGAACGCCGTTGAAAGACAGTTTTGAGTGACGAACGCTGCTGTAGGTAAGGTGAAGGGCCCTGGTTAATGACGCATTCCGGACATAATTCCTGTGGAGGGGACATACTAGGTAAATTTACTTGGTATTTCAACAAATTAAGGTAACAAATACTAGCATGACTTGTATTCTATTAACTTAAAAAAACGATAAGTTATTAGCAGATTAATGTAATCATAGAGCATCTTTAATTTTGTTTTATTTCCGTGTCCGTCGACAATGTCAATCATCATCATCATCCCAGCCTATATACGTCCAACTGCTGGCCACAGGCCTCATAATGAGAGGGCTTGGGCCATAGTCTTTAGCATAGTTATAGCCGTAGTGGCCTAGTGGTTTGACCTATCGTCTCTCAAGCAAAGAATCGTGGGTTCGAACCCCGGCTCGCACCTCTGAGTTTTTCGAAATTCATGTGCGGAATTACATTTGAAATTTGCCACGAGCTTTGCGGTGAAGGAAAACATGGAAAAAAAACTGCTATAGAACATTGGGAGTTACATGTACATAGTCAAATTAATTAGGTAAGTACGATCACCTGCACAAATATCTGCCACAGCAGCGGAGCGTGCAAAAATATCTAATACGCGTCGAATATTATATAATGGGGATATTTGGAAATAATTCCGATCCGCACTAGCGATCCCTTCAAATAGTGAACCTACTGTGTTAAAAATAAAATTGTGTTAAATACTTGTAATGTATAGTACATAGATGTCATTTATAAATATTGTGAATCTGTTTTTAAAAAAAAAAAATACCTCGTTGAGTTTCTTGCCGGATTCTTCTCAACAGAGGTTTTTTTCCGAACCGGTGGTAGATTAAAAAAATGACGTGTAAAAGTGCCCATTGCGGCCTATTTGCTGAATAAATGATTTGACTTTGACTTTGACTTTGAATGAATTGCGTCGTATCCGATATTTATGCATATACTATACAAAAGTAGTGCTTTTCCATTTTCATGGCAGTTCTTACTTGAATTTGTAAGTGAAAATAGTCGTTGAAGTTTTAAGTATATATTGATATCTACCGCTCAAGGCTCTATAAGGGTTATAAATAACTGACATTGAACCTTACAGTGACGAAAGTATTTTAGTTTTTCTCGGTCAACTATACGACATAATTTATTCATTTTCATTTTTTTTTCATAGGTCCTACTGAAGTACACCAACATTTATGGCAAGTAAGGCTCCAACTTATGCTTTTCTATATTCATTTTTGTTTTCTTTTCCTTTAATGTATTTTCCTGTATATCTCATTTTCCAAGCCAATATTAAAAACACAAGTACTAAAGTATGTATCAAGTAAAAACTCCACTTCCAGCCAGCCCTATCGGTTCCCGCTTAGATGTCATCTTCGACAAAACGCGCCGATATGGCACTGGCTTTCCTGTTGCATGATTAATGCCTTCCGCTTGAGTTATCATTCATAATGCAGGGAAACTCGGAGGATTAGCGATACGTTGGCGTATGGGTTAGAGGATTTAGGAAGTGGAATACAACATAATGTCTCTTAATACGATATCTATTATAGATTAGGTAGGTATATTGTTATTGTGTGAGGTAGGTAATCATTGATCCCATCATTAATAACCTAACCAACAAAAAGTTGGAAAACCCCCGACTTTGTTACTTTAAAGTTCAATATCTCAAAAACGGCTGAACCGATTTTGATGAAACATGTCTAAGAACCAACGCTAGAAAACCTGCTATCGAATAAAAAAAAACCGCATTCAAATCGGTCCACCGTTTAAGAGCTACGGTACCACAGACAGACACACAGACACACATAGTGGTCAAACTTATAACACCCCTCTTTTTGCGTCGGGGGTTAAAAAAAGATGTCGCGGAGTTTTGGGTTTATTTATTTACAATTACTCCTAAGACAAGCCGTAGTGGTCCTAGTGGTTCGACCTATCGCCTCAGAAGCAGAGGGTCGTGGGTTCAACCCCAACTCGCACCTCTGATTTTTTCAAAATTCATGTGCGGAATTACATTTTAAATTTACCACGAGCTTTACGGTGAATGAAAACATCGTAAGGAAACCTGCACAATCTGCGGAGCAATTCAATGGTGTGTGTGAAATTCCCAATCCGCACTGGGCCCGCGTGGGAACTACGGCCCTGGCCCTCTCATTCTGAGAGGAGGCCTGTGCCCAGCAGAGGGACGTATATAGGCTGGAATGATGTTGATGATGACTCCTAAGACAGCTCATCATCATCATGATTCAGCCGTGGCATAGGACGTCCACTTTTGGACATAGACCTTCCCCATAGACCTGCAGTTGCTTCATTTGGAAGCAACTGGAGGCTTTAACCAGGTTATCGGTCCATAGATAGGTAGCTAACAATATCTAATCAAAAAGACATAATTTACTGACATTAATGAGAATAAGACTCCAAAGTCAAACCTTTTTTTTTTCAATGAAAGAAATCGTAAAGCTCTTGAATAAATAAACCTTTTAAATAATTTTCTCATTAAAAGTCGGGTAGTACATAAAGTTCTATAATATTTCGAGTACCTACTCAGACTGCTAAAGTTAATTCTAAATGGGATTAGGATAGAGGGTAGAGCTATATTAAGATTAAAATGCAGGATCAGTTGATGTACGATCTGGACTCCGAAATGAATTTATAAAATCCAGTAAGAAAGTCTAGGCATCAAAGGCACTGAAATTAGACCTCACCTTCAGTAATCTTCTTGAGATTTAACAAAATTTTGGATACTTTACTTAAACAAAATCAAATTGCTCAAAAACTATTTTTTAAATACACAGACACAAACATCACGCCTGTATTCTCAAATGGGGTAGGCAGAGCACACGAAACGTTACCGCTTCGGATCCACTTTTAGCAATTTTAGGTCTTAAGTTTGACGAAAAACGGTACAATGCTAGCCTGTCGCCTACGGTATACCTTAACCTATATCCTCAGTCGCCTCTTATTACATTCATAGAAGAAATGGAGAGGTGTAATTTTCTAACCCGACACCTCACGGGTATGTACGTGCTTCTTTGTTTGTTTGCTTCAAATAAAGCAAACTTGCTTTTGAACTTCTTCCCATCAGATTGGCTAGAGATTTGTTTAGTATAAAAGAGTTTGATTAAATGTGCATTCATTCACTGTTTTCAGCTAACAATATTTAGTTGACTTTGTTAAAGCTATTACAATAAACTTTGCCAGCAAAACTTTTAAAAGTATGGGCAAACTATCTAATCAAGTAATAACATCGCGTCCTGAAATCCAATTTAATAAAAGCGTAACATAATCGGTTTATACCGGCCTTCGGAATTACAGTGCCATTTACGGGATGGGATGGCCTGAGCTCTTTCAGACTAACCCAAGGAATGAATGGGCCAATTTTCTCTTGCAGTAATCGAGCGTTGAATGGTCCGTAAGCCATGAAATAGGATCATTAGTCAAAATTAAAAAAGTTTGCTTGCCCCGATTTTTGCTGATCGTGATAACGGGTGCCAATTCAATAGGTATTCGGGGAGATTTTATTCAGGCGTTTCAGTAGCCTCTATAAATATCAAATTTATTATTGTTTTACAATTAGGTATCTTTATTTCAACTTGCATGTTTTTCCAGATATGTCGGTGACTTTAGTTCTTCGACGAATTTTCGTATTCTGGATTCTATCGCGCAAAGTAACACCAAGCATAAATAGCTCTCTCCATAGCTCGTTGCGTGACTTTGAACCTCTAAAAGGCCAACAGTCAAGGACCACGTCTTAGCGCCATGAGTGAGAGTTGTGGGAAACCGGTGGGTGCAAGTAGCGAGTTGTCGTTCATTGTGACGTTCTAAGGGAGGCCTTTGTTCAGCAGTGGACGTCTTCCGGCTGATGATGATGAATATATTTATTTAACACTGTTATAAATTACAGTCGAGGAAAGTAAAGCTCGTGCTAGGAAAGTAAAACTATAACTAAGTATTAAGCACTTATGATACCAAAAAAAAAATCAAGGCCGCAGTGGGCACTTTTACACGTAATTTTTTAAACTACCAGCACTTCTGGAAAGACCATCATTGCCAAGAAGAATGCGCCGCTAGAAACTTGGCAGAAGGTCATGTAATTGAAAAGAATGCAAATGATCATTATTCTATCCTTGCTAATTATTACATATTTGCTGTGACTTATTTTTCAAATGTTTTTCAATAAAAAAACATGTCAAATGTCAAGATCGCTTACTTTGTTTGTAATGTAAAAAAAAAAGTAGTTATTAGTAGTAGTTATTCCAAACTTGATTCTAACCATTTTACAAACTTCGCCAATTCGTGTGAGCACGACTGTGTTTATGCCAAAACAACCGTAATTTTTTGTCTTGTTTCAGATTAATCACTTTTTCGTCAAACCTGAACTAACTTCTTAGTAATCTTCGATTTTTTTTTAATTAAGTAGAATTTCGGATTGCTGGAAGGTATTTCAATGGGTTGGCTGACCATATTTTCCAGTGGTGCAAGTGGTAGGAAACGTCTGTCATCGAAAGCAACAGGAAGTGCGGGATAAAATAAAAAAAAAAACATTTTCATTTTTATAAAATCTTAGCAAGCAATAAAAACAAATTATTTTTTTAATGTGGTGGTAAAATTACCTCATGTAAATTTAAAGAAACGTGATTTACAACTTAAATTATTGATTATGTGTATTCGAGTAGGTAGGTACGATAAAACTGTTTTAAACGGTATATACCCGATTACAATATCGCTCTGTGTTCTGCTTAATAAATAAATTCATATTATTTAGATAGCAACCCAAGTACCTATCTATAGTTATATGTACAAAAAGGAAAAGTGGAGTCAGCGAAAAATTATTGTACAACTTTTTATCCCTACTTCTTTTGTGATAACCATAACCCATTTTCAATTTCTAGACGATTGTCGACAAAGCAGATGGCATACTGAATATTATTCTGTTGTGGCAATTAACTGTATTTGCGAGCTTGAGCATGTGCTTTATTAATAAGTAAATATGATTTTCATGAAAAAGTCATCTTTTTCTAGTTATAAAATATTGGAAAATGTCATAAAGGTAATTTATCTCCAGCTAACTGTTTTGCTCGTAACTCATTAGTTCTTTATAGCTTTTAAAACATTCAGTCAATGTCAAATAAAAAGTAAATAATCGCCGTTATTAAAATAATCGTAGTTGTCTAGACTTTTGATGATAGTTTCGGTAATTAGTGCGTAAATATGAGGTTTTATTATTTGTTATATATACTGACAAATGGTAATTTCAATACATGCGTGCGTTTCACTCGCGCCGAAACCGACACCAGAGGACCTAGGTACTCCGAAATTCGAAAATCGAAGTTCGTATCGTACCGTACTCTCACTCTCGTATTAAAATCTCGTTTTTTTTGTTGTATTTGTGTGTCTTTGAGAATGTGAATAAATGTCTTTCTTTCTTTCTTTCTTTAAAAAGTATAAGCGTCAGAGGGAAGGAATAACACGAACTTCGATTTTCGAAGCTGTGGTAGGTTCGTGGCTTCACATTCGCGCTTCATGACGTACTTACCATACCATGGATGATATACCTACACACGGATTTTATTCACGTTTTCAACGGACGCAACCAAAACCAAAAACAAGGATTATAAACCAAAATTCTCTTGTAAATTTATCAAAAGTTTCCTGACCCAACAAAAAGTTTCATCTGAAGAAAAAATAAGATTAGTGACTTTAAGTCGTCAAAACTTTGCCAGTCTATAGGAAAGATAATCTTTGTTCCTTGTTCTGTATGTGACTTGCTTTTTGCTTCGCTACAAAGAACAGGGATGATGACTGGGTTAAAAATATATTATTCTATTTAGTCCGACAGTTAGATTATGGAAAAATATGGGATACGTATTTTTTGGTTTATCTATTTATCAAAAATCGACAAAGGTATAGATCATCAAACTTCCGGAGTGGGGGCTTGTGACGTCACTATAGGGTAAAAATCGTACCATATAGTGACGTCACTCGAAACTTCTAAGCACTGCATCCTCGTCATTTTTTGTTTGTCAAACAAAAGAAAAAATATGTGCACAATATTTTTAATTTATCCATCTGATGGACTAAAAAGTTTTTCTTAGTCATCTAGCCTATTTAGGGAACTTTAGATGTCTATATTTTACGCAAAGAGTTCACGCGTGAATTGTGACCAAAATTCACAACCGCTTTTCATGAAACCTACCTTCTGTTTTTTTTTTCAATCTATTATACATATGTAAATAAAAAACACGAGAAGCACAAGAAGTAACATCACCCTATTCTGTTACCTAACAAAATCCTGAAAACAAATGAATACTCACCTATACAAAGGTAAACATTTTGAAATCGGTTCTAATAATTCTCAAGTTCGTGACCTCATACAAATAACAAAAGGCAATCGGGCGGCGTATATCGAGGCAAGAGCAAAACGAGTTGCCCCAATTAAAATTGACACAGCAGCTCCCAGCACAGTGTGTCGGCGCATCGGTCGCACGCGATCTCGCCCGTCGAATGTATACCCTTGTTTATACCATAGTGTGAGAAATATCATACAAGTAACAATGCATTGCGTGGTACCCGGCCTAACGACACATGAGTGATCGATCAGTTGCCGCAATGTAATACAACTCGCACGATATATCCCACACCGTGTGAACAGAACTTTAAGCGACACCATTAATTTTGTTCCGTCGGATGTTGCTCTTATTGTTTAATGTTTTCGTGAATTTAAATTGGACTGTTAAAAATCTTGGCATTCGGGACTGCTAGTTTTAGGATCGCGCGAGATTGAAGAGTCTACTCTCAAATTTATTGCTCGTGAGTGTTAATTTATATCCGCTATCCTGATATCTTGACGGCGTTTTAGTGTTCCAAATTGCTGATCTATACTATCGCGATTAGCATAAAAGTAATATTTACATACTTATAGAATAATAAATAAAAACTTGTTTTGTCCCGTGTATTTATTTATAACATTTGTAAATATGTATAAATATAAAACTCCTACTTATTTTTACACGCAATGTTTTTTGGCTTAATGGTGGCAGCAGCTTTCGAAATAATATTTAATTTTAAAAGGGGTAGATAATTTCTGAACAGCGACAAGGTGTAGGGTGCGTAATTAAAAGAGACGCGTCGGGCGACAGTCGTGAGGTGCAGGGTCTTATCGGCTGGGTTTTAATTTGAGGCTGGCATGAGACACGCGAGGTGGTCACGCGAACGCATCGACCGCCGCCAGAAACGACACCACCTTAACTTTTAATATTCCTTTTTCATACGTTATCACTGGCCAGTGACAATTCAAACGCAAACTTTGTTTTTGAAGCTTGCTCTTACGGTCCGATGGGCAAGCCTATAGTTTTGAAAGTGGGGAGCGAGCTCTATTTGTTTTTTATAGGGACAAAGCAAACTTAGGAAATAAGATTTCACGTAACAGTTTTTTAGGACGAAGTTTTGGTTGCATGACAAATTGTAAATAATTAGTTCATTCAGCCGCGTCTCCCAGGACGACGTCGCCGCCATTGTTTGTTCAGATTCGAGAAGCGGGTGAAAAACTGACGTCTTCCTTAATCCATTCATCGCCCCCCGCACTTCATTTTCGTTAAGAAACTATTTAACTTTAATTAGTCTTTGTTTTCGGCCAAAGTTTGGATTAGCGTTACACTCTAGTTCAGTTATCCTTATTTATTTACTAATAACGCTCATTAAGTCTACTTCAAAGTTAATCTGTGTTCAGTGTTACTGCCATAAACTTAGCGGGGATAATTTATTGGTTCATTGGAAGTTTCCGAATTCTAAGTCCGTCATTAATTGGAGATTCGCCGCAAGTACTCGAGACACACTAAGTTTCACAATATTTGAGCCGATTATTTGTCGCTTCATTGATTTACAATTATCTTAATAATGGCAACCATGTTGTGGCCGGGTGTCTTAACTATCCCTCTATTAGTTTCAAACTCCATATAACTAATGTAATGTATCAGATGGATTGAATTATATTACTTACGCATATTCTGCTTCAGAATGGCATCTGCGTATTTGGCCTATTATTTCGATATCATTATGTCCCGCTAATGGATATTCGTAATTTCATGAATAAACTGAAAATAATTCACTTTAATACACAGTTTTGAGTGTAATTGAGAATTTATGTGAAAATTAAAGACGATTTCACTGTATAAATGTAAATAATTTATTTCGGAGTTATTTTGAATTTCAAGAAATGAAAACCGCACCAAGCGAAAACCGGAAAATCCGCAGGCAAAAAATTTGTTTGGATTCTTTTAGTAGATTATCCGTGCAAAACAAATACATAGATGTATTATTTTTGATCTATTTATTTTAATGATGAGAAAAAAAAACATTGACAGATAAAAGGAAAAACAAGGAAGTGATCCGACCTGGTTAACATTTTCTTATTAACGTACAGATTATGGACCCTGAGGTTCGATCAAGTCTTTATTGAATTATAAATTGCCGCGATCATCAACAGTGAACCCCATCACACTGCATCCTCGTATAATATTTACTTAGAGACCAAAACTCAATCAAGGCCGGTATAGTTTACGAGTGGCGAGTTGTACCTAGCCGATTGTTTACTAATACTGAGTCGGCAACGTCTAGAGGGCGGGGTTATTAGTTTACAAGTGTATCAACGCACCCCTTTGTTTATTATTGACTCGATACTCGTGGGACGATATTACTTTCCAACTCTTTCGGAAGTTTGCTTTCATTGTTGACGGCTGTTTCCCGATTATTGGAATAGCCCGCTTCTTTATACTTCCGTGCAGTTATTTGCCTAATCGATAACTTGTCAACAGATTTTTTTTCTATAGGAATTTTCATTGTGAAACGCGCGCTCCTCGAGGTTGAAAGTGTCACTTTGATTTAAACTTTACTTTGCGACCACGATGATTTAGTTAATAGTGGATTTACCACTTCAGATGCTGAGCTAGTCAGATCAAAATGAACCTATAAAATTACTACTTTATTATAACTGGCTGTACCTTCAAGTTCGTCTACGTGCACTTCTCGGGCTTCTTCTTCTTATCAGTGCATATTATTATTCAAATATTTCGTGATTCTTTTATTGTTATTGTTTTGTAATTGTACCCCAACATACGAACACAAAGACATATAAACAAAGGAAGGCAGTTTACTTCTTTGTAATTCATTTTACTAGTAAATTTTAAACTAATAATAATAATAATAATAATAATATCATGGGACACTTGACACCAATTGACCTAGTCCCAAACTAAGCAAAGCTTGTACTATGGATACTAAGCAACGGATAAACATACTTATATAGATAAATAAATACTTAAATACATATTAAACATCCAAGACCCGAGAACAAACATTCGTATTATTCATACAAATATCTGCCTCGGCCGGGATTCGAACCCGGGACCTCAAGCTTCGTAGTCAGGTTCTCTAACCACTTAGCCATTCGGTCGTCAACCGTCGGTTCGGTATTCGGTAAATAATTATTACTGGTGAAATAGATGTGGTACTTTTTTATTTTACTATTATTTTTGATTATTTGGTATTGTTTTCATGTTTTGAAATTTACCGCGCATTGTCATCAAATGTCATTTTTTTGCTATAAATTTTCATCGATTAATAAATAATTTTTAGAACTTGTTTTTATTTCTTACTGTAAATTTTACTCATAGTCAAAATAAATACTAATCCTCCAATGTACCATAAAAATGTCGAATGCTTTCATAACACAAGAGATTATTCCCGTTAACAAAACAAACAAGCCTCGCCCGCAATGCAGCTGATTCTATTTATTTGTTTTATGAGCTCTCGAACCAGCAAGAAGTTACTAGTTAAGTATAATAACTGCCACAAAAGACTTTTATAATCATAACGCTCAAAACTTCAGGAGTTAAAAAAAAATCATGTTAATAATTTGCTAATTAAAATAATTTTTAATGGACTATATTTTTTAATTCATGAGTTGTGGTTCTGTGACATAATAATATTCCTAATATTCTTAACACATTGTTCAAAGTCTCCATTACGCTTGTACGATGTACGTATGTTATTATTTCTCTGCATAATCATTTCCGTGCACAGTAGCCACACTCCTATAAACTACTTAATTAACGTATTTCGATGAGGTTTTCACTATCAATTAGATAATCTTTCATAGAAGCTTTTTTTTTTATTTATTCGACTGGAAGGCAAATGAGCAAGTGGGTATACTGGTGGTAAGAGATCACCACCGCCCATAAACATCTTAATATAGATTTGATTAACATCTTTCTTTTCAATATTACACCCGTGCAACGCTAGGATGGGTCACTTGTTAGGTTTAGTTGAATTAAAAAAAAACATCTAAAGTATTACAGATTTTAACCTTCCGCACATAAGCAGATACCGTAGAAAACATATTTTAGTGATGTCCAACGATGCTCATCGATTATTGTACTATTATGACTTTAACATTTGAGCAAATTTTAATCTTCAAACGCGGCAACATTGGCGAAGGAGGGGAAAAGAAACAAAATAAATACCGTCACCTTTATTGCCGACGGGTGCGGATCATAACAGTAATTCAAGTTGCATGATATACGGCGTCAACTTCAGGGTTACCAAAGTATAGGATATAACCTGACTTTCATGACATTTAGAATACAGATAAGAGTTGCAGCGATATGACGGATATTCACTATGTCTCACCCAGTAAACTAATTAGAAATATCCCAAAATAATTTGAATCATTCGTTCTAGTACCGATCGATCATAGTTAAATATTTAAAAAAAATACGCGAATGTTTGTTTTGCAAAGTCAGTTTTATTTTATTTCTAACTACCCTGTTACCCGCGACTCCGTCGGCATTAAAACAGCTAGAAAAACGGCTAATATTAAATATTATACAATTATGAATAATAGCAATCTCGCTAAGACATTTAATTGGCGTATGTTGGGCGTAATGTTTATAACATTTAGACGGGACACAGTAAAAGAGAGATTTAAGAAAATTCAACCTGGTTATAGTACATTAAGGGCCATAAAAAGGGAATTACTAACGAGAGTGCATAGAAGCCCGACGCCGGAGGCCCCTTACAGTCCGTGATACACACAATAATTTTCGTCAAAAAATAAAATTAAATGTTATGTGTCTAAACACTTCAAAGGCGCAAGAGAAAGATGCTAAGAAAACAAATGAATAAAATTATGGCTACCCGTCAATCAGGAGAGCTAATACGAAATTCGAATACCTATCGAAGTTCGTATCGTACCGTCCCTCTCATTCTCGTATTAAATAATATTAGCGTCAGCGATACGATACGAACTTCTATTTCCGAATTTCGTAGTAGCCCTCCTGATTGTCACTTTTTCAAGTCGTTTACAATACAATACAATACAATACAAATACTCTTTATTGTACACCAGAAATAGTAAGCGATACAGAAAACAGGTACACAGAGAAAATTACAAGGTAAGCAATAGGCGGCCTTATCGCTTAAGAGCGATCTCTTCCAGGCAACCTTTTTACAGAAAGAAGGAAGGACTAGTTTACAGCAGGTGGTGCATTAACAGTACGAGGGGTGATCCAAAAGTAATGATAACTAATATGTAAAACAACTCAAGTAGCCGAAAACTAAATTTATTTCTCAACGTAATCTCCAAGCAAGTCTAAACACTTAATCCATCTCTTCTCCAGACCGCGAATTCCATTAAAAAAAAAATATTTTTCGCGACTCTCCAAATATGCCTCTACAGCGGCTATGACCTCTTTGTCGTTCAAAAATTTTTTGCCTCTGAGGTGTTTCTTCAGTCGTGGAAACAGATGACAGTCGCTGGGGGATGGGTCTAGTGAATACGGGGGGTATTTTAGCAATTCGAAGCTTGCGTCCTGGATTGCAGCCATTGCAACTCTGGCCTTATGAGGAGATGAGTTGTCTTGGTGGAACAGTACAACAGCACGTAGTTTGCCCTGTCGCTTCTCTTTGATGGTTTCCCGCAATCTTTTTATTTGTTCGGCGTAGTATGAGCCTGTGATCGTGGCTCTTATTTCCAAGTAATCGATCATTATGACTCCTTCGGTATCCCAGAACGGACGCCATAACTTTACCCGCTGAACTGGTGACCTTGAATTTCTTCGGTGTCGAGGAAGACGGTCGCTTCCACGTCATAGACTGCTGCTTGGTCTTCGGATCGAAATGGTGAATCCAAGACTAGTCCACGGTGACATATCAACGCAAAAAAGTTTCAGGGTCAGCTTGAAATTTTTCAAGATTGCCTAATGACTTCTCGTAACGAATCTTCTTTTGGTCGTCAGTTAACATTCTAGGCACCCAGCGAGCGGATACTTTTTTCATGTGCAATTCTTCGGTTAAAATTCTTTGAATGCTGCCATAAGAGAACCCTGTGACTTCATTTAAATATCTGATCGTCACCTTTCCATCAGTTAAAACTAAATTTTCAATTTTCTTGACGTTATCCCCAGTACAGACGCTGGACAGACGGCCCTCGCGGTGTTCGTCTTTAGTTGATGTCCTACCCAAGTTAAACTCCTTGCACGAGCGTGCAACTATAGAATACGGATGAGCAGAAACCCCCAATGTTCCCGCCAATTCAATGTGTATATCTTTAGTACAATTTTTTTTCAAACAGAAGTACTTAATAACGGCTCTCATTTCAGTTTTCTCCATTTTCACGTATTTAATCCGAGAAGTCACGAATAAATGCATTTAACTCACTGACAGACATATATATTTTAATCATTATTTTTTTATTTTACTAGCCAATAACCGCTTTAAAAAATAAAACCTCTTTTTACTTTACTCGGGCACTAAAAGTAATCAATTATCATTACTTTTGGATCACCCCTCGTAGATCAGAAAATGAAAAAGTAACAAAAACACATCTACACATACACATTATTGCACATACCATACCACCACAGGTTTACCATAGGTAGATAATGATAAGAACTGTGTCTAGTTAAGAATTCGAATGGTAATACGGCCAAATTCTTCCAACATGCTTAAAGAGCGGATACTCGGGGGCACGGCAGACCACCGCAGCACTGGATGAGACAGGCGCAAGATCGCCAAGAGTGGAAGAAGAGGGAAGAGGCCTTGACCCTTTCGATGAAGCTATTATTTAAATAAAAAATTAATTCCACCTTGTATTTGCGGCCTATTGACACTTTACTGAGGGAATTAGACGTTTGTTAGTATTTTCTACTTTTTCATCTGGTAACCCTAGCCACCCTGCCGTCCGGCTGCGATACGGCCGCCGTTGGCCACTAATCTTGCCGTATTGGCTTGTTAGCACCACATACTGACGTTCTTTAGCGTTATGATACCGTTTACATTTTATTTACGACCGGATTTTTCACACGACGTTATTTGTTGCTGAGCGTTGGGTGCAGATTGATGTCCGTGTAAAGCGACTTTAGGACATTTTCTACGAATAAAGTGCTGCTTAAGGCTGTGTTACGGTAGGGAAAGAGCAATAATCAAATTAAGTTTCTACTGTCCCTTTTTTGACGTAATGTGACAACAATTTTACGGGAGCAGCAGTTGCGTGCGTACTTGAGTACGCACGCAACAAGACAACACGTACATTTGTTTCGTTCTGCTAATTAAAATTCTAAAAGGTGGTAAAAAGTGAACTTATAACTACAATACCCAGTTAAAGTGAAGCCCGTGAAAGTGTGCAGTGAAATAGTTTTTACTTCACAAAAATTGGATCAATACTTTAGAAGATTTAAGTGAATTTATTCATAGTAAAATCATTCGAATTCTCAATAACTGACCTACGACAAATTCATAGTGCACTTCGATGCATCAATAACCGGGCGGCCTTGAAATTGCAATCGGCACCCGCTTACCGCTCGACGCCCGAGGCGGCATGTAAAAGGCCTAACTAACTACAGCATACGGTTGTTAATCGATTAGCACCCAACCGAATCACAAGATAAATATACTACTTTATCAGTGCTTTATTATGATTACGGACAATCTTAATAATTGAAATATATCTGTGTTAAAAAAAAAATTAAAATACTTACTTAAAAATAAAAACAAAATAGCATCTGACTAAGTGGTTATTTTGTGGATATTTAGCCTATTTAATTATTTAAAAAAGTGCAGCGTTTACTTCTCACAAAAGCGGAAATGAGCGTCCAGAGATCACCAACCCAAACGAAAAAATGTGACACTATATCGTCGGCAATGCGTGCTGGTGGATCGCAACCAGATCTATCAAAAGTATCTAGTCCCGATACAGACTCGCAAATTACATTTCGAAAGCGTAAAAAGCATGCTGATAGGGACTGCACGTGCAGAGAGGGCGTTGAAGAGATCAAAACAGAAATGTCTCGCATCAGCTCCTTGCTGGAAATGTATGTTAGTTCGAACGAACATATAATGCAAAAGATGCAAGACAGCATTAATGAGATAAGAGCCCAAATCACCGACATGAAGTCCTCAACCGAGCAAACAATAAAAGTGATGCAAGTCAACGTAAATGGTGTAATGACCCAGATTAATGACATTAAATCGTCAACTTCTACCATTTTGACGGAGCAGAAGGACCTAAAAACTCATGTAACTAAATTAGAAGAATCAATGTGCGTAAATGAAGAAAAAATAAAAACACTAGAATCGAACTTTAACACTATTCAACATTCCACAGTAATAACGCCTGTAAAATTCGGCAATCAGTCACATTCCGGAGAGCAGGTAATTAGAGAAATACAAAATCGCAACTACAGGGAGAAAAATATCGTACTAGTAGGAATACCCGAACCAAACCTGCCCAGCGCCAATGAAAATATGGCCAAAGACGAATGCGATGTACTGTGCATAATTACCTCATTAAACATAGATATCGCAAAGCCAACCAAAATTTTTAGAATTGGAAAATACTCGCCAAACAAAGAACATAGCATTAAGATATGTTTTAATGTACCCGACTCAGCCAAAACACTGCTCCGTAACAAAAATAAACTGCCAGAAAACATAAAAATTTACTCAGACCAAACTCCAGCTCAACAAAGTTACCTGAATAGCTTGAGAGATGAACTAAAACGTCGAGAAAGCAATGGCGAAACTAATCTTACTATCAAATATTTCTATGGAACACCAACAATAATTAAATCAAACTCAAAAAACTACAAACAATAAGACAGATACAAGTGAAGGCGGCGTGTCAGCCTGTAGCACTCAGAGGCTCTCTTCGTAATATTATTCGATGTATAGAAGTGTCGTTAAAACCAGATTAGCTGAACTAAAAATCTTACAAGATAAAATAATTAAAATGTTTTATAACTATCACGATAGAACACCAACAAATAAAATTTACAACGAAACAAAATTAATGACTCTTAAACAACTATACGTTTACAGCAGTTGCATTTTTATAAGAAAAGCTACGAGTATAAGCAAGGACGTGCACACTAGCCTGTTGTTTACTAAGGTGAAAAACAAAAAAAAAACAAAAAAAAAATTTTAGTACTCCCCTCACGCGCCTGCGCCGTGCTAGCCTTATTGTTTTACCTAAAACCAGAACTAATTATGGTCGAAAAACAATTACTTGTGAAGGTTTGCGCCTGTATAATAAAATACCATTATTTTATAAAGAGAGCGAACTCGTTTAACTCATTCAAAAAACATTTAGCTCACTATGTAATTGACAACAAATAGCTATTGTAAATTTCAAAGAATGAGTCAAACACGGGCAAGTATCTACTACTACTACCTACCTCAAAATCTTATTGAACAAATGTATGTACTATATATACCTACCTACCTATTTGTTAACTCTCACCGATAAACGGATTTTTGTTATTTATATTGTACAATAATTTAGTGATAATGTAAACTATTGTTCTCATGGAAGTGATGTAATGTCTTATATGAGAATAAATGTCTTTAAACCTAAACCTATTAGTGCTAATATCGCAGGATATTAAAATCGACGCTGAAACACCACGGCCTTTCGTGAGTTTCGTGGCAGAAGAGTACGGGCCGCTTCTCTAGCCATTCCGCTGCTGATGGTAGGTATTATTCGCTGTTTTCTTGCCGCCGTCAATGTGCCGGTGTTACTTAAGCCACCAGGCATCGCGAGGTACGATGACATAAGAGACCGAACGGAATATCACTGATTGCGTGGAACTTGGGCTGTGTGCTGGTGTTGGACGCCACTTGCGGGGACACACTAGCAGCATCCCACATCCGCGGAACATCTAATCGAGCTGGTGTGGCAGCAAAAGCAGTTGAAAAACTTAAGCTAAACAAATATGTACAGGTCAATTTTGTTGTGTTCGGGGTTGGAGACTTAGGTCCGTGGATTCCCAGCGCCCAAAATTTTTTCAATGAATCATCAAAATGACTGACGGCCACCACGACGATCTAAGAAGTGGCAGCTAGCTTTGCTGTATAGCGAGGAAATGCTGCATGCATCTTGGGGTTCATACCGCAGGGGGGAGTCTTTTATATTTTTTTCCAGTTTTAATTTAGTTATTAGTAACTTTTCTTTTACGCTTAATTGTTATTTTAATTTAGGATAAGTTTTTTATGATTATGGATCTTTTAGAATATTATACACAAATCATAACAAACCACATTTATGCATCGATTGGAAAAGTACCCAGTCCATTCTCATTTATAGTAATCTATGAAAATTTATGAGGTAAACTAATGCAGGATTTTAGACCGGCTTTTTACTAGCAAATAACTATTTAAACAACTGAACGTAATAAAACGATATCAGAAGCCTTTCTATGAACCCAAGGCCTCTTTGAACCCTATTAAATATTTTTAGAGCCCATAAAGTTTTAAGGAGACCATATATTTCGCTTATAACGTGTCGCAGTATCAAAGTAATTAATTGCGGGTGCGGTATCGAGTTTAATTTTGTCAACACATGTGGAACCTACGCTTGGGCTATACTGCGGTTTTGTTTAAAGGGTAGCCAGGTAGTTTCTTCACCTTCATCAAAGTGTTTTATTTAACCCCAATTAATAGAACCCCGGGCGTACTACTATCTATATAAGGCCGAAATAAAACTTTATGTTATTAAAACTATTAAAACAAAAGTATATTTTACAGATTAATTAAGGGAAATGTTTTCAACTTTCGTAGAACAGTACCATCATTGGTCAAAACACATCCTAAGACTATTCTGACATGCATATAAACCTAACCGAGGTTACCCTGTTTTATCCAGGAGTTCTAGTGCCTGCGTGATTGCTTTAACATCGGACTCTGTATATCATTTTTGGTCAAAATACGCCCGAAAACTATTCTCACAAGCCTAGACATGCCTAAGTTGCGTCATTCCATTTTAGAGTTCCAGTGTCTAGCTTCCGGGTCCGTCATCAAATCAGCTCGAAGGTACGATATTATTGTATAACTTGCCATCAGAATTAATCAGAATCCCTTAATTTAATATTAATACCACAATAAAACCCACAGAACTTTGTTAGAAACAGTCTTACACAGATTACGGCATGCATTGAATAGTAGAAGAGTAGGCAGCACTAATGCTGGTGGCGGGCTGCTAAAGCTCAAAGTACCAAACTGCCTACCATGGAATCGACCCAATACACGCCAATGGACACAGATATAACGTCTGTATCTATCTGTATTCTGTACCCTAAACTCGAAAACATCTCAATTATAACGCGACACAGCCTTAACCCCGTCGGTAAGCGTGTAACTTTAATTAAACTGTTAATTCGAACCGATGTCGAGCCGGGTCTCTCCGCAGTTCGCATATCACGCACCAATGCGCCTTTTAATGTCAACCGATGTGCCTATCCGCAGGTTAAACACGTCGTAAACAGAATTGAAGGGGTATTGTCCGGTTGTAATAGTTTCAGGGATCTTGAGCTGTCTGTAGATTCAGCTTTCAGACACTTTTTTATTTACTAACTACTAACGCTATCCTTTCAGGAATTAACCTAAATTCAATAAATACGAGGTACATATTTTTCGACACTTAAAAACTTTAGTTACCTACATAAACCATTAGCTATATGTTACGTTAACGTGCGTACGTTAGATGCGTGCTACAGAACAGAATGTGAACTGTCAAATCGTGCCATGTTTTTCCCTGTTTAACTGACTTCCAAAAGAGGAGGAAGTTATCAATCCCGTTTTTTTACTATCCAGTACAGTAATAACCAGTCTTTTAGTAAATAACTGTTTTAATTACTTTAATTTTTGTGCGACGCCTTCATTTCGTGTATGAATTCGATTCGTAATTGACCAGCTTTTGTGAAACTATTACTTCTGCACTAAATTGCATTAACAAAACCGACAACGATAACACCGATAACCGTTGGGGAGAGAAAAGTCCTCGGCTACGCCTACGAACCGGAAGACGAAGTGTTAGCACGCAGGCCTCGCACTAGGTGGATTGGGACTGACGACATCGTGAGAGTTGGAGGCGGGTGGACCGGTGGATGCAAGTGGCGAGTGGTCGTTCATTATAGCGTTCTAAGGGGGAGGCCCTTGTTCAGCAGTGGACGTCTTACGGCTAATGATAATGATGATGAAACTGCAGTATTTTATTTAGCAGAAGAAATGTCAGAATTTCAAAAATGCCAGCTTTTCCGTACTTAATTTTCGGAAGCGAAACTAATCGAAACAGAGCTCATCACGGCACGCCGTCGTCGAAAGCAATTGCTTCGAACATCGTAATAGCTGCTAACCGCACGCTCGAGCTTTATGAAGCCGTTCTTCACTGGAACATTCCAGAAGCAAATGCGGTGATTGTCGATAAGGAAATTTCAAATATAATATGTAAAAAAATGGAGCTGTACAGGCACAAGAGCAGTTATTAAAAATTCATGAGCAGGTTAGGCATGTCGGTATGTGTAATTTTATTATTGCGCAAGAAACAGCAGGAAACACTATCAACAAACGTGTAATCGTACATATGCGAATTGAAGGATCCCCGACAGTTAACCTATAAGTAGGTAGGTACCTATTTAATACTAACCTAAAAACTAATTCTAAAAAAATATTGTTGGGCTGAACTTTTAGTTGGCCATATTGTCATTGCCACTTAATCTAACTTTACCTATAAAATTTCAGTAGTTAGTGAAACAAATTTACCTTGGAAGACGTGAACCAAATATACGAAATAAGTGAATACAAAAAATAAATTCTCACTCTGCCTTCATATGAATGAAACCCATGTATCCTCTTGATTGTATTCACAAATCTTTCAGCTGAACCGCTCTTTTGCGGGTGTAGGGTTCCTCTTCTGCTGGGACACTTCAAGGAAAGACCGATTTGATACACTTGATTTATTACTTACTATGTCTAGTTACATCGACGTACAGAAGGGAACTAAAACTAAAGCTTGCGGCGTGCTCCCACCGCCGCGTCCCGGGTTCCGGGAACGCTAGAGCTGCGTCAGCTCATATACGAGTGCGAGTGCACTAGAATATGAGCTGATGTGGCAATGTGCCTATACTATCCCCCCCCCAACAGGGAAAGAAAGTGTCAAACCCTTTTAAAGAAAAATTAAAATTACTTACATTATACTAAACTAAAACTTACAGTAACATGAATGTATCTTAGCTTAGTTGCAAACATTGTTATGTCTCAGCGATAACAGGTATTATGTTACTTATATTTCAACGGATGTATTATGTTACTACTTGCTAACAACGGCTGCCATCTAATTTCGCAGAACTGATATAGGTGAGTATGCAATACTATTTATCATGGCGTTGTTAGCGAAACTGAAATTGATTAAGGTACTATTGTTTAAAAACGAAAAAAAATTAAAAAATTTACTTAATACATTGTGTATATTTTTTAATTAAACGATATTATATTTTTTTAAAAACATGTTGTTTTATTTAACCACTTACTTACTAACTAATGTATGCTAATACACAACTTGTTGGGTATTCACTGGGGCGGCCTGCGGCTGCCGGTTTTCTGGCATAACCCTGACTGCAGCTAGAGGCGGTGACGCCCTCTCCATGGCTCGCTGTACCCAGGACTGGGTGTACTCTTTACACTTGCGTCGTATGATGTACAATAATAGCACGGTCAATACAGCACATATCACTATAAGAGCTATTCCCACATAATTAAGTTTTGATTCAACTTGCCCCGAAAAATTTTTCACTTGGGCGATAGCAACCGTGTTATGGGATTCTTTTTCTTCGTCCTTGCTTTGCCCCCAGCCCATTATGCAAATTATCTGCTAGCAGAATAACCACTAAATATATAACTTAAAGAATATAGTAGAGTTGCTTTCTACTCGTTTGTTTAGTTAGTAATGACATTTTAAATATATTTCTGTTTTATAAGTAAAATTATTGCTGCGTCTCATTATTTTCTAGATATTAACCTAGTTCAATAATGATTAGCTACGTTATTTAACTGTCACTAAAATAATTTGTTTGATTTTAACAATATTAGGCTTACTCATATTTTGAACAACTACGCATTATCGCGACCTAGTTTCAGATTGCAATCTAAGTTTATGTGTGGTACAAGTAAAACGCTGTTGTAGATACGCTACCGCTTATGAATACTTAACTTAAAATTACTTATTTTTACGAACAGTGGCGATAATCGATCTTCAATTCACAAGTCTACGAGAACCCATGACTCATGCTGATAATGGTTTTACTTAACCTAATAATTTAATCTGTCCTTAGTAATAGTACATATCCTTAAAAGTTACGGGTTTCGTAACCGCACGTCCTCTTTTAGTGACATATTGTTGCGATTTTTGTCTAGATGTCGTAGGCACTGGGTCTACGTTGTTTGTATTGTCTGTTGGTTGCGTCGTGTTGTCCGTATTTGTGACGCTTGTGTTTGTACCATCGTCACTTGTATTTAACACGTACGCCGGTTTTAGCCTATCTATCGAAATTCTGACTTGCTTATTGAATATCTGAACTAAATATACTTTAGGGCCTCTTTCTAATACTCTAAAAGGTCCATCGTAAGGTGGTTGGAGCGACTTGCGCACTGTGTCATTTCTTATAAATACATTTTCGCACGAATGTAGGTCAGGGTGTATAAACAAAGTCTGATTATTACGAGAACTAGTGGAGACGGGTTTTAACTTATGGATTGCTTCACGAATATTTTTTACAAACTGTGATGGTTCGCTGGGCTCTGGTTTACTTGGACTATTAAAAAAGTCTCCTGGTAACCGTAGCGTCTGTCCGAACGTTGTTTCCGCCGGGCTGACTCCGTTATCGGATCTGCCCGCAGCTCGTAACCCTAACATTACTAACGGTAATTCGTCTATCCACGAACTATTGTTCTGCATTCTTGCCATCAGCGCGGCCTTCAAAGATCGGTGGAATCTCTCAATTCTGCCGTTCGCTTTTGGATTATAAGCAGTAGTTCTTAGTTTGTTTACACCTAATAATTTCATAAGCTCCTTGAATAGGCTACTTTCAAATTGTCTGCCTTGGTCTGTTGTCAACCGCAGCGGACAACCGTAACGCACTATCCATCCTTCGAAGATGGTTTTTGCTACGACCTCTGCCGTTATATCGGCTATCGGAAAAACTTCCGGCCATCGAGATCCTCTATCGATAATCGTTACGAGGTATTTGTATCCTTGTGGAGATGTCGGCAGTGCGCCAACTAAATCTACATGGATATGCTCGAACCTTTCTGCGTCCTCGAACGTTCCTATTCCCGATACTGTATGCCTGTTGACTTTCGATCGCTGACAATGTATACAAGCCTTTGCCCATGCACCTACATCCTTTTCTAAATTAGGCCAAAAAAATCTTTTTTTAACTAGCTTCTTGGTAGAACGAATACCGGGGTGACTTAAGTTATGTATACTATCAAAAGCTTGGCGTCGAAAGCTTTCCGGTAAATACGGTCTTACATCTGGTGTCGACATTTCGCAATAAATAAATTTATTACACGTTGGTATTGAAATTGATTTTAAAACGATTTTGCTGTCTGCCGTGCGATCCCTAATGTTTTGCGTCGCACGCAGTATGTAATCGTCGCTTGCCTGCTCGTTTGCGAGTTGTTCGTAATCGATTACCGTGGGACAGCATATTGTTTCGATACGAGATAACGTGTCAGCGACCACGTTTTCTTGACCGGTAATATGTCTAATATCGGTTGTAAATTCACTGATAAAGAGTAACTGGCGCGTGCGCCTAGGTAACTCCTTATCGTTTTTTCCTAGCTTATTGTACGCGTAACATAATGGCTTATGGTCTGTATAGATTGTCAGTGGTCGGCCTTCAAACATTTTCCGAAAATGGACCACTCCCATATAAATTGACAAAAGTTCACGGTCATACGTGCTGTATTGCTGTTGTGTTTTCGTGAACTTTTTTGAGTAAAAACCTAACGGCTGCCAGGTGTTATTTACACGTTGCTGTAGTACACTACCAGCCGCTATATCGGATGCGTCTGTCATCAAGGCCAAAGCCGTATCTGCCCGCGGATGCGATAGAGTCGCGGCTTTTTGGAGGCTGGCCTTACACAGCTCAAAACTTTTTTCGGCATCTACAGTCCACTCTATTGGTGTCTTGTCATGCTTTTTCGTATTACCTAGGTACTTATCTAGCTGTGTCTGAATACTAGCGGCATTAGGTATATGAGGACGGTAAAAATTTAGCATTCCTAAAAACCTGCGTAACTGTTCGACTGTTTGCGGTTTTGGGAATTCTACGATGGCCTTAATTTTTTCGTCTAACGGTCTAATGCCTTCCTTAGATACTTCGTGACCTAAAAAACTGAGTCTCGTCTGTCCTAATGTACACTTAGCTAGATTTATCGTTATTCCGAATTTCTCAAATCTCTCAAAAACCGACCTTAGATGTTCCTTATGCTGCGCTTCTGTGTCGCTAGCAATAAGGATATCGTCTAGGTAACAAAAAAGGAAATTCAGGCCTTCCAGTACCGTGTTGTTCATGAAACGTTGGAATGACTGTGCACTGTTCCGCATTCCAAAACCCATTTTGGGAAATTCAAACAAACCAAAAGGGGTAATTATTGCGGTTTTTTCTATGTCCTCTTTTGCTACGCTAATGCAGTGGTAAGCCCTGTTTATATCCAATTTTGAAAATACCTTTTTATTAGCCAAGTTATACGTGAAATCATGTAGCCTTGGTATTGGGTACCGATCTGGTTTTGTTACCGCGTTTAGCATGCGATAGTCCCCACAAGGTCGGATATCACCATTTTTTTTCGTCACGACATGTAGAGGACTGGCCCATGCGCTTTTGGAAGGTCTACATATTCCCAATTCCTGCATAAGTTGGAATTCTTGTTTTACTTTTTTTAACCTATCTGGCGGCAACGGCCTTGCACGAGCGTAGACTGGTGGACCTGTTGTCTCGATGTGATGAACAACATTGTGTTCCGGAACTTCCTTAAATGATGCGGGTTTGGTGATATTTGGAAATTCGGACAACAAACTACGGTAAGGATGGTTCTCATCGACTGTATAAATTGAAGGTTGATTACTACTCACCATTACAGCTGCTACATCCAAATCTGTCACCTGATCGAGTAGCTTACGTTCACTAATGTTCACTAACAGTTTGTGAGCACTTAGAAAGTCTGCACCTAAAATGGGTTGGTTTACGTCCGCTAATACAAAGTTCCATCGATATGGTCGGCGAAGTTTCAAGTCCAACACCATTGTCTTTACACCATAAGTCTGTATTTGCGTACCGTTCGCGGCGAAAAGTTTATAGTCCGAACATACGTCACGATTTTTTTTAACTGCAGGGATCACCGAAATGTCTGCTCCCGTGTCTACTAAGAAATTTAAACCACTATTGTAGTCCATCACACGTAATCGGCGGCCGGTTGACATAGTACAAATTTCCGCCGGCTTCTGTACTATGTTTACTGGTTTTCCGATTTTTCCCAAGCACATGGCTGTACGCACTTCACAGCTTTTTCGCGGAATCGGAAATGATAAAAGCATAAATAGTTGGATTTCCCAGCTTGCCGCGGTCGTCGTGACTTGCTGCGCATCCTGGATGCGGAACGAGAACTGCGCGCTTTATCATTACGTCGCTGAACAGATCTCCCTCGTCCACGTTCCATGTCGTTCATTCTCACATTGAGTTTGGCTATTTCTGCCAGTATAAGCGCTGAGACGTCGCGCGTCCTTGGCTCCGATGCGTCCGTTTTCTGTAGAGCGGCACTGTACGTTGCTACTTCGGACACGTGGCGGGTTCTCGTGGCCTCGGCCACGTCATCTGCTATGCTGGCCAGAGTCTCCAAATTTACTTCCCTTGATGCTATTAGAACTGCCCGTACTGTTGTCGGTAGCCGGTTCTGCCACATAATTCTCAATGTGTCTTCGGGGAAATTATCCTTGGCCAAATTCCTCATCTGCTGGAGCAATTGGGAGGGTTTTTGGTCACCTAAGTCCATTTCCCCCAGCAGTTTCTCGATCTGTCTGTTTTTCGAGTCCTCCAGCATATTCAGTAGTTTGTTTTTCAGGGTCTCATACTTGTTGTTTGCTGGCGGATTAGTCAACAAATCAGTCAACCTCAATATAATTTCTTTGGGCAGCTTGGACACCACCATGTCGAATTTCGCGTCGTCGCCTGCTCGCTGTGGTGTTAGCACGGCCTCCGCGCGTATGAACCACACCCTTGGTTGGTCTGTCCAAAAATCTGGAATGCGGCTTGACACTGACAGCGCCATGACTTCCACCGTCGGTTGTGCTGCTGGTGCTTGATGATGTATCGGTGGCTGTTCTTGTTGTGGCTGACCTTGAGGTGGTTGTTCTTGAGATGGTTGCCCTTGTGGTGGAACTTGCCATGTCTTTACCGGTACTGCGGCTCCATTATGCGCCATTTCCTTGAATCCGTCTCGTTTAATAATCACGTCGGGGTCACCAATGTAGGGTTCCTCTTCTGCTGGGACACTTCAAGGAAAGACCGATTTGATACACTTGATTTATTACTTACTATGTCTAGTTACATCGACGTACAGAAGGGAACTAAAACTAAAGCTTGCGGCGTGCTCCCACCGCCGCGTCCCGGGTTCCGGGAACGCTAGAGCTGCGTCAGCTCATATACGAGTGCGAGTGCACTAGAATATGAGCTGATGTGGCAATGTGCCTATACGGGTAATTTCGAGTGGTTTCCATCATTTCCATTTCCACCGAAACTATAGAATCATCGACAAATCCCGCCCCTACCCGTAGATTGACGCGTTGTTTGAGCCGTTGCCAGCCAAGACGTAATTACTTTGCGAACAGTTTGTCAGCCAATTAAACACCTTTGCTTTATTAAGAAGCCACAGCGAGAGCCCGTAAATAGCGAATCAAAAGGCTGCGCTGCAATTTCAAACTAGGTACGAGGAAGTTTCTGCCGACAACGGTTTTCGTGCTCAGTCTTTTTTATTCTTGTTTCATATTAATTAGATTTTCATTTTGAATCGAATAATTAGACTTACTTAATTTCAGTTAGCTAGATAATTTATTAAAAATATGCTTTATACCTGTTCGAAAATTGAGTTACGAAATCCAAAGTACCTATGGTTAAAAGGATTAATGTGATTATGTACCTGAGAAAGAACTACTGCAAAGCTATACAGTGTTAAAGTCTCATTTATTTAAATGAGACTTTACATTTATTTTACGTATTACTTACTAGCATAGGGACATAAAATTTTGTCTATCTTTATTTGGATTAAAATTAAATATGCATTTCTTAATTCCATCTGCATAAGCAACTTCTTTGAATAACAACTTTCAATGATTTTCAATGATTGAGACAGTTATTTCCACTACATATATTTTACAAGATGTAAAGAACAAACATCTCCAAACAAATATAACTAACTTCTTTGGACCTGTGCTATTGGAGATGAGTCACCAAGCTTTTAAAAAAGATCTAGTAATAGAGCATCTCTCTTTATACTAGTAGAATGGAATACCAGGCTAATTAGGAGCAATATCTCACACGACATCTTTATTCAATTTTAAATAGCGATGCACTAAGACACAGACAAAGGGTTTCACTAAGAAGCGTCCCACACTTTTTTCTTCATAGATTATGAAGACATTTGCTGTCCCATTCATCGTAACTTGAAATAAAGGAGTGCAGATGAAATGAAAAGGATATTGTTTTACTTTTATCTTAATCTAACGATATAAGAGGCGGCGTGTAATGCTCTGGGACAGCGAATCCGTTGAGAATACTTCCGATTTTTTTACTGGATAGAATTAAAGAATACTAATGTAAAAAATTTACTATTTTGAGTTAGTTACCGACTGCACTGTAGCTTAGTACTTAAACTAAATAAAAGGAAGATCAATGTTCAATAGCCTGGATGATTTTTTATGTACTAGTATGTCCACCGATTTCTCCGTCAATTGTGGATCGATTTTCAAAAATTTCTTTTTGCCTCAAAAATATACTTCTGAGGAGGTCTCATCGTTATCAAGTCAGGATCTGATAAATGGATAGCAGGGAAATCGAAGGAATCCTTCAAACATTTTACAGGCACACATATTGTGTTTAGATATATCGGTGTATATATTGTAGTACTTGTAACTCGTGCTTTTTTTTAAAGCTATTACATTTACACTACCTCATAAATAAATCTAAATAATGTTTCTATGTGCGTTTTTACTCGTCTGTTTAAAGTCGGTGCTTCAGCACAAGTCAATTAGAGTGGGCCTATTAGCCGTATACCTTACCTTTATTAATCCATTTATTTCGAACCCATATCCATAGATGGTTAGTAATATTAAATCTTACAACTTCTTATATTATTATTAGTAGATTTAAAAATAATTCAATAAAATTTAATACCAACATTAAATAACCTATATAACTACTACCCATTGCGCTTGGTATACATTTATTTAGATTTATCAATATATAGTAAATTAAACACTTTTTAAGTCCACAGATTTTAGTTATTTTAGATGATTTTCTCATTTTTTTTTTTTTTTATAGTACTGGAAGGAAAACGAGCAAGTGGGTCTCCTGGTGGTAAGAGATCACCACCGCCCATAAACATTTGCAACACCAGGGGTATTGCAGATGCGTTGCCAACCTAGAGGCCTAAGTTCGAATACCTCAAGTGCCAGTAATTTCACCGGCTGTCTTACTCTCCGCGCCGAAACACAACAGTGCAAGCACTGCTGCTTCACGGCAGGATTAGCAAGCAAGATGATGGTAGCAATCCGGGCGGACCTTGCACAAGGTCCTACCACCTGCAAAATTTGACATCTAAGTGTTTTTTAGCAGCTGAATTGACATTGAACTGGTAAAGAAATTATTTTAAATAATTTATTGACTCAGGAAATTCTTTTATCAACTTTAACCTTGTTTTTAATGAAAAATAAGTATGAACGAAAAATTTCATCAGAAACAATCTTTTTTAGTGAACATCTATTTTTTTATTCGGAGGAAATTAGGTATATTTTCTTGAGACTCAATTAACCATTGAAACATCTTAGGATAAAACGTTAGCGTTTTAGCCACTAAGTTTTAAACATTTTTTAAAACCACAAAACACTTAAGTGCCGCTTGCTCACTTGGTAGCGTATTTAATTTTAAAAGATTTGGCAACTAAGCTACCCGCCTTATTAAACTTCTTAATTAAAATATAACGCTGTACTCTATGCGTCTCTGTGCCGGCGTCACTTCGTCGTCGGCAAAAGACGACATTTCGTGGTCTCAGTCATTAATTATACGCAGGTCTTTGTCCCTCAGGCTCTCGGGTCCATTGTGACAATATTTGGGTCGCGCCTTTCAAAGTGGATCCCAACAATGGACTGGTACATAGACGGATCATCTCCGCGATGGGAAAGTACAGGTAACAAACGCTCTATAAGATTATTTTAAGCTCCGATTCGGGCTGAGGTTTGATAGGCATTCATTTTTTCGGGCTGACACGTGGATTGTTATTAAATTCCCTGTGACATTTTAAGAGGATTACATTCCGAGAAATTAACAGATTTGACCAACGAAATAACTCAATTATTTTTATTTTTAATGTTCTTAACATAACACTTGCATATCACACAAATGTAATACAGTAAAAAAAATTAATGGCATAGGGGGAAAACGAGCAAACGGATCGCCTATCGGCAAATGATTACCGTCGCCCATGGACACCCTGCAACACCAGAAGAGTCACAAGTACGTTGCCGGTCTTTTAGGTAGAAGTACGCTCAAAATATGTAGCGCAAATGTAATGCTGTTTTGGCTTAGGTACCATCTAAGTTACATTTATATACCAACTGTATAATATATACTGTTTGTTTCCCAAATAAATAAATGTAAATTAGGCAAGCGTGCTCTATCTTAGTCCACATCTTCATTTTTTTCGCGGATTTTGGTATATAAAAATGCACCTAATAAAACAAGTAGGTAACAAAAAGTTAGGCCATAGTATACCAAAAATGGTACATTCAACTAATACTGACCATGGAAATGTCATTAAAATTACCAGTAAACGTGGTACTCTAATCGTACCCATTGTTAGATTTGTCATACCATTACAAAAGATAAACACCGGCTGCTAATCGAAAACCTCCCACAGCAAATAATGTCCACGATACTAATTATTCTAGTACATTCACGCGAACTGTGCGAACAATAATAGGATCATGGCGTATTGATTCCGTGTCATTACATAACGTAGGAAAATACACGCACAAATTACCCAAATAAATGCAAGTACGCGATAATGGGGCACTCTAATGAACCAACCAAATTAATTGTCAAACGTGCCCGAGATACCAACGTGGCCACTTCAATTATACTCTTTTAAGTACCGGTCTGGTCTGCACCTTAAGGAAATGGGGCAAGTTTTTATAGTACACATCGGAATCGCGTAGAGTTCATAAGATTATGTTTGAACTGTTCTCGCGTGTTTTCAGAACAAATTCAAGTGATAGAGGATTTTTACAATGGACATATACAGCTTAGAATAATTAATCGCCGCAGCATCAGCAAATGACGTGGATCAAGCAACACAGTAACCAAACCATAACCAATGAGGGTTTTTCATAGACAAAATATCGCTAGATGGCGCTATTATCGTGAGTTTCGTTTGGCAACTTTGACATTTGCGCGTCGCGCTCGTGATTGGCTAAATAACTAAATGAGCCAATCGCAAGCAAGATTGAAACGTCAAACGGACCTCAAGACTCACGATACTAACGCCATTTAATGTTATTTCGCCTGTCGAAAAACCCTCATTTTCATCTCCTACACTTTGCACACGCTTATCCGTAAACAAGTTGAAAAGTCACGAAACATTTAGTCAAAAAATCAAGACACTATTTTCGTTATGAACAGTTTTCCTTTGACAATATTAAAACCACATGAACTATAAACTAGTTACTACTACGACAATTTAAAAGGTTTATTGATATGAGTTTCCGCCAAGTAACGCTACAGCCACTTGACGTTAAATTCGCACGTATGTACGAGGATCCTATTTATATAAGACTTTAGATTACAACGTCACATCCCACATTGTTATTTTTAGACAAATCTTTGTTCTCTACTCACGTCGTAGAGCTGACCCAGACCCATGCCCATGCCGGGGTCGTATACAGGCCACGTTAACAGGCCCCTGTGCGACCCCGTCGATCATATGGGGCTCTCTTGAGGAAATCTGTACATCGAAAATGAACTACAAAATTTTACCTTACTACTCTGCAACTACACGAGCAAAATATCCACGTCTGTGCCATACATAGATGTTTTTGTGATGTAACATATTTACAGAGTAGGTAGCAAGATCGAAGACTATTTATTATGGACCTCCGCACAGTAATGTCTGAATTATCCAAAACAATTATCCAAAAACAATCTGTTTAATGGATGAATTTGTTGTATTGATTTAACTTACGTTTGTGTTGTTTTGAGCTTAAGGTCTCACGAAAATAAACAAGACGTAATATCGGCAAATTAATCACGAACACCACGACACAAATGAGTTTTATTACAAAGTCCGTGTAAACTTATCGCGAAAACATTGTAACATTTAAAACAAATTACTTCTGAAGCTGGTTTCATTTGGATTTATGTAGTATCGTCGCAGTAAAATCGAAGATCATGACCAATTTGCGTTTTAATCAGAAAACTAATAAAACGAAGTATAATCCAATGATGCGCAATGCAAATAAATGTTTAGAAACCAAGTTGTAAAAAGTAATTATATCTAGAGCTCATAAACGTAATGTCTTTACTATCAATTGAAAACTTAAGTTGTAAAACGGAATGATTCAAGTATTTTACTGTTGAGTTAATTAAGTTTACATGAGTCTTTGGAATTGGAATACTTTTTAATTAAGTTCTGTGTACTAACTAAAGCGTGTTTCGTTCTAATAATCTTATCTGGTTTCGTTAACACAAATTAAATTCTACTAAGTATTAATCAACCTTGGAAGTTCGCTTTCACAATAACAAATGGTCTATCGTCACTACTACTTGTAAAAGTACTTTGAAATAGCAAAGTGAAAATTCTAAAAAACATCTCCATAGAGTTACATTTAAGCGATGTAGGCATAGTATATTTTTGTTGTTTTTCACCTAACTAATAATAGCTCAGTACAATTAGATCAAAATTTGGCAAAATTAAAGCAAGCGGTTTATCTATCAGGATATGTAGGTTATAGAGAAAAAATAAATTTTACCCACTCTCCCCCCCCCTCCGGGGGGAGCGTCACCCCCCCGCGCCCTCGAATATGTCCCGGACCGCGGTATTTTCCATTATAAAAGAAAACTGTACACGATACATAAAAAGTGTGTAGGAACGAAATAATCCTTGATAAATTTACTATAAACCTTTCATACATTAAAAAGCGATATCACTTATAGTTCCAGCGCAATATGATACCAAATACTAACTTTTTTTATAATTAATCGATTTTTTCGGCTAAAAGGTTAGTTTTCTCAAAAACTTCACCTTTTACCGCCAAGATATGTATGACAGAAGTAAAGAATAGAATATTTTCTTTATAAAAAGGTATAATTTATTTCTAAAATCTTTCATTTACCATCGCTATGCTATTTTTTTAATTTAGTTCATTTGGCCATTCAGCGAAATATAAATGTTCATACTGGTTAAATGGTGTTACTTTAAATACCATTAGATTCTCATATGTTTTTCTATAAGTTATAGGTATGGACCTATTTTCTGTATTTAAAAAAAAAATGTAGGCCCTACTGGGCTTTTAGGAGATAGGGGCGGGGAAATGGTCAATTTTCACCTATTTTCTTAAATAACTTTAAAACGGATTAATTTAAAATAATGAAAAATATATATTTGAGATTTTCATAATGTACCCTTTCATTTGATATGTCACACGATATAGTTTCTACATTTTTTTTTTCTAATTTACTGCCACCCCCCCCCCTCCCAAACTGGCCCTCGTGTTTAAAATTAATTAATTTACTTTACACGTCCGTGTTTGGGTCATCAATTTACATAGGTGTACTAAAATTGAATTCAATCGGTCTAGTAGTTTCGGATCAAATTGGCTATGACAGACGGACGGTTTAGGTATATTTATACCTTAGGCTGCAATTTATTCTTAAACTACTAATAATTCTCAAGAAAACTTAACCGTTATAGTTTTCCTTGCAAGTTTGATATACCTACTATCGTCTTGAATTTTTTTTAATTTTTTCTACCCACTGGTTTAGATTTTAGAGGGGGGGACGCCCGATTTTAATGAAAATTTGCGCTTTAAAGTTGAATATTTTGCAAATGAATCACTGAATGGAAAAATTGTTTTAGCAACCCCCTAATGATTTTAAAAAACCTATCCAACGATACCCCACACTACAAGGTTGGATGAGAAAAAAAAAATCACCCCCACTTTACGTTTATGGGAGGTACTATAAATTATTATTTTTTAAATTTTTTATTATACTGTTTTGTCGGCATAGTTTACATATATATTCGTGCAAAATTACAGCTTTCTAGCATTGATAGTCTCTGAGCAAAGCCGCGGACGGACAGACAGACAGACAGACAGACATGGCGCAACTATGAGGGTTCCGCTTTTGCCATTTTGGCTACGGAACCCTAAAAAATGTCTAATATTTTATTATAATCTTACTTACGGACTAAATAGTTTTTTTTTTTGGTAGTTTTTCCTAAGTTAATGTCGCAGTAGCTGATGATGGTGAATTTTCAAAATAGCATAGCAGCGTCAAATGAATGAGTTTAAAAATAATTTATACCTTTTTATAAAGAAGATATCCTGTTCTTTACTTTAGTCATACATATCTTGGCGGTAAAGTGTGAAATAATTGAAAAAACTAAATAATTAACAAAAAAAATGGATAAATTATTAAAAATGTTCGTATTTGGTGCCAGATTACGCTGAAACTGTAAGTGGTATCGCTTTTGTATGTATGAAAGGTTTATAGTAAATTTATCTAGGATTATTTCGTTCCTACACACTTTTTATGTATCTTGTACGGTTTTCTTTTATAATGGAAAATACCGCGGTCCGGGACATATTCAAGGGCGCGGGGGGGTGACGCTCCCCCCGGAGGGGGGGGGGAGAGTGGGTAAAATTTATTTTTTCTCTATAACCTACATATCCTGATAGATAAACCTCTTGCTTTAATTTTGCCAAATTTTCCATACATTGCAATCTAATTTTCTTCAACTATAAAGGTAATAAATAAATAAAATAGCCTTTATTGCAGTTTTTTTCCTTTTTTTTTTTTTTTTTTTATTTGACTGGATGGCAAACGAGCAAGTGGGTCCCCTGATGGTAAGAGATCACCACCGCCCATAAACATCTGCAACACCAGGGGTATTGCAGATGCGTTGCCAACCTAGAGGCCTAAGATGGGCTACCTCAAGTGCTAGTAATTTCACCTTCCTTAAAATGAAATTGATTTAATTAATTCTATTTGTATTTGAATAATCGGCAACTGGATGTTTATGTGGAACAGCTTGTCTGTGGACAAAGGCCTCCTCTAAAGATTTCCACGTATTCATGTCTCTTGCTAAACGGGTCCATACCGGACCAGCTATTTTCTTGAAGTCATCTTCCCACCTTTTGGTCTGTCTGCCTCTATTTCTTTTGCTATCTCTTGGATACCATTCTGTTACTAACTTAGTCCATTTCTCTTTGCTTTCTCTTAACATATGTCCCGTCCAACGCCATTTAAGCTGTCTGTAGGCTGTGTGCATTTTTAAATTTTGTTTTCTTTTTAATTTCTTGTAATTTCACTCTATCCCTTCTTTTTATACCTAAAATACTCCTTTCTATTGCATTTTGGCAGACTTTTAATTTACCTTCTTGATGTTCAGTTAACGCCCATGTCTGGCATACGTATAGTAAGCATGGCATAATGCATATTTCATATACTTTCTTTTTTCCTTTCACTAATAAAGGTAAAAGGTAGTAAATGTAACTACGTGGGCATTATTTGCAAAATTGTACTGTTAGGGGCTGTTTCACCACTCATTGATTAATTCTATTTGACGGATAAATGTCTTTCTCATTTATTCGTTCGGTAAATTTAATCAATGGATGGTGAAAAAAGGGGTTAATCTAACAGATTATCACGAAATGGTCTCAACTGAACATTATAGTTAGTATAGTTAAGGTTTAATATAAGCCTAAACCTTAATTTCTTAATTAGCAGCTTAAAATACCATTTCAATTTCTCGCATACAATATTTCATCCTTATTTCAACCTTTTAGTGCTTTAATTACCAAAATGACTTCTTTACATTATAGAAGGAAACTTATTCACAGCTTTGAGCTTTTAGACCCAGTAAGAAGTTTTAGCAGTGAATTGTTTTCTTTCTTATTAAGTAATAACTTATTTCGTAATAATTATTTAGTAATAACGTTTCTTGTTCTAAATAGACGTTGGAACTTCATAAAATTAAGATAATTTAACATAAAATTTCAATAGGATTTGCAATTTCAGTACAAGCAGATGCCTTTTCGTATGTCGAACATGCATCATTCCATAATATGAGTGCACAAATAAAACCCTGCGACTTCGCTTCCAAGTCACGTACCGCCAAGACTTATGCTCGCCAGGCGCACCTTCGGCTGTTAAAAACTGGGGCAAATTGTATCGCTCAATATAAAACATCGTAAACTGAATTTTTATTATGTGCTCATTAAAAATATATTCATTAACCATTCTGAATAAAGCAAATACGTTTATGGCTGTTTCCGTTTCACTTTCAAAGCCACTTGGTGCTTGTTTGCGGCCCGATAAATTGCTACGAATTTTTATTTTAACCGGTACGCCCTGCACGAAAAGGTTTATAACCTGAATTACTTTTGTTAGCAGTAATGAACCCGCAGTACGATTTCAACAGAGATTCCTGATAGTGATAGACTGTGCTTTCAATTAAGTCGGTTCTTTTGCAAAATATTATGCTACTAGCTTTTGACCGCGGCTCCGCCCGCTTGATATTCGGTTATCGCGCGCTGTTTCCTCAGGAACTGCATTTTTCCGGTATAAAAAGTAGCCTATGTCACTCTCGGGCCCATAAACTATCTCTATGCCAAAATCACGTCTGCTCTCGAATTCTGGGAGGTTTATGCCCTGCAGAGAGACATGGCCAAGAGATGAGGTCAATTTTTATCCGGCGAGTAGGTAAAGTTCGAACGGGACGTAGATAAAGTTGCGGGCAATAGCTATAGGTTTTAAATTGACTACTTACCACATTTTTTTTTCAATATACCACAATGAATAAATGAATAGGCGATAAGACCGCCTATTGCCTACCTGATTTTTTTATTTTTGTAATGTCTCTGTACTGTTTTTAGTGATCAATAAAGAATATTTGTATTTGTTGTATTTGTAAAATGAAGATCTTAAAGAGTGTGTTACGCAAAAGGAGGTCCATTCATATTTCTTGAACAGCTAGCCGCGACCAAAGCTAATCCTGTGAAGTCATAAAATAATGTTGTCCAAATTAAAACGCTCGATTTAGCAAACGACAAACAATATTCGCTAGGACGGAGCGCAACAATTCGTGCGAAATTGTTTCGAGCGGATTAAAGGACTGTTCTCCGTAATGCCTGTCACAATGGGACTCGGGGCAGTGTAAGTAAATATTCTGTCAGCAGCACGGATATTCGCACAATGACGGCCCGCGGCTCCTTTTAGCCAAAAATTCTTGAGCACGACACGGCGGTGGTTTGCGACGGTTCCGTGTCTACTGTGATTTACTAGTTTTTACTTTCAATTTTGATCTGGCGTTGGAAAATTTGGGATTTTATCAAAATCTCCTAGGAATAAGATTGCTACAGTACAATGACTCTTTACGGAACACCATAAGCAAGCAACAAGTAAGCAGTACAGAAAACACAGGTATACATAGAAATTTTCCGAGTTAACAAATAGGCGGCCTTATCGCTTCACAGCGATCTCTTGCAGGCAACCTTCACAATACTTAGAAAGAAGTAAAAAATACTTACTTACCTTTCTACCTATTTATCTTCCTAACTACCATCTCCTCCTTCGATTACGTATTAAAGTAACACACGTGTGCTTGAAATACCGGTAAACCTTGGTTTATCCAAGCACCAGTTGCTTTCGGTTTTTGAATTTAAACTAGATGTAGTTTAAAGATTCGTACTTAATTTACGTCTACATTTATCTTTTTATTTAATACTGATCAGTTGTTATTGACCACAAAAATGTAACTTACTGGTATCAGCCTTCTCTCTGGTCTAATTCTAAATTGTCATATCATAATAACAGATGGCAGAAGCAAATTCTATTTCTAAACTGTCCCTGTTATTAAAAGATGAAGAAAAACGTTTACTGTGTGAATAATAAATCCAAGCCTAAAACATTAATGCTCATTAGTTGCCTCCCACGAACCCCTAAATCTTTGTTTACCAACACACAATGACGTAGCCGATGAGCATCCTCAACGAAGACGTCACTTCCCTTGGACGAATCGTTTATTTGCACCGATAATGTCGCTATTGTGTTCACTCTTGGTGAAAATTATTATGAGGACAGATTTGTACATTATTTCCGCATTTGGATTTATGCTTTGAACGATGTAGAAATACAAAGCAGCCGTGGAAGGTATATCCGCTGGATATATTTTAGATGATTCAGAATTGGGAATATTTATATCCTTTCGATTGAAATTGGAATAATCCTAGTGTCTGGGTGGATGTTTGCAATAAAAATTGCCATCTCCTTCTACCGTTATCTCATGTTTATTTAATAGAAAGAAAGAAAGAATACGATCATAAAAATCTACGAGATGGTTAACACATCCTACGAATCTGGGTATTGCTAATAGAAATTAATACCTAATATAAATAAGCTGATTTTGTAATACTGCTATGCAAATACCTACAGACTGCTAAACTACTGGTCTGCTTGCCAAAACAGAGGCAAAAAGTGACAAGTATTTTTGCGCTTCTTTTGTTACCTTTTATGTATGTATGTATGTAAACTCTTTATTGCACATAAAAATAAAAATATATCAAAACAGAGAGGAGAACAAAGGCGAGCTAATCCCTAAGAAGGGATCTCTTCCAGCTAACCTAATTACGAGAAGACAATGTATTATAATATAGAGGATGTATTATAATTTATTTGTGTAAAGTAAATAAATACTTATTTAGGTAGTTAATAAATACCATTCATTACAAAGGCTCTTTACAGAACACCGCAATAAAGAACAGGAAAATTAGATACTTAAAGAAAATCATATGGAAAGCGACAGGCGGTCTCATTGCTTCAGAGCGCTCTCTTCCAGGCAAGCATTGATACAAGTACGTTGATTATCTTCCATTTCAATCCACATGATTTCTATATGCTTCTTTAGTTTATAAAGCATAAAATTTGTGTTGTATCTATGAGCGTTTAGGAAGTTTAAGAAAACTACAATAAATAAAGGAGTTAGACGATATCTTAGCGTGTAAAGCTTTGACAAAGCCAAAGCAAGAACACAGAATAAAAGCCCAAACCGCAACAACAAAAGAATCATCATCGCCGTCATTAAGGTACACTATGGCCGCCTTATGTCAACGCTCTAATCCTTGACTGAATCAAACGCATTTAGATCATCAAGCTGGTCTTAAAGGACAAAGGTATGTAATGACGTCGTGACCTCACCCCCTTGGAATTTTATGATGCTCACTGACTTTTGAGGTTCATTATCGTAATTTTGATCAGCGATGCATCAAAAGGCACCACACACGACGCAGGGTCCTTGTGAGCAATTAATCTATCCGAAATATCTATGTTTTATTCGAGGGTGTAACAACGTTTAATAATCTTAACGCTTTCTCGGAACAAAGATTTCTTGTTACGTCCTTTCCGCTTAGATACGTCATGCCGTTGTCACAATAGTTTTTTTATTCGTAGATATTTTTGTCAAATGGACAAAGCTTTAAGCAGTGTGATTATAGGTAGGTACTTAAGTAAAAACGAACGTGTTTCATATACACATCGACCATAAACAACAAAGTCATAAATCAAAATATCGTAGTAAGAATAACTTTAGGCAAAGTATCGAGGTAACAGCTAAGTTCTTAAACATAAACATGGAAACGTACAAAGAACTCTATATTCTTGTTGAACGCATAAACTGGGTACCTACATTCTTGAGTAACAACGTAAACACGAAAGGATAACATCTCATCTCGAGCCCATTCACAATAACATCTTTAGCGATAGCAGCTGAATCTTTCGTTTATATAACCGCAACTACTCACCATATAGTAGGCATCCTAACCCCAGATGATGTGATAAGTATCAACGCAGAAAATGTAACAGACAATTGAAAGCCATAATCGCTAGTCAAAACACGTGCCCGCCACAAACAGTTCCCTAAGATTGTTGATAACTTGACAAAACACTCATTTTTTACATCCACCTCAAAAGTTTATCGGCTTTTGATCTGGATCTGCTAGGCACACATTTGTGTCTTTGTGGTTGTTACTTATCTTGCGGATTAATCACCGTAAAGCAAGCCTTGGGTCCCCTACCTCAGTTTTTTTAACCGCTCTTTGAAAGACTTCCTTCAGATGTTTGCACATGCTGTATGATGTTATTTTAAAATATTACTTTATTTTTTGTAACTTGAGGTCTTCTATAAATCTCTACAACGATTAAATAACGAAAATGAACGGAGTTAAGAAATCTCAGACATTCTGATTCGTAATGATGAGGTAACTAAGGTAACTTCTAAACTATTTGCAACTGCGGAACTTTGACCATTGCATCAATATTATGACACGATTCAAAACAAACCACAAAATATCGAACAAATAAAAATGGAACAGCCTACCACACAGTAGCAGTTTTTATCGCGCTCGCGTCCAAATTACAATTGGTTGCATAATTTTTCCGTTGAATAAACGCTCATCATTCTCCCGTCACGAATTGCGCGGGGCATTGTATTTTTTTTCCACCTTTATATTTGTGAACAGTGATCACAACAGGCTATAAATAAAACACGCCTACTTTTGCACGACATTGTATTTCGGTTACAACGGGGCCTTCAGTTCGGCTTTATCAAAATTCGATTGTTGCTGATGCGTTCCGAGAAACAATGGTTTAACGAATGAGAAAAAATTACAGAACAAAACTTTCACTGTATTAAATTTGGATCAAGCACAGCGCAGTCTACTCAGAAAATCAGTACTAAAATTGTTACTGGAAACCTTGCTTATTCTTAAAAGTGACCTGGTAACGGCACATCGTAGGTAAGCGAACATTCAATTGTCTCTTCATGGAATCACTGAAAAAAAATGTGTTAGTTAAATACGCAAAGAAAAACTTGACAAAGGCGAGAAAGCAGCAAAACTTGCACAAGCCCACATCCCACAACCGCAGCCCGGTGACTACCATCAATAATCGCCTCCTTCAGCTATCATATTAATAGAGCCGGCTTTAGAGCAGTAATAATGGAGCGAGCTATTTGCCATGCTTTTGTCAACGTAGGGCTTGAATGGTGAGCGGAGGTGGACTCATTATTCTGTCAAATCGATGTGCACTGCGTTCGGGGTAGTGTGTAGTGATGGGAACGGGTCTATCGTGTCGTAGAATGATTGTATCTTAGTGTAATGCTTGTTCTATTGTCAATTGCCTTAATCGTTCATTTATGAAATAAACCTAACCTAACCTATTCTAAAAGCACTAACCCATTCTGCATATTTAAAACGCATAAGGTGTTTCAGGTAATAGGACAATCGATCATTATGACAAATAACGTTAGGCGATACGATGGGTTCCCAATGGGAACATTGTCGATAGAACAACTAAGTATGTATGTTGGATTAACGACACATTCAATCTTTACGAGGTGCCAACCGATTCGCACTGTTTATTACTAGTAGTTTGCATCGGGTCATTTGGTCAATAACAAAGGTGTAAACAATGCAATTATTTGTTGAAGGTTACGATACAATAGTGTTACGAAACGGTAACAATGCATTATAACATTGTCATAAATCTGCAATTTCCATGTATATTTTTGTTTTAACTACACCTTTGGTACGTACTTCTACTTTTTAACTCACATCATTTATCAAAAACACACTACATCACAACAAAAACATAGTAAAAACATAGATAGGAGAAGAGAGAAAAATGAAAGCCGCCTAGTGTGATACCAAGAGGACTCAGCTCACCGCTTTGTTAGTTAATCAACACGGAGTTTTTCCTGCAATAAAATTATAAAATCCATCGATTTTCTTTGCCAAAAATCACGCTTTTTATTTAATTTATTTCTTTTTCAATTAAAAAAGTTACGTTGTGACACGGAAATTAGCCATACGATACATTAGCTCCAAAGGAAAACTTTCCGACAAATTTTAATTGCCGTCGTTAAGATGTCCAAGTTTTTGAACTCCGCCCCGGTACATGCCCATACTTACATAGCCGCACACACGCGTACTAAATTTTTTTTTAGTGTACAAAAACTCTTGTTAATCAAAACTATCGACTAGGTCTGGGGTTCGAATCCCGGCCGGGGCAGATATTTGCATGAATAATACGAATGTTTGTTCTCGGGTCTTGGATGTTTAATATGTATTTAAGTATTTATTTATGAAATTTGTCTTTTTTTTATTTATTTTATCGATACTTCTGTTTCTCCGCACTATATTTAACCTTAACTGCACGTCTAGTTCCCACATTTTTTGTATAACAGCCGACAGGGATTAACAAACAATGACGTGCGTAGACTCAGGCCACACATCATCTCGGGAGTTTTTGCCGATAAGTATAATGGGATCTCGCAATTTATTACAAAAAAATGCTTTCATACTTTCGTCAGTTTTGTAATACAGCAAATACCGTGCAAACACGTGTCCAAGGGGGTCAAAAGCTTGTTCATTTTTAATCATGTGCTTATGTATATGGAAAAAGCTATAAGTATGCCCTTCACATTAGCCGTCAATTGATGTCTTATTAAATTTAAGAAACTTAAAGAGCTCTATCATTAACAAGTTGAAACAACATCAATTTCGGAGCTGAAATGTTCAATTATTCAACTAAATGTAAGATTTTAACAACGAAATGATTCAAACCGCGTGACAGAAATTTGAACTAAGTATTCCTGTGGCTTTACGTGCCACACCAACCAATCAAAAATCTTAATCGTTTGCATGCACCAATAGTGACAAAGTAAGGATTTTGGGTACAATTGACCAAGAACGCAATATGTGAGACCTTGTGCTTTAAACAACCCTTAGTAGAAAAAATTGCAAAAAAAGACAAGTGATTAGATAAGCATGAAGTGTGTAAGCGCCTGTTTCGCCACTTTCTGTTAAGTTCTTTTTTTATCCCATATTCCTCGTTCTTGTTCCACCAGTGATACGGGAAGGAATTGTCTCTCCTCGTGGTATGTGTAACTAGCCTTATCCCGCGGCTTCACCCCTGTGCTTCACCCACATTAGAAATAGGTTAATGACCTCTTCACTGAACTGTAATATATTATGCCCGTTCAATTTTTTAAATGTACAACGACAACAGTTTACTTACACGATTCTTGTTACCATGGCAACGCAATAAATAAAAGTCTTCGAATTTAGCTAGAAAAAGGTTTCGGTAACAATTTAAAAGGACAACGTTCGCTCGTACAACGCCATCTACTGATTGCAAACAAAGTTAAAACGGCACGTCATCTTGAGAACTAAGATAAAACTACGTCACCGTACTTGGACAGTGCCCTCTATTTTTGTTTAAATTTAGAATTTTATCTCAATGCAAATCTTTGTTTATCTGTACGCCAAGTTTCTTGTAAATCTGATCAGCTGTTATTGCGTGATGGCATAAAAAACATCCAAACCTGCAAACATCTTCACCAACTTATAATATTAGTGGGAAGAAGGATCTGTGACACTGTCTCTTTTTAATTGAACAGAAAAACAGAGATGGCATCATAAGTAGATAATCTGCCACTAAGATAACAGGAACTTAACAGAGCAGAGCCCCTGGTGTTGCAGATATTTATGGGCGGTGGTGATCTCTTACCACCCGGAGACCCGCTTGCTCGTTTGCCTTCCAGTGGAATAAGAAGAGACCAGTGAAACATAGGGTAAGGGGCTGTTTTACCATCCGTTAATTAGTGTTAACTGACGGTTAAATGTGATGCCGTCTCCGTCTATTCGAACAAAACAAATAGAGACGGCATCACATTTAACCGTCAGTTAACACTAATCAATGGATGTTGAAACAGCCCCTAAATCTTCGCTCGAAACAATTCCCTCGCTGACGTAAACTCCGTCTTAATATTTTGCAAGGCACATTATTATTTCACTATAAGACCACTGCTTATGTATATTTAACAAGTCTCCAGGAAGTCTCATTAACCTTCGTCTAATAAATTATTAGAGGTAACCCGTCACTATACGCTAACAAACGTTATTTCTATCTTATCGCGAACTAGTTGAGTTACGGTGTGTAAAATACTACATTATCACCCAGTTTATTAAGACATAAATTGAGATATATAGGGGTGTATAATTGATAAGGTAAAAAGACTAATGCATCTAAGTTAATGTGCAATTTGTGATAGAAATATATTTTTCTTCAGAAACAAACTTCAAACTTGATATATGTAGTGTATATAAAGTCCTAAGAAATTAAGTACAGGTGGAAGGACCTTGTGCAAGGTCCGCCCGGATTGCTACCACCACCTTGCTCGCTAATCATGTCTCGAAGCAGCAGTGCTCGCACTGTTTTTTTTTTTTTTTATACGACTGGAAGGCAAACGAGCAAGTGGGTCTCCTGGTGGTAAGAGATCACCACCGCCCATAAACATCTGCAGCACCAGGGGTATTGCAGATGCGTTGCCAACCTAGAGGCCTAAGTTGGAATACCTCAAGTGCCACAAATTTCATTTGTTATGTTTCGGCGTGGATAGTAAGACAGCCGGTGAAATTACTGGCACTTGAGGTATCCCATCTTAGGCCTCTATACGTAGGTTGGCAACGCATCTGCAATATCCCTGGTGTTGCACATGTTTATGGGCGGTGGTGATCTCTTACCATTAAGAGACCCACATGCTCGTTTGCCATCCAGTCGAATAAAAAAAAAGTACCACTATTTTAAGAGTCGTTAAATTAGATCAAAAGAATTAACTTTAAATACAAATTAAGAAAACTTTAAGAAAGGTCGTTTTTTGGTAGAAAAATATCAAAACCCTCCTACTTTACCTTACGCAACTTCATTACTTTTTGTTTTCAATTTTTCAGAATGATTCCCACCGTCTCGCCCTATATACGTCTCACACACAGCACGTCAGGCACAGAGCTCCTCCTAGAATAAAAGGGCTTTAATAATAAAACCATTATTTCGGGTACCACGACCCATACAATAAATACCTTATAGACTAACATACACATCACAATCCATTAATAATTAACACTAATTACTTTGCTTTTGTTTGTTTTTACTTTTTTTTGCTTTGACTGTAGTATATTTAGTTCCCATGCACGCCTATTATTGATTAGGGACCTCACACCTCCTATATGTTACCTCGCTGTGTTTGTCTGCACTATAAAGTTAATAGTAAATTTCAAATCTAAGTTCGCACATAAATCCAGAAAAACTTAGAAAACTCAGGCTTGAATCCACAACTCTCTACTTGAGAAGCCATAGGTCAATAGGTCAAACCAATACACTACCGCTACACCTTTTCATTACTTATCTTTAGTAATCTCAATGTCTACAAGAATTCGAAACGTATTATGTATAATAATATTTTACACAATGCAAAGTATTGATTACCAAGACTCTGAAACCAAACGTATGCTACGTAATACGTAACGTCTTCGGAGGCCCTTGCGCTACATAGTTCCATTACCAATGCCTAGATGGCGCTGTTAGTAAAAATCAGCCACAAGTTATTACATTTTATATCTACGTATAAAAATGTTTGTTTTAGCTTTAATAAAAATCGGTCAAAATAATTTAAAAACTTGTAATAATAATAGTTATCAATTGATTCAGAGACTTTAACTTCAAAGTATAAGATACTCGAATTTTTTTTATTTCTTTTACCTAACAGATGTGTTAATAATGTAGAAATCGGTAGTATAGTAACTTTAAGTAGTCATAAGTAGATAAAGTCGAATGTAAACAATATCAACTTATCCAAGGCATAAAAATATGAACGTGTACACTGTAGATACCTACCACAGATTGTTACTCCGACATACTCGTAATAATGTCGTAGTGACGTATTTTTGCACTTCCACAAACAACATAGCAATTCATTAAAAACAATTGACAGTAACATTCATCGTATTCTTCCATGGTCTTAACAGTCTTGGTAGGTACCTACCTAACTGTCGAAACTTTGATCGATTTGATATTGAAAACTATTTAAAACTATAACGTGTAAAATTTGTTCCTGAAAAGAGAACTGCATCAAAAAAGGACACAAGAGTAAACGCTTAGAGGGGTCATAACTTGCTAAAGTTTAATATAATGAAGCTGGCCGTGCCCGTCGCCTTAAAGAACAATTGTGAAATTATATCAAGTAGCATAAAAAATAGACAGCTAGAGGTAAAGTTTTTATTAAAAGCACGCCAGATCTTCACGCTCGATGAGAACAGAGGCCGGCGAGATTGCAACTTTTAATTTACGAGTTAAATGTCCGCTATAAGGAACAATATTAAATTGTTCGTAGAGGATAATCATAAAGCTTACAGGGCAAATGGAGCGTGACGTGAACAGCGACGTGAGTAGAGTCGGCTTTCTACTGACAAAACCTGAATAAATATCTGCAACCACGGAGCGTACAAAAATATCTGATACGTCTTATTGGTTATATAGATAGTCGTAGCAAATATTTATGCACGATTTGTTGTGTCCGATATTCATGCTAGTGACTGTACAAGACAGATTGAAGAGTGGCATAACACAGTGGTATAACATTCCGAATTTGGTGGGCAACGATAATATTATAATAATAATACTATAGCCTATAGATTCAGAACTATACTATACTCATTATAAAGTGGGAGTGGGTGGGTTTTAATAGGTATTTAAATTCAAAAGGACTAAAAACTATAATAATACCATTTTTTAAATAATTATTTACACTTTACACTAAATTACCAATTTAATATTTTTTTTTCTATAAACTGTCATAAGACCGATATAAAATCTTAGTGTATTATATTATATTTACCTAACAGTTTCATTGACTACAAAATCCATCAAAAATATGAATCAAATATCCATGGACTCCATAATATTTTAAACTAACGCGGTTATTACTAATTTTATGAATTAAAATCAAGGTACGCGGAACAAAACCTGAATTTAATTCATAAAATAACACTCGACTACTCCATAGTTTTTAAGAGTGCAGCGTATTTGCAGCCGACTGGTTCCGAAGATTCTTCTACGGTAAGCCCAAGATAGATATTTGACGCCTCGTTTAGTCTAATAGCTAAAGCATCCTGACTCAGGGTCAATAAGAATGGGATTTAGATACTATTAAATGGCATTCGTGAGAGTGTTACGTAAATTTAACAATGACACTTAAACGTACCGTACGTACTGAAGATTAAGCACTTTGATAATGTAAAAGCTTAATAGGTATCTAATTAGAGTGTTAATGTTAAATAAGTTTTTTATCATCAATATTTCACAATTAGGTATTACTTGAGGCAATAAGTTTAAAACTATGTAAAATGATCAGGTAGGTATACAAATGTTGGAAAATTCAGAGCGATAAAACGATACTAAAAGCGTTAATTATTTTTTTTTACTTAAAACACTCTTACTTTGAATACCTGCTCCTACAACCTTAGTTTGATAACTAATAAACTATATATTATTAATTATTACGATCCTGCTCGTGTTGAAAAAACCTTTCACATTTAAAAATAATTTGTTAAAAAAAAACTTGCTGAACTTGTTTTAGTTCCTTTTGATATCGGTTGGTCCAATCATAGATCATAAAATTTATAACGACCGCAACATCTACAGCCACAAAATTCACAACTTTACAACAAGCAGCAATAATCACTTTATACACATTCGGGCTCCAATTTGAGCGCCAGCTTTTAAAAAAAACATACGTTTTAAAACTGAAAGCTCGTTCTTAAATCAACAACGCAGAAAGCACGGGCTCACATAAATAGAAAAGTTACAAGATAATACCCTTAAATGTATTTCCGCGAACAAATTCTGCCAAAATCTGATAAAACTCTCTCTCGATCCATTTCGTGGGAACTTTGCTTTTATCTCTGCACCGCGCGGATAGGGCGAAACGCCTAAATTTGTATACGCTTATCGCCGACTCAAACTTTGCCAAATTTCATTTTATATTCAATCTTTCAACAGTCACTGCACGCGGGTGATAAGGCGGACGCTTTCTTTTCAGACCCTGAAATCAATTTGGTAGTAACACTTCACTAAAGATGACAATGCTACTGATATTTTCAAACGAGTATGAAACTTTTATCTTCAGTTTTACATAGAGATCATCGTCATATTAGCCGTAGAGTAGAACATCGGTTGTTGGTCGCATGCTATCCATCCAGTTGATTAGGCGGGAAGCAAGCGGACTGCATCTATCGTGAAACCGCAGCTTTACCCAAGTCATACGTCCATCTCGTTGGTGGACGTCCTCGACTGCGCTTGCCGATCCGCGATCTCCGGTCGACCCCAACATCCATCTGTTCGCTGTGCTATATGGCCTGCCCATTGCCACTCCAATGACCTAATTCGCTTGACTATGTCGGTGACCCTCGTTCTTCTACGTATCTTCTCATTTCTGATTCGATCAAGTAGAGAGACCCTGACCACTAAGTTCTCTCCATAGCTCAGGTTATTCCCACCTGTTACCACCATTTTTTACCAGTGGTAACAGCTGGGAATTTGTTTCCCATCTTTTACCAATAAAGTACTCAGTGGTAACAACTGGGGAAAAAATCCCAGTTGTTATCACCAATCAGTTTAGTGGTAACAGATGGGAAGTTTTATTCCCATTAGTTACCAGTGGTAACAAGTGGGAACCAAATTTACACCAAAATTCCAACTCTGTCGAATCAACCAAGCTACGAATGTTTCGACATGTCTCCTAGTGACATGATCTATTTATTATCTGCACCCACAGTAGACATCAGGCAGCACATGCCGGGAACATAACCAGGGAACCATAACACTATTTCCTTTTTTAGGATTTGAAATAAATCCAAAACAAATTCTTACCACCGTTTTAACAATTTTCATTTAAAAAAGCTTTTTTGCAGACTATACTTGTTTTGAAGTACATGTATTATCCAAACTACATTTCCGTACCAAATTTCAAGTCGATAAACCGTTGAAGAGTTCCGTCCCGCTGTGACGATTCTACCTGGACGACCAGCATGTCGCCGCCAGGTTAATGCATTGTCACCAGATTTGTAAGTGTGTCAAATTTCAAGCCAATCCTACCACTAGAAGAGGGTCAAATTCAACTTGTAAGATTTGACCCGCACTGTCAACGAACTGTCGTAACTTGAAAATTTAAAGCTAAGGTACTCAAATAGCCCCAGATTTTGAGTTAACTTCAGTTTTTGATTTCAATTGTGATGAATAGATTTTTGAATAATTATTATTAAATCAAACAGCACAAGGTTACTGGTTGGTTACAAATTATCAAGATGATAATGGCCAAGTCGTAATCAATTAGACGATGTTATTCAGAATGAAGGTAAAAAAAAGATAAAAAGCATAAAACTGTAATTATTAATCCCACTAACCCCGCTAATAATATAAATACGAAAGTTTGTAGGTAATTCTGTTTGTTAATGTTGTATTTGTTTGTTACTTCATCACGTCTAAAGCGCTGAACCGATTTAGATGAAATTCGATATACACATAGTTTGCGTCCCAGGGAAGCACGTGGGATAGTTTTTATCCCTGAAAATTGCATGATTCCCGCGGGAAAATCGAATTCTACCTAGACGGAGTCGCGGGTAGCGGCTAGTGATAAGATAAATTAGCAAAAAATTTTGCCGCGTTGAAACCGGTACGGGTATATAATAAAATTCATGACTATCCTATATATCTCCAAAGTTCACATAAAATTCAACTCCAATTATTGCCATTCCGAAAATATTATCATACCAATATTTTATGCCGTGTCTCTGTTAATAATTACACAAACTCGTAACGTAATCCTAAAAGTTCTAAACCGATATCTAAAAAGAAGTAAACTCATTTTTATTGTTGCTTCAAGCTTCAGAGGTCAGGATCTGAAGAGTGGATGCTACAAAAATTTTTAAAAACCCCCGACAAAAAAAGCCGCCAAAAAAGGACAACTAAAAAGTAAAAAATAATTATGCACTACCTAGCTGTTGCCCGCGACTTCATCTGCGAACAATTCGTTTATCCCTATCCCGCTGGGACTATGCTGATTTCCTGCAAAATTAGCCTAAGTTAATTTAGTATAAGTACCTAGTAATATTTTTTTTATCTAAGCGTCGTCGGTGTCGGGGGACCACTAAGGTTACCAGGAAACTAAAGTACGTATGTTGTATTTTTTAAAGTATTAACCTTAGTGGTCCCCCGACACCGACGACGCTTAGATAAAAAAAATATTACTAGGTACTTATACTAAATTAACTTAGGCTAATTTTGCGGGAAATCAGCATAGTCCCAGCGGGATAGGGATAAACGAATTGTTCGCAGATGAAGTCGCGGGCAACAGCTAGGTAGTGCATAATTATTTTTTACTTTTTAGTTGTCCTTTTTTGGCGGCTTTTTTTGTCGGGGGTTTTTAAAATTTTTAATTTAAGTTTTTTTATTTCATGTTTTTTTAACAGCTCATCGTGTTGTCACCACTGCATTGTATGTAGAATCAATTACTGATCAAAACGAATCCAAACACGACATATGTGCTATAATTTTTTATAGTGTACTAATCTGCTGGATATCCTGGCTGCAGCATCAGCTCATCCTGTTGCCAACATTGCATTGTATGTAAAATCAAATACTGATTTAAACGAATCCAAACACGATATATCTGCTATGGTTTTATCAAGAGTGTATCTACTAGTGTTCTGGATATCCTGGCTGCAGCATCAGGCCGAGAACTGCATAATCTTGCATAGTTATATAGCATACATCGGTGTTTCAAATTTTAGGCCCCAAATATGCTTGAAAGTAAAGTAAATACCCATAATGCGTCTAAGATTCCTACCGCAGCGAACAAAAGAGCTGATGATCTTGAAACGGCTGAACCGATTTTAATAAAACATGTCTAAGAACCATCGCTAGAAAACCAGCTTTCAAATAAAAAAAACCGCATTCAAATCGGTCCACCCGCTTAAGAGCTACGGTGCCACAGACAGACACACAGACAGACACACAGACACACAGACACACAGACACACAGACACACAGACATACAGACACACCGACACACATAGCGGTCAAACTTATAACACCCCTCTTTTTGCGTCGGGGGTTAAAAATCGATCTTTTCGAAAATCGAACCCTATAACGTCTGAACATTCTGAAACTTAAGAGTTATTATAAGTAGGTAATCAAAGCTTTCCGCTACATTCCAGTGCTGTAAGATAGAGGGAATTATTCCTTTTATTCCCTAAAACTACCATTTAGGTGATAGAACGAAAGAAAGAAAGAAGACATTTATTCACTAACACAAAAAACACACATATACAGCAAAATTTACACAAATGAACCAAAAAAATAATACAGAAATAATAATAATAAATCGCACATGAAAAATATACACAATTTACTCGGAAAAGCGTACATCTCTCCACCCTAAACGGGGTAGATAATCTATCTACAATCCAAAAAACCAGGTTTTAAAATTGAACTATTATTTATCAACGCGTTGACATCATTTGGAGTTAACTGATAATTATGGTATTTAAAAAAAACTCATCAAGTTCACCTTGACTTGTTGTGTCAAGAGCACAAACAACTTGTAAAGGAAATTTCAAGGTACAAGGTTACGAATGATTGATTCTTGTCTAATATTTTTCATTAGTTTTAGGTATTTAAGTCCTCGGAAACTTAAAACTTTGTTGGAATAAAAACTAGTGTGTTAATCCTATACTAATCTTACTAATATTATAAAAGTTAAAGTTTGTGAGTGAGTGAGTATTGTTACTCCTTCACGCTGAAACAGCTGGGCGGATTTAGATGAAATTTCGTATGTAGATAGCTGGACATCTGGAATAAAACATAGGCTACTTTCTATCGAGTAGAGTCATGAAATTTGACATGATTGTTTTTAATGTAACGTCAATGAAAACCACGATTTAATTTACGGGAATTCCCTTGGGAAATTTTAAAATCCCGAAATTTAAATTCAGCTGCTGGATCTACTGATTTACGTGTGTGAAGCCGTGTGTAAGCACTAGTATTATATATACGCAAGTTGGGATCCCTTCGATTGCCATAATCTTATAAGTCACAATGTAATTTTTGTCATAATTATTGATAGTCATAGTTTTTTTCCCGCTGAAACCATACATTTTTCATAACTTTTTAAATGGTCATCCTGTAAAACTCTAAAGATTAGGTTAGGTTTGTTTAATAACAATTCTGGAAAATAAATGGTTTCCGAGAAAAAAAGAGTTATGTCACATTACATTATTACCAACAATTTTCTACCAGTCGATATAGACCCTTTTAGGTACTAGGTTTTCAGATGTTAAAGTATGTTCATCGGTATTATTACTAAGAGAAGCCATGGTAGCCTAGTTTGACCTAGCTAGGCCAATGGTCCTATGGTCTCTCAATCAGAGGGTTGTGGGCTAGAGCTGGGGCTCGTCTCTGAGTATTTATTGCGATATTGCATTAATAATTCTACCATGAGCGTTTCGGTGAAGGAAAACTATAAAAAAATCAGCATACGCTTTTAGAGCAATATTTTTATGAGTGTTAAGTTTCCAATTTACCGTCCGAGTGGAAACCAGAGCCCAAAGTCCTCTCATACTGAAAGGAGGTCTGTCTGTACCCAGCAGTGAGACGTATACAGATGAAATATGATTACCAATAGTCATTACATCAATTATGTAAAGCCATTACAATTACCCTTCATAGCTTTCCGTTTTAATTTGACGTTTAAAAGCAACGAATGATTATTTTACTTTGAATTGACGACAGCATCAACGAAGAGGAATATTATTTAAAAAAAAACACGTCACGCGGTCTTGAGCAAACGGGTTTTTTATATAGCACACATACGCAGCCAAGTACAATGCTGCTTATATTTATTCTTCGCTAAATCAGTATTCCAAGTAAAAGGCGTATATAGCCCGGATAAACAAGTCGTGTCGCCCTCACTTCAATATGTTTGTCCGGTATTCTTTGGTGGCTTTCGTTGCTCTGTTACATTTTGCAAGCCCAGGCGCCGGTGAGTTTTATATTCATTATACCTAGACAATACTTAGTACCAAGTTTAATTTTAATTGATGTTTTTCGTTAATTGACATCTATTCTGTGATCATAATAACATATTATATAAGTTACATGTGAAATAAAAAATATCCTAAAAATAACTTAACTAAACTTAACTACTTCGTTACTTTATGCATTGAAGTCACTCTTGATATTGATAATGTTGAAGTTGTGTTTAGGGTTTTATTTTAAGACGAAATAGATCGAGATTAGTTTCATTTTCTTTATAATTTATAAATTTGATATTTGTAGATAAATATGGTGACAAAAATATTTGGTAACAATAATAGTTGGGAATTTTATGATTTTTTAGAATTTTTTGACCACGATAGTCTAAAACGTTGTGTAATACAGTTGGGACTGAGTGCACCGCTGAATTTTTCGGAAATTTGCGCGAGTGTTTGGTGAAAGAAAATGGCGTGAGCCTGCATACACCTGCAAAGTAATTTAATGATGTGTGCGTAGTTTCGAACCCACATGTGCAGACTTAGCTCTGAGAGGATGCCCGTGTCCAGTACCTAGTGACAAATAATATAGGTATATAGGCTAAAGTAGATGATTATGAAGATAAGCAAGTTATTTTTGCGTTATTGAGTCTCATGCTTAAAAATGAGCGCGTGGGAATTATGTTGATAGTAAATTTGAAAATATAAAATGACATGCTGGAATATCACATAAAGTTGTCTTGCCCTTTTTGCGTTACACTAAGACGGTTTGAATAATTCTGAGAGGAGTACATGCCCAACAGTGGGACGTATTTAGGATGTGATGGATGATGATGATGTATTGAATAATATTTTTTTTTTCTAGTACCTTTCACAAAATGTAAGGCAGAGGACTCAAAATGTATCAAAGATAATACTCAAGTTATTGTGCCAATATTCGCCGCTGGGATCCCGGAACTAGGAGTCGAAACTATGGACCCCATCTTCTTCAAGGACATCGATGCGAGTTCCAATACTTTGAAATTGAAATTCAGTGATATTACTCTTAAGGGACTCAAGAGCTGCAGGTTCAAGAAGATCAGGCAAGTATTTTAAAGTTTTTTTTTTCGAGTTTAAAAAAAAGCCATATCATAATTTTGCTCTCATATTAAATTTTTATTGCAAAAACAGTTAAAACGACAGCTTTTTTCGCGGTCGAATGCACAAATATTTTATTATTTCAGTCACTTAGAGACTACGAGTTATCCCCACTCGTTTGCTTCGAATTTTGAGTTGAACTCTATTAATATAACAAATAAGAGCGTTGACAGGTAACTCTAGTTACCAATGAGTGGTAATCTGGGTGCACGGCAGTGCCCCCGCTAAGCCGAGCAAAATAACTTATATACAAATAACACAGAATTCATTTTCACAATATTTTGCCTTTTTCATTTGTATGTTTCTAATTTCTACAGCCGTGATGCAGCTAAATCGGTCATTTCTGCCAAAATTCACTGTGACGTCATCCTTGACGGCCAATACGATATGGACGGCCGAGTGCTCATCCTACCCATCCAAGGCAAAGGAAAAGTACACATTGAACACGGTAAGTCGTATATAATCTAGATAATTAATTACTTCAAATTTAATATTTTCTTTAAATATATAGAATATAGAATTAACTTCTTATAAGTTTATCAGTAATTGGCAAACTAAAGGGACACTGTAAAGAAGCTGACAATGTAAAGATACACTTCAAAAAATCTTGCTAAAATTTAAATCCGGACATAAAATGTATTAATTGGAACGGTAGCTACATGACAGCAATATAATTAAAAGATACTATAATTTTCTTTTCATATTGAGATGACTTCAAAATAAAAAATGTACCTATACTTACGCGAATAAATTCTGCCAGATTTTACAAATTAAGTTCGAAGGTTGCGAAATCAACCAAAAACAAGTTGTGCACTAATTTAAGCAGCAACAGTGAAAAAATCATACCTTTTTCTTAAAAAACAAACCATAATTCCTGTTAAACATAAATCTTAAAACTATATACTAAAACAATAACAATATCAAAGTTACGATGTTTTGTTCAGAGCTTAGCCTAGCAAAAATCGCAAAGTTATTGACATTCGTTTTATAAATATCAACATCAAGATAAGTACACAAGAGTAATGAGCAAAGATCTCCTTGAAGCTACAAATAAAAAATGATTTTCGTGACATCTTTAAAACAAGATGTATTTATTTGTCGACTTTGTGTGTTGACTTCCTATAATTTGATATGATCTTGCACCGACCATAAAGCTGGCACGCCAGTGTCTACCCTGGCGTATAATTTATTAACATAATTACAAATTCACTACCATATTTTAATTATTCTTAATGTACTTAATAATTATACACAAAAAATAGAGTTCGATTTTAAATGCACGTCTTGTAACTTTAAAGAAAACAAGTAAATAATATTTTTTTATAACAAAAACTAACTACTCGTATTATGCAATTGCATGCATTAGATAGAGAGAGGTATCAAATAAAGCTATAGGTATATTAAATGTTAGCATTTTTTTCAGATTATATTTATTTTATTTCGATATAAACGTTCGTCTAAGATGCGATGGAAAACGTCATGTGCGTTAGACCTTAACATTATAATATATGGACCGTAACGTATTATTCACTCAATAAAACCTATCCTATTCCCTTTTCAGGGTCTCAAACTATCTCCATATCAAATTTCTTTACGAGCGGTTGATTATTTAGTGTGAAAAACAAACAAAAAAAACAAACGAACATACTTGCATTCGCATTTATAATAAGAGTAAAGATTTAAAGTAGTACACAATATGATAATATTTTTTTAGCAGTTCTTTTCACAGATTTTAATGTGTTTTTGTCCTCGAAACATCTTGACCTTTCGACAAGGTTACGAACAAAGTACGTGTAAACATTTTGTCTGTTTATTTTTAACCTAATAATGGAAACGTTTAAGTCAAAACAGTGCTAAATTCACAAGATTTAGCGGAATTCAAGGAACTATGTAGATAATAAACAAGACGAATTCCCTTTAGCATTACCTCTGCGGTGTACATAGCTTACTATTATATAGTTTTTGAAGTTCGCAAGGTCATGATTTGAAGTCAAGGAGTTCTTTTTAAAAATACATACACGAACCTTTATTACCCACGCGATTGATTACGTATGTTGTGTTAACTATTAGAGAAAATGTCAAAATTAGCATAAAATCGTCATTACAGAGAGGATCTCCTCATAATCACCTAAAATATAATAAATCAAACTTGAATTAGTCAAAAAATATCATCATTTTATTTTCTGATATTATCAATTATTGAAAAGGATATTTTAAGAAATATTATCGAATCACCTTCGATTGCAAGTGATCTGTTGCAGACTTTGAATTTATCTGTGTTTTTAGAAAAAATTGAAATCTCGTTCGACTTGAACTACAAAGAAGAAACCGGTGCTGATGGCAAGAAACACTGGAATACTGGCAAATGGAAGCATTCCTACGCGTACAAAGGGAAGACCATCATGGAATTCGACAACCTCTTCAATGGAAACGAAGTGTTAGGTACGTACGACTGTATCGAAATGGATACCATTATTTCAGGAACTGGACGAGAGTAGTGCCTCCTAGTTTGAAGTTTATGTAACAGAGATAAGAAGGAAGTTCTCATACAAAAAACGTATGCTTTTCTTGTCTACGTAACTTCATCATCATCATGTCAGTCGAAAGACGTCCACTGCTGGACATAGGCCTCCCCCAAGGCTCTCCACTCAGACCGGTCTTGTGCTTTTCGCATCCACCGCGATCCCGCGATCTTAACCAGGTCGTCGCTCCATCTTGTTGGAGGCCTACCGACTGCTCGTCTCCCGGTCCGCGGACGCTATACGCTATGTAACTTAAAACCGTTTAAACATTCAAACAAAATAATAACAACATGTAATTTTACAAATGTGAACAATAAATGATTGGGGTTTGAGTTTGAATAAAAACCGGTCAAGCGTGTATCGATCGCAGGGAAAAAATTTAAATTAGTAATTGGTCGGTCAGCGACTCTATGAACATAAACAGATGTTCAGTTTGATTTTTTCTTATTTAGTAGTGCATTGTAGTATTTTTGCTTCTGAGTTCGTGGACCCGCACTTGGTCGGTTTTTTGACACATTGACTCTGTTGTCAATGGCTTTGACTAGCACAAATATGGCGGCAATATGTAGACCCTACTGCAAAAAGAAACGCCACGCTAAAAACGCGACGCTACTGTAAAAATCGCCAGGTGGATGCAAAAGATGTATTAATGGAAATAGCTGTGGACAGCTTCGGACAGGAGGGGGTTATTTTGTAGAACAATAATGTGACGATATTTTTGTTCATTTCAGGTCGTGCTGCTCGTGAACTGATTAAGACCAGTGCAAACGAAATTGCCACAGAAACAGCAGGCCCAATCCTCAAGGTTATTGTAGCCAGAATTATCAAGAACTTGAAAGTATTCTTCGAGCATATTCCAGTTGAAGAATTCGCCTTGGATTAACTTTCCTGCTGTGATTTAGTTTTTTTATAATAGGTACATGAATTTAACCCTTTCCCAGGTCCCGCAAATTTAAATACTCGTATGCTACTACAAAATGAAAGAAAGAATAAGCAAAGAGAATATATTTATTAAACGCCATAAAAACAAACATAGAACAAATACAAGGCAAACATTAGGTTAAACAGGTCCCCAATCAGCATAATGTCACGGCAAGCCGTGGCGCTGATTTTCAGTGAGAACCTTGAAATGAATCAAATATGTATACGAGTATTTATGTGGTTGATATATGCACTATTCCTGGAAAAGGGTTAAGGGGGAAAATAATTATGCCAAAAATGACGAATAAATACATTTTTGAAAAAAAAAAGTTATATTATACTTATTCGACTCTACCAGTAAATTGTACATATACCTTTACCTGAGTATTAAAATCAAAGCATTGATAATGATAGTCAAGCATTCATGCATTTAAAGAAATTAACATAGTATGGTAGAGCCCAAACTATTTTAGGTAGTTTATACTTAGAAAGACTGTCCGCGATAAAATCGGAGCATGCATGATTTTGTGTGTCTTTGTAATGAATGCTAATTTTCAAACAGGACTTTTTTGTAATAATCAATGATTATGAAAGAACATAATAAAAATACAATCTAAATAAAATGTTAGAACTTCTGCGAGTTGTAGCTTTATAATTTCACTGTGCTTAAATTGCTTTGTACAGCGTTTTTTGATAATCTTCACTCGATTCCAACTTTAATACCACAATTATGCTTATAATTTCACAAGCGGTTTTACGCTCATTAGCATATCATCTTTCCAAAAAAATCATGATGTAACTGTTTTCTAGTTAGAGGAGTCGGGAAAATTTTCCAATCTAAGCACCAAAAGTAGTTTTAATATGGAAAGTATTTTTCTGTCACAAAAGGAAATTCATCAAAGTGATGTTAGCTGTTGTGAAAAGACAAAGTAATAAGCTATTAGCTTAGAGGATTGTCCAATTAAAAAAAAACATATATTTTTTTTTATGTTAGAGAGGCCAGGCAAACGAACTAGTGGGTCACCTGATGTTAAGTGATCACCACTGTCCAATAGACACCCGCAACGCTTTAAGCGATGCCAGTGCGTTGTCGGCCCTAAACCTAATAACCTAGTCAAAACCATCAGAACAGAATCTTTACAAAAAAAATTAGGCACAGTCTAATATAAAAAAACTATAACTGACAGGCGCCCTAACTTTTTATTGCGATTATATTTTTGTCTTGTTTCATAACCACGCATTACTTACAAAAGTGCTGCTTGAAAATTATCATTCATTGCAAACTAACACCAGATCATGCATAGCCAGATTTTATCGTGTACGTACAGTGTTTAATAATAAGTAATAGTAATAATTCTTGCAGCAAACTACCTAAAATAGTGCAGGCTTTACTACGGTTATTTTTCAAAATTCTTTAATAAAAAATATTTAAGCATGTTTTATATCCCATTTAGGTAACTAATTACATGGCAAGTAAATTGTAAATCTGCAAGTTTTAAAAATGAAAACACTGAAACAATAAATCAAAGCAATGCTTTATTAAACTGTCAACGTTACAAAACTGTCCGTTGGTATCATACCAAACCATTAAAAAAATATTATTTTCGATCTTCACACGCGGCTAAGATGTATAAAAATGTCAACACAGCCATGAACAGTTTAAACATATGGCCGAACTAAATGTCGGTTCTTTATTTAAAAAACAAAGGGGACCAGTATTAAAATGACGCCCTAATACGCTTTATTACGTCGACACGCCATCTTAAGTTCCGTTTGTAACTTTACAGTTTGAATATGGAACGCATCGCCTGAACTTTGACGTCTCTATAGATATTCAGGGTGGATGAGCCAGCGCCAATTGGCACGTACTAATGTAATGCTAGGTCAGCGCAACGGTATATTCTGGATGTGGTCAAGCTCAATTTTAATCACGAAATACATCTGTTTCGGGATCACGAGTAGTTAGGTCTCTACAAACAAACTATTTGTCCATTGCTTACTTTTCAGCCTCTACAACAATATCGCAAATTTTCAGCATGTTGTTCAGATAAGTACTTACTGTAATTTCATTCAAAAATAAGTATTTTATACAAACTAACCAGTAATTGTGATGGTAGGTAGGTTAAGGTATAGTTATACTTAGGTACCTCACTAGTTCAGAAGCAAGCTGATCTACATAATATATCACTTATATGTCTAATTCATATATTTTTTAACAATTTAAACGCCGTTGAATACAACAGATGTCTAGATTATGTAAAATAAAAAGACCTTCAAATTCAAGCTAATTAGAGATGAACGATCGATAACAACCGTCATTATTTTGACAAATAGACGATTAACTTTAGATGTGATCTACAAACGAGACTGTCTATAATTACCAAAGCTGACTCGGCGGTATTACTCGCATCTGTTTTATAAAAAGGTTTGATTTCACTTCTATTTTTATTACTAATAGTTAGTTTGCTGACATTGTGGACATGTTAGTGAAACTGGTCGAGACGAAAAAAAGCAGTTGAGAGTTGAGACTGATTTAAGACAGGACTAGATTTTCTAGTCAGTCAGTTAACATACCAACCTACAAGTTTCTTTGATCTGCGAATACGAAAAACAAAAAATACCTATATAAAATCATCACAGGTTAGTCCAATTTATTTTTCTTATAGCTCTAATCTGCTTTATAATACCTACACCGCGACTAAATTCCAGTGGAATAAAAAAAAATACACAACCTGCTGAAATCTATTTCTGACTTCCTTCTATTATATCCAAGAAGGCCATCTATTACTTACCTTGTCATTTTTTTCCATGCACCTTTGCATTGTTTTCTGTTTACTGCTTACGACATTGTGGTTTTCAATAAAACGTTGTATTGTATTGTACTATATTTATCACCATCAGCGTGTCGGTTAAAGATAAAATCATAAGTTCCTGCTGGCCTTTTTTTTTATTCCACATTCCAGGATTAGCGAGCAAGATGGTGGTAGCAATCCGGGCGGACCTTGCACAAGGTCCTACCACCTGGCCTATTTTTTTAGCAATAATTTATGATCTTCACGTATTTAATTACATACTTACTATCTCTAATTTTACGGTACATCAAGCAAGATGCATATTATCTCAGTTCAGGACTCAAATAAAATTGTTTTTTTTTTTATAAACGATAAAGCCCTGAGAAAAGCACCTAGCTGGTTTGCCAGGGAGCAAGTGCAATAAAACTCAAACTCATATCATTTATTGACATAAAAAACACACTACATCAAAACAAAAACACAGTAAAAACATCAATAGACGAATAAAAGAAATTAAAGACGTTGTGCTGTAGTTAATGCCAAAAGGACTCACCCTCTTAGCAGGTAGGTGCCTACTTTTGCCGGTTATTCACAAATTGTAAAACGTTACGATATTAAATAATGTAACTAGTTACGTACCTATCTAGAATCGAGACACGTGACCGCCCCGATCTTGACAGAATAACAAATTAACCGAGGCGTAACTAACCACCAATCAATAACAAACTGATTTATCCCGAGGGGAGCAATATCAGTGAAAAAATCGCAGAAACTACAGGGTTGACTGCATTTTCTAATAGTAAGAGCCGGCGCATACGAGTACATACATCTAGATTGATTATAATTATGTACTATAATAACATTTTAAACCATTATTAATGTGATACATTTTAACCACGTACATATTGGTCCGAAACACTACGCTGTGCTCAAAAACACGTATAGCCGACGTTGGGAAGGAGACTGCTAAGCTGAAATGGGATTGGGCTGAATACATCTGTCGCATGCACCCAGAGAGGTGGGCTCACAGAGTCACTTGGTGGGCACCGGAGGACGGCCATCGATGGCGAGGCAGACCGAGAAGGAGATGGCGGGATAATTTAGATGCGTATGCAAGGGACTGGCCTGACATAGCGCTGAACCGGGAGGTGTGGAGATCAAGAGGAGAGGCCTTTGCCGCAGTGGGACACTATTGTAGGCTAGGGAAAAAAAATATTGGTGAAAACGTGGCCCAAGAATCATTATAATTTGTGAAAAGAACGAGTTGAGAAATACCAATTCCACTCAACAATCAACTAAACAAAAATACAATTAAAACTAATCAATCAGCAACTTAATGACGAAGTTAGATTTGTGGAACATACAGTTATCTTAAATTAAAACGTAGATGCAAGTCCTTATGCTTTCCTACGCCATTTAAAGCGCAATCACAGTCAACGTAGAACCATTCCAGCAGCGTCGTCCTTTATCCAAGCTGCAGAACCGTTGGTTAGCATCTACTGATTTGGGTTGGACAAGTAGACGACGACGAAGAAGGTCTTCGAGATTTAGGGCCTGACACATCACTCATTGATAAATTTTATTTGACAGATAAATGTGATGCTGTCTCCGTCTATTCGGACAAAACTAACAGAGATGGCATCACAGATAATATCTGCCACATAAAATTAATCAATGAATGGTGAAACCGAGGGTTAGACTCCAAGTGCCAGCCAAGTATCAGCAGATGTTTCTACGCACCGACTTCTGGCTGGAACCTGTGTTATTCCGTCGTTTTAGAGAAATTAAAATAAAAATCCTTAAATGAATATACACGGAACTATTTGTAACAAAAAATGCATTCTATACACATATTTCTGCATTTTTAGGGTTCCGTACCCAAAGGGTGCTAACGGGACCCTATTACTGAGACTCCGCTGTCTGTCTGTCTGTCTGTCTGTCTGTCTGTCTGTCTGTCTGTCCGTCCGTCCGTCTGTCACAGGGCTCTATCTCTTAAGCCGTAAAAGTTAGACACTTGAAATTTTCACAGATTATGTATTACTGTGGCCGCTATAACAACAAATACTAAAAATAAAATAAAGTTACAAATTAAAGGGGGTCGTCATACAAGAAACCTGTTTTTTCTGAGCGTTTTTTGGTTGCTAGGCGTTATTAGCCGTTGCTAAGGCGATCGAGTAGCTAGCTATGTCGTTTGAATATTTACCTTTAGGTTTGCGATTTTAATGATGTTTTATAAAAGTTTCGATAATATAATTAGTGACTGTCTGATTTATTAGTTTTTGTGCAAAATAAATGAAGCAATTTATGAATCACAAACCTCAATGAAGCCAACTTTGATAAAGTGCTAGTCAAATCCACACTGTACTATCACTATGTTTACTTATTGTTTTTTTACACTATTAAAAATCATACTAAGTATTTAACACTATTTACAAGCTTTATATTATAATACAGTTAAAATTTTATTCACACTAAGTCGAGCTTCTTATTATATAATTACACAACAACGAAGTCCGCAGGCAGAATTTCCCGCGAATAAACCGCATGACAGCCAATCATTTTTTTTAAAGCCCTGGGTGGCAATAGCTTCAGAAGCAAACAGCCAGAACCAAAGAGGATGAGAAATCAAATAATTTTTTATCCTACTAATATTATACTCGTAAATGTGAAAGTTTGTGAGTGAGTGAGTGAGGATGTGAGTGATTAAGTATGTTTGTTACTTCTTCACGCTAAAACGGCTGGACTGATTTGGATGAAATTTGGCAAAAAGTTAGTTTATAAGCTGGATTAAAACATAGAATACTTTTTATCCCGATATTCCCACGGGATAGGGATAAAATCTCGAAATAACAACCGCTGGGCTTGGAGTCATGAAATTTAGTATGTAGGTAGTTGGACGTTTGGAATTACTCATAGGTGACTTTTTGACCCGATATTCCCACGGGATACCTAGGGATGAAATCTCAAAATAACAACCACTGGGACTAGAGCCATGAAATTCGGTATATAGGTAGCTGGACCTCTGAAATACTACATATGCTATTTTTTAACCCGATATTCCCACGGGATAGGGATAAAATCTTGAAATAATGACCGCTGGGCTTAGAGTCATGAAATTTGGTATGTAGGTAGTTAGCCGTCTGGAATAACACATAGGCCACTTTTTGACCCAATATTCTCACGGGATACCTAGGGATAAAATCTAGAAATAACAACCGCTGTGCTTAGAGCCATGAAATTTAGTATGTAGATAGCTGGACCTCTGGAATAATAGATAGGCTACTTTTTATCTCGATATTCCCACGGGATAGGGATAAAATCTTGGAATAATAACCGTTGGGCTTAGAGTCATAAAATTTGAAATGTAGGTAGCCGGAAGTCTGGAATAACACATAAGTGACTTTTTGATCCAATATTCCCACGGGATACCTAGGGATGAAATCTCGAAATAACAACCACTGTGCTTAGAGCCATGAAATTCGGTGTGTAGGTAGCTGGACCTTTGAAATAATACATAGGCTATTTTTTATCCCGATATTCCCACGGAATATGGATAAAATCTCGAAATAACAACTGCTGGGCTTAGATTCATGAAATTTGGTATGTAGGTAGTTGAACGTCTGTAATAACACATAGGCTACTTTTTATCCGGATATTCCCACGGAATAGTTTTATAACTAAGGGACCGAATACATCCCCGTTTTATTAGTTTACGCGTGCGAAGCCGCGGGTAAAAGCTAGTTTGAAATACTTGTACAAGTGCTTAAGTACATTTTGGAATTTTTTTAGAAGCTTTTCTTTAGCTTGCCCTGTTTGTTTATTTATTTTTTTATCGTTTGTTTGGGTCAAATCTTGGAAACTAAATTTCATCCACTTTCAGTGGTCCGATTGACTTGAAATTTGGCATACTAAGGTAAATTTAGTGACAATACAATAATCTGGTGACATTTTGGTGGTCCTGCCAGGATCGCCTTTGCAGGAGGGAACTCCTCAATAGTGAATAGTACCGACTTGAAATTTGGTACAGATATGTAGTTTAGATAACAATGCAAGTACAGTCAACAAAAAGAACACTCGGCAAGAAAAGCTTGTATTAAAAATGAAATTTTTAACAAAAACTTATTGTGATGAGGTGTTTGCTCGGGTGGAATCTTTCAACTTAAATTTGAAGTGGATATCTTCAACCGATTGGGCTGAAATTTTACACGCATGTATAAATCCGATGACAATGCAATATTATTGTGACATAGAGTTGATCTGATGATGTAGATAGATGTTGGCCATAGGAACTCTATAATAAAACGGACTCGATTTTGATCTCATTTGATTCGTCTTGACGACTACCTACTTTGGTAACCAGGGACAAAAAGGAAATAAGCTTGTATGACATTTTTTTAGAAAAAAATATTGCTGAACTATTTGTTTTTAAAACATTGTACGGAGGTGCGGAACCCTTCATGCGCGAGTCGCTCGCACTCGCACTTGACCGATTTTTTAATACTACACCAAATGCTGTATTTTATAATTGATAAAAAAATAATTAGGTATATTTTTCGGGACAGATGGCATGCTCTCGTTTCGGAGGCCAAGACCCTCTTCGGGTCGCTGAGCCAAATTAGTTAGTTAGTTAGGTATATTTTTCAATTTAAGCATTTAAAAATCGTCAATGTGTGCCAGTTCTTATACGACTTCCAAAATCGTAATGCACCCGTTTTGCAGTTAGCAAGGGGCTGGGTCACGTGCCGCGGCCGTTTGCGTGATGCGCCGCATTTCCCTCGTAAACGCACTAACGAATGGCCTGAGATTCAGGACCCTGCCCCGTGACTCGAGTGATATAATGTTGATAGCCATTGTGGGAATTATCGGAAGTCACTGGTAACAAAAATATTGAAGGGAGCTTATTTCGTACATTTATTTTATAAGCTAAGAAAGCGATGATGGACAATGAAAAGATGCCGCCATTTGTACCCAAAATACCGTAAACCGAAAAAAAAACCTGCATGATTTTAAAATATTATTTCGCAGAATAATAACTAACAGTTGCCGATTCTGGCAATCATCAAAATCAACTGCAGTGAAATTTGATAAATCAGACGTACCTATATAATATCGATTATTTACTAACATGGAATTTCGAAAACATTGCAGGTCGAACTGAACTTATTTATAGAATCGCGTATATTAATCTTATAAAGAAAACTAACGACATGAACACATAGAAAGTTCGAAAAATTCTGACAAATGCTAAAAGTTAATCATTATTAGATGTAAGTAAAAAGCCTACACTTACAGACCGATAGATGAAATGACTGCAAGTGATGTAAGTTCGTAATTACCTTTCGATGTATTTTTTTGTTCAAGTCAGTGACATGCTAGTACTAAAATTAGTTTATCCAACTACGGTATCAATTACCAATTTAATTATGCATTGACAGCTAACAAATTCGCTGGTAATTTCTTCAATAAAAACACTTAATTAAACGTCAAGTCATGCATGCTTTTTTTATTTGATTCGCAGAGTAGCTATCTAACCATTTTTATTAAGAAACATTTTTTCACCGCTACGCAGGCTTGAACTAAGGTTTGGTATGACTTGGCACATTTTTGCTTTTTGCCACTCTGATGTAATTTGGAGGGTACGGTCTCAACAACCGGCTAGCAGATGATAGATAAGGTTAATTGAACCTAAGTGATCCGGGATAAACACAGGCGGTCTTGGGCTGGCTTTTGGGTTCCATAACCAAAAGATACCAGGAATTTGTGTTTTAGTGGAACGAATACCGAGGGTTTCATAACTACAAATTCGTATTGAACCTTCGGTGCGCAGGTCTGACGCTCTTGGCCGGTTTATTAAATATAAAATAAAGTACTGCTGACATTGTAGCCAGTTTACTATAGGTTGGACTTGCCTCGTCAATTTACCTGACCTTGGGTTATAATTCGTACAGTCACCTGTATTAATAATTGCCACAACGGAGCATGCAAAAATAACTTGCCACGTCCTACCGGCCCTAGAAATAGAGTCGCATCAGATATTAATGCACGTTTTGGTGTGTCAGATATACCTATGTCATGGCAAGATTTGTGACAAACTACGGATCTTGTCTATTGAAAGAATATAGTGACACATATTTCTATCCAAACATCGTTTTCAAGTATAACATTTCCACATTAGCTTTCGCACGCAATCCGAAATACGGAATTAAATATTAACTTCATAATTCAAATTACACACAAAACGTTGCTTGTGCGGCAGGAATTAAAGCAGCGATTGCTTTGTTTGTGCAGCACTAATATTGTTTTTATGGTAATTGCCGGTTGTCACAGTGACGCCGCTTTGCATTTCATGTGCATTAGCGGCACGAACATAAAGTTACAGTATACAGATAAAGAACAGTATTACTGTGAAAGAAAAAATGGAGACAGACCTGACCGTACACGCAGAAAACTGGAAGGAGATCGTACAAGAGAGAGCGTCTTTGCGTCAAATCGTTTAGGAGGGCAAGATCCACTTTGGTTAGGTTCGGTTCGCTGAGACAGCGGAATAAATAAGTATTACTATGACCAAAGTCGATCTAGATCAAGACTCAAAAGCTCCGAGATTTAGCTCCGTCATTAAGGCGACCATGGACAAAAAGCCCATGGACACAAAAAATCCATTCCAAGAGAAAATCACTTACTTATTGATGACTGCAATCATGAGGGAACGAGTAGACAGAATGATAACTACATGGCCGAAAACTTTTTTCACATAAATAAAAAAAAAAAAAAAAACAAGAAATGGCACGCTAGTCTCGTCGCCGTGTTGTGTGGCTGCTGGCGTGGCAGCTGCAGGCGGTGGTGCCGCGGCTCGCGTTGAAACAAAAGACGGTCGCATTGCCGGCCGACGGCGGGAAATTTGTATGAAATCTCTTTGCAGGCCGCTGGAGTGACCGCGCGCAGGCAAGCCGCAATACTTCCCGACTTGTAATACAACATCAATATTTCATGTCATGTTTGAGAAAAATCTATTTTTCTTATTTTTTAAGCAAGCTAGCATTTTAAATCTATGTAATGTGACAGCGTTATTATATATAAAGCATGAGACAAACTTAGAATTTATTTGGACTCCATTGGAGCGCGTTTGTGTTCGGAGGTAATCACAGGCATTAGCAAATCATGTAACAAAATTCATCGTAACTATATTACTAAGACATACGAAAACGAAATAAGATAATTGGGTCAATTAACTTTAAGTGTTGTTATTCTGTCCTGTGACCCAGGAGACATCAGTGATACGCTTGCTTAAAAAAATGTTGGCATTGTATACTACTTTTACTAGCATGCTTATGAGATGAGCCATGAAGGAACTGCCTTAAACTCCTAACTTTTAGTGGCTTTGTACCCCATAAAATCATACAATGTTTTAGACTATCGCAGTCATTGCTTATTTTATTATTTTAATTCAGGTTATGTTCCGCGTACCTTGATTTTAGAGAAGCTCGATATTTCGGCACACTTGCATTCGCCGTGATCACGAGTCGTCTCATCATCATGGCGCAATTTAAATCATGCTTTTAAGAAGTGACCCAGGAGACGTTACCATGGCAACCAACACTAAGAAGTTGATTGACCCAATTTATACGATATCGTGTCATTTATCACACTACAATACAATACAATACAAATACAGAGACAGCTGCAGAGAAAAGGTACCACCCTGTAACGGCGGTATCCATACTACCGCCATGACAGGGAGGTAGGATTTTGAGTCCCATACTATTCTTATATAAAAAAAATAGGTTGGAAATGTTGGCTATGAACTTACATAGATTTTTTTTTCAACTCCAAGGGATTGCTGATCTGAATACGGTATCTAATGCTTATTTGATATTATTTTCAAATTTATAACTGCACGTTCCTGAGAATGGCAGATAGATAGACTGACACCAAAACTGATCTTTTATAATCTAACCAACAAAATGTTGGAAAAAACCCAACGCTTAAACGACTTTGATAAACTAAGAACCATTTCTAAACTCTGCTTTCAAATAAATAAAAAACCGCATTCAAATCGGTTCACCCGTTTAAGAGCTACGATGCCACAGACAACACAGACATGCAGACACACATAGCATAGACAAAAGTTCCCGTTGAGAAACCATAAACATCGTTAACATCACAACAAACAATCGACTACATAATTGAAAGCAGGAAACAAACCCAGACAAACAAAAGTATTATTTCATCTATTAAAGTCAAATAAGCCGTTTTTAATCTGATACTAATAAATAATTATTCGAATACAACACCCGACGTGCTGACGGGAAATAAAAAAGTAATTCTGCAAACAGCTAACATAACGAGGGGTACTCGTACATGGAAAGGGGTGGTTCAAGGCACTAGCGAAAATACAGAAGTTAAATGATCGTACAAGATATAGAGTCTTTATTTTCAGGAACACATTCAAATCTATTGTGCTGAAAATTATTATTGACTAGAGTTTAGCCGCGGCTTCGTACGCGTAAACTATTCGATCAGTAGTTACAAATTAAATCCCGGGATTTTACAAAATGTTCCCTTGAAAATGATATTAATTTTGATATCGTGATTAAGGTTGTGTTAAGAACAACTGTACAAAATTACATGATCTAATTTCAATATCTATAATATATAAACACTGTACATTTTAAGAAAGTTGTCAAATACAACCATGTACCCTAATTCGACCTTGTCCATCTATAACTATCTAATACTTCTAGGCAAGCATTTCGAATGTTTCAATTTCATTTCAAAAAAGAAAACAAATGAAAAAAATGAAATTTCGTATGTACTCGTAGAGGTTTTCGGGGATGAAAAATCGATAACTTGGTCTTATCTCTGGGAAAAAGCTTGGTACCAAGTTTTAGCCCGGGCGAAGCTCGGCCGCCAGGTACTTCTAAATTAAGCGAGAGGATTTCTAAAAAGCGAAGCGATCATTCTACCAAAAAAATATTTAAATTTTAGTTCACAATTTTAGCTACTAGCACGCGGCTAGCGCGCTAGCTAGCGGCCATAAAGCATGGAGAATAGATCGTCGCTGGGGCCGAAAGGTTCTCGAGTGGAGACCGCGGATCAGCAAGCGCACCGTAGGACAACCACCAACGAGATGGACGGATGACCTGGTTAAAGGCGCGGATTCACAGTGGGTGCAAGCCGCTTCAAACCGAGAAAACTGGCGGTCTATGGGGGAGGCCTATGTCCAACAGTGGACATCCTAAGACTGATATGATGATGGTGAAATGATGATTACCTACTACAATTTAGCGTCAGTCACGTGAACTAAAATAAAGCCATCGCTTTTCTCTCTTTACTTATACGTATGCTCACAAAAAGAGGAACGTAATGGAAAAAACATAGCCGCCTTTAGGCCTTTGTTTCTAGAGCAATCGGAAGGGAACAATTAGCTGTTTTGCTTCCCAGCAGCGACCTTTTGCTACATACTTTTTTGTCTGAACTCAACATATTTTGAGCAGCAGTCACGATATTTAACTGTGGAAAAATAAGAAAAATTCCATAAAACAAAATTTTTCTAATTTCTTTCTGCATTTGCTCATGGTATTTCTAAAACACGTTACATGAAATTGGTAGGTATTAAGACTACGCCAATCTAGTAGCTCACCGTCTATAATATTTATTTACTCATTTAAAGCTTATTTAAACATTTATTTGTCATGCATATTAAAAGCCGAAAACATAACCGCACAACACCTTTTTTCTCGGAAATCTATCTGACGCATGTGACAGACGCTGTCAACTAAACGAAGTCAAAGGTCATCTGAAGCGTTAATGTCAACTATACCTATTAAAATGACAGTAGAAACAATTTTGTTGACACGTTTACAGAGGTCCCTATTGTGACGATGTCTGAAAGGCTCTTTTAACGTACCTATGATAATTAAATTATGGATAGTTTAAAAAACTAAAAAACACGCTTTTAATGATAACCTAACCTAACTGATCCATCATCAGACCATGGAAAATACTCGTACACCATAAGTTTATTCTAACAATAGAAGATGTCTAGGTCAGGTTACATTGCCCTGTCTTGGAGTTACAGTGTCTAGCTTCTAACTCCATTATCAGGTTAACTCAATGGTTGGTACCATATTATCATCAGAACTAAGCATAATCTCCAAATATTAAGTATATCAATACAACAATAATGAAACTCAAGTTTAAAGATTACGTGTTATGCCACAGAATAAGTAATTGTACCTACAAAGTTAACTTCATCTGTAGCGTAAAAAAAAATAGCACACAAATTATAAAGTGAACGATTTAATTTTTTTTTTTTTACTTTATTACATACTTGCATGTAAAAAATTGAGCTTTGGAAAGAAAGAAAGAAAGATTTATTTTGTTACACCTGTACCACCACCGTACAAATAAGACTAAACATTAAAAATAACAATAAAAACTAATTAGTTACGTGGTGACACGACAGGGCACCAAAAAGGCATCCACTCAGCATGTGATGTGTTGCCACACGTAATGTATAGCAACGATACAAATACGCTCATAGCTCCTCCATGAAAGCAACGCCTGGCGAACATTGGCTGTAGCGTAGCTAGGCGTGGGCGGAGTGGGCCCTCGCAGTTAAAAGGGCCTCACGAAGCATCTTTAAATGCGATGCGACCATAGAAAAAGGGCCTCGCTGATACGACTTCGCCCACGTCTACATTAGCCCACGCTATGCCACTGAACATTGGTGCAAACCTTAGGTGCAAATTAGATGCGCCCGCGTGTTACATATTTCCTGACGGCCAGTCCCTTTTTCTCGTGAAATAATACATAGTAAGCAGGTGCACTATGAAAAGGATTCCTTTTCCTGGTTATTCAACCATAACTATTTAAACTGCCAAAGTGAAGCAGATTTTGCCTCTTTTCGAGACACCATCATAAGTAAATATTGGTAAAAAACTTAAGAAGATGACTTGTTGTACGAGATTGTATAGGTTTGACTGTTTCGAAAATGATTAAATTGAACTGATCGAGTGTTGCCATATTATGCTTCCGGATTGAAAGTTTCTTTGCGAACTTCTTTCCGTTGCCGTTTGTGTCGTCTCAGTGTGTTGCTTTATGTTTTAGTTTTTAAATGGGTCCCACTGAATATCAGCGTTGCGGCTTGCCGTAACATTATACTGAGTGGGACCCACTTTATACCTACTATTCGATGTTAAGTATTTTTTTACTCTTTCCTCTAATGTATTTTTATGTATTTTGTGTGTGTATCGAATTTGTGTAAATAAATGTCTGTCTCTCTCTCATGTAGTACCTAATGTACATTCGAATATAGAACGTCGACTTATCTATACGGTCACGTTACTACTTACTACATACAACAAGATAAGTTTTTTGCTTATTTATTTTATAACAACTATTGCAAAACGTGAACTAACGATGTCACCTTGGTATTTTCCGACATTGTTTTGTTGGATTGTCTTCATCATCCGGCTCCGTCATCAACATAATTTATTAGCTCGGTAGTAATAAAGGTATTTTTTTTATAAAAAAATACGATAATAGATCTAGCTCCTAGCACCTAGGTGCTGTGGTGCATTCTGCAGTGATTAAAGACATAAAAGTAGGATAAGTCAGGTAGGGTAGGCCATAGTTTATTAAAAAAGAATTTATGCGCTACAATGGAAATCTATACAATTAATTACACTTTATATAGTTAACTTTAGGCTGTCAAGCTAGTAAGTCACAATTTCTAGTAAAATCGTTATGAAATATGAGTTAAAAAAAAATCACAGTTTGCCATCCCTCCCGAAGTGCCCGGGAGAGATGGCCATATATATTTTAATAAGTATCTTTTTTTATTAGGAAAACGTGTCGCCAAACCTAGTATAATTTTCATGTGTCCAAATCTGGCACTCTTTACATTGAAGCCAGTCTTCGACGAAAACTGTTTTTAAATTGTTTTGCTATACCCATGAATAATCTCACTGTCGTTTACCTGCTGTTTCTTATTTTTGACTGGTAACATAATGAATGGTACATCATCAGTACCACCTGATACTTTTACGAAAACTTCTATACAATCATTACATTATTAAATTGGCCATCTCTCCTTTTTCCACGAGATTTTTATTTATTCGTATGGCTTAACATTAAATACAATCGCTCATATTCACAATATAATATCTACATTCTGTATCCATTGGATTGCGTCGTTGTCAAGGGTAAGCAGGTCTGCCGGTTGACCATCGTACTTAGTGAGTGGGTAGTGGGCGATGATGTGCTCTATGTCCTGCACTGAGGCTCCACACTCGCATGCTGGTGACTCTCTCCACCCACATTTGTGCATAAATGCTCGGCTTCGGCCACAGCCCGTTCTCATCCTGTTCAACTGGCACCAGTCCTTCCTGGGAAGCGAGAAACCAGGCAGTTTCGCAGTGGGGTTTATTTTGGATGGCACATTTTTTGGTTCATTAGCAGCCCATTCCCTTTTCCAGCTTTCCATTTCCATTTCCACGAGAGAGATGGCCATACGTAGAATAAAAAAAAAGTAAAAGCACGACATGCATTATTTTGGAGTTAGAACAAAATATTACCCTTATAATTTGCAACAAATACTAAAACCATCATTACTTTAAGAAACTAGCATAATAACCACGTAAAACATGAGTACTCTTAAAAAGATTTGTACCAGATAAAACGAAACAATAGAATTTTATCTAATTTTCGATTTTATTTCCCCAAAATATTGGCTTTACCGTAGCTCCCACCCATGATACTCGTAGAAACTGAACTAAACGGTAACTGGCGGCGTAAAGTCAACGCTTCTATGAATTATTTCGAAGAGCCATCTCTCCCTTATGGCCATTTACCCCGGAATTACCCAGATACTTTGGTCTTTCATAAAATCGCAAGTAACGAATTTACTTATGCTAAAACCTTGTCCGTTCCAAACCTTGTAATTCAAAGTTCGACCACTTTTAATCATCTGATTTGATTTGCAATTTGAAACAGATAAGCAGATAGAATGACAATACAAGACAATCAGAAAAAAATATATTAAAAATTAAATTTTATTAAAATCTTTTTTTTTTATTCTTTAGCGAAATGGATCTCGTCAGAAGCGTATAACAGCACTCGAATACAATCATCATCAAGCTTGCACCACTATCGGAGGCGCGTGGCATTGATTGAATACACACTAAGGGTGTGTACTTCACGTTCATAAATTTTAAAAATAAGTAATTAAGTTTCAAGTATTAAGTATTTTTTAATAAGTAAGTGTAACGTTAAACTGCCATATTGATAAGCCTTTGTCTGTATATATTTTTGATATTTTGCCTGTTGTAATACGTGATTGGATACATTAATATGTATGAGACCAAATTATAAATGAATATTACAAAACTAAATACAAACTAAACTAAATTTCCGCAAAAAATTTATTGAAAAGATTGTATTTTGAATTTCGATGTTTGTTTATCGAGTAAGCGGATTGATTATTTGAATGTGTTTATTGATTAAAATTTTAATTTAAAAATCATGCTCAAATTATTTTATGAATCGGTACAATCGCACATTGATTTGTTGCAATGCATTAAATCGAAATAAGTTTCTACTAAAAAAATTATACAAGCTTTTATTACTAGCTGCACTTTTTCTTAACTACTGAATTCTGCACAGACGAAGTCACGTGTAACAACTAGTTTAAATGAAACCAAACTTGTAAAATAAATTGTGTTTCTAACTTGTAAGCCCGAGTAGATAAACATTGAAAAATTACCTAATTCTAAGACGCATAGCTGGTGTGAGCGCAACTTTACATGATCTTGACCTCCAAGCAGCGGCCAGCCCCCGTTCGTCATCGCATAGATCACTAGCTCTCAAATAAGGTCAGTGACCGTGGTTATTGATGATCGTACTTCACGTCTGATCATGGTTTAGGACACAATCTCTAACTAGATTAAGGTTAAAGTCGTCAGTTAGTGGAAAGTTTAGATTGGGAACAAATGTTTTAGACCCTGCACGTGAATAAGGGAGAGTATGTCCAAAACAGTGGATGTCCTACCATTGAACTGATGTGATGATGATGACGTGATGAGGCCAGGACGACCCATTTCGTACTTTGTCAACGAAACTCGTTCTGTTGGATCAAAAGATTCTGTTCCATGAAACTGTTTGTGTTGCAAAAAAACTCGCCATAGTTTAACAATCTGTTTTTCAATTGCCATTTTTATGCAAATTATCGTTTGTCCTACAGTACCATGTTTTGAATTAAACATTTTGATACCGTGCCATCGGACGTCAAGGCTATTACAACTAATTTATGTATCCTGGAGTGGTGGGTTTAATGAAACCGAGGAGAAACTTGACACATCATTGTTTCAAACGCGTAGTGGAACAGATTTATTTAAGCCCACACACCAACTAATCAAGTTTTATTGTCTTCTATCGACACATTCATGATCCGCCATGTTCGCTCACCAATACTGATTGCTACAACAATCTAATTGACGCAATTCCCATGGACTAGACTACAGTTAGCTCGAGATACAAATCAAATAGCGGGATCGAAATCAACATTAATTGTTCAAGTCGATTGTATGGTCGACCGCACAGGTTGATGATACGATCGGAGCACCATTCCTCAGTTATGACCTTTATTGCTTGTTAATAAACACCTGTCCTTCGTTAAGCCTGCCACGCAGCGTCAGAAACGGTTAGCCGTGTGTACGTTTTCGGACTACGATCGCCGCCTCATCAACACCTTTAATTCTTTTCTATGTGAGATTCAAAGGAAAAAACGTGTCATGTAATGAATAGATACACACACACGTGTTGCTCTGGAAATTAATCGATTTATATCTACTGCACGTCCGCGACGAGAATAAATACAAGTCGACGGCGTGGAAAGCGTACCGAAGGCTTTGATAACAATAGAAAGGGAAACTTAACCGCAAATGTTGTCAACCATTACGATATAAAACCGTCTAAATCTGGACAAGGGTTTATTGAAAGAATAAATGATTTTCGTATTTCTTTTGAAGAAACTGCTACATAAAGATTTTAGGAATCATACACGGCAATAAGGGAAATGCTGTCTTGACAATTTTTATTGCACTCACAATTCGCTCTCTGGCTTCCATCTGCAAATTATCAGCTGATCTCGTATGTTAGCTTGCATTCACATTTTATAAGCCATTAATCATTGTGTAAATACGTTGAAACATTACGGACTGTTTTCAAATAGATAGGCAATGAAACTACTTAGTCCATGCAACAGCATGAGAATATACAGTTACATGGGTCTTACAAATTTATTCGGCCTCAAGTCGAAAGAGAACAGACAAAGGGTTTTCTCGTTTCGCGTAATAGTGTGTTCAATTATCCCAGGTCAAATAGCTTCATTAGTTTAGTTCAACTAATCGCAACCACCGCGTATGGAGAGTCCTGATCGTGTGTAAGACAGCGATATGAATATCGCCTCCACAAACTTGGAGTATAAATGAACGGTCATTAGGACATGTGCCGTGCTGCATGCAATCAGTTACGGCGACGTAAGTGATTGCAGCAAACTTGCAAACTGCCATGCTTTGTGCATACGCTACGCTGCCACACGTCATTGTGCTGTAACTCATTATTTTTCTATTTGCTCCATCTGGTCGTTGAACTTAAAAGGTGATGAAATAATTGATTACGTTTGAAATGTTGAGCGGCATTTGTTGCTTTCTTCTTTTACTTTGGCTGAGAAAAGATGAAAAATGATCATTGTGTCATTGACTCTTTTAATTTAACAGTATTATTTCAATAAATCGTTCCTGTTTTTGGCTTTTTGTGGCAAACATGAATAAAAGCTTTGTCCGTCTTTCCGTCCTTTAATTATACAATAATTCACTACATCAATGACAAATACCTAAAACAAAGCATCCGCTCCCAATCCCAAGTTGTTTCCTCATTAAATTAATATAGCGATTATAAATCGCAATGGGGAGATATTTAGAACTCATTACACTTGATTAATGCAGCTTCTCGGTCGCTTCAGATAGTTCAATAAGTCGCTTTATATTTATACGCTCGATGCATCATACAAACTGAGAACGCATTAAAATATTTGCACGACACATAATTCATAACGCGAGAACGATCCCGAATGATTTCTCGGAAAGGACAAGTCTGGCTAACTAATAAAGCTGGCTTGATTGAATTAATTTCGCAGTTGAATTATTGTTGCTGTCTTAAATACTGCGTTAGTTTAAAGAAGACAATTTTATGGCGGAAGAAGCGTCATCACTAAAACGTGACGCTCAAAGAAATAAAGACAAACTTTAAAAACAAAATTCTCAGAGCAATTGAAGAGTCCATTGTCTTTAAAAGAAAGAAATGGTAAAATGAGCTTTACCGAAATTGTTTACTATATATTTAGATTGCTCCTGCAAATCAAGTGATTGTAATCTTAACAACTAAAGTATTAAATTAAGACGTTAAAGTAATTCAAACACTCGAAATAGAATTATAGTAACAAGAGCAATTTACTATTTCTTATTTGAACTACGAATCTAAAGTACTTTGATAAATAGTAGCTAAAGTAATTTGTAAATTTTTACAGCTAATGTGTCCATTTATTAGCTTTATTCGCTTTGAATTCCCTGCAAAATTGACACGAAGCAATAACTAAAGTAATAACTAATTAATATACCTCATCAAAAGTGCTCTCAATTAGTTGATTGCGCTGCAATTTTAAAATAACCTTTTCATTATGAAAGCTATGAGAGAGACTGTATCAGCGTTTTTGTTTGCCACCCCTTACTTATTTCCAATATCATAGTTAGAAAGGTACAGTCTTAACCACACACACACAAACAACTGCATTATTTGACTAACATCTACGATCTATATTTAAGTACAAATACCCACGTGATTTTTAGATTAGCATTCGATTTTTTACACATTTACCTTTCAATATTGTAATCGAGGTAGGTAAAGTATGGTGAATGAAATTGTAGGCTATTTTTTTTTCATTATTGAATTCGTTCTAGCGAGTTGGGCTTGAACAATAAAATTAAAATAAAAACTCTGTAGATTTGAGTTCCAATGTAGGTAGTGTCCAAAAATATTATGTTTAACTAAGCATTCCAAAACTGTAACAGTTAGTACCTACTAATGTCGTTTATATTGATACTTTAATTATTGGAAACTACTCGTGCTTCCTGATATTTCAGTTAGTCAGTTTATCTGATTTACCTACTCATTTCGGTTCACTAGCTTTGAACTACTTTTTAAAAGGTAAAACATTTAGCAAACATTTTAATTTGCAAATTTGTTGTAAACTCCCCTACTATCCGTGGGGTTTTACTGTCAAAATTACAAGACGCACTCAGCACTGGAGTACAGCGCTCATTACTGTAAACCCTTAGAGCGTATAAACCCCAGGAACCCCGCACCATTTCTTAATATGGACTGCGGTTGTAAACGTAGGGGAGATAAGGATTTCATTGCATTACATACAGATAGCTGTAGCACGAGCGACTTGGAAAGAGATTTGGAGATATTGCTTAGCCACTAGGTACTTAATATTGCTCACACTGAGGAAAGTGCATACATTTCTCGAAAGTGAAAGAGATGTGTTAAAACAGTATATATTAATATCAACAGTGAGTTATTTTTCTTTTTATAAATAAATGAATATACGAGTATTGTACATTTTGACACCAGTTGACCTAGTCCCAAACTAAGCAAGTACCTACTGGGCAACGGATAACCACACTTAAATAGATAAATACATATTTATATTGTTCACACAAATGTCTGCGCTGACCGGATATGACCTCAAGCTTCATAGTCAGATCCTCTAACCACTTGGCTACCAGATCGTCAAAACATGTTTGATTCAAAACACTGCTATCTTATACCTACAAAACTGACATTTATTACGACTGACGTCAACCGCAGGTAAACAACAAACGATTAGTCGAAGTTTTACTTGTTTTTAATAATTTCAACATAATGTCGAAACTTCCAAGAGTTAAGTGTCTTAGCTACCTATAGGTTCGTCAATAACAAATCCTTTAAAAATATTAACCCCCTGTTTCACCATCTATTGATAAATTTTATTTGACGGATAAATATGATGCCATCTCCGTCTATTGGAACAAAACAAACAGAGACGGCATCACATTTATCCGTCAAATAAATTTATCAATAGATGGTGAAACAGGGGGTAAATGGAATAAAGAAATAATAAAACAAACTAACAAATGACAACAAACAAACATAACAAAAAATTAAACCAAAAAAAGTAAAAAGCAAAAAATAATAGGTAAACCATTTTATTTAACCTTAATCTAGGTACTACCTAGTTATAAATCGGTGCCTCAACACGAGCCAGGACGAGTCATCTATTCTTTGAGCGACGAAATACGTGTATTGTAAACCTCCTATATGTAGGTATTTAAGGGTTATTTAATATTTCATTAATCGTCAAAATACTTAAGAATTAAATCATCGATTAACACTACCTATATAAATCGAAAAATACCCTAAAAATTATAAGTCTACCGACAATCGTGCACATATTTTCGAAAACGAATTCCGAAATCAAATAACCTTTCGCATGCTTACAAAAAAATCGTTCAAAGTTAACCTTAATCATCTTAGATTGGCCACAGCTACTTAATTCCTATGAAATAATCAAGATTATATCAACGCACGAACACTGACAGTAACGTCTGAGTCGACTGTGTGTTTCAAACTTAGAGTATTAAACCAACCGGAGAAGTCAACGACGTCTTACCTCTGTGTCAAAAGTTCGCGTGAGACTCACATTTGCGTAGATGTGTTTGTGATGTGCTTTGCGCAAATAGTGACCGACAAGTAGGTAACAGATATCACTGCTGACTTGTCCCTGGCTAAAATAACAGGTTTTTTTTTTTGTTTTGAAGGATCAAAACTTAAAAATTCCTATAACTATTTAACCGACATTTGAAGGCTACTGATTAGGTAGGTACTGATGCGATACCAGTGGAAAAACATTGAAATTCGAAAAAAAATATTAGTCTTGTAGCGAAGTTGAATCACAAGAAGACTTTATCTCCATACAATTTTTATATTTATTATACTCCATCTCATCAATTTATATATTTATTATACTCATCTCCATACAATTTATATTAAATGTTTTTCCACTTGTATCGTATTAGTAATCTAGCCTTAATATATGGACATGGATTATCAGAATTAGAATGATCAAACTATTTTTTAAGAACATTATGCTCATCGATACGCGGAAGGGCGAATAGTCAGCGTTTTCGCAGCATTTTTTTTGTCATTAGTGTCTTTGCAGGTGTTATTAAAAGAGGTGATGTCTAGGGTTGTTTTTAAGACAATACCGATGCTGAATTTAGCGTAAGTAAAATTCTTGCGACTACGACTGTCTTTCCGTTGTGCTATATAAACGTGAGACGCTAATGACGTCTGACCGCGCGGTCAAAACGCTCGAATATTCGCCCGGAAGCAGATGACTTGGGAATTAATTGATTTAGAAGTTCGATACAACAATTTTATGGACAACAAGGGACATCCCGCTCCTGACGTTTGTTTTAATGCTTTAAGTCTAAGGTTCCGAAGGATTCCGAACTATGCCGGGTCGGGTAGCAGTTTCAACAATTTTTCTCAAAGGTCACGCCGGCAGGATGATTTACTTGTTCAATATTACGGAGTCAGGTGGGTGGGACGCGGACACTTGAATTAAACTACCAGCGAAATATGGCCCGGCCGAGACCCGGCGTAAAAAATGGTAGATAGTAATAACTTGTACGTTCGCGAAACGTTCCAGGTGGAGATCGATAAGAGTCACGTTTCGAAGGTTTGGATAATAGAGCTTGTGTTGGTGCCTCGTGGCTTTTTAGATGATTGTGAGAAAAATTGCTGGGTAGAACAACGAGGAACAAGGGGCGCAGTTAAAGAAGCCACCTGATATTGACATTTTTTTGTATCGACATCATTGTCACGAAAAAGCAATGTCAAATGTCAAACTTTATTATCAATTGGAACAGACAATCAAATTATTTTAAAGTGTACAATAGAGAACGATTCCGAAGAAGTGACACTGAACTAAGAATTAGTTCAGTGTCACTTCTTCGGAATCAGAATCTGACTCAGTGTAGGTCCTATTCCTATATTCTATTAGGCTAGCATTTCATAGCAGTAATTAGTGAAATTGGTCTTTTTTCTTTTTGTTTTTAGTTTTTCATGGCTTCAGATATGGGTTAGTGATACTTCAGTAATACTCATAAAAAAAAATGTTTTACGAAAATGCGGTGGCAAGACTTGCATACATCTATTATACCTACTTATTACAATATCAGAAAATTTTAAGACCTTTAAGAAGCAGGACTTGAAACGTTTACATGTCATATAAAATGACGAATTCATGTGCTATCAGTGCTTTTAACATCTCCTCACGTGTTTTTAAATATTTAGACGAACATTTTTGTCTGATGGGGGAAGAGGTCTTTATAACGCGGGGAGGTACGTAACATACCTTAACAAATTGCTCTTTAAAATTATTAGTTTACCTCCTGAGTTCTAGCAATTAAGTTTTAAAGCAATGCTACAGAACGAAGCAAAAGTGCCATTAAAAACATTTTACCCCAAACTTTCGCTCTGGCACGAAACGTTTAATCTACAAATGGTTCCCATTTTAAAATTGAACTTCAATCAAAGCCAGTAGCGGATTGCCTCGATAGAAATTGATTGACCGATATTTTTGTTTATAGCCGTTTCGAGTAATCAATCATGAACCTGTGAAAATAAACAGTAGGTACAAAACTATTTCAGCTCGACGTAAATAACACAGGAAATTCCCTGTCCACATAATAAACAAAGTCAACGTTAACTTTCCGGATTCAAATACCAAACTTACGGATACTGTCAAGCGTAAGTTATAATAACAGACGGGTTCTTCGACTTATTCTTTATGGCTGTCAATTTACTTATACACACAGAGATGTCAAATGCAAGAAGTTTTTGTTAGAAATATAAATTTTGTACTAGCTTTTTTGTTGATTTTACTTTTTAACTCCCGACGCAAAAAGATGGGTGTTAAAAGTTTGACCGCTATTTGTGGCTGTGTGTCTGTCTGTGGCACCGTTGCTCTTAAACGGGTGAACCGATTTGAAAGCAGTGTTTCCAGCAATGGCTCTTTTTTTTAGCCTGTCAAAGTGTAGCACTGCTGGTCAAAGGCCTCCTCTTCTTTCCTCCATGATTTTGATCCAATGGTTCTTAGACATGTTTTATCAAACTCGGTTCACCCATTTTTGAGATATTGATCTTTGAAGTGACAACGTCCGCGGTTTTCTAACTTTTTGTTGATTAGGTTAGGTTATTGCTGACTGTACGTACATTGTCATCTGAACTACATTTTCGTACCAAATTTCAAGTCGATGCCATTAACCATTGAGGAGTTCCGTCCTGCGGAGACGATCCTGGCTAGACCATCAGGATATCGCTACCAGATTATTCTATTGTCACTAGATTTACATAAGTGTGCCAAATTTTAAGGCAACCCGACCACTGGAAATGGGGCAAATTTAACTTGCAAGATACATAAATAGGTAGGTACAATTACAATTTAAATGAAAGCTTGTAAAATGGATTTCTTTACAATACCGTGTTTATTTTCAACGTTGCTGAATTTTAGTGACATACTCGTACAGTACCTAATACAAAATATTCCGCCCACAGTTTTTAAAAACATTTTAAGTCCTTACTTAACTTGAACTTTTGCAAGAAAGCAAGCAAATTCTGCCATCTTGATTAAGTGAATGAATTAAGAATTGGGATGTCCCAATTTTTTACAAAGTATAATAAATCGAAAACCATTTGGAGAAATAGGCTTTGTGAAGCGTTTTCAGAAATCAGATTCCAAAAATATGATAATCTGAATTAAATAAATAAAATTTAAGTAATGACCTTTATTTGACCCCTGCAGTGATACGTCACAAATGCAGGTCTAAAGGAAAGTCTACACTTTAAAGCAAATTGACAGTTTGAAATGTTGCTGTCCTGCTTATAATAGCAAAGAGTGACAAAGATGGAAATTTAATCACATGATGCGCATTCGGCTTTAAACAGTTGTCATTTTATCATAAAGTCCGAAATGTATACGAGTATTACCAATGTATTTTCACAAATAAACGTATTAAATAACTACGTTAAAAGTGAATATAAAAGAATTTAAATATCAGATTTTAATAAAAAATATGTTATACTATCACACCATTAAACAAACCTACGAATAATCGAAGCTAAAAGAAGAGAAATAAATGAAACTATTTGTCATGGTTCATTTAGGACCGTGCCATGCTTGTATGATTGTTGACTGTCACTTGACTTTCAGTAATGCCACAGATTATGTTATGTACAAACAGAATTTTTCTAGGCAATGGAACGTGGCTGTCTCACTGTGACGTCATCCAGCTTATTTCGTAAAAAAATTATAAAAAATTAAATACTCATCCAAATTCAAAATCGATGAAAAAGGTATCTTAAAATATCCTATTCTTTCTAAAAATAAGATAAAAACTATATGTTATTTTTTTTGGGACATCCCAATTGATTAACTGTTAATAGACGAGTTCTAAAGCGGAGACCACGTCTCTCAAAACGCATGTAGTGTCGATTTTGTGACCTTTTACTGGATGCGGAGAACCGATGAGCGAGCTCAAAGCCGCGGTTTATAAGAGCAGAGAGCTGTGTTACGCTTATGATGATAATTAAGATTAAATTATAAAACACTTGTCCATTTTGTATCAAACTGTTTTGAAAAATATGATAACTTTCCTATCAAGAGTTTACTTCGAGACGGTCTACGAAATCTCGCGCGTCATCACCGATTAAAACCGAACTCTAAAAATATAACCCAAAAAAAAAGAACAGCAGAAAAACAAAACAATCCCGTTTTATAGCTTCCGCCCCTCGCATTATGAAAATGAAGTTTTTATATTTTAGAGAGGTATACGGCGCCTGGGCACCGGCGGACATGCGCACACTTTATCACTTTACTCCACTTATCAGGCCGTGCCGTGCCGCCTATTTAGACCTATTTGAGAGGATGTTTTGCATAAGGTGGAACTTAAAGGTTGTAAGCGGAGCACGATAGGTTGCTTCCATGCAATTCTGAATGATTATTAATATTATATTACTAGCCTATTGCCTATCGGTTCAGCGGTTTACTCGTGAATAGGTAACAAACAAACAGACAGACTCACAAACTTTCGCATTTATAATATTAGTGGGACCATTTTAATGTATCCAGGTATAATTTTACTAAATTTGTCCAATCAGTTACAGTCAATCAGTTATTATTTTAGGCTAAAATCCTTTATAAAATATTTTTAAGCAGCAGAAATAAAAAAAATATGTATATCCGAAAAAACTCTAATCATCATTTTGTCTGTCTGTAACCGCTTCATGCTTAAACCACTGAAAACATGTACCTGGGAAGGACATAGGATAGGATAGTTTTTATCCCAGAAAAATTGCATGGATTCCACGAGAAAGCGATAAACGCATTTGAACTCATTTGTGAGTTATTAACGCACAAGTCTAATATGTAAACTTTACCATCACCAAACGACAGGTAGACGAGACTATATGTATAATTAATTCTATTACCGTATCTTAGACCATTTACTTTATCAGATTACGACTGAAAAAGCTTCAAACGTAATTACGCTTTTAAACGTTTAATTACAGTAGTTATTATGCTATGGGATATTTATGCTTCATGCATTAAGCAGGTCTGGTGCAAAACTGGATTGGATTTCTAATTACCGCAGTCAATAGTCAAATGCCAATGCTAAATCAATTTACAATGTGGCTATTAAAAGGAAACGTCGTCATTGTTGGAACTTGATCCCGCGGCACACACTTGACGCAGTAATGACGAAAATGCCGAACGACTCATAATTAACAAATAAAAGACTTGCTCACGACTTAAGTAGGTAACTATAGACCTACACTTTATTATGGCACAACACATGCCTCTAAAATCATGTGAAAAGGAAATAGTGGTAATTAAAAACTATAATTACGGAGCAATGAAAGCGCGTTATCCTTAAAATGTAGCAGAAATAATGCATTTAGGTATTTTCATGAGGGAATGGTATAAACCACTCTAGTTAGCGGAGTAATGTTAGCCAAGTTCAAATATCTCTCCCACAGTCTGACGCCTAGGAATTTCTCTAATTGCGGACAACGAGGTACATAATTGCAGCTGATACTCACGCGATGCAGTGTCAACTGGCTGCGTGTTACCGGGGTTCCACAATTACTGGTACAAGGAGACAGCAAAAAATCACACTCATGTATTTCCCATACGCTATGTACAGTTAAGGGCAAAAATATGTATACACTTTAGTACCTTGTCACTTTAACCACTGTGACCATTCATATATGGCAGTTCAAATAATGACGAAAATAGGCAAGGTACTAAAGTGTATACATATTTTTGCCCTTGACTGTACCAATAGATGATTAGAGAACATGTTTCTAGAAATTCTTATTAGTTATCACCTAACTGCGAAATTATTCATAAATTTGACGGAAACCGTTTCTTGTTAGTTACCTATTGTATTAATAAGTACGTTTTTTTTCTCAGTGCGTCAATAGCCTGTGACTATATGCATAAGCGTTGAATTAATTTGGTATCGTTTACCTATCTATATACGTGCAGCCTGTGGGCACATTATTATATACGCAGCGGGCCTTGGGTCCTCAGGGTCCAGTACAACAATGCGTTCCGGGTGTTGATGGGACTGCCTCGCTTCTGCAGCGCATCAGGGTTGTGCACGGAGGCACGGTATGATGTATAACTAACACTTAAATTAAGACAGACTAACAACATAATTATTTATTTATCATATGGCTTCCGGTTCTCTACTTAAACTAAATATTTAATAAACTAGTTTTAAGGTATGCTAGTGCATCTTTACAACATAATGTGTCGAAGTAACATGAAATAAATGGATTTTAAATTTAATTTAATTTTTTAGACACTTTATGCTAAAGTGTACACTTATAATCTCGTGGTGCACTCAACAAAATGTGCAAGGTTGCATTTACTTAATTTCTGTATTATCATCGAATTTCAGAAAATAATTTATTACACCATTAACGTTTATCTTTATAAATCCCAGTGCAATAAAACTTTCAAAACCATGCTATCCTTTCTTCTCATTACCGTCTGTTTCATGTTTTACTGCTTTTTAATGTTGCTCATAAATATTAACGGATATTTAAATAATAATGTTATGAATAATCAAATTAGGAGTTAATCATAATCATAAAACTAGACCATTGGGATTCATACCTCTGGACCTATTAATCTCTCGGTTAACACCATACCGAGAATTTACGATTAACCTTCAAAAGAGTATAATAAGTTTTTATAAGGGCCCGTTCAAACGATTTTCATTTAATAGGTTTAGATAGAAAAGGCAACAATGTAACGTTTTACGATGTGCATTAATTTGTGTACGTTGTTTACGATTTTCAATTCACTAATCGTAATTTATTACATTGAATATTAAAAAGATGGTAGAGTCCCCGTGCCGTAATATTAATGTACTATAAATTAATTAAACGCGATTTTATAGGAATGTTAAAATTAATTTGAATGCTCGTAGAGTAAAAATAAGCAATAAGAAAGACGATTGTACCTAAACTACAATTCAATAGAATCTGTCAATTTTCTACACATTTAACACACCCTAACGTGGGCACACTTGACTATATATGTCCCTGTTGTTGCAATTATCATCTAAAAGGAATCAAAAAAGAATAATAGTCACATCTATAGGCTCTAGTAGGCTGGAAGTGCCTACAGGATTGTCAGATTCTATTGAATTGGAGTATATTTGTTGTTTTGAAGCCGATTACTTAATTGACAAATGGAAAACTGAGGTCTTATTGTCAAACAGACTCGGAATCACAATCGTTTTCACCAGTTTTTCTATCACATGGTATAAGACGAGGGTAGAAAGAGAACCCGTTAGATAATACGGCCTTTGACGTTTGTTCAGATTTCCGGCCTGTCTAGCATATTTTTAAAGACAATTTCGAAAAGATAGAGGGCCCGAATACGCCAAAGACGTTGAAGGGCAAGAAGTATTAAATTTTAAAAAAGTTTGAAAAACGTTCACGTATCAGAACAAAGCTTTTTTTTCTAAGCATTTTGGCTACGGAACCCTAAAAACAAGCCAATCGTGAAAAACAAATGAAATGACCAAATACTCAGAATCGACTGAACTAACGTGCTGTATTCATTTTGAAATAAGTACCTTGTATTATATTATATCTATTCCTATGTGTAATACATACTTTGTACATATAAGCGTTTCACGGCACTAATTTAAAATATAATTTTAAATAACCCTTTTAATTCCAGAATTAAGTATTCATATTTATCATCCAAAGCCCGCATCTTAAGGTCCATAATTAACGAAAGCACTATTTAATTCCCGAATGGAAACTGCGGTAACTTGGGTAAAACCCTAATAGCGCTAACCTAGTTTTTAATAATTAATTAAGGCCCCCCATTAGCCCGGGAGTGAGATAATCTTTATGGTAGGATGGCGCCGTCTTAAATCATGGCGCCTTAGCGGCAGATATTATCGCACTTTTACGGTCTTCACCTTAATGTCGCCTTTTACTCAAAATATCACCTATTCCTTCAGATAAGTATGACTTATGACTTGATACAGTTAGCGCTTTATCCCGGTTGCACGCTCTGAATTCGTTTTGATAGGATGATTTTACGCGTAGTCAATTTTTGCTTCGATATCACAGATTTTGGCTTTTCTTAAAACTTGAAATTGAAGTGCGGTAATGTTCTATTAGGTAATTTTGTGTCAATAATAATCTATAACGTTCGATTCTGTGAATAAAAAATTGTACCTTCTCGAGATTTGTCCAAGTAATCAAACTTAATTTCTGACAACTATAAAGCTGATTGACATTGAATTTAAGTGATAATGGTTTTTTTAGCATGAAAATCATTCCAACCTTGACATGAATGGAATCATCGATAGTATCGATGGAGCCATACTTTCAAGAATTGAATTAAATTAGGATGAAAATCATAAAAATAATATATTTAAGTAGTTTGAGTAGGTAGCTACTTTAACAAAATTGCTACATAACTAAAATAAACTATAACGAAACTGAAAATTGTAACGAATCTGAAGCTGATATTTTCAGCTTTATAATTTTACTTAATAAGATTTTCTTCTTTCTTGTTTTTAGCCGTGCAACTGGCTGGTGATAAAGGAATTTTTTAGTGAAATATACTTAAAAGAAATTGAACGTTTTCATGTCGTTGTAATTTCAATGTTAGATACGTTTCACTTCAATAAAGTAAGAGACAGTAACAATATCCCGTATTTTTCCCATGTGTTATCATAAACAACATACAGAAACCTTCAAACAACTAGATCTCAAGACAAATATAAACATAAAGTATAATGTAGCTCGCGGAGAGTATTTTATTACAGCCCCTAGGCCAAACCGTTGGGCAAATCAAATAAGCCAAAATAAAGTCAAACATTCATATACATTTTACGGTATCTCTGTTATTGCGTTTACCTTTTTCTTTGATTATTAAAAGAGCTTAACTCCCTGTTTCACCATCCATTGATTAAATTTATCGGTCAGATATAATTAATCAATGGGTGGTGACCAGACCAGCCACTATGTGTAGTTTTTTTTATATTTATTGAGTTCTTCAAAGTGAAAATGTTTTAAAAGAAAAATCTCTTCTTTTACATCGCTACACTCTTAACAGAAAGGCCGTGGTCGGAGGAGGACTTCAGTAGTAGACCTTTATGGCGACTTCTTATGAAAATACTGAGGCGGTTTTCCTTAACCTTCCACGCCGCAGAATCCGAAGTTCGAAATTCATAAACGTCAATGAGAGCACTGCTGAAGGGCTAGTACGAAATTCGAGAATCGAACTTAGTATCATACCGTCCCGCTGACGCTTATATTAATTAATACGAGAATGAGAGAGATGCTATTATACGAACTTCGATTTTCGAATTTCGTAGTAGCCCTTCTGCCCAATTTCACATTAAGTCCCTGAGTCGGAAGAGATCGGTCCGTCCTATTCTAAAACCGGACACGGTACGGACTAAAGGAAAGATAACCCTCGCCTAATAAGACGAGTGATAACATCACACAAGAAAATAGTCCGAAACATCTTAACAGAGCGATCAATTGGTCGACTAAACGCTCACATTATCGGTTCATTTTTTTGTTAAAAGGAAACGTCCGATATTAGACCGTAATTAACACCAGGCCGGCAAAATACAGCGCTATCTGAAAGATAAGGGTTGTTTTGTTTCACGGCCACCGCCGGCGATAAGCGGCCTTTTAAAAAACGAGCGGAGCATTTTGTCGCCTACTCGCGAAGCAGGTGCTTAATGTTCAGTAGATATCGAATGACACAGAATAGGAGCTGGTTTTAATAGAGTGCGCTATCTTCATCGGATAAAGCTAGAATTCTCCCGCATATAATCTAATACGCATTTTGTACACTAGATACTGGTATTTTGTCAAATTTTATGACGCATTTTGTCCATTTCTTAACTACTCAAATAGGAACCCTTATAGTTTCGCCATGTCAGCTGTAACTTGGCATGAATAATATCAGCCACGCCGACAAAGAGGTAAAATAAAAAAAGATTAAAAAAAAATTTAGGGTACCTCCCATCGACGTAAAGTGGGGATTATTATTTGTTCTCAACTAACCCTATAGTGAGGGGTACCTATCGTTAGATAGGTCTTTTAAAACTATGAGGGGGTTGTAAAGACAACTTTTCTATTCAGAGATCCGTTTGCGAAATATTCAACTTTAAAGTGCAAATTTTCATTAAAGCGTCCCCCCCCCCCTTTCTAAAATCTAAACTGTTGCATGGAAAAATTCGAAAAGTTCAGAATGGTACTAAATTTATTATATTTCAATTTATAAGGCAAATTATAGCGGCTAAGATTGCTTGAGAATTATTAGTAGTTTAAGAATAAATAGCAGCCTAAGGTATAAAACTTGGAAGATTACGTACACAATACGAAATCCTTAGAAAAATATTACTTGATTTTTTCGTAATGTCTATGCCTATCATGGGAGTGTCCGACACGCTTTTGGCCACTTTTTTTCAATAAATCTGATCATTACTGCAGAAAATACAGGTTTATTAAAGGATGAGAATAAAAATGGTCTCCCAGTTCCTGTTGTTAGTGGCACTTGAGGTATCCCATCTTAGGCAACGCATCTGCAATACCCTTGGTGCTGCCGATGTTTATGGGCGGTGGTGATCTCTTACCATCAAGAGACCCACTTGCTCATTAGCCATCCAGTCAAATAAATAAAAAAAGATCCTTCATTAATTTCCATAATCTCTATTCTCAGTAAGTTCACAAATAGTTCCCAAGCCGAAAGTAAACTATGTCGACACGGCACCTGCCAAAGGATTTCACCGTGACCGTTTTATCTTCATTACCGGTGTGCAGACGCACCTTGCCCTTTGTTTGGAACTGAAATATGAACCAACTATGAGATATCGAGGGGTAAATCAGGACACGCTTCATTTGTCGCTTTAGTGGACTGGTGTTTTAAGCCTTGTTTAGTTTCGAATGGTGATGAAAAAGTAGCGCAAGATGTTTTTTCTTGATCCGGATTAAGTTTGTGATGTTGGATGAGTAGGTAATACTTAGAAAGAAGCAGGAACGCATTAATGAGCAAAAAAGTTTAACTTTTAAAAATACTTTCGTATTTTGCAGGACGCTTCCAACGGAAGTAATCGGAGGTCTGGGAGGAAGGCCCATGTCCAACAGTCGACTGGACATATATATGGCTGACATAATGATAGAAATGGCTAATTTTCTGTTGGCCGATTTTTTTTTTTATACTACTGGAAGGCAAACGAGCAAGTGGGTCTCCTGGTGGTAAGAGATCACCACCGCCCATAAAGATTTGCAACACCAGGGGTATTTAACCGAAACCTGTGTAATTTTAACTCCTCGCCAAATAACAGACGGAGAATTGAACCCACAGCGCTTCGCTTGGCCGGAGGACGCCACTATCCGCATTGAAATGCCTTCGCACGCTCCAGTAGATTCAATATGGAGATACGCTTCACTTGATTGAATTGAAGAGTGATAGAAAGATAAGTAAGAGTCACTAGAATGCCGTTTTTGAATCGGCAGCGCCTTTGTAATTGAAATTGACAAATTGATTATTTTGGACTTAATTGATATTAAAGCTACTTCACTGATAGTTCAAACTGTTGAAAGCCCTTCCTGTATTAGCGGAGTTATGCTTCGTTGTTGGGACAGTCTAAAATCAATGCTTTTCTTTCTTTAAATAATCTCGTATTCGTATATCTACACATGGAGCCGTGGTGGCCTAGTGGTTTGACCTAGCGCCTCTCAAACAGTGGGTCATGGGTTCAAACCCCGGCTCACACCTAAGTTTTTCGAAATATAGTGCGGAGTTACTTTTGAAATTTACCACGAGGTTTGCGGTGCGGCGGAAACCTGTACAAACCTACGAATCAATTCAATGGTGCGTGTGAAGTTCCCAATCCGCACCGGGCTCGCGTGGGAACTATGGCACGAACTCACTTAGGTATTCTGAGAGGAGGCCTGTGCCCAGCAGTGGGACCTATATAGGCTGGGATGGATGGATGGATGGATATAATATCAGTCATATATGTAAGGAACGGTCAAGTCGGTACTCGATGTTTTTGGATATTTTTGTGTGGTGGTGGTATAGACACACGTGACTATATAAATGTACGTGAACGCGGTGGCAAGGAAAGGTTTTTTGTACATAAAATTTAATGTGCCACATAGACGTCACTGTCTTGAATTTTTCCCACAGTAGCGAGGTCATTGGTTCTACTTCAAGGGTAAATTATAGTATAGACTTCCGCAAACTAACACCTGCGGCCGTATTGCCTTACTTTTCTGACGCTCGCGATCGTAATCAAATGACAGATTTCGCATACAAAAACAGTCACTTATTGCGATCGCGCGCGTCAGAAACGTGTCTAAATACGGCCTCTGCTTCAATTATTATATCAATCGCACTGCTACCGGACGGACGATCAAATATGCTTGTGTATCTGCCCCTACCAGGATTTGAACCTGGAACTTCTGTAAAGCCAGGGTCAAATGACGAAAACATTTTTTTGGACAGGAGAGTCATGGATTTTCTACCTACAAAGTATGATTATACTTTGCCTATTACAAGCAATGGGACAATCAACCTTATTGTTCTAATATAGGAACTGCCAAAAAATGGTAGACCACTTACTTGGCCGGCAATGCGAGTAGGTATAAGCTTCGCTTGGTTCATTCTTCTTATAAACTTTAACATTTTACTTATTCTACATTTTTAAGATTACCTAACTCGTTTAGCAACTTCTTCTTCTTCTTCTTCTTCTCAGCATATATTCGTCCACTGCTGGACATATGCCTCTTCCATGGATTTCCATGTTGATCTAGATGCGGCAAATCTGGTCCAAGTTGGTATGTATGTATGTATGTAAACTCTTTATTGTACAAAATAAGCAAAACACAATTGACAAAAAACAAATATGTACAAAGGCGAACTTATCCCTTTAAGGGATCTCTTCCAGTCAACCTTTGAGTGGATGAGAGGAGCATTCAGTCAGGGACAGACAAAAAGTGAGTTTAATAATTCACATAGTGGAAGCTACAATACATTGCTTTAAATAATAAAATACACAAATCTACAAATAATCCTAACATAAAAATACACTACTACATACATATATATGCATATCCAAACAAACTATGAATAATATGTACCAATACAATAAGCAAAAATAATAACAATAGTAATAGTTTTTAAAATTTACGGAGAAGGTGTGAGCCACATCTTCTTCAAACCCTCCCTGAACGATCCTACGGTGCGAGATTGCCTGATGGAGGTCGGTAACCGATTCCACAACCACCTGTCCTGGTCCTGCTGTCTTACGGATATCATCCGCCCATCTCGTTGGTGGTCTTCCTACACTTCGGCTTCCAGTTCGGGGTCTCCAGTATAGCGTTTTCTGGCTCCATCTATCATCCCCCGCGCGACAAACGTGACCGGCCCATTGCCATTTAAGTTGCGCCACTCTCCTACCCAGCAACTTGTTATTATCATTTTATCCCTTTAAATTGTTGTACTTATTGCTAACCAAACTGAACCTCTTTTGCATAATGAAAGAAGAATAAATTAGCGCGGGAAGTCTTCCTAACTAAATTCCGGAGACTGGCAAACCACTATCAGGATTCTAAGCAGGTGCATTAGTCTAACGTCAATGCGACACACGGTCGGGGACAATCTCTAGCAAAACGTCCGTTCGAACGTACGTCCGAGCTGACTGACACACACAGACGTACACGTACGTACACGCGCGCACTCACACACACAGAGACACATACACACACACTATTTTTATTTTAATGAAAACATTTCATTTTATCCCTGGTTTATTGTTTAAGACTTTAAGTACATACAATAGAAATTTTGACCATACATATAGCCGTGGTGGTCTAGTTGTTTGACCTATGGTCTCTCAAGTAGAGGACTGGGCTTACAGCTTCGAGTTTTACGAAATTCATCAGCAAAATCATATTTAAAATCTACCACAAGCTTTACGGTAAATGAAAACCTTCTGAGAAAACCTGTGCACACGTGCGGACAAATTCTGTGGTATGTGTGTGAAGTTCCCAAGCCAATCATTCTGAGAAGAGACCTGTACCCTGCTGTGTGACCCCAAAATCAGAATGTGAGGCCAAAATCAGGATGACAATTATGTTTTTTTTAAGTATTTATCTATTTCTTTATCATTTTATCGTTTAAATTATATAGGTAACTATTTTTTTTAATCAACTGCACATAGGTACTTTGAGCACAAAATCGGGTAGTTTCGGTTGGAGAAAACGATATACAAGCGATATTAAAACATCAATTTTTTTGCTCGTGATTCACACCACCCAAAAGTTCGGAAATGTTAGGTAAAGCTGCAACAAGCTCACCGTCCGTCACTCCGTTACATCAGGTGGCAAGTAAAAAGCGCCATGGTCGCCACCGCACCGACGTTGTCGCTTGTCGCTTTGTCGGCACTTTTTGTCGGCGACCCGTGACTGTTTTAAAAATCGGATACTGATCTGTTTGACTTACCGATCAAGCTTATAGCAGGTAGCGATGAAGTAATAAAACATGAATAAAACAAAAAGTAGAAGCACGCTGATGCGTAATAAAATTGGATTTGGTAATCGGATAGCGACGTGTTACCGTGCGCCTGCGTCGCTGCCGCTTCAGAAGGGCTACTCCGAAACACAAAATTTGAAGTTCGTGTCGTCCGATCCCTCTCGCTCTCGTAATAAATAGTAAAAGTGTCAGAGGGACCGCACGACACGAACTTCGAATTTTGTGTTTCGGAGTAGCCCTTCTGTGACGCCGCTTCTTCCTTGGTGAATATTCGAGCGTTTTGACCGCTCAGCTAAACGTCATTACTACCCTACGTATTAGCACAACGGATTGACAACTCGCAAGAATTTTGGTCACGCTAGATTTAGCATAGATATTGTATTTAGTTTTCATAAAAAATTTACCCTGACGAAAAACAATCGCTCGCTACAAAAACGCTAAATATTTAGGTACCCGTCTATCATAACCCTTATTTATACTTATTATTATTATTAATGCAAAAGTCAATATTACTTTGTTTGTTGGTTAGTTAGAAGTACTTGGTAGTTGGTTAGCTACTTAGATGACCGGATGGTCAAGTGGTTAGAGAACCTGACTACGAAGCTTGAGGTTCCGCGTTCGGTTCCCGGCCGGGGCAGGTATTTGTATGAACAATACGAATGTTTGTTCTCGGGTTGTATTTAAGTATGTATTCATTCATTATTTCAAAAAACAGTAATTTTGCTAAGATGATCAAATTATTAAAATAGTCGTCATATATACCTACCACAATCTTCAGTTTTCTAGAGATCTAAGGGTAACCTCTTATTCATTCATAAACACTCGTTAAGCTTCTGTTAACATTCATCGTCTTAATTATCTAAGTATACTTTGACATTTCCCATCGTCAGACACAAACAAAATAAAGTTTTCTTATTGTGTATTGCTTTCTTGGTTTTTAACTTTTTATGAATAAAGTTATTTTTAGAAATAACTAGTTAAGAATACAAAGAAAACCTATCTAAGAAACCTTAGTTAAATATATGTATGTTACTATAAAAATAAAAATTATAAAAAGAACACCCCGTCCAAAAGATAGTAATGATGAAATAGCAAGTCTATACAGTTGGTTATGTAATAGCCTTGGGATCACATTACTTAGTTAAGAGTAAGTATGATTAAATAGTTTCTGAGAAGGAATATGTCCTTAATTAATATAGTTATTTGATAGCATTTTAGATCCATAGTTAGAGGGAATACTAAATACGAGTAAAATCACAATTCAACGACAAAACAATAAATAAGACTTGACTTTCAAACATCAAATCCAGTCAAGTTAGCCAACAATGAAACCTCTAACGCCATCTATTGGCGAGTAGAAAAATTAACAGTGAATGTAGCAAGACTAAAACTTCTCTGTACTATGGACAGATTTGTGTTTGGAGAGAATTCGTAGTAGGTATAATAAATGAAAATAAAAGAACTTTGTAAAAATATCACAACAATCTGTTTTGCTCCGTTCAAATATAGAATGCAATTTTATTTTATGCTTTACCTATCATTGACCATGATGGCATTATAATTATTAAAGCAGCGGTAAGGTCATATAGTTCGTGGAAAACACTTAATCACAGCAGGCGTCAGTTTTCATGAACCTGTGGACGTATTCTGCGAACTGTTTCCATCAGAATGTTTTCCCACATTCCGCGAAAATTAGAATTAGTCTTACTCGACGTTCGTGCGGGGGCGACTCGTGAAATATGACCACGTAAGTCATAAAAACTGGATTACCGAAATACCTAGTATTGTTAAAGTCAAGAAACAACCTATTAATGAGGGACAAACGATGTCAAAGTTTGCAAAAGAAAGTATTTCCAGCCGGTGTCCATAGATGGCGCCATGCGTCTGCATTTTTCTTTAAGTGCTACGGTTAAAGCTGTAGCAATTTATATGAGGAGATAATTTTTTTTTTTTTTTTTTTTCAGTTAGAATAATTTAATTTCAAGCGCTTTCTAAATGAAACTGTATGAGTCGGGAACGTACTTGGTACTCTGAATTCACGACGTCACAGATTATCCCCCGAGAGATCACCCGCCTGGAGAGAGATCTCTTTATTGTATATAGTATCTCTTCACTATACAAGGTAGGTACTTTATTTACCAAGGTATTTGTAATGCTAGGTATAATTAGGTATAGATGTCAACATAATTTACAAAACCCGTAGGTGCCAGCCAGTATTTTACTTTCTGTTTAATAGTAAGTAAGAGGTAATCAGAATTGATTAAAGTAAAATGTAGATTATTGTAGATGCCAACGCGAGTACTCAAAAAGTATTAGATACGGCGTCGGATGAGATAAAACTAACCAAAACATGCTTAATATCATTATTATTATTACTCTTGGATAACCACTAGACATTCAAATACTTATTGTAGTTTCGTAGCACCGTGCCAAGGTACTCAAGCAAAGACATTTGGAACTCCTTTGCTCAGTTGTCTTTGACACCAACTCTCCGGATATCATCCGTAGAAATATCCCGCAATATTAATTATTATGTTCATCTTTGTAACCCTCTTTTGTTTCGGTAACAGATCTCCAGTTATTACGAAGTAACCCCCACTCTTTGTCAGCGACAGCACTCGAATTACACAACAACGGGGATGGCTAAAGACTCTCGTTATCTTTCTTAATCTAAAAGCATTCTGACGACACTTCGTTATTTCGAATAAGATCAAACGCTATTCAGGAAACCGCTACCCCTCTCGAACTGGAAGACTCGGGAGACACAGCGTCGCACAGTGTCGTTTTACTTAAAACCATTTTCAGTTTAACGTGGATTCATTTTCAAATGGAAAGCGTCGTATTGAATATGTTGGAGCACACAATGGACTGAGGTATTCCAATGGGAAGCTACTAAGCTTGTTATAATAACAGCAGATTTAATCTTTCCTTGAATAAGGTTTGTATAAGTTATTGTTTATTAAAATACGCTTAAGTGGGTTCATTATATAACCGGACTTAAGGATTAATTACATAAATGAAATAATTTTAGCTGTAGAAAAAGAAAATGGACACAAGGGTTTTAAGGGCAAATGAGGTGCTGAAAATCTAGTGAAAAAGAGATTTTTCCTTAAGATAAGCCTTAGTTTAAATTTTTACACATTCATAATATGTTTTACAAATAGGGAACTTTGGCTATGAAATTTAGGCCGTTTTGCAGAAAACAGATCTGGATTAAATAATAATTTTGCCTGGTTCAAAGTAGATAATTTATTTCACTTTGTGATGGAGCCGTTGGTGACATAAAAACTTTATAGCTTACAAGCCTTCAATTGTTACTAGCCGTCGAGAAGCCTAATATTATTTTTATATTTTATTAAAAAAGTTTTGTTACTCTTCTGTTATTTATAACGTATTTTCAACCAACACGTGTCATATGGGCCCATAAATCCATATTTCCTTTTTTCCGCAAGTGGCCATTGAATAACGTGTCCGTAGTTAATTTTATTTGATATAATTGATTTAGTTACTATAATAGTTTGAAGTTCTATATCGGACATTATGTATTTATTCGTAAACATTCATATTGCAAATAAAGCCTAATTTATAAGGCTGCGTGTTTCCTAACTCTTCAAAAACTTAGGTAAGTATTAAAACTTTTACACGAAACTGAAACCTAATAAATTATTAACAGAATTTCGATAAAAACAAATCGGTTGCCAACTTTAAGAAATGAAACAGCACGAATAAACTTATCAAATCTTAATTTCAACATGAATTTGAACCTTAGATTCAAACTGAAGACAGCGGTTTCTATGTTGAACTAAAAGTGGTACATAGAACCTTGCAACAGCGAGCGTGCAAAATGCTTATTGTAAGAAGAGCGGACGGGTCGCTGAGATTTGGTAACGCTTGCCCTTGTAAAGCCCCTGCAGGGACAGATTGTGAGGGCCCTACGCTTTTTTTTATTTCAGGACTTTCCCAGATTTATTTGTGGGCCACTGGACACTATAGCCTAGTCCACCTATCTCGAACCAGTTTTTAGGGCTTTATCATTATCATGCGATCGCAGTGAACTCGTTGCGTGATCGCCTTCATACAAAATACGCTCGCTACTCGCAAATATAATGAGGATAAGTGCCTAAGATGTCAAAAGCGGAAAATTATAGATTCTCATTACATTTCATTTCGCCTCCTGATATTAAGGCCAATCAACTAAAACCCACACTTTAGGCGTCTCTTGTGTTACCAAAAAATCGTAGTTCCAACAAGATATTTCACGATATATTAGGTTGAATTTACGTAGGATGGCATGTATTCATGTACACCATCTATTAAATTACTGAAAAAATATGTTTACTTACAAAAATCTGCAATTATCTGAAAAATGTCGCCGACAGATTAGTATGGGTAAAAAAGTTGATTGGCCCATTATTAACCATGATTTTATAGTTCTGTAATAATGGTGTTACTTTATAAATACTTCAGATTACTCAGAGCTCTCTATCTTTGCCACTCAGTCAGGTGCATTTATAGTTAGATACTTACCTTACCTATTCTTAGTAATATAGATAGCACATTTACTATCGAGCTGCATTAATTATGGACTCACCAGTAGAACAGTTTCTCAAGATAGGCACCTACACGCTATTGATATTATAAGCCTAGCAGCGCGCCTGAAATAAACTACTTTTTTTATAATAATAATAAAGGTGAGAAATATTGTGGCGCTTGTAGTGCGGTCGCTAATCGAACATTTATAAATTCACTAGCTTATGCCTGCGACTTCGTCTGCGCGGACCTAGGTTATCGCGCGGTGGCGCCCTCTACCGGAATAAAAAGTATCCTATGTTGATTCTTGGGGCTTAAACTATTTCTATACCAAATTTCATCAAAATCGGTTCAGCGGTTTTGACGTGAAAGCGTAACAGACAGACAGACTGACAGGCAGAGTTACTTTCGCATTTATATTATTAGTAGGGAAGTAGGGATAGTCGAGCTCTTTTACTCTGCGACGAACCTCGCACGATATTTCACGCAGTTTATGTAAAAAAAAAAATACATATTTTTTGCTGGCTGTACTTTTTGTTAACTGTAGGCACATGCATTGTAATTACAAGTCAATCCGCTGCAATACATGGGTAAATGAAATGAGACTGGCACATTTTAACCTTACACAAAAACAAGCAATCCTAATGGTGCTCCCACATTGGCTGTTATAAATGTTATAACGTTGTTGAACACGATAACATTTTTTAACACTTTATAACTTTCGTTACAACTTGTTAGATGTTTTAAAAGCTCCCATATTGGTATAAAAAATTTGATAAAAAATAATTCAATCGCAATTAATTAAATTACTAACATTATCATTATAAGACTGTAACTAGCATGAAGTGTATGGGACTAAAGCCTGAAATAAACGTTAAATTATTATTATTATTATAAAAATGTCATATAACACCATATAAATATTGCTATTGCAATTTGGTGTATAACATTTTAAAAGTTTCAAAACATGATAACAATAATATTGTTATCATGTTTTGAAACTCCCACATTGGCTGTTGTAAATATTATGTAACGTTATTTTTTTTATAACAGTGTATAACAAATTGTAACAAATGTTATATTATATTATATATGTTATATATTATATGTGTTATATATGTTATTTATAACAGCCAATGTGGGAGCGCCATTATACACAGGCCCGGTAACATCTATCTTTCATGAGATTTTTTCGTATTCTTTTCCCTCAATTTAAAAAAAATCGCATTTTTCCTGGTCACCCCACCATTGGCAATATATCGTGCGACAGTCCCGGTCCACGCCGATCTCATCATCCCCTCCCTCCGTAAGGGTCATGTTTACCTTACATCTGCCTCGATCACTTATTCACAACTTGATCTCGGCGCCATCTTTATGGAAAACACTCTTTTTAATTGGAACGCCATATTCATGTATTTACTTAGGCGTACGTCAGCAGAAATTGTAAGTCAATATTTTTTGTCATTTATGAATAGCTGCCTCAATTTTCTTCCTTTGCCTCAATTGCTTGCGTTTGGCCGCGATCGTTTCGTTTCTGGCCCTATACTACGAAGTGCAAAACTCGAACTTGGTATGTTGCCGTCCCACTGACGCTTATGTCATTCAAATTGCTAGTGAAAGGGACTGTGCGATACGAACTTCGATTTTCGAGTTTCGTAGTAGCCCTTCTGATTGTAACTGGAGACTTGGTCTGAGCTGGAACTTGGTTGCCAAGTAATAAAAGTATATTGTTTCAAGCCCACTAACTAAAACAGTGGTGCGTTTTTATTTTATAATTTATTGTTATAATAAATAATACTTAAATATTTTCTAATTTTTAGTGCGATTCATTATTTAAGACAAAAAAGTTCAATTTAAAATATTTTTCACCTGATTTTGACCAAGATTGATCAAGAGAAAAAATTAAAAAAGCATTTGAACGATCGATATGACATCAGAAACGAGCAGACACTAAATAGGTACAATTAAAATGAAAAAGTCCGAATTTTTTTAATTATTATTTTCACCGTAACTTAAACAATACAATTTCGTTTCACAAAAAAGCTGTGCGATACTTTGTAATTTTAATTAGAGAATTAAATAATAAACTAGCTGTTCCTCGTAATTTCGTCTGTATCCCGCAGGAATTATGCATATTCCCGGGTAAAAAATAACGTGGATTAATCCAGTAGATTTCTAAAAACAAAAGATTTTTAGAATTTCTTTACTAGTTTCAGAGATTGCCCTTACATGTAGGTACAAACACACAAAGAAAGTTCGCTCCGCGTATTCAAAACATTAGTATCACACTTTTTCCAACTCTTTATTACAAGACGTGCTGTTTCTGAATTCGCGTGGCGTGCAACACACAAATTTTACTTCTCATTAAGCTACATTTAAATGCAAAGCTCGTAGAAAAAGGTAATTAAACTGAAGGAATGCAGTGGAAATATAACTAATCGAGCCTTAGACCTGCCCTGGATCACGTATTTTATAATTGGTGGCTAATAATTGTCGTTCGTTATGTGTGTAGTATATACTTAAACATAACTCTTTATTGTAGTGTCGAAGGCATAACTATCTCAACAGAATTGAAATATATTATATTGTTATGGAGGAGCGGTGTCTCCTGCCACAAGCATACTTTTTGCTTAATAGGAGGCTCCAAACTCGTCTGTATACCACGTAATACGAGTATACCCAAATAAACTATTTTTACATTTCATTTTCATTTTCATTATGTATAAATTCAAATTCAAATTCAAATCATTTATCTGGTGTAACAAAAGACATTGACCTTATAGTTAGTGGCACACATATTTTATAGATGTGTTGACGTCTTGTTAAAGTACAAATATTTCCTTATGCCCTTGACTGGACATAAAAACTACAGATTATAGTGAGAAATAGATCTACAAAGGCTAACTTATCCCGTAAAGGGATCATTTCCAATTAACCATTGAACGATTGACAGGACAACAGAAACAAATGTAGACGCACACAACAAGCAAAAGAGCCTGAACCTAAAATTAACATAAATACAAAAAACACGTAGATATATAGAACCTAACCTAACCTATACACACTAATACGTATTGTAATAAATATCCTAAATATTTAAATAACACATTATATGTACATGTACACATAAACAAAAGACAGAGATCACACAACAATATCTTATAAAAATAAAATTAAAAATTTTGAAAAAACCCACGACGGTTCCTGTAGAAAAAGGTTTAAATAATTTTTATAAACATCCCCCGACTAAAAGTGATTACAGACGCAAAAACATCAGTCGGGGGCTGCCATTACCTGCACCGAAATGAACTTATATTTTGCAATTTTGCGATTTGTGATGAATTAGGTATAATTGTGTGGGGAATGTACCTACTTTATGAGACTAAGATTTCATGGTAGTTTTCTTAACATTCCAACTGAAATAGCATTGGATTACTAACCCCGAAATTAACTAATATTCTGTAGTTATATGAATTTGTGATTAATTAAAATTGTATTTGGAATGCACTATGAGAGAAAGATAGTTATGTTTGTAGTACCTAGCTTTTCTTAACATTTTAATTGAAATGTAACAGAGAGTGCAGAGTGTAATGGCAGCCCCCGACGGATGTTTTTTCGTCTGTAATCACTTTTAGTCGGGGGATGTTTATAAAAATTATTTAACCCTTTTTCTACAGGAACCGTCGTGGGTTTTTTCAAAAATTTTAATTTTATTTTTATTTTAAACTTTTTAAAGAAATAATTCATCTCACTAAAACATTCTATGTAAAATGAGAGGCTAATATACACATAACTTACTAACAAGCTCATAAATAACGCTTAAGTTTTAAAAAGGTTCTCAAACGCTAGGAAAAGCGAAGTGGGTAGGTACATGAGGTTGCGTTCCCACCAAAGATGTGCGAGGATGTGATGCGATGAATGTGTTTTCATGTACCAATAGAAAAGTTTCATTTCCCTATCCTGGTACTCATCTGTGGTGGAAGCTGAGCGGAGCGAAGCAAGGAAAATGAAATGTTTCTATTGGTTCATAAAAAACATATTCCTTGCAACACATCCTCGCACATCGCTGGTAGAAACGGAGCCTGAGCCCTGACTTTAAAAAGTATATCTTGGCCGTTCATAGATCTATTTCGTGGCATTATCTAGCCCTCAATTTTTTACCATACTCGTATCGGTCAGACTTTCTGATAGACCTACTTACGGTAGGTAATTACTTCACGGGTCTTCATTGATATGACATACGAACACATTTAAACATGAAACCACTAAGCCATACTCTTTAAGCCAAATTAGGTATGTATAGGATTAAACTCAAACTCACAATATTTATTGACAACAAAAACACACTACATCACAGCAAAAATAGTAAAAACATAAATAGGAGAAGAGAGAACAATTTGAGACGTTGTGCTGTAGTGTGATACCAAAAGGACTCAGCTCAGCATGTGCCGTAGCCCTGTAACCAGATTAATGTGTAAGATCAGGCTTCAGAGGCTTAGCCTAAAATTTTACTAGTTTTTTTGCAAGCCCTGACCCCATTAACAAGGATTGGAGGTTGGAAGCCACATTTTTTTTTATTTATGTGCAATTCTCAATCAGCGTACAAAATTTTAGCTTTCTTGGAACTTTCGGGAAGAGGAGACAACCCTAGCCACAGCATCAGGTGGTGTATGGGCATATAATGTATTGTCATTACAATTGAATAATCGTGCAAAGTTTTGTGCATTTGTGCTACCAACCATCGAGGAGTTCTTTCGTGGGAAGACGACCCTAGCTGCAACATCAAGTTGTATCTATTCTATCATATAAACACAGTGCCAATAAAATTTAATAGGTAATTCTGTTAAATTCCGCGCCTATGCCGTAAACTATTGAAGAGTTTCTTTCTTTGGAGACGATCCTGGCTACATAACCAGGATGTCACTACCAGATTATTGTATTGTTACCAGATTTATATAAGTATGCCAAATTTCAAGTCAATACGATAACTGAAAGTTTGGCAAATTTAACTTGTAGGACCCTAAAATGCATACAAACATACATATGTATATTATTGACATAGGTACCTACATACATTGCAGGTCAAATAAAAGCTAGTATCAAGATGAAGCGGTATGAAAATAGGTAGGTAGTGCCCCGTCTTCATTTTTTTTGTCTTGGCGGGGGCACTGCCGTGCGTCCACCTTTATATACATGTGAACGCCTTTCAAAAACTATTAAAGATAGTCATCAAACCCCTTAAAGAGACTAACATCAAAGACAGTCAAACCTTTCTAGAACTAAATGAAAAATGTTTACTGTAGCGCCCCCTTGCGGGTTAATACTATAACACCTATCTAAGAACCATCTTAGATAAACATTAAATCCATTACGGAAAACTACATTAAAAACAGTCAACCCATTCTGAAGATAATTGGGAACATTCGATGGTCATTTTTCGAGTGAAAAATGATTACCGTAGCGCCCCCTAGCGGAAAAACGCCATAACACCTATCTAAGAACCACCGTCGATAAATTACAAAGCCATTACAGAAAACCGCATCTAAATTAGTCAAACCGTTCTGGAGATAAATGTGAACATTCGTTTGCGCACAAACAAACAAACAAACAAACAACCTCTCACCCTAAACGCATATACCTTCTCCGTTCCGTCGTGGGTAAAAATTAATTATTAAAGTCTATTGAAATTAAGATAATTAAGGTAGTAACAGCCGCGCGATACGAGATGTTATAATTATTAACAAAAAAGTGTGTTTAGGAGATCACTGCCGATTAACATGGCGAAGTTCACTCATGCTCAGACAAGGATATGATCATCAAAGGAGTAGGTAACTAAAAGAATAGATATTTTCCCAAAATATCTTAGAAGAAATCCTGAAAAAAGTGTGCCTCTCAATTTTAACATTTGTCTTTCCTGGTATCCTTTTGCTTCAATGGGTTTTGATAAACTTAAACTTCTTATAATAATTATACGTATAATTAAGTTTCTTTACAAAGAAATATTTAACATTAGAAAGTAGACTATGCCTAGAGAAATTAAAATTTTCACGAGTTTTGTTCATGAAACTTAAATTAACACCACTGTGTAACTTTCGGGGATTTCGATGGAAATTTATAGTACAAATCCTGGGATTTTGTTTCGAACGCTAGACCTTATTGAATGTAAAACGTGAAACGAAGTGAAGCACTTATATTAATTATAATTATGTTCAAGCTGAATCTACCATGAGACTCACTCCTAAAGCTGGATAACTCACGTCTTAAATCGAGTTTAACTCGACTGTTTCGGACTATTTCGTAAACCCTTCTTCCCGAAGCACACGTTAAGGCAGCTGCCGCGTAACGCGATTGAAGACTTGAGTTACCCGGGGTTTGTTTCACTATAATTATGTTGCTGCAACTAAATTAAACAACTCGAATAAGTCTCCATCAAATGAAAAACAAAACGTAAAATGTGAAGCTTCATCCGCATTTGGCCTGAGGCGATTCTTTGCATTTAGCACGCTGAGACACCATATTAAAATAACAGCGGCGGCATCACATAATTGAAGGCCTTTCACGAAGGCCTGCTGCTATTTTTATTATTATCTGTATTTATTTATTTTCATGTACAGTAATATCTTTGGATATGAACCACAGAGAACATAATAAAAGAGCAAAACGAATCAGGTGTCTTGAACATAAATAAGTTCTCTTTTTTATTTTCAAAAAAGCACGCTCGTTCTGTAAAGCTTTTATTAACTTATCATTCTTTTTTTTTCTATCACCTTGACATATTTCGCTGCCAGACACAGACAAAATATAATATGTAATACGTAACTCTAAAAGTTCGAGGTATAAATGTTTGCCGGGCGAAATCCTGTCGAAATTTATGTTGTCAGAAATTCTACTAATTGGACGTCGTAAATATTGGAAAAACTTTTACGGGCATCCATAAAAATAGAACAAAAAGGATAAAGCGATGATACAGTTAAAGAAAAGTGCTTAGTTTGCCCTCAAAAATGTGGGCCCAAACACATAAGTCTTGCCCTACCCTCGGGGCCGCGACCTTCCGCTGATCTATTGGCAACTAACTTTACTGAGAAATATTTTACTCTTGAAACACTTTAGTGATTCCAAGAAAGCTTATTATATTTTTAAAGTTGTCAACTATGTCGTTATTTCAATGAAACATTATCTGCGTTTATATGGTGCTTCTAGTTAGAACCACTCTGTTGTTTTATCAGTTGCTTTTGCACTTCAGGCGGACATGACGCTTTCCAACAACGTCAAAGAACCTCTAATTCCTTACATAAATACAGATTTTTTTATTTGTCAGCAGAAAAACAAGCTAAAATCTAACCTATCACAAAGTCTCAAGCGAAAAAAACTACAAACTAGTTGTTGTATACTTATAATCTCGAAAATAATTTATCTTTTGTTTCCTGTGTCAGGCATCTTACACCTTTTTTTTTCTTTAACCTTTTTGTTTTTCCTTTTGTACAATAAAGTGTATAAATAAACAAATAACATGCATTTAGACACGGCCACAACTGAATATCCAGACCCAGTTGAACGGAAAGTCTATAATTAAATTCCATATAAGCTACAATCGACTATTCCCAGTCACTTAATCTCCACTAATTCCGTTATTCGAACAAAATGCACTCCAGTCGGAATTAGACTTCTCGTTTCACAGGCAATAAATTTAATAGACCCCGACTGCGCATACGACGCGACGATTTAGGGATAGCTAAAAGGACATGACTCGTACAGTCGGCAGCGACGTGCAGTGCCGCTGTGAATTTTCAATCAAGGAATTGAAGATTCGTAGGCGACGTGGAGAACCATTAGTAAATTTAAAGATTTTGGCATAAGTAACGGGTTAAAAATGTTTAAGGTCGTATAATAATGTTATCTAAGCTTTATAGCAACATTAGCTGTACGTACAGTGCCGGTATTCTCCAAGGTACCGTGCTGTTATGTTACTTACAGACAACGGGATTTGTTACTTTATGCCAAGGAAACAAAATTGCATTAAAAACTCCGGTTAAGCTTCTGTTTATTGTGTTATCTGCCGTTATGGTATTTATCTTTGTGAGGCAAGCCATTCTTTTTCGTATAATGAGTATGTAACTTGTGTGTCAAAGGGGTACCCCCTAATTTTTATTTTAAAATAATGCGATGATAATAATAACTACAAAAATTAAGTAGGTACGTCGAAAGTTCTTACTCAGTCATTTGAAAAAAAATTGAAAATATAACTGTTTCATAAAACATATTTTTAATGACGAGTATAAAATATTGTCATAACCTTAGTATGCTGACCGTACTTCCTGATGATGATGACTAAGTTAACACATAACGCTTACTCGTAGGTGGTCTGTTTTATAAATGAATGATTCAGGTGGATTCTTGTTCACAACGATTTCGAAGCTGTTTGTGTAGTAAATCCTATTACCGAAAACTTTAACTAGAGACACAGTGAACCGATCCACAGCGTTAACAAAATAAGATTTGTTACGAACGCAAAGAGTAGCTTTCGTGGTTTGTCTTTTACTCAATCTGAATGAAAAAGCTGAATTAGTCATTCACGTAAATACAGACGATAAGGAATTCAATTGCATTGTATACTTCGACAGGTTGCATAAGGTAGAATGTAACGGAACATTCAAGAATGACGATATGAACATTCTTAGCGGCCATCAGGGTAGTCTGCTCTCGTGGGAATCCAATTCCTAATTCGATACTGAACGCATTTTATGCGGATTGATGAAGATTTGTAACATGAATAGATAGTAAAATTTACGTCTTGGTAGGCAGACGACCAACAGAATCTGATTAAGTTCGATATCCGATAAAAGTACGACATTCAACGTATTGAAGTAAATTTGGAGATAAAATAGGTATTCAAGAAGCTTTTGCCTATAATTCTATTTGCATAGTGAATATAACATTAGAATTTTTGTAGTTATTCTTCCTTGGATCACAATCAATTTTTATTTTATTCCTGTTTTCATTTTCTCACTATCTTCTTCTTCTAACAATCTTCTTCTCACAAGTTGAAAATAAAGTTTTCGTCTCAAGACTGAAGTTCATAAACACTGTTCGGTATTATTATAATAAATAGCTCGTATTAGTGTCTCGTTATGAATATACCTATAACTACAACGAAGATAAAAACTGAAATATAGATGCACAGATAAACCAGAAAAATAAGGAATGACCGCAAAAGTAACAAAATTGTTATAGGTACAAAGAACTACAAATTATGTTCATCAAAATGTTTTAAACAATTTTATTAATACTCAAGGTTTGAACACATAAATAGTATAACTCCACCACCACTCTTCTCATTGGACCTGGACCTCAACGGCCCTTAAGAAATGTGTATGCCAAATTTCAAGTTACTAGCTTTAGTAGTTTCTGCTGCGGTATGATTAATCAGTCGTTCAAAAGAAATTCAAAGCATAATATGCGAGTATATTCCTACATCAATGTGGTATTCCGAAACATATTACAAACATATGTCATCTAATACGTGTTTAATGTAATGTCTAAAGTAAAATATAATGTGAATATTTGGGTTTGACCCGTGCTCCAGCCGTACTAAGCGGCTAATTTTATGTTATGTCTAAGTATTTATAATTACATTTATATATACCTATGCTATGTTATACTTATGGAAATAAATTTACACTTTGTGATTTTTAAACGTATTTTTTTTTATAAAATAGGTATATTTGCCAGAAGAAAAAACACAATAGAAGTTAAGAAAAACATATCTATTTAAGACGGCTTTAGAATTTTCTACCTCTTGCTTTGCTACCAAGGTTGCGCATCCAATTTTGACTATACTGACGTTTGCTATTCCGATCTATTAGATTCTAATAGCTTTAATAAGCTTGAGCGTATTAAAAATCTATGCATTTGGTTTATATTTGGTCTACGTAAGTTTGATCATGTCTCTAACTTTCGATTACAACTCAAGTGGCTCCTAATCCGCCATCGCCGTAACTCTTTAACAAAGAGCTCTCTTCAAAGAGCGATTCAGGTATGTAACTTCTATTCGATGCTCTCGGAGCTTTCTTCTTACCGTGCCTCTTTCTAACTCCAAATTCTAGGTCCATTCTTATACTGTCCAAGCTATTCGATTGTGGAATACCTTACTTACTTATTCTTCAAGTCTATGCTTAAGGAGCACTATCTGTTATCCTTTAACAATTAGCTTAACCATAGTTTATTTATATGTGTTGCTGTTTATCCTTCTACTTATATTTGTTTTAGACGTGTATTGTTACTGTTGCTTATGATGTGTAAATATATTTTTATTGTTTTTTTGTATTTTCTTACCTGCTACTGAAAATACAATTTTTCCTGTTGTAATTTCTACTCTCTGTATCGCATACTATTTATGGTGTACAATAAAGAATCATTGTATTGTATTTACATGACACAGTTGTACCTTTAATAGACTAAAACTCAGAATGTAAATTACTGTTTTTTGTTGTACAATAAATCATTATTATTATTATTATTGTATTGTATTGTAGAAGCAATTGACTATGAACACCACACTAATCTGAGCCTGTTACCTGTGCCTGTGTATCAATTAAATACTCTATCACACAGTACGTGTACAAATTATACTTTCTGATCAACTATTGACCAATATGTTATAAACTATGTCAAAGGACGATTTTTATTTAACATAAGCAAATAAATTACACCCATTATCCAACCTGATTACAAATGTCAGCTAAGCAATACCTTTTAAAACCCCGTTAGTCCTTTTTATCGCTATGCAAATAACACGTACGAAACAAATAAAAAATAGACACATAAAACATAATATCGGTATTTTGTTTAAACATTCAGCTAACGTTCTTGAAAGCATTAAGTATGACAAGCGACACAGCTGATCCTAAGACCGTACCCTGCACACAAAATTACATTCGGATTCTGAACGAGTAATCAAGACAGACTTCGATGCACATCTGTGCCTCCAGAGAACCAGTACCTACAAAATAGTATTCTCCCAGTGCAAGCCAATCCGAACTCTAATAATGAGGACTTAAAAGCGACCGAATACGCAATACCAGTGCGCCGGTAATTTTAAAAGGATTAAGACTCGGACCTCGCGAAGACTCGATCACACATTATCAGAGGGATGCTCATAGTACCTCATTTGTTCGAATACAGTATACAATAAAATGACATTCGCTATAAAAGGGGTGACTAATCCAAACTACTGCAGGGTCTGTGACAAATGGAAACGTAAAACTTTGTGACGTTTTAATAACGGAAATACTCGAGTGATGGACATTTTTGTAAAGTGATCCATTTCTACCAATTTTTGTCTAGGACCGGGGGGTGATTAAATTATTGTGAGCAATTCACTTGTGACTTAATAAAACATTTTGAATAGAAATAGCAATGAATAAGTTTCATCATATAACTGTTTAACAATGACTATGACAGATACAACACAAATAAAACGAACTCAAAACAATAGGCATCGGTCCATAGAGCGTACGAGATCGGTATACGCGAACAGACAAAACTATTATTTAAAAACTGGATCACTGGCACATTTGATTGCTGATGTGATGATATCATGCTTGACAAGCGTGAAAATAACAATGTCTAGTTTCATAGTAGCACCAATTATACAACGGTACCTAACCTATTCAGTTAAAAAAGCTCCAAAGCGTGATATGTACTCATCCATCGAGGGTTCCGTAACTCGATTTCGACAGTAATCCACTTGTCAACTTCTCTTAGAGTTCCAATTACTTCTCACTAATTAGTCTTAGTTAGCGAACTTCTGAATCGGCAGATAATTATTGCCGTAACGTAAACCTTCGTCTTTGGAAGTCTGTAATTTAGTGATCCTTTCGCCTTTTTACAAGATAAAAAAAACTACGTTTTTATTCAAAAGACACTGAATGAACGTTTTAAATAACACTGCCCTTAATTATCTATCAGACTATTATAATGTGGTTGTTAATTGACAAGACATTCTGCCTTGGCATCGTGAACCCTAATTTGAATACATACTGTTTCAGTAACAACATGTTGTTAAAACAACATCATAATCAAATGCCACGATAGCGGTCGTAGCAATTAAGCCCGCTGGGGCAGATAGAGCCATCACCAATCTCGCTTGACCATCGACAATAAAAAACAAGGAAGCCTTTTGCTTCAGCTCTGCTTTTCAACGAAATAATTTTATACCTCCTTTGATCCAGTGACCTTTTTGCTGACCGCAATAAATGCCTCGCTAAAGAGATAAAAGTAAGTTCGATTCCTTTGTGCCAGAAGTCGGTCAAGTGACTTCAAATGTAATGAAAATCTTTTACTTGTGCAGGGAAATTCATTACTGCTTTAACAATGTTACTCAGCCTCGTAAATGGATGAATGTGAAATCTTCACCGTCTCTTTTTGCTCGGGGCGTTGTGTTATTTAGCTAACAAATATTTTAATTGTTTTCCACCGCTTTGGAAATGTTCGTTTTACGACGTTGTAAAAAGGCACCCTTCGCATATCATAAAGTCTTAACTATAGCTTATCTATTCATAATGTTATGTGCGTTTGTTGCGTTGACATAACTAATTTATGTAAATTTGGCTCCTAAATTTTCAACAGTGAAATCGTATAAACCTGGGAGTGTAATATCTTGCTAAAATTATTTTAAGTCGCGCTATCAATTTGCATGTCGAAAATGTAATGTCCATGCAGTGTTGGAGCGTGCCAGTACGGTATCGAACAGATTTGTCGATATGAGTTTCAATGTTCAATTCTCATGCACTAGGTAGGTAGGTAGGTAGGTATAAGCAGTTGCTGACTGACCTGTACCTACTGGCCTCAAAGTGGGTCAGCAAATTGATCGGCAGTAGTCAATGCGCAATTTGCAGATTTTGCCTAAGGAATTTAGATTTTGATTGGTCGATTTAAAATTACCGTACCGCACAGAGGTCAATTTAAAATGGTTTAGGATTGTTTTATTAATTTAATGCATATTGTTTTATTATGGGTTTACTAATTTTGCGTAAATCTATCAAAGAAAGTTTAAAATATCTGGTCTCAATTTTAAAGAATTTTTCAAATTCTTTTAACACTTTAAGTGAGTATCTGAGTGAGTACAAATTAAAGTGAGCTTGAGAAGTACCTATTGATTCACGTACCTGAATCCACTTATGCTACGACTGCGAAAGTTCGTGTCAAAACTCTCTAATTGAATTCCTAGACTAATTTTGAATTTGTGTCTAAATCATGTACTTTTTAGGCACTTTTTAGGGTTTCAAATTTAGAATAAGGACACTCTATGATCGCATGACGTCCATTCACATTAAATTTAAGCAAAAATCTATCACCGATCGGGAATCATACGAAACCGATGTTACTTTCTCTAAACCAAAATCACATAGGGATATTTCCTTAACCGCAACTTTATAAATCATGTTGATTAGTCACGTGTAAATCAACCGAGGTAATCGGGCCACAATATTTAAATAAAATATATTATGTATAAAGATGACGCATTCAAGAGGCCAGCCAAGACACTTTTGCTGGCGTGATGAAAATCACATCTGCGGTTTTTAATATAACTTTGGAGTTTGGTATTACTTTTCCTTTGAGCAGCGTGACACATGATGTTTGACGAAGATAAAAGGAATGCCCATAAAAGTTTTTAACAACGAGAACCTTCAATGGACAGTTAAGTATGTACTACGTGATATATACTTATTATTATTTTTATTTCACAGGATGACCGTTAAAGTAACAGATTTGGAATTGAAATAAAAAATACAAAAGATTCCAAAAACCAATCCTACTTATACTTGACTGAGTCTAGCAAAAAGCTTACCTAATGATGGGTAATAAGATAAAGGAGGCGATTATTTTCACAAAGCTCTGTCATTTGCTATTGGAAAGCACAAATGTTGCGGTTTTGCGGTATATGCACAAAAGAGTTACCAGAATTACTGTGACCTGAAATCACATATTACTGTCAAATCCCGGTGTATGATAAATTCCATAAACTGGGTAACCACCGCACTACGAGGTCCGGGGATTCATATGCGGTCAGAGTAAATAAAATGAGATTTACAGACGTAATCATGTAAAGTAAATATCAAGCGCGACTCGATTAAAAAAAAACAATTTGGTTACTAAAAGGCCAGCCAGTGAAATTACTGGCACTTGAGGTATTCCAACTTAGGCCTCTAGGTTGGCAACGCATCTGCAATATCCTTGATGTTGCAGATGTTTATGGGCGGTGGTATGGGCTCGTTTGCCTCCCAGTCAAATAAATAAAAAATTGTCACCATGGATTTGCAACGTGGCCGAAACTCGTCTACCAGCGTCACGACCACGGGTGAATTGAAGGAATTGCCGACCGAGCTGTCTGTCTATCGGGAGCTCATTATAGCTTATCTTCGTTTATATAATTGAGAAAATACAGTAAAATTTTGATAATAGGATATGCACTTCGTTACTAACACGAGTTACGGGCACAGGAAGTTCACCCGATGCCTTCTAGATTACGGCCTTTGAACTTTGCAGTTCAGAAACTTGAGAGCTCGCTGTGGGCGGAGGAAAATTTAATGTCGCCTACGTTTTATTTACTACAGACGATATGCATAAGTCAATTACGCTGCTTTAAAGATTATTTCTATCTTTTGCTTTCTTTAATTTCTGTGTAAAAAAGATGCATACGAAAGAAAATATAAAATATGAATCATTTCCTAAGCCTGCGGATTTTGAGTAGCAGTGTTCACACAAATGCCTTTGATTAGAGACCATTTTAAAAAGAAATGTACCCAAACAAAGGCGGGGCCAGTCGTTCCAATAAAATAAATAAAATAATAAAAATAAATAAATATCACTGGACAATTCACACCAATTGACCTAGTCCCAAAGTAAGCTTAGCAAAGCTTGTGTTATGGGTACTAAGCAACGGATAAACATAATTATATAGATAGATACATACTTAAATACATATTAAACACCCAAGACCCGAGAACAAATATTCGTATTTTTTATACAAATATCTGCCCCGACACGGGAATCGAACCCGGGACCTCAAGCTTCGTAGTCAGGGTCTCTAACCATTAGGCCATCTGGTCGTCTAAAGAATGAATTGATTGACTGACTGACAGACAACACCCAGACTTAACCATTGTAGCTTGAAACTTAAGGCAGATATATTATGTTCCTTGAAGATTATAGAGATGCACTAAGGGGCATTTTTTCAAAGTTCCTACCCTATCCAAAAACAACATTTTCTTTAGTTTACCATCAAGGCAAAGCTACGAGCAAAAGTTTTTTCTTTAAAAAAATATTTTGGAGATCGACAACCGCTGATAATTTTACACTGCTTCCTGTAGATTGATTGTCTACGTATCGTTTATTAAAGCTCTGAATATTGTTAGCAAGTTCCGTATCAAATTGTTAGGGAAGCTGAGCTCTGCGACTGCGCGATAAAACGCTTAGTCGGAATAGCTGCGGTCGGTGATGCTCCGAGTTTGCGAATCGCTTTGCAACTTCTTACCGCTTGGCGCAACTGAGGAGCAATAGCCTGCGCCTGTGTATGTATAAGTATTTTTTCCACCGCATACTGTTAAATACGTTCATATTTATTTTGCTTTCTCAATTACCCTCACTAAATACGGACTTTTTCGGCAAAATACAATGGCAAAACATTATTCACTACATTTATTTCTGCCTTATTCTTAACTTAGTGGTTAAGGATAAGCTCGTTATCGCTTATTTATTACTTGTAATATTTATTAGAATACCAAACCTTTTAATTAGAATTTAAACCACTTTCACAATATTACTCTTATTTATGTGTAGGTAGTTTAGATGACGATTGTACAAACAAATGTACCTACGAGTACAATCAGTCAGCAATTAAAGCTTGCTTTAAATTTTTTTAACAAAAATTGCATTAATTGCAGTGGGAGCTCGAAGAATTAATACGCTCAATCACGGCTGCGTCAACGAACCGTATACCGGTCGGTGTGAATAGTGGCCATTCTGTACGTACTTACTAAGTAGGTACAAAATGGCGATTCTGAATCTGAGCGGGCAGATTGGTATCTACCTAACATTAATGGATGTGCAATTACAATAAAAAACTTTTTTTCACTGAGTTTTCAGATTAATTTTGGAGCTCTCTTATACAGCGTGTATTTTTAATACTACCTCAAACTGTAACCAGACGAAGATTTATGTGATGTGAGCCGATATCAAAACAAATTGTTAATTTAGAATTAACTAACAGAGCGTAATTAATTTTTGATATATTTTCGAGTAGCAATGTAATGCATACAAGAAGAGAGAAGCGTTCTGTGACAGCTGTCACGTCAACAAGTGCGACGTTTTGAATAAAAACAAACATTGCGTGCTAATTAATTTTGTAAGGAAAATAATAAGTCAATTTTTTTTTACTAAAACATAGTAAAATGTAATTATTAGGTCCTTCACTAACTGCCCTTAAAGTTTGAGGTAGTATTAAAAATACACGCTGTATAGCTACAACGTCAAGAGTTTGTACCTGGGCCAATCAACTATTTCACCCACTTTGGGCTTCTCCTGCGTTACCAAAATTGTCTCTGGCGTTACCAAAAAATCGTACTTCCAACAAGATATTTCACGATCCTATTAGGTTGAACTTACGTAGGATGGCATGTATTCATGTACACCATCTATGAAATTACAGAAAAAACATTTTTACATACAAAAATCTGCAATTGTTTGAAAAATGTCGCGAACAAATTAGTGTGGGTAAAAAAGTTGACTGGCCCACCTACCCATTGCGCATCACTGATGTTAGATAACCACCAAACTGCCCGCTTGATAACGAGGTATTCGAGGTATTGCAAGGGTAACAAGAGGGTGTGATTGACACACCCTCTTGTTACCCTTGCAATAGTCAAAATAGTTATGAGCACCACAAGCAATATTGCTTTTTGTACTTCATCATTATCATCATCAGCCGGAAGACGTCCACTGCTGAACAAAAACCTCTCCGTTAGAAAGCCACAATGAACGACAACTCGCCACTTGCATCTGCATCATCGCAACTCTCACGTTATCGTCAGTCCACCTGGTGGGAGGCCTGCCAACATGTACTTAGCATCCACTGAAATAACCTGTGGTAGTAAATTTTGAAATATGATCTACTAGGTACGGTTTTTCATGCTTAGGTGCAGGCTTAGGTATTGTATGTCCAGACCCTTGTGTGTCAAATACATAAATGAATAAAGCTATCATTTTCTACTTTTTTATTTTAATCTGTAGAATTTGTATCCCACTAATATAATAAATGCGAAAGTTTGTAAGTCTGTTTGTTTGATTGTTACTTCAGCACGTCTAAGCCACTGAACCGATTTACATGAAAATCGGTTTACAGATAGTTTGAGCCAAGGGGAAGGAGATAGGATAGATTTTATTCCGTAAAATTTCATAGTTCTAGCGGGATAGTGAAAACCAAATTCTACGCGGACGGAGTAAATGAGACTTTACTTGAAATGCAGTTTTTCTTACTTCTGACATACGAAAGGTTAAACTACGGAATGATAATCTGTTAGTTTATGACTTACGCCAGATATTCAGCCGACCTTTTGTACATTGTTACGAATAAAAGGTCGGTTTTGTTCGCTCGTTATGTTTATCGCGCTGCAGTGGCTAAAGTTTTCTTTGACGCATATTTCTGCACTGACGCGTTGGGAATATTTGACGTAACAATTTATAAAACGGATTAAATTTTAAGATTCTCGAGTATTGACCATGAATCGGAAGACGCAGTGTTGGCGAGAATTGCAAGTAACCGAAGCATTTAGTAGTCGTCTCTTTGAGGGAGGATTTTGTTCAACAGTGAATGTTTTCCGACTAATGATGATGATAATGATGATTACACTGAGTCTTACGATAAATCCAGATAAATCTGACGTCATGTTATGTAATCTAAGGCACTTGCGCCATTTCTTGCTGTCAAACGGAACAAAATGGAAGTTGTCAGCGATATTACATGCGATCGCAAGTGCCAGCGGGTTATGACCGGTAACAATATTGAATCCGTGGATAGTCTTCCTTACCAACAGCTATACCCATCAAAAATATTACATGTAAAACGATGCAAGTTTCGCGACGCAGTTTTTACATTGCATATTTTTTTTTATTGAAAACTTTAGAAATCTTGAAACGATACTTAAAGTTTAAAACATGGTTACTTTGTCGTTTATATCAATCCATTTCAATCCAGACAATAAAAAAAGTCAATATGAATATATCATTTAATTCAATCTGCGATAGAAGATGGTCCAAAATCGTGGAGGTTGAAATAAAACCTGAACATTTGCACGTCAAAAATCACAATTTACAGTGCTAATTATTTATTATATGTTTAAGAATTCAGCCCTCCATACATACATACTTGGCTAGGGCACGCTCTGGCAAGCATCAGTTAAGCCGGCAATACATCAACCACAATGGGCCGTACTTACAACCAGTGATTACCCCACGATATCATCTCGCTACCGAAGAACCGTATTCAAACATACTCAACTACCATTTCAAACTCCAGCCCTTTCGCACGTCAGAAGTTAAAAAAGGACAACAGTCAGGGTTTCAAGTATCGGTGAGTTGAATCGCTGACACGACTATCGCCACTCGAATGAAGTTGAAAAGTGCTTCAATAACGTGACGTAACATTGTTAGTCAATCTTTGGTTTTTTATAGGTGATTTAAAAGCTTTACGTGGGCTTTCTGTTGTCATAGTTGAAATTTCGATGTCAATACGTATTCATCCAAATTATTCATCCAATTCAAATTATAATCCACGAATTATAATTTTACAGAGTACATAAAAAAAAACAACTGAAAATAAAAAGTTTTTGTTTAGAATTTGATTTTCAATACCAGCTTTTTTGTTGACTGTAAAAACAGGGTAAGTTAAATTATAAAAGCTTGAAAAAATCCATACATTTTGCTATTTTGAAAAGTGGTTTAGCTAATGTAATGTGTATAGGTACAATTAAAATACTTTAATGCTTACTTAAAAACATGATTGTATGCAAAGAGATTTCATTCAACTTTGCAGGCCGCTGGCCAGCAATATGACCGTCTTTTGTCTCTACGCGCGCTCTGCGGCACCTTCGCGAACCACAGCACCACTGCTCACAGCCGCCGCGCCAGCAGCCAGCGACACACGCGCGCACGCAACAGGGCGACCAGGCTAGCGTCCCGCCATGCTTGATTTCTTGTTTTTTTTTTTTATTTTATTTCATGGCATGCTTGAGACAACGTGGGGTTGCCGGCCTCGCATCCCTATCCTACCTCTAGTCTATATCTACTTGGCTGGCAACCCTCTACTTCCCGGCCTCTACCGTAATGTACTATTACATTTGCTAATTATTTACGTTGCGTGACTGTAATTAAGTTGTCCATTTTCGCGTATGTTTTCACAATATGTTTTAAATGAAAAAGGTTCCACAAATTACTCCAGAGTTATTTCACCTCGCAGCGGTGAACATGTTTATTACCGACGCAATTACACCATCCCACTTCCACAAGCAACTTTAAGGTGCGATTACATTTGCTCTCCATATAACATTCGGGTTAACTTAATTACTTAGCACGATTTGGAGGACAAACACTGAACATTATTAGGGATTAGGATTAAACAACTGTTTGCGCTATTGACCGTGGGATCTAGCATGTTAGCTCTTACTTCATGCATCCTTTACTGTTTCGCCTGATAGGAGACGGATACACTGTTAAATTACTGCTACTTCTGTTACTGATATTACTGATAGTTGTGTCAAATACAACACAATACAATACAATTGTCTATTTCTAATATTGTTTTTATTTGCAATACACTTGCTCAATGAAAATCAAGATAATTTTAAAAATAAAAAGGTTTTCTTATAAGGGGGTATCTATCCTCAATAACAATACTACTTCACACCAACTGAAATTTTTGGTTGGGTTTTCTCATCAGAGGTTTTACCGAACTATTACTATATTTTTTTCGACGTACATAAGTTCTAGTTATAGTTAAATAAATAATATATTTTACATTATTACAAGAAATGAAAAGATACACTTGTAAAGGTATGTTCAAATGAGAAGAAAATTAAGACCAAGTGCCATCTTTTAAATCTTCTTATGTGTGTCATTAATGTCATTATAATTAACCTTATTAAAACAACTAACGTGCCTAATATTATAATAATCTTAAGTTAAGTTAGGTCATAGTATATAAGCAGTAGCAGGAAGTAATTAGTAGTAGTTATCTAACACATGAGGTGGAAGGACGACATCTGCCGACAGGCGGGTGGAGGTTGGATGCGTATGGCTGTCGATCGCCAGGCGTGGAGAAATGGAGAGGAGGCCTATGTCCGAAGACGGACGAACTAAGGGCTGCTATGGATGGATGGATCTAACACATATATGAATTGGTCTTATTTCCTACCTGGATCCTGTAACACAGGGACTCCTAGCACAGAATCCAGAGCCGTAGACTCTTGTTTACAAGTGTTTTAAATTATTTTTAATTTTTCATTTTCATTTTCATTTTCTTCACTACACTTTGTGCTGGCAGGTAACCTTAGAATATGCCAAATCCAGTGCCAAATCTTTCAACTTCCGAATATGAACTAGGTGACCAAGTGTAACCGCACCTTTACTTGGGCATCCCAAGTTTTCAAGGAATTCGTGTTATCCACGGACTTAGACGAGATGACCTCGACTAAGAGACTAGTCGCGGGACCTGGAATTTGCTGAAGATACTAGATTAGATTATGAATTTAACTCCCGAATAAATTCTACAAAAACGACCAAACTGGTCTGCAAGTGCTCTATGTCTGCCAGAAAGTCTGGTCTGGTAATTCAATTAACTCTATTGCTATACGCCATATTATACTACTACTGCAAGATTTACATCGAGCAAATAGACAAGCCTTATGTTTGTTAACTACCGACTACCTATACTTATGTATACACTATTTATTTTCTCGGTAAAATAATTGTACTTTTTGTCGATAGGTAAAAGTTTCGTTCGTTGGTGCCCAGCCACTACCCATGTAAGTACCATGACTTACTAAACGAAAACTAAAATATTAATGCGTGATAAAATTAGAATGTCCAATTGATAGGTTAAATATAGAATTAAGCCTACCCAATATAACTCTGCCGGCAAGGGCTAAAAAAGGTTCAATGTATTATTCACAGTAGAATATCGACAGTGGATAAGTTTATCATATCTGATATTGTTAGTTCACTAACTGAATTGAAATATCTTCCAACAAACCGATGTAATTCAGCAGACAAAGAGAATAAAATTCCAGTACTGACTAGACAAGATAACATACTACGAGACATGAAGACGAAGGCTAGACTCCTATAATGAAGTTACAGGATTCTATTTCAAATGTAATAACAACTAATCCGATCTGGATGTATTTTCTGTCTTTAAATAGCTTTATCTTCAATATCAAGTTTCATGGTATTTTCAGTAATAATTCAATAATACTCGTAGATACGTAGTGATTATCTTATTTTGATCAGCATAATATTTTGATTTTGTACATTAAAATTCTGTAAAATATTTGCATCTCCGATTATAGCGTGTACGGTCAAGGACTTTAATTCATGGGCCACTATAGAACCATTTCACAGTAAACGTCTTAGTGACATGGTATTAATTAACAATGAAAATTGTAATGACTTTTCCTTTGGAAAGGTTCCATGGTGGCTGATGAAGGCAAGTATACCGCTGAATTTCAGTGAGGATATTAAGAACTTAAAATGAAAAAGCCGTGGTGCTCACAAGCAGAGGATCATGGATTCAAACCCGAGCTCGCATCTCTGCAAAAATGTGCGAAATTACTTATTTATGAGATTTACCATGAGCCTTACGGTGAATGATAACATCGTGAGCAAACCTGCACAAACCTGCGAAGCATTTCAACGGTATGTGTGAAATTCCCAATCCACACTGCACCAGTTTGAGAACTAAAACCCAAATCCACTCATTCTGAGAGGAGGCCTGTGCCCACTATACTGCCACTATAGTGGCACGTGTGGCTGGAATGGTGATGATGATGGAGAACTAGACCTATACCTAAGGTACAACAACTGAGCTAAGAACCAACATTTCTTACATGTAAATAAATATTTCGCTATATCATAGCAACATTATTCAAGGCGCTTAATAGCCGCACTCATAACAAATTCATGACTCAGTTATACAGCTCACAATATCAAACTTTAATAGAGCCAGGTGGTGATCTAAGTAAAAGTTTCCCTTTACTACTACGCTGTAGGTATGTAATTAATACAGTGTGCCAACTTTCCAAGCCGGATGTGACGACATGAATATTCTACTGCTATCGGACGCGTGAGTTTGAGCCATCTCTCCCACTTTGAGACAGCGATGGATGTTGAGTTCTGAGATGGCAAGAGTCACTTCAAATATGGACGGTACCTAACCTATACGAGGATAAATGTCGTAAGTTGGAACTAACTTGGGGGTAGAAACAGGATCATGACCATTATAGCTTACTATGTACATTCCAAATTCAAATTCGTCTAGCCATTTTAGCGAGAAGGTGTGGTTCCATCCATCCCAGCCTATATATTTACGTTCCACTGCTGGGCACAGGCCTCCTCTCAGAACAAGAGGGCTTGGGCCATAGTTCCCACGCGGGCCCAGTGCGGATTGAAAACTTCACACGCACCATTGAATTACTTCGCAGGTTTGTACAGGTTTCCTCACGATGTTTTCCTTCACCGCAAAGCCTGTGGTAAATTTCAAATGTAATTCCGCACATGAATTTTGAAAAAACTCAATGTGTCAGTTTACCTACTTTAAGGGAACACTAAAATGTCTAACTCTTACTGTTCAAAAGAAAACCTAAAATTGAAATAATTAATTCTGCACAATAAAACAGACTAAAAGCTTCTTAATTTATGACGCTTTTTAAAGTCCGTACCTAAAGCGTTTTTAATTCATGCATATTTAGCAAAACGATACCTCCTACGTATACTGATACAACTGACAATTTTGAGATTTTCGGTTTTTTGCAGATTTATTACTAAAATACTAAAATCTACCTGCCACAGAAATTTCGTACGAATATTCCTATTAGTTTCGGAAATAAAGTAACGTATATGATTGCATCTAACACCCTTTTGTCAATCGGTACGACGTATACTGAGGCAGGTCGCTTGTACCAATATACGCGGCACAGATATTGTGGAGGGGCGGTGCTCGTGTGGTGTAACGGGCAGTTGCCTCAGTATGCATGCTCGCCATCGATGCATTTGGAAGTTGTCTCAGTGAGCTTAAACGATAGCTGATGAGGCTACATGCACAATTAAGTCTATATTATGTTAACTAAATGATTGTTATTGTATTTTACTTTTAATTTAATGTAAAATAAGTAATATCATTGCAAAATGAAGCAAGAGAGAGGGAGAAATATAGTTTCAATGGTTTTAAATGAACCACAAGGCCGTGATTCGAGCAGTAAAATAAGGCAGTTTAATAAGGCTTATCATATAATTGTACACTTAAATTTACGTTAAAATTCAAAATTTTCATTCATAAAATGTTATTTACCCGCATATACTGGTTTACGTGAATAAATCGTTAATTGAAATGTATAATTCTGTTTAGTTTCACCGCTGCCGCCAAGAGCCGAATCTTTACGGGATGAAGTTTTGTTCAGTGTATCAATAATAGAAAGAAGAAAGAAAGAAAATAAATTTTATTCGTAAAAGTAACTTAAAGTAAATAACTTAAAACGATACATGAATAACACAAACAAGGAAAGCAGTTAACATTCACGAAACGGACCCACCTCAGCATAATGCTGGCTCAGGAGCTAGCGTTGGTCTTCCGGTGGGACCGTGAGGCCGTCATTGCGAGCTGAACGCATGACCGGACCGTGTCTATTGTGAACGCGACCGTTTAAAGTCAGCGCTACCAACACAAGCATGACATACGTGCATGACATTGACAATGACAACTGACACGGCCAACCATGCGCTCAGCAAGCAAGACGAAAAACATGTCAACATAATGTCAACTTATTGAAGTAAATTAAGGGCCAGTGCTATTACCTATTGTGATCAAAGATTAAAACTTTAATGATAGCACGGTGTTATTTATACATTTTTTAATAGTTGTTAGATACAGTCAACGTTCAAAATAAGTAATCACTTTTGTACCTTGTCGTTTTCAGTCGTTACATAATTTCGTATGGCTTTTCAAACATGACGTTAAAGTGACAAGGTACAAAAGTAAGTAATCAATAAGACTATTCTTAACATGTCATCATCATCAGGCGAAAGACGTCCAGTGCTGGACAAAAGCCTCCCCCATAGAACGCCACAATGAACGACAACTCGCCACTTGCATCCACCGGTTTCCTGTAACTCTTACGATATGGTCAGCCCACCCGGTGGGAGGCCTGCCAACGCTTCGTCTTCCGGTTCGTGGTCGCCACTCAAGGACTTTTCTCCCCCAACGGTTAACTGTTCTTCGAGCGATGTGGCCTGCCCATTGCCACTTCAATTTGCATATTTTTCCAGCTATGTCAGTGACTTTAGTTCTACGACGAACTTCCGCATTCCGGATTCCATCGCGCAAAGAAACTCCAAGCATAGCTCTCTCCATAGCTCGTTGCGTGACTCTGAGCCTCTCTAAGAGGCCAACAGCCAAGGACCACGTCTCAGCGCCATAAGTCATCACTGGCAACACACACTGGTCGAAGACTCTAGTCTTCAGGCACTGTGGATTATTGGACGAGAAGACATCACGAAGTTTCCCGAACGCTGCCCATCCGAGTTGGATTCTTCGGGCGACCTGTTTTTCAAAGTTGGATCTACCCAATTGGGCAACTTGTCCAAGGTAAACATAGTGGTCAACAACTTCGAGTGCATCGTTCCCAACGATAACCGGCACGGGTGTGACATGGACATTTGACATGATTTTAGTCTTGTCCATGTTCATCTTAAGACCCACCTGTTGGGAGACGATACTGAGGTCACTAAGCATAGTACTGAGCTCCTCCAGCGACTCCGCCATTATGACTATATTATCGGCACCACATCATCATTCTTAACATGTATTGTTACTTAATAACAATTTTCTTATTATGTTACTAACTTGTTTTCAATTACTTACCATGGTTCAATATTTTTTTATTTTATTACTTGGCATAAGGAAAAGCAAAGTGTGTGATTATTATAAAACTGTATACAATTTTCTAGCAGAATTAAAGAATTGCATAAATCATTCGAATTCACACTTCTTTTTTATTCCAATTCAAGCATTCTTGCACAGCAAACTTAAAATATAATAAACTGTATAGTGGTACGAGCGATATTAATTCAAGTGTATATTAGTACAAGTGACATATATGTCAATAAAGTAATGATGACGGGCAAAAAAACAAGTACTTCCTTTTTCTTTTCAATCCTTATGACTACGTCATGTAATTATCTATGTATAAAACAAAAGTATATTACATTTTAATAATTAATTACTTTCGCCGTATACTGGGGCAAGTGGTACTTAGCTCAGTATACCACACAACTACAACATGTCAAATACGCGTACACAAGTGCATCTGCCATTTTCTCAAAAACTACCATTAATTTCAAAGTTCCATTAATGTAGACTAAAGTAAAGCACTTTCCTTACTACCAATCCAAAATTTTGTAAAATTATCTGTAAAGACAAGAAAGTTACGAACTAAGGAAGCTTTGTACAGCTCTCCTGTAAAATCACAATTTTGCACTTATACCAGTATACGTAGGAGGTGTCGAAAAGAAGGTTTAAAAGCCATTTTTTTGGATCTCTCTTGTCTGTCACGTCAATGTCACTTGTTAAGTTCACGAATTTTACAATTGGATCTTGAATGATAACTGAATTTATGGTAATCCATCATTTTACCGAAAATTGTTTCATCACACACTTGAATTTAATATTAGATGGCATAATATTATGCGTGTCAAATGCAAAAAAAAACATTTGATTTATGCGAGCGAGCAAAGCGAGCAAGCAAGACTATTCAGAGCAGAAGCGACTCGGATCGATTAGTTTCAGAAGGCTATCACAATTAAATAAAAATTACAAAAAATACAAAATTAAAATTTTATCAAACTATATTAAATCAAACAAAAAAAAAAGTAAAAACTAAACTAAACACTGTCATTAAATTAACGAAAATACTTATATGCAGTCAGAAAAAATATATAATTGATGATGCTCATATAATTATACTCGTATTCAGCATGCCACTTTCCTTAGTGCATTTATTAACTGGTGATTCATTAAATAGTGATTTTATGCCTGCCTTTGAGAGGTGATTCACACGAGATCACTTTTATAACGAACCCCTGTTTTCTCGGTCCTGTGAATTAAAGTTAAACATTAGTGAAAAGCTCGCGAATAATTATAATGTGTCCCGCAATAGGGAACCAGGCGGGGATCGGGCTTGAAGTGCACTTTGAAATAATGACGCGCCCGGTGAACTGAGATGCCACTAAATTATACGTTACTGGATACGCTGGGTGAGCTACAAGTATTCTGTTCGTTGAGTTAGCACCTTCCTTGAATAGTCAGGATTAAATTCGAGTAAATATTTCTTCAAGTGTTTGATGGTTTGGCATGAAATAACGTTTTAAAGTAATTTTTTGTTTTCTCAATTCAAATGCTAAGAAATCATAATTTTAATTTTATTTCCTTGGACTAAACTGTAACTTGTTTTCTGCTAAAACCGTTCACACCGTTGCGTTTGTATTACACATAATAATATCAGCCCATTATTGTTTCCTTAACAAGCAAGACTCGGTTTGGTCAAATATAATAGATCAGCGGTTCCTAACCTTTTTTAACCGCGGACCCCCAAGGAAATTAAGCATAATGCCAAGGACCCCTGAGTGAAAAAAGGTGCAATTTTCGAACAATATTATTTTTGTTAATGTTCTAAGATAGCGTATGGGACCGCGGACCCCCAAACATACGCTCGCGGACCCCCAGGGGTCCGCGGACCACAGGTTAGGAAACAATGTAATAGATGATTTATCTAACTATTTTTCATGCTTCTACGCGGACGGAGTCGCGGGTAACAGCTAGTAAATTAAAAAAAAAACACTTTTAAGGACGCTTAAACAGAATGTCCTGCTATTACTTTATATATACAGTGAAGAAGCTTAAGCAGGTGGTAGGACCTTGTGCAAGGTCCGCCCGGATTGCTACTTCTCGCTAATCCTGCTGTGAAGCAGCGGTGCTTGCACTGTTGTGTTTCGGCGTGGAGAGTAAGACATCCGGTGAAATTACTGGCACTTGAGGTATTCCATCTTAGGCCTCTAGGTTGGCAACGCATCTGCAATCCCCCTGGTGTTGCAGGTGTCTATGGGCGGTGATGATCTCTTACCATCAGGAGACCCAATTGATTGTTTGCCATTCAGTCGAATAAAAAAAAGCTAGCACCAATAGAGAATACACTATTAGAACATAAGCTAATCAACTTAGATAATCAACATTGTCATTTCGAACTACTCGTAGGTACAATATCTCAATAACGGCTCGACCAATTTTAATGAAACATAGCTAAGAACTACCACAAGAAAACTCGCTGTCAGGAAAAACCTCATCGTAATCGGTATATGTGTTAGTGTAATACGGTAGTGTGTAGACCTACAATGACACAGACAGACAGACAAAAATTAGCGTCAAACTTATAACCCCTCTTTTTGCGTCGGGGATTAGAAACAGAAAGTTGATAAATATATTTAAACAATTTTTTCCGTCATTTCCAGTAAGATCGCGTGACCGCGGTACTGTCACCATGCAAGTCGGGGCGGAAGACACATTGTATTTAGCCCCATCGTGCATCGCGACAAATCGATACTGCACTTGTAATCAAAGGTTTCCAAGCGCTCGGCAAATACGAGGGAGACTTGAAAGATACGTGTTTAGAAGGGGTATCTTTTCTCAGTTCGTATCGTTTAGGTACACATTGTTGACATGAATATAATATTTCCAAGTAAAGATAAAAGGATTAACTTTTTTATAACTTCGATGATAAACAGCACTATAACACATCCTGGTGGCTTGATGTTATGTACTGTGACCGCAACTACAGACTAGCCTGTTATCTACTGCTCTTAGCTAGTTAATATAATTATTGGCACGTTGATAGTGTAAGATACAACTAAGTGTTACAAGCATGTATACACAAGTTTTTTTACTGATTTTTAACCTCCCACGCAAAAAGAGGGGTGTTATAAGTTTGCCGCTATGTATTTATGTCTGTGTGTGTCTGTCCGTGGTACCGTAGCTCTTAAACGGATGGGCCGATTTGAATGCGTTTTTTTTTTATTTGAAAGCAGGTTTTCTAGCTATGGCTCTTAGATATATTTTATTAAAATCAGTTCAGCCATTTTTGAGATATTGAACTTTGAAGTGACAAAGTCGGCGGTTTTCCAACTTTTCGTTGGTTAGGTTAGGTTATACTTTTGTTGATTTTCGAGTTGAATTGTCATTCTGTCTACATTTCCATTCCGAATTTCAAGTCAATCCGCCAGCTGGAAATAAGTGAAGTTCCATTTTACCGGATTAGGAAAAACATACATTTACAGGTACGAAGGATGTGTGTGAAATAAAAACAGACTTAAATGAATGAAACTATGAAAAGAGCTACACAACAGTATAAATATTACTTACATATTACACCACCTACAAGTCAAAACTGACTACGAACGAAACACCTACGCGTCTAAGCAACCAACAATGTTTATCTTTCAGTTCCACGCTTAGATAACAAGGTACGTCCCTGTAGAGTAAGTAAGGCATTACGGGCGACGCCGAGGCACGTTCGGCACACTCCGCCATATCGATGCACTAAACGTGTTGATTGGACAGCGGGGAGCTGGTCTACAATGAAATATTACTGCCTGACGTGACGGTGAGGAAAGTGAAGCGTCTACACGGAAAAGTAGAGGTATTGCTGAGAGGGTGTAGGTAAGCGACGTATTTTTTGCTTAAAACGAGAAAATTGATTTGTGCTGTTTATGTTTTTGGGGATTTACTACGCAAGTCGAGATAATCCTATTCGATACTGTTACTCTATTGATATTTTTAACTATCTTATGAACGCATATAACCTGCCTTTTTTTTCCAAACATGCTCGACAACGCAATCATTTTCACGCGGAAGTAAAAAACAGAAATCTTCTTCCAAACAACAAAATAAATTTACAAAAAATAGTAAATTGTACAACAAGAGCATAAAACGAGCCATTTTACCCGAGACGTTCATATAACCACCCGAACCGGTACGGCGAGGATGGATAGCCACGGCGAAGGGAAAATGGGTTTAATGCTAGAGTTTTAGGCTCTGATTTGCACTTCGATTGCAAGGAAATGAAATAGCAACAGTGGAAAAAATTGTTCACTTACTAGGTACCTTTTATTTTTCATGCATTATTATTATTCTAAAAATTTTAGTTTTGTTTATTTATTTCGATTGGTTTTTAGTTTTATATAAAAAATCACATCTTGCCGTTTTACATCGCAGTGTGTACATAAGATTTTTAAAGAACAACACTATTTTTACCGTGCGTCTCCATTACAAAAAAGCACAAGCGCGTTTGTAGCAGATAATCGAGATAAAATAGTGTATAACATTGATAACCTTCCCGTTCCTGCATCAATCAATAGGTACTTCATAAGTTTTTTCTTCAATTTTCTCTTTGTAATGTGTTTCGGCGGAATATTCTATTTTAAAAAAATAAAGTAATTAAAAAAACTAAAAAACCCGACTGCGATGTAAAAAATACAAAGTTTAAATGATTTCAATCATTACATTCTTCATAGAACTAAAAAGCACAAAATAAGCAAATCACTAAGGAAAGGACTTCATCACATTTCCTAACGTTGGGCATGCTGTTAAGGTTGATTAAGAGGTTTTACTAAAGAAGGTAGATATAAACGTAATCAGAACATTCCATCCTCGCCCTTTTCCACCTTTCCCAGTAGTTTACACAATTATGAATAGACTGAACTGAGAATGAAAATATGACAAATTAAGCATGACAACATTAAGAACCAAATTTCGTAGCAGGCGGGACCCATTAATTTTCTTTCGATTTATAATTTGCAAATGGGTCCCGCCTGCTACGAAATTTGGTTCTTAATGTTGTCATGCTTAATTTGTCATATTTTCATTCTCAGTTCAGTCTATTCATAATTGTGTAAACTACTGGGAAAGGTGGAAAAGGGCGAGGATGGAATGTTCTGATTACGTTTATATCTACCTTCTTTAGTAAAACCTCTTAATCAACCTTAACAGCATGCCCAACGTTAGGAAATGTGATGAAGTCCTTTCCTTAGTGATTTGCTTATTTTGTGCTTTTTAGTTCTATGAAGAATGTAATGATTGAAATCATTTAAACTTTGTATTTTTTACATCGCAGTCGGGTTTTTTAGTTTTTTTAATTACTTTATTTTATTTCTTGCTTTTTAGTATAGAACTACGAAAAATATGTAACTGCTTTGTTTTGAACTAAGGTGTGTTATTTGGAGCTAGTTCAAGATTTCGCAAACGATTTAAATCTTGTAATGAATTGAGGTCATGAGGGTTATTTAATAGTTTTCTTGGATCTAGTGCACTAATGGCTAAGCTAAATCTGCAATAATTTCCATTTTTGAAGAAAGTGTGGGTATATTTGTGTGTTTGAAGTCGTTCTACTAAATCTTTCAATTCTTGGTCATCATCAGGCAGCTTACATGTTACGACTTGGTCAAGCATCTGAATACCTTCTGATGTATCAAATGAGGGCATATCATCACACCATACGATCGGGTGCCCTTTATTTCGCATACTTTTTAATGTCCGAAACTGATTACGCATAACAGGGTTCGCATGATCTATTTACGCCGAATCTTAAACTTGCCGAAACTTAGTTTGGCATAATTCTGTATAAGACGAATCATGGTTTAGCCGAATTTTGTTTAGTATAATATTATATTAACAAGGCCGAATTTCATTATGCATAATCTACTTTAGCATATATGTAATTTAGCCGAATTTTAATAGGCCGAAATCCCATCCAAATCTGTGTCCGAAAATAAATTACCGAATTACTATTTATGACTAGAAAAAAAGGTTAGGTTAGAATAATTCTAACCTTTATTGTATTTGTAACGGAATGAACCAGTAAAAGAGGTAAGGACATATAGGGGAGGGACGGGGGGCGAAGCCCCCCGCAGGGGGGTTCGGGGGGCGGAGCCCCCCGAATGTAAAATCTAACATCATCTACCCCCCTTTTAACCTGGACTTTTACTATTTATGACTAGAAAAAATTCATGTACCCAGTGTCACTCGCGTCACCAAGACGAATCCAATGACGTATCATTTGTCAAAATCGGTTCAGCCGTTGAGTAAATACGAGAGGACATAGGAATAGACATACATACATACATACATACGCGTCAAACACATAACCCTCCTTCTTTGCAGTCGGGTAAAAAAGGTTAGGTTAGAATAATTCTAACCTTATTTTATTTGTAACGGAATGAACCAGTAAAAGAGGCAAGGACATAAAGGGGAGGGACGGGGGGCGAAGCCCCCCGCAGGGGGGTTCGGGGGGCGGAGCCCCCCGAATGTAAAATCTAACATCATCTACCCCCCTTTTAACCTGGACTTTTACTATTTATGACAAGAAAAAAAGGTTAGGTTAAAATAATTCTAACCTTATTGTATTTGTAACGGAATGAACCAGTAAAAGAGGCAAGGACATAAAGGGGAGGGACGGGGGGCGAAGCCCCCCGCAGGGGGGATCGGGGGGCGGAGCCCCCCGAATGTAAAATCTAACATCATCTACCCCCCTTTTAACCTGGATAGGTTCGTTAGTTACCTTATATCCCGCAGATTAAAAATAGAAGCCCCGCGAAGCGGGGCTTCGTCGACTTTGTCACAGTCATGTCCCCATTTATTAAAATACTACCACTCACTAGTTACTACTTTTCAGAGAAGTAGATTGGATTAGGTAAGTAAGCTAAGGTATTAAAGGCTGTTGCAATATTAAAGGATACTCATTTGATTATATTGGCAAAATTACATTAAGTATGCGAAAGTTACTTTCTGCGTAACTGATTTATGCGTAAGTAATTTTCTGCCTAAGCAATATTCGGAATTCACAAATTATGCGTAAAGCCCATTCGGCTTACATTGGTTATGCGTAAAAGGATTCGGCGTAAACTGTTATGCGAAAACAGTTTCGGCGTAAGTAGTATTATGCGTAAACAGATTATGCAAAATAGAATTATGACATAAAAAATTATGCGTAAGCAGTGGGAACCTTACAGGATCATGGAGTTTCTCATTTATGGCAAACTAGCTTATGCCCGCGACTTCGTCTGCGCGGATCTAGGTTATCGCGCGGTGGCGCCCTCTATCAGAATAAAAGGTATCCTATGTTGATCCTTGGGGTTCAAACTACCTATATACCAAATTTGATCAAAATTGGTTCAGTGGTTTCGACGTGAAAGCGTAACACAGACAGACAGACAGAGTTACTTTCGCATTTATAATATTAACTAGCTTTTACCCGCGGCTTCGCACGCGTAAACTAATCGGTCTGGTAGTTGCACTTGAAATTTTCGGGATTTTAACAAATTCCCCTGGCAATTTCCAAAATGTATATCGTGGTCTTCCTTCATTGAGGTTGTGTTGTGAATAGCTGTACAAAATTCAAGACTCTAAACCCAGTGCTGAAATTTCAAAAATGTTGCCTATCCAAATTCAAATCATTTATTCAGTAAATAGGCCGCAATGGGCACTTTTACACGTCATTTTTTAAACTACCAGCGCTTTCGGAAAGACCATCATTGCCAAGAAGAATGCGCCGCAAGATAGGTACCTACATGGCAGAAAGTCATTTGTTTTCAAAATAGTTCAAAACTATCCCGTGAGAATATCCGGATAAAAAGTAGCGTACCTATGTGTTATTCTAGACATCGAGTTACCTTCATTCCAAATTTCATGACTCTTAGCCCAGCGGTTATTATTTCAAGATTTTATCCCTATCCCGTGGAAATATCGAGATAATAAAAGTAGCCTATCTATTATTCCAGAGGTCCAGCTACCTACATACTAAATTTCATGGCTCTAATCACAGCGGTTGTTATTTCTAGATTTTATCCCTAGGTATCCCGTGGGAATATCGGGTGAAAAAATAGCATAATATATTATTTCAGAGGTCCAGCTACCTACATACCAAATTTAATGACTCCAAGCCCAGCGGTTGTTATTTCGAGATTTTATCCCTATGCCGTGGGAATATCGGGATAAAAAGTATTCTATGTTTTAATCCAGGTTATAAACTAACTTTTTGCCAAATTTCAACCAAATCCGTCTAGCCGTTTTAGCGTGAAGAAGTAACAAACATACTTACTCACTCACTCACTCACATCCTCACTCACAAACTTTCACATTTATAATATTAGTAGGATAGGGATTAATTTACTTTGCTTACTAACATTAAACTGACAAAGGAAAAAAAATGACAAACAGACAACTACTATACTATTTTCTTTAACAAATATACAATTTTACTCACAAATGTGATGAAAAACATCATACTTATTAAAGCCCTCAGTTGTCGACTTCGGGTTTCTAATTAATAAACTCTCGTTAGGAATTCCTTATTTACCGCCCTTAAGACACAATGTACTATTACACTATTTGTATCTTAGTGCTTCTTTTCTACATGGGTTTCATAGAGAAAATGATTGTACAATGATATCTAGTAGTTGGCATATTTATCTGCCTACCGTTGTTTGAATGAATTGATTGCCAATTTATTCTTCCAAACTAAACTTAATCATATGACTTGTATATATATTTGTAATCTCTCTTTAAATCTCTTCATTTTGATACCCTACTCGAAAGGATTGGATAAAAAAATTTTTTTGAAGACTCACAATTTGACGCCAAAAATCCGCAATTTTAATTTTTCAAGAAATTCATGTACCCAGTGTCACTCGCGTCACCAAGATGAATCCAATGACGTATCATTTGTCAAAATCGGTTCAGCCGTTGAGTAGTTACGAGAGGACATAGGAATAGACATACATACATACATACATACATACATACGCGTCAAACACATAACCCTCCTTCTTCGCAGTCGGGTAAAAAACGGCTCGCTGACAATTCTCTAATTATTAAATACCTACTTTAATTGTTCTAAATCAGGGTCCGTTTCAAATTCTTGTTTAGAACAATAAACTCAATTTTAATGGACAAGTGAACAGTGATCCAGATATATGTATTTCCTTTTACATTACACTATCGGGTGGCGGTGGCGGCATGCTCGGCTGCACAACTGGGGCACACCCCAATTCATTATGACCCACGTAGCGTACATTTGTATACCGCCAGTATAAAATATAAAGGTCTACCGTTAACAAACGTATTAACGCATTCATGGAAGGTCATAACAGTTGATTAGACTTTGTTAACAGTTCACATGATTTCTGTGTTACGTTTCCGATGACTCTTATTCGATATCGAAATGTGTGCGTGACTACAGCATAGTAGGTAGGTGGGCCTCCGTAAACATTTACATGGGCATTTTCATAAAAAAAAAAATATTTTTTCTTTTTTTTAATTTTAGGAAAAATATGGTTTTTCCTGCTCAAAATCAAAAGCACAATCGATTTCGATAGGTTAAAAAAAATAACCAAACAAAGACGTTGCTTTTGTAACATTTTTTTCATAACACTCAGTCTGAGGGTCACAAAATTGACTCATAAAATTTGTATGAAAAAATTAGACACATACTAAAGAAAAGGTACTAGGTAGTATTGCATGTGTGGTTGGTGGTGCCGGTGGACTTTCGATTTGCAGACTGTCGGTCATAGTTAGTAGTGCATTTTTGCCTGTAACTTCTTCTGCATTCAGCAGAAACTTTGTACTTTCTGAGGTTAAAAATCAGGATCAGAGGCTGTATAGACGGCGTTAGTGTTGTCCTCTTTCCTCCCGTGCTCCCGTGGGCGGTTAGAAACGGCTTTGTGTTAATAACAGAAAATGGGCAGCGGCGTCTTCTTGGCAACTTTACATCCTGTACTTCACTCGCCAACCCGCTTACCAAGCAAGCGTTTCGAGCATTGGCAACTACTCATCATTCCAATTGAGCAACTGGATGTCTGCGTTGGAGGCCTATGTCCAACATTGTACGTCCTACGGCTGATATGATGACGGTGTTGATTTAAAATTGTTCAGTAATTCTAGAGACCACCCTTACGTACACACAAACTAACAAAAAGCAAACAAATCAAATTTACCACATTGTGATATTCTTTTCTTCTTCTTCAGCGTGTTTTCGCCCACCGTTGGTCATACGCCTCTCCAACCTGTCTCCATCCAGATCGACTATCTGTCTCTCTCTTCCAGACCGGTCCTGCTGTCTCCACAATGTCATCGGACCATCGAGAACTTGTAATCGAGCATTAATGACATTAAAATTTTTAGATATACATAGATTGACAATGTCATGCCTATTTATAATCGGTTCATTTACATAATCCGGATAACCAACTCAACTCTAATGCATTCAATCCGGTTTATTGAATTTAACCAAATGGAACCTGATTAATTGCACGGATCCGGTTTTGTAAAAACCACAAGATTCAATGCAGCGATAGTAGCGTGATGTATTTGCAGGTTCCGGTGGTTGCCTTCGACATGCAAAACATGCTATTAATATTAAGTATTAATTTTATGAACATTAAGTATTGATTTTATTAGGTACTCGTAACGGAAAATACAGCTTCCTAGCAGGTACTAAATATCTCATAGCTAAGGTACGAACAGATAAACAGATATTCCGCACTAATTTGTATTACATTATACTGGGTGTGGCCTGTAATACGAGCAAAAAATTAAAACGTAGATGGTCCTCGTCAAACTGAACAAAATTACTTGAGCGACTTTTAAAAATAATGGAGTCTTTAAATTTTCCTTTTTTCATACAAACTGAATACTGCTATCAATGTACGCCATCCTAGAACCCAACTGACGTGGCCTGTCAGGCTACAAAAATCAAATATTTTGCTGTACATTGCTTCTTCGTATAAACTTAAAAGCGTAAAATAAATTAAAAAACTAATTAATTTTGAAAGCCGCTGAACTAATGTTGTACAGTTTGAAGAGTACGATCTATGTTTTAATTATTTACTCATATTACAGGCCTCACCCGGTATAGGTTATATATTACATTTTCACAAAAACTTATTGAGTATTTATCCCACGCGTATGCTCGCGATGTTTTTTTGTTTTCGAGGATCGACTGGCTTAGATATCACTGATAACAGGAAGCGTGAGCTGGGACGTGGCGCAGTTGCGTTATTTTTATATTTTTTATATAAAACCTGACGAAATCCTATCAACACATATGAGGTCACGCACGCCTGTTTGCAAGGGTTTTTATATCATCATGGAAAATGTGGCAGCAGAAGAGCACTCTTCAATTATTATTTCAAACTTCAAGATCCTTTCACTATATTTCGAAACGGATTTTTTTTTTGCAGAACGACTGGTTAAATGATTTGAGTACCTACAAGTTGTGTGTGTTTGTGTCTTTGTATGTTTGTTCGTCTTTTACGTCGAAACGGAGCGACGGATCGCCGTGATTTTTTGGCTACTTTTTATCTCGGAAAAATGCACAGTTCCCTAGGGAACAGCGCGCGATAGCCGAATTCTACTCGGGCGAAGCCGCGGGCAAAATATATTACATATATTACTAAAAGCGACTGGGTTGAGCAATTAAAATATAATAATAAATTAAAATATAATTATGGTAATAGTTATGAGTAATGAAAAGTTAAAAGCGTTTAAATGAGTTGTTTAGGCGTAGGGAAGTAATCATGCTACTAGCAAATTTGCGAACCGGTCAGCAATAGTTCGGGCATCCACAATTCCCAGAGCTTTGACATGGTTCGCAGAGTTCAATTATTAGAAGCCTTTGAAAGGCCCCAGCCCGAATCAAAACGTGCAGTGTCAACATTACAGAATCTGTGGCAGTGTAATTGTGTTTATTTTACGATATCTTGTTGAATTATATACTTTATTACAAGAGAAGTTCAGGCAGTGTTAGAAACAGTAACGATTCTGGTACTCTCAGAATATTTATTACGCGTAGGTATGAGTTTGAAATCTTATATAGTTACCCAAATACCTTCGAGACTAGTCTACGATAAAAATCGACTTAATTAAACCACAACGTAGATTTATTTAAAAAATAGTCGCTCGTTGAATTTCTTGCCAGTTTCTTTCCAAAGAAACTTTTTCCGAACTGGTTGTAAATTTTTTGATCATTAATAACTCCATAAGTGTTTAATAAAGATGTTTTGCCTTTAACCATATTTCAAGGAAAAAAAACCTTTTTAACTTTAATATTTTACTCGACAAGATAGCCAGGATTACCTTCTTATAATTCCACGTCGTTCTTTCAGTATTACGACGACTTTTACACATAGTGCGCTTTTTATAGGGCGCTATAAAAATGTAGGTCGCTGTTGTAGATTTTACTCTTTGGCTGCACTAACGGATATTAAGTCTGAAAAATGCTGAGCCAGATGCAAAAATGCAGGTGCCGGAGGGGCTTTTGTACGAAGTAAATCATGCTATGTAATCCTTAGTGTGAGTTGCCTCATTGACGCTCAGAGCTCGTTCGCGGGGATGGTTTGGCTTAAAACGTCAGAAGCTGATGTTGTTTTTTAGTATGAGATAAAGCCAAGGTCATGAGTGTTACTATAGATCTAAGTGCTTCTGAAAATCACGATGAAGTACAATAAAATACAAATACTCTTTATTGTACACCAGAAATAGTAAGCGATACAGAAAACAGGTACACAGAGAAAATGACAAGGTAAGCAATAGGCGGCCTTATCACTTAAGAGCGATATCTACCATGCAACCTTTTTACAGAAAGAAGGAAGGACTAGTTTAGTACGTATCGAATCTATGAATGAAAAGTTATCTTACTCGTATGTTTTAATATTTAAAACGCTTTTTAATATTTAAATACCTAAAAATTAAAAAGCTGCATCTGAAATATCGACCCTTCGAAAATCAAAATATCGAAATTGATAGCTAAAGTATAAAATCTGGAAAATTCAAATGTCGACTACTTAAGTAAAATGAAAGATCACAGGGCAAGTATTTTCATGACGTGAAACTTAGTTTAAAGAACAGACAAGCAGTTGAGTTTATTATTCCATTTTGTTTTATATGGAGTGTAGCGAAAGCAAAACTATTTTTATGCTCAATACAATACTACCGACTAAGGTTATGAATAACTTAGAAACTACGTTTTGATGAAGTTTCAGCTTGGAGTGTTAGAGCTTTCAAATCTCGCGTGTTTTCTTTTTTTTTTTCGATGTTCCGATTGATTTAATGAACAATCCTTTTACATCGTATTAGGTACTTATCTTGGAAACGTTCGTATTTGTCATGCTCGAAGTACTCGTAGCATACTGAAGAGTCAGCCTCAGTACAGTATCTGAAACGTCAAACCGGTTCTAGAAATAGAGTCGTATCAGATATGCACGCTTTGTTGTATCAGCAGGGCTACTACGAAATTTGAAAATCGAAATTCGTAGCGTACCGTTCTGCCGACACTTACCTATCTATTTATATACGAGAGTAAAAGGAACGGTACAGTCAGCGTCATATAGTACGTAGCTGTCAACATCACCAAATACTTGGAAACATACAAAATAGTCATTACCAGTGACTCAGTCAAAGCGGTCAAATTGGGATGTCCCAAAAAAAATAACCTATAGTTTTTATCTTATTTTTGGAAAGAATAGGATATTTTAAGATACCTTTTTCATCGGTTTTGAATTTGGATGAGTATTTAATTTTTTATAATTTTTTAACGAAATAATCTGGATGACGTCACAGTGAGACAGCCACGTTCCATTGCCTAGAAAAATTCAGTTTGTACATAACATAATCTGTGGCATTACTGAAAGTCAAGTGACAGTCAACAATCATACAAGCACGGCACGGTCCTAAATTAACCATGACAAATAGTTTCATTTATTTCTCTTCTTTTAGCTTCGATTATTCGTAGGTTTGTTTAATTTTGTGATAGTAAATACATATTTTTTATTAAAATCTGATATTTATTTTCTTTTATATTCACTTTTAACGTAGTTATTTAATACTTTTATTTGTGTAAATACATTGGTAATGCTCGTATACATTTCGGACTTTACGATAAAATGACAATTGTTTAAAGCCGAATGCGCATCATGTGATTAAATTTCCATCTTTGTCATTCTTTGCTATTATAAGCAGGACAGCAACATTTCAAACTGTCAATTTGCTTTAAAGTGTAGACTTTCCTTTAGACCTGCATTTGTGACGTAACACTGCAGGGGTCAAATGAAGGTCATTACTTAAATTTTATTTATTTAATTCATATTATCATATTTTTGGAATCTGATTTCTGAAAACGCTTCACAAAGCCTATTTCTCCAAATGGTTTTCGATTTATTATACTTTGTAAAAAATTGGGACATCCCAATTGTTGGAGACATCCATCGTGTACAAATATCCCGGAGCACGCACGTCGTCAAATAGTTTATAACATTCAAGCCGACATTAGTACCGTAGCAGCCAAAGTATCCAAAAGTATGGGACACCACAGGAAAATTTACTTTATTACATACCGTGTAAGGTCCAATGATCCAATTAGCTAGTCCTCTTTAATAGAATGTGAACGGTGTTCCATTTTCAATCTCTTGGTGCAAAATGCACATGTCATTACCTTTTTAATTAAATTAAAACTCTTTTATAATGTAATTATACTGGCCAATTCAAGCCATATTTAAAAGGAAATCCGTTAATCCGGAATTCTGATAATGTAAATAAAAATGTGAAAAAAGCCGTCAGGGTCCAAACGAAAGAGACGGAACGATCGATGACAAGTTGGTACTCTTTTCGGTGATTGTCAAAAATAAAAGTCAATCATATGACGTGTTAATTTATTTCGCACTCAACTCGAGATTAAACCATAAACCTTTTAAATAAAGCTCAGTTTTCTAGTGTGTTCCAAACTTTTGGTTATTATGGCTGCTACGCTATCAGTGGTGATGTGGGTGCTCCGGTATATTTGTAAACGATGGATGTCTCCAACAATTTGACTGCTTTGACTGAGTCACTGGTAATGACTATTTTGGATGTATCTAAGTATTTGGTGATGTTGACAGCTACGTACTATATGACGCTGACTGTACCAGTAGGTACCGGTGCGAACTTTGATTTTCAAATTTCTTAGTAGCCCTGCAGAATTAGTGCTGGTGACATACCCATTAGGACAGCGTAGGGGAAAGTCGCATTGAGAGATTAATAATCGATATACAGCGTGTATTTTTAATATTACCTTAAACTGTAACCAGACGAAGATTTAAGTGATGTGAACCGATATCAAAACAAATTGTTAATTTAAAATTAACTAACAGAGCGTAATTAATTTTTGAAATATTTTCGAGCAGCAATGTAATGCGTACAAGAAGAGAGAAGCGTTCTGTGACAGCTGTCACGTCAACAAGTGCGACGTTTTGAATAAAAACAAAGCAGTATCGCGTAACGATACATTGCGAGCTAATTAATTTTGTAAGGAAAATAATAAGTCTAAATTTTTTACTAAAACATAATAAAATGTATTAAAAATACACGCTGTATAGAGAGGTTAACAACTAGGTTAATACTTATTCGATTTTTATTTACCTACTTTACATTCTCTATGTAATTCTTAATTAACTTTGTTTGTTTGTTATTTGTGTGTCATCTGGCACGTCAAATAAACGTTTTATCTATCTATCTGTGTTAGTGAATTAATGTCTTCTTCCTTTTTTTTCTTTATGCTAACTTATAATTTGCCTATTATGACACCAAAGTGTTATATACTTCAAACTTGTGCATTAACAGGGTGACACTCTTTCCCGGCCCGGATAATACTGACATGGAAATACCGACCCTGTTTTTCATGTACAGGTCCATAGAAGCTCATGTCGTGCAGAGAAAAAACAGGGACCCTATTTCCTTGGTATTATCCAAGAGCGTCACTCACTAATAAGTAAAGTACCCTATTTATTTAATACAAACATTTCACCTATTAATACAATAATTCATAGACTCGGCGACTGCATTCAGAAATAGTCATGTGCTCAAACTTTTCACTATGGGGACGGACGGACGCTGACAATACAATAATCAAGTACTGTCAACAAAATAAGAATAATAGAAATGAAATTCCAATAATACTTTTACTAATTTCGTCGTCAAAACGCGGCCACTCTAGTTTTATTTTCGTTATTCCATTTAACCTTACAGGAGTAATTACATTTGACACACTGTAGTCTGAAATATGTGAAATAAATTGTCCTAGATAATTTTATAAACTGCGCTCAACAAAGGCCCTGCTACACTACGCTCAAGTTTGTCGCTCACATAAATTCTCTGTCCCTTACGCACTCATCTACTAGTTTGAAAGGGATGTAAGATTTACGTTAGCGACAAAAGCACGCTAGCCTGTGAGGGTGCGATTATAGCCTGATTTATCACAGTGTCTGTAAATGCGGGATACAGACCGCAAGTGCCCTTGCTAGCTTCCTGAGCCGTCGACTGCCTAGATTTATTGGCTTTCTAGGTGGCTGAAAGATAAGCTGTGGCTAAAGAAGTTTGCTAACAGCAGTTTTTTTAATTGTTTAATTATTCATGTAGAGCAGTCGCATGTTTTTAAATTTCTTTTCCAAGCTGGGCTACGGCCGCATCAGGGGGAGCTACTGCGAAATTCGAAGTTCGTATCGTACTATCTCTCTCGCTCTCGTATTAAATAATATTAGCGACAGCGGGTTGGAATTTTGCATTTCGTAGTACAGGGCCAGTAGAGCCCCTTGGAACTAATTGTACAGACAAACTCGAAAATGATGGACCTACTTTCGTCGTGGTAACAATATCGAGACATTTTGCAATACCTACGGAATTTGACAATTCCTGAATTTGCCCACCCATATAAACCCATATAAATTATTATGAAAATAAAATATAAAGACAGGCTTAGCGAAGGGAAAACTTGAATAGGTTAAAAATTGGATTTCTCTTTCTCAAACGCTTTTCTCTATGCAGCAATTTAAGCATTTGCGTTTGATGTCACATGGAAGTATGTCTTTCTCTGTCTAATCTTGACTTTCAAACCTTTATTAATTTGTAAAGGTAGCTTACAACATATAAAAAAATAGTCAAATTACCGTTTCTCAAATTAGTGACAAGTAAAATAACTAACCCTTATTCAAGTCAGGCTCTCTAAATCAAAATGCCACGTCTCGCCGTCGACGAAAATACCAAAATGACAGTTTTCTGTGAACCAACATAGGTTAAACACTTCCATGGTTATCTAAGTTTCTGTGGCAAGACGGAAAAAATAACAGACCTGTAATTGTAGTTCTGTTTAGCGTGATAAAAATGTGTAAAAAAACACATGTAAATTAATCTATCCGTTTGAGAACTACCTACAATGCCATATATCGTCACTACTTAAAAAAAAAACTGGTATCTCAAAATGGATAATTTTTCTCACTGCACTTTATGACCATTAGGTCAAGCTTCAATGTTGTTAAAGTATTGATTTGATATACGCGATTTTTTCAATGTAGTGACGATATAGACAGATTACCTAAAAAAAGTATTGGCGTGAAATTTACAACATCCCTCTTTTAGAATACAATACAATACGAGTACTAGTACGTAAGAATCACGTAAGTGTTATGTGATTACGTGCAACAAAGTGCAGGAATATTTAATACTGCGCTTGCACATAATAACTAGTCAAGCTTTTCAATAAGCGTATAAGTTTAGTATTTTATTACGCAATCAAACTAAAACATTAACGATTTACTTGGAGTGAGTTTTAGTGCGACCACAGCGCCTCCTGCCGGGCGAGTCGGATAATAAAATTTTATACTTAATGACCAGCAGATATTTTTATTATAAGCCAGTGTTCAGTTTTATGCGTTTTGTACATCATCATTATCCTTATTAAGATATTTAACAGGTTTACCGATGTTGGAGCATACTGTACCAACTTAATATATTATTTTCTTTCTAATTTTATAGTCTTAATGAAAAATGATTTTGATTCAACTTCTAAAAAAATTCTCTACCATATCCCCACCTTAAGGATACAAACGAGCTCTAATTATATTGATTACTAATACGATAAAAATGAAAAAAATATTTTAATTCGGAAAATAAATTAAGTTTTATATGGAAATTGGGTCACAAGAAGACTTTTACCTTTGTAATTTTTTTTCGAATTTCAATGTTTTTCTAATTGTATCGTACTTAATAATAATCAGTAGCCTTATTGTGGGTCAAATTATCGTATAGGATTTTTTTAACACTGTGCACAATGGTAATATGTACCATCAACCAAATAAGTGGTCTACCAATTTTTAAACAAGTTCCTATTAAATGAATATGTCCCTAAAGTTGAACTTTCAAGTTGACAGACACGTCTATTGGCATTTTTGTTTTGTGACATGCAAACGATTATCAACTTTAGGGTGGTACCACCGTGGTAGACCACATATTTGGCTGATGGTACATAATGTAGTAGTGTAGTAGAAAATACTATAGATTATTATCCTATTTATCTAATCTAATACCGTGAAACGACAATTCTTGTAAGTGTTCTTGTGTACGTTGTTCTTGTATTCAGTAAAATGTACTGATTCTAAACATGTATATAACTCGCTATTTAAAAAAAATGTCGCTTAGTCCATTTCTCCTTTCAAGAGACGAAGATATATAATCAGAATCTCGGAAACGGCTTCGACAATTTCGATAATGGTATGTAGGGGTGATGAAAATTCGATTTAGCTTGGTCTTATTTCTGGGATAACTCTGGTCACCGAGTTTTAGTTCAAGCGGAGCTCGGTCGCCCAAGTACTTTTCCTTTAAATGACTATTTATCGAATTCACTATGAAAAGCCCTTGACAGATACAACGATTCGCTTAATAAGAAGATTGGTATATCACATTTTTCGAAATTATAATCTTCGATTTAATCTATTTCAAGTGCGTCTGAGCAAAAGCCATTAAACGAATAGAAAAACACGGATAAAAATAACCTCCATTGACAAATGACTTATTGGACCTAAAATAGCCGATGTCGGATCGGGCTGTGATCAAAAACGTTAGTAGCTATTTTAGAAAGCACTATTATATACATAGAGAAGGGAATATGCTGAAAAATAATTAATTCAATGACACCTGATAAAATCCTGCACAGGCTATTTTTAATTATTTTAACTGTTGTGACTTATTTCAAGCTACCAACATTGTAAAAACACAGTTATACAATAAAGCTTCTAAATATCTATTTCTATTTCTAATATTTTTAATTAATATCGTATATATCTTTTATATTATCTGGTAGGTAAAGTAGGCATAATTACTCTAAGATCGGAATTTAATATTTTTGTTTTTTTTTAATAATTCAATATATGTATGTATATAGCCTGTCGAGGATTTTTTAGCAAACCCATTTTTAATATACAATAATAATGTGCGCGGAGATGGTCGATTTAGGTACATATCTTCATTTTCTACTAATTGTTATAAAAGTCTATTCATGTTCACTTTTACGTTTATGAGATTTCATAAGCATTAAGTGACACACTGTTCAAAGACTAGAATCACATTATTTCGGTTAATCTCCTCGAATGCTGACACGTTACCCTTCCTCTCTACATAATCAACTGCATTTTTTAGGCTAAAATTATTTTTTGAACTGCTAGCTATATAGAACTGTTAATCTTCTTCAACTTCTTCATTGGCGAAATCATTGCTAGTTGGTACAGATGAAATTATATTGTATACTTTTAAATTGAATATTTTTATGGCGCATGATATCTGTTCATTGTGTTCAAGTATCTAAAGCCGAATTTAGACCTGCAAAATAATCATGCAAATTGCATTACATATATAGCGGCGATCAAATAAGCACTTCATACACATTCGCTTAATGGCCCCGCAATGTATCACAACTTACACGATTTTTATTGCAGCTCTAAACTGAGCTTAAGAAAAGTTTCCCTGAACTAAAAGAATTTCCTTGCTCACCCGCGACCAAACGATAGCTGAGCTTATGCAAAATATGCGTGTTCATGCAGTTCCTCCACCTCCACCCTGTAAGAACACACACAAATTACACAAACCCATCCATCACCACCACCACAACACACTGACGCGTTTCGAACTCAACCAGAGCGCATCTTCAGAGTGACACAATATACACCATGCTACCAGTTGTTAGACTAACAAACCACAACCACTGTTTTAATTTGCCAAACAAAACAAAAACTACCCGCAAAATATTAATAAATATTAACGTTGTTGATTGAAGCAAATATTTTGAACAGCTAGACGATGTTGCTTAGTTAATTTAAGATCTAAACGTGCGGCCACGCATGCCGATTTAATGCCGAATGAAATTCATTGATATGGACCTCCGCAAAGTAACGCCTGATTCAATAAGTTATTTAAGTTTCCCTGCCAACCGCGCGGCCGCGTTAGGTATTCGTTTGGGATATTGCTGTCTTTATCGCTGGTAACATAAGCGCTCGCAGCTGTCCCCCCCATGCACATCCCCTCCCGCTTCTCCGCTTCCCGCTAATGGATATCGAGATAGCTGTAGGCTTTTCAAGATTTGGGCGGTTGAATTTTGGGTTTCGTTGTCCTCATATTGTACGAAAAGTATAGCACAGAAATCAATGATATTTTACAATCAAAATCCTCATTATATTTTCTATGCCTGTGGTTTTTTCGATTTTTGTAAAAAATCTTTAATAGTCTGTAATTCTCGTGCAAAGTTGACATCTTTTTTTTGTCGACTTTTGAGCTCCAGTAATTTTGATATATGACATTTATATGAAAAACTGAAAAACCACAGGCATAGATACTACTTTTGTTGCCTAGTTTTCAAATGAAACCGGAACTACGTTTGTATGGAGAATGGAACGAAGAGACTTAGACAGGAGGTAAATTTGAAGTCACGTAAACGGTTCCCAATATTTCCCATCTCTATTATATAAGTATAGCTCTCAATATTCCGGGCGTCAGACTCATTAGGTTAGAGCTGCCAATAGGGCGACACATGTCCGCGAGACAAATGACACTTGGCATAATGGAGTGCTGTAATTGCCGGCCGCGACGTGTTTCGTGTGCGATATGAAGTAGTTTAAAATCATTTCGTCTCTGAGTGGAGAATAGGTCCCTGCCCCTTTAATGTTTAATTGAGCCATTTTGTCAATCAGTGATTGCAAAATATTACACTCTCCTGTAACTACGACCGCTCGCACCTCTGAGTTTCTCGATATTTATTTGAGAAATTACATTTAAAATAATTTATTTCTGAAATTTTATAATACAAAATCCAAAAATATTTGTAATGTAGAAGTAGTACACTGTAAATCATTTATATGTCTTTCTAACAAATTTATTTAGGTCAACAGTGATATATAAAATATACCATGAGCTTTTGCAGTGAAGAAAAATACCGTGAGGTAACCTGCAGAACCTGTGAAGCAATTCAATTGTGCGTGTACTTCCCAATCCGCACGGGCCCGCATGGGAACTACAGTTCTAGCCCTCTCATTCTGAGAGGAGGCCTGTGCCCAGCAGTGGGACGTATAAGGCTGAGATGATGATGATGTAGGTACTTACGAAGACGTCCATATGTTTTGCTGTTGTATCTAATGACTAAAACTGGATTCTTAACTTTTTAAATTTGATTTTTCGCTAAGCAAAATTTTTCGCAACTTTTCAAGTTTTCTATTATTGTTTATGGTTTGATAAAAAAATCATTATTGTTCAAATGATAGTAAAAACTCGTTAATAAGCGTTTTCCCAGAGATAATACCGAGCTAGATCGATTTGTCATCCCCGAAAACCCCCACATGCCTCATCGAAATCGTTGGAGCCGTTTCCGAGATTCTGATTATAATACATGTAGGTATATATTATTATATTTATATATACAAGCATTGCTTGTTTACAGCTATTAGATATGTTGTAGGTACTTTCAGCATGAAACTTGTCAATAGCACGGAACCAGCTTTTATTGTCATTTCTACATTACAGCACCAACCTTCACTTTACAAATTACGTTTTACATTTAACTCGATAAAATCAGCATCAACACAATCTTAACAGCCACTGGAATAAAAATTGGACTGTATCGTTAAGAATCATAAAAATATACAGCCTCAACGAAACTAAAACGTTTTTCCACTTTGCCATATTAACTTGTTAAGCAAATAAACAACTGACTGTGGTAACTATAATGAAAATTTATTCCGTAATTATATGCAGGATTATAAAAAATACAGCTTAATATTACAGTGGGGAACATTTCGTTAAATTCTTACCTAAACTTATTTCACAAGAAGTCATTAGTGCACATGTAGTAACCTTTTTATGGATTTATATATTTTAATTTCTACTTTATTTTATTACTAGCCTCTTGCCCGTGATTCCGTCCGCGTAGAATTCGTTTGTCGCTATCCCGCGGGGGAACTATGCAATTTTCCCGAATAAAACTATCCCACGTCCTTCCCCGGGCTACTATCTGTATACCGAATTGAATCTAAATCGATTTAGCGGTTTAGACTTGAAGAAACAAACAAAGAGACTAACAAATTTTTGCATTTCTAATATTACTAGAATTTAGATTCTTGGCTGTAAGTACCTAAGTAATTACCTACCCAAAGCGCTACTAACTCCGAAATACGTACCCAAGATGTAAACCTATAACAATACCATAAAAAATATTATTCATTGCACCAAATACCGCGACATAAAATAACCCGTAAAACTTAATGATCTAATTGCAGGCAAAGTTTCCGTAATTAGTTTGGTTTGTTAGTATACCCGTAAGTGCAGTTTTATTATTGTTGAAAATAAACGAAGAATATACTCTTAAATGAATATACTTAAAGAAATTATGTATCTTAAAAAGCTGTAAAACGTATGTAGCCACGCCGCTGTAACTGTTTTATTAGTTCCAGTGCAGTTTTAAAGCGCTTTTTGTACGGTCAAGGATAATTCATTGGCCACCATGGAACCATTTCACAGTAACCGTCATAGTGACATCGCATTAATTAACAAGGAAAGACTTTTCCTTTGAAAAGGTTCCACGGTGGCCCATGCATTAAATTCCTTGACTGTAATATCTTTGAACATTTTATTTTCAAATATTTTCCGGGTACACACTTCAAGTTTTATCTAGATTATTCTACTTTAACGCAACACCCAAAAACACTAGAGAGATCAAACGATCACTTAAACTATACGAATAAAAATATCATGTTGTATTTTATAAGTCCTGTCATCGGAATACATAATAAAACAATGCAACAGCTACTAGGCACCAGATTATGTAAACCAGACCAGGTAAAATTATAACAAGTTATACAGGATTTAGAGAGAAAATTCTTGACAAAGGAAAAATCGTCTTAAACGGTAATCAACGAACCTGCCAAATATGCCTAAAATAAATGTGCTAAAAAACCACCACCAGAGAAACAATGCTTTCCTACTTTTAAACTGAATGATTTAAATCAACCAAAAGATTTTTTTTTTTTTCAAATAGTGATTGCAATACAGGTTTACATGATAAAAGATTGTAGTCAATCTAATTTCGATCCGCATTCATAAATAAATTTAAATTCATCTTTTTAATCAACCCTTTTGTATTTGCTACATGGAAACGTTAAAATAACAAAATATGGTGACCATACGGTTGGTAATTTTTACCGATCAACATTAATTAATGTCTACTAAGCATGAAAAATAAGGAATAAGGATTTACTTTTTTCAGTCTGGCCACTCTGACTAGTGCCTAAGATGTGAACTCACAGATGCGGGAAACGTAGTTTAAGTGAAAAGTTTGACGTTGCTCTGACAGTGTCGAGTTACTGACGAAAAAGAAAAGAAGCGAAACAAAAGAGTACTCCTTAGAACGACTTGTATGCACTTTGCACCCTGACAAGTCTAGGATTCCCTTTCACCACCGTCAAGTTCCATTTACAGAATTATTCCTGAAACTTTTTAAATCCTTTCAAACTGGATGTAAAGTAAATTGAATATTTTATTTCGAGTTCCTCGGAGCCAAAGGTTACTCGGATAGTTCAGCTCAGTGGCGTATTTATTATTGACGACCAACTTTCAGGGAGAATTAAACCTCGGCCAGTTCAATTATGCCTATTTCCGTAAACCGTTCGTAACAGGTAAGGTCGTTGCATATTAAACATTTACGTAATTAATTCGTTGGCCCACATATGAGCACAATAAAATTCAATTACGTACATTGAAATTACCTCAATAACGCTTAATAATTTTGTGTTATTTGACATTTATGAGATCCGATATCGCATTGGCTACGTGGAAATAAGGCTGGGTATTACAACGATGCGTCGTTAGTAGAAATTTGTGTTGTTTGTTGCATTTGCCTCGTTATGCTGCAAATAACAAACAAATTATGGCACAAATTAGTTCAGTGCTGTTTAACATTGTGCCGGTGTGAAATGTGATTGCCTGTTGCGAAAAACTATAGGTAGATCACTTGCAATGTAATTCTTCCGAACATATCATCTCTGTGTAGACTCAATTGAAGCTTTACCCACAGCTAAGCCAACACAAATATTTAATCAAATATTCAATAAAGTACCTCCTTTTACTCAAATTAAATCTCTCTGAAAAGTACACGTTTTTAGTCGTAAATTTTCGTTTAATTGTTATAGAATCTTTCTTCCGTTACGTGGTGTTTTTTGAACTAACCAGTTACTGTCCTCTATCTCACCTGAAGGTAATTTAAACTTTGGTTGTATTCATTACGTAGTACAACGTATGTTCAAAAGCCTCGTTACCGTACAAAGTTGTTAATGAACTATGACTGAGGATGCCGCGTCATAAGATATGCATGACAGTCGATCTACAAGCCTAGAGTTTGTCCCAGATACAAGTTACGCTAGGGCGCAGTGACACTGACAAATGTCCAGTCAGTATTATAGTCATCAATGACATCAATTAGTCATCAAAGATAGAATCAAGAAAAAGTCACAGTAAAATTGAAAGGAATACATAAATATAGTCTACACAATGAAACTAAATAATTGATTGACTCAGGCGTTAGGTACTTTGCAAAACCAATATCAATCTATACAAATAAAATTAAACAATTGTTCCTTTCAAATTCAAATAAAGAAAATCGCTCTCAATTCTGTTCTTGATTATGTCTTTGACTGATCCGTCACTCGATATAATAGACCTTCGCCTACAATAAGAGAGTCTAGCCAAGAACTTTCTAAGAATCAAATCCAATTCGGAAAAATTCAAGTCTTAGTCGTGGTGTTTAAATATTCATGGGGTAACGAGTCACAATTATTTATCACCATGCTACTACGCTACTATACAAGTTGTGGCGGTGCCGGTGGTGGAGGCTTACCACAGATGTTGTAGCAAAATAAGAAAGTAAGGTTCATTAATAAATATTATTACGAATGTCCGCGCGCTTAAAACAATATATAAAACTAAAACAATTACTTTGCTCACCCGCGACCTTATGATAGCTACCTTAAAAATTCTTAGGACAAAAAATTGTTTTAACCAAGGAACTACAGTGAAGTATTCCAATGTTGTCCAGTTCCGCGAATAAACTTCCATGTACAGTCAGCTGCAGAGAAAAGGTATCCCCCTGTAACGGCGGTATCCATACTACCGCCATTACAAGGGGGTACCCTTTCTCTGCAGCTGACTGTATATCCAAGCCTTTGCCATCCAACCCACTCAAAGGGCTATTCTGACATCTAAAATTACCAGGGTGTTCGGTCTCTTCTATGAAATAGCGATGCGCTTTTATCTCCACTCCACTGTAAAGCAGAAGCTTTGACTCTACCGTTGAATGAATCCTAGTTCTGTCTAACTTCAGCCGCAAAGGTAAAAAACACTGCTATTTAATTTTCAATCCTATGTCTTGACTGAGTCAAAGGCCGAGACCGCCTAAGCCTTTTGCACCAAAAACCAGCGACCACTGAGATTTTATTGGCTTACCGCCTTAAGACTTTGCCCGTCATTTTTAATTTCCTAGCACCATCATAATTCTCATTTCATTAATTTAAAAAAGCCCGTGTCATAAATTATTAAAGGAATAAATTGGACTTTAAAGTTCTGAAGATTATGAGATACCTAATTAATAGCTCACAATAACTTTCTTAGCTATCGCGTTTACGTCTACCTTTACTAAAAATCATATAAATAGTTATTGCTTGTCGCACTGTACGGTGATAGACGAAGGGAGGGAAGGGATAAGGGGATAAAATAAATAAATAGTCTAGATTTCTAAAAACATATCTATAATTATTAAGTCCGTCAGATTTTCAAAAAATATCGGACACGTATATTTTCTGTTGTCAATTAAACAACACAATATAAACATATAGCCCACAGATATAGCCAGTTAAAGTCCCGTGTGACCTACACCTCACTATACCTACACACACTTTTTACTAAGGAGTGCATGACGTCACGAACCGCCACCCCCGAACTTTGACGCGCTTCATTATCATTTTATGTTTGATTGACAAAAGAACAAATTTTTGGTATAAAATCATTTTTAATAGAAGCTCGTTTTGCGCACTGTACTTTTTATCGACTTTATTTACACTGTCACCCAAACTACATTTGTATACCAAATTTCAAGTCAATCCGACTACTGGAAGTTGGTTTAATTTAACGTAACTTGCAGGATTTGACTACAGATAGACAGACAACGGGACAGATGAAACTAAATTATAAGCTTGTAAAAAATATGTACGTGTCTAAATATTTTCTGACCGTCTGATGCTAACGCACTAAATAGAATACGGGTCTCGGTCCCGATCCATACCGTCGTATGTCCTAAAGTCAAGTGCCATACCAACTTTGTCCTAATCGCTCTTGACATATCGTTCATTAGTCATAAAGATTATAAGCCATAATGTTTCTTATGTCCTAAGAGTCATAAGCCATAATATTACATTACCTAATGCTCAAATTACCTAATTACTTTAGCCATAATATAACATGACCTAATGCCAAAATACCTAATTTGTTCTGTACTAATATTATAACACATAACATCTTATGTCCTAATGTAATGTTCGTCCTAATCATCATTTGCCATAACGCTTTTTTTCTGAAACCGTAATTTTTTCAGGGTTGTTATAAAATAAACCTATTCTAACCTATAAAGTTCTACAGAACGGCCACTTAAAAATTTTGAAATATTTACGGATTCAGAAAAAAAGACCGTTATGGCAAATGATGATTAGGACAAACATTACATTAGGAGATACGATGTTATGGATGGCGAATGGCACCCGAATTGCGTCTCCAACGGAAGCGAACTGCTACCAGAAAAGTAGGTTAGGTTAGGTTAGAACTGCGTCCCCAACGGAAGCAAACTGCTACTAGAAAAGTAGGTTAGGTTAGGTTAGAACTGCGTCCCCAACAGAAACGAAATGCTTTCAAAAAAGTAGGTTAGGTTAGGTTAGAACTGCGTCCCCAACAGAAACGAATTGCTACCAGAAAAATATGTTAGGTTATGGCAAGAGATCATTATGACCAAAGTTATTAGGAAAAATACAATTAGGACAAAAGACATTAGGGATTCCAATATAGACCCATGGTTATGGCATTCACTATTAGGATATATAACTATTAGGACATATGAACATTAGTACTAAAGACGATAGTGCATATAAGTATTAGGACATACAATACTAGGGCAAAAAAAGTTATGGCACTTACATTAGGGCAAACGTCGTTATGGCAAGAGATCATTATGACCAAAGTTATTAGGAAAAATACAATTAGGACAAAAGACATTAGGGATTCCAATATAGACCCACTCCTGTCAACATCCACCTAAATCACAGACTGTATCACAAGCGCCATGCATCATCTTAGAAATTTATGATCAAAGCCAACTAAAGCAACACAGTCTGAACTCGATCCCAACTTGGTAGCGGCGCCATCATCAATGTGTTGCTGGCTCGCGGTAATTAAACCGGGCCGACCCGGACCGGCGGACTTTGCACATAAATATTCATTCTCCGACTGTCGGACGCGCATTCCGGCCGAGCTCCGACTGAATCGTGCCAGCCCTTGCGATTAATCCGAATTCGAGTCGATAGCGAACAAGCGATTCGGCTATCCTAATATTAACAGGTTATGAAACAAAATTCGTGGTGGGTCACTGCATCCACGACCATGTTGTATTACTGAGTTTTTCAGAATTTATTTGCGAAATTACATTTGAAATTTACTATGAGCTTTACCACAGTATAGCTAAGTATGGGAGCTACGAACAAACTGATCGAAACGAACACACTCACACAGACGCGCGCTCTACACGGCCTCGCGATAGCTGCAGTACTGCAGTACCGCGAGACCCCCTTAGAGGTCGTGTAGAGCGCGCGTCTGTGTGAGTGTGTTCGTTTCGATCGTAGCTTCGTAGCTTCCATACTGCTTTAGCTTATGTATATAATGTGGCTTTACTGTGTACCTTAATTTACTATTTTAAGTATATGTAATGTCAACATACTCTAAAAGGTTAGCATTTTTATGACACTTTAACCAGTCTTGGAGTAATTCAAATGCTTCTCCTATCCAACAGTCGGCATAAGGTATATAAAACACAGTCTTAAATAACATCTTCATTGAGAGGACACGCATTCTCAAAGTGATTTCATTAAGCGCAGGCATAAATTCAACCAAAGCATGCAGAGCTCATCATACTTAGGATTACTCTATACTTCAAAATGAACCCTTATGAGAAGATTAAAGAGAACGACAACATAAACCAAAATCGAGTGCCGTAACAAATATTTACGGGTGTATTACTCCACATCGACCCTAACAGAGCCCTTGATATTAATCTACTACGAAGCTAAGAGGCATTTCTGTCTCGACAAGAAATGGTAGCGTTTTCCACGAGTAAAAAACTCAAGTATCGATTCAACGCTGAAGACACCAAAGTACGCGCTTTACAGGCTCTATTATGAAACCATTCGATAAAATCTACAAAATCATAAGACGAAAAATTTCATTACTAGAATTAAATTCCATTCCCATCGAAATACATGTTTTAAATTTTTTTTATATTTCCGACGGTTTAACGACAGTATACTGAAGACGACGACATTTGACTTTTTAAACGTGAATAGTCGAGACAATACCTTCCTTGCTTACCTACGTTTTTAAAATAGGTACTTACCCACACAGGTACAAAACAAAGCTGCGCATTGAACACAGTAAATTATTTTAAGCCCTCAATGGGCACCAATCCTCGTTTTAACGTCTGCCTTTCTATTGTAATTGCCTCTTAAGATACCCTAATAAATTGCCTAAGGAATTAAATTAGATCTGTATACGCAATAACCTTTATCAAACGCACTATCTGAAACAGGAATCCGAAATACGTGCGTATTATCGCCAAGTTTTGTAATAGATACGGCTGCGATCGACACCGCCCGCGGCGCGTGTGCTGTCAAGAGGACACTTTAGGGGAAGAAGCCCCGCTTTATAAATTGCCTCGCTATCTAAATCTGAGAGATAAGTGCGTCTGAACTTTCCAATTTCGCTACACATCAATAAAACTGACAACGTCGGTGGGGCAACAAATCAAAAATCCAAAATGGCCCACGTGACGGATGAGACGTAGCCGTGTAGCTGTCGGGGCAAAGGTGGCAAACAAATACTTTGTGTGATAAAATGGGAAGTCAATAACGCGAGTTGACCGTGTTAGTACTAGGACGGAACAATGAAATTAATTCGATGTGGAGTGACGAGCAGGTGTCAAGCGACAAATGATGAGGGTCGCCACTGGATAGACGGAGCAGAGCAATACGAGAACTCGTGCTCAACCCTGACAAATAACCGGTTAAGCGTTTGGATTATAAATGGCGTTCGTTATGGTATACCTTTTAATTTCGATAATGCCCGCATCCTGATGAATTATGAAGCGTGGATTTGGCGGATCGCCGTGTCTGTCTGCGTGTTATATTTCAACGTTATTATACATTATTTTATCACGTCGGTGAACAAAAGCACTTCGCTTATTGGTTTTATCCACACCGGCGCAAAGTTTACAGCCAGGCGGATAATTCTGAATTTATTTTTCACTAGTTTTGTGAAAATGTATTCGCTAGAAAACTCTATGAATAGATACTTATTTATTTTACCTATTATTTGGGAAGTCATGAAATCATGAGCCTCTACATATAGGCTCTTTAATCATTGGTTTGACCTGAGGCCTCTCAAAGTATAGGATCGCACTTTCGAGCCCGGGCTCACTCCACTGAGTTCTTCGGAATTCACGACCAAAATAAAATTACATTTGTAATTTTACCATAAGGTTTTTGGAGAATGTAAATCATCATCGTCAGGCCTATTCCAGACGAAATTTGGCGTGGTGCCTGTGCACAATGTCTTTGGTGGCTGACGAGATCGATGCAAGAGCGACAAAAGAAGTCAGAATGTAAATATCGTCATGAAAACTGTACATACATGGGAAGCAATTCTATAGCAGTCAGACATTATTATAAGCCAGATGATGGGTATTTTTGGCAGAAATATTGACGTACAGAGATATACCAGATGGGGCCTTTAACAGAAACAAATAATTAAAACGTTAATCGTACACTCATCAACATGAACAACATTAGTTCAGCGACTTTTGAAAATAATGGAGTTTGAAGATTTTGTCTTTTTCATAATAATTAAATAGTACTATCAATGTACCTTGAAATTGACCTGATAGAAATAAAAAATATATTTTTTAAAAGTCGGTGAACTAATATCTTCCATTTTGTCTAGGTATGGTTTAATTACTTACTTCAGCTGTTAAAGACCCCACCCGGTAAGTCGCAGTCAACATTACACATCATACATTCGCGACCTCGCACCAACGCTTTGGCACCACCAAATCGCCCCCAACTAAAACACAAGGAGCGTCCCTAAGGGAAGCCATATTTCCACTTATCTCGTACATAACACGTAGCACGTAGCACGTCATTAGTATGAAATATGTATCGGCGTTAGATAATGAGGATAATCCATTAGCGACTAGAGTAATGGAGTGGCAACGTTCCGGTGCAGGCCGCGATGACCCGCGACGACAGATTATCCTAGCTGAGACATTATACGCTGCACTGTAGGTTGACGATGTAATCTAGATAGCCCGATATTATATAGCTCACTAAGCAAATCAAACTAGCTTGTTCGAAGGATATCCTCGAGGTATAAAATCACCACTATGAGATCGACAAACAACGAAATGGTCCTATTTTGTTTTCCTTTAAATGAAACCCTTATAGGATCACTCCGTTGTCTGTCTGTCTGTTGAGATACCCTTTTTGTCAAGAACACTTGAAAAAACTTCATAGTTTAGAATTCGCAACATATACGACGACCGAATGGCTAACTGGTTAGCGAACCTGACTACGAAGCTTGAGTTCCAGGGTTTGATTCCCGGTCGGGGCAGATATTTGTATGAATAATACGAATGTTTGTTCTCGGTCTTGGGTGTTAAATATGTATTTAAGTATGTATTTATCTGCATAGTAAGTACAAGCTTTGCTTAGTTTGGGACTAGGTCAATTGGTGTCAAGTGTCCCATGATATTTATTTATTATATGCATTTTCGCAACCAATTGAGTTGTAATCCCACTAAAATTATAAATGCGAAAGTTTGTAAGTCTGTTTGTTTATTACATCACCACGTCTAAACCATTAAACAGGTTTAGTTGAAATTCGGTAGATATACAGATAGTTTGAGTCCCGGAGAAGGAAATAAGTAGGATAGTTTTTATCCCGGAAAATTGCCTAGTTCCTGCGGGATAGCGCTAGTAGTAAATCAATAGATATTGAACGTATTGAATACTTATTGAAAAGAACGGAAACTGTCAAGATTAATTATCGTAAGAGCGCTGAAATTCAAAAGCGTTAGATGACGGCGAGTGACCGTCAGAAGACGAATGCCCTAGCGTCCCGCTGCTCCATATCGCGGCGACAATATCCAAGTTAACGACTATTCCCTGAATTCAGCCGGCTCTTTATTGCCCCTATAAAGTGACGGTGAAAACACATTACTCATTTAGGACATTAGACTGTCCGGTAAATATCCATAATTCATACCGCCTCAACGTTTAGACGGAAAATAAAACTTGTTAAAACGCACGCGGCTATTTGTCACGACATAAATTCATTGTCGCTAAGTTATTTTTATAAAGTTACAGCTTGAATTTGTCATCGTACGGCTAACGCTATTTTGATAACTCAGAGTACAGCCAAATAATTTGTTTTCTTTGCAAATGAAAATACATTTTATCATATTAATGACGTAAAATGTCACAATAACAGGTTAAGGTTAAGGTTCTGTGATGGTCTATGAATCAAATTAGGTGACTGTACATCTACTAGGTTTATATTGATAACCACTTACTAAGAACTGATTAACTGAAACAAACAAACATTTTAATTTAATTTTCAGAATTACTTTATTCTAAACGACTGGTAAAAACTAAATCCAGCTCAAACAATATGTCTCCGCTTATTTACTTGGAAGTACTTAAATACCACGTAATAATATTAACATTTTATTTATCCCCGGATGTTATTCTATAAACTGTTCTATTTACGAAAAACAATAAACGTAACGACATAAAATAACATGATGTAAGTTCTGAATCGCGACATGCCATAAACTCCCAGACACCAATAACAATTAATTAGAGAACTTATTGCTCGGACACAGAGATCGGGGTCATTCGTTATATTGTGATGAATGAGACGGGTTCCAGCTACTGGCGAGTGTAATCACCAGCTACGAGGAGCGAAATCTTCAGTGCCAAGGTTTTATTAGTTACGTTCTACGATTGACTAGCTGTTGCACGCACCGTCTGCACAGGAGACAGTACTCTGTCTCTACGAAATCTTCGCAGTTGAAGCAACAACTAAGTTTGCAATAAGATTTAATAAAACTGTATTTTTGATATAAGCTGTACTTACTTGTTGTTTGAATTATACATTGTCATACAAACTACATATACGAACCTAACTTCAATTCATCTCGATCACTAGTAACGGGTGAAATTCGATTTGCAAGATTTGACTATGCGTAAGTTAGCACGAAAACATATTTACAAACAAACATAGCAAGTAAAATAAAAGCTCGTTAAAAGAGAAATTACCATTGTAAGCACTTCTAACTTACATTGGCCTATCATCGGCCTCTTTAAAAAAAGTATTTTGAAGGCACTTTTACACCAAATCAGCTACGCTTTCTTTTTGCTGAACAGAACTAAAACCGCGATCATTATCTCATTGTTTTGCCAACCTCATTTTAGGCAAAAAGTGAAAAAAAGATAATCACGAAGCGATCGTGGCTGTTAAGATGATTGCATTGTTTGTAAATGAGATCGGGGAAAATAAAAAAAATAACCATTTGATACGGCTCTCGACTCGATTGTGTTGTAGATTGAATCGAATGTATGCGTGGCTCTAAAAATAAATTAGCCGCCAGGATCAATTAAGAACTGGCCCTTGCAAAGTACACAAGGTTTTCATGGACTATCTGTTGTTTTGTTTAATTACAAGTAAATTCTACTAAGACCAATGGCCCTGGAACTTAGCCCCTTAAAATACTTTGTTTAAAACAATTAAATCAATAAGAGGTCTACGCTGCAACTTTACGGTACACACACAAGTACTTATTTTAATTACATTTGGTCGATACTTTGGCGGAGCCGCCGCAGAAGCTTTACGGAACCCCAACCCGCTGTTGGCCGCGACTCTGTCCGGGTAGAATTCGTTTATCGCTATCCCTCAGTAACTATGCAATTTTCCAGGATAAAATCTATCCTATGACCTTCCCCGAGACACAAACGATCTGCATACCGAATTTCATCTAAATGGGTTCAATGGTTTAGACGTGATGTAGTATACGAGATGTTTCGATCATAACGTGTTTTAATTATCCCCGGTCTACCTTACTGGCTGTTGCCCGCGACTCCGTCCGCTTAGAATTCGTTTATCGCTATCCCGCGGTACGCGGTAACTATGCAATTTTCCAGGATAAAATCTATCCTATGCCCTTTCCCTGGACTCAAATACATACTAATATTGCGAAAGTGTGTGTGTTTGTCCGTCCTTCACGTCGTAACGGAGCGACGGATTCGACGTGATTTTTGGCATAGAGATAGTTTATAGGCCATAGAGTAGCATAGGCTACTTTTTATCCCGTAAAATGCATAGTTTCCGAGGCAAAAGCGCGCGATAACTGAATTCCATGCCGACGAAGCCGCGGGCAAGAGCTAATTATCTATATGTCGGCGGCCGATCGTAAAATCAGCCAGATCACGTAATTCCTAGGCACATCATGAAATGGCGCCATTTCATGATATGCCTAAAAGTTGTCCAGGCATATCGTGATATGCCTGAGAAACAATACGGCAGATCGATTAGAGCAACGCATTCGACGATATTCCTTGCTTTATACCGGGCATATCGTGATATGCTGAAAAAAAGAAAAAAATAGGTACGACGAGCGAAGCGAGGAGTGGTTAGTATGTATCGTGACCACTACGCACGAGCCGAGCGAGCGAAGCGAGCGTGCCGCGGCAGCGGCCGGCGAAGTGCCAGAAACGATTTGCCGGCATTTCATGATATGCCTAGGAATTTCATGATCTGCCTAAACTAGCCAAATCATGAAATGGCGGCGTTTCATGATATGCCTAGGAATTTCATGATCTGCCTAAACGTCACCAGGCAAATCGTCAAACGGTGAGTTTTGAACGATATGGCGGCTGTCCCTTAGCCAATTCATGAAATGGCGCCATTTCACGATATGCCTAGGAATTTCGTGATCTGGCGGATTTTACGATCGGCCGCCGACATATATACAGAATAACATCTAAATTGGTTCAGTGGTTTAGAAGTTTAAAGATTACAAACAAACAAAGATACTTTCAAACTTTTTGCATTTATATTAGTGGGATTCAGATAACATTTATCATATGCTCTGATAGAAGGTAGGTATTTGAGCCCTAAAATAATAAATCTTGTTTGACCAATCCAAATGTCCAGTCAAATTCTTGACCTTTCAGTAGATAAGTGTGAGGAGACAAGTACACTTATTGTATTCGATATAGATGTGTCTACTTCTGCAAGGCTTAAAAGGTTCTTGAGTACGCTTTCACATCGTTAAACATAGTTTTAAAGTTTCAGTAACCCTGAAGCAGAAACTATGGTTAAATAAAAAAAAACTTCAGGTAAAGTTTAAATTCCGTTGTAAAGAACTTTGTGACTATTCATTTATAGTGAATAGGGCTCGCCGCGGCAGTTTAGTAAATAGCTTTCTCAAACAGAAACTAAAAAAAACTGTTGCAGCCATAAAAATAGCTAGGATAGCGTAGGCACTTGACCTATAGACCTTTCAAGCAGAGGATCGTTGATACGAATTCAGGCTCGTACCTCTGAGTTTTTCAGAATTCATAGACGAAACCGGGTTGCCAATGTAATGAGTCATTTGGTAAAGGAAAACCTGTACACACTTTTGGGAATCCAACAAGAATATTTGTTATTGTTTTTTATCATGGCAACACTGCTTGCTGCCAGCTCTTCGTCTTCCGGTTCGTGGTCGCCACTCGAGGATTTTTCTCCCCCAACGGTTGTCTGTTCTTCGAGCGATTCAATTTCGTTTTTCTACACATACTTAATTATTTTTTCTAGTGCACTTAAACAGTCATCTAAGCTCAACACAAAACTGACTCCGCAGCCAAAATCGACATAAATAACATCAACATCACTAACAAAGCCAACTTAATATTAATTTTGCTTTTTATAGCAAGTAATTAAAAAGCCAAGTAAAATATTAATAAAATTAAATTGTTTCGATAAACCAAAACTGCTTGCTACGAGTATGAGTGACCCACTTGGAAACACACATTAGGCCAATTTGCAGTACACGGAAGCTATCAATCATACTGGTGACAGAGGGACATCTACATAGACACATGCTGCTAACGTAAGGATAGAGACACACTAGTACACTACAACAATAATAGCCATTTAAACACTACTTCAATTCAATGGTAAGAGCTATGATAGTTATTTCTCTGCGAGATGGAATCGTAAATTACGAGATAACGATAGCAACACAGCACGAAGAATTGTCACACTTCAGTAATAGTGGCCGAGGCTGATTTCTCGAAGAACTGATGGTCTTTGGGGCCAATATGTTCTTGAAAGGCGGCACGGGAAGGAGTAGCGTGGTTCGACAAGGTGGACTATTAACCTGGTGTCAGCATCATGTCAGCCAAATGAAGTCCACTGCTGGACATAGGCCTCCCCCGAGGCTCTCCACACAGACCGATCTTGTGCTTTCCACATCCACCGCGATCCCGCGATCCTAACCAGGACGTCGCTCCATTTTGTTGGAGGCCTACCGACAGTTCGTAACCTGGCGTAAGCTGCAAGATTGTGCTAGATCTGAGCGGCGCAGGATTCGTCAGCGTGGAGTTCTTTGTAGGGACTGAGGAAGTCTTTGCTCAACAGTTGACGTTTTTCGGCGGAATGACGATGAAGATGATAAAACACTCCATCAAAAAGAGAATAAAGAAGAATATCGGCATTTATCAGACTGAATCCGGACATCCATCCGAATCCAGAGAAACATAAGTAATTCATATTGTAGGTCATATTGGCTTTAAAGTGGCAGCATCGGTTACTTGGAGAGTTTTTTATTTATTTTAACACTTCTACTTAACACATCATGGAAGATAACAATCGTATTTTGAGATTAAAATGTATTGTTACAGAGAGAAAAATTCTGAGAAAAGAGCAAATTTTCTAACAAAATTCTCGCTTAATCTTCGTTCAGATGAGTATTCAGGAGACGCTATTAATTATTATGGTAAGTAAGAGTAACCGCGCTGCGCTAAGTGCGCCAATGCCCAACGCCACTCGGATAGGAGTATTTACATAAAGGATGTGACATATGTGGCATTAATTATCGTACTCACCTATTATTACACCACTATCGGCTTCCACCGTCTGGCAACACCACGGGGACTCGTTTTGCTGAAATTAATGTGCTTAATTGTTATTTATGTAAGCTGTGTTTAAGTTGCGTATGATTGCCGGCTTTGAATAGAACCTTGCGATGTGTAATTGTGGATGTAGTGGTGACTTATGTAGAAACATGACAGCACATTAACTAAATTGCTTACTTCTAAGGTTCTATTATCTAACGCACTGACGTTCGCGGTCGCATTCACTATCTCTTTCTACCCTCATCTTATACCGTGTGACAGAAAGAAGTGGTGAAAACCATTGCGATTCCATGTCCATTGCTTGAACGATTGGGATCCATGGAGTGTTAGACAGTAAAGCATCTGCTCCATTATCTTAAATCTAAAATTACGTCATTTAAAAGCTATTTTTTTTCAGTTTTCACTTATATTTGGACTTCAGTCTTACGCATGTGTGTTGTTTTAATTACTTGTTACTTTCGATGGTAGACATTACAAGTAAATTGAAGTGAAGTGAAACTGAGTTTCGTGAACTACCCGCACTTGCCTTTTTCAGTACACCCGAAATATCAATGTTATTTTAATAATTCAGTAAGTATGCATGAGTTAAACGCAACATCTTAAATAATCTTTTTACTTAATTAAAACATTCAAATTGAAAATACAAACCGAAACATAGATGCACACAAAAACCAGAAAAATAAGACCAACACTGGGAATCGAACCCAGGTCCTCGGCATTCCGTACCGCGTGCTATACCGCTACACCACTGCTGGTCAACGGCACAGACACGAATTTCCCTATGCATCACATATCTCAGCTTGTTTTTACTTTACTTTGTAACTTAAGCAGTTACCTAGCGCCATCTATATTGTCTAACTCTCAACGAGAAGCCTTCAATATCTCCTTCAGAACTAACCGTTCACCCGGACAAGAGATGTCGCTATTGAGCAATCAAATTATGATTGTTTTTTTGGAATCTTTTTGTATTTTTTATTTCAATTCCAAATTTTTAATTTTAACGGTCATTCCGTGAAACCTAAATTGAAAATACAAACCGAAACATAGATGCACAGAAAAACCAGAAAAATAAGACCAAAATAAAACGTTGAAATAAGACGTTGAGAGTTAGACAATATAGATGGCGCTAGGTAACTGCTTAAGTTACAAAGTAAAGTAAAAATAAGCTGAGATATGTGATGCATAGGGAAATTCGTGTCTGTGCCGTTGACCAGCAGTGGTGTAGCGGTATAGCACGCGGCACGGAATGCCGAGGACCTGGGTTCGATTCCCAGTGTTGGTCTTATTTTTCTGGTTTTTCTGTGCATCTATGTTTCGGTTTATATTTTCAATTTAGGTTTCACGGGATGACCGTAAAAGTAAAAATTTGGAATTGAAATAAAAAATACAAAAAGATTCCAAAAAACCAATCATAAAACATTCAATTTAATTTACCCACTATCTGCTGTAGCCATGCCTAAAAGTCTTTTATTGGGTATCTATGTACCTCTTACTTCTTCTTTTCTTTAGCAATATATTATTATAGCAACTATTAAGCTATATTTAATATAGGCTATAATTTGCTGTCAAGCGTGGTAATCTAGATGTGCTCACAGGTCACTTAGTAATGACGGCTAAGCCAACGCTTAATGGGATCAACACCTACGGTATTCGCAAATTGTGTTTAGCTGCTTTATCCATCATATAGGTACCTAACTAACTGAAACTGACGAAAGTTATCTTCATTTAACTGAATCAAAAGTATGTAGAAAAAACGAGAGTGCTTGATTTCGTAACAATCATATGTTAAATTTTTTTTTCACCGGATCAAAATTTTTGATACAAAAAACGGTTGTATACCTGTGCAAGTATTTTCAATGGGTCGCGCTGATCTGATGATTAAGCCGGGTGCTAAACACGGATTTCCAACATAGAATTACGTAACCTAACCGTGTTTGGACGTATTATAATTGTTTTAGGGTATGCTTTGACCTGGAATGGTATCCAGGGGGATAACGGAACAGTCATGCAGGTCTCCCATTAAAGCGTGCGTAATAAGTAAAAATATATTTTTTGTGTAAATAAAAAAAAAACTTTACTAGCGTGAACGTGTGGCATCATCATAGGGACTAGCACATAAAACCAGAATGTATTCTTTGATATTTGTTCCAACACTTGAAAGAGCGCACTGACACAACAAAACAAACAGCACATAATGCCACTGCAGTTACAAAGAAAAATATGCACACATTGGAAGAATTTATAATCAACGGCTACAGACGAGAACAGAGGCGCCACAGTACACAATAAATATATTTATTTATATCCCGCCTACTACTACTATACTTCCCATTGTTGGGCCTAGGTCTCCTCTTAGAATGAGAAGGCTTTGGCTACAGTTCCTTTCTTTTTCTTTAAACTGCTCCGATGTTTTCTTTCACCGAAAAGCTCATGGTTTTCAAAAGGACTTTTGCACACTTACAAGCCGAAAAACTCTGAATCCATCTACTGTTTAGCCATTAGTCAATCCACTAAGCTACTACAACTTTTGTCCCACTATAATATATATTATACAAGTATTGCAAACAGAATAATTCAAGTATCAGCTTTCAGGTGTAACAGAGAGAGAAAATGTAGATACTGCATAGTCTGTGTTCTGTGGTGGGGCGGAGAGGCAAAGCGAGGATAAACGAGTATATATCATTGCCCACCTACACATTATGCAAAGTGAATCGAAGTGCATCTTTTGTTTGTTCTCAATAATCCCCGGGACTGTAAATCTGTGGGAACTGGGCATTATCCCGACGGCTACAGGTGTTTGGTTACCGTTTAAAAATAATTAATAACACCACCCGAGTGATTAAGGTGGAATAAATTTTACGGTTTACGAAATTTTGCTACCTACTGTTAGCGGCTTAATTGGCACGTAAATCTTTGCTGTATTTAATATTGCTTTATACTTAAGCATTATTAGAAGTAACGTTGAACGGAGTAATTAAAAAGCCTAGTGTAAATAATTATATTTAAAAAAATACTAGGTATATTCATGTTCATGTATTTATGCTTCCCGGCAAATCTGTCTCCTTGAGTTTTTATTTGCCATAAAACGACGATCGTATTGAATCGGAGTTGTTTTAGAACGTGGTTTGCCACCATTTTTTTTTTCATCGAGTATATGAACTAGCTATACATTACGATACTATACTTTCTACCCATCTGTAATAGGAGTTACTATTGATCATGCATTGATAGGTCCGATTGGTACAGAAAGAAGAATACAAATAATAGCCTTCGCTATTGCTGGGAAACACAAATATCATACACGGGTACATCTCTTTATAACTTCTTCACCTGTCTGCAACGGTTAATAAAGGAAATCGTCTTGACCCGTGCACTCAAAGTTTACCTAGAAATATTTAGGTCAAGAGGCTAGGTACTCTACCTGATTGGATATTACAATCATACTTGATTTAAGGCATCGTCGGTTAACGGTGTCAAATTTTCCAATTCTCTATTAAATTTTGTTTAATTCGAAACCTCACGCCTACCTAATGGTTCGAAGACTAAACAAACTTAATTAACAGTTCGAGATGTCGAAAGTCATTCTTTAACAAAGTGAGAAACGCCGCGCTTGTAAATTAGGGTCGTCGATAAAGCATCGACTTGTTTTATGGGGGGCAACTCACAACTCGTTCGTACTTTGATCAGCTTAGTTCAGAACTTTGAGACGACGCAGGTGTGACAGCGGAATTGGTCTTACGGCACGGAAATGCTTTGAAGTTGGTGATTTTAGGTGAGTTTCAATGTGGGAGATGGACTAGTGTTTTCAACCGCGGGTTGAAAATGGGTTTATATTGTTAGCCGGACTGTATTTTACGATTCTGTAAGGTCAAACAAGAAACGACCCATTTCAACACAGTTGATTCTATTTTTTGGGAGGCCAAGTAATTAGGAGTGCTTTGGAAAACAAAAGCTATAAAGGTAAAATTTCGTGCAATAGTTATTTAGAATTTGAAATAAATTTATGTTTGTGAATTTTGTTGTATAGAGATCGTTCTGCAGCGATAAGGCCGACAATTTCTTACTTTATATTTTTCTCTCTATGTACAGTCCAGTGCAAAAATATAGACACGGCTAAAATTATATAAATACGTATACACGGCTTTATGCGCACTTAACATTAAGATCGTATATACATGTTTTTGTAACTTTGTCCGTGTCGATATCTTTGAACTTTACTGTACCCTTTACTATTGTGGTGTTCCATAAACACTCATTGTATTGTATTCGTACAAAGTTCAATTCTTTGAACGTAGGTAATTACGCTCTAACTACTTATGATTTTGATGACGGCTTTAAAAACTATTTATTAATGTCAACGGTTAAGTATCACTGTCCGTTCTGGGGTTGAATCGTCTCCACTGTAATCATACTTTAAACTTTAATTAATGAAAGCTCTGTTCACGCCTTCCCGGAAAGCCATATCAAAGCTTCCACCACCGAAGCCATTTTAATATCACATCACTTTGTTCCTTTTGTTCCAAACTTTCCAGTTTCTGAAAAACTAATTATTAACGTCAACTAAAAACGAATTTCGTCTGCATCGTAATTGTTGGTATGTCCAATATTTGTTGTCCTGTTTGTAACTTTGTTGAATACTACGTGATATACTTACAAACACAATAACGTTTATTTTGTTAGCAAACTATTTACATTCAAGGGGATGGTTATTATTGTTGGCACGTAAAGTATGACCTTGTACCTTTTGAGCGTATTATTTATTGCAGACCCACAGTTCTGATTTCGACTTGTACGTAATAACTTATTCTGAAAGTTGGGCATACATTTTTGGCAATTGCGTAGTAATTTCCAACTAAGACCTTCTGTCATGTACATGTACAATTAACGTTTTTAGGCTTAAAATAAGTTAGTTTTAGTCTCATTTCTCTTTTCTTTTGTAATAACCTTTTTATTTTTAATGCTTCGATTTTTAATTACACTTTATTCTGTTTATGTTTTATGTTTATGTTTGTTTATTCACAGAACATATGGTACAAAGGATGTTATAAAAATAAAAATAAAAAATGCATTAGATCCATAATATGTTCGGTCTATACGACATGTGAAAAATATGTTTGTTCTGAAGGTACCTAGTACAATTGAAGCAAAAATTGACATAAAATAATCTACCCATGACCTATTTGTTGTTTTTTGCATATTTTGTGCGTAAATAAATGATAATTTTCTTTACATTAAAAAAAAGGTAAAAAAATATTTTTCCCTTTTCAGTTAAAGTTTTGAAATCTGTTTTATTTCTTTTAGTTAAGTACTTTATGCGAGGAACCGAAACAAATACTCTGGACCTTTCTATTGATCACGTCAAGACCGATATCATATTTACCTCTATTTTGTTTTCCGACGCCCAACTATGTACCTATACCTACTCAAGTGCTGACGTTGAAAAAAGTAAAGGCGGTCAAGAAACGGTCAAGTCGTGTCGGACTTGCGCACAGAGGTTCCATGTGTATGCACTACAGTGGCTTGGATTGAACATCTTCTTAGTCAAAAAGTTGGGTACTTATATCCAGGATTTTCCTCGGGAGTTAGAGCTTTGCCATTCTTGTCATAGATCACTAACGACATGCAAAAAATTTCAGCAACCCGGCAATAATTCTTCTACTTATATTCTAATCAGTAAAAAATCCTCATAACATCATCATCTCTGGCCTATACCTATCTGCACGTCACGCTACTGAGCATAGACCTCCTCTTAGTTAAGTAGTAAGTTTGCACATACATTCCGAAAAACTCAGATAATTTGCTAATTAACTAACAGCGTACCTAATAATTGTTTCTTGAAAGCCGATTTTGATCTACTTATTAACTCTACCTGTAAACAATGCGGTTGTAAAGTAGGTATGGATCCTAGGATGTCTCAAAAATGTTTTTTCGTACCAAAATCGAATTTTATTTTTTATTGGAACGCTGAACACAACCCTGCCAAATATGAGCGATATTATAATTGACCAATCAGCTGTCTTAATTGTATTTCACGCGGCATGATAAGGTTAGCCCAACGAAGCTTGGCTATTGGCTCAAAATTAACTGACCTAAAAACCTTGCAACAAATTTAAACGCCATAATCGCTGCCTAATTCCAGGAAAACCATTAGGCATGATAATAGTGAACAAAATATTCCTAAACATTCGGTAATGCTTTTATGAAAATTACGATCTAAAATTTTTAAGTACATATATATCTCACAAATCATAAATAGTTTCAAGAAACAAAATCACGAAACGACGAAAAGTCTTGTAGTCTTTCAAGATAATAGCGTGATTACATATTCACGCAAACAAACACGCTCATAAATTACCGCATTTGTAATAGAAAGAAAGAAAATGTTTATTCGGCATATAAACACAGTAACAGGATAAAACAAGGTAAACAATAACACATTACTTCAAGCCGAAAGGGCTGAGGAACGGAACAACAGCGCTGATTTTCAGCTGCATTCAATAGTAGGAATAGTACTATGAAATTCCTTTAAATTGTAACAAATGTGTCAAATGTTGAAACAAAACGGGAAATTCGAGTGTCATTGAAGCTCGTTTCAGCATTTCTCGGGGAAGCCTTAAGCGGATCTTTTCCGGGACAGTATCCCACTCCGCAGCGCCGACGGCGGCCACATTTCATCCTGACTCCCGCTGCCTGTCATGCCGTCTTGCTTGCGGCAAGCGCCTGGACAGTCCAAGTGATTTGGAAACTTTGAAAATTCTCCTCGAATTGTATTTTAGATGACGCAAAAAAATTATGAACTAACTTATTTTTTATTTTATCATCTTTACATCTGTGCCTATGTTTGGCAAATAAACTATTCTTATTCTTAATTTTACACGCGTTTAACATGAGATCTGGTAGTGTACCTATAATAAAGATTCCGTGATTTTACTTAATTCCTATAAATTCCATAGTTGTCAGCAACCGCTTAAGTTGTGTTAAAAATACCCATTCAGAATTTCATGTGTCTAGCTAGATAGTGATTTTATGTTTGTACCTTATAGGTTCGACCCGATATTGTGGGATATCGAAATAAAAAGTATTCTACGTTAGGCCTTCTTAATCTTGTTACACTGCGACCCTCTTTGCGTGTTGTAATTTTTTCGCAACACAAGGTATGTACTGCTTATAAGCTCTAGACTCTAGACACGAACGCAGGTAGCCCAAGCACGACGCCCTTAGGATCTTATCTCCTCTATCTAAATGATATTCCAGAAATCCAGCGTCACAAGCGAGGGAGCTACTGGTAAGGACGAGTAAATATAATTTTGTCCACTTTTAAGATTTTAGTTGCGATTCACTAATAGTTGGTAGGTAACAACATAGCATCTAGGACCTTGATTGTCAAAAAGATGTCAGTAGCTCTGATAACTTGGCTTTTTTTGCTTGTTTCAAGTACGATTTTTTGGGTCAAATAGTTTTGGTTTATAAGCAGAACCATTGACGGAGACCGCTTTCTTATTTAAAACAGTTTTATGTAGGGCGTCCAACTTCAGTAGGTAGCAATTTAAAAAAAATACACTATTTTTGAGCATTAAACTACCGTGAGACTCACTCATATTAAATGATATTGACCCGGATAACTCACGTCTTAAATCGGGCTTAGCTCTAAATGTTTCGGGCTAATCCGTAATCGTTTACCATCAGGCGATCCGTTTGCTCGTGTGCCCCCTATACCATAAAAAAGTGACTGCATCCAAAGTGAAATCACTACATGTCAATAGCCATAGGGAATGAACTCAGTGACATAGCTCTGCTAATTTTTCGTTACAAACGTTTTCTCAGCGACGCATTGTTTCAGTAAAAACGGTAACATTGCTAAGAAAAAAATGAAGTGTGAAAGATAATATTTTGTTTCATTCCACCACGGTTTACTCCCGCTCCATCATTGCCCTGATATTCCGCGTGACGTGATTGCGTCTGTTACGTTTGACATTTTAATGTGCCATTTGGCAGTTTAATACCAAAACGCTTTTGTTGTAGCCGGGAGCGTCGCAATTAATGTTCGCTGGACGTTTATTGCGGGATATTTTTACTGAAGTAAAATGTATCTAACCTATATTTTGTTTTGGACATAAACAATGAAGCAATGGGACAAAGAAACTGCACATGCATTCGAATATTTCATGTTGATTTAGTACGCGCGATGGATAAAAGCGGCGAAAATAGGAACTGGATTCTTGACTAAGAAGTCATCTTGAGAATTCATAACATTCATTGATGATTATACGACTATAGTGCTGGGTATGCTGTCGTATTATCAGAATCGGATATACTATTTAAAAACCAATATTTTTTAAACAAAGCAAAATACTTATAAAGTGCTAATCAGCTAGTCTGATATTAGGCTCGGTTTTAGTCTTTAGCAAACCCTGAGCCTGGATTTTGTACATTATAATATCAATATTGGTTTAAAGTCTATTTTTTTCCATCGTATTTTGTCAGATTAAACTGTTTATTATAAACCAGAAAGTAAAGTAAACTTCAGTAAGCTAGTAGAGAAAGCAATAAACGAACTTTTCCGACAAAATACGATAGCAAAACATTATTCTTTACAACTGTACTCTGAGACATCAAACATATTTCAGCATCAAACTGAACAATCTGAAGCTTTTAAACGAACAAGAATATGGAACCCCAAAAAGGCAGACGGGATTAAACAGGAGACAAAAGCAAACATGGATGGTAGAAAAAAAAACACTAACTAATTCTAACAAAACCAAGCAACAACTTGTTAAATTAACCACAATTCAATTCAACGTAATGTCCAACTGACATGCTTTATTTTACTTTGCTGCGACACTAATGACCTGCACACACGATTCCATTACGACGTACAGCTATTAATTAAAATACCTACACTTCTATATGTCAAATGTGCACTTTTAACGAGATCTAACAGAATTTAATTAGGTTTATTAAAAAAAAATCCTTTGTAAAAGACAATCAATGTATTACGGATACTGCGTAGCTGCTAGTACGTTGGGTATTTTATACTATCACTAGCCTGCTGTCCGCGACTAAGTCTGAGAAAATTTCGTTTATCGCTAATTCGCTATCCTGCGAGAACTACGCAATTTTCCGAAATAAAATTATGTAGCGGATATGCTCTTTTGTAATACCTCAATATTTTTATATATATGTCGTGGATTACAATCAGTGAGCTTCTACATACGATACATACATACATAAGATACTAACATATAATATCATTGATTACAATAATCAATAAGCCTCATAGTATTGTCAATTGGCTATTGCAAAATCGAAATGGCGGCGAATACCATGTGACGTAACTACCGGTTGCGGTACACGTGGACGGGCTCGTTGGCCGGAGCGTCATTCTACTTCGGGCTGTAGGGACGACAACACCTGGCTAATAATTCTGTCAGTTTATCTGACGATTAGCTCTGTACATACTCTAATTTTTTGGTTTTGTAATTTAATTATTATCGGCTGGTGAAATAAAACAACTTAGAAAAGAAGTTTTTATTGAAGCTCTCACTCACGCACTTACATACATCATGAACGCATCCTAACGGTGAGACGGAAATATATATTCTCTTTCCTTCCATCATCTTCATCATCTCATTTCTCCTCTCCGCTCTCGTCGACTTATATAAAAACGTTGATAAACTCGTAAAAGCGAAACAATAAAAGATCAGATAGATAAAAGATAGATAAGATCGTCGTGCACAGGGAAGTGAACCAATTCCGGCTTCTGTACCTACCTATTAAATTCAGTGCGTTCTACTCAAGATGACTTACCTGCGACGTAATCGGAGCATTATTTAATTTGAATAATTTTTTTCAATTTTAAATTTGGTCTTGCACTGATTTATCACCCACTCTAACTTCTAAATTCTACTATCTAAAACTAAAACGCCACAACTATCATATTTGATATCCATTCCCCTGGACCGATTTAGTCGAAATTCTCTATACGAAACTTTCACATTTATAATATTAGTGAGATAAATTATAACGTAATAAATTTTTAAGACAATGTACCTACTGCAAACATTATATACTTTTTAGTTAAAGTTTAACCCAATACCTAATTGAGGAATACATAACATTTCGAGAATCACTGCAAACACCGAACTCACGTTTTCCAATTTATTTATTTTTTAACAACCGTCATTCGATGAATATGTACATCTCAACTCTACCTATATACGTCCCACTGAAGGGTACAGGTCTCCACTCAGAATGAAAGGGCTTGGGCGGTAGTTCCCACGCGGGCCCTCACGGATTGTGACCTTAAGATAATAAATGTAATAAAATTAAATTAAGTTTTAAAGTCAAATCAGTGTTTATATCCTCTTTTTCACTAGAACGGTATGAAAGGCCCATAGTTGTACAAAATCCCACAACATTACATGACTCATCGCAGCGACCTCGATTACGATCGCCTGTAACTTACCAGCAAGAAACCTTATACACGGGTCCACCTACCATTTCTTATCCCAAAACGGCCCATAGTACAGAAACACTAAACATGGGTACTTGCGCGATGTTAACTTCGTAACAAATGAGTTTACAATATCCTCGGTGACTACTGCCTCAAGTGTAAACTTTAAGCTATATTAGATAAAGACGAAGGTCGTTTGTGCTGGAAGGTATCGCAGTCACACGCACACCATAATCAACATATTGATAGGCCCTAAACAATGCTCATTTAGTTGGCGTTAGTACTTCCTAAGATCGGAATTAATACGCGGGACGCGATCTCCTGCCCTTCCTTACCGAACTTAGGGTTGCCAGAACAAAAACATTGTATTACTTATTTATGCTATTCTTGGTCTGATTTTAATTTTCATATTTTTCCTTTGAAATTTGTCGTATTATTTAGAGATATAGCATCTTCGGTGCACGAGTGCGCCTCGCATTTGGCTAGTTTTTTAATTATAAACGACAATAAATATGTAAGATATATTTGACGGCATGTTTCAGAAATTAGACGAAATTATTTCTAATTTCATTTCCAGATATATGTTCTTGCTGCTTGCGACTATAAAAAGTAGTTTACCGCAGAAATAGTGTACTCTTGTCGATACCAAATTTTCATTAAAATCGAGCGTCCCGTCCCCCCTCTGTTGGGTGAAAAAATTAAAAAAAAATCAGGATGGTATTAAGTATCAAATTAACAAGGAAAATCATAACGGCTAAGATTTCTTGAAAATTAGTAGTAGTATGAGCAAATAGCAGCTTAGGGTATAAAATATACTACCTAAACTTGGAAGAATCCGTACACAATACGAAATCCTTAAGCAGAAAAATATTAGGTACTTCATTTTTTCGTAACGGCTACGGAACCCAACTTGGGCGTGTCCGACACGCTCTTGACCGGTTTTTTTTTAATATGGCTCTGTCCAGTGGAGGACAATTTTGCCAGTGTCTAGTAGGTTTTCCCGTTGTACGGTCAAAAAGATGTTTGTATACCTACTAATACCTAGTTAAATATCCAGAAGGTACATTGTACGTACTACGTTGGTGAGGTACTATTTACCTATCTCTCTTTACGCTTCCCTCAAATTTGCCTGACTTTCAACTATATCAAATCATCACTTCCGTCAATAACAAGGGCAGCCCTGAACGCCACACTCTTGCGCGCAAAACACGAACTCATTAGGAGAACATTATGCTATCAGCTGTAACTCCCTCGATAAGGCAACACATTTCACTCCTCATGTCACCTTGTCAAAACCAACCTTACAACCATAGTCCAAGGCACATTTCTTTTCGTATTCCCTGACGCACTTGAGATCTTTGACCTATTTATGATACACAGTATTTGCGGTTGTTATAATGAAGTATTTTCGTTTAATATCTAGCTTCGGGGGCGAAAATCGAGCAAGAGCAAGGTATTGATTGCGTATCTGGATGATATTTGAATATTTTTAGGTAAAACATCTTTTGATTTCTGCTACGCTTTGTGCAGAAACCATGTAAACAAGGTTTTCCATTTACCAAGTTTGATAATCGGGAGAGCAGCGACTTAAAGACAAGTCTTCAGGCGGTTTCAGTGTGTTTATGTGATATTTTATTACTAACCAGAAGCAGAATACTTTCGAAATGAGTGCATCTGTTTATTGGCCACTCAAGGAAGAGTAACATAAACAGGAACGAATGAACCGGAGGCACACGCACGCCGCGAACTATAGTAGCCCATTAGTGGTTAATGAAACTTAAGCCTATGAACCTAATTCTGACCTCACGATGTTAATTATAACGATGGCAACTCAATTACGATGTTATTATTGTAAAGTTTAATGGCTTTAAAGGAAATAAAAACATATATACTCGTAGCGTACCTGCATACCACAAACGTATAGGTATATTTCGTCGCAAAGGCTTTTGTTGCTGTAGAAACCGTTTTTATGGTCTTGTAGCCAAAATGGCAAAAACGGAACCCTTGTAGTTTCGCTATGTCTGTCTGTCTGTCTGTCTGTCCGTCCGCGGCTTTGCTCAGGGACTATCAATGCTAGAAACTTTACAGTATAGATGATGAAAGTGTAAATGATGCGCGAACATACATTTCTTTAGTTATTTTTTTATTTATATATAAAGGATAGATTGAGTAACTGTCTAGTGTTGGACAAAGGAAGGCCTCCTCCCTTTTCTTTCTTTCGTCCACTCGTCTCTGCCAATTGCATACCTTTGCCACTCAATGTAATGTGCGTCCAGGTTATCCCCCCATCTCTTTCTTTCTTTAAATACTTATATAAACAAAAGAGAACAAGAAATTAGACATTATTTCAGCGAACCAGAAACTATGCGTGTGCAAAATTAGCAGTGCAATCGATTGGTGGCAAAGCAAGTACAGCAAAGCAGGTATAATTAGAAGTGGTATCGGACGTGTAATGAGTCCGGTGGACGTTAATTGCGCGGACGCCGATGTAAATATATCTAAGCCGCTGCTAGGGTTACCATACGTAAGGATTTTCCTCGAAAAATTGGTGATTTTAAAGCTCCAATCTGACTCTAAAACTATCAAAAATACGCTTTGCTAATCTAACCTCGTATCTCCCAGAAGAGTCTGAATACTGAGCTGTTACCCAACATAAATAAAATTTGAATTTGAAACTATTAATATTCCTAGTGGTAGAATTCAGTTACGACGCTTGATTTGCCTCCATTTGCGAGCTCTCATGTGGCTGACATATTCAATTTACTCTAATGAACAGTTAACTATATTTGCGATAACATGCCAGGACTTTTGAATGGAAATCGTGATTATTGGCAGTTATTTTTGTATTCTTTCAGGTAACCCTAGCCGCCGCTAAGTGCATCGACCGCTGCGTGTCGCTGCGGTTTCGGCTTGCCAGAATTCACACTTGATACACGCTAATCCTGTCCGTATCCATTCGGGAATAGCATCTGGCGATCGGTTTTTACGATTGATACGGATACAAGAGAAAATAGCAGCTGATAGCATTTTCGCCAGCAAATATGAATACAGAGAAGATTAATGACAGCGTTCCTTACCTTCCTACGTATAGTCCACAGCGTGCTAAATCTGTTAATGGAATCTGTTAAAAGAAACACTCATCGTATAAATATCTTCATACACAATTGAATGTTATCATGTACATCCTCCCCATGTTACGCCGGTTTGAGTTGATAACTATGAAGCAGATGCCAGTATTAATGATAGTGAACAAAAAGCATTCGTTAGGTCCAATGGTCGCACTGGCCGTGGCCCGCTTAATGGGACAGTTTAAACAATCGTTCAAGTAACAAAGGGCCACAATGAGGCATTGTTTGCTCTTACGTCACCTGTCGCCAGAGGCCACAATTAACACTGATTACAGTAATTACATACTTCATTTTTGCTGCCTACGTGTGACCGCAGCCATTCCCAAGATGGCTGCGCGCAAAAAGTTTAGACTTCGTTTTCATCATATGTGCATTGAATTTGGCAACCTGTTCCAATAAAATATCTTAAGTCACGAGTTTTCCCGCGGGCGGCGAGTGCTGAACGCCGGTCAACGCCGGGAGAATTGGATTCTCGGATTTAAAATTTACTGAACACAATGTAAAATTAGCAGCCTCATGGAGCCACGCGTTGCTGGGAATTCCAAGTGGAGCTGGACCAAATATTTGCAGTATCCCAAAATAACTGACCGTCCCTTTATATACAACTGGTTCTCTGTTTCTGGATCCCATTGGAATAGTTCACTAACGCGGTATTTGCTGTGCTACAACGAAACAATATCAACGAATCATAGTATGAGAACTGAGGTTAATTAGGTTTAGGATATTATTTATTTATTTATTTATTGGTAAAAACTATGTTTACATGGCATTACACTTTACACTAATGCACCACGAAAACGAAATCTATAACTAAACTTACTTAATATACTAACTAACTAAACTTAGGTTTAAATGAAGCTTCTCTTTTAAAGAAAAGTATTTTGAAATGCTTATTTTACTATTGAACCTACTAATTTGAGATAAGAACCATTTATGATTTACTGCCTCAATAAATCACCAAGGATATCTCATCACCAATCTTTTGATCGACAATTTCCATACAAGGGTAGTGCATAAATTTTCCATTTGTTTTGAATACAAGGGGATCGAAACACGTATTGGGCCAGAACCTCTATATAAATGATCAAATATAGATCAATGACAGAACGCAAAATGCCACAGTGTAGGAAAGTTGCTTATATTTGGTGCTCCCAACTGATGGTACGCACATTGTATTAAGTGAACAAGTTTAGTATGTGGGGTCTGCGGTGTGTTGAGAAGAGAAATGCGTACGTACATTAATAGCTTTATGCATTGAAGCCATTCGCCTGTATTGATTTATGGAACATCTTCGAGTGGGCGGTGATGTGTGTGCGTTCAGCTATTTTCCTTTTATCCTAAAGAGTTAGTACTAATTTATTAGTGCGATTACCACCCAGGCAACAAGGCATTAAATACGACAATAGAAATTCGCCTCGGTTTATGCAGCCAGCACAGCTGTTACTCAGTACAGATGAAGATGAAGGAAGCAATCACAACAAAGTTGTTACATTATTGATATACAAACTAAACTTGCTTTGCTTTGAAATTTTCTGATTTAATAAAAATACGTACCTAACTAATACGATTTACTTTGGTAATAAATTATAAATGGTTTACTCTTGACTTTAAATAAAAGAATTTCAACAATGTTCTCATGAAAAAGTAATGGTAGAGTCAAATAAACTTTTCTTGTTTATTTGTCTATACTTTCTAATTTTAGCTTGTTCCTGTTTAATAACATATTAAATAGTTGAGAAATACTTAGTAACGGAATCCTAGGCTACTTCAGCGGCCTTTTCACCTACCCTAACTGATTTGTCGATTTTTTTACTTGTGTAGATACGACACAAGGCCGTAGGAATAAAAGTATATGCTAACTTAATAACTTAACTTTCATCTTTATGGAATCTGTTGATAGGCAAATGCAGGCATCGAAATGCATCTCCGAACAAATTGTCGGAGAAATGTTAGGTTTGCAAAACGCCGGAAAATGGACACGGCGTAGTAATATGTGAAAAAATTTGATAGAAATAGCCTCATGAAAATTTTGCACTAAAAGAAAATAATCTGAAGAAATAAATGAAATTTTTATCAAACTTTACCACAGGCAGCTTTAATTTAACCGTTATTTACCTAACTATGAGTACTTACTTACATACATCCGTATACCCCGTCACCGTCTGCTTTATGGTCAATATATTATTATATTCGGTCTAAGCGCGTCAGACCTACGGGAGCGAAAACGGCCGCTACAAAGTAGCCGCGCTATGATATTCTGAGCTGTTTATTCCGTATGTTATTCGGTTAGCTGGCCGGTTGGTTAATTTCTATGCTAATACCGCTCGTGGAGGCACGTTCCGCACCTCGCTGGCCCGGCACTTCGCTAGGACGGATTTGGGTGTCTCTGTTTTCATGAGGAACAATACGGAAATAATTATCTTTGAGATGCGAACCAAAATAGTAACTCGTCAACTTGACACCTACGCTACAGACACTCAGAAGACTAAGATAAAATTCCTCGCTCCTGTCAGTATTATGCTTAGGTAATTTTCCTGGGTGTCTTGCGCTCCACGTGGAAACACATTAGAAGCAAAGTGCAATCAAAGTGTAGCGGTAGGATTAGAACGTAAGATGGATGAGGTTCAACAAAATGTTAATATTTAAGAGATAAGATAAGCAAGCTAGTAATTAATAAACCTAGAAACAAATCACAAAAGGAACCAGAAAAACTTGTTAACAAAAAATGGAACCGACTTCAAAAACCTTGAAAATCATTTTCTACTACTTTGAAGTCAGTGCCTCAGCACGAGCCAGCAGGAGTGGAACTATATAGTGGTCTACTTCACCTACATTCTACATACTACCTATATATTGGGCTTCAATCACCTTGCTGGGTCGTGCTGAGCCACCGACTTCAAACTAGTAGAAAATTATTTTCAAGGTCTTTTGAATACAAAAAGAATTTTGAAATTCGTTCCACAAGGAAGGAGTTATTGCGTAATAAACACACAAAAAGACATACAGATGAATTGAGAACTTCCTTATTTTTTGGAGTCGGTTGAAAAGTTAAATACTTAAAAAATGGTACGGGGTGTATTTTCTACATATAAACCTGAGATATAACCGAGAAGCAAAGCTACTAAAGCTTTAACCTTAAATTGAAACAAAGTAACGATGTCCAGTTTTGTAAAGTTGCGCATCGGTCCGGCGGCGCCAATCCGGTCACGTCCACAATATAAACGAACCATACAGTCTCGAGGTAGGTTCAAACTATTAGAGCACAGAACACGCTACATCACCGGCACAAGTTTGCCCGAAGCAAACCCCACACACCCCACAAAATGGCTACGTATGAAGCACTTACTATTAAATTTTATGAACAAATGTACCACACACGTCTGGAGTCTAAATAATTTCCAAGTTTACGACGTACCAAACTTAACTCATATTCTAGGCTGCTCTAAATTGAAACTATGCAATGACTCACAAGGATATATAACTACAAAATGTTGTTGCGATCAGAAATGCGTAAATGCAGAGTTGGAATGCGTAAATAGCAATAAAGTTGCAAGTAGAGGTGCGCTCCCGCGGCGTCCCGCACACATCAGCGTTATGGCGACAGGATGGTACCATCAATTTACATTATCGGCAGTTTCTTTCCCCATCAACACTATCTGGCGTTGGGCGCGACGTTAAATTTTACGATCCAGCCTCATTTAAGCGGCACTGTTACTCATTTTCGAAGCTAAAATTCAATTCGACCACGAGCCGTTCTTTCATATTTTCTCGGTAACAAATGGTACGTCATCTATTTTGTTTTTGACTGGCGTTTCAAATTCCGTAGGCGTCGACTTTTTTCAATTAGTTATTCAAACAAATAGAAGGCGAACTCTCTCAGCATTCAGCACCTTGAGGCTATACTTACGTCAGCTTTTTCACTAAGGTCCAAGATCTGCAGAATATTAATTGACGTCGACTAAGGAATACTTTCTTAGAAATAACGATTTAAGGTTTTTGACTCCCTTTTTCAACGTAGTATCTAGTGACGTACTTCGAGTTAAGTTTCAAATTAAGCAGCCGTAAATTTTTTAACACTGCAAGTTACCTGTGATACATAGTAACTCACGAAGGCGAAAACGATCCAATCTGTAAAGCCTGCCTCTATTCATGCCAAGCCAAACAAGATTAATATTTGTTAGCGTTCAGATTTAGTAGAATACATCGTTGTTTCGGCGTAATAAATTCGGCTGTATTTACTGTTCTAATGTTGGAACACGATGCCTGATCTGATTGCACTTTTGTATGGGGATTACAAATCATTTTCTAACCACAAGCAGAAGTAGGTCAAGCGATAAGGATTAAAATCTGAGAACCATTCCAAAGCGTCACACCCCATAAAGTTTATCTCGCGCGAGCAGAATGAACGGGAGTTAACGGTAATCCTAATTAATTAGTAGACGGCATGTTGGGTGTGATCTGAGCAAGAGACAAAAGCCAGCCTTATTTATACCGCTATAAGGGCTCAGACATAAAGCAGAACTCGAGAAGGGCCTACGGTGGCGAACGTTGAAATAATGCGAGACGCTTGACGCGAGATGTCTACAGTTAATGCCGTACATGAGACATTATACCCGTAATTTGTGAGCGTTTTTCTTAAATTACTGAATGGCGAACTGTCATTGTGTAACATAATATTACTTGAAGAGCTTCTAGTAAAAATCGTTTGATGGATTTCAGACAGTAGGTAATCGTCTAGTCTGTGTATGTAGGATTAGGTAGTATTCACGATACTTGGGTCCTCTCTCTCTCTCTATGTTTCTTTTACATCAATCAAAACAAAATCAAAATATTGGACTTCTGGCGAAAGATATGGTAACTGCCAAATCCGAAGCCTCGTTCTAATTGTATAATTCTGGAGAGTAAGTGAAATTGTTGCGACACAGTAGATCAATAATATTATTGCGGTAAGGATGTATATCGACCAATACCAGAATTCAAATGGAGAGCCACTCGTGAAAAGAAGATAACGTTAATTTAATTATTGATTGCCTATAACCTATGTCCATGATCGACTTAGAAAAAGTACAATTGACATCAAACTGATTATTTCCACTTATCTCATCATGATTTTAATCTAAATTGTACCAGCAACAAGAGAAAAAATTCTGACACTGACAAAGACAACGCTATAATTAAAACTTATACCTAATGTAATACAAAACGAATGCCATTTAACTATCAAAAATCCAGCAAGTTACTACATCAAAATTCTTTATTACCCGAGCCCCTGGGTTACGTTAATTAAAAAAACATAAATGCTCTTATAAACTCTATGGCGAATGAAGAAAAACTGCCTCGCCTATAAAAGAGAACATAAAATCTTCCTACAATATTAGTTAAGAGCCAATGGAAAACGTTTTACATTGATCACACGGCTGTAAATATTTTATGACTGATGAAATGTAGAAAGCTTTTTGACCGTGCGTTTTGCATTTCGATACTTACCTGAACTGTATGGTTTGAACAAATACAAATAAGTTTACTTAGTCATCGATTGCCATGAACTAACTTGGCGTAGAGTGCTTGAAATCCAAAGGAGTGGTGGCAGTCTGAGACCCAGGCAAATATGCTCATGGAAGTTAATTTCATCACATTTCACTTTTTTAGTTGGTTATTTAAGGATACGTACCTATGTCAAAATTAAACGGCCGTATCTATAAGTCCAGTGGCAGCGGAGCCAGCCTTGCTTCAATGCAAAATATACAAAGTGTGAAACCATCATAATTGACTTCAAAAACGTAAGAAAATTTCTGAGAAAAATCGATATTACCTATTTGTTAGCAAAATACGTAAACAAATAATAAACATGATCATGAAATTTCAAGTTTATAGGTCAATGGAAACCTTTATAATTCTTCGGTAAGTAATTTTGTAAAAAAGCTGGTTTTGGTTGCTTCTTATTTCTTTGTTTCCAATTCCACAGCAACTATTTAGTTAAAAAGTTATTCTTTCAAAGTTAATCATCTTTAGATATTAATATGTCAGTTCACAGAAAACTGTAATTTTAGATCCTAAATTTGGAAGTTTTCTTCGAAGTGACCAACAAACATTTAGTTACTTTCGCCGCGATGATAGGCACCTACGCATTTATTTCTATTATTCGTAATAATGAACTTCACATTATTTCGTTGGCATTTAATTTCCCCTTCTCACAGCAGTTGAGATAATTTCGTTTAATGGACTTTATAGTAACAGTGCAGTTAACTATCGTGGATATCTTTCCGGGGTCGTCGCCCCGCTGCCCAGCCGTAGACTACCGCCCACACCCATCGTCTTGCAGCCTAAAGCTAATGGCACAGTTTATTCGTTTACTGTTTTGATTTCCGCTATAAACAGAAAAAACAATGATTTCATTCTCTCAAAATGTCTAAATGGCATCCGGTTCAAGTCGGTTGACATTTTTGAAACTAGGCCGTCGATAGCTGATGCTGTGATTAAAATTTCAGTTTATGTGAGGATATATTACGCGTGTATCAAAACAGGTTTCTGAGTAATAATACATAAGGTGAGATTTATATAGCAGATAACTCAAGCGTAGCTCAATTCTGAGAAGTACGGTAACAGTCACCAATACCGATCTGTTAGCTTACTCAGATCTTATAGGAAAAGACGCCAAACGTTCCCACTTTCCGTCTAACTCCACGTGTCCTATAGCTGCATATTATAACTGATGACAGTCTTAGAAACATATGGCAAAGAGTACCATACCAGTTTTGTCCAAAACAACTGAATATAGTTATTCATATTGGTCTAGCAAAGGGAATAAAGCTCAAGATTCTTGGAATATCCTACTGCGCATATCCAAAATACTTCACTTAGCTCTCTAGAGCCTTTACATTATTGACAGCCCGAGGCACTTTACTAGGTCTGCGACAGGACTAAATCTCATGAGCCTTTACTTTTGCATTTGCCTTTCTATTTACACAATTATTGATTTAGAAAGTAAAACCTTCCATGAGTCATATTAATAAGCTCATTCGTAGAATGACTCATTACCTTGATAACGACCACACAAGCTTACCTGGACGTGATTTGCAACTTGCCATTAGGATATGGCATCTATGGGTAGAACTATAAGAGCTATTTGTAATGCATGACTTTTATTCAGGAACACAGGACTTCGGGGATGTATAAACTTCCGCAGCAGTCGTCACGCGAGGCGCGGCGGCAACCCTGTTTTTGTATTCCACGTTACAAACAAATGAATTCGCCGCTGCCATTTGTTACTTCTCTCTATTACTATTGTACTGCTAAAATGAGACAGTTATAGTTTTCGTGTCCTCAACATTTAGGGTTGAACATAATCCCCTATTTTATTGATTCCGATGTAAACAGTATTGGTGCTATAAACATTCGGGGTTACCGTTATAGGAAAAGGGATTGACGGCAACTCGCCGAAATGTAGTTACATATTTTATTGGACTCTATCAAACTGTGCCGTCTAACTTTCTGGTAGTTTATTACTTAAATATGTTTGTTTGTGACATTTCTTATTCATGGAAGATAAAACTTGTTCAAGTTTAGCTTACATGATATAATGTATCTATTCGGATTGAATATCACAACATGTTTCTGTGCGTCTTTTTGCTTATTTATTAAAGTCAAAACTTTAGTGCCTAGGTACTAGGTATCCCGAAATCTAAACACAAGCTTCTGCCCGCGACTTTCGTCCGCGCCCAGGCTAGTTTGTGGTGAATAAAGCGAAACTCCTTCGTCAGTCCAGTTGTAGAATGGGTCACTTACCCAAACTCCTCTCTATTTTTTATCAAGTAGACGAAAATGTTTTAAGTATTAGTTTTGACTTTCATCTGCTGTCTCAGTTAATAATCGCATTATTTTAATTCAAAAATTAATTATCTGTAAATCGTAACATAAATACAATGTTTCGTATTTCTTGCTCCAAAATTACGGAAGTAGGAAGATATACATTAAAAATTAGCGTCAGTCAATATTTTTAATTTAATGTCAATAGCCTATACCTACACTAATTTTCGGTCCTGGAAAAAATCTTTCTGCGTGTAGAAAACATTGCAGTAGGGCTTGGCTTCTGCTTTCTATAAGTTTTATCTCCTTTATCCAAGTAAGTACAGTTGAATAAACTGAATCGTGTACCAGTGTGGAACCTTTATACTACTAATGTCATGTTGACATCCCGTACATCTGTCGAAGAAATCATAGCAAAATTGATTATAAAAGGTGTTCCACCGTGAGTCAGTATTGCGTAACGTTTTTGACGCCCGCGATTGCAACCAAATGACAGTTTTTGTAGCGACATCTGTCATTTGATTGCGATCACGAGCATCAGAAACATCAGGAAATACGGCCTCTGTACATGAATCAGTTTGTTCGACTGTACTGCTACTGCTAGTCGTTACCTACGCGTCAGTTGTTCCTCCATCTTGATATAAATCCTCATAATTACTAACTCTGCAATACTAGTATCGCCTAAAAACCAGTTTACTTATATTTTTGTTCAGGAGCTAAACTAAGCTTCCAGCGAAATCAAGTATCGTTGTTATTGTTTACCGCTCATAACACAACCGTAAATAGAGTGTCATAATGAGGGCTATCGTTTTTTCTCTCACTAGATGGCGCCACTGTTGCGTGAGGTTTTTAAAAGTCTGTTATAACGGCCGTGAAAACAAAATTTAGATTAAAATCATATTTAATACATCGTAAAACAGTACCATAAACATATCGAGCAACCACAGTATTGCATAATCCCGTTTTGTTCGGAAAAAAGGGAGGCCAAAGTTTTCGAAAGACAAAACTGTCTCAAATTACAGACATTCATTGCCCCTTATCTCATAATTGCCATAATTAATTTCAGATAATGCAAAATATTCACAAAATTATTCTAATTATAAATAAACCCGCGTAGCTCACCCAAAAACTATGAGATTTGACATTTCGTTGACCTCACGCTACACAAGCGCCTCTAGCGGAAAATTCATTCGCGATAGCCCTCATTCAGTAGTCTTCCAGGCCATTACCACAGATAAATTACGCCAGTGACGGCGCCATCTGGCGGCCGGCCAAGACGCGGCGTTTGGACGATGGAAAAATCGCACCCGCTCTGTACCAGCTCGAGCATTGAAAATTTCATTTGTTATGACGCGTGCACCGTTACGTTTTCGTTCCGAGCGTAATGCCATTTTGTTATGGATGTAATTTATTTAGTCTGTGGCGATTTTGAATGGAAAACTCGTTTGGGTTGTTGATGGTTTGTCAGGCTGTGAAGCGTCCAGTTATGGTTATGGTCAGGGGCGGTCTTTATGAATAAGCATAAAAGCAGTGCCTACCCTAGCATCTTTACATAAATATTTATATTACTTATTAAATTAATTACTTTTTATTTTACTTCATATTTATTAATGTTACTCGTTCGGTTCGTAATGTAACAACCTTAAAAAAGAGCGCGCTGAGCGTTTGAATTTCCGCGCTTCACGTCACGAACGACGTTACAATTTAAGAAAATCGCCTAATCGCGCTGGTAAAGCACAAATTGGGTTTGCTTTTATCCGCGCACACTAATATACGCTACGCTTGTGTAAAAAGCATCGGTGAACTACGTACTGATAGTCTTCAGACCACTACACTGACATTCACACGAACAAGTATAGCCAAAAAAAATTTCCCTCATACATTTTCGAGTCCGGCGGCTGGACGGGGAACCTATTCTCTAATTCAAACTCCAAATCACAAAATTCGAAGTTCGTGTCGTGCGATCCCTCTCGCTCTCGTATTAAATAGTATAAGTGTCAGAGAAACCGCACGACACGAACCTCGAACCGTGTGCTTCGGAGTAGCCCTTCTGCTACATTTGAAGTCCACATCGCGCGATCGCGCCGCCTCTCTCTCTCGTATTAAATATTGATAGCGTGAGCGAGACAGCCCGACATGACGTTCAGCACGCTGTCTCGCGCACAATCGGACAAATTAAAAAGTCTCGATTTTGCATATTTACCTCAAACGCTCGCACTTTTCAATTTGTCAGGTTTTTTTGGTCTACTTAATATAATTTGAATTTGAATTCGCACAAACACGAGCGCTATGTTTTGTTTATGTTTTAAAAATGCGAAGAGACCGGCTGGTTATTATAGTGATTTTCTTTTGTTATTAACTTAGATTGTCGCGGAATTTCACCGGATAAGGATTTAAATAGTGCTTTTGGTGAAATTGAGCTTAAATTGATTAAATATGTGCTTTAGTTGTGAACAGTGTGTTGACCTCGTATGTTTGCGGAAGTTGATTAAAGGCGAATTTAGTAAGTTTTCGTTCGAAAATAAGCTTGCAGTAGTTAAAAAAGGTAGATGTGTTCCCGAGTTAAAACTAAATCAAACTAAGGGAAAGATAATCCGTCAATTTCACGCGAAATATTATGAAACTTTTAGCTGGCTTACGGGCTGTGTACACACAGAGCGTTTGTATTGTTTTTCGTGCATTTTATTCGGAAATTCTCTAAATGTTTGGAATGACACGGGTTATGTCAATCACTCAGTTAGATAGTCGTGGTGGTCAAAACCATTCGTCGAAATATGTAAAAAATTCTACAGCTACACCACAGACTCGCTTGGCGGAATAACATTGGTAAGTGCTTAAACTACTGATATCATTTATTTTTTCGACTTCTCGACATGTTTCCAAATATGTATCTCTATAGGTTGGCAACACAATCGTTTGTTTTGCGGGTGTCCATGGGTAGTAGGGCTTCCTTACTCTCTACTTGCTCGTTTGCCACCCTGTTAAAAAAACTGCTGAACTTAGCTATGTTCTTCAGCCGGTCCTACGTTCAGGAGCACTGCACGCCACTGGTTATGGTTATGATACTTCGAATGGAATGAATGAATTAAATAGCCGAAATGTGCATCCACTACAGTACTGATGTTCACGGAATCATCATATTATTATTTTCATCTCTTGTCTATGTAAAAACGTTATACACATTCTGACTGAAGCTGAGCGCAGGATTTGGACTGTAATAGGGCCTACGCGGGCCCAATTTGAACTGGGAACATCGCACACACTGTTGAGTTGCTTCGCAGGTGTAAGAAGATTTTCAAACGAGGTTTCCCTTCACGGAAAGCGCCTAGAAAAATTTCAAATTTTGCACATATGTTCTGAAAATCCCGGGCTCAAAGTGACGTTTCTCTACCTATGAGGTCATAGGTGAAGTCACTATATAGGCTGCCACAACTTTTCGTGGAATAGATTTTTTGTTATGGAATCAACGACGGCAGGCGAAAACAGGAACATTGAGAAGTATATATTTTGCCCGATGCACAGTTTATCATTTGTACTTAATACAAACTTTTGAAGTATGGGCTGTTAGTAGTCAATCAAGACAATAAAACTTGTTGTACCTATCATGTTTTAGAATGACTTTGAGAGATACATGCGAAAGGTTGTCCCTTTGGTTGTCCATAGTAAGTTTTTTCGGTTACCGTTGGAACAAAGTATAACTTACGAAACATTTTCTGCTCTGATACTCTAGTTGTTAGTTAAGCTCTCGTTAGACATGTTTCAACTCCCGTAACTATTATAACTCAAGAACGGTGCGACGTAGTTTCGTTTTTTTCGGAAGATCCTTTTCCTAGGTCAGTATGAGATGATGTTTCACGGTTGCTGACTTAAAACTTATAACAGTGAGTTGAACCGTTTATTTTTTTAATTTATCTAATACTCCTACTCTTCTAAATAAGAATCAGTGTTTAATACGCGGCGAATCCCTCGCGCCGTGTAAACAGGCAAGTTCAATAACAATATCTGAGCACGCAACGCAACTTGGCCTTCGCGCTCAATATTTACATAACGTGTCATATCATTGCGATATGACGTCGTGGGTGGCAGTCCGCGGGTGTCGGCTCGGGTTCCAACGGAGGGAACAGGAGCTCTTTAATTAGCAGACTACCGTCTGTAACGATACTTAACAATGTCGCCACACAAGCGAGCGCCTCACGCATCCGTTGTCATTTTCGAACACGGCGTTGAGGCGTTGATACAATATTTTTTATTGTAAGTTAGGTACAGGAATGGTCAACTACTACTCTGCTACTTACCTACATAATCATCATCATCATTCCAGCATATATAAATCTCACTACTGGTCACAGGCCTCCTCCCAGAATAACGGAGTGCGGTTTGATAATAGCGTAAATATTCTAAGGAAAAAGGAGAGCTTTGATTCTTGTAGCATTTTGGTGGTAATAGTTTCACTGCGTTAAAAATTTTATAGAAATTTATAATTCTGATTTCAAACTTTTGACTCGATTATTTTAATATTTTTTGAGAGCCCTTATCCCAATGTTTTAGTTAGAGTACGAGAAGACGAGTATCGTATGTATTTTAATTATCTGTCCAACATTAGTTGGAAAGTTTGAACGTTTTATTACATAAGGACTCATGTCAAACTCCACTTCAGTTGGAAAACACTCCAACACACTTTGACTCCTACAGAAAGCGGCCACACGGACACATAGCAATTATCGCCTTCTTTATCCAGTGTATTCCATTTTATTCCATTTACACTTGTGTGTCACTCTTAACTGTAATAGTACCTAAGTCCAATGAATTCTTAATGGCTATACTAATTGTCTGACTCTTTTAATTGGTGATCCAATAAATCTTGACATTTATCCATCCTTAACGATAAGGTTTAATTAATAACGTTCTCTCGGCGCAAGTTCGAAGAACGTAGAATTCTACAAATCAACGAAAGGACAACATTTCTGGTAAAACCTTCCCATCAATGCAAAGAGCTATTTTTATACCCGCCCGCTTTTATCTCCCTTTTACCAGCCATACAATCTTTTTGAATTCCATTTCATTCACATTTTATATTTAAGAGATTTTACAAGCATAGCTTGTCATCAAATTTTAATATTGAGGAAGCGATCGTGAAAAGATAGGCGCCGCGGGGCAAAGGGCGAACAAAAACAAGAGGCAGGGCTGGCCTCGGCGCGGCCCGCTTATTAAATCAGGCTTATTAAAGGACAGTCCTGAATCCCGCTTGATCCCATCTACCCGTCTTAGGATTACAGCCTTTGCTTCTGACCAAGCACTCGAGTTAGTTCGGAGGAAAACAAAGTAGTACCTAAACCCTGTCAAGATAATTAGCCATGACTCATGCACCGCTCGCTTCCTAATTGGATATAAATTACTTAAAGCGTTAAAGGAATTATGAAATTGAGTAGCCTATTACTAATAGGTGTTCTGTATCGCAATGGGTTCCGTTACACTTCAAATTAAAATTAGATCAACCAGTTAAGCTGTAACATGATACGGCAAATGAATGACACGTTCCTACAATGTTCCAATATTCCGTCAGCGGACGCCTGATTCAGTTTAAAGTTTACGCGTTCCCGATATAAAAAGTGTATTATTTGAGCACCATTAAAATTCGGTTAAGTTTAGCCTTCGTTCAGCTATTACTTTCTGCCGGCGCGCCAGTTGAAAGCTTTATAATAACATGTCATTACTCCGCTCTTAATTTGTTTTTTCTAAAAATTCTACTTCAAAGACAGGCTTAAACGTACAAAAAAAATTAAGTAGTGTTTTTAACGACGGAATGATTTCTATAATTGCTCGTCTGGACCTAGATCGTAACATGTGATTAGCAATTAGCTAGAGACAAGACATAGCTGAACGATTATAGTCCGGTCGTTTAATATGAGTTTCTAGGTTGTTTTCATACGCGATGATTGCTCGTATGATGCCCATATGGACTTACAATGACTACGATATGCGATTTTACATTATAAGAGCCAGTATAAATATTTACAATACAATGAAGCAATACAATGGCTATTTAGTCAATGAAAATCACATAACAAACAATAAGGAAAAAGAAATTGCGAAAATAATGATTGCAAAACTTTATTGGAAATTTTGAAAAAGCAAGCCGCGTTAAATTGTAAAAGGAATCAAAATCGATTAAAATCAAATACAAAGTCAAATTAATGTATTCAGACGAGATGAAATCAACGTGGTTTTTATTCAGTACAACACCGTAACTTGGAATAAAAAGAAGCGTTTTTGCACTAGATATAATTGCACATCTTAGCAAAAACTGGAGCCTAGCTCGCGCTTGACCGCATTTTTGTCAGCACGCCGGGCGTCGATTATCCACGGCAGCGGGATCCGTGTAAAAAGCCAGTATTTGTAAATGACGGCCCAAGGCGCAAATAACGTGATCGTGTGTTCCGCTTGACCAACCCCGTCCAATTAAATGATAATTAACCAAAATTCTTAATTGGCTCGCTTTATTGATTTGCGCGTACATTTGTTTAATATCAAAACGGGAGCCGCCTTTTTGCCGGCTTGCGCCAAAGCGACACTAATGACGTATCCCCGCGCCTCCGTCCCGGCCTATTCGGAAATGTTCCTCGATACCGAGCGCTCTTCCGTCCGTATCTTATCGCGCAAAACATGATCTCGTTTAGGTTATTGCCACTTCTCTGTTTTTATTTAGAAAATTCGTTCGTATTTACATAAAGGAATATAGAGACAATCACATCAGTCTGCTCTCCGTAAACATTTGTCTTCGGTTACTCTTCGAGAGGTAAGATTGTCTTCGATTTAGGATACATTTTCTGAAGGGTTTATTTGGATAACTTCGCTGGCTGGCCGTGCATGGTAGTTAATTTGTTACTGACATCTTCCAACGCTCCCCTGTAACATATTTATAACCATTACTATGAGTCATAAACGTGAAGTCTCGCATTATAGTTTATTAATCAAATGTCTCACCTTGAACGAAAGACAAAGCCCAGCCAGAACCTTTTACTACGCTAATTGATTTAACACGACCTTTAAAAGCTAAATAGCTCCGTCATGTTATTACGTACGTAACCTAAACTTAGATAACCTAATTATAAATATGTATATAGTCTACAGTATCCTAAGCATCTATTTAACTACATATTCTTGTACTGGATCAAATTACTATGCTCTTTTGCTCGTATATACGATTATTAGATAGGTAGCATAAAATACATACAACTGAATCACATAGGTACGAGAAATATGAACTAAACTATTTTGCGTCAGATTTCTTCATAAACTAACAGCAGCCGTTAAGGATCATTTGCTCAAAATAATTGAACATAGGTACTTGACTTATTTCAAAAAAAATTTCGAAACTCCCTGAGAATATGTGCATTTTTTTGGCCCCACAAACCAGTTAGCGTCAGAACTCGGTGCAATTATAGACGTAATTGATTATTTGTGCCAAAGGAATGACATGAACCTCTCTTACAAGGTTGGGTAGGCCTACTGAGTTTTTTCTACGGATCCATTGTGGTGCAATCCAACGGACCCGTAGAGGGACCGTGGCAATTTGATCTCATGTTCGATAACTAATTGGTAACGGCGATGCGTAATAGGATGGGACAAAAAATATGGTAAGTAACGCCATGCTTAGATGAAGGTCTTGGTCGAATTTAATAAACATTGGAGAATGAACAGTGGAGCTAACAGAAATTTTAGTCAAGACTACTATTAAGACGATGACACGAGTATAATCTCTTTACGCATAATAGTATTTGTGCCGAAACTGTTTTACCATAATTATATTAAGTAATACGCAGAATTCTTTTACGCATAATCAATGTAAGCCGAATGGTCTTTTCGCATAATTTGCGAATTCCGAATATTGTTTGGGCAGAAAATTACTTTCGTATAAATTAGGTAAGTTTAGTTTTTTTATTACAAGCTTACTGACCTAATCAAATATACTTCTCAGGAAACTAGTAACTAGTGGGTGCTAGTATCTTTATAATGCGGGGATATGGCTGTGCCAAATTCGACGAAGCCCCGCTGGGCGGGGCTTCTACTTTTAATCTGAGATACATAAAGTAACTAACAAACCTATCCTGGTTAAAAGGGAGTTAGAGTGCTCGTGTTTTATTGAGCTTCCATCCCACCTTTTACTCCCGTGCTTCTTATACTGGTGGCTGTTCGTTTCGTTACTGATATAATTGTAACCTAACCAAATAACCTATTTTTTTAGTCATAATTATATTGTTTTACCATTTACAGTTTTTATAGTTACCATTACTTACACCTTACACTAATCAAGAAATACTACTTAATTTATTTACGGACATAAAGTTGGACAGGATTTTGAGCTATCAAAATTCTGCTGAATTGCATATAAGCTAAACAACATTATACATAATAAAATTCGGCCATGTATATTATATTCGGGTAAACAGTCATTCGGCTTATAAAGAATTATGCCTAACTGAATTTTGGCAAGTTTGACTCGGCGTAAATAAATTATGCGAAACCTATTGGCAACCCGTGGGCAACATATATTTGGTATGTAGATAATTTGAGACCCTGAGAAGGATATGAAATAATTTTTATTCTGAAAAATTGTATACTTTCCGTGAGCGCGCGATAAACGAATTTTTCGCAGAGAGAGTCACAGTCAACAACTAGTTGGTCATATCATAAAACGTCTGGTTTGGTACTGGTAGCCGCGCCCGTTTATCACTGCTCTGGACATCGCACTCACTGTGTTGCAAAAGCACAGAATATTCTGAAAGCATTGTGAGTTACAGCCAGTTTTTCCAAGATTTATTCGGAACCTTTTAATCATATCGACAAGAGTTACGGTGTCGCCGGCAACATTATTGATATTCAGAAACATTCCCGCTGAGTATTAACTTGAGTCACAGCGACCGGCTGCGGTGAGGTGCGGTATATCACCCCACGGTTTGACACCCGACGTCCTAACTGATAAATTTCGCAAGTTATCTTCGCGAGAGAGTTTCGCGTCTTCGAAACGCTGACCATTACTTTAAATCTTTGTGAGCAATAAAGAAGTCGCCACAATGGGCTCTTAAATCCGTGAGGTCGGTTGCGCTCCCATAGATTCCGCTTAGTCAGTCGCCCTAATTACACCTTGCTGCGGCCCCGCTGATTGTATCCGATACCCGGCGTACCATTTGTCAAAACACCATTCCGGATGCAGTTATTTCAAATGTTTCAATCATTATCTTTTACAACACAGGAAAAACTAGTTATCACCGACCCATTTCTCAAGCTTCTAGGGAAACATGCGCACACCTGGTCAAACTCCTGGTTTTTATTGTTAGAGGAGACATTTCTCCAGGAAAGGATGTAGATAATGATGATTCGATACAGTGTTCAATTAAACGTGAATTAAACAACGAAAGTTTTGATCGACTGTCACTCGTCGGAACCTGACAGTCGGATTCTAAAAATGTTATTATGTTTACGAATCAGTTGCATGAAGGTATCTCTATAAATGTGACATTATAGTCATATTTAAAATTCCCTCTTGCATTTTGATGCGCACCTCGCGAGCTTTAAAGCTCTCTCAACTCTAAAGTACCTACCTATGTAGTAGAAACGACAGCAATTTCATAAGTGCAACTGCGCCCTGCTTTACTCTTGGTTTTAGACTATAATTTATTGTAATTAATTTTAAAAAAATTCAAACTACCACACTATTCCACAGGTCATTAAATTACGGATTAAATTAAATTAAATTAAATTATAAACTAAATAAGCTTTTGCGTATGTTAGGTTACCTTAGGATGAAGTCACATCTTCATCAAATATTGTATGAATTTGCGTCCTCATCAATTCACCGTTTCGCGTGCGGGCACACTTTATACAATATTGCGTTTATGTATTACAAAATGCTGATAGATGTGACTTCACCCTTAACGGGCGATAGACCCTTGCGCAGTCCGTCCAGGTCACTACCACCACCTTCGGGGCACTGTGGGTGTTCACTTTCCGTCAGTGGATTCGTTCGTTTTCTTTCCTTGGCCTATATAAAAATATAACTGAAACTAGAACATGTAACTAAAATTTAAATGACTGCCATTTTGTTTTAACTTTTTTTTGGTTCAGATCTCTCATAACTGCGTACGAATTTAACCTTAGGTTTTTACCTATATAGTATTATGCCTCCCTTCTTATGACTACTCATTTTAATTTGGCTAGCTGCAGACCGATGACCTTTATCGATCTTCCGAAAAACTAATTTCTGTATTCATCAAACTGTAACGAGCGGATAATCGTCAAATTACGAAGGTCCAGTTCCATCGGTCAACCGCCGGGGAAGACGGAAAACATAACGGTCGTTTATTATCAAATCGAAATGCTCAATGAATGGCAAATTTGAATTTGTCTCGTCTAATTGGTGTGCTCTCCTGGGTTGTTCAAGAGGGACTGCAGGCAAATTGCACTACTCTCGCACTACGAATGGGGCTCGACTCTACTCGCAACGAGCCGTTCGTGCCAAATTGCCCAGAAACAACAGCTGCAAGGCTACAGTAGACTCACTACTCGTAAAACAATTGAACAACTTGTACCCACGAAAACCACGTGCACTAAAAGCAGTTTAGAGTTGACAAACATTCTAAATTGAGTCACGACTCAATGACTTGCTTCTAAATATGCTTCGCCAACGATCAATCTGAGAGGCTATTATACCTACTCGGATTGTTTCCGTTGCGATACGGCCTTTAATATTAAACTGAACAACATAATGCCTTGCCTACTTACCAAATTATGCCCCACGGGACAGGCAAAATAGAGGAAGTCATATTTTTCTATTTAATAGTCGTTTGCGAGTATTTTCGGGTGTTTCGTAAGCTAGTTCATACCATCTAGTATGTATATTAGTCGTACCGAATTTAAAAGAGTATGCTACTTAATCTTATTGATACCCCGAAGTACTATCGAATTAATAAAAAATAATTTGACACCCACCAACAAGATGAACGGATGACCTGGTTAAAGTCGCGGGTTTATGACGTTTTAGATATTTTTTTAGATATCTTCCTACATCCACTACTACACTGTAATAAAATCTCTACCGCGTCAACAAAAACGAGCCCACGAAAATAAAAAAAAAATAAACGCCCCAATCAGCTAACCAATACTATAGCTTTTTAAGGTTTCGTAGTCAAAACGACAAAACGGAACCCTTATAGTTTCGTTCTATCCGTCTGTCCGATCGTATGCATTAGATAGACATTTAACTCAAAAACTACAAGAAGTATTAAGGTATATTAATGAAATTTGGTGTATATGTTTTATAATAGCCGCTACCTAATTTGGGTATTTGAATAATAAAAATAAAAACTTTTAGAAAGGGGCACTACATACAATAAAAGAAATTAAAAAAACACTAATAATAACAATTTAATAATTCCGTTTCTTTTTTGTTATTTTGGCTACGGAACTCCAAGAAAGCTTTTTCACGTTCATTTGAGTTGTCACGATTATTTTTATTTAGCTTTTCTTGTATTCTTCTATTTAGGGAAGCTGTCACTTGAATGAAGCAAACATAAGTGAATACATATTTTTAAAAGAGTCAATATTTCTCGAACATTTCCGTGTATCATGAAAAATAAAATACCCACGTGAATTTCCAAGGAATCTTTGACGTCACAGGAAAAACAAATGAAAAACGGCAACTCGGGTTCTCTGGGATGGAGGTGTGAGGCAAATTGTCGCAGCTGCAACTCCCAGATATTCAATCGACATTGTGCATCGCCTTCGGTTCCGGCCACGGCTACTTCACTGTCTCAAGGTGATTTAGACAGAACTGCGTTAATTATTAGCAAGGTCAACTAAAATAAGTATACCTAACTATAGTTGCGTTTGTATCTTTGTCTCGTGAAACAAGCTCATTATTTGATCAACGAGTGTAATTTGTTATGTACAAGGTGCTTTAAAATTTATTCGGTATATTTTTGCTGGTTAGTTTCATTTCACTGAATACTTAGAATTTTTCATTATTGTTGTTGTTTCCATTAATTGATCGGTGTTCCAAGTGAACCATGTCAAAGAATTTTTTACAGATGGATTAAGTCAAAGTGACCTAATCATCTGTTGAAATATTCCGGATTAACTATAATTAAAACACTTTGATTATAATTTTTATTACTACGAAAGAGGTGTAATGTATTCCTTACGTCTGTCCATTGTAAAGGTTGCCTGGAAGAGATCGCTCCGGAGCGATAAGGCTACCTATTACTTACCTCAGAAAATCTCTATGTTGACGATCGGATGGCCAAGTGATTAGAGAACCTGACTACGAAGCTTCAGGTTCTGGGTTCGCGATTCCCGGTGGGTCCAGATATTTGTATGAATAATACGAATGTTTGTTCTCGGGTCCTGGATGCTCAATATGTATTTAAGTATGTATTTATCTATATAATTATGTTTATCCGTTGCCTAGTATCCATAGTACAAGCTTTCCTTAGTTTGGAACTAGGTCGATTGGTGTGAAGTGTCCCATGATATTTATTTATTTATATACCTATTTTTTCTGTACTGCTTACTATGTGTTGGTGTGCAATATATAGAGTTATTGTATTGTGTCAGATTATCACCAAAAGCGTGCAAATTTTACGACACAAAGCTTTTCTCAAATTCCTAACGAAAATTAGCATAAGTAATATTGCATTCAAACTTCAGATGAGCTATTTTAGTAGGTACCATCGGCCAAATAAGTGGTCTATAAATTTTTAAATAAGTTCATATATCAAATGTCGCTGAAGTCGAACTTTCAAGTTGACAGACACGTATATTGGCATTATTGTTTGATGACACGCAAACGACTATCAACTTTAGGGTCGTAGACCACTTTGGCTGATGGTACAAATACTCAGTTTGTACGTATGCTCTACTTAAAACATCTACCTAAGCAGTCAAAAAGTATGCGGGTCACATCCTCAACACCAATTCTAATTACCTACTCATTTTATCGCATTCAGCCCAATTGACCTTAGGGTTCTTGGCATTTTCGGAGAAAAATATTACTACAATGAGGTAATTATAACACGCTTACGAGTAATTCCGGAAATTGATAAGACAGGAATGCGACATTTGCAACAGCAACTAATTTATTTTCGTCAAATTTAGGTAGGTTCAAGTTATTATTTGTAGCGTTGAAGAATTTGTCACCATGTCGCCTATAGATTCTTGCCTTGACCTTCTAGCCTTTAGATTCATAGCCGCACTTAAAATTTCCATAATCCGGGAAACCTAAAATACCAAAATTCATGCACATAACATTTGCGCCTATCCTACCCTCACCGCAGAGAAAATGGAGTCCATTGACTCGCTGAACAAAGAATACATAAATCAGGATGTTTCAGGGCCGTGATGCTCGACTGAAAACCTACCGCCTCACCTCTCAAATAAAAAATAATAATGTTATGAGATTTGTTCGTCGCCCCGCATCGTATGGAGGTATTGAGGGACCCTCATAAATAACGAAAATGCCCGCACCTGCCTTGCAGAAAAACGTTTCTGTGGATATGGAAGGAATATTACACCGGCATATTTTCTTAGGACGACGCCCCGAGTACGTGAGAGTGGAAATTTGCTAATTTTAAACATCAGCTTTGTTACTTGGGTCGTTCGTTCCCTTTATTTCTGGTAACCGTATTATTATTATCTATTATTAGCGTCACAGAAAAACTCAGAACACATTAGGCTGTAATTATTACAATAGAAATGTACTAAGAGCCTTTTAGAACAATCATGGTACACTCAATCAATGTCACATTATGTTGATGAAATAAGCCACAACGAGTGGAATGTTTCGAGCAATAAAATTTGGCAAACTGTTTCATTTGGCTACTTTTAATTTCGCAACTGTTTAATATTTCTGGAACTGTCAATACTTCAGGATTTTGATCAAACTAACCTAGCCTAAGCTGCTCGGTAGGCTCAGGAGGCTGCTTGGAGCTGTCAGTAGGCCTCCAACAAGATGGAGCGACGACCTGGTCAAAAGACCGATCTGAGTAGAATGCCATGGGGGAGGCCTATGTCCAGCAGTGGACGTCTTTCGGCTGATATGATGATAACTTAATCTAACCTAAAGGGATCTACACGAAGGCCCTGAAATAAATCCTGAAATATTTTCAATTTTAGAGTTTGCGAAATTAAAAGTTGCGAAATGAAACAGTTTGCCAAAAGTTACTTGCGAAATGAACGGATACCACAGACCTAAGTCGATAGGTACACAATCAAGTACCTAATAAACAAATTAATTTCAATCACAGATTAAATTAAATCAAATTGAATTAAATTACAAATTACATCGAAGTAGGTACATAAAACAGATTAAAATTGAATTAAATTATACGTTGTATTGTATGGCAGCTAGGTAATTGATAGTGATAGAAACACTAATAGGGCTATCGATTTCCTACACTATTTTAACTTCTCCGACTGTTAATATATGTATCAGCTTAGGTTCCGTTTCCACCAGAGATGTGCGTGGATGTGTTACGAGGAATTTGTTTTTATGGACCAATAGAAAGGCTTCATTTACCTCACCTCAGCTGTTTCCGTCAGAAGAGATGTGCTGTGTGAGGATGTGCAAATGAAGCGTTTTTGGTTAATGAAAAACACATTCCTCGCAAGACATCTTCGCACATTATTGGTGGAAACGCTGCTTTAATAACAAAAAAATCGTGTTCGTGTAAACGTAAATCGAGTGTCTCCATCACCACATCATCCTTTTGTCACCGAAATAGTGTGTTCATTGTTAAATTAACAAATCACCTACACTGAAAATAAATTAATTAAATTTATTCGATTAGAATAAATTGTCATCTCGTTTTCTCTCACCGGTAATTGCAATATTTCAGCAATTATCCAGAAGGCGTTAGTTAATTTAGGTATCCCGTTAATTAACTGGGATCGCTTTTAAGCGTGGGATGGTACCGTGGCAGCTGAATAAGGCGACAGATCGTGATAGTACCTACCTACTTTCGATTCATGACCAATTTTGTAGAATATCTACCTCCAGTTTGATCCCTTAAACGGATCCGGCCTGAGATGGCCAAACATAGGTATTGTATTAGATATGCTATTAATAATTTTTGTTGTAGTGTATTTAGGTCAATGCTGAAAACAAGAAATAAAAATGTAAAGGTGAAGTGGAGATGAAGGTCTACCACATTAAATTATATTGTACCGGATAACTCACATCTTAAATCGAGTTTAGGTCGACAAGTTTCGGGCTAATACATAGCCCTAATTCTTAGGAGCAACGCGACGCGCGGAGCAGTGCGCGTGTTGCAACCAGCCGCCCAAACGCGTTGCTCCTAAGGGGCTACGGATTAGCCCGAAGCATGTCGAGCTAAACTCGATTTAAGACGTGAGTTATCTGGAACAATAATTGAATATGAGTGAGCCTCACGGAGTTTCATATTTGGAAAAGGCCTACCAGTCGAGCAGAAGGACGATAAGTAATATTATAATACTTCTTCTTCTCAGTCGCTTGCTCTTGGCAGAGCAGTCGTGGTCACGCGAGACGCTCGGTAGCGCTTCACTACCGTGCGCCATTTATCCCTTGCTGAGGCCTGTCTTGCGCATTCGTTGAGGGATTTGTCTGTCAACGACTTGATTTGGTCCGTCCATCGCAATGGTGAACGACCACGTGATCTGCTGCCATTCACCCGGCCCTGCACCACCAGTCGCTCCACCGAGTCCCCCCCACGTCGCGTCACGTGTCCAAAAAACTGGAGTATTCGGGAGTGCACTGTCGTTGACAGCCTCTCGCCGATGCCAAGTTCTTTTAGGATGGAAACATTGGTGCGGTGCTGTGTCCAGGAGACGCGAAGCAGTCTCCTCCAACACCACATTTCTAAGGCGTCAATACGCTGTCGCTCCCTTTCCTTCACCGTCCATGTCTCGGCCCCGTACAAGAAAATGGGGAACACTAGTGCTCTTACTAGACGGATTTTGGTGGTCTTGGTTATGTTCCGGTCCCTCCATATCTTAGAAAGCCTGTCCATGGCAATATTATAATATCATGGAACAAATTACCTAGCCCCAAACTAAGCAAAATTTAACCAAAATTACTGGTGACCCACTAGCTCGTTTTCCCCCTATAACATAAAAAAAAACTTCTGTTATTATTATCTTTTCTATAGACATGAAGTTAATTAGATACTTGAATCCATAAAAAATATTTTCATCGAATCGGCAAAACGTTGGCAAGGCGCCGAAGCCCATAAAAAATGTAATAATCACTGAACTTTGAGTTTTAAGACGCGTATAAAACTTTGTGTACCTAACCTACTAATATTAGTACTACTATTACCACTAGTACTAAGTACTACTAGTACTACTAGTACTACTACTATTATTACTACTACTATTACTACTACTACTACTACTACTACTACTACTACTACTACTACTACTACTACTACTACTTCTACTAACCTAACCTAACACGCGAATATTTTCTATGTTTGATTAATTGTGGTATACCACGATTAATCAAACATGGACAAAGGTTCAATTATTGTAGTCATAGTTATATTTGACTTAAAAGTATCACGGACAATAAGCGGACAATACATGAGTGAGGCTGTTGTGAAGTCACAATTTACAGAGAAAACAAATAATTTTCCTATACCGACTCTACATACCTACCTACCTACTTCACAAAATTAAGAACGAGATTCGATGTTAAGGGGATGCTGGTATACCTAACCTACTGACGAATTAGCACATGCACTGCAGTCTGTCATGAGTATGTACAGTCAAGTGTAAAAATATGTACTTATTCAAAGTTTCAAAAATATGTACCACAGACTCTTATTCCGAGGCCATATCTTTGAGAGGTTCGAATAGATACGTATTTTTGCATTTGACTGTACATTTTAAGATTTATTGTTGTTTTTTTTAATGATTATATAAATACTTTATTTCTTCGTAAAGGTAGAGACTAACCTCTTTATTCATAAACGTTTATAAAACTTCTGTTTGTTAATTTACGAGGGTCACACTGAAAGTTTCGGGAATAGATAAAAGTATGCAGTTAAATTGGATAAAAGTATTTTTATTGTTTCTCAAAGTATTCGTCCTTATATTTTATGCACTTTTCCATGCGTTTAAACCAGTCTTTAAAGCACTTATTGAACGCTTAAGTAGGGGTCGATAAAATGGCCTTTTAAAGGCGTCCACTGCTTCTTCCAGCGTCTGAAACCGCTGACCAGGCAACTTATCCTTGATTTTGGGGAATATGAAAAAGTCATTGGGGCTTAAGTCGGGGCTGTATGGAGGATGGTCCAGGAGTTTGACGTTTTTACCGTTCAGATACTCATTTGTTTTCCGAGCGGTGTGGGAGCTGGAACTTTCGTGGTGAAGGACGATGCGGCGATTAGGGTTATTTTTTCGGACTTAATCAAAGATACTCGGCAAACAAATAGTTGTGTACCAATTGGCATTAACCGTTCTACGATCTTCGAAAGGTATAGTACCTACATGACCCGATTTGGAGACAAACGTGGCTACCATCTTCTTGGCCGTGCTGAGAGAGCGAATAACTTTTGTCGGCTTGAGCTCATCTTCGTAGACCCATATTCGAGACTGGTTTTTAGATTCAGGCTCATATGCATATATCTACGACTCGTCACCCGATATGACACTAAAAACTGCATTTGAGCCTCCTCCGTTGAATTTATTCAAAGTTTTGCGGCACCAATTGACATGAGTCGCTTTTTGCTCGTCAGATAATAAATGAGGGATCCAGCGAGAAAACAACTTTTGCACGCCCAATTCTTCCCGTAAAATAATTTGTATCTGACTCATTCTAATACCCAAGCACTCTTGAATTTCCCAGTATGTCACATGCCGGTCATCTTTTATCATTTGACGCACAGCATCAATGTTTTCTTGAGTAACGGCCGATTTTAGTCGACCCTCACGCACATCGTCCGTGAGTGATACACGGTTGCGTTTAAAATCTGAATACCACCTGTATATTGTAGTCTTTGAAGATGCTTCATTACCAAAAGCAGCAATCATCCGGTCTCCATTTTTTTTTTGTGTTAATCCACTTTTAAAATCGTAATAAATCATAGCTCTTAAGTTTTCACGGGACAATTCCATTTTCATCAGCGACTCGACGACTTCAAAAAACAATTGAAACCGAACCATTACTTTTTTTTTCTATTTGGCTAGTGGGTTAAGATACTGAAACTTTAGAGATTATAAAATGGTATAATATGTGCCAAAATTAAGTTTCTAAGTTTTGGATTCCCGAAACTTTCAGTGCAGCCCTTAATATTTATGTTTGTTATTATCTGTCACTTTCCTACACAAAACACACATTTTGCTACACGGTGTATAAACTATACGAGTAAAGTGATAATCCTACTAGCCTCAACTTTTTTTACTTTTTTCTGAGTCAAGATTACTATTTGTAGTCTTTTTGTATTTTTATTTCAACTCCAAATTTTTTGTTTCTTTTACGGTCATCCCGTGAAAGTCTATATATTTCACACGAAAACACAAGCCGAAACATGGATGCACAGAAAAACCAGAAAAATAGACCAGCGCTGGGAATCGAACCCAGTCCTCAGCATTCCGTGCTGCGTGCTATTCCCCTACACCACCGCTGGACAGGAGACTAGACACGATTTTTTCCTATGCACCAATATTTCAACCTGCATTATTTTCATAGTCACTTCCCCTTACCTGATATAAATTCGATACTGAATGATAGTCACAACAAATTCTAAATCTCAAATTTGACTTCTACTCAACCTTGTGGTGTCACCTTACTTAGGTCGTATCATTTTACACAATCCGTCTGAAGTATTGTGGGCCAGCTCTTGTGACGCGACGGCTACAATTACTGACCCTTTCCAGCAATGTCGAAATGGTAGCCTGTAAGGTCAACGTCAGGTCAACCTTTTGAGAGTACTCAGAATAATGTGCATCTGCTCCCAAGTTTCAAGGATCATTCTAGAATCTCTAAGCTTTTGATGTTGATTTGTAGAAGATTTTGCTCGTTGTAGAGTAGCAATTAAATGCTCAGCTGAAGTAAAGGGGTGTGAAATGATTAAGTATATGTCGGCGGCCGATCGTAAAATCCGCCAGATCATGAAATTCCTAGGCACATCATGAAATGGCGCCATTTCATGATATGACTAAAAGTTGGCCAGGCATATCACGATGTGCCTGAGAAACAATACGGCAGATCGATTAGAGCAACGCATTCGTCGATATTTTCTAGCTTTATACCGGGCATATCGTGATATGCTGAAAAAAAGAAAAAATTAGGTACGACGAGCGAAGCGAGGAGTGGTTATTATGAATTGTGACCACTACGCACGAGCCGAGCGAGCGAAGCGAGCGTGTCGCGGCAGCGGCCGGCGAAGTGCCAGAAACGATATGGCGGCGTTTCATGATATGCCTAGGAATTTCATGATCTGCCTAAACTAGCCAAATCATGAAATGGCGGCGTTTCATGATATGCCTAGGTATTTCATGATCTGCCTAAACGTCACTAGGCATATCGTCAAACGGTGCGTGTTGAACGATATGGCGGATGTCCCTTAGAATTTCTGAGAATTTCGTGATCTGGCGGATTTTACGATCGGCCGCCGACATATATAAAATGAAAATTATATCGATTGACGCATTATATCAATTGTTGTTATATCCTTCGTTACGCACTGGAAATAAAGTTCTTGACCGTACGTGGTCACGAACACTTTGGCCCCAACGGTCATGAAAAGGGTACTGATGAACTGATGATAATGTAATTAGCAGGAGTCTGATCACGACACGCGACTGGTGATTGCAGCGTTCTTTGTAGGAGGCGGCTGACGATGATAATGATATGAGTACAATTCCTAGTTAGTTTTAGAGCAATAAAGGTCATCATCATCATCATGATAAATACTTAACTGTTGATGCCCAGGGTGCACGCCCAGACGCTACTCTTCCTGTACCACTGACCGTAACCAGTGGCGGCCTTAGGGGCCTCGCTCTTGCAGGGGCCTCGCGCAACAACCCAAGCAAATTTGAAAAAATATGTATTTTTAACTATATTTTCGCATCACATACTTTTCACGAAGGACAAAGGGCCTTGCAAAAACCTGCCGCCTGGAGCCTCGCAATGGGTAAGGCCGCCGCCTACCGTAACGTTGGACTTGGAATCCATAAAGAGGTCATCTAACTCGCACCCCAGGCTAATCCTAATTAATATTAATCTTTACTTAGGATACACCAGCTGTTTATTTATAACAAAAAGTTTGTATGTGTTTAACCTTTCCTTTTTTCCTTGATCGTGAATCTAGAGAATCAAATGCAGATATAACGTGCTCTTTAGCCTTGTTTGACATAGGGAAGGACTATTAGGTACACGAATAAATAACGACCGCAGACAGGTCTCTTTATTGATTATGAATAAAAGTTGTGTTAGTGCTATAAATTAGGCGTTTGACGTGTGGCGTAGAGCGTGGGCGCGTCGAGGAAGTTCATCAGATAATAGATACTGACTGGTTCCATTTGAGGCCAAATAAATACGCACGAGAATGTTACATACGAAGCTGCGTCTACGGAGTTTGTTTGTATGTGAAAGTGGGAGTAGTTGAGACTGAGAGACATTCGCTTAAGTTATTATAAAACTACATTACTCTGGAATCAAGTTTTTTAATAGGCATAACTAGATACTTACGGATTGAATATAAGAATTTGTTATGCTTAAAGAGGAGTAACTTCGTAAATTATTGATTGCCTATAAACAAAGTGTGGCTTCTTCTTCTTCTCTACCTGTGTACTTTACATATATCTAGTAAAGCTTTTGCCCGCGGCTCCGCCCGCGTGGTATTCGGTTATCGCGCGCTGTTCCCTCGGGAACTGTGCATTTTTCCGTGATAAAAAGTAGCCTATGTCACTCTCGGGACCATAAACCATCACTATGCCAAAAATCACGACGATCCGTCGCTCCGTTACGGCGTGATAAATACTTAAATTTTTATAAGTACCTGCCAGCTTTTTTACCGACTTCAAAAAAGGAGGAAGTTCTATATTTCACTATTTGTATTTTTTTTATTAGGCTGATTATTACTTACACTTTCATCCAATTTTCATTATACATATCAAACACGTCAATCACCGGTAACAAACAAACACTGCTAATTTTATGCAAAAGGTGGCAAAAAAACACTGATTAGCAAAACGAAAGGATATAATTACAGTTTACGTATGAATTCTAAGAAAGGTATGCGTGTTGTTCCAAATTAGGTAATTCTTGGTATTTACTAATATTACAAATAAGAAAGTTTTTGAATATGTTTATTACTCAGTCATGCATGCAAATTTGGTATGGAGATATATAGTTTAGGTCCCGGGGAAGGAGACAGGATAGTTTCAATCCTGGAAAATTGCATTAATCCCATGGGACAACCATAAACGATTTTTTGCGGACAAAGTGGCGGGCAACATCTTGTTAAATATTACAAGATGGTTTTGAGTGCCAATATTTTCTGAATTCTTGGCAGGACTAAGACTTAATGGATTCAAATCACATGTTTCGTCGATTATCATACAATCAACATCATGCGAACAGTTATTTCGTCTACGTTGATAGACTTCAGAATAATACATTTACGACTAGAAATTCCCTTGTCATAATGATGATGTAACATTATATTATTTTAAAACTCGTTAAAAATACTTACTGTTTCAAATAGAGCTTGTTATCTCAGGAATATTTTTTCCGAGGATTGTGTATTACTTAAGTTTGACCCAGAAGGAATATTCTCTCGGCAAAGAAAGAAACAGTTCTTTTCAGTGAAATATAACGTCATCATATTACAGACATATAATAAAGGTGTTAATTAAATAACTAAAACCTCAGATACCCCAAACACATTTTCTCATTTTAAGTTAGTTGATTATATTTATTTTTGAATACCTTCATTATTTTAAAAGATATTAATATGTTTTGCTAAGTCAGTAATTCTGCTTAATTTCTAACTCTACGCTTATAATTTATATTTGTTAATTGCGCTTTGACGTTTTTAGAGGAAAATCACACATTAAAACGGCCAGTATTCAATTATTGAAATATTTAATTGGTGCCTGTTGCAGTCATAACTTTTAGACTGGGCACAATAAAAATGGGATTTAAGAACACAAACATAACCTAATTTATAACATAGTAAAGTCGATTCTACTCTCGATTCTGAGCAAACTACTTTGTGGTTTTCAGTTAGGTTTATAATTTATAATTACAGAATGAAATGAAAACTGACTATACAAGAAAATAATTCTGCTAACTATTTAATACTGTTTTCTATCCGGAAATTTTACAGTTTACAAGTACTTAGTTTTCCTTCTATCTATTAACGCTTCAATGCCCCAGTAACTTTATAACAACTTGAGCTTAAAACCTTGAATGTTTCATTAATCCCGTTCCCCTTTACCTTAAGGGTGATTCAAAGTTAAGCTAATAAAAAAATAATTGTGCAAGTTGATTTTTGGCCGTCGCCCTACACGATGTAACTCGATTGCTGAGTTCAGCGTGAAAGGCTACCCCATACTGCTGCCTATTAAATTTACTGCTTGTAAAACGAGGAGCTAATTTGGAGTTACATTTTATTGTGTTTGCTTAACTATTTTACTGGCGTGACTGCGTGAGATGGAGTGTCGTTATGGCAACAAAGGGAAATGTTTGTTGCTTTTGAAGAGGGATTGATAAGGTGCCGACGAATTTATTGGTACTCATTGAGGGCTCATTCGTGCTGTCGGTGTTTAGTGCAACTTCATGCACTCTATAACATCAGTTTTTTATTTTTTATTTTATACAGTTTTTTATTTTAGACATATGTGCTAGGGATGGAAGTGAGAGCGTCTACTAAAGTCATGATAACGGGTAGACGGAGAATTGTTGGTGGATGTTAATGTTGTCACCCTATCGCAAAATCCCGTTTCAGCAGCATTTCGTCATCAATTCATTAATGTACTGAAAATATAAATTGAACTCGAAGATTGTATAAACATTCGATCGAACAATAGCGTAGATTTCCTACTTAATGCGGTCCTGGCAACCTGGTCGCAATTGTTCCTACGCCCATTGTCGTGTGTCTAAATCCTTCCTGAATCTAAAGTGACAAGTAATATTGTGTAGACCGAACTCTTATTGATTGCGTGCACTCTTAGTACCCTCATCTCACTGCCATGAAGATGACGGCGATGCTAATAAACATCGAGAGCTCATTAGAGGTAATCACGGTCTTCATCTCGTGGCAAATATGTCTAATATTTATTTTTACAATGCTCTGTAAATAAATACTGAAACGAGAAAAGCAACAAAATTGAAATATCGACTGCAGAAAATGACTACAGCGAGTCAACGCTTGCGATAAGGAAGAATGTATTTTATAGATACAGCACATGTATGTGAAGGCAGAGTTCCTAAGTAATAAACAATTGAGTTAGGTGAGCGTTTGTAAGCGGAACACGTATGGGCCACGTGCGAGTCTCGGCGGTTATCTCGTGTCGTGTAGCCGTGTCGTGGTTCCGAGAATGCACTGGTGTACGACAGTTACGCTGGCACGAGCCAAAATACAGAGTAACTCGTTGTAATAACATTGTAGGTGCTGCGTTAACAGACACAGTATACACTCATCAGGAGTGCCTAGGGATATTTTTTACCCCTACCTATCTCTTTACAGTTAGGACATTTCAATATAGCATGTTACAGAGTCAAAACATTTTGTCTAGCGGTAATGAGTAGCCCAAAACTTTTTTGATGCGTGTAGTACCTAACTTAGACGAGTTTTTTGTACCTACATTTGATCTGTAAGCCACAAGGTGCCAACAGCACCGTATTACTAAGCTCTGTTGTCTGTTCGTCCGTCTGTCATTGGGTTGTGTGACCATATCACCATAATGTGGACAGTTAAAATATTCACGAGTGTATTATTACTTATGTATTACCGGTTTAAAAGTAAATTTAAAAAGTTTCCTCCGCGTTTCGCCCAGAGCAGCTACCTATTACTAATTATTAATTAAGATTGAAAACCGCAGAGATTTTGAACGTTATAAAATAAAGTTAATAATTTAACGGCTACCGTAACAAACCACGTATTTTTTGGTGTTTTTCTCGTGAATACTTTACTGCTGCACCTTTTTCCGTTGCCAAAATGGTAAAAACGGAACCCTTATAGTTTCGCCATGTGTCTGTCTGTCCGTCCATCCGACCGTCTGTCGATCCGCGGCTTTGCTCAGAGACAATCAACGCCAGAAAGCTGTAATTTTGCACGAATATATGTAGCAACTACGCAGACAAAATGGTAGGAAAAAAAATATACGATGCCTACTTCCCATAGACGTAAAGTGGGGGTGATTTTTTTTTCTCGACTTACCTTCTAGTGTGTTGTATTGTTAGATAGGTCTTTTAAAACGATTCGGTTTTACCAGGACGATTTTTCGATTCAGTGATCTGTTTGCAAAATATTCAACTTTAAAGTGCAAATTTTCATTCCAAATCTCATTAAAACCGAGCGTCAATGACGATTGTCACGTTTTTATTTACATGCACCTTTCTTTAGTTAACGATATACCTAGTCAACAACGATTTCTTGAAACGTATAGCAACTATATATCTAACTGTTAAGCCGAGTTTAGACTTGCAAGAAAAATCGTGCAAGTTGCATTACATTGCGGCGCTCGATTGACCACTACAAACACGTTGGCTTTACGGCCTCGTAATGTAATGCAAATTGCGTGATTTTTCTTGTAAGTCTAAACTCTGCTTTATAGTTGATAGACGATCCGCGGCACATCGCATTTTACGCCAACTCTAGTGACCCAATTTCTTTTTTGTACAAAATTTATGAAAAAAATATTTACTTTTGTACCTCCTCTATCTCTCTATACATATATCGATATATTATGTATAGAAGGTGAATTAAGAAATTACTGCTGATAATGTATTGTGAATATGTATTGCTATTTTATTTGACAAAATAAAGTTATTATCATAAAGAAAAATAAAAGTAAAAAAGACTTAGTTTTTTTATGCCACTAATATTGGCACTAATAATATGATATTTAGCATGAAAACTCGGTCACACACGCATAGAATTTTTTTTACCTCCGATAACGTAAATTTCTTCGATGCTTAAATATGGAAAGTCGCACAAAATTGGTAGAGAAAGAGGATTTTTTAATACTCACCCAAATGTATCTAAGTTAAAACAGCAGAAATTCTATTATTTTAATATAAGGAAAGAAGAAGGGAAGTGTCCGGCGTGCAAGCGTACAAGCGGGACGAGGATGGGTCGCCAGTAACCCAACCCTATACAGTCAAGCACGTATTTCCATTTTATGACTTTTCATGAAAACTCCGTTTCTGTTTACATAATAAATAGAGCTGTATATTAAATATTTGCGCTTCCTTTCAGGTGGGTTACAGTTTTACGGCGACTCGTATAGTTTTACGCTTATTGTAACTTTCTAAGAAGTAACATTCACGATAATTCTCAAAATCACACATTAGGTAGGTACTTTATGTAAACGCGAGGAGCAATATTAGAGTGAGTAAGTTTAGTTAAATATTTGTTATATATATTTTTTTTTTACTTGTGATTCTGACTGCGTAAAAAATGAATGGAAGTTCAGGCCGTCTTTTATCTAAAGCCGAGTTTACTTAGACTTGCAAGAAAAATCGTGCAAGTTGCATTACATTGCGGCGCTCGATTGACCACCACAAACGCGTTGGCTTTACGACCTCGCAATGTAATGCAACTTGCACGATTTTTCTACCAAGTCTTAACACGGCTTAAGTATCGACTACAGGATAATTATGCTAAAACATACCCAGTTAAACTTGGATTGTAATTTACAAGCATTAAATTTTGCTATTAGTGGGATAAAAAATACTACGTTGACAATATGTAAATTCACCACCTGCTTAAATTTACTCCTTACTTCCCCATCCATTCCATTTTAAAGTTGTCTGGAAGAGATCGCTCTGAAGCGATAAGGCCGCCTTTTGTTTACCTCAGAAAGTCTCTATATATACCTGTTTTCTGTAATTGCTTGTTACATGTTGATGTGCAATAAAGAGTTATTGTATTGTATTGTACGAGTATGTCATCAGAGAAAGTTGCAATATTGTAACAAATGCACAGATGGTAACTAAATTAAATTACTCAATTTAACGAATTTAAAACACTTCACGGTGCATGCCACAATGAGTTGCAGTTCCCGTAATGCTATAATTCAGGGAAGCGGCCGCTGCATCCGCTGCACTATAAGTAGTTCTTATAATTATAAATAAAGAGTAAATGTACAATAATAATGGACAACCAGCGTACCGTGAATAGATTATGGCGTGGCGAGATAGTGCCTTCTGTTTGCAGGTTAAATTAAATTAAAAATAATGTTTGGTGAAGGACGAAGTGAAAAATATGGTATAGCAATTTTTTTTTTCTTAAACCAGTTTAGTTTATAAGATTTATAACTTAGTGTATTTTAATTTGTAGCATAATGTAACCGGAGTTTTTAAGCTTTAATGCATGTACGTAGGATATATTCTTACTTTTTAGTTGTCTAATTGTATTAGATATCATAATTATAAATGTGGCTATACCCTTCCAGGGTGCATAATTATTGTAAGACTTATTAGATTAAGGCCTTATGTATTTTTATGTTTTTTGCCAAATAAATAAATAAATAAATACATTGCATGGTGGGTGATGAGGATAAAAAGGTGCTTGTAAAATAATCAGGTAACAAATTCTCAATATTTTAAGAGATGGTAGTAACTGTACCTTACCTACATCATGACAATTTACTCTAAATGTAAATTTTCATTTCAATTTTCATCCGTTCATCTAAGTACTTACCTATTGTGATTTGAATCGAAAACTAGGTTTTTTGGAACATCAATTTCTGCTTACTGTTAATAATGCCAAACGATCATTGGTTTATTAACGCAACTGTTCTGCTGTGACAATTACAAAACGAATAATTAAGTGAAGGTTAATCTGCGTATCGATTTTCGTCAAGGTAATTGATGAAACGAGTAATCTGCTTCATGAAATTATTAATATTTGCGAACAGATGGCTACGAAACGAAAATCGGTGCAATGAAAGTCGGCAAGGAAACAAACGTCAAAAAATTAAATTAATAAAATTTAAATGCAAGTGTTGTGAAGTGACCAGTGTAAAAGTAAAATAATGAAAGAGGACTAAATCACCGACTATATTTTATCTCATTAACAGATTTTTTTACGTACTTAGGTACGTAAGTAAAAGTACCTACCTATATAGTGTTTGCCTAATTTCCCCCGAAAGTAAAATGGACTTTTGTAATATTATTACTTAAATATTCTCCAAGAGCCGAGTATATTACAAGCCCTATAAATATTGGTTCCTAGTAGTAAAAAAGCTTCGAAAACCTACGGTATCCTGGAATAAGTTCTAAAAAGATATCCTAATTGTCATTTCCACTTTACCGGTTCCTAAAGCAAATAATATCACGCGTTCCATTTGCAGAAGCTTCACAATTCAATTCCGCGCGTCTCATTTTCAGTACGTACGAGTATGTCATCGCAAAATATGGCTCGAATACTCCACACTCCAAAGTAATGGATTCTTAGCATAATATTAATACATATTTTATTTCTTATTGGAAATCTCAACCTCCGAGTCAATGTTGCGTGTTCTTGGGACTAATAAATGAGCCATCAACCTAAGAAAGCATTATTTTATGTGTAATATGAAAAGTTTGCTTTTTTGGGAAATGAAAAACTAACTTTAATGTAATACGAAAAACCAAGTTTTGCGGAGCCCTGGGAGGGAACACGACGACGCGGCGCAAAAAGTAGACAACTTTTTCTACGTTTCAGCAAAAAACGTCTTTTAACGGGCCGGCAAGACATCAGATCGATAAGCTAGACTTTGTTATTGCTTGTTCGGAATTTTTTCGCTATCAGTGATTACTCTAGTGAGATATTATAGTTATAGCCGAAGCTTCGACCGAGGCTTTACATAACTCTCACATTTGACGTAGTTTGGCAAACAGACATCAGGGGCGGAAACCATCGAAGGAGGGTGTATAAAATTATCAATACTGGGAGTATTGATGGTTTTTTAAATACTTAGGTACACCGAAGCAGATGTTACAAAATATCTAGCTTCCACTGTGTTATTACGGTATTTCTCTTCAGATATACGTTACATTTACATAAAGCAGTGTCGTTCACACAGCTTACGAGCTAAAAGTTTTTCAAAGAGCAGTCATAAAGATATTTCTTCCATTTGCAGGCAAGCAAAAGAAAACAAGTTTGAATAGAAGAATTGCAAGGCAAGTACGGTCTGTGTAAGTAAATAGATATTGAAAACATACGCGAGCGGCGTGGCAGCCGCTATGTTGCCACTCATTTTTATTCTGTTTACACGAACCAGCTGCCTCTTTCGTCGTTAAAGCTGAATCGGAAATAGCACGAAACATACATTTTAATACAGGCTTTAACAACTTCATTTACATCAACTAAGCTCCCCAGGAAGAAATTGCATTAAAAATCAGATTCATAATTTATAAACGTTTTATTTACATACGAACCTATTTTAATATCAGCCAATAGGATTACGACTACACAATAATTTACAGTCTTTTGAATTAATACTTAACAACTCCTATACAACTTAACATAAATTAATAAATACAGAGAAGCAAATAGAAATGCAAAATTTGGTATCAATATTGTACAAAAGTTATTAACGAGAATGTCTCTATCTATGTACAATGCTCAACAATATTTTTATAACAAAGAATCTCAGCGGCTGCTTACACTACGCTAGAGTAATAGAGGTACAGATTCGATAAGGAGATCGTTCGGATTAATGAGGTCCTCTAGACGAGGTACGTTTGTACAGTGTGGTGCAGGACCACAGCCTGTGGCTGGCGTACGTGGTCTGCCGAGGAGTAGTCGGAGTCAATGGTGGAGTAGATGTGCTCGGACATGGGCCGCTCGGCCGGCGACCGCTCCGCGGAGTGCGCCGACTTGCCACACAACGTCTGGCACGTGCTGTTCAACACCGACGCGTCCATAGTGTATGTATTCGAATTCCTTCCGTAATTAAGACGCTTCAACTTATGACTGCGCCGTTTAGAGGACGGCATCGCATAACGTAATCTCTCCCAGAAACGTTTCTCTTTCCACGTTATCTCCAAACCCGTTTTAAAATATGACTTCAATTCCGGATCTCGTGGGACGAGGCCCGCGGCGACTATTATTAATTTATGTGGATTCTTTCGGAGCGCTCGCTGGAGCGCCTGTCGGAACTCTATCTGGGACCACTCGGTTAAGATAAAGTTCTTTGTTAGGACTACTATGATACGGCGCGAAGCTTCGGTGGCCTCGACCACTAGATCGGGAAACTGTGCGTACGTGGCCTCGAACTGCGGGACGTCGCGGTAGTGCAGGCACAGGTGGTAAGACGGGTAGCCGTTCTCCAGTTCGCGCGCAAGCGACTCCACCACAAACTCCTCATCTTTGGGACTATAGCACACGTACGCGTCGTACAGTTTATCCGCATCCTCAAACGCGCCCGCGAGCGGCGACAACTTAATACCGCAATTCGAATATAACCACATTCTGCAAGCGTATCTAAATGTGAATACTAATGCTAATATCAATAAAATAAGCATGAACCCGGTCAGAGTGGAGACCAGTAATGGCAAGTTGTTGGAGACGAAGAAAGCGCTTATCGCTGAAGTGTCGCTTATTTCGCTGCAAACCGTGACATTTAAATTCAATGGCTTCTTTGCCGCCGGGTCCGCGAGCTCATTCAGACACCACAAGTTATGGATATCGATAACTTTTTCCACATTCTGCGATATGTACGTTAAGAAACCTTGTAAATATTTACAGTCACAAGACCAATGGTTGCTGCCGACGAACAGAGTCTGCAACTTTTTGTTATTGTCTAAATGCCATAGTCCGTAATTCACGAGTCTGTTTCCATCCAAGCGTAAAACTTCCAGAGCTCCCAAAGTATAAAAAGTTTCATTTGAAATATACTCGATTATGTTATTTTGCAAATACAATTCCTTCAAGTTGCTCAACTTTGCGAATTCAAGACCTAGGAATCGTTTTAGTTTGTTGTTGTCTAAGTGTAGTATTCGCAGATCTCCTAGTTGATTAAAAGTGTTATTCTCGATATGTACAATATTGCTTGCGTTTAAATAAAGAACGGACGCTTTAGGAATTAGATCGATCACGGTTCCGTTTAATTCATTAAACACATTTCCGTCTAAATATATGTGCGTGACGTCTGTGGGAATGTTTTGTGGTACTAATTTTAGTTGTTTTAAAGAGCAATCGATAACACTCGTCGCTTTAGTCGAATCGTGATAACAAGAACAGTTCTTAGGGCAGACGGTTTTACACTTACAATTATTGAAATCACAACAATGACAGCCCTCGGGGCAGTGAGTTTCGAACTTACACAAAAAGTCTTTGATATGAAGAGAACTGACAGGTAAATATTTCACACCCCGTACATAAGATTCCTTACAAATTACATTTTCTAGGTCCATGATTCTCGGATACTCTCTGGAATCCAGCGAGTTGATGAGTAAAAGCCATTTCATTGTGCAATCACAGCGGAACGGGTTGCCACTAATGTAAAACTCTGGCAGAGTTCGTTCGTCGGCCACTCTCGAAATACGCAAGCTGTTTATATCCAAACTTTCAATCTCATTGGTATACATATCCACTCGAGACAGATTTCTCTTTTCAAAGAATGTATCCATCTCGATATTGGATATGAAATTGTTATTTATGAACAGAAGCTCTACACTATTAGGTATTGACATCGGCGATAGTGCTACTAATCGATTATGACTAGCGTCCAAAGTTTTTACTTGCAATTCTTTTTGAATTTTATAATAGTTTCCGAGAATTTCTATAAAATTGGCGTGAATATCGAGCCATTTCAAACTGCTAGGTACAAAAGCGTAATCGAACCAGACCAAATGGTTTTCGGATAGATTCAGCCACAACAATTTTGTCAACGACACAAACACTCCATTTATATCAGAAATGAAGTTGCTATCCAATCGGACGGCTTCCAATTGCGTGTTCTTTTGAAAGGCTTCTGTCTCGATGGATTGTATTTTATTTTTTGCCATATTGAGAACTTGTAAACTGGGCAGACCCCAAAACATGCCAGCTGTAAGGTTTCCTATCTGGTTATCTATTAAACGCAAACCGGTCAACTGCGATAGATTATGAAATGAATCGTTCTTAATTTCTGTTAATAAATTTTCACCCAAGTCTAAAGATTTCAAGAACGGTAATTGCGAAATCGCCTCAGGGACATTCGTTAACTTATTAGAACTTAAGTCTAACTCTTTCAAATCGGAACAATTTTTAAATGCATTTTCGCTTATATAAGACAGTAGATTGTTATTTAAGTTAAGTTTGTTAAGTATAAAAAGTCCATTGAACACGTGTTCTTCGATGGCTTGCAGTTTGTTATGACCCAGCTTGAGCGTATGCAGGTTGAAGAGCGGCGAAAAGGCATTGTCGTCGATGTGCGAGATGGAGTTGTTGGCGAGGCTGAGGATCTGCAGGAAGAACAGGTCCTTGAACAGCCGCGAGCCCACGCGCCCCACCGCGTTATGCGACAGGTCGAGCACCACTAATCTTATTAGCCCGCCGAACGTTTCATCTTCTATGCGGTCGCCCTTCAATTTATTCACCGAAAGATCTAAAACGAGCAATTGTTCCAACCGATTAAATATTCTCTTGGGCAAAGTTTCCAGTTCATTATTCTGCATATAAATCTCTCGAATCTCCCTCGTATTGGAAAATAACTCTTCCGGCAAGTAATTAATTGCGTTATCGGATATATTTACAACCTTTAGCGAGAGCAGGTCGCCGAACACTTCGGCGGGCAGCTCGCTGATCTTGTTGTTCTGCAGGAACAGCTGAGTCAGCCGCCGCAGGTGCAGGATCTCGGAGTCGGCCGGCAGCGCCATGATGTCGTTGTGGCTCAGGTCGATCGTCTGCAACGTCGAGCCGCACTTGTGCCCGAACCCGAGCTCGTCCACAAATTTCAGTTTATTCCGCGTCAAATTGAGCGAAATTATATTTTCCAATGCACAAAACAAGTCGGATGGTATTTTTCTAATATTATTAAATCCTAAATCTAGCGTGTGCAGTTCTCGCAGGCCGTTGAACGCGCCCAGAGACAGCTCCAGCTCCTTGTTGTTCGCCCATTCGTTGTTCTTGGAGCGTATTTTCAGAGACTTTAGGCCCCGCAAGCCTTCGAACACGTTGCCAGGCAGGCGAAGGATCTTGCAGTTGATGATGGATATCTCCGCCAAACCTTGCATCCTGCCGAAGTGGTGGTCCCGCAGCGAGCTCTCGGCCAGCAGCGGGCCGCAGCGGATCGCGAGCCGCTCCGCGCCGTCCGAGTGCATCGAACTGACATCCCTGTCCGCCGAGAGCGTCCGAACGTTGCACTCCAGGGAACCGTTCACTCCGGACACACGAAAACAAGCGTCCGCATCGGCCGGCGCCTCCGTCAGCGCCGCGCCCATCACAAAACAAAACAATATCACGTTAATTATCATTTTAACCGGCACTGTGTCCATATCATTTTGATCACTTGTCAAAATAGAGTTTTCATAAATGGGAGTGGGGCTCTATAGTCACGCGCGCTCATGTTCAGCTGTTCGCGAGTAGTTTGCGGAAACGTTTCGATAACAATGAGCGGGGCAGTAAATAGAGCGCAGGCATGGCGTCGCTCGGCAGCGGCAGCGAGCGCGCGATCCCCCCGCGGCGGCAGGCCCGCGACTGCCGCTTACAATGAAATGCGATGAATGCGTTTCGCGCCCGCCGCCGCGCGGCATGCCCGGCGCAAGGGACCACACCAATTCTGTTGCCGCATTCTAAACAACCCCTCCTGTTCAGTGGTTTTCGACTTCTGCGATTACCGTTACTTCTGCCTAAAGGTAGTTGCGGTTTATTAATTAGTTTAATGCATGTTGCAATTTACAAGCTATCACAAAACAAGTCTTACTACGAGTATTAGACTTTTATATAATTCTTTATTAATTTTGGGAAACAACGAAACTAAAGTCTACTAACAAAAACATAACGTTGGTGATCATTTTGTACATAATAAGGCAGTTTATGCGCAATTTTATTTTTGTAATCTACGCAGTAAAGTAAAGAATAACATCCTGAAAACCCGCACATACCTGCGAAAAAACCCGGCTTCGGGCAGTCGGGTAAAAATTCCGTTATGTGTCAAGTTCTTAATCTGCGCTGGGCCCGAGTGGGAAGCACGGCCCAAGCCCTCTCATTCTAAGAGTGGGCCTGTGCCCTGCAGTCAGACGTGCGTACACCGAGATGATGTCGAATTTGAAAAATGTTACTAGATTATGTTACCTACGGGTAATCATACTTAGTTATCGAGATAGAGTTCCGTTAAATTCAAGACATACCTACTTAAAAATAAAAAATGTACTCCTTATTTCGCAAGAAATTAGAAAAATGATGAAATTAGTTTTAACTATTTTCAGTGTTTTTTTTTTCTGCGTTTTTACGGGTATAAAAGCGGGAATAAAGACGTTAGGAAGAGTTTAAATTGAATCCCACTCATTTGCTTTTGGTAACTAAAGTTACCTGTCAACGCTCTTATTTGTTAAATGTTTTATTAAAATTGTTCCATGTTAAATTGAGTGGCAAAATGTTTTTAATCGAATTTTTAATTTTTTAATCGGTCAAAAATTTTCCTAAATTTTTAATATTTATTTAGACCCTATCACTGTAAATAGAATCGTGTAGTGTAAGTTTAAACTTACATCATTTCGAGCAACAAAATGGCTCATCCCCTACAGCTGCTGACTCTACTAAAATCTTTACTTTGTCTGTCTGAGCCAATAGCGCGAGAACGGTTTAGTGTTCTTGAAATATGTTGCTTTATAAATTTTTTCAGGCGATCAAACTGCACTAATAAATATCTTCGCACAAGTGACACGAAATTACCAAATTAACCAAGCCTTATGTGTAATCGAAGAAACTGAATCGCATAGGTACCACCAGTGGAACAGCAGGGCTACTCCGAAACTTGAAACTCGAAGTTCTTGTCGTTGGGTCCCTCGGACATCTATACTATTTAACACAAGAGCGAGAGGGACCGCATGACACGAACTTCGAGTTTCGAGTGACCCTGCAGGGTGGTATGTATGATCGCTATAAACAAAATTAATCTTTATTTCATATAATTCAGATGACATTTCAATTAATATAAACACAATCCAATATACACCACACACATACACATACTTTAAAAAGAGCTAACCTAAAATATCTTAACTAACTATGGAAATGAAAATCGCTATAAATATCACGTCTGACATCACATCACACACGTCACACATCTGAGGAAATTATCGTGAATGTGATTGTGATAAGGTTCCACACTGGTTCACAATTTAGCTTCCTGGATCGACTACAAATTAAAATAATTATATGCATATTAAACGACACTTTAATACAATTACATTTATCTACCCAGACCAGGGATCGAACCTCGGACTCAAAGCTTTGAAATCTGGTTTCTATAACACTAAGCTATTCGGTTGCTAAATCCCTATCACTCGCTCTACCATAAGCCTCAGAAATTGCTAATAAGTACTGCGATAGCATTTCACTCGTAGCTTTAGCTTTGTAAGTGTGATGTTTGAGGGTAGTTTATATATTCTTGCTATTTTTTGTATGTGGGTAGACCTCGTTGTCTCGAATTATACTTTGTAATGAACGGACGTGTTTGCTTTCCCGATATCTTCCTGGTGATTTTATCCTGCATATCCTTCAGTGGCGACGAGATCAGAAACGAGTGCACGCGTGAACAATAGTGTTAATTCGGAGTGGACATTTTTCACAATTAATTTATTTCTATTCTTTGTTGGTGCCGTCAACTAACCTCGATTATGTCGGTGGGTAAACTTGGACCATTTGAGTTACACAAGGACAACTGGGAGCTTTACATAGATCGTTTGGAACAGTATTTTGTGGCGAATGATGTGAAACAAGCTGTGAAAGTGGCGACCTTGATCACTGTGGTGGGCAGCGAAGCTTACCAGTTAATGGTCAACTTATGTTTGCCAGACAAACCATCGACAAAATCGTTCGATGTCCTAGTAGCGATAATGAAAGCTCATCTACAACCGAAACCTAGTGTGCTAGCAGAAAGGTACAAATTCCGGCAACGAAAACAAAAACACGATGAGAGCATAGCGGAGTACGTAGCGGAGCTCAAACGGCTAGCAAGGGATTGCAATTTCACCGGAGATAGCTTGACGGAAAATTTACGGGACCAGTTCGTGTGTGGAGTGATTAGCGAGAGTATACGGCAAAAATTGTTCGCAGAAGACGACATAAAATTCGATAAGGCATTCAGAAACGCCATTACAATGGAAGCGGCAGAGGTGGATGCGGCGTTGGGGGAGAACCGGGTGGCAGTAAAATTGGAAGGCGCAGCGAGTTTTACGCCATCGCTGCATCAGCTGAGCATCAAAAGCGGGCGCGTTCACAACAAGGCGCGGCGCGGTGGGTCGGACAGCGGCCACCGGTACGAGCGCGGTAGCACTAAGTTCGGCGGCGGCCCAAGCGACGCGGGCGGAGCGGGCAGCGGAAGCGGGCGGAACTTGAAACAGCAACCAGTAGTGGCGGAGGGCTCGAAAGGTGCTTGTAAGTCTTGCGGGGGACAGCATCCAAGCAGTAGCTGCAGGTTTAAATTGTACACTTGCAGAGTTTGCAATAAAGAAGGCCACTTGAAGAGGTCATGTCCCAGGTTGCAAAGTGCTATGCCTACATATAATCTACAAGAAGAACAGCTAAGGAATTCAGAGCACTCCTCTACGGATAGTGAAGAGGTAAATAATTTTTCGTTGGAAACAATTCAACTAAAAAAGTTTGGACCATACACCATAGATTTATGTGTAAGCAACCGATATTTATGTATGGAGATCGATACCGGTAGCAGCATATCGTGCATTAGTTATGATTGTTTTAAAGAAAATTTTGCCGACTGTAAATTGATTAAAAGCGATTTAACGTTGCGTTATTACACAGGAGAACGGGTGGTACCGCTGGGTAAATTCACACCCACCGTTAAATATAAAGGTAAAAATAAACCTTTAGATTTGTATGTTGTGAATTGTGGCAAAACCAGTTTGTTAGGAAGGCAATGGTTGCAGGAGTTAGGTATTGAGATAGTAATAACAAATGCGCCTTGCCACAATGTAAAAAGTTCACTGTTTGATTGGGATAAATTTAGTTCCAGCTATGCTGAGGTGTTCAGCGACGGTCTTGGCCGGTTCACGGGAGGAACGGTAGGGTTCCATTTGCGCGCGGGCGCCCGGCCCGTGTTCCTGCGCGCGCGCCCGCTGGCGTACGCGCTGCGCGAGCCGGTGGAGCGCGAGCTGGAGCGGCTGGTGCGCGAGGGCGTCATCACGCCCGTCCACACGTCCGACTGGGCCACACCGATTGTACCGGTAATGAAAAAGGATGGTACCATTCGTATTTGTGGGGATTTTAAGTTAACACTCAATAAGTCGCTGGAAGTGGATCATTTTCCCTTACCGAGGGTAGAAGATTTGTTAACCCAGTTACACGACGGCGAAAAATTTTCGAAAATTGATTTGTCGCAAGCTTATGCTCAATTCGTGTTAGATGAATCCAAAGAGTACACGGTTATCAACACGCATAAAGGACTATTTAGATATAATAGACTGATTTACGGGCTAGCGTCTAGCCCGGGCATATTTCAAAGGAAACTCGAGCAGTTATTCGCGGGCATGCAGGGCGTAGGAGTTTTCTTAGATGATATTATTATCACGGGTCCAGACGACCGTTCACATTTAAAAAGGCTCACTGAAGTTTTTGATATATTAAAAAAATTTGGATTAAAGGTTAAAAAAAGTAAATGTACGTTTTTTGCGGACTCAGTGACATATCTAGGGTTTAAAATTAGTAAGATGGGGGTGCATACGTGTGAGGACAAAATTGAGGCAATCAAAAAAGTACCAGAACCCACTGATGTTTCAGAGCTTCGCTCATTTTTGGGTCTAGTAATGTATTACGCAAAATTTGTGCCTAATGTGAGCACAACATTAGCGCCCCTGTATAGGTTATTGCAAAAAAATGTGGCCTTTACGTGGGATGAACCTTGCAGAGCAGCATTTAATAAAATTAAAAGTATGTTAGTTTCAAGTGAAATTTTGGCTCATTACTCCCCCGAGCTACCGTTGATTTTAACAACGGATGCAAGCAGTGTCGGAGTGGGGGCGGTAATTTCTCACTTAGTGAAGGAAAAGGAACGACCGATAGCGTACGCTTCTCGTACGCTTAATTCAGCGGAAAAAGCATATTCGCAAATCGAGCGGGAAGCTTTAGCTATTATATACGGCATAAAAAAATTTCATCAATATCTGTATGGAAGAAAATTTATTTTGCGCACGGATCACAAACCCTTAGTATCAATTTTCGGAGACAAGTCGGGAATACCGGTGATGGCCGCGAGTAGAATGCAGCGCTGGGCGGTCCTGCTCGCGGGGTACGACTACGCGATCGAGTACGTAAGGAGCGACAGGAACGCGGCCGACGCGCTGTCGCGGCTGCCGCTGCCGGGGGCCGGCCGGCACGCCGAGAGTACCCATACTGAGGCAACTTACTTAAATTTTGTACAGAATTTCTTACCGATCACCAGAAAAACAGTGCAGGAACATATAGTCAAAGATAACGTATTAAAAAAAATATTTATTTATTTACAATCGGGTTGGCCACAAGCATGTATGGAGGAGGAAATAAAACCATATTTTTTAAGGAAGAATGAACTGTATTTAGAATCAGGATGTATTATTTGGGGTTATCGGTTAGTAATACCTAGCACGTTGCAAAAATATTTGTTAAATGAAATTCATGTAGGCCACATGGGGGTAGTTAAAATGAAAAGTTTAGCACGTAGTATCATGTGGTGGCCCGGCATCGACGCGGACATAGAAAGAACGTGTAGGGACTGCCCTAGCTGCGCGGCGGAGGGCGGGGCGCCTCCTCGAGCGCCACCTCAGCCGTGGCCATATGTGGCGGAACCATGGAGTAGGTTACATGTTGATTTTATGGGCCCCTTGCGAGGTACTACCTTTTTAGTAATTATAGACGCCACTTCGAAGTGGATAGAAATTTTTCAAATGCCCCGTACTACGGCGAGCGCGGTAGTAAAAGTACATCGGGAAACTTTTGCTCGTTTTGGTCTGCCTAAAGAAGTGGTATCAGATAATGGTCCACCTTTCTCGAGTAACGAATATTCTGATTTTTTAAAGAATAACGGGATCAAAGCTTCATTTGCTTCTCCTTATCATCCGGCGTCCAATGGCGCCGCAGAGGGCGCGGTTAAACTCTGTAAACGGGCTGTAAAAAAAGCGTTAAGGGATGGTTGCGACGTAGATACAGCCATACAAGCGTATTTACTAGCGTATCTTAACGTAGAACACAGCACCACGGGTACCTCGCCGGCTATGCTGCTCCAACGCCGTGGTTTACGATCGAGGTTAGATCTGCTAAAAATGAGTAGACAGGTAGAGGACAAGGTTGTTAAGGCTCAAAAGAGACAAATAGATTACGCGGGAGGTACATCACGGGGGTTTCGAGTTGGGGATACAGTATTGGCCAGGGATTATACAGGGGGAGAGAGATGGACACAGGGTCAGGTTATACAAAAGTTAGGGTCGCGGAACTATTTGGTGAATAGGGAAGATGGTCCACTTGTTAGGCGGCACGTTGATCAACTTAAAAGTAGATGGACGAGTCCACTAGATCCTTTTACCGACACATCGGATGGTGAGCCCCAGTCTCAGATAGGGCAGGCTAGCAATGACCTATTGAGCGCCCCACAAGACAACGCCACCAGGTCGCCACCAGCTGCACCCGCGAGCGCTCCTCCGACTAAGGTAGAAAACGAGCCGAGACCGAGACCGATTCGCCAAAAGAAACCCGTCAAACGTTATGGGTTTGATTTTGATTAGAGCTTTTTATTATACTTGCACATATTGTAATTAAGTACTTAGTATAAGATTTACTTTTAAGGATAAAAAAAATGTATATATGTCATAAGTTAGAAATAAGTGTTAATTAAGTGGGAGGGTGTGATGTTTGAGGGTAGTTTATATATTCTTGCTATTTTTTGTATGTGGGTAGACCTCGTTGTCTCGAATTATACTTTGTAATGAACGGACGTGTTTGCTTTCCCGATATCTTCCTGGTGATTTTATCCTGCATATCCTTCAGTAAGTAGACATCTGGAACATCTGGAAGCACGGTTGTGTTTCTCTGAAGATGAGCTCTGGTCGAGTTCAGAACGAGTCATTGTAATGTGGTGGCGGTGACTGAAATATGGATTTGTATGTGTTCTTACAGTGTGGAGGTGAAGTAACTGCATTAACACACATTTCTTGCATATCGTATCTAGAAATGTATCATAAGATCGCGGGTGAGCCAAGTACCTAATTGTTTTAGTTCATTGATATGGACCTCCGCAAAGTAACGCACGATTCAATAAATTAAGCACAGTTGTTATACGTGCAACGAATGAATACACGATTTAATTTTTGGGAATTCCCAACCCCGCATTCGACCTGCGTGGGAACTACAGCCCTCCCATTCTGAGAGGAGACTGAGCCCTCTGAACCCCTGTGTGGGACGTATGTAAGCCGACGTGATGTGAGTGAAGTAATAAATGAATTACTAGGTATGGGACTGCAGTCAACAAATAAACTTTACTTACGCTACGCCACCGTGGCCTGGTAGTAGGTAAATAAATACGCGTTATGTATGAATAGCTCCAGCCGGACACTTGATTATGATACGTAAAAGCAGAAGCGGAGTTAATCGTAGACGATGTGGGCCTACGGCCTACGGCCTCGCGGTATAAGGGCATAGGCGTATATAGGGGGGCCGCGTGGTCCGTGCCCACCCCAGTATGGCCTATTGCCCTCCCCAGGATGTTGGGCTACCTATTCAAAATTCTATGATACTGATATCTTCACTCACACAAAAATATTTTTTTCATCTCTCCTGTTCGGAAAGTTTAATTTTCATGGGTAGATAGTCGGGTGGAAAATTGCGTTTTCTCCTCTAGGGTGGAAAGTATTTTTTTTTTTAATTTTTCGGCTATCCACGACATCGAAGATAATTGAGTTACGTCAATGACATTTTTTTTTCACGTTTCGGCATGGTCATCTAGATGCACGTCGTGACCAACTCGATTTTTTTTTATAGTGGGCCATGGCAAGTGGCCAGTCGAAAAGGTACCGTTGGAGGTTGGATAGGTATAAGTAAATTCAATTTATTATTATTCTCGTTTTTTGTAGTATTTTAGTTTCCTCACAGTCGAAATGAAAAGTAGAGTGTCTAACTCGGGTGAAATAACCCATTTCCCCTCGAACTATTGGCATCTCGAGTGAAATGGGTCACTTTCCACCCTTGGTTATCAATCTACTATTGTTCATTAAGAGACAAACTAGAGTCGGCCCCAATTGTCATGACATTGACATGAATATCGTTCGATGTGAAGAGTACGATGATATGAAAAGTAACTTGTACTATTATCTATTCTGTAGTAACGTGCGAATTTTTTTTTTATTGTTTGCAATTTGACATTTCATTTCGAATAAAACGTCGTATCGACTGATATTAGAATTGAGGTCTCTCGTCGTAATTTGCGGTCTTTGAAAGCATTGAGGCTTTATGATACGTGTAGATAAGTAAATAAATATAGCACAACTATAATGGTTCAATTTTGGCTTTACTATGCTACCCTAAAAGGTGTATGATACAGAACCACAAAGACGGTAAAGGTACCTACTTCCGGCAAGATTTTGCTAAGCATTCGGCGATCGATCAAACAACAGATACGATTGCAATCGCAACAAATACAGTCAGAAATTTAATGCTATTATTAAAACTACATTGTTAATTCTTTTGTTGTTTATTGGAGTCTATCCTTAAATTATAATAGCTATTTACAATCAATTAAAATAATCACAGGATACTTTTAATTATCAACTGGGAAAGTCACGCCAAACTTAACTATAGCAGGTCTTTGCAATTTATTTGTTACAATAACCATTTCATGTAAGTAATCGGGAATAATTTCATTTGTCTACTTTACAACATGTTTAAAATATTGGATCAATTCACTGGTTTTATTGATTTCATAAGCTAAAATACTGAATTGTAAAAAAAAATATAATTATTCGCTCATGAAAAGATACTCAAATAAGTATTCTTAAGTAACTATAAGTATTTGCAAAACGGCAATATTGCAAACTTTTAAATGTATTATCAAAACAGAAAATCGATAGGAATCCACAAAGAATGCATTAGAATCGATTCACAATCGATAGAGTAACAAAAGGCAAATTTAACCATTGATGACATAACAAAGTTAATATTCGTGTGAAGTGAACAAATTAAAAACCTTAATCTAAATATTTACAAAATAAAAATAAAATAAAACCACAAAAACTTATTGAAATTCGTTGATGCACACAAGAAAATAAATATTGTCCTGATCTATGCTTACGTTAGTTTTAAGTTATGATGATTCCAAGACTGGGAAAATTAAAAACAAATACATTATCCTTAAAAACCAAAGGTAATGATAGAGAATCACAATTGTCTATGATGTGTACATAATGTCTAACGAGCCGTAGGCCATAGCCAATAGAATATACGATCACAATTACTTAGTACACTTCACTGTGTCTTAACTACTATAGGAAGAAGTAGCCCGTTCTTAGGGACTATTATCAAAAATTTAACAAATTAACAGTTGCAGAATGTCGGACCCAGATATTCAGTCTTACATGGCTCCGACTTGAGTCCACCAATAATTATAAGTATGAATCATGTTTGTCACTAATCGTATGTCAAATCTTGAACATATTTTGTTCATTTTAAAACTCCATAATCGACCGTCTCAAATATTAACGATATAATAACGGTAACCATATAACAATGTTGGTATCGTTATAATTCTTACTCAACTCTGTTGGAAACCACATTTGCAAATTGGACTAAACTAGTTATCTAGGTGATCAAGGTACACAGCGCAAAACTATTCCGGTAAATAAAATAGTCAAGTAACAGTTAAATACAAGCAGATTCTCTGCATAGCAAGGCCACCTTTCTATTAGAACTAAATACTTTATTGCTTCGAAAAATATACTCTCTGCGGCGTCAAATACGTTATGAGATTGCCCAAACGTTGTAGCGTTGACTAGAAAATAACTAAGCAGATAGGATCATACGAGCTGCGCTACAGAACATTATAATCTTAGGATATTGATGAAGTCCTTTTTCTCCCTCGTCAAGCTACACATAGCTCATCGAATTATCCCACTGGGTCGAAATGCGTCTGATATACGCTAAGCAAACCTTGGGCCGAAATATCACTTCTCGGCAGCTACTAAAGTAGAAATTATGGCCGATCGGAGGGCTAGTATGACTCTAAGGAACCACAGCGTTCTAATAGATGCGAATCCAGCGAGATCATATGAACACGATTTCCAATAGATGCTAAGCATCTCACACTTCGAGCGACTAACTTGAGCCTCTTTGCTCGCAGTTCGTCCCAAGGTTGCATAGTCACAAGCATAAGTGGAGGGCACACTTCACTTCACTAGCACTGTCCGTGTCAATGTCGGCGGCGCTTGGCGGCGACAGCTGACGCCTATTTGTCGACTGCTGCCAAATGGTCGACGCGTTCGCCTCGCGCGTGCTTCGCCCACATCTTTGCGTATAACATCTCGAGCCCCGTCGCGTACGCTTTGCAGTCGAACAGTGGACTCTCCGACCGGGCAACCCACACTTTTGCTCGGATGGCTTTTAAACTGAAAATAAACCACAATGTTTTAAACATACAGAGCAGCATTAAATAAAAATACCGGGTCGCAACATTCCCGCTTTGTTTTAAAAATAATACCTACTATCGATCGACGCATCGATTCTTCGGTAAAAAGGGAGGGAAAAATAAGCACCAGCTCCACACTTCGCAGTAAAATTTAGTGAGTAAATATGCGACACCAAAATATGTAGTATTAATAAAACATTTTTCCTAATAATAAATATGTATTATTCTACTAATAGAACCTTAGGTTTAAAATTATTAAGTGGATCACGAAGGGGCAGTGTGAAAATTACCGGTCCATGGCAGAACAATGTTTGGGAAACACTGACAGAGAGTGTAACACTCCAATGTTACGTGTTGTAAGTGATACGACACACAGTGCTCGTTAGCAAAATGTTAACATTATTTTTCCGCTGTATCCAATAATTGCTGGCTTGCTGGCCGTGGTGGCTTAGTAGGTCAAAACCTATGACCTCTCAAGCAGAGGATCGTGTTCAAACCCCGGCTCGTACCTCTGAGTTTTCAAAATTCATGTGCGAAAATACATTTTGAAATTTACCACAAGCTTTACGGTGAAGGAAAACATCGTGAGGAAACCTGCACAACCTGCGAAGCAATTCAATGGCGTGTGTGAAGTTCCCAATCCGCACTGGGCTCGCGTGGAAACTACGGCCCACGACCTTTCATTCTCAGAGTAGGCCTGTGCCTAGCAGTGGGACATATATAGGCTGCGATGATCCAATAATTACAGAATTAAATTATACTCTTTAAACTTATATTCTTACCCCCTTATTCATTAAACTTAACAAGCCTATGTTAACTAACAAATGCTTTGTCCCTTTCTAACAAATACAAATGTCGAAGTGACAGATGAGGACAAACGAATTTTAGCGGCATTTTAACTAAAATAGGTTTGATTGTCGTTTATGAAGAAGGGGGTTAGTTATTGTACACCCATTAACTATAGCATTGAAAAGTAGCAATTAATACTCACTATTCTCTATCAGTTCCTAATCTTACTGCTATGTCTTGATATTCTTGCCTCGTTCTTGCTATTAATTCTGGACAACCTAATGTATTGAGCTGGGAAGCTGCCACTCTGCAAGAGGAAATTAACACTATTATTCATGCCAAAATAAAACTCAAAACGAACTTATGAAAATTCACAACGAAGAAGAAACATGGAAAGGTCAGCAGTCATCCATACTGAGCGACAAAACTCTGGTTCTTAAATTTATGCAGAAATAAATCATTTTGTATGTAGAGTGGGCCAAATTTTGTGCCTCTGAGTATATTTTATAATGACGGCAATCAAAAGGAAGTTGAGTAGCTTACCTGGATGCTAAAGTCTCTCCAGGTAGCGTGACAACGGGCGTGCCCGTCCACAATATGTCCATACTGGTTGTGTGTCCATTGCACAGGGGTGTATCCAGACAAACATCCGCTAACTGGCCGCGCCTGACGTGCTCCTCCTTTGCGGCCACGTTTGAGAAGATTATGCGGCCCGGTGGTAAACCTGGTAAAAAAACAATGGTCAAATTAAGCCACACTTTATCCTTATCTACTACATAATATTATAATTGCCGAAATTACTCTGTCAGTTTGTCTATCTGTCTATCTGTTACCTCTACACAACAAGCTTAAACTTTAAACTGTTTAAAAATTTATGAAATTTGATATGGAGATAGTTTGAGTCCCTGGGAAGGACATGGAACACGAAGTCGATCGCAAAAGCTGGTCTTCTCTAAGAATATTCCTTTAAATTATCTAATCATGACTCATTGTTTTCGGATTAATTAAACAAACATAATAGAAAAAGATATAGCGCACTATTTACGAAACAATGATTCAGTGTGTTGATTCATAGGCAAGTAACTACTCTACTGATGAATGGAAACATCTTATGTACTTTTTGTTTTTTAACAAGTTGAGGTCTGCTGGACCATGCATTAACTGTATTTCAGTTCAACTTTAAAAGCTTAAATGTAGTCACTACTTTTAAAAAAACTCGTATATCAAAATGGATAATATTTCTGAGTGCACTTTATGACCATTACGTCAAGGGTCAATTTTGTTGACGTATTGATTTGAGATACGAGATTTTTTCAAACTAGTAACGATATCTTACCTAGTTGTTGAGCCGTAGCTTGAAGGTTGGGTTCGCCAACCGCAGGGAACCGTAACAGCCACAGCACACTGTTTGGCACGTGCTTCAGAATGTAAACCCACATATGGAGCGTGAGCGGATCGATTTTGTACAGTTGGTTAAAGTTGCAGTATACCACGGCTTCGTCGGGAAGGCCGTACTGCTGCCGGGTCGTGATCACGATAGACTGCGGAACCTCTTCGCCAGTTGCTGCTTTGTTATTCGTTTGTGTTGTAGCCAAGCCATTTTGAAGTATAACACCATTAACAGAAGTCTGAAATGATAAGTTAATCGTTAAATGATATGCAAATTAAACAAATAAGTGAGTAAAATTTAATGTCTAGGTAGTATTGTTTACCTGAACTTGTCCGGAAGCAATCATGGTCTCGATGGGCGTAGTTGTCGGTAACTCTGCTACTTTTAACGATATTTCAACAGGTCTAGCAGCTCTCACTATTTCTTTGATTTCTTTTATGTCGGTATTCTCAACTAAAGGTGACAAATCTGTAGCATTGATAACCGCCACATTATCTGCAAGACTGCCCATGTTGTTGTGAGATTTTATCTTATCACTAAGAATGAGCCGCTCCTGGAGGTGCGGGAACATTTGTTTGTGATCTCCAACGAAGTATGTATTCGGCATGTAGGCTAGCTTCTCGCTGTATTGGCTTGCCAATTCCAGGGGCGAGGTGACTGCATCAGTAACTAAGTAGTCCATGTAGCTAGCGCCGCTTGTACCGGGGTAACCAAGCCACATTACCTGCACTGGAGCGGGTCTCAATGCGAATATTTCATTCCTCGCACCTTTAGTGTAACCATTCATGTTCACGAGAATATGAATTCCATCTGCATATATTTTATCCGCAGCTTTACCATTGCAGGGCATCTGTGACAGATCAATGAAGTGTTCCGCCTCTCTCGCGATCTTGGACCGGAATGTGGTGCCGTCGTCTACGCTTAGAGCATAGCAGAATATCTCCACTTTAGAACGGTCGTGCAAGCCAGGTACGGATTGCATCAAATGCGACGTAGGATGGTTACCGAAATCACTACTGACATAACCAATGCGCAAACGTCCCTGTAGTTCGCGAGGGAATTTGTACTGTGGCTTGTGAAGCACTTGCACTTTTTCTAAGCACAAATTGGCGTGACGAGCGGCGATTGCTTTTCTAAAATCGTGCGTAAGAGGATACAGCATGGAGTGATGTGGATGGACCGAAGGTAACCTGTTCTTGTCTAGTTGTTCAGCGACGATGCTGACTAGCTTCTTCATACGCGCCTCGTAGTCAGTCCAGTCGCAAACTATTTGCAAACAGTGGGCCAAATTGCAATACGCGTCTGGGAAGTCGGGCTTAAGTTTTAATGCAGTTCTATAGGATTGGATGGCTTCTGGAATGTTCCCCGAGTCTTTGTGGATGCTGGCAAGGTTGCTATGCGCATCCGCGAACGCAGGGTTGATTTGGATTGCACGCGTGTAGCATTGCAGCGCGCCGGCAACATCTTGCATCTCTTTCAGCGTGTTGCCCATGTTGCTGTACGCATCAGCGAAAGTTGGTTGGATGCGAATAGCCTCCTTATAGTGCATGAGTGCTTCATTGAGCTTGCCCTGTTGTTGTAGCACTGAAGCCAAGTTACTATGAGCGGCAGCAAATTCCGGGAATACTTCGAGAGCCTTTAGATATAGACGTGTGGCTTCTTCAATGTAGCCTTGTTCACGTTTAATATTAGCCAAGTTATTCAGGGAATCTGCGTGAGATGGGCATAGCCGTAAGGCAGTGTTGTAACATTCTTCAGCATCAACTACTTGGCCTTTTTCTTTTAAAGCATTCGCCAAGTTACAGTAGGCATCTGGGAAGTTAGGTTGCAATTCAATGGCTCTTCTGTAAGTATCGACGGCTAAGTCTATCAATCCCTGTTCATAATACACGCAGGCCAAGTTTCCATGTACGACAGCGTTGTTGGGAGATAAATTTAAAGCGCGAAGATAGGCAGCCACGGCCCTAAAAATGGTAAAAAAATTACTCGCATGAAACATTATACTTAAAGTTAATTCATTGGACAATGTTAATACTAGTATCGGTACTGCCTATTGTTTAAAATACGTACCTGTCAAAAATTCTTGCTTCTTTGAGAACATTTCCCAAATTTATGTACGCGTCCAAGAAGTTGGGATCCAAGGCAACGGCCTTTTCAAAATGATGTATGGCCAACCAGATTTCACTTTGCGCATTGAATACACATCCCAAATTACTCCAGGCTACTGCAAAGTCAGGCCTTGTTTCGATGGCCTTCAAGTAACAAGCCTACACACACGGAAATGCAATATGTTATTAATTGAACATTAATAATGTGAGGTGTGATGGTATTCTGAAATGTTCGTTACGCCAAGTCTATTAACACACAGCCGTAAGTGATGCCGGGTCGTATCGTAAACTTCGACGATGACCGAGCAACACACACGACGCGACAAAATTACGCCATTTGCACCCTAATTACACTACGCCAAATGCCACACAGTCAGTAGGAAATGCAAACGACCACCGACACAAAATATCAACAAGCAGCGTACCGACCCAAAATAATACAAAATCGAAAACGTGGTTCAATAGTCTTTTGATTCGCTTCCACTTCCTAGCCGATGAGGAATGATGATCACGACAATGACAAGTCAAGAGGAGTTGAAACCGATTCCTGTCCAAATTTTTGTCTTGCAAACCTAGTCCACTTTACCTGCAGCAACGGTTTGATGTCATCGCGGCGGGCTAGCAATCGGCGTACCAACCGTAATCCCGCTACAATCAGCACCCGTCACACCTACTGTCTTACCAGACAACACCTTGTGAAAATATAATAATAGAAATTAGTCGATTTTGAGTCAAACTATTTCACCCGATGATCGTCTTACACAAATTGTATTGCAAATCAAATGTTTATGATAGGAGAGGATCACTTAGCCAGCTCTCGCTGTCCGAGCAGAGTATTGCGGCAGGCGAGATGTGGATGACCAAATAAAGTAAATAAAACTCGCTACGTCAACCACTAATGAAACTACTGCCTTCCCTGATCCTCCAATGCAATATATGGGTAAGATATTAATTACTACAAGCACAAAAAAATTCATGTTCACTAAGTTAATACTGAAGGAAACAGGATGATAAGTTTAGTAACTGTTCATTTGAGCTTGGATATTAGAGTACTCTCCATTCAAATGTTAATTTCCCACACAAACTCTGTTTCACATTAATCGTAGCTAGACTGAAATGTAAACCACCACAAATTGCAATTAGCGAAATGGGAAATTAAATCTTATTTGCATGGAAAATTACAATTGTATTTTACGCTGACGCTGTCCCAAAATATTATGTACTTAAATCAGTCAGATAATATTTTGAGACTTAAAAAAATTGCAAGCTAGTCCAACAAGATAGAAAACAAAATAAATGAAACTGTGTTTTGAGACAACGTTGCCAGACGGAGTATTAAGGGGCACTGAAAATTGTTTAAATAATTTGCAAAATCTGTAAAGAATTTGTAAGTAAAACTTAAATTCGCGACTTAGACTCACAGCATAAGTCGTATCTGTAATCGTAACTCGTAATCCGGCAACTTTTTAACTATTGTTCTCAATCTTGTTGACACATTCATAATAATGGTTTAAACATAGGTAACAACTCAAAAGAAGATATTCACAATGAACTTATACAAGGAATAATATTTAAACCATTATAAAGTACAAAAGGGGAACGCCAAATGCAGTTGGAGAGGGCAGATTTACGCAATCGCAGTAGAGACGCAGGGCAAACAGAGAGTACGCTAATTTAATTTAGCACTGAGGAAATACAAAATGAATCCTGTTTCCTTCGCAGCAAACCAGAGAAGAAAACAATATTATGTTTACCTTTGCCTCATCCAATCGTCCCAGGGCCTTGAGCAAATTGCCCAAGTCACTCCTAACGCAGTAAAGGTCCTGCAACAAGATTTATTATGGTTTGCAATCACCGAGATTTACAGAGAGATTTTCTTCACATTCAATTTTAAAATTGAATTTACGCTACCATTCTTTTTCTCAGTCGCAATCTTGCAATCACATTTTGTAATGCTTTTCTCTTATTTAATGCTTTCAAAGGAGCTCTTGCAATACAACTTCTAAACTAATAACGGCTAGTGCGCCAAATTTATCATGTAAAGAACTAGTTTATGCCCAGCGGCTTTAGCTCCTTTCGCGGAGGAATAGAATACAAACTAAATAATGTTTTATTGTTAGAATTTCCCTCTTAATGTAAATCTACGATCTTCAAGAAATAGGTCTGTCACAATTCGAATTTAGATCTCAAGTTTTAAGGTAATCGTCACTCTCAATCTCAACAAACGCCTAGGTCTTGCCTTGGTGGCACTCATTGTAAAATAGCTATACAAGCCAATACAACAATAAATAGAATCTATAGCATAGATAATAGACCTATTGTTATGATAATTAAAAAATCGGGATCTTAAGTCAGTCATAAAAAGAACTGCCTTTATGTTTCGCGCTAGCGGCGTTCGGTTTGTGCATCTGTGTGGTAAACGTGACTAACGTGAAAGTAACTAAAACATACATACATAACATATATGACATAAAATATTATAAATTAATAGACCAATGACATGTATTGCTCTGTATAGGTACAGTAGGCGTAGAGTAAGTGCATTGAACGGGGCGTGTAATAATTTTTTTATTGCTATGACGAGAGCTATGTGCTGATCAAAAATAAAAGCGCGAAATCAATTCTTAAGTAACACCTCACCACACGTAACGAAAATTCGTTTTGGTCTAAGTAATTCTATTTCTCAGTTTATGATATCAGAAATGAGAAATTTTATATCATGAAACCAAATACCCTATATACGTACTATATTCACATTAATTTAGACTGCATTAGCATTGCAGTTGTTGCGTAAAAACAATTTTCAAATGATTCGGTTAAATACAGTGCAACTTTGCGAGCAGTATTATAAACATTTGCTTAGTCATGCATTGAGTATTGAAAATCAAGACGTCCGTCACGCTATACTTAGTCTAGTCGTAATATTTACGTACACAGAACATCACTGCTTCACTTAATCTAGTCGTAATATTTACGTACACAGAACAATACACGAACAGTTAACTAAAAATAATTAATTTATTTTACATTAACAGTTACTGAGCAATATTTTAGTATGCGCGCTTATTACGTAATATTCCATTAATTAATATGCGACACGCATACACCTAACAATAACCTACACGGTACATTGCAGACATAATGCAAATAAAGTCATTGTTCCATCCCAATACAATCATTTGATTTTTTTGCCATACTCGCCCATGAGGCCGTGAAACCAAAACGCAAGTAAGAGTTTAGGCTTCATAGGCTTGTCTACGTTTTAATAGCCCAACACATCACAAGGCTGTTTTGTCCGTGTAATAAATAGAACAAACAATCAGACGGTCAGAATCCATTTCATGTTCAGAGTTACTTGGTAAGAATAAAATGTTATATACGGTTGTTATTATTACACACTCAGATATCCTTGAAACAAAGGCAATGTCAATGCATACGGCTAATTAATTACGATCAACAATGTTTTTATCTGATGTTCAATACGATGTCAATTTTGCGTTATCTACTTGCCTAATCGCTTAATCAGAATAATGACGATGGAAAATTTGACATGTGAATTATTTCGATGTTCATCCATACTAATATTATAAATGCGAAAGTGTGTGTGTATTCGTATAGATAGGTGAAAAACTTAAGTAAAGGACCTGTTGTATGTAGTAGTAACTTGTCCATATAAACAAATTGACGTTCCAAATTCGCAAAATGACTTAACTCCATATCAATTCTGTGCACCACTACATACAACAGGTCCTTTACTTAAGTTTTTCACCTATATATTTGTCCGTCTTTTACGTCGAAACGGAGCGACGGATCTACGTGATTTTTGGCATAGAGATAGTTTACGGGCCGGAGTGACATAGGCTACTTTTCATCCCGAAAAAACGCAGTTCCCGAAGAAACAGCGCGCGATAACCGAACTCCACGCGGGCGAAGCCGCGGGAAAAACTAATCTAAACTAAAAATAACATTTACGCTAGTTAGCAAGAACTCGTTTGTGTTGATTCTATTGTACGGAATATTTTTCTCATCGTAATAAACAAACAAGACAAGAGTATTTTTGTTTGACGACTATATTTGAATACCTGGAATAATTTGTCGATCATCCAATCAATTGTATAATTAACCATTCAACTTAGTCCATTGCCGATTTGGCGAACACAACCACAGTGCTCCGAAATGATTATTGCAGCTAAAATGTTATATTTCACTGCTTATCTATTTATTTACCCAAATGAAACTATCCAGTCAATAGTAATCAGTAGTATAGTAATATTCAGATCAACTAGACTAAGTCCTAGAAGACCTTCAAGATATTGGCTGGCAGTTGGATTAGTGAGATGAAGTTCTAACTTAGAACCCATAAAGACATAAGATTATCTATTCTGTGACATAAGTTAGAATAGGTAGTTGACGTCAGTAACAAATATTTCATTACGCGACCGTAGTCGTGTTACTCATGTTACATGGAAAAGTACTGAAATTAGTAATGACACCTACAATGGGCCGCTTCCGTATAATGGTGTAAGGAACATTTATGTCTCGATACTTTATAATACAGCCAAGGTCGCACGCAGAATGATCTTTATAGAGTTCGTAAACAACACGATCTCAATTATTAGACTTGATTATTTTTTAAAGTTTCTATTGATAAAATCATCTTCGAATTCTCATCTTCCGTTTGGAAAATGGTTTCCAAAGACAGAAACCTTTATAGAGCAAGATAAAAATACGAAATTTGTAAGTAATCGTCAAAAAACATAATGATGTTATACTCGTTCGTCTGTTCAAATTAAATTCATGAATTTGTATAACACCATTCCCAAGTAATCTGCTATTGAGTTCGCTAATCTAGAATTCTAGGACATGCCAGCTGGCTGAGACGACCACTTTAGAAGCAATTTAGAACTGTTAATAAACTTTGCGATACATAAGTATTTGTAGTTTTACAATGACGGGTAAGTAGTTATAATATTACAACAATGTTCACATTAAACATCTTGGTTAACAAAACCGGAATTTATACCTTACAGTCCGCGCCAACGGATCGTAACGGTCGTCGATTTTTTAACATCCTCTTTTATAAATGCAAGGGGAACGCGGTGGGATCAAGGGCCGGCGCCGATAAATCCCCCTTTGCGTTTTATTTCTGATGGGATCTTATGGCACAACATCATTTCGTTTTAATTCATTACCGTAAAAAGTAACACAGTAAACCTTATTATTGCATGTTCGTGGAAAATTTAGGTGCTTCTTTTGGACATTGTACAAAAATGTTTACAAGTCGTATTAATTAGCATCGATTTTCCACACGTATAAACATTTGTATATTGTATTTTCATTTGTATATTTCATTTATAAATATATTAACTTGCTGTTGCCCGCAACTCCGTCGGCGTAGAATTTGTTTATTGCTATCCCATGGGAACTAGGCAATTTTCCGGGATAAAACTAGCCTATGTTCTTTCCTTGGACTCAAACATTGCTCGCTAATTCTGCCGTGAAGCAGCAGTGCTTTCACTGTTGTTTCGGTGTGGAGAGTAAGACAGCCGGTGAAATTACTGGCACTTGAGGTATCCCATCTTAGTCCTCTAGGTTGGAAACGCATCTGTAATACCCCTGGTGTTGCAGATGTTTATGGGTGGTGGTGATCTCTAACCATCAGGAGACCTACTTGCTCGTTTGCCACCCAGTCGAAAAAAATAATTCTAAATCGGTTTTCAGCACTTTTGAGAAACAGTAACAAACAGATTTACTTTTGCATTTATAAAATTAGGGGGATTTCTTTTAGTGTCAATGGAATCACTAATCAGCAAGGAGATTTAACACCTGGAGGTTTTTTATTTAAATTGCATTAACTTAACAGCTGAACAATGCTAAAAGAAAATTTGGCAAGCAGGTAATTCATCTCCTGGACAATCCACATAAAATATGATAATTTTATCTCAAAAATATGTTCCAGTAATGGGACAACAGTAAACATAATCAAACTGAGCAGACTAGTACTTTGTAAAAAATACTTACAGGGTTATATTGCAGCGCTGTAACATAGGCCTGGACAGCTTGCTCCATATCCCCAGCAGCTACGAGTGCCGCAGCCAGATTTATGTAGCCGTCAATGAAATCGGGCTTCAGTCTCACAGCATGTCTATAATTCTCCAGAGCTTCTTGCAACTGTCCGCGCTCTTTGTAAACATTTCCGAGGTTGCTAAAGGAAAAATATGCATATTTTTTATTGTGTTTGATGACTGATTCTTCAAAGATTAGAAATCAGGGATTGTAGTAAGCATAATAATTACACACTGTATGCAAATCTAGACTAGTGTTTCTGTAATATTTTATATACACTTATTTATTTGTCCTAACAAGCATTTCATATAATACAGCGATTCCCATTTGCCAGGTCGCGACCCTGTACCGGGCCATCAAAATTTAATACCGGTTTGCGACATTCCCGCCTTGTTTTAAAAATAATATGTACCTACTTTCGATCGACGCATCGTAAATTTAAATCGTTTTAAATTATTGTAAGGTTTAAAAGATATTAAATGGGGCATGAAGAAGGGGCAATGTGAAAATTACTGGGCAATGGCAGAACAATGTTTGGGAAACACTAATATAAAATCAAAGACAATATATCGCTCTGGTCTGGCACAAAAATATCTTATTGCAAAAGCATCACCCACGAAAATGGCCCAATTTTTAATAGCTTGCCTGTGCCAAAAATTTGGTCAAGGTATTTGAGTAATTACATCATCTATCCCAGACTTGAAACCTAGTTTTCAGTAGATATTAATCTTATATGAACTAGGCAAAAGTATGATAGATCCATAATAAGAATACATAAAAAACTATGATTGGTTTTTTGGAATCTTTTTGTATTTTTTATTTCAATTCCAAATTTTTACTTTTATGGTCATCCCGTGAAACCTAAATTGAAAATACAAACCGAAACATAGATGCACAGAAAAACCAGAAAAATAAGACCAACACTGGGAATCGAACCCAGGTCCTCGGCATTCCGTGCCGCGTGCTATACCCCTACACCACTGCTGGTCAACACACATAAAAACACATACATACAAACAACAATCTATGTGAGTGAGACTATTTTATGATCATAAATTGTGTAATATAGAGTAAGATAGAGTAACATTTTTAGTTCAGCGCTCTCAGGAGCTAGACAACTAAAGATGTGTTACAATAGGACAACAGGCCATTTACACTATGATAGAGGACATAAGTTCACAATTTATCTGTATTCTCGTACTTACTAATAAACACTTAGGTATATTCTTTATAAACCATCTGATATAGTGGTTATTAATATTCACATTTTAAATTATTTTATTTGCATTGCAACAACACTAATGACAGTACCTATTAGCAATGCCTACAAAACGGAAACGTTACTGAATGACTGATTATCTGACTGTCACACAACAACCAGCCTACTACATAATAGAGCTAGTAATTCAAATTTGGGAGTCTTACTCCCTGGGATCATAGAAGTGCACTCAAAAGGGATTCCTTGTAATTCCTACTGTATCAAAATTTCGCTAATTATTTATTTTACCACAGGAGTAATGCTACAGATAATCAATATTTAATTTTCATGATCATGGGGCACTCTTTTGCGTCTAGAAAAAAATCACCAAACCAAGTAGGCATGTTTACTTTTTATATAAATTTTAGTTAAATTAATAATAGCTTTTTAAACCATTCACAATTTTTTTTGCATGGTAACTTCAAGGAATTTATATTTATTATGTAAACTCAAAATTTTGAAAAAAAACATTATATCTTCTCATAATTAAACCTGTTGCAAATGTTGCAATATTATGTTTTGTTATGTATGTATGACTGACTATTGCATGTATTCAAATTTCAAACAATTCATTATTATGCAAACTAGCTTCTGGGATATTCAAAACAGCAACTGAGGCAGTGGTAAACAATGTACAGTAGAACAGATAGCACAGACTACAGAAAACTTTTGCTGGTGAACATGCAATTGAATGAAAAAACATAACAGGTGCCATTAAAGACTTGATTAAATTTATAGGTTTTATGGAAAAAGATTTTAGTCAAATTTAAAAATAAGCTATTCTCAGACTAATTTTTTTTGACGGAACCCTTTTCTAAAACTAAATATTTTCCGGAACCCCTAAAATAGTCAAAACTTGACTAACATTTTCATTTAATGATAGGTTGAATTCTGCAAACTCACAGTAAACCAGTATTTTGTCATTTGACTTTTTTAACTCAGATCATCTGTTCATCAACAGCTCGATTAGTGGCACTGCCATAATAAACAGATAATTTTACCTATATGCTTCAGCCAAAAGTGGATTCTGCTTGATCGCCAGCGTGGAGAAATGCGCCGACTTGTCGAGCCGCCGGCATTGGAAGTGAATTGAAGACAGGAGAAGCAGCACTCCAGTGTTCGAGCTATCCTGGCGCCATAACTGCATGCAATGTAGCTCTGCGCTCTCATAGTCACCAGCTTGGTATTCCCGATGTGCTAGCTCCAACAGCCCTGATACAAAAATCTCAAGTAAAAAAACTCGATGTCGTCATTTTGAATCCTTTCTTTAGTAAGACTCCAACACTTATTTGAAAGGACGTCAGTTCATAAGATATCTGAATAGCTTAAAAGGTTGGATTCACAAAACAGCAATGTAAACGAAAAAAAAAGATAACATCTATATACGCTAAGCTAACGTAAACACTTTGTTCAGGAAAATTCCCACATAGATGAGTCCTGCCTGACTAGGTTTCTTTAACCATCCAAGTCACTAATATACACGGTAATTCGAAGGCTATCAATAATTTGATCTCACTCACCAACTGTGGATATTTGCTGAATGTCAGACATTTTCAATATTACAGCATTCGCAGGGACACCAACTATTTGTTGAGGCTGCGTCGTGACAGATTGAGGCACCGCGACATTTGCTTGAGTTTGCATTTTAGTTATCATTGTACGAACGTTGATAGTATTCTGCCTATTGATAAAGTGGTAAAATGTAACATTAACGAACAATTCATTGAAATTAGTGTACTCGAATCACTCTTCTTCCATTGATATTTTCACCACAACACCACTAAACCGTAGTCCAATCAATGGGCACGCGGAGAATTGACTTGCTTGCTTTGCTTCTCACTTTTTACCACAAACTATACAGAGAACTACAACCAACCGGAAATAATTGCATTTTTGGTGTATTGTCTATGGTTCCTGGGATGTTGACGACATTAAAAAATAATTCGAAGGCACGACTCCAGTAAAAAAACGTTTTATTTTAGCCCTGAAAACCGGATTAGATTTAATTTTTTTATAAAATTAGATTTTTTGTTGCTTTAAAACAAATAAATAGTTAGTTGATTGAATTGGCGAACAAATAGATGATTATGACGTCATAAGTCGCTGTTGCCATTAAAACTCTATGGGAGAATTGTGTTTTGACAGCTCATAAAAAGTACGTCAGTTGATTGGTGGTGTCATCATCCCTATTCGGAATTAAAATCAACGCATTTCAACATAAACAGTAAATTTAAGGATGATTTAAGGTAACTTTTAATTACCCTGAATTAAATTACTTAATTTATTGTACGAGCTAAACAGTTTAAAAAATACTAAGTTGATTTTTTTTGCTTAACCATAAACAAAGACTTCATTGATTCTGGACTCAGTGCAAAATGACATCCGGTGTATGACGTAATAAATAATTCGCGGTTATTTTAAATGTTCATGTGGAATTACATTATTGAATCGAAAATTAAAGTTAAGTGGAAAAATTGTTTTGATATAGGTTAAAAACTAAAGTAAATGCCATGTTGTACGTAATAAACCGTTACATACATACTATTACATGCTATTACTAATAGTGCAAACGTCCTTTTACCATAGTAAAAGCACACTACACTTTTACTATGCTTTTACGTTGCGTTGTCTGTCGTCGAAGAAAGAGCGATTGGTGATTCTTTTCCAGAGTGTAGGTATGTGGCTTGTACGACGCTATGGCCATTCTTTTTCTGCGTTCGGAGAACCGTGGAACAACGCCTTGATCGAAAAAAATATGCAAAAATTACGTGTAATAAAAATGCAGCTGCTCATACTTCGCAATTAAAAATTTGAATGAACTCGTATCATGTCATCTTGCTCATATAATGGTATTAAATACGAGTGATGGAAATAATAGGTGCGATACGAACTTTGATTTTTCGAATTTCGAATAGAGCCATTTTTAGTCGATCTAGCTCCAGCGTTCAAAGTTGGCATTGTCGATATCGACTTAGGAGGCCTAGGTAGGACGGATAGGCAGGTTCAAGGTTTTAGCTTATTGAATAAAATCAAATATCGAATAATATTTCATTGTATTATATTTGTATCTGCAGTGTAAAATGTAAATATAATTTATAAAAAATATTCGGACGGAAGAAAATTAAAGCTTATAGTTTACCTAACCCCTACTTATATCGGCGGTATTGTAACACTTAGTTATTCTTATTTGCTTCACGTTCACGGTCATGCAATGAGGGCTATCGTTTTTTCTCTCACTAGATGGCGCCACTGTTGCGTGAGGTTTTTAAAAGTCTGTTATAACGGCCGTGAAAACAAAGTTTAGATTAAAATCATATTTAAGACATCGTAAAACAGTACCATAAACATATTGAGCAACCACAGTACTGCATAATCCCGTTTTGTTCGGAAAAAAGGGAGGGCAAAAGTTTTCGAAAGACAAAACTGTCTCAAATTACAGACGTTCATTGCCCTTTATCGCATAATTGCCATAATTAATTTCAGGTAATGCAAAATATTCACATAATTATTCTAATTATAAATAAACCCGCGTAGCTCACCCAAAAACTATGAGATTTGACATTTCGTTGACCTCACGCTACACTAGCGCCTCTAGCGGAAAATTCATTCGCGATAGCCCCCATTGAGCCATTGAGTATAAAATATTTTTTTATAGGTAGGAGACATGAGACTACTTACAAAATGAAGAAACAATTATTACTTTACTAGTTCGAACTCATAGTCCAACGCACTCGGAATCACAATCGTTTCCACCATTCCATTCTGTCACACGGTATAGGAGGTAGATAAGAGATGGTGAATGCGATTGCAAGCGCTCGTACGCTATAACAATACTAAAACCGCCATGCGAGATGTCAACTAATAGTTGGAGAGCGGACTGCAAAATTTCGGACCTACTTGATACCGCGATGAAATGTACAATGGTTTCCCATAAAACTGATGCTAAGTCCGAATGTAATAGTCTGCCACGGCGGAACTTGCCGAAAGTACCAAAAAAATGGTCACTTCCGGTGCGAAAAAAGGGGTGTCATTTTACCCATCTGATACCGAAATAATAGTCATGGCATCAGTTAGGAATTTACTGGTAGATACAGAAAAGCGAAATATGTCATCATTTTTCTTGCCGGAAGTGCTCGGCAGACGCTCTCAAAGGTGCCCATCAGGACCCCTAAATATACCCATCTGATACCAGCATGAAACCAATTCCAGACGGTAGGTATAAATCCTCATTACCGGAATATATAAGTCTGCCAGGGCTATTCCTGCCGAAACACCTTGACATACGAGATTATGTGAGCAACCTCTACTCCGCTCAATATAGATATTTCAATTTCCATAAATCCGACAAACCCCAATTTTGGTGGAGACCTTGGGTACACCATTAGGAATAAAGTGTCAAAAGTCTCCATTGATCCCATGTGTGCAAAAAGTCATTGGGGATCAAAGTTCAAAATTTTAGGTTTTTTTTTTGTTTTTCGAAAACGGTAAGTTTGTTCAAAAAGTAGCCGAGACAAAAATTATAGATCTTAAAATTATCTACAAAAATGATCTTCATACTTTTTTTCTCAGAATTACCATTCCCGAGATATCACGATTCTAAAAGTTGAAGGAGTCAAGTTCTACATGATAACACATTTATGCCACGCATACCTATAAGGTGACTGGGTAATTCGACCTATTTCTTGAAAGGGGTTATTCTAGAGCTCATTTTCAATGTTTTGTCCAGTAAACCAGGGATCGAATCGTATTGCTCGTTATTAAACGCCCAACCGTACTCGGTGGCAATAAGTTTCACACAATCTTTTTGAGTGGCATTAAGCCACATGGAGGCAACATATGTTGTTCTCAGAATTTTCTGTTTAATTGTCTTCCAACACGGTGGTATAGTATTCGAACTATAAGTTTTTACTTTATTTAAAAAATGTTTTGTATTATGCGAGGTTGCAAAACTCTTAGTAACTCTGAAATAATGTGTGGTATCAGTGCAGTGTTGACGTTGTAATATAACCCTTAACGCGGTATTATTAAGTCACATTATGTTGATTCGAGCGAGTCGCAGTATGTTCTTTTGCTTTTAAAGTTAAGAATTTAAGAGTTTTAAAGTTAGTTGAAATTCGTCAGCCCACTACATTTATGATTGTCTTTAAAATCGAAATCATTGTCTCAGAAACTCGATAATAAGCGTGTTTCCAGAGATAAGAGCAAGATAGATCGATTTGTCATGCTCGAAAACCCCTACCTACCTAACAAATTTTCTCCACGAACAAATATCCTCCGCGAACCTCGCACTAGTTGCGCTTTGTTTACTTTTTGTATATATACATTTTTTCTGTGAATACATTTCTTCTTCTACTTCTATCATCTTCTATACCTACAATCAATTATGGTGTTTCATTCAACACAACCAAATATACCTAAAACACAATACAATGACTTTATTATACACCAGAAATAATTGACTTGGCAAACTTATAATAGGTATATATATTCCGGAAATGAGGATTTTCGATCCCTGGTTTACTGGACAAAACATTGAAAATGAGCTCTAGAATAACCCCTTTCAAGAAATAGGTCGAATTACCCAGTCACCTTATAGGTATGCGTGGCATAAATGTGTTATTATGTAGAACTTGACTTCTTCAACTTTTAGAATCGTGATATCTCGGGAATGGTGCAAAATAGTGCAAAAAGTCATTGGGGATCAAAGTTCAAAATTTGAGGTTTTTTTTTTGTTTTTCGAAAACGGTAAGTTTGTTTAAAAAGTAGCCGAGACAAAAATTATAGATCTTAAAATTATCTACAAAAATGATCTTCATACTTTTTTTCTCAGAATTACCATTCCCGAGATATCTCGATTCTAAAAGTTGAAGGAGTCAAGTTCTACATGATAACACATTTATGCCACGCATACCTATAAGGTGACTGGGTAATTCGACCTATTTCTTGAAAGGGGTTATTCTAGAGCTCATTTTCAATGTTTTTTTCCAGTAAACCACGGATCGAAAATCCTCATTTCCGGAATATATATGTATACCTATTATAAGTTTGCCAAGTCTATTATTTCTGGTGTATACCTAATAAAGAGTCATCGTATTGTGTTTTAGGTATGTTTGGTTGTGTTGAATGAAACACTATAATTGATTGTATAGAAGATGATAGAAGTAGAAGAAGAAATGTATTCACAGAAAAAATGTATATATACAAAAAGTAAACAAAGCGCAACTAGTGCGAGGTTCGCGGAGGATATTTGTTCGTGGAGAAAATTTGGTAGGTAGGTAGGGGTTTTCGAGGATGATAAATCGATCTATCTTGCTCTTATCTCTGGAAACACGCTTATTATCGAGTTTCTGAGACAATGATTTCGATTTTAAAGGCAATCATAAATGTAGTGGGCTGACGAATTTCAACTAACTTTAAAACTCTTAAATTCTTAACTTTAAAATCAAAAAAACATACTGCGACTCGCTCGAATTATGTTGATTCGAGCGATTCATCTTCTATACAATCAATTATGGTGTTTCATTCAACACAACCAAACATACCTAAAACACAATACGATGACTCTTTATTAGGTATACACCAGAAATAATAGACTTAGCAAACTTATAATAGGTATATATATTCAGGAAATGAGGATTTTCGATCCGTGGTTTACTGGAAAAAACATTAAAAATGAGCTCTAGATATAGATGGGAAGCCGGTTTTTAACGTTTTTAACCGTCGGGTTTTTAACGGATTTTTTGGTTAAAAACGGTTAATAACCATTTTGAGCGGGTTACTTTGGTACATTACGGAAATTTTTGTACTGTGTTTATACTTAATTAAAATAAACTAAGTAATTATTTAATTTTATTGATAAAAAATATTAAATTTATTAGGTGATTGCGGTGATTGTTAGTATTGCATAGTGGCATTGGCGTAGTGACATTGGGATTCGACAAGGATTCGATTTGTGGCATTCGAACATGGCGGATGTAGACAGTGTATAATTTTGCTATTTCTGTTTCTTTGGCTAGTTGAAGTATAATTTTTATAGTGTTTTATGCGGCGATTAACCTTAACAGTGAACAGTGATCACAAAATTCTATACTGCTCTCGTGTCTGACATTTTTTAATACGCGAGTTGTTTCCACGTGGTTTCTGGAATTTTACTATCAAGTTACAAAAACTACAATCACCGTACAACGTTGCCTCTCGAAAGAGAATACATAGACACTGGCGAAATTGTCTTATTAATTAGGATAGAAGCCATATTTTAAAGAAGAAGAAGAAGACTTTGTTTGAATGACGTTTATGAAATTAAGTATTTATAGTAGGTACAGTCAGCTGCAGAGAAAGGGTACCCCCCTGTAATGGCGGTAGTATGGATACCGCCGTTACAGGGGGGTACCTTTTCTCTGCAGCTGACTGTACCAGTGCCATATCATAGGTAGGTATGCATCTCAAATTAGTTCCGATTCCGATTTATGGATTATGTACCTAAACAATCTAAAATAAATGTCAAACACTAACAAAAAAACAGAAAAAGCTCTCCACTTGCCACCAAGCTTCAATACGACCTGCGGTTAAATAACCATAGTTAACCGGTTAAGTATTGGTAGCTAACGACAAATTTTGTTAAATAACCGTAGTCTACCGTTAGTTTCCATCTATAGCTCTAGAATAACCCCTTTCAAGAAATAGGTCGAATTACCCAGTCACCTTATAGGTATGCGTGGCATAAATGTGTTATCATGTAGAACTTGACTCCTTCAACTTTTAGAATCGAGATATCTCGGGAATGGTAATTCTGAGAAAAAAAGTATGAAGATCATTTTTGTAGATAATTTTAAGATCTATAATTTTTGTCTCGGCTACTTTTTGAACAAACTTACCGTTTTCGAAAAACAAAAAAAAAAACCTCAAATTTTGAACTTTGATCCCCAATGACTTTTTGCACTCATGGGATCAATGGAGACTTTTGACACTTTATTCCTAATGGTGTACCCAAGGTCTCCACCAAAATTGGGGTTTGTCGGATTTATGGAAATTGAAATATCTATATTGAGCGGAGTAGAGGTTGCTCACATAATCTCGTATGTCAAGGTGTTTCGGCAGGAATAGCCCTGGCAGACTTATATATTCCGGTAATGAGGATTTATACCTACCGTCTGGAATTGGTTTCATGCTGGTATCAGATGGGTATATTTAGGGGTCCTGATGGGCACCTTTGAGAGCGTCTGCCGAGCACTTCCGGCAAGAAAAATGATGACATATTTCGCTTTTCTGTATCTACCAGTAAATTCCTAACTGATGCCATGACTATTATTTCGGTATCAGATGGGTAAAATGACACCCCTTTTTTCGCACCGGAAGTGACCATTTTTTTGGTACTTTCGGCAAGTTCCGCCGTGGCAGACTATTACATTCGGACTTAGCATCAGTTTTATGGGAAACCATTGTACATTTCATCGCGGTATCAAGTAGGTCCGAAATTTTGCAGTCCGCTCTCCAACTATAATTCTCGTGCCTATTTGTGTGCATTCAAGCCACCTGTACACACCATAGTCTCAAAACTATGAATAGTTAAGCGTAAGTTGCAACACCAAGTATAACCAATGTCAACTACCACAACGAGTAGGTACCACATAAATTACAAGTGACATAAATTAAAATATAATTGAAAAGTGGTACCTAATAATGAGGAATTAGAACACTTGTCTTGTAACGTTTGTGGTACAGGGAGCTGGTTTGACATTTAGTTATTGTTACAGTAACTAGGTGCTTTTCACACATTGGTTAAAGTAAATGTATTTTATTCTAAATAAGAGAGCAAATAAGATATTTCGGTGAGGTCCTGTGGCACAGATTCGTGGTAGCAAACATAAAGTTCGCGCGGCGCAGGCTCGCTAAATATGCGTCTGAAAATAAAAATAAAACTGGCTCATTGGAAGGCACTATCTTTACAATATAGGGCGTAAATTGACAACCTACAACCGTGATATCTTTAAATGAAACCTTTGATATATAATTACAAGCATTACATAGTTTGATTCACAGAAATCTAAAAAGTAGATTCTAGAAGTCACATTAACGCGACCATGCATGACCAACAGTTTTAAGTTTTATGATGTAATGATCGTCTGTACATTTTTCTGGGATAAAAAGTAGCCTATGTCACTCTCAGGCCCATAAACTACCTCTATGCAAAAAATCACGTCGATCCGTCACACATACGATACATACGATACGAACATACAAACACACTTTCGCATTTATAAAATTAGTATGGATTTCCGTTTCGACTGCGAAACCTCCTGAGACAGGACCAGGCCTTCGCGGATTACAGGGTAAGACCCCCTACGCACTATGCGGCTAGCCGCGCGGTTTTAGCGTGCCGTCCCTCTTCCAAATATCGCTTGAGAAAGAGACGGTGCGCTAAAACCGCGCGGTTCGCCGCATAGTGCGTACTCGGCCTAAGAGTCACTGTTTTAAGATTGCATTACCCAACAACCCAAAATAGGTATGGTTCCACGTTCCGCCTTATTCCGCATTGATTCAGAATTTCGGCGGGAGCTTGGAACAGCATTCCGTACTCTTTGACAGCCACCAAGATTTTATTGGGATTCGAAGGGCCGTGGTTTTTCTTAAATCTGTAAAGGATCAAGAAAACAAATTGTTAAGACCGGAAAAAGTAGTAGGTACCTATCGATCTTATGGAGAAACCTAAACTTATGTGGTAAATATGTGGTGTGCCATTATATGGCGTGGGCCAATATTTTACCGACACTTTGGGCGTCTCCTGCGTTACCAAAATTGTCTCTAGCGTTACTAAAAAATCGTGCTTTCAACAAGATATTTCACGGTTTAATAAGTTGAACTTACGTAGGATGTTATTTATTCATGTACACCATCTATTTAATTACAAAAAAAACATGTTTACTTAAAAAAATCTGCAATTGTTTGAAAAATTTCGCGGACAGATTAGTGTCGGTAAAAAGTTGATTGGTCCGCATATGCACGAAAAATAAAAAGTACTTAATAAACAAACATTTTGTAAAATAATCTCACCTTATACTGTGCTGCAGCAATTCATGGATGCGTTTACTAGCGGACCGAAAAGTCTTAACTACATATGAGTAGAGAGGATTATTGGCTTGCGCCTCTATACTCTTCGCGGGCGCTATAAGAACACCCTTTTCAGATTCCAGTTGCAAGAAGTGAAATAAGACGTTATCATCACCAGCAGTTATCCTGAAACAACAGTGTAAATAAAATAGCTACAGTTGTGACATCCAAACCAGCCTTTTTTTATGAAGCCAGGAATTTAGCCTTTAAATGATTAATATTATTGCACACAACGACGGATATATATGTCAGTGATAAATTAGTAGATAGTACACATTTTAGCCATTTATGTTAAAGGTCAAAAATTCATGCCAAAGTTTACCAAGTTCATAATCTGAATAACACTTACTTATGAACAGTAATATGATCAATTTCGTTCAACAACGATTTCCTGATGTCTGGCGTATCGATACTACCACTTGCTCTACTGCCTTCCTGCAAGCAAATTAGAATTATCAATTATCATCCACACTGGGCCAGCAAAGTAAATACGACCAAAGTGGGAGGTAAATAGATCGATGGTTAATAGTGTAGGTATAGCTATTAATACTTGTCTATCCCAATCGGAATCTGATCCTGAAGAATCTCGACGATTTCTCTGTTCCCGGTCAGCTCTTCTTCCTTGTACACGTTCCTCGCTTTTTTCACTGTGGAAAGATAATAATTTTGAATTAACAGTAATTTTATATAGTCTATGAAGCCGCATTCAACAGTGAAAACCTTCATTGATCATTAATTTATAATAGGGCATGCTGTTGTTCACAACTTAGTGGGTACAATCAAAAATGTACCTATTACTCTTCAAACTGTTCGAGTCCTCGGAATAACTGACATCTAAATTGCTCGCATGTCTGTGCTTTGGGCCACTGTACCATTGCGAGTAAAGGCTGTGATGGCTGCCATAGTTCACAGAATTGTCGCTCGAGCCCGCATTTATCTGCTCTGTTGAATTATGACGCTTCTTGTCGACTTGGGACTTTGCGAGCTTTAGAGTAGACGGCTTCAAGGTGCCCTCTGATTTTTGAGCTGGAAATTATAATTAAAATATAAATATATAACCCAACCGAGCCAAGTTTGCATCTGGCATCTTAGCAAGAACAGTCCAAAAATTTAAAATTCAACAAAAATATAAGGCAACTTACAATTAATTTCTCTCATTTTTCTGCCATGCTTTGTGAGGTACTCTGGTAAAATTTCAACTTGAGGTTGTGTATTGGATAAAAGCCATGACGTCAGGTACTTGTCCAACGCGACGTCGTAGAGCAGTTCTATACAACTTTCACACTCTTCCACATAAAACGGAGATGGTGGAGTAACGCCTACTGCCTGCAATCAATTAAATAAGTGGGGTATAAAAAAGGTCATGTACCAGGTTGCAGTCCACAGCTGGGCACACCACTCAGGGTGAGAGGGTTTAGGCCTTAGTTCCCACACGGACCCAGTGCAGATTGGGAACATCACACAAACCATTGAATTTATTTTCAGGTATGTGTTTCTGGTGTGTGGTTTCCCCACAATGATTTATTTCATTGCAAAGCTCATGGTAAATATCAAATGTAATTTCACACTATATCCCGAAATTTTTATTGGTGCAAGCCTGGGTTCGAACCATGAACTTGTTGCTTGAGAGGCCATATCAGTGCCGTTTTTTGGCAGGTCATGACATGAACTATTAGACAGACCAACTAGTGTGTACTGCAACTAGAAAATTACAGTTGAAATGATAAAAAAAGTCGTGAAAAAGTTCCACAGTGAATTAATAGTTTATTAACTTAATTTAGGTAATGTTTAGAATACTTACATCTTCAGTACACCCTCCAGCTTCCATTAAAGTGGCCAAGATAAAATGGCCTCTGCCTGCAACTAGTAAAAACCAACGTCCTTCAGGAATTCTATAAAAAAACAAATACTTCATGCAAAAAAGTCATTAAAAAAAACAGTTTGTTAAAAAAAAGTGATTAGGAAAAATAATATGTTTTTATTTTCATTAATTTAATTTACCTGTAATCATTTGCATTCCCATCATTTTTATTCTGTTTCCTGTGTTCATTTATAAAAACCTCCTTCCAAATCACAAGTTTCTCTAATTCTTTGTCTGCACTGAGCTCCAGTATACCATTCAGTTTTAAATAAGAGTTAATTTCAATCAAATCTTCGTCTTGCAGATGTGAACTAAGTAAATGTCCAGAGTAATATAAACATGTTCCTATAACTGTATACAGCCTTTGGAAGTTTTCAACATCATCAGTCTGTAATGTCAAAACATATTAATTACTAGCTTATGCCCACGACTTCGTCTGCGCGGACCTAGGTTATCGCGCGGTGGCGCCCTCTACCGGAATAAAAAGTATCCTATGTTGATCCTCGGGGCTTAAACTATCTTTATACCAAATTTCATCAAAATCGGTTCAGCGGTTTCGACGTGGAAGCGTAACAGACAGACAGACAGAGTTACTTTCGCATTTATAATATTAGTAGGGATATGTAAATAATTAAATGAAAGGAAGGGAAATATTTACCAGTTACTTTGTAGTAATACACTCATTAAAAGTGCCTAAGGATATTTTACAAGCTTTTATTTAACTTGCAATGTATGTATGTATGTATGGGTCAAATCTAACAAGTTGAATTTGACCCACTTCCAGTGGTCTGGTTGACTTTAAATTTGGCATACTTGTGTAAATCTGGTGACAATACAATAATCTGGTAGTCATATCCTGGTAGTCCAACCAGGATCTTCACTACAGGACGGAACCCCTTAATGGTTAATAGAATAGAATAGAATAGAATAGAATAGAAATATTTTTATTCGGGCTTCACACTCCACATCCACTTGAAATTTGCTACAGAAATGTAGTTTGGATGACAGTGCAAGTACAGTCAACAAAAAGCACAGTCAGCAAAAAAAAGTTTGTGTTAAAAATTACATGGTTAGTTATAAATTTATTTGAACCAACCCATTCCCTGTAATCTGCAGCTTGTAACTCTGTCATAGCATCATCAACTTGAATTCTGACTTCCAAAGGCAGCATTATAGCATGAGCAGCCAAAATATCTTCAAAGTAAAATCCTCTCCTGCTATCAGTATCTTTATTCCAATTACTAAACAGCAAAGTATTAAATACACGAGAAAACAAACTATCCAACTTATCAACATTGTTAGGTTTTGTAAAGCATGTTTTCAAAGATCCATATAAAAATTCCAACATTAAAGCCATTTGTTTTATCACCCTTTTAGCTGCAAACAGATCAACTATTTTGTTGGGAAATGCAACCAGCAATAAGTCACTATAATTTGAAATGTATGTTACGTTTATAAGACAGTTATTATGTAAAACTGTAGAGGTGATAGGCTGACTTGTGCCTAAAGATTTCGGAGCTAAATGATTTAATGTCACGTAAGCCCCTCTAGTGTTATAAAGGAAATTCTGATTGAAGGGTCTAGGGTAGCAGTACAAAACTCCCTTGTCATCATTGCTGTGATATTCTATATCATTACAGCAAATGTATAAGACTGAACAGTTGGAGTCTTTTAATATCTGTGTTAAGGTATGATCTGGAGCTCCTTTTGCTGTAAGCAACTTGTCTAAATCAAAATTGACGCCTTCGGTAACCACTTGGAACTGTAATTTAGGATTATCATAGTCATCAGCAACAACTTGAAGAATATTGTTGATGTTATAAGGGTTCACATCAATGCCATTGATTTTTTGTAGGTAATAACCTTTTTTCACTTTTGATGTGTAAATTGGTCTCGCTTCAGGCAGAAAGTCAGAAACTACTAAATTTTTTCCATCTGAATTAGTTTCGAGGCTAATGCCAAACATTTTTTCTATCTGACAATTTTTCTCACTATTGAACATTAGGTTTTTGTTGACCTGGAAAAATAAAAATAAGTCAATCTATCTGAAAAACTATCAAAGAGCAATTACTAATTTATTAACTGAACATAAGAAAAAAATAATACCTGTACAACAACAATTTTTTTGTTATCATCTAATGAAGTCTTTTTGAGAATGCCAGACAGTGTTGGTGTATCATTTTCATCATGTTGCCTTTTACCAAAAACTTCTAAGTTCTTGGATTTGCGATTTTTTAATACTTTAAATATTCTTCCTATGAAATAATAATAATAAAGTAATAATAAAACCTCTTTATTTCCATGCACTTAAAAAATACAAAAATACAATTTAATTAACCAAACAGGTATAACCAGAGAACATTTTAAAAAAATCACCCAAACAAAATGCATTATTATTAAATGAAATCAAATAAATTTGCACATATATTTTATTTTTAAAACAAAATATTACTCTCTCAGTGCAAAACAAAAGAACTTACCTCTAGTAGATCGTCTAGTAGATGTTCTTTTAAAATTATTTCGTCGTTTAAAGGATTCACAATTTTCTAGAAGCGGAGCTTTGGAATCATCAACTTTGTTGTTTGACGTGTTAACTTTTATGTAAACAAGCTCTCCATCTTCACCAACATCTGAATCCCATTCTGGTACAGAACTAAAGTAAAAGAAACTATTATTACAGGATTTTTTTTCATGGCAGCTAGTTAAGTTTATTTGGTCTTTTAAATTACCTGTCGGAATCAGAATACTTTGAGTCTTCTGAAGAATTGGTCCAGTCATTGTCAGAATCACACGGACTGTCGTAATTTAGTTTAGACTTATAGTTATTCATAATATTCACTTATACTTATTCTTGATAACAATTCAAATAAAACTTTAAATTATTTAATGTTCGCTTCAATTAGACGATATTTAAAAAAAATCATTCACATTTCTTGAATAATAGTGTGTGCGTGTGATCTTTTCTTAGGCCTTATAGAAAAAGCTTTTTTAGCATATTTCATTAATTAATCATAAACGAACAAAACTTTAGCAAAAGTCTACTAATTATATTATACGTTTGCTCCAAGTTTAAGGACATACAATGACTTTGACTTGACAGCAGCTCTGATAGTTTGACACAGTGTTGTCAACTCTAAAATTCTAAATTACAGATTTGCATGACGAATAATTATCATTTCTAGCAAATTTTATCGTACGTGAAAAAAAAATGATTTTGACGATGTTCTGCTCATCCAAAGTAGCGGAGCGGGCCCTCTGTCGGGCAATAAAGGCTTTGATCTATTTTAATTTAATCTAACGTAGAATTGGACATAAAACATAAATCCTAATTCCTATTTTAATCCTTACATCCTAATTTCTATTGCAAGTCCTAAGAAAAATTAAAGCCGCGGCGCGAGCGAAGGAACAAAATTATTATAAGAAGATGCGAAGCTCTAACCGCTAAGGTTGTTGGTGGCACGCGCGTGCTACTAAATTTAGCAAAAAATTACCACAGCCATTATGCGATAAAATCAGACTGATATAAGGCATATAATATTAAAATACATTAAATTTAGCTAATATGCTAAACTGGCAATACTAACCAGAAAAACCAAATACCATAGTGTTGGTCGGCTGCACCATTTCAAAACATAGTAAGGGACATTTAGCTAATTTTACAGGAGAGCGAAAAAACATGTTTTGTCTCAGCCAGGTTTTGGAGCACCAAACAGGTTTTGGAGTACTCATATCTCTGAAGTTAAGAGAGATAGGCCTCTAAATGTTTTTGTATCCTGTGGGCACTTGCTAGAAATCACGTTTTAAGCAAAAAACGCAAAATTGAGTTTTTGAGACTTACTAGGTTTTGAAATGGTGCAGCCGTGGTGTTGTTGTTGTTTTGTCTTGCTGTTCAAGGCACTGGTAGAAATGCTGAGGTTAAGGTAATTATACTCATACGTACACGCACAAAAAGGAATGAAAAACGTCTCTCCGTTAGCAGTGCTGGCATCTTGACGACATAGTTTGAATACACACGCCAGGAATTTAAAAATGGGGAAGCAAAAGTTTACTTTTTGTACATATAAAACTATAAATAATGTGTCAATGTAATAATAATATATCATTGAATAAGAAAAATGCTGGTGCAATTACATAACGTTAAAGTTTTTTAGTTCAATTTGCTATCAAATGTTCCGCAATTTATTTCAACGTGTAAGAGGTAACATCGAAAGATAATCGTAATGGATTATGAATATAATGAAGAGCGATATGGATATGATTTATCTTCTGCTAACAGCTCACATCATGATAGAGGTATTGATACTATAGTCGAAAGTTCTGATCACTACTCGGATGAAGGAGATGATGTGACCCTCGGCTGCCGAACACCAACCCCAAGTTCAGCTAACCCTATTCCTCAAATCAATCTAGACGCTTATCAGGCCCAAATCAAAATGTTAAATGCAGAAGAGAATTGTGCGATGTGTAAAACTTCTGCTGCAGAATTTTACCACGTGAAAACGGTAAACCTTTGTTTAAAACCCCCGTATCCATTTAGGTACCTGTACGAATAAAAATAGGATTTTGAGAATTGCGTCAAATCCACCTGCTAGGTATATCTCGCACGTAACTCACAATCTGTTGTAATTATGTGCATTTTATGCATTTTTCCGGACTCCATACCATAATTACTTGTAGTGGTGTAGCAAGTAGGTACTTGAAAAAGAAATTTGGTAGGGAAATGGGCTTCACTTTCATTAAAAAATCTGTCTTATTTTGATAATGTCTAGTTAAAAATAAGTAACGAAGACGTACAATTTTTTTTTGGCCTGACTGAAGTCAAGAACTTGATGTACATAAATCTTAAATCTCCAAAAGTTACATACTCATAACTAGGTAGGATAATATTTTTAGATCTAACTTAAATTAAAAATGTTCACTCAAACAGGACACTGTGATACAACTGAAGGAAAGTACTAAAAAGCTTTTGAGTCTACTGGAAGAGCTGCAGTCAAAAACACATTCAAAAGAAGTAGTTACGGATGAACCTCCGATTCTAGAAAATATAATTAGACCACAAGATCATGCTAATAAAGTATGTAACTATTTTCTATTAACATATCTGACTTACTTCTATCGCCAAGTCGGAATAGTTTATTCACCGTGTACCTTTGAGGGCCTATAGTAGGTATATAAGCTAGCTGCAGGGCTACTCCGAAACTCGAAACTCGAAGTTCGCGTCGTGCGGTCCCTCTGACACTTACACTATTTAATACGAGAGCGAGAGGGACCGCAAGACACGAACTTTCGAGTTCAACGTGGTTTCGAGCAAACCACGTCAACTAGCGTAGGTCCGTCCTTAAATATTTAAAAACTACTTAGCTGTTGCCCGTAGCTTTGCCCCCGTTTAACTTTTTTATGTTTAACACAAACTGTGTCCTGACAATAACGAACATAGCAAAAATAAGTATCCAATTTCGTAGAATACCGTTGTTCAGAAGTTATGCGTGTACTTAAATTTAGATAAGTGATTAATTTTTATTTATATACATACTTAGATAAGTGTTATTGAATATTAAACCACTAACATTTAATTTGCAGACAGTCACTGACGTCATAGGCGCTAAAGCAATAAAAAAATTAGAACATCAGACAAAAGAATTGGACGCCATCGTAATTGAGGTGAGAAGTTAAATTTTAACATACCGCAGCCGCAAGCCACAAAGTATAAAAAACTTGTGGTATTAACCACAAGTTTGTTGGTTAAACATAACTTCATATCGGTCAATTACTCTAGCTAGGTACCTACTGGTTATATACTTATATATTAGAATATCGAAAATTAAAATACCTGCGGTGTCGATGTTCGACATATAGAAAATTAAAATATCGGTTGTATCACTATATCGAAAGTTGTTAAACCTATAGTTAAAATGTCTAAGATTGCAATGTTGATTGATTAAAATATCGAATGAGTAAAAATGTCGATAAACATTATAACTAAGTTATAGATGCCAACATATTTGAATGTCGAAAATCTGCTTTATTTATTGCTCCTTTCTCTTAATAAATTTCATGTTACATGATCTAGTCATTCAATTTTCTGTGTATTGTATTTTTGTCTATTGCAAAACGGAAAAAATCAATCTATCTTTATATACTCATACCTGTGTTAAAATGTCCAACCTTTTTAACTCTACACTACTCTACACTATGTTTTCCTTATTTACAGTCGAAGATACTGAATCGAGTACGTCTGTGTAACCTTTGGAGATGTATGGTATGTCAATATGACATTATGCAGATGAAGAAGGTTCCACAGTGGTACCTACACACTTCTGTTTTTTCGACTGTACTGTGTCTCAATATTCCAGAGCGAAGACTTTGACTGTTCGGTTTACAAGAGACTGACGAGAAAGTGCCATTGCTTAAACCAAACAGAGTACAATGACTTTATAATACATTTCAATGAAGACACAAAATTTTGTACCAATACCATTGGAGAGATCATCAAAAACATGCGCATAGTAAAGAGGTTTTTGTACATGGGTGGTAAATATACGAAGAACGCTCTCATGTTTCTTAATGAGGTAAAGACCCCGCGCCGTCGGTCACGCGCTTAATAGTTAGTTGTAGCTGGGCCTTAAGACTCTGAAGCCTTTCGAACGCCGCAAATTGTGTTAAATAAATAAATCACACAATCTGTTCACGTGTACTTCAAATTGGCTGTGACTGTTGCTGATTAGAGAAGTGTGGTCATTTAAATTTACACAAAATGAAAATTAAATGTATTTTTATTTGTAGTTTTAAATGAATTTTAATGTACTTAAATAAGTAAGATCTAAAAAAACACAAAACCTTAGCTGGCCTTACTGATAATTTCAGGGATTAAATCAAGCTACTTGCACTGAAAAGGTTGAGATAGTTCAGGCTATCGCTTTTGCGGATGTGTGCAACGTCTTTGACACGCACACTATTGTCACCGTATGCATTTCATGGCCGTGCAAGAGTGATTGTTATGCAGAACCGATGACAAAGGTGTTTTTTTTTATTGTTTTTAAAATATTCACTGTATATAGTACGTAATGATCCGTTTATTTTATTACCACGATTCTTTACAGTACATATAATTATGAGATAAGATTATTTAGCACGGGCGTAACAAGATCTTATAGCGGGAGGGAGTGTTTTGAACATTACTTGGGTTGAACACCAAACATTTAAATGATTACTGAACTTCGAAATCCATACTAATACTATAAATGCGAAAGTGTGTTTGTATGTTTGTCCGTCTTTCACGACGTAACGGAGCGACGGATCGACGTGATTTTTGACATAGAGATAGTTTATGGGCCCGAGAGTGACATAGGCTACTTTTTATCTCGGACAAATGCACAGTTCTCGAGGGAACAGCGCGCGATAACCGAATACCACGCAAACCACGCCGCGGGAAAAAGCTAGTATAATATAAATATTTTTTTTGTATTCTATTCAGGAACTGGCAGCTACATTACTTTATAAGATATCACAATTAGAAGAAGGGAGACGATATTTGAATTTTAATTCGAAAATAATATGTGACATAAAAAAGCTCATAAAGAAAAAAGCTTCAAGGATAGACTTTGATACACTGGAATGCCTGAACATGGTGTTGGAATTGTGCTTATGCCAGCCCCAACAACCTCAGTTGAACCTGACCTACTCTTGCAGTCCAGTGGAAGAAGGTAAACGATCCAACAGCTCCCAAAGTTCACAAACATCTAACGACCTCAAACCACAAATAGAATATCGCGATCAAAGCTCATCTCCCCGTAGAAGAGAAAAAATCATACCAATTTTCACTGAATAAATACTTCCAGGCGCCTAAGTGAATTCCCTTTACGTAGGTATTATTTTTACATAGTCTTCCCTCATAACATTTCCTTGTGGATTAGGGTGCTACAAGAATGTCTTGTTCTAGAACTCGGGAGAAAAACGTTGAATTCCTTATCGACGTATCGTCAATTTATGTCGCCTGACGAAGTATTCAAATATATGAATGTGCTTCAAAATATGAGCATAACCAGTAAAGGAAAATTTGAACTGACCTCGCATTTACCAAGTATGCTGATTTTGTTCAGGAATATGCTTATTGAATATGACGACAGTGCTCTGAATATTTTAGTAACCAATATATTGAACAATATTGTGGCGCAGCCTTTATTTGATGAAAACCCTGTCGTTGCAGCCAATATAGCAACAGAGGTACCATTTTCTTAAAAGCCTTACGTACATTACATATTATCTTATTTTACTTACATTGCACATAATTATTGTACGAGTTGCAATACTGTTAGGTTAGACCAGTCCATTCTTAAAAATAAAATCCTAAAAACGCTAAGCGTGTTGTACACTCTCCTAAGGAATCCAAATAACGTACCCAAAATGCAGCTTTACAACACATTTTGCTTTTTGAATGTAAGGTCAACCGGGGCTATGTCGCCTACGGGGCTAATGCGTCCATTATTCCAATTATCATAAGAAAAACATCCTTTAGAACTCACGCCATTTTTTTAAAGGTTTTGGCAAAAGTACAAAAAATGATCACCTAGATGTCGTGGCCGAGCTCTTTTTCATAAAGTAATCCGACAACGAGGTCAATTAGGCGCTATAGACCCGAATATTTTTGTTCAACCAGAATTTAGCGTACACAATAATAATTAACTGTATCATATGTGCTTTTATCACCAAGACGATCAATCCGATCACATAATATCAGTAAAAGACGTTTTAGACGCGCCCACCTGGGGTTATAGCGTCTAAAAATCCCAGCTTTTACAGAAACGTAATTTACACGTAGAAGTTATTAAAAGTGCCATAAAATGGCACTAAAATATGAAATTAGATCAAATATGCTAGCTTGTATCATAAGATAGCTTTTAAGGATACATAATGTGTTTTTTATAATCTGGTAAATATGCTGTTTAAAGTATTGTGGCGCATTAGCCCCGGTTGACCTTATAATATAACTGACCTTTGTGCCATGGTGACAATAAGTAGATCAGTTAAAGAAGCACCTCAACCCCGACTCGGCAATGTAACGAACACCAGGTAATAGCTTAGTCGGTCGGGTTAAACAGGGTTTAAGTAATTTTAAACTTCAGATATACCTTCTACAATGAATACAATTTGTGTTTTGCTAAAATTACATTTTAGTGAACTATAAATAATTACTTCGCAAACAGAGTTCGTTCTCAGAGTAACAACCATTCACCATGCTACCAGATGTTAGATGATCACGGGTGAGCAAAGTAATCGTTCATAGTTCATTGATATGGACCTCCTGAAAGTAACGCGTGATTCAAGAATTGATTATGTTTTAGCCCATAAAAATGAAAAATGCTGTAAATCAAATCCCTATAAAAAAGAACCCAAGGAAGAATACAGTAAAATTGAATTTAGCATCAGCACCTAATAAAGCTCGACAGCCATCAAAACGTCAAGGTAAAATATACTTGCGTAAAATAATTTTAATAATACCATAGTAAAATAGCCTTTGGCAGAGGAAGCCCGTTTTAGTTAATTTATGTTATGTTTTTTTTTTTTTATTTTTATGTGAAATAAATAAAGTGGAAACAACACAAAAAAAAAAGTAAAATAGAACTTTTTTACTGTTCTCTTTTACTATGATAATATCAACTGTTGCTCGTAACATTGAACTTTGCAGATTTTTGTAGATTTTCTGAAAAATCTAATTAATTGATCGATATCTATGTACAGACTGCATGTTTCTTACATTAAAAAGGCGCATAAAATAAGTTTACAGCGCGGTTTGGTGAACGTTTCACTATAGTTTCTTGACGTTCGTGACAGGGGTTGTGTCAATATTGATGATTGATGCGCCGCTCATTTTGTTCCAAACAGCTGGTCTAGTGCCGTAAGGACTTTAATTCACATGTGCCACAATGGAACCATTTCACAATAAACGTCATAGTGACATCGCGTTAATTAACAAGGATAATCGTAATGACTTTTCCTTTGAAAAGGTTTCATGGTGGCTCATGAATTAAAGGCCTTGACCGTACATAGATGTCAATGAATTAGTCTGTCAGTTATACATATTATCAGAAAATAATAGACACGTTTTTTTCTTATTCGATTAAATAAAAAATGATGGAGATAAGCCAATTAAAATTCCGCGTGTCGTAACGCCATGCGACACTTTAGCACGGCGTGACGTCACTCGCGATCTTTAATGCGCTTCATCTTTGTCTAATTGACAAAAAAATATGTGTCCAATCATCATCAGCCGAAAGACGTCCACTGCTGAACAAACGCCTCCCTTTAACGACAACTCGCCACTTGCTACGCCGGTTGCCCGCAATCTCACGATGTCGTTAGTCCACCTAGTGATAGGCCTGCCAACGCTTTGTCTTCCGGTTCGAGATGTCCAATATTTTCTAATAATCTAATTACGGACGTAACGGAATAATTAGAACAAAACTTTTTTACCCAGGCAACTACCCAATTTTGCTTTTTTTATATTACATTGCTATGTCATATATTTATGACTTGGATGTTTTCAGTTCACAAGCAGTTGGAACATGCTTTACAAGTAAAACCTGCAGCCACCTGCAATTTATTGAATAGATCAAAAAAATTTACCAAAGGTAATTTTTTTTTAACTACCGTTTCACATGTTTTCTGTGATAATAATGTGATACTAATGTTTATAAACTTTTCAGATCATCGTTCCTCCGTCATAGTGGTACCCATTGACCAAAAAGAAAATACAGCTGATGTAAAAGCATGTAAATGATAATTTAATAAATTACACAATTTAACAATCTCCATTTACCTCCCACAACCAAAGGTAGTCATAAACATAAACATTGGAATATTTAATTTACAAGTGATGTCACTGGTATCATCTAATAATGATCAGTTTAAATAAATAAATCTAAAATTAAAATCCATACACAAAAAGCTATAATAAATAGCACAAAATAAATGCAGCACTAGCATGGAAAGAGGAAAAATATGGAATGGAATACAAAACAAAATATACAAAAATATCACTACAAGTCACTAATCATAAACAAACAGAGTTTAATTTTGTACAAACCACTTTTCAATAAAGTACAATTTGCTGACTTTGGTCTGTATTAATTGAGATCTAATAACATAGTAGATAATTTGTTTCTGGTATTGATTTTTGATATGTTAACATACTCACTGTATCTCATTTATATTTAATCTAGAGAAAGCCTGCCCCAACCAATCAGTCACAACCTTCTGATGGGTGAAATATCTGTTTTCTTGTTCAATCAAATGAGGGCTATCGTTTTTTCTCTCACTAGATGGCGCCACTGTTGCGTGAGGTTTTTAAAAGTCTGTTATAACGGCCGTGAAAACAAAGTTTAGATTAAAATAAAATTTAATACATCGTAAAACAGTACCATAAACATATCGAGCAACCACAGTATTGCATAATCCCGTTTTGTCCGGAAAAAAGGGAGGACAAAAGTTTTCGAAAGACAAAACTGTCTCAAATTACAGACGTTCATTGCCCCTTATCGCATAATTGCCGTAATTAATTTCAGATAATGCAAAATATTCACATAATTATTCTAATTATAAATAAACCCGCGTAGCTCACCCAAAAACTATGAGATTTGACATTTCGTTGACCTCACGCTACACTAGCGCCTCTAGCGGAAAATTCATTCGCGATAGCCCCCATTGTTAACTTGGCCATTTAAGATTTGCTTGGAGGCCACTTATTGGTCTGAAGGCCTAGAATTCAGCAGCCAAGAATCTAGATTCCCCTGGTTATTACAAACTGCCTGGGTGTTAAACAAGGGGCCCAAAATCAAAAATTTCATAACTTCATCTTAGCTTCTTGCTACCAGTACATATAGTTCAGTTGACACATATACAGTCACCAGCATTAATATCTGCAGTTGTATCAAATATTTATGCATGTGTTGTGTCAGATATTGGTGCTGGTAACTGTACAAATTAAATGAGATGATGAACAGTGAATATGTTAATATCTCAATTTATAGTGAGAATACAATTAATCAATATACCTGCTGTCAAATTGATTACTATGTTGTGGCTGTCTAGAGTCATAGTATGCAACAGTTCTCTTGTTCTGTGGTGGAGGATTGCTAGGCCTGAAGAACATTGCCAATAAAATATAGAAACCTCCTACAATTTTGCTCAAAAAATCCAAGAAACCCAGAAACATTGGGGTTGAGTTTTTAATCAGGAAAGATGTCTCTCTAACTAAGGCAAGTATAAAGTTACCAAGAAAATTGACAAATGCAGTACTTCCAGTGAAAATGGCAATAACAAAAGCAAATATAAATGTAAAAAATTCTTTTACATTTGAAATAGATAGAGCTGTTTTTAAACTAGCTTTTATCTCTTGCACCGTCTCATTTAATGTTTCTACAGGATGCTCAATCTTTGCTTCAATAATTTCTTTGGTTTTATTAATTCTTCCTGTTAACATGGGTTCTATCTCCAAATAGGCATCTGATATGTGCCGCAGGCACTTGACTGCAACAAGTACCTCATCATCTCTGAATTTTAGGCTTCTCACTTGAAACCAAAATGGTCCGAAAGGCTGATTGTCAATTTCAGACCACAGGCAAACTCCAGACGGACTATGTCCTATTGCTTCCGTATCTGTTATGCCTATCCAATGTGTGTTGGGGTAAATTGCACGCAGTTTATGCTGTGCTTCGAATAAATCCTTTTTCAATTCGACTTCAGCTGGACTAATTAGGATAATATCTCTGTACCCAATCCGTTCGTTAATCAGTCTTCTCTCAATGTAGCGGCCCAAGAATATTCGAGACTTCAACAATTCTTTTGTGTAGTTCTTAATTTTGGATGTGTTCGCGTCATCGTGACCATCAAGTGATGATGCTGTAGAATCAAACTGCGAGCTTCTTCTTATGGCACTCATCTTCTTCAGATACGAAACAAAACAAATAATTTAGATAAGTTTTATGACCTCTCGTTTCTGGAAATCCGATTGCAACAAATAACAAATCTAAAGTCAATGAATGACGTGTGACGTACGCCGCCGTGTGACATTGACATGAGGCAGTCATGACGTTTCAGCAAAAGTAAATACAAGCTGCTATTTGAGTCACGGGTGAAAACGATACTTTGAATATTTTTAGTTTTGTTTTTTTATTTAACATATATTTTTGAAGCTGGCAATACTTCTAGTTTTTGAATTTTTGGCGGGCGAGCGTGCATATCGTCTTAGGACTGGGTTGGGACCGAATCCCGCAGACAGAAGTTACTTATTTATTTAGTTTACTTAAATTTTACTTTTCGAGTTCAGTTCTACCTAGTGTCATCCACGAAGAAGTGTGATTTTGTCAAAATTAGACATTAATGACGTTGTAATAAGAACCACGGCACGCGTCATCGTGAATGACTACCTATAAAATATTTTGTTATTTTTCAGAGTACGAGTTAGCGAAAAAAAAGAACTCCGAGCCGACACTTTCCCGGCCTGGATAATATCGACATGGAAATACAGACCCTGTTTTTTGTTAATACCGTCTATATTATCTAAGTTAATACCCATACGTCTACACCCTTAGAAACTGGCATGAGCTCTATGGGCGTGTACACGAAAAACAGGGTCGGTATTATCCGGACCGAGAAAGAGTGTCATCCAAGGTAGGTACTGTAAATAAACGACATCGATTAATTTATAAAATCTGTACAATTTATTTCACTCATACAGGAAATATGTAAGGTATTGTATTGGAAAAAGGAAATTACAATGCAGGTAGTAAAATACATTCTGTCAGAGTATTTACAAAATGTCTTCTTATCTAAATTTTATTGTTCTGGTAATTTTCTATTTATCATGTAAGAAGTACATATTTTAAAGTAAAATAAACATTTTTTAACGTCTTTATCATCATAAGTCGTAATAATAAAACACTTTTTAGGATATAACCTACGCACGCCGAAGCTTTGAAACAGTCTGCGATTAGATTGGCCTCAAACATACGGTTGCTTTTGGTGTAAAGAGAAAAAAATCGGTCACGCTAATTACTATGGTACTCTCGTCAATCTATAAGATGTTGATATAAAGCTATTTTTCACTTAGAAGAGGGAAACAATTAAACTAGGGCCTCAGTTTCAAGAAGTAGGTAATTTTCAAAAGACAATCGTTTAACATCAACTAACACTACATAATTATTTCTGGCGCTATTACATTGCAATTCAATTATTCATGCCTGTATCAAATCCGCTAGGACTGTAAGGATCCCTTATTACGAGAACAAATAAAAATATAAAGGTCTATCATACAAGAACATATTATAACAAAACATCACAACGATGCAGAACAGAATTCACAGTGGTGCTTATCGCGCATATAAAGTTTATATATCTGTTATAAACGCTTACGAAATTCAGGGAACACAGGATTGACAATAAATCTTAGACAATATAACCACAATCTGGGCCTATCGCTATTAACAATTGCACTTTTTCTGTATCTCCTGCATAACTGATAAATCTTGGCATTATTGGCATGAATCTTAATAGGTAGATGTACCTACTAATTTAGTAGATAACGCTCACGTACACTACTAAATTCAAAGCTAAAGAATCATGCCACCGGCTATACAATTACGACAAACAAGATTTATTAGACAGAGAAAAATAACACTGTCAGTTTTCTTATTTAGGGTACGGGTAATGTCAACAAATAAATACTAATTAGTAAACGCTGTACATGATGGGTATTCGTCAGATAAAAACACTACACTAAGTTTATAAGTTTTTTTAAACTTGGATGGCTAAGTTATCCAGATTGTTGACGCAAAGGTTTGAAAGAAACCCTCAAACTAAAACTAATCAAATTTCAACAAGGCAGCCCTTATCGAGTAGTCACATTTATTTAACAACTTAAAAGATAAAGAGGGATCAAAATTTTCAAGTTCAAAGACTAGAAACGAGATTAAGAGTAAGAGTTTGAGAAGACAATATTTTTAAATACTAATAATAATTACGGAGCAAAAACTTGCAACATCAGTGTAGATAAAGACTAAATTTTTTTATCCTTATGGTACGTAAACTGAAAGTAGTTTACGACCGTTTAGCAATAGCTTAGCGTGGTAGAAATCACAATTATACTAACTAGCAATAAGTACAAAGCTCGCCAGTTCTCAGGTTGGCATTCCATTTTACGAGTATAATGTTTATCCAATACATATTCGATCAAAGATCTTATTTGATGCCATCCAGTCTTAAATGTACAAGCTCTCTTTGATCAAAATTCAATGGAGATGTAAGTAATTGAATTGATGTTTGGTAAGTGGAATACCTCTTACAAGTATCACTTGCCTTAAGTCTGAAATGAAGCTAATTGTGACTTGCTATGAGAGCTTCAATAATCGGGCTTCTTTATGGGTACTCATCTCTAAACCTGTAATACCATGTGAAATATAACCGCGTGTATATTCACAACCATGACATTTACATGTACTGATTTCTGTTCGTTGTGAACATAAGATTCTTTCTTGACTTATAAGTATTATAAATTAAATAGGGAAGGACCCTCCTGGGACTTATTTCAGCGATAAGCTACCTGTAGAAATTTAGGCCATAATAAATAACAAAATAGAAATTAAAGTACCTAATAGAGTACGGACAGAAAAGAGTAAAAACGAATGAGAGATTAAGGGGCTGTTTCACCACCCATTGATTAATTTTATTTGATAAATAAATGTGATGCAGTCTCCATCTACTCCAACAAAACGAACAGAGAAGGCGTCACATGTATCCTTCAGATAACTTTAATCAATGGATGGTTAAACAGGGGGTAAGTAAAACTTATCATTTCCCAAAATTATTGCCATATTCAAGCACTTTAATTCAAAAATGTTACAATTGCAAAAAAGTGGCGCCGTCATATCGTTTCTACTCTTTGTTTGTCGTGCTTTTATAAGTGGTATATTAAACGCCTGTTTCACCATTCTCTGTCAAGCTTCTGTAATCTATGATGCCGTCCGTCTTTTCAAGACGGCTTCGAAAAAGGGAGGAGGTTGTCGATTGGTCGGATTTATTATTTGTGTTCCCCAATTTCTCGAAGACGGCTGGAGTGATTTAATAAATTATTTTTGTTCAGAAGAGTGTAGGTACTTCTCAGCTGATCTCATAGTCATACGTTTGATATCTGATGGATGATGTGAGACATCGAGGGAGTTCTTCAGATATTGTGGGGATTATGGCGATTTGGGTAACAGGTCAGCAAATAGCGTAAACAGAAATATATTTGGATTTGCCTTTCTGTGGTAGCGAATTAAATGCTTTTCTTAATAAATCTACACATTTTAGATATTTTATGCTTTTTTCATTTTCTTTGTTTTTTTTTTGAGTTAGTTAATTTTTACAAGCTTTTGTTTAACTTGCCCTTTTTATTTATTTTTTATTTATTTGTTTGTTTGTTTCAAATCTGGGAAGGTAAACTTGACCCACTTCCAGTAGCCGAATTGACTTGGAATTCGGCATACTTATGTAAATTGCGTGACAATACAATAATCTGGTAGTGACATCTTGGTAGTCCAGCCAGGATCGTCTTCGCAGGACGGAACTCTTCAACGGTTAATGGCATCAACTTGAAATTTGATATGCAAATGTAATTTGGGTGACAATGTAAGTAAAGTCGACAAAAAGTACAGTCAGCAAACAAGCTTGTATTAAAAATGAAATTTTTACCAAAAAAATATTTCTATGAAACCCTTGTTCGATTAAACAAAGACAGCATCACATGATCACAGAAATGTCACATAAACCTTAACAGTGATGAGATGAAACAGTTCCTTAATGTATTAATACTTTGAATTAATGGATGGAGTTCAAGAAGTTCGAACATTTTAACTAGTGATTAAGCATACATTTCGAAAAGTTCTGTTTTGCCACAGAAATTCTTTTTCACAATGGAACTTTTTGGAGCATTTTTTAAGTACTAGCTATATGTAACTTTTTGAACTAAACCCTAGTTATTATGCATGGGTGTTTTGGGACTGGTTGTTAATGGCACTAAATTTAATTTTAATATCGCTAGCTACAACACAATAGTGTTCTGCTTACTTTGATTTTGCACAGCCGAAGTTATCGGGGACGCCAATCCATATAACACTATAATTATAAATCAGACATTTGAGTAGCGATAAAAGCGCTATCTTACACATACTTTATTACAATAAGTCTCCTTTAGTCACAATCTTTCATCAACTTAGTTTTCTCCTTATCTACAAAATGATGGTGTATCAATTAGCTGGCAACATATTCAACTATTGCAATATATAATATAGCTGAATACGTTTCGACTGACCCGCCATCGCATAGAACTCTCTTCGCTTTTAGATCAAAGTAAGAGAGCTTTAACAAATCAAATATTTTTGATTGCAAACTATATCCATCGGAAACGTTGCCAGACACAGTTATTTTACGATAAGGAAGCCGTGTACACTCGCGAGGAATTTATCGAAATTGTCTTGGAAGCGTAGTTTGTGTGGCCTCGATCCGTCGAACAGTACCCCATTTGTTAAAACCCCAAAGGCTTCCTCGAGTCTCGGGACGTTTGCGGGGTCGTTGATCGCGTAAGCTTCAATCAGCTGTCGCGCTAACCCTTCCAACAAGGCTGGTTTGACGCAAGTCAAAGCGTAAATAGCTGCTCCGGCGGTGGGTATAGAATCTGGAGGTATTTCCATTTTTATAATTAGCATCAGGAGTAGTTCTGCTAATGTTAGAAGAGAAAGTGAGTACGGATTGTCGTCGCCTAGCGTCCGGGCCTTGTTGGAGAGACCGACGATGGTGTCGCAGCATAAGGTTGAGACGTCACACGAAACTGCTGTGAGGCCCACGCGTAACGCCGCTATGACCATGTTGAAGTCCTCTATGGGTAGAATTGTGAGCTGGAATACAAAAGAAAGAGTTTAATTGAAACAATATTACACTTACGTAAATTACATTATCTAATAAGCAATGAGGGCTATCGTTTTTTGTCTTTCTAGATGGCGCCACTGTTGGAGGTTTTTAAGTGTGGCTTTCAAAATCTGTTATAACGGGCGTGTAAACAAAGTTTAGATTAAAATCAAATTTAATACACCTGAAAACCGTACCATAAAAATATCGAGCAACAACAGTCTTGCGTAATCCCGTTTCTTTCGGAAAAAAGGGAGGACAAGTTTCCGAAAGAAAACTGTCTCAAAACACACACATTAATTGCCCCGTAACGCATTTAATTTCAGGTAATGCAAAATATTCACAAAATTATTCTAATTATAAATAAAACCGCGTAACTCACCCAAAAACTATGAGATTTGACATTTCGGAGACCTCAAGCTACACTAGCGCCTCTAGCGAGATTTTCATACGCGATAGCCCTCATTGAATGTGAAATATAATAGACATGGACTCCGTTTGTGGGGTGTCCGGACAAGAACAGTCTCCCTACATTGTCCCGTTGGGTGTCCATGAAGGCGACTAAAAAAAACAGAAGACGGGCAACAGCGTCTTCTGAGTGCAATATCAACACTATACTGCAATCGTCAAGTTTCAAGCATGGAGATTATGTAAACCCCATCCAACGGTCCCCCCATAATGGAAACTCTCACACACATGCAGCCCTGTCTCCGGCGTGGTCTTCTATCCCTGGCTTTGATAGCAGGCTAGGTGACAGAGGAGCAGGGGGTGCTAAGAATCTCCATGCACTTCCCGCTACGATCTCGTCACTGACTCTGGCCACGCACAATCAATGTTTTTCACGACACAGCTCGAAAATGTAGCCATACCATAGATAACCTAATCCCAGTACACCTTCCACCAGTAAACCTTCGGGTTGGACTTCTAACTCGTTCATCTATTGCTTACTTTCCAGCCTCTACAACAATGTAGGTGGGTAGATCAACTTTTTCTCGTTTGTTATTCTGTCCCGTTGTCCAAGAGACAACAGTGAGAGTTTCTTAAAAATACTGTTATGATATATCCTATTAATGTGCTTAGGAGATTCTCCATTAAATAATGGGCTTGTAGCTACGACGAAAATGTACGCTCTATGAATTATAACCACATAAACACAGCCCGTGAAATTACTGGCACTTGAGGTATCCCATCTTAGGCCTCTATGTTGGCAACGCATCTGCAATACCCCTGGTGTTGCAGATGTTTATGGGCGGTGGTGATCTCTTACCATCAGGAGACCCACTTGCACGTTTGCCATCCAGTCGAATAAAAAAAAAGAAAACATGGAGAAACTCGTGGTTTTAAGGAGTTGTCCATGTGACGTAACCATGGCAACGCAGTACAGGGATAAGTTGATCGAGCCAGGTACTATATGTTAGTTAGTCACCTGTCCGGCGGCGTGGAGCTCCCTCAGCGTGCGGTAGGCCTGGTGCGCGAGCGCGGGCAGCGCCAGCAGCGGCGGCGTGACCAGCGGCAGCAGCAGCCGCAGCCCGCGCGCGCACGTGTCGCCCACGCCGCGCTCCGCGCCGCACCGCGCTATGCTGCATATCACCTCCATTAGCGCGCAGATGTCCTGATCAACAAAGTACCGTCTTATTATTACAATTAATTAGGCTAAATAAATAAATATAACGGGACAATTCACACACGGTGAGGACTCAAAATCAACATGACTAATGGCTGGACAATATCAACCTGATGCATAAAAATAGAAGCCCAAATGTAAATTCCGGTCATCATCATCATCATCATCATCAGCCTATGTTCGTCCACTGCTGGACATAGGCCTCCCCCATGGCACGCCACTGAGCACGATCCTCGGCCACTCTCATCCAGCTCTTGCCAGCCACCCTGCGAAGATCATCGCACCACCGAGTCTGAGGGCGTCCTACGCAACGTTTGCCGATCCGTGGTCTCCACTCAAGAACTTGTCTACCCCAACGGTGATCGGTTCTTCGGGTTATATGACCAGCCCATTGCCACTTCAGCGTGCTAATGCGGTGGGCTATGTCGATAACTTTGGGTCTCTGTCGGATCACTTCGTTACGAATTCGATCTTCCGAAATTCGATTTTCGAAATTCCGGTCACGCGATGCCAACCAGAGGCCGTAGTGTCTAAGACTAACGTCCGGCCGCTAGCGATCGCATTCACTATCTCTTTCTACTCTCATCCTACACCGTGTATCAAAAAGAGGTGGTGAAAACGATTGCGATTCGGAATCCGTTATACAATAATGCATCAGGTATTGAGAACCTTGAATTTTAAGAAAAAAGCTGAAAATATCCGGATAGTTGCATAAACTACGCTTACTTCGTATGCTTCTTCTTCGGCGTCTTGTGGAATGCTGGATATTTTGCCTGAATTCCACCTCAAGTATACATCAAAAGTGGTGTTACAAACTTCAAGGAACCTGAAATTAATAAAAATGAGAATTTATAAGTATAATTGAAAACCAATATTTCCACCAAAGATATGAATTAGACTGAACCCTTTTTAAAAAAAACCTATTCAAAATTAATTTAGCTCCATTATTTTGCTAACTGAATTGCTATTTTAAACCATTGAAATTTCTTGTACAGTCAGCGTCATATAGTACGTAGCTGTCAACATCACCAAATACTTGGATACATCCAAAATAGTCATTACCAGTGACTCAGTCAAAGCGGTCAAATTGTTGGAGACATCCATCGTTTACAAATATACCGGAGCACCCACATCACCACTGATAGCGTAGCAGCCATAATAACCAACAGCATGGGACACACTAGAAAACTGAGCTTTATTTAAAAGGTTTAAGGTTTAATCTCGAGTTGAGTGCGAAATAAATTAACACGTCATAAGATTGACTTTTTATTTTTGACAATCACCGAAAAGAGTACCAACTTGTCATCGATCGTTCCGTCTCTTTCGTTTGGACCCTGACGGCTTTTTTCACATTTTTATTTACATTGTCAGAATTCCGGATTAACGGATTTCCTTTTAAATATGGCTTGAATTGGCCAGTATAATTACATTATAAAAGAGTTTTTATTTAATTAAAAAGGTAATGACATGTGCATTTTGCACCAAGAGATTGAAAATGGAACACCGTTCACATTCTATTAAAGAGGACTAGCTAACTGGATCATTGGACCTTACATGTAATAAAGTAAATTTTCCTGTGGTGTTCCATACTTTTGGATACTTTGGCTGCTACGGTACTAATGGCGGCTTGAATGTTATAAACTATTTGACGACGGGCGTGCTCCGGGATATTTGTACACGATGGATGTCTCCAACAATTTGACCGCTTTGACTGAGTCACTGGTAATGACTATTTTGTATGTTTCCAAGTATTTGGTGATCTTGACTGCTACGTACTATATGACGCTGACTGTAGGTCATGGCACACTAAAAGAAAAAAAAACTTATGTTAATAATTATTAAGATTGTTTTGTGGAGTGGAGTGTGGAGTCTTTTTTTTTTATTTCAACTCCATATTTGTTACTTTTACGGTCATCTTGTGAAATTAATGAATGAATTATTAATTACTTGTTAACATTCTGCGGTAGAACGCTGTGTAACATGCGTTTCGCACTCTTAGCCAACAGCTTCAAGGCTGGCAACACCACGCCAGGATAGTTGTGGTAACGGTACACGATGCCCGGGATCTTATCCAACGCGCCAATCAGCAATAAGAATTGCTCGTCCATTGTTCCTACCTATAACAGAAGAATTATTGTTTTCGAAACTGGAGATGGAAGGAAACAAAAATGGAGATAAAAGATTGAAGAACCGATAGCCGTTTGACTTATAATTCTATCTGTAGTGCAAAACTAGGAGATACAATTCAAAACTTTTTTTAAATTGAAACTGCTTGGCATTTTACCCCATATAAGTCAGACATTTACGTAAATATAGCATTCTTTGGTTTAAATTCACGTATGTTATTTTGTTACGAATGTTTTTTTTTTCTTTCAAATAAAATAACAATTACAAACAAATATAGAAACAGAAAAAATAATGAAATGGTTCCAATCCAGCATATTGACTATATCGCACCTTTAAAATTAAATTGAAACAATTCGAAATATTCATAGTTCCAAAATAAACTTTATATATGAGACAAAACAATTAAAAAAAAACTATTTTTACAAACAAAACTTGGAGTGATCACTAGCATATGTACCAAGCATCGATAATTGAGATTACCGATATAGGAACTCACTACCTGTCACAAAACTTTGCCCCGGAGATTCCTATATCTGAAACGATGCACGAACGCTAGGCCGGTGACGTCACTCACTTTCTACATGACGCCATCGAAATTTCAGTCCTCTCTCGTAACATCTGCTTGGATAGAGATCTCTTTTGTGTCTCCCAAAAAACTATATGCTTACCTCGTAGACGCCCTCAGTGACTCCTATAAAGCAATCGAGAGTGTCAGCCAGCATGTTTCTAACTGGTTCAGTGTCAGATTCCATGTTGATGATGTTCATCAATTTCTCTTGCAGCGCCACTGTGCTAGCTATCAGGCGATTTCGCACTTCACCTGAGGATAAAAGATATATCGTAAAGATTGACAAAGAAAAAGTAATTGAGGCTTCTAATTTCCTATGATATATCATTAACCTATTGAATTTGATCCATTGTACTTTTTTTTTAATTCTATTTATCACTTCTTTTATTGTTTGTCATCCGCCTATACAGTGATTTGTTTTGGAACACAGGATAGTGTAAAAAGCTCTTGTGAAAGACTAGAAATTAAATTACTTAGAAAATTACTGTGAAAAGAATAAATAAGTAAAAGAGTAAATACATAAGTGTAGCACTTTCTTCGCGATCTATATTTTTGACATGGCAACAATTTTGTAATTAAAAACTGTTTTTTACTGTTTTTTTTCGATAGCTCTTGTGAAAGACCAACAAATTTGTACGTTACATTGGGCAGATATAATTAGTAATATGTGCATTAAAACCTCCTGCACATATCAAAAACATACTGGCTGAATGAACTTTCCGCTTTCTCCCGCACGGCGGCGCCACCAGTCAGTTGCGCAAAATTGACAGCTCGAAATGAATGCCGGCCGGCGCGCGCTCTTTTAAATTATTCATAAAAACTCTGAAAGTGCTGTGATTGTGTCTTAAATGTGTCCCTGGGACTGAGGAAAAGAGCCAGAACAAACTGTAAGTGAAACCTATATCTTGCCCAATTCGGTTTTGCTAATTATTTTCAATATTCAAATGTCGTAGTTCAAACATTTTGGTCAATCGAACCGCATCCTCAGTTTGCAAACTAAATACGCATTCATACACATAAAACACACATTTCACGCAGTTTTAAGGTAACAGGCTTATTTCTAATCTAAGTTATTTACCTAGAATAATACGTATAAAATAAACGTTTTCAATTTTCGTTCTTTGCAACGCGTCGCGCGCGTCTTTTGTTTTGAATTCGAAATGGACGAGAAAGAATTTGATGTCGAACAACTTATTAACAAAAAAGAACTGCTTTTTATACGATGTCAAACGTTATTTGAACTATCCAAATCAACTCCACCAGAGCGTTTATCCGAATTTAATTTGCGACTCAAAGAACTTCATTCGACTCGGGAATGTTTCGAACAATGCATATTCGAGTTAAATTCTTATAATAAGAAACAAAACCCGAAATTTAAACCAAATTATCAGGAAATTCAAACCTTTGACGACATGTATTTCCGTATTCTGAGTGTAGCGGAGGCTAATAGCGACACTTGGCAATCGTGTGACGGCAGCGGTAGCGGACCTTCGTCGCGCTCCGCGGGCCGCGGCCCGGGCGCTGCCGGGCCAGACTCGCGGTCGGCTAAGCCGCGGCTGCCTAAACTAGAATTGTTCCATTTCGATAGTAAATTAGAAAACTGGCAAACATTCTATGACACGTTTACGAGTTTAATTCATAATAACAATGATATCACGAACATTGAGAAGTTTTATTACCTGCTCTCCGCAGTCAGCGGTCCGGCATTGACTGTGGTCAAAGGGATGCCAGTGACGGCCGATAATTATCCAATAGTATGGGCTTTGCTAGTCAAAAAATTTGAGAACACGCGTGCCTTAGCTACGAGCTATTTAGATCGACTGTTTCAATTTAAGCCTTTGTCAACTGAGTCGGCTACTGGTCTAAACACATTTTTACAAACGTATCAAGAGTGTGTTAAAGCATTGAAACTTTTTAAAATCAGTAACCTATCGAGTTTCATACTGTTTTATATGGGATTGCGAAATTTAGACCCCGTCACTAGGCGCGAATTCGAACAATCAGTAGATCAAACCGATATACCTACTTACGAACAGCTGATTAATTTCGTAGAGAAACAGGCGCGTGTTTTGGAAATGTCTGAGGTTAAAATTAGTACACCAAAAATTCAGTTTACGCCTAAGAGTGTTCCTAACACCTCTGCAAAGCCGAATTTTATTCGAACAAATAATAATAATGCTGCTAATTACAGTAGTGCACCGAAGCAGTTCCAAAAGCCGTGCTTGTCAGCTGTGAGTAAGAATAATAGCGAACGATCAAATAGATGTCTATTTTGCGACAAACCGCATTCAACTTATCGATGTTTCGAGTTTTTTGATTTATCACCGGTGCAGCGTCTTGACAAAGTGAGACAGCTTCAATTATGTGAAAATTGCTTTCGTCAGCATTCGTTGTCCGAGTGTACGTCAAAAGTGCGTTGTGTGCTGTGTAAACAACCGCACCATCACAGTATTCACTTAGATACAGTTCCAACTGTTCAAAATTCATCAATTAATCAAAACGATTCAAGTAGTCAAAACATTTCAAGTGGTCAAAACATTTCAAGTATTCAAAACGTTTCAAATGGTCAAAATCAAAGTCAAAGTTCAATGCCAAACGTCGGCTTGACTTGTTCGTCAAATTCAACCGTGTTGTTAGGCACTGCCATGGTGCACGTCGCAGATCGATGGGGAACTTACCACGCCGTACGTGCAGTCATTGACAGCGGTGCCATGTCCGGTTATATGACAAAAGAGTGTGCCCAGCGCCTGGGTTTGTCTCGACGCAAGTGTCAGTTTGAACCCATGGGTCTGGGAGGTGCGTCAGTGCAAGATTTCGGTCTGGTTACATGTTCAATTAAACCGCGAAACTCATCTGATCCGGTGCTTAGCACTGATACTGTTGTCGTAAGTAACATAACTAGCAACTTACCTACAGTAACCTTGTCAAACAAAGTTATCAATAATTTCAAAAATCTCGAGTTAGCAGACCCGAACTACTTTTCGGCGGCTCCAGTTGACTTGTTGATCGCAGGCGACTTATTTCCCTACATTTATGACGGTCAAAATATACTACCGCGTGACCCGGGTTTGCCCGTCGCGATGCATTCTATATTCGGTTATGTCATTACTGGTCAGACTGTACTGGGTGGCGATTGTGAGTCGAATACAGCCTCACTCAACTTGTTGTCTGCTAATAAAACTAGTAGTATAGATAAAATCATGAACTCTTTCTGGGAGACCGAAAACGTGCCGTATGACGTCACTAAAAAACCAGAAGATTTGTATGTCGAACAATTATTTCAAAACGAACACAGTCGCGATACTACGGGGCGTTATACAGTGAAGTATCCGTTCAAACCCAGTTTTGATCTCGGCGATTCGACTCCACAAGCGTTACGCCGTTTCCACAATTTAGAAACAAAGCTGAATCGTCTTCCGGAACTTAAGGAAGAGTATAATAAATTCATGTCCGAATATGAAAGCCTTGGTCACATGACTTGCGTAGGTGATTTTGGTACTGTGGATTCTAAGTACATAATTCCTCACTTTTGTATTCTCCGACCGTCAAGTACCACGACAAAACTCCGAGTAGTTTTTGACGCCTCATGCAAAACGACAAATAATAATTCTTTGAATTCAGTCGTTTACGCCGGTCCTAAGCTTCAAGCAGATATTAACGAGATTTTAATAAATTTTCGTATACATGAAATTTGCTTGTCAAGTGACATTTGTAAAATGTTTCGAATGAGCCTGATCGAAAAATCTCAACGCAATTACCAACACATCTTGTGGAGGTTTCAACCTGATCAACCTTTAAAAGTGTATGAGTTAAACACGATCACATACGGCGTTGCTAGCAGTCCGTACCTAGCGATCAGAGTCCTGCATCAACTGGCTGACGACGACTGCGAGAAGTATCCTTTAGCGAGCAAGGTTCTACAAAAGGGTTTCTTCGTCGATGACCTTCTGTGGTCAGTGAGCAGCTATGATGAAGCAGCTAGGCTACAGGATGAACTGTTAGAGTTGCTGAGTGGAGGAGGATTTCTGCTTCGTAAGTGGGCTAGCAACTGTCCCCAGGTACTGGCTCGGGTTCCAGCTGATCACCGCGAAACGCCCATTGCATTCGAGGATGACAAGGACCTGTCCATAAAAGTTTTAGGTCTGCAGTGGCGGCCCGCCGAAGATGTGTTTTCCTTCGTATTCCATCCACTTCCAGCTTCACAGGCGATCACCAAGCGTAGCGTCTTGTCACAGATAGGTCGTCAGTATGATCCCTTAGGTTTTGTGGCTCCCTGCATATTCTACGCGAAATGCTTCATGCAGAAACTCTGGCTCCAACAGCTGGGTTGGGATGACAGGCTGCCTCCGGAACTAGAAAAGGAGTGGCTCACCTACATGTCAGAGCTCCCGCTGTTGTCGAATTTTAGCCACGAGCGCCAGGTTACTGTCAAGCAGCACTGCTACTACCAGATACTAGGATTCTGCGATGCTTCAGTTCAAGGAATAGCTGCCGTCATCTATTTGCGTAGTTTTAACAATCAAGGTGATTCGAAGGTCAGTCTAGTCATTGCAAAATCCAAGGTTGCACCCTTGAAGACAGTGACCATTCCACGACTCGAGCTAATGGCTGCGCATTTGTTAGTCAAGTTAGTCAAATATACGAAGTCAATATTGTCTGAACGAATTTCTGTTCATGAAATACTCTTGTTTACCGATTCCTCTGTGGTGCTGAGTTGGTTGAATACACCCAGTTATAATCTCAAAACCTTTGTGGCTTCGCGTGTTTCCAAAATTTTGGAGACCGTGCAAAGCGATTGTTGGTTTCACGTGAGCGGCGCGTCCAACCCTGCTGACTTGTGCTCGCGCGGAGCGCTACCTTCCGTGCTGTTAGCCACAGCGGAGTGGCTCGGAGGACCGAACTGGCTAGACGCACCAAGAGAGAATTGGCCAGTAAAATCAATTGATCAATTTAAATCGGCAAATGTGCCAGAACTCAAAATTCCATGCGCGACTTTGGCTCAAACTAACGTGCAAAACACAACACGTAATTCAAATCTTGTTTATGATTTAACTGAAAAATATTCGAGTTTTAGCAAACTTCAAAAGGTCTTAGCTCGTTGTTTTCAATTTATTAACAATTGTAGATCGACAAAATCTACTAGGAACACGGGTCCTTCGTCTCTATCAGATTTAAAGAACGCACACGATGTGCTCATTAAATCCGTTCAGCGAGAGCATTTTGCAGCTGATATCCAAGCAATTTCCAATGGTTACAGCTGTAGTTCTTCACTTAAAAGGTTAGCACCTTATGTCGACCCCCTCGGTTTTCTCAGGGTGGGGGGTAGGTTGTCTTTCGCCGAACTACCGTATCAAAAGAAGTATCCATTATTGCTTCCTAAAAAGTGCAACTTTACAAAAATTCCTATCGACTATTTTCATAAAATTTATTTACATATCGGTCCGCGTACATTGCAATTAAAAGATTATTTGCACACGCTGCAGCAGCGACAAAAATGGCATAGGAATTGTCGTAATATTCAAGTTGATGAACTCGTTCTTATGCATGCTGACGCTCCTCCGCTTCAATGTCCTCTTGGTCGCGTGACAGAACTTTATCCAGGAGCTGATGGAGTTGTACGGGTGGTAAAAGTAAAAATCCAGAATGGCGAATACACGCGACCCGTTGTAAAGCTTAGTCCACTGCCAATGGAATTGGATTCAGCATAATTTTTATTTTACTTTGTTTCTTTGCATGAATTTGACGCAAGAAGGTGTCAAATTTATGACAATTTTAGGTTCGAAATAAGTCATTTATTTTACTCAATTTACAGCTACACGTGTTTAGTTCACTAAGTCAACAAATACTTACACTATACAGTCCACTTACCTTATTCAATACCATCCCTGGTTTGGTTTGTAAACTGGGGAATCTGGGGTAGATTCCCGGTGGGGGGTTTATGTACGTTACATTGGGCAGATATAATTAGTAATATGTGCATTAAAACCTCCTGCACATATCAAAAACATACTGGCTGAATGAACTTTCCGCTTTCTCCCGCACGGCGGCGCCACCAGTCAGTTGCGCAAAATTGACAGCTCGAAATGAATGCCGGCCGGCGCGCGCTCTTTTAAATTATTCATAAAAACTCTGAAAGTGCTGTGATTGTGTCTTAAATGTGTCCCTGGGACTGAGGAAAAGAGCCAGAACAAACTGTAAGTGAAACCTATATCTTGCCCAATTCGGTTTTGCTAATTATTTTCAATATTCAAATGTCGTAGTTCAAACAAAATTAAATTACTTAGAAAATGACTGTGAAAAGAAGATAGTAAATACATAAGTGTAGCACTTCCGTCGCGATTTATATTTTTGACATGGCAACAATTTCGTAATTAAAAATTCACTCCCTTTTTTTCGATTAAGGGGTAACTACATCTATTCCGATACCTTTACAATAGTATTCTGTCAAACTAACTTATCCATCTGCTGCAATATTCCTGATCAATTTTACAATGTCTTGTGTATCTGTGTGGTCTTTGACTTACCTTCTGCATAGGTCGCTGCAACGGCGAAAGCTCTATGCAACTCCTTCCTTAATTCGCCTGGTAGATTACTGCCAGCGGCTTCCCAGGCCACAAGTCCCAGGAATTCGTCGCAACTGGCCAGTGGGTTCTGCCTGTGAAGCAGAACATTAGTAATTGAATGAGTCAGTCGGAAGATATCACTAGACCTTTCTCAAAGATAGAAATCAACACTACTTTGAAAAAATCTCGTATCTAAAAATCAATATGTCAACAAAATTGAACCTTGATGTAATGTCTATAAAGTTCACTCAGAAAAATTATCTATTTTGAGCTACGAGTTTTTTTTAAAGTAGTGACGAAATTTTGATTGTAATTAGTTTTATGCTACTCGCATCTAATGCTTTGAATGGATCAGAGGACCGACAGAGCGGGAGTTAAGTCACTTTTACATATAGGCTGGAGGTGAATTGATGACGTTGATGGCGAAAACGATTTAGTAAGTTAGGTACAGTCAGCAACAAAAATATGAATAGTGCCAAAGTGCAAAAAATATCTATTCACGACCTTAACGTTCAGGCAATAAGGTCCTGTATACATATTTTTGGCATTTCAAACGTATAGGTATGTATATTTTTGTTGCTGACTGTACCTGGGTCGATCAACGTTGTCTTGTATCTCGTTGCTGTAGTTACGTCCCCTGGACAACTCTTTAAACCATGTGTTTTTATATTTTCTCTGGTGAAAACTCATCGAGCGTAAATTTTTGTCGTGGTCACAAACCCATTTTTTTTTACTGTCTCCTAAGCACATTAGTAGCATATACGCATTTTTTTTTAAGAACCCGTCACTGTTGTCTCTTGGACAACGGGACAGAACAATCAAAAAAAAGTTGATGTTTAAAAGTAGCATTGGCGTAGCCGCAGCAGCGCAGACTTAAAAAAAAATTGCCCACCTAAAAATCTTTTGGCTAGCCTTGATCTATCTATAACAAGTCGTCATGTACGGGGTCACGCCGTTTTGTCACTTAATTACTTTTTAATATTATTGATCATGTTAGTCTGTAAGGTATTTATTACATGGGCCAACTGCCAAGTTGCCCGCAATAAATGGATTTATTATTATTATTTTATGGGTCAACCAACTTTTTCTTGTCACTCGTTGCTATAGTTACGGTCTCCTGAGTCACTCTTTAAATCGTAAGTTTATAGGATTAAAACATGCCAAACATGCAGTTTTGTGGTAGTCTTAAGCCCTTTTTATGATTGGTCATCTAATAAGTATGTTAGTATAATGTGACACAACATTTCTTCTAACAAACTGTACTACTTTTGTCCCCTCGCTGACGGGACAGAATAACAATTGTACTTGTAAGTATGTTAGTATAATGTGACACAACATTTCTTCTAACTAACTTTACTACTTTTGTCCCCTCGCTGACGGGACAGAATAACAACAAGAAATAGTTGATCCACAATTATAGCATACTTGTGATGATGCATAGCGAGCGTGGTGAGCAGGGAAGCGGCGGCGACGGCGGCGGCGGGCTGCGCCGCCAGGTGCCGCAGCACGGTCGCGGCGCGCGCGCAGAGACGCCGCACCGCCCACTGCGCGCCGCGGGACCCGCGCCCAAACGCCGTCTCCAGGATAGGGGACATCTAGTAGTAAGGGGAAGTGGGACATTACACAAAGTTTATGAGTGAGTGAGTATGTTTGTTACTTCTTCACGCTGAAACGGCTAGACGGATTTGGATGAAATTTGGTAAAACATAACACAACATAATTAACAACACAACAACACACATAACAATAACAATAATTAACATAACACAATTTGGATGATATTTGGTAACTTGGATTAAAACATAGGATACTTTTTATTCCGATATTCCCGCGGGATAGGGATAAAATGTCGAACTAATAACCACTGGGCTTATGGTCATGAAATTTGGCAAAGGTGTTTTAATTTAACGTCAATGAAAACCATGATTAATTTTAGGGAATTCCCACGGGAATTTAATGAAATCCCGGAATCTCAATTCAACTGCTGTATCTAATGATTTACGCGCGCGAAGCCGCGGGTAAACGCTAGTATTATAAATGTGAAAGTTTGTGAGTGAGTGAGTATGTTTGTTACTTCTTCACGCCGAAACGGCTGGACGGATTTGGATGAAATTTCGCAGAAAGTTAGTTTACAAGCTGGATTAAAACATAGGATACTTTTTATCCCGATATTCCCACGGGATAGGGATAAAATCTCTAAATAACAACCGCTGAGGTTAGAGTCATGAAATTTGGTTATGTAGGTAGCTGGACGTCTGCAATAACACATAGGCTACTTTTTATCCCGATGTTTTCACGGGATAAGGATAAAATTTCGAAATAATAACCGTTGGGCTTAGAGTAATGAAATTTGGTATGTAGGTAGCTGGACGTCTGGAATAACACAGGCTAATTTTTATCCCGAGGATCCCATGGGATAGGAATAAAATCTTGGACTAACAACGCCTGCGAAGCTGCGGGTAAACACTAGTACAATACAAATTCTTTATTGAACAGAACAGAACATTACAGATCAATACAGAAAATAAACATTTATTTTTACTTGTGGCTTTAAAAATATCATCCGTCCGTCTCTTAGTAGGTTCTAGTATTACAAAAATTATAACTTGTACTCGTATATTGTATTACAAGTCTAATTTAACCTCCTGGGGTACAAAGTGATAATACTATTTAGTACATATTGTTAGCAATAGAACTTATATCTTCTGAAAATGGAATAAAGTGTCATTTTCTCTGTATCATTCAAAAAAAAAATTCAACTTTGTCTATGAGACATTAAGTTTTAGATTTCGATGTCATATTTTGTTGTATGGTGGGCCTCAGGAGGATAAAGTTACATTTACACAGATTTAAAGAATGTTTTGTCTTGCATTTCGTCACTACTCATACCTCAAAATCGATGATTTTTCTAAACGAACTAAAGCTACATTGTTTTGAGAGACAATTTTGACAATTGTTGATAGTAATTGATTTGAGATACGAGATTTTTTCAAAATTCAAACGATTCGTGACAAATTGCATGTTCTGATAATATAACCTTCTCAGTGTAAAGAATTTATTGAAATGTAATGTTGCTGAAAAATATTTGAGTACCTCCCTCGCTACGATATTATCTGATAGTGACTGTACGGGGAACCTTAATATTTTTTATTTTATTTTATTAATATCATTTTTTAGTGCAGCGGCAATTTAAATATTTTCATTGACATTGACAGACAGACCGACGGCGTAGCGCATTAATATGGTTCCTTTTGTCACCCCTTGGATACGAAACCTTAATGAAATGAATCAACCAACCTCAGAATACAAAGAAGCCTGCGGCATCAGATAAGAGTTGGCCCATATCTTGAGAAGCCAGGAGACTGTAGCGGAGAGTTCTGGACTAAACACGCTCGCGAGCCCGGCCTCCAACGCAGCGCATTCCCAAGCGCTTATGCGAAGGATCTCGCCTAATAACCTGGAAGTTATAACTGGGTTAGCTGTCTATCCATCTACAGATAGGGTTGCTATACGTCTGAAAATATTGGTCTTTGGCCGGAATGCGAGGGTAATCTTAAATCGTCCGGAATTCCTACAATTAAATGAAGAGTAAAATAAAAAATTCAATAAATCAAATTATTTTTATTACAAAATTAAAGTAACAGGTAACAATTTTTCTGCCCGTGTTCCATCATAGTGATAAGATCCACGCGCGACAGTGAAAATTAGAACGAAAATTTGCTTCGTATGAATATACGCTCGCGAATATATGCACGATGCATAACGACATTGATATTAAATTTACAAGAAAATCCGGATATCGGGAGAAAATCGGATCTCAATCGGAATATGGCGAATGCAAATGAGTGACATTTTCATATCCGTTAGCACGGAACTTTATTATTTAGTGTCAAATGTCTAATGTACTGAACTGAAGGGCGAATATTCAGCGTTTTTGGCGCGTTTTTTTTTTGTCATTAGTGTCTTCGCAGGTGTTATTAAAAGAGGTAATGCCCAGGGTTGTTTTTCTATGAAAATTTAACAAAATACCGATGCTGAATGTAGCGTGGTTAAAATTCTTTTGACTTGTCTTTCTCTTGTGCTATATAAACGTGAGACGGTAATGACGTTTGACCGCGCGGTCAAAACGCTCGAATATTCGCCCTGAAGCTAATTGAATACGATGGCAAGCCATTATGTACTACATCTGTATGTTAGCACAATTTGACGTTTGTTATTTAAAAATCAATATACATAACAATGTGAGATAACGCTCCTCCAAAATCACCATTCATGGAGTTTGACCTGACCTTACATTTCCATCCTATTGTTAATAATCTTTTAGAGTCATCACCAACCTATTATTAGTGTCTTGGTATAAACCCAGAGCGAAAAAAAACAAGGATGTCTACGCAAAAGTAAATCGTGATAGGCATTTACGGCGAAAACCATACTGTTTATTGTATATTACAATATGGTTATTAAACGAGGCATTTTGGCTCGAGGATCTGGGTTTTCAATTAAACCTGGACCATAATTCCATGCCTACTTTAAATTTTAAGAACACTGACAGTTATTTCAGCTGTACAAAAACATGAACAAAAAAATGAAAATCAATTATCCATTCCTCTTTTCTATTATTCTTTTTTACTCTATTTTATACGCATCTAAATTACGCCAGCATCTTCTTTTGGCTATGTTACTGCATCTACTTTGATGACCTTCCCGCAGAATCCAACAGGTGTTGAATTGAGGTCATAGTTGTGGGTCCATGTATACGTGATGCAACGTGATGTGTCAATTTTTGAACATTCGCGAATGCAAGTGCGAATGCAAATATCTGCTAATGACATTCGCGAATGATAAATGATATTCAGTCTTGTCCGAACGAAGTGCGTTCCGTTTGTATTTTGTTCCGAAAATTACCGAGTTTATATAAATACATCGCAAAGTAAATAAATAATACTAAATGATTAAGTGAAGACTGATGAATATTACGAGGTTAAGATTACGAGATTAAGTTATTTTTCTTGTATAAAAAACATAAGAAATGAATATATATGTATTTTGATTTTATTAACCTACTATTATCTAGATAATAATTGTATTTTTTTCTGATATTCGTATTCGTAAAACATTCGCAGACATTTTGCGAATGCGAATATGCAAAAATATGCGAATATTCGTTACATCATTAGCATATGGCAAACATGACCATGACCAGCCCAGTCCCATATCATAAAAACCCTGAGAATATACGTACTTGAATACAGGATCAACATTTTCGGTGTTGGTGCTCTCTCCAACCAGAAATCGGAGCGAAGCGTCCACATTCCCGTTTTCCACTAAACTGAAGTGCACTATTTCTGGTGGCATCATGACAGTTTCGCCCTCCGTGCAGTCTATTGCAATGAAATGCCCTAGGAGAAGAAACATTGTAAATGTAGTTTGTAAACATTTTTAACCTTGTTACTCAGTGGACATTCGCCATTTCAGCGTGAAAATTAGTAAATACTTCCAAAAGTCAATTTTGTAAACGTATTAATTTGAGATACGAGATTTTTTCAAAGTAGTGACGATATTTTTTTACCTGCAATCATCAGGATCCAGTGCAGATCTTCAAACAGACTGACAAGCTGTTCGCCGCCGCTGACCGGTAGTTTACCCATGTGCATTAGTTGTAGCTGTTCCTCAAGCCTGGCAAAAAAGCTCTGTTAAATAATCAATGCTAACTTCGGTGGTATGACATACCAGTTTGCTAGGGTTGACAATATTTTTCGCTTTCATAATTTATTATATTTTTGTGGGTTATTTTGTAACACGTGTAATCTACCTATGTTTGCAGATGGGTCGATCAACTTTCTCTTGTTACTCGTTGCTATAGTTACAGTCTCCTGAGTCACTCTTTAAACCGTAACTTTATAGGATACAAATTTACCAAACATGAATTTTTGTGGTCGTTTAAGCCTGTTCTATTACTGGTCATCTAATAAGCATGTTAGATAATGTGACACAACATTTCTTCTATTAAACTGTACTACTTTTGTCCCCTGGCTGACGGCACAGAATAACAGCAAGGAACAGTTAATCCACCCAGATTAGTCCAAAAAAATAAAACTGTCCTCTTAATTACGCCAGGTATTCCAATTCTGGATTTTTCTAGAGAACAATTGAGTTTTACCTCTTACTCCTGTCTCGAAGCAGCTCGAAGAGCACATGGCAACAGTGCGCGGGCGCTTTCCGGGCAATAGCGCCAATAGTCAACAGAACGTCGCTGTGAAGTTTACGCTCGTCCTCCTCTACGTCGTCTTTGATATCGTCATTGCAACCGTCGCTGCTTTCCACGCCTCTGTAAAAATTTGATTAGGTTACAGTTTATTCGTAAATAAAAAACTAACCTCCTGTGGTCCACTGTACAACAAAATATGACATCGAAATTTAAAACTTAATCCCCCTTATTCATAAAACTTAACAAGCCTATGTTAACTAACAAATGCTTTGTCCGTTTCTAACAAATACAAATGTCGAAGTGACAGATAAGGACAAACGAATTTTAGCGGCATTTTAACTAAAATAGGTTTGATTGTCGTTTATGAATAAGGGGGAATGTCTCATAGAAAAAGTTGAATTTTTTTTTTGTAAATTTGAATGATAAAGAGAAAATGACACTTTATTCCTTTCTCAAAAGCCATAAGTTCTATTGCTAAAAATATGTAGGTACTAGTATTATCACTTTGAACCCCAGAAGGTTAAGTAGATTCTTGAATAAAAAAATATATTTTACAGTTAAGTAGACTTATAGTTGAAATAAATTATACCTAGTCCCATCTGGAGGAGCCAAACGACATTGCAGGTAGGTGTTAAAAATCTCTATACATGGATTGACCAATGTCTCGTTAGAATAACCGTCCTTGTCATGAACTATGGAACTCCAAGTATGAAGAAATTTGTTAAGGGATTCCCTCCACACTGTATCATCATTAACCTGAAAAAGAGTATTAATTTAAGTAAGTAGTAACATAATTTGTATACTCTTCAATTTAGAATGATTAATCGTTTTCCAGCTAATATGTTTAAACATGAATCATAAATCATAAATTTATTGTAACAAACCTATAGTGATACCTGAGAGTCTATTGCGGCAATCACAATCAAATTCATTCAAACTGCTTTACTTTACAGTTTATAAGACATTGATTCTCATTAAATAAAATACCCCTTCCGGGCAATTGGGTAAAACAAAACACTCACCCCTTCTTCTACAACAGCTCCTCTAATACAATGACAAGTCAGTGTAGTCAAATTCTGTAGCAATGCTGGTGGTTGTGCTGCTATCATACTAGGTGAATAGAACTGGATCAATCTTCTGTAAATATCAGATATACCCAGCATCTCTCGTTCTACCGGCTGAATGTTAGCCATCATATTCAAAAAACTATTCACATAATTCTCTAAATATTGCTGCTTTAAATTGGTGGCAGACACAACAACACCGCTAACTCTGGCTAGCTGTACAAGGCAAGTTAACGATGGACTAGCTAATTCAGGGTTGGTCCGGACATACATGTGAATTTCAAAGAATAATGCAATTAGCTCAGGTTGCAGAATTGTGTCTCGCCAATTTAAGCTCAATCGCAATGCTGGAGCTGAATCGGTTTCATAAATAGCCTCAAATTCACGTATCAGACGCTTGTTTTCAGTGAGTGCTGGCAACAGTGGCGAAACTTGCCCCCAGCATAATACTGTTTCAACTATAGTCAAGAGTTGTTTTGTCAACATTGCCTGCTCGCCTTCAGGGCGATGTCCAGAACGGACTATCTGCTCTAGCACACTGACAGTAAATCTGAATATCCTCTTCAGATCCAAAGCTTCAAACAACTTCTTCAGTCGGAAGTGCACCTCCCATATCAAGCCCACATCAGCAGATTTGACAGTAATGGCATACTCTTGCATGATGGCTAAAATCAGTGAACATGCTAACTTTTGTTGACTGATGGGTGAGCTAAGAATAATCTTCTCCAATTCAGCCAACAAAGCTTTTCTTTCTCGCCCTCCATCATCTATGCTGCCTCTCTTGATTATTATTGCTATTGTCTGAAAAGAAATGTAGAATGTTATGTTTTATTACAAATTTTTTACCTAATTGTTAGTAGACTATGTTGGTTAACTGATTTAATCTTATTTTTACAAGATTTAAAATATGCTGTTTATCTTTAAAAAGAGCTTACTAAACCAGCAGGCAGCAAAATTTCATAATACATCATAATAATAATATCTTGTAAATGGGTCAATCAACTTTTTCTTGACACTCGTTGCTATAGTTACGGTCTCCTGAGTCACTCTTTAAATCGTAAGTTTATAGGATTAAAATATGCCAAACATACAAATTTGTGGTAGTTTTAAGCCATTTTTATGGTTGGTCGTCTAATAAGCATGTTAGTATAATGTGACACGACATTTCTTCTAACATACTACTTTTGTCCCCTCGCTGACGGGACAGAACAACAAGAAATAGTTGATCCACCCAAATATTTGCAACACTTCATGTTATAACAGTAAACCCATGGAGTCAATAAGGCTCTGCCTTGATAAGAGACAAAAGATCTTACCTGCAATAGCTTTTCTCTCAAGAAAGTTGGAGTTTCTTGTCTCAGGAGATAGTTGAGTAAATATTCCCGAAGTGATGAAATATCATTTTCAGAAAGCAATGTCCATTCCCGGATCAATGCTGTCTTTAACAAACCAGCTGCTTCAAATAGCACATAATCAACTCTAGATTTTTCAAGTATCTCTTGGCATAACTGGTATGGGTTTTTGGTGCTCCGAAATTCCAGGAATACACTCTCTGCTTGGTGGCGTTGCTCTGACGTCACCATTGTCGGCGGTGCCTATGAGTAAAATATTTAGTCAGCATGCACATCAAAATTTAATCTAAAAAAAGTTTGTAATATAATCTACATAAACTTTATATTTTGTAAAAGAAGTGTTCAATATTTTCCTACCATTATTTTAAAAAGAAAAAAATCCTATTATGTACTAATTGAAATCAAAATTACAAAAACTACAATGACAAAAAAATGTACACTACAATTTTATACTCAGTAATAAAAATTAAAGATTATCTGGGTTGATCTTCACAACAAAAACTTTACGTATGATACAACGATTATGTTCATGATACTATTAAATAATGGTCTTTGTGAAAACAAAGCTTTCAGTGACCTGAAAAGGCAAAGATTATGTTGTTCTTTCCTTTTTTTAAAAACCTTTTAGCGCTTAGCAAATCTCTCGCGAAACAATGTTTTCTAAATAGAGGACTCAAATATTTTTTGAATAAAATCTAAAGCTATTCCATTTTAATTTTAGTCGTACCATCAGCATTTGGGCCGCCGTCTCCAGTGTTTGTATCGCTGGGTTGTCCATCGTGCTAATTATCAGGGGAATAGGACGAATCGTATAAAAACGATGAATTAGAACCAACGTAGCCACAACACCCGGATCGTATCACGTTTTAAAGTGATTATGAGGTCACATAATTAAAAAGAAATTATAAAAACTCCACGAATTTTCCAAAATAATCTCGCATGACAACCGTGCGATGACAGTTTCATGCAATGTTACTGGATTTAAAAAATACGGCAATTAATATTGCCACTTGCTAAACTAAATCCAAACTAAATCCAAGTTTATTCCAAATAACGCAAAAAATAAAAAGGGGATGCATGGCGACAATAAACGTATTACAAAATTCTAAGTTGCCCAAAATCTAAACGAAGTTACAAAAGTGTGCTTGTTTTACATATGGGCACTTTAATGTAAACTTGTGTTCTGAAGAGTAAAAAGTGTGTTTATTACTTAACATTTTTCTGTTGTTGTACTAATCTAAAAGAATCTGAGATTAGAACAACATTATTCTGCTCATTTTGTAACTTGGATTTGTTTGAAGCGTGTAATTAAACGCAAGTCAAAAGTCAAAGTCAATCAATTCGAAAGCGGGAAGTTTGAACAAAAAGGGGCTTCATGCAAATCAATGCAAATTACAAATGAAAAGCAGCTAGCCTGAGCTCTAAAATCCGTTTGCAAAATATAGAGATCGCCTTTATTGTAGTCAGAACTACAATATGACTGATGTTGAGGGTCGCTGATAGAACTCCCAACCCACCACTAACATTGTTAGTTTAACTACTTCAAAAGGTTATTCTTTTCATCGTAGAACTGCAGTAGGTAAGTAAACGAGTTTTTTAAATGGGTCAACTTACTGGTCCTTCGTATATAATGACAAAGTATGCAGGTATGGATATTTGAAAGGTCATTCATCAGGCGCAGAAACGACTCGACGGATTTGGGTACAATTTGGCGTAGCCGGATTAAGCCAGCGAGGAGCAAATTGAGGAGCAATTTCTGTATGATATTGAATCACGGTGCTCTTGATTTGCTTCACGTTTATGGAATCAGATAAAACATAAAATTCGATCATTTTGATAGTTGTAGCGACTCACTAGTGCCATCGCGCTATCGAAGTTTCTAGGTACGTTTAGTCTCGGAAAACTGCATAAGTACTACACTTGTTTATCGATATCTAATAGGAATTAAGTATCCTAATTATGTGTTTAAACAGGTTTTTAATGTTAAAACTCATAAGGAAACTTCACACCGGCGTGAAGCAATAAGCGATACTACCACAAGTCGCTAACACAAAAGAGCGTAAGTATAATTTATCTTCATATAGAAAATCATGACTGTTACGTCTTCTTGTGTAATGTAAAATTTTTGGTGATAGTTGGGTTCCAATCTGGTGTCTAGCGGTCATATATCTACTTAGTTAACTAACTTTTGGTTAGCAGCATAAAGGTGTGTTGATATTTTTGTAGTCTTTATAATGTAAAGTTATGTAACAATACTTACGAACTTGACTGTACCTAAATGTAATATACCTACTTACTATCAGGGCCGTCTTAGACTGTGGTGGGGCCCTTCGGCACACAAGAATTTGGGGCCCTTTTTAACCGACTTCAAAAAAGGAGGAGGTGCTCAATTCGGCTATGTTTTTTTTTTGTGTCGAAATCGAATAGTATGTACATACTCGTAACTTGACTTGAAAATGTATTGAAGAAAAGTGTAATGCGCATTTTGAGATAAAATGTGAGAAAAATTGTCGGCCCTTCGGGGCCCCCTGAGGATAGGGGCCCTGGGCACTGGCCCCTTGTGCCCTTATGGTAAAGACGGTACTGCTTACTATGTACCTATCTATGCAAACTATATTGCTGAAGATAATACAACACCTACACAGAAAGTAATAATGATGGTGAATCTTCGCTAACGGTATTTTGAGTGGAAAATCTAGTCGGTTTATGTTACCATAACGTTTTTATGTGGCCCATTTAATGATGATGATTTATGATAACCTAGGCTGTCATTTTGCGATCTTGCAGTCTCAGTTGCAGATAGGTACCGCCCTACTTATATTTATGTAGTCCTCCTTGCTTAATAGTTTGTGGCCATTGCATCGACATCTTGTACCTTACCTTACGGCATAGATGTCGATGGGCCATTAGGAATTCTTGTCATTTCACCACTAAGCTAGTTTGATATTTTGGACTTTCTGCGAATTGAGTGTTTTTTTATGGTATAGGGGGCAAACGAGCAGACGGATCGCCTGATGGTGAGCGATTACCGTCGCCCATGGACACCTGCAACACCAGAAGAGTCACAAGTGCGTTGCCGGCCTTTAAGTCTTTATACAATGTAGCCATGTTGCAATCTGAGATGTGAAATGGAAATTCCGAAAAAGTAGTTGTTTTGATACTCGTACGTAGTTGATTTGATGATTTTGAATGCTGCGTACCTAGATACTTAAGGTAACAATACAAAATTGAGAACAGCGGAAACCAAAATTTTACTGTCATCATCATCACCTTAAAATGCGATGAAAATTTTCAGCTGTGCTACTTGTGCTCATATTACACAATATTAAAATTAAATTACCTAACTATTTTGAAGCATAACAAATTGTCTAAATTTACACAGCTGCATGATGAGATGATATGATAACATAATTTTGAAACAGGACGGTCTTCAAGTCATACTTTGAATGTATTTATAACTCTTACAAATTATTAGAAGTAAAAGATAATCCTACTCGTTAGTGTGTATGAATGTAGGTTCAGTCGAGTGCAGAAATAAGTATATATTCGAACCACTTAAAATATGTTACTACATTTACTACGGCCTTATATATTGCGTGAGAGTGTGGCAAGTGATACTTATTTTTGAAACTTTGAATAAGTTCATATTTTTACACTTGACTGTACAGTCAGCTGCAGAGAAAGGGTACCCCCCTGTATGGCGGTAAGTATGGATACCGCCGTTACAGGGGGGTACCTTTTCCCTACAGCTGACTGTAACTGTACCTACGGGTAGGTATGGGAGTTAGATTTTGGCACTGGAATAGCTTATAATTTGTATTAACACATAGGCTCTCTATTGGAGCCACCCCTGCCTGATCTCTCTATTGGAGCCACCCCCCACACTACTATTATATTCCGGAAAATCGCGTAGTTTTCGTGGGTTAAAGATGGAATATTTAATTAAACGAACACGCAAACAAAAACTACTACATAAGTTCCTTCATATAGCCTCCTGGCTACCAAAGGTTGAGGTACGATGATGGCAGTCTAGTACCGTGCGTTTTAAGAGAAACTTCTCAAACTTCTTTCCTCGCACGACGAAGATCTGGAATCAGCTTACTGCGGCAACATTCCCGGAGCGTTACAACTTAGGGATCTTTAAAAAACGAGCCTGCCAATTCCTAAAAGGGTCGGCGACGCACCTATGATTCCCCTCGTGTTGCGGATGTCCATGGGCGACGGTGATCGCTCTCCATCAGGTGACCCGTCTGCTCGTTTGCCACCTCTTATATAAAAAGGTACTTTTTTGGAATATATTTTTCAAACTTTCAAATTATAGTGCTTAGAGCTTATTAATGTTCAAAGAAAATAGAGGAAAAAATCTCTGGCTTTTCCTACTAGTTTTTCTCTCTGTACTTTGTAAAGGATGTCAGTGTCCAAAAGGTGTCCAATTATAATTATTTCTTATCTCCTTCCCAAAGGATGTAGGCACGAGGATAAGTATGTATGCAGAGTTACCACTGCTATTCTGTATTAGCTATTACCTTTTTTATGATAGGGGCAAATCAGTAGGCGGGTCTGATGGAAAGCAATCACCGCCGCCCATGCATATCCATAACATAAGCTGAGTTACGGATGCGTCGCCGGTCCTTTGAGAAATGTGTATGCTTGTTTAACCTGTGTTGAGCCCAGGGATCGAGTCGCAATAAGTCCTACGCAAGCAACAAGCAAGGCTACTACGAAACTCGCAGTTCGTGTGGTGTGGTTTCTCTGACAATACTATGTATTTAACACGAGAGCGAGAGGGACGGTATGACACGAACTTCGAGTTTCGTAGTAGCCCTGCAGAGCAAAACCCGTAATAAAAAGAAAATAGTCAACCTAGAGTTAACTCTACACATGCAAGTAATTTTAAAGGTACCTATCTGTAGACAGAATAGAGTTATGTACACACATATGCTACGAATTTTTTTCACGTTTATGCAAGCATATCCAATTATACAACAAATGTTACATATACTTATTCACATGCCAGCCATAGTTTTAGCTCGTGACTGGAAATATGATAAATTATAAGTTTTAATTGCTTGCTCATGATAAGATTTTAATGAGGAACACAAATAGTAATAGTAGATTATTAAAATAAACTGCAGGTGTATTTTTCCACCGAAAACACCACAAGCTGTTTCAGACGCAGTTAAAAAAAGTCCAGACCTCCAACAAAATATCTGATACAATACCGGCCATTAGCCTTGGCTGTATGTAATTCGTGAATTGAAAATGTTAATTTACCTACACAATTGTTAATCTGGATATGGAAAAACATGCCAGTTTTTTTATTGCAATTGACTCACACAAACAGCAATGAATTAGCCAAAACAAAGCTATCAACATTAGTCTCAATAAATTTATTTCTTAGAAACTAATTGTTCTTCTTCAATAATTTGTAATCTTCTTTCAAGTAGAGGCTTGTTCAATCTGTGCATACATAGAAATTGACCATTGAGAAATAACACCGGGATATCATGTCTGTATAGCCTGAGCCACCTCACATTTCCCTGTTGAGTAATATCAACTTTTTGAATTATCACTTTGTTTTTATATGGTTCTAACTCTTCCATAACTATATCACATAAGGGGCATGGGTCTTTTGTATAGAAAGTAATGATGGGAGGTCCGTCTGTGTCTTGAGATCTGTAAAGAGTTACAAAATCTCAAGAACAAATTTAAAATAAGACAAAAACAATTGAACAGCAAATAAAAGATTTAATAACATTCATACTCAATAATAAACAATTTTCTGACAAAAGGACCAATAACATTGCTATTTACATATTATAATAGAATTAAGTGGGAATCAATTTTGACTTAAGCTACATAATTATTATTTAATTAACTTACACCTGTGGAAGCTAAATAACTGTAGCTTTTTCTCTTTTAGAGTACTAGCAAAAATATTTCATAAAAGGCACAAAGTGAATACTTTCAATCTTATATAAAGTGTCACAAATTAATACAAAATCACAAAACAATGGATGAAACTTACAATTTTTCAATCATAATGGATGATGCTCCACCACCGCCATTGCAGATAGAAGCCACACCCTTTTCTCCTTTTTTAAGAGCATGGCACAAATGGACTACAATACGTGCACCAGACATTCCGATGGGGTGACCAAGACTCACAGCTCCTCCATGAACATTGATCTTAGCTGGGTCTAAGTCCAGTATTTTCTTATTTGCAACAGCGACTACACTAAATGCCTCATTAATTTCCCAAAGGGCCACATCATCTTTCTTGACACCAGTTTTCTCCAGTAATTTTGGGATAGCTACAGCAGGTGCAATAGGGAAATCAATTGGATCACATTCACCATCAGCAAATCCAACAACACGGGCAATGGGTGTAACTTTCAACCTGTCTGCAGCTTCTCTGGTCATCAGAACTAAGGCAGCAGCACCATCATTCAGTGTGGATGCATTACCAGCTGTGACTGTGCCATTCTCTTTTTGAAAAACTGTTGCCAATTTGTTGAACTTTTCGAAGTTCACTCTTTTGTATTCTTCATCTTCTGCAAATATTATTGGTGGTGCACCCCTTTTTTGTGGCACCGGTACGGGAACCAGCTCATCAGCAAAGACTTTTGATTCATAGGCTGCTGCACTTCTCTTATAACTTGAGATGGCATAATCATCTTGATCTTGCCTGGATATGTTCAGGTTCTTGGCTGTATTTTCTGCACAATTCCCCATGTGGAATTTGTTGTACACATCAGTGAGTCCATCAAAGACAATTCCATCAACCAGCTGCATGCCGCCATATGAAGTTTCTCCTCTCTTCAAGTAAAAAGGTACATTGGACATAGATTCCATTCCTCCAGCCAGAATAACATCCTGGGCCCCAGTCTGTAGGCCTTGTGCTGCTAACATAATTGATTTCATACCTGATGAACATACTTTATTAACAGTTGTGCAAATTGTGCTTTTAGGTAGACCAGCAAAGATGACAGCCTGTCTTGCAGGAGCCTGCCCTAGATTTGCTGAGCAAACATTTCCAATATAGACCTAAAAACAAAATTAAAAAAAAGGGTTAAAAAAGAAGATTATTACACATAAATATTTACTGCTAAAAATATAGTAGATTATCCTGGTGGTTAGATTTTTAATTGCCTGCAATAAATAATGAAATCTGTAATGTTATCTTAAAGATATCAAACTTATCTGATATTGTACTATTAATTGTTCCAATATAATCAATCTGAATTGGATACCTATAAACTTCTTGTGTGTCAAGTAACAGTAAAATGCTTGAAGAATTTGATTAACTGTTATGTGATGGGTGAAAAGTAGGTGAATTTAATTACCTCTTTTACTTCCTCCTTAGGAATGCCGGCTCTTTCTATCGCTGATTTGACGGCGACAGCACCGAGCTCTGGTGCCGACAGACTTGCTAAACTACCTCTGAAGGATCCAATTGGAGTTCTTACTGCTGATACTATTACCACTTCGTTAAGGGATACTTTCGTAGAGTACGCTGCCATCGCTTTGAGAAACTGAAACAAAAAAATGTATTTAAACTGGAAACAAAAAAAAAGTTTGTTAAAAGTATCTATTACAAAACTACTAAAGCACCTTTGACGTAAATAGTTGAACAACGTTAAAATTTAACTCCACCGACTTAACCAGTATGGCAGTATGCCAGGCAGCTCATGCACGACTGACTGATGTCTGATCGTCTGACACACAAAAATATTCAAGTTAACACGAACCTTTCGCGACGTACACATTTTGATGCTGATCAAACTACTTCCTTTAAGGAAAAGCATGATTATTCTTTGAAAAAGAAATTTATGCAACAAAATAACAATGTGACAAGCAACTGGCTGGTTTGGTTTGTGAATAAAATAACTTATCGGCCGTAATTATTCAAAAACATTTACACAAATTTATCTCAGTAGATAGTGTCCTTACAGTTTGACTTTAAACTTTAACTCAATTACGTAAAGACGTAATTCGGTAATACAAAACAGGAACCCTCTGCCTATTATCGCATTTTTATGATAACAAACTTTGACCCCTCGAAGGCTGCGTTCCAATTCATCATGACAGTACGTGTATTATAAATAAAATAAAGTAATTAAAAAAACTAAAAAACCCGACTGCGATGTAAAAAATACAAAGTTTAAATGATTTCAATCATTACATTCTTCATAGAACTAAAAAGCACAAAATAAGCAAATCACTAAGGAAAGGACTTCATCACATTTCCTAACGTTGGGCATGCTGTTAAGGTTGATTAAGAGGTTTTACTAAAGAAGGTAGATATAAACGTAATCAGAACATTCCATCCTCGCCCTTTCCCACCTTTCCCAGTAGTTTACACAATTATGAATAGACTGAACTGAGAATGAAAATATGACAAATTAAGCATGACAACATTAAGAACCAAATTTCGTAGCAGGCGGGACCCATTTGCAAATTATAAATCGAAAGAAAACTAATGGGTCCCGCCTGCTACGAAATTTGGTTCTTAATGTTGTCATGCTTAATTTGTCATATTTTCATTCTCAGTTCAGTCTATTCATAATAGTGTAAACTACTGGGAAAGGTGGGAAAGGGCGAGGATGGAATGTTCTGATTACGTTTATATCTACCTTCTTTAGTAAAACCTCTTAATCAACCTTAACAGCATGCCCAACGTTAGGAAATGTGATGAAGTCCTTTCCTTAGTGATTTGCTTATTTTGTGCTTTTTAGTTCTATGAAGAATGTAATGATTGAAATCATTTAAACTTTGTATTTTTTACATCGCAGTCGGGTTTTTTAGTTTTTTTAATTACTTTATTTTATTTCTTGCTTTTTAGTATAGAACTACGAAAAATATGTAACTGCTTTGTTTTGAACTAAGGTGTGTTATTTGGAGCTAGTTCAAGATTTCGCAAACGATTTAATTCTTGTAATGAATTGAGGTCATGAGGGTTATTTAATAGTTTTCTTGGATCTAGTGCACTAATGGCTAAGCTAAATCTGCAATAATTTCCATTTTTGAAGAAAGCGTGGGTATATTTGTGTGTTTGTCGTTCTACTAAATCTTTCAATTCTTGGTCATCATCAGGCAGCTCACACGTTACGACTTGGTCAAGCATCTGAATACCTTCTGATGTATCAAATGAGGGCATATCATCACACCATACGACCGGGTGCCCTTTATTTCGCATACTTTTTAATGTCCGAAACTGATTACGCATAACAGGGTTCGCATGATCTATTTACGCCGAATCTTAAACTTGCCGAAACTTAGTTTGGCATAATTCGGTATAAGCCGAATCATGGTTTAGCCGAATTTTGTTTAGCATAATATTAACAAGGCCGAATTTCATTATGTATAATCTAGTTTAGCATATATGTAATTTAGCCGAATTTTAATAGGAAAATCTGTGTCCGAAAATAAATTACCGAATTACTATTTATGACTAGAAAAAAAGGTTAGGTTAGAATAATTCTAACCTTTATTGTATTTGTAACGGAATGAACCAGTAAAAGAGGCAAGGATATAAAGGGGAGGTACGGGGGGCGGAGCCCCCCGCAGGGGGGTTCGGGGGGCGGAGCCCCCCGAATGTAAAATCTAACATCATCTACCCCCTGTAACTAACCCCCCCAAACGTTTCTTTTGCCCCGTCTAAAAAACCTAAAATAACTTACTCTACCTACTAAAAGTTCACTAAAGCTCCTAGAAAAGCTCAAAGCTCCTGAAAGCTCCTAAGCTTAATCAAAAGCTCCTAAACTCATCGCTATGAAAGTTCCTGAAGATTAAAAGCTATGACCTATCTATGTGCAGCCTAAATATACTTGAGCTTATAGATCCTACTGAGATGTATGAAACCTACTATACTATATAATACCTACTATATGATAGCGTGATGATGTAATTTGGCCTTGTGATCGTCTAGTGGTTGTCTTTGTCTAGTACCTAATAAGATGATTGACCCTTCGTTGTGTCCGTCCTAAGTAACCCAAACGGTACTTTTTGTGACGAGTAAAGATTGGTTGGTCTGAATTTAAGCTACATTTAATTATCTACCTACCTATAAAGCAACTAGGAACATTTTACTTACTAGAAAATAATCAATTTTGACTATGAATATCTATAGAATGCTATAGGATGTTATGAGATGCTGCGGGGAACAAAGGTAAGTTGTATCATGATTACTTGGAGGAGCAAGTATGCCTAAGAAGTATGACATTCTCGAATAAAGCAAATTAATAAATATCATGGCAGAGTATTGTGAGATATCTAAGATTTAAGAAGATTATTGAAAACATAGGTCTGTGAAGTCTATTAAAATCATGAGATTTAAAACACCTAAATATAAAAGCGAACCCAGGTTTCTGAAATGCTAAGAAGGGAAGAACACAAGATTAGTAAAAACACAGTATATATAGAACAGTAAAATAAGACAAATGAAAACACAGTTTAATAAAACAAACAAAATGAGAATAAAATAAGTTTTCTATTTGCTATAGTAGGTATAATGGGAACATGTAGAATAATAAGTACCCACATTATAAGGATATTATGTGAGCGATGGATATAACAGAAATGGTATTATAAGGCTCCCATTTTACTACAGCATTTAGAAACAAACACACAGAATTAAATGAATTAGTTAAGTAAACCGAGATAGCATTCTAGGTTCAAGCGCAGGGCAGTAATATTGTATTTAGGTAAGTAATATACTTATGCAGCCATCAGGTGATAAAACCCATGAAATCAGTATAACCAAGTCAATTAGAAAATAGAATTTGGGTTTTCCTTTCTATAATAATAATGGTATGGTAAAATTTACTTGTACTATAGATAGTATATTTAATTGATAAAATATCCATAAGAATTTATATGATTTCTATTTAGTAATAAATGCTCACAACAACATTACAGCGATTAGTTATCAAACTTGAAATAAGAAGGTGATTATATATATAATACCCCCCCTGTCCTCCGACCGTTTATAGACCGGTTGATAGATATCAAGTTGGGTATTCTTACCAACAAAAAGCAATTCATTAGTTTGCAAGTTAAGAAGTATCCATTTACTACTTAAGGAATGTCTCATAATTAGGTATCCCAGAATATCAGAATACCAACCAATTTAATATCTATTGGATGGAGGTAATGGTCTCCCCGTCTACTTAGTCAAGTACAATATAAGTTACCCGCTTTAAAATATTACAAATAACTTTGATACTGTTATTGTATGAATCTGACGACAGCAGATAGCTTTCACAATTATGATTTATTTAGTCTGGCTCTCAGGACATGAATAGCGTTCCCCTGTCAAGAATAGAACTTTGCTACATGCCTAGCTTTGACCAAATATAACACATAAATGTTGTAAATAAATGAAATTGTTATGAGCAGGTAACCCATGATTGTATCAACTGCAGACAATGAACTTTTAATTTTTTTCTTATTATACTTCCAATTAAAGGTCCCTAAGCACACATGTATTATATACATCTTACAACACTAAATAAGGAAATTTAACAAAAGCGTACTTACATGACACGTTGCACGTAAAAAATAAAGAAACACACTTACGTGACTCGACGCACAAAATAAATAAATACTTAAACACATATCTGACCTCGCAGTACTTGATGCCTGGGCAGCTGGGTAATGGTAAAAGCGGAGATTCTAAATGGGGGTCTTCGTTAACACCGCAAGGTAGCCAACCCCTAGGTTTTAATCAGATCTTATAGAATAAAGAAACTGGAAGATTAACAACGAAATAACCGAAACAAAACGCGTGAATATACCCTAGCGACTTCGGAACTTTACTACCAAACCGCCAGGTCTATCATAAATTAAATTAAATTTAATCGCGTAAATTACCCAGCAGCGCAACTACCCTCCATTACAAAATTCTAGAACAGGCCGACCGTCTGCTCGCGTCCAAACCTAAAAATGGAATCCCCCCTTTCCTCCGATTCCACTCCTATTTATAGTCTCTCCGCCCTTGCAGCCTCAACGTCTTCAATCTCTCGAGTCCCACCAAAAAAATAATCAATACTTTTAACAATATAACTATCTTTTTTTTATAATTTAAATAGTTAAATAGTTTTCTCGATATTTATAAAACCAAATCTAAATATATTTCCGAAATTGACAACACAAACTCTATTTCTTGAATTAATTAATGAGTATTTAAGAAATTCTTTCACTCTCAAAAAATATCCGCTACCCGTAATACTAAATAATTTCATAACTTTGAAGTTTAATTGTGACTTAACTACTGAACAGAACAAAACGAAACTTGGACAAAAGAAAGCTCATTTCCTATACAATCTTATTTAATAAGAATTTTCCTTGCATTTTGGATATATTTCATGTAATCATGACAAACTTAATAATTTCTGTTCCATGCACTTTCACCTAATGTAGAATGTTTTTATAATCAATGTTTTGCTAAATTCAAATCATTTATTCAGTAAATAGGCCGCAATGGGCACTTTTACACGTCATCTTTTTAAACTACCAGCGCTTTCAGAAAGACCATCATTGCCAAGAAGAGTGCGCCGCAAGAAACTCGTACAATAATCATTACATTCAATTTGAATGTTTGTTTCCTCTCAATTTTCATGAAGCACCTTATAATTTAATGTTAATTAGTTTCCCATACATAACAGCACCTTTATCTGTATCTTAATCCACCGTCTCAAAATACTGAACGAAGAAATCTTAGGTTAATCCTAATTTTAAATAGTGCATAGAACAGTGATAACGAAGACTTTTATTGATTTATCATCAAGCATATCATATTCCGTGTGCATCCAAGTAATTCTATGTAGGTAATTAAATAAAGGGAACCTGTCTATCAACACGTATATACACGTATATATTATTTAGGTAAATAAACAGTTTACAGAATAATAAGGACTGAGTTTGGTCGTAGTAAATCTCCAAAGGATTATTACATACATTGTGAATATTACAGTAGCTATTTCATTTTATGATTATATGCCGAAGGCATAAAAAAATATAATTTTACATATATTTGTGAATGAAACGGTAGAGGTCTGTCCTAAACCGTTACACCCCCTTTTAACCTGGACTTTTACTATTTATGACTAGAAAAAAAGGTTAGGTTAGAATTATTCTAACCTTATTTTATTTGTAACGGAATGAACCAGTAAAAGAGGCAAGGAAATAAAGGGGAGGGACGGGGGGCGAAGCCCCCCGCAGGGGGGTTCGGGGGGCGGACCCCCCGAATGTAAAATCGAACATCATCTACCGCCCTTTTAACCTGGATTGGTTCGTTAGTTACCTTATATCCCTCAGATTAAAAATAGAAGCCCCGCGAAGCGGGGCTTCGTCGACTTTGTCACAGTCATGTCCCCATTTATTAAAATACTACCACTCACTAGTTACTACTTTTCAGAGAAGTAGATTGGATTAGGTAAGTAAGTTAAGGTAATATTAAAGGCTGTTGCAATATTAAAGGATACTCATTTGATTATATTGGCAAAATTACATTAAGTATGCGAAAGTTACTTTCTGCGTAACTGATTTATGCGTAAGTAATTTTCTGCCTAAGCAATATTCGGAATTCACAAATTATGCGTAAAGCCCATTCGGCTTACATTGGTTATGCGTAAAAGAATTCGGCGTAAACTGTTATGCGAAAACAGTTTCGGCGTAAGTAGTATTATGCGTAAACAGATTATGCAAAATAGAATTATGACATAAAAAATTATGCGTAAGCAGGGGGAACCTTACAGGATCATGGAGTTTCTCATTTATGGCAAACTAGCTTAGGTCTAGATTATTTTAGCGTGAAGAAGTAACAAACATACTTACTCACTTACTCACTCACATCCTCGCTCACAAACTTTCACATTTATAATATTAGTAGGATAGGGATTAATTTACTTTACTTTGCTTACTAACATTAAACTGACAAAGGAAAAAAAATGACAAACAGACAACTACTGTACTATTTTCTTTAACAAATATACAATTTTACTCACAAATGTGATGAAAAACATCACACTTATTAAAGCCCTCAGTTGTCGACTTCGGGTTTCTGATTAATAGACTCTCGTTAGTAATTCCTTATTTATCGCCCTTAAGACACAATGTACTATTACACTATTTGTATCTTAGTACTTCTTTTCTACATGGGTTTCATAGAGAAAATTATTGTACAATGATATCTAGTAGTTGGCATATTTATTTGCCTACCGTTGTTTGAATGAATTGATAGCCAATTTATTCTTCCAAACTAAACTTAATCATATAACTTGCATATATATTTGTAATCTCTCTTTAAATCTCTTCATTTTGATACCCTACTCGAAAGGATTGAATAAAAAATTTTTTTTGAAGACTCACAATTTGACGCCAAAAATCCGCAATTTTAATTTTTCAAGAAATTCATGTACCCAGTGTCACTCGCGTCACCAAGACGAATCCAATGACGTATCATTTGTCAAAATCGGTTCAGCCGTTGAGTAGTTACGAGAGGACATAGGAATAGACATACATACATACATACATACGCGTCAAACACATAACCCTCCTTCTTCGCAGTCGGGTAATAAGATTTTTATTGTCATGACAAGACTTGTTACGTATGGCTCAATGAGTATTTTCTTTTCACAGAGGAGAAATATCGCTAGATGGCGTTAGTATCGTGAGGTCCGTTTGACGTTTGCTTGTGATTGGTTAAATAACTAAATGAGCCAATCGCAAGCAAACTTCAAACGGACTTCACGAAAATAACGCCATCTAGTTATGTTTTGCCTCTGTAAAAACCCTCATTAATAAAATCTTAACTAGAGTCTGCCCAGCACATCGTCTCATCCCTACTAATATTATAAATGCGAAAGTAACTCTGTCTGTCTGTCTGTTACGCTTTCACGTCTAAAGCACTGAACCGATTTTGATGAAATTCGGTATATAGATTGTTTGAACCCCAAGGATCAACATAGTATACCTTTCATTCCGGTAGAGGGCGCCACCGCACAATAACCTAGATCCGCGCAGACGAAGTCGCGGGCATAAGCTATAAGCTAGTGATATCATAAAGAGATGTGGCCACATGGAATGGCGACAAATAAAATGAAAAGAATCGGACAAGTGCGAGTTGAACTGATGCACCAAGGGTCCGTAGAAGTTTTCCCTTGGGGGGCCAGGGGATAAAAAGGGATATTTCGAGTCCGGCCAAAGCTTGACCCACATTGAGATTACGTTACGTCATCACTGACCAATGAACACCAAGCGCCGAAAAGGCGCCAAGCGCGGAAGCCATCGAAATAGTAAGTACTCTATAGTCCAGCAATGGTTTCTATGGGGTGTAATGCATTATCGGCCCGGCTAACACCGACATGTAAATACCGGCCCTATTTTTCGTGTACTCGCCCATAGAAGCCCCTGTCAGCTCCTGTCAGTTTGTATAGGCGTGTACACAAAAAACAGGGCCGGTATTTACATGTCGGTGTTAGCCGGGCCGGTAATGCATTACACCAGCTTTTATTCTATTCTATCATCCATAACATCCGTTGTTGGGCCTTGGAAGTCCTTACCTAATCCCACACCGCCTTGCTCTATCTTATTGTCTTCATTTGACTCAACTTCTATTTATGATAAGGAGGTGTCTGCTTCAACGATTACAGTGCTGGCTGTAGGGTTAGCCCTTCAGCTCGTTTCTTTGATTGTGTTGACGGCCTGCACTACGTGGTCAACGGCGTTATTGGAGGCGGCCACAATTTGCTGCATTAGCGCCTGAAACATCTTCGTTTGTCTGTTGAGGGCTGTTTGCCCCCGTCTTTTTTGGCGACAGGTGCTTTGAGTCGTTTTGCTCCCCCTGGGACGAAGAGATCCCTTTTGGGAGATTGTTCTTTTCTTCTAAGATCCGGAGGTGCAGTTTTAGCAATCTGGCCGCATTTAAGAAATTCTCTCCGTGGATCCTAATTTCCAGGGAGTATGGGGCATAAATTAAGACTCTAATAAAAGGGCCAATGCAACATTTTTACCTTAATGCCCTTGTACGTTTTCTCCGATGGTTCCTTCAGGTTGAAAAGCCCCTGCTATCTCACTATCAGTTGGGATGGCGAAGCGGAGCTTCTTGATAATTTTCATGTCCCGTGGGTACCCAATGACGCTATGAATTTTAACGTCCTCTACTCTACATGCCAATTTTTCCAATCTTCTGGCATGTGTGGTGAAATTGCATCATGAGTTTGTCAATGGTTTCTCTCGAGGACAAAGCCGAGATAGAGCAAAAGAGATGGATCTCTCGGATAGTGGGAATTTCCCTGTAAAAGAGGGAACTTGATCAGTAACATCCATAGGCAAACGATTGATGGACCGATATCCGTCAATCGATTCGTCGCATCGGATAACAACTTTTCCAGTTTCAGCAAGTATGGGCAATAGCCATGGCCGAGGCACTCCACCGGCAATACAGGTGAAGAGGCACGCAATGTTTGCATAGATGTTTTATATATTTATATTTTAGATTTATATTTTGTATATTTTATATAGATAGATTTATATTTTGTATAGTTTCAGAATAATTCTCTTTACGAACGGACACACGTTGCTTCTTTATAAAAAGTCAAAGCGTACTGGACAAGCCCAGTAAGTCAAGCTCATTCATCTGTGATAGCGTAACGATACCTAGTGCTGCCACTTTAGTTTAAATGCAGAAATAGGTTATAGGGAGCTTGTAGGGCACAATTTGGTAAAAAGCCGATCATAATCTCAAGGTGGGTTAAGCGAAGGCTTGGACCTCTAAATATCGAATATGAAGCTTTAACTTCAAGCAAAATTTATTAATTTTTAAGATGTCGGTAAATTTAGCTGAGCTTCTGTCAGCAGCTCAACTCAAAAGAAAGCTGCATAATCTTGCAAAAGACTATTTTGATGATTTTAAACGGTTGATCAAGTCAGCTTTAAACAATAATCCCTTCAAAATTCGTTCATCCGTTTAGAAGCTACGGTACCACAGTAAAACATTTAGGTGTAAGTACACAGGTTAAACTTATAACATCTTTTATAACATACGTCTTTTTGTATCAAGATCAGGGATTAATAAAAAGCAATCATGAAACAAATCTTAAAATACTTTCTGGTAAAATAATAAATTGCAATGCTTGTGATTCGAATTGGAACGCACCGATTTGTTTGCATTTAAACGTGTAGCCGTGTACCGCTGAATGAAGCGTCACGAAATAGGTGGAAGGAAAACCGGTTAAGTATAGGGAATTAATAGTTATAAAATAAATTAAAAAATTAGTGAATAACTTATAGACGACGTCAAAAGTTGTTTCTATTTAGGATTACATGTCCTTCTTTTAATTTTTTAGCATTAAGAGCAGCTTAGTTTCGTGTTTTTTGGACAAACTTGATACACAGCTCTCACAGCTCTTAAGTTTTAGGGAACTGTTTGTGTATTATTTACACTTCACAGTAAAATTATATAGAGCAAGGTCAAGTAAATTTAAAGTTTTCCTGATTAGAATTAGATTTGATTATTCTAGTTCTGATTTAAAATTTTGTGATTGAAAAGAATTGAAAATGGGGCGTTGTTTCAACAGCCTCGAACCCATTCGCTCACCAGCGGAGCTACTATAAAACTCGAAACTCAAAGTTCTTGTCGTGCGGTACCTCTGACACTTATACTGTTCAATACGAGAGCGAGAGGGACGGTACGATACGAACTTATATTTTCGGGTTTCATAGTAGCCATGCTGTGAGTGGTGTGAGAGTATAATTATAGTACTTTTCGGATAGAATGGGTATTTTGACACATGTTATTAAGCAATTAAAGGGTTGTGACAATGTAAATTCGAATGGATTTATTGCGATTCTCGATTAAATATGCTAGGGTATGTAATCGATTTTATTAGTGATAGTTTATATTTTTAACTAGTTTTTGCCTGTGGCTTCGTCCACGTAGCAAGTTTTTTTCCTTGTATATCGGGATCTGACTAACTATGCGGTCTTCTTTGGCACTATATTAAAACTAATAACGGTAAAAAAATTACAAAAACCGTAATAACAAAGTAACACTTTTAAACATCAAGCACAACACGAAACACTCGAGACAAATGCGCATTTAAGGACCTTCGCTTTCTTTCAATTGACAGCAAGGCTACCAGGCTACCACGAAATTCGAAAATCGAAGTTCGTATCGTACCGTCCCGCCTACGCTTATGTTATTTAATACGAGAGTGAGAGGGACGGTACGATACGAACTTCGAATTTCGTGTTTCGGAGTAGACCTTCAGATGATGCGAGTCAAACGATTTGACAGGATTGTGGAATCGATTCGGTCGATAAGCAAAGTCAAGCTCTATTGTACTTGAGTTCCGTTTTTCGCGATTAAAATTGACGAGATAAAATTTTATGTTATTAGTTTTATGACAAAATATTATATTTTTAAGTGATTTGTGTTTATTAAGTATTATGAAATATTTTAAACTACATGGAGATATATATATTTTTTGTTATTTCAAGACTCAAGTATATTTTTATAAAATATTGGCCTGAAACATTCATGGCGTGGAATGGAAAAAAAGCAAATGTCATCGTACCCAAGCTAAACGAAAAGTACTATAGTGAGTGAGTTACTCAAATGAAAAAAAAAACAACGTTTGTTCGTTCGTTCAGTCACTTCTTCAATTCAATAGTCAGTCAGTCAGTCAATCAGTCAGTTCAGTAAAAATGTCTCGAGGAATTGTGATAGACATTTAATTAATTTAATTTTATGCTTCTTTATAAGCCTTAGTGTTCAGTTGTCGGCACATCACAAAAAATATAATTAGAGTATGTTAAATTATACATAAGAAAAACATTTTTATAAGGATATCACAGTATACAAACTTACGTGTTGTGTTAGAAAAAAATACTGGTTGGTAAATGTCGCTAAATATCAAGAAACAGGTACAAAAAAGGAATCGAAGGTAAATATTGTGTTATAGAGATATTTTGTTTATTTTTGCTGCGAAAATGAACTCTTGTTTTAAGTTCAACACTGCCTCAACAAGATTGAAACGAGATTGAGAAATAAAATTGTCTTGATAAAAAAAAAGAACAGTTTTTTGATTAGTATAAACAGAGAAATAACGCAATTCTTTCTAGCTGAGAGTTCATAATTTTTCAGCCACATTTATAGCTTATCTTTTGTTTCTTGCATTCATGATAAATTTCGTTGTTACGAAATTTTTATCTTTCCGTTACTTCATTGTTACTTGTTATGTGCAATTGAATTGAATTTTTAATCTTACAATATGATCTAACATTGTTTTGTAATTTGTTTTTGTTAGCATTTAGTTGTGTTCATGTTAGTTAGTCCCAAGTCCAGTAGAAGTTCTCCACTCAGGCTTCTATTATTCAGGTCAGGTAGTACCCATTACTTTCTTTCGTATTTTTTTTGTCCTCACTTACCCTCATTGTGATGACAGTAAATGTTCAAATTTAGAAACTGTTTTGACAAGTAAGTATTAGATTAATTCAAATTACATTTAAGTTATGGATTTATTGTTATTTATGTGGTATTAACCACATCAAGTAACCTGGAATTTTAATACACTTAGTAGTTTATATAAATAAAAATATAAAAAATATTCTTATATGTGAATATAATTTTCACAATTTTTTGTTTTCAATTTATTCTTTATTATTATATTAAGTTCATATTCTTATGTATGTACCCACCTCTATTTGGGTACAACATGTTAAAATTCGCAATCCAGCAGGCATAGTATCAAATCAATCTGCTAACTATGTATTTGGCTGCCATAGCTTTGGCATCAAGTTTTAAATTAGTAAAAAAAAAACAAATGTACCAATACTTAATTTTTTTAAACCAATTTTGGGTTTGTTATTTATTATTATTTTATTCATTTTGATTTTCGTCATTTTCTTTAATTATTAATTTAAGTTTTAATTTATTATTATTATAGAAGTGTGTGTGTGTGCGTTTTAGACAGAATTAAACTACAATCTATTATGTATTCAATTATCAAACAAATTATTTAATTTGGGGGTATTTTCTTTCTTTTTTATCAAATCATGTCAATTATAAAGAATTGGGTAGGTAATTCTGATTAATCATGTACTTAATAACATATTAGCTATTGGACCTAAAGCCAGTAGGCTTATAACTGTGTATCATGTTTGTTGTCATTTTGCTATCTAACTTGGATAGGCCTTCAAAAGTTGTTAAAAGTTACAATACCAATTTACATTAAATACAAATTTGATTTGTATCAAAACTTAAACGAGGTCCAATTCAAAGACATGTGAAATGTATATTGTAGTTCAGGAATAAAATATAGTAAAATTATTTTGCACACCAACTAATCTTTAAATAATCTTTATCTTCCGAAATATTATGAAAAGATAGATTTGGATTATAAAAAATAACAATTTAAAAAATTCAATCCTTGGAAACCACAAAGTTACCATGAGAGCCAGCTAAAGTTGTGAGTAACAGCTAGAACTTAATGAATGTTCTTTAAGGATTTATCAACACCATATATTCACATGAATTGTAAATGTGTGTATATGGTAACTGCATATAATTATCATGCCACTCTAGCTATGAGAGTGCTAATGTCCAGTGCTACCGCTTGGGAGCCACTAATTAGTCCTATTAGACTTGATTCATATGTAGATATGTTTTCAAAGTAAACACTCTAACATGTATAAACTGTGGAAAATTGTCACTAAAAAACATTGTGTGTACATAATTTGATGCCTTATGGTTCCCTTTGAACTGCTTTATGACTGAATTTTTTGTTGCAGGGTTAGCCTCGAGGAGAGCAGGTTATGACTTGGGCCATGCAATAAAAATGGAAGTGGTTAACATAGATGAGGGTCGCTATGAGCAACGGGAGAACCATATGCCTAGCTGCAGCACTACCTCAAACACCTCATGTAGTGTCTCCGAGAGCAATTATAGTAGTGAACAGTCAAGTGATGACCTTGACAAGTCAGATGATGAAGACTTGAGAGAGGATCTACAAAAAACCATTCCGGAATGTTATAAGTCTGATTCGAATATTACATCACAAACTTCTGACATCACAAATGATGAAGACTTTCAAGCAACAGCACTGTGCCAATTTATGGACATTTTAAATGACTTAGATGAAGTTCTAGACAAATCTTTGCTTGCATGCCTTGATGATGGAGCTAAAAATTATGATAGTGATGAAGGGGATCTTATTTGTAAAATTAAAGAGTGCATTGGTGATGCTGGACATTCTAATGACTCTGAAATGCTCAGTTCCATGGATGACAATGCTCAAGTAGTAACAGCAGGCACAAGCAGAAGCGCTCATGTAAATGAAGCCTCAACACAAAACATACATGAAGGGCGTAACCACTCGATCCTAGGAAGATCAAAAAGCTTTGCAGAAGTGACTGGAAATAATAGAGAGGCCTTGGTACCTTCATTAGAGAGAGCTGGAACCACTAATGATAATTTACGTAATTCAATGCGTTGTTTAGATCCTATACTTCTGCCGGCTTTAGCGACGCCGGAGTCCAGCGAGCCGTTGACACTGCCTGTTATATTATTTCTGGAGCATCATGTGAATTTGAGGCCGACGAGCGCGCCGATCCAGTTGCAAGTAACGGCTGCTAATTTGAGCAGTGATGGGTCGTCGGGGCCGTTGATTTTGGGTCGAAGGGCTCTACTGATGAATCGTACGCTGTCTCTGCCGTCGCCGGGGGACAGCGACGCGACGGGCGAGTGGCCGGGCCGCAGTCCCGCGCGCAGCCCCGCCCACAGTTCGAGCTCGTCCAGTGACTCCAGTGAGTCTTTGACCGGAGTTACCGCTGCTGAACAAACTGCAATTGCTGCCACTGAAGAGAGGTAACGAATATTCTAATTATATGACCCGCTCTTTAACGCACGGGTGTAACTTAAAAAAAAAGGCATATAAAATAAAGCAATCAAAAAGTTACTCCAACTTCACATTTTTTTCATCCCCTTTTTTCCGAAAGTACACCCGCACGGAACCAGGGCGCGTCTCGCGTCTCACGTAATATATATTATATATTAGCTTTCGTGTTTTATTCCCAGAAACGAAGAGACTGAAGAACCTCCCTTTGGAGTATGGCCGCATCGCATGAGCGCCATGCTAGCTTGCCTCAGCTGCACCGTGGGGATATTCAACATTTCACGATTTGCCATATTCAGTGTTCATTTCGGAGCAAACTTCCTGCTGCAGTTTTTCATACTGTCGCTTTTAGTCGGTATACCGTTGTTTACGCTGCACCTGTGCTTGGGACAAGTCCTAGAATCCGGGCCGGTGGACATGTGGAGGATATCGCCGATATTCCAGGGTGTAGGGGTTTCCATGCTGATTACGCAGGCCGTTATGGGTATCTACAGCATCATTGGACTATCCTGGATATTCGTCTACTTCCGAGACTCCTTCATAACATCGAACGACAAGTACAAATGGGCTTTGCCGCACGAATATTTTAATTTCGAAGGTGAGTGTCCAAACTGCTCTCATAATGTTTTCTCAATATTTTTTTCAATGTTAATGAGCTCTGCCTAATGTCAATGGACAAACGTATCAGGAAATGCCGCCGAAGGTCGTCTATCGCGGTAGTCAATTTAGCCAATTGTTTTTTTTGATGAGTCTATGCGATATCGCTATTTGCTAAGCGATAAACAATAACAAACTCGTAATGTATGACCGTTCACTTTCAGATTCGGGCGCGAGAAATGCTAGTTTAAAAATTCATGATACGCTACCGCTTTATTTTCACGGGGAGGTGTTACAAAAAAGCACCGCGTCCAATAATAGCTTGGGCACCATAAAGTTCCAAGTGGCGTTTAACCTGGCGGTCGTGTGGATGATAGTATTTGTTTCGCTTAGCAAAGGTCTGCGGTCGTACGGCAAGGTAACGCTTACGTCATGTTGCAATACATAGAAATGCAAATTGGACAACAATTTAACGAACCGTTTGACATGTTGCAGGCTGTGTACGTGCTAATATTTCTGCCGATATGCGGGACCCTGGTGCTTTGTACCAAGCTGCTGACACTTATTCCTTACGATTCCTTCACAAACATATTTACGGAGACGGATTGGAGCGAGTTCTTTGTTGACAGTAATGTAAGTTGTACTGTTACATCATTAAAAAATCTAATTAGTTATGTTAATCATCCCAAAAATAATTTTGTATTCTTTAAGTCGATTTGACACTTTGCAGCACAAAATTATTTTATTCCATTAATTATAAGATTTAGGGACCAATTTTTTTTATCGCATACTCCAAACAAACCCAAAGAGCTAAAAGTAGAGTATAGGCAATTATACTTCAAAATAATATTGAAAAATAGTCGGGAAATTAAACTTTAGTTGTAACAATTAAAAAAAAACCGGCCAAGAGCGTGTCGGACACGCCCAAAATAGGGTTCCGTAGCCATTACAAAAAAATTAAGTAATATTTTTCTAAGGATTTCGTATTTTATACAGAATCTTCCAAGTTTAGGTATATTTTATACCTTACGCTGCTATTTACTCATAAACTACTAATAATTCTCAAGCAAACTTAGCCGTTATAGTTTTCCTTGGAAGTTTGATATACTGACTACCATCCTGAATTTTTTCAAATTTTTCCACCCACCGGTTTAGGTTTTAGAGGGGGGACGACGCTCGATTTTAATGAAAATTTGCACTTTAAAGTTGAATATTTCGCAAACAAATTACTAAATCGAAAAATCGTTGTAGCAAACCCCTAATGGTTTTAAAATACCTATCCAACGATACCCCACACTATAGGGTTGGATGAGAAAAAAAAAATCACCACCACTGTACGTCTATGGGAGGTACTCTAAAAAAAATTGTTTTTGAATTTTTAATTGTACTATTTTGTCAGCATAGTTTACCTATATATCCGTGCAAAATTACAGCTTTCTAGCATTGATAGTCCCTGAGCAAAGCCGCGGACGGACAGACAGACGGACAGACAGACAGACATGGCGAAACTTCTTCTACTTCCGTTTTTGCCATTTTCGCTCCGGAACCTTAAAAAACCCCTCAAAAATGGTATGCAGTCTATTTAGAGCCATTAAAAAATTACGCCCCTGCATATTCAAACTCAATCCAACCCCATTTTGTAGGTACTTGATTTATTTTGTTCTTAATATGCAACTATAAGCAATTGCCTTGCTGCTCCGAGAAATGTGGAAGATAGTTACACATTTTTTCCATGAAAAGAGGCCTTATTGTCTAAAGCCTAGTTTAGACTTGAAAAATCGTGCAAGTTGCATTACATTGCGAGGCCGTAAAGTCAACGAGTTTGTAGTGGTCAATCGGGCACCGCAATGTAGTGTAATGCAAGTTGCAAGATGTTTCTTGCAAGTCTAAACTCGGCTTAACACACTTACAATCGTTTTCACCATCTTTCTTTCTTTCTATCACACGGCATACGACAAGGCTAGAAAGATATGGTGAGTGCGGTCGTGAACGTCAGTGCGTTAGACAATACGCCCTATCTAGCTGTATAGATAATTTGGTTGGTAATTGTGTCATGTAACCTTCTACGGTAATTGGTTTAAGTTCATGGATATGCATATACACCAGTGGCGTAGCGTTAGATATTTCCGTGGTAAAGCCGAAGCAAAGATCGCTTATATCTTTCACAAATCCTGTATGTTCTGTTGTCCTATTTTGTAAATATTGGGCAAACAGGTGGAAATAGGGTTCTATGAACGCTTCGTCACTAATATAAAGTCATCAAAAGTGTCTAGGGATCATTTTTATCCCTCGACAGTTTTGAATATTTAAATCCATATCCATACTAATATTATAAATGCGAGTGTTTGTATATTTGTGTGTTTGTCCGTCTTTTACGCCGTAATGGAGCGACGGATCGACGTGAATTTTGACATAGAGATAGTTTATGGGCTTGAGAGTGACATAGGCTACTTTTTAGCCCGGAAAAATGCATAGTTCCCGAGGGAACAGCGCGCGATAACCGAATTCCACGCGGGCGGAGCCGCGGGCAAAAGCTAGTATAGGCATTATTACTTCTGAGTCAGAACATCAAATTTGTCTATATAAAGATATCTCAAGACTTTTGATGTGTGTTGGTTCACTTGGTATACTTGGTTGTTCTAGAGCTGGACGGCGGCTGCCCAGGAGACATTTCTGACTTGGGGTCTGCTTGGAGCCTGTGTTATGCAACTGACTTCCCATAAGAATGCTAAGAACAAGACTAGCGCGATGCTGCAGAAGGAAAGCGCTTGTATTGTCTCATTCACGTTTGCCATTCTTCTATTGAGCTCTTTTCTGGCTAATACTTGCGTTCAGATATTGAAGAATTATGGTTACGCTTACATCCCTGGAAGCTTTGGTGAGTGTTTACACTTTTTTTTGCCAGGCTTAAGTGCACTTGTGTGACTAGCTTCATTGTAAGACTTGATACCATACTGTTGAAAGTAATTAGAGCAGCTGTAAAAATGGAACTGATTTCAATGTATCAAATCACGTTTAGTAATTATGAATAACGTTTCAATGGTAAAGTCGGATGAAACAAATGAATTAGTCACTCAAATCATTAATTCTGATAATGTATGGGTTTTTGTGCAGTCAAACTGAGTTTTACAGTGGTACAGTCACCTGCATTTATATGTGCCACAGCAGAGCATGCAAAAATATATGACATGTCCTACCGGCCCTACAAATAAAGTCTTATTAGATATTTATGCACACTTAGTGGTGTCAATTATTGGTGCTGGTTACTACGCCACATAATTTCTTTGGCTGCTATTATATATTAATATGTAAAACATTTTTTTTTATATACAGAAACTGTCCAGTCCTCTCAATCCCTTTGGCCTACTTCGGAACCAATGCCTGGCAACACAGTCTCGACACCAATCCGGTACAGAAGCCACTATGCCAGTCTGGTTGGCATAACTGTGTGGAAAACGGGCAGCGCAGCTAAATCGTTCAGTGGTTGGCAACCCTTACAATTGGCGACGCAAATCGTGCCTGCAACATTGGCAGTGTTGCCACCCAATATGGTAAGTTGACAAATGTCTGAGTGCCAAGGGGCAGTGGTAGTAATTCACTATCCCATGTGAACCATAATAATATGTAGTTCGTTATAATTGTAATTTTGTACAAAAAAAAGTTTGTAGGAAGCTATAACGATCTTCTTCCGGCAAATACATTGGTTTACTGTTCTATGTCTATGAACTAAAATGATTTCTTTGCTCACCCGCGACCTTAAGATAGCTAAGTCTATGCAAATTATGCGTGTTCATGCAGTTCCTCCACCTCCACACTGTAAGAACACACACAAATTACACAAACCCATCTATCACCACCACCACAACACACTGACGCGTTTCGAACTCAACCAGAGCTCATCTTCAGAGTGACACAACCGTACACCATGCTACCAGTTGTTAGACTAACAACTGGTCTAAGTCTAACAACTGGTAGCATGGTGTACGGTTGTGTCACTCTGAAGATGAGCTCTGGTTGAGTTCGAAACGCGTCAGTGTGTTGTGGTGGTGGTGATAGATGGGTTTGTGTAATTTGTGTGTGTTCTTACAGTGTGGAGGTGGAGGAACTGCATGAACACGCATAATTTGCATAGACTTAGCTATCTTAAGGTCGCGGGTGAGCAAAGAAATCATTTTAGTTCATTGATATGGACCTCCGCAAAGTAACGCCTGATTCAATAAATTGTTCTATGTCTTCCGCGGTAGTCCTGAAGAATATACCTTTGTATTTTTCTTCAGGAAATCGACGTATCGTCATTACTCACTGTAGGCAAGGTGACAAAATTTTATTGTTAAGTAGTAAGGAAATTCAACTTCACTCCATTTTACAATTCGAATAGTGACGCTATGGCAATGATGTTGACGATGACAAAAATAATAAGATCCAGGGTTAGTGGTGCTAATAAAAATGGGTTTAACGTGAATAACGTGTTACGATTATCATAATTATAATCTGCATCGAATTCTTATACTACATAATCAAGGCCGCCGGGCGTAAATTGCTTGAGCAAATATAACTGATAACCGAGTTAAAGTGGATATATCATTGCAACTAACTCATAAATCGTAATGACAAATCAGAGGCCGTATTGCCTAATGTTTTTGACACTCGTGATCGCAATGAAATGACATATTTCGCATACAAAAGCTGTCATTTTATTGCGATCGCGAGTGTCAGAAACGTTAGGCAATAAGGCCTCTGGACCAATTGTGAATTTTGAATTTTTAATATTACGTTCTATTGTACTGTTGAATTTTAGATTTAAGTTTCTTGAAATAACTCCTAAACATAAACATAATAATATCTGTGATGTGGCTATATGACAGCTCAATTTATTCATAGGCCAATTGTACACTGATGATCTTTACTATCAATAACAACTGATCCAATCTGTTTGTTTATAAATTTTAAACAAGGGCTCATTCAGGTTTCATTCATAAGGGTATTAAATGCATCTATGAATTATATTTACTTACCCATAAAAGCAATAGATAATCAAAACAAATATTTATGAATTGAGCAGTAAAATCTTCGAATTACTAGAATACTAGCCTGACCTAGGTGGCTCACTGGGTACATATCAAAATATATAAAGTTTAAAAATAATAATGGACGAAATACATAATGGTCATTTGCTATACTCCAATTTTCTTGGTAATTCTCAACTTTACAAGATTTTCGTAAAATAAACCTAACCTAACCTAAACCAATCTGTAGATTACACGATTTAAAAAGTTATTTTAATCAATAGTTATTATTAAAAAAAATGGTATATGTAATGACCAGTATTATTTTTAAACTTAATATATTTTGATACGTTCCCTGGCTCACTATTAACTATTTTACTGGCGGCAAAGTCAATAGTGTGTATAATCGGAGTCTCTAGCTCATCATAATAAATGTAAGTGCTTTGTTTGATAAATTATTACATAGTTTCATCCGAACTGCATTCGTCATGCTCCGTTACCTCGTGTTCGCAATAAAAATAATTCTCAGCTGTTTATGCAACGGATTATGAATACAAAACATAATTATATTATAGTGCCAGTACTAAATTGTTCAAATGATACTGCACTATTAAAGTTATGCAGCCTGCTAACTTATGCATACATGATTGTGAGAATCGAACTTTTCAGAATTTTGTATTGAAATTGTATTTTATGAAAACAATCGACAATGATGAGACCGTTTGAGTGATGGAAACCGGGTTAATTATTTGTTCTATAAACTGCAGAACGTACGACATTAAGAATTATCCGTGTCCGTTGCTCGCTAATCCTGCCGTGAAGCAGCAATGCTTGCACTGTTGTTTCGGCGTGGAGAGTAAGACAGCCGGTGAAATTACTGGCACTTGAGGTATCCCATCTTAGGCCTCTAGGTTGGCAATGCATCTGCAATACCAGGGGGCCCGCCGGAGACGGGCGTGCACGGTATGCACCGCACATGGGCGGCATTGTCAAGGGGGCGGTAAAATTTGATACTTGGAATTGGAGAAGTAGTCGAACAGCTTGAATGTTATCAAACCCGTTCCATTGCTTCACCGATACCGAGCTCAGCGTAGAGTTGTACATGGGGCGGCTTAATAGGTATTGCACGCGGACGTTCAAATAGCTAGAGGCGGGCCTGGATTCTGGTGACTGTACTGGAGTTAGTTCTTAATCCAACTCATATATTAATGGCCTCATTTTATCCAGGTAAAAGGTTATTGTCTAACTTTTGGCATTATTCGTCATTACATAAACAGACGTGAAAGATTTCGATTCACATTGTTATCATTTTCTCATGGTTGATTATACAGCCTTACACCGGATAGACCGCAATCTTTGGGAACAAAAACAGCATTGTTTTACTTTGTTCGATTCTGAGATTAGCCGGTACGAATTAGACCAATTTGAGACCTTTAAGCTATGTTTCCACCAGAGATGTGCGAATATGCGTTGCGAGGAATGCCTCTGTCATAAATCAAAAGACCTCTTTTGTTTTCACTAGAGCTGAACTTAGCGAGGATAGGTAAATGAAGCGTTTCTAATGGTTGATGGCAAACAAATTCCTTCCACATCTTTAGTCGAAACGCAACCTTAAGGGTAAATTACACTGTGCGTTCATGTGGTCAAACATGGAAAAACGTATTTTGTCCTGGAGCAATGATTTCAAGGAAGTGAACGGCTTTTAATTTTTTTATTCGACTGGATGGAAAACGTATAAGTGGGTCTCCTGGTGGTAAGAGATCACCACCGCACATAAATATCTGCAACACCAGGGGTATTGCAGATGCGTTGCCAACCTAGAGGCCTAAGGTGGGATACCTCAAGTGGCAGTAATTTTACCGGCTGTCTTACTCTCCACGCCGAAATACAACAGTGCAAGCACTGCTGCTTCGCGGCAGGATTATTGAGCGAGATGGTGGTAACAATCCGGGCGGACCTTGCACAACCTACCACTCTCAAAATCCTTCTTCCCTTTCAAGAGCCTTTAATAGGCTAGACGACTAAAAAATAACTGTTTAGTCCGTCGGGTGGATAATTTAAAAATATTGTGCACATATTTTTTCTTTTGTTTGACAAACAAAAAATGACGAGGATAGTGCTTAGAAGTTTCGAGTGACGTCACTATATGGTACGATTTTTACCTTATAGTGACGTCACAAGCCCCCACTCCGGAAGTTTGATGATCTATACCTTTGTCGATTTTTAAAAAATAGATAAACCAAAAAATACGTGTCCCATATTTTTCCATAATCTAACTGCCGGACTAAATAGAATGACATATTTTTAACCCAGTCGTCATCCTTATTCAAGCGTCGATGCCTAGAATGATGGAACTTTGTTTGATTCGATTGTCCTCTCAACCCAGTTATACTTTTGTAATGTTGCTCTGTTTTTAACTAAGAAACTTCACTATAGTTTAGAAAAAATGATTTATAAGATCACCATGAAAATAGAAACAAAAAATTCTTATTTTTTTTTTTCGTTTTTTATTCCAGCTATCACCAGCATGGGCCGTGATATTCTACTTCATCCTGATAATGTTTGGCATCGGGCAGCAGTTGGCTATATGGCACTGCGTCATAACTGGCATAATGGCGATCAATGCCGAGGCGCTGAGGGTTTGGGAGACCACAATCACGTTTCTGAGCTGCGTAGTTGGACTGGGCATCGGTTTGCTTCTTACTACTGATGTGAGTTTTAGTTATATTTTGAGTAGATTTAATTTGAAGTATGCCAATTCCTGTGCGTTTGAAATGTGGTGCTGGCGGAGAATGAAGGGGATTAGCTGGACTGAAAGGAGAACTAATGAGGAGGTTTTAGAGTTGGTGGAAGAGGAAAGGTGGCTGTTGAGGACGATCGAAAATAGGAGAGGGAATATGCTGGGGCATCTGATACGACATGACAGTTACATAAAAACTATTTTGGAAGGGCGAATAGAAGGCAGGCGAGGCAGGGGAAGGCCGAGACGGTCATTTATAGATCAAGACAAGGAAAAAGTCAATGTCATGTCGTATCAGGAGCTGAAAACGCTGTCAGAGAACGCAAAAGAGTGGCGATTACTCCACCGACAAGAGCTAAGCTCTTAAATTAATGTTGATGATGATGCCAATTCCTAAAGATACTTGTAGCGGCTGTTAATTTTCTTGCTTTTGCTACATTTTTCAAACATAAAAGGTCTATTGAAAAAAATCGTGAGGTAATCTGGACAAACCTGCGAAGTAAGTCAATGGTGCGTGTGAAGTTTAATGCCAGTACTGGGCTCGCGTCGGAACTGCGGCACAGGCCTCCTCTCAGAATGAGAGTGCAGCAGTGGGACGTTTATCATCATCATCTTCTCAGCCGTAGGACGTCCACTGTTGGACATAGGCCTCCCCTATAGACCTCCAGTCGCTTCGGTTGGCAGCGGGCTGCATCCACCGTGAACCCGGCTTTAACCAAGTCATCCATCCACCTCGTTGGTGGACGTCCTACGCTGCGCTTGTTAATCCGCGGTCTCTATTCGAGAACTTTTCGGCCCCAACGACCATTGCTTATTTCAGGTTTTATTTAAAACGTAATAAACTCAATCTTAACCGCCCTGATTAGTTACACTTCAATGTATATGTTATAATTATGAAAACATCAGAATTGCGTGTATAATGTATGTTAATTTTTGAATATTAACACAAAATGTGTTGACATACTGAAATTTTCCTTTGCTTGAAATGTGTGAACAAATCTTGGAATGTAAATGACAAAATAACAAATAACACCAAATTTCACGCCTACCTTTATATGGGCACCGTGAAATAGAAACAAAATACTCAGGGAGCTTTTGTATACCTAACACTAAAGTGAATACTAACGATTTCGTCGTACTTAGTACCTTCAGCTGTGCGTGTTTAGAATTTAAAGGGATATTGCTGGGCAAGTAAGTAGGTCCTGAAATGAAGTGCGATTTTTTAAGACATCACGTCCATTCGGGTCAGTCCAGTCTGTCCATTCTAGTCAGAATGACGATAAAATTACCGTGTAACCTTCTCGAGACTCGACTGATGCTGCAGACTGATGAAAATAAAGCGTTTTCGATATTAATAAGAAGTGTATCGATATTGACACCGGTTCTATTTGTTGTTAACACTAATGCTTCTTTTATAGTATATTATAAATCTTTTGTTTTTCTGCATTTTGCAGCACTAATTAATAATTTGTGGAAATAAACTAATACGGAACCAGTGTTAATAAACTAATCAAGTTAGACAAGTTGTTAAATCCCGACATTTTAAAGTTGAGTATCTCAAAAAAACGTTTGAACTTATTTTTATCAAACATAGCCAAGAACCACCGCAAGAAAACTAGCTTTTATATCAAATATCGCGTCTAACAATTCCGATTCGGCATACCAAATTTCAATTAAATCCGCACAACCGTTTTAACGTGAAGGAGTACACACAAACTTTCGCATTCATATTATTAGTTGGATAGTGCATATAATGCATTTTAATATTATTTTAATCTGTGTGCTCTGTTTACCGCGTGTTAACATGTAACCTTGTATTCTTCTGTTAATATTTCGCATTCACAAATGATAAAATTACTTAATACTTCGTCATTAACTGAGTCATCATTGCCAGGATGTACCAATGTGCTTAATTTCAATGACTCACTTTGTTTTGAATAAATCGAAAGTTTATCTCTTTGACGTGAGATATACCGCTAAGTGTATTGAGGTCAAGGTTCTTTCTATACCTATCTGGGTGAATGTGGGTGAACTAATAATAAATATTGTGAATCTGTTACCTCGTTGAGTTTCTTGCCGGATTCTTCTCAACAGAGGTTTTTTCCGAACTGGTGGTAGATTTAAAAACATTTATGACATCAAACAATGAAAAAAATGAAAAATCAAACAATGTTAATGTAGCCTTTAAAACTAACAACTCTTTGTACTCTAAACTTTGTAACCACAAAGAGAAGGTGGATAAAGGAACTAAATCGGGTGTATACAAGCTCACTTGTAATGACTGCAGTAAGGTATATATAGGTCAGACCGGGCGCAGTTTTAATACTAGGTTTAAAGAGCATGTATCGGCATATAGGAACGAACATCCTGATAGATCTAATTTTGCCAAGCATCTGTTAGAATTAAATCATTCAATATCAGACTCAGATTCGTATGAAGTGTTGCATTACTGTGATAAGGGGTTTCGTCTCGACGTGTTAGAATGTATGGAGATAATTAGGTACAATAGTATGGGGTCTATTATTAATGAGCAAATAAATTTAGTGTCATCTCCCTTGCTACGGCTTGGGTCTAATTTTAGCAACGATAGTTAGTAAAACATGCCTTGACTAAAAATAAATAAAAATTAAAAAATCAAGGTAGTTTTGTAGCATAGTTAAAATTTATTAATATTTTGCGGGTAGTTTTTTGTTTTGTTTGGCAAATTAAAACAGTGGTGGTGGTTTGTTAGTCTAACAACTGGTAGCATGGTGTACGGTTGTGTCACTCTGAAGATGAGCTCTGGTTGAGTTCGAAACGCGTCAGTGTGTTGTGGTGGTGGTGATAGATGGGTTTGTGTAATTTGTGTGTGTTCTTACAGTGTGGAGGTGGAGGAACTGCATGAACACGCATAATTTGCATAGACTTAGCTATCTTAAGGTCGCGGGTGAGCAAAGAAATCATTTTAGTTCATTGATATGGACCTCCGCAAAGTAACGCCTGATTCAATAAATTATTTGGTGGTAGATTTTTTGACGTTCATAAGTGCTTGCTATAGCCTAAATTGAATAAAGAGATTTTGACTTTGAACTGAGTAATTTACGTAGTACAGGGTACCGAAGTTTGTGGGTAAATAATAGATTGTACCTACAATAACTACCCGATAACTAGATTGGTCGATGGGCATATGAGTTCTATGAACGAGTTACACTCGCTTTTCACTTCAATTGCAAGGAAATAAAACAGCAACATTGTAAATGTTGTCATACATACATTGCTATTTCCATCATAATTTGTCAGGATTCCTTGTTTTATTAATTTAGTGATATAAAAATATAGATTACTAGCTGTTGTCCGCGGCTTCGCCCCCGTTGTACGTTTTCTGTATTCTCTTCCATAAAAACCTTCTCCCTACAGTAACAAACACAATAAAAAAAGAATTAGCGAAATCGGACCAGTTGTTCCCGAGTTTTGCGCTTACCAACACATTTTACGATTCATTTTTATTTATATAGATATATAAACAAAGAAATAATATAATAAAGTTTGAACTTTTTTATAAACTTTTAAATGTTGATGGTTGTTTGCCGTAGTCGCGAGTCATTTTAAGCACCCTACGTCATCATTAGTACCCATTTAAGAGTCTGGAAAAAAACAGGACCAGAAGCCTCCTCTTTGAATTAGATTTATAATTTAGCTGTATTTTTGTCGTAGTCACTGCTTGCTAACTTTTAAAAAAAACGTACCATCAACAACAAAAAAACCGTCAATATTTTTTCAGGCGGGCGTACGGCTGGTCCATTTCTTAGACTACGTGTGGGTCGGCTCGTGGGTGACATGCGCAGTGCAGGTCGCGTTGACTTGCGGCGTGTTCGTGGTACGGGGCCGGCCGTACTCCGCCGATAGCGTGGTACGGGCGCTGTACGCGGCGCGCGGCCGGCTGGCGTGCACCCTCGCGACTCTGCTGAGCTTCACGTGGACGGTGGCGCTGCCGGTGCTACTGTGTGTGAGTATACACCGTTCTTTTTAACTGGCTTCTGCACTGCATGTTTTTTTAATGTTTAAATATAAGGTTTTTAGGGTTCTGTAGCCAAAACGGCAAAAACGCCTTATAGTTTTGCCATATCTGTCCGTCCGCGGCTTTACTCAGATACTATGCTAATAATGCTAGAAAGCTGTAATTTTGCACGAATATATGTTAACTATGCCGACAAAACATTACAATAAAAATTAAAAAAAAAATGTTTTAGAGCTCCCTCCCATAGACGTAAAGACGGGGTGATTTTTTTTTCTCATCCAACCTTATAGTGTAGGGTATCGTTGGATAGGTCTTTTGAAATCATTAGGAGTTTGTTAAAACGGTTTTTCGATTCAGTGATTTGTTTGAAAAATATTAACCTTAAAGTGCAAATTTTCATTAAAATCGAGCGTCTCCCCCCCCTCTAAAATCTAAACCGGTGTCCGACACGCCCTTGGCTGGTTTTATACTATAATTTTTAATTCGACTGAATGGCAAACGAGTTAGTAGGTCTCCTGATGGTAAGAGATCACAATTTGTTGCATTTCAGCCTTTCGTGACCATTAAAGTATCCGTTTCCTTGTGAAATAATAGTTTTTGTTTGTATATTTCCAGGCTATCAGCGTGATGGACTTCCGAGCGGGTCAGCAGAGACAGCTGTACACTTGGAGAAAGCATGCTGGGTATGTACAATAGAGGCTTAAACAGGTTACACTTCACTTTTTTTTTAATATTATCTCGTCACACATTTATCACTTCTAAGCTCAACTCGACTGGGCTCAGCCGTGCCCCCAGATAGAGTAAATTATTATCGAGTGTGACTGTGACGTAGCATAAACCTGTTCTTAAATTGTTTTCGTTTAAATAGTTGTCAAAAGAAGGTGAAAAATGTGAGTTTGTCTGATGTCTGTTACTGGTAATGTTTGTGATTTTTACCAATTGATTATTACGTGCTTATTAGTTACTCAATATTTAATTAGAGCTCAGTTTTATCGGTCACCGCTCAATACTTCCCCTTTCTTCGGGTTTTTCGTTTGGTTTAGTTGTTGTTGGTTGATGACTCCCATGTATACATTTCGTTCTTTATTTTCTCAACCTCATATCTACCCGAATTGTATACAAAAAAGCAAACATTCTAAAGCAGATTAATAAAAGATAGATAAAAGCGGTCTATTTGGTATACTTCGTATCTTAGATGTTTTTAAAGTGAACTAAAATAAATAAATAATTAAATTAACTAAGGCCCAAAGAGAGTGTAGTATTGAGTTTATAAGATAATTTAATTATTATATTTTCAGTTACTGGCCAGTGTGGGTGCGACAGACTGCGGTGGCTATGCAACAGACAGTCCTGTTGGCTGTTCCCGCCGCTGCGTTCGTGCAGACCTGGCGTTACATGAGCAAGGGCCCGCCGGACATATTAGACGTGAGTGTTCTGTTTGACCATATTGAAATTATTGAACTAACATCTTACCAAATCTTATTTTTACTTTAACTGATGTTTTTATACCTACAAAGTTCATTTACTACATAATCATAATGATGCACTCTTTGAAGTGTGCTCGCTCGACATTTATAGCTTGAGAACTAAAAGCGAAAATGATTGGCGCATTTTGATCGTGCAGGAGCGTTTTAGGTCTATAGGTTCCTAAAATTACTGTAAATTTTTAGGCACTCGGATTTGTTTCTATATTTTTTTTTATCTTATGAGTTCAAGGGATAACATGTACACATCATCTTCAACGTGGCTTGGCATCGAAAAGCTTTCGCTATTGTGTAGAATGATTAAAATAATTATTTCTTACATGCTGCTAGGATTATGGGAACAGCGAATGCATGGAGGAACTGGTAAGAATCAAGGCATAATTTGATTTTTTTTGTATCTCAATTGTAACGTATGAAAGGGTATTTTGTGTCGCATATACTTACTCGTAGTGGGCGCACAGTTTTGTGTCTGATCTGATAAAATATAAGACAGAAAATATTTCGGTAGTTGGTTGGGTTACTTACGGAACATCCCGAATAATTGTTTTCCACGATATTTTATCGTGGTTGACAAATGTTTGCTTACGTTGATCGATATTTGAAGTCAACTGCGTCCAAAGCGGGATCAATTTTTTCAATCAAAGGATCCAATATAAAAGCTTTAGAGGGTGTTCAGTAAACTTATCCAACCGCTTCCAGAATAATTCGGATTCGGATTTATTTATTTATCAATTAAAAAAATATGCGTTTTGAAAAGGAATGAATTTTTCATCTCTCCTGTTTGAAAAGTTTAATTTTCATGGGTAGATAGCCGGGTGGAAAATTGCGTTTTCATCTCTAGGGTGGAAAGTAATTTTTTTTTAATTTTTCGGCTAGCCACGGAGTCGAAGATAATTGAGTTACGTCAATGTCACTGTTTTTTCACGTTTCGGCATGGCCATCTAGATGCACGTCGTGAACAACTCGATTTTTTTTTATAGTCGGCCGTGGCAAGTTGCCAGTTCGAAAAGGTACCGTTGGAGGTTGCATATAAGTAATTTCAATTTAATATTATATATATTTTTTTTAGTAAGTAATTTACTTTCCTCACAGTCGAAATGAAAAGTAGAGTGTCTAACTCGGGTGAAATACCCATTTCCCCTCGAACTATTGGCGCTCTCACTTCGTTCGAGCGCCAGAAATATCTCGGGTGAAATGGGTCACTTTCCACCCTTGGTTATCAATCTACTATTGAGGCACCACATACTGTATAAAGGATACAATTTCGAGGGAACATAAATGTCAAAACAAGGTTTTGTTTACACTTGCATGCATTGATTGATCTAACTTCAGAAGATTATTTTTACATTAGTCAGCTGACCTTTATATACGGCCGTACAAAAATCTTGCCTGCGCGATGCAGCGGTTGGAGCAGCGCCATCTAGCGGGCATTCTGCACACTAACTTAACTTAGCTGAGTTTATTAAAGCTTGGTGTTTATACACGTACAAAAGCGTTCAATATGAATTGTTGCAGCGCATCCAGAACCTGTACCGGCCGCACCTGGGCCCGCCGCCGCCGCCGCCGCGCGCGCGCAGCCCCGCGCCGCCGCCCGACCCCCCGCCCAAGTACACCCCCCCGCCCTCGTACTCCACCGCCACGGGCGCGCGACTGCTCAACACCTTGCGACGCAGCTTCAGGACGCTCCGACGGTAACTAACAGCGCATCTATCACCTTTCACCCCTATAGTAGTGTACTTTCCCATTGCTAGAAATGAATAATCCTTTTCCACCGTATTTTCTGGGAAACGTTTGTATTTGACGATCAGATAGCCTAGTGGTTAGAGAACCTGACTACGAAGCTTGAGGTCCCGGGTTCGATTCCCGTGTCGGGGCAGATATTTGTATGAAAAATATGAATGTTTGTTCTCGGGTCTTGGGTGTTTAATATGTATTTAAGTATGTATCTATTTATATAATTATGTTTATCCGTTGCTTAGTACCCATAACATAAGCTTTGCTAAGCTTACTTTGGGGCTAAGGTCAATTGGTGTGAATTGTCCGATGATATTTATTTATTTATTTATTTATTTGTCGTGCTACTTCGGTCAGCTTCAGTACCCATCGAGACAGATTAGAGGAAGGTCGCATCGATAGATTGAAAATTTATATAGAGTGTTTGACGCCTAATTTAAGATTTTTATTAGGATTTTGTTTACACTACATACTCTATACATATGAATTTGATCATAGGGTTTATAACATCTCAGTGTGCAACTGGTCTAAGTAGACTCAGGCCCCTTATAGTTGAAGAAAATTAGATTGCAATGTATGGAAAAATTGGCAAAATTAAAGCAAGAGGTTTATCTATCAGGATATGTAGGTTATGGAGAAAAAATAAATTTTACCCACTCTCCCCCCCCCCTCCGGGGGGAGCGTCACCCCCCCGCGCCGCTGAATATGTCCCGGACCGTGGTATTTTCCATTATAAAAGAAAACCGTACACGATACATAAAAAGTGTGTAGGAACGAAATAATTCTAGATAAATTTACTATAAACCTTTCATACATACAAAAGCGATACCACTTACAGTTTCAGCGCAATCTGGCACCAAATACGAACATTTTTAATAATTTATCCAGTTTTTTTTGTTAATTGTTTAGTTTTTTCAATTATTTCACACTTTACCGCCAAGATATGTATGACTAAAGTAAAGAACAGGATATCTTCTTTATAAAAAGGTATAATTCATTTCTAAACTCATTCATTTGACGCTGCTATGCTATTTTGAAAATTCACCATCATCAGCTACTGCGACATTAACTTAGGAAAAAGTACCAAAAAAAAAACTATTTAGTCCGTAAGTAAGATTATAATAAAATATTACACATTTTTTAGGGTTCCGTAGTCAAAATGGCAAAAGCGGAACCCTCATAGTTGCGCCATGTCTGTCTGTCTGTCTGTCTGTCCGTCCGCGGCTTTGCTCAGAGACTATCAATGCTAGAAAGCTGTAATTTTGCACGAATATATATGTAAACTATGCCGACAAAACAGTGTAATAAAAAAATTAAAAAAAAAAATTTTTTTTAGTACCTCCCATAGACGTAAAGTGGGGGTGTTTTTTTTTTTCTCATCCAACCTTGTAGTGTGGGGTATCGTTGGATAGGTTTTTTAAAATCATTAGGGGGTTGCTAAAACATTTTTTCCATTCAGTGATTCATTTGCAAAATATTAAACTTTAAAGCGCAAATTTTCATTAACATCGGGCGTCCCCCCCTCTAAAATCTAAACCAATGGGTAGAAAAAATTAAAAAAAATTCAGGACGATAGTAAGTATATCAAACTTGCAAGGAAAACTATAACGGTTAAGTTTTCTTGAGAATTATTAGTAGTTTAAGAATAAATTGCAGCCTAAGGTATAAATATACCTAAACCGTCCGTCTGTCATAGCCAATTTGATCCGAAACTACTAGACCGATTGAATTCAAATTTAGTTCACCTATGTAAATTGATGACCCAAACACGGACGTGTAAAGTAAATTAATTAATTTTAAACACGGGGGCCAGTTTGGGAGGGGGGGGGGGGGGGGGGGTAAATTAGAAAAAAAAATGTAGAAACTATATCATGTGACATATCAAATGAAAGGGTACATTATGAAAATCTCAAATATATATTTTTCGTTATTTTAAATTAATCCGTTTTGAAGTTATTTAAGAAAATAGGTGAAAATTGACCATTTCCCTGCCCCTACCTCCTAAAAGCCCAGTAGGGCCTACATTTTTTTTTAAATACAGAAAATAGGTCCATACCTATAGCTTATAGGAAAACATATGAGAATCTAATGGTATTTAAAGTAACACCATTTAACCAGTATGAACATTTATATTTCGCTGAATGGCCAAATGAACTAAATTAAAAAAATAGCATAGCAATGGTAAATGAAAGATTTTAGAAATTAATTATACCTTTTTATAAAGAAAATATTCTATTCTTTACTTCTGTCATACATATCTTGGCGGTAAAAGGTGAAGTTTTTGAGAAAACTAACCTTTTAGCCGAAAAAATCGATTAATTATAAAAAAAGTTAGTATTTGGTATCATATTGCGCTGGAACTATAAGTGATATCGCTTTTAAATGTATGAAAGGTTTATAGTAAATTTATCAAGGATTATTTCGTTCCTACACACTTTTTATGTATCGTGTACGGTTTTCTTTTATAATGGAAAATACCGCGGTCCGGGACATATTCGCGGGCGCGGGGGGGTGACGCTCCCCCCGGAGGGGGGGGGGAGAGTGGGTAAAATTTATTTTTTCTCTATAACCTACATATCCTGATAGATAAACCTCTTGCTTTAATTTTGCCAAATTTTGATCTAATTGTACTGAACTATTAAGCCGGGATTGCGCTATTCCGGTGTCGGGATTGGGATGAATACGGTGTGTAAGGGCAGCTTCGCGCTTTGAGTCAAGCAAGGGTTTAAGATGCTCAATAATTTTATTGAATCACAGAGGGAAGGTAATTTCCAGTGTTTCATATTTTATTAGACTTCTATAAAACTATTTTCAACGTTTTATTTAACGCACAACAAGCATTTAACACATTTTTCCTCTAGTACCGAAAGTATCGAATTTCCCGGTATTTCCCGGTACTGGATCTACTCCAGTACCGGGAAATACAAAGTCGGTTTCAGTACCGGTTCTGCAATCCCTAGCCGGGACTCACCAGCAACCTGTAACTAACCGTTGCACGTTAGTTACCAAAAATCGTAGTTCGCGAGCGGAACGCGCTGTGCTCGCAGTGAGCCGGTGACGACCAGGTACTCATTGCGTAACTGTATAGGTAGAGTCATTCACGCGTGCCGTGGTTCTTATTACAATGTCACTAACGGCTAATTTTGACAAAATCACGCGTCTTCGTGGATGGCACTAGGTAACCATTGCACGTTACTGTAATCTAAAAACAGTGTGTACGTGTTTCGCAGAGCTCGAGTGTCGGTTTCTAGAACCTCGTTACTGTATCTGTTACTGACTGCTCACTTGATGAGTACGTTCGGTGAGGGCGCTCGATGGATGTCTCGAGTGAAGATCGTTTCACGCGTTACACACTAAAATCTAGTAACGTATACGTTCGGTTTACAATTACAGCTAGTGAGTACCCGGCTTTAGTGTTGGGTATTTAGACCAGCTGCGTTTTAGACGAATAGAAGTGATACTATACCCAATAGTCTATTATTTACTTTCAGGATAACATCAGCCCGCACAGAAACCCTGCCACGCGACGACACATCACAACTCCCCATCACACTAAGCGAGAGCGTGGACCGAGAGCGCTCTACCGCCTCGCAACCACCGAACTACAGCGGCGTCTTCTCCACACCAACCATCACAATCAACAACGAATCCGAACGCGCGAGCCGCTCATCCACCTCTAGAAACTCCCTCTCGCTAACAAGAGACTACCTCCGCCGGTCGTTCGTGAGGAAAAGCGACTCGGCCAAAAGCATACGCTCCAGTTTACGCAGAAGCTTTAAGTACGGCGGTGCCTTAACTACGAGTCACGAGCAGTTGGTGCGAGAAGCGGAACCGATCTCGAACACTGTTGCTATGTCGGCCATGTTGCCCGCATCTCGCAGCGACTCGCCTCTGTGATATGATTCATTGGTGCTACGTTAGGCCAACGTTCGCTGAGTGAGAAATACAGCTGTCATGGGAGATAGAGATGTAACGGATACTGGGTTTTGTTATTGTGACTATTTATGGAGAAATACTTGTCAGAAGCTACATTATATCTCTGTAGATGGTAAAATCTTTGAACTGATTAATTCGTGAATGTACAGTCGACTAATTCGATTCCTAGCCCAAAACAGAAACTTGTCATTGTAACATTTGCGTTATTCTATATACACTGTTATCTTTGAGTATTCAACTTTTTTAACAGCAAGTGGGTCTCTTGGTAGTAAGAGATCACTACCGCCCATAAACATCTGCAACACAAGGGGTATTGCAGATGCGTTGCCAACCTAGAGGCCTAAGTTGGAATACCTCAAGTGCCAGTAATTTAATTACATAGAAACTGTTAAAAGACAAACACAATTATAAGATTTAATGGTTGCTCAGGAGTCAAATCGGTTCACCGTACGTTGCAGAGGGTCTTTAACTTGGCGTGGCCACCTTTTGACTAGCGCTGACAATAGCAGCAGATATTAGCGAAGGTTGAAACTGTGATAGCATACGGGCGGTTTTAACTGCAACTTCAACCACAATACCTCATTATTTACGTTTTGTTTGCGAAACATTTAATAAAATACCATATTTAATTAGTCTCTGGTACATCTCTAGCTTTTTAACATTCTTAACTGCGATCTACTTAGTGAACTTTAGTCAAATGTGAGGTACAGTTTTGTTTATTACAATGGCTTTGTAAGTATTTGATAATAGCTGGGTCTCATTTCAGAAATAGTTGTTGGCAGAAATGATTATTTTAAATAGAACTTTTTAACGTCAATTTGGTTATGACTAAAACGTAAAGAATCAAAAGATGGCCATTGTATTTTTTAAATAGTTACAAAGCGGTATTTTAATTAGCCAAACTCGAATAGTTCCGAAGAAGCCCATAGTTTTAGAAATAATCATAATATAATCTTAAGTTTTATTAGTACAGTCAGGTTCAAGTAATAGAATGGTTTGAAATTGTTGTTATTTGGTAATTAGATTAAAGTATACCAGTGGCGAGAAAGAATTATGATGGTGTTCCAATGAGTATAACTATTACGTATAATATAGTAAGATCTGAAAAGGATAAATCTTTGATAATCGAATTTTGATTATCAATGAAAATATCGAATTGTTCAGTATTGTTTAAATATGTAGTTGAATTGATATTATTAGTTTGTGACCCTGACTGTACAGATATTTTTATTATAAACGGTTTTTAAGTTTTATGTGTCAAATAGTAATTTTAAACGTTCTGGCCTTGACGGTTTTGAATAATTGATATTTGGTAGCTCCACTTAATCATTGTTTTCATTATTTAATTTACATTTTTACATTCACTTAGTTTGATTAAAATAAGAGGTCTAGTTCACCCATGAGTATTCAGAGCCATGTAGCTAGTTTTACAATGAAATATACTTAAATAGTTAAGACTGTATACTTAATGAACTTGATAATAAATTCAGAGCTTAGTAATGATGTTTTAAGACTTGAAATTGTTAAGACGAAACACGGCAGTTATAGTTATTTTAGTGTAGTTTTTGTACTAGCAATGTGTTCTCGTTAGGCTAAGTTGTTGAGTGCATGTATGTATTTTAAGATTCGTATTGCTAAGATTTTTACGATGTATTCGGTGATGCGATTTATTTTTTTACTAAATTGTCCCGGCTAGATAACCCTACAGTACTTATTGCAATTGCGTTTACGTAGTGGGTTGACTCGTATTGAATGTTGCATGCGCTACAGCAATAGTTTGTGGCGATAATTCGTGACAATATTGGATAAAATTTATAAAACCTGCATGTAATAATAATAATAATGAAGTTGTTACTATGAAATAATTAACATAACGTAAATACAAACACCAAATAGACTAAACCCCTTATATGACACTATTTTAACTTTTAATCCGTAGTTTTAGGACCCATTTCAAATTTTAGGCATCTACTTGAATATATTTTGTATAAGTACAATGAATCTAAAACAGTGAGTTTTGTTCGATTATATTTAGTATAAAATATGTTTAGTGTCAGCTTCGCAGTAGTTCCTTTGTTGCATTTATCAGAGCTCGTGTTAAAATTGTGTTTTTCATAAATTATTCTTAGTTCTAGTCACTAAAAAGCTTCCACTATATTTACATTTCTTTTTGGAAACAACATCACACGAAATCTATATTTTAGCACTTCTTTTATCTTTACATTCCTTTGTTGCAATAAATATTTACAAAATAACAAGAGTAGAACATTAAGAACAATAAAAAGTTAACATAACTGATGTGTTTTCTTCACGCTAAATTTATCAACATTAAGCTTTCACCTATGTAGTAAATAGAATACTTACTACAAAACGAAAAAACAATGTAGGGTAAGAAAATACTTTATTTCAGTACAATAACAAAAACACACATGCTGAACTTCAGTTCATTAAGTCATAAATTCATTACACAAAACAATACCTGCAAAATACTTCTACAAAGCCCAAAAAATAAAGAAGCCGAGGCAATGAAATGTATTTCTTGATAGAGAAATGGAAGGTAAGCATTAAAGATAGGAAAAATTGGATTAGAACTGAGTGCAACGAACTAAGCATTAGATAAGAATAAAATTGTTGATAGAATAGCACATTTTATGACCTCAACTTCACCATTTTGTAAAAATTAAGTTGTTCTAAATAAAATATTCTGATTACTTTTAGTTACTGATTAGACGGTACTTTCAAAAGAATGCCGCTTGCGAGGCGTCTAGTAAAATATACCAAATGAATAATGTCGTCACAATTTAATACATACACGGTAACAGATCACAGGGATGCGAAAGGAAAGGAAATAAGAAACATAGACATCCACAAATTAAGTATCTATATTTCTAGATTACTTCAATAACCACGATTGGTTTCTTAAGCTAAATTGTAAGATCACAATTATCAGTCAAATCACATTTCTTCTGCTCGGATGACCAGTTACAATAATATGGCAAACATAAGAAGTAATTAATTCATTTACATTACTATTCATCAGTTATTTCAAGTTAAAGTTCCAAAACCAGAAAAGGATATGCGGATATAAAAACAAGAAATTCTTAAAATTCGGTTCTTACTCAATCTATAATAATATGGTCAGAATAAACAACGTTTGAACGAGAACTTATAGATGGACTTATTTTCAAAATAATTACAGTCAAATATAAAAAAGCGAAAGCTTTGTAAGTCGAGACGAACGAGAAGTTTAGCAGTACCAAAGGCTCGAACAGACGATGACACTGTACTGGTATGTACAGTGTATACACCGAGTGTCTGTATGAACGCACACATAAATCCTTCGTGTATACACTGAGTAGAGTGTCGTAGTTTCATCAACTTAGCTTAATACGATGCATGTTCCATACTTAACAGTCATTCAATTGAAAACAGTTGATATAAGTATTTAGAAAATATTCTGCGCTTGGATTGGTAAGAGCAAACTTTTGGTGTTCTATAATATAGAACTGCAAAACCCAAAAACAACTAAACTATTGATTGTACCTACGCCAAGGTCATCTTGTTATCGTTAACTATATATAAATAACATTAAATTCAATTTTTTCGTCATTCAAGTCAATGAGCATCACTGAAAGTGAAATCGTATTACCTAATTAATGAATTGAGGTTTAGTAGCGACTTAGCGGCCTTCGATTCTACCGGGTCCTTTTTCTTTGGGTCCAGCATGAAGCATTTCCAAAGTCTGAAAGAAAGTAAAAAGTTTTACTACATTTGAACATGAAACTAACGTGAGACTCGATCATGTCATAGTGATAAATAAACCCAGTATTAGTTTCGTCGAGCAGTCGCGCGAGCAGAGCGGTGGCACGCAGTAGGTGTTTTGCAGCAGACGCCGTTGCATGAACTCCGGGAGGAAAGGTTACGAATTAGCGCGAAACATGTCCACTTGATGTCCACCTAAACTAGATTTAAGACTTGACTTATTTTGGTTTATTTCACAACGAGTTTACTACAGTAAACAAAGGTGCATAAGTGTCGTTACGCTACGTTTTGTTATCTGTCGTCTATTGTTTTTTTTTTTTTTTTTTTGTAAAAATAGGCTTACGTTTGGCCTTGAATCTCGCTTGATGGAAGGCGAAGATGAGTCCTAACGTTTACCAAGAAGGTGTCTGTTCACTTTGACCTTAAAGATGTCCAGATTACAGCGTTCTGGAAAAACTGACCTCGGCAGAGAGGTCCATTCCTTAACCGTCCGCATAATGAAAGAAGAGGCAAACAGCTCGTTCGTAATGGAGGAATGTGTACAACATAAGGGTGAAACTGCTCGCCGCGCCTAGTCGTATAAGAAAACACATCTATCATACACAAAAAAAACCTCCTGATCCTTCACCCAGGTATGTAATAATACGAAATTGTGATCCTTTTACTAGTAACACGTTTGGTTAACAAATCTAAATTAAGTTGTTTGGTTGGGGGCGGTGCAGTGTAATTAGTAGTACGCTCGCCACGAATAGCCAAGAGTCTGTCCCCCCAGTCCCCCAAATCCCCTCCAGTGCATCCGAAAAAGTTTTCAGTATTTAAAAAAAAAACCTGTAAGTTCTAAGGCCACACTCACCGTAGAGTCTCATCGGCACTGGCCGACAGCACGGTGGTGCCATCTGGAGACAGCGCCAGATGCAACACTCGCGCCATGTGGCCGGTCAACTCGGCCACGCGCGACATGAGCGGATACTTCCATATCACCAGCTGGTTCTGCGCGTAGCCGTGCCCAGATATCAGCTCCTTGTAGTGCGTGCTCCATAGGATAGAGCAGACCTGAGGATGAAGAACAAAAACGAGTCAATCAAATGTCTTTACATTTTTTTTATTTAGAGAGAGAGGAAAACGAGCATGCAGGTCGCTTGGTGGGAAATTATCCCCGCCCATAAGTACTAACAACTCGAGGAGTCATTGGTCTGTTGCGGACCTTTAAAGAAAGTATAGCGTTTTCCTCAAAAGCCCCAATGTCAAAGTTGTATGAAAACTAGAAAAGAGACTATTTTGGTTTGACACTATACTGCTTTTCTATGACAATATATTAAAAAGGTGGACAGATATTACAGATGTCAATGTCATACATACTTATTGGTGTCCCAGACAGAAATGACGGTTCTTTTGGTAAGAGAAGCAGACAGACAAAAAAAATACTGTTAGTGTTGCTATTGTTTAAAATCAGAATGCTATTGGCAGTTAAAACTATATCAAGGATCGTGCAAGAGTTAATTTTCCAGAATGCGTTTTGCAGCTATCCCTACCAATATTATAAATGCGAAAGTAACTCTGTCTATCTGTCTGTCTGTTACGCTTTCACGTCGATACCGCTGAACCGATTTTGATGAAATTTGGTATAGAGATAGTTTAACCCCCGAGGATGAACATAGGATACTATTTATTCCGGTAGAGGGCGCCACCGCGCGATGACCTAGTAATCTATATGGTCTAACAACAAAGCTATTATTTTTCTGACGCAACTTGAACGGCGGATCAGAAACGGGCGCAGGCTGCAAGCTAACTTAAACCTATCTTAAGACCTGTAAGAATAATCAATAATCATGCAATCAAGTGGTCTGAGGCGCTCAGATTCTGAGCACCGCAATGTAATGAAACTTTCCCGATTTTCTCGCAAGTTTAAAGTGGGCTTTACGTACCTGTGACTTAGTGTCAACAGTGTTCAGGTTAGCGCCAGTGTTGACGTTCCAGATGCGTATGGTGCGGTCGGCGGTGCCGCCGCCGGACGCGAGCACGCCGTTCGCCCACGGACACCACGCTAGACCCTTCACTGCGGCCAAGTGCTGGCTGTGGAATACACAAGTACAGATTATACCTTCAACTAGTAGGGTCGACTTCGACGGCATAATTATGGAGTTGCGATTTTTTATAAGATTTTATTTCAGGAGTAATAAGTTCGTTTCATTGGCTCACTGACCATTTTTATCAGATAGCTAAATAAATGTGATGAAATAAAAAAAAAACTAGTTTCCTTTTTTACCTGATTTCGTCAATTTACTGATTTAATCAATGACAGATTTTTTCAAATCTCTGTTTTGGCCACTTCTCCGCCACATATCGTCACTACTTAAAAAAAAAACTCGTACCTAAAAATCGATAATTTTTTTGAGTTAACTTTATGATCATTATGTCAAGGTTCAATTTTGTTGACACAGTTGATTTTAGATGCGAGATTTTTCCAGAGTAGTGACGATATATATGCAGACTAGCACAGGACCGGGCAAAGTGGCGTGAAAATGAAGAGGCCTTTATCCAGCAGTGGGTGGATTTGGGCTGATTTGATAGATTGTAATACGCAAAGACTTTAAATTCTAAACTACATACATTATTTAACTTGCTATGTATGAACAACATGTTGTAAAAATCCAAACTGCAAGTCCATTCTCAATTTCAAGTAAGATCGCTAAAAGCGCACAATAATGGAGCATCATTCATCGAGATGGTGTTGCCGGATATCTGGGGGCACGGCAGTGCCCCCGCCAAGTCGAGCAAAAAAAAACAAAGGCACGGCCGTACCATACTTTTCTCGAAGCCATTCAGGCTATTTTCAACACCCTGTATTTTTGTTATTACTTTTACATCGAATAGTACACTGATAGATCATGGCAGCTGGAACAAAGTCAAAGAGTTCATCGAATTGCTCATTGAAGATACTTTGTCAACAACTCATTTGGTAGTAAGTGGTTACCTACTTGAACGAGTAGAGGTAATTCGGCTGCGAGTAGCGCTGTCCTGCCGCGATCGGCCAGATGTTGAGCAAGTTGTCGTTGCCGCCAGACGCTAGGTAGCGGCCGTCCGGGGACCACTTTAGACCGCAAATCTAATGAACCAACAGTAAAATTATAGGACCAGTTTCACTTTAAGGCATTGTAAGGATTGTCGAAATAGATACACAGACGTTTCTGATAGTGGGTTAGGTAATAGCGGGCTGTTCTTCGTGTGTTCCTCATTTATTTATTACATCAAATATTTTTAAGTCGCAGATCAACTGATTATTACATTTTTTTGTCACGTTTAGCGGCTAACGGGGCAGCTCGTATGAGAGAAAGCAACAATATTTATAATGTAGAAGAAATAGGCTTTCCCAGATTATATTACTTCATCATTTGTTTATTCCGCAGAACTGCACATCACCCCTTTTTTTAATCTTGTAATTGATGATATGTTTCAAAGAAAAGCAAGACTTTTCAGATAGTCATAGAAAAATAACTAGCACCTGAGTGGCATTAAAGAAATTCATTTTCCATTTCACGGGGCAAGTATTGAATTATTTGAACACGTCTTTATCTTTCATTGACAAACAAATAAATGATGGGCATCATTCTTTATGCGATCAATAATCACGATTTTCATTACATCGATCAACGATCGTACAGACAAATCGTACCGTCCCCACGTCCTTTAAGACTAGCTTCTTCTGATCGTAAAGTACGTACCTCCTGCGTGTGCGCGGCGAGCGTGGCGACGGCGTGCTCGCGCTGCCGCACGTCGTGGTGCACGACGCCGCCGTCGCGCGCGCCGCTCGATACCACGTACATGTTCCACGCGAGCGAACCCACGCGCCCCGTGTGCCCGTCCATTATCTGTATACGTCAACACCATTATAAAAACCGTGGTAGTCTTGTAGTTCTACCTGTAGCTTCTAAGTGTTATTACACTGGCGATTTGTGGGAGAGTTTGAGATTCGATTTGTGGCATTCGAACATGGCGGATGTAGACAATATCTAATTTTGCTATTTATGTTTCTTTGGATAGTTGAAGTATAATTAATTGATATATATGCATGTCTTTGAGGAAGACCATATAAATTTGTTGATTATTATTAATTTCTTAAGAAAAACAAAACTCGCACAGCATTACAGCACACTCACTGAAAAATTACTCGTAAATATAAAACTCCTTCAGGTTGAAGCAAATTTTCTAAAAAGCCAAGACAAACCAGATGTAAATAATTACTCACGCGCAGTCTCTTCTTTTTCTCACAGTCCCAGAGCTCCACGGTGGCGGCGGAGGTGCCAATAGCGATGTGCGAGCCTCCGCCCTGCACCCACTGGACGGAACACACCGTCTCCGAACCCTCCAGGGTCATAAGCTCGTCGATATCCCCGGTGCCAGCGTTCCAAAGATACACCGCATTGCCAAGGGCTACTGCTAGGATGTTTGACGAACTCCAGTCCAGGAGATTTAGATCTGCAAGGGTTTTGCTACATAAGTACACAGGAATTGGGATTAAATTTAATGTCAGTATTGCACATAGTTTTTGTATTTTTTAGTCTGTCTACCAGCTTCTTTATAATAAAAATTACAGCATCACAATATAAACTGTAAAACTAATAATTCACCACATGAAAGATAAAAATAAATAATTCAGTACCTTACTCGAACGAAAATTAACTAATTTTATTAAATTAAAGTAATTAATTAAATTAAAGTAAGCTGAGATTTTTTAACTCTTTCATTAATTAATGCAAAATTAGTTCTTACAGTAGTCATCTAAAATTTGAGGTGCATCTAGAATTCTGTCAGGGGCTTGAGGAATGTATCTTGTAGTGTTCTTCACAGATGACGGCACTTTCGCCTAAAAAAAGAACAAAGAAAAAATAGATATTTTATTACATACCAAAAAGACAATGCGTACGCCAATCAGCGCTTAGGCTTGGTAGCCCCGTCCGCCCTGCGCTTCGTTCAGTCCCAGATACCTTTTTTTATACCTCTGCGCTTTAACAGTTACAGCTACACATACAGTCGTGAACAGCTCAGGAACTGTAGAGTAGAGCCAACTGGGCTATACCTTTATTTTGGTTGTACCTTGACAAGTTCGTGTATTGTAACATTCGGTAGAACCCTGTCGTAGAGAGCCTCTGCTGCTCTAATCAAAAAATTTTTTGAAGAGTGTAACAAATGCTAACTGCAACAGGGTAGGGTCCAGTGTCATGTGGAAACTTGTCAAGATAATGATGACAGTATTTACTACAATTATGTAGGTATAACTCGGCGACTGTGGCGAGTGGCTCAACAATCCCGGTAAGCGATGATACATGTCGCGGGCTGTAGTACCGAGAAGTATTAAAGTTACGTACCTGAGAGTAAACAACCCTTAGTCTATTCTGGTATCCCTCAGGCGCAGCAGGGGCTTTGCATGTGTACTGCAGCAGTCTCCCAGGCTCCATGTCAGTCAAGGCTCGCCCAATGGCTTCTCCAGCCACTTTTTGGGCAACAACCTCCTCTCCTTTGTCATCTTCACGGCTCATCTGGGAAAATAATAATGGTTTATTATGTAGATAAAAAAAACTAAAAAACATGCTCTGATGGTAACTCTCCAAGACTTTGGTAACTATGGGGAGGCCTATGATGAATAGTAAAACTGAATACAGAAGAATAATAAGTAAGGATGGGCCGAAATTCGTTTTACATTTGGTTTAACCGAATTTTGGCAGCTTGAGCCCAACTTTGGCATTCCGCCAAAATTCTGTTTAAGTACTAAACATCCAGCACTACAAAACACAACCTAGTTGTACTATTCGAGTCATACTGATAGAAAGCATGCCTGTCATATTATCAGTAAAATATAGAACAAAAATTAAATGAACTTAGCACTATTCTTTTAATGTCTTGACAACCCGTAAATTCAATATCTGAGAAGCATAACACTGCTGTGTGCTTATCAGGTATTGAATTAAATAAAAAAAAAGTTGTTTCTTCACAATTTTCACAAACTAAATAGTAAGTATTTTAATCATTAAAGTTTTCAAGAATTAAATTTAACAATAAATTATCTTTTACCTACTTCTATTTAAAATTTACTAGAGACTAGTTACTGAACTGAAAGCCAGCCAAAATTCAGCTGATTTTTTATATTTACCCAATGTTTGGCTAAAGTTTGTATTCAGTTCAACTCACATTCTGCCCATCTTTAATAATAAGTGCAATTCATACTTACCATATAATGGCACAAGTCATAATTTGAGTTGCTTCTGGAGGGAATAAATCTATCTGCCTTGTTCGGTGTTTTAGTTGCCTTGTTAGGAGTCGGGGTGGTGGAGCGCCCTGTGATAACAATTAATATTAGGATATAATACAACAGAATAAGGTTGTGTAAACACTAAAAAGAATTAGTTCCCCAAACTATTTGGGTGTTTATTAGAGCGATTGAACTGTCTCATTTATGAACACTTTTCTGTAAAAATGGCCGAATATTCTGATACAGTTTTTTTGATATCTGGTAGAAATACAAAAACACTTACAAATAATCGTAAAAACGACATCAAAATCAGAGGAAATTCGTAAAAAATGTGACCACTGAAATGAGGCAGTTGAAAGCTTTAATAAACACCCATATTTATATGTACCATGGACTCTTATTCCAACACAATAAGAGTGTGGTAACATATTTTTGAGTGGTTTGAATAGATACTTATATTTGAACTTCACTGTACAATATCTTAAGTTTGCAAACAAACTTTTATCACTGAATTGAATAGCTCTGATGGACCAACCTACCAAGTGCCACACAAATTAAATTGAATGGTATGAACTTTGTGAATGATGACTTGAACATACAGCTTTACATAAGTATCCACTTTTCTATAGTAACTGAATAGAGTGAATGCTTATTTTAGGAAACTGATCATACCAGCGGGGCTAGTCTGAAATTCGAAAATTGAAGTTCATGTTGTACCGTCCCTCTGACTCATACTGTGTGCGAGTGAGTGGCACGGTATGATACGATTTTAAGTTGTGATAGTAAAAAGAAACAGATTGGATATTGAAACAGGAGCAAACCATGCATAGACTCTATTATACACTAGTATACTAAAAGAACAAAATCGAACTAGTTTTGGGTCGTTACCTGGTGATTTGTTCTTCGATGGAGTCTTCTTTCCTTTCTTAGGTTCATTGCGAGTCGGAGTTTTATTCGAATGCACACTGTTGTTGCAACTCTGGTTTGTTGATATTGACAGTTTCTGCATGGACTGGTTACACGAACTTATGTTAACATTGGAAGTGTTTTTAAATGAAGCACTTAACGATGGATTTATGTTTTCGTTGTTGCTCTTTTTAACCCAACGTTGCGGTGGACCTCTAGTTATCGGGCCGTCCATTGTAGTCGCTAAACTATTTAATTCATTGAGATAATTGAACTGTGCCATTGCTTTGCAAAAGCACGTTCAAGAACGTTACAGTCACAAATATTGAAATCGTTCAATACGTTAGCAAATAATGGCGCAATACAATGCATAAACGCATTAGAGCATTTGATTCGAATACTCAATGTAAAAAAAACATTCGCACTTCACAAAAAGTATACTAGAAATTAACGTAAACCGGAATTCCGTTAAAATTTCAAATCAAATCATCGTCCACCAATCGTAAAGCGGAGTTTGACGTTTGTGGATTATTGCCAGTACCGAAAAAGCAAATACTGTTTGAGCACTTGTAAAAACTACGGTATTTGTAAAAAGTGTGGTTCAACTACATACAAAAATTTATTTCTTTTCATTTGGCACATCTGGCTGATTTTCATGTAGTTATGAAAAAGGTCCTGGGGCGCTACTATGAAATACGAAGCTTTTTAATCGAATAGAAAATAGAAATAGAAAAACGTTTATTCACACATTTCACAAATTACATAAAAATAAATACACAAAATAAACAAGTATAAAGAAATCGGTATCGTACCGTGCCTCTCACTCTCGTATTAAATAGTATAAGCGCGTCAGAGGGACGGAACGACACTTTGTAGTAGCCCCGCTGGGCCTATTACCTCTACTATCAAGTTTTTGAATTCGCCATCAAGGTGAATAATAATAATAAGTTTTTGAATTACGTGATTGTAGTTTTACCTGCATTTTTCTGGGATAAAAAGTAGTTTATGTCACTCTCGGGCCCATAAACTATCTTTATGCCAAAAATCACATTTCGACGTGAAAGACGGACAAACATATAAACACACACTTTTGCATTTATGATATTAGTATGGATAAGGAATGGAAAGGACAAGGAGTTAAGTGAAAACAAGTGTAAAAAAATTGTTTTTATTTGAAAATGTAAAGTTTTTTATTAAAATAAGGGTTATCATTTATCATCATAATAATAATGTCTACAAATATTTTACTAAGTTATTGCGTTCCGTAATCCAAGTTGTTTTTGCATGACAACTAACAATCCACACGAATATTTCTAGCATTTTGGGTCCCCGGAATATAATCGAGTCCCTGGTGGGAATTGAACACGATTCAAGTCCATATTAATTATAAAAGTCAAGTGCAATGAAAATGATATAACTTTCAAGAGGCAGTTTCTGATAAATTACGTCACGCTTTTTTTATTTTAGACATTCCTTTTACTACTATTAAAATCACAATTATTTTTCAATTTGACACAAATCACAAGACTGAGGAGACCTCCCCTAATGATCTCTAACGAAATTTATGGTATATTTGACCCATTGTCATTGCTCTTGGATGTATGTGGCATGTATTATTTCTTACTAAATAAGTCTAATTTCCATACTATTTGATGAACATTACATTATAAAAAAATATTTATATTCCAATAAAATCATAGTTATTATAATAAAAGTTCAAATCACTGAATAAGATTCTTTAACTTTCAGATTGAAACAAAAAAATAGTAAACAATAAAATTAGGAACATAATATGTATAAAATGCATTATTGAGCATCACATATTTTCTACAATTTATAATAAAGTACATACTAAGCCTGGAAGTGGAATAAGGCCTAGTCATTACAAATATGCGGCCTGTATGTACCCAGATATAGAAAATATATAATAAAATAGTGTCATAATAATTAATAATCGCATCTTCAAGAGGGATCATATCAACAGGTATCATATAAATTGTAACTGTTCTGTAAATTTCAATGGAAAAGTCTATTTCATGAATGCAATGGTTATTTAGTTACTCTACTGTCGCACAATCAGGTCTATTTTATATGAAATTGGATAAAAATAGGACATTATTAAGCGACAAAGATATATAAGAGTAAAAGCTGTATTGCAAAGATGGTAAAAACACATGGTTACATTGGTACAGTCAAGTGCAAAGATATCGACACGGTCAAGTTATAAAAATATGTATACACGACTTTATGCACTAAACATTAAGGTCGTATACATATTTTTGCAACTTTGCACTTGACTGTACCAACATATTCTGCATATATAAACGTGTAACGTTTGCATTACAGTAGCACCGCTGTGTATTACATCTCCTCGCGTACTATAGCTATAGACAGATAGACCACTCTCAACAGATTTCGATAAAAAAAACATTTCCATACCTATTATGACATTATAGCACCGTTACATTATTATAATACATTAAAGATTAAAACTATATTATAAATTAATATGTACATTTAATTGGAGATCCACAGTGGATTAAATCACATAATCTTTACATAGCTATGTATTTACATTCGCCCATTAAATGGCACTTACTTTATAATTTTCTAAGAGTTATGCCATATCTGCCCTGGACGGTGTGCACATTTGACATTTCTCCCAAATTCTGCTCGAAAATAATTGAAATGTTTAGATTATTGGTCATTCCAACGCCATATTCGACTGATAATTTAATTGATTATACAAATTCTAATAATATTTCAAGTAACGTCGAAAAATTTTGTAAGCTGATAAAATTAACACTAAAATAAGATTATCTAAAAACGTTTTGAAAAAGAACGTTACTTGCTGATAATTAACACTAACACATTTTATCGCACAGGGTTTTACCTGTTCTAAAATTTGAAAATCGTGACTACTTTGAAAAAATCTCGTATCTCTCAAATCAATACGTCAACAAAATTGAACCTTGACGTAATAGTCATAAAGTGCACTCGGAAAAATTATCCATTTTGAGCTACGAGTTTATTTAATAGTAGTCACGAAATGACTCTAAAATTTGTATTTTAAAAGTGCCCTTTGCTTCTTATGACTTCTTGTTAGCATAATTTGCAACCAGTCTTGGATGAGAACAATGGATACAATACAATTTGTTCATATTTAAACATCTAACTTATGTGACACTAAACATCATTAAGAGTGTATGAGAAATTGGTAGACTACAACTATTTATTAATATGTACGTATTAAGATCAAGTGGTGGGATTGAACACATGATAATCTCATAGATTAGCAAACGCAAACTAAATCAGGCATCATATTATCTCAAAATCAATACTTGGTTTCTATTGAACTTACGAATTACACTAATTACACTTCGTTTGTGACTTTTTTATTAATTTTATGCTCTATCGTATAAATAAGTCCAATCAAACAAATAGAAACACGAAAAATATCTTAATCTGTAATTATGTTCTGATATGAAAAGCATACGTGTAGTATTGGTTTCTATGCGAAATTTCAAATTTCGTTTAAATGCGAAGGTAAGTTTCAACTAATAATATAAACATTATTATTTTTACTCTCCAAACGAAAATCTATTTTGCTCATATATACTCAGATTAAAAAGTTAAGGTAACAACCAAAATCTCATAAGCTATCCGACAATATCCAACTGTAAATTTCCTTTGCTTATAATTTATAGAAATGCTTACAATTAACAACCTCCGTTATTACGCTAAAATTGTGCGCTTCACTTTCCTAGATTATCAATTCATAATGTCTTTAGAATTCAAAATATCACTAAATAGTGAGCATTATGTTCGTTGTAAAAACACATAAAAATGATCTAATGTATTTTAGATCATTTTTATGTGTTTTAAGTTTTGATTATAAATTTGAGCCGTCGAACGTCTTTTTTTCTTACAATGAAATTATATGTATGTCAGCAGTCTTTCTGCTATGGTTTTTACTGATGGGCGATTACGAAAACATCTATCGTTAACAGCAATATGTATATCTTATATGGTTATCTAAAGTCAGATTATTATTCGTAGTCAGTAAATGGACATAAAACCCTGTGTTTAAAAAACAATTAAGTGGCACAAGCTTGCTGCAGCACCTGGATATATCGTGTAAATTTCCACCATTAGTAGCACGACATACGTCTAATAATCTGATCTTGTGTGCACTGCTACAGTATAACGGTTTGAGAGCTTGTATAGAGAGACAGACTAAAAATGAGTAAATTAGCAGCACCGAGAAATAATGCACAAATATCTAAAACTGACAATAGACGAAATCAGAACTATACGTAGATATTTTGAGCACAGAATCCTAATAAAAAAACAGGTAAATTTTGATTACTGTCGTTGTAAATTATAAGCTAGGCGTAAGAATATAAGCAAAGTATAAAAAAAATAAAACTATTTGAAATGCATTGGAAGAGCTGGTATATCACCATTTCAACTTAATTACTAAAAAGCGAACTAATAAAAACCTAAAGTAAAAGTAACGCTAACACTATTAGATCCATTATAAAAGTGTAAAATATTCTACTGTACAAAACATTAATGTGCTATCGAGATGTTGGTATCATGTTCCACATTTCAATAATCAAAATTATACCTAAAACATTTTTTTATACCTGCTACCTATTTCAGTCCAGTACCAAATAATACTGTTTCCAATTGGTTCATTATCTATGCAGGCACTTAATAGATAGATACGATATAGTTTCTTGATAAAATTTAATTTAATTTTCATGCAACTTTAATACCAGAGTGAGACAGTTATAACAAATGCGCAATGGCAGTGCTACGTGTTTGACATCATTTTCATGATGTGTGTGTGACCAGGGTTGTCCACGGTAACGAAACACGAGAATTTGTCGTCAAAACACAGCTTTTTGGCATTCATACCTGACAACTTAATGCATGCTAGTATTTCTTTTCTTTTAGATCCTTCCTTATATCTGAAATCAAAATAACACAATATGTCAATGTTATTTTACATTTGGCGAAACCATCTCAATGCACTATCTGCTTTTCACAATTGGCTAAATGACGTTTTTTGAAGAGGTGCTGATAGGTCGAGGCCCGGTTCTAAAAGCAAGCAGCATTTAGCGAAATTAAAAATAAATTTAAATTTGACCGTCATTCATAAGTTATATTAGTATACAGCGTGTATTTTTAATACTACCTCAAACTTTAAGGGCAGTTAGTGAAGGCCCTAATAATCACATTTTATTATGTTTTAGTAAAAAAAATTGACTTATTAGTTTCCGCACAAAATTAATTAGCACGCAATGTATCGTTACGCGATACTACTTTGTTTTTATTCAAAACGTCGCACTTGTTGACGTGACAGCTGTCACAGAACGCTTCTCTCTTCTTGTACGCATTACATTGCTGCTCGAAAATATTTCAAAAATTAATTACGCTCTGTTAGTTAATTCTAAATTAACAATTTGTTTTGATATCGGTTCATATCACTTAAATCTTCGGCTGGTTACAGTTTGAGGTAGTATTCAAATACACGCTGTATAGGTAGGAAAATTTTATATCTTTCAAAATAATAACGAAAGCAGTAACTGGACTGAGGCCAAACAGTCGACATTATTTTGAGTTCTGATATAAAACCCCAGTTTGTTCAACACGACGACGGAGCTCATATCATTTTAAGGTTCTTTTTTAAGAATTAATATTTTTTAAGGGTACTTTAAGATTTAACTCACGTTTTGGCTTTCCACAACTCCTTCCAGCAGTCATGGGCTCCAGGCCCGCCTTCCCGGAAGAAGAAGTTGGTGGTGGAGCCGAGGTTCATATTCTGAACCGCGGTAGGAAGGTCCGTGCGGGGCTGGACTGGGCTCAATAAAGGAGACACCACATTCGCCAAGTCCAATCTGAAAGTAGTGATTGTTTAAGGATCGGGAACTTCACACACAATGGAATAGGCTAGTGTCCTAGAAAATATAATTAGTTCATCAGTTAGGTCAGGGCCAGATTTAGAGGTCTGAAGGCCTTGGGGCAACAAAGGAATGGAGACTCTTCCCCCCACCCGAACTATTTTCCAAATAAAATTAACAGTAACAGTTATGTGTGTACAAATTACTATAAGTAGTAAATGGTAACAGCGAAAAAAAGTGTTACCACTAGTGAGTACTCGTCGGGAAAAATATTGGAAGTCTCTATTGTGGGGGCCCTTTTTTGTGGAGGCTCCAGGGCTGTAGCCCCGGATGCCCTCCCCTTAATCAGGCCTTGAGTTAGATTATCAGAAAATATTGGACATAGACGGTTGAAAGGATAATTGATCTAAGCGAAATTTTTGCGAAATAAACATAAGTAGCTCAAACGACAGAGAACAATTAACACTTTCAGTGCCAAGAACACGCTAGGCGCGTTCTCTGTTCGTAGACAGTTTTCGCTGCAAAGTGGAAAAATACTGTTACGCGGTACGAGCGTAGCCGCGCAGCGATTGCGGCAGCGAATGTGTTAACTGATTCCGATCATGTACATAACTCGATTTCTCAAAAATGTCGCTTAGGTGAATTAGCCTTTCACGCAGCACAATATTTTGGGCACGTCAGTGATCACAAAATTTACTATGCACTAGGAAATTATGCACCAGACACATAATTGTTTGAAGAAGCTGGCTCATGCTATTTTAACTATTATTATTTTCCCAATAATTAGAAATTATTTGATGGCACGTCTACGTCTATGCCTCATTAAACATTTCTTTAGAAAAATTGCACGTTGGTACGTAAAGGTTTCCCATCCCTGGCATACGAGTAGGTTAAATCACCTACAACCGCTGGTTCTTGACGTTGTATACTAACCTCCAAATACTCTTGCTAGGACGCGTCTTCATCAAATAGGTGATGTTCCACCATACAATCTCTGTAGCCATAGTAACCAGTACCAGTGGGGGTTCGTTGTCATCGCTCGCTTGCGGCGTGACGGGCGAATTGAGCGTCGAACTGCGGAACAGACGGTCGGGGAGGGGGGAGAAAGCGCACCATTGGACCTTCGCTTTGTGGTGCTTTAGGAGACGCAGTTGACGCTTGCCTTGGACGTTCCACAGCTGAAACATAATAGTTATTTTTTTTTTCGTTAAATAACTTATAACAGTTTATTTTAGCAAGACGCAAAAAATAATTCATATCGTACTTTCGGTTGTGAAAGGGCTAAATTGTCTAAAAATAGATAATGAAATTATGTCCTTGTTCTACCGAAGTAAATTGCGATATTTCTGGCTCTCACATTACGAATATGTCCTTTCATTTGATAAGTAACACGGTACATTTCCCAAAACTTTTTGGGGATTAAGGGTTCAAAATTAAAATGTTTCTAGCACAATGATCAGAATTTAGGTAATTTTTCCCCAAAAATTCTTGTCAAACTGCTTAAGACATAGGTAGGCACTAGGCACATTTAATTCTACTTGTTTTTTTTATATCTAAGTATGTATTTGTAAGTTGGTAAATAAAGTTTCTGTATTCTTACCACAACTTCACCGGAGTCGAGACCCATGGCCAGAACAGTTCCATCAGAAGTGAGATCACAGGAAGTTATCTTATTGTTTAGTTTGTACTCCTGAATGGTTTGGAGCACTATTTGATCACCGTCTTTCAACTCGAACGTCTAGAAAGATAGCACGATGTTAGTAATCAATAGATTCAGGCGTTACTTTGCAGAGGTCTATATCACTGAACTGACTAATCTACATTGCTTCCTTTTCCACTAGTTTAACATTACTACTTTAGCAGAGAAGCAATATAAACTAGTGTAGTATATTATTAATCGCTTAAGCAATCGTCCGAGTGCTTGACACGCTGAAGCCCAATAAATGACACCCTTTTGTTACCCTTATAGCTAATTTAAAGATAGCCACTATTGGGACAATTATGAGTGCTCATACATACATTAATAAATAAATTTTATGAATCTCTGCTTTTATTGGTATTCCAGCCAGATAGCAAAAGCCATTCATAGACGCGAAACAAATGAATAAACATTTCCCAATTTATTTAAAAGCTTACCGCAAATTAGAAAAAAAAACGGAATAGACAAAGAGAAATTCTTACATGAAATTTCTTATTATAATCGTCGCACAGCACAAGTATGTTCCTTTTGAACGTAGCGCAGGTGACATGGATATCGACTTGTCTCCCATTCAGAACGCCAGGCAACTTGGACAAGAAGGTCTGGTCCCATAGTTTCACTGTAGCATTATACTCTACAGTCATGAGGCCCCTGTCGGGTATCCAAAAGCAATTTACGAGAGTGCTCTCACTCAAGCAACCTCTGTTGTCACCGACTGGGAAGAGGCGCTCTCGGGAACTGAGGCTGCTGTCGCTACTAGCGTTTGACAACATGTCTGATTGTCCGTTCTTCTTTTTTATACCTGGAAGTATTTTAATTACAGTTATGTTCGTAGTCATGTCAAACACTCGCTGCTCGTGGTGCTATAAGTCATTGGTGCGTTAAAGAACTTATGGATAAACGCGTGCGGTGCGTCACAATCATTCGGTGATTCGTTTTAGTTATATGTTAGGTGTAGTCACTGGCACCAATATCTGACACAACAAAGTGTGTTTAATTTCTCTTGGTGAGTATATAATTATGTGAAGTTAAACTTTGTTCAGATAAGTGTCAAAAATAAGCTTAAAACATAGAAAATTAACAAATCATTTACATAATTAGAAGCCATTACGTTACATTACATTATTAGTTTATTGTTGATGTATACTTTTAACTCTCCTAAATGTTTCCAACGGAAGACCAGCGTCGGCCGAAGATCATGCTGAGTCAAATTTTGTTACGAAATGGTCCCATTCGCGACAAAATTTGTCATGATTTCCTTTTTTTTCCCCTTAATTTGTAAAATGTCACGAATTAGTATATTTTTTACCGAGAGACTAAAACAAGCCAATACATACCCGAGGCTGTTAGCCACCCGAGCTTTAGCGAGGGTGGCTATTTATCAGAGGGTTTGTATTGACTTTTAGTCTCGTGGTGAAAACTCTATTTTTCACTTCGATTGCGAGAAAAAAATAGTCAGTTTGGTATAAAAATATTAAATCAAAAAAATAAAAATAAATCTTTCTAGATTTCGGCGACAGAAAATTATCAATTATGTCTTTTGCTCTTATTATTATTTCCCTTGATTGCTCGACATCATAATTTTCGCTATCACTTGACGACATTGTGAGAATAATCAATTTATTTTAATCGTTTACGATTTACGCTCTACAACAATGTCAAAGTTTTCGCGGTAAGTATTTTTTTCCAAGACACAGACATAACAAAATTGTTTCGATGAAATGGTCCATACACAAACGGAAAAATAGAATGGCGCCACCTTCTATGCGGAATAAGCAAGAACTAAGACCACGTAGACTAAGAACGTAACATTTTCGTCATTAAAATGGTCCACACACAAACTTATTTTTTGCAAGTAACTGGCTGTTTGAGTTTATCTAAGTCAGTCGAAGTAAATTAAAAAATTAATTACTTTTACTCCCTAGGGAGTAAAGTGCTCACTTTACTCCCGTCTCGTAAGGCTATATTAACCCACTTTTAGAGCATGAGAAGTGAAAAAATGTTTTTCTTTCTTTCCAACTTATGATAGAAAATTTTCTTGAAAAAAGCGCCAAGGTCCGAAACTAATTAATCATAATTAAATAATTTATACGTAAATGTTTCGTTCATTTCCATTTGTGTTAGTTTCATGAAGTTTAAATTTAAATATGGCTTATGATTATAAGTGTATGTCAAATGCTATTTTGTTGCACCATGCTAAATAGAGAAAAAGTGCACCGACAAGCGTTCTACACACTTACAGATCCAGTGAGCCTTTATTGCAAGGAACCAATTACAAACAGTTTCAAGCAAATGCCTCGGAAAGTTTTTATCTTGGCTAATTTTATATTTCTGCTGAATTCCATTCTTACCATTTCTGATTTCTGTGCCTGATAGTAAGTTAACACAAGAAAAAAATATCATGATAATTTAATATAACTCTTCTAGCGTTACGCATTTTAATACATAAAAATAAACCTATTACCAAACCATGCAGACTCTTTCGGAAATATTTCAAAATTTCAATTTAAAAATTATTAGTAACATTTTTGAACTTGGAGGACATGCCATGTCTCTCTTGAATTGCATCTTTACTCATTTAAATTCATTGATCAAAGTTCCATAAAAAAATAAAGATTAAAAAAATTTTTTTGAACACAATACTTCACTTACCATGTATATCATTCAATATTTCCTGGGAACCTAGATGGCTGTTTCCTTTCTGCAGCATTTCGGACCTCCACGTCCCATCATCAGTGAGTCTGTATGCCATCAAGCATCGGTTTTTACCCGCAGCGATTAGTAAAGTCGGATTAACGAAGTTAAGATACTGGACTGTACTAGTAACATCTAGAATGACTTTGGTTTCTTTGGACCGAAGAGTATATCTCTTGACATAGCCCGATGTCATACCATAAATGATATATTGGTTGCATGGTGAAATTTTTAAAGCAGATATTCTGTCGTCCGCTTTAGTTATAATTTCTGTGAGTAGCTTTCTTCCGCGCATTATCTGAAAGATACAAAAAAAAAACCGCTATCATGCCATTGAGGCTTCTAATATCGTGATCAACGCTGCATATTGAATGCGTAATGTGCGTGTAAACATGTCACATTTAATTAAATATTTAACTCTTAACAATAGTTTTTTGTTGTCGTGAGCTTTGCATTGTGTTGGCGTATCCATATTAATATTTCCATTTGATATTTCGCGGCGTGTAACCAAATCTTCGATCACTGATGATAATCACACTAATATTATAAATGGTAAGTTTGTAAGTCTTTTTGTTTATTTGTTTGATATTTCGTCACGTCTAAACCATCAGTGGTTTGAACCGATTTAGATGAAATTCAGTGTACAGATAGTTTTGAGCCCCGGAGGACATAGGATAGTTTTTATCCCATAAAATTGCATAATTCCCGCGGGATAGTGATAAACGAATTCTGCGCGGATGGAGTCGCGGGTAACGGCTAGTACTAAATATTTCAAAGTTCAACATCTCAAAAACGGTTCAACCGCTTTTAATGACACTTCACTAAGAACTACCGCATGGAAACTTGCTTTCACCTAAAAATCCACATCGAAATCGGTACGCTTGTGAGCTACGATGCCACAGATAGACAGACATTGGCGTCAAACTTATTAAACCATAATAGATTTTTTGACATTCATAAGGGTTTGTTACACTAGCATTCTGCGACCCAAATCAACATTTGTTTTACGAACATTAAATTTTGTCACTTCAAATTACAATAAGTCCTATATTTATAGAGGACGCTGGGCGATAGGACAGTGTAAATTCAATAAAGATATTTTGACTTTGAACCCTCTTTTTGCGTCGAAGTTAAAATTCACCTGTATATTGTGTTTATCATCGACCACAGCCAACAGGGGCTGGCTGGCACCGTCATTGTTTCCGTTGCAGATGCCCTTCAGGTTCAACGCCAGACACGGCTTCATGGAGTGCCTGTCCAGACTCATGGTGGACACTATCGGCTTCTTCTTCTCCACTTCGCCGTGGGTGACGAAGGACTTGATACGCTTCGGCGTGTTAGTCGAGCTTTGAGCGCCGCCATTGGTGCTTGAAGGCGTGTGCGGTGATTGCGTCTCGACGAAACTAACATCGAATCTTGTGGTAAGACGCACCTTGCTGAAAGAATCAAGAGAAGAAAAATTACATATGTATGAAGTATAAACTATTAGTATTAAAGTATTATACTTTTTAATGGAGACAGGTAAACGAGCTAGGGAACGGAAATGCTTATTATTGTCATATCAATGTTCAGTATTAAGCGAATAAGTGTTTCACTAGATATTGCATTGTTAACATGCTTTTTGCTGATGGTATATGATGGTTCAAAAATTACTTAAAACTTCTTAAGTTAACTTGAAAAAAAAAAGAAAGAAATATGTATACAAATTGATTATTTTTGAAAGTATATTGTTTTTTGTAACTATTCTATTCTGACATTTTTCCCATATAATTTAAGGATAATAAATGAAATGTGAAATATTATAATTATTATTTATTAGATCCGATAAAAAAAAATGCATGCCAATATATGGTGAATTGTGTTGATCTACACAGATTTTTTATAAAATCTTTTGTACCATGATTCGAGCAAATAAAACATTGAAGCTTATAACAAGGTAGTAAAACATATCTTTCCTTCGGGTAGCAAACACCTACACGGTCTCCACCAGGTCAGAGAATCGTTGGTTAGTTTAAAAAACTCAGATCTATTGCAGAAAACAGACTCGAGCAAAGGATTCCTAGTCGAGTTATATGACTTACCCATTTTTTTGTGTATTCTGCGACACATAGGAAGGGTCCAAATGCCAAACTTTAGCGGAATTCTCCACAGTTCCCGTGCCCGTTAGGAGCACGTCGGAGCCCGGCATAAAGTCGTACCACACCTCGCTCACGCTCATTGAAATTACATCGCTAAAATCATAATAATAACGTTCATTTCACAATGAAAAAATACCACAGCAACAAAAGATTCTATTAATTTTGAAATACTATGCGTAAAAACGGATCATTGATGGACGGCGCCATCAAAAATGAAATAAAAAAATAAAAAAACAGTCTTCAGTTGATTTAGTGTAAAGAAAGAAAGAAGACATTTAATCACATTTACAAAAAAACACAATACAACAAAAAAAAAAAACAGAAAAAAAATACATGGTTTTGTGTGACCCCACAAAAGTGAAACGGCCGCTGACTCAGCATAATGCTGAGGCGTTAGTCGCCTGCAGCGCTGATATTCTGTCAAAACCGTCTTAAAATATTTTGAAATATTTTATCCCACGCATGCTTATAGACGCAGATCCGCGCCATATTTAAGGTTGACAATATCTATTTTTATTTTTCTCTTGAAACATGAGCAAGATGGTAGTAATAAAGTAAAATACCACATTATACCGCCCGGCCGTGCGGTGAGGCGATTGTGAATAAATATTTAGCAAGTATTAGTTTTCTATTGTCACATACCCTCTACGATTCTCCAGATCAAATATCCTCGATTGAGTTTTGAGGTCGATGCAAATGATTCTGCTATCGTCAGTGGAAACAAACAACAGTGATCCGGCCTTGTTAACGGCGATCGATAAAAATGATAGATCACTCTTGACGAGTTCACTCGCGATGATGGATCGGCTGCGGCACAGTATGTTGAAGTTTTGGGAACGACCGTTGAGTTCCAACTCGTGTTCTAGTACTTCGTTGTGCGTTAGTATGATTATTCTGTTGGTGCCTGTAAGAAAATTAAAAAAAAAATGTTAGCTACAACAGTTTGGTGTATCATCAGCCAAAAACGTGGTCTACCACCCTAAAGTTGATAATCGTTTGCATGTCATAAAACAATAATGCCCATAGATGTGTTTGTCAACTTGAAAGTTCGACTATACATTCATTTGATAGAAACTTGTCTTGTTGTTATCCTGTGTTCTGTTATTTTCATGTGTTTTTATGTACAATAAAGAGTTTTACAATACAATACAATACAATACTTGTTTAAAAATTGGTAGGAAACTGTGTCACGTATCAGGGTGGAACCTTTGAACTACAAATGTCATGTTGACATCCCATACATTTGCAATAGAAATCATAGAGAAATTGATTATGAAAAGTTTCCACTCTGGTACGTGATTCAGTTTCCTTGACTGTACACTCAGTGTCAAAAATAGCAGAACACTTTTTTTACTCTAACGTGCCGTATTCAGTTAGTAAAGGCTACTAAGAGTGTATCGGATCAGTATTAGTAAGATCAGCGCTATTTTTTTTAATGTTGAAAACAAAAAAATATTAAATTATTTACTAAAGTGAATGGTCACTCTGCAATTAGTGTAGGGGTATTACTTAAATACGATTGTGAGCAATACATTATCAATTGCTGAGGGTGTAGGGTTGGGCCACACTGCATAAGCGTAATAAAGAAACCGGACAATGTTTCTGTTTCTCAGTGGCACCGCACCCTCACAACACAATTCCCACTAAAATATATAGTAAACTGATAATATCCGTTGTAGTATCATTATTCATTACCTTTGCACCGCTTATTTCCACCGCAGATCCGTTAGCAGAAAAAAAGGAGCATTTGTTTTTCATCCCTCACAATACGAAGTAATAAAACTGCTTTTACATACCTGGCACAGTGAGGATGTCTAACACAGTATCACTTTCCTCGAACGACAACACTTTCTCTTTAGTTATGGTATCGACGACTTCCACATAGTGATTGTTGTTGCTAGTCGCAATGATCAAATATCTGTCATCGTTGCTCGGTACACAGCACAAGATGTCGCGGTCTCTATCGACCAAATCTGTGAAGCTTTGTATTGGTTTTCCACTGGGATCGTACAGAATGACCATTTTTGAAGTATGTGCAATGAGTATTTCAGCTTCGTTGGCCCACCGGCAGTTGATGAATGGTCCCGTTTTAGGGTTAATAGCGAGACTGCTTGGGTAGTTGTTGTTGAATGACTCTTCAGAGTCTGAAAATATAATAGGACATGTATTAGTTTTTATGTCACTAAAATGAATAATAACGAACCATATTCAACCATATCCACTGGACCAGGGTTCACCAATTACTTTATTCATGGGTCCAGATTATTTTAATAACATCGGGGTGCAGTTCTACTCGAGTTAATTAAATAAGCAAATGTAATGTACTTAAGTACAAGAGAAACAAGTTTTTTTTTTTGAAATATTTATGTGAAAAATGTAATTTTTTGTCTTGAACTATGTGTCCGTGAATTGCGACTCTCTTTCTCTCTCTCTCTCTCTCTCTCTCTCTCTCTCTCTCTAGCACGTTACTTCGCTCACGTCAGTTGTCGAATTGACGGCAGCAAAGACAAGCAAGGAATACATTTTATTCAATTACATACTCAGTAATACAAGTTAGTTACTACGTTTACTTAAATTCCGTACAAAATAGGTCGGCCGTCCGGATAACAACGGCGATTCGCCATTTGATGACCCTGTCGTAGACGTTTTGTGTCCTACTATATTAAAACGATGAAACGAAACAAAACACTGCTAGAGAAGGCCAATTTTAAACTTAATTTTCAGTAACGCTGGTTTTCTGTGGAGCCCAAACGGTACGTATGCATGAGCCAATTCCTTTGCCCCAGTAAGACGAAGAAAAAAAAACAAGGAAGAAGTGACGTGGTTTATTACCTTCTTCTGCAATTCTGTCGGTCTCGTCCTGTTCTACATCGTCGATGTACCACATTTTGATGACACCTTCGAAGGAGAGCGCAGCGACGATGGGCGGGTTGACCGGGCACGCCCCTATCCACTTTATAGGGGACCCGTTGCCTGCCAGTTCTTTTTTCAAGTTATTTGTTGATATGTTAAACACCTGCAAAAGGAACAGTATAGTAATATGAAAGAAATGACATATTTGTATGACTGTTTAGATAGTCGTTATACTGAACTGCGACTATGATTAAATTGAAATATATCAAATACAATTTGATTTGATTTGATTGTTTTGTCAGTGTCTGGCAGAGGTCAATGTGAAAATGCGAATTTTAAGTTTTTAAACTTAACAGGCGTTTTGAATAAGCTGTTGGGTATAATGGAGTAGGATCTCAGATCGGCCAGAAATAACTTCTTTGCTGAAGGACAAAAATTGGGGTATCATATTATATTGTTTTAGTATGCACTGTAAACATTTGTATATCTCCTAGTTGGGCAGATAACCACTTTACAGATAACAGGTGAGAAATTTAAGTAAAAATCGGACTTAATTTAGACGTTAATACAGGTTGTTCCGTAAGTGGCGCTTTGTTGTTTCTATTTTTTTTTTCAGATTTTTTTTATGTCTGGCGGCTCTGAGATTTTGGGATATAACAGAGAAATAATTTCATTCTTAAATTAGATTTAGTTTTGTTTTGGATACGGACAAGCAACTTAAGAACGAAACAGTTTTAAGAAAAGGGTAGTAGGGCTGAGGGCTACTACGAAATTCGAAAATCGAAGTTCGCATAGTACTGTCCCTGTCACTCTTGTAGTAAATAAAATAAACGTCAATGGGACGGCAAGATACAAAGTTCGAATTTTGCATTTCATAGTACCCAACACCTGTACCCGACATTGCACAATGCAATTTGGTCTTACCTTAATAGATCCGGATAGTGTGCCAACAAGAACGTAGTCTCCGAGAAAACATACACATCTAATACTCTCCTTTACATCTATAGTAGAGTGTTTAACTTCTTCTACGTTTTGTTCATGCCTAAAAATATATTTTTCGATTAAATGCCAAGTCAAATGTGACAATATTGAATACATACTGAGAAATAATGTCGCCGTTTTATAAGAAACTAGCTTACGGCCGCGACTCTGCCTGCAATGTAAGTTATAATTTCTATGTTTCTTTAAAAAAAATCTGTCCTGACAGTTATACAGACATTTTACAAGTCGTCGTAGTGAACATATTATATACTCATGCAAACTAACACTTTCCAGCATTAACAGTCTCTAAGATAAACCGCGGACGGTGTAAGGAGCTCTTGTGTTCGGAGTACGGGACTCTAAAAGTCAAATGTTAATCAATCATACATACGGTATTTAATTTATTAATGTAGATATTGTAGATAAGGAAAATAATACTCACAGGAACTCGAAATAGAGCTCATTCTTGGCACAATTCTCAGCAGCAACTGCGGTCGCTTTGCTGTACAATATGCCTTTTGACTCGTGCTGCAATATACTCTGCACTAGATCCGTGTACGGATAGCGGTACAGATCTATGCCGTGTGTGCTGAGGAACGCTTTCATAGCGTACAACAAGTCTTTATCCAGGTCCTAAAAGTAAAGAACAATAAGATAAAGTTTGCAGATAAGGCAGTAGGGCCAAGAAGACTAGAACTATTTTTTAATAGCACAGCTGCATTTGCAGATGTTTAAAACCTATGAACGTATTAGAGCCTTTGCAAGCCGTGTTTTTGAACACGCCTTCGACGCGCGTTGAGAGCGCATTTTTCTTTCTATACAGCAGCCATACAACACCTGTGCGTATCGCGTTTGTTTAAAAAAGCCCTTGGAAAGCAAATGCCCTTGGTTAAATTTCGCTGCACTTAGAGAATAAATTAAAGAGATGCAAACAGAGTTAAAAACAAACCGAAACAGAGATGGCAGTCATTGGCGCCCTTTTTAAACAGAACCGAGTGTCAGAATAACAAAACTTTTGCGCACAAGAATTAAGAAAGAAAAGATAACTTACGTCTACGACGATGAAATCTTCATACTTTTGTAGATCTAATATGACATCAGCAGGCCCGGTTAACTTTACTTTGTTGCCCAAAAATTTCAAGTCCAAATATAGCTTGTTGAACAAGCTCCACTTGTTGTTTGCATTTTTAGAATTGTGTATATGATAGCCTATGTAAAATGCTATGTAGCCATCATCTACAATCTCGACAGGCGTAGTATTGATATTGTCGTAATGATATCTTTTCAAGAAGTCCGCGTGAAGTTTTTTCATTTCCTCATCACCTACTGACGTTCTGAGACAATCCATTATTAAGTCGTGGATCTCATATACGTAGTTCTTTTGATCGTAAATATAGTCTTCTATAATCAGGCACTTCTTTCTAAGTTGTTTCATGATTGTCTCCACTTCGGATACATCTTTGTTCCACAAACGGCCGATGACTTTTGCTGAGAATTTAGCATTGTCGGGTAGCACTGCGAGCATTTTGAAAAGCTGTAGCGTGGTAGAGTCGAGGGCGTTTATGCACACTTTGATGGGATTATCATTTCTCGGCAAACTAAAAATAAGATAAAAAAAAGTTCTCAGAACAGTTCTTCACAGAATTCCAGTAAATTCAGTTTTGATTCTTATCTCGCACTGTTAACAAAATAGTTCAGTCGTGTGGCTTAGTAGTTTAATTGTTTTTCTCTAATAATGCCTGTATTTGTAATTTGCCATACGATTAAAAAAACAAAATAGTGTTAGGTACCTCGAAATATAATTAATAAAAATAAATTAAAATGTCTATTCTGTAAGTACCCTGCAAAAGGGCTCCATTACTGGTCTTTATTACCAGATTTTTCGGAAAGACAATTAATTCAATCAAATCACATAAAAAAAATTATAAAAATATGTGCCTATGGAAACATTTTTCATAAAGTTTTACAGAGATTTATCATCTCTAAGTTAAACTAATATACTTACTAATGTTGCCGGAACAAACGAAATCACGATTTACCTTTAAACCTGGCTTAAACTTGACGGTTTCTGAACACATTGACACTACAAAACTGAGCTTAACATGAAATAGAGTTTTTTCTAACAAGTGGCCATTAGAGATCATGCAAACTTACAATAGGAAATCCTTTTTCTGCAATTTGTTCACGTAGTAAGACCACCGACTTGGATCATGAATCAATCGCTGTTTGTTTTCTGCCAGTATGGCGCCCAGCATCGCAATAGAGAAGGGATTGCCTTTGCATATATCGTGCATTTTCTTGGCTTGTCGCGGCAGTTTGTTCGTTTCAACATCCAAGCAGGAAGCGAATAGTTCTAGAGATTCTTTTTCTTGGAAGTGGTTTCCTATCTGGAAATATTAAAAGTCGTTAGCTGATGAGTAGAAGTAAGAGATCTTATAGCCATATAGGTTGACAACTCTCAGTCTGCTGCTACTTTTGAGTAGCCAGATGTTATGATAGTGGAAAATAGAGATGGGAATTTATTTTATGAGCTTAATAGATTTTTATTTTATCTATGGAACTTTGGAATGTACGCATTTGCGGGGAAGATTTTGCTATCCGACCCTGTGGCAATGGAGTCTTTTAGTCATAAATCTATCAAATAACAGATAGGTGCAGAACTTTACGATGGGATCGTTAATTATCACGCGACCTGAGAAAGCTGCATCAAAATTTTCGACTAGATGTCATAGTTTTTTAGGAACTTCAATTAGTTTTGAAATCGTTCAATGGATGTAGTTGGTTTCTTATTATCTTTAGTACTATTATGAATACGAAAAAACGTCTTTCTGTCTGTCTGTTATCTCTTAACGCTTAAACCGCCGCTAGAGATGAAATTTGATACGGAGATAGTTTAAAACTCCAGGATTTCATATCACATCGCGGGCAATAGCAAATTCTCAAATAAATATTAGTTTTCATATTCTGGTCTTAACATCTTTCACTGGTGTTGCATTTTCAAAAGTATGATGAACAATGAAAACAACGTACCTTGATAATTTGAGCTTGAAATTTATCAACCACGTCGGTATCTCTAGTAGTTATTAATATTTTGCACCCTATATCGAACGCTTCGAGGTGTTTCTTTTCGTTGACTTCGTCTAGCACTAGTAGGGATTCTTTGAGAGGATTTTCAGCGAATTGTGACTTAAGTTTGTCGCGTAATTCTTGCCAGGTCCAATCGTAGCTGGAAAGAGACTGGCTGTCGGCATTGGACCCAATACTTGACATGGATATTGAAGAATTCATGTACGAATTGTGCATATACATTGATGACGCTTTCCGGTATAGTCTGAGGAGGAAAATACATAACAGTATTAATGATGGTATACATGTTTATAATTGGAAGTTTCTAATGTCCAAAATTCTATTCTATATATTTATGAAATATCAATAGTTTGACCACAGCTGAGCAACGATGCATTTGGGTATCAGTGCCGTCTAGACAGAGAAACTGTGTAGGTACATTCAATTTCATAAACTTGTGAGCAAAGATTTGATCAAAAACACGGTTATACGCTGTTAACAATAGTTGTGTTGTGTTGTGTATTTTTGATCAAAGTTTTGCTCACAAGTTTATGAACTCGACTGTACTAACACAGACGTAGAGGACATCTAATTATTTTTTTCGCAATAACTAATATATTTAAAAAACCGACTCATTGATTTATGTTATGACAACCCTGACACATTTTCAATGTCTAGACAAGTGTCCCTGTATACGTTCTTATTCTGTGGTTTTACACAAAATGTAGGTATGCAGAAAATCCACTTTTCTCGGTAGTCACTCTAGCTCGTTTGCTATCCAGTCGAATAAAAAAAAAAGAATAATTTTGTATCAACTTGCGAAACAATTTTGTTTTTATCATACTAAAATAAAATGGGCTTAGACAACCGCAAGGTACATATGTAATGGTAACGCAATGAATTTTACATAAATAAATCAATGACTCACTTGTTTTGTTGACTGACGATGTCGTCCTGGGTTTTGCAGTTACCGAAATTGAGCCAAAACACAGCGCCGTTAAAGGTTGTATTGATGAGATCAGGGTTGTATCGCAACGCTCCGAGTGCCACCGATGTCTTACCGGAACCCGGCATTCCATGGAGAGCCAGGATTTTGTGGCGCGTTAGTTGCTCTAACTTCGATACTACCTCCTGTTCCTGCAATACAAGGTAGAATAATCGCGTACTTAATACATACTAGGGATGCTATAAAGTATCAATAACCGTAACCTAAACTGATAAGTGACTAAAAATCTATCCGTAACCGAGACCGAATCTAATATAAGAGCAGTTTCGCACTAAATCCTATTCGAATCCGTGAAAATACCGTCCGGAATATGTAGATGTGTAGAACTATTTGAAAGAGAGTTTTATTTCAGTTCTATCAGTACTACCACAGTAATAAATAAGACTAAAACACACAAACTAGCAATATAACTAAGTTACGTGGTGACATGACAGGATTTGTATGGTTAAATCGGATGATTTAAGCGGATATAGTGCGTAAACTACCTTACAAATAATTATACAACTATTATGTACGGACCGTATTTTCACGGCTTTGAATCGAAAGTAGTGCGAAACCGCTCTAAGAATTTCGAATAATTTCGGTTGAGAGATGTGGGTCATGTCGTGACAGGTTTTGTTTTCACCAACACCTGACTAGCCGCGTGGCCTTGTTTACAATTATACATTTAGGGTCTGTTTCACCACTTGTCGACTGACTTTAAGTGACGGATATCGGTGATGCCGTCTCTGTTTGTTTTGTCCGAATAAACAAACACGGTACTTATTACTTTTTATCTGACACTTAAAGGTAGTCGACAAGTGGTCAACAGGCTCTAAGTATTTTAATTGACAAGATTTCATATTTATAAGACTATAATTTGATTCGTTCTCTGTAATTCTGTTTGGAAATAGAAAAACGCTGATATTTTAAAATTTAGCTACGATTATTAATTAATTTATTACATTTTTTTTAAGATGTGCTTATTCTAAAAGGGCATAACTCCAAAACTACGATACAATAGATCCATTACTTTTGTCTAGTCTCTATTACAAAAAAAAAATCACGTAAATCATGCGTAAATCTGACGTAGACGTTGTCAAAATTATGACAGCTCCTTTTTCTGGTGAAAAAGGCAAAGGAAACATATCTATTCTGTCGTAGTATTGGCAAATTCTGATATTTTTTTTAAATATTTTGTAATTTTTAAATATGGAGAAATAAATTATAATAAATATTTTCCCATGTTCAGGAGGCAAAACTCTTTCGATTCCTGTAGTAATTTACAGGTGTTGAAAAAATGAAATCTTGTCAATTTGGAAGTTTTTTTAATCTTCTTGTATGAAAATTCTGCAAAATTTAATCATTGCAGCAAAAAATGTAACATCCGTAACCGAAACCAACAGATAGTCATTTAATTTTTTTATTAGCTAAACCACCCGCGGACATTTGCAAAGAATTGCACTGACCATGTCATTTTATCCAACGGTAGGTATACTCTAAGATGGTAGTAAAGACGGTGAATGTAATTGCGAGCATCCGTGCTATAGATAAAATTCCAAAACGCATCACTGAAATATTTAGGTTCTAGATTCTCCGTTGATCAGCCGCTCAGTGAGCGTTACCTAATAAATAGATTCATTGAACATACCAAGACAGTTCTCTGCACATAGTGTTCTGGCAGCCTCGGCACGTCGCCCCTGCTGAGGCTATCCTCAAAACTGCTGTTGAACATTGGCTCGTTATATTCCACATTGAGCTTCTCCCACAGCCAGTGGTAATCCTTAAAGAGGCTGTCTACGAACGCCTGGTAAGCGTTGTTGTCGCCATTCTGTGCTATCACGTCAAGGAGGTATCGAGTGCGCTCGCCACGGTTGGTCTGAAATGAGACAAAAGTATATGAACAATACAACATAATACAATACAAATACTCTTTATTGTACACCAGAAATAGTAAGCGATACAGAAAACAGGTACACAGAGAAAATTACAAGGTAAGCAATAGGCGGCCTTATCGCTAACGTCTATTGTTTTGGAATGTAAAATAATGAACTTTTGCCTCATCTGCACTTAACACCAGGTGAGATAGGGATCAATTACGATCAGTTTGATGTAAAAAATGCCCCAATATCTATCTGTCTGTCTGCTGTCCCTAAAATACCTAATGGCGGAAAATTAAATGGCATTTTACGTGACGGTAGGTACATTCGCTATCATAATACTGGAGGTTTCTAGGTTCTCAAAAATATCCGAACATTGATCTGTGCTGGGTGACTGAGATCCGCTCGGGCTAAAACTTGGCAACATGCGTTTTCGTAGAGATAAGATCAAGCTGGATCGATTGTTCGTCCTCAGAAACACCCACAAACCAAACTTTATCGAAATCGATAGAGATATTTTCGAAATCCTTGAATTAAATAAATATATAAGAATTGGTCCTTTAAAGATATAAGATATATCTAATATACAGTAAGAGCAGTTTGACAAAAAAACATGTACTTATACTTACTAAGTTAGAAATATATTCTAAGTTTTCATCGGTGATGACTTTTTTCATAAAAAGCTCATCTATTATGTAAGTAATGTCGAGATCTTTGACGATGTCTTGTTGATGGTGCTGCAGACGGACCCTGTTCTTGTTATCCATGGTGTTAGTGTCATCTGCAACAAAATGTTACCATTTACTTACATAATATACTTATATTAACCTCTAGCATTAATCTACACTAATCTCCGTCATTGCAGTTAACGTTAGGTTTCAGCCATGTAGACCTGTTCAGTCCAACTCTCTTCCTTGCGACTTCGGTCCTCTGAAAAAGCATCTACCTAAGCATCTACCTTTCCATCCGTAAAAAACAAAAATGACAAAATACAAAGCCCATCAACCAGCATGAAAATATAGAGCTCATTTTCTATCGTAATACGAAATTACCTCAATCTGGTTTAACTGTCTCCAAAAATAAATCTGGTTAAAAATTTCAACGAGAAAAAATTACCTGCTCGCAAGAAACACAAGTACCTACTTTAGGTGCAACCCTACCTTGTATGACAACATGTAACACAGGGAACAGGTGGTTATATTCACCTGAGAATCAAGTACTTTATAAACATCTACCATAATATAATCATAGACTTAAAACTTACTAAAAGTCGATTATGCACCGAAAACGCATAAAGCTAAAAAAGCTTAAAATGCAGAACATGTATCTAACATAAAAATGTAGTTATCAACAAATTTAAAAACATTTACATTTCTTTCGATTAACTTTTTTCCTTATGCGCAAACGCATATTCCGGTAAGAGTTTTTTGATTGCACGTGATTCATTTGAACTTCGCAAACGACCTTTATAAGGCGCGGCGGCACACCGACTGATATTGTTTCGCTAGAACCCACAAAATTGCGTTTATTGACATCTAGTTATAGATAATTAATCATTAATGAGACCGCAGTTTAGGATTAGATTTGAACGATTGGCAATTCATGTTTATGATACTATCTTGATGTTTATTGGCGTTTGCATTGAGTAATAAGTCGTTCCAACTAATCGAATCGTTTTTTGTGAACTTACATGCCATTTGGTGTTATATGATGTGCAGTTATAGAAGCATAACATACAGTTAGGTGCATTCGGTACTTGTTGCGTAAAAAGTGAGTAAAAGGAAAATGATTCAAAAGAGAAGCAATATTTTTTTGCAAATGGTTTTAGTTGTTATCTACGTGACAATACCATACGCATTTAGCGCGTTCATTATCATTATACTTAGATATAGTAGGTAGCCAATACCTTGAAGAACCGTCTTTGTAGAATTATTGTATAGGTATCTTGAGGAACATCGGAGTCCAGCGAATTTAAGTAAATCCAAGTTCACTATTAACAATTTGTTACATAATTATAAAATTCCACCGGTCTCTATCTCGAAGAATAATGCGTCCTCGCCACAAAAAAATGGTTGATAGACCGTATGATACAAACACTTCCTTCTTGGCCAAGTCTACTTAATCACTGTTAACAAATTTCTCTCCATATTTAATGTAGAATATGTGATAACGTGTGGTCTTTTCGCGATTAGTATTCAAACTGCGGTGTCTTAACATTATGGCGACCTTGCACAGTTAGACCCGCCTACATAACAAGGTAAGTAAGCATCCATCTCGCCTAAATACGAGAATGAGTCGGCGATCACAGGCTACTATGATTGCCAAGGCCGAGAGCAGCGTAAAGCTTGGAAATATGACCACGCAAGTAATGCTAAGGTACGTATTAAGAGGTGATTCAGACTGAAAAACAATACGCAATTGAATGTAGAGAAACCGGTGGGCTCGCGAAATTTGAGAGCAGGATTCATTGTACGCTTATGGAATCTCGTTAAATTGTTTGTTGTGCAACATTATTGATAAGCATGTAACGAAGTCAATGACCTAAATATATTTATCATCTTCTGGCCTTCAGTCAATTTTTGTTAGCGCTACTTTAAAATGGTGCTATAGCAAGAATAGAATGAAGCAAGCAAAGCAGGTGCATCCCATTATTTGGATGAGACGAGGGTCAACCTGTATTGTATTGTCACAGAATAAATAATAATAGAACTAACGTCTTATCTTATCTTAACAGCCAAATTACGTCGAAATAATAATAATTTGGGTTGGTAGGTATTTGACAAACAAAATCACACGTTCTATGTCATGGTCAGTCTACGCATATCTAGGTAGGTCTGCAATTACTCACTGATAAATTGGTGCTCTTGTCACCTGCCAGGAAGCGGTCAATACTGATAAGGCAGAAGTACAATACTTTAGCTCTATTATTTTACTAGTGAGTTATCATACTTAGCTAATAGTGTGCGTGCAACGACACACTCTAGCCGACTGGTGTGCGTGTACTTAACTCATGATCGTAATTTGTAAATCAATAAGGGAAAACAAACAAGTAGCAACAAGTTTGCTAAAAAAATCGGACAAGTGCGTGTCGGGGCAAGTTCCGTAATAAAATGCGGGAAATATTAAATAAATAATACGTTTTGACCTACAGTAAACTTTCTTGAAATTTTTATTTTACCCCTTTGTCCGTGTCGATTAATAAATATAGGTATTAAGTAATAATAAATAAATAAATATCACGGGACACTGACACTAGGCAACAGATTTAAACATAATTATATAGATAAAGTAAGAGTTTACCCGCAGCTACTTTATTCTGTGGTTACTATTGAAATTCCGGATTATTACAAAATTCCGCTTTGAAATCCCAAAATGTATTCGTGATCTTCATTGAGGTTGTGTTAAGAACAACTGTCCAAAATCTCAAGACATTCGTGATATTCATACAAATATCTGCCCCGGCCGGGAATCGAGCCCGGGACCACAAGCTTCCTAGTCAGGTTTTTTAACCACTTGGCCATTCGGTGGTCATATCAGACGGACAAACGGGAAGAAAAAAAAACCTAACAGCGCCTTTTGGTTGTAAAATGTTCTTAACCCTTAAAAAGGTAGAGGCGATTTAGCGACCACAATACCACATGCATTGACTTGAAAATTCAACCTTATTGTTTTAGTTATTAAGTTGCAATATCCATATCCATTGTAATTATTGAAAATACTACTATCTAAAAAAATATCCATTATCAGGTATGTATTCGATAGCTGCTTTTGATTCTGAGGCAGTATGCTCCGATAAATTTAACAATAATGTGTGATAAACACAATTTACCGCAAAAACTACCGAGTCTAACCTACCTATACTTTTAAGACTTTTGTTTAGTAATTAATCGTCCGTAGTGTCATTAAAATAGGTATCTTTCATAAACCATACCTGCAATAACATTAAAAAGGCTTGTTGACTAAACACCTACCAGTAAGCTAGATACCTACCTATGTTGTAAATTGGTTAACTCAATTTGCAAAAAAAAAAATACAATGAACAGAATAATTAAGAAGGCATCATTCACCACAACGACGATATTTACCAACTAGTAATACTATAACAACACAGGATATAAAATTATTGAGTTGTGCATTATATTTCTACTCTAACGAACACAAAAGATGACGTGTAACAGCGGCGTGACGCCATAACAACTCAATTCCCATCGGATCACCTGTTTTTTTACGTGATGTTAGTATAAAATATGACAAATATTGCAAAGCTTGTGTTGTACAGTCAGCAACAAAGATATTCATCATCATCTCAGCCTATATATGCCCCACTGCTGGGCACAGGCCTCCTCTCGGAATGAGAGGGCTTGGGCCATAGTTCCCACGCGGGCCCAGTGCGGATTGGGAACTTCACACGCACCATTGAATTGCTTCGCAGGTTTGTGCAGGTTTCCTCACGATGTTTTCCTTCACCGCAAAGCTCGTTGTAAATTGCGCACATGAATTTCGAAAAACTCAGAGGTGCGAGCCGGGATTTGAACCCACGACCCTCTGCTTGAGAGGCGATAGGTCAAACCACTAGGCCACCACGGCTTAGATATTAACACACCCATCCACAAAGATATTAACACAGCCAAACAGCAAAAAACATGCAGACACAGCCTTAATGTTCAGGCAATAAAGTCCTGTATACATATTTTCGGCACTTCAAATGTAACGTTGTAATGTTATCATCATCATGTCAGCAGAAAGACGCCCACTGCTGGACACAGGCTCTCCACTTAAACCGTGTCTTTTGCTTTCCCCATCCACCGCGTTCCGCGATCTCAACCAGATCGTTACTCTATCTTGTTGGAGGCCTACCGACAGCTCGTCTCCGGTCCGCAGGCTGACCCCATCAGCCATCAGTCCTGCGAGCAATGTGCCGGGCCCTCATCCACTTCAGTTTCGCAATTCGTCGGGGTATGTCGGTAACCTTAGTTCTACTGCGGGGATATCATCATTTCAGATTGTACTGGTGTGTATTTTATTTATTTATTTGTAAGTTGACAAGCCAAAATGAAATCTGAAAATTTGTTTCTATCGCACCTACTATAATGCTGTCGGCATGGCTCGTTAAAAATTTTAACTTCAAGTTGCATACTCGCAAGCTCGCATAGTTTATAGAGCCGATGATGGTAGAAGGGCTTCCAACTGCTTTTAGGGGTAGACAGAGACAGGAGAACATAAATCGGGGGTATGTCATGAGTGTTTTTTCATCCAAATTACCGCAGTGTTTGAAGTCAAAAGTCTTTGACCAGTGTGTGTTGCCAGTGATGACATACGGATCCGAGACGTGGGCGCTAACGATGGGCCTCATAAGGAAGCTCAAAGTCACTCAAAGGGCTATGGAGAGGGCTATGCTCGGCGCTGAAGTGGCAGTGGGCGGGGCACATTGCACGCAGGACTGATGGCCGATGGGGTCAGAAGGTTCTCGAATCGGTCTCGGACCGGGAGACGAGCTGTCGGTAGGCCTCCAACAAGATGGAGCGACGACCTGGCTAAGATCGCGGAATCGCGGTGGATGCGAAAAGCACAAGACCGGTCTGAGTGGAGAGCCTTGGGGGAGGCGTATGTCCAGCAGTGGACGTCTTTCGGCTGACATGATGATGATGATGTCATGAGTAGACTCTCAACAAGACGGACCGACAACAAAAGTTGAATAATCAACTAGCGTCTTTAACTAAGATTAAAGCGATACTTTAAAACAAGTTCATTAAAAACAACATCACTATTATTTCATCAAAAAACCACTTCTCCGATCCATTTTAAATTCATTTACAATAGTGAAATCCCTCGTAATTCACTAATTATCTATTTACAGTTAAATCTCATTATCATTAAAAATAGGATTGCATCAGTTAAATGTCGTAAAAAGTTTTTTCTACCATACCTATCTCAATTACTTTTGTACTTAATGAATGAGATTTGGCAAAAACTAATTTCACTTCCACGTTTGTGGACTTGAAAAATATTGTAAGTATCAACTTTGTAATCTTAACCAACAAGTTATGCCACGTACTGCTAGCGGGCAGCGCAAGGGGGAGCTTGTTCTCTGTTCATTTCGTGTGCTGCCAGGTAACCACTGTGCGCCAAGCGTCCCAACAACGCAATGAACAGGCCCTATACAAAGTGCAAAATTCTAACTTTTTATCATGCCGTCCCACTGACGCAAATATTTTTTAATACGAGAGTGAGAGGCACCGCACGGTACGTTACAAACTTCCATTTACGAATTTCGTAGCTGGTAGCCACCTGTATAGACGCTCGCGGCTCCGCTGCCCGATTGCGTCCAGTTCGTAGCGAGGAGATCATGTGACGGTGAGGCTGCGGATGGTTCGAGCTTAAGTAGGATGGGGTTTCGTCAAGCGAGCTCGTGATTTCGGTTGTAGGTGATCCGATCCAGGCGACCTTTTTCGTAGGCTCGCAGAATTGGCGAACGCCTGTTGAGGGAGGCTAACCAGAACCTAGTACGTGTAGTATAGGTAGTGCCACCTGACTTTGTACTTGGTACTTTCGACATGTCTCCAGGCTGGATGGCGACTCCGTAGAGCGGCTAGTAGTGCAGGGAAAAGTGGAGGGAACCAGGTCGCGCGGCAGATCACCTATGCGCTGGATTGTTCTAGTGAAGGCTACTGTAGGAAACGGTGTATCTGACTGTGCCAGACAGTCTGCCATCATAGTGGTAAAGGGGGAGTTCGTACGGGGACAATCCTACCTGGACCACCGAAATCTCACTACCAGTTTCTTGTATTTGTATAGTCACTGAACTGGTAAGTATGCCAAATTTAACCTAAATCAGATACCAGGAAGATAGAAGTCACGAGTAATCCTACTAGCATTTTTTTATCGTTATATTATTTTGCTATTGTTATGTTGATTTAGATTTTTTTTTATAATATGATGGTTATAACTCTTTGTAACAATATATAACATATGTAGCGGGTAACAATATGTGGTTGCAAATGAGTTATAATAATATAGTAGAAGATTCGAGCTTGAAAAGATCTTCATTGGTCTGATAATAGAATGAAATGTATTTTACAATAAATTTAGATTAGAAATGGTTTGCTAAAAAAATTTTGGACAAGCTATTTTTTAAAGTAATTTGTGATGATTTTTAATAATTTTTAATTAAATGGAGATAACTCTATATCAATTTGTTTTATTATCTAATCAAGTGAAAGTAACTGGCATCAACATAACTTTTTAAGTTTATACCGGGCAACACAGTAGTTTAGCCAGGGAAAGAATAGCAAACCCAACGTCTACATATTCTATGGGTTTTATACTTCAAGTCAACATAAAATTTTCTTATTATCTCGATGATGCAACAAACATTTACTAAAAATATATATTTTTGAAATAATTAAAAGGATTTTTTTAGCAAATCCATTTTAATTATATTTTCTAATATACAAAATGTATTATAAAAATTTTATAACAAAAAATTGAACCGACTACAAAAAAACATGAAAATAATTTTCTACCAGTCTGAAGAGGGAACTATGGCCCAAGCCCTCTCATTCTGAGTGGAGGCCTGTGCCCAGCAGTGGGACGTATATAGGCTGGGACGAAACTGAAGTCGGTGCCTCAGCACGAGCCAGCAGGAGTGGACCTATAGTCGTCTTCTTCACCTACATACCTTATACATACCCATATACATACCCATACTTTATATATTAGACTTCAATCACTCCTGCTGTCTCGTACTGAGGCACCGACTTCAGTTTCGTCCCAGCCTATATACGTCCCACTGCTGGGCACAGGCCTCCACTCAGAATGAGAGGGCTTGGGCCATAGTTCCCTCTTCAGACTGGTAGAAAATTATTTTCATGTTTTTTTGTAGTCGGTTCAATTTTTTGTTATAAAATTTTTTTTTCACACTTTTTAGTGTTAATAATCTAAAATACAATAGCTTAATGTCAACTGCTTGACACCTTTTACGAAAGATTGCTTTTTCTGATGCAGAGACGTTCATTATTGAGGAGTCCTGGTGCTTCACCACCCATTCCATTTTACCATATGCATTACGACGAGCATAAATTGCTTATCAACTGTGTTAAAGTAATTGAAATTCAACCCGTGAAGTACTTGTTATTGAGTAGTAGCTCTGTTGGTCAAATGTGGTCTTCATCATCAGTTCCACTTCACCAAATTATGATTTTCAAGAGCAAATGCACGAGTTACTGCAAAATATATCCAAATTACCACAGGTGTCCCTACAACATTTGAAGAGTTCCCTCGATTTCCTTAGGATCCAATCATCAGATCCTAATTTGGTGCTTATGGGACCTAATTGAAAGCATTCCTAGACGATCGCAAAAAAAAATTTTCAAATCGGTTCACAAACGACGGAGTTCTGAGGTAACAAAAAAAAAAAAAAAAAAAAAAAACATACAACCGAATTGATAACCTCCTCCTTTTTTTGAAGTCGGTTAAAAATAGGTTTCATTCTGTTATCAGATTGGTCTCAAAAGATCTTTTCAAGTTTGGATCTTAGACCAGTATTATGATGTATGGGGTCATACAATGGCAAAGGATTGCCTAGCAAAACCTTGCCACACATATATCATTTTGAAATTGGTTTTGTTACAATTTCATTTATTTGTTCAGAAATGTGAAAAATAGGTCAACATTTCATCATCATCATCTCAGCCATAGGACATCCACTGTTGGAGCTTCAGTCGCTTCGGTTGGCAGCGGCCTGCATCCACCGTGAACCCGTGGCTTTAAGCAGGTCATCCGTCTATCTCGTTGGTGAACATCCTTAGCCATGCTTGTCAATCCGCTGTCTCCACTCAAAACCTTTTTGGCCCCAACGGCCATCTGTTCCCTACGCCTGTCCATTGCCACTTCAACATCACACAACAACACAAGCTAATTTGCTTGGCTATGTTGGTGACCATTGTTCTTCTATGTATCTCCTCACTTATCAGCAACATCAATATTTTTTGTATGGTGTCGGGTTAGATTTACACCCCCCCATTTCTTCCGTGGATGTCTTAAGAGGAGACTGAGGACATAAGTTAAGGTATACCGTAGGCGACAGGCTTGCAACTTGTCACTTTTGTGCTATTTTTGTCAAACTTAATACCTAAAATTGCTAAAAGTGGCTCCAAAGCGGTAACGTTTTGTGTGCTCTGCCTACCCTATTTGGGAATACAGGCATGATTGATACAGGCAGACATTTAAATCAAAGAACAAATGCATACATAATATTAGACTGCGATCTTATGCTGTGCGGGTTAAATGTTCGAGTTACAGTCCGTGAGATCTTAAAAAAACCTTCGGATTTTAGAAGCATGCTTCGGGTATTGACGATGACACGCGATCGTGATACGCGGTTCTGTTCTGTTATCAACTTGAAAAATTTTCAAAGTTACCGTAAAAAGTTATGTAAAGAATAACCATCAGTACAAAATGAACTTTACTAAAATAATATTACGCTTCTTTATCTTTTTCTAATTTTAATACAATATGACGTTTTGTCATGATACAAATAAAACAAAATCAGCATTTTCGAATTCTTCCATCGTCAATTTAAATTGAGAACACCCCGCCTCAACACAGTACTTTTGTTTGGAATTATATAGAGCTGTTGTTATACTGTATCTACTTCTCTTGGGTACGTCAAATGAATTTTTTTGGTCTGCTTTCGTTTTATATTTTTTTTAATGCACTTTCGAAATCCCCGTTGCTTCTATAACACGGTCTAGTACCTTATTAAAATATTTACGACCACTTTTTTCTTAAAAAATTCAACTTATATACAAAATATTTATAAATATATTGTAATCGATTTCCAGTGATTGGCTATTTACAGACACACCCTGCTTAAGTTGACTCGCCATGGAAATCAATTTCCGAAAAATAACAAAACTACCTAAATAAATATATGCAATTGGTGGTTTTAACTGCTCTATATACATCAATGAAAACACAACGAGTGCACTCTACGCGTGATGGATTGCTACTGAGTCAAAAAGACAATTGTCATTTTTTACTAACGAATTCTTCTGATTTCCCCCGAAACCCGAAGGGTTTTCTAAAAGCTCACGGATTGTAGTTAGATGGAAACATATTCAATTCAATTATTCAAGAAAAGTATAGCTCCATCGATACTATAGACGATTCCACCAATGACAAGGTTGAATAAGACACAAACTATGAGTTGGCCATTGTACCATCAGCCAAATATGACACAAAACAATATTGCCAACGGACGTCTGCCAACTTGAAAGTTTGACGTTAGCAACACATTCATTTGATAGGAACTTGTTTATACTGAAGCACTGTGTGTGCACTTAAGCCTCAAAAAAAAAAAAATAGAAAAGAAAATAGTTGATAGACCTCTTTTTTGGCTGATGCTGTAGCATGGAAATATATTGTGCTTCCTCTTACTAAACAATAATTGATTCTGTCAGGTTGGTTGAAGAAGAAGAAATAAATACAAAATTAATATGCTAACCCATGATATCAGGTAATAAGTGACTTATTTTAAAGCAGCCATAACCCTAAATGGGGTCCCTATGAGTCATATACCCTATTGTTACAAACAACTATTATTGCAGCTGAATCCAGTTTAAATTCAGATACCAGTTACCTTTCAGATATTTTTTTTACTATGAAACAAAGGAAAGTTGTATAATAAATGGATTAATGTTATATCATCTGTTATGAAGTAACAGTATTTAATAAGTGATGAATATGCAAGTCTAGACAGGAAAATAATTCTTAATTCTTTAATAATTGAAGGTATATTTTGGGAAAAATGCATTTTATTCACACGTTCTGAGTAATGGTTAAAAAATAAGCCTCTAATCACTATAGTTTATAGAATTCCTTTGTTAAGAACATTAAAAAGGACTATAATATTTACTGAAACTTAGTATGAACGTTATTTATATACATAAAATTAAAGATTCATCAATACTATTCACGCAAGAAACGTCTACTTATATGAAAACGATATCATTGTGCTTTCATATAGATACGTAAATTACGTAGTGAAAGACAGCATGATGGAAGTTTTAATCCTGGAATAGTGGCAGTCCAGTCTCAAAAGTGAGTTAAGCCATGATCAGATCTTACATTATGTGCAAACATTAATTAAGTAATACGTATTTCATAAATTTCATTAAATGTATTGGCAAGTCCTTGTTTTAACCGTTCACAAAGTTTCAAATAAACAACAAATAACTTACCCCGTGATGGGCAACAGGAATCCTGCACAGGTTTATTTTATGTGGAAATACATGACAACGAACCGTTCTGTGGTCATGTGATAAAAGAAATCAAATTATTAAAAACAAGAAAACAAAATAACACAAACAAACAAGTGTATTCTCCAACGCATTCATAAGCAATGCAGTTTTGTATGCATCTATTATCTTTCAAATGCATTTCATTGTTTTCATCATCATCTGTCAAAAACATACTCGTGTGTAATTGGCTAAAATTGTTAGAATACTGTTCCATGATTGGTGTAGATTCTAACGAAGAAGTCTAGATTTGACGTTTTGTATAACGAAACGTACTGCTTACCTGTTTAGGATGCCTGTTATTTTTTCCGATTTTAATAAAAAATACTTTATTGAATCGTTAGGAATATATTTATTATTAAATTCCACAGTGTGTCATTTCAATGAATAATAAGTAACTAAAAATACCACTCACTCGAAAATTACTTAGTGTTATAGTGTGACTTCTAAGGAAATAGTCCGCGTAGGTACCGCTAGATGTCACCGTCGTCATAGTTGGTTCGTTTCTATTCTGACTTGGAATACAGTGCACAAGGTCTCCGCTAGATGTCACTGTGAAAAACGTATCAACAAACTAAAAGAAAGAGATTTCTGGTTTTTGCCCGACTAAGAAATCTCTGTCATGACTGCACTATTTTACGCTGTACGCAAAGGAGGATAATACTTCCATACCCATACTAATATCCATCCATCCATACTTTACTTAATATTATAAATGCGAAAGTGTGTTTGTTTGTTTATGTGTTTGTCCGTCTTTCAGGCCGTAACGGAGCGACGGATCGACGTGATTTTTGGTATAGAGATAGTTTATGGGCCCGAGAGTGTCATAGGCTACTTTTTATCCCGGAAATATGCACAGTTCCCAAGGGAACAGCGCGCGATAACCGAATACCACGCGGGCGGAGCCGCGGGCAAAAGCTAGTAATATTATAAATTCGAAAGTCTGTTTGTGTGTTTGTATATTTGTGTGTTTGTATGTTTGTTCGTCTTTTACAACGAAACGGAGCGACGGATCAACGTGATCTTTGGCATAGAGATAGTTTATGGGCCAGAGAGTGACATAGGCTACTTTTTATCCCGGAAAATGCACAGTTCCTAAGGGAACAGCGCGCGATAACCAAATTTCACGCGGGCGAAGCCGCGGGTAAAAGCTAGTAAGTAATATTTATGTAACTAATATTTAGTTGCGTCTCATCGCAACGAGTCCGAGTTATGATTGCAAAAGCATTAGCAAAATCAGGTAGAGCAGATGTGTATCTCTACAAAAGATATCCGCCTTACGCTTACAGTAAACAAACTATTCTTCAGAGCGCGATCAAAGACATGAATGGCCGTGTGGCGGTGTTAGCCTATAATAAGATTTATTGTAACCGATCTTGTTTTGACAACGACAATGGCAAGATTCTTGGTGGTAAGACGGCTTTGTGTGGTCCGCATTGTGCGATGTAAGGAAAGTCAAAAATTGTTTGCGATAACACACCTGGTTATGAAAAAAATATCAATTATAACAGTTTTGTGGTGGAAACTGACGTATAGTTCCATTACGTTCTTGAAAGTAACAGTCTTTCTCAGTCTGTCCTTGTATACCCGTTACGTGTAGTATTCTTTTTTTTTTATTGGAATGGATGGCAAACGAGCACGTGGGTCTCCTGATGATATATAAGAGATCACCACCGCCCATATAGACCCCTGCAATACCAGGGGGATTGCAGATGCGTTGCCAACCTAGAGGCCTAAGATGGGATACCTCAAGCATTAGTAATTTCACTGGCTGTCTTACTCTCCACGCCAAAACTTTCACGGCAGGAGCGGGCAAGATGGAGGTAGCAATCCGGGCAGACTTTGCACAAGGTCCTACCATGTGCAAAATTCAATACATTTAAATATTCTTCTCTAGCATTATATACATTGGGATGTAGATGTAGGACATTGGGTTGTAATGGACTGCAGGGTACTGGAATCTGATTCTTGATTATCGTATCATTCAAAATACTCCGGTGTTGAATAATATATATTGCTATACGACAAAAATTAGGCGTCTAATTTTCCGAAAAACCGAAAGACTTCAACCAGGAATTCCTGAGATCATAAGAAGTAATAAAATGTTCATATAACATTCTGGTCCAATTATGCTTTTTAACTCTTTAATTTTTTAATGTTCACACACAAACATTACGCTTGTATTCCCAAATGGCGTAGGCAGAGCACACTTTTAGCAATTTAATTTCATTTTCCTACATAATAAATACAATGATGTTGATTTGTTCTTCGTATATGAAATCGGTGCAGATTTTCTGGGATTCTTCCTACTTTTAGATGAGTAGACACATAGTTTACACTGAGTACCTATTTTTAGGAATAGTTAGAAGTAAAAGTGTAACGATTTACTATACTAGATAGCGGTGAAATCTGTGAGTTATGGTAATGCGCCCTGATAGCTCGGGAGTCCCAAAGGCCTACGTTTACAAAACTCTAATCTAACATATAAACATAAAAACGTCCATGCTCGCGTCACTAAAAGGCGATTGTTGTTAAATTTAATGGGGCATTAAATAAAATAAGACGGCCTGAGTCACGATAATTACAGCATTGACCTCAGTTAGAGCATTAAGCCAACCGGAGGCGGCAATGTTAGTACCATCAACCAAATGTGTGGTATATCACCCTAAAGTTGATAATCGTTTGCATGTCACAAAACAATAATGTCAATAGACTTTTTCGTCGTTCGACTTTAGCTACATATTGATTTGATAGGAACTTGTTTCAAAATTGATAGGACCACTTATTTGGTTGATGGTACACTAATTTCTTCCTAAAAACTGATATTTTCTATCAACGCATACGAAAATATAAAGTTCTTGATCACCTCACCATTAATGGTAAATTTTACGCATTTTTTTTTTAACTCCAGACGCAAAAAGAGGGGTGTTAAAAGTTCGATCTCTCTGTGTCTGTGTATTTGTCCGTGGCACCGTAGCTCTAAAAAGAGTGAAACGATTTGGATTCGGTCTTTTTATTTGAAAACAGGTTATCTAGCAATGGTTCTTTGATATGTCTCATCACAATCGGTTCAGGTTTTTTTTGAGATATTACCTTGAAATGACAACGGGTTAGGTTATTACCCGACTGCCCGAAGGAGAGGTTTGGCCTCTCCAGTTGGTTTAGTGCTCTAATGTCTAACGTACTATTGATGAATAAAATGACTCGGGATAGGTGGACTCTCACCAAAGGTTTAACGACAATAATAACTTTCTGGGCCACGGCCCTTAGGCTGAGCCAAGGCGACCCCGAGCCTATGAAAGCCTATTACCTATTCTTATTAGTGTAAAATTTGTCATAAACACATGGAATGCGCAACGCTCAAGCAATTAGCATTCGTACAAGGAAATTATTTATTAATAACTGTTTCAGTTATTTCTCAGGGTCGCTTATCACAGTTAAAATTCAATTGTATTTAAGTCTACAATAAAGTTAATTAAGATTTTGATATAAAACATTTTTAATACAACCATTTTTCTTGTTTCTATTTTTATTTATTGTGCACTATCTCAAATCATACAAGTGTATGATCTGGAGTACACTACTTACTACAGTGCACGTAATCAGCTGTTATTAAGATATCTAATTAAAGGGTCTAGCAGGCTAAGCGAACTAGAAGTGCCCCAACAACGAATTTGGTCATTCTTTCAGGTGGTGTAAGTACTGGCAAGTCCTAAGAACACTGTATGCTTAATATCAGTCCCCGATCTTCTTTTGTTTTCGAGTTATTCAGGATTTCAATTCATCGCTAATATTATAAATGTGAAAGTTTGTAAGTCTGTTTGTTTGTTTGTTTGTTACTTCATCACGTCTAGACCGCTGATCCGATTTAGATGAAATTTGGTATACGGATAGTTTGAGTCCCGGGGAAGGACATAGGATAGTTTTTATCCCGGAAAATTGCATAGTTCACGCGGGATAGCGATAACCGAATTCTACGTGGACGGAGTTGAAATTGTCACAAAAGTCTCAATAAATATCTTTTGAAATCCCTTTGACCTTGCGTAGGTAAAGCGTTATCTCCGAAAAACGTTATCAGTCCTTCGACTTGACCCCATTAAAGGAAATTATTTTGGGTCCACTTCTACTTTGCTTAAGTCCAAATCGAAATCACATTAAAGTAATGGACATAAAAATAGTCGATTTGGGAGCAAATGTAAGTATCGTATAGGATTTAGGAAGTGATGACTATTTCACACCGACATTCTCTTCCGAACGTAGAGTCGATGAAACCAAACCACGTACCAGGCACGTGGAACTTTTTCCCAATCAATTTCACGATTATTTCTTTCGCAGGAATATAATAATAATAATAATTTTCAATCCATTTTGTTAGTAATACATAATCACTTATTGAACTAATGTTAGCTTTCTACATAATTTTGTTGATTTTACTTTATTTAATTAAAAATAATAATAATAATAATATGAAATCTTAAAATCACATTTGCAGTGAACAATAAGTACTTACCATCCTGGTACGCGATTCTGTTTATTCGACTCCTAAAACTGATTGAATGTTACGTCTTACAGAAGAGCGGAACAAAAGCTTCACAGTATAAAGAGATAGCACCAAATAGAGACAAATCGTGATTCGTAAATTAAATTATTTTTACAGGCACAATACAACGAGTTCGATACAAAAAATAGTATAATTTAAACGTATTGATTGCTCGAATCGACCGCCACCATTACCATGCGCTACCATTGCTCTAATTAACGGCAATTCATCGCGTCACCGACAAATGAACACATAATCAAAACAGACAATGAACGAATCTCGGTGTGACAGCCATTGGTTACAATTGAGGTAAATATCAGAGCTTTGCAGGCCGCGCACGTTCATGATTGGTCATTTCAGTATATCCTGTTAGACGCCACACGAATCCCGAATGAATTACGAGAATTGTTTATATGTCGATACTTACCGATTTTGTCTGATTCTCCACAAAAAGATCGAGTTAGCTCGTGATGCAGGTTGAATGTCAAGTGTTCAGGTAGTTTAGGCCAATGTGCTCAAGATTACGGTCGATGGTAGTTCTATGAGCGTTTTAACCGCTATCAGCATGTTGTCTTTCTGTGACCGAAGGTATGTTGTCGCTTAGGGCCGACAACGCACTGGCATCGCTTAAAGCGCTGCGGGCGTCTATGGACAGTGGTGATCATTTAACATCAGGTGACCCACTAGTTCGTTTGTCTGGCTTCTCTAACATAAACAAAAATATCAAAAAGGAAAAGGAAAGGAAAGGAAACGAAGGAAGAAAGGAAAAGGATAGGATAGTCCTATGTTTGACAAATAAATTATTTGTATTTGTATTTGAGTCAGTTAGAACGGAAGGTTTTTGTAAAACCAAAACGGTGTGCTTGTGGTAAAATTGCAATCTATGAAAACATTCTTGCTTATTGTCTCTCATTTCTTCATACGACAGGAAACTCTATTAGTTGTTTGCAAAGCTCGTAGAACTACCTTCGAATAGTTTATTTAACGTACGCTGTCCAAGTTTTACGGCTTTTCTCTTCATTGCGTAAATGTAGGTAGTTGAACTTCACGTAGAGACCAACTAACTTTAAAGTAACTATCGATTCACCTAAATCGTGACCGACTGTGGAATCTTATCGCAGAAAATGTTTTAGCGATGACGCATTGTTGGACAAGGAATATATTATGAAAGTTACCGTGAAAAAGTTCGACGGTCATGCATCAAATTATTTGTGAAGTGCGAGTGAAACTCGGGTGGAGACCGTTGTTATTGCACGTGAGTCACGTGACGTGACGAAATGTTTTAATAGGTATGTACTTACCTATGTTTTTTTTTTACATTAAACCACACATTTTATATAGTATTTCCTGTAAACTACAGTCAATGCAACTAGGCTCTATTTTCTGTATCTTGAAAAAGGCCCATTAGTTTCAGAGATAAGGTAAATTTTTGTCTACTTTCTTATTATATATGTAGTTTACTTCAAAACTATTTAAGTATCTTAAATTTATAAAAACTAGGTAGGTATACATATGTTTGAAATCCTGTAGTGAGCTTTTCAAACACATGTACGAAGTGATCTTATAAGGGTTTCTTTTTCCTTTTGGAGATAGAGAACCCTAAAAATGAAGTTTGAGATGCATCAGCAGCACTTACTTTACGAATAGGTGCCTAAATATTGTTAGTATAGCTAATTTAATTACACATCACATCACTCCATTTCCCATGGTCCATTTGGTTCCTTGTTTACGGCTCTATGGCGGTTTACTGTTATTAGTTCCTGACATTGTATGATCACCATTAACCAGGCTTAAACGATTTAATTTTCGGCTTTCCCTCAAACTTCATTGACGGCACCTAATCACGGCCCACGGACAAGATAATCCTCTTATTTATTGGCCATAACAACTGATACTGTCGTCAGTACAGACCTACAGATTTATAAACAGTTTGGTGCTAATGAAATTATATTGAATTGCTATAAATTACGCGACGACAATGGTCCGAGGTGGGGTGACCACAATGATGAACCAAATTGGAACTATTTACAATGGCTGTATTTGGGTTTAATAGCCTTGGTCACAACACGGGACCACCCTTAATGTTTGGGTGCACCTCGCGGGCTACAATTGTGTTGGGCAAGATGTTTTGGTCGGTTACAGATGTGTGACTTTGGTTATTTATTGGAGTTAACTGTATTGCATTAATGGAAGTATATTGTGGGGCCACACGCATCTAGTATGAGGTATTACGATTATAATTTTTAACAATAATAAAAATAGCAAAGGTTTAAACTCGTTCTTAACTTTGCTTGCTTGTTTAAAACTACTTATTAATTATAATGGTATGCTAGTTTTCTTTTATAATAAACACACTGATTTTGAACTTTTTTACCCTCTCGTCTCGAACAATGCCAACAAATTGATGATAATAAACGATGCGGTCGGGTTGAAGCTGCACAATTTATAATTAGGGAATAATTTTATAAAATATCCTTAGTTATTCTCACGAGCTCCCATTTGATAAAACATGACACGACTAAAATTCTTGCGGACAAAGGGATGTGGGGCAACAGGAGCGTAGGTAGCGGAGCGGTGTTGCAGCCTTCCGTCAATATCGTAGACAGCGGGACACCATTGTCGCTGCCCCCATTGTGGCCGCTGACGCTGCGAAGCACTGACCAAAAATCATTAATTTTCTATCACAAAGCAAGAACCCACAAATCGAAGCCCTGAAGAAAAAAATTGGGCCCATTCAGGACCGGTCACTGACACAGATACAAATGCCAGGCCGTATCGTGAATATTTCCATCTGAGTTTTAATTATATGATTTTAGATGACGTGCCCGCCGACAAAGGCTGCAGACGAGATATGATTATTCATACCAACTTTGTAATTTTTATCATTTAACGTGTACATTTGGAGCAAAGAACGACTGATCTTTCCTTAAATGTGATAATGAACCTCGCTTTAACTGTGCCACCAGTAAATACTGATACAAATCGAAAAGTGCTATTTTTAGGCGAGCGATTTTAAGTAAAAGACGTAGACGTTGCCACTAACTCAAAAAACTCATTAATGTAATTTATGATGTACCTACCTAATATTGTTGTATAATATATATAATTGAATGAATAAACTAAACTATAGCTTCGATAAAAACATATACTTAGTTAGAAGCTATAATATGTTTGAGATATTCAAGGATTTATGTGAAATGGTATCATATGCAACAAAAAAAGTACATTTTTTGAATAATAAAAATACCTATAACTAAATTAGGTATTTAAAAATCATTATACCATAGCGAAGGCACGTGTTTCGGAGATACTTGAAATGAAAGATTGTAATAAGCCCAGTGCTTTGTTACCATACAATACAAGTCTCGAATTTGAAACAGGAGCGGCAACCTTCGTAAGCCCGTAGACTAAACGAGTATCGGTCTATGTAGTTGCTGTATAAATCACGAACTCTTTTGTGATTAATGTCAACGTTAAATAATAAATATTCGTATTTAGTGCAGCGCAGTCCTAATGTCCGTAACCAAACCGGATTAACTAGACCTCCGTATGTGTCAATAAATAAAACTTTCAGCTTACTGTTTACTCATCGGGTCACAATTATGTATTAAAATCCCCACATAAATCTAAAAACATCCAGTTAGATAAAGAACCTTTTTTTGATATCACCAAAATATTTAAACAAATCATTCAAGTATTAATAACATGTGGCGTAACAAATACGATTAAGAGCGCTAAGTCAGAGCTCCAACACAGATGCTTGGGGTAAATTAAAAAGCGTGAATGAAAAAATGGTCTTTGTGTTGGCAAAATTCTCTTTATCTGGTAAACCGGAATTCGCGGCCCCTCGCCAAATAATGCTAATCATAATGGCATTACATTCATTCGCCGGATTTCGTCAAGTATCCAAGGATCGGCACCGAATTCCCTTAATTTTTTTTGGTCTCGTGATCTCGTCTCGAGCTTTTTTCATCACGAATCACTAATTTAATCGGCGAAACGATTGTGTGTGCTAATTGAAATTAAAATAAAATTTGCTAATCATGTTACAAAACTTTGTTATGTTGCACAATATTTTTTTCGGTTTGTTTTGGTACGTTCTTTCAAACACTACAGGCTATCTAATCAGTACTTTATACTTGAAAAACATTACAAAATATTGCACATTTGGCCACAATAACCCCGTATAAAGCAACAATTATGAGTTAAAGCCAAGCTTACAAACTGTGGCCATTAGCACAACTGATACAAAATATTTTGACGTTTACTGCGAGAAAATATGTATGGGTCCTTGGGGATGGCGTGCATTAGAGCCATAGAAACAGTGTGACAAAGCGAATGGCAGACAGCTCGGAAGATCGATTCGATTTATGCGTTTTTTGCGGAAACACAATAGGGTGTATTTATCGACAGATAATGGGATCGAGGAACATTTGGCGGGAATCGTCATTTGGTAATGTGGTTAGTTATGGTGATCGGAATCACATGTCATGTTAGATTCATCAAGTTTCTAAATCGGAATGACTTTGTTCAAAAGTAGAAGCATATTTCTAAGCAAACCAATATTGGGTACAACTTAAGTAGATACCACTTCAGAATTAACGTCAGCGTTTAAGTACTATTCGGTAGTTTTCCGTTAGGTTAAGTTATCTGATGATTTCTCTCGCCAATGCACAGCCATCAAAATGTTTAAAATTTTCTTTTCGAGGCCACGTAAATTCCAGTTCACAATACGCATATCATCAATCTTCGTTGATAGGATAGTTACGTTCAAAAGATAACTATCATGTGAAAATAAAAATACTAGTTTCTTCGGTAATTTTACGTCAAGAATGCGTCAGGGAGATATCTGTGTGTGAACGTAACGTCGTAATTCTTTTATCTTAGGAATAAGATAATGTTAGTTTAACGCAGCTCTCTTCTTTTGTAGTAGATGACTAAGTGATTAATTCAGCCCATCAAACTTGACAAGCGACGATGGATGCGGAAAAAATATTTTCATCTTACATCTGAGCGACGCGGTGCAGGATGCGTGCGTAATAAAAAGTAGATTAACGTTTTCAGTGGTTCGCCTAAATCGCTACCAGTTTACTGGGAGCTGTGATAGCTCTATGGAGTGCAGTGTCGCTGTTTATTTCGTTAGGAGCTGTAAGGGGCACAGCGGGTCGTAGTGCATTGGTGTGGTTGTAAGAATCGGCTGACGAGTCGGTAGTGTTGTGATTTACAACTTCCTGAGTGAGCGGGCGTTACGTTGGCACTGCATTTGATGGCACTGGACTGAGCCACATAATGCTAACTAGTTACGATGCAAGATTTACGTCCTCTTTTAATGTTCTGTACATTGACTGCAAAGAACGTTTGGTAAAGCAAGAAAATTGTTCGTAGATAATTTATAACCTTCGGGGAGATAAATATAAGTTATTAAATAACCATGTACCCAAGCAATTCAAACTAGAAGAACAAAGAGCTGACTTTGTTTCTCTAGAAAGGCTGATTTTAAACACTGGTTTCTTTTGTAAACTTGTGAAACTTGTAATTTGAGACTGCCACAGTTAACAATTATGTCTTTGACAATTACCGCTTTACCATGTAACAATGGCATCATTGCTTCTTTAAGCCCATGTTCTATACCTACCATCTCATGTTAAACTAATAGTGTGTTCCTAAACTGGCTAATATTATTATATTCATAAAATTATAGCGTCATATTCATCAAATATGAAGACGCACAAAATTTAAATTATCTACTTACGATGCTACCTACGATGCAATTTAAATCAAAGGTATTTAAACTAGTCTAGCGCTCCATCTACCATAGCATAGCAAAAAACACAATACAAAATACAAATATAATAGAAATAATAAATAAATAAATAATAAATATCATGTGACATGTGATAAGAATTTACCTAGTCCCAAACTAAACAAAGCTTGTACTGGATACTAGACAAGGGATAAACATTCTTAGGTATATGTATGTATAGATAGACAGATTTACATTTGTACTTAAATACATATTAAAACCACCAACGAGAAGGACGGATGACCTGCCAACCGAAGCAACTGGAGGTCTATGGGGGAGGCCTTTGTCCAACAGTGGACGTCCTACGTACGGCTGAGATGATGATGATGATGATGACATATTAAAAGACCCGAGAAGAAACCTTCGTATTGTTCATTCATATAAATATCTGCCCATTTCGAAATTGAACCCAGGACCTCAAGCTTCATAGTCAGGTTCACTAACCACTTGGCTACTAGTCGCCAGCCAGAAATACTCTGATTCCTTTACTTACATTTAAAGCTGCTTATGCATGAATAAATTATTTAACAAAAATACTCATGCAAGAATGCATCGCGTAATGCGGCGGCATTACCAAAGAAATCGCCCGCAATTTTTGAGTCAAAGCGAGAAAGCCAATAACGGCCTTTTCATGTTTCCCGGCCGCTTTCATACTTTCAAGCACTCACTTTGCCAAGTCACTGGGGGGGCTACTACGAAATTCGAAAATCGAAGTTCGTATCGTGCCGTCCCTTCCACTCTCGTATTAAATAATATAAGCGTCAGCGGGACGGCAAGATATGAGGTTCTAATTTTGCGTTTCATAGCAAAGGGCCTGATTGATATCGCGACATGATCGAAAACCTATGCACTTTGAACCGAAGGCATAATGCGAACAAAATGGCGGTAGCGGCAAGCGCTTTGTACAATGCCAAAGCAAGCCGGATGCAGATAGTGTAGTTTTATATGTTAAAAACAAGTCTTAGCTTTATCAAGTTGAATAATCAGAGTAGAGAAACCCGAATAACTTTATTATTAGTGTTTGCCTCGCAATTCCGAATGCCGGATGACTTGCGATAGAATTAGTCGCTTGGAAGTTGTGTAAAAATACGAAAAAAAGGTTATTCCTAGAACTAGTTTATTGATTAGATTATAAATGTAGGTTCCATGTATGTTTGAACGGATTCATAAGAAGAAAACTGCTAAATAAAGGAATTAAGGTGCTGTGGGTAAAGATAATGAAACATAGCTCATGTTCGGGTACCTATGCTGCAGTATTTTTACGAAATAATCAGAAAGTAGGTATTTAACTAGAAACATGACAAAATAAAAATAAACTCTACCTGTTTATGGATTGCTTGCACTTAGAAGTTCAAAAATGTTTTCATGCAAATAATTACTTTACTTTTGCTTAAAAAATCAAAATTACGGTAGGTATATGTTTCTTGCTTAGGTAGCTAGCCAACCTACTTGTAGGCATAAAGAGCTATTGCTACTCGATGTCTCTTAACGTGGTATGGTGAATCACAGCTGGTGATGCTGTGTAACAATGCTCCTTATCTGTGCTAGTTTGTTCCAAAATTTCAAATTCTTATCTTGAAAACTTGTTCCAACCTGTTGATTAACTAGTAGGTAACACCGTCAGTGGAATTTTTTAAAATCTATATCAGTCTTAAATTACCTGTATCCTTTTCTGAGTAAAATATTATCTGTTATTTCCGAATTCTGTTATCAGTTATTAACTTGCAAGCACGTGTAAAATTAAAAATATTTCGTCTAACGACCTTTCCGATAGGTATACCTAGTGCCATCCACGAAGACGCGTGATTTTCTCAAAATTAGCCATTAATGACATTGTAATAAGAACACGCGCACGCGCACGCGTCATCGTGAATGACTCTACCTAAAGGATGCAACGATGACGTCACAGCATGAGTAACGTCGAGTCTGGCTGATAACCGTGGTTACTATCAGAGCCTGCAGGTAGGCATAGAACAAAGGGCCACTTTGCACTGCAGCTGATAAAAAAACTAATCGTAATCTTGACAAGGCTCGCACGACACGTGCGAGGATTATGCACTTCCGTGCCGTTTTTGTCAACGACGGTTTGAATGTGTAAGTATTGCATCACGATGTTTAATAATAAAATCATCATCATCATGTCAGCCAAAAGACGTCCACTGCTGGACATAGGCCTCCCCCAAGGCTCTCCACTCAGACCGGTCTTGTGCTTTTCGCCGCGATCCCGCGATCTTAACCTGGTCGTCGCTATATCTTGAAAAAAAAAATAGCATTTTATCAAAATAGGTACCACAAACGGGACTTATCATGTTTATGGTATTTTAACTATGAGTGAAAATTACGAAAGTTTAAAACGTTATAAAATAATAGCAATGTTATGTAAATAAACCTACATGCGATTTTTAGTTTAGCATTGAATTAGATAGAATACAGTGCTATAAACTGCAGTAGCATTAAGTGAAATTTGGTAAACTCTATTTAGCTAGTGTTGCCTTGCCACAATGTTGGAATATCAATATTAACTATCTGAAGGCACGTCCAGCTAATCACAAGTTAAAAAAACAGATTGGTCACACGCTTTTCAGCGGAGATTCTATTGAAGTTTTGATTAAAGCTAAACAAACAAAGTACCGCCATGTTTATAAAAGCTCGCAAAGCTCGCTTCTGTTCATGCCAATCTTGCGGCGAGCAACTTGTTGCCGTTGTGAACTTTTAAGAAAAACGAGAGGTGTATATCGGAGTGCTCTGTCAGGGGAGGAGCCCGCGCGGGGAGCCGGCCGCGCCGCCGGTCGCTCAACTCGCTGCACGCCGTCACTCACTCAGTCGGTTCCCACACTTTGTCGGGAGTGGAGTGTTTCGCGCGCCTCTCCGCCCGATCCGTTATGTGTCGTACTTCGTAACAAGTTTGACGGGAAATTCGTGAAGTTTTCCGAGCGCGACCGCGATGTGCGCGTCAACAACGAACCAAACAGTGACGATTTAATTTAAGTGACAGTTGTAAAGTGCCGTTCGAGATGTTATCGATGGGATTATTGGCGGTGTGGTGGTCGGCATGGTGTTGGATGTGGCTGTGCGCGGGCGGTGCGTCGCTGACGAGCCGGGTGGCGGAGGCGCCGCAGGAGTGCGAGTGGCAGCGCGTGTCGGGCGGCGCCGGCGAGCCCACGCGCGTGCAGCTGGCGTGCTCGCTGCGCACGGCCGCCGGCGCCACGGACCTGCTCGCCGGCCTCAGCGCCTCGCAGGCGCAGCGCATCACCGCACTAGACCTGCACTGCACCGATGTCCTCTTCTTCGAGAGCTCCCTCGACATCGGAAGAAGGAAAGAAGAAGGAACCGAACTTCTCTCGCGGTTCCACAACCTGAAAGAACTGCGAATAGAATCCTGCAAGATAAGATATGTGCCCTCGGCTGTGCTCTCGCCGCTCAGTGGATTACGTGCTTTAAGCATACGGACTCATAACACGGATTGGTCGGCTATGTCGATGGAGTTTCATAGAGATACGTTCCGAGGGTTGACCGACTTGAGGTCTCTCGATTTGGGTGACAACAATATTTGGATTTTGCCCTCCGAGATTTTCTGCCCGTTGTATAACTTGAAAGAGTTAAACGTTACTCAGAACAGGTTGCAAGACATATCTAACCTGGGTTTCTCTGACTGGGGTAACGGTCCCACCGCCCCCGGTAAGTCGTGCAACACGGTATTGGAAACATTGGAAATGTCGCACAACGAAATTAGCGCGCTGCCAGATAACGGCTTATCAAGTTTACGCGCTCTTCAGAAGTTGTTTTTGCAAAATAATAGAATATCTAATGTGGCTGATCGCGCATTCGTCGGGCTGAGTGATTTGCAAATACTTAATTTGTCTACGAACGCTTTAACGGCTCTACCGCCTGAAATGTTCCAATCGTCAAGAGACATTAAGCAAATATATTTGAACAATAACTCTCTAAGCGTGCTCGCACCTGGACTCTTGGAAGGATTAGATCAGTTGCAAATATTAGATTTGTCGGTGAACGAGTTGACGAGCGAGTGGGTCAACAGAGACACTTTCTCTGGATTAGTTCGTCTCATAGTTCTGAACTTATCTCATAACAGAATCACTAAAATTGATGCGCTATTGTTTCAAGATTTAAACAATCTACAATTTCTAAGTTTGGAGTTTAATAACATTGCGCGTATCGCAGATGGCGCATTTTCCAACTTGAAAAATCTCCACTCACTTTCGCTGGCTCATAACAACATTATAGAAGTAGATAGCAGCCATTTTTCGAATCTGTATGTACTAAATCAATTATTCCTCGACGGGAACAGAATAACGAAAGTGGACCTACGCTCGTTCGAGAATATAACGAAGCTCCACGATTTAGGCCTCAGTGGAAACCAGTTATCCGAGGTACCGGAAGCTATAAAGACGTTAAGATTCTTGACATCTCTAGACTTAGGCATGAATAGAATTACGAAAGTATCTAATACGCAATTTGAAGGATTAGATGATTTATATGGCCTACGGCTGGTAGGAAATAAGATTGAAAAAATATCAAAGGATACTTTTGTCGCCCTGCCGTCCTTGCAAATACTCAATTTAGCTTCTAACAATATTGACCAAATAGATGATGGTGCCTTTTCATCAAACCAGCAATTAAAAGCCATTGGACTAGACGGAAACAAATTAGTGGATTTAAAAGGAATATTTACAAACACGCAACCTCTTGTTTGGCTAAACGTATCTAACAACGAGCTACTTTGGTTTGATTATAGCCACATTCCTTCAAATCTCGAGTGGCTCGACATGCACGAAAATAAAATCGAGAAACTTGAGGACACTTACGGGGTCAAAGAGTCTTGTAATGTAAAGATGCTTGACGTCAGTCACAATAAAATAAGAAGCATTGACGAATTCTCATTCCCAAGCAGTATTGAAACAGTCGTTTTGAATAATAATCATATCGAAAAAATAAACCCCGGCACTTTCCTGCAAAAGTACAACCTCAACAAAGTCATGATTTATTCAAATAAGATAAAAACACTCGAAGTCGGCGCTTTTGCTATATCAGCTGTTTCAGAGGAGAAAGATTTGCCAGAGTTCTATATAAGTGAAAACCCATTTGTGTGTGACTGCACAATGGAATGGCTGCAGAGAATTAACCAATTAAGTGACCTCAGGCAGCGCCCGAGAGTAATGGATTTAGAAAGTGTAAGGTGCTCTTTAACTCATTCACGAGCAAAATTGGACGTGCTTCTGCTCGAGGTCAAATCTTCTGAATTTTTGTGCGAGTATGATTCACATTGTTTCACTTTGTGCCATTGTTGTGACTTTGACGCCTGTGATTGCAAGATGACTTGTCCAGATAGATGCTCGTGTTATCATGATCTCACCTGGAGCTCCAACGTGGTCGATTGTTCGCGCGCCGGCTACGATCACGTGCCGGACCGAATACCGATGGACGCGACCGAAATATACTTGGATGGAAACGATCTTAAAGAATTAGGCAATCACGTTTTCATTGGTAAAAAACGACTTCAAGTTTTGTATCTCAATAACAGCAACATAAACACAATACAAAATAGAACATTTAACGGGATCGAATCGTTAAGAATACTCCACTTGGAAAACAATAACTTGGAAGTTTTGAGGAATACCCAATTCACGAAGCTACAGAATTTAAACGAGCTTTACTTGCAGGAAAATAAAATAAAAATAATAGAAAATGATACATTTAATTACCTGCCGTCACTGGAGCTCTTGGACCTTGACAATAACGGCTACGTTGATTACATGCCGTGGCGAGTCATTACGGACAACAATCCTCGCACGCGGGTCTCCGTCGACGGCAACAACTGGATATGTGATTGTAAAGATGTGGCTCAGCTGAATCAATGGCTGATTAAAAAATCAAAAGATACCGAAACCATGATGTGCTACTTTGTTCACGGCCAGCCAATGAATAAAACCATCGCAACCGTAGCTAAGGAATGTGTATCAGACACTACTACCGAAGAAACCGAGACCGAGACCCTAAAACGATTATTCATTGAGTCGAATGACGGTGTGGAAAATTACATACCATATATCGCAGTAGTGCTCATAATAGCAATTATTCTTTTACTAATGTGCGCTCTACTCTTCATGTTCCGAGAGGACTTTAAGCTATGGATGCATTCGAGGCATGGCGTTCGCGTATTTAGTTCGACGCCTAAAGACATGAACGACAACAAAAACAAACGTTTCGATGCTTTCTTTGTGTACAACCCGCGGGATGAAGATTTCGTGACTCGTGCAGTTAGTTCCGAGTTAGAGAATTCCGGTCACTCCTTGTGTTTGCAGCACAGAGACTTGCAGCTTATTGAAAGACGCTCCGGCGATAGTTTAGTGAGTGCATCGGAAAGTTCTAAGAGACTCGTGATAGTGTTATCGATAAACTTTTTACAGCAAGAGTGGTACGCGCCCGAGTCAAAAGCGGCCGTACAAAGTGCTATTAACTCAGTGAACATTAGACACCGGCGTCATAAAATAATATTTCTAGTGACGACTGACTTGAGTGCCATAAATATAGATCCGGATTTAAAAGTCTTGCTCAAAACGTGTACAGTGATAGTGTGGGGTGAGAGAAATTGTTGGGAAAAGCTAAATTTTCGGTTACCGGACGTGGACGTGACTTTACCGAATCGGACGCTTCATAACGCGAATAATATTAAAACGGGGAATAGGGAAGGGTTCGGACGCCATGGGAATTTGAGGTACACTGCGCCGCCGACGTCGCAGGATCCTTGGTACAAGTACGGGATGGCGCCGCCTGTGCTGATGATGTCAAGTCCCATGCACTCGACCAGCGCGAGCGCAGAGGTGTCTGCACGCAGCACCGAGGATGAGACGTGTTCGGTCGCCAGCAGCGAAGGCGGCCGCCCCGACGACCGTCTCGCCCACCACCATAGTTACGTCTCCATCGACAACCACCAGTGCGAAGAGCGACCTCTTAGGCCTGTACAGCAAATACCCATGTCAAATACTAGGCCTAACAACATGAGAAAGACTTACTTTGTATAATTTATTTTTATGTGATCTACCGTGTAAAAAGTTGTGTAAATAATTGTAATATAGAGTTGTAATTGAAGTTAACAAACGCACGTTAAAAGTACCTATGAATAACACTTTAAATAATGCATTTTAGTTAGCAAATTTTGGTGCTGTATTAAAATGAATAGGTGAACATTAAGCATGAACCGTTTTGTCCATCCTGGCTTAATGTGTTAGTACTGAAAGTACCCAAGAGATGAAGGGACTGTATTTAATCGTACCAACTTGTCGCATTTATCATGTATTTGTACCTGTCAGCTTATTTTCTCTCTTAACTTTGTAAACATGTTTGCCGTAGAGCCATAACATTCCTCTCGTTATATGAATAATGTATGTAAGGACGTAACTGGTATTTTAAGGTTCCTGATTAATTTTAGTCCTGGCAAAATACGACAGGTTTATGGATAAAATTTGTGATAATTTTTAGGTACTTATGATGAACAATGACGAACGTTGTATAGATTATGAATGAAAAATACTTTAAGGCGAATAGTTCGCTTGTTTCAAACATAAACATGATTGTAAATATATTGTTATGAATCTAAGAAAAGAAAGGTATGTAGGTACACGTTAAAAAGTAAAGGTAATATGTGTGAAACAATCGGACTGAAGTTGTTAAAGAACTGAAATGTACCCTAGTCAATTGTAAATAGTTAGTTTTATCGAAATAAGTACATAATTTGTGATGTAATTTTTAGCTAGACTATGAAAATTTTCGTATTTATTACGCTTCCAATCGCAGAGTATAAATAAAATAATATTTTATCTACTACATGGAATTTCATTAATGTCTTTCTGTTCACATAGATATTTCAATAAGCGGTCGTTTCCTCCTATTTTATGAAGCCGTAGTTTCCTAAACTCTATATTCCTCATAACGCTGAATAACTGACGACGTAACATTCTCAATTTACTATTAATAAACACATACACTTCTAAAGTCTATAGCTTCTATCTACCATCAGCAGAGATGATTGAATAGAGTCTAACGTCGAAAAAACCTCATCGGCATAGCTAATCAATTTACCGAATCGCTTTGTTCGCCCATCCACAGACAAATGTATAAATATTTATTTTTATCTAAAGTGATCGAGTCGGATAAGATCACGCCCCTGGCCGGTACGATTTTAATTTAAAAAGCGGGCGCGACAGTGCGCTCGCGCCGCTTGCCCGCTGCGAAACTATAAATCATCTTCCGCCGGCCAAGACGGATGAATAAACAGCATTTTAATTGACTTTTGAGTACACGATGTCTCTTCATCGTTAGCCGTCCCGCATGGAAGTAGAGCACACCCGTAGTATACCACGATAACTAGCAACGGGCGGTTAAACTCACGATTCACGATCAAGATATTCACTCAATCAAAACATTTTATATCTATTTCAAACCATTAGGTACTTTTACTCGAGTGTTATTTCACAATATTACAAGAAGTAACTATTTGTAATCAAGTGTGACATATCACACTATAAAGAGACATTAGGTGTCGAGTTCTACGCGTAAGAATAAACCTAAAAAGTTTGGAACATTAACGAGTAACATGGCTACGCGAAGATCGTATAATTTAGTAATGAGCCTTATCAATTTCTTAACTTTACCTACCACAGAGTTTTAACATTTCTTGTAAAATACTTTCATTGCCCAATGTTTTAAAATAAAATAAAACTAATGATAAGAGTGAAAATGTTAAGAAACGTAGTTACTAACTATAGAATAGCCGTAACAGGATAAGGTATTGGAAGGAATTTAAAAGGATATGGTATTGAAACGTCTCAATTAAATTGTAACATTATCGGACTAGGATTCGAGTAAGTATCAAGTGTCGTGCATAGACTTTGCCTGGGATTTAAATCGTAGTGATCGAGCCGCTCTGTCCCGACGTGCGGCCATCTATTTGTGCCAACACTGTCCGAAGTCGACCACTCATCACCTTTTTTCTCCTCTGCCGTGTAACATGATACCCGATCGTTTATAGGCGTCGGCTCTCCCAAACCCGTTCTAAATGGATTTGAGACATGGTGAACTTAGGTGGGAAATATCCGAGCTCTAGGTGACAATTGATTATATCTGTCCTGCGGAGACAAAAAGCGGAATCGGCCGATTAGTTTTGTCGCGAGCGTAGGCTTGAAAACAATAGATTGGTTCTGGTTTATGATTCTAAAAACGTTTATGTCCCTATAAACAGCCTTTTGGCTTTCGCTGGAGTTTAGGTCGTGATGTTATCGGTCCCGACAGGTTTATTACAAAAGCGTTGATGGCGGCTTTTATGAAAATGAATAAAGACATCATAGGTCATAAAAATGCGAGCATGGTGTTAAATTTTTGCAGCATCATATATCTATGATGACAAATCATTGTTCATTATACATTCTGATTGAGTTGGTAAGATTTAAAAGCTATAAAAGAATGTATTTGTAAGCTCATCTTTATTATGTAACTTAGTGTATAACGATATTGTTGATGTGAGCCTCTCAAGTCGTAATCACGATAATATTGATATCCGATACGTAAAGTTTCTGTTAGATGCTGGTTATGTTATTTTGAGAGTTCAGCGTAGGAGTGAGGTATCGTAAACGGTAGTAATAAAATAACTTTTTCTGATGGCTTTATTTAACACAAATTCCATAGTTTAAGTACGTCATAACATGGTAACGTGATAGAACACCCGGGCTGAGAGATTGCGGAGATTGATCTACGATTATAAGTTTCTTATTAAAGCGATGAAATTTAATTAATGATCGGATTGGGCTAAACATTTTTTTTAAATTCATTTCGTCAAGTTCACCTCGGTTTAAAAGGAACGTGAAATAGTTTCCATTTATGATATGATGAATAGGTACCTAATAGGTACACCAAAAACCACATCTACAGCGCTCAAGCTTCGTCAAATTGGAAAATTAAATAAGTTACATGGTATTTCTAAACAATTTACATTCCTTAATCTTAAGCCAATAACGCCCAAAGGCCACAGGTAGGTCCAAGATCAGTAATTAGTGAGTTACCGTTTAACCTACATACCGTAACTAGCCAGGTGGTTTCAGCCAAATAATAGTGTCCTATAGAAGATTAATTCTGTGGAAGTTAACAAGTTATTACAGAAGTGGCCATAGCCGAGAGCCCGCGTTTGTAATTATTAGTGCTGCAGCTGTTTCCGCCGATGGGAGGAGTCAGGGTTTTTTGAATAAATGTTCCACCGTTATTGGTCGAGGGAAAGGAAGACACACAGGAATTATAAATTTAAATCCACCAGGGAAATAGTCCGCGACGTGTTGAAGGCGAAGAATGTGGCGCATGTGTTCAGCTTATAATGAGGTCGTTAGGTTGCAGTTTTTTTGTAAATATTGACAAATAACTAAATGCATCTGTGAAGTAAAATGGTATCTAGGGAATTTTGTAAGATGCCGAGTTAGTTAGAGTTGAAGATTCCTATCTGAATTATTGTGCGGTGCCTAAAATTTTGTTTTCGTATCTACCTAACACAAGGGATGATTAGGATATATGCACAGGTAGTACATTTTGTATACGTAATAACCTAAATAAGTTTATCTTTCTTACTCTACTCCTACGAGTTACAAGTCTAACCAAACTCCGCCGATTCTCATGTTAGCAACTTCGAAATTAAACAGCAGCGGTTTTATTTAATTAACTCGTGACTTTTAAAGCTAATTAAAAATAATGTTGCCCAAATACGTCTAAGTTTTGGCAGTTACGTCTATTTCTGTAGAGTTATTACGACTCGTTAATCCACCGCAACGGTCTTGGGTGGTTTTTGAGATCGAAGCCTGATAACTGATTTAAATTTAATTGTTATCATTGATCAGTGAGCATCTAACCCCTAATTTCTATTTTTAATAAGTTTTTATTCAACATCGGAAACATCTGTAGGCCATTAGTCATACAAATCCTCACCGTTAAAGAGGAATTTTTATCTTTGCTTTTAGTGGAAGGAAAGGATGGGGATGAGATAGTGCAGGGGTGATCCGGATCCTTGTTTTGCGGATATAACTGGCAGTAGATAATTAATTTAAAGTTTTAAACGTAAGCGAGCGAAGCGCCTCAGTTTCAGCTTGGGCAAAAATACTTTCGTATATCCAGCTGTCTCTTCTTTATCTGGTCGCTTTTCGCAATCGATTTTCATGAAATTTGAGGTTTGATTCTTAAAAATTAAAAACACTAATGGAAATTAAGTTTATTAGTACCAAGTTGTGCTGAATTTAATATCACGTACGAAATTCCAACGTTGCGTTTAGTTGTTATTGAGCTAAGTAAATTGATTTTTTTTTATAAGATATTTTACGTAATATTTCATTAGAAAGGTGGATGGATGTACAACTATTATAAAAATAACATAACTAAACCGCTATAACGTTATTATATTTTATTTATTTGTTTTGTTCATTTTACATAGGGATTTTTTAACGATTTGGCTTTTAATACACGAGTGGTTTAAGGGGCAATTCGTACATTTATTCAGTTTTAAGGCTCAAAACATCGCAGAAAGTAGACTCACGAGGTCCACAGCTTAAAGAGACGCTAGTTATTGCAATATTTAATTAAGTGAAAAATAATTAAATCAAATACATTGGCAAAATCGCGTTATTTTCAAACCATAGATCTGCTTCAAAAGCGATGTTGCGGAATCGTCAATATTTAAAAAATAATTATGTAACGTTTATTTTAAATAGTAATTGAATACCTTATGTAGATTTAATAACTAAGTATACAGAATGAAATTAATTCAGTTAATCAATAGAAGACCGGTAATATAATATAGTTTTGGAAAGATATGACGGTTGCTCTCAACGTACTCATACTCATAATCAATGTTTTCGTCTTAAATTATCTAGGTTTTTAACGCGAAATATTGACAAGCATAATCTTTGATAGCGTTTTATCTCCTACTTTCTTTACGTATATTAACATTTGGAGGACACGAATATCAATAACAACGGCTGAAGCCAAGATATACTTTTTTTTATAAATATGAGTAAAATACAACGATTCATATTACACGCATATCGAGTAGCAGATACTTGGCTGAAGGTGAAACGCGATTCATGCGTAAGCGCATACTATGATGCCAAATAGGTATTCATTCATATCGGAAAACAATAACGGACTTCGAATGTGAATAAAATGATAGGCGACAAAGAATCCATTAGTACACATTAAATATATATTTTTGTCGAATTTAGAACCACCTCCTTCTGACCGATAAAAAAATATGCCGAAGTTAAAAAGAAAACTGTGTATTTCAATACTTAATAACAAAAAAATCTTCCGCTTTGACTCTAATCTTCATATTTAAAGATTTTATCGAATCTAATTATAAATCAAATTATAAAAAACAAAGTTTATGATTTAAAGGGCTGTTTCACCACCCGTTGGTAAGTCAATGATAAGAGTAAATGACATGAGTGAATTGTTTGGTATCAAATAGTACCTATTATGTTAGTCGGAAGGGCTGCTTATCAGCAATAAAAAAAAAAATACCAGTTGTTTTCCAGTTTTGTTTGTATTAAATCATATGGAAGTCAAAGCGCGTGGCAAAGCGTGCTTCCACACTATATTACCATAGTCATTGTTAGCTGAAGGCATTATGAATGTTGGGAGATATGATAAATTCTGTAGATTATCTGGTCTATGTCTTTTGGGTAATGACGGTTGTCATGTTGTCAACAATACCCAAACACTAGGAAATTGATACATACAACCGACCGTAAACAATTTCTGTGCGATCTATTTTTTCACACGAAATGGTCTAATGATAAAATTAAGTAAGTATTTATGTCTTTGACTCAACATGCGAATCCATGCCACCGTACATTTTTCCATAGCGCACGCGTAACTTGCTTCTCAGTGGCCATTTGCCGATGAGAAAATCAAACATGTGGCTCTCGACAATACAATACCATTTTTTAAGCGGCGGTCGATATTCTAACAACAAACCACAACAAAGGTTAGTTGAAACCCCACCATATGCGCTGATTTACTTGGGGTGCACTTGTCACAAAAAAATAATTGGCTTGAATTAAATATTATGCTGATCGAGGCACGAACCGCAATGTGGCCCTTTGATTTCTACAATGGTTCGTTAAAATTATCTCGAAGTTTGAAACAGGGTCGACATACTATTTTATTAAATTAAATTACACTGTTCGAAATAGGTAACTAGTAATTATTACAATTATTTTATAACTAAACATGGGTTAGAGAAACATTTTTTAGACAGGTGCTAGTGGGTACTAAAGTGCAGTGGAAGAAATGAATCGCGTGGGGTGGAATCTTTTTGCTATCTATTTTACTATAATTTATATTTCAGATGTATATAGCATGTCTACATGACATTAGTAGCATGAAGTTTCCACCTTGGTACACTATTCAATTTCTTTGACTACTTTTATTATATTATTACACTTCCATATCATATATTTATTATTATCCGCCCCGATGATTTCAGGCCGCGTTAAAATCCAACTTTTAGTCTAAGCGTCTGGGAAGCAATTCAATGGTGCGTGTGAAGTTTCCAATCCGCATTGGGCTCGCGTGGGAACTATGGCCCAAACCCTCTCATTCTGAGAGGAGACCCGTACCCAGCAGTGGGACGTATATAGGCTTGGATGATAATGATGATGAGTCTAAACATAGCTGCCAAGCTAAACGGCTAAACGGATTTGGATGAAATTTTATATGTAGATAGCTGCAACCTATAAAATTGTTGCTTTTTTTACCAAATAGCTGGCAAACGAGCATGAGGGTCAGCTGATGGTAAGTGATCAGCGCCGCCCATGAACAGCTGCAGCATTATTATAGGACTGCGGGTGCGTTGCCGGCCTCAAGAGGAGGGGGGGGGGGTATAAAGGGGAGGGGGGAAGATGGGGGGAGAGTTGGGCCTCCGGATCTCCCACTCACCGTACGAAACGAAACACAGTAGCGGAACTACTACTACTACTGGGTGGTACCATGTGGTACTAACCCGGTCGAGCCGGCCCATTCGTACTGCAGCCAGCAATTGGTTACAGTGAGGCTTTACCATATAAAATGCCTATGTGAAATCCTGCAATCTCAATCTTTATGTCTAGAAATATGGAAATTTCCACAAAGTTAGCGCATAAAACTTTTATGGAATCACAATACATGTATATTTTTGGGAATTTCCGTGAAAAATTAATAAACTTCTGGGATTTCAATTTGACTGCCAAATCCAATTGTTCACATAGACAACGCCGCGGGTAAATGCTAGTTACTTATAAAACAGTGCTCTGAACTCACACATCAGCTAAACTCTAAAGGCATCAATTTGTATATGTATGTATCATTCTGTTTTTTTTTTATTCGACTGGATGGCAAACAAGTGGGTCTTCTTAGATATATAAATACTTAGATTCGTTGTCATATTTATTGTTGTAAGTACAATTTATCATTTTATTCTGAGGTTACTAGTTACTACATTATGTTAATTTTATTCCTTGGGATAGTCCACGCTTGCCCTTTCGCCGGCGACGCCCTCGCGCTCTCCCTTTGCATTCCACCGCAGAGCTGCTGCGACTTACTCCAGCTTTTTATTTCGGTCACGGTCCTTGGATTACGTAATTAGCGGTGGCTTATAGGAAATTTGGAGGCATCCTGTCGCTCTCTAACCTGATTAAGTGCCACTTCCATGAATAATAAAAGTCCTTATATTTTTTCGAAGCTAGTACGTTAACGATCCTAATTTCACCCACCGTGTTCCTGTTTTGACCTTTACGAAAAGTTACTGCAGCATGAATAAAAAAGTGGTTCGGTTATCAGCTTGGAACTTAATTGCGTGCACTTGCGTTGGTCGGCAATAAAAAAATCAATTAATAACAAGTGGACGCAAGTGCGACCTCCATCATTCAAACATGTTATTATGTGATACTTTGTAGAGACGCACCCCTACATATTTTTGTGTTCTTTATGAACGGGACCCCTATAAATAAAGTGCACATTTGGCATCGGGCTGACAAAAGGTTAAAAAAGCGAGTCGCATAAAAAACATCCGCGGTTATCTATTAGTATCTAGTTAGTATTACACGTACAGATGTTACAGAAATAATAATCCGGCAGCGCGGCGCGCCATCACGGATTGGTAACACGTTAAAAAAAATGTTCCCCTTACCTGAACGGTAACCTACAGACAGAAGGAATTTGTTCCGTTAAAATAAATACACGGAAATAGTCTTCAAGTGAGGATTTACATTTCTAATGTTGACACATTAGATTTTAAGTCCCGTTTACTTAAAACCTTAAGCGCCCTTGTTATTTTTTCTGGAATTAATAATTCCATCTTCTGTTTTCCTTACCGTGACATTCAAATTCTAAAACTTTTAAAATATATTATACAGTTTATGAATATGTCATCTACATACAAGATCTATTGATTTGTTTAATAAGTATGTCACAAAGTTTCAAGTTACAATGAAGTATCATGTGCACGCGATATCTACGAGATGTAAGTACACAACCAAGTAACAAGTTGTCCGACATTTCCTGTTTCGCGACACACCCATCTGCAATTGCTAACAAATCATATGTATACAAAAATATCGCATTACGGTTTGCGTTCGCTTTCATAAAGCGCGGATGTTCGACGTTTGGGAGATTTAGGGGTGCCTTTTAATGTTTTTTGGTGCGTATTAAGGGATATTAAATGACTGCGGCTGAGGCCAATTAATGCAAGGCTCACAATGGCTTAGGATGGGCGTGCAACCGAGTTCCGACCGGAAAGGTTCGATCGCGATGCACAATCGAAATGAAACACGATCCTCGCGAAGAGAACCCCACCTGTGCCGAACATCCAACGTTCTGGAGCCAGGCCAATGAATGTGCACACTTTTTTTTCGCAAACATTGCGCATTTCAAAGTCTGTCTCCATACTTAAAATTTTCAGCAGTAAACTTTTAAAATTGCACCGATTTTTAAATACGATCCACCTTTATGAGCCACATTAGACTCGAAATAGAGATACAGTAGGTAGTATAGTATAGAAGCTAAATACATTACCTAGAGGCTGTGTGTAGAGATTTCAGCAAAGCAGAGAGCGCTGTATGTAAGTAATGAACAAGTCCTTCAGCTTTCAGGCGGCGTGTTAGTGCCCAGGTTTGACGCGAGAGGGCGCTATGGTCCAACATGGACCGTGGAACCTCATTTAATTAAGCTTATACGTTTAGGATGTAGAAACGATGTACGAAGCTTAAACTAAATGGCAATATAACAAGTAGTACCAAACTATCAAAAACAAAACTACCAAACTATTGAATAAATATCTTATTATTATTATTATTATTTTTAGTATAATAGCAATATAGTCATTTAAATCGCTTATTAAAAACAAATGGCTACCTACGTAGAAATTTTAATAACTTTCGACTATAAGGCCGTCTTGCAGGAAAAATAAATCTAGATTTAGTAGTTAAACCTGGCTTAAGCTTGACAGTTCCATACATTTTGACACTACTAAACTGAGCTTAACGCTAACTCGAGATTTATGTGTTTCCAGCAATTTGTTTCCTAGGCAACCATATCACCATAGCAATTTTATTGGTCGCCTAAGTAGGAATCAAATTGGTTGACTGTACGCAGTCGCGGTTTATTTATCTCTCAACTATGCAACCAATTATTACGATATAATGAAACCATTAATAAAAACCAAGTCGCCGGCTACGTGAAAAATAATTACAGTATAATTTTTAAATTAATTTGAACAAAACCAACTGAACAGGCATTGTGCCAGATCACAGGCCTATTAAGGATAGTAATTTATATAGTGAATGACATTTAATACCCCGGTGATAAATTTTAAATATCGTGCGCGACTCCGCCTTGTGGGGGGTTAAGCGAATAATTGTGCAGCGAGCCTCCTGGTCGGTATGTTATCCTTTAATAGCCCTTAAAAGAACTTACATTTAATTGCCCAATTTTTAATGTCTTGACACTAGGAGGTCTCCTCGTTGATACCTTTAATATCGAGCAGCATGCGTTCGGACCATCTCGCGTTCGGGCTGTCATTTATTACGCTTGGAGTACTTGGTTCAGCCTCATTGTATTGATGTCTCTAGTGTTAGTTGCTTCTATCGTCTATTATTCCAGATATGTACAATTCAAGAGAGTCCCCAGTTGGTTCAGGGAGGGGGGAGGTGGGGGGCAAGTTAATATGGAGAATGAGAAAAGTATGAATTGTAGGCATTTATTGGAATTTGTGAATTCATTCAAGTTCCGGTTTCGACGTACAGGAATGATCGATCAAGCAAGTAAAGTCAAATACTTTAGGACTGGCTTGGTTGCTTTATACATTTGGCAACCTTTTTAGTGTCTCTGGGGGGGGGGGGGGGAGGCAGCTGCCCATCCCTGCTACCTCCTGGCGACGCCCTTGTACAATTTAAGACTATTCAAGACCAGACTGAGTTGGCCTGTTACAGAACTAATTATTTACCAATACCATCAGTGTCCTATTTCATGGAACTTAAACTTACAATGAACTAAATAAACTAAAACAATAGCTTTGCTCACCCGCGACCTTATGATACTCGTAGCTACGTTTATGATGGTTTATGCAAGATTATGCGTGTTCATGCAGTTAATCCACCTCCACAGTTTAGAAACACACATAAATCACACAAACCCATCTATCACCACCGCCACACACACAACACAGACGCAAACACTTATACGCAAACGGGATCGAAATCTTGGTAGGTACATACTTAAACTTATTTTAAGTAAGGACGTAGCTGACTGGCAAATCTTCGTTCACCGATATGGCAGAAATCGTGAATTACTTCTGACCGATGACTGATCTCCGTTACGTCAAATTGATAGGTTATTTGCATCCAAACTATCCACAATTTTAGTATCAAATTGATTACGATTTTATTATCGTTTGGGTGTTCTAATCCAACGGCTTTACAATTTTATGCAATTTACAATTAAATGCGTATTAAAATTTTAATCAGAAAAAAATATTATACTTTACTGAGTTAAGCTCGTATTATAAACTATTTTGAATAGACTTGGAACACATTATACGACTTTGGAAGTAAAATTCATTAAAATTCACTCCGGGTGACTCTGTGACCAGCCCGGGTAGCGATGCTAACTAATAATAAACAGGATTTGGACGTTGAGTGTCAGAATAATGGTGGCTTTAAGCTTAACATTTAAATTAATAGACGATTTTAATTTGCTGTAAGCTAATAAATATTGTGGTATCACAATGTCCATAAATGTCATCTTACCGGCTAGGTGCTACACAAATAAAGCTTGTAGATACAAGTATATACATTATTTATTTCTGTTAAACAGGCACAGGCTTATAAAAAAAACGTCCAAGCCGTTTTCGCTGGAGTGGGTAACTTTAAATCTAGACATACATTCAGGGTGAAATTTAGGACGTAATACAAAATTCGTGCTCAGTTATTGCAGGGTAATAATGCATTAATTCTTTTGTTGAAATTATATAAACTATACATGATTTTTCGTGTTTCAAAAATGTATAGAAACCACAAATTTTTTTCAGACTTATTTCAACAAAAGAGTAAATGCACTATTAATTATATATTGCCCAACATTAACAGAGCATGAAACACTAATTTTGTATTACGTCCTTTCACCCTGTATATGACAGTAGAAACATAATTCTGCTTTGGGTAGTTGGATATAAAACCAACCAAGTTTAATTCAACACAAGACATGACCAGAACAAGAAAAGTTCCGCACATATAGTCTGCCTTTATTAAGACCCAACAAAATACGGCAAAAAAATACGCTTCTTGTAGGTACGGGGGTTTTCAATTGTCTACTTTATTTTATGAGGATGAAAATATACAGCTCTGTAAGAGATGGTTAGACAGACGTAGGGACAGATAACGAAGCTATAATAATACCTAGTCTCGCGTTAATACCCTTTAGGTACAAGGTTAAAAAAAGCAGCCAGATAACTTTACCAATAGAATCCTAATGTACTTACCTATGCATCATACACTACTGGTAATTTAGTACCTAACACTTTGACCTACTTCTACTAATAGGATACAAAGCCTGCGTTATAACATATCTACAAAACTGAATGCACAACAAATGTGAATTGCAAATACTAAGCAATATTTTACATAAACGACTTCTGCTTGTCAATCATTAAAATATTACACACTGTGTCTTATTCATTTGTCTTCAGTTCATTCATGAAATTAATTGATTTAATACGTGTAGGTACATAATTATTTGCAGTATAATTATTAACATGGGTCACTGGGTAGGTAATTTTGTTCATTTCTTGTCTTTCCTCAAATAAATTTTAATCAAGAACAAGTATTTATTTTTGTACATCTAGAGTTCAAAAAGATCAAATAATACCATATGAAAAAACTCAACATAGCAAGAACTTTTTTCAAAAAAGTGTAAGTAAACTACAACGCAATTACAATCAAGAAAAAAAATACTTACAATCAGTAGGTAAAAAATACTCGTCTCAAAATTATTTTTTTTACAAAAACTTTTTACTTCTAGTAAAAAAAAGTTTGTGTAAAAGTACAAGTATTTGGTACTGATTGTATTTTTTCTTGATTGTACTGCATTGCTATCCAACCTACACCCGAATTTCAAGTTAATTCAACCACTGTAAATGGATCACATTTGAATTGCAAGATTTGACCTTATCACCCGCCGTTACCGTCCAAGGGCATTGATCTTACAATGGAATTATTCAGAACTTTATTATTAAGATACTATTAAAGTTTGTGCAGAATACTTCTGCCGTACCCAGTTTTAGAATAAGTAGGATGGGTCCTACCTACGGGATGAGATGGGGTCTCGTCCTGTGGATGTTATAAAAGGCGACTAGTGACTATACTCTGTTTCTACATACGGCAGGCGCAAAACTACTATGTATGGGCAACTTTTTGCATGTCGTGTATCTTTCAAAACAATAATGATGGGAAAAATTGAAGGGAAAAGACGCATCGGAAGAAGAAAGAAATCGTGGCTCTGAAACATCATAGAGTGGACCGGTATCGCCAGCGTAGAAGAACTGTTTTCTCTGGCGAGAGATAAGGAGAGATATGCGGAGCTGACAGCCAACCTTCAGTAGTGGAGAGGCACTGCAAGAAGAGAAGAAGAAGAAGTATCTTTCAATGACATTCTAAAACATGATAGTCATGATAGAACAAGTTTTATTGTCTTGAGTGACCACTAGCAGCCCGTACTTTAAAAATTTGTACTAAAAGCAAATAAAGCAAAGCAAAAAAAGTAGTCATTAATAAGTACTTAGCTTTAAAGTATTGGGCGATAGATAACGTGTAAAGGTTGGACGGGCCGTTTTGTACGAGCTGCGTCGGCGCAGATATCAGCGCGAACCTGATAAAGCGGCGCTTGCGACTCCAGCTGTTGACAGGCGTGGGTGCTCTGCGGCGACCGTTTTGTCGTCCCAGTCGTTAAGATAACTATGCAAGATATGACCAATTTTCACCACCTTTGGTGTTTAGGATTAAACTAAAGACGGCGGAGCGGAAAATAAATAAGAACTGTCTGAAAAGTTTCTTGTGGTAAATTTTTCTTGGTAATTATGGTCTTTCCAAAAATGCTGGTAAAAGTAGTAAAAAAAGATATATTAATAAACTTTTTCTAGTTTACTTATAAAACCTTTTTTTTTAAGCCTTATTCAGAAGGTTAGTCGTTGCCGTGGCTGATCTCACTGCTAAGCTTTCCACCCCTCGTGCCTACATCCTTCCTTTGGGAAGGACATAAGAAATAATTAAAATTGGACACTGATGTTTTTGTAAAGTACATCGTGAAAAACTAGTAGGAAAATCTGAAGATTTTATCCTCTATTTTCCTTGAACATCTTAAGCTCTAAGCAATATCATTTGAAGGTTTCCAAAAAAAAATCCAAAAGTCACCTTTGGTAGGCAGAGATAGAGAAAGCGCATCGTAGTCTCCTGCGTTTGTCTTATTGTATATACATTTGTAGATCAGTTTTGAATAAGAATATTGTGTTAGGGTCAGCTTCAGCAACGGAAAATACAACTTTTTTTTCGGTTTATTTATTACCCGAACTTACCTTTAGCGACGGTAAATTTTATTGATGAATTAGAATCAATGTCCTTGCTAGTTTGCAGTTCCATTTCAATTCACGCTGGTCTTGAATGTTGGTTTAGATTTTTCCAAATTATGCGCAAGAGTGAGGTCCGAGGCGGCGCAGGCTCGCGCTATCGGCTTCAAAGCGGCCGCCATGTTTGCATTTCGTCCCGCAACCTGTGTTTAAGTTGACTCGGGAATTATATTGCAGCGATTAGCGTAATAACTGGTTGGGTCTCGGGCTTTTTCTGGTTTCAGCGTGCGCTTTCACTTCAACATCCTTCGGGTCGATTGTTTGAATCGGACTCATTGTTTATCACGCTTCGCACATTCGTCCATTTTACGATGGCTTTTGTTTTTAGTGTTGTGGTGTAGTTATCTGCTTGTTTGTGCCCGCGAGCTAAGGATTAGACAAATTTTTACGTCTATGTAGTCCAAACGCAAGACCTATAAGTAATATTATTCTCTAGTAAAAATAATACGAGGAACTTAGTCTAAAATCTGGTAGCATGACGAACGGTTGTCTTGCTTTGAAGATGAACTCTGATTGAGTTCGAAACGCGTCAGTGTAGTGTGGTGGTGCTTATAGATGGGTAGAGGAACTGCTTGAACACACATTTGTTGCACAAACGCAGCTATCATAAGGTCATGGGTAAGCAAAGTAATTGTTTCAGTTGATTGATATGGACCCCCGCTAAATAACGCCTGATTCAATAAATGAATACGAGAACGGTTTATTAAATTTGAGTTATCAGAACAAGATCGGAAGTTAGTCATTCCAGGTATAAATAACAGTCAACTTCTTTTATTCAATTTCTGAAATCAAATAAATAAATTAAATTATTATAAAAGTTACAATTATACTTAACATACCTACCTAATATTATAAGTAATATGTAATATTTATGCAAATCTGATATTCGATGATGTGGATAAATAAACGATTGCAGAAACAGTTGCCAATTGTATTAATTTGTTACCAATAACATTTGTTACCAATAACATTTGTTACCAATAACATTTGTTACCAATAACAGTTGCCAATTGTATTAATTTGTTACCAATAACATTTGTTACCAATAACAGTTGCCAATTGTATTAATTTGTTACCAATAACATGCTACATGAACACCCGTTATCGATTATTATTGTTGGCCGGATTGGCTTGAAATGTGAAATAGGTGATTTCATATGACTCGATGCGCATCGAAATATCATTAAGCTGGGAGATTGCACGGTGGGTTATTTATGCACGGACACGGAGCAGCCGGTGTGCGTCCACCTTTATTTAACTCTTTACACTTGTAGTCTGCAGGATTACTGACGGGCGATATAATGCTTGCTCCCGATGAGAGCGGCGAACGCGATCCTGACCGCGACCAGCAATGGAGCAATACATCCTGCATATTCTCATAAGAAAATAAATATTGATTGTAGCACAAAGAGGCGCTTGTAATTGCGTGTGCGGGCCGAGCGCCGAACGCAGCTTTATAAAACCCGTCGGAAACCGCACGGAATGTAAACCAGAATGCTCCGGGACATTAATGTGTATTTATTGAGCGCGTTGAGTAATGTTTTTATCGGCTGCGCTTAAGCCTCGAACGTGGCGATTCGCCCGGATACGTGTGTTAGGATTAATGTGTCTTTAATTTTATTTAACTCTCATTACATGGCTGAGACAGTTTGATTCAACCATATTTTTGTTACTTTATTCGTCTGTTAAACTAACAAACGAGGCAATAATTTTGAAATGGCACAATTAAATGAAAACATTATGGGCGTCATTAATTGTATTACCTTTAATCAGGTTATTTGGTAGGTACCTAAATACGCGACATACTAAAAATGCTCCATATTTTTAATGACTGTACAACCTGAGCCATGGGCGGACATTATGCTAATACCTAAGGGGCTACGAGTTGATTGAAAAATAAATCGAAATTACGATGTTTATTACTAACATCCTTGAAAAATTCCTTTGCGCTAATAAAACAGTAAAATTGCTGTATTTGTTGTATCTAAGTATTGTTTATTTCGAAATAACTATAGCAGCTGCAGCTCGTGTTGTAACGTCGGTTAGAATTAGTGCCTGCGGGAAATTAAAAAACTAACAACGAGTAAAGGCTGACGGCAAATTGACTTGTTCAACTGACGTAGAATATTTACGATGAAAATGCTTGTAAACGAGTCACGTCTAAAACATAGATAAATATCGGTAACATTGTAGGCACTTAAAGAAATTAATTTTACTACAAACATATTTTGATACGTCTGCAGTTGAACTCAAATTATATGTCCCGTCTGATGGTTTTATGGTTTCGAATAAAACTCTGTGTACAATTAACGAACAGGGCCCTTTTTGAAGAATTTAAAACGTCTCATCAATTTCCCTGAATGTCGCAAAAAGGCATGTTTGTGAAAAACAATACGATCCGTGTCTCATACTAATACAGTTAATGAAGCTTTGTCGGTGCTGTGATTAATATTGAAGTAGGAATTTAAGCTGAAGTCGTAAAAATAGCGCTTTACGACCTTACGCCATGTTGCTATATATCTTAGAACCTTATGAGTACTTGAAAATAATAAGACTCGAGTTTACATAGATAATATTAATATAAGGCTATAAGTATTATTATTTATTTTTTTATTCGACTGGAAGGAAAACGAGCAAGTGGGTCTCCTGGTGGTAAAAGTCACCACCGCCCATAAACATCTGCAACACCAGGGGTATTACAGATGCGTTGCCAACCTAGAGGCTTAAGTTGGAATACCTCAAGTGCCAGTAATTTCACCGGCTGTCTTACTCTCCGCGCCGAAACACAACAGTGCAAGCACTGCTGCTTGACGGCAGGATTAGCGAGCAAGATGGTGGTAGCAATCCGGGTGGACCTTGCACAAGGTCCTACCACCTGCAAATATTAGTACTAAAACTCGCCGAAGTTTCTCATAGATTGTTTCACGCAGATAAAAATTCGCTTAGTAATGTCACTCTTCGTTAACTTTTGTCCCTTCGCTATGACTAATTTCTTCCTGTCCATAGTTGATCATATGGGGATAGCAAGAAGCTAAACGAGACCGCCGCTGACCGCTGCAAATTGTCTCAATTAAATCAAGTGGTCACATCGGACCATTCCTCCCATCGCTCGCCAGCACCGATTGAAACTGTTTAAGGATGACAACCTCTGTCGTCTCCTAATTGATCCCGAATAAATCTGGGACATCAAGTGGACTTCATCTTTACAATCGAATTCGTTTAGGCATTTACCGTCTGTTGTTTTACATCAAGCACCGGTGCTTAATTAACTTTTGAAGATATTCATTTTGTGTTTGTTGCGTTGCTAAATTTAATGGATTTATTCACCAGGCTTATTTACGTGACCCTTAACATTGATCATGAAAAGCACGCCAAAGAAATTTTGTGAACTGGCGACAGTCATTTACGCAATGTTCCTAAAATGCCGTCTTTCTCATATTTTATACATTCACAGCATCAATGTCATCTCGCAGTTTGGAGGCACTTAAAATAACAGTCGTCAAGTAGAGAGCTCAGTAAATGGTCAGGAAGTGATTATTTTACAATTCCTAGGTGTCTCCGCGAAGCAGTTTTAAATCCATTACGCGACTATGTCACACGGCAATTTTCCAGTAGCTGCGCTCCCTCGCCCACACGCAGTCGCTTTTACAACCGAAAAGAGCTAATAACTATTATCTAAAACTGTTGAGGAGGCCGCATCAGTGAAAATTATGATTAATATCTGTTTAGGTAACGGTCTGAGATTCCAAGAGAAAGGTCGACTAATTTACTAGATACTGAATGGTGGTGGGAAATTGCGCGGCTACCTATTGTTTGTCTAACAGCTACCCTATACTTTGTTGTTTCAGGATCTTTTGGTGTCATAAAATTATAACTTAACCTACGGTATAAAATCGCCTAAAAATTGCAACATTTCTGTAAGCTGTTTTCACTGGAGCTGATAAATATTTTGTGTTCAGAATTTCAGCAAGTGCCATTACCTTAAATGAGTTTGGAAACTGTTAGCTTAGCGATTCGGCTATAGTATGCATAAGACATGTCTCAGTTGCAAGTTGACTCGAGTTGGGTTTGTGTTATCGTTGTTCCTGTTTCCCCATTGCGAAGTAAATTAAAGCCCAGGAGTCCACAACAATAAACAGCTTGTGTAATCTTACGCCGTTCTCGCATTGTTCTTTGTCCCGTGTAATGCCGAGTTTAACGTGTTTCTTGATAATAATAGATTTGTCACGGATTACTTGCGGTAAGGCCACAGCGGATCCATAGATAAAGCGGATTGCATCTCGTATTGCATGAATCATTCAATTTACTGAGCGAAAACCGACCGTGAAGTATTATTTGGTATGGTGATAGTTTGAGACCTTGAGAGGATATAGAATAGTTTGATCCCGGAAAATTGCATGATTTTTCTGATCTACTTTTGATGCACCACCTATTGAAAACTAGTCCTTCCTTCTTTCCGTAAAAAGGTTGCCTGGAAGAGATCGCTCTTAAGCGATAAGGCCGCCTATTGCTTACCGTGTAATTGTTTTTTCTCTGTGTATTTGTTTTCTGTATCACTTACTATTTCTGGTGTACAATAAAGAGTCTTTGTATTGTATTGTATTGTATGATTTCCGCGGGCGAGTGAAGAACCAAATTTTCTCAGACAAAGTCACGGGCACAAGCTAGTTGTTTATCTTGTAGGTTTCAAGTGAGATATGTGAAGAATGAATGAATTTGTTTAACGCAAACAAAAGTTTTCACTAATAATTTTTTACTTTTCTTTCGAAAAAAAGAAGCAACGGACTCTGAAATTTAATATTGCCAATTCAAAATGATCCTCAGAATAAGATTTATAATTAAACCTAAAAGCTAATGAAGCCGAGCCAACTTTGACGGGAATTTGCGTCAGAGGCAGAGCATAGGGAGATCGGGACGGTCTCTTATTCTACCATGGCCTTTCGCTTTTTTATTAATAAATTGGCTGCATGTGATGTTAGGAATACAAAAGCCCTTATGATATTACTACAAATATCTATGCATATTTCTCATTCATCTTTGCAGTGAGAACTTTCCCTCGCTCGTGGTGTAACAGCAGCCTGACGCTATCGCAAGCTTGCGGGCGTTTGCTTTAACAGAAATTCACTTGCTCACAGAATATCGTTCATCTTTTCTGTATTGCCAGGCAATAATCGATTGGTTCTTTGTCAGCAATTTAAATAACAATACCTTTTTAAAGTTTAGATATTTATGGCTTATAATATAACGATATTTGGACGTAACTTATAAACGAGGTTGGCAGGTTGAGGCGTAGGCGTCACGTATACATTTACTATGTAGTCGTTTTTAGAAATAATGTAATAAAAGCGTAAAAATACTTTTGATAAGATAAAAATGATTGGTAGCGTATAAAAATGATATTAACTTTGATGTAAAGTAACTGTTTAAGACTTTAACAGGTCGTAATGTTTTATGGCGTTACATTTAGATTAATCCGTTGGATGTTTTGTTAAAAATGTCACTTAACTTGTTGTAAGTCTTGTAGGATTTGCATACCAAAATCGGTATTTTATTTGAGTTATGTTGTCGTTGTTGTTATGCCTCAGGCTGTCGAACGGGCACGCTAGGAGGCGGCCTAGAGCGCCTCTGACAGCCCTCCATTTAATAATAGTCCTCCCTCGGAAGATTATCTAAAGCTAAGGCGCTATTCCGAAACACAAGCTACAAAGCATGAGGGCCTTTAATTTACTAGAATATTAGAATAATGTACGAGTTTTAGGTATATCTGAATAAATGGAGTCATGAGTTATAACCGCGTTGCTTATTTGTAAATCGATGTTACTTGTCCGATTTGTTACACACTTGTTGTAGTTTTTGATATTTTGGAACCAAGTTTGTTAACTCAGTTGAGTAAAAATGTAGAAACTAAAATTAGTAATTAATAAAGAAAAAAATATATCAAGATAACTAAAAAAAGAATAAAAAAAGGAATAAATCATTTGCAAAAATTTGAATAATTAGTCTCAGAATTATAGTCATTACCTGTAGTTAATGGTAACATTTCCATACACACGTTTTAAACTCTTAGAAGCTATATCTTTTATTGAACTTAAGTGCTGTTCCCTCGTGAAATTCCGGAACGCTAGTATTTCAAGCGGAAAATTAACTGTAATTTAGCTTTAAAACGGACTAATCTGTTAATATTACCTCTTAAAGCTACCGTAATGATTATTTCTTAGATTATACTCTGCCAGTTTTACAAGCGTTTCCATTGCAGTTCCAGCGTAGTGAAATCATTAGAATATTGCCGCCCTACCAACACGTCCGCCCTGAGCGCGATCCACTGGTAGCCTGTCTGCCGTCATTATGCAATTGAAACTTAGTGAATTATTACGCACGATAATAATCTTCATAAATAAATAAATGCGGCCGAGCGGGATTGTGTACGGCGTTCACTCTCGACGAATCTCCCGCCTGTTGCTATTAGGCGAGCTTTGTAAAATATGCGGACTTTAATAGTAACTAGTGGGCTGTGGATTTGACAAATTAATGAATGTTTACATGGAATGTAGGTTTGCAATCGAGATTAGTCGGCATTAAGTACTCGTACCTATGTATATTGTCAGGTAGAAAAAATACATTATAATATTGTTAAAGACACATGAATTAATAATCTGAAATAAGTAATTTTAAAACTTTACTTTGGTTATTAGTAACTTTTACTTAAAACAATATTAATGTATAATAATAATTATTATTTATATAAATTTATCAACAATACATGTTCGTAATTGAATTATTGGGTATGTCTATCGTGGTACAAGCCACAGTCAAACACTTGTAAAATTGTTTCAATATTACTAGCTAAAATCCACTCCACTTATTACCTAACCAACAAACAATTATGCTACATTCTATGGTATGCAAGTGCGCCACAAAAAACTTTAACTTGATTACTAATCACTACAAAGCAAACATTCAATTTACAAGGCAAGTTAATTGCGCTGGCTTGCACGATGCTTGATAAAAAGTCGGTAAAAAATCCTATCTTAACTTATTTCTTAATTATAGACCGATCCGGAGCCGGGCCGACCGGCGAAAAGTTGACGGGCCTACATTCTACAACCACGAGCGTCCAAACAAGAACATATCTTCCACCTTTACCATAAGGTGCTGTCTCGGCAGACCCACATAATGCAAAGTTAGACATTAGTTGTCTTAGTAAAATGGTATTTCCGATAATTACACAGCTCAGATAGAGGTTATCATCCTCTTAATTCAAGTAGACACTTTTTTAATCCCTACAGAGGTTCAATATTAGCTGTTGTGTACGTCAACTGTGACTTCATTAGAAATAAGTAGTTCGTAACTGGCAACTAAGGTGGTAATTAAGAGTCATTAAATGAGAAGGTGGCTTTTTACGGGTCGGCTTAGGGACTCGCATTGTTAGTAATGGTGTAGGTTTAGGCAAACGGAACACACTGTCCTCAGACAGAATTAAGCCCGGACATTACCGTCTAATTTGAAAAAGCCAGACATATAAATTTAGCTCTAATCCTGCAAATGTGTGCGCGGGAAAATTGGACGCAATTTCCTACGCACTCGTTCGGCTTTTAGGCCGCAAATCGTCACAGTTTATTGCATAATGATAGTAGGTACGAGTGCGACGAATGTAGAGCTATTTCGGATTACACATATTTGTTCGTCAAGTTTTTTAAAAGCATCGATCTGAGTGATGCAGTGTAGAACGCCACAAAAAGGTTCGTAAAAAAATATTGCTGCGTTAGAACTGAGGTGACCTATTTTCCCAGTTGAATGTGACATTCAGATGGTATAAACGTCAGCTAAACCACTTCTTTATAAATAACAAGACAAAAATTGTGAAGCTTTTGAAATTGGAAGCAATTATCATGAAAGAGATCGCATATTAGTTTCGTCACTTGGATCATGATGATATTTTTTACTATCTTAATGACAATCTCACAGTTGGCAAGTGATGCAGCTGCAGTGAAACGTATTGCTTATGACATTTTGTCCAAACAGCGCAACGCGCGTCCTCGATATAGTAAGTATGAGCTGTTTGCCATTTGATACACTTTTACATTCACGGTCCAGTTTCACAGCGAACGTGATTCGTTTTACACTCACTTTTAGGTACTTACATACTATGACTTTTTTGCTTCAACATCGTTTCGCTATTTACGTGAAGTATGAAATTTTATTGACAATTCATCAGTTACGGTGAACCGTGAAAAATTTGTTTGTTATATTTGAATTGCTTTCGCTAATATACTTTAGCTTAGCACCATTTCGATTCCATTTCTTTTTATATGATAGAGAGTTGAATTACTTTTATTTTTTCGGCTTTGTTTGCCTGTGTGTTCTGGGTTGGACACTATTTGTCGGGGCTAGCCGGCTGAGTGACAAACAATGCGCGGCGGCGAGCACAGGCTGCGACCTGGAGCGCCCGTAACACCGACTCTTCTGTTGCAGCCGACGATGCATTGCTGTTATCCACTGCTATGCTCCGCTGTAGTCTAGATCATCTATTAGAAAGAAAGAAAGAAACATTTATTTGGTACCATCAGTACCAACGCCTTACAGTAATAAGACAAAAAGTAACAATGAAACTAAGTTACGTGGTGCAAAGACGGGACACCAAAAAAGGCTTCCACTCTGCTTTTTTGACCTCACTCTTTGTGCAGCAACGCTGGTTTTTGGTGGAACCCAAATGCGCTTAACTTTAACAAATAGCTGACAGATTATCGTGTTAAAATTTCAGTAATGTTGCAAGGAAATTCGTGTTGCCTCCCGAAAAAAACTATGAAAGAACACTTACGCTAGGCTACTTTGGTTGTCTTAAAACTCTCTTGACTTCGATTTCTGGTTGATTTTACAAAGCTTCATAAGAAATTTAAGGCAGAAGACAGTGAGTAACAGAACTACTTAGATCTCAAAGCCGTATTTTATCAAACTTGTTCTTATTTTTCCACAAACATTCTAGTCCCATGAACGCTTTGAACATATTGAAAATACTTGGCAGTAAAATTATAATTTTTAAATTCATGATTTTTCAAGAACTGGATATCGTGTAACATTATGGAGACAAATGGGCAGTCTAAAGTCAGTGCGTGAGTTTAGAGCGGAACACACCACCACAGGTTAGCTGGTTAGCTGCCCCGTAAAAGGTCTCGGCGAATATAATGGTTTGTAATTGTGTAGTCATAAGCCGTACCATGTCGTCTCTACCGATTGAGTCAGCGATACCGGGCCACAGTAATTGACGTAGTTTTTGCCCATTGTGGCTTATAAGATTTATACATCAATAGCCGCAATGTTATACTCGGGAATGTGTGCAAACGGTTTTTCTGGACTATGAAACATGGATACTTCGTTAAGGCTTATTTCTTAAAACCATCTTGGTGGAAAATATAATATGTATAATAATATATTCTAGATTTATTAATAAAAACAACAGGTCTAAGTTTGACAGTTTCATATATTTTGGCATTAATGGAGCAAACCAAATTTTGATTTATTTCTCCCCACCAGCAGCCATTAATGCAGTGTTAATTGGTTTGTGATCTCACATTTACAAATATTTAACATTATGCGGTTGATTAGAATTTATGACTTATTTTTTTAGACACCAAATAAATGTCAGTATTGTGTACTCACCTAAACCTAAATAACCTAGCTAACATCAAACTCACAACTCATCTCTGTTGTGAATAAATTGTATTTTCTTTCTTTCTTTCTTTCAATAAGGACGACAATTCGCAAAACGATAACACCACAATAATACCTATCTTCTACTTCACAAATTCTGAGAAAGCAATTATATTCGCGACATTTGGAAAGTTAATATGACAAACATTATAAGAGTACCTACTTAGATAAAGCATAGCACTAGCGTGTTGCGTGACATGATCATATTAACATGTTTTTTTACAAGATATTCTAATACTGCGGCTACTGTCGTTGCTGGTTACTTTTTTCTCAACGAAAACTATTAACTGGGTGCGTGCGGACAAAAAGTTATCCCAAAATACTCGAGCCTTAGGCTATTTCCCCAAATTGGACTTTGACAAACGAATAATAATGTTTTCCTATGTGTCATGTAATAAGTGTAATTGGAACTATAATAAACTATAAGTAGGTATTTTGCAACAGGATACACGACACAAAATAGGTAGGTACGTACATATTCCGCGAATTACATTAAATGCGTAGTTATTGTCTGCCACGAAGCATTCTTAGAACTCACATGGGAACAAAACAATACATGTATTTGTCTTAGCCATTAGATGAAACGTTGCTGGTACTTTATGGTATCATCACTATGTCACCAACTAACCTTTCTTTACAAAAACTGCATGTAATTGGAGTTTGGCAACGCAATTATTTTTGAGGGGACATGGGGATTGGTACATAGGTACACTGCGTAAATTGAGCACACAAATGTTGTTGTCATAAAGAACCCAAATTAGCGGGAGAATTTTAATAAACATTGAGGCCCTGTTGAGAACTAACGTACGTAATACCACTAGAAAAGTATTTCGAGACGTCTGTAATTATGTAAGTGTTCATATATTTTTATCTCTATTTTAAGGAGGCACTAAATAGTAGAATGTCCAAAACTATAAATAACAGTAGGTACGCACATTGGGTTGGGATATTATGCTGACGACGATTATATTATAATTCTATGTCATCATGGAGAAAAGTACATAGGTACTATAACCAACCAGGTCAAACTAGACGGTAAGTTTTCGGTTTCACTTTGATAAAACTCTATAACGGGCATTTGGTCATCTACGATACGATGTCTATTCATTTTTTGCATTCAAAGTTTCTCGAGAAAAAAACGCGTTTTAAATAGTAGGTACAAAGAAATCAATAACATCTTGAATTTAAAGTGATCTTTTCAAAGTAAAAATATATATTTCGAATCAAACAGCGGTTCGTCCGTGTTTTGAGACTTTTGAGCCTTCCCGACCGCTACAATATTTTATATTTACTCATTTATTTATACAAGAGAACTCGTTACGTCTAAATGAATAAAATTGATTGCTTATACAAACTGTGCGCCCAAATACTCAACCATCACAATAAATAAGGGCTTTTGGAGAAAAAAAACTTAAAAGCGTGGTCCACGGGCAGAGAGGGCCAGCGGCCGGTGCGCGGACGCAGGGTTGTCGCTACTGTCAAACTTTCGATATATGCCAAACTTATCGACAAAGCATCTTAATTGGCTTCGTAATTACCGAAACTTTGGCACCTGAGTGCACGTATCTGCAGGATCTGCAGCCATTACTTATTTTGCGTTCGCCATCGTTACCGTCAGTCAAATGGGTGATGGAATTCTCATTCTACGTGACTTCGATCTTGCCTTCCGACGCTCCGAGTAGCCGTTGGACGTCCGGTTTTTTCTGGCAGCCCTGTCCGGCGGCGCGGGCGCAGCCTGCCCGTCCCGCGCCGACCTTGGCGCGCTCCGTAAGACAAGTCGATTTTGTTATTTGTTTATACACAACACTACCTGTTCGCGGCGAGGTGTGCACCACACACGCACACAGCTATCTCGCTCGCCGCAGCGCTCCCATCGATGTCGAATCGCTCAGATATTTTACGGCGATTTTTGTAATGAACCTCGATTTATTGTGCCTTTGGAATGCCGCTTGAAATTTATTTTATAGACAAATATGAACGCAATTACGTACTTTATTGAAACAAGACTTTCTTACGTAAAAATGAAACGGAAACGGCTTTTACAGTGTTATTTTGTTTATGTGTGAGCCATATTATTTAGTAAATAGGTACCTAAGAAGTTTATTTACTAATTATTTTTCTACTTAATATATACTGCAGCATTACATCGCTGCATGTACGTTAAATGTTGCAAACTTTTTCAAGCATTTTTACTGGCCGGTTGTATGCTGGCAGTTAACTCTTACGTTTCACAGATTTGGTTTCTGATTTGAAATTTGAAAATTTGATTTTTTTGTTCCGTTGGTTCGACTAGTGTTTTTGTTTTGGCCTTGATTCCATTATTACATGTTGGATAGCGCGGAGCTCTCGTCCAAGTTGAAATTTTTATCCTGATTTTTTTTTATGGGACCAGTTTGTCTTTTAGTATTGTGATACCAGTGCCAGTATAAGTGTTTTTACCAAGTGGCCAGCTTGTGCTGCGAGTTATTAAGCGTTTTTCCCGCTGCTTATCTGCTGCACGCCCGTGCGACGGGACGTTTTATCGAATTTTCCGATACTGCCGATTTTCATCGGGTAAGTCTTTATTCCGTGGTTGCCTAGGGGGTCGTGTTTGTTTGGGTTTATTTTTCTTGTTGTGGGCTAATTAAAATTTTCTTTTCAGTCCTACCTATACCCCTACTCACATCCTGATCTACCACCTACTCGTGATGGGTGCCGACTTGTGGAATTGTCCGCACGTTTAGTCACGTGAGCCTGGTGCGTGTGTCGCCTACTGCTTCGTGTGTTCCGTCGGCGTGGATTTCCTGAGGAGGATACCGTTTCGTTGCGAATTTTACTAAATTATTCATATATTTTTCCTATACGCTCCTATAGCAAAAAGGTTTTTCCGAATAATTACCTACCTCGTGCGAAAGATATTTTAAGTTGTTTTTTCGTTACTTTAGGTTATACGTTAGTTACTTAGTGTATACATGCATGTAGGCATTAATACTAGCAAAGTAACCAGGTCCGTTAAACCAGGAATTACTCTGAAATTCTAATTTGTCTTTTGTACTGGTAGTAGGGTATATTAATCTTTTCAAAATTCTAAAATAAGGCTTTTCATAAGCGCTTTTCACACCATCATTGGTAATTATTTGGCTTGCGACTGATTACGATTTTTCCCTCATAACCTTTTCAAATTTTAAATTGTTACATAAAATAAATGTGTAGGTAAAACTCTCAAAACAGCGCCGTTTTTCCAACGTGTGATTCAAAGGTTAATCCAATTCATGTTTTATTGGTATTTTTTATAATTATTTGTGTGTCGTTTCTATTTATTGTATATTGTGCGGCTTAATGTTTCAATAAAGTGTTTTTCCAGCAAATTATACGTTTAATTTATGCCAGCTTGCTTAGCGTTCACGAGCTCCTTCTGAGTTCCTGAATGCTTTGTAATGCTGCAATACCTATTTAGGTACTTATGCACTGATGTACGAATTCTGAAAACAAAACTCAATCCTTGGTTTTTGGGTACACCTTGTTTTGCCGAAAAACTTTTCATTGAATATTAAAATATGGATAACGATTCACCCAATAGTCAGTTCTCATATTTTTTCATCACACATTTACATTTACTTCATCGTTGATTCATTTGATGAGTACCTATGACATGTACTAATTATAAAAATCTGTGTTAAAGGTCATAGTGAACTTCAAATGTAATTTCGAACACAAGTTCGAAAAATTCGGGGTGCGAGTTAAATTTTTTTTCTATAAACGCTTTACTCTGATACACAAAGACTTCATACTGTTTTCGTCCTAACGTAACTGTCTTCGCGAAACACATCAAGATGAACTCAGATCGCTATCCTTGTGAAATATGAGTCGTTGGCATAATGTCGTGCCTCATAATAATAGGAAAATGTAACTGGATCCGTCGCGAGTCGACGGACGACACGGAAGCCGCCTTTAAAAGCCATAAAAATATTTCACTGCGGGCATTGGCGCTACCTGATAAGGATACGCAGTCATTTGTACTAACCTCGTGGTCCAGAGCACGGACAACCTCCGACAATTTATGTGTAAATTGTCAGCATTATCTAACTTAATGTGTTTGGAGACACGTTCGGCAGATAGGCCGATCTCTTGGCTCTTAAAAGGCCGAGAGGACAGCGATTTCTTTCGGTCACTTTTATCCTGATTTGAGTGCCGATCGAGCCGTATTCGGACGCCTTTAAGAATAAAGGCCGATGGAGACAAAAAACAATCGAAGATGTTCATTCCGGACTCGATTGGGTGACTGACAATATGATTGACAAAAAGTTTTAGCACTCACATTAATAAATGGCATTCCGTCGGGTCGAGCCTTTTTTGTCTCGGTAAAATATTGGCGCTGGGTGTGCGCCGTGACCTCTGCTTAGAATCATTGTTGCGATTACGTCCAGTGATTTAGGCGAGTGTTACGGGGTCGCCTCCACAGATGGGAAGTAGTTGAATTACTGTCTTCCCGTCGCTTTGTTGGTTTTGTACCGCCGTTAGCTCGCCAGCAGGTAATTATGAGATCATGTTTCATAGTTATCTATTGATTTCGAACTCTCCTAAGTCTCAATTATGAATCATCGATTATCGTTCATCTCGAGAGAGTTATGTGAGACGGTTCTCTATCATCAACGTTTTCCTTTAAGTTTATTAACCTTTCATCAGCGTGTTCATATTCTACAGTTTTTTATGTTAGAGCTGAGGAGCAATTGAGCTGATCGGCCCGTGGGATGATAAGTGGGTACTTTAGCCTGTGTAGTTTAAGAACTTGCGAATAAAACAAATATGGCCAGAACAAACATACATAGGGTACTCACTGGTACGTTATTTCTTTTAAAATGCGAAAGCATTTTGTTTGTCTGTCTGTCTGTTACCTCTTAGCACTTAAACCACTGAACCGTTTTAGAGTAAATTTAGTATGAAAATTTAATCTAAAATAGTTTTTACTGCGGAAAATACAAAAATACAAATACAAAAAAAATACAAAAATATTTATTAGCTTATTAATTCACAAGATTACAGTATAGTTATACCCAGCGGACCCCAAACTAGGCTGAGCCTGTATCTTGGGACCCTGGAGTGCAATATGTGAAACAGTACAAAAGAAACGGAATAAAACAAAATTTAGTCGAGAAAACCTAGATTAAGTACATTTAAAAAAAAGAGACGACAAGTGCGCAAGCATTGTGTGTGTGTGTGTGTGTGTGTGTGTGTGTGTGTGTGTGTGTGTGTGTGTGTGTGTGTGTGTGTGTGTGTGTGTGTGTGGGTGTGTGTGCGTGTGCGTGTGCGTGTGCGTGTGCGTGTGCGTGTGCGTGTGTGTATGTGTGTGTGTGAGTGAGTGAGTGAGTGTGTGTGTGTGTGTGCCATAATTCATACGGGATAGCTAGTACCAAAATAAATGTTAATTAATTTCGACGTACTGATTACTATTTTACTATGCTGCAAGTATTACTTAGCTGTTATTGGCCAAAATACTAGTGAAAGCAGCAGACAAGACATAATCGTTTATCACGTACAAATTTCCGAAGTCCACTGATGATTGATATGCCCACTAAATTACGTAAACATTCAAAAGAAATGAAGCATTAGCAGTTTCCTCACGAAGACTATCAAATAGCCCGAAGGAAGGAATTCTCGGCGAGTATTACAGGGTTGCAGCAAGTAGGTAGTACAAGAGTACAAGTGTAAGGCGCGCGTGACCGCCCGGCCACGATGCCCGCGCGCATCACTCGTTCCTCCCCGACGTTCTCACGACACAATTTGACATTTCACTGAACAAATATAGAAGCCAGTTTTGATCGGTACTGTAAACATGCAAAGAATGCGAATATATCGCTTCCACGTTGCTGCGTTTCGACAATGCGCCCACCGATGTGTGTGTAGGTTTAAGAGGTCGCAACTTTATAGAGATCTGATAGAGATAAAATTTACAGTTACCCATTTTTTTTATAGACGCTTTATCAACGTCGCGATAGTGATGATAGAATAACCATAAGAGACGCTCGTAAAACCGGCGAGAGACCGCGTCCGATTTCGGTATCGCTACCGGTTAAAGTTACTATTTTTCATTTTGGAGGCGGCAGAGTCTATACAGTAAAAACTCAATCAATGCCCATGAAATTTACAAGGCAGTTAATATTTAATTTAATGTTTGTTGTGGTGGTACGGGCGTGTGTGTGTGTGCTGTCTGTGCACAGTAATTATGCGGCGGGCGGGGCGGCGCAGCGCCGGTGGTCTCCCCCCTCCGCCACGGCGAGCTACGGACATCTACTACACCTGGGAACAACCGGACCCCATTTGTTTTGAAACTTGGAAATATTACCAATACCTTATTTTGCGTTAGCGATTAACGTCTTTGGAAATAATAGTTAAGTACCAGAATGTTGCGATGTTAACAGAATTGTCTATCAGCATCATTGTGAAATATGAGTTTACTTAAATCTGAACTTGATAAAATAAACCGTAATTAGAGTAATAATTGGATGAGACAAAATAATTTATCAGTTGAAAAAATGCTTAGGTACCCACTTTAAGTTCTTCATTTAGATTTCTTATATGGACTACGTATAGTGTAAATTGAAAATAATGAAAGAAAATGAAGAAAAAATAAATAAAATATAATTACGAAAATATACATACATAACATACATAACATAAGACATACATAACAAATATTGGAACATGATAATGGAAGTCTAGCCTTTACGCGCGGTTTCATTTGCGTGAACGCAACGGTTAAAATTCCGGGTTCTTATTAAGTTCCCGTGGGGATTCCTAAGAATTACATCATGGTCTTCATTTACGTTGTGTGAAAAATATCATATTAGCAATATGCAATATAGCAATGAAATTATTTCATACATTTAGGGGTTGATTTTTTACACGCGTTAATTTCAATTCCGCGGGGACATTGGAATAAAAAGTCAAATCCGTTTAGAGTAAGAAATGGACAGTCACAAAGTTTCGCATTTATAATGTTACTAGGGTTTTATTATGAATAGTTCAGATCATCCAAAATTTTCAGGAGCATTTGATGTATTACTCAGTAATTAATTAGAAGTTACCGGAGAAATTAGAACAACGACAAAGAACTTAAAACTGTGAATCTGTTTGAAGCTTTCACATTTTTAAAAATATGCTAATCCTATGAAGAAGCATGGGAAAATCACAGACAAACCAATCAATCACATTGTTGTGAGCCGCGCTTGGTCGCCGGTGGATTACGCAAGCTCTACCTGGAGCAGATTCACTGAGGGCAGCGGCCATTCAGCGACCGATGCTCCTTTGTCTACTTTTATTTGCCTGTCACTCAAAGCGTCTCACAGACGTGTGTTCAAGCCACGACATGTAACTCTTTGTCAGGGGCTTTAGAGACCTTTAGAACAGTAAATTTCACTGTCATGCATAAAACCATGTGTTTATATGGAGCAGTGAGAGAGTTGCTCGCTGTTCGCTGACCGCTATTGTGGAAATAAGCCTCGGTCAGCGCGTACAACAATTAACTTTGCGATTTTGCTTCTGAATTTATTTGTACTCGCAAAGCTTGTGGCTATTAAAGATAATTGTTTTCGAAAAATCCGTTCCCTGTTTATTTGCCGGTTGAAAAAAACGGGGCATAACGCGGGAAAAGGCATCGCTCTAAATTTACTAACAGAGTGGAAATGCGTAAAACGCGCCAACGCATACCCGTCACCGTATTTTATTTTCGCTTCTAAATTAAGTACATAAATGCTGACGTTGAATTGGAACACAGAAAAGATCTCAGTAATAAAACTGATGTCGTAAAACTTAGTGTGTTCAGTAATTACACCGCCGAGTTGATGAGTGGCTCGATGGCAATCATCAAATAAACACCACCGATCATAATGATCATTCACCGAAAAGTATACGTCATTAAAAACCGAATTAATTACAGCGGGACAGGAAAAGCGCGTTCATTTTGACAAGTTGCCGTAATATTTTACGTTGCGAATGTTTCGGACGGACGGGACTGGTAATTTTGTCATCTCCACACAATACTTTACAGCGTCGGCTTCCGTTAAACGTCTTGTTTATTGAACTGAAACAACTCTTTAATGTTGAATCTTTTCTTTAAAGTTTGTTTTGTCAACATTTCTTCTAACTGTTCTGTTATTGCCAATTTATCCCTTTCCCTTTAATTGGCGAAAGCTGTTCCTTTGAAGATTTTTACAAATTCGGGGATTTATTTGGGGTAATAAAACGTGCCGAGGGCCCTTTTCGTTAACGGGTTTGGAGGCGCAACTTAATGATTGTAGACCCGTAAGGGTTTGCACAGATTCCGAGCGGACCTTTCTTTTGTGTGTAAAGTATTGTTTTTTGTAATATTTGCAACTCTTTTGCGAGCCCTTGAGTACCGTTAGCGAGATTTATGAAGCCACGTCACGAGTAACGGAGAGTTATAAAAGTCGGCACTGTCTTATTGAACGCACTTTTAGAAAACCGTTAACTTATTAGCAGATACCAATAAAAATAAATACTAATAACAGTAATAAAGAACATAAAATGAATGATACCATGAATGAACGTATGGTTCTAAGAACGTGAAGTCACATTGAAAATTGTGAGATAAAATTTTGAGCGGTTCTTTTTATGATGATACTCGTAGACTAGGTCTTCACACCTCAGGCGATAAGGATATAAAACTTATGCTTTTCGTTTATTGAACATGCCATTTCTATAAACCTTTGCGTTATAAAGACTTAAATAGACCAGTTTCCATATAAATCGTCCGTGTACTCAATATGAGACAACGTAGACATTATATGTGGATACGCAGATATTTGGTGCATATTATGTTTTGGACCAAGTGATTGATAAGAGCATTATTTATAATGCCCGGGCATTATGAATAATGACAAGCTATACCGGGCCAAGGGATAATGAATTAAACTTTATTTATCACATTACCCCGTCACTATGAATAATTGCTACATGGTCGTTTGGCAATTTGATTAAAACTATTTTTGGGGAACTGAAGTCTGATTCATTCCATCGGAAAGTTAGGTGCGACGACGAGGGTAACAGGAGGAGCGTGTTGAGTTCAGCCATAACAAAAACAAGCACGAGCCTAGCGAGCGTGCCGCGGCAGCAGCCGGTGAGTGCCAAAATTGAATTCAACCAGTATAAGTAACTTACTTTACAGATTTTTGTAAATATTTCATTATATAGGGAAATGCATAAACATATAAAACGGAGGAATTTTATGTCAAAAAGAAAATTTATAGTAAAGAAGCATATATTTTTATAGTTATTATCTAATTGCTATCTGATATTGGTCATAATTAAAATTATGACCAAAATTTTTTGGTCCATAGCACATACACTGAATGTATAATGTAAAGTGCTGTAGTTTCTTTGAGCCTTTAGAGATGTAGGGAAGCTCGCTTGTCTACTTACTTTGACCTCACTATTGTCAGTATACAAGGGTTTCGGAACAAGTTGAGATTAGATCTTCATCGCGAATCGCTCAGGCCTGGAATCTTCTTGTTTTAGGACCTCAAGGGCCGAGTCAGAGTTCAAGGGATGCAACGACGTATCCAATGTCTACTTTCTGTCATACAGATATTGAAGTTGTTGCCTGCAAATTCGTCTGCATTATATGGTAACTGTGCACTTTCTAGGGATGTTATACTGACAACATTTTATTGTTTCAGGTATCAGTAGAGATGGAAGTAGCATATATTAAACAGGGTTAGTGCAGCTTTATTTTGTGAAATAATATTAGAAATCGGATCGATAGTTTAAAAAATTACCCAACGGGGTTGGAAAAAGTTGGGAACACTTTGGTGAAGGGAACAAAACTGTTGATGATTCTTTGAATGTGGCAGTTAGCGTTGACTTAGCCTAGGTATAGGATGTTCACAATTATACATACGCTTACAGATATAATGAATCACTCAAAGTGCTAAAAGTTTGTGAAAACCTGATGGTGGATGCAACAAGATTCTGAATAAATTTATGTCTTGATAAATGCGAATTAAAAACAGTTGACATACATAAGTTAAAAGAGTCCACTGAAAAAAAGGATAGCTGAACTAGTTTGGCTACTTGACGTTTGTTAACGTTTAGCCAAAATTTACTAATTAGGAACCCAAAGTTATGCTACTATTACAAAACAATTTTGTAAGACATCACCTAACTTTTAGCTACATACTCTAGTAGGCCTTAGTTTTATAGTCACTCAAGTAATGTTACAAACAACATTTTTTTTACAAAGCTATATGATTAATGCATCGAAAATTGGTAGAAAAAATAAAATTTGTTTGGACAAAACTCAATGCATTCGTATTTGAACCATTGCATGCACCTAAATCGTATTGTGTGTTTGATGCTTTAAGCACGTTTTAAAGTAGATATGCTGAGTAAGAAAATAGAATGCGAGCCGGCGCGCATTATCGTAGCAATGTTTTTCAAATAATAGTTCGGACCAGTGTTTATCTTACCTGTTGACTTTAGACGCTTCATTAAGTTTATACCAAACCTCTGTTTGTATGTTATGATGACATTTCGCTTCTTCAAATATCCATTGATGTTGAATGAAATTCACCTACAGACTTATATATACGTTGAGTCGACTTTAGACGACGACAAATAGGCAAGTAAAATATTCTAAAATAATTACTGCTTTGGTATCAAGTGGGAATGAAATATGTCAAGTAAGTATATAGATAATAAGTAAGAGTTTATCGTAGGTAATAAACATAAAACTTTTGTCGCACCTACAACATAGATCACTATCAAATATAATCAGTAAACTGATAAGCTATTTTATCTATAAACAACTCATGTTTTTTTTTAAAAACAATGACTAATTTCCGACAGGTTGGCATGCATTAGCATATCAAGCGAGGTTTGTTGAATGGTACCGCCTTGTAGCATGCAATTATGCAAACAGTATAATAGCTCGGTGTCAAGACCGCATGCGTCCAGGGCTTATGCAGGCCGTTGGAAGAAAAGAAATGTCAGGGCATCCGGCTCGCGATTATCGCGTCGGGATCAACCATGATATATGTTACGCTTGCTGTATGTACGCGTAAATCCTTGGCGGGTCTGAAGCCTGGACTGAACAAGAGCCGCGACATTTTATAGGTGACAAAACGGGTAGCGTTGGGGACAACTAAAGGACTTTGTTCAGTCATCGTAGTCGCAGTTTCTTAAAGGAATTACGACTGACGGCTAGTTTCGTTTGTATTTTATACGCATTTGTATACGAAGCTAAAATAGGTAAGCTGTTTTTATAAACTAATGGTTTCTTCTCATCGAATAAAAATCTAAAGCGCGTTATTGTTAATAAACTGCAGTAGTAAATGAATCATCTGAAAGGATGACATCCCTAGAGATGTATGGCATCTGGTTTCGTCACACTAAATTAACTACTCGAAAGACCTTTCCACAAACAGGTTCGGAATATGAGCGGATATTACCATTTCTAAGGAGGCCGTTGATGCATCCTCCTTACAAGACTTTTTATAAATTTTAGCGTATCACGAAGACAAATCTTGTGAGGTGTCCTAGAGCCCGCTCCCACCGGCTCCTTTATCCTTTCTACAAAGGAGGTAATAACCATATCAAACAGCGTGTCCCTTTGCCGCGTTGCATACGTATCGTCGGGAACGGTCTGGCGACGCCTTTATTGTATATTAAAATAGTAAAGAAATGCTTTTTGTTTCCATCAGAACGTTCCTTCCATACCAATGGGTTTGACGCTTGGTCGGTAAATACCGGACGCGTACGACTGAGATTGGCTGGACTAATCCTTGTGTATTGTGTGACATCATTCTTCGATATCCATATAAAGAACGAGTCCCACTTATTTGCTATTTGCATTAGATAAAAGTTTATCTTTTCACGTGAAAAATTTGCGAACTGTAAAGTTTTAGTCATGATAATGATTCAGTCAAGCTGATACATTTTAATCAAGTAATTTCTTCCAAGGACTTAGGGACTTGATAGTCTAACTGCGTAGCCACGGTAAACGAAGGTTACGACTTTCTATGAAAAGCTCATTATTTTAGAGTTGATAATATTTAAATGTCGCATATAACAGGTAAACGTCAGAGAGCGGGCGTGCCTCGGAGTCCGGTACGTGAGGGGCATGAGAACCATACAGATCGACCCCGCACATAATTTTAGAGTTCTCGTCCTTTGTGCTGGTCGTCATTGTTATTAAAGTAATCACGGCCGCCCTCCATCATGCTCCAATCGAAACATTATGGGATATAAACAAAAGAAAGCAACAGGAATTCAATGAAAAGCCATTATGTCGCCGTGAAGTGCCCTCCACCGAGCTTGTTGTCTCAATATTTTTCTTGGTGGATGGAGTTGACGCGTCATTCTCTCGCGTCGTTCAAAAACGCCGCGTGGAATTTTGAAGGGTCCTCGATAATGGCCGATATTTACGGCCTTTAGATAATGTTATTTAAACGGCTGGGGACTGAGTTATAGTGGATGAAACAAAACGAAATGTCACGCGGCCGTCTACCATCTGCGAGATTATTGCTTGGAATCTCAGTGTTTGTGGTCGAAAAGTAGCTTACGTATTATTTGTAGAGGCTTTCTATCAGAGGATTAAGATATGTGTCGCTGAGGAGGGTTGTGATCCGACAGTCGGTTAATGCGTTTATAGGCGGCGCGTTTGAGTCTCCATTAGAAGAATCCTGCGGGCCGCGACATTGTCAGCTTAGTCTGGCTATCCCCCAACACTAGGCGCATTCGATACCCTGATGATACTATCTGTCGGCAGACTTATTTAATGTACTGTATTTTGTTACGCTCTATGAACAGCAGGCGAACTAGCCCAAACCATGCGAACACGAAAACCAGAAGAATAAATTTATTCACGTCAATAATATGTTTACGATTTGTATACAGTCAGTAGGTAAGTATCATTTTGCTGTGGTATTTTATTTTTGCTCTGAATTTCATCTTCCATAAAGAGTAATAGCATCATAAAACGTTAAACATATGCACAGTCAATGCCCGGATTTAAATGGAATGGTCATGTTTAGGAACTCATAAGAATATAGCGCTCGACAAAAATGTACGTTCGTTTTAGATGGAATGTTTTGGGGGAACCAATCGTAAATTGGTAACGGAGCAATTTCAGATTGTATCGTTTGTAGTCGATCCAAACTTCTACGGAAAACCAACATAAGTCGCCTTGTGCCCATTTTTATTAGTAAATTATTAGTCTTCTGTCAGTATCGTGGGACAATAAATAATTAAGCATCTTTACGATAAACCAAATAAAAATAATTGGCCATTAAAAAGATATTGCTTCCGAACATAAGTTATAGTTTTTGAACTGTTTTAACCTAAATAGCTCTGTCAATGACTTTATTTATATTAGTATTCATTATCATCTGATAGCGGGTGAGTTACGTACTCGTATATAGTTATACGTCATCTTGTGTTATGTTGATAGTTAAAATCTAATAATTTTTGAACTAAAACTTCGAGATTATAATTTAATTTGTGTGTAGGCAACAAGTAAGAACCCTTAGTTACTAAAAATAATTTATATGCACTAGAATGATTTTAAGATTTGTACCGAAACCGATATAGCAGTTGCACCGAAATCTATTAAGTGATATAACGGACAAATGTGTCACAATAGCAACCACACGACATCGTGAAAGCATCGTTCGTCTCAACGAACAAGAATATTAATTTCATTTTATTAAATAGGTAGTACAAATGAGAGATTGTAGAGGCATACAATTTTGAATTAGCTATGTTTTAAATAGAATTAAAAATATACAGGTCTGGGCTCCGAATACAACTTCCGAATACCTTTTAGGCCTAAGACCTCAGGTCCGTGGGGCCTCAGCGCCAAAACTATTTTCAACCCAGGCGAACGAAGAGCTAGCAGCTTCCTCGCACAACGTTGACTAACAGCGTCTTTCTGTCCGTGCTGTGGGGAGAACCTTTTGTATTTTCTTTCTAGTCTTGATTGTTTTTATTTTCTATTTTTAATTATAGTGTATGTATACTGTGTTCTAATTTTATGTATTTAAACCGATTAAAATTATCTATACATCACCATAAACTTAAGATTCACCTCGAGAACAATGAAAGATACACGTACAAGTACAACCATTGAAAACATAGGTATTAATAATTTTAGCACCTTTTAAACGATTAGCAAGGCAATCTTCCAAATATTTGATTCGTATTTCTGATTTATTAAAATTATCTTAACGATTAATTGTGAACGATTTGCTATTCATTCACAGAAACAAACTAATTGGAATCCAGTTGCCAGCTGTCGAAGTAAATAGGCACTAGATTGTCTGGAAAGAGACAGTTGTCTAGTAAATAGGCTAAGTTAGTCATCCCTCGTTGCGAAACGGTTTGCTTCGCAGTATCGTAACAAAGACATCGGCGTGGCTGTTAAAGATCTGCCACTATTTATGTTGCTCACTCTTTATTGCTACAATACAAATAAAATAACAGTAGACTCAAGAATAACGTTTATCTAGCGGAACTGAGGCCCTATTAAATGAGGTCTAAAGCTCACTATCGTTTTCACCATTTCGAGGGTAGAAAGAGATACTAAATTTATGCTCATATAAAACAGCTACCTACCTGAAAAAAAATAGCATTAATAGTCCCTGAGCAAAGCCCGACAGACAGACAGACGGACATGGCGAAACTATGAGGGTTCCGTTTTTGCCATTTTGGCTACGGAACCCTAAAAAACAGGTTAAAGGAGCAGCTGCTTTGCAACAGCGCAGGTCTAACTTCACAGAGTACTAGTATTGGTTGTTATGTCCTAACATAGACATGGTCTTAACATATGGTAAAACTTTTTAACATGTGCATGTTGCATTGTATTAAAAGGAAAACCTACTATTATGTCTTAATGTCAGTACGTATAGTATACTGAGTATTGAATTAGTACTTGAAAAGGGAAGGGAGTATTTTGATAAAAAAAACATTTGGCTAAGGGTCTGTCAACGTGATTGAAAAGCAAAATCTATTGATCGTGTATAATTAGAAGAGGAATCCCAGAATTTATTTGGTTCAGTTTTTTTTATTGATAAATCGATAGAGATGCAAGCCGATTCCACAAAATATAAATAATTTATTGAATCAGGCGTCACTTTGCAGAGATCCTATCAATGAACTAAAAGAATTTCCTTGCTCACCCGCGATCTTACGATAGCTAAGCTTATGCAAAATATGCGTGTTCATGCAGTTCCTCCACCTCCACACTGTAAGAACACACACAAATTACACAAATCCACCTATCACCACCACCACATCACACTGACGCGTTTCGAATTCAGCCAGAGCTCATCTTCAGAGTAACACAACCGTACACCATGCTACCAGTTGTTAGACTAACAAACCACAACTACCGTTTTAACACACATATTTTGCATAAGCTTAGTTATCGTAAGGTCGCGGGTGAGCAAGGAAATTATTTTAGTTCAAAATATAAGTAGTGAAAATATTGAGTGGACCTGCTGTATTACATTGCATTTTATGATTAATGTTATTGACTGTTTATTTTCTGTTTACAGCTAGACGTCAACCCTTTGTTCCGTTACGTGGGAACAATTAACTTTTACTGGAAATGGCGAATTTGTTTATTGCACTGCGATGTTTTTAATGGGGCCTTTGCAAAAGGGGTACCGACGTCTTTTGAATGAGAAATATCTATAGTTTAAATTTACGATACTTTAGTCTGCCCCGAACCATTACTTTTTTATTATTTAAAGTTTTTTTTTATTCGACTCGATGGCAAACGAGCAAGTGGGTCTCCTGATGTTAAGAGATCATCACCGCCCATAGACATCTGCAACACCAGGGGTATTGCAGATGCGTTGTCAACCTAGAGGCCTAAGATGGGATACCTCAAGTGGGAGTAATTTCACCGGCTGTCTTACTTTCCACGCAAGCACTGCTGCTTCATGGCAGGATTAGCGAGCAAGATGGTGGTAGCAATCCGGGCGGACCTTGCACAATGTCCTACCACCTGCAAAAGTTTGCTTGTAGCTACCTTAAATTTCTTACTCATCATCATACTCATATTAGCCGTAAGATTCCCTGTTGGACATAGTCCTCCCCCATAATTTGTATTTCTTATTTCATTGATATTTTACAACGTCGAAGTAATATAGTTTTTAACGTTTATCCCATAAAAGATCTAGACTAGAAATATGGGCCATAAATTATGTTTGCTAAATTCAACTGTAAAATCCCTTCCAGACACAAATGTAACTCAGTACAATATAACTGAGTAGCTGAATGCAAACTTATCTGCGTGCATCCCATGGGAACTTTGCACCTCCCTGAGATAAAAGTAGCTTGTGTTAATATGGGATACTGTACATTTCTACCTTTATTCTTTATCCGTATTAGTTTCAGAGATTACTCCCGATATACAAATAAACAAAGGAAGTTTACCTATACTATGTTAGTGTAATGCAATCGTTAATGTGTACAATCATACCTTAAGAGGGCTTCTTAAAATCGAGTATTGTGATTGGGCAAACAGGTTTTGCCGAGTACTCTAAATAAGATACTTATGTGATTTGAAGACCTAATTATGTAATGATTAGGTATGTAATACTTTTTCTAAGAGTAACAATCTGAATATTTACATACAAGAGTAGAAAAAGAACTTTATGAGCTTTATCCATATCGTCCCAACTGTTTTATAAACACAAGAATAACACGTGCATGTATAAATACGTGTCCGATACTTCAATTATCGTTCATGGCTCGTGGCTATGCTTTCAACTTTTCAATGCGAAGCGAACGTCTAATCTCCATATAAACTACGGGATCGCAAGCTGTCGTGCGATATCGGAACGTTGATCAAAACTTGTCAAACAAACTCTGGAGGTATGCTTATATCCGTGGGCCATAGATTAAAAAAATATGAAATGTTTGATGGGGTAGAAACGTCGGACGCAGCAAAAAATAATAATTTGCTTATAGCTTCACAAGGTTCATATACAGCGTGTATTTTTAATACTACCTCAAACTGTAACCAGACGAAGATTTAAGTGATGTGAACCGATATCAAAACAAATTGTTAATTTAGAATTAACTAACAGAGCGTAATTAATTTTTGAAATATTTTCGAGCAGCAATGTAATGCGTACAAGAAGAGAGAAGCGTTCTGTGACAGCTGTCACGTCAACAAGTGCGACGTTTTGAATAAAAACAAAGTAGTATCGCGAACGATACATTGCGTGCTAATTAATTTTGTAAGGAAAATATGTAATAAGTCTAAATTATTTACTAAAACATATTAAAATGTGATGTGCGTGCTAATTAATTTTGTAAGGAAAATATGTAATAAGTCTAAATTATTTACTAAAACATAATAAAATGTGATTATTAGGGCCTTCACTAACTGCCCTTAAAGTTTGAGGTAGTATTAAAAATACACGCTGTATATCGTATATCTATATAAATAGTCTGATTTGTGTGATACCGTCAGATATGGCAACTTGACCCTTCTAAGTTACTCTTAGATGTCTTGAGTCATAATACATATAGTTGCCTACCACTGCACGATATTTATCATCATCATCATCATGTAGGACGTCCACTGTTGGACATAGGCCTCTCCCATAGACAAGCAGTTGGATTGTTTGGAAGCAATCTGCATTCACCGTGAACCCGCGGTTTTAACCAGGTGGTGGTCACGTTACGCTTGCCAAACCATGGTTTTTTCGACCCTAAAGACCATCTGTTCTCCGTCCTATATAGCCTGCCTATTGCCTCACCAAAGAGCTAAATCGCTAACCAGTGTGTGTTACAGTCGAATTCATAAACTTGTGAGCAAAAATTTTATCAAAATATCTGAACAGGCTTCTACGCCGTTAACGATAGAGTCGTGTTCAGATATTTTTGATCACATTTTTGCTCACAAGTTTATGAACTCGACAGTACTAGTGGTAACATTATGAATTTGAAACGCGGTGCTTTACTATAGGCCTTATAAATAGGCTCAGAGTTGCTCAGCGAGTGACATATCACAACAATAAAATTTCCCAAGGTAGAGTTGGCCTGGTAAGATAGAGTTACCAGATCTGACGGTATAAGCATATGATGTGTATTAATTAATGTCAATTCATTACTTTTTTCTTCTTCTTAGTATTAACTATCGTATTTTATATGTGCCAGGAAATAAAATGTACAAGCCCACGTGCTACATATTTACAGTTACTAACAATGTATGAACAGAATTTTTAATACTGTGGTTGTGCCGGCGGACTAATGCACAATACATGTTTTCATCTAACAATAAACATGTGTAAGTATTTGTCAGTGAAGTACATTACACGCCATTGTTTCATTCTACTTCGACGAAAGAGCCATTGTCGAGTATTAATCAAATTAATTTTATTTGCCGTCCGCTATCTAGCGGCAGTTTTGTTAAGTATCTAGAGGAATTTGGTGGCGAGTTGTTTTGAAATTTGTGTCCCACGGCATTTGCTGGCTGTACTGGAAAAACTGCGGTAGGCTTGCTTAATGGTTGTATGGTGGCAAAAACTATGATAGAAGTCACTTTTAATAAAGCTGAGCACCCACCAGCCGAGCAGCCAGCGTGGACGGTAACCGGTTACTGTCTTAACAAACCAGTCTTGACGTTTCAAAAAGGAAATAAGAAATTCATAAAAACGTCACCGTTCTAAAAACAAAGTAATATATTGTTAACGTTTGGCTCGCGAAGTCCTGCACTGGGGGCGATGTAGAATTTTAATTACAGGTATAGTTTTTTTACTGGCCACAGGATCGCCGTAAGCTACTAAATGCTACCATAGACATAAAAGATAATGCTTTCTGTGTCTTTACTTTGCCACACGTCAACCCGTCGCATTCGGAATTGAGTCGTAGCTGACTGCATTACGATCGTCATTTGTTTCGCGTTCAGGATCAAGAACTACATTCAATTTGTTAGGGCGTGTGTACACAGGACCCAAAGTGCAACGTCGAGACAAACATCATGCTTTGTGCTGCTCATGGAAAGAGTAAATATTAGTTCTTTACTTCGGGGAAAAATTCGTTTTAGAAAACATTCGGCCGCTGTGTACTGAGTTCGTTATTAGAATTAAAGCGTGGCGGAGGTTGTGTGCGGGGTTTTGTGCTGGTGTAATATGTTGTTTAAACTTGATCTGGGTTTGATTGATGCCGACAGCCGCCGCAGGATGCGTCGGCACTCGATACAAAATTGATAGCACATTAATTTTCGGGGCAATAAAATTTGGTGCGCGATGTTTGTTTTAAACGGTAGTTACAAAAGGCAACGCTTATCAATTTTGGTCGATGTTTGGTGCTAAAACTACCGGAATATTTGATGCGCAGCTCGTAGCAGCATGTAAATTGAATCATTATGGTTTTTTAGCTGTCATTAGGAAACGTGTGCAGAAAGCGATGGTTACCTGAACAATAGTTAAAGATAAGAGACAATTAGCACTTTTTACATCGTTAATAATACCGGTATGCGATACTAAATAACTTGCTTTTTATTTCCTTTATGCCATTATTTACATTCAGAACTTGATGAATAGTGTATGGGGGTATAATAACAAATTAGCTTTTAGATTAAGCTTTTAGCTTTTTTGGATTAGACTTTTTATTATATACTATTTTTGATTGAAATTCGGGTGTTGCAAGTGCAGTCAACACAAAGTACAATTGTACTAAATTTGGTATTAAAACAAAAATACTTTAAACTGTTTTAGTTTCTAAACTTTTTAACGTGTTGGTAATAGCCGTCGTGGTTAAACTAAAATATTCAAGAAGATTTTTTTTTTAAAAGGCGCTTGGTTTTAAATAATATTTCTAATGGCACCTATTCAAACTTCCAGACTGACCAGAAACGTATATTTTTCAAAATTTAAGAAGTTGTTTTTAAACCGTATCGAGAAGACCGGGGGCACATGACAATATCGCGGTCATAAACCGAGTCAATACTCCGAGGCAATAAAACGACGTCCATTCACACGTCTATCCTAAAATCATCCTTCCCGAACTTCTAATCATCTGTATCTATACAAATGTAATGTCGAAAAGTTTGGACGGCTAAATCGAACTTTTTATTCCTCGGGGCTATTACGAAAATCGAAGTTCGTGTCGTGACGTCCCTCTCATTCTCGTATTAAATAATATTATAGCGTCAGAAGGAAGGCAAGATACGAAGTTCGAAATCTGCATTTCGTAGTAAAGGGCCAGTACACGCTCCTTGAAAACTTTGATTTTTTTTCACATGTGATAATTATGTTTACAAATTTTCTTTCTTAACGTACCTATGTCTACAAAAGCTAGCTTTTGTAACAAAATTTATTTTCATTACTTGAAACACAGAAAAAGTATATAATAGAGATAAGCCAATCTCTCGGTTAAAGATCTAGTACCAAGGCAATATCGACAGTCGCACGGTAGAGCTTTCTTCGTTTAACATAAGCAAAAGCATTGTCCTGTCCAGCAATAGTACCCACCCACGGGGCTAGTATCCTAATAAGAAAACGTTCCTTCAAAAATCACCACGTCTTATGTCCGCTACATTTCAATAAAGATCAATTATTATTCCAAGAACTTGAAACATACGATCAACCGCGCCATACAATTACCTTCGTACATTTACATTCCGTAAGTGCATAATTATGGTAAAAATTAATAACCGAGCGAAACTGGAGAGGACAACTAGTCAATTGCGAGTTTAATTTCAATTGAGCTGCAATTTATGGATGGAGATAAATGATGGACAAAAACAGGATAATTGTGGTGTGGCTTGATAACTCATATTGGTGATTTGATCTCGACACGCGGTAGCGTGTCAAGCCAAGTTCAAGCTAACAGAACTGGCGAGCAGCACCGAGTGTAATATCACACAAATCATTTGGAGCCACTTTTGAGCCCCTCATAACTCAGAAACTATTTATAAATAAAATAAATATCATGGGACACTTGACACCAATGACCTAGTCCTAAACTAAGCAAAGCTTGTACTATGGGTACTAGGCAACGGATAAACATACTTATATAGATAAATAAATACTTAAATACATATTAAACATCCAAAACCCGAGAACAAACATTCGTATTATTCATAATAATATCTGCCCCGGCCGGGATTCAAGCCCGGGACCTCAAGCTTCGTAGTCAGGTTCTCTAACCAGTTAGCCATCCGGTCGTCCACACATAAACATGTAAAATTTGGCTCATTTATTGAGACTTGCAAAATATGTGCTCATATTTTCATAAGGTTTAAAATTGAAATCTTTAAAATCTTGTGTCTACTTTTAGATTTCAATTAATAATAATAAAGAACTCTTTGGTGGGTCATCATCACTTAAAATTATATAATTTATTCTTTAATGACATTATCTACTGAATACAAAATACACAATTTACTATAACCTTTGCCTTAATGTGATTGCATTTAAAATTTCCATACAGCAATATATTATTCTTAATACTATAATAAATAAATACGTAAAAGTTCTTTTAAAAGTATTTTCTGGGTAGAAAATTATTCTAAGTGTGTATCAAGTTACACAAGGCGTCAAATATAGCCCATTAGTTGCTTATAAAGTCACATAATAAATCCGATACGACATGTGTTGACGTATGTGTGTAAACATGTCGCAATAGAAGAATTTTTATGACTACATTGATTGTTTCAAACCATTGGCACTTTTTTTTACGCATGCCACCTGACTTGACTGACCACGATGCCACCGACGCACATGTGCGTTCAAAATGTATGAACAAGTATGATAGCGGCACTGGGGGGAAGTGCCAAAAACGCATATGTGCATCGGTGGCAGTGAATGCGTTAAATAACCAGTTACAATATTCCAAAAAAATTTCAGGTAGGTACTTTTATAACAACAAACTTTTGCAATTCTTAAATTCTTAAAAATAACTCGATAGATAAGACACTTTTCTGTACCTAAGTGATGAAGATAAGGTGATGTTCGTTCCAATGTCAGTTCTTGCTAAGTGTAGCCGACGGCTTGAGGAATCGTTGAAGTCTTTTCTTTGAGTAGACGTGGGACTGGAAATAACGTCTAGAGAAGCCTTTGTAGGAAGATGTGGTGAATATGTCCTTTTGTGGCTTTGCTGAAATTAAATAATACAGTAATTATTTAGTAAGCATCACAATATAGTAAGCGCTACAGAAAACAGAAGTACATAGAGATTTTTTTAAGGTGAGCATCAGGCGGGCTTATCGCTTCAGAGCGATCTCTTCCAGGCAACCTTTACAAAAGAAAAAAGGTAAGCATTTTAGCAGGTTATAATTATTAATTTATCAAAAATAATAATGCAATAAGATTAAAAAAAAAAATTATTAAAAGTTTTAACAAGCTTTTTGCTGGCTGTTCACGTTGGCATCTTGTTTGTCACGTTTGTCACCCTACCTAGGTACATAGAATAAAAAGTAAATTTTAAGTCAGTTCAATCTCTTTTCGTCCAAAAATATATTTGGAGCTTGCACCATATTATAGAAGTACGAGTATGTAATTTGCATCGTTTACCTTTACTTGCCCGAATTTCACTTGCCACACCAACATTTGCCATAAAATATATAGAACCGTGCTGTTTTCAGGATTTTTTTAAATGTCGTCATATAGAATGCAGTAGGTTAGGATAGATTACTTTAATATCAACTCTGAAGAAATTACTTATTTCAGAAATAAATTACTTTATGGTAAATGAAAATTCTAGAAAACGATACATTCGGGCATACGAAATTCGGTCAAACGATAGAGAACCAATTTGCATGTATGCATTGATTGTCGACAATCACTTCTAAAGCTATCCATAGCAAAGCTAATTTTGTAAACTTTTGCATTTACCGCCAGAATTACGACAAACTTTCAATACTTTGTCGTATCATTAATCGCACCTTAAAATACTCCCTAACCGCTCCAGCTATTTAAAACAATCTGCCATTTTACGTCCGCATTACTTTCTGAACCTCGTATCTTACCACACTATGTCAGTCCGAAATAAACCTTATACTATTAATGGAGTGTTGGATTTGGAACTGCATAGGTAAGGAAGATACGAGGTAAGTGGTTGCCATTTCAGTTACAGTTGCCGATGCCTCACCGGATCAGTTGGGCGATTAGTCCAGCGCTTTGAAGACTGAATTACAAATGGTGTCGACGCTGGGAGCGACGCGTGCGACGCTTTGTTGCAGCTGTCGTTAGCGACTAAATATAATGGAGTTGCCACATCGATGGTAAGATACCGTGATAATAAGGTGAGTTTTGTACGTCTGATGGGAACAACGGAACTCTTGTCCCGGTCTGCTGTAGGAAATTTTATTTGAATCTTCGGTTCAAAATTCCATCTCTCATTCAGTAAGCTGGAATACATCACTGTTGGTGCAAGCGATGAAGATTTTCAGTTGGTTGGACAGCTAGTAGTCTAGTTGGTATAACACCTCTGGCGCGTAAAGCCACAAGTCGTAAATGGGTTCAAAACCCGTGCGTTGATTAGAAAATATTCTCTCGTTTCTAAATAAATCTAAGATTTTGAGGAATAAGCGTATTGCAAATAAAAAACGAGTAATATAACGTAGCTTAAGAGTCATGAATTCTGACAGTTGCAATATATGGCACTAGACAGCATTATTGGTGTGTGCAAGCGGTTACGATTTTCAGCTGGTCTTGTTGATACGACACCTCTGGTGGTTACAAAGCCACAAGAGTTGAAAAGACACCAGTAGGCAGATATACCGCTCAAAATTGGATATGATGAAACCCAGCACTGGGGTACTTCTCGAGGCTAATTAATAAAAGTAATAATGAAGTAATGGGACAGCAATAAGTATATTATATATTAGTATTAATACATTCCGGGCCTTGAATATAACCCATCACATCTTAAATAGTACAGTAGCTCCACAACCTCTAGTTACACAGATGATGAGATTTTTTATAGCATTAGAAAGAAAGACAAGAAATCTTCATCTGTTTTAACGAAAAGTAGAGTCAGATTCATTCACGATGACGCGTGCCGTGTCTAATTTTGACAAAATCACGCGTCTTCGTGGATGGCACTAGGTATACTTTTGAAAAATAAGTAACATTTATTTTGCAATAAATTCATACCTATTTACCAGCATTTTAAATACCGTCTTTGAATCATAAGACTGGTCAAGATGATTTATCTTAGGATTCGATTTGTGGCATTCGAACATGGCGGCTGTGGACAATATATAATTTTGCTATTTCTGTTTCTTTGGCTAGTTGAAGTATAATTTTGATAGTGTTCTATGCGGCGATTAACCTTAATAGTGAACAGTGATCACAAAATTCTATACTGCTCTCGTGCTTGACATTTTTTAATGCGCAAGTTGTTTCCACGTGGTTTCTGGAATTTTACTATCAAGTTACAAAAACTACAATCACCGTACAACGTTGCCTCTCGAAAGAGAATACTTAGACACTGGCGAAATTGTCTTATTAATTAGGACAGAAGCCATATTTTAAAAAAGAAGAAGATGATTTATCTTAATTCGAATGCTAATAATTTGTACATAATAGTTGAAATAATTAACTGGAACTTTATGAAATTAATTTCCTGACTTTATTACTCTGATATTCATATCTTTTACATAAACATAACCAAGGGAGTCGTTAATACACAAAGTTACCGAAGTATTTGAATGAAACAAATAACCTTTACTCAGTTCATGTTCAATTCACGGTAATAAATATTTGAATTATCTTATTTGAACAGAAGTGCCTTTTTTGTAATATTGAATAAATTGAATACATGTTTTGAGATTAAAATTTCTTGACCGTAAATTTTAATAATAAACTAGTCTGAAATAATATATTAGTCCTAGCTACTAAGTATGTGATAGGGTTAGAGAGAGAGAGAGAAAAGATTATTAGTTTTCTTAGTAGATCGAGCGCTGAGCTTGAGACACTACATTACTAATGTATATTTAATAAAAGTCTTAATGATATAAGTGAGTTATCTCACTAATATCATTAAAGCTAAAACTTGTGAGTGAGCGATTGTGTGCTTGTTACTCTTTCACGTTGAAACTTATACTTAAAAGGTTCTAGACCACTAGACTTGTTTTTTCTTTTTAATTTTTTAAGGCAGTTGGGATTTTTTTTATATATTTCAGTACTCTCATGGGATCCATATTTACGCGTGTAAAAATCTATAAACTTCAACTGCTTAGCCTAAGAGATGATATTTGGCGAGTTTGTTCTTCATACAAATTCAATTGAAATTCCAGACCTAAAAAAGAAAAACTAAAGAAAAGGCAAAGGCTAGTTTACAAGATATTTTTTTTTTCCAAAAATACTTGTTAATTTAAATGCCCGTTTTAAAAAGTTAAAACAGCCGGTTAAAAATGACTCATGTCAACTACGCATGCGCGGTGCGGTGACAGCGCTGACAGGCGACGGTCGCGGGCGCAGGATAATGATTCGGAATTTACATTTCATACGCTATTTGCCTCGCCCTTGTCTTTAGAACACGTTCCTATCTAATTTATATACAGTTTTAAGAATGCCTGTATGGTTATCTGATTTTGATGAGTGCAAGGTGAATACCGTGTGTTCAGACTTTATGGTAATATGAGTTGCATTTGTTATGACAAGTGAATGCACATCGATGGAAGCTAATATCTATATGAACAGAACGAAGGAAGAATAATATTTAGAAGAAGAAACAACTTTGCCCACGTTAAAGTCTACGTTGAAAACTGCGTTGTATGTGTGAGTGTATGTACCTATATTAATTTAGTATCTTACAGTTTTTCGGTGAGAAACCGTGCAGCGTTTCGCGGGTGGCAAGATTTATATCGAATCCATCAAGTATTTGTTTTAAAATTACAAAATCATCGCCGTGTAATTGAGGCTTACTTTAATAACATTTTTTAATATCGACCTGGAAGTAATACTATAGTAATTTTTTAAAATGTTCACATTACGGAGTGACGTGGTGCTCATTAATAACATGGTCGTTTATGCGTGTAGAGCCGAACTAAATCGGCCATCCGGACCATAGTCGTTGCTCTTTAATGAATTTTTAACAAAAACTTAATTAAAAATCGTATCTCGCATGTTCGAAGGAAATGAACTCATTCCTCGGACTGGGTGACTGACGGGCGGACTGACGGACCCGTCATTATGGAGAGCGGCCAACTTAAGCGGAGCTCTCCCGCGGCCCCGACGTACCCAAGCCACGAGTCACGAAACCAATTTCAATGACCTGTCAACGGTCAATGTTGAATGGTCACGTTGTATGTTTTCGAAATTTTGTAGTTGACGTGAACATGCCGTAAATGTTTATTACCTAATTATTAATTATTGTCTTAGGCTAACGTTAATTTTGTATGAGAGTCGCGGTTATTATGACGACAAGCGAGCGTATCGGACGTTATGAAAGCGTGTTATTGTTTTAAAATTTGCTTTATAACGGTATCACATTTACATTCTTGACGACCGGATGGCTAAGTGGTTAGAGAACCTGACTACGAAGCTTGAGGTCCCGGGTTCGAATCCCGGCCGGGGCAGATATTTGTATGAATAATACGAATGTTTGTTCTCGGGTCTTGTATGTTTAATATGTATTTAAGTATTCATTTATCTATATTTAAGTATGTTTATCCGTTGCCTAGTGTCCATAGTACAAACTTTGCTTAGTTTAGGACTAGGTCAATTGGTGTCAAGTGTCCCATGATATTTATTTATTTTACATTCAGTATGGAACTGGCCCTATACTATGAAGTGCAAATTTTGAACTTCGTATCTTGCCGTCCCACTGACGCTAATATTATTTAATACCAGAGTGAGAGAGACGGTACGATACGAACTTCGATTTTCGAATTTCGTAGTGGCCCTCCTGTTCATGCTTCTATTGATTTAAAGATGATGAGTGTTTTTGTTGAATGAAACAACTTGAGCAAAAGGAAAACAGGTTTGCTCAGTAAACTATTCTCTGTCCATGTAATTAGCTTACTTCTTAGCATTCTCTTTAACTGAGAACTCACTTACGCTGGAATTTTGCATAATTCATCCTTATTACATACATTGCTACCTACTAGTATATCATCACATCATGAGAATATCTGTAAGGTTTGGGCGGTGGAACCTGTGGTCAGTCATGTCATGTCAGGTGGCAGGGAATGCGCTAAAAGATGCACATTTAATATTGCACCTTACCGCATATGAAAAAAAAAAATCCGTTTGCAGTCGTACGACTGTACAGCAATGACCATTAATTTGCGACCTATTTCGAAAAAAAAATCTTAAATTATCAATAAATGACAGATATTCAAACATAAGTGGGTCACAAATTAAAGTTCGTGACTGTACCTACTCGTCTCCCATCATAACAATATTCCGCAACATTTTTTCACGTGCGCCAGAGTTGAAACAAAAAAGCATCGCGTCCGTATGAAGACGCTGGTTCAACAAAACCAACACGGGACTGCAAATTGGCGGTTCGGTGAGGCGGGCACGTCGTGACCGCCGGCGCTGGCGCACGGTGCCGAGCGGAGCGGCCGCGGACCTGGAAAATAGCAAAACACTGTTAAATAAAGAATATTTTGCTACTCTAAGACTATACGTGTGAAACACCTGTTTCAATATTATCACGTCACACAGACGCAACTATCACCAATGCCACACAAGGTGCTTAAGTATAAGGTTCGAACGAGATAAAATCCTTTTCTGTATAAAGAATATTGTGAACCCTTCCTATTTCCTTATGTTATGGGATTAGAATAGTTACTATTAAATAGGTAGGTACATCTAGTTTCATAAGGGTCGTACAATAAGGTCAGGGGCTTATAAGTCCACTACGATTATTTGCCCTGTAATGGTAGAAATCCATTAAACGAGCTTCTTTTAGTGATTGAACAACGACATAGCCGCATCCTTATTCTGAGAACTGAAATGCGCTAAAACTTTTTTTTTAATTTTTTAACTAACGACTAAGGTGACAATTTGCAGTAAAATACATCTAGTAAAGATAAACTTGTTTTGCAATTAAAACTTTATTTTCTTAAATTTTACAGGATGATAATGATTATTAACTTAAAAATAAAAATAAGAAACGTAAGTATTTGGATCATTTGCAGAAAATATGCACCCTTCAAATGCACCAAACTTTTATATGGATAAATATTTCTCAGGTGCGATAAGTTCGTAAAGGTAAAAATAAAACATTAATACATACATACAAAGTATAACGAAACTGAGACGGGAAATTTGGGACATATTTTTTTTGTATGAGGTTCGAATGTAGAACCGATTCTGATTAAGATAAGCCTTAAAAAATAATAAAAAAAATAACTAATTTCCGTTATACTGTTTGTTTAAAGCTTTCATTAAACTTTGGTAAATCTTTAATCAAGCTACAGTTGTATCAGAGTTCCGTCGAAAGAATGCAGCAAAAAGTCATAGTGCATTCTAGAATTGCATCCAACCAATTTACTGACACTAAATTGCATACCGTGGTGTTTTTTGTTCACTTGCACTGCTCGCTTGTAATAGATATTGTGTAGAATCGCCTTTAGGCTACTACGGCGGTACCTCTTGTTTTTATTTAGTTTCCGACTGGTGTGGATTTTTGTTTTATTTCAAACATTATTATGATGTATGTACAGTCAAGGGCATAAATATATGTACATTATCAAGACATCAAAAATATCTAAACACTTTTATGCCACTAATCATAAGGTCGATGTATACATTATACGTGTATGTGTTGCTATGGCTGTATAGATATTTGTATAGACAAAGATGACTTAGTATCTGTAGTAGAGCGTGTGCTAGTTTAATGTGTTGTTACATAAGATTAAAAATTCTGTAACTGAGTTGATGATTTTATATTTTATTTTTTATACGACAAGAGAGACATGGGCAGCTAAGTCAGTGTTTACCACTCCCTGTAGATACCCGAATGCAAAAGCAATGTCAACCTTCCTTAGGGTGACGGTTATTACGAAGAGATACGTGAGCACGGATTTTCCGATTGTCCTTCTCTCTACGCTAAAGTACCAAAGTGCAAAGAATGGTAATTGTTAAGAAGTAGATTCATTGAGTAAGGTGGTGGAATGACCCCGACGGAACTTTTATAAAATCATACCACCTGCAGCAGGCCTGTTAAAATTACAATTAATATGACACCTGGGCAATATTCACGAAGATTTTTTTTATTTTTTTTTATTCGACTGGAAGGCAAACGAGCAAGTGGGTCTCCTGGTGGTAAGAGATCACCACCGCCCATAAACGTTGCCAACCTAGACGCCTAAGATATGGAATACCTCAAGTGCCAGTAATTTCATCGGCTGTCATACTCTCCACGCCGAAACACAACAGTGCAAGCACTCCTGCTTCACGGCAGGATTAGCGAGCAAGATGGTGGTAGCAATCCGGACGGACCTTGCACAAGGTCCTACCACCTGAGGATATATTGTTTAAATTAACTCGACGTTGTGGTTTGTTACTCTTTCACGCTAAAACGGCAGGAAGGATTTAGATAAACGGTAGCTGAACGTGAACCTCAATATTTCCAGAATTCTCAGCATGCGGGTCAGACTCTCACTTGGCAGTTATTTTCATAAGTTGTACGACATTAACGTTTTTGGGGTATTTAAGGGCAATTCCAGAAATAGTGGCACCGGCAGGTTAAAGTTTTTTGTCGAAAAAAAATGGGCCAGTTTTACCAATTGAGTTTGACAAATATTTTTTAAATATTTCAATTGGGGCATATTTGTAAAGGGCACCGCAAAATTCATAAAAATACAGAAATTGTGGCGTGTTGAAATTTTGGAGATACAGGTTAAAGTTACATTGCGCAGGTTAGTACAGAAAAGATTACAGGTTAAAGTTAAATTTTACAGATTTTGTGCAAAAGAGTATGTATCAAGAGGCGAAGGGGTTGAATTATGCTTTGACACCGAAACGAACTCCTTATAGAACCGTAATCAGTAGCATGGAATAAGTAATTATGCACAATAAAGTGACTTCGAGTGACGCCGATGTCCTAAGGCAAGATGTTGCGGTTATTTTAAGAAAGGCCAGTTTACCGTAAACCAATGTCACTACGGAAGGAGCGTTTGGCTTTAAGTAATATTTGGAAGAACCAGGAGGTTTTTCGTACTTAAGCGAACAAGGGTAATGCCGCTGTTGTGATGGACTCTAATAATTACGAGAGTAAAATAATCAATTTGTTGGATGTCGATCAGGTCTATAAGCCAGTGTCGTACAAACCTACGGCCAGAATCACGCGCCGTATAAGGACTGTTGTCATAATAATGGATGTGTTTGACGGTGATGATTTTGAGCCTTTACAAGCCGAAGAACGCGCAGCTGCCGAAGTTATATGGTTTGCCGAAGGTGCATAAGACGGGCGTGTCTTTAAGACCTAAGTATCGTAAGTCAAATGGCTTCTCCTAACTTGCGAAACACGTAGCATCGATGTTGTGGTCGCTTGTGGGGAAAACGTCATCTTATGTTAAGGATTCTCGCCATTTTGTAGAAATTCTCAGCAGCATTAAGTTGGAACCAGAAGACGACGTTGTGGTGAGTTTTGATGTGGCGTCGCTTTTCACCAGTGTTTTTCTTAAAGAATGCTATGAGATAATTCGGGGGAAGTTAGTCAATATCTGGATGGACAAGCGTGGAATGTGAAATTGTTGAAGCGGTACGTCGATGATGTTTTATGCGTTATGAAAGGTGGGAAACCTGAAGTGGAACAGTTTATTGCATATCTTAATTCCATTCATAGAAAGATTAATTTTACTTATGAGTTGAAAGATGGGCATACATTAGCTTTCCTTGATGTAAAGGTAATGGCGAGAGCGGATGGTTCTTTGACATATACCGTCGATAGGAAGCCGACGCACATAAATAGGTTTCTGAATGCATCGTCTCACCACTATCCCAGACATCTCATCCTTTGCGAGTTCATTGCAAAATAGGGCATTTGATTTCTGTAACTGAGGACAAGTTGAAATATGTTCAGGAGGTAATAAAGTATGACGGATATGTGGTGACTAAATGGCAGCCCAGAAGGAAACGTAGAACCAAACATCCTGATGTAGCTAGACAACCTGCGTATATGTCTTACGAGTATGTGAAAGGAGTGACGGGGAGCCGTTGTAGGCAAGTATTCCATCAAGGTAGTGTACACACCTTTGTATAAATCGCGAGGCATATTAGGACACCTAAGGATGTCGATCCCTTCCAAACACCGGATGTTTATAAGATTGATTGTAGTTGCGGAAGTTCCTATACCGGATTCACGAAAAGAACAATAACTGAGAGGGACAAGGAACATATTGCAGCTGTTAAAAATCGCCAAGTGAACAAGTTGGCATATCAACAACTTTAGGTACTAAGATACCCAAATAGCGAACTCGTAAATGCCACTCAAAATTATTTATTACTTTAACCTGCCAAGAGTCACTCTAACCTGTATATAGATTACAAGTGAAAGTGACACAGGTTACAGTGAAAAGTAGGTATACTAGACGATTACTTAAAAATCGTTAATAATATGAATGCCTCATTCTCAGTACAATCAGATATGAGTATATAGAACATTTTAATTAAATAAGTAAAAAACGTCCCATATCAATATCGTCTAATAATCACGACAAGTTAAAGTAACAATACACGTTACAAACTCCAGATACCTGCCTTCGATCACTTGTCACCACAAAACTATGTTCGTACAGCCGCGAATGCTCTGCTTGGCGATTAGATGGATACTGACGGAATGTTTTGCCGCAAATTATGGTCTACAAATGTTATTTCTGTGTGAGTGAGGCGCTGTGCTGTGAACACACAGGTAACAGTGAAAATATCGCTGGACAAATTTCGGGCGTGGATATTGTTATTTGAAAATGATATATAAAATCCGTGCAACATATTTTTGATAAAGTTATATTCCTGTTGTCATATAGCGCTATATTTTTTTTACATAAAATCTTATACGAATAAACTAAACAACTAAAACTCGAAGAGTGTCGCGTTTGGACAAGACAGGTTACAGTAAAAACTGGCACTATCTATTTTTTTTTATTAAACTGATAGATTGAAATTTAATAAAAATGCCTGGCCTTTGTGTATTCGATTGGTTTTTACCTGTGAACATTTTTATTTTTTCTGAAAACAATAAATAGAGCATAGTTTCTATTCAAAAACTAAATGACAGGTTAAGGTGCCACTATTTTTGGAATTGCCCTTAAATACACTATAAGTAGAAGTAACGGACCAATTTCCATATAAAGTCGTATGAAATGTAGTCTTTAATTTAAAGGTTTTTTGTCTTTTAATTTGCTTACAGCATTAAGATATCACTACGCAACACACTACTCAGTAGTCGAATCTCATAGATAAATAACATGGCTCAAAAGTCATTCTCACCACACAGGAGTCCGTAATGAAGTGACACACCACGCATTGTGGACATAAAAAGCAATGACGACTTCTTATCAAAGCGAGAATTTATTCGATAACCGGACAATAGAATTCACTGGCTACCGAGATATACTATCAAGCCCAATATATTGTGTGACTTTACACCTTGCTCGGCAAGATGCCTAAGGTCCGTAGATATTTCGAATAAAAGACTGATTCGGTTGTAAAATTCATGATCGTCATTGTTGTGGCACTTAGTAGGTAGGTAAGGTTAGTAAAGTAGGTAGATAAAAGCGAGTTATAACAACAAAAGACACGGTAGTTGCCAGCAAACCCGGGCTGTAATTATGACTTAAATAATGCTATCACTCTGACGCTTTGGCTATATTTATTATTTTTGACACATTGTTTCTTGGCAAATAAAAACCAAACGCATATCATCCATATAACTCGCAACAATCTTAACACACGGAAATAAAATTAATACTTTCACTTCTCATGCTCGTAAAGGTGACATAAAATGACTTTTTATGCTCTTGTGCATAAAGTAAAATCTTCGTCTAAGACCAAGAAATGCAATGAAATTGATTTATTTGCTTCAAATGTAGTTATTATTGATGTTTATATTGACAAGTATGTAAGTGTAAATGTCAGCCGACAGATACTTTGATTACTTGTCGATTTACTATGCTGTACATTGCTGGCAATTATATTTTTGTGAGAAAGTTAACAAAGTCTGAGTTTTAGTTTATTAATTAAATTAATGTCACGGTTAAGTTATAGAAATACGTTACTTTAACCTTCCTTAAAAAAGCTTGGCTGCCGGTAACGCACTGCATTATAATAAGAAATATTATAATAATTTCTGTCTGCAACAAGAACCAGCAATGAGGGTCCAGAGGAATTCTGACTTGTAAGGAAATACGTACACATGTACGTGTCTATGAAATTGTAACGTTCTAAACACAAACAGGAAAGTTTTGCAATATCTAGGTACATTATAAGGCCAAAGGTCAAGGCTTCCTATTTGCTATCCCGCTAATAAACTAATTAGTTAATGTGCAATATTATTTATTATCACAGTACAATTAAAAACCTGCAAGATGCCGATTGTCTTGAAACTGCTCAGCTGTCACTTTCAACCTTTATAAATGTCAAGTTTTATAAACATAAATATCACAAGGATTGTTGGTCATCGTTCATCCACCATTACCTCTCATATTTCGTTTTGTAGAATTTTTTACCGCACAACGGCAAAACCTACTAGACACTGGCAAATTATTCTCCTATGGACAGAGCCGTATTTTTCTAAAAAAACAACAACAAATATCACAAGCCAGTTGACATTGACAACAATTTACCTAATTCCAAAAGCAGTAAAGTCTATGTTATGGGTATAAAACGGATAAACATATATATATGATACATACCAAAATATAATATATTAAACACCCAAGACTCGCGAACAAACATTCATATCGGTTTGCCTGATGAAGGTTGCCTGGATGAGATCGCTCTGAAGCGATAAGGCCGCCTATTGCTTACCTCAGAAAGTCTCTGTGTATATACCTGTTCTCTGTATTTGCTTGCTATGTGTTGGTGTGCAATAAAGAGTTATTGTATTGTATTTTATTGTATTGTATCGGTCCTGACTAGGGATCGAACCCGCGATCTCAATCTTCGTAGTCAGGTTGTCTCAACACAGCGCAATCCTCTAAAATCATGTAAAATTTACATTTCTTGTAATTTAAAGCTTCTTATATTAAATGATATTGTAACGGATAACTCACGTCTTAAATCGAGTTTAGCTCGACATGTTTCGGATTATTCATCCTTCATCACTGGAGCACGCGAGTTATCCGTTACAATATCATTTAATATGAGTGAGTCTCACGGTAGTTTCATGATTAAAATTTAAAACTTCTTCAGAAATCAACAAGTTTTGCTGTTACTTAATATTTGTCTAAAATATGCCTATAAACTTTTATTAAATGGAAAGCCATAATGATAACGAAGCGACGCCGCAAGGAGACACTATCGCGAAGAAGGAAAAATAAATCCCATCCTCGCGTTATATTGACAGGGACGATCGTTTGAGAGACGTTAGTAATTTTTAACTGCTGTTTTACAACCCACGGAAAGCCTTTTGACCTTAGCCTGGTAATACAGTGAAATTTACTGCCGATGAAAATGTTATTATGGGAAACGCCGCACCAACCGCATACAGAGCCTTCTTTCGCGATGTCCCGACAATTTTAAAAGCTGTTTGGATTACATAGATAAAAAGCTCGTTCTGACTTATTATTTACAAGCTTTTGCTTGCGGCGGAATTTGTACAATTTAATAATAAACCCGTCGTTGTAAATATATATACGCCTCATTTACACTTGGAATAAATAATTGTCCATTAAAAACCTTCAGGATGTAAGATAATTATCTATAAAGTTATAACAAAGCTGGGTACGTTTTTACTGTTTGTAAACTTACATCCGGTACTTAGAATAATGTCATAAAAGACATCGTAAACGAATTTGCATTTGCAATTAAACTCAATTAGGTAGCAAACCGTCCAGTGGTTGCATTGAATTCAAGACCCAAAGTACTCCATATTGGTAGATAATTGAATGTTACGATCATTATTGTATCAACTAAAACATATTCGCTACTGGACGTAGGCGGATGCCCAGGATCTTTCCGACGATCGGTTTCGTACTACCCGCAGCTAATATGCTTACCGTGATTTTCTTTTCCACTTTTTTCTTTTCCAAATATACAATTTTACTCACAAATGTGATGAATTTTTTTCATGTCGCACGGACGGTACTAGAATTATGAAAATCGACTGCTTAAAGTCTTCAACTTCGAGCTTCTAATAGACTCTCGTCGTAATTCCTTATTTACCGCCCTTAAGACACAACATTCTATACTATTGCGCAAAGTACGTGCGTCAGTTTGCGAGTGAACAATGTAATTTATTGTTCATTGATAATGGACTTCAGCAAAGTAATGCATGATTCAATGATTGCTTTCATTTTGCCCTATGTAAAGGATACCAGAAAACGAAGAGTAGAAATCGCTGAACGCCAAAGGATTTCTCGTAAAAGAGTCAACTTTTATGATAAAACGTGTAAATTCAAAACTAATAGGCTGTGGGGCACATGCGACGTCAATTTTCAGCGGCGACGCGAGCGCCGGATTTATCGAACCCGCTTCATTTACATACAGCGAGCATAAATTCTCGTTTGTAAGAACACACTGGCACTTTTATTGTGAAGCTCTTTGTGGGGAGGAAAAATTGACAGTTTTTTATGACGACGTCGGCTATAATACGGCGACCTATGTTCGACTGTACAAATATCAATTCTTTACATGATACAGCGGTTAATGGTACTTTACTGGACAGTGCCACTACCGATGATCTGTACTTTTTATAGTAGCTTAAGTTATGTTAAGGGTTTTATGTCTATAAATTTGAGACTGAGTGTGGATGAAAGACTTTTTCGATTTGTAATAAGCAGTAAAAAAACATGAATATCATTAAACATTAAAATATAAGAAAACATCATAAATTGTATGTATTAATTATAATACTCTTGCTAAAAAGCCGTAATAGCCTAGAGCAGAAACTTTTAGCTGGGTATTTAATTATTAAAGTCAAGCGTTCTACACCATCCTTCGTTTATCACACATCTACCGGCAGAACTTTACAAGGTTTTCATTTACGGAACCCTGACAGTGCTACAATAAATGCTAACCTACTGGTTTGACCTATAGCCTCCCAAGAAGAGTTTCGTGGATTCAAATTCAAGCTCATAGGTACCTTTATTTAAGTTTTTCGGAAGCAATTCTATGATGTGTGTGAAAATCCTATTTAGCATTGGATACGCGTTGGAACTACTGGATTACCTCTTAGTCCTAGTCCAGTCCAAGTCATTCTTAGAGAAGCACGTGCCCAGCTGTAGATTGCTAGATATGAATACGTTCCTTCAAATGAAGATTGAGTCTGTTGCAGCCATCATCTTGGCCTATCATAGTAATTCATATCATAGTTAAGTACGTCTAGGCATGTCAAGCGTGCAGTCTGTGTGCGCCTCTGTTTGTAGTATCTACCTGTTACGATAACAATCAGACCATTCATTGGAAAGCGCATTACTAATTTATTTATATATTCAGGACGTGTCGTTGTTCGGGTCACACGCGGCCATTCGCGATGAGAACAGCTCACAATACATATTTTACGATAGATCATTAAAAGGGTTTTAAAATTGATTTATTGCAGACCAAAGTGATTGCAGCATCTGATTTTCGAGCACAAATTGTGAGTATTCAATGAACAAACGTTCATTTGTTAATTTTGTTGGCCTCCATAACATTTACGGTTGCCTTTAAAGTTAGGCCGTAAAACGATATGGATATTCTTAATATTAGCCCCCGAGTTTTATCTTGACACATTCGAAAATACAGTTCTGAATGTAAATCATTCGAATAGGCAATCATTCCAAAAGGCCACCTTGTTGTTAGTTAGGTCTCGGGAGCTTGATAGCGCTACAATATTTATATTTTGGTTTACTTTTCACTGTTATAGGCCGTTAAACGCTTGAACAATACTATAAGCTGGCTTTCAATGTAGGCTTTGGGAAATACAAATAAAATAAGTTCAGGGTACCCATTTCTTCTACATATTGAGAACGGCCACTGTAATTACCATTATGTACTTGAATAATTTTACTAACCGTATTATTACACTGATGCGCAAAAATAAAGGTTCGGACAATTACTTACTCTGTAATATTAGAGACTCAGTACTTCCTCAACAATGCAAGATAGTAGTTGGGTCGATAAAAAAGTCGGAACCACTGCTGAAATCATCCACTTTATGTAATAAACTTCTACAAGAATATCGACATTTGTGATCACGGCAGTGGGTGACTACCTTCTACCAATAAAGGGGGCACGATGTACTACAAAATAGAAAGCTAACGTATTTCGTCCCACCATTTAACAATATTCTAAATAGAAATCTGAAACAATTCCTGTACCCCAGGAATGTGTCCGTATTGTACTGGTGTAGTGATCGCTCGCAAAGATGTCGGGATGGGATAAATACAGATCTGTCGTGCTTTGTCCCTGGGCGCGAGAACTTTACTAACGTATGAACTACATGAATGATTAGGGTGCAATTATAAATGTATACAGCATTCTTTAAAAAATTAAACTGTTAAACTCATAATTGTAAATTAAGGATGATCCGATTCGTTTACATATTTTCAAGCAGATCTTGGTCTTTTGCAGAACGCAACACTTACTTCACCTTGGTCAGTGGACGTAGTAGATGGTGGCGGTGGTGTATTAGTTTTCTTGGATTGGTTTCAAAGGTGTTTTAGAAACATTCGGCGTTGGGAACTTTAGGCCAGGTCTCGGAGAGATTGCTTACTCAAATAAAAAGGATCTGTCAAACAGTATCTTTAGGATGGTTAATAAAAGATATTGTCCAAATAACCGTTATGTTTTCTCAAGCAATTCTTCTTTTCTGTTGATTCGAGTATTTACGCGGAAAACTACCGGATCTCGTTCTTCCGTTCCCACTAATATTATAAATGCGAAAGTTTGTAAGTCTGTTGTTTCCTTGTTACTTCTTTGTTACCACTAAACCGATTTAGATGAAATCGGTATACAGATATTTCGAGTCCCGGAGAAGGACATAGAATAGTTTTATCCCGGAAAATTGCATGGTTCCCGTAGGATAGCGATTACCGAATTCTGCGCAGACGGAGTCGCGGGTAACGGGAAACAATTCTCAAAAATTCGGATAAAATGTAGTAATAGTTACCTATGATGAAATCTGGCGTCGTACATATTTAATTATTCCAGTCTCGCAAACAGAGTTGAAAGAACTCATAAGCTAGAATTTATGGCTTGCGACGATCAGTCAACATCAGACTGTTATCATTGGTCGTTAGTCAGTCAGTTCCGTGATCAACTGTTTATTTACTATGTCGGCTTTCAAATTAGGTCATTCTTTGCTTTGGGTCTGTTTTCTTTGGTTCTTGCAAGAGGTATAACTCTATTTTTAACCTACACATCTATTGTTAAAGGTCAATTCTCAATACCTATGTTTTGGCCTTACATGGTTGAATATAAATATCGAAACCCCAAATACCAAAAGTGGAATCGCATCTTAAAGCTTGACTTCCAGAGCGCAAGAACACGGATTTTCACTCCACTTAGTTGAACGAACTGTAATAAAAGGACTTCGTTTGAATGTGATTTTAAAATTTAGGTGAATCCTGTCGCTTGTAGCCGCCACGTGTAGGTGTAAATTGCATTGAATTCGTAAACAACGTCATGAAGTCTCCGTGTAAATCCCAAGTACACAATAGCGAATGAGACGGGCGTTTTGTTTGAGATAGGTGCAATTGGTTTCAAGTTCGTGGGCGCTTACAGCACTACAAGTTTAGTAGAGTTTGTTTGAATATTATTTGGCCTTCTTTGACCAAAAAACTAATGTTTAATAAGTTTCTGATAAAATTTGATCTTTAATACAAGGTTTTTGCTGACTGTACTTTTTATTGACTGTATTTGCATTGTCATCCAACTTACAATAATGTACATAACAGGGCAAGCTAGTTACGAGTATGTAATAAAAGCTTGTAAAATAAAGTAAACTTAAGGGATCTTGTTTAAGTCAGGTTATATGGGCATTTTATTTTAATATAGCGTGTTAATTCTTAATTTGATATTGATAGTCAATTAATTTTCATAAAGTTTCTTTCTAATAAGGACATAGTCAAAATTTTGCTAAAATTTTGCTATCTAGATTGGGCGAGATACAAAAAATAAGTGTGTCAGTGGTCACGCTTTTTAGCGCAAACCACGTTTCTAATATTGTTTAGTCCATTTCCTGTACAGGGGCCTGAAATTCATGTTATCCAGTGTAAACTAAATTATTTTTAACTTTACGACAACAGATGGAAATTACGACTTTCAGTATGATATCTGAAGTTACCTGATTTACAATATGAGTATCACAAAACATCGATATATATATGGAGGTGACCGTGTCAAATACAGTATCGAGGGAAAACTCAGGAGGTATTTTATTTAAAAATAAAATGACGACTTAATACAAGAATGTCAAAAGAATCTTCAAATCAGTAGAAGCCACATGCCCGCGCTCATGTAGGTAATGTAAATCCGTCTTGGCCTACAAAACATAGTTGCTACTAGTCATTATGCTCATGCACTAATCCTATTATCATATAAAAATGTTTGTAGGTGTGGGCGAGAAGTCAAAATACAAAAAGCCGTTTTGTTCCATAATAGCCAATAAATCAGATCAACGTTTGCTGTTAGAGCTAGAACGCGCTAAAAAGACGAAGTTTACATAAGACGACCATTACTCATATGGTAATAGTGTCTTGATGTAAATTAAATACGTGGCTACCTGCGGGCACGGTTTTTTAGACCGGTATCCAGCAGTGCCGGCGAAATAATTTGTCAAAAACTAGTCTTTGAATAATCATTATTACGACACCACGTAGATCTTTATCTGGTTTACTTTTGAGTATTTTACGCACTTGCTGTATTTTTAAGACAAGATAAAAATAACCTCTATAAATAAAGTACATTTTAGCTGTATTAACAAAAGACTGAAAATGCCTTAGCAACGTTCAACGGCACGGTGGCTTGTGTTAAAATCAAAAAGTGGAACGTTGAGCATTTCATCTACTTCAACGTTATTTTCACGAACACCATTAACATTATTTACGCCCCCATTTACAAATGTTCCAGAACAGTTAAAATAAGTCCTTCCGTTTTTAACGGTTTTGACTCCATTCGCTTTACGACCGACGGCTACTTATCAATACCTACCTAAACAGTTACAAACCTTAAATAAGTTTTTTAAGTATACTTTAGTCAATTAAAGGGAAAGCTATTTGAACGTTTAAAAATAAGGAATACCGTAAATGTACCATTTATCTTATCCTGAACAAGGTTACTTTATTTATAATGTTGTTTTAAAACTTGATTTTATGGGAGTTTATGAACACAACGGCCATTAAAGTTTCTAATGATGTTATGAGGTTATTATATTATATAAATATAAAACTCGACGATTAACGAGTCTGAGAACAGGAGGTTATCTGGTGTACAACAACTTACAAGCCGTAATTGGCGGTTTTGAAGATAAAACAAGCATGTGATATTATGACAAATGAGTTAGGTCGACTTAAAAAACGGCATTCGTAGCAAAAAATAAATGTTCAAGGAAACTTCTCATATTTGCGGTACTTACTTTACTAAAGCTTAATTATATTTTTTGTTGGAGGTTAATTTGAGCAGTTTTAGCATTGACCTATACAATCGCTTGATTACGAAACAATTTGGGTTTTATAACATTGAGGAATGCGTTCGAAATAAACTTGCACGCTATGGAAGTTATAAAAGGAACAGCAAGTTTTCACGTATCGAAAGATCAATCGTTAAGATTCACAATTTGATTGCGGGTTAAGAACAATTTTGAGTAATGAATATCGAGTGACTAATGTATCACTCGCACGACAATAACACGGGACGAGGACAATGCTGGCGAAATTACTTGTGCTCGAATTGAACTGACCGATGCGAATAATATTTTGAGCTGACATTATTTTTTTTTGTTCTATATCCAAAGACAAAGGCGATAACCGCCCACAGAATGAAACTTGGAGGGCTACAAAATTATGGAGCGAGTTCACTTTCCGAAGCATTCCAGGACTAATGATTTCGAGAGATACCCTCCCCTTGAATGTAAAACGACTCCGCCCCCCGAATGAATTGAAACACTGCCGGGACTTTTTATATTTATTTATTAATTGTTGTTTTTCGACGGTCGGTGGCCGGGACGGGTGGAGCAGGGCAAAAACTTTTGCCTTTTAGAAATCGTTTTATAGGTCGGGGATTAGATGAGGAACATGAATTATCGCTGAAGCGCAATAAATAATCGCGGCGGCACAAGAGGAGGAGCTTTATTGAAACTAAATATAAATCCAGAATTAATTTGTACGTATAAACTATATCCATCAAGGTGCTTTGCCTCGTTGTTATGTTAACTACCAAATTCTCATGTCTGAATCATAATATTATTAACAAGTTCGCCCACACATGAGAATAGAAATAAATGGGCACCTACAATCTTCATCATTAATAATATCATTCACTGATGCATTTTGTTTTGACTGCCTTTGGATATACAACAGCGTTTGTCTAATAATTTAATTAAACATGGTAGTAGCACGGCAATCGTGACTGAGAGTATAAAGGAATTTCCGACATGAAGTCATTCATGAGAAACAGAGATACTCTCGGGTATATACGTGATTCACTATTGTTTATTGAAAAGTACCGCCCAGCAATATGTCGGACGCAAATGGATTGCCAAATTCAGAGAAACGATAACATGAGGTGAGGATCCATTTTTCATCTAGGCATGTTGTTGTTTTGATATCTACTCTTGTTCTCCAGTTTTGATCACCGTTTGAAAAGGTTTTAAAATTATATAGCATTTTAGCATTGTAATTGTAAGGAGTCTTTTAAATGCCTTGCCCGTTCGTATACGTGTCGGTCAACGTCAGTGGCAAAGGTCGTTCCGCATTCGATTATTTTTATATTACACAATGCATGAAATTCGCGCCTAGAGTTACAAGACACGATACAGCTAATCGTATCTTTGCGTAACCAAATCCAACTTGATACGACCTTTCTTATTGCATAGTACAATGACGTTAGAATCAGATAATCAAAACACAGCGAGCGTAAATTAAGAGTGACCCAGTGTGGCCACCACAGACAATAGGGCAGAATTCGAGCGCTGGTAAATAATGATTCCTGTTTGCGATTCTGATTTCTTACAACAATTAATCAAGTGATTTCGCTTGCAGTGACCGGTTTTATTAATCGTATGTAATCGCGACGCCTACAGTGTAAATGTGTTGAAGTGATTAATGTGAGTCGAACGAAATTTGATTATCTGAAAAGTCTCATGCCGCGATCAGCGCCCGTGGAATACAATAATTGCGAATATGAGCAGGCGGACAATCGGCGCATTGTAATGAACATGTCAAGGGAAGACAGATTTTATTAACTTCTGACATACTCTGAACATTCTTCAAAATTGTGAATCTTAATCAAATTCTTGTTCCTCTTGGTCTTTCATTTAGAAATATCAATCTTCCGAAACGAAAAAAAACGAGGTTTTAAACTCATTATTACGTAAATAAAGAAATCTTGTATAAACAGTAATAAATACATTTTATTTAGTAATTACACGTGTAACGGCATCTATAATGACTGCACAGATAGAACACGTCCGTACTCTGATGACGTTGACGATCAGACTGACAGTGTGTTCACTAGTGTATTTGTGATACATTGCGTATTCCACTTGAACATTCAAAGTAAATATAAAAATAACTCTTCAGTGTAGTATGTGCTAGAAGGTAAAGTGTGATAGATAAATAAAGTGGGATAGTCCAGTCAGTTGACTTTGTTGGCGTTACGGGTGTGTAATTTGGACGGAAACGTTGGAAAAAAGCTAATAATTATATAGGAGTGGAGAGCAATAATAACCGCTCATTATTATCATTTACAACGGAATAGCGACGAGCGACCGGACCTCAGCTAATGAGCACGCCTTTGAGAATAACGTGGACGTTCTATTACAACTTGACAAGTTCTTATTATTAAAGTTAATATTTTTTAGCTCATTCTTTAACTATGGATCTGGGTTATTTTTAATTAGCACCTTGACCAGATTATAGAGATATCTACATAACATAAATTGGTAAAGAAGTTAACGAACAAAACTGTGAAAAAAAAATTAATTGTTTTTCAGGTCTATTATGAATACAAACTTTAAACCTTAATCCCACAATACCTTTTGGAAACAACTATTACAAGGAAATAACCACAGAATATCTTTTATATATCCACCAGTTCATTGCGCTCGACATGCAAGCTAATACCTCTAATTGCATAAACTCTATTCAGGGAGCCAACCGGAGTAGAAACTCCTTTTCCACTTCGAGAAGTAACAAAAACGCCGCATCCACAAAATTGTAATCGTATAACGAGACCGCCTAAATAACTAATAACAAATAATTCACTCTTCTAATGCGGACTCCAGTGACTACTTCAAATTTTGGGGTTCCGTCACGTTGATTCAGCTATTTTATTATTATTGGTAGCTTTTAAAAATGAAATCTAGAACGTGATACAAAATTAGTGTTTCGTGCCCAGTTAATGCTGGGTAATATAATGCATTAACTCTTTTGTTGAAATAAGTCTGAAAAAAATTGTGGTTTCTATACATTATTGAAATAAGAAATCATGAACAATGTATGGAAACTGCAAATTTCAACGGACTTATTTCAACAACAGAGTTGATGCATTATATTATCCAGCATTAACTGAGCACGAAACACTAATTTTGTATCACGTCCTAGATTCACCCTGTATATTCGAAGACTTAACAAACGTCATCGACTTTTACATTTTAAAATATTTTGAGACAACAAATAAAGATTAGTACAACATACATTTGCGTGTTGTTTGTGTGTGACACGTGCGTATCTGTGCAGAGTTTGCTAAAGGAAGTTCGGAGTAAAAGTGTAAGGGTAGTGTGGTTGCATTGCAAAGACCTTAGTCAGGGTGCGTGCCTACTCTACTAGCTTTCTGAGTAACTCGAAGCCTATTCATAAGGTCTATAGTGAAGCGCCACGTCTCGGAACCATATGTCATCACTGACAACACACATAGGTTAAAGACTTTCGTCTTAGCCAATTGATTTTGATACGAAACTCAAAAAGCTCGCTACGACTCTCACTTGACGGAAGTTTTTTGAAACATACGAAATAAAACAACATATGGATGTCGTCATATTTCTCGTACCTTATTATAATCAGTGTCAGGTAAAATGTATTCTATCTATTGTTGATGGTTTTTTTTCGGAAATACAAACAGTTTTAAAATTCGATAGCTACCTGAGCATAAGGGCGGATTTTGGATTTTCGGTTTTGTAAAAAAAAATGATCTTCACCGCAAACATTGTTTTTATACTGCTGCAACTTTGAAGCCAAAGCGACCAGAAATAAACAACCTTTTAACCATCTATTTAATATTTAGCGCATTAAAAAGTATTATTAAGTATTAAAAAATATTAAAAAGTATCATTTATTTATTCATTTATGATACCATTAAGAAAGGTTTATATGTTAAATTAATTTTACTTTTTGTATTTACGTGCATACATAAGTATACCTACGTAAACAAACGTTATTAATTGAAAACAGCTATATTGTAAATTCATCCTCAAAGTAATCACTTATTCGCGACTTGATTCAACACTGAATACCAGGAATGCGAATTAATTTAGTTTAGAAAGGTCTAGTTCAGCAATTTGTCGGCAATAAATAACAAAGCTTTGGGAAGTTTATTTACACACAGTCTACAGCAAAAGTCAATAGACGTAAGAAGCGACTTAATACAGATTGATAATCAATGATGTTATAATAATAATATCTCTACAATGTGTATTGTAATGTGCCAGTTATCATTTAGTTCTATTTGAATTAAATTTTAACTAAGAAGTATCTATAATTCTATATAATTGTTATTTAAATAACAATATTTTAATTTTAGATAACCCTACTTGAACTTAAAATCATCGTCAACACCAAGTTGAATATTGCAAATAGTTAATTTTACCAAAAATGTTTAAGATCCCTTCTATGGCACGGCGGGATACCAGCCAAATAATAAAATGTGTAGATCTTCCCTGTATGGTGTAGCAAATAACAATCCCATAATGCTTCCATTGCCTTTTTAGATTTCCAAATAATTTGAGGTACAAAGCGAAGCGGCAATGTAGAGAGCGGGGAACATAAATTTGTGGGCGTCGGTGATGCGAAGGGTCGCCATATGGCTAACGTTACGAATTTACTTTGTTTTTAACGTGGCCAAAATTAAGTTAGTTTTTTGCATTGTATGCTTTTTATTTGAAGAATGATGTATGCTTAATGGTGGGTTACATGACAATGACTTGAATAATTTATGGCTTCTTAAAAGCGAAGGTATGGTTTACGAAATTAGAGTTTGCAAAATCTTGTAAACAGTTAATTGGATACCTACATAAGTATAGTTTTGAAGGTGGTTTACAGCTATTTGATGAAAAATAAGCTGTCCATTGTACGGGGCGCATTGCTCGCAGGACTGATGGCCGATGGGGTCAGAAGGTTCTCGAATGGCGTCCGTGGACCGGGAGACGAGCTGTCGGTAGGCCTTCAACAAGATGGAGCGTCGACCTGGTTAAGCGGAATCGCGTTGGATGCGGAAAGCACAAGATCGGTCTGAGTGGAGAGCATTGGGGGAGGCCAATGTCCAGCAGTGGACGTCTTTCGGTTGACACGATGATGATGATGAAGCTGTCAATTTCTAAATTAAACACAAAAATATTAGTACATGTCTAAAAATATTTGAATTTGAAGTTGAATTTGAAAAGACTATTTGAAATCAACCTGTGTGTGATATGACGTCATCCGGACTCAAAATTCGAGCCTGATATGGTTATCATATTTTTGTCGGTATTTTTCTTGTCTTAACCGTCATTTATTTGCATAAGCTTGAAAAAATTAATGCTATGAGCCGGAATGAAAAAAAAAAAGATACACATAATAGCAGAGGGACAAGTTAATGGAATAATTATAATTATTCGGGGAGCAAAGGAGCCGGCGGCCACCCGCTGTCCACGTCTTTCGGCGATTGTTACCACCAAAAAAGCAATTAAAAAACGAACCAGTAAGAAATTGCTTCAGATTGTAAAGAAAATATTCTCTTTTTAATATTCCTATAAGACCCGCTTTTGATGAGCTTTCCATTCACGATTTGTAAATTGACGATAAATAGCGTTCCGGCAAAAAATGTGAGAGAACTTGCGAATTGAAAACGTGTTCAGTCGACTTCACTTCGAATGCAAAAACTGATTCTAGGCAACAGCGGAATAACAAACAAAATATTATTAAGCGTTGTTGTCGTTGTTGTCACGAACCAAGAAATGTTTCAGAGAAAAGTACCTACTGTTAAAATTAAGAAAAATCGATAAGATTCGTTTTAGGATAAGAAATGGACAGTATCAGATCGAAAATTCTAAGTAATTAACAGGTTTTGTGAGCTCAAATTGGGATAAAATTTCAAGTATCTTCACTGCATAATCTTTCAGATCTAATTGGTTGAAATCGTTTGGGACGCTACGAGTAGTAAATTCATTATATATTGCGAGTAAAATTGAGCTGTCAGCCGTGTATATTAACAAATGGGCTCCTATGAATATTAATAATGTATGCTATATATTTGTTTGATTAGGAAAATGGATTCGGTGCCTCAGCGCAGTTTAAAATGATTAATAGTTTGAATCGTTTGCGAGATCTTATCTTTCGAAAAAAGTATTAATAAAATTACTTATTTCCTCGAATCAGCCCTTCGTAAAGTTTAACGGCCGTTTGTCATTTTTGTTAATTATTAAATGAGTTAAACTTTGATGTGGATGAGAGAAGTTGTAAAGTTGAAGTTGTATTAAATAAACAAAGTTGTGAAGGCGTTGCCGTAATTCTTGGAGTATAGTTGGTAGTTAGTAGTCGCGTCACGAGTGTAAGTAGATTTACATGTTCCAAGCACGTGATCTTATTTTGAGTCTTACTTCGCTCCCAGATTACTCTCGGATGAGGCTTTAAGCCGGTACAGAGGCAAACTTGTGTTTAGTGCTCTGTAAACAAAATATAAATAATGATAATGCAAACATGAACAATAATTTAATTTAGTAGTTATTAAGTTTTTAAGTTTATACCCTGTAGGTTTTGATTCTCTTGCGAGTTTCGAAAATTTGCAGCATAAATGGCTGCATCTTTCGAATGCGTTGACTTACCTAGATGTTTGATTTTTTCACAGCTCCAAAGTGTCACTCAGACCTCTGTCAGACCTCAGTATTTCATGTAAATTTTTGCTTAATACCTCCACGGTTAAAAAATGATCCTATAAGGGTTTCGTTTTTTTCGTTTTCAGGTACGGAACCCTAAAAATGGCCGTTGTAAAAAATAAACGGTATACAATATCGGATAAATTCATTAATAATATGTAAAATGTCGAAAGGCGATCGACGAAGGCTGCCGCAGGATAGGATAAGATATTGTTGATCGAGCATCCTCATGCTTATCGTGTGCTCAGTAAATTACTTACTCGCGCTTAATTACGGTTAAATTGAGAGATTGAAGTTATCGGCATCAGTGACAGTAATTGCTTTTTGAAACGTTAGATTTATACTAGGTATTCCTAGTATTAGGGACAAACACACAAAACATCAATCCTCAATTGTCTGCTAACATACCTACTCCTAATTATTTTTAAAACCTATTGCATACTATTATAGTACGCTTCCATAGAAACTGAACAGATTAGAGTTGTGCAGTACCTGAAATTTAGGGGCTGTTTCACCATCCATTGATTAGTGTTAATTGACGGTTAAATGTGATACCGTCTCCGTGTATTCGAACAAAACAAATAGAGACGGCATCACATTTAACCGTCAGTTAACACTAATCAAAGGATGGTGAAACAGCCCCTTAATCATACTTATTGGTTAAAATACCCAAGTACCTGGACGACTGGGCATCTCTCGGGTTCAAACTCGAAATACCAGGCTAGATTGATTGTTCGCCCCCGAAAATCCCCCAAATGCTAGGTACATTTTTGAAATAAAAAAGACAAATAAATATCGAGAATTGCCCTTTTAAAGATATAAAAGTAGTGAGAATAGATGTAATGTGAATTTTAGATAAAGTGATTTATCGATTCTTCGTGTCTCTGTTCCGTTTCTATGAAAGTGTACCTTTATGCTACACAGCAATCAAATGATAGGCGGTAGAGTCAGTATATCATTAGAGTAATTTAATGATTGAACTCGATCGCTCAGTTACTGCATCGAAAGTTACATACATTTAATGTAGACATTATTTATGATTTGTCAGTGAAAGTATTCCACTGGGTACTCAAGACGTGTAGAGAAATCTCTCTGTTCGTGTAGGTACTAGGTTTAATCGTAAAAGAGTTCTCTAAGGGGCTGTTGCACCATCCATTGATTAGTGTTAACTGACGGTTAAGTGATGCTGTCTCTATTTGTTTTGTTCGAATAGACGGAGACGGCATCACATTTAACCGTTAGTTAACACTAATCAATGGATGGTGAAACAGCCCCTAACTATTGCTATATAGGGAGTCTCTGACCATGATCATGGGGCTTTAAATTCTACCTACAAAACTAAGCTACTTTTATTCTGCTATTTTGCAAAAATATGACCACTATATATTTTTTTTATACAAATAAATGCTCTATCAATTTTTAAACAAGTTCCTATCAAATGAATATGTCGCTAAAGTCGAACTTTCAAGTTGACAGACACGTCTATTGACCTTATATTGTTTTATGACATGTAAACGATTATCAACTTTAGAGTGGTACACCACATTTTGACTGATGGTACCTACTTTGTTTTAATATGAAAATTTCAACGGTTTGCACGTGTTTGAAAGAAACAGAAAAGTGTTTTAAAATTAAAGGGCGTTTTCAAAAAATAGTGTACACTTTCTTTTTTTTAATTTTGGAAGAAAGATGATTTTTCCTACTAAGAATAAAGAGCGAAATCAATTTCGATAGTTTTAATGTAAATGGTAGTTTTGCGACGTTTTTTTCATACACTCAGTACAGTACCCATGGGCGTGACTGATAAAATTTTGTATGAAAAAATGGGGATATTTAAACGATCGGAATCGATTGTGCTCTTGATTCTGAGTAACAAAAACCATATTTATTCCAAAATTTCAAAAAAAGAATGGGTAATTTTTTTTAAACGCCCTTAAGCACATTCTAACAAATTAAATAGTTCATACACCAAGTACTTACTCTTAAATGTCTATCAACTCCCGGACTAATACTGTTGATATTTTAATAGAATACAAACTACTTACTGATCTTTGCACCTGCTGATGTTATGAAGCCTTAATTATCAATTAATTAAAATACCCAATGAAACATCTGTCTTCTACATGAGATGAAGTAATAAGATTGAGTAAATTAATAATGTGACATCTTATTGTGATGAACATGACTTGACAATAAATAAATAAATAAAATGTAGGCGGCGTTATTTAAAGCTATAACTATAATAGACGTAAGCATATTTTATCTTTGTATTACAATTTAATAGTGGATGAAATGTCAACATTTAGGCATGACAACAAATTCCATTTTCATCTGTTTTCTACTGTGTTGTGTACGATTAATTTTTTGTAAAACTATCAAGAAAATAGACACACACACACACACACACACACACACACACACACACACACACACACACACACACACATAGGAAAGTTTAACCATTTAAAAATTTAACAAAATAAATATTAAACAGACTGTCTACACTTGAGGCACTAGAGGTATTCCATCTCAGGCCTCTAGGTTGGACACATCTGCAAATACCCCTGGTGTTGCAGATGTTTATGGGAAGTGGTGATCTCGTACCACCAGGAGACCCACTTGCTCGTTTACCTTCCAGTGGAATAAAAAAATATACATAGCGCAAATATTTACATCACATAAATATCGATCCAAAACATTTCAAATAAATCTTTCGTTTTTATCTCACGTTGTTCTTTAAAGAATTCTCAGAGCACAAAACGGATTGACAACTGATTTTACTCGAGAGACATATTGGTCGAATACAAATATCGATTGGGGAGATAGCCTTGGCGATGTTGTAGAATCGATATTGACATGGAGTTTTGATTACCCGATTCAATCGTCCTCGGATAAGAGAGGTGCCGCAGCGAACCGTGTTGTGGTAATGTCCGATACCTATCTTTGTCGGCCGACCTGTCGGGTTGGCCTGGTCGGCTGTGTTACATAAACACGTTAGGCAATTGTTATCAAACATCCACTTTAATTGACAGAACATGTGCCAATGCCTGTTCTCTCAAGAACTCAATTCATATCAGAAAATATGCCTGAAAAACTAGTATCTACATAACTTAATCCAGAAAAGCGCAGAAATGCCGCAATAGGTTGGGTTAGTTTTACTTCTGTAAGTGTTCTTCATCGAAATTTCCGATTCAAGATGAGTGTGCCTCTTAAAGGGATGACGACGCTTTGAAGTCGTAGGTATACATTAATTTTAATTATACAGTGTATACAAATCCTAGACAGTTTTTTAACCACTACAAATAATAGCATCCTAATAGCTCCTCTATGTGTGGTACCTAAATCGTGATATGATATTGATTCAACTGTGAGTTTCATCAAAACATCGACATTTCTTTCAAGTACATTACGTGTTAAACCTCAATGTCGTAACAGATAATGAGATGACCATATTGTCAAAAGGCCAGTGTCACTGAAGCCGTTCTTGTTAGTATGAATGCATTTAAATCACACCACAATCGCATGTGATATGGATACGCAATGATATAAATTGCGTAATCCGATCACGCCTTGCCCAAACTGACCCACCTTTGAAAGAGTTTAATAGACTGAACAATGTAACCAACTTGAACCCGTCCTCAGGCTATGCAACAATCAAGGTACTAAAACCGCCCAAATTCCGACAAAATTTGAGCGTGCTGCTATACATCGACGCTTGATTCTTAGATATAAAATCTGACGCTGTTCATGGAGAAAGCAATGGATACTGCATGTGATTTTGATAGCTTTCAACGTTCGTGTTTATCAAGTTTGATTGGTAAAGGTTCAGCTGGCTGATTGTTTGGACGTTTTGACAGCTGACCACGCTCGTTACCACTGTCGTCGTGAAAGGCATCAGTAATCTAAATGCAAGGCTAATTGAATACAAAAGAAGCGATAACTGTGGAATGCACTCTATGGGTGCAGTTGTATTAAAAATGGGTAAAGGATTGAGCAAACCCATTATCATGACGAATATGACTGAGCGCTTATCTGCGGTATTTACGGCTTAAACTATTGTTTTGTGAAAAATACTCCGACCTGCAGACCTGGCGCCTGTGTTTAAATAAGTACCTTTAAAAAAGGCTTAAATAGTTATGTCCACAGATTACTGTGCCTGTAAAAATAAGGCTTAACTAGAAATATTACTACTGGGTAAGAAGATAAAAATTACTAAGCATAACCGTAATTTCCTTTAAAGAACCGTCTCTCTTTAGATTGAAACGAAAGCTGAGTCGTGAGTATTTAATAAGTAAGCACTCGAAAACGAATGATTTACATTCAAAAGTGTGTTATAGCAAATATTTCCAAAATAAATGATGTAGAAATAATTATGAGCTCAGATAAAAGTTCAAGGAAGCCAAAATCATATTTCAGTTTGCTAAACCGATTATAGACTAGGTATGCTATTTACTTTATGTACTTATATTCAGAATTCTAAGTGTAAAAGGATATTAATTTATACCTTCTTTCCACAATATCGAATCTGGAATGTTAACATTAGCTTACTGCATACGGCGGCGTTCAATGACAAAGAAGGCGACGAGAAGCCTGAGGCATCACGCAAGGCTCCTGTGTCTTGCACTTAATGACGTCATTAAATATGAACCACCTTACGTACACTACTCCACACCTTAACTTCACCGGCACCTTAATCCATCATGTTAAGGGCTACATTTCAACTAGTAAAATTGTTGGAAATAGTGATCCTGCGGTGCACTGTACAAGGACCTTTTGAAGCGAGATTTTGCGCTCGCGAGCTTCTACAGGTGATGCTACTTGGCTTTTTATGAACGATTATTTCAGCTAGTTTTCCACATTCTAGTATTATTTAAATAGCGTATATAGACGAACCTTTTAAGTATTTTATAGTTTTATAACACTGATTATAACTTTGATATGTTTAGTGTACTTACTTATTTTTTGTTCGATTATTTTACAGGTTATAACCTTCAGTTACATCTTGACGTGTGTATCAATTCATACTTTCTCGAGCAAGCTCGTCATGCCTTTTAATTCCACCCAAGCAACATTCAAAGATTGATATTTAAAAAATGAAAGTACCTACGCCGTAACATCGTTCATGCATGTATAACCACCAACTAGGACATGATAAGATATGACTTTGTAATGAAACAATGATTTGTTTTTTGGGTTCGGTGTACTGACGGGCCTTATCGCATCCTCTACGGAACACTCACTTATGTCAAGATTAGGCTAGTGATTCATTAAGCCGTAACGTATGCTACTTCTTCGAAAACGTACTTATAAAATTGCAAATAGGTAAGCCTGAGATACTACATGCATTTGGCAACAATTGGAATCGGATATCTAACGTGTGTGTTTGTATGAATAAATAGTTAAGTAAGTATTTTGTAATGTATTTCGATACATTGTGAATTGCACCACTTGCTTTAATCTGTTCTTTTTTTAACCCCCGACGCAAAAAGAGGGGTGTTATCTATCTATTGCAACGGTTGCCAGGAAGGACTTCAATTGCCTACTTTATAAAGTATCCTTTTTTTCTCTATGGTAATTACTATGATTTCATTTAGTCGTTTACCTACATACACCTTTAAAATACTGGCATAATTAAAAAAATAACTAAATTAAAACTATAATTAAAGTCAAACTAAAACTTAATAGTCATACTAGTTGGTTGGTAAAATTCATCTTTGCATTCATGTTTTTTTTAAATAATTGGACTTTTAAATTTGAAATATGTGTTTGGAAGTAGCATTGACGACTAAGATATTTTTTTTATATGACTTTTTTAATATTTTCTTCCAATATTCTAGATGTAGTTGGGTACATTTGCAAACGTGATTATATCTGAGCCACGTGGGTCAGCCACCCGGCAGTGCTCTGCTCGCGTCTCGCTAAGCATCATACAAATTGTGACGATTGGCCCCGAATCGACTGTCAATCATGCCGCTCTCTTCAATAGAAACTAATGATTTTTTTACAACTCCGCTATATTTTTTATAGATCTGTGTCAATAAAATAACTGTTCGATTATAATTCATCAGGTTTTCATTGTGAGCATATTGTAAAGAATCTTGGTCAATTTGTGCCTTGTTTGCTTTGTGGACTTGTGATTGATAAAATGTACCTACTTTATCGGCAACACAATACTTTACAACGTCGTGTGGGAACTAGCATTATCCAATTTTCATCACAACTAATTCGTCTATTATATACACGCGGAACCATTAGCGGCAGTGATGGTTATCGAAGTGCTTTCCTTTAAAGGTATTGCAAACATATTGGTTGTTCCGCAGGTTATTCCCAACTATGTTGCATCGTAGATCACGCGGTTGCGTTCGAAAGTTGGCTCAGAGTGTTTGAGATAATAGCGGTCGTCTAAAACACTTGAACGGATCGCGTCAGTGGAAATTATGATTAATATCTAGCTAGTTAACGGTCTCACGGAGTAGGGCATAGCGTGCGACTAGTAACGAACCCGGCGGCCGCGGGCGCGTCGGCCCCTATCTGCGACGCATCGTTTGTCTGTTGGTTTGTCGGACCGGTCGCCGTTGCTACTGCTTTAAATTCATAATTTTTCAATGAGCCTCTTTGTATCACACTCGTCTCGCTGACAACAGCGCTTATGGCTCCGCAGATAAGATCGCGTGGTGCGCCATTAGCCAAAGTGATTGGCGTTGTTGATTTGTTGTGTGTAATTTTGTTTGAAATGTAGAGCGGCGAGTGCCTCTTCGTTAGTTCGCCGTGTGTAAATAGAACAATGTTGACGTGAGATGATTACTTAACATTACCATTCGAGATTTAACTTATAGTCTAGTTTGATTTAAAAATCAATTGCTCAAATGTAATATGATTTGAATAAAATATACGATATAATTTAAAATTTTATTATGAAAATCAATTCCAATTAGATTCAAGCACACTGACCGCGCGCGATGTCATTGTTTATAATTTCAAATTGAATTAGAAAGATGCACTCGCTTTTTGTTTTAAATATATTACATGCGTATATATACATTATATGCTTGTTATGTATTATACTTGTGTAAACGCTGATAAAATCGCAGTAGCACTTAGCGTGGGTGGCTGTTTTTTTAGGTTAGGCTTAGATATTTATAGGCCATGCTATCTTGGAGCTTCCGGTGACGGCGGTAATGATTTCATTAAGTGGCTAGGCAACCGTGTTGACGTCAAAATGAGGACATATTTTATTTGATATAAATAATAAACGGGGAATATACCTAGAAGAATTAAAACACTGGTTCTAACTATAACTATACTAAGACTCCAAACAATACAAGTATTTCGCGATGCAGATATATTTGACGACCTTTTGGATCAATTTAGAGATTTTTTTCACAGTATGAGCGATGACTATTTAGATGGTTAAATTTATATTTTGTATACCTAGACTTTGATATACATACATACATACATACATAGGTACATGATATATTTCTGGTAACAGATAGACGTACTTCCGTACAGATGGACGACGAAGTAACGCATAAGGGTTGGTTGATAGTACTTAAGTTTGCCTGTTTTCATATTCTTTTGGTATAGCGTTGGTTAACAAATGCATCACGCAAAAAGTTATACCTCGCAGCGAAAGCTTTTACTTACTTAACGGCAGTCAATTTTATTCAACTGTCTCATAATTTCGTAACACTTAAGATCGATGACGTCATTGTTTGATAGTGCAATTAATCCGGCCAAGACGGCGTTGCGCAAAGTGACGAATTGAGAAACAATGAAACAGCATCACGGTCGGGCACAGCTGACTACCGGTGATACGACCGGTCGGCGGTTGTGGTACAAGGTATTCAAGGAGCGTTTTGTTTAGAAATCTTTTCCAGTATTTTACAATACGATACAATGATCCTTTATTGAACACCAATAGGTCGTAAGTAGTACATAAAACACAGATAGATATAGAGATTTTCCAAGGTAAGCAATAGGCGGCGACCTTTTGTTACTTTTTTTAAAATTATTCCACAGATTTTCACTTTTCATAGTTGAAGTCTGACTTATCTACATATCAAATTTACGTAACATTTTTAGGGTTCCTTACTTCAATCAACAAAAACGGAATCCTGATAGGAACACTCTATTGCCCGTTCGACCGACAAGACTCTTTCTTAGGAACGCGTGGAGGTATCAAACTGAAATTAATACCTAATACAACCCGACCAAGCTAAGTTTGCACCTCGTGTCTAAACAAAAACAGTTCAAAAATTTAAAATTCAATAAATATGCGGGTGCAGCTACTGGCGATGCCTACCTGAGCTGCACACCTGTTCGTAGTCAACAAAATAAAATAACATAATAATTAATTATATTAGCGGATAATTATATTTTAATAATTATACACCATAATGCACATACACTATTTACATATTTTTGTTAACAAGTAATAATAATAATATGAATAAGCCAATTTATTTCAAAACTCACGACTTCATATGACAAAAATAAATAAATAAATAAATATCATGGGACACTTGACACCAATTGACCTAGTTCCAAACTAAGCAAAGCTTGTACTATGGACACTGGGTAACGGATAAACTAAACATACTTATGTAGATAAATAAGAACTTAAATTACATAATCATAATAAAATAATTACATCTCAGAGTTACACTGCAAAACAACACGATGATTCTTTATTGTACCCCACAAATAGCAAGTACTTAGTTGAGTTAGTAGTACCTATGCACTTACCTAGTCTTACTTCTTAAGTGTTACTATGTAATAGGACTAATAAGATTATTATGACAGTTACAACAGTTACAAATGGCTTAAACCAAACTTAGTTAAGACTTTTGTTGCCACATGTTTTCCTAAAATAACTTATGTCGACATTACGGGTATCTTCGCTCGTGGCGCGAACCGCACCGCCAAGTTTCGGCCAACTGCAGTGAAGTGATAACACGCCATCGCTAATCCGGAGGGCGACCGCGCTGGATCTATCCGACCGGGCTTAGAGCCGCTGGAAGAGATTTAAAAGTGGTCACGATTATGGCTGTTTTGTTTACTATGGAAAGATCTTTTCGCTGAAAATATTTTTCCCAAACGATTAATTTAGAAACTGTTTCATATTAATGAACGATTCATCATCATCATGTCAGCCGAAAGACGTCCATTGCTGGACATAGGCTTCCCCCAAGCTTCTCCACTCAGACCGCTCTTGTGCTTTCGCATCCACCGCGATCCCGCGATCTTAGCCAGGTCGTCGCTCCATCTTGTTAATGAACGATTGTTTTTCTGAAACTGTAAATTATTCAGTACTATGTTGTAGAAACTTTAGGGTTACGTCAGGTTAGCTTTATAACAATCCTGAAGTACTTACAATTGAAAGAAATTGTTCGGCCGTATGAAATAGTTGGGAAAAATATTTTCGGCGAAAGATAACAAGATAACCATAAAAAGTTGAGAGGTGTTGTACAGACTTCCGAAAAGGAGGAGGTTTTCAATTTGGTTGTATTGTTTAATAATTGTAACTTCAGATTCCGTTATTTATGAATCGATTTGGATTTTTTTTGCTTGGGAAGGTATAATCTCCCTTTGGTCCCATTATAACATTAACTTATTACACCTAAAGGATTTCTTTGAAGTTGATTTTTATTTGCTAAAATATTTAATTTAATAAATTCTTTTAGTAATATGTTAAATGCCTGACAGAGAATAAAAACGACCAACAATCTTTTGATCCTACCGTTAGGTCTGAGCCATCTGGACAAAATCACATTTTCAAATATTAATTCAACGGACTTTTAATGTTTCTTGCGAACATGATTTCTGATGAGACAATAAAAGACTACATAAATTACTCGCTCTTTTTTTAATTAGTTTTTCTAATTAATATTTATTTTACATCGGGTCCACAATATCAACATGTAACTAATTTTATCAACGGTAGCTAGATAAGATATAGCTCTGTGTTTTACATATAGCTTTTTTATGAATAATTATGGAATATTTACGAGTTATACTAAATGTGCAAAACATGCATACACGGTTCTTTAAATTTCGAAGGTGCTTTCTGATAACTATTGTTGTTAAAATACATACCTTCAAATATATAAAAGAACGAATTGATTAAATCGGACATTATTTTGCAGAGATCTTTTTATTCTTCTGTAATAAGTTTCTGGTAGCCACTAGCGGGTTGCAAGGTAAAGCCGTGGCCACGAGTAAACTGGTGTAAGAGTGGTTTCGCACTACGTCCGATTCAAATCCGATCCGAATCCGTGTAATACGGATTTCACCATAAAAATAGTTCTAATTACGATTATTCTGGACCGTATTTTCACGGATTCGGATTGGATTCAGACCATTGTACTGTGAAACCGCTCTAAGGTATTAGGTACGTTCGTTTGGTCGCGGATTTTTAAACTACCCGTTTCACGTTAATAATTTGTACTGGAACTATATCGCATAGTTATATTCGCATCATCATCATCATCATCATATCAACCGTAGGACGTCCACTGTTGGACATAGGGCTTCCCTATAGACCTCCAGTTTCTTCCGTTGATGCGCGACTTTAACCATGTCATCCGTCTATCTCGTTAGTGGACACATACTTACACATATTCGCATATCGTGTAGTAATTTTACTAGGCATTTCTAGTATCAAGTTAAACTTCGCGTATCATTGCCGGATGAGGTGGACAGAGCATTGCATAATCCGCTGCGTTTAGTGCGCTCACGCACGCGACGGCTTTTAGTGCGTAATTACTGGACGATTCGGACTTACCTAAGATTACTACAGCTTTGGTTTTATTGGATTAGGTCCCTGTATTTACAAGTTTTAGTACAAGTTGTGTTCTTGAATGGGGGCTACGTATCTGAAGAAGCAGTATGGGTCACCCACAAGGTGAACTAGCTGATGACTTGAACCAGAAAAAATACTTTAATTAATACTTCGTAAAGTGTGGATTTTGTTTTCATTTAAACGAAATGGATTGGATTTTATTGATTTGGATATCGTTAAAATTATTAGTTACAAGTTTACTAAATAAATTTTCGATTCAGTGATTTATGTGTGAAATGTATTAGGGTTAAAATGGTTTTTCGTTAGGTACGTGAAAAATTAACGGCTTTTTATTTAGAAAATTTATAAAATTGGTACATCGTACGTATATATATCAACTTTCCATACGTATCTAACCTAGGTACATACATAAGTTGGATAAGTTTACACTGAGCGTGACTCTACACGTATTTAGGTACCTACTTGATATTTATTTATACGCACGTCGAATATAACAATACAGTAACAGTATGGACCAGTTTGTAGATAAAAAAATCAAATTTTTTGGTTATCAGTACAGTATTTTTTGACGTGTATTGGTGACGTACTTGTTGTGGCTAATAAACTCCGCAGATACGTAAAATAGACAAAAATTATGCTGAGTTGAATTTGAAGTGATAGTAAATAAAACCTAAAAAGTAATTTAAATATTATCAGATGGCTTTAGCAGTCTTTAAAATATTGCATAATATTGTCACATAAATATACATAAAATACCATAAACATATCTAAATACGTACTTTAAAGCGCTATAAATTGATTTTATCAATGTTATCAAGTAGATCTAGACAGAAGGCCGATCTTCGTTTTGACCTGTTTCGGACCGGTCTTTGTTGCAATAATAAAACAGATTATAAAATTCTCTAAAGTAAACTAGTTTCCGTGAACCGATAATTTGAGGAGCGCGCGACACCCATTTTGGGGGTTATTAAATTTTTTTCTCCTCCCGAGAAACTGTGTGGCATCGTTATGTTGTTTATTTTGTTCCTGATGATAGGGACTCTAATTTACCACATGGTGCTCTTGTTCCTCATAAAAAATAATATCTACATGATTTGACGTAATTTGTATCGTGTTATGACGAAAGGTTCGTGTGTTTAAGAGCAATTTTTTCCGTAAAGCTATTAACCGGTAACCGACTTTTTTATTTTCTTGAATGTAAAAAGTTAACGAGGGTTAGAAACATAAGGGCCATCAACGTACCGGTGCAGTTGACGTACTATGTATGCTATATTCGTTAGGTGAGAAAAATACATGTAGGTACTTCTTTATTAAAATTGTCGAGCAAAATATTTCAATTTATTTAAATACTGGCTTCGCCCACGTGGAGTTTGGTTATCGCGCGCTGTTCCTTCGAGAACTGTGCATTTTTCCGGGATAAAAGTAGCCTATGTCACTCTCTGGCTCATAAACTATCTCTATGCCAAAAATCCCGCAGATCCATCGCTCCGTTTCGACGTGAAAGATGGACAAACATACAAGCACATAAACACACACACACATTAGTATGCATTATTTACCTAAAAATAAAGTAGAAGATGGTATAAACAGTGAGATAATGGGCGTCTATTCATTATCTGTGTGATAGGTTTTGTAGGCAGTTGGAATTTCAAAAATTCAACTTGGTTATTTGGAATGAATACTATTCATTCCGTGCACCAATCCATTACACATTAATAGACATAAATAACTCGTGGTGGGAGGATTGGATCGCGAGATTTGCCTGTAACCTTATTGTACATGTTCTTATTTAGATACATTGAATAACCAAGTTAATGTTCTAGCTCGTAGTATTATTTTAACATTTACCATAAGTTTATGTCAGGACATCAAATTTATGGCCCATATGCTTACCGATTTGCCTAAATTTAATTTGAATTGAAATTAAATTTACATTCAAACAAAAATATACTTTATGGGTGGATTGTCGCTAACTCCTATAGAGATTATTACCCTGAACATCAATAAATGTGTTGGAAACAAATCGATACTGAATAGGAATGGCCTTATAGAAAAAGTCAATATTTGGTGGAGTCATTTGCTTAGAATAAAACGTTAAATTTATGTGAGTCACTCCGCCCTTCCACACGAGCCTTGAATATTGATTCCAATATTATTTTCTACTATTCTTCTAATGGCCGTTGAAGTCTAGATTAAGCTAAAGTTATATGAGCATTATAGTTAATAAATTATTTGAATCGTATCTAATCAGGCGAAGTATCTCGCGAATCGCTTACAAACTGCCTGCTTTATGAGTTGACTATGTTGTCCGCATTCTACAGTAGCCAAGTCCGTTTCATTACGCAAAATAAAGATGATAATCAGTTTTTAAGTAGAAATTTCGAATGCCATTTTTAATTTGCATGACGACTGTTTAATCTTATTACTTCAGATGAAAAGATAAAATAAAATACCTAACGCTTTTGGTGTCTCGAAATACCTAGTTAATTGAATTGTAAGAACTCGCGTCAATTATTCATTTACGATTTCGTCCTCATTTTTACTTGAGTTTGAATATTGAATTATTGTTTGTACTCGGGAAAATATATATGCAAACATGAATTGAAAAAGAAAACAATTATTTTTACGACAAAGTTGCAATAAAAACTGAAGAGAAATAAATAAATAATGCTTGTCATACATAAATACGCAGTTTTACAGCGTCCATTGTGAGGTCTTAGTTAATTTATTTCGTTAAAGATTCTGTGGCGCGCAGAGACGAGAGTGGGCAGTTAACAAATATGAGTTTTGTCCGTGTTACTTCGAAAAATGTCGCCCCGACCACGGCTGAAGCAACAATGACTTATGTCCAAATAAAGTAGATAACTTGTTGCTGTTGTTTGTCTTGAGGATCGAAGGTGTCATGCAAAAGATTTAAATCGTCGGCATTCTTTGGCCAGCAGACAGACGGGTAATAACGTATCTTCCCCGGACTAGTTTGGTGTGTCGGTTTGACGCCCCGCTGTTTTAAGTTGGTGACTTCTGTATTGTTTTAAATCATTAATGGAGTCTAAAATGTATGTTTTAACAGCTCTACTATTTTCGCGTTATCGAAATTGTATTAAAATATTAAATTGGTCAGACTGCAAGATGAAACACGTGTTCGGGGTATTATATCAGTGGTGTTGGTTTTGTTTGTGGGTTTGATTGCGTTTGTGTTGTTTATTTTTATTTTCAGGAAGGTTATTTAATTGACTACATGACAAAAAAAAAATTCAACGCAGGCTGTTTACGCAGTTTGACCGAACGAAACACAATTATCTATTTAATTTTAATTAAAATTAATATTTCCGACTATGACATTCAAAAATAGTCAGTACGAAAACTTTATCTATTTAAATATTTGGATAAGCAATTCTCGTTTATACATGTATATTTCGGGAGTCTCGGATACGCCTCCAACGAATTTGATGAAATTTGGTTTGTAGGGGTTTTAGGGGATGAAAAATCGACCTAGTCTAGTAGTTGGTCTTATCTTTGAGCTCTTGAGTAAAGCTCGGTCACCGAGGTACTACTCCTAGTAATCTATGACAATACAAACTGAATAGTGTATTTTTATACCAAAAAACGTCATAATACAATAATTAAATTAAATAATTTATTGAATCAGGCGTTACTTTGCGGAGGTCCATATCAATGAACTAAAAGAATTTCTTTGCTCACCCGCGACCTTAAGATAGCTAAGTCTATGCAAATTATGCGTGTTCATGCAGTTCCTCCACCTCCACACTGTAAGAACACACACAAATTACACAAACCCATCTATCACCACCACCACAACACACTGACGCTGAGCTATCTTAAGGTCGCGGGTGAGCAAAGAAATTCTTTTAGTTAATTAAATTAGGTTAAAAGTAAAATTTTATAAAATTAAACAATCCACAAAATAAGTGTTGTGTGTTAGTACTTAGTATGGCGCATTAAGAGATATAAATACTAAACAAGCAAGAGTCTAATGCCTGTGAATCATTCACCGAATCCCAAACCCCGTGTTCTAAGTCCATGAACCGACCGAGGTCCTCCAAGTCCGTCCTGTCCGCAAACATCATCATGATCCCGTAGCTGCTCCCCCACTCTCAAGGGATGAGCTATTCCATGATCAGATCATATTGTAAATCATAACTATGTTATAGCTTTTATAGCAAGTAACATCTTACGCATTATTTCTGCTGCCAAGTAGCAAAGCTTGCTGTGTTCCGATGAGGAGGAGAGTAAGAGCCAGTGAAATAACTGACACAATGTCCTTTTGGGGATGTCACGTTTGCGTCGGTTCATTAAAAATGTACGCGTGGATATGTTTTAATACTTTGCACCAAGCATCAGACACTAAGCACTCTAGATTAAAACATAATGATAAGACTAAAAATTAAGTTATGTCGCAAGCGGAGGCGGGCGTTGCACATTTTTGTTGTTTATTGTTGAATAGTCATTATATGTAAATCGTTGAGTCGTGATGATCGTTAGACAGATAGTGACGAGGCATGTTTCGCAAGCACACGGAATGATAATTGTTTCGAAAGCCCACTACCGTGTGGGTGCTGACAGTCGGGCACCTGTCCCGGCCGGCGTAATGTCTTTCTCGGTAAAACACGTAAACTTGCCGGTTACGGGATGATGGGAGACGAACACAAACTTTCTTTCTTAATTATTAGATTTAAAAATTACTTACACTTCCATCTTATTGATTATTCGAAGCACATTATTCAAAAATACTTACCATTGGCTTACGAAAATGTTATTTACCAAAATGGCAAAATACTTACCAAAATGGCAAAAAATCTGGCAATAATTATTGTGTATTAATGTATTTTTTCCAAATCCGCTCTGGGCCCGCGTGGGAACTATGGCCAAAGCCCTCTCATTCTGAGAGGAGGCCTGTGCCCAGCAGTGGGACGTATATAGGCTGAGATGATGATGATGATGATAATATAGTAATAGTTGTTAACTACGAGTATTAAGTTACTGAAACTCGGAAGCATTTTTCATAATATGATTTTACGTTTCGAATATATCCTAGTTTATTTTGTACGTCGAGGCCTCTCCACTCCTCACCTAGCTCTATGCGTAGGTAAACTAAAGATTCCTCTAAAAGATATTCTCATAGGGTTAATATTTCATAAACGTGACCATTTATTCTACTTTAATGCCTTAGTGGACATTATTAGCATGACTAGGAATGTTAATTTAAAATTTGGCCCAAACTCGGAGGCTGGATGAGCTGAGATTTGGCTGGCTGCTACTAAGCCAGGTGGTCGGGTGTATTTGGCTCTCTTGTCACTTGACAATTTGGCTGCTGTTTCCAACCTAAATTAAGTTGGCACGCGCTTTAAATCTACTAACTTTTTCTACAATTCAAGAACAAGCAATATTGGCTTATTGAAATAAATTGTAACATGGGCCAATCAACTTTTTTACCCACACTAATCTGTCCACGACTTTTTCAAACAATTGCAAATTTTTGTAAGTAAACATGTTTTTTCTGTAATTTAATAGATGGTGTACATGAATACATGCCATCCTACGTAAGTTCAACATATTAAACCGTGAAATATCTTGTTGGAAGTACGATTATTTGGTAACGCAGGAGACGTCCAAAGTGTGGGTAAAATACTTGATTGGCCCACATCTCACTAATGTGCAAGCAACAAAATAAGCAAATTCCTTTCTTAACTAATTATTTATGGAATAAATATCATTATTATTCAGTTGTCTCTTGCTCTTGACGTTGTCGGTTGATAATCTTGCTCTACATGCGCTAATTAAAAGGACATCCCCTTACACAATGATCGCGGCTGTCCTCCGGAGTAACATGAAGACACGGGCATGCGAGCAAGCCCTTCCACTTACTGACTGACTACCAATACTACCTGTTGTAAAGGAGTAAGCCTTTAAGTCTTTTCAATGCGTATTTGTTTTATCTCAACCTCTACTACCATTATCATTGACCGCGTTAAATATCATACGGTTGTAATCGATTGCTGCTTTTCAATTTCACCTTTAGCATTTTCTGAGAGCACGAAGCGTATTGTAAGGCAAACGGATCGTTAGTATCGGTGAGTGACGGCTGAATGGGCTATTTGAGGCGCTCCTGTGATCGCATCGTGATAATCGCGATCACGGGCTCCTGACATTTCTTTTCTTTTATCGCGGACGGTTGCTGTAAGATAAAACGGCAATAAATAATCCAGAGAAGACATTGGCGGTACGTGCGCTCGGTTGCACTTTTCATTTGTATTATTCGCGTAATTATGCCTTAAGCGACGTAAGGTAGCTTTATTTATTGCGCTCTAAGGACATTTCGGAAAAGGATAATCGTTTGTTAATGACCAATAATTGCATTATAATAATTTATTCGCATCGGTTTATAAGAATGATACATCGTTTAACAAATTATGCGGTTTCCTCGGCCATCGGCATCTTCTCGTTTTTTTTTATAACAAGTTATTCGCTTTATGAATAGTTACTTATTTACTTATGCGTTATAGCAATTCTATTAAAAAGCGCCACAAGGGATGTCATCGGAAATAACCGTTGAGCAAGAAAGATTTTTAGTGGAAACTATGAACCGGAGGCCGAAGCGTTGGCAGGCCTCCAACCAGGTGGACGGACGATATCGTGAGAGTTGTGGGCAACCGTTGGATGCAGGTGGTGTAATGTCTTTCATCGTAGTATTCTAAGGGGTAGACCTTTGTTCAACATTGGGCGTCTTTAGGCCGGTGATGATGACGAATTATATTAATTGTGTAAAGTCACCAGCACCAATATCTGACACAGCAAGCGTGCATAAATATCAGATACAACTCTATTTTTATGGCCGGTAGGGCGTTTCAGATATTTTTGGATACTCCGGTGAGGCAGATATTAACGGAGGTAACTATAGTAACTGTTAAGCTGAGTTTAGACTTGCAAGAAAAATCGTGCAAGTTGCATTACATTGCGAAGCCGTAAAGCCATTGGCTTGGCTGAGTAGCTTTAACGAGTTTGTAGTGGCCAACCGAGCGCCGCAATGTAACGCAACTTGCACGATTTTTAAACTCGGCTTTTTAATAGTTAATTCACAAAAATGTAAAATCATAAGAAAAGACCTGTGCCCAACTGTGGGACATATTGTGACAAGAGATGACCATGAATTTTGTAATAATTTTAATATGATTTTTTATTTTTGATGTATATGTGTTTTTGTCAAAATTAGACATTAACGACATTGTAATAAGAACCACGGCAAGCGTCATCGTGAATGAATCTACCTATAGAAACTTAGGTACTACAACATTTTAAAGTGAATATTATCGTCGAAGTTTTATGGTTGCAACCAAATAATTGTAGGCAATTAATTCAATTCAGATCATGTTAATTCAAATGCATCTTATTTCTTTTTAGAATGGCAAAGGTTAAACATGCATAATGAACAAGAACATCAACAACAACGTGTTCAATAACCAACAAACTTCCAAGTAAATATATTTGTGATTGAGAGAGTTCGCAATCTTCCTCCAATGATCCAAAATTATTAGAAGTAATCGGACGAAACTTTTGGAATTTGGGGGCTTAGAAGCAATCGCGTGATCGGCCAGATGATTTACGGACTTTGAGGCAGCGCCAATTTGCTGGCTTCGACCGCTTCCTGACTCCATGCTATAGCAACTTCGCTATGGTGGTTTTGTATTCAGGAAAAGTTTTGGTGCAAAATTAATATCCATATAAGAAACACGTAACTGATTGACTAAAAACTCACTGCCTAAAAACTGTCAGTGAAATGTGAGTGAAATTTGAAATTTGGTAGACTCCTTTATAATCGTAGGGGCGCATTAAGAATGGATTCTTGGAAATTACTACTAGAGGTAGAGAATTAGCCTGTCTTTTGCTCTTCCATGAGAACGGAGATCATCCGCCCTACCGTACCCTCCCATAAGTAAGTTATATACAATTACATATAATGAGATTGAAATTCACATTATTGGACATTTGATTGAAGCTTTCCCAAAGCCTATGGTTACTGGTTCCATTTTTTTTAATATTGTTTATAGTCATCGAAACATGTTAAGTATGCTATTAATTTATCGTATGAACAGAGGTATTATGTTTGCGAAGTATAATATTCTGGCTGCGTGGGGAATACCGCCCAAGTTTTCTCAAGAAATATGGTGATGATTGTAAGATTTATTGAGTTACCAACTTTTGCCCGCGGCTTTGCCCGCGTGGAATTCGATTATCGCGCGCAGTTTTCCCTCGATAACTGTGTGTTTTCTCCGGGATAAAAAGTAGCCTATGTCACTCTCTATCCCATAAACTATCTCTATTCCAAAAATCATGTCGATCCTTCGCTCCATTTCGATGTGAAAGACGGACAAACATACAAAAAGATACACTTTCGCATTTATAATTTTAGTATGGATTGGATAGTTTGAGTATTATAGCTTCAGTATGAATTGTAGAGGTGTTATATGATTCAGCATGTTTATTAATTTTTTACTAAATAGTAATCAGTTAAAAGCATATTACAATTGGAATGACGTATTTATTTAATATGAGTTTGTCTCTGTTCAAAATACACTATTCAATTCAATCCGCTAAACCAATCTCGGTTCTTAAACTGCAACTCGATTTTCCTTTCAAACTTTTGTAAAAGAGAAACATCGATAACACAATATTGTCGAAACAACAGGAAGATTATGCGTGGCACATCTCTGCGGGCCTTATTCCTGTGAATCTAATCTCGTGTCTCGATTCCCGTCACGCGTTTCCTACGGGATGTTACTGATAGCGATGCGATATAGGGAGCTTGAGCCTTGGGTTGGGTAGAGTGCCGACGGATAGGCTAACTGTGTGTAGATTTGGATAGTAAACTATCGTCACGTCGTTTTTGTTTTTGTCATATTTCGATAACCTGCATAACGTGGATTACGAAAATGAATATTGATCTGCTATATCTGTCCTGTTTTTCATAGATAAGAAAAAGTATATATAAGTACTTAAGTAGCAATGCAGTAATAAATTACCGCTAGGTATAATATTACTTATTATGATTTCGTTTTTAAAGACATGAACAGGTTTCTATTGTGAATAAAATTGCAATTGCTGAAACGTTTTTTATAAAATTAATAGAAATCTGATAGAAAGAAAGAACAGTTACAAACTGAAAAACTGCAATTAAATTGAACATCTAACCTGATTTTTCTAATGGTTGAAGATAGAGAAAAAACTAAGCAAAGAGAAGGTAAAGAGAAAAAAAAGTTTTCCATACAGAATCCAATTTTTCTAGACTTGAAACTAGCGTCACCTGTCGGTGCGCAGTGCAACCCTACTACTCCACTACCTCTAACTGTATTTACGCTTTCAAACATGCATCATTGTATTTTTATATCGTATTTGTATGCGGAATATGTCCTAGCGTCATCTGTTTCTAGGAAACTTTTTAAATTGTAGGGGAACTGAGAGGATTGCGGCCCCACGATCGTTAACTTCAAATTTTTGCGACTTCGAAGGAATGGGGCTATCGAAATATCTCCGTTCGAAATTCACAGAAAGAAACGACTCGGTTTAAATACAGCTGATAGAAAAACGATTCGTCTTGTCGTAAAAATATTTATGACTCGAACTTGAAATCTCGAACTTTCAAGCTGTTCTATTTCATTAGCCATTGATTGAAAATAGTTTCGTCATATAACCAATTTCTTGGATAGACTTAATTATTACGTTTTTTTGATCCCGTAATTGAACACACTGATCTCTTTAATTATCATCGACACATGGAGCACGTTAAGTCTTGTCTACATAACTGCCTTTTAGCTTAATCCAACCTGTACAGAGTATAACAGTAATAAGTAGACGGTAATTGAATGTCAAAGGGGCCGGCTGAGGACGGATTAGGCGCGAAATCCCGTCCAACGAGAATATAGCTGGACTCTGATTCAAATCAAAATTCGATACCAAAACATCATCCCAAATGTACCTCTCCTAGCTTTCGGATAAGGTCCATTTTGTAAGACACATTGACAGGATTTATTTGTGATATGCGACTATAAACGACAATTCCAAATCGGATGTTATGATTGACAGTAGCATGTAAATGGTTCGTTATAGAGATACATTTGATTGGTCCATGTTGGCGTGACGGCGTTTATACAGTCTAGATCAATTTTTACGCTGAGTTTTTGTTAATCGTGTCACGTTATTACTTATTAATCTCAGCTAATTACTACCGTGACAGATTTCCTCGCAGAATCGAGTGCGCTCGCGGCTATTATTTATACAGGTATTTTATTAAGATGTATTGGAGGTGTCGCTGATCTAATCTGGTTACGGTTTTTTTTAAGGCACATACTTATCCCGGTTAATGTACTCTCAAAGCTTTGCCAACATGAAAGATTTTTGAAACATAAGAATCATTTTCAATCATTTTCTTTGACTTCCTTATAAACCACGTCACAAGACAAGTTTCTATAGAATTTTCTAGCTTTATATTTTAAGTCATGTGTAAGCTAGGCGATGATAAGTCATTCAGTCAGATAATTTAGTTTTTTAAATAAAATGAGTGGACTTCTGACTTTCAGACATATGCAAACTTTGCCCAACCTCATAGACTTTAATGATTCCTTCGAGAATCTCTATAATTCATTTGCGTTATAATGAACACAAAGAAACGCGAAATATGTGAGTCAGGCGACATAAATCACGGGCATTATCGACTGCGAAAATAGTTTGAAGTTAGTTTACATGTCCCAGTTTAGCAAGCAGTCGGTATCAAGTTTCACCGTGGCACCACTAAGGACCATAAAATACACAGCATAGCGGGCATTGTTCGTCGTATATTTCGGTATAAACACTTCCCGGGCCATGCAACCTTCCAACGACCTGTAAACTGGGGGAATAAATTATAACAATCAAGTGGAAGTCACACATTGTAAGTTGAAGTCTTTGGTCGAATGCATAAAGGACAGGTTATTACTACACCGTACGATTTTATGTTATTATCAAAGTGCTATCATATTACGCTGTTTGCCCTTTTTCCCGTGTGTTATAAATTAAACGTCAATCGGAAATTAGATTATGGGTGGAATAGTAGGTACAAATTCTTTCTATAGTTGTTGGCATTTAAGGAAATTTTAAAAAGTATTTAACTTGCAAATGTTTGCCCTCGCAATAAAGGTGTTGTCAATAGCAATAAAAAATAAATGACAAACACAAAACTCAAAGGTCACTTGAGGTCATTTGTCTATCCCATATCACAATGAAATATATTTTTAAGAAATACAAATTTGAATATTAATTCTAAATATGTGAGCCACAATCACAACAGTCTCGTTAACCTCGGAGTTAAGCTGCTTTGGGGCATTCTTGTGGACGGTTAGTTTTGTTCGGTAGGAATTCAAGATGGTATCGTTTTACCGGGAGCTTAGCTTTATGTGAGTTATGGTGTAATAAATTAATGTACCGTTGCGACACCTACGTGGCGTCATCGGTCGGTCTATAATGGATTTGCTAAATAGCAAAGAAAGGTCTTTTGTTTGGGAAATCAACAAATTCAAATAAAAATTTCTGCGGATGTATTGAGAGGGCTCAGAGTTCGTGTGTCCATTTAAAAGAGCCTAGAAAGTAAGTAGAACGGAACATGCCAAATGGCTTTTTACGACTTATCATTATCAACATTTTCGGCCTAGTCTCCTCTGCATTAAGAAGGATGTAATTCCCACGCGGGTGCAGTTTGCATTGAGAACTTCGCTTCACACATACTATTGAACTCCTTAAAAGATGCAGGCTTCCTCAAGATGTTTTCCTTCTTGGAAAATCTCATGGTAAATTTCAAATGTAATATCGCTCATAAAGGTTTCTACCAACTACACCGTAACATACCATGACCGTATTAGGAACGTGTCAGAAACGGAATGTCAAACGCATACATGACACGCGACAGCGACGGTTGGTTAGGAAACGATCTATTGGGCATAGTTTCATAATTTTCAACACAAAGAATATATTTTAGCCTGAGACGTTGCTATTAGGGTTCAGGCGATATTATGAGACGGTGTATGTGTACCTTGAATTCCGAAACATTCAGAGGTGCCAGAGGGGCTACTACGAAATTCGAAGTTCGTATCGTACCGTCCCGCTGACGCTTATAATATTTAATACGAGAATGAGAGGGACGGTATGATACGAACTTCAATTTTCGAATTTCGTAAGTAGCCCTCCAGATCGGGTTCGATCGAACCACCTAGGCTAACACAGCTTTTACCCAATTTTTTGTTTTGAATAGATTTACTGACAAAGTGAACAGATTATCATTGAAGTTTTTAACGTCTAACGGACCTACAGTTAAGATAAAACAAATCAATTTTATTTCAACTTTAATCGTTCCAAACAAAAAGACAGTAAAATTTTACTGCAAAGCTTTGAGGGGAAGTTATGAAGTTTATAGTCTTCCAATTATAACAATAATTCAATTAATTTGCAATAAAATAATTAATAACCAATTTATCAATTCTCGGGAAGTTAAGCAAGTGAAGAATAAGCGTGAAACCGAGTAGACAGTCCCATAATATCGAACGCTTAAAGTCGACAGATGAGATGTCAGCAGAAAATTGGATTTCGTAAAATAAATATGTCGTGCTCACTCTGAATTAAATACATTTGAACGAAACGAAATGCAGTGCTTTCAGCAATAAGGTGCAATATTCTTCCTTGTGAGGTATTTGAGAGGATTTGACGAAAAGTTAATTTCAAGTATGAAGTTAGTGTGCACAAAAGAATTAATTTTTGTTCAATATGGGTACGGTTTTTTTGTTACTTGCCGGTGTCCTTACCGGAGACTGGTGTGGGATTAAGTTAGCAAACTGTCAGGTAAGATGGCACCTTGTTAACTTTATGAATGACATTTGCATTAATAAATTTGACTAAAAAATCATTTGATAGCTGCATCGTGCTCAAAATTTACTCACTGCACTTTTCGATTTAGAGATCCGTTTCGAATTATGTCCTAACCTTGAAAGTGCTAATTTTTGTTAGAGTCAAGCGTCCTACACTAATCAAAAAAAGCTACGCAATGATAACACTTCTTTGTGTTTATCTAATTAAACATAATTTAGCTATAACGGGTCTGTAACTTTTTTTTAACAAATAAGGGAGTAAGAGCAGTATCTTTCACAATTTATATCTAGATATTAATTGATTTCAATAAAGTACGAGGAAACTTTATGCTTCTAATTGGCTTGGAGATTACAAAGGTTTTTAATTATGGTGTAATATCTATGTTCATTGTTTTATGACGTAGGTAGGTAAAATGATGAGAGTTGAGCCCATAGTTTTATAGCGGTCTCGACTTGCTTATCTACAGAATGAAATTTTAAACGTGATACAAAAGTCACTACCTTTTTTTGTATCATATTTAAAATTCTTGAAGTAAAATATGCATTTTAAGCCCTGTTAATGCTGGACAATATAACGCTTTAACTTGTTTGGTAAAATAGTCTGATTAAATGTGTGGTTCCCATACATTGACTTCGTGACTTATTTCAACAATGTATGTCATAAATTAAATATTATAAGACTTATTTAAACAAATGAATAAATGAATTATACTGTCTATACTGCCCTCTTAAGCCGAAAGGCGCTATCTCAAAAAAAAGCTTTTCTGTCGTTTATACCATGTGATGCAGAATGTTTTAAGCTTTACGCAATAGTGTTGACAAGTCAAAAGTGTTTTTTTGAGATAGCGCCTTTTGCTTAGGAGGGCAGTATAATGAACTTGAAACACTAATTTTGCATCACGTCAAAAATTTCCACCCTGTAGTTTCTCGGATAAATGCCTATAAATTTAATGCATTTTTTTTAACTCCTCTCTTTTGCCTTCTAAGTTAATATTGAGACCTCCCTCAAGTCATTTCTGAAATAATATTGTCAAATTTGTGTTCCAAAAGTGAGTCTTAATCCTTTGTATCCCAATTGTATGCCTGTCATCGTATAGCACAATACTTCATTGCTGTCATTGCCGAAAATAAGAAGATTTAAAAGTAACTGTCACTTTTTGATGTATTTTGAAAAATTTGCAACTATTATTCCTTACACGTAACTATTTGTGTCTCTGGATAAATTCTTGCGAATGGTAGTTTTTGAACTTACCGACAGCAAAACAAAGTTTATAAGTTTAACGACCGGCTGGCTAAGTGGTTAGAGAACCTGACTACGATGTTTGAGGTCCCGGGTTCGAATCCCGGCCGGGGCAGATATTTGTATGAATAATACGAATGTTTGTTCTCGGATCTTGGATGTTTAATATGTATTTAAGTATTTATTTATCTATATAAGTATTTTTATCCGTTGCCTAGTACCCATAGTACAAGCTTGCTTAGTATTGGTGTCAAGTGTCCCATGATATTTTTTTATTTTTTTTTATTTATTTCATTGGTTTATTTAATAATGAACAGGTCACACAGAAACGAATACATTCTAAAAAACGTTAGAAATACTATTCAAACAATTATTGATTTATTTTACTTAATTGTACTATGTACAATGATAAAATCGCTGGCCGAGTGTAACAGTGGCACAAGTCAAAATATTGAAATTTCGAGAAAAAGCACTTCAAAGTTTTGACAAGTGGACTTAAACCAGTAATCTATATATATAAAATTCAAAGTCCTGACTGACTGACTGACTGACTGATATATCAACGCATAGCCCAAACCACTGGACCTAGAGACTTGAAATTTTGCACATAGATACCTTATACAATGTAGGCATCCACTAAGGAAGGATTTTGGAAAATTCCCACGGGAACGGGAAAAAATCAAGATTTATATATTCGATTCTGAGTGACCCTATCTCAGTAACAATAATAACTAGACTCTTTAAATTTGTTACACAAGTAGGTATTACATTAATAAAAACATCAATTTCAGGATTTTTGGAAATTCCCACGGGATAAGGAAAAAACGGGATTTATATATTCAGTTCAACGGAATCCCATGAACAATAATTACTAGACTCTTAAAATTTGGCATAGAAGTAGGTAATTATAATAGTAAAAAACTATTTTAAGGATTTTTGGAAATTCTCACGGGATAAAGAGAAAACGGGATTTATATTCAGTTCAACGGGATGGTTTTATCGTTTTAACTGAAATTTAGTACCTATTTAGGTTCTTTGGGGGGTCTAGGGGTCTATTACAAAAGGATTTCCCGAAATTCTGACGGGAACGGGAAAAAACGGGATTTTTCGTTTTTATGGTCGTAGAAAGCTGAAATTTGGCATGTAGGTTGCTTGAGGAGTGTAGAAATTCCTACGGGAAAGGGAAAAAAAACGGGATTTTTCGCTTAATGGATGCAGAAAGCTGAAAATGGCATGTAGATTGCTTGAGGAGTGTAGAGGAGCATTGAGAGTGGAATTTTCGAAATTTCCACAGGAACGGGAAAAAACGGGATTTTTCGTTTTACTGGTCGTAGAAAGCTGAAATTTGGCAAGTGGGTTCCTTGGGGAGTGTAGGGGAGCGTTGAGAGAGAATTTTCCGAAAATTATTAACGGGAACGGGAAAATTGGGACTTTTTTTTCTTTCTTATTTATTTTAAAAATATTTTTTTATTCGAAAGAGTATACTCCCAAGGTGGTCCACTGTCACCAAATTAGGATCTGATGACGGGATCTCGGGGAAATCGAGGGTAAACTTCAAATTGTGTAGGGACGCATTACGTTTTTCATATATTTTCTCAGTATTTGCGTCTGATAGACATCATCTCATGTTGATGAGCTGATGATGGAAGGTAAAACTCCATAACGGTTAGGAGTTGAGTTTTTTTTTAAAATATTATACCTAATATGCAGGTATAGACATTTAGTTGTTTTCATTCTGGTTACTCAGGTGAGCTGATGTTGGAAGGTATAACTCCTTAACGGTTAGGATACATTAGTACCTACGCCAAACCAATCAACTGATTAGAAAGAAAGAAAGAAGAAAAACTTTTTAAACTTTGTCTGTTTCTTTGTTTATTGGGGGTAATCTCTGAAACAACAGCTTTTTAAAAATCGATACCCTAAATAATAGAAGCCTGTTTCAATTCAATCGCGGACAGTGTGGTTTTCTATTGAACTCACTTATTTTTATCCCACGGGAATCCTATGTCGCACAGGTACGAAGTCGCGGGCAAAAGAAACAAGTAGGTTTTCTAAAATTACACCTCTGACCTGAAGATGTGAAACAAGGCTTCAAAGTCGATTTTTAAATTCGAAAATTTGCAAATATAATCCTCCGAAAAATCAATTAAAACACGAAAATAAATATAGTAGAAAGTAAATCTGTGTTACCCCAAATTTAACGCGGGCGAAGCCGCGGGCAAAAGCTAGTATGAGCATATTATTTTAATTAAGGAAGTTAAATGCTTAAGTTTTGTTTTATATATTCTTGGTGGTATGATGCATTAGATTAAGACATAATATTATTTTAAAATATATTATTATAGCAATTATTTACACTCAAATATGGGTACTTAGAGATGTGCCTCTGTTGCACAACTTTTTTTTATGTTTTTTGAATTGTGCCTCTTAAAGTTATGAAATGATGTGGTCCTATTTCTTTGTTTAGGTATGAAAACGCTTTGTAAATCACTAAAAATAAAAAATACTTTTTTTTACTATTAATCGCGTCATCTTTAAACGACGTCTTGTAATAACCTAACCAACATAAAGTTGGAAAATCTCTGACTTGGTCACTTCGAATTTGAGATATTAAACTTTGAAGGAACTACGGAAAACGGCTAAACCAATTTTGATGAAACATGTCTACGCACCATCGCCATAAAACCTGATTTCAAATCCGCAAATCCGCATTCAAATCGGCCCACCCGTTTAAGAGCTATGGTGCCACAGACAGACACACAGACAGACAGACACAAAGATACACATAGCGGTCCAACTTATAACACCCCTCTTTTTGCGTTGGGGGTTAAAAATAGGTTCCAGGGGAGTCCCCTGACAACACAAATGTATTTTTTTATGTAATAGCAGACAAAGCAAACAGACGGTTCTCCTGATGCTAAGTGGTCACCGTCGCCTGTAGACATCAGCAGCATCATCAGGACTCCAGATGTGTTGCCGGCCTTGCAAAAAGCTATTGCTGAAGAGTTGGAAAAACCTCGGTCGCCAAAGTGTTCCATAAATTACATGTGCGAGGTAAAAAAGGAACGCTTAAGCACGATGGATGACCGCTACCCATCAATATGATGTTGATGAAAGCTACTTCTATATCGAAAATACAAACTGAAATATAGATGCCTAGAAAAACTACACCACTGCTAGGGCTACTTTTATGCCGAGTAGAAAAGTTCAACGGAACTCCCCTTTATCGACCCTATACAAAACGCAAAGAGAGCTAACATCTATACAGAGAGCTAGAGAGTCAAGCTTCCCAGTGTATTGGATCACCGATAATATGAGCCGCCCTACGCTACACTGTAGACGATCTGATATTATACGAGGGAGGAGCTGATATTGAGGGGCACCAGACCAAAGGTGAGAGAAATACTCCAAGTGAGGCCGAATTCGAGCCCTGTACAGTTGACAATAGCTCGGCATGAAGTATTGTCTCGCTCGGCTGAGGACCCCAACTTTCTAGCAACAATTTTAGCTTTACTCACCTAAGAGAACAAGGGGGGAGTTTTCGAATCTAGGCGCTACGGTAAATGGCATTTTATTTGCGATAAATGCGCAGACCTGTGTCTTGATAGGGTTGAACTTGACTAGGTTATGTTTACCCCAGTCAAAAACCAGTTCCAGTATATTTTCCAAACCAGAAACATGTTGACAGCAACTCTCCTCTAATTCCGCTAGAGAAAGACTAAGCCTACCGGTATTGAAGTTGAATTTTTCACTCTTTTAGTTAACCTCTTGGATCCAGATTGTTGAGAAACAGTGTAAATGTAGGCCGCAATGGGAAAGAAGGAGGAGGAAACTCCATTTTCACTGTCGTCTTCAATGATTGTTAATTGAGAAGGGGAGTCTTATCTTTAAGTTTTTCTACATCAGTCCATTGAGAAGGATGACTTATTTTCAGGCGACATGGCTGCGTATTTTAAAAGCCAATTGGCTTTTTGACAAGAAATTTCCGTCGGTCTCTGGGGTATTCGATTAGTTACATTTCTTATGATGCGGCCACTATTTAGATTGTTTTTGGATGAAAAGGTTGTTATTCTTAGAGGCTTTGGGTTTTCCATGCGCTGTGGTGATGGATTTTCTGAAAATTGGAATTCAGTAATAGTAGTAATAGAGTTAAGTTTTCGTCAAGTATTTTTTTAATATTTATTTATGTATTATATTTATCTAATTAAGTATGTTTATCCGTTGTCTAGTACCCATGATACAAGTTTTACTTAGTTTAGGAGTAGAATTGGTATAAATTGACCAAGCAATTTATTTTAAAACTTTTTTTAAATTACTATTAAAGCCTGTAGTTACAGCTGTGGTAGTTTTGCTTGGAAATTCGTTCTGAATACTACTTTAACTTCTTAATATTTCACAAAATAATCTCTAAATCAACAAAATAGATTTCGCATGTATTGTACCTATGCGAAAACAATTTTTTACGTGCAAAAACTTTACTTACTTCCTGTTTCAGTGCACCCGATGGATATAATTTTCTTGAATGCATGTTTGGGTATAGTATATTGATTATTTTTGTTAAAGTTTTTACAGATAATAGGTACTAACTCAAAAAACTTCTCGTCAATTTCTGCAATATTGGCACAACTCAAAAGTGTGTCACTGTTGCATTAACACAGGCGGGCTTTATGCACAAGAACGAGCGGCACACTGAAGATGGGTCAGTATTGCAGGAACGAGATAGGTAATTTCCTTGTGTGCAGTAGTGGCACGGGAGTCATCTTTGGGTTGTTCTGGTAAACTTTTGAATTGGATTAATATTGTATGCTATAAAATACGCATCTTAGAACACGATTCTGGGCTTAACTAAAAAATCAGTTTTTTTGAATTGTGCCACTGTTGCACTCGGCCAGCGAAATGACACTCGTGGCAGGTGCGGCTCACTCCACGATTTTATTTTCCGTTACAAGTAGATGTTTGGGGCCCCCTAGAGTGTGCTATTCCACTACACGTGCCGCGTGCAAGTGAATACGAGTGACGCGATGGATATAATAGAACTAAACATACAGTATGCACGATTCTTATGCGTAAACGTCACTTTTGTACGGCGGTGAGGCTTCTGTAATTGTACTATTACTTATTCTGTGCTCGTGGCATTTAGTTTTGTAATAAAAAAACTACTGGTCTAACCGGACGCACAACTACATATATCACTTAATAAATTCACGACATTACTCCTACATAAACGTAACATCTCAATAACTATAACAGATTACAAGTAAGTATTGGTCAATTACCATAATTATTTCCGTCGACAGTGCCTCGAGTGTGGTCCCGGTTTCGCACGACTTTGATGATTGGGATTCGAAACGTTTTAGTGTCCACAATCGACTTTCGTAGATATCCGCTAAGTGAGCCTAAGAATGCATGGCAATAAAACTGGAAGAAGAGCCTATGACGAAACCGAACACACGAAAAGTCGAAAATAATGTAGCACGCCCACCACGGTCCAGAATACGGATTCCTAACTGACAATCCGTGTTTCTATAACTCGTTATGATATTGCTAATGTGTATTAATAAAATTAATACGCGTGTTCTAGCGGTGGAGACGTAAATGTTATTTTGGTTCAGTTGAAACGTCTCAGTTGTTCGCTTCTGGTTTTTATTACAAAGTTTTAACACATTGGATCATTATTTTCACCATCATCAACATCAACCGGAAGACGTCTGCGGTTAAATAAAGGCCTATCTCTTAAAACATCACAATCATTGTAAATTTTTCATCTGCAACCACTTATTGCCAGAAATTGTCCACCTAGTGGGAGGATTGCCATATTGCGTCTTCGGGTTCGTGGTCGTTACTAGGAGACCTTTCTCCTTCAACACCTATGTGTTGCATGGACACATTTTGACAATTTAGGGTAGAAATCTTTATTTTGATTTCTTTTAAATGTTAAGTTCGATAAATGATATTTTAGATAGATACATTGCCGCTGCTCTTTACTTTAAAATAATTGACTAATTTTTCAATATGGACCTTAAGTGCCTATTAAACAACACTAAAGATTAAAATGCAAATAGAACAAAAAGCCATTTAAATTTGAAGAGTTCATTTTGATATCAAGTGTTGTGTTCATTAGGAGAGCAATATAAGACATAAATTAACACGTTCTCTGATACTACCTGTCCAGTCTTAATACTACCGAAATTTATAAAGCGACCTGTAGTGTATTTTAGGGATATAACATTAGTGATTTATTTGACAACATTAACATGTGGAGGAGACCAATAAATGTATCGATTTGGACTCGGTCCTTGTTTCAAAAAGGTTCGCCCAATAAAATAAATACTGAAAGTACGGACACTGACATTTTAAAAGGAACTGTCCGTAAGGATTCTGTTGTTTTTTGAAGTCCTTTTTTATCGTTTGCTTAAGTTCAATATGACTTTTTACGTTGTTTAATTGGTCATATTTATTATAAAAGACTGCTGAATCAAGGTGTATGGCGCATTAATTGCGTGGAGAATAAATTTCGCAGCTGGACGTCGTGCAGGAGGCATCCGACGTTTGAGGTTTTATGGTATTTTGCATTAAGAACAAACTGCATAAACACGTAAGTCAAATAACTTACGTCGCCCCGAATTTTAGTGCTCATTTTGTCCTCAAATTTAGTATGACTTTTGGTTAAGTTTACAAAGGTAGGTTATAAATAAAAAAGATGATTGTATTTTGAAGCAACAAGTAACGGACTGCTGATTGCAGCAGCTGTAGTGGACGTAGCGATTTTGGAACTCAAAATGACCTAATACCTGATGAAAACAATAATAATAATATATTAATTAAGTAAACGCTCATTTTAAACCAGTCAAATATACATCGTGTTACTTAGTTACTACTGTGTTAAAGTAATTTTGAGATCCATAACCAGCCATCTATTCTTCTTCTACTGGTAATTTTAAATTTTTATTAACAACATAACATTTACGTCATTAGTGTGCAATACCTATTATTGACTGATAATATAATTTATCTATGAACTAAAATAATTTCTTTGCTCACCCGCGACCTTGAGATAGCTAAGTCTATGCAAACACGTATAATTTGCATAGACTTAGCTATCTCAAGGTCGCGGGTGAGCAAAGAAATTATTTTAGTTCATTGATATGGACCTCCGCAAAGTAACGCCTGATTCAATAAATTATAATTTATCTATTTCAGAAATATTTCTACTTCTACATAAAATACACTGGCAAAATTACAATAATGTTTCCTGTTATTTAAATATAATCTGCATAGTTAAAAGTTACTTCTAGATTCTATCAAGAGTAAGTCCGCTTGACGATGATATTCCCATACCACTCTCTAAGTACCATTCAGACTTATTTTGTCAGGTCGTTGACTGCGTCCGTGTCAGGAATTGTACCATTGTTGACACGACTACCACATCCTTTCCTCGTGGCTCTATCGCGACTGCTGCCGCAAGCGATGTGGACGGAACCCGCGGTTAGCGGGCGGAAGAGGAAACTACACGACCACAGTCACTCGCTAGTTCCACTATGAATACAAGATTTTTTTTTGTTTGATTTTAGTGCAATTTATAAAAAAATATCCACTTATTAATAGTCGTAATATGCGGCAATTACTTAATATAAAGTTTGAATCACCTTACTCGTTCACTCGAAAAGCTTAGTAGGCTGTGATAGTTATTGCTTTAGATTAGTTACCTATGCTATACATAGTACAATCATGTTTTTTTTTCAGATTACACTTGCTTTTAACAAAAATTTTAAAAATAGTCTTAGTAAACTTATAATGTTTAAAATTGCGTTTTAACGAAAGCACACACTAACTATGGGTTTAGACATTTTATCATTTTGTTAACGTAGTTGCTTACATATTACGTGATCAATCTCTAAGCAAAGCCACGGACGGACGGTCGGACGGACAAACGGACAGAGACAGCGAAATCATAGAGGTTCTTTGTAGGACCAAAACCCTGAAAAGGGATACGTAAAAAAATGTTTTGCAGCCTACTTACTTTTACTTATTGCATTTTTTACCGCCCATTAATACCCGTATTTATAAACGAGTCATTACTTGTTGCTAAGTAAATGCTTAAGTAAAGAAAATGGTGACTATGACTTGGCTTACAAATCTAACATTTGACAGTTCAATTTTCAAGCAAAAGCTCAATATAGAATAAAAATCGTTACTTGAGTAATTACTTTTACTCAAGTAATGGTCTTTACTTCTCTAGAAATACTGGTGTAAGTAAGCTACCATAAACCGAAACTTAAACAATTGACATCGCACTTCCAACGCAAATTTACAACCAATACAGACCGTCATTTAATTAACAACCTTTGTCTATAACGAGTTTAATTCACACCGGGCCCACGCTTTCGATTGGGATAAAACAATTCATCAATAGAGGTACGAAATCGAAATTCACACTTTCCCCGACCTTGCGCAGGAGTTGCTGGAGGTCATATATCTAATAGCTTGCGTAATACACCGTGGGCTATGAACAATAAAAACGTTGCGCAATATCGAATTGCAGTATTGAGTAGCTTAGCATCGCTAGCAAATTTTAATCGCTAGAAAATAATATGTAATTTGTAGTTATAATCGTTAATATCTATTACTTAAGCTCTGTATTTGGTAAAAGTACAAAAATAAACTCACGATTATAAGTCAGGAACGATTCAATCTGCACTGCTACTACGAACTCGAAGTTCGGGTCGTGCGGTCCCTCTCGCTCTCGTATTAAATAGTATAAGTGTCAGAAGGATCGCACGACACGAACTTAGAGTTTCTAGTTTCGTGATAGCTCTGCTCCTGTTCGGACGATCTTTTGCTAGGTAGTACGGTGGGTCCTACCGTCGTGAACGAATTCAAAAGGTCTTCCGAAAAGATCGAAACTAGTAGGACCGTTCCTGATTTAACCGTTTAATTTTGCAACTTTATCAAAAATTTACTTTATTTTCTTTAAAAATTATGCGTTTTCTATCCCATGAGATTATGTTAAGGGTTAGTCGCTGGTTAAGATAAATTACGGTAAATAATTTTAGTAATATTTTGTAAAGAAAATTCCTGGCTAACATCAAGTACAAGCCGAAAATGACGGACCAGCAGCAATCCTGAATTTTGCGTGTCATGAAATATAACAACTCAATTCCCACTGGATTGCCTAATTTTTTTTACATGACGTCAATAATAACAATATATTATTATGTAAATAGGTATACAACATCTTACAAAACCATTATTGATTTACTAAACTACTACTTCCCCACGCAATCGTTGGCTAAAAAAATCTGAAAAAATTGTGATGATAGTACATATAATTAATTTAAAAGGAAAATTATCACAGCATACTAGGGCTTTACAAGTTAACGAGTTATCCAAACTAATATTATAAATGCGAAAGTGTGTTTGTATATTTGTGTGTTTGTCGACGGATCGACGTGATTTTGGCATAGAGATAGTTTATGGGCCCGAGAGTGACATATGCTACTTTTTATCCCGGAAAAATGCACAGTTCCCGAGGGAACAGCGCGCGATAACCAAATACCACGCGAGCGGAGCCGCGAACAAAAGCTAGTATTAACTATAATATTTGTTCCGGGATGTAGAGCGAGGATCTAGAGGGATGTAGAAATTCTATTCTATTCTATTCATTACAGTAATTTCATAGTGTAATTTCATTACAGTTAATCACACTCTACATCCCTTAAAAAACATATTTAGAAAAATAACTGTAGCACCGACAACTTGCAGCACTTGCTCAGTTTTTTCTTGACGACTTATTGGCATAGCCGATCCAAGTGAGTAGATTATACGAGTGCTCGTGGTCTAAGAATGCAAAGAAGCCAGCGGCAATCTTGCATACAAAACCTAATTGTAACCAACACACTGACATAAAACATTGTTTTTATCCCGAAGCTCAATTCATTGGCTCAATGCTTGTAATAATTACGCACGCGTTAGTAATCAAGTGCTTTAGATGGATTACAATCGTGATATCGCAATGAGCCGAACAGATAACTTATACGCAATTACGTATGGATGTGTGTTATTAATAGATTGTATCTGTTTTTGTACAAGGTTGGCGAAACAAGTGAAGCTCGGCCGGAAAGGTCTGAGCCTGAGTGAAAGTGATAAAAAATATCGTTTTAAATACATGACTTCGACAAAAACTAGATGTTTACCGTTTTGATGTACTGGTCACTAAGCATTTGTAAACAATTTGATAGGTTTCTTTATAAAAATGTTAGAGTAAAGTGAATATTATCTGTAAAAGAAGAAGTTGATTGCATGATTGACTGACTGACGCACCATCAAATTGGACTATAACTCATCGTCATCATCATCCCAGCCTATATACGTCCCACTGCTGGGCACAGGCCTCCTTTCACGCGGGCCCAGTGCGGATTGGGAACTTTACAAATGTAATCCGGCTCGCACCTCTGAGTTTGTCGAAATTCATGTGCGGAATTACATTTGCACAATAAGTAGAAGCTTAAAATTTTTTAAAAGGCGTCTTTTATGGTATAGGCGAGCGCGAAGGACGATTTTGGAAATTAAACCTCAGAAGAAGTGAAATAAGGAACGAAATATTGACGGAGAAGCATCAAAAATAAGAAAGGGGTGTGGGGGTGCCAGTTGAATTTATACCTGTGCGGATAAAATTGTGGGCAAGGTCTAGTTGTATTGGCATACAAGACTTCCAATCTGAATATTGAATCTGTGGAATGACGTGAGTAAATTTTCGGTTTAGCAACGAGTTTGGTAATTAGCATGTTTGTTAATGAATTGTTAGGTACAATAGAGAAGCCCACGCGTTGCATTCTGCGCTAATCAAGTCAATTAGGAGGCGATTGGTTAGCATCTAGTAAAAGCTAACGGTCGGTGAACAAGGGATCGTTTCCAAATAGGAATTGCCCTTCAATAGTTACCTGTCAAGGACCACCCTAACGTTTGAATATTACGTATAAATAATGGTAATAGGACTACATTATGTGCTATGTTACACGTGTATGTATAAAGGCTGCAGGTAAAATTGTAATGGGTGGCCCGATGGGTAGCATTTTAAATTGATACAATTTTGTGCTACGCTATAAAGTTGTATCAATTTAAAATGCTATGTTGTAGTTTGCGGATGTTAGGACCAAGCTCCATCCGATCGCTACCATCATTTTACTCACTGACTGTCTTGCACTGTTTCGTTTTCAATATTGTCAAACTGTTTTTTCGGAAGTCGCTAGAAAATTTACAAAAATTTACATTTTAGGAAATCAGTTCTACGAGTATAATGTCGTTAAATGTATGAAAACTGACAACAAAGTCGCTAAAATGTATTATGATATGTATAAAAAAAAAACTAGCGAAGATCCCGAAAGTAGTGAAGAGCAAGACAGCCGTTGAAATTACGGGCACTTCCATCTTAGGCCTCTAGGTTGGCAACGCATCTGCAATACCCATGTTGTTGCAATGTTTATGGGCGGTGGTAATCTCTTACCATCAGGAGACCCACTTGCTCGTTTACCGTCCAGTCGAATAAAAAAAAAGCTAGATTTAACGACCAAGTTGTTATTTTGACATTTCTGTTTGTTCCAAGGTGAACAGCGTACCTATTATCTGTTCTGTGGTGTGGAAAACAAAACGTTGAAATTGTCGTCATATTAGGTTTTTTGTTCACTCACGCTCACTTATCATAAGATGACCCACTTAGTTACTTTAAAAAAATAAGTCATCAAACGAGTTCTTAAATAAAAGCTGTTGTTTGCGAACAAATAAATGACAAGCGCTATTTGTGAAGGCAAGCGTTCTGCCTAATTAGAAATATTTTTTTTTTTTGTGGGATGTGTAAACTAGGTAAATATTTTTGTTTATTACTTAACGTTTATTTTTGGTAGAGCATATAATACTAAAACAATTTACGATAATCTCCGCATTTTTCGAGGTACTGACTACTGAAACCAGTACAACATACTTCCCCAGTTCGTCAAAGCATAGAATTATTAAAGAACAAACACACGAAATTTCGCATCTGTAATATAAGGGGTGCTCGACTCGGCGTATATCACTGGTGATGTTGCGAGGAATCGACATAATTAAGTGACATCAAAGCGACGGTGTGGCGTCGCTTCACGCGCGGACGCACTGTCCGGGCCGATTTGCGTGACAAGACGGAAATACTCGCGTGAAAAAGTCAAGTAATGTATCAATGTGGAAGTATTTTTAGACTAAGGGTTCGTTAGTTCTGTTTTGGTGAATGTTTTTGCGTAGTAAATACCAAGTGAATTCAATACGCTTAATGTGGTATTGAGCAGGCCATATAGCATGGAAAACAGATGGCAGTTGGGGCCGAAAAGTTCTTGAATAGGGACCACGGTTCGACAAGCGCAGCGTATGACGTCCACCATCTAGATGGATGGATGACTTGGTTATATAAACACGGTGGATGGAGTCCGCTTCTAACCGAAGCAACTGGAGTTCTAAGGGGGATACCTATTTATGTCCCTATGTCCAACAGTGGAAGTCCGTCCTACGGCTGATATGATGATGATTATGATTATAAGACAGTAGTAAGTAGTAGCTCAATGTCGTGCTCGTAGTATTTTATAAGTGTCAGTCAAGCACTTAGTTGCGTTTAGTATGAGGACGCGTTCTGCGTTCTAAAAGATTTGCAAGATCTTAGACAGTGTAAAAGCCGCTAAAAGTGTTTAGTGGTTTAAATATTGCACGAAAAGTCTTTTTCGAGACAGAAAACCCTAAACAATGCAAAATACGTGCCAATACACCTAATCGGCCCACCCGTCCGCAGACCCTGCTGCAACTTAAATAAGGGGCAAATAACCGTACATGCATATAAAAACAGCCACTGTCAAAGGGCTATTTGTCTATTTCGGAATAGTAGCAACATTTCACAGCGATGTACTCACATTTTATCCTGCCTCTGTTTTTCTATTTTCGCTCACTTGACGTATGGGACGCATTTCCGTACTTTCGAATAATACTTCTGTATTCTCTTTTATGTGCGAGAAGCTTTAAAAATGTATTCGCCGTTAGGGCCCGCGCTACGTGACTCCCGCGTTAAGGAGATCTGTGAACTTATCAAAAATTACAACATAAATATTTTTCCTGGGAACGTTACTCTCGACTCCTTCAATAAAACATAAGTTAACGAACCTTTCTCGTAGAATCGGACTTTAGAAGATCTATGTAGCGAACGTGCAAGAGCTATCAGACATTTGAAATCGTAAAGACCGCACACATCGAAGTTTTTGCGCGTGCTGCTCTAAGTCATAGTTAGGTCCTTTTTAAGCGCATCGATTACAAACGAGTCTTAAATGAGTATATCGCTGTAATATATTACAATTACGGCAACTGTAAGAGGCGTATTTCAATGGGCTTTCTGATATCGATCAGGTAGCATTTCATCAAGGCGACAGAGGCGGTGCTGCGCACGATTATCTCCCACTAGGAAGCGATCGCGTCCGTTGATCTATCTTCCCTCGTATGCCAATTAGCCAATTAGACTCGGCAAACAACGCCAGCCGGCACAGATAAGCGAACGTTTTTGTTGCACCCCGAGACATTTCCTTTATCCCTTCGTTAAATCATTAATCCAAGTCAGGAATATATTATTGTGAGGAAACCGTTCATTGGTATTAAGTCGAGGCTTCTAAGGTCGAGACAGTCATTTGTCTCGAATAATTCAACACGCAACATGCATTTACTTTAGAAAGCTGCTTTGTATGTTTTTAACCAATTCCTATTAATAAAGGTGGAATTTAGTGAGTAGGTACATAGATCTGTTGCTTAATATTCGAATACAAGGGAAACCAGATTGAAATCAGATAAAACACAACATAAGAACCCAAATTTCTTCAAAGACCAAGAAATAAGTACGCAAGAAAAATTTAAACGTAGTCTGATCACAAAGTAGTGTCTTGTGTTTAGACATTTTTTAGGTACCTAAAAACTATTTAAAATCAGTTGGACGAAGAATTTTGTAGGATCCTGAAATATAACTTTAAATACCATACCTTGTCGACTTTGCACAGGCATTCTCTTAGATTAAGAAAACTTGGGCTGTAAATTCTATGCGTGCCTAGTGCAAATTAAGTACTTCACACAAACCATTGTATTGCTTCGCAGGTATACCTGTGACGTTTTTCTCATGAAGTTTTTCTTCATCATAAAACTCATGGTAAAATTTCAAATGTAAAGTAAAATTTAAATAACTGTAAATAAAATCTAAATAAATCTAAATAACTCGAAGGGACAAGTTTGTTTTCGAATCCACGATCTTCCTACCTGCTGTCTAGCTGCATTACCTAAATATCCCTACTAATATTTACTGTCTGTCTGTCTGTCTGTTACGCTTTCACGTCGAAACCGCTGAACCGATTTTGATGAAATTTGGTATAGAGATAGTTTAAGCCCCAAGGATGAACATAGGGTACTTTTTATTCCGGTAGAGGGCGCCACCGCGCGATAACCTAGGTACGCGCAGACTGAGTCGCGGGCATAAAGCTAGTAATTTTATAAAGTACTAGCTTCAGCGGTTTCGACGTGAAAGCGTAACAGACAGACAGACAGACAGAGTTACTTTCGCATTTATAATATTAGTAGGGAAGTAGGGATTAAAAGTGGTCATAACTGTGGACACTCAAATTCATAAACGGCTTAGTGTGATCTCGGAATTAGATAAGAGTAAACCGTCGGGAACACAAAATGTAAACGGTTAATTTGTCTCCCATATAAGGGGTAATAGGCAGGTAGACTTAAACTAAGTGGCCGCATGTCAACGATTAATAGAAATACATCGAAAGTCGAAATCGAATAACTAAGCGCCTATTTAGAATTATTGAATGAAACTCTTTTTAAAATTATAAGTAGATTTTCAATAGTTTAATGGTTTCAGGTACAAGGTACCTACTTTGCGGAGGTCTATAGCAATTAATAATTTGCTTCTGTGCCACCAAAAATTCATCAAACCAAAATATCGGTAGCGATAGCGGAGAAGCAAGATAAAATAATTGTCGTTACTTAGATTTTCAGTCACTTAGAAAACTTGGTAAGATTTCATTGTTGGAATCCATACTCTATAGAAATAAGAACTCAAAGAGTGCCGCACAACTTTAGCCGCACTTTGAAACTCGCGGCCCGTAGGAGTCACTATTTTATTTATTATTGATCACATTATATGTAGGTACTACATAAATAGAACGTACGCAGGTATTTTCGTATTTTTACGCATATTATTACCGTTTCAAATGCTACATCAAAGTCGTCGTCTACCTGCCCGATTATTTATAAAATTAAAGAAAGTTTCATAGCTCAAGCGTAACTAAGCGAATAATTAGGTGTCACAGAGACGAACACTTGAGTTGACGATTCGTAAAAGTTAAATTAAGCCGTAAGCACTTGCAACAACAATTGATCTTAAGTCTCGGAGCAGTTGGCTCTATATGGACAAACGTTATCGAAATGGAGAATCAATTATGAATCGTGTCGTCACGTTAATTATTTTGAGATTAGGGTCGATTTTATCGTCACTTTTTCAACATACTGGTAACAGTATTTAACTAACGTACAATGAGTCTGCTGTTGATGATTGCTTACGGTACGAGTATTATGGTTTTATTAGCGGTTTTTTCCTAACTAGAGTGCTAATTTTATTTTACAAACAGAAAATGTAACTATAATAATATTTGGTTGAGCCCAGGATGACTGACACGCCTGCCAACCTTTCACTAGTCGCTCTCTGCATCCCTTTCTTATTAGGTGCGGCAGTGAAGATCCCATTGAACGACAAGCGAGAAAACAACTTGTGCTAGACTCCGAGAAGATTGTTTCTTTATGAAGCCGCAGGCGCATGGAAGCAAGCACCGAACTACCATGTCAATGTGTCTTATTCATGCGGCTCACTACTCTGTACACTTTGTAGTTTGGTTTTTGTTAATTATTAATTTTTTTAACGAGTCTCATACGCGTGCGTCTACCGGTGAGCTTTTGATACATCATCATGATAATCATTGTGTTATTGTTAAGAATTAAAAATGTACAAAAAATCGGCGCGGTAAACTACACAGAGTATGAGATGACATGAAAGTTACGACAAAAAAAAAGTAATATGTTATTACTTTTGATATGAAATTCTAATAAGACTGTCAGCCAATAAGAATGGAACTCTACCATTAGCTCAACTACTATTTTAGGAGCAATTCATTTGTGATTTTGTCAGTTGTATATACCGTACATTATAAAAGATAGTTACTAAAATAAAACACACTAATGTCATATTTCAGCACAATAATACTAAATTTTAAAAATACAATTAAAGCTTTATCATTCGTAAGGCGAGGGTATTCTGGTAGAACCGGATAAGTGCATAATATTTATTTACTTATACGGCTTTGCTAGACAAATAAAGCAGAAAAAATTGAATATGCCTATGTATGTAAATATATATTTTTTAATTTTGCACTTACGCTGTTTTGCCAGAATACCCTCGAAAGGATCATACAAACGGGTGGTGGGGAGCCGAAACGATCACAGCGCTCGCTTCGGCTAAAAATGAAACCAATGGTGCTACCGTGTGATGTCAGATGGTATGGTTTTGCAGTAAAGACTGATTCTGATTTAGATAATTATGATCTTAATAAGATTTCTTGTTATGAATTGTAAAAACGTAAACAAGATTACCTAGTGGCTGCAAATTCTACTGATTTCCAAATTTATGGTAGAAACAAGAACAACGAAATAAATGGATAAATTGCAGCAAAACGAAATTCGTAGGCGATGGCATGAAAATCCGTTAGGTTCGGTGGCAAGTATGTCAATTTTGAACTGAAAACAATAATGTTAATGAATCTACCAATACTAACATAGTCCAAAATTATACTATTATGAGATTCCATTGAAATGATTACGATATTTACTTACTTCTCGCTTGACAGTTACGGCAATATTATGCCCCCTTAATGCCCATAGTTGCCACCGCTATGTGGCGCTGTCGTTGTGCACGGTCCCAATAGTACAGAATACGATTCCATTAGTCGTATAAATTATCGAATATGTCAACGGCAGAGTACAGTAACGTGAGTAAGGCTTCATTTGAATAACTTACTCGACGACATGCGCCATATAGGTGCATTGCGGCGTTCACTTTGTATTTTTTATCCCATTGTATAGTTGTAAAGGTGTGCTCTTTATAGCACCGGTCGTCAATGGTATCAAAGTAACACTGCCTGCGAGACAAAATACATGGGGGGAGACCGCAGGAGATCTAAAAAGTAAGACTAATTTTATGGGTAGTTGACTTTCGTGTCACAATGAAGAACTGCATAGAACCTACTGGCGTTAAAGTGCCCAACTTTTTGAACTCCACCCCCATGCGATTAGAACGCGTGTATAGAGTGTTTGGTATATAATTGTGTGTCTATTTATCCCTTGCCCGTATGGTTGATTTCTCGACCTACCTCCCATTGTGGACTACGGGCTTCCTCTCAGCATGAGAGGACTTAGGCCGTAGTTTTTACGTGAGCCCAGTGCGGATCAGAAACTTCTCATCAGAGGTGAACTAAAAAAAAGTATGAATAAGGCACAAAGCTACTAGAGCTAATATGAGCAAACCTTTATTAATGTTGTGGATAGGAAAATTGTACAACAAACATTTAATGAGGTGTTTCGTGCATATAAAGAGAGACAAGGGGCCAGTTTTTTTTTACGTTTTGCATATTGAAATACTGTAATGGACATCGTGGTTGGTTTATAAATTACTCGTATTGGGTTATTTGTAGCTTTTAAACGCCAGTTATGCTGTCTGGAGTTTATGTATCCGGTTTATAAGTAAAATTCCAAATAAGGAAAGAATAAGATCTTACGGCCCCTTGTTCAAAGCAGTTTGTTCATGTTAAACTAAAATACGTTTAATTTACTGGCACTCTTCCCTTTGACTTTGCCAGGCACAATCTGTTTCTTTTAATAAAAAGTTTAATAGGGTGTTACGAAAGACCTGGTGCCACAATCTAGGAGTAATTTAAATCAATTATGTAGTAATATCTATCTATGACTTGGATTATGTATTGATTTCGTCCTCTGAGGGGTTATACATATAATTTAGATTACTTTTTGAAGTTTTTTTGTATTTTTATTTCAACTCCAAAATTTTTGTAACTTTGTTTGTTTGCTTTGTTAAATTTTTTGGTATGTTAACCTGATCGGACTTAAAAGTCGCTTAACAAGATCTTAAGCATGGTTCTCTGCCTTTTCTCAACTCAAGTTTCCCAAATGTTTCATTTGCTAAACTGTTTCATTTATCAACTCAGGATTTTCTCTGAAACTAGGTATATATTTTTCGGAACTTCCATAAAACAAACCTAACTTTACTGTGTTCTATAATAGCATAAAATACACTGAGAAAAAATTTTGGTTTCGGAGAAAATTGAGAGTTGGGAAATGAAACAGAGTTAGCAAATGAAACATCTGGCAAACAATGATTCGGCGAAAAGGCAGAACCCGGTTCAAATATCTATACACATCTATATCATTAACCATAAGGTCAGTAGTGTGTACATTCATTAGACGCGATAGCTGTATAGATATTATTTATGGCCTCGACTGCAACATCGGTTCGAGAAACAAAAGAATATGCTTTATGATACAAACCCGAACAATCAGTAGCAATAATAGCACACAATCGTTTTAATAAGTATCATTTAAATATTGAACAAACATTATTCATTGCGATCCGATACATGCCGATTTGTTTAGCGATGAACAATTTATCCTTCATTAAAGTTTACAACTAAGGGAACTGTGCTTTCTCAGGCCCAATACCGCCCAAGATATTTACATACAATTTTCGTTGTTGGAATGTAACTAAGCGAACATTATTATTTAGATGAGAATATGTATTTAATCTCCGTATTTAACATAAGTTTAGTTGGTTTATTGTTCAAAGCACTATTCTTAGTTAATGATAAAGATATACCATCACATGAACTTCTATTATTTCTGCAAAGGTTACATTAAATGTCAGAGAATATTAATTTGGTACGATTATTCCAATAAACATTAAACTTGAACAGACTTTGCTTTAAGACAATTTAAAATTGAAGGCAAACTTGATACCCAAAAATTATTGAGATTATTAAGAAGCGATTATTGTTACCGTAAAAAAATATGAAGTATCGGTTACGAAATTCGCTTAACAAACTTGAATTGCAGCGTTCAGGAAGGAGATTACATTGTTTAAAGAACCCGGCCTCGCATAAGGGATATTGTTACGTTAAATCATTTCAATACTACTGTTGACGACGCGCTCACACGGACCTACCCTTTTTATTTTTATGCTATTTTTCTAAATTTGAGGGTGTAATTTGATTATTGGCTGTCAGAGGTCGATGGCTATGACCCGGCAGTCTGCACGCATCTCGCGACTAGATCGCATGTGTTTTCCGTATCAACTTATTGTAACAAGGTTCTATGTGTACCTATTAAAACTGTGCATATAAACATTAAAATAAACTGTGTTCGTTTTTTGGCAAAGTGTGTTTTTACTGAAGAGAGCCCCAGTCGCCTACAAAGTTGGTCTTCGAACCGCATCTACATGTTTAACACACCGCCTCAAGCTATGGTAAAAACACGCAGTACATTACGAAAGGAGCTACTGAGGATGGAAGAAGGACAAGAAGTCAGTACTTGTGACGGCGGAAACGCACACACGAGCCAACACTGCGAAGTAGCGGACAAGATGGCGGCTCATAGTTCGGAACCGAAGGGTAGTTTATTAAAGTCCGAACCGGTTGTGCCCCGCCCCGAGCGCTCTTTGTCGGTAGCTAAATCCAGAAGATCCTCAACAACTTCTACAGAAGCGCGCAGAATAAGATTGCTGTTTGAAGCAGAACAACAAAAAGCAGAGATTAAGATGCAACTTATTGATAAAAGGCTAGCCGCAGACCTAGCCGACCTAGAAGATGAAAGATACAGTTCACACGAAAGCATTGAAGTTACACGGCGTAATGTTGAGCAATGGATGGAGGGAAATGCGGAAGGCCGGGGCACGGAACCGCCACAGCCACATCTGGAACCACCACAGCCACATAGGGAACCGCCACAACCACAGCCGCAGCCAGCCCCCGGATATGGTATGAGCACGGGCAACCTGCACAAGGCGGACGCTGACGCGTCAGATAGAATTATCCAGATGCTAGCATCTGCGGTCCAGAACCTCACGACTTCTTCTGTTCATCACAAGCCGAACGCTAATTTATTAAGCCGTATCTGTACACCAAGAGACTTACCTGAATACCACGGTGATCCTCTCGATTGGCTGCAGTTCAAACAAGCGTACGAAGAATCGACAGACGTGTGTAACTTTAGCCCTAAAGAAAACTTATGGAGACTACGTAAGTGCCTGCGCGGACCCGCAAAAGAAGCGGTGTCAGCTTTGCTCATTAGTGCTTCATCACCTGATAAAATAATGGCAACGCTTCGACTGCGCTTCGGAGATCCAGACTGCATATTAAATAGGCTCGTGCTAGATATCAAGAAACTCCAGCCTATCTCACATGATTACCAGAAAGAGATCATCATTTTCTCAGTGAAAGTGCAGAACTTTGTTGAAGCAGTGAAAGTAGTGGGGCGCGAGGAATATATTCAAGGTATGAGCATTGTGCCATTACTCTTATCTAAACTTCCCACCATTCTCCTGTCGAAGTGGTCAGACTACAGCTTTCCATTAATTAACAGTGGAATTAATAAGTCGCGTCTAGATATTTTATCCGACTTCTTAAATATGGAAGCTATGAAAGTTGCTACCACTGCTAATATTCATCACACGCTGAGTTACCGCTCCGATCAACATAAATATAAGCATCACGATACGAATAACCGGCCGCAAGTTGTATTACTACAAACCGAAGAACCAGTCGGCGGCGACAATAATAAATGCAACTTTTGTCGTAAATCGCAATGCCGCAAACTATCTGAATGTAAACAATTCAAGAAAGCGTTACGTAAGGTTCGGTGGCAGTACGTAAAACGCAACGGTATTTGTTTCAAATGCTTAGATTCACGTCATGAGAGAGAAACATGTCCTGCTCCGGTGTGCGACAAGGAAGAGTGCGGCCGAGCGCACCACAGATTGCTGCACTACAATGTAAACAATAACAACAGTCAGGGAGGCAGCCCGGGCCAGGCGGCGGCGCGCGAGCGCGACGCGCAGTCAGCTGATGCGCCCACCCCGGAGGTTGTGACGCATGTCAACCTATCTTGCAATCGAGTGCTGCTTAAAGTTGTGCCGGTTCGCATTCACACAGCCGACGGCGCCGTGATACATAGTAGCGCTTTGTTGGACGACGGATCTACTGTGACTTTGATCAGCGCCGCACTGGCCGAGCGCGCTGGGCTGCGCGGCCGCCGGGAGTCGATGCGCGTGTGCGGGCCGTGGAGTGAAAGTGAAATAGTTTGTGATAGCACGATACTGGACTTGCGACTTTCTGATATAGACGATAAGGTTCATTCTATAAAAGCGCGAAGTGTTAACGATTTAAACCTACCTGAGCAAAACATGTCAGTAATCGATTGTAATAAATATGATTATCTTAGTAATATTAAACACAACTTATGTAATTCTGTAGGTAAACCAGAAATGTTAATAGGTCAGGATAATTATAATTTAATGTTACCTTTGCAAATTCTAACTGGTAAACCGTGTGAGCCGTCTGCAACACTTACGCCCCTAGGTTGGTGCATTCATGGTAACGTGGTCGTACGCGGGACGGTGGGTGCCGCGCGTGCCGCGCTGTGTATAGCGAGCGCGGGCACCAGCGCGGGCGCCGCGCATGCCGCGCTGAGTACAGCCGGCGCGGGCGCCGACACAGGCGCCGGCGCGGGCGCCGCGACGCAGTGGGAGACGCGGGCGCTTCACGACCTGCACGACGAGGTGCGGCGCGCGTTCGCCCTGGACGCCGCCGGCGTCACAAGTAAGCCCCGGCAGAACGCGGACGACGCCCGAGCGGTTGAGCAGCTGGAACGTTCCGCCGAGCTCATCGACGGCAGGTGGCGGGTCGGCTTGCCGTGGAAGGAGCCCGAGTGCGCGATGCCTGACACCATGCCTGACGCACTTAAACGATTAAGAGGGATCGAACGCAAAATGGCACGCGACCCGCAATATGCTGAAAGGTACGTAGAAAGAGTACATCATTTATTTGAAAACGATTTTGCCAGGGAATTGGAAGATACTCGGCGCACGCAAAGGACGTGGTATTTATCACATTTTGGCGTCGACAACCCAAACAAAAAAAAGTTGCGCCTGGTGTTCGATGCGGCGGATAGCACTAATGGTACGTGTTTAAATGACTATCTGCTCAAAGGGCCGGACCTACTCACCTCTCTGTGGGGTATCATGCTACGCTTCAGGGTAAACAGAGTAGCAGTCACAGGGGACATAAAGGATATGTTCTTAAGGATCCAGATTCGGCCACAGGACCAGGACGCGCTGAGATTTTTATGGCGGAGCAATCCTACGGAACCCGTCAAAACGTATGTAATGACATCCCTTATTTTTGGTGCCAAGTGCTCACCCTTTGTCGCGCAATTCATAAAGAATAAAAATGCCCGACGCTATGAGTCATCGTCGCCGGCCGCCGTCAGCGCCATTTGCGACTCGCATTACGCCGATGACTACATCCAGAGTCTGCCGGACGAGGCCGCCGCCATCGAAATGGTCAAGGAGGTCACCGAAATTCACAAGGCTGGAGGATTTGAAATTCGTAACTGGACGAGCAATAGCTTATCAGTCGTGAACAGCGTGCCAAAAGAGACCCTAGGAGCGGCTGCCGTAAAATTCAAAATCGATCAACAGCTTGAAGGCGAGCGCACGCTCGGTTTGATCTGGTTCCCGGCGACCGACGAGCTAGGTTTTGACGTTTCGTTCAAGCGCATTCCGGACGACGTTATTCAAGGTACCCGGCGACCTACAAAACGTCTCATGCTTCGTGTCGTTATGTCCATATTTGACGTGTTTGGTTTTCTTTCGCCCTTTACTATACAGGGCCGAATTATGTTGCAGGATACGTGGCGCTTGAATATAGGTTGGGACGATTTTCTTCCGGACGTCATTCATAAAAAATGGTGTAGGTGGCTCGATTTGCTTAAAGTTGTAGGTACAATTCGTTTGCCGAGATGGTATGCGGCGAGCAGGGACGGCGCTGCGGGAGTGAGCGAGATGGAGCATCAACCGGTCGGCGGCGTAGCGGGCCGGCCGCCGCTCTCACCTGCTACGCGCTGCTACGACTCCATAACAGGGGACGGCGCTACGCGCGCTACGAAACCTCAGACATCTGTAGCGGGCGATTCAAGTTATAATAATTTACAATTACATTTATTTAGTGACGCTTCGCTGCAAGCTATGTCTGCGGTTGCGTATTTGCGTTGGAATAATAATAAAGGTAAAATAGTAATTTCCTTTGTAGCTAGCAAGGCGCGGGCGGCGCCGCTCAAGGCCACGACCGTGCCGCGCCTCGAGCTGCAGGCGGCCGTGCTGGCGGCGCGGCTGGCGGACGCGGTCGGCCGGGAGCTCAAGCTACCTATCGCTCGGCGTTACTTCTGGTGCGACTCGAGTACGGTGCTTCACTGGCTGAATAATAACACGCGTAGCTACAAGACGTTCGAGGCTAACCGACTCGGTGAAATAGACGATCTCACTAACTTGGCGGACTGGCGGTACGTACCGACCGCTTTGAACGTAGCTGACATAGCTACTAGGGACGCGTTTAAGCACGACTCCCTTTTAAAGGAGTGGCTTAATGGGCCCTCATTCCTGTACGACGACGAGTCTCGCTGGCCGCTCAACATTTTGGAACCTGAGAACAAAGAGATTTTTAAAGAATGCATAAATGTTGTTGTAAACTTACCTGCAGAGCAGCCGGTCCCGGACCCCGAACGCTTCTCCTCCTGGTTGCGATACCTTCGATCTGCTGCGGCGGTCCTGAAATTTATAAATATATGTAGAGGTATCCGTGCCGACGAGTGCGCTCTGATGGAGCGGGCTGAGCTGTTGGTGCTGCGGCAGGCGCAGGCAGAGTCGTTCGGCGGCGATATAGCAGCGATCCGGGCGGGTAAGTGCTTACCGCGCGAAAGTAGGCTACTAACGCTGTCGCCTTACCTGGACGAGGACGGCGTGCTGCGCGTGGGCGGCCGCATCGATGCCACGCTCGACGTGCCGCTGGAAACGAGAAGGCCAGTCATTCTTGACGGAAAGCATCCAACGGCACGGCTTTTAGTTAAGCACTACCACATCAAAGCTGCTCACGGCAACCAGGAGGCGGTCGTGAACGACGTCAAGCAGAGGTATTGGGTGATACGATTGCGACCCACCGTGAAGAACGTCGTGTCTCGTTGCATGTTTTGCCGCTTGCGCAAGGCGAAACCCGAGTCACCTCGCATGGGCGACCTGCCTGCCGCGCGTGTGGCGCATCACCAGCGACCCTTCACCCATTGTGGGGTCGATCTTTTCGGCCCTATGGAAGTCGTGGTAGGCCGGCGCAGGGAGAAACGTTACGGCGTTCTGTTTACGTGCTTAACCGTCCGTGCGATACATATAGAACTCGTGCATTCGCTCACCACGGACTCGATGATCATGGCGCTACGTCGTATGGCGTCGCGACGAGGTTGGCCGCGACATATTTATTCCGATAATGGAACAAACCTAAGAGGCTCGGACACTGAGCTTAAAAGGGCAGTCGAGGACATGGACGATGAGGCGCTGAAAGCGGAGGCGGCGAACAACGGGGCGCATTGGAGCTTCATACCGCCTGCAAGCCCCCATTGGGGGGGGGCTTGGGAACGCCTTATAAGGAGCGTGAAGACTTCATTGAGGGTCATACTCAAAGAGCGAGCCCCTCGGGACGAAGTTCTGGCCACTCTTCTTGCGGAAGTGGAAGGTATGGTGAACGGGCGCCCCCTGACACACGTGTCGGTGGAGCCGGGCTCGTCCGAGGCCTTGACTCCTAACCATTTTCTTTTAGGTTCATCGGCAGTCTTGCCGACGTTGGGGTCATTCGATGACTCCGACCTGTTTCTCAGGAAACAGTGGCGGAAGGCCCAACGGCTCGCCGACATGTACTGGCGACGCTGGGTAAGGGAATACCTTCCGCAACTGTTGCCTAGGAGCAAGTGGCAGCGGGAGCGCAGGGAGCTGCGCGTGGGCGACCTGGTGCTGGTGGCGGACCCGGCCGCCCCGCGCAACGCGTGGCCGCGCGGGCTGGTGCAGCGCGTGACGCCGGGCCGCGACGGCCGCGTGCGCCTGGTAGAGGTGCGTACGGCGGGCGGCGTGCTGCGCCGCTCCGCACAGCGCGTCGCCCCCGTCCCTTTGGGTGATGAGTGCTGACCAGCACTGGGGAGGGGAATGTTGACGACGCGCTCACACGGACCTACCCTTTTTATTTTTATGCTATTTTTCTAAATTTGAGGGTGTAATTTGATTATTGGCTGTCAGAGGTCGATGGCTATGACCCGGCAGTCTGCACGCATCTCGCGACTAGATCGCATGTGTTTTCCGTATCAACTTATTGTAACAAGGTTCTATGTGTACCTATTAAAACTGTGCATATAAACATTAAAATAAACTGTGTTCGTTTTTTGGCAAAGTGTGTTTTTACTGAAGAGAGCCCCAGTCGCCTACAACTACTTCAGAAATGTTTTATAAAAGTTCACGAGCTTCTTATCTGCACAATAAATGAATTTAAACAGGCGAATAATGTATTTTTGCGTTATTGGTTACATAAAAGGACTGTACCAGAACTAGATTAAGAGCTAAGTATCCTTGTAAGTATAGTGGCATTTAGAGAAATAAACGACCCAAGTATGTATTATCTTAAACTTAGCAGTAATCATGTATTTTCTACAATATCTCTAACTAAATTGATGTCTGACTTTTTAATTAAAACTTCACAAGTTTGGCCTTGTCTCGACTCGATCTTATTAGGTACTAGAGAATAGTTAAGGCTACTCAGAAAACTTTCCTTGTCTAGAATAAATTTATATGTCTTGTATCGAAGTATAAAGTAGGAAGAAGAAACAAGCAAAGAGAAATCCAATTGGCTGAAGGATTAATTCAATCAAGCTCAGTGTCTTTGCTTCAGAATAGTTACTATTGTGAGATATTTATGTCAGTTTTTTAATCTCGATAACTGCTCGATTAATATAAGTTTATTAAAATTGATTTGGCCGTAAAAGTATCGTCGGCACTGTTGGGCCTACCACCGTTCAGAATGTACTGACTGTAGTTTACCACGCGGATCCAGTGCTAATGGCCACTTTACATCACACACCATCGTATTGTATTGCTTTGCAGGATCTACATCGTCTTTGCAAAATGTTCACTGTAAAACTGGAGTAAAATCTCAAGTGTACTTATAAGCTAGGCCGGGATTTTAATCCATGATCCTAAACGTAGTTGTTAATAATTCTTATTAAAACTAAAGTGTAGTGAAATATACTACTTAACTTTTTCCCTTTTACTGCTTAAATATGTAACACGAGAACCATTGCAAAAGCGGTAGGTAAGCTGATCACGCCAAATATTGAACCAGTGGTGCCAGCATGATGCGATCCGACGAAAGTGCCTTCGTTCAACGCAGCGATTGTAACCCTATATTACAGTAAAAATAAGTTTTCATTCAAAAAATAACATCCACCATAACATCCACCATATCGAAAATACAAACTGAAATATAGATACACAGAAAAACCAGAAAAAGAGACCAGCGCTGGTAACAAATTATGGAGTTGAAATAAAAAATACAAAAAGACTCCAAAACCAATCTTAACATCCACGATAACACCTTATTTATATATTTTTATCCAACTTTCATACCGCGTGTATATCAAGCAAGTCAAATATCGATTTCAGGAAGGGAGTGAAATACGCTGTGCAGGATTTGATTTTTTTAAACCAACGACAAACAATAAAATATCGCAAGTTAAATTAAAGTTTGTAAAAAATACGTGAGATTTCGCAAAACTATAGGTAAAGCAAAACTATTATGAAGAAATTCTTTGGATTTTCCAAGATCCTGTGTAGTCAAATTTGTCTAGAGTTGAACATATTCTACTACGACGTATGAAGAAAGAGTTAAGTAAAAGCTTGTAAAAATGTGAGTACCATGCTTTGAGCTTAAATTTTTCTGACAGAATTTGTTCGACACTTTTCATTGCCGAAGTTAAAGACGCTGATACCAATAAAGGTCTCAAATTACTTGTAAATAAAACACGGACGGCCAACAATGGTAATACTGTACTAAATGTCGTTAAACGTGTAAACCACAGGATGTGTTGACGTCGAGTGTTGAGTGGAGTGTCATAGGTCTCTCAACCAACACGAACCCACGTCAATAACCGAAGAACGTTACGACTCTAAATAATTAGATGTAACAACACAAAAACTTATTTAACATTAATATATTCGGGACACGGATGTGACGGCGACGCCATGCCACGGCGTAGACTCTTTAAAAAGTAAAATAAAAAGCAATTCAAAACACTCAGCATAATAGTGGGCCTACATATCTTGAATATAAATTAGCAACAAACTATCGGACAAAAACCGAATACATATACTTTACGCCTAAATAATGAAGCTAGATAGACAAGCGTGGATAATACTGGATTTATTACCTTACGACGATTATTTTCTATTAAGCATAATACAATTTAATTTACATTTCGGATTCGTACGTATTATACGTAAGTCACTGATTGACCGCGATACGGCATTCTATCAGTGGACTTGAGGACAGTGATACGCAAAATACCCTTTCAAAGATTAATTAATTTAAATAAACAAAAAAAACAGACCATAAATTAAGTAAAGCGGAAAGGGTCCGACGCATATCGAGGGACCTTTTAAGAAACCTGTACACTCGAATGCCATTCCGAGGTCCATAGTTAAAATGCTCAAAGAATAGCTATTCATTAGCGGGTGCGAGAATGAGAATTCTTGGGGCACTCTGAATATTCCATTGGCTCAAAGGCTTGTATTGTCTTTGGAAAAATGCCTTAGTCGATGGCATTGGTGCTAAATTATGTCGAAGCGATGTTGGTGACGCTGTTCCCTGACAAAGACAGCGTCCGCCGCATCCTAGTTCATTATCTGGCAATTTTATAGATTTCGCTACCGCGCGCGTGAATAACTACCGTATTGTCGGTCCCGGAATGCCTTCTATGTTTAATTTATTCCAATAGGAGGATAGATTACGTTGATTTATCACAATCACAATGCATTTTTTTTACACTTCAGGAATTGTTTTGATTCTGAAGACTTTGTCTTTGTTTGAAGGCATGGAATGATTTGTTTTTACAAACTTTATTTTACTCTCAATGTTCGTATGTAAGTTACCTTTGCAAACTTTTAAATCAAAACAGTCGTATGTAAGTTTTTTTAAGTTTAGGTACAACTCACCTTTCATCAACCTCCAGTGATCAGATTGACTTGAAATTTAGCACGAGTTTGTGAATTGGATGTCAATGCAAGTTCAGTTAAATTATGTTTCTTAGCTATTGAAAATGAAAATTTTAACAGAAAAAAATATTTGAAGCATGAGAGAGTGTTATAAAATATTTCAAAATAAAAAATTACCGCAGTAATTTTAATTATTTCTTAAATAATTATCAACCGAATCAATGCAACACCAAAACAGTCAAATTAAAGGACACGCGAAGCATTAAGAGCGTGTAAAATTATTCAGCATCCTGTTGGACGGCAGCACAAAGTTTGCATTTTGCATATTTAAACAAACGTTATCTCGCGATCGGAGATTTTGTCGCAGATATTCCCGGGAGAAAAACGGAGCAAACTAAAGGGCGAGATGACCGGGATTCTTTCTGCGCGAGCGCACGCATTAGGACAAAATTAAGTGCTGTTATATGTTCACCTGTCACATTAAAATGCCTTGGGCTACTTCACGCCGCCGAAGAAAGCCGAGTGCGAACCATTGGCGGCACGATTATTCCTCGGACCTGACCTTGCTTTGTGAAAATTAAATTTACAACTTTGATACAGATTTATCGCCTTACGAATCGCGTCGCGCTATACTTCTAGCATGTAAGGCTTCGAAAAAAGTAGCCACCTAAGGTTGGGCCTTTTTAAGTAAATAGAAAGTTTCTAGTATGCTAAAATATGTAATTTTAACAAAGATTCGCCCAGTCTTAGGTACTCAATAAATATTGACATTGTATTTTTTTTTAACATTTATACCTACAGACAGAATCTTTCTTTATTTATTTTTAACCCCCAACGCAAAAAGAGGGGTGTTATAAGTTTGACCGCTATGTGTGTTGGGATGTCTGTGTATCTGTGTGTGTGTCTGTCTGTGGGATTGTAGCTCTTAAACGGGTGGACCGATTTGTATGCGGTTTTTCTATTTGATGACAGGTTTTCTAGCAATGCTTCTTGGATATGTTTTATCAAAATCGGTACATCCGTTATCCAACTTTTTGTTGGTTATGTTATAATTACTGTGAGATAGATATGATTTATTTACATTCATCTATATGGCTACTTTTTCTCGTAAACAAGCCTTAGCAACAAGGAATTGATGTCATGCAGTTGATGATATCTGAGAACATTCTCAGTTGCAGTTTTATACTTAATACAGGCAAGTAGAGATAGGGAAATATTTATCAACTGTCTAATAGTCTCGTTTTTTATTAGCCGTTGAGGGAGAACGAATGAAAGTATGATTTGAAATTATATTAAAGAAAAAAATATCAACATTCAATTCCTTGTTTTCTAATGAACTCGTGAAACAATTATCAAAAAGACTTAATTTTTTGATCAAAGCTACCAGCATACGTAACATCAGAAATTACAAAACAATTTATTTTCGGCCACGGTGGTGAGTCAACTGTTGAAAATCGTTTCCGTAGCGAGTTCGATTAGTCTCGAGCATTGTGACCAATTAAAAGACGGCCGATGGGACGAGACGGCATCCACGGGGTATGACGCGGTCGTGCGATCCACTGGGTTACGCTCCTTGAGAAAATAAAAAACAAGTCAACCGAACTAAAACTACTGGGCTTGATGCTCGTAGAGCACCGAACTATTAAAAATGTCGATTACCCGCTTCCGGTGGAGCGAGTGTTTTTTTATCTTTAGAGTTGTAGCTTTACGTTTTAAAGTTCGTTACATGACGTGATAAAATTAAACGGGGTTCGGTTAGAGAAAGGTATTTTAAACTGTGAAGAGGGATGCTTTTAATTAAGCGAGTAACTATTTTGATTTAGTTTCCGATAGTGTTTTCTTTAGCTATGTACTGTAAAAGGTTCTGTATCTGAAGGGTGACAAATCGACACTACTTTGAAAAAATATTGTATCTAAAATCAATATGTCAACAAAATTTAACCTTGACGTAATGTTCATAAAGTTTACTCGGAAAAATTATCTATTTAGACGTACAAGATTTTTTTAAAGTAGTGACTAAAAAAATCTTATTTATAAAATTCTCGTATCACAATGTTCGTTCCCGTACTCTTCCGAAACGGCTTGACCGATTCTCATGAAATTTTGTGAGCATATTGAGTAGGTCTGAGAATCGGCCAACATCTATTTTTCATACTACTACGCGGACGGAGTCGCGGGCAACAGCTAGTAACCCTATAAATGTGGCTACACCGTCTGTCCGTCGTCAGTCGTAGAGCTGTCCTAGTTGTAGAGCTATCCCTAGTCGCTTGCACGATCTACGGTAAAAGAAATATCAAAAATCCTGGATTAGGGGTTACAGCTCCATACATTTTGACGCTACGTTAACTCAGAATTACAGTCAACCAGCGCAAGCACACATTAATAGTAAAAAAAACTTCTAGAAAAACCCAAGAATAAACTCAATTACCTGTCGTGGCTTCATAAATAAATACTAGATACATTACTGATAGGTACCATACTCACCGGTAGCTCCACCGGCTGGGCATGTTTACTCAAGTAAATTAAATACTACATGGTAACTCTGACAGTCGATACTATGGATGCACACCGTAATTTAGCACATTAAATCATCTATCCTGTCCATGTTAACATGACTAGGTTGCGGGTAATACACGAAATTAGTCAAGTTATGCAAATAGTGACTTGAATATCTGCGGCTAACATACTGACAGAGATCCTTTTTTTAGCAGAAGAAACATGGCGGGAACCTAACTAACGCGAATATAAAATAACGCGATTTATTAAGATAGATGGCAGGTCAGACCACTGCTAACTTTTCGCTACAAATTTCATCTTTAATGCAAGATTTTATCGTTGAATGAAGGTACTTTTTATTGACTGTGCTGACAATTCACATAAACTTCAAATCCATACCAAATGTCAAGTCAATCCGTTCACTAGTCGATTTGTGGCATTCGAACATGGCGGATGTAGACAATATCTAATTTTGCTATTTCTGTTTCTTTGGCTAGTTGAAGTATAATTTTGATAGTGTTTTATGCGGCGATTAACCTTAACAGTGAACAGAGATCACAAAATTCTGTATTTTTCTCGTGTCTGTCATTTTTTAATGCGCAAGTTGTGTCCACGTGGTTTCTGGAATTTTACTATCAAGTTACAAAAACTACAATCACCGTACAACATTGCCTTTCGGAAGAGAATACTTAGAAACTGACGAAATTGTCCTATTAATTAGGACAAAGAGAATAAGAATAAGTGGGTGAAATTCGCCTAGCATGGTTTGAAAACAGCTCACTTGCAATACTTACGACGAAGAAACAGTGCAAGTTAAATAAAAGCTTGTAAAAGTAATGAAAAGCACTCTGCATTGTTTGCATCATAACGACAGCGTGTTAGCTTCGAAACTAAATGAAAGAAGACGACAGCCCGCGACAACTACCGTTTTCTTCTTAATTACGCTCCCGTTACAGACACATAACATAACCGCTTGGGCGTTGACACCACTAGATTGCATGCTTGTAGGACATCAAGAATTATCAACAAGTTGTTAATGTTAAAGGCAGTGTAAAGTGTTTTTGCCCCAGGAGAAAGACAGCAGGACAGTACGGCAAATTGTTATTTTCGTATGAAATGTATTTTTGTTTATTTTGTCATTGCAGAAATCGACGCGGTCGAGTTCTCACGAGTCAAATGGCGCGAGTGAAACTTAAATTATCACGTGACTACCTTTATATTGTCAATAAAGTTTTAAAATCCACATGTAAATCGGGTCAATCTGTTTACGTAAATGCCGTATCATTTTGCATGCAAGCGTACCAATAAAAACCGTATCCCACAGTGAAATGCATAAATTATGGTCACAGCAATCATGTAAATGTATCAAATCTGACTTACACAGTTTTACCGTGCCGCGGTCAGTTTGCGGCTCGGTAAATCGATTGCACTCCACTTACCGGGTTTAATAACGGCTAGTACATTTACTTAGACTTTCATGCCCGCGATGTAGGTTTTGCCGGACAGTGTTGCAACGGGGGCGTGTACGGGTAAGCTTAATAGTTATAGGGTATTAAAGAGATTTTTCGCAATTTCATGTAATAATAGTGTTTCCTTATGAACGGTGGGGGCTTAGCTTAGTTAGGTACCTAGATTTATTTTGTACGGTTTGTGTAATTTAACGCTTTCAAAGTTCTTTTTGCTATTACTTATATTTTGAGTTCCTGGTGCACTTTATGTAGGTAACTAATAAAGTTAATGTTGAGAGTCGGTATCAGAATTACGAAGAGACATTTAAAAAAGTTACGTGTATGACTAACTAATAACAATGCAGTCCTAAGCACTACAGCTTGAGACTTGATTTTTGGCAGATATATCCTGCTCAATTTTTAATACTTATCAATAATTGTAGCAATTAAACGAGCGTAGGATTAGACATTTAAACATGAAACATACGTTTATCGTACTATGTTTTATATATTTGGCTTGCTGGTTTGTTCGGATAACACATAAAACCTAGAAGAAGGCGCGGCGCACATTTGAAAAAAGAATCAATTCATTACTATGATTTTATATCTCTATAAACTAAGTGTAAAAAAGTGATTCGTGCGACCCTACGGGACTATTCATCAACTGTGTTGTCTGTGTTGTAATAATTACGTAATGTATTTTTGTATGCTGGTAAATAAAAAAATCAAAAAATATAATGTATTTTCTATTTAATCATTTGCCACAGGGGCCTTTTTTAGAGTTAAGTATATTAGTTTTTAATTATTATTATTAAGTTTTTATTGTTTAAATTATTTGTAGGTAAATATATTATTTGTTCCTCATTTTCGATTGGATGCAATACTAAATTGACGGCAGATTGATTGTTTATATTATTTCCTAGTTAGATAAACAATCTTTATTATTGAATTTGGTCTATTGTTTCCTCTTTCAATCCAAATATCGCACACCTAGATTAAAACAGTATTAACTCAAAAAATCGCTTTTTTCAGAAATGGCAAAAATGTTGATTTGAGAAAACTATACACGATAGAAGCTTATTTGTTGAATTTTGTAAAGCAAACTGAGGTTGTAAGTTGATGTGTTCATAATTTAAATTTTAAAATCATGTAGAAGATAAATTAAATACCGTTTTTTAGTTGTTACAGTTTTTTAGAATTAAGTGTATTTGATATCCGTAATTATTTTTAGTTGGAACTGTTTTTTATACTACTTTTTGAATTAATTCGATTTTGATGCAATAAAAATGTTAGTAAACCATTCATTAAGAGAGTAGTTTTATTGATATTTGGAACGTTTTGTGAGGTTAAAATGAAAATAATGAATTTTACACTAGATATTATTTAATAGGAACCATGATTGTCATAAACTTTTACAAGGCAAATGAAAACAAATTCATCATTATCAATGATGCCAGTGTCGTCACTTCGTATTGGTGAAATATAATAATCAGGTTGTTGGATCTCAATTGACTGTGGCATTGGTTTATTTGAAACAGAAAAATGGCCCTCAGGTGATGAATTTTATTCCAACAACGGTAAATCTTCCCTTGAAAAGCTATTTTCCATTTGAAACTCTTCGTCATGAGACGGCATATTAGAGTTAACACTTTCTTTTTCTTTAACCATTTGCACGAATATAGGTACGACCCCGTCCTTTCATATTTCTAAAACAAGTTTAGTATTTAAATTATTAACCATAAAAAGCGTATTAACTCAAAAATGATTAATCTCAAACATGCCTAGCAAATAATAACACAAGTGACATTTAAAAACAGTTTCAACATAAATTACTGCGTTTTATGAAACTTAAAAGAGTCATCCATCTGTGTTAGTTCAAATTATAATTGAGAATAAATTTTCATTCAACAAAAGCGACGCAATTCAAAAGCAATAATTAAAACCATGAAAACAGATAGAACCAAAAATAATCATAGAGAAATATCTTGCCTAGGTCATCAAAACAGTGTTAACTCTAATTTGAATAATTATTGTCCATCAGTCGTGCAACGCCAACTCATCAAAACTGTAACAACTCGAAATAATACTTAAATAATTACACTAATCAGTCAACAAAACAGTCTTAACTCGAAATAAATCAGTTTTAAATCAAAGTGCTAGGTACACTCTGCGTTGTGTTCGGTCAGCAACTAACGATGCTACTGTCTTGCGGGTGGCGGGGTGAGGCACCACCGCGTGCAAAAGGGTGTTACAAAGCCACCTATCGGCGAGTTTTCGGAATATTTTTGGTTCTGTTTTATTGGCTGACGCGGCATCATCTGTAGATGTCGAATATACTATTAACTAAAAATACACCAATTTTGAGTTAATACTGTTTTGATCTAGGTGTGCGATATTCTGAGAAAATCAATCAGAAACGGTCAGCGATTTGATTAATTTCTAGGAAACTTTTTTCAATTAAGTTTTGGTTCGCTTTGTACCCTTTGTTACGCTGGGCAAGCACGTACAGTGATACGACATAATCCGAATGAACTAATTGGTCCTGGTTTTGCGTTTTCATTTCACGCAGTTTTTAATCGACTACTGCATATTTTCTGAGAAAGCAGCATGAATCAGTAAGTAGGTATAAACGCTATGTTTTATCATGATGACGATGACAGTTTTTTCGCTATTCTATAATGAAATGATGATGATTACTATGATTATTCAGCATTTTTGAATATGTTTTTTCGTTCGGTTTCGGCAAGTATTGTTAAAAGTTAATTTTTTGGAAAAACTAAAGTCAATACTGGTGATAAATCTACTGTGAGCGTGATTAGAATTCTTGTGACTTGTCCTTCAGTTCTGCTAATAAACGTGGGATGGTATTGTAATGTCGTTTCACTGAGCGTCAAAACGCTCGAATATTCACCCGCCCATGTTCAACATTGTAACAATAGTATGCTTTTAGTCTTATTTAACTTTTCTATTATAAATTCCTTTCAGAAAATTCAATCAAGTTTCAATCAAAGTTTAGTACCTACTTGAAAGTAATGCGCATAGGATAGCATATTATAAAAGTTATAAGTTATATTATATAAGTTACGTAATATTATACTAGAATTAGTTTTTAGCCGTTTCCTAGTAAAAAAATTGATAGTTAATTTCCGCAAAACTTAAATGATTAACTAGGCCTCTCGCATTTGGTACTAAAGCAAGCTCGCACCAAAGTAATTGTTCGCAACGTTAATGGTCATATTGTTCATTTATTTCTGTTAGATTTACTGTTAACTTAGTGGTATTAATCATAATCTTGGTGCGCGATTCGCTCAAGTATTTTAGATGATGGTGATTAACCTGAGTTATGGATTACTATGCATACGTATACTTGATGAGATACCGTGTAATGGAATTTTAAGAGGCAGTTTCATTACCGAGTTACGGATTTTGCCATTGTAAGTAACACTTAAGTTACTACGTCAGTGGTGAGTGACATTAGAATGGCTTTAGTGCATTAACGAAGCTAACTTATTTCGATGACCCATTTTTCTTTGTTGAAGCTAATATGGTCGTTAAAATAATATTATGTAGAATATGGTATTCTAACTTGCTATAGGAGTAATTGGTGTACAAGTATAGATGACAAATTGTTACTGGTTAAAATAATTAACGTGCAAACCGTATGTAATACATATTTGCATAATCTATTTGTCGGGTTTTTATCATATCAAATACTTGTGATCTACAGTCGAATTCATGATTATACTTTTGAGGAAAAATTTGATCAGAATTATGTGAACACGACTTAGAAGCGTGTTCAGATATTTTTGTTTGAAGTTTTGCTCTGAAGTAAATAAACTCGACTGTAAGTTATTATATTGTAGGTTTTTTTTAATATACATATATCTTGTTAAGTTTCTTGCCGGATTCTTCCTAGCAGAGGCTTTTTTGACATTAATGTGCTGTTTTTAGCTTAAACTGACGTGACTGGCGTTTTTATTTTCGTAAGATAATAAACAATACGATACTTCACTATCCAGTGAGAATAATATAAATCAGTTTTATAGTACGCTACAAAAGAAATCCTCACTCAAGTATCTAGAGTTGGTAGTTTTGGCTATGCACTGATTTTATGTGTCATGATAAATAATTTTACTATCAGAGTTCAAAATATTGTACAATGTGAGAAATTGTGATACGAATACTGCCCTACGAATAACTGTACTATTAAACACGCTAAAAATATGAACTTTTTATAACTCCATACACAGATAGGCACACATGATTAAGAGAAAATCATGGTATTTAGTGCACTTGACGAAACAGTTTTAACACACCGAAATCTGGTGTATTTTATGATCGATTATTCATAGGTACCCGTCAAGCTTCACTCGTGCCGATCATTCCACTCACAATACCTACTATTTCTTTAACCGGTGACAGCGACAACCCGTCAGTGTAAAATAAAACCCAGTCGACAGATTAGCTGTCCGCTACCGATGTCACCCGATGATAATGTCCAGATGATGAGTTAATTCGATACAACTGCGCTTTATATCAAATAAAAATTCTAATGTGAAATGGCAGCCGACAGATCAGGGATCGTGACAGCCGAAGGCGTCTTCTCTTGGAATCTTGGTAACTGGCTGTTGATTTGGTGTCTAATCGTAATTACGATTTCAAGGGCGATGTTGTATCTTATTACTTCTTATTGCACGTTGCGTGAGGAATTCGGACTGGTACGCAAGATTTTAGAGCTGGTGTTTTTGAGAGTTTGCTAGAGAACGATCGAAAATCGACCAAAAAAGAAGTTTTCGCATTAATCTCGAATAGGTGAAAATTTAATTTATTTGTATACCTACCTACGTCAGTGCTGTATTTCGAGGTGTGAACATAGGGACTCAGGATAAAATACAACTAGAGCTAGATGGTGAGATGACTTGGACGCGGAACTGAATTAGTGGCCAAATATAGCTCTGGATAGGGAGATGTGGAAGTCAAGAGGAGAGGCCTTTACCCAGCAGTGGGACACAGTTATAGGCCAAATATAATAATAATATGGCTTCGAATGTAGGAAATCAAGAAATTGCACAATTTCGTTTAGACTCTATGCACCCGAAAATTACTTGGTACAGATCACTTCCAATCGGTAAGACCGTCTATTTTCTACCTTGCCTTTTTACTTTTACAATATCTCACTGTATCGATTTCAAAGTTTGTTATAATAAACTCATAAACCGAGTGTTAAGGTGTTAGTGAACTTTGAAATTCTTAACTGGCCGTTAGTAAAATTATAACCAGAATTTACATAATTATGTCTAAATTACAATAGAAAGTAATCAATATTACGTAGGACTGCTTTAATAATTTCACACTTCGATAATAACGGGCCTAGAGCATGGTGGCATTATAACGATACAACGGTTTGGAGCGATTGCATGCATGAATCCTTTTACGGAGTCGTTATTGATTGTAAACGGTACGAGAATCGATACTAAATCGTTTCAAGAACGCTGCGCTTGCACAGGTGGGGGTAAGGAAATAATTGCGTGATCCTTTACTGCCCATATTTTATTCTCCAGTGTACAAAAATTGCCGTTTAATGGCAAATTTAAAGTCTTTTATAATTTTAAATGCAATTTCACTGCAAGTTTGGTATAGGTCTTGAACATTTGCGAGTTTTTGATATGAAGATCTGCTATAGTTTTTGCAAGTTTTTCTTGAACTAGCAATGTAAATAAGTTCTACAATTTTGAAGTTATGTTTCATCCAATTCTAGTAATCAAATTGATAAGAAAATTGTCAGGTTAACAATGCAATTATAGGCAATAAAAAATCACATATCTATATTTTCTATTGTGTGGGCCTACGCTACCGACTACAACCGACAAACAATATAAGATCCGAAAATAATTAAAAAATCTTAGATTTTTTTGAGCAATTGTATTGCTAATAAAAACAAATAAAAGTAATAAAATCTTTAATATATAGGCTTTGTTAGTGTGAATATTAATTGCATGTGCACACAGCAACTACCCCTCATTAGCGCAAGCTGGCCGCCGCCCGGTGGTAAAATTAATTTACCTTTATTGGCTGTAAACAGCACAATATACGGGTATTCAAAAATATTGCTTAATAACAGGTTTAAACGTTTTGCAAAAACTATATGATTTAATCGTGGGTGGCGCGCCGTGGATATTAAAATTAAAATATTTGACCACTCGGGGCCATGGCGGCTATCTAATTAAGAGCGATCGACACTGAAAATGCCATTAAGTTGTCAAATAGCGAATAAACTCCGGCAATATTGTAAATTGATAGGAAATCTCCAATAGCCGATTCGATGCTTTCGTTATTGACGAAATTATAGTTTAGAATATTTTTATTCCCTTACAATCTTTTAGAATCTTAATTAGGCACTTAAATATTTCCAATATTGACACAACACGCCTGGCACGTCCGTTAATCTCTGACCTTTATTGATTTGAAACTTTATGTGCCTTACAGTGAACGATAATAAACACTTGAGGCCGCGGCGCTCGAATATTTTTATTTCAGCTTATATTTAAACAGCCGTTTTACACGAAAGCTATTATATTGAACAAATTGATTATTATCAATGAAAATAACAGTTTACGGATCGAATTGGGTTTGAATTTTAATTAACGTCTATGTACCGACGAGTTTGGGGTTAATGTATTTAGATCAAATTGAAAATGACTAAAGTATCAACCTAAAATAAGTTTAAAAAAAAATCCACCATAATGTTTTTAAGCATGGCTCAACGTGATTTAAAGATGAACTTTATATTAGGGGTAGACAATGGCCGCAGAGAAAATTTAAACGAGCACCGAAATAAAATATGTACAAATTCACCTCTTTAAATTATTAGTGTGTATTCGTTGATCGAAGGATACAAATACAAACGCTTGGTTGTCCGCTTGATCGTTTAAAGCGTGCTCGAATTTTATGGGCACATAAATATCGGAAGATGGGCCGACACGCGGTCCGGGATTATTCCCGGAGTGGCCCGGAGTCCATTTTGAAAATTAAAAATATTTCGAGATAAAAGTACAAAGGTTAATTCATAAACAGAGCTCAGAATTTTTACGTTTTATTTAAATTGATGACGAATTAACGAATCTCGAGATTGTATATTTTATTTCACGTTGAGTGCTTTGGGTTGAATTTGCTATGTTTATTTCAATGAGAAGTTTTTAAGAGTTTGCTAATAAATAAATAAATAAATATCATGGGACACTTGACACCAATTGACCTAGTCCCAAACTAAGCAAAGCTTGTACTATGGACACTAGGCAACGGATAAACATACTTAAATATAGATAAATAAATACTTAAATAAATATATTCAACATCCAAGACCCGAGAACAAACATTCGTATTATTCATACAAATATCTGCCCCGGCCGGGATTCGAACCCGGGACCTCAAACTTCGTAGTCAGGGTCTCTAACCACTTAGCCATCCGGTCGTCGTAATGATTTAGCTCTTGATTTTTGGATGTGTAAAACATATTAAGTAATATAAAGCGCTTAGGCGATACAACTTTTCCTTTTGTCGTCGTATGTTTTCAGTTTTTTTTGTTTATTTTAATTCTCAAGATGGAAAAATAAGTGTGTTACACTTAACGTCTCAACCAGGAGTGGCCTTACTTCAATGGATCCACTCCGGCGCAGCCCGAGGCATACAAACCGGTCGTAATTTTTATTTGCCGGTCGGTGAACGATTTCGGTAAATTTTGTTTGCTTGTTCAACTCTTTGTTTGTGCATTAGCGTCGACCGAGTTATGAATGTGATGTTGAATAATAATTATGATCGTCCTGTCAGACTTATATTGTCGATACAGACTTTTTATTATCTTAACATGCCGATGTCGAAACGAATATGCAATCATTAGTTAATCTGTATGATTTAATACGCAAACGTCAAACAGGATTTTTCAAATGGATTTTAAATCATTAAGTTACGAATAGGTATGTTGATGACATTTTATTTTACCCTCGATAAGATGAAATTGCACAAAAACATTGTTTGTAAATAGTGGATGTTTTAATCGGCTATATGTATGAGATAGAGAGGAAACGTATCAAGTTACACTTTGAACTCGGCTCTGGCAAACAGACCGCAGGCGATGTTGATTTTCAATTGTTTTCCATTTACGTTGACGTGGAAATAAAGTGGGAGAAATGTTAGTTCGTGTACATACGCGGCAATCAATATTGACTTATTCAGATGGAATTTAATTCTTTATCATTTGCGTAAGTGAACTGTCAGACGAAAATATTTAAAGTGACCTTTAAATACCCATCTTTACTTTCTGCATCTCGAAACTTTGATCCTCTGATACAGGCGTTTCCAAACGATGCATTGTACTAAGTGTCCCACGCGACTTTATACAGTCGATCTGATACCGCTCAAGAATTAACCATCCATCACTTAATGATAATGATATTTGACGGCCTTTTACGATTGTGATTCTCGATAGATTTAATGTAATAGCTAAGAGTTTAGCTCGGCTTCGCTTGTACGGGGCCAATTACTGGGTATGTAAATACATTGTTTATTGTTAAAAATGGTCAGTATCTATGAACGCTACTGCCAAGGTAATTCTTCTTCATTATGCTGTTTGAGTCATCATTTCAGCCGTAGGACAGCCACTGTTGGACATAGGTAGGCCTCCCCCATTGACCGTCAATTTTTTTTTTTTTTTCATGGCACACTACACCAATTGACCTAGTCCCAAACTAAGCAAAGCTTGTACTATGGGCACTAGGCAACGGATAAACATACTTATATAGATAAATAAATACTTAAATGGGTACATATTAAACATCCAAGACCCGAGAACAAACATTCGCATTATTCATACAAATATCTGCCCCGGCCAGGATTCGAACCCGGGACCTCAAGCTTCGTAGTCAGGTTCTCTAACCACTTAGCCATCCGGTCGTCAAATTGCTTCGGTTGGAAGCAGTCTATCCATCATGTTGGTGGACGTCCTACGCTGCGCCTGCCGATCCCCAGATCACTAAATGAATTTTATCAATAATGATAATTTTACCCTTGCGGTAGTCTAGTGTCTTGTACAGGCAAGTGCAAGAATAAGTATCTATCTTTTTAAGTCAGGTAGTTAGTTTATAGTTAAGTTTTTTATGGTTATTTTTTCCTAAACTTGGAAAATTCCATTCAAAATGCAAAATCCTCAAAAAACTATTACGTGATTTCTTAGTAACAGCTACGGAACCCTATCTTGAGCGTGCCCGACACACCCTTGGCCGATTTTACATTTTTTGAGGCTGTGTCGTACCACAATCTTCGGTTCCTCCAGAGGGACTCATTTCACAAAATAAAACCCAAACTCGACTGGAGTTGTGGAAAGTTAAAAGCATTTTACAAAGTAAGCTCCCAAACACACTTTGCTGTCATTACCAGTAAAGCGTGAACTACTTTAAAAACAATCACTTCCATTAGCCGGGTACAGCCGATAGAACCAATTTGAGGCAATTACTGCAAATCGGAACGTAAACGGCCTTAAAAATAGTTAAAGCTGAGCAACTTCTTTAGAAGTCTTGATATCACTACGGAGTAAGTTTTGAAGAAGAAATGTAAAAATGGGTGTCCCTTGAAATGTCTACAAACTATTTATCAACTTTCCATCACAGCCTATATGCATCCCACTGCTGGGCACAGCCCTCCTCTCTGAACAAGAGGGCTTGGGCTATAGTTCCCACGCGGGCCCAGTGCAGATTGGGAACTTCACAAGCACCATTGAATTGCTTCGCAGGTTTGTGCAGGGTTTCTCACGATGTTATCCTTCACCGCAAAGCTCGTGGTAAATTTCAAATGTAATTCCGCACATGAATGTCGAAAATTCAAGAATTTGCAGTTTTTAATGATTCACAGTTATCTACATTAGACATTTGTTCTACTGTATATGTATCGAGATCAGCTTTATATTACCTACTAGCGCAACGCTCAATGTTCATTGGGATGCATAAATATGTATGTACATGAAAATTATTATATTATAACCTCATTTCAATAAGCTCTGTATTAAAAATGACTAAATTTTTCTATACTAAAAACTATTTACCGAACTATTCAGGTTAATCAACTAGCTATGTGGATAACAAAAGTTTGAATACAATAAATTCCTCGATTCCACAAATTCTGAACGTATTCACGAAACTATTTCGATACTAGCAGAAGTCCCGAAGCATAGTTTTAAGTTATTTTACAACGGCGCCCGAAGATTTCTAGCCAGTGGTCAATTGTTTAAAGTTTTCACCCGTGACTATGAGGCTACACTTTACTCCTTCGATAGCAAAAACCTGATGGTATCGAGGTGACCCCTTCCACTTAGGTACCGTTTTATAACAATCCTTATCGGTTTATCGGTATCTTCATCCTGAAGGCATCAAAAATAGCTAAATGGCTAAATTTTAGGTTTCTTAGTAATACCAGACACTTAAGATTTTTTTTATCGCGGTTTGATCTAGCAAATTTTTGTTAAAGTCTAAAATAGTAATGTCTTTGTTTAAAGTTCAAAGTAGTTTATTTTTTTTAACTAGCTTATAATGTGTCCCATTCCAGGGCAAAAGCCTCCCCTTTCTTATTCCACTCGTAGGACCTGGGAGGAGATGGCGGGACGATTTGTACCAATTCCAGTCAGATTGGCAAAATAGGTTCTTATGAATAGAAAAAATTCAGCGAACAACAGGTAGTCTTTAGTATGTTACTATCTTTAGTACTAATAAGCATTAAACTGACTGACTCATTAACTCACAGCCTAATTAGCCCTATTTATAAAGTCCAATTTTATCATGTCTAAAGCAAAAGGGAATACACTATTTCAAATCATCGGACACACAACATTGAGATTTTGCTTAGTGTTTCTCTTTATGATATAAACAAAGGACAAGTAATAGATTTTGAGAAATTTTCACTGAGCTCTGAAACGAAGGTGAATCCGGGGTAAAGGCACACTACGCCCTACAAATGGACGAGGTTGAGTCAGAGAGCCGTCGATATTTTAGGCTTGACAAAATTATGAGATTTATAGTTCTACGTTAATTTATTTGAATTATCAAACGCAAACAACATTTGAACAAGCGCAACAAATCGTTGACGCATTTATACAGTAAATTGTAAATGAACAACCGCCATACTAACATCAAATACTAGTATTGTTCCGTTAATGCTCTGATTTATAATAGTTACTCAATATTTCGAGACTGATGGTTAACTGTCTTTCAAACATAATACTTTAGCGCTACTGAAATTCGCAGCTGTTTGTCACTGTCATTGCATTTCGTAGGCTCTGCTCTTTTGACATTTGCGATAAATCAGCAGAATAGTTAAGTTATTGTACTACCAAGCCTCAGGCCAATCATATCTTTGCAAATATCAAAATTAAAGATCGTACTCGCAAGCAATAAATGCTACTAATATTATAAACTAGTTGTTACTCGCGACTCCATCTGCGTAGAATTCGTTTATTGCTATCCCGCGGGATCTACGCAAAGAACCTGTGTAGATATTTTTTTTAACCAAATCTTATCCAGTGTGTACTTTATTGAATTTAACCGCAAACATTTCAAAGCCATCCAATCTGTCCCAGCGAGCTTATGCCAAAGGTCGTGCACTAATAAAGAAGCGTGCACACATGTAGCCTGGTAAAACCAGCAATTGTGCTCGGCGAGGCAGGCTCGTGATCTCAGATTTGGACGCCCCACATCCCTAGGAATGCGCGCCAAGAGTACCGCATCCAATCAAATTTGTACGGTACGTATTTCACAAGGCATTTGTCAAGAGCGACTGACTCGTAATTACTCATCTTGTCCAACAAATTGATATTAAAACCAGTAATAAGTAATATTAGAAAGTGAAACGTGCTTTTTTTTGTTTCACGGTGATTTGAACGGTACAACAATACGGGCTGGTGTGACGAGATTGCTCTACTCACACACTTTATTGAATTATTTTCTAAATGTGTTCTGGAGATGCTAATTTATTTTATCTTTAGAACCAGTGAAAGTTAATCTTGATTGTAATTTCATTTCATTATGTAGAATTATTATGGAAATATGAGAGTGTTCAAAGGCGTTATTAAGTCGTCCATCAGGACATCAGTACGCACTTACATCTTATTCTGTACATATTTGTATATAAAATATCTTATTCGTAAGAATATATTTTTATTGCAAAAAAATGGCCAAATTATGACATGGACTCGCTAATTTGCCATTAACAACAGCAATTGCCATTCCTAAGATCGATTAAAGATAGTCGGAAAAGAAAGTTTCTTCTAATTTTAAAAGTGGTTTTTACAAGTTTTAATTAACTGACAATGTTTATTTACATAATTTTCAAAATTACATCTTTCAATTCAGTTTCATCGACTTCTTGAAAATTAGCACGGAAATGTGGTGTGAATAGCAATAATGATGTCAGGTTTAAGAAAAAGATGTAAACAAAGACTTGATTTGATGACTCAGCAAGCAAATAATAACGTAGGTACCTACCGATTAAATTGTTCCCACGAAAACATCATCTCGGTTTATGTTCTCATAAACTATTAATACCTTTATTACCAATTGCGAACTCAAAGGATAACTCAGCGACTAACAAAATTATTAAAGTCAATACCTACCTAGCAGTTGTATAGTTTTTTTTTATACAGAGCGATTCGGGCGACGTGTGTAAGACCAACTCTATACGCTCAGTAACTGACAATGGATCAGTCACAATAATTTTAAGTAAAACTCACACAATTTTAACTGCTGATTGATCAAGCACTTAGTAAATAATTGAATACTTGTTGTTTGCAAAATATATTTATGTTAATCTCACTCATACTGGTACCTATGGCCTTAACTGAATCCGGTAGGGTAAGTCCTGAAGCCGCACTGTCTAACGTCTCTGGCACTCGCGTTCACAATCAAATGACAGTTTGTGTATGCGAAAACTGTCATTTCATTGCGATCGAGAGCAACAGCAAACCTACTATGAAACTCGAAGTTCGTATCGTGCGGTCCCTCTGACACTTCATAACTATTTCATACGAGAGCGAGAGGGATTAATAGTTTTTTTTTTTCAATTTTTTTTTGTGAGGCTTATGTGCACCTATGTGACTATGCCAGACTCATTGAAAGAATCGATGACATTAATAGTTGAAATCAATTAATAATAAGTATCCCTTAAAAAAAATAGCACGTTTTGTTTCAAACTGCCTGTAAGTTGCGGTAATTGATGACCGTGAGCCCTACGTTTGTTTATAACCAAATTTAAGCGGCCGTGAATAAAGATGTAAATTTTGCGAATTTTCAAGGATTTTTTGAAAACTCCTACTGGAATTTAGTAAAATCCTGTAATTTCAACAGCCAAGTCTAAACCCGCTGATAAAGGCTAACTTTTTATAAAAATAATAGAAACCTTAAGCATCGATAAGGCAAAGTATTGTTCAATATGGTTTATTCTCTAATGGATGCAAAGCAAAATTTTTGTTTTCTATTTTTCCTTTTAAAAGTAGAACCTTAAATAAGGAACGGTATTAGCGGAAGCCGACGAACACTCATAAATATTTTATTAAAGAGTAAAAGTCAGTTAAAAAGAGCAAAAGGAAAGCGTATAAGTAATTATTATTTATAAAACACATTTGCTCTTTGCTTGCGCGAGTTGAATTTTGAAATGGAAGGATATTTGTATTTTGTACTTTTGCTTGACCTTTCATGACCCGGTTTTTTAGCAATTTAAGTTGACACTGTGATCCGAAAATTCGTATGATATACAGAATGATTCCCAGACGTGAGCAAGACTTACCCTACCGTATTCAGCTAGCCAAGGCTACCAAATAAGGTTAAATTATTTTTAATATTACATTTCACTTAATAAGACTAAATAATAAGCCTTAAGGCTACCACATCGTACCGGTATTAGTGAGATTTAACTTTTTTTAATGTTGCAAATAAAAAATATTTATTAAGTGCATGGTCACTCTGCAATTAAAAGTATGGGAGTTTTACTTAAATATTGAATGATCTATTATCAATTATTAAGTGTGTAGGGTTGGCCCTGCTCACTTCTACCGAATCAAACTGTAGCTAATGAGCGCCTTTATTTAATAATCATTTTAGAGTACGACATTAATCCTATTTTAGAATTAATTTTCGTGTGCGTGTGCGTGTGAGTTTGTTGTTTTCATGCTAAAACGACTGGACGGATTTGGATGAAATTTGTTATTTAGAGTACATAACGGATGTACTGGTTTTTATCCAGGCGGTCCCTGTCTGTCCTGTTTTTATCCCACTGGATCAGGATAAAATCATGTAATCTCATCTGCTAAGTTTAGAGACATAAAATGTGATACAGGTGTTTTATGTAAAATAGTAAAGACCATGCGTTAAAACTTTTAGAAATTCCTACGGGATTTTTTCTAAATCCCGGAATTTCAATGCAAATGTCGAATTTAATGGTCAACACGAGCGAAGCCGCGGATGAGGGCTAGTGCGTTATAAAAATGGTAATACGGACGAAATAAAATAACCCAATTCAAACGTGTCTATCGGTAAGTAATAAATGAAAAGGTCCTAGCCCGTAGCCCGCCTCGAAAGTGATAAAAACCGGACCCTTGTCCATTGTAACTCTATCACGCGTGATTATTGAAGCTCACCCTTAAGCAAACGAACGATTCATTAAAGGGGTGTTTGATTGATGCGCCCGATTAAAAAGTAAAGGGTAGTGCATACGATCGATTTTTTAATTTCTTAAACTTAAATTGGTAATAAAGATCACCCTGTTTTTATGAGATATGTACCAACTCAGGAACTTGATGGTACGAGAGCCCTTAGACATAAGCTAATTGCAAATGTATTGCCAGCCTAGAAGGCTAAGATAAAATAACTCATGTGTCAATAATAACATGGTGATAGCGATCCGGATGGACTTTCCAAGGTACAGTCAATCACCCTCCAAAAATTAATTTTAAGACTATTTATTTGTCATAAAATGAAATTCAGCCTTAAATATTTTTTTTAACTTTTGTGGGATTAGTCTAACATAGAAATGGAAAAAAGGTCATCCCAGTCTATACACGTCCCACTGCTGGGCACAAGCCTCCTCTCAATGAGAATTTTTACCTTATTATGCCACTTCTAGGGAGTGGTACAGTAGCAAAGTAGATAGGGATAATGGATGTAAATCTCCGCAAAGAAACGCCTGGACTAAAGTCAATTTTCCTAATAATAACAAAATTATTATAGTAGTTAATAACCATTTATTCAAATATTCTATTATCAACTGAGGAAAAAATATTTCAAATTTCAAAGATACTCGTGTGCAACTGCCCTAAAATACCGATACATTTCGACCCCTTTCCCTAGGGTTGTAAGTTCGTGAATTAATAAATAGGCTTGTATATCAAGTCATTGGTTTTGTGAACTAAAGGTATGGCGGCCCAAAACCTTAAAAAGTTTTAAATTAGTTTAAGTTTTACATTACAGTTAAAAAAAGGAATGGATATTGTTCATTCTTGTCATCATTTCAACTGATACCTACAGTTAATATTGACTAGAGATGTTACGGAGTTGGTTTTACCGGAACCGAAATCGGAGTCGTAGTTTTTAAATTAAAGATGTCGGAACCTGAACAGGAGTCGGAGTCACAGTCGGAGGTGGTGGCAGTCGTGGCAGAAGAGAGATATTGGATCTGCACAAACGTCATTCAATAAAGTAGTTTCCACTTCATTGTTAAATTTAAATAGCCACATGACATACCTATGAAATACACTGTAAGCATGGGGGAAGAGGAAGGGGATGTCCTGCACGATAAGCATAAATCTGTTCGTCTTGGGGGAGGCCTATGTCCAGCAGTGGACGTCTTTCGGCTGACATGATGATGATAATGAGGTTCGTCCGTGCTGGCTGACCATGCACAGTCGCCGCTATCAGTGTAATTCAACTTCCGATTTTAACCTCCGATTTGAAAGAATGGGAACCGAAATCAGAATGGAGGCATAATACTAATCGGAAGCTCCGACTTTTCGGAATCGGAGTCGAATCTCCATAACATCCCTAATATGGATGCTGTGCTGCTGTAAATTAAATTAGGTTATGATTATCAATGTAATAAAGATAAATCGAACTTCTCTTACTGTTATAAGAAATAACAGAAGACTCTGATAAAGTTTTTGCATCTCATAACGACTTTCTACGTTTGTTATTTCAACAATTTGGAAGTCAACGGCAGAGTAAAAACGGCTTCTGTTTTCATTGAGTTATTTAAAGTGTCGTTAAACACAGAGAAAACCGCGATGATTTCCTGAAATGTGTTTAAATTAGTAACCTGTTTTTATAGTCATGATGGCTTTGGTTTAGATGTTAAATTTGAGAACTTCTTTCCTAGATTATTTTAAGGCAATGCTAGTTTCTGTAACAGGCTATTTGGCGTGGTATAGCGTTGGGGTAATCGTGGGGTCTCTTTACAACTTTGATATTTATGTCACGTTTGTGATAGGTTAAATAATTACTTAAAAGAATCAATCATAAACAAGACATTAACGTAAAATAGACCGTACAATACTAACGCCACGTAGAAATATTTAATCCGTCAAGAAACCTCATTAAAAATATTTCGTACAAACTTTATAGAAGAGGTGAGAAGGAAGACGAAATTAACCAAACGAGAGCTTAAAAACTTACAACTAGACTTTATTTATTTACAACTAGATTAAAAAATAACTTTTCTCAATTAAAGTCTAGCTATTTAATGTGTGTACAGTTAAGGTACTAGCTGTTGTTCGCAACTTTGTACCTACATTCCACGGGAATTCTCTACTTTCCTGGGATAAAAAATAGCTAACATTGATTACAGACAGTGTACATTTCTATCACTAAAAAATTATGAAGTCGTTTGAGTGAATCTAGAGATTATAATCCTCACAAACAAATACGCAAACCAAAAAATTCTTCCTGCTTACAAAAATAATATACCTACTTAGACAAAAACAATGCAAGAGAGTATTTCAAACTATAACCAACATCCAAAAGCACGCTTAATACGAATACCAAATAAGTAGCAATGTCCCATCAGGTACTTACTTAAAGTAACTGTGGAAGAAATTGATTAGTGTGTCACATGATACATTTAAGTCCCTGGTTAAGCATTTATAGATCCGGCCGTGAAACGCTCAGGAAACTGGTTAAACATTAAAAACATTGATGGATATTTCTCACAACAGTGTAGCATTATGTTAGACTAAAACTGTCCGATATATTTCAGAGTGCCAGCCCATTCGTCTTAAAAGGAATCTACACAGTTGATTCGTTGGCGTGGGAGCAACGTCACCATAAAATACGATTGTGGGGCACAAAATGAACGCCCGCAAACATGATTGAATTTTATTGTGTACTTTGACTTCACTTGTATGATGATATGAATATTCATGGAGATCGTGAAAACTTGATTGCTACATTAATGCTGATGATTTTGGTTGCCCACGACATGGTTAAGATTTTTATTTTTTATTGGGCACGATATTTATAAAAAGCTAATTCAACTTTCAACATGGACTACAGATAAGTATTTTTTTTTCATTCTCGTGCTTTAATTATTCAAGATAGTAAATCATTTTGATTACACCTTATCTTTAAGTACTAGAAAAAGCTTGGTTCTAAATCGTAACGTTAGAATTCCCTGGACGAAAATATTCACGTCTCTGTCAAGCTTTGAGATGAAGAAAATATTCAAAGGCCAAAGTAAGTGGTCATTATTATGTATGAAGCTGAGCGTCTTTGTACTGGCAAGTGGAACACGAAAAAAGGTGAAGACATAAAGCTAGTTTTCCATAAAGCAGATTCTAGCCCAAATTTGTCACTCCGCAAACCGAATGATACGACCTCTGCGGGTTTTACTATTGACGCTCGCAATAAAAATGGTAGTGCCGGCGCGACCCTCGACGCGCGTAAAACACCTTCTCATCCATATGATGACACTATAATATGCATAGAACCCATTTTATTTCGAAAAACGTTGTAAACTGTGGTAAACGGCCAGCGTATGGGTTCGGACATTGACAATTTGGTGGCAGTTGAATACGCTTTCCCCTCTTTCCAGGTAGGGTTGTGAATAATATACGAGATTAGGTGTAGGCCACGATTTATGAAGGGTGGCCAGGGTTTTAATCTTCCGGAACGACCATAACAAGACGTATGGGCAAATTACTGAATCCGTTATGAGGTTACTGGAACGATTTAATAGCTACTTGAATTTTAGGAGAGCACCCGTTTAAATATTTTATTAGATCAATCGGACGGGATGGCGTGGTGTGTGATTTGCGCAAGGCGCGTTTACAGAATTTTAACTGCTGCTGTGTTATCATTTATCTAGCATATTAAAGCTGGCGGGTAATATTTAAGTTTAATTAAAATTAAGAGATTGAAAAGTAACGGCTTCCAGAGGAAGAAGATTTGTTCTAATTCCTTAAAAAAATATCTGATTGGTATTGAATTTGCGATGACGAAAGCGCTCATTTTGGTGCTTATAATTAGTTTTGACATTTTTATTATATAAATGGATTTACATAAACAATCAACGCAATAAAATAATTACTGTAACTAATACTCGTAACTCTAGATTGAAATAGAAATATTTATTGCATAAACTGTGAGGAGTCTACAAAGTCGACATGTGGTAGGTACATACAAAGTATCAACATAACACTACAAAACTATGACAATAGCTAGGTAGGGTAGGTATTGAATGTCATCATCATCATCATCCCAGCCTATATACGTCCCACAGCTGGGCACAGGCCTCCTCTCAGAATGAGAGGTATTAAACGTAAAAATATGAAATAATACTAAGATTTAGGTATAGGGTACGTGAAGCGTGGGAAATGGACTGTATTAAAATAATGCGAATAATTGATGAAATCGAAATATAATCTGACTTGAAAACACAACCGTATCAGCACACAACAAAAGCAATAATGACAACTAAATAAAATAAAAATATACAAAAAAAGAATTTTACAAAAAAAGAATTTTACAAAAACACATCAAAAAAGGTAGAAAAACTCCAAAGGTTTGCTACAGTACGTATTTTTGCTGAATCTATACTTTTAACGAAACAGAGCTCGGGAAGGCGGAAGATATTATCATGGGTGTGGAATATTAGGGAGTGGAGCACTGCAGAGCAACTGTTCCGGATGTCTCAAGACAGGGTGAAATTTTCAGAGCTAACAGCCACCCTCCAGTAATGGAGTGATACTTTAAGAAGAAGAAGATACTTTTAATACATGAAGAATGTAATAAATGCCATTTTTTTATTCAGGTAAAGATTCCATCATTTTTAATTATTCAATTCACGATTAATAAAACAAAACTAAATTATTTTCAATTGTATAAAATAAAACAACTTTCTGTACTTTGAATAAAGTAGTAATCTCGTTAGGTTTACAAAACGACGAGTAATGGGATCAGTGAAATTAGTACCAAGTGTGGCTGCCATAAAGCAGATGGGTCATAAATCAAATAGCACATTTCAATACGTTACTGAGAAAAGTAATGGAAGCATCTCAAAAGATGCATAATATACTTGCCATTTTTATTTAGTTTTAAGTTAAATTGATTTTACTTTCTGCCATTTCCAGGCAGTAGAAATGGAATTTCGACGAAAAAGAAATAAAATATTATATTATTATGTATCTGTCTCTTTTATTGATACACTGTGTGTGGCAAATAATTTAAATAAAATTATCTTTAGGTACTCTTATTTATAATTCAACTGCTGCGTGTGTAGGCGTCCTCTTATAATAATAGAAAAATGGAAGGAGTTTACCCCTTCTATATTCAGAAGTTCAATCAAATCAAAAAATATAATTGCTTCGCAAATGTACACAGGTAGGAGGTAGGTTTTCTGATTGTGTGTGTATAATATATTAAACAGTATCATCAGATTATGAACAGATTAAACCTCTGAATTCGGCAGACATTTACTTTGAGTAGGTATTACAGACGCGCACTTATCCTAACACTAACCCAGAGACACGAAATAGAACTTGCTGTATTCGAATTCGAAAGAAAAGTGGTAAGAGTAAATTTAATGAGTCTGTCAAAGAGCGTGACGGTTACCATCGTCAACCCTCAAAGAGGTTACTCAAAGAAGAAACCAATGGAGACTAACAAAAAAATATTGATCCAAGCACCCCGCGTTTTTTTTGCCAGTGGGAGCCGGCACTCTGGGCTCTCTCTTCCAAGTCGTCCATAATTTTTTATTTATTTATTTTTCAATGAAAAATTACAGCATTACCAGTTAAAAAACCAATGCACTGTAAAATTAAATTTATAAACAAAAAATACATATTATCTACAAACATATATATAAAAAAACTACTAGAAAAAACCTTTTCTCGTCTGCACGCCGCCATCTCCTGTAAAGCACCTCATAAAAATATTAAAAAACTGAAATCAAGTAAATAAAGGCAAGGAACTTAGTGTTTTTGGGCCTATAAGCGACTCAATCCAAGAAAAAACATCACCAATACATAAATTGTGAGCTGGTCGAGCACGAGGCTATCGGAAGGTTCAAGGAGATCCAATTGCGTATGATGTTTCCTATCTGCACTGAGCCCGCGTGAGAACTACGGCTAAAAGCCCTCCTATTCTGAGAGGAAGCCTGTGCCTGTGAAGCAATGGGACGTATGTTGGTCAAGATGATGGAACATTAAGCTTTGTAAAATAGTCTTACAAGTAATAAATGAACACCCTCAAGCCTACTGGGATAAAATGTGACTAATGGTACACCTAATACGCTGCCGTCCTACCGAAGAAGGCGGCAAAGGGACTTTAGCGGCTTTTTAACTTTTTGATATATGCATACTCAGAAAAAAATTCTGCGTCGAACGGTATTGACTTTTTTTTTCTATGACAGTTAGTTCTCGAGATACGCAGCAGTTAAACGACACATATTTTGATTTTTGTAAGGGTTTTATAATCTAAAAAGCCGTGATTGGTAGTAAATAAGCTAAAAAGACGTTATGTATCATTAGCCGCTTTATATCATGCCTAAAATATAACACTTTTCTAAGCTAAAAAGCGCTTATCGATTATTCATACTTTAAAAAGCGGTTAACTTCGTTTAACGAGGTTTTAATGAATTGTCATAGCTGAATTTACATACTTGTTTATAAGCTTAAAAGCAGTATTCTTTAAATTAAACTCTATAATTACGTTAAGGGATCTTAGCCGCCTTTTTGCCTATAACACTTAAATACATTACGTAATACATTTAAATGTCAATAAAGCGGTGACCGCCTTTTTACTTCAGTGTCATAAGGTTGATATTTGTTCGATCATATTTTTAAAGCGGCTAAATAGCAATAATAAGTAAAAAAGCGGCTAGATTTTTGTCAATCCTTACTATTATAAAGGGGAAAGTGAGTTTGTTTGTTTGTTTGTTACGCTTTCACGCCGTAACGGAGCGACGGTTTGTCGTGGTTTTCTGCATAGAGATAGTTTATGGTCCCGAAAGTAACATAGGCTACTTTGAATCCCGGAAAAATGCACAGTTCCCGAGGGAACAGCGCGCGATAACCGAACACCACGCGGGCGGAGCCGCGGGCAATAAAAGATAGTGCTTAATTTTATTAAAAATTAATAAAAACTACTAGTACTACTAATTACTAGAACTAATTTTTAATTATAATATGCATATTTTGTATCGTTATGTTCATACTTGGCAATAAAGAGTTTATTATTATTATTATTAACTTAAGTATTTAGTTTTTGGTTAACGTCAATAATGTTACCTTAGTAGTTTTGTACCTAGATTTAAGTACAATTTAGGTTTTGGGTGAACTTTTGAAATCTTTTTTTTACGTAATTTCGGTGGGCATTATTTTTTTTAATTTTTGGTGAAAATAATCACTCGTTGAAATGCTCTTCTGGATTAGGATTTCAATGATACAAGAAGCACCTACTTGTATTTAAATTCAATAACTATATACGTGTACATATCCGTGTTAACTTATGTTAATAAACTAAGAATTAAAGTTTTAAATTATTATTTTAAGTTAATCTTAGTTCCCAATACTTATTTGAATGTAGGTTCGATCACAATAAATCGAATGTCAAATCGGTTCGCTTGACCTTTCAAAATTCATAATTTGCGAAGTCGCACTTGCACCTACTGTTAAAGACAGACATATACCTATACTAGCATGCTCATTATCAGACGCGTTCATACTTGCTATCATCATTCGTCCTTCCTCCCCTACCTCAAGTAGTAGGTACCATCGAGTGCAGCGTCGCCTTTCCCCCCTTAGGTCGCAATTTGTTTGCGCTCTTAGAAAGCTCCGGTCCCCGTCTAGAATCGACAAGCACCAATAGAAATCCGACACTACTACAAAATATTTTATTTTATTGCAGGTTAAAATATGTAGTATATTTTCTCTTAAATTTTGCCCAAATCCATAAAAAATGGTCCTTTCTTAATTATGAGAGCTGAATGGTTTACTTAATAAGGGGCGGGGCAAGCAAAATTTCTGGTTGCAAGGGATTTTGTCGAAAAAGGGGAAAGGCGGTGCTGCACATGATGGTACACTGAAAGATAGCAGGGTGATCCATATAGACAGCATGCTACTAAAAAGCATACCTACTTTAAACATCTCATAAACATACACGCTCGTATCACAGTAGTAATTGCTCATCAGATTTTGTGCTAGTAATGAGCATATCTGTACCTTTATATTTCACGTGAGCAAAACGCGAGTGAGCGAATCAGTTTCACGTGAAACTACCGTTAAATTCAGTCATAATGACCATAATAAAATATAAATATAAAATACCACCGGAATTACAGCACCGAATATTACGACGACAATGTATCTTTTGCGATTACTGCTAAACTGTATACATCAGTACTATTAGCTCTATTCTGTGAAATAATCATCAAAACAACTAATAAGTAAAAATATAAACATTCAATTGAAATCATTGTACTCGTGTATCGCACAACTGGAATCCACTGAAATTACTTTTAAGTTGACTAAAACAAAACACATCGCGCGAAAGGCTTGTACCTACTTACTGATAGGCACACAAAATTCGGTAGTTGGAGGTTCATTCAGCGTGACAGCTAAAGCACAAGTAATGTAATTTTCCAGAAAAATGCGAACATAGTGATATGATCTTTCACCATTAAGATATTAGCAAGTATTTGTGCAAATTGATATTGGTAGCTAGACGACATTTACAAAGTGATCCACCTATCTTTTAATTTTAATTAGGAAAATGACTCCTAGACACAAAGTTATGGTCAATTGATTCAACAAAACCACGCGTGGGACAGGCTTCACAGACTTAAAATTCCGCTAGCGTATATAAAATCGACTTGTGACGGCCAAAAAAGTTCTCTGAAAATTCACCCTTTTTTATATCTCATTTATAAACTTTAGAGAAGTAAATAATGAACACAGTTCAATAATCATAATGTTAATTGAAAGTATCAATTTAGAAGTTTTTTATTTTTGAACAATAAATAGTTGATTTTTATATAGTACGCCTTTTAATTTTTTGTCATTACCGCTTCTCACGCAGCATAACTCTTAATAATTGTAGTCCTATCATAACCTAAAATGCCGTTATTTACAGAGCGACTCGCGTATTACGGCTTTTTAATGTATTGAGAGTAAACATTTCTGTTGCTTGATAATTTTGATTAAATAGTTAAAAAAACATCTAAGCTTTAAAACGGCTAAGATACTTTAACTTCATTTTTATTTATAACGCAACGTACATGTTCTACTAGCAATAATAGACAATACCGCGGCTATCCGTAGTAACGACCTTCTAGTGTATAAATCGCACCTAACTTTCATTTAAAATAACAACACTAAAAAAGTTATGTATAATACTAAGCTTAAAAGTCGCTAAGGTATAGCTAACGGTCTTTTAACTTATTATTCTTCGTCGAATAATATTCACAAATCCTAAGCTATAACATAAAACCCTCCATAATTAATACTATTTATAATTTTTATCAATGAAAATATATACATAAAAAGGCGTGATTTTTTACCTAAATTTTAATGTAATCAGAATTTTTGTATGTCAATTTATGCCAGAGATACAGGTAATTTAAATTTTGAAAAGTTTTTGCCATTTTTCTCGAAAGTTACTTTTGTCACTTTGCCGCCTTCTTCGGTAGGACGGCAGTACGCTCCTTGTAACAAGACGGCCGGCCTTGCAGAATCTTTCCCTGGCATGTACAAATAGGACTCATTTGCTTTCTCTGCTCAGTCATGATGTCATGATCTTGGACGCATGAGACTTTAAGGGTACGCGTACACTGGCTCATGGAACAAAAGACTATTGTTCGAGGAACAAAAAAAAACATTTTATATGAACACTTTGCCAGCTTGATGAACATAATAATATATACTTGTATAAAATTACAGCTTTCCACCACTAACAGCATCAAATCTGTGCCGTGGACCGACGGACGAACATGGCGAAACTATATAAGGGGATTGTTGAGATACGGAACCCTAAAAACGAGCTTACTCGTTATACCAAGGGTCAGCAACGTCCCCGTAATTTTATTTACGTTGTTGACGTCCATGGACGTCGGTGCTTGCCCCTGTCTTATAAAACACAAGAAGGTAGAGGTCGATTTGACAAGAACTGGCACGAATCGTTTGAATGAATGAATGAAATTATCTGCGTGTTAACTATTTGAATACACTTCACGCAAACTGTCATTTTCCTACAAAAATGTCCAAGTAGCATTGCTTTCGTTCAATCCATTCGTGCTAGCCTCTTGTGAATCGACCTGTACAAATGAACAGGCTTTTGAGAGCTTTAGAGAAAGCTAGCACTCAAGTGTGCGTTGGTCTGACGTCGCTGCTCTCATGTCGTGCCTAGCTTAATTAGTTTTGAACTCATGCGCATCGTGACATTTGCTTCACGTCTGCGAATTTGTTTAATAAAACGTTTTTCTTGTTCACGGCGGGCACGGAAATATTTATGTACCTATTCAGGAATTTCGAGCCGTCTTAAAATACTTAACATTTTGTATACGTGTATGGTTCGTATGAACTTAAGTGTTTGTGAATATGCCAGTCTCAATAGTGAATAAAATTTCCGGTTATGTACACTCATTAAAAGTGCCTAAAGATATAGTTTTGTAAATATCAATATTATAACAAATTACTACCGAGTCAAAACATCATATCTAGGGATAATGAGGATCCTTCGACTTTTTAGATGTGTGTAGATATATAACTGGCAAATATGATAAATATCTCATAAAACATCGGTGGTGTGCAGCGAACATTTTCATTAGGCAGCGCGAGGGTGATAGGAGCGTGAAGTAAGTTTTCCTCGGGATGCCAATCTCGCAGTTAGTGTACATAACCTTTGCATACTATGACAAGCATCATAATAATCATAATCATGTTTTATTGCTCTCACGTACTTACAGGTCTTATAATAATAACAATTAGAGAACGTGAAACCCTGTAAGGGCATTGCAATTCTTAATACTACCAACTTATAATTAACATTTTTTTCATCATTGCGGTCAAGTAAAAAATTTATATTTTATTGCAAACCGATAGTTACGGCGCTAAGAAAGTAAAAAAAAAAAAAAAAAATGAAAATTTTGGAACGTTTATTTGGAAATGAATTAACTTAAGTAGATACATCGGGGCAGACAAAGAGTATCCGAAACTATTCCATCAAATTTAATAGACAACTTTCTAGAGCCAAACGTTTAAGATAACCATTTTCGAGCGTGCCGATCACATATCCGATAGCGTGAGTGTAAATACCAATAAAAGAACATTATAATTACGATAAAATCTCAACCTCAATATTTGGTCTGTATCGGCGTGATCATTCGAACATTGTCCACCGACACAGTGCCCACGCGCAGGCCACGCCCCCTGGCGGATACATTGTCGATGCCTCATGTGTACGATATCTCATCATCGGGACGGAAGAATGCCCAATAGATCCCATCGTAAAAACAATGCTGATGCGTTTAAATTCACCGATAAAGTGAAATGTTTTTAAATGTAAACGGGTTGAACTTCGTGACAACATTCCGGTTTTTAGAAAACTTTACTGAATAGCGAGCTGATTTTTGATCACTTGAAATAGCATTCGAAAAAAGTAAAAATGTCTTGTGTTGTATATTGCCATAGAACTAGAGGTCTTTTATAGAAATTTAACAAAGTATTTTCTTATAATAACCACAAATTATATGATTCATTCGCCACAGGACTTCTGCATCGTAAGAAATAGTGCCCTAATACAATGAAGCAAGAAGGTTTCTGTAAAAACAAGAATTTATTATCGACGTCATTTCGTATTCGAGTCAGTCACAAAAAGGAGTACCAATTATGCGCAAACGCAGCGTCCAGTTAACCCAGACATTGTCTTTGTTAATATAACGAGTAACAAATAAAAAAAACGGTACACTAACGTGTATAAATCATGCGAAAATGGAGGAAAATGTATCGCGTATTGAGTGTATTGATATTCCTGTCTCTAACATCAAACAAAAGTTGCTCCATATGTCATTGTGTCAAGCGCGCTCGATGAATTATGCATTGTTTCCATTACACTACGAATTTTAACATAAACCCGATGTTAACGTTTCTTTCATGAATAAAATGCAATTTTTTAGTTGGCATCGTATTCAGGCTTTAGCATGTATAGCCGGGATGTGATGGGACCACTTTTTGTTTCAAAACACACGATACTGAGCTGCAGTGGACGAGTAGTAAAAACCAAAACGTAGCAAAATATAGCACCGTATTTTATGATTCTGATACAAGTCGTAATTCGATCAGATCTTTATAAATGTGTTAGTGTTCTGCTGTCGTAAGGTAATGTCACTTACTCGTCTGTTATATATTTTTTTTATACGACTTGAAGGCAAACGAGCAAGTGGGTCTCCTGGTGGTAAGAGATCACCACCGCGCATAAACATCTGCAATACCAGGGGTATTGCAGATGCGTTGCCAACCTAGAGGCCTAAGTAGGAATACCTCAAGTGCCAGTAATTTCACCGGCTGTCTTACTCTCCGCGCCGAAACACAACAGTGCAAGCACTGCTGCTTCACGGCAGGATTAGCGAGCAAGATGGTGGTAGCAATCCGGGCGGACCTTGCACAAGGTGCTACCACCTGCAAGCACCACCTGCTGCTGTATATGTATAAGTAGTGCTAGCGGTATGCCAAAATATACTGCACATGGTGTTAAAAGCATGAAAATCGGAACGATTGATCTTTAGGCCATATGAATCAATTTTACCCGTAGCACGAAAAAAAAAACAAAAAAGGAGAGGAGTTATGACGTCATCTTTTTTTTGTATGGGAAAAAAAAAATAAGTTCTGAAACCTATTGTGTGCGATATGTAATGAAAGGGATTACTAAGCCGATTCTAAAAATATATCACATCATTATATTTTGGTCACTTGTTTTAAATTAAAATAAAAATAATTTTCAAAATATACCAAGTTTGGGCTCCTCCAGATATGACGCGGTTGAATCATTATTTGTAAAATATATCTAAAATAATATTTAGTAGCCTCATATCCAACCCCAAGAAAGCAATTTTGAAAATATTTACATTTAATATTTTTTTATTATATTTTTAATATTACAAAATGCGACGAAATCACAATTAGTTGAAACATTTATACAAGTTCAATATAGTAGGTAGGTAGGTACAATAAATGATACAAACAAGAACTTACCTACCGAAAATCATAACACTTGGCTTAAATACCTGCACTGTATATTTTTAAATAAACACATTTTTATTTTATTTTTTTATTTATTAAATGTATAGCTTACCTAATAATTCAAAGCAGCGTTAATTTGAATTACTATCGTAGTTGTCCTAAAGATTGTCTGAAAGCATTTTTGTTTTTGAAATAGTTCAAGCATTTTTGCGCTAATGTAATCTATCTGTTACTTGGAATTACGTAAAATAATAATGTTCAAGTAACAAATTATGTATAATTTGTTTAAAAATTCATCAATTCATATTTATTTACTATTTTATCCGACGCTATGATATTTGAATACAATTGAAATTTTTAGAATATTTTTTAGAAATTCTACCTATTGAAAATTGTTGCAACACTGCATCCAGAAATGAATTATTAATAAAATTTAATGCTCTATTTCCATACAACACGGGCTTGGTGACTAAAGTTGTGTCTAAACATTATGGTTAGTAAATATTGTAACGGACTCGCACTTGAATTGGAATGGCTCTTGAGAACTGCACTTATGTAAAGTCGGTTAAAATTACAGTTAATTTTGTTACATTCCACAGTCATTTGCGAGTAAGTTCAACATACACCATCGAATAACGAAAACAGCCATAGATTGAAACCGTGTAACCAAAGTTTTGTGAAAAATTATCGACGAGAAACGAAAATTGTGATTACAGTTGTGGGTACTTTATGCTCTGAAAATATTTATGAACGATTTGAATGTTACTGACTCTCGGTCAATTACGAACCGATAACAAAGAATACTTACTATTACTACGTCCGATAGTATCTTTTACAATCTGGGCATTGGTGGGTTTAAGAATAGTACCTATTGATTAAGGCATGATTAAAAAAAAACAACTTAATGATGATTTGATTAGGTACCTAGTATCAATTTCTTTATGCCCTTACTTTTAATCCAGTTTCTTATCACAACCAACACCAAGACATTTTTTTCAAATTTTAAAGCAAAATATTTTATATTTCATTAATCAAACATACCAATTAACATTTTAATTTACCGTGGAAATTTAAACTACGGGAGATAACCAAAAGCTTACACATAATAGTTGAAAAACCGAAATTAAAAGCTTTGTTTTATTTTTCGAAAAAAATCCAAGTTCCTCAGATACCCACTTGTACTTACATGCCTCCCGTCGATTTCACTGCTCTGTTTACAAATACAAACCTGCTTCAAAGTACGCTTCTTATACAAATACACTGTGATTTGCTATTCCATCCCATTCTGTTGTGTGCCCGTGCCTAATATTTGTGTTTGTCGCCCAAGACAAACTGAGCGTGTGCCGTCTCGTGCTGGGCTGTCCGTGCTTTACTCATAAAGATATAGCATAGGTATAGTACGTATAGATTTAGATTGTGCAGGATTGTATAAAGTTATTGCAACTATACCTGAAGGCTTATTGTCTAACGCACTTGAAATCGGAATCGTTTTCACGACTTCTTTTTGTCACACGGTACAAGATGAGGGTGGAAAAAGATGGTGAATGCGATGGTGGACGTCAGCGTTTTAGACACTATAGTATGGTTTTTTAACCGACTTCAAAAAAAGGAGGAGGTTATCAATTCGGTTGTATGTTTTTTTTTTTTTTTTTTTTTTTTTTAATGTTTGTTACCTCAGAACTCCGTCATTTATGAACCGATTTGAAAAATTTTTTTTGCGTTCTTCTAGGAATGCTTTCAATTAGGTCCCATAAGCACCAAATCAGGATCTGATGTTTGGATTCTAAGGAAATCGAGGGAACTCTTCAAATGTTGTAGGGACACCTATGGTAATTTTCATATATATATAGACATATATAGACGACCGGATGGCTAAGTGGTTAGAGATCCTGACTACGAAGCTTGAGGTCCCGGGTTCGAATCCCGGCCGGGGCAGATATTTGTATGAATAATACGAATGTTTGTTCTCGGGTCTTGGATGTTTAATATGTATTTAAGTATTTATTTATCTATATAAGTATGTTTATCCGTTGCCTAGTACCCATAATACAAGCTTTGCTTAGTTTGGGACTAGGTCAATTGGTGTCAAGTGTCCCATGATATTTATTTATTTATTTATTTATTTATTATTTATATTTAGTAGTAACTCGTGCATTTGCTCTTGAAAACTATCATTTGGTAAAGTGGAACTGATGATGAAGACCACAGTTGACCATCGGAGTTACTACTCAATAACAAGTATTTCATGGATTGAATTTCAATTGCTTTAACACAGTTACTAAGCAATTTATGCTCCTCGGAACGCATATGGTGAAATGGAATGGGTGGTGAAGCACCAGGACTCCTCAATAATGAACATCTCTGCATCGGAAAAAGCAATTTTTCGTAAAAGGTGACGAGCAGTTGACATAAAACTATTGTATCTTAGATGTTTTACACTAAAAAGCGTGAAAAAAAAAATTATAACAAAAAATAGAACCGACTACAAAAAAACCATGAAAATAATTTTCTACCAGTCTGAAGTCGGTGCCTCAGCACGAGCCAGCAGGAGTGATTGAAGCCATTTACTCGTATAGTTGTAGGTAAGGTATAGGTCCACTCCTGCTGGCTCGTGCTGAGGCACCGACTTCAGACTGGTAGAAAATTATTTTCATGGTTTTTTTGTAGTCGGTTCTATTTTTTGTTATAAATTTTTTTGACGAAAAAGATTATCCTAATATTGGCGTATATCACATTGATCAAGATTTCCGGATGGTTTGTCGGGTTTCCCAGTGGTCTAGATGGTAAGACAACTTTGGAGCGTGTAGCCACGGGAGGAACGGGTTCGAATCCTGTTCGAAGCACCCGAAAATCTATGACATTTAAAAATAAATAATATACATTAAAAGGTATCAAATTTACCTAATACATGAGCTACAACTATATATATTTAACGAGTCGTATCGGACATTTTTTTTAATTCAACTTTATCTAAAGTTTTATCTTTTAGCGTAAGTATAGGTACAGTATGATAATAGACAACAAACCATATCAAGTTTCGTTTACGTAAGAAAACTGGAAAGGGATCTCTAGGACCACCAGCATCGCATCTAGAAACAGCAACGTAATAATTACCCACACCGTTACACCCACGGCCGAACATCCCGCTTAATAAATTCTACACCACACTTGATTATACGAGTACACCGCTGACATTTCAATTTGATAGTTCCCATTGGTTTCCTTATCACTTTCCCGGAGAACTGATCGATTTAGTGGTGCATATCGTTGCGATCTCGGCTCTGTATAAATTACTCGCACCGGCCACAGACTATTGTCAAAGGGAGCGCATCGGTTATTGTTCCCGTCGCATTGGGTTTTATCTGCACACCGATCGCTCCGGCCCGAGAGACCGCAATTTATCCTGCTCTTTATTTGATCGTTTTATTTCACTATTGCAAATAGTTACTCCAAACTGACACATTAACTTTATCATATTTACGCACAAGTTACAGTTTAAAATATTTCCTCATTATCATCATTATCCCAGCCTATATACGTCCCCTGTTGGGCTCAGGCCTTCTCTCAGAGTGATAGGGCTTGGCCCATAGTTCCCACGCAGGCCCAGTGCAGATTGGGAGCTTCACACACACCATTGTACAGGTTTCATCATGACATTTTCCTTCACCGTTAAAACTTGTGGTTAATTTCAAATGTAATTTTGCACATGAATTTCGACAAATTCATAGATGCAAGCCCAAATTTTAAAGGCCACACTTAAGCCAAAGTACTCGGGCAGCAGGGCTTTTTTTTAAATACTTCCCATCCTTTATTTAATCTAGAGAATCTGTGTCATTTTCATCGCTCATGTCGAGTTTTTATCCCAGCCTTTTGGATGGTTTTTCATACCCTAAATCGAGAGATTAACCTTTAAAAGCTCGTGTGATATTTGCGTACAAAGTCCCGTTCGATAAAATCGAGACATTGCTATCTTATTCATAAATCCGCTGCAATCGATTATACCCACGTCATGTTGACTGACGAGCGATCAATGTAATCGGTTTACAGGCTTCCTGTCTCGATTGTTATTCTAATACGCATTGTACTAGTGTTATTAATGTCCTATATGAGATATGAAGCGTTACGGTTAATTTGTTTATGTAATAGCAAAGTAATGAAGACTGGTGGTCTCTAGCCAACAGTTTGAAGCAAGTTTAGGCGTTAATTAAGATTTCCATTAAGACTAATATAAGACGGTAAGTTCTGCAGTTTAGCTGTCTCCAGGCGCACAAAAGACAAGACATGTGAATTTAATTCTGCTCATGTTGGTTGAGTTACATTTCGTACACGTTTCGTTAAGTTTTGGGAAACACGAACATATTATCATTTGTGTTTTTGGAAAAAACTTTCAGATTAGAAAGTATGCGGGTGTGTGATACACTCACACAGATAGTATTTCAGCTAGACAGATTTGAGTGAAATTTAGTGCACAAACAGCTGCATTTCTTAGGTAAAGTACTTATATAAATATATACCTCGTTGAGTTTCTTGCCGGATTCTTCACAACAGAGGTTTTTCCGAACCGGTGGTAGATTTTTTTTACATTCATAAGTACTTGTTATAGCCTAAATTGAATAAAGATATTTTGACTTTGACTTTGAAAGTAAAGCCACGGGTAAATGCAAGATTAATATTTAAACTAAGTACCTAATCAATACCATCGATATTCCAATACGTAATTTTAACCACTTTTCTCACGCCAAATATTATGAACATAAGACGACTTATCCTCGTAGTCTTCCACCTAACCATAACTACCTATAACTACCATATTCTAAGAAATAAACAATTTCTATTTCTAACTACAACAAAATAATGTTTTTTTAATGAAACCAAATATTTAGGATTAAACTCAGTTCAGTCCTTCTAGATTCACTCACGCAGCAAAGAGCTTAATATTTTATAACGACTATTAAATGCTTAATTTGATTACGAGTACATCTAAAGTTGCATAAATATTGTATCCGAAGAATTACTTTTAAATATTTATTTATTTCCAATCGTCATCATAAATACTCTATGCATCCCCAGAGGGCAGTTCAATACATGTGCTATTCTTGGATGCAAAGAAATGGCTGCAGTGAAAAAACCTATTCCATTTATGATTTACGACAGTTTCCCAGATCACCTATTGCTTGTAAAACCGATTTATAATCTTTTTGATTTATTGACATGGTAAAAGTTTTATACCTCAAATCCCTTATAAAATGTCGTTTATGACATTTTTTATTACGTGGATCAACTTTTATTTGTAAACAAAAATACGGCGGATTAATTTTCACCGTAGATAAGCTTAGTATTTTAGTACGGAATGCGACTGCAAGTTTACTTGTAAATGCACTTCGCTGGTAATATTCTCATTCAGGTACACTATGCAGTAATTTTGACGAAAAAAAAACGCCTCCCCCCCTCCGAGTGACTTACATACCTATTTATCCGGCCAATGAAATTAAGGCACATTTGTTTCTTTTACGTAACTTGGAGGTGGTTAATGGCTTATTCAGATCCCATACTATTTAGAGATGAGCTAACTTAGCCTTTGATTCCGTCAAACATCTTCATTTGCGTACGGTGCTCAGTGAAGTGGCTCAAGACACGCGATTTCAAATAGCCGATTGTGCAGATTGCTCCTACATGAGACCTCGTTGAGATAGGCGTTTCGACGTGAGTAAGGTATCATTAACCGCTGGCTGTTGGCGGATTTATGCCGGCGTCACGGACGGTTCCCGTACTCAATTATCCGTCTTGCAATCTCCCCATTGTTGTCGAAATTTAAAACAAATTTCCTGTACAAGGGGGGTCGCGTTTTTCTGCCCTGCCAAATTGGATAAGCACTGTAATTACTCGTTTAACGTTTCAGAACGTTGGTTGTTGGTTTGTGGGCATTCGGATTGGCAAGTATGCGGATCTTAGTAGGAGTTTATGAGCCGGAACGCATTCTTCGAGGGAGGCAGGTTGTGTAAACGCCGTGTCTGGCAAGCGCAATGGCTTGCGCCTGCAGTGGATATAAAAAAAAACTAATTACAGTGCAGACATTTTCCAACTGTTTTTTCACTGCAATAAAATTTTATGCATATTATTATATTATGATGAATTTGTGAATAAAGATCGTTGAGCGATAGCTTTAGTATTGTCTCTAGTGCAAGTGACTGGTTTACAAAAACTATTTTTTGGTAAAGTGAAAATTTTCGGAGATATTCACTCCGAAAGTTCAAAAAATGTGCCCCCTCTTCTCTAAATTTTGACTGCACGTCTAAAAAAATATGAAAAAAAATCACAAACACTTTATAAAAAAAATTACAACTCAATCAGTTGAGCAGTTTTTAAGTTTTTGTAAAAATTGTGTTATAAGCCAAAGTTAAGGCAAGGTCGGGTACTACGGAACCCTACACTGAGCATGGCCCGACATGCTCTTGACCGGTTTTTTAATGATATTATCTGCTGCCATTTGTAAGGATTGTGCAATCAACACATTAGCTTTTCGACATGAAAAATAACCTTAAAAATATTATAAGTCTCAATAAAAATTAATCATACTAAAAGTTAATTTATTAACATGTCCAGTATGAGAAAAATCAAAGTAAGATAACATAGCACCAAGAGTGGCATTACATTACTATATCAACCCCGCGTTTACATTTGACAGCTGAGATGTCAGCGCAAAATTGGATTTCGCAAAATAAACATGTCGCACTTTATTGGAGTGCATTTACTGATCTCCAAACAAAATTGGACTTACACTAACTTATATTAACACTGAAAATGTGATAAAATTATTCTGTTACAAAGACAGGAAGTGAAATCTTAATTATCTCGGAATCCTAGGTTGTTTTTACGATTATCGGCATAATAAAAAATAAAGCTATTTCCGTGTTTTAAATACGGATGTAACAGAATCATATTAATTTTGGCTAATTATTGAACGGGAAAGTTTGAAGTGAACAGAATCTGTCAAATGTAATAAACAAAATATCAATATTATGAAACAAAGAAAAAATAACTTTATTAAATGTATTCAATTAAAAACAGTCCTATACTTAACAAACTCACCTACATAAAATAAAAATAGAACCTAAAACTAAAACAAATTACATAAAGAGTACCCCTTAGGCAAGGTCCCGAAAATGCTGGCAGCGTTTCCTCTTTGAATAGCTAGGCTAATTCTTTGTCCAAGGAAGCTGCCAGCTCTTCGGTCACCTGTAACGTCTACTAATCTTTTCGAAATTTCTTTAAAAAGTTTTAAAGCGCTAGGACCCCACGGACCAAGGGTCTCGACACCGAATGGGACAAAGTCATATTCGGTGCCTAGACCTCTGTATTTGGATAATTTTGCTTTTTCAGCCGCTTCGGATGCTGCACCGGCTCGGATACAGGTTCCATGGAGAGGGGAAGGAGCCAGCGTGTCAGAGCAAGAAGCGTCCCACATAAGCACACGACCCATATTTCATGAAATCAGACTCATGCCATCCGGTCTCTTACCGTCGTCTCTTGCAATACCTGCGGGCTCGAGTAACGAAGGCATGTTGACGGTGGCAAGGGACCGGCATATTATGTCATTTAGTGCAGCATGTCTGGAGAAGCGGCCTGCACTATTTAGGCAAAAGAGTCCGTGATGTCCTAGCTGGTCGACATCACTGCCACAGGGGCACTTAAGGGGAGCGCAGACCGAAACCCCGAGCCGCAGACAGGTTACGATTCCAAGCGTGTCAAGCTCAAGAAATGTTCCCGTGTTTGACGATGGGAAGGCGTGAAGCCAAAAGCCGGCCTCGTGTGTTCCCACGGCCAGAAGCCTGGCACGTTCCGAACCCGTACTGCAACACAGAGTGTGTCGTATGTAATTTTGCAAAAAATGAAACAAAGTGTAGGTCCACGGACGGTATGTTTTTTATATTGGAGATTTTACAAAAGTGCATTATTTGTTACAGGTTAATTTCTGTGTTTTTTAGGATTCTGTACCTACTCAAAGGAGGCCAACTAGATCATAGGATCCAGTCACACGATTGTCATTCCGTCTATCATAGGTAGGGTCATATTCATAATCATATTGTGCAAGATAGACATTTACGTTTTCGTTTTTTCGGGGCTTTTCCCATGAAAAAGCACTTTTTACGCTGTTTTATTCTCGATCCTAATAGTTTCGATTATACTGGTAATTGTTTGCTACGAAACTCTTCGTGTGCAAGACTAAGAAATTGAACTAACCAGTCATTTGTGATTACAAAATAAATGACTGGTTAGTTCAATTTCTTATTTTTTTTTTAGGTTTATAATATACTGGGTGATATCGGGGTCATGAACAGGAGTGAAAGGTGATGGGGACATTAACACTGAGCAACTTTTACTATGGGACTAGCCCCGAAATCGCGAAATAATTCGACACCCTACGTAATTAATGAATGCGAGTTGATTTATATAACGAAGGATTTTATTTACGCAAAGCTGTTAAGCTTAAGATTAAGATACACAAAACGTTGCTTGTTTCGAGAGCTAACAAGCTTTAAAAGGATATTGATATGTTTCTTTAATATAATCGTTAAAATAATAACATACATCGTACAAAAATAAACTTTATCACTACATCGAATCGCATACTAAGACCATGGAGCGAGACCATGAATGAAATAAAATAAGTTTACAATTTTCAATCATTAATCCGACATAAAGATGATTGACTTTTATTCCATTGCAATAAAGACAGCCGCAGCGAGTGAACGTAAACTAACTGCAAAATTTACCGTCAAGTAATAAAAATATATGAGCTGGATACTAAATAAAAGGTAGCAATTATAATTTAATTGGCGACCCAATCAAATGACTGTTGAGCAAATAAAAGTTTTTACTCTTCTTTTAAAGTCGAGAAGTAATTTGAAAACGTTTAAATTGAATTAATCGTTTAGATTTTGGGTTTTCTTTAAAACTGCTACAAGTTTTTTTCAGAAGCTATTTAATTTCATTAGTTGCTTTCGGAATAATATTTTAACTATGCCAATTTTGGTGGAATGAAAGCGAATTTTTCATCAACTTATTTATACCTTTTATATTTATTAATTTATCTAATTGTACTTACTGTACAGATAATGTAATTGTGAAAGTAACTCTGCCTGTCTATCTGTCTGTTACTTTTCAAGCCTTCCGCTAAGCTGATTTATATGAAATTTCGTATGAAGATCGACTCTTAAAAGGACAAGGGGCAGTTTTTATTCCGGAAAATGCATAGTACTGTGGGAATAGTAAAAACGATTTTTTTGCTGATGGAGTCGTGGGCAACATTTGGTGTCTTTTATAAATGCAATTATTATATTTTACATACATAATATCATTATGTATGTAAAATTTAATATTTTTTTATAAATGACGCAAGAAGTAAAAAGAGTTTCTAATAATCCCTTCTAATCTGCGTATATCACAAATCCTAAAGCAATGCATTACAGTTGCTTGTCGTTTGAATAATACTGATATACAGGGTATGCATTCCTCAAGAGTCACGTCCTGGCTCGTCAGTCGCACCGCTGGGCATCAATGACGTGTAATTGACGTCTGACCGGTCGACGTGTCACGTCAACTTGACGTGCGACGGCCCAACAATGCGGGTGTGACGTCATCACGGCCAAAACTTTGACGTTTAGGGGAATTCATTGTTTATGCCTTCTTGTAGATCATTTATGATGGGGAATTGTTAGAAAACTAGGTGTAAGGATACCTACGCTTATAACGGACTGCTTTTGTTCCTTTTGTTTAAAAGAAAACACGTATAAACATGTCAAGAGATCTGAAAAGATAACATCTTATACCTCCGGCTATAATAGTTATCTTTAATATCTCCCCGGGGTAATACTGTTGATAATTACTATGTTCCGCTTGTGAGGTTCACGCGTGAGGAACTGGAAGACAGCGTTGGAAGGCCTCCCACGAGGTGGACCGACTATATCGCGAGAGTTGCAGGTGAAAAGTAAGTAGTTGTTCATTGTGGTGTTATATCGTAAAAGAGTAACAAACATGCACACGGGTGTGTAATGATCCGTACAATAACTTTTGATATGGAGCGTGGCATAGTAAACTGTTGGTATAAGAACAAAATTGAGAATTTCATGGTGTGTACAATATTCAATCGGTATAAAAAATATTTGATATAATGTTTAGTAGATATAATGAATATTTGTTATAAGTTTTTTTTATGGTATAATGTGTTGTAAGATATAATTTAAAAAAGTATACTAAAAAAAGTCGGTATTGGCGCTTCGCTGTACGGTCACACACAGTTCTACCTAACACCATGGACGAAGTATAGTATGGACGTGCAGTCTCCATACATAAGATAGTTCCTCGTTGCTTAGTACGATAAAACGAACTAGATGTCGCCAGATGTATTGAACCGGAATAATACATAATTTTAGTGGCGACATTGCTCTATTTAGCATGGTGGCAATAATGTTCAACTTTTTAAAGTACCACTGTGAGCTTACTAAACTTCGTTATGTTGTAGAAGGCATATCTAGATGGCGTTATATTCATTCAAGCGCCAAGTTTTGAATTTTTTTCGCAGCAATTACAGAATTGTTCACGATTTACGTGTGAACTAAACTATGGAGTTTGATTTGAATCCGCAATCTGACATATTACGAGGGCTGTTTGAAAAGTACCCGGTTATGGAAAGAAAACACATTTTTTTTGTATCTATGCATTTATTTTTCTACGTAGTCACCTTTTAGATCTATACATTTGTTCCACCTATACTCAAGCTTCATTAAACCATCTAAAAAGTATGATTTTGGAAAGTCATTAAAATAGGCCTCTGCATGTGGCGGTAATGACATCGTCATTTGATCCAAATCGCTTACCACCGAGCCATTTTTTTAGGTTGGGAAGCAAAAAGAAATCGCATGGGGCCAAATCTGGAGAATACGGGGGTAACTGTGCTAATTTAGCCGTCACAACTCTGGACGAATGAGCCGGGGCGTTGTCGTGATGAAACAGTACTTTTTTCTTTTTTAAATGGGGTCGTTTGTCCTTCAACACGGCGACAAATTCAGCCAATAAATTGGCATAGTACTGCCCTCTTATCGTTTTCACCTTTTCCAAGTAGGTAGTCAATATGTATAATAACCTGCGAATCCCAAAAAACAGTCGCCATGACCTTTCCAGCCGATGGGACGGTTTTTGCTTTCTTTGGAGCAGGTTCACCCGGTAAAATCCACTGCTTCGACTGCTCTTTCATTTCCGGGGTGTAGTGGTTTCGTCCACGGTCACAAAACGACGCAGAAACTCCTTCGGGTTACGTTTGAACACGACCAAACACTGCTCCGATAGTCAGTCGGTTCCGTTTTGGCCCCGTCCAACTCGCAATCATGGACTGAGTCTATCTTTCAAATTTTGTTCAAATCGGAGAGATAAAACTCATGGTGCAACGGTAGATAGAAATGCCCATTAGGGCATTTACCGTATTATTATTTATTTAGAGTATTAATGCTACAGCTAGAGATGCATCTGTCAAATTATTGAAGAGAAAAATGTGAGACAGATGTATGTGATGACAATACTGTACTGTTTTCGATGATTGTCACATCGCTGACCTGAAATTAGCATAGCTATTTTTTAAATCAATGTTCGACCTATTTTTCTATGTTGTTCAGATTTATTTGATGTGTTGACCTCTTTGGTTGATGTTTAGATAAAAATGGTTTTTTGACAGCTAAAGTATTTACGTGAATAGTGCCATCTAGATATAATGTCGGAAAAATCTCAGCTCCGTTTCCCTGGATTAAATGCGTTATTATTTTGCGTTTAGTGCCATCTAGATATAATGTAGTAAAAGTCTCAGCGCCATCTAGCATTAATACTGGATTTTGTTAAGGTTTTGTTGTTTATGTCCAGTAAAGAAAAATAATATTGTCATGATTGACATACCAATTGTGATCTACTTCAAGATGTGCTTCCGCACAATAAACATCGTCTAACATTACGTGTTATATTTTATTTAAACTTTATCAGGTTATGGGCTATTCATGAAGAAGATATAACACCAATATAAAGATAAATGTAGTGAATAAATGTGTGAAATATAAATAATATGTAGAAAAATTGAAATAAGAAAAATGAAGATGTAAAACAAAAGTCGTCAAAGTGTCAACTGAAAAATAAAAACGTCAAGAAAAGAAAAGAAAATGGCATCGTTGAATTTTCCACAACTAAAAGCCGAAAACTTTAATAATTGGCTTTATCGTGTAAAGTGCGTTCTAGAAGAAAAAGGATTATGGGGTATTATAGAAGAAGACGAAAACGTAAGTAAATTAAATTCGGAAGAGATTAAGAAAGCAAATGCAAAGGCCAAAAATATTATTGTGCAATGCCTCCCAGACAAATATTTAAATATAATTACAAAATGCGACAAGGCAAGAAATATGATAGACACATTAAAAGAAATATTTCAGAGGAAGAGCGTAATATCAACCATACTTTTGAGGCGTAAGTTAATAAACCTAAAACAATCTCCAGAGCAAAAATTAGAAAACTATTTTGAAAATTTTGACAGTATAACCAGTGAATTGGAGTGTGCTGGAGATTCCTTAACAGAAAGAGACAAAATCGCTTATCTACTAACAGGCCTACAAGAGAAATACGACCACGTAATAACTGCCATCGAATGCAATACAGGATTCCAAGAAAGTAAGTTAAAACTAGATTTCGTGAGAGCTAGACTATTAGATGAAGAGCTAAAAATGGAAGAAAACAACAACAACAACAACAACAACAACAGTCAAGATACAGCATTTGTTACATGCTATACCTGCAAAAAACCAGGACATCTATCAAGAGACTGCTACAAGAATGTCTGGCATGGCTGAGGTCGCGGACGCGGACGAGGAAGAACGAACAACCGTTACCAAAGATATCCACGTCATCCCAACCATTATGGAAACATAGCATTCGAAGAAACCGGACAAAAGCATTTTAATTTTTGGACAACAGGAAAAATCAAAGAACCATCAAGACCTACGAACGGCAACATCGAATGGGTAATCGATTCAGGATGTACGGAGCATATGATTAACGAAGACTACGAAAAATGTATGACCAATGTCAAAACTTTAGAAACACCGATCAAAATTTACATCGCAAACGGTGACTACCTGATGGCCGAGAAAAAAGGTTGCCTATTAATGAAATGTAACGATGTGACAATAAATTTAGAATCGTTGATTGTCAAAAATCTATCCTTCAATTTAATGTCAGTTAAGAAAATGGTTCAAAATGACTTTCACGTAATTTTTAGTAAACAAAATGTAAAAATAGGCAGGAAAAATTCTAATATCTAATCTAATTCTATGTGTTTGGTTCTTGTATAGATAATTTATTTATATTAAATGCCGAAATATGTTTAGCGACTTGTAGCGCAGCTTTAAGCGACGATGACTTGTGGCACAGAAGATTGGGTCACCTCAACCGAAGAAGTCTACATTGGATGCGGCTGCCGACTAGCAACAAACCCTGCTCTCCTTGCATGATGAGTAAGGCGACGCGATTACCTTTCGTACCTGTCAAGAGACCACGTTCAACTTACATAGGTGAGTTAATACACACTGATATTGCAGGTCCTCAACGTACATCCGGTATCAACGGAGAAATATATTACCAAGTAATAATAGATGATTTTTCACATTTTTGTTGTACATATCTTTTAAAACGTAAAAGCGAAGCCACAGCCAACTTAATCGAGTACATTCGGAGATTAGAGATAGAATGCGCAACAAAAGTAAACAAAATACGATGCGACAACGGCGGAGAATTCAAAAATAACTTTTTTGAACATTTTTGCAGAGAACGAGGAATAAGAATCCAGTATACACAAGCGTATTCGCCACAACAGAATGGTGTGTCAGAAAAAATGAACAGAAGTTTGATGGACAGAGCAAGGACGCTGCTAGTAGAAACGAATTTACCTAAATATCTGTGGGGTGAAGCAATTTTATGCGCAACCTACCAAATAAATAGATGCCCTTCGACAGCTATAAACTTTAAAACGCCTGAAGCCATTATGAGAGGTAAGACTGACTTATCAAGATTACGAGTATTCGGTAGCAAAGCCTGGGTAGTAACTATGCCTAGAGGCGACAAACTAGAAAAACGAGCTAAGGAAATGCGAATGATTGGATATGCATCAAACGGTTACCGCTTATGGGATCCGAAAGCAGACCTTATATTAACATCTAGAGATGTTCGATTTGACGAAAATGATTTTGTATATGAAAAAGATATCAAAGAACAGAATGATCAGAGAATAACTAAACAGAATGATGACGAAGACGATGAAATAGAACAAAACTGTAATAAACAAACTACGAATGAAGAGGAGCAACCAATAGAACAAGATACAAGTGACGAAGTACAAAGAGAAGCACAAGAAGCACCACAAAGGCCACGAAGAGATAGGAGGCCACCACCTCGATTCGAAGATTATTACACAGCAGAAGAGGAAATGTATGATGCAAATATAGCATTTTCTTTAATAGCGGACTCAGACCCGCGTAGTTATAAAGAAGCTGTAGACAAAGGAGAAGAATGGAAAAGAGCAATAAATGAAGAAATAAAGTCACTTGAAGAGTTGAATACCTGGAAAGAAGCTGAATTACCTAGAGGAAAGAAAGCCATAGATACAAAATGGATATTTAAGACGAAACAAGATGGGAGAAAGAAAGCGAGATTAGTAGCTAAAGGTTTCCAGACGGATAATATTCACAATGTTTATTCACCTGTTGCAAGAATATCGACAATAAGAATGATGTTTAGCCACGCAGTACAAGAAAATTATCCTATGAAACAACTGGATATTCAAACTGCTTTTTTGAATGGATATCTGCACACAGAAGTGTACATAAAGCCACCAGAGGGCGTTGAGGTTTCAGCGGGAAAAGTATTAAAACTACAAAGGTCGTTGTACGGATTAAGAGAAGCTCCAAAATGTTGGAATGAGAGATTTCATAATTATATAGTAACACAAGGATTTGAACAATCGAAATATGATTTCTGTTTGTACTACAAAGCCAACGTATGGCTACTTATTTGGGTTGATGACATTTTAATAACAGGAAAAACTACAGAGATAAAGAAAACAGTAGAGAAGTTGAAAGAAGAATTTAAGATAAGAGATTTGGGCGAAGTCAGAGAATACTTAGGTATGGAAATAAAAAGAAAAGATGATAAGCTGTTAATTAGCCAAACTAAATTGATTGAAAAAGTACTAGAAAAATTTGGAATGACGGATTGCAAAGGAACACAGACGCCTATGGAACAAGGAACTCCAATCAAAGAAGAAGAAACGGTAATTGATGTGCCATATCGTGAGTTGACTGGATGCCTTACTTACATCTCCACAGTCTCACGTCCAGATATTACTTTTGCTACGTCATATTTAAGCAGATTTCTAGACAAGCCAACAAATACCACGTGGACATCAGCAAAAAGGGTATTAAGATATTTAAAGTTAACTTCGCACAAATGCCTGACATACACGAAGACGCAAGACAGACAAGTGCTATGCTATACCGATGCGGATTGGGCAAACAACGTCGACAGGAAAAGCGTAAGTGGTTGTGCTATTTTTCATAATAGTAATTTGGTATCATGGTTCACAAAGAAACAGCAGACAATCGCTCTATCGACTGCAGAGGCGGAGTACGTGGCAGCAGCCTTAGCTACAACGGAACTCGTCTATTTAAAAGGTATATTATCCAATTTTGGCTATGATGATATTAAATCGTACTTACACATCGATAATCAAAGTGCTATAAGAATGATCGACTGTAACGAAAACAGTAACAGAACCAAACATATTGATATAAAATATCATTTTATCAAAGATTGTTACAATAAGAACATGTTTAAAATGTCTTACGTTCCAACTAACGAAAATATCGCAGATATATTTACTAAGCCATTGGGCAGTGTGAAACACAATTATTTTGTAGAAAAACTTAAAGTATTGTGATTTTATTTAATGCTGAAGTATCAATGTTTATGTTAGTGTAGTTAGTTAGTATTAGTAATGAAATGAATAATAGTGATGTGTATGTTTTATGAGTATGTATATTTGTATTACCCCTATTAATACTTATGATTGCAATTTTAACTGAAGTTAATATTGAGGGGGGGTGTTAAGGTTTTGTTGTTTATGTCCAGTAAAGAAAAATAATATTGTCATGATTGACATACCAATTGTGATCTACTTCAAGATGTGCTTCCGCACAATAAACATCGTCTAACATTACGTGTTATATTTTATTTAAACTTTATCAGATTTTGGCTTTGTTCCGGTGAACGTTTTTTAGTATGGAGAATAACAATCCATACTCTATTTCATCCATGCTAACACGCTTCGCTCGTCGTCGTACCTAACTGATATCTGCCTTAAGGTTGGTGTAGGTTATTATAAGAACAGTAAATATTGCAGATCATACCCAGCACTACATTATACCAACTGAGCGTTAGGTGGGTAAGGCTCACGAGCGTTTTGCCCGCCCGTTCCAGTGTGTTATGAATATTGGTGCATACAATAACTATTTGCGTAAACTTCTGATACAAGTAGTTTCTCTTTGAAGTGATACAAGTAGTTTCTCTCTCATTCATCCTTATATTAGTAGAAACAGTCCATCGTTCGTATGCATCAATATTCGTTACACATTGGAACGGGCGGGAAAAATGCTTGTGAGCCTTACCAGGTATATCGAACAGAGTTATATCACATATACGTCATACGTTATTACGGTTAGATTAGTAAGTAGTTGTTATATTGCAAGTTCATTATACTTATACCTGACGATAATTCTCTCAGTTCTCTCAGAATATACCCAGTATTGTTATACTGTCAGAAGTGCACTATGTCTCTATCGTTATATCGGCTAAAAATAGTAATTATATCAAAAGTTAAAATATAAAATACAAAAATATTTTATCTCAAGATCTTTGCGCACCTACTATAATAAAGTAATGAGCAACTATAGATGGATATCAATATCTACGGACACTAATGAAGAGATGGCTATCCGTAGTGTTGTGTGGGATAGTGACACATACCGCGAGCCGAGCAATTTGTCTCGTCTAGTGCTATAAATTGATTGTATTCCCAGCAGGGCGTCTAAGCTCCTATCTATAGTGGTTGGTCGAATTTATGGGCTTAATGCGTTAGTTTAACTGGAGCGGCAAGCGTTTATTATTAACTAATTTAATCATATTAAGAAACAAGATAATTTATTCCGAATTACCATGAAAAGTTTGAATGAACAAACATTCCCGTAAAACATTGATAGGATTTTACCGGATTACTAATGTATGGCCAAAAAACGTTTCCCAAAGTATCACATCCCAAAATATTTTACTCAAATTATCATTTGGCAAAGAAACTTATCGCAATTTTTCAGTTAATAATTTTTTTTTGGCAAATTATTGTTTCCCAAATAATTACTTAGTCATGTTTCATATTGCCAGGTATTATTTGGTAAAATGTATCGTTTGGCATAACGTACTCTTCCTAAAATATCGCATGATATAATAACATACTTTTCTGGGAACAGTTCGTTTCTATGGGGGGGCGCAGTTCTAACCTAACCTACTTTTCTGGTAGCAGTTGGTTTTTGTGGTTGGTTTGTACGAAATATCATTTTGAACAAAAATTTTTTTGGAATACAATATTAGCCAAAATAAAACGTTTGCTTAATAAACTTTTGTCGTAATAAAATTTGACAAATTAAAATAATGCCAAATGATAATTTGACCAAATGAATAAAATGCGAAATGTAAATATGGTAAAGATTCGTTTGGGAAATGAAACTAGTGCAATAAGTTTTTTTGGGAAGTGAAATTTGGCGAAAAATATTTTGGCGAAACGGCAGTACACCGACTTTACCATAATATATTGACCAACATTCAAAGTAAATTTAAGTGCGTTAAAAGAGTGACAATATTTTGAATAAGAAATTCCGATGTTAAAACTGAAAAGGATGTTTAGCCAAACTTGCGGGACCACTGAAACATTCCGTATTTGTCTTACTTACTCATCTGTTGTCGAGGTCCAGCGAATACAGATATCGCATATGCAGGGTGCCCCCGACCATGGAGCATTAAATTCAAGATTCGATTCTACTCACGAAACTAAGCTACTTTTGTTTTGTATTTCAAAAAATTTAAACTTAGATCATTTTATTGATTCTCAAAGTTGAATCGTTAAATCAGTGTATCGGATGTGACGGTGTTATTGCTGTCTCTTAGTAATAATTTTTGTCATTTATTTGATATCTCTAAGATAAAGATTTTTTAATGTGCCGTCAATTTAGTGTTGTATCGCATACATTGAAAATTATATTTAATTTGTGTGAAATAAAAAAATGAAATAAACGGTGTTCATATTTTGAGTTCAGTTATGAGACTAATATCGAATCCTGAATTTAAATCAACATGGTCAGATACTCCCTGTATATAATTATATATCCTGGAAATCGTGATTAATTTTTCTTTTCACAAGAAAGACCATCCATGAAATACCTACTTATTATTTGATTGTGAAAATTGTTCGATTCGACAACATACGTACGTTCATAAAAACGTTTTTACAGAAAAAAAATGTTCGATCAAAAACTTTCTTATTACTATTACGCACATAATTTTAAACATTTTACTATCTTCTTCTTAGTAAAGTGTCTTTTCGTAACTAGAACAACAGGAAGTTATCCCTTTTAGGGATAAGCTCGCCTTTCTATTTCTCTCTGTGTATCTGTATTCTCTATGTGTACCTAATGAAGAGTTTACATACATACATTATTATTAATTTATTAATACGGACTCATTCTTATCGTTTGGGCCAAACCCTAACGGACTCAACTTCATATTAACAAATGGTTTCGTCTACACGATATTACAAGCTTCTCCCACCTTCGGTGTACTTAAATAAGATGCTAATTATTCCTAAAACAGGCAATAACAATTTCTCACGCATGCAGCATATCGTTTTCTTTACCATTTTTCATTTTTGTGTGAATGAAGCTGTACTTGAAGAGCACAGTACTTGTATCTACATCCAGAGGGAAAATACAAAGTGGGCAGTTGGGACAACTACATGAAATATTAATGCGACGCGAAAAAAAACATTTTCATATTAGCATGAGTTAGTATTTAAGGCAAAGGTGTGTTCAAAGTTGTTTCTTTTTTGTACAAATCATTTAAAAAAAAAATCCATAAGTAAGTTTTTTTTTATGGTATAGGGGGAAAACGAGCAGACGGATCGCCTGATGGTGAGCGATTATCGTCGCCCATGAACACCTGCAACACCAGAAGAGTCACAAGTGCGTTGCCGGCCTTTAAGGTAGGTTTGGGTAGTACACCCAAAGTAAGCTTAAGTTGTGTTATGGGTAACAAATATTCGTATTTTTCGTATGGGGTCGAACCTTAAGTTCCGTAGTCAGATTCTCTAACCACTGGACTATCTGGTCGGCAAAAATACTGTCTACTCATTACATCAAGCATTCACGTGACGCTGCTTAGTTGTGTTTTTGTAAGTATTTAGACATCACGCAATTCAGATTTGTTTTCGTGATATGAGTCCGAAAAATAAACATATTTTGGTACATTTCGAGTCAAATTTAAATTCTAGAGCACCCTTTCGGTCTGTTTCAATTAAACATGTTTCTATTAGGCGACAGTTGAGCGTTTATTCCGACCGCTCAATGGGACGGAACGGGTATGAAAGGGTATCGGATCGGCCAATTGGTGCGGTGCCGGTTTTATTCGTGTTTATGTCTATGATCTTATCTGTGGTTTGTCTATGGCCATACGGGCGCCCGCCCTTTTATTAAACTCCCATGTCAAACATTTCGGCGGGTAGACTGTGGAGTCGCTGTTCCTTATAGATTTAATAAAAGCAGTTTTTGGGATCGACATCGAGATCGAGAACGATAGCGAGGAGATACGTAAAATAACTAGAGTCAGTGACATAGACAATCAAATTAGCTCGTTGAAGTGACAATGAGCAGGCCATATAGCATGGAGAATAGATGGCCGTTGGCCTAATAAGTTCTAGAATGGAGACCACGGATCGGCAAGCGAAGCATCCACCATAGTTGGTGGATCTAGTGATGCACGCGGATAACTTTTTTAAATTAGAAGCAGGCCTCTTTCAACTCAAGCAACTGAAGGTCTGCAGGGGAGGCCTTGTCCAACAGTGGACGTCCTACGGCTGATATCATAATGATGAGGGTTCGACAAATTTCAACACACAAATTAAGTGAAGTTGAGTTATGGAGCCCGCTACTTTATCTACTAGCGATCCGAAAAAAAAAAAATGGCGGTAGCTTGACACTTTTCACCTTCGTTTCCTCAAAACATCATCCGCGCGAAGCTAGGCCGCATGGCCAATTGGCCATATGCCCTTCATAAGGACTCAAAATATTCCCACAATTTGATTTCAATCGGTTCAGCGCGCAGCGGTTTAGGCGTTGAGAGGTAACAAAGAGAGTTACTTTCGTCATCATCATCATCTTCAGCCTATATACGTCCCACTGCTGGGCACAGGCCTCTCGGAATGAGAGGGCTTGGGCCATAGTTCCCACGCGGGCCCAATGCGCACTTTCGTATACTTTCGTATTTATACCAAATATCAGTAAGATTGTTTACAAATCCGAATACAAGGATATCAATTGTTTACGAGTGGTTTAAAAATAGTAATATTAATAATTTTCTAGTACCTACTCTTGGTAGTTGCTGTTCCATTAGCAATTTGGGGTGTGTTAAATGAAAACCGGGCAGGAATCTTAATTTAATTTAAGGACCAATCTATGTAACCGTATCAATATCGTTATTCAATTCCATAACAATGCTTTAATAACGTTGTAACTGTACTTGGAAAAGCTGATAATATTTTCTTAATTATAACCAGGGAGCATAACTTTGCTACCGATGAGAGACGTACGACGATAAGCTAAATACAGCATGTTTTTATCCAGACTTTTTTAATTTACTGATATAATAAATGTCATATAGAACGTATTCATTTTTCATGGATGGTTTTGGGATTTAGAATTGAAGTTTTATGCAAAGAACTATTTTTTAAAGTCATTGCCATAAAAAAAAATATTTACACGAAGAAACCTTTAACAATATTGTGCTCTTCTCTTCTGCATACTTTGTCATTCAAAGAAACATTTTTGTGTTGTTTTATTTACTTACTGGAGGATTTTTTTTGTTAAAATTCGATTACCCAGTATACGATTATGACATCCTACTGAAATCTCAGCCACAGTATATGTATATATAAGCTAAAGCAGTATGGAAGCTACGAAGCTACGATCGAAACGAACACACTCACACAGACGCGCGCTCACACGGCCTCAACAGTCTTCAGCAGTGTTGCCCGCTTTTTTTTGCTGGCCGGTCAAAGAGCCGTACGTTTTGACGTGTATTTCTTTTTAAGAAATTTTAAGATACTTGTTCATAATTTCATTTCTTATTGATTTATATTCTATTTGGTTTTCCTCGTGGTTACAGCATCAGTATAAGCGAAACGATAAGAATAATTATAAATCGCGATGAAATCCCGTTCGTACTATTTTAAACTAACAGTACATATTACAAAAGTCTAAGACAGCTCACTAAGCTCGAACATAATCTTCAGTGTGTTGACCGGCGATCCAACATACTTTTTAATCACGCGGTGCGTTAATTGAAAACCCAACTAGGTATTAATAGAAAAACATTCGAATTGCTTACCCACCTGCGGGGTCGCCGACCTTTTGTACGTTGGCATAATGACCGGGCACGTCACTCCGCCGTCGCTGCCCGTCACTGGCAGAAGAGTTAATTTTCTCCATGCACTTAATTTATTAAAAAAAAAAACTTATGAGAAAGGGACTCGGACCTCCAGGCTTAGATGCGCGCCCATCATCTTGTTTATCTTTAATTAGTTTGGAATAGCTGATTCACTGTTGTGAGGATGCGATAACAGAGCGGCTGTCCACCTACACGGGGATATAGGGACGTATCCTGAGATTGGACTTACTTGGTTACGTAACAGGTATTTTGCCGAGGAAATACTCGTGGAAAATACTTTATATACCAAAGCGTTTTTCAGCACAGTGCAGTTAAAATAAAAACAAGCTAGGACCGTTTTGATTGATAACCTTTACGTGTCTCTAATTTAAATGCAATAGTTTAGATATACATAGACAGAATTTCCAAAGTTTGGTGATAGGTTTGAAATTAGTGATACCTACCACCATACCACCACCATGGGCTTGGACCATAGTTACCACGCGGGCCCAGTGCAGATTGGGAACTTCACCGCACCATTGAATTGCTTCGCAGGTTTGTGTAGGTTTCCTCACGATGTTTTCCTTAACCGCAAAGCTCGTGGTAAATTTCAAATGTCATTCCGCACATGAATTTCGAAAAAACTCAGAGGTGCGAGCCGGGGTTTGAATCCACGAGCCTCTGCTTGAGAGGCGGTAGGTCAAACCACTAGACCGCCACGGCTATTTTTATTTACCTAGTGAAATACGCCTCAATATTCTGAAAGTACCATCAACACGTAAAAATATTCTGTACAATAAAAGTATTTCCCCACAACATAGTTCGGGATCGCATACTCAACCCGAACACTAGCAGTTTATTGTTCTGCCCGTGTTTATCATAAACACTGGTGACGTTCCAAATGAGCACTAAGAACGTTACCATAACGTTATGCTCGAAGATGCTTGAATCACATTCATATGTAAATACGAGCCTCGGGACCAGCCGAGAGCTCTCGCGACATGCTACGTTGTTTGTGAAACAGAATTCAGATTGTCTTTTGAAGTCACTAGCTTTTAAGGCAATGGTATTGAAAGCTACGTTCGCAATTTGTTCTGATAGTTCGAGCTTTTGATTCGGTAAAAATGCTTGTACAACTCCGAGTAGTTTTTGATTAAATTGTCTGTTTACTGTTGCCAGACTCAAGCACACTTATAAAGTTTGTTGTAATTTTGTACATTTTCGTTTTTAATTCCATTAGTCTAGTAATGGGCAAATTGACGTTTCAAAGCGTAAACGTTCCACTTTTATTAAAGTCCGCAGCGGGTAAATGACCGTCATGATTTATTAAAGAATTCCGCATAGTGCAAACTGGCTAGTATGAACTTGGATGGAGCCAGCGCTTGTATCTCGGAGCTTGGAATATTAAAATTCTGTAGGAAGGAGGACTGCAGGTCCTAAGGCACAATGCACATTGTCAACGCATATAAAGATACACTGTTGCCTTTATAACACTATTGTGCTGCGCCCTTGCAGTTTCTTTACAGTTTTCACGGTGTATTCTAGTGTTTTATTATTCATGTAACAACTGCCTTATGCGCACCTCCTTGTAATGTTAATAATTGAGGACTGCCGTGACAGGGAGATGTGGAGGCGAGGGTACGAGTCAAGCGCGTAACAATTTATCATTTATACTTATATTCTTTGTTTTATATAGAAATAAAATATATCTTAATTTCAAAGTCACAATTGTATTTTTGCTCCGTCGGCGAGTATAAGCAAATTTCGCAAGTATTTTATATTGTTATTTGGGATTTCACTTCTATTTAATATTTTCCAATAATAATCACGTTACAACTCTTGTATTAGAAGGGTTGTTTATGCATCAACATGTCAGCAAAATTGACCTTTAAAACAATGTTTATTATGTTCACTCGGAAAAATCATCGATAGCGGTACGAGCTTTATTAAAAGTAGTGACGATATATTAAAAAGGATTTACCTGATAGAAACTATGAAATATTATTTATTCAAAACATATTTTCTTACTTCTACTGAAATAGTTTTTCAATTTTATTACTTACGCGAATATATTTTCACAAAGTTATAAAACATTATGGATAACAATTTAATGTAATGCAATCGTGCAGAAAATATCGAGTAACTCTATACCGCTTTTAAGTTATATATTAAAAAAGAAAGGCTCATTTCGTCCATATTGCGAGGCATTATGCGTTGATATGACCGCTTGTTTATAGCTCATTGTTCCTTCTCAATAATATACTTAGCACTACATTTAAACATTTCATTCGATAAAGCTCGCATTGATCAAGTTCAATGCAAAAGGTCAAAAGTATTATTGAATTTTTAAGTGACATTGGAAAGAGAAATTTATGATCCTTCTGTGCATTTATATTTAGATTGCTGGTATTGAAAATGGATACGGATATAAATTTAAAATATGTAATCCTCATTTCTATGTAACATTTCAATGGCGTGAAATTCAAAAAGGTTTTGCTCGTTCGCCTGTATTATTGAATAAAAATACTCGTACGTACTAAAGCTTTACAGAACTTTGTACACAAAAGAGCAAGAACAGATTAGCTTAGAATTCATCACCTATCTGTCAATACTCTGCTTAAAAAGCTCTATCTTTTTAACCGTTATAGTGACTTTGATGTGATTCCGGATTTTCGTAATAAGTTTATAATGTGTTATCATAAACTACGATATAATGTGATATTATACAACGATGTGTGATTCTAGTAGCAAAAAAATAGAAGCTCTACCTAATAGGTACAATAAATAACAGCGTGATATCGATATTTTCAGGTATCACTCAATACATCATTTTACGACAACATTCCCTCATTTTGATTTAAATTATAATAAAATCGTGATTTAATGTTATTAAACTCAGATTTAAAACCAAGAGTTATTGAGTCATTCACATTTATTTTGAACTGGAACCGTATTTGAATAACAAATTCGTCACTAATTAGGTGTTATGTGGTCAGTTAAAAAACTTATCTCTTGCATTTATCTCCTTAAGTACACGGGGCATATCCAACTGGGCTACCAACTAGTTTCTCTAAGTTTTTTGTAATACATACACGGAGTCTTTTTTAAAACCGGTAGCTATTAAGTTTTTAACTCACTTTATTCAATGCTTACCTCACAAAATACCTATCTATATTCCAAATATTTTTGTTTACCTAAGATATAAATTTCTATTGAATGAAACTGATGATCGGATCGTTTTGAATTCCATTGTTTCGTCTTCATAACTTCAAATTCTCAGCGTACGTTGCACAGGTTGCAGACCAGCAATGGATGCCGATAATTTTTAATTTCCATTACAGTTTGATACCGAGTACAAGCATGGATGCTTTGGGCGCTTGTCGCTATTGTGTCCAGCGTGGAACAACGGTTTGCACTTACCGAAGCATGCGGCCGCGATCTTGTGGACGCGGCACTCATACTTTATTAAGAAGCTAAGTGAAGAGTTTATGGTTGATACAATTACAGGCAACGGTAATTAATAATAGAGGCGTAGATTCATTGTTTTATAATCTCTTTAAAATACCTAACTATTTTTCTCACCAGGTTCAGTACGCGACCAGTTGATAGTATGACGGTAAAGAATTGTCAGTAACGTCTTCATTTCCTTCCGAAAATTTCCCTTATTCCTCTTAGTTCTTTCAGCAGTGGGTCCAGAAGAAATTGTCTTTTCTCGTGGTATGTACCACTGAATAATAATTATTGTTGTTCATTTAAGTATCTAAGATATATGTATTTGCTTTCTTATTGGAATATTTAATTATTTCATATGCCTAAATAAATAAATGTGAAATGTATATGAATTATAATCGTGTAAAATTATTATAAAAATATTTTTCTTAGTACTATTCCTAGAAGGGCCACTGTTGGACATAGGCCTGATATAGTACTATTTATGTAAATTATTTATATTGCTTCATAAGACAAACATAAGTTACGTAAATTCTTGTACTTAACAGTTCCTACTTCGTTAAACTTTTTTCAAGACGTCGGTGACTGGCTGAGTTTTAGTAACAATGTTATTCCTAAGAGGTATTTTGTGAAATGCAAAGTACTGTTCATTATGGGAGTCAAGAACAAGAAGTGTATAGCGCTGGAAAGCAGAGTTGGAACTTTCACCATTATCCACTACATTTTTATTCCATTTTCACTGGAAAAACGTTCGAGCACTTTTTTTAAGAAAAAAACTTTAATGGTATTGTGCCGTATTCATAATTAGACCACACGCGATTGTGTAAGGAGGTAGAAGAATTTAAATTCCAACTGTTCGTGGAAAAAGTTTATGTCGTTGTAATACTTTGCTACGTTTTGTTTTTGCAAAAAAATGTCTTTGAACGGCATGCGCTTGTGTTCCCGGAAAAAGACTGTGTCTGTAGCAAACCGAGCAATTTACGATGTGTTACATCAAACTCACGTTCCTAAATTCATCTTCGTGGGTGGCCTGGTTTGATAACCATTAGGGTTTTTGTTAGAATTTAATGATCGCTCTTAAGAAATGTAATGGGCACTACCTACTTGTTTGTTATTTTATCAGTGAGAGGAGATGGACGACGCGACGAGCAATTTGAGACAAACAAATGTGAATTCAATTATAAAATTTCAAGATTCACTTATAAATTTACAAGTTTTTGATCAAATTATTGCGAAGATAGTGATGTCATTAAGCCCCGTTCAGACCTGAAAAATTGTGCAAGTTGCCGTTTAAATCCCGCTCGCTTTACAACCTCGCCAGGTACCCGTAATGCAATTTGCAAGATTTTACTTGCTGGTATAAGCTGGGCTTTACGATAGTTCTAGAGACAGCAACATGTAAAGGATTCTACCCAGTTACCCAGTGTCATAGCAATGTGTCAGGCAAAAATATACTCTTTGTACTCGTATTGAACAGTATGGGACTATGCCCACTAACTCGTTTCGTAACTTACCTTCGCCATCGTGTGTAATGTATGCGCTTGACATTCAGTTCCTGACACGTTCCTATTACGCTCATGGTATGATACGGTTTAGTGATAGAGACCTTTAAGCTAATAGTCGTCTCTAAGGGGCTGTTTCACCATCCATTGATTAGTGTTAACTGACTGTTAAATGGGATGCTACCGTCTCCGTCTATTCGAACAAAACAAATAGAGACGGCATCACATTTAACCGTCAGTTAACACTAATCAATGGATGGTGAAAGAGCCCTTCACTCAATAACGTTTATTGAAACATTGTTACAGCTATGGTAACTTTAAACGTTGACGCAAAGCTTCTGAAGTGACATGAGTGCATAAAGCAAGCTAGTTGTGTGTGGCATAGAAATACTATTTGCGGCACTTCCAGCAATGGATGGAAGCCCCGTGTCGATATGCGACAAGTTGTAATTCAAGCCGCATGGTCACGGAAAGTGTATTCTTTGTAAGACCTGCGGCAGACATGCGATTACAGTTTTTCATCGTTATTATTTTTAACCCCTGATTTAAAAAAGAGGTGTTACAAGTTCGACTGTCTGTTTGTCTGTTTATGGCATCATAGCTCTCAAACGAATAAACTATTTCGATGCAGTTTTTTTTTACGTGAAAGCGAGTTTCTTAGTGGTGGACCTTACTTAGCTAAATTGGTTCAGCCGTTTTTAAGATATCGAACTTTCAAATGACTATGTCGGGGGTATTTCAAGAATTCAAAGTTGGTTAGGTTAATGTGTACATTTTGTATTTTTCCAGGGTTGCGTACGAAGCTGTGGGATAAAATTAATTAGTCTAAAGTATTATACTAATTTAATATTATTACAGCGAAAAGTTTGTTTGTTTGTTCCAAATTCACACTTTAACTATGCAATCGATTGCTATGAAATTTTGCATACGTAATTTTATTAGGAGACAAAATAGTAAATAGGATAATTTAATTTCTATCCCGGAGGCAGCAACTAGTGGGATTATAAAAACGTAGACATAATATAAAACAATTAATTTATTTGTTAGCCTGTTTCACAGCTGAGCCAATGCTACACCTCTCCTCTGGATTTACCACTCATCCTAGCAAAATTAACGTCAGTAATAATGCAAAAAAAATTGCAACTAAACTTACCGGCTGTTAGCAGGTAACTAATTAGATATTATATTTAAAATTATGTAAAATGAATCTAGTTATTGATAAAACTAAAGTAAGTTTTATAAGTTCGTTGGTGAGCAAAGTAATTGTTTATAGTTATGGACCTCTGTAAAGTAAAACTGGTCCATTAAATTTAATGTAACTAATCCATACCATATATATCCATATGTAATTATAAATGCGAAAGTGTGTTTGTATGTTTGTGTGTTTGTATGCCGGTGTGTTAGTGTGTTTGTCCGTCTTTCACGCCGTAACGGAGCGACGGATCGACGCGATTTTGGCATAGAGATAGTTTATGGGCCCGAGAGTGACATAGGCTACTTTTTATCCCAGAAAAATGCACGGTTCCCGAGGCCACAGCGCGCGATAACCGAATACCAAAAGCTAGTTATTGATAAAACATTGTAACTGTAAAGTCGCGTGTCTGTCCCACCACATAATACGAAAGTGCATTCGTCGGTTTCAGGGTATCACTTTTAAAACGGCCCTCTCTGACAGATGTTACCGTCCGTCGACGTGACTCCAATGTAAAACAACGCTTTGTATACCCAATTCCAAAATAGATCCAAGTGTTTTTAGGCAAGATGCACGTTTTTAAATAAAAATGTTTTTTTCTGAGGTTTGATAGTTTGAGACACGGAGTAGAAAAATGTGTAAAAGTGCCTGTAAGTTACGATAGCAAATATGATTTTAATAAATTCTTATCAGTAGAATTAAGTATATATTACTAAAATAGATCCATCCAAGAAATCCAAGTCTGAAATAAACTATTTTTTACCTAAGCATGTGACATTTTTATCATTGTTGAATTTTTACAATCTTTTATTTAATTTGCTTTATTTGTGCCTATATGTATGTAAGTAAAAATGTAGGTACAAAAACAGCCAACAGAAAGAACACTCAGCAGAAAATCTTGTATCATTTGTTTTTTTTTTAATAAAACTCATAATTAAAAATTTACTCAGAAAACAAACTAACTCCCAAGTTTAATTTAATTCGAAGCTAGTTAGCTAAATTTTTTAGGAGAAGATAACACAAATTATCTAATTCGGTTAATTTTCACTCAGGTCAAACGCTCTTAATCATCTCCAGAAGTTTGACAAGCTTCATAATGAAAATTAATTATGATATTTTTACAGTGAAATGGGTAACCTAGATCGAGATACGATCTAATGAATGTGTTGTCGAATTGACGGCAATTAAGACAATATTTCAATAAATTTCACAGCATAAAATTAAAAACCAAAGCACTTTAAGAATTGAATATTTATTTAAAAAAATGAAAATTTGAGTTTTATGATGGTTATTCTCATCAAAACCTAAATGCTATAAAAATATTTTTACTTTGCGTTCGCTTTCGTCGTTTTTTTTTCAGGATAAATAAAATTTGGGTTTATTCAAACTCTAACCTCATCTGCCCTTAATTATCAGGTGAAATAGAGGTCAATCGTAAATAAATAGAAACCGTAATTAAAAAAGGCGCCATCTAGATAAAAACGTGGTTAGTTCTGAATCCTTTGGATCAACAAGCATAAGTTTAAATATTTACGCTATTACTTAACTGATAAGATGATAACATTATCTTAATTTAGTTGTACGAGATAAAAACCAAAGTGTTTTAAGATTAACGTCAAATTAAGCTTTTTTGAGTCGTTATAAAATGGCCACTCACTGATTTGTCGCAGAGGTTAGAACGACATGTTTCGGTCAGTGCCGTGATTCTCTATCAGGGAATTTTCGCGCTGATAGCATGACTTGATGAGAATATATCAAGCAGCTGTAATTGGATGTCTTAAAATCGTTTTGGATTATTTGGGTAAATGGTTGGATTAATGAGGGTTTTTTGACAGAATATCGCTAGATGGCGTTAGTATCGTAAGGTCCGTTTGACATTTGCGTCGCGCTCGTGATTGGTTAAATAACTAAATGAGCCAATCGCAAGCAAGACTGAAACGTCAAACAGACCTCATGGTACTATCGCCATCTAGCGATATTTTGTCTATCGAAAAACCCTCATTCGACTGAATACTAATACAAAAAATTTTCATGTCCGCATTTTTCTAAAATCGTCAAGTTAACGAGTACGTTTTGCTTTTGTTTTGTTTAGTTTGCTTTTTTTGTTTAACTGTGATTTTTTAAGAGCTTTAAAAATGTATTTACCGCATATCAGTACGAAACCCTACACTGCGCGTTTTCCGAAACGAACATTTTTTAAGATGCATCCGTGGAAAGTCAGGACGGGTCGCTAGTTTAAGACAAATTAATTAATGCAGAGTGAGCTGCGTAATAAAAACGTGGTAATTTGAATTGCTCGCGACCAACTTTATTGTTTATTCTCGTTATCAATTGTGCTGAATATTTAACGGATGCTTCAAGTTATAAATAAAAACCGAGACCGTTCTCGAGAGGCGGTGAATCGCAATTACTAACCCGTATCTCGATTCAACTTTCAGCTATGCGATTGGAATCAAGTACGTGTTTCTCATACGGATTAGCGAGGAGTGTAATTAATTTCTTAATAATTTGGCCGCTTTGCGATAAAATTTACCGACCAATTAATAAAAGTCATGAAAAAGTAGAGAGCAGTTACACGAGGATTTCACAAGTGTATAATTTAATTCAATTGGTTGTTTTTACGGTTGCGATCCCATATACCAAGGGGATATCTTATAAGGAAGGCCTACGGTCTGTTTGTCTGTCATCTCAGGGCTGTGTCTTTTGAACCATTAAAAGATAGAGTCCTAGAACTTATTCCTGAAAGTGTATGTGGAAATTACGTTTGAAATTTACTTCATGGAAAACACTGTGCGGAAACCTGTATACACCCGCGAAGAAATTTAGTGGTGTTCCTAATCTGCAAATGGCCCGCCTGGGAACTACGGCTCACGCTCTCTCAATCTGAGGGTCTATTCCTAAATTCGAAAATTGAATTTCGTATCATACCATCCCTCTTCCCCTCTTCTTCTTTCATCCTCTTACCCTCGTATTGAGTAGTATAAGGGGCTGTTTCACCATCCATTGATTAGTGTTAACTGACAGTTAAATGTGATGCCATCTCCGTCTATTCGAACGAAACAAATAGAGACAGCATCGCATTTAACCGTAAGTTAACACTAATCAATGGATGGTGAAACAGCCCCAAAGTGTCAGAGGGACGGAACGACACAAATTTCGATTTTCGGATTTCGTAGTAGCCCTGTTGAACGGCAATCTATGCCCAGCAGTGGGACGTATACATATATTTAGACCGGAGATAATCATACTTCCTACTTTTATTATAAAATGCGAAAGTTTGTAAGCGAGTGAGTGAGTATGTTTGTTACTTCTTCACGCTGAAACGGCTGGACGGATTTGGATGAAATTTGGTACGAAGATATATTGTAATTACACACTTTTTATTCCGATATTCTCACGGGATAGGGATAAAATCTCGAAAAACAACCGCTGGGCTTAGAGTCATGAAATTTGTCATGACTATAATGTAACGTCTATAAATCCCAAAATTTCAATTCTGTTGCTGAATCTAATGATTTACGCGTGCGAAGCCGCGGGTAAACGATAATGTTAATATATTACTCTGGTTTGATTTACTTAAGCACCTCCTGATATGATATAAGCAGGCATCGTGAATTCCAATCACAGTCCGAACTGGATGAAGATAGATGTCGTCCACCCATTACCAGTATGTTCGACGTCTCTAAAGAAGATGAATTGGGCACGGGCGATTTATATCAATTCGTAGTAAATGATTCCTGGCTATCCCTTCCCGTTTATCTAAAAACTATTAGGAGTTATCTCTAAAGTTGAATAGTGGCTAAATTATATTATTGTCAGAAGACCGTTGATGATATTGAAATACGATTCCGTACCCATAATGTTCCTAACTTCTTTCCTGCATCTACATGTACTCGTATGACTCAAATGGTCTAACACCATGATTTTAAGAATGACTTTGGTAATGGATTGGAGAGCAGGGAAAAATAAAACTGAAGATATTGCTTGATAATTTTATTTTAGAGTCCAACTTCACACTATTTTTTTTTTACTTATTTGTTGCTGTTTATCTCACTGCCTGTATTTGTACGTAGCGACGTTAGATATCCATACTTCCATACTAATATTATAAATGCGAAAGTGTGTTTGTGTGTTTGTCCGTCTTTCACGCCGTAACGGAGCGACGGATCGACGTGATTTTTGATATAGAGATAGTTTATGGGCCAGAGAGTGACATAGGCTACTTTTTATCCCGAAAAAATGCACAGTTCCCGAGGGAACAGCGCGCGATACCTAACCGAATACCACGCGGCCGGAGCCGCAGGCAAAAGCTAGTTTACACATAAAATCCAAATATACTTGTTAATGATAGCGATGCATTTTTCTATATAAACATAGGGGTGCTCTAATAACTTTTTTTTCGTTTTAAGTATCTGCGAGCGAATCTAGGCTCGGCTGGATCACAGAGTGCAAAATGCTGTTTGGAGACGGACAAAATGGCGGGCGCAGCGGGAGTCTCATGGCGGTGCTCGCAGCACTTTGCCAAATGCGCCTAGGATCCGGATTTGCTCGCATTGCCCGGATAAAGAAAGCTATACGTCACACAGCAGTGTCTAAAGTAAAAAAACTTTTGGCCTATTTAGTGAAAACTCTATTTACTATTAAAAAGCGTGGAGCGAATAAAACGTACGTAGATGGTTTGCTAATAAATGCGGTTTCTTATGATTTACACCGTTCTGTTGTAAGTAGGAGCACATCCTTAGATACTCCTTCTTTCTTTATCAAGAGAGATTGTTTCTGCTATGTTCCGATACGTAACGGTGTGACATACAGTTGCCTAAATCTTAAAGGATTCGGGAAAATCTACTAGTTGCACACATCGCTCTATGAGTTACGGACATCGAAATACTCTTACGTGATTGATTGCGAGCTCTTTCATGTGGATTTTATGTTTTGATGAAATATGAACCGTCATTTGCGTACATTTTGATACAGGGATATGCAAAGAGCTTTATGTTTTCATGTTGCAGTGAACCTTTGATTTTGTTATTAAAGTAGCGCCCGATGTTGTAATAGGTTCAGTGGATGTATGTATTTGATAGAGTATAGTTGATTCATTCAGATTTTGGAGTGTTCATTAAATAGTAGATAATCTTCCAACAGGTTTTGTTGCAGTTACTAACCCCCTTATTCATAAAACTTAACAAGCCTATGTTAACTAACAAATACTTTGTCCCTTTCTAACAAATACAAATGTCGAAGTGACAGATTAGGACAAACGAATTTTAGCGGCATTTTAACTAAAATAGGTTTGATTGTCGTTTATGAATAAGGGGGTAAATCTTTAAGTTTATACTGGCCACATTAAGCGCGTTAAGACGCAAAGTAACTTTTCAGAGTTAGCACAGTTTACACGCCATAAATACCTCAAGTCGAAATATTTGGACGCACGAAATGCTTCGAACGCACTCCGGCGCAAGCTAAGTGAAGTTGCATGTAACGCCGTCGAATAGACTTACTTTATGGTGGATTTTGTTTTAACAACCATTTAAATACAAGCAGATCGACGGAGTAGGGGCGTAAATTTGCGGGCAAAGAATGCTTTCTTACTATTTATATACCTAATGTGTATTGTGTGAGCGGTATTGTATGCAAACTATTAATATGGCTTTCCGTTACGGAGTAAAGATTTTGTAATGCCTGTGATCAGAAAGACAAGTTACACTTGAATTTGAAATTTCATATTCTGCAAATAATATAAAATTAGGTTGCGTTTCCACAAATCATGAACCAATAGAAACGCTTCAATTACTTATCTTCGCACAGCACTTCTCTGGTGGAAACAGCTGAGCGGAGAGAGGCGAGGTAAATGAATCATTGCTGTTGGTTCATGAACAACATATTCCCCGCACATATATATCTGGTGGAAACGGAGTCTTAGGTAAGTGATAATAATGTATAAATGTATATCATGTCTTAAATGCTATGTTTCACTATGTGACTCTTTGTTGTCCAAATATATATCAAAGCTTCAAGACAAACACTCTATTGAGCATTATGTTTTAATCAAGCATTTAAAATCAAACCCAAGTGGGTAGACCATCGGAATAAAGCCAGCTTCAACAAGCTGTTTAAAAATGTAAACCAATTAACAAAGCCCTGTGCTCTGAAAGGATAAAGGTTAATTTAAAACAAGAGCACTATCGGTTCATAACTACGCTATCATCCCTCGGTTAAAATCGCCTCATCGTTTCCTGAACATTGTGCGCCGTCCACGAAATTGCTATTCGTTAAGTAAATAAGTAATTTAACAAATCAGATTTTAAGTGGCGTGTCGAGCGCGTAATCTTCGCTCGGATCAAATTAACTTATGCGCTCGCTCCCTTACGTTTATTTGAGCATAATGAGCAGTAATAACTAACTAGGAAACGTGCTCGTATAGTTAGCATGTAAATTAAGCTGTGAGCGCTGATATGCGATTTCGGAGCGTCGTGACGGCAGGGGACCGTTTTATCGACATCTAACTTAATGCTTATGGGTGTAAGGAATCGTTGATACAATAATTAAGAGCATAATGTGTAATATTATGCTTCTATATATACTGTATAATTTATTACAGATTCGACTGTTTTCTTAGTCCTGACTTAATTATGTAGAGTAAATAATTACATAAGATGTTTGGGGTCATCACGAAAGTCATTAAAAATGCATAAGTTAAGTGATCTACATAAAAAATAATGCTAATTATTTTATGTTGAATAGAAAAGTGTAAAGCTTGAAAACAAATAGTAGATATTAGAACAAAATATTACTCTATATTTTTTTTCAACTCTCTCAATCTCAAAAACTCAATTTTTAATGCATAATCATTCACACCACTAATGCTATGTAATATTGAACAAATATCAAGTTTACATACATTAGGATTGTATGCCTTGCTGACCGTACGCAACGTATGATTAAATTTTAAATTGCTCGGCCCACACAGGCCGCTCTCAATCGCCTATCGCGTCGTGACGCGCTTCAGAGGGCCTAGCACACTAGCGTTTATCGTGGACATAAAGCATCCTTCCCTTTTACTCTCGTCAAGTTAGAAAGGGACGTATAAAACGAATCTGCGGCAAAATCTGGCGTGCTAGCCCCCATGCCTTCCCCTAAATAATCCACTATCGGCCTTAAAAATATCCACTGAGAGTGTCACTTTTATCGAATGCGGAAAAAGTACGATTAATTGTGTCCAACGCTTAGAAGATATTTTTATTTATTTATTTGCGAGTGCTAAATGATTGATGTATTGGCGGATTTCGGTTGTTGAGTTTGAAGTTGTTTTTTTTATTTGTTTTTTTTCTGACTCTTTAGGACCAGTGCGCTATTTAAGGTGATAAGTGCGTTTATGGTTACCGCCTCAAAGAGTCATAAAAAGTAATGAGAACGGCTGGCGATGTCGAATTGAAATACGTAAAAACCATGCAGTATTTTTAAAGCTGAAATTTAGGAGCTGTTTCACCATCCATTGATTAATGTTAACTGATAGTTAAATATGTTGCCGTCTCCGTCTATTCGAATAAAACAAATAGAGACGGCATCAAATTTAACCGTCAGTTAACACTAATCAATGTATGATGAAACAGCTCCTTAGAGTCCAACCCTAATTAAGATTGGCTTCATTTCATCCCGAGAAATTCAAAAAACCACAAAAGATAAAAACGATGAGCAACAAAAAAAAATAAAAAAAAGCAAGACTTGATTGCTGATAGTACAGTTTACTGTACTAGTGAATTGGTAGTAATAGGTAGTAAATTGGTTTGATAACGACGATAAGTAAGTACAACCAAAAAAAAAGATCCAATCTGCATAGGTTAGGTAGGTATTCACCAAAATTCAAGTAAATCCGCTGCTGTGGGTATTATACAGGTAAAATTTCTGTAACGTTGGACTTGATTTTGTACTGACAAGTTACACTCAAACATATAGTGCGACAAAGATAAGGAAAGTGTGAAATATGATCTATCATTTATCACAACCACAACCCCAAGTACGAAGCTTTGTATTCACCATAATTCATTGGACAGACATACACATTAATACATAAACGCATGCTCCGCTAGTTTATTACAAATTGATATCAATTAAAATTCAATTATATCAATTAACTCCTAATCGAAGTCTCGCTCTGTGATTGCACCGGGCACGGAACGACATATTTAATTATTGGTATTCTGTTCAATAAAGTCGGACGTCTATCTAATTGTCAAACAAATCAAAGGAACAGAGACTATAGGAATCACAAATGAATGATTATTGTTTTCTGAAAATATTCATTCCTTTATACATTAACTAGCAACCCGCCCCGGCTTCGCTCAGGTATACAACTGAAAAAAAAGGGACAAAAAAATAAAGAAGATATATAATCAAAGTGCTGGGATGTGTTGCTAATTGTATACCTATAGGGTGGCACATTTAGATCGGTAAGTATAAGCAAGTATGAAACTATAAGGCGTACAAAAATCTGTTCTTAGTAACCATGTCATCAATATAGGTGTCAAGAAAAACTTGTACACAGTTCGGGAAAATAAAACTTACGTTATTTCTCTTCGGATATCTATTGTATAGGCCATAAACAGTAAATGATACAATAAAACTTGATATCTGAAATGATTTAATTTAATTAAGTAATTGTTCGAGATTATGACAATATTTTTTTTTTCAATGTAACGTTCAACTAGTTTAGGTGCGTAAAATCGTTTTAATGATTTCATTATAGCTGTCACTGGAGTTGCAGCATATTATTATTTCATACACTGCTTTTACTTAAATATTTAATGCCATTTAACTCCGAATGATCTTTGAAAAAGTTTGCAAATTAGCACAATCAACAAAATGTTGGCAAATGAAGTGTGAACTGAAGATGCTTTATTATTAACGTGCAAACGGAATTTAGACAAGACATATGATGGCAGAAAAGGAAGAAAGGAATGCGATAGTGATCTTGTGGGATTAGGTAACAAGCCAACATTTACCTCATTACCGTATGGCTCCTATTTGTCCGGTAAGCTAAAAAAGCAGTAAAACAATCCTATTATCACCTAGTAAGTAGCTCGAGTCTCACAAATCCTGTTTATGCGTTATGTTTAAGCACTAACTCGTTTAAAATTCCCTCGGTATGAGGTGAATCGTAAACATTTCTAATTAACCCATCACTGTTTCAGGTGATGCGCAGAACAGCGTAATCAGTAAACACCCACACTTGGCGAAGTCTCCCGTGTTTAGTCATAAATGTCAGTCAAAATGGATTACCGCAGGCTTTGCCGGTATGCGCTGAGCTGATCGAGCCCGGCACAAAGGCATGTGAAATTAGGATTTGTCGTTCATTAATAAGGTTATTGCAACGTGCAATATGCTGGGCCGTCAAAGAGTATGACTCAGATTAATAAAAGACATGCGCTTGGCTCCCGTCCTTGTTTATGAGTGTTGATGATAGTGCGGTACACTTGGACTAACTGACCGCGTGACTTTTCAATTGGAATAGCCACTTTAAGTTATTTCCACTGAAATAGTACTAAGAGAAATAGAAATGTGGTGGGAGCTAAAAGCGCCAGTTACCTATGTGAACATAGTATAGTCTAACAACTGGTAGCATGGTGTACGGTTGTGTCACTCTGAAGATGAGCTCTGGTTGAGTTCGAAACGCGTCAGTGTGTTGTGGTGGTGGTGATAGATGGGTTTGTGCAATTTGTGTGTGTTCTTACAGTGTGGAGGTGGAGGAACTGCATGAACACGCATAATTTGCATAGACTTAGCTATCTTAAGGTCGCGGGTGAGCAAAGAAATTGTTTTAGTTCATTGATATGGACCTCCGCAAAGTAACGCCTGATTCAATAAATTATTTATAGTATAGTCGACTAACAGATTTCTTTGCCACCCTAAGGTTTATAATGTTACTTGTATCGCCTAAGTTCACATGCGGGTAATACTCGAATTGGAAACTTCTCACGCACACTAATGAACTGCTTTGGTTTACCACTACCATGAGTTTACAGTGACCGTACTCGATAGCGACGTAGCGGCGTAGTGGTACTGGTGTGTACAGATTTTCTTATTATGTTTTTCGTCACCAAAGAACTCGTATGGTTTTCAAATGTACTTAATTTTGCACCTCAATTCCAAAAACTAAAGCCAAAACACGTTTGAATCCCTCGACCTTCTGATTGAGGCAAAGATACCTAACTGAGAGTTGTATACTGTATCTGTATCTGTACTTAAGTGCCATATCTGTTCGATATAATCTTTGCCATGTTACGTATACCCCAGATACGAGTAATCCAATAAAGCGATGATTTCCTAATCCAAGGCAGTGAGGCGCCTCAGCAACGTCATAAGGCTCTGATATTGCTCACAGTATACCCGTGAGGCCACATACGCGTCTTTGTCTTTTACGCGGATGATAAGGACTTCCATAAGGTCTACCAGGAAAACTATGTCAAGATTTTTTGTCTGAATACGGCCTAGAGCTAAACTGAATGGTACCTATTGGGTCATATTCGCTTATTGACTACTCGCTTTATCATGCTGCAAGGTAATAAATGCTTGCAGTGTTATACTCCAACAAGGAGGGTACACGGCGGGCCCGGTGACACATGGGTGTAGTTTTGGATAAAGGGTCACCACCCTTTCACCAAAAATGTGAAGTTACCATCTTTGATTATAGTTTTCCCCCCTTTTCTTTCTATCTGGATTCATTCTCGTCGTTTGTATTTCCAAATAGATACGATCAAGGACTCTGAATGGCTAGAGTGAATAGGCTGATACTGAACCAGTGAGATACATTTTTGGCCTCATCTGCCCTTTTCAGGGTTCCGTAGCCAAAATGGCAAAAACGGAACTCTTATTTGTTATTCTAACTATTTGTCTTTATAACCCTTAGTTTCACCATGTCTGTCTATCTGTCCGTCCGCGGCTTTGTTCAGGGACTATCAATGCTAGAAAGCTGTATTTTTTGCATGAATATATACGTAAACTATGCCGACAAAATGGAATAATAAAAAGTAAAAAAATAATTTTTAAGGTGTGTTATCGAGGCCCCTAAGTCTACACCAGCGAAAGCAATGTGTCCATATTTCCAAAGATATTGTCAAAACTCTTGCATATTTCGAAATACTCCCCTCAGAAAAAGGGGTTGGCTCTAAGAGGCGCGGAGAGTTGCATAATTTGGAGACAAGCAAAGTGGGTTCGCGTGTAGTACGCACGTGACTCTATTTCGTGAAATACATCCGAGCCTTGTGTGCTATTTGTGTGTACTTTCAATGTTTTGGCGCCGGGCCATTCTAAGGGAAATGTCATAGATATGTATATTCAACAAATGTGTCAAATAAAATGAAGTAATTAAAAAAACTAAAAAACCCGACTGCGATGTAAAAAATACAAAGTTTAAATGATTTCAATCATTACATTCTTCATAGAACTAAAAAGCACAAAATAAGCAAATCACTAAGGAAAGGACTTCATCACATTTCCTAACGTTGGGCATGCTGTTAAGGTTGATTAAGAGGTTTTACTAAAGAAGGTAGATATAAACGTAATCAGAACATTCCATCCCCGCCCTTTCCCACCTTTCCCAGTAGTTTACACTATTATGAATAGACTGAACTGAGAATGAAAATATGACAAATTAAGCATGACAACATTAAGAACCAAATTTCGTAGCAGGCGGGACCCATTTGCAAATTATAAATCGAAAGAAAATTAATGGGTCCCGCCTGCTACGTAATTTGGTTCTTAATGTTGTCATGCTTAATTTGTCATATTTTCATTCTCAGTTCAGTCTATTCATAATTGTGTAAACTACTAGGAAAGGTGGAAAAGGGCGAGGATGGAATGTTCTGATTACGTTTATATCTACCTTCTTTAGTAAAACCTCTTAATCAACCTTAACAGCATGCCCAACGTTAGGAAATGTGATGAAGTCCTTTCCTTAGTGATTTGCTTATTTTGTGCTTTTTAGTTCTATGAAGAATGTAATGATTGAAATCATTTAAACTTTGTATTTTTTACATCGCAGTCGGGTTTTTTAGTTTTTAGGGTTCCGTACCCAAAGGGTGCCAACGGGACCCTATTACTGAGACTCCGCTGTCTGTCTGTCTGTCTGTCTGTCTGTCTGTCTGTCTGTCTGTCTGTCTGTCTGTCTGTCCGTCTGTCACGGGGCTCTATCTCTTGAGCCGTAATAGCTAGGCACTTGAAATTTTCACAGATTATGTATTACAGTGGCCGCTACAACAACAAATACTAAAAATAAAATAAAGTTAAAAATTAAGGGGGGTCTTCATACAAGAAACGTGTTTCATTCAGCGGTTTTTGGTTGCTAGGCTGCTAAGATTCGGCCGTCAGTTGCTAGGGGCAACGCGAGTGACCCTATGTTGTTTTTAATGTTTAACTACTTATTAATTTGTGATTTTATTAGCGCTATTTTATAAAACCTTCGATAGTATAATAATTATCTCTAAGGCCGTGGTTTATTTTTGTGTGCAGCATTAAGACTAAATAACAATTTATGATCCACAAACCTCCGACACACAATACTCACACTTCACAAAATCCGACTTCAATAAAGCACTCACAGCAACTATGTTTAATGTTTTTTACACTAAAAAATTTCCGTTGTAATTTATACTAAGTAACAATATTTATTTACAAGGTCAAAATTTAAAATCAGGTTATGATTAATTCACTAATAATAATAAGTACGCGCCGTGCGTCGGCCGAAATTACCGCGCTAATATATTTTTTAAATCGTACATTTTTTTCTGGCGCGAGCATGGCATAAGTCTGAAGCGCTATTCAGCCTACTACAGGGCGACAGCCAAAGAGGATGAGAATTTAAAATTATTATTTATTCAAAATACTTGCACCTAGTCCTAGTGCTTACATTTTGGTGACATGTTTTTATTAACTAGTAATGTAACTAGTTGTTTGTTGGGGTGGAATTAATATTTCAACTTAAATTTGAAGTGGCTATCTTCAATCGATTTAGCTGAAATTTTTGCGTGCATGTTTTTTTTTATTCGACTGGAAGGCAAACGAGCAAGTGGGTCTCCTGGTGGTAAGAGATCACCACCGCCCATAAACATCTGCAACATCAGGGGTATTGCAGATGCGTTGCCAACCTAGAGGCCTAAGTTGGAATACCTCAAGTTCCAGTAATTTCACCGGCTGTCTTACTCTGCCGAAACACAACAGTGCAAGCACTGCTGCTTCACGGCAGGATTAGCGAGCAAGATGGTGGTAGCAATCCGGGCGGACCTTGCACAAGGTCCTACCACCTGCAGGATGACATGTGTATAAATCCGATGGCAATGCAATATTATTATGACGTAGAGCTGATCTGATGATGAAATTAGACGTTGGCCATAGGAACTCTGTAATAAAACGACACGACCGCATCGTACGGAACCCTACATGCGCGAGTCGTTCGGACTCGCACTTGACCGATTTTTTTTTAATTACTTCATTTTATTTCTTGCTTTTTAGTATAGAACTACGAAAAATATGTAACTGCTTTGTTTTGAACTAAGGTGTGTTATTTGGAGCTAGTTCAAGATTTCGCAAACGATTTAATTCTTGTAATGAATTGAGGTCATGAGGGTTATTTAATAGTTTTCTTGGATCTAGTGCACTAATGGCTAAGCTAAATCTGCAATAATATCCATTTTTGAAGAAAGTGTGGGTATATTTGTGTGTTTGAAGTCGTTCTACTAAATCTTTCAATTCTTGGTCATCATCAGGCAGCTCACATGTTACGACTTGGTCAAGCATCTGAATACCTTCTGATGTATCAAATGAGGGCATATCATCACACCATACGACCGGGTGCCCTTTATTTCGCATACTTTTTAATGTCCGAAACTGATTACGCATAACAGGGTTCGCATGATCTATTTACGCCGAATCTTAAACTTGCCGAAACTTAGTTTGGCATAATTCTGTATAAGACGAATCATGGTTTAGCCGAATTTTGTTTAGTATAATATTAACAAGGCCGAATTTCATTATGCATAATCTAGTTTAGCATATATGTAATTTAGCCGAATTTTAATACGCCGAAATCCCATCCAAATCTGTGTCCGAAAATAAATTACCGAATTACTATTTATGACTAGAAAAAAAGGTTAGGTTAGAATAATTCTAACCTTTATTGTATTTGTAACGGAATGAACCAGTAAAAGAGGCAAGGACATAAAGGGGAGGGACGGGGGGCGAAGCCCCCCGCAGGGGGGTTCGGGGGGCGGAGCCCCCCGAATGTAAAATCTAACATCATCTACCCCCCTTTTAACCTGGACTTTTACTATTTATGACTAGAAAAAATTCATGTACCCAGTGTCACTCGCGTCACCAAGACGAATCCAATGACGTATCATTTGTCAAAATCGGTTCAGCCGTTGAGTAAATACGAGAGGACATAGGAATAGACATACATACCTACATACATACGCGTCAAACACATAACCCTCCTTCTTCGCAGTCGGGTAAAAAAGGTTAGGTTAGAATAATTCTAACCTTATTGTATTTGTAACGGAATGAACCAGTAAAAGAGGCAAGGACATAAAGGGGAGGGACGGGGGGCGAAGCCTCCCGCAGGGGGGTTCGGGGGGCGGAGCCCCCCGAATGCAAAATCGAACATCATCTACCCCCCTTTTAACCTGGACTTTTACTATTTGTGACTAGAAAAAAAGGTTAGGTTAGAATAATTCTAACCTTATTGTATTTGTAACGGAATGAACCAGTAAAAGAGGTAAGGACACAAAGGGGAGGGACGGGGGGCGAAGCCCCCCGCAGGGGGGTTCGGGGGGCGGAGCCCCCCGAATGTAAAATCTAACATCATCTACCCCCCTTTTAACCTGGATAGGTTCGTTAGTTACCTTATATCCCTCAGATTAAAAATAGAAGCCCCGCGAAGCGGGGCTTCGTCGACTTTGTCACAGTCATGTCCCCATTTATTACAATACTACCACTCACTAGTTACTACTTTTCAGAGAAGTAGATTGGATTAGGTAAGTAAGCTAAGGTATTAAAGGCTGTTGCAATATTAAAGGATACTCATTTGATTATATTGGCAAAATTACAATAAAAGGTATCCTATGTTGATCCTTGGGGTTCAAACTACCTATATACCAAATTTGATTAAAATTGGTTCAGTGGTTTCGACGTGAAAGCGTAACACAGACAGACAGACAGAGTTACTTTCGCATTTATAATATTAACTAGCTTTTACCCGCGGCTTCACACGCGTAAACTAATCGGTCTGGTAGTTGCACTTGAAATTTTCGGGATTTTAACAAATTCCCCTGGCAATTTCCAAAATTTATATCGTGGTCTTCCTTCATTGAGGTTGTGTTGTGAATAGCTGTACAAAATTCAAGACTCTAAACCCAGTGCTGAAATTTCAAAAATGTTGCCTATCCAAATTCAAATCATTTATTCAGTAAATAGGCCGCAATGGGCACTTTTACACGTCATTTTTTAAACTACCAGCGCTTTCGGAAAGACCATCATTGCCAAGAAGAATGCGCCGCAAGATAGGTACTTGGCAGAAAGTCATTTGAAGTAACAAACATACTTACTCACTTACTCACTCACATCCTCACTCACAAACTTTCACATTTATAATATTAGTAGGATAGGGATTAATTTACTTTGCTTACTAACATTAAACTGACAAAGGAAAAAAAATGACAAACAGACAACTACTATACTATTTTCTTTAACAAATATACAATTTTACTCACAAATGTGATGAAAAACATCATACTTATTAAAGCCCTCAGTTGTCGACTTCGGGTTTCTAATTAATAGACTCTTGTTAGGAATTCCTTATTTACCGCCCTTAAGACACAATGTACTATTACACTATTTGTATCTTAGTGCTTCTTTTCTACATGGGTTTCATAGAGAAAATGATTGTACAATGATATCTAGTAGTTGGCATATTTATCTGCCTACCGTTGTTTGAATGAATTGATTGCCAATTTATTCTTCCAAACTAAACTTAATCATATGACTTGTATATATATTTGTAATCTCTCTTTAAATCTCTTCATTTTGATACCCTACTCGAAAGGATTGAATAAAAAAAATTTTTTGAAGACTCACAATTTGACGCCAAAAATCCGCAATTTTAATTTTTCAAGAAATTCATGTACCCAGTGTCACTCGCGTCACCAAGATGAATCCAATGACGTATCATTTGTCAAAATCGGTTCAGCCGTTGAGTAGTTACGAGAGGACATAGGAATAGACATACATACATACATACATACGCGTCAAACACATAACCCTCCTTCTTCGCAGTCGGGTAATGCTTACTAACATTAAACTGACAAAGGAAAAAAAATGACAAACAGACAACTACTATACTATTTTCTTTAACAAATATACAATTTTACTCACAAATGTGATGAAAAACATCATACTTATTAAAGCCCTCAGTTGTCGACTTCGGGTTTCTAATTAATAGACTCTTGTTAGGAATTCCTTATTTACCGCCCTTAAGACACAATGTACTATTACACTATTTGTATCTTAGTGCTTCTTTTCTACATGGGTTTCATAGAGAAAATGATTGTACAATGATATCTAGTAGTTGGCATATTTATCTGCCTACCGTTGTTTGAATGAATTGATTGCCAATTTATTCTTCCAAACTAAACTTAATCATATGACTTGTATATATATTTGTAATCTCTCTTTAAATCTCTTCATTTTGATACCCTACTCGAAAGGATTGAATAAAAAAAATTTTTTGAAGACTCACAATTTGACGCCAAAAATCCGCAATTTTAATTTTTCAAGAAATTCATGTACCCAGTGTCACTCGCGTCACCAAGATGAATCCAATGACGTATCATTTGTCAAAATCGGTTCAGCCGTTGAGTAGTTACGAGAGGACATAGGAATAGACATACATACATACATACATACGCGTCAAACACATAACCCTCCTTCTTCGCAGTCGGGTAAAAAAACTGTAAAAATCAACCTCTTACAAAGTGGGTATCAAAATCCACCAATTTGGGTATACCTATACATATTAATAGGCTGCTACCAAGATCTTAAAAATGTTTTTAAGACTAGCTTTTTTGGGATTGCTTTTAATTTTAATTGAAGCCCTAAAAACGATTTAAATGTTTTTTTATTCCAATGGTTAGTAGGAAAGCCAGGCATAAAACAGATTAAACAAATAAAACACCACAATCCATCCATACTTACTAATATTATAAATGCGAAAGTGTGTTTGTATGTTTGTATGTTTGTCCGTCTTTCACGCCGTAACGGAGCGACAGATCGACGTGACTTTGCATAGAGATAGTTTATGGGCCCAAGAGTGACATAGGCTACTTTTTATCACGGAAAAATGCACAATTTCCGACGGAACAGCGCGCGATAACCAAATACCACGCGGGCGGAGCCGCGGGTAAAAGCTAGTATCTTATAAAAATACAAAACGGAAGTCGATGAATAAGTTAGCCAAAAAGGATAATGCTTGGAGAATTTCCAAATTAATTAATAATTTTTCCAAAGCAACCCCTTCTACTTCCGCACATTAGAGTTAAAAGATTTTTTCCTAAGAATGTTAATAAATGAACAGTTAAATAATTAAACAGGAAGCAGATTTTTGTAGATTTTGTTATCTAGCTAAGGTGACTGTGTTTTTTAAGCTCAAGATAAAATGTGCTTAGGCAAGTTATACTAAAGTTTCTTGACCGGTTTCAAGTAATCCCCGTGAGATCGTGATTAAGAACAATTATTGTACTGACCAGACAGAACAGTAAACGTTTAAGGAAATATAACTATTTATTTTTGGGTTTAAAATTTAACACGTAATATGATCATATACTTATTAAAATCAGGGCATATCATGGTAATAAAAACTAAGTTTATTGATACTCAAGAATTTGCAAATTTAGTAAAATTATCACAAAATTTGGATAAATTTTGCACGCAATGTGAAATTATTTTAACAAGCACGTTGAACACTTTTGAAATTTCTCGCCGTATATCAAAGGTTTTTAATTAGCTACAGGCTATATAGGAGTATTATGTTCAAAAAAGTTGTTAAGTCACTTGCTCGTATAAGCTACAATTTAACAACACGTCTTTCGTACATACGATATTCACTACGGTATATAGTTATAGTTTCATCAAACTGAAGAACGAAAACTGTTAAGCATGTACTAATATCGCTTCAGACATTTTCACTATCATTCCAGCGAACATAGTAAATGCTAGTCACAAAGTTCGAAGCAAATTTATTTATATGGCGTTAGAATGCTCACTAGTACGCTACTATTTATTTTGCGAGCTGTATTGCTATCTGCCATTGCTATCGTTAGAATATTCATGTCAAGGAGAACCAACAGCTAATAACACTGTAAATTATACTAGCTTTTGCCCGCGGCTCCGCCCACGTGGTATTCGGTTATCGCGCACTGTTCCCTCGGGAACTGTGCATTTTTCCGGGATCAAAAGTAGCCTATGTCACTCTTGGACCCATAAAATATCTCTATGCCAAAAATCACGACGATCCGTCGCTTCGTTACGGCGTGAAAGACGGAGAAACACACAAACATACAATCACACTTTCGCATTTATAAAATTAGTATGGATAGTGGGAATAGCAATACAAAGCCAATTATAGGAAATCACAGTTAGCGACATGCTCAACTTTATCAGCATACAGCGTACAGCGCAGTCATGCTCGCGCTTCAAAACCAACATTAAAACAAAGAAATTAAAATTCCCGTCTATTTGTTCTCTAAATCAAAAACCCCGCGATAAGCTTAATCCCTTCACACGTCAAAGAAAGCCAGAAAAGTAGGAAATACCAGTCGCACGCCCACAATGTAAATGCTCGCTTATCTTGCGCCGGAGCAACTCATCAAGGGAAATATTTACTAAACACAGAATTACGGGCACCTCGGTGGAGATAAAAGTAGAGATTAGCCCTAATTAACTGGCGTTACATGGCTTATTATATCAGGGGTTTGAAGGTGTTTGGGATTTGATTTGTCATTAAAATATCAGTGTATTTGGTACGTGCTTGAAACTACACTACACATTTGAAACTACCGAAATAGTTAAACTGTCAGCGGCTATCTTAAGAATCCATATCCATACTAATATTATAAAAGCGAAAGTGGTTGTGTTTGCGTGTATGTTTGTCCGTCTTTCACGTCGGAACGAAGCGACGGATCGACGTGATTTTTGGCATAGAAATGGTTTATGGGCCAGAAAGTGACATAGGCTACTTTTTATCCCGGAAAATGCACAGAATCGTATATTTTAATGTTGGTATTTCCTTTATGTTTTGTTTGTGTTTGCTATTGTTTTTTTTGTTGTTGTTGTATTTGTGTGTCTTTGTGAATGTGAATAAATGTCTTTCTTTCTTTCTTTCTTTCACAGTTCCCGAGGGAACAGCGCGCGATAACCCAATTCCACGCGGACGAAGCCGCGGGCAAAAACTAGTGCTTTATATGTTTAGAAGCTTATCTATAGAGTTGGAAGAAGCCGCGAAACGAAAATTTGCGCACATGATTGGTGACCACATCAGTTAGGTACTGCATGAAAAAATCATCACATGAAAACGATTTGACGGATTTGTCTGGATGTACTCGTAACTATCATGTAAAAAACAAAGGAGGCAGAATCGCCAGCGTAAGCTGTTAAAGTAGATGTTAAAAGCTTTCGACGAAATGATAATTATATTTTCAAATTTGGATTATGACTTTTACTTTGTAATATTACGCATAAGTACCAACTTTATGAATACAGTTTCGCACCTTCGTTCAGTCATCAAACTATCCTGCAGCAACAAATAATAACAAGACATTATCGTTACATGCATATTCTAGCTACTGGTACTGGTCAGCAATTTGAATTCAAAGCGCGAAACTTGTTGTAAAACCTCATTACACTTAGAAGTGCAGAAAATTATTATAGGATGTGCTTTCAAGCTGCCATTACACGCAGTGACGGACGCTATAACAGTCGCACATTGCCACTTATGACTTGCTAAACATTGCAGATAGTAAATGAAGATAAAGTTAACTATTCTCGTATTCACTGTTTATCTATTGGTCAAACATTAATATGTATAGGATGTAACTTTCCACACGTTTATCAAGGATGTCACAGAAGAAGTCATCATCATCATCTGATGCCTATAGCAGTGCTGGACACAGCCCTCCCCTTGGCCCAAAGAGCGACATTGCGCCCTGTCCTCGGCTAGGCGCATCCAGCTTCTATCAGCAGCCTTTCGCAGATCGTCACTCCACCTGGCCGGAGGGCGTCCTACACTACGTTTGTCAAGACGTGGTCTCCACTACTAGTACTTGCAATTACTTAAAACAAGGGCCCTTTTGCAGAAATATACACACACACCATCACACCACCACCATCACCATCACACACACATTACACCATCTTAGTACACACAATAAACAGTTCGGCAAATGAAAGATTCTGGGATAATATTTCGCCACAGCGAACCTGAAATAAAATATTAGCTAAGTAGTCCAAATTAAGTTCCAGTACCATAAGTAGGTAATGCAGAATCTTCACCGGAAATTCCTCAATCTCTTAGACACCGCAAACGGTTAATTACCTTTGATAGACAAAAAATCTGAGAAAATAGGCGTTTTTGCCGCAATTTCTAAGAAACAGGGATTTTGGGTAAAAATATAAGGCGATTTTTGTTTACGAAATGATTAATCGAAGTAGCTAAATTTAAAAGACTCATTGTTAAGCGGCTACCCCCACTACTTTTAAATGGGCGATATATTTTTGCCCCTAGCCGCGATGTATTATTATTAGTGACCCGCTCCAAAAGTTCAGGCTGCTGCCGTGTCTGACCCAGGTATCCTGATATCTCTTTGACAAACAGGTTCGTCACCCTCATATCGTGTGACGTGAAAACCAGCCTTTTACGTAACATTAGGCCCTTCGTTGTAATACGTTCACGCACTTTCCATTCGAGTGGCTGACAAAATAGCCCCCTGCTGCTCGGTGGGCGGCAATTTGCGAATGTCTAGCAAGACTTGTAATCACGAAGCACCGACTACTTACGAGTGGCATTAACGACAGTATTTCTTAGTGTTGCTGATCGACATTCTATCGAGAGCTTTTGGATAGTATACTAATAATATTGATAGGACACTATCCATAGCTTGGAATGGGATAATCTATGAAAAGCGTGCTATAGTATCGCAAAGTAGTATAAATAATACAAGTTCTGAAAAACCTCCATGACTTTCTGCTTGAGAGCTAGGCTGCTACGACTTCAAGCAACTATGGCCTATCGGATGGTACCAAGACTTATCATATCGTTACCAGTAGCATTGGTATAGTAATCGGTAAGTGTCGGTAGTCCCGATAGATCTACCTGTAATGAGGCTTGTGGTAAACCGAAACTGACAGTCGATAGTATTTTATTTCTATCATTTTATTGCAGTTATATCGATAATATAGAACTCCGTCAATAGTACCTATTCCGAAGGTTTGCGCCATCGATAGTATCGATAAGTCTCTCGATAGCGCGGTTACCCTACAATCGTTTCTGGAAAACTGTCAGCTGTTAACTATCAATGGGAAAATGTATAGCGCAAATCTCCAAGTCAAACCGCTCCGATTCCACTATCAATAGGAATTAATCGTACAAGTTGTGCTAAACCTTTCACGGAGCATCGTTGGATTAATTTAAATTACTTTGATTATAAATAGGAATTTTTCATTACGTCTTTGAGTCTGGACAGTAAGTGCAACTAAAGTAAATTAAGATTTCGCTTTAGGACATAGTCATATTAAATATTTACTACAAATTAGATACTTTTATTTTTTATGTCTTTATTTGTCTTAAATTTTTTTATATAATTACTTCTTTATTGTACAGTTTCTTACTGATTTAAAACACCTCAGTCTAAATAGTCATTAACTTTCATTCATAATTAAAAAGGCAACCGGATACCTAGTGCTAAAATTACAAAACACGGCCGCGGCACTGTGACTGAAACGTCGCGGTAATCAGCAATAAAGTGGCAATCATAAGATCCGTGTGAGCAATGAATTAGGACCAAAAATTGCGAAAATGTATAATAATATATTTTTATTTCCTTCCATGCTATCGTTTGTTCTTCATTGTTTAGAAGATGACGTAGGTAATAGTATAAAGATTGTTGATAACAAATATGTACTCGTATTCTTCAACAGTGCTTTGACCTCGTTCATACAGACGCACAGGACAATATAACTTGTCGTTTAACACAATTAGTCCAAGCGAGTTCAGTTTTGAAGATCACAAAACGAATCTGAGCTCACGTACCGGCGAGTCTTACAAAGCGAAACAATTCCCAAGGAACAAACTAACGAAGCCAGTTAGCATAACAATATTCGTGGGCCAGTGTCGAGAGTAGCGAGGAACATTTTTTACAGAAGAGCCATGGGTCAATCTAGGGTGAAAAAAGACAATCTAAGAAATACCTATTAAAAATGGCATGCCATAATTTACAGAAGATTTTTCATAAAAGTTGAAACGGGGTAGTTAACACTTTAAAACAATAATTGCAAGACTTGACTCCGGTAAAAGGACATTTAATAGTAGCCTCAAAAACTAGATTAATTTTCAATCAACAGCAACATTACACTTTCAGAACACAATGTAAACAGTCGATTCCGTATGCAACTAAGTGACTACGTCACCAATCTCTATATTACGTTATCTATCAGAGAATTGCCTATTGAAAGCTCATAAAAATACGTTAATTGATTATTAATAATATTAATATTTATTTATTTTCTCCGTTACAACTAAGAAACATCAGTATGGTACTTAGTTACATGTCAGATTGATTGTGTCCTCTACCTAATGACTTTTTAAAATAAAATAAATCTTTATTTGAAACAGAAGCAATTTGGTACATTAGAAAAAAAATATTCGCCCGAAGATGTTAAAAACGTGTCGCAAGTAGCAACGCCCACCTCCATAAACAAAGTGATGGTTCCAAAAATTTTAAATATCTAAAATTTAAATACATTAAAGAAAAAAAATTATAAAAGAAAAGGAAACATAAATATTAATTAATATCGAGAAAGTAAATAAGAGAAAGAAAGAGAAGTATTTTTTTTATGAATAGTCATTTAAATATTACATTACTCAAGCGTTATTTTGCATAGTTCCGTGACCATGAGTTAAAACCAATTACTTTAATAAATCGTGTCAACATAGCACATAACATTTTTGATGTAAGTTAGGTGTTGAGATGTGATAGTTAGTTACGTTTTTTTTCGTTATACTTTTTTAGGCGACGTCAATTTCCCAATGTCATAAAGTCTTTCACTTTAAAAATATTTTACCAGAGGTAAACATAATTAGGCGTGATAAAACTAGTACTATAGTTGTATCGCTTTCAAAGGAGTCACCCATCTGATTGTCAGCAGTCATTGCCCAGTCGTGTTGTAGCACACGAGTATATACTGGATCGTTCTTAAATAACAACGTGGCTTTTATGTAAATAACCCTTTCCTGCCTCGGGGTGTGTGCTGATATTAAAAACCTTTGTTGCGACTGCAAGCGTCGGACAATCTTGTCTTGCGTCGGGCACGAGGGCTTTTGTCAAGTACTCAAAAGTGATGTGCTCCGTGTTTTAATCTAATTGTTTTACTTTTACGGAATTTCAAATTGCAAAAATGACGTTACTTATTTATAAAAAAGCTGTGGGAGCATTTTTTATGAATTAAATAAATAAATAAGGATTTGATCAGTGGTCTTTAAGCAGATGATGATGGATTAAAATCCGGGCTCTCATCTTTGAGCCTTACTGAACTTACTATGTGCAAAACAATATATTTTAAAACGTACGAGGAGATTTAGCACGGTAAAAAAAATATCGCGAGGAAACCGGAGTGCTGGTGCGAAGCCTACTGCGAAGCAATTAAATTATAATTGTGAAATTTCCATTCCGTACTGGTCTACATCCGAAGTAAGATCTCTTATTCTAAGAGGACGCCTTATAGACGACCAATTTTGGGATATAAACTTATGTAACGTTGCAATTTCATCTCGGAAAAAAAAAAAAACTCATAAAACGTAACCTAGATGTCAAAGATAGGTGTGACACTCTACAAGTGAAACACTTTTTTAAATCGGTTATTAACTCTATAAACGGCTACATGCATTGTGAGTCTAAATATCATAAACCAGTCTTTTTATCCCTTTCTAAAGAAATTAACGTGAAAGAAGACATAAAATGCAAAGATTTAAACATAATGAAAGTCAGTTTTCCATTTACTTTAATAGACGACTTGAAGTAGTCGTTTCCTGAATGAGTTGGAAGACAATATTGACAAAAGACTCAATAATGCAGTAAATATGCAAAATAAGATGCAAAGAACAACCGATTTCGTATCTTGTGTGGTCTGGCGTGCTTGGTATTCATAATATTGAATATGGAAAACGACAAAACATAATGAAATTAGCTTTGACCTATATATACTTACTCGAATCTAAAGGTATGGCTTTTAAAAGTAGAACGTGGGTAGGTACAATACTTTAACCCGTAACGTGTAAAGAAAGATAATGTTGATATCCAAACGAAGGAAACTGAATGAAAACAATGGAATATTTTGTAACTGCGTAATACTGTAATATGTTTTTGATGCCATTATAAAAAACAAAGCACAGAACTAAACGGCTACTAACTCATATGTCACTTCATAAATAACTAAGGTAGCTAACTATTAGGTTTTGGACTCTTTTGTACTACTTTCGCATATACCATAAACTATACAATTTGTCATAGTCCACCAATTCAACATAGGTATCCTCGGACTAGGGTTCTTATTACTTGACGATTTGTCTCTTAACATCTGAAACCTAACTAACTTAACCTACCTAAATAAGTCTTAGATATATTTTAATGTTCAAATTTGTGGTGGACAAAATAGATTTTACAATTGCGAAATACCTCTCCTTGCAGTCGGGTAAAAAATTATGAAGAAATAACTATTGATAATCTTAGTTATTAATTTAAGAAACAATTACCCAATGGATATTTGCGACTCCATTCAAATCACCGGTGCATTGCCAGCTTTTTATTAATTATACAAACGCGGCAATGTACGAAAGATTTCACAGCTAATTATTAGCCGTAAACGTCCAGTTTACCACATCGAGTTGAGACACCAATAAAAATATACTCAAGTATTTTAGCACATTGCCAATAACGATGACGTGTTTATAGTAAATCGATGTTTACTTACCTTAGTTATTAGCGTCTCTTTTGTCGGAAGGAAAGCAAACAATTTGCCTCAATTTGTTTACAGATGCTAATTTTAAAATTAACTTCGTGAAATACAACAAACGTGCTCTGGCGCAGACCACCATGGTAGACGAGCCGCTTAGCGCTTTGCAAATGCATGTGTGCTGTACCCACAATTTATTGCATGGGATTATTCGCTGGGGAATAGAATATTCTTGGTATTTAGATCAATTTTGTAACAGCCTATCTGCATTTGTTGCGCTCAGAGGATGGAATACGAAGTGAAACAGTCGGCTTTAATACTGTGAGCGCGGGGTATTATTTAAATTTATAATATTATTCATTTCACTACCTTTATCCCTCGTTTTTGCTACCATTGGAGAATAAAAAATTGACTAGCTTTTTATCCCACCTATGGTGATTACTGAAAAATCCTTTTTAGTGCACGTGTTCCTCAACTAATAGGTAAATCTGCCAAATGTCAACTCTGTATATTACCTAAACAGTTAGTAAATACCAAACAAGTCTTTTTTGATAATTTCGCGTGTTTCGGAAATTTTTGGCTAATCTAACTTGCATGCCAAATTTGAAGTCCCTAAATACCCAGTTGTAATTACAGAGATAGTACACCTCCATATCCCTAAAGAACATATCTGCCTAATAATATGGCTATACGTTGTCAGTGAGTAAGTTATTTAGTAAATTGATCTACTATTTTACAGTTATAGACGCAGACAACTTTGAAAAATGTTTCCTTGAGTTTACAAATAATTTTAATACTATTGAAGAGAACTTATTTAACCATCAAAATACCAGATTTCTTCTAAATCTGTCCAGCGTGAAAGTCACACACAAATAATCAGCGTACAGTGGGTCAACTATAGGCTAGGTATATAGCTGCCTGCGGGCGCCGGCAGCGGTGCGGTGCAGAGTAACGTGGAGCTGCATGTAAAGCCCGCAGTAGGGTAGGCAACCAACACTAGTACTGTCTACCCTCACTCACGACCCACACACACACACACACCCTGGGTTGAGACCCTGCACCTGTCTGTTCAAATAAAACAAATGCTAGTTACAATACATTCCCCTTTAACGTTTCATTTCAAAGTAAAACGCGAACATTAATTTATTCAATTGTTTTAAATGTTAAAGGGACAAACAAGGAATCCGACTCATTCATACCCTATTCCCAGTAGCAGAAAGTACTTTCTGGGTCGTTCTAAACAGCATTAAAGGATACAACAAAGTTGCAAAGTAAATGACCAGCAAGACAATGTGTTGTAGAAAATCAGTGCAATGAAATAACATTAACCTTCTGGACATGGCGTCCAAAGGCAGTAAGTTAAGTTTTTACTGTTTGTAGCTACACGGTTTGCAATAAAATAAAGCACTTTTTTCAAGTTCAATGACCATGATATACCATGTATCAAAGTTAGAAATGGGCATGTCTGAGTAGAGGAACAGAAGCTACTCGTATGACAGTGATTTTATATAATTTTATTATTTATGTAGGTCAGAACAGTTTTTAAGGTAAACCTTGGACGAATAGACGGACATGGCATTTATGACATTTTTGTTTGATTTTCGTACTTAATATCATAAAACATAATCGCCGGCATTGTTTAGACAATTTAAGTAGGTACAACTGATTTTTAGATTCCGTAGTCGAAAGGAAATACTCAGCCAAAGCTGAAAACAAGTGGTTTATCTATAGAATTTCTTTTTTTGTCGTATTTTTTCACACTGGAGGAGGGCTAGAAATTTTTTATTTTGCGCTTTATCGTATAGTACACCATAGTAACTATCGAAAGTAGTTAAGTCAAATTTTATATTGATTTGTGGTGTGTAATAAAGAATATATATTGTATTGTATTGTAGTCTTATTTTGATTTTGACAAAATAAACCTTGTGAATTGAACTGTTCCCACCTGGAGACCGGTCCCTGAATAGCCACAGACTACGGAAGCTACATTTAATTACAATCCCGTTATAACGACACTGCACGGTAGAAGAATTACTCCTCTTGGTACTAAGTTATGACATAATTCAAATCGAATAGATTAAAAAGTTATATGAACTACAAACGTGTTTTGGTCAAAAGCATTTTGTGAGAGTTTAAAGGAGTATCCGAAAAAAAATCAAGATTGATCGTTGTATTAACTTCTACGAATAATCTTTAAGGTGTACAACTGAACCTTAACCCTATGGGTGATAAAGGAATTAATTGGTCGACTACATTTTGTTTTTCTGACTAGATATGAAACAGGAAATTGCTGAAACCAAGCGGAGTAAACCCGACTAGTTTCACCGTTCGCGATCATTTTAATCATTGACTCTCTTGATTTATGTGATAATTCTATGGGATATAATCTATACTGATGCTATCAAGATGTTTCTTGTGCGACATTCTTCATTATGTACTATGTTCTATGATTAAGCGATCGATACGTATACAAGACTCGCAACTTTTTACTTTTAGGTAGCTCATTGAATTCCTTGTTTAAATGAATGAACAGATAATAGATGAGTCAATGTATTATTAATTATGACTAGTTTAGATGATATATTTGTCAGGGGAAGTAGGTGGGAAGTAGTACTACAACTCGTAATAAACATATTTAATTAAATAACGATGAATATTTAAAATCTGTTGAGATGAAGAGAGAGACTAAAAATTTGGTCCTATTACGTGTCAACGAGAATTGATATCTTGGGAAAATCATCAAAGTGTCATACTTGGGACCCCATATAATATCCCTTTGCGCCATGATAGGCAGAGTCGTCGCCAAAAGGCAAAACAAGTCATAATATTTTACAGAAAGAGGTAGACATTTTTTTTTGTAAATATTGGATGCAACAAAAAATACAATAAAAAGTGAAATTATGTGAGCACTTAAAGATAATCTTGGAAATGAAAACAAGAAAGCAAACAGTATTTAGCACAGAATTTCTTAAAAATGCATAAGGTAAACGTGCCAGTGCTCGACACGATCATCTCTATTGCTAATGACATAAGGTTAAATATGCCAACTACTGGGACAGCGACGAGCACTTGTACGTTTACCTTACTAAATTTAAAGATTGTTTTGAAAAGAGTGCACTCACCACCTTTCTCTTTTATAGATACAACATACTCTAGCTGTCTATATTTCGATTTGGTACACAGCGTCGAATTCCATCAGAAGCAAACATAATATTTCAGCGCTAATTAACAGCAGTCACAAAACCCCATATACCTAAACACGGTTTTCGCTGACCGAGATATCGGGACTGGGGCCCAATTCCTCCGCGCACGATCAATTAACAATAAAGCATTTACCGCAAGTCGAATGTGGGTTTTACTCCGATTCAATTAAAACGAACCGACGTATATCGGCCAACTATAAAGCGGAGCGAATAATTTATTGCGTATCGCAGAGGAATTACGGAATGGTAAGATGCCGCATTGTATCAAAATCGGATAACGAAGGTGAATTTTTGCCGGTCGCGATATTTAAGTATTGCTAACTAGCCTTTACCCCCGGCTCCTCTCGCGTTAACCATTCTGAGATATCTCCCTAAATTTGCATGAGAAATCTCAAAAATCTTTGTTTTCATTTACGTTGTATTAAGAATCCTCGAGTCAAATCTTGTTTGTAGACTAAGCATTTGAGATTTTGAATACCCTGACTTTGTGAATATATTGGTTGGTAGCTTATAAAAAGTAAAACCACAACTACACCTCTTCATTTCTTCCGTGGATGTCGTAAGAGGCGACTGTGGATATAGATTAAGGTATACCGTAGGCGACAGGCTAGCAACTTGTCACAACTGTACTGTTTTTGTTAAGCAATTTTTGGTTTTATAAAACTTAAAATTGCTAAAAGTGGCCCCGAAGCAATAATGTTTCATGTGCTCTACCTACCCCATTTGGGAATACAGGCGTGATGTATGCGTGCGTGCGTCCGTGCGTGCGTCTGTGCGTGCGTGCGTGTGTGTAAAAAATGTGTTATTTTATGAGCTATGTTGACAACCTTATTTTGTGTCGGGTAGTCTTGTGGCGGATTGTATCCTTTAGAGAAACTCGTTCCATAGCTCGCTGGCCGACTATAAACTAGAGATTCAGCTAACTACATACAAAATTTCATACAAATTTATGCGCTATTTTAGCATTTAAAAGCAACAAACACACACATTTTCGCTTTTATAATGTTAGTGGGATTAAAATGTTTTAACTGTTGATTGTGGTTTAAGAGAGCGATAGCAGGGTTATAAAAGTCTTCATTGCGTTATAAAGCTTTATTTATCTTAAAGCGGAATTCGACCAATCGATCCATGTATTCGTACAAAGATTTTATTGATGTGCAAAGTTTGAACAAAAGTAATGACTGCAAGAATGAAAAAGATAAACTGCTATACGACTCGAATTCATTAACAATATTAAATAAATTAAGCTCATAAAGTAGTCACATATTTTTAAGCATTTTGCTCGCTTTCGTAACTGTATTGGACACCAAAAATTCTTATAAAGATTTTCACAAGACCGTGAATGCGATACGAAATGTGACAGCAAAATATTCATGTATGACTTTGAAAAATAATAAATGTTTTAATATCATTGAATCTAGCTGGTTATTAATAATCAATAAATGTAGGTAGTGATTGTACACGTTTATTTATGGAGATTGTTATCGTGAGTAATAAATCACCGCGACTCGGATGAACCTGAGATTTGTTGTTAAACCAATTGCAATACGTTTGATAGCTGAGTAGGTACTAAAGGAGATGGTGATATATTGTAAACGAGTCAATGGCGTAATTAGAGGCTTCCTTTATATATTGCGGACCTACCCGTGGTTCTTCATCAAGGGGTGCAGTGTTGGTTTGGTTACCGCTCGATCATGTTACGCATCAACAAGAAATTAAAGTAAGTCCAAAGTGTATCATAGTTTATAAATCACATGTTTATTTAACAAAATTTTCATAATACCAGATGCCTTTTAAAAGTTTAAGTTTATAAGTTTCTATTCAGCTCTATCCTGATTAAGCATTAGGTATATTTGTTATTCCATATATGCTCACGAAATCGATTAATTTCAATAACATCGAAGCACATAGTAGGTGTACTCGTATGAAAATGTAATTTTCATTTACCGGTGAACATTAAATACCTATGTTAAGTATAATGTTCAATTTGGAATTAAAATGAATTGCAATCAGGCCTATGTAGTAAAGATAATTTCACGGTGCGATTTATTGACAAACTAATTTAACACGATGCCTGTCTGTCCAACAATTTGCTGATCATGAAGAAAAATTTCTTGTAGTTTCACTACTAATATTATAAATGCGAAAGTGTTTGTATGTTTGTGTGTTTGTCCGTCTTTCACGCCGTAACGGAGTGACGGATCGACGTGATTTTTGGCATAGAGATAGTTTATGGGCCCGAGAGTGACATAGGCTACTTTTTATCCCGGAAAAATGCACAGTTCCCGAGGTAACATCGCGCGATAACCGAATACTACGCGGGCGGAGCCGCGGGAGAAAACTAGTACAAATATAAGTATTTTATCTTGAATTAAGTCAATTGGTGTGAATTTTCCTACGAAACCTATTTTTATTCTATGATTCAAATCTCACAGCAAAAAAACACATTGCACTTCGCTTAGAAATGGCTGCACTTTCTTCAAAATGACACGGCCTTAAACATAATTGGTATTTAATTGTCCAAGTCTCATTGCAGTGGCAAGTTGTAAACTAAGGATAAAACAAGCATCAAGACGGGGCGGACAACTCGTTACTGATAATGTTAAGGTACTGAGGGGACCATTACTGACGATCTGTTTGTTTTGTGGCCGGCCTCGGATGCTGACGATTAAAGACTGGCTGGAGAGTTAGGAATGGTATAGATACTAACCAAATAATGCCTATTATAGTTGTCTTACCAAAACATTTTAGTTTCAAGATGAGTTCGTAGTAGCTTTAGTTAGAGTTAGCAACAGTTTTTCAGTAGATTACAATACTTTTTATACTAAACTTGAAAAAAATATGGCACGTTCAGTATTCGAAATCCAGTATAATACTATATGTTGCAGTACAATCGGTAACTCTATTACTAGTGTCCAAATGCTGAGTGTTTATTTTTTACTTCTTTTCGGTTGGCTCTTACGCATGAGTTTATGATATTCTGGTAAATGACATTTTGTCCGTTTGAAATGGCAAATTAGCAATGTAAATCAATAAGAACTAGGTATGTGGTGGTACAGTGAATATTTGTCGCATGATAACCTACCCCAGTCTATCAAAATGTTTCCGTTTTAGACGGACTGCTATCAGACTGCAACGCAACTGCCAACTGCAGACTGCCTATACATTTTCTGCTGCAGTTGACAACTGCACGCATACTGCTCGCTAACTGGTTTAGAAATATATAGACAGTTGGCAGTTGCGGTTACATTGCATATGGACTGGAGTCCGTCTATAACGGCCCTTGAGCATTAATTTTTATTTTAGATTCTACTGAGCTGTTGCCGCTTTACTTTATTTCTAAAACTACGTCAAAAAGGGAGATAGCAAACGTAACCGTCGGAGCTGTAGACTCGCTACCGTATTATACTTATTAGTGAAATGGTCTGATGAGTGAATGGAATCCTCAGTGGCTCGAAGCGATACGCTTAAAATTTTTTCGTTGTAATAATAGCCTGTTTCATTTTGGTAATTATTTTTATTTAGATAGTATTGTCTTTAACAATTTCTCTCTTTTAACATTTAAAGGCAAGGTGGCAAGAATTTTATTTACCTCCCTAAACTAACTATCTACTGTTGTCTTGTCGATAATTATGTTTATTTATTTAACTAGGTGTTTAAAAAATTTGATTTGCCCTCCCCCCCTGGCCCAAAACCTGGCTACGCCCATGAAATGGAAGAATAAGTATGTTGTGATAAGTAATTATTGGAATACGTAGTTTCTTATGTCTAGTCGTGTATCTCCATTGAACACAATAAAAGCTCATCACAAAAAAACAGCCCAACCTTCCGCACAAACAGCTGATTTAGTAAATTTAATTGGTGCTAAATGTCAATGATCGCGATGATCCATCGGGCATCATCCAATCATCAGTGTGTATGGCCAGCTAACAAGAAACGACAATAATCATATATTCGTTAACAGCATATTCAGACGGTGATTGGCAGTTCTTTGTGATGCGATACTACGGGTCATAGCTACCGGCCAAATCGTACCCAAGTTAATTATACTCTTGTTGGTTTTTTGGACAAATAACTGTTTGTGCTTCCGGTTTAGTGATTCAATGAGTGATGAATTGATCGGGTGCGTGAAGATGTTGGTTAAGTTAATTATATGAGTTATTTGGTTGTTTACAGATCTTGCGTCATCACTCCGTCGGGAATCTTTGTTGATTTTTTTTTGAATAAACAGCATATAAAAATATATTTTTTTATACGACTGTTGGTATGGCAAACGAGCAAGTGGGTCTCCTGATGGTAAGAGATCACCACCGCCCGTAAACATCTGCAACACCAGGGGTATTGTAGATGCGTTGCCAACCTAGAGGCCTAAGATGGGATACCTCAAGTGCCAGTAATTTCACCGGCTGTTCGGATATTCTAAAGGAAGCTTTAGGGAGGTTTCGTAAATAATTTCTGTATGATTTGTCTTTTCTAGTAGTGTACAAAGACAAGGCTTACAAAAAATATAATGTGCTTCTTACTTAGTTACCTATATAAAAAAGCTTAAACCACTTTCACTCGCTTATATATGTTTTATCCTACTAATATAAAAAAATACGAAAGTTTGTGAGTATGTTGCCTGCATGTGCTTGTAACTTTTAAACGGCTAGACGAATTTGAATGAAATTTGATATGAAGGGTCCACGGAAAGAACATGTCTAGTCACCTTTTTTTAAATTGAGATTTTAATCTCAAAATGTAGAGCTCGCAAAGTACTACAACTTACCATTGAATTAAATAATCTGAAAACAATAAAAAATATAAATGAACTAAAAAAATTCCTTGCTCAACCGCGACCTTAGATAGTTAAGCTTATGCATATATATTTTTTCTCAAACAAAACAAAACTACCCACAAAGTATTAATAAATTTTATTCTTCCTATAAAACTGACTTGATTTTTTATTTATTTACTATCAAGGCGTATTTTATTAACTGCCATTGCTAAAATAAGACCCAAGCCGTAGCAAGAGAGATGATAAAATTGACTTTCTCATTAATAATAGACCCCATACTATTGTACCTAATTATCTCCATGCACTCTAGAGCATCGAGACGAAACCCCTTACCGCAATAATATAATGTAATGTGGTGGTGGTAATAGATGGGTTTATGTGATATGTGTGTGTTTTTACAGTGTGGAGGTGGGGAAACTGCACGAACGCGCATATTTTGCATAAGCTTAACTATCATAAGGTCGCAGGTGAGCCAGGAAATTCTTTTAGTTCATTGATATGAACTTCCGCAAAGTAGCGCCTGATCCAATAAATTAATAAAAAATATATTTTTTTAACTTTTGGTTCGAAATGATTAACTTTCAAACCGTTCAAAACTCAAAAAGTTGCTTAGAAAATAGTGTTCTTTCCGTGGACCTTTCTGTGTAGATGCTGGATCATTAAAGAAATAATGTAGGCTATTTCCAAGATTCCTGTGGGACCGGGTTAAAAGTTTCAACCGCTAGGATTAAAAATAGAAATTCGAAGCAGGCGCTCTTTTCGAAACATTAACATAATTTTTGGGAATTCCCACGGATTTTTTTGCAATTTAACTGCCTAAAGAAGGCTAGTTAACCAATATACTTAACTTTAATTACCTGTTTGATTGTTTATGCTTTGACATTTCCCATTAGCAAAGACTTTACGGTGCCATAAATATTGTACAAAGTCATTATTTTATGTTTTATCGATTCTGATTGCGGAATTTATTCAATATGGCGTGTTCAGTTAATAGCACGTGAAAATACGACGTGTTACGTATTTCATGTTGAATTTACGCCCGCTTTGATAGCCGTTAGGTTATTTTATTCCCAACGAGACAGACTTGGATCTTAGAAATAAATAGGGCTTAATCCTTTTTATATCGCGGCCTATCATAAAAGTGTCAGGGCCTCAGGCAGCAGCAAACGAGAATTTATACTTGCTTCTGCAAATGAGCAAGTCGGTCGGAATCCGACGCGGTTATGATAGTTGACAGGATAACGCTAATAAATTTACTACGCGACATTCTATTTGTTTTAGTTACAGTTTTAATTGCCTGCATAATTGTTTTTCGTCTCGGCCTATATACTCGTACGTCTCACTGCAGGGCACAGACTCTCGGAAAAAAGGATTGGGAAATTTCCTCTCATGCCAATCGCACACGTCATTGAATTTTTTCGCAGGCTTGAACTTTCTTTCACCGTGAAAGAAGACTTCAATGTGGTCGAAACGTCGAAGAGCAATAAATAGTCCGTGACGAAATTCCGAGACAAATTAGTTATCATCATCATCATCTCAAACTGCTGGACAAAGGCTTCCCCCTTAGAACGCCATAATGAACGACAACTCGCCACTTGCATCCACCGGTTTCCCGCAAATCTCAATTAGCAATTAGTTATGCACCATTGTATGCACCAGTGAAATTTCAAATTATTATTGGCACACAAGGTATCGTACCTGAACCGTAGATGAACAGGCAACCTAAGTGACATTGAGGTAAATCGTCAATTGCTGGCCACCGTTCAATAACTGGCCACCTTACACTAAAAATGAATTATAGACTAGAATAGAAATACGTTTATTCAGTCAACACATCATGTCAAAAAAAAGAAAACATTTTAAAAATGATAAAGAATACAAAATCAAACAAATAATGTTGGGAAGCCGAAATGGTCTCCACTCAAGGGTGCCGTTGGAACGACTAGCGCTGTCAATGGCGCTGGTTTTCTGCAGAGCCAGCGAGGTCTGGAATTCTAGTCACCTATTTAGTATAAGGTGTCAATTACTGGCTACTCTTCAATAACGGGCCACCTTAAACTAAAAATGAATTCTGTTCGCCGATAAATAGTAGCCAGTTATTGAAAGGTGTCTACTAATTGACGATTCACCCTAATTATCCGTAATTTGATAAAAATAGCTCGTATTAAAAATGTTGTACGTATAATACAATACAATACAAATACTCTTTATTGTATACCAGACATAGTAAGCGATACAGAAAACAGGTACCTACACAGAGAAAATTACAAGGTAAGCAATAGGCGGCCTTATCGCATGAGAGCGATCTCTTCCAGGCAACCTTTTTATAGAAAGAAGGAAGGGTTAGTTTGCAGCAGGTGGTGCATTAACAGTAGATCAGAAAATTAAAAAAGAACAACAAAAACACATACACATTATTGTACATTCTAAAATAAATATAGGTAATGGGATAGGTACAGGATAAAATACTACAATAGTGCTTTTGCTGTACAAGCGAATATAGAGTTAAAAAGTGAATTCGACCTAATAGAAACAAGGTGATAAAACCATTATCACAGCGTAACTAATCGAATAATGGCCAGGCCTAATCTTTAGCAAACACATATAATAGTTAGTTGAAGCATTTAAAAAATAGTTAAGCTATTGTTACCTGTTTTTACGAAGTTTCAACATGCGATAGTGTAGTTCCATAAATTGAATTTCGACATTTATAATTATTTTTACTTTATTTCTCCCTTTTAAAAAGGGTGAATAACAGTTTCCCTTAGGGTTGTTGTTTTGGAATCGATATAAATTAAAAATCAATAGGGTTCGTATTATTATTAGCGGTTATTTCATCCGGAATACGTTTTGTTGATGATACTAAGGTTTTATTTTTGTTTACGGCAGTATTAATTTTAAGCAAAATATTTCATATAGGTATTTACCACTAGTTTTTATCGGTGGCTTTGTTTACGTCAACCATTAGCTATATGAAATTATAAAAATTCACTTGACATTGTCTAGAAACATCTAAATACTTACCTATATCTAGGTTTTAATTTAGTGTATGTTGAAAAATTTTTTTGCTAAATTTCATGAATACACTAAAGTGGTTGCGATTTCGGTATGAATTTCGTAAGTATGTTGCAATAGTACCTTTAATATTTGTTTCATAAAATTCAGTATCGAAATACTAAATTTCATCCAAATTCATACTTTTTATAGGGTGAAAGTGTAACAAAACGCTCACACTCAAACTTCAGCATTTTTATTACTAGCGGGAAGTAGTAGGATTATTATTCTGTTTTTTAAACGTTTTCATTATATATTCCAATCCCATCGGCGAGCCTAACGGTTTAAGGATAGGAAGATCAAGACGGCAAGTGATTTGGGTCTCAGCAAAGGCAAAGGCTAGGGTTTCGAATACCCTTGTTAATTTAATATAAACATGCCATCTGTCGGCCCGTCTCTGCGAGGCTTAACCAATTACGAGATATGTACACACGATACTGGATCCTTTAAGCGGGTTTTCAAGTTACGAATAATGTTAACTGACTAGCAATACATTGCGGACTTTGAATATCCATCACATCATAACTAGTTTGGTAGCCGCGCAACCTATGTCTACTTAGATGGTTTTTACACGTATTGCAAAAACCTGACTTCAAGAGTTAACAGTGCATTGATAACTTGGTTAAAAAAGGTGCTATTATAATGTGAAGAAAAGTTTGCAATTTAAGTATAACTTTTAAGAAAGTGCACCTATCGTATATGGAACACTTTGGATAAGCTGGTTTCTTTTTGTGACTAAATGTTGAATCTTATGATTCGGCAACGGAATCATCAACAACATCATCAGCCAGAAGACGTCCACTGCTGAACAAAGGCCTCCCCCCTAGAACACCATTCCCTGCGATTCTCACGATGTCTTCAGTCCACCTAGTGGGAGGCCTGCCAACGCTTTGTCTTCCGGTTCGCGGTCGCCACTCAAGAATTTCAGCAACGGAATAGTTTCACGTATATCATTTACAAACAAAATGGACAAGGGAAAATGTTTAGCCAAAATGATCCCGTGAGATAGCGTCATGATTATACATACACAACAGTTTTATTATAAACTATAGCTGTTGGCTTCGACTTTATTTGCGAATTTGCTTAACTATCCACGGAAGAAAAAAATTTGAGATAAAACCATCATGATAAACCAGGTTGTTTGTGTTACAGAGTAATTAAACATTTCATCATCATCATCATCATCATCTCAGCATATATACGTCCCACTGCTGGGCACAGGCCTCCTCTCGGAATGAGAGGGCTTGGGCCATAGTTCCCACGCGGGCCCAGTGCGGATTGGGAACTTCACACGCACCATTGAATTGCTTCGCAGGTTTGTGCAGGTTTCCATACGATGTTTTCCTTCACCGCAAAGCTCGTGGTAAATTGCGCACATGAATTTCGAAAAACTCAGTGGTGCGAGCCGGGATTTGAACCCACGACCCTCAACTTGAGAGGCGATAGGTCAAACCACTAGGCCACCACGGCTTCAACCACTAGGCCACCACGGCTTCGAACATTTCGAATTAAACATTTAAGCATCCTTAAATATATCTCTTTTGTAAAAGGTTCTATGTAATGCGTACTTCATTAACTCTTATTTACTAGATGTTCCTAAGAATTTTATAAATCGGTATTATGAAACGTCAAAGGCAAGGTCTTGCTAGAAATATTCTGTACTTATAATTTTCTTTAACATCAACCTTTCTTGTGGTTTGGTTGCTGCAACTGAGATTATGAAAGCAACTCGTAATTGCGTCGCGTCGCTTTTGGTGGTGAACAGGGTTTTAACAAGCGAGAACAACAGTATTGTTAAGCTACAATACACCTAAATTTTAACACTTAACAACATTTGTTTTTCATCTAACGTATTTTTCATTCGCATGAATGTGTGCTTTTCACTTCACCGTAAATGTAATGGTAAATTTCAAGATGCAAGATGGTGGTAGCAATCCGGACGGATCCTGCACAAGGTCCTACCACCTGCAAAAATTTCGTACATAAATTCCAAAAGACACAGAGGTACGAGCCGAGGCTTGAACTTTCGACCCCTACAAGAGAGTCCATAGGACAAACCTCTAGGCTACAACCATTTATACTAACCAGGCTACCATGAATTATTAAAGCTATTAACCTATGTTTTCCGAACTGCCACTTTCTTCAACACCAAACGGACAAATACGGTGTGTTCTCTTACACTGTCTATTAACATCTTTTTCTCTTCAAGGTCGTTGCGGTGCGCCTCGTTCCAAAGAGGCTGAGGTTGGAGCCTTCATCTTGCGGTTACCGAAGATTACCCCGCAGCCAATCTTGTTACCGGCGACAATCATGCTTGCTTTCCATCTTTTTTATTAATATCATGAGTAAGTGGTGGGATAAAGACAAAATGCGTAGTCAGTTTTTTTGTGAGAGTTTTGATAATTGAAATGGATAAATCTCAGGAAAAATGTACGGATACGAATAAGATCGCGTTAAATGAACTTGATACAATCTTTTGAGTATCAAGAAAATTTTCTTTCGAAAGGGAGAAAAATGTTTTAGATAGCACTTCATTCATACAATACCGGTGGGACTTAATATAGCTCATACATTTTCAACTGACAAAGTCCACATCGGCTTGCATACTCATTGAAAATCCGAGCGTAATGTTTGTCAGAATTATCGTTTGTCATAACACTATTTCTGTGAATCCAATCATCATCATCATCATGTCAGCCGAAAGACGTCCACTGCTGGACATAGGCCTCTCCCAAGGTTCTCCACTCAGACCGGTCTTGTGCTTTTCGCATCCACCGCAATCCTGCGATCTTAACCAGGTCGTCGCTCCATCTTGTTGGAGGCCTACCGACAGCTCGTCTCCCGGTCCGCGGACGCCATTCGAGAACCTTTTGACCCTTTTGAATCCAATAATTGTTCAGAATTGTTATAAAACAAACCTACCGTAACCTATAGTTTTCTATTAGATGACCATTAAAAATATCAGAAAAATTTAAGTTTTCAGTGGAACAAACGTGGATTCGGACAAAAATTACGGTATGACTAGCAAAGAGTATGCGAACTTTGGCGCTCCCATCATGGACATATTATTATCTAAAGCGTCGGTGATTATCTATCAACACTAATCTACAAAATGGTTAATAAATTGGGCCAAATTGAGTTTTATCACTCCCATGGTTTTTATGGCCGATAAAACGTTTCTTCAAAATTTCCTATGCTTCGTGAAGAAGAAACAGCGTCTTTCATTTGAGCATTCTTAGTCTATAATAAACTATGTATTTTGATAACTGTATTTACCGAACATTTCGTTCGGCTGCATTCACACGAAGCTGTCACGGGAGTGAAACAGCGATATTCATAAGTAGCATCATCAAAGAGGCCAGGCGCGGTGCTGACGCTGAAATATTGCCGGTTGAATCGGCGCGACAGTCTGTCCGCAGCTTTATAAATAAAGTGAGACGCACCGTTTGAGCACAGCATAGGGTAGAGCCAGCAGGTACACGTACAAATAAAACTACTGTAACGGTTTATATGACTTATATTGTGTCCAAACCTCATCACCAGGTCGCATGGTACCTAACGGTTCCACACAAAATTCTTCTAGAAGGTAAAACATTATCTTCAGGCTTAAATAATGTGTTTTTAATATAAATGCAAGCTATGACATCAATTATTATTCGTTCTCGATGGCACTGGATTATCTGTTGGTGTGTAAACTGTGAATTGATACAATGAATTAAAATAGCGGACATCAACGTAGGAGGCGAAGGATCCGGAACGCATGGCCACATCGATTTATATGTCAATGGTAATTAGTTTTCAGTTTCGCTGAATTGTGACGTCATTTGTTTGTTTTAATAAAGTAGAAAACAAAGGTCCCGGGTCATCCTTTTACCTACAAAACGGACCGCTATAACCAATATATGACACCTTGTTTGAGAAGACAAGCAGTGTCTTGGTGAAATGAGAACTTTATATGTTGGTATGTTATGTATTTACTCGTATGATAGTCGACTGTTTTCCATAATGCAAAACCATCAGACACGTGCATATTCTATCTAGTTTTCATTATCATATAGCGGTAAACCGATGAAGATAAGGAATCAAATACTTACACATTTTACCATTAATTAAATCTTTCACAGATACGGCACGATACCCTGATTACCATCAGTATCATGAAAGCGGACTTTCGGAAACATTTTCCATAATTGGAAATAGGTAATGCCACAGAGAAGCCACTAGAATTAAGTTAATTAATCAATCAATCAAGAAAAGACCATTGTTCAGGAGTTTTTGTTCTGGCTCACAAAGGATTTGCAACAATGCTCCCGGTCTTGTTCTAACAAAAGATGTTGAACTTTCACCTTAAACTCATTTCGCTTCTTTTGTATGCACTTCTATTTTACGTTGGTGTAGACATGAGCTCTGCCTGCTTGTTAATACTAATTGGTGGGAACTTATTTATAATTATTATGATTTCCGTGCTACTGTTTTCCATTGTACATTTAATATTTTGTTTGTACGCATCAAAACTATAACACATTTAAAAGCTTCAAAATAAATAAAATAGCGATCCTTCTTCGTTTTTTTTCTCAGTCTTCTTTTACCAAATAAATTTAATGTAGGTAGGCCTTCTTTCAGTTCTTCCATTTCGATTTATTATTATACTAGCTTTTACCCGCGGCTTCGCACGCGTAAACTAATAAAACGGGGATGTATTCGGTCCCTTAGTTATAAAACTATCCCGTGGGAATATCCGGATAAAAAGTAGCCTATGTGTTCTTTCAGACGTTCAACTACCTACATACCAAATTTCATGACTCTAAGCCCAGCAGTTGTTATTTCGAGATTTTATTCATATCCCGTGGGAATATCGGGATAAAAAATAGCCTATGTATTATTTCAAAGGTCCAGCTACCTACACACCGAATTTCATGGCTCTAAGCGCAGTGGTTGTTATTTCGAGATTTCATCCCTAGGTATCCCGTGGGAATATTGGATCAAAAAGTCGCTTATGTGTTATTCCAGACTTCCGGCTACCTACATTCCAAATTTTATGACTCTAAGCCCAACGGTTATTATTCCAAGATTTTATCCCTATCCCGTGGGAATATCGAGATATAAAGTAGCCTATCTATTATTCCAGAGGTCCAGCTATCTACATACTAAATTTCATGGCTCTAAGCACAGCGGTTGTTATTTCTAGATTTTATCCCTAGGTATCCCGTGGGAATATTGGGTCAAAAAGTGGCCTATGTGTTATTCGAGACGGCTAACTACCTACATACCAAATTTCATGACTCTAAGCCCAGCGGTCATTATTTCAAGATTTTATCCCTATCCCGTGGGAATATCGGGTTAAAAAATAGCATATGTAGTATTTCAGAGGTCCAGCTACCTATATACCGAATTTCATGGCTCTAGTCCCAGTGGTTGTTATTTTGAGATTTCATCCCTAGGTATCCCGTGGGAATATCGGGTCAAAAAGTCACCTATGAGTAATTCCAAACGTCCAACTACCTACATACTAAATTTCATGACTCCAAGCCCAGCGGTTGTTATTTCGAGATTTTATCCCTATCCCGTGAGAATATCGGGATAAAAAGTATTCTATGTTTTAATCCAGGTTATAAACTAACTTTTTGCCAAATTTCATCCAAATCAGTCCAGCCGTTTTAGCGTGAAGAAGTAACAAACATACTTACTCACTCACATCCTCACTCACTCACATCCTCACTCACTCACAAACTTTCACATTTATAATATTAGTAGGATTTAATTTTTCTTCTGCTTTCTTGTTCTCTTATTTATTTATTTTTTATCAAAAAGCTTTGCACCATTCATCGGACTTTTTATCTACGTGTCTTGCCAATTTTCAGGTTTGCCATCTTTCTAGCAATGTTCTCCAATCATTTTTCGCTCCGTTCTTCTACAAAACCTTTACAATACGTTTTACTGTATTGTTTGCTGATTAAAATGTGAAAACTTATAAACTCATTGCTTGTGGCTCTACATCTCAATGTGCGACTAACTTTCAATGCAAAAGCTTATAATAGAGCACGGGCTCTATAATAGATTTTTCATTGAAATGGAAAATTCAGCATGGGTTCACCGGTTGTTGGATACGGATCAGGAACAATTAGTAAACCCATGCTGACTAATCTGACTATAGGTAGGTAGGTTACTAAGTAGCCTGAACTGACGGACAGTTCAATTTTATTCAATTAGTCGTTATCTATAATATCGCACGTTTTCGCAGAACCCACAAGCTGTAATCACGCAGGTTAACTAATCATCAAACAATGGAACCATGACGCGGCCGTTAAAACACATGTAGTGTTGAGTGAACGTTGCCACCCCTCTTGAATTTGCATTCCTATTGCCTCCTGTGAATATCGTTCTTATACCGAAAGGTGCAATTACGTAAATTGCGTAATAGCCAGGTGTCGGCGTACTGATGCCAAGCTCCGAACAAATATGAAGTTGGATTCTGCATTCCGATGGGGTTAATGTGTTTATTTCCTATTAAACTGTCACTAGTTCACTAGTTGTAGACAATTCAATCACTATTCTGTGATCCGAAAATTTGATCTCGAGTTATTATTTTGCTTCAATATAGGTACGAGTTGGTACTATTGCTGTTTTCTGCCTTGTGTGATAGCCCAATAAAGGTAGTGATTAAAATAAAAAAAACTAGTTGCCACAAATTTAATTCAGAACCGATTAAATTGTACGCCAATTATGTTTTTTTTTGGTTCTCTGCCATTTTGCACATTGTTTGCCAAATGTAATTTACCAAATGCTTCATTTGCCAACTGTTTCATTTACCAACTCACGATTTTTTTTGAAACTATTTTTTTTTTTCGGAAGTTTCATAAGACAAACGTAACCTAACCTACTGTGTTCTATAAAAGCATAAGAAAATATACTGAGAATTTAGTTTGGTTTCGGAGAAATTTGATAGTCGGGATATTAAACAGTTGGCAAATGAAATATTTGGTATGTGCAAAAAGGCAGCATACCTCTTTCTTTTGTGGGATCATTTATTTTTGTAAGGTGTCTTATATATTGATCTATCTATAGAGTTACTCATGTAGGCACTACATAAGATATGATGATGATAAAAATAAGCCAAAACGATTGGAAAAAAATAGGCAGTGCCCTGCTTTTTTTGTTCGTCTTGGCGGAGATATTACCAAATCTCTTGTTTGAAAAAAAAATTTACGTGGCGATTTCGAGTCAAAAAATCAATTACATGCTAAATTACAAAACTGATATCACACACACACGATACACACTCACACATGATAAAACCTATCTGACTCACTCTATTCACGGTTGATATGAAATTATTAATGTTCACTTCAAAATACATCTTCATCGTAGGTTGGAGTAAAATTGGCTGTCACAATTAATTACCTCATCCAACATGCATGACAATCTAATAGCCGTGATCTAGCTACGACCCGCTTTCCGCTTTCTCTTGCACGAAAATCACAATGATAGTCGGGCCTTTGAACGTGCGATGGGTATGCGTAAAACAACGGTCTTAAAGTAAATCAATCATTTAAAAAAATAGAGAATGTCATATGTAAAATTGTAACCACATATACTTTCATCATTATCATCATTCCAGCCTATACACGTCCCACAGCTGGGCACAGGCCTCCTCTCAGAATGAGAGGGCTTGGGCTATAGTTCCCACGCGGGCCCAGTGCGGATTGAGAACTTCACATGCACCACTGAATTGCTTCGCAGCTGTGTCCAGGTTTCCTCACGATGTTTTCCTTTACCGTAAAGCTCGTGGTAAATTTCAAATGTCATTCCGCAGATGATTTTGAAAAACTTACTGGTGCGAGCCGGGGTTTGAACCCACAATCCTCTGCTTGAGAGGCGATAGGTCAAACCACTCGGCCACCATGGCTATATACTTTAAATATGACCATATGATATGGTGTAAGACCAACTTACACCGCGAGCGGAGCAGAATCATTAATGACTCAGTTTAATGTACAACGAACAGTTGCAGTAGGTACTTAGCCCGAACCTTTCTAAAGTGGATCGAAGTAAATTGAAATAATTCATTAATGAGTCCTTAGAAGTGTTATTTACATTTACCTTAACTATACTTAGCTACGATAACGTCAAATTAATGAGGTTTTCACTTGATGTGTTTACATTTTTAAAGCCTGTTAAACTTATAAAAATAAAAAACAACAGTTACAATTTTACAACTTCTCCAGGGCGTAATTTAGTAGGTTGTTTTAATAACTACTTATCAAAATCAAACGCCTTTGAGATTTCATAATGTGACTCTGAGTACTTGACTAGGGGCTTTTTACACAAATAAGACTTTTCGTAAATTTTATATTCATTCATTACAACATTTACAACACATATTAGGTCTGAAACATGTCTTAGAGACGTCTTAAAGTTACGTTTCCACCAGACATGTGCGAGGATGTTTTGCAAGGAAAGTGTTTTTCATGAACCAATAGAAACTCTTTATTTACCTATCCTAGCTCCGCTGGGCTGTTTCCACTAGAGCTGAGCTGTGCGAAGATAGGTAAATGAAGCGTCTCTATTGGTCCATGAAAAAACACATTCCCCGTAATACATCCTCGTACATCTCTGGTGGAAACGCTGCCTTAGATTGAGCAGTATGACAGGAACCGATGCACCAGAGTTCGCTTGTTCTAAGGCCCTGGTCTAAGGTCGTGAGTCGAACTTAATTGGACCCCGGCCGGGTGACACGGAAAGGAGATGCATCGCCCGACTGTATGAAACGCATAAATTTCTAACTGAGAATTGGACCCGTGCCGCCACTTTTGTTTTATGATATTATGATTTTGCGTGCACTGGTCAAATTTATTACTTACAAGACTGGTCAAAAGACACATGTTGTTCCTTTTCAAACGAACGAAACGGTAAAAGCTTATAAGATTCCTTCGGGCCATACTCACTCAACCAGTGACAAAAAAAAACACGAGATCAAAATGTTCCTTGGATAACATATATTTGAAGCTAACACAATGGCACTCTATTGCTCTCTAACCGCAACCATTGACATTAAATGGCTGATAAATACATGCACACACTGGCACCAGACATCCCGTGTCAACATAAAAGGTCGTAAAACCAAGAATGCATTGAAAAAGCAGTCGTGATCTCCAATAAGTGGCACATAAACAAAACATAAAAAATCACAATAGTCCGATACTAGTTGAGAAGTAAAAGAGCGCGAGCCGTTGACACATTTGAAGATAATGTGCGCATGTTCTCCTGTCCTTGGTAGACTACAATTTTAAGACTTTTAGCGTTTTTAATGTTGCTCGTCTTAATTTAAACTTGAGTTCTACAAATACTACCGAGAGAAACACGGAATCATTGTACATATTAAAAAAATCCACGCTACGTACAACCGCTAACACCATTGATTTTATTTAGTTAGATAATCTATCAACGGAATAGACGATACTGATACGCACTGACGACGTGTCGTGGTCCATCCTATACCCTCAGTTCGACAACCGAATTATGGTATCGAGGGCCTTATTGAAGTTTATTGAGTGTAATTCAGCGTTAAATAGTTCAAAAAGTACATTGAAGTACTTCATCATCATTTTTGCGATACAATCAGCTGCAGAGATACGTTACTCCTTTTTAAGACCACTTTTGCTCTAAGATTCTTCTGTGCAACTTTCTGTTCAAGTATCCATATTTAAGTGAGACTTTGATAAGAAGATGAAACGGGCGAATGACGCTTAATATCAACTGAAGTTCACCAACGAGATGGACGGATGACCTGGTTAAAGCCGCGGGTTCACTGTGGATGCAGGCCGCTGCCAACCGAAGCAACTGGAGGCCTATGGGGGAGGCCTATGTCCTATGTCCAACAGTGGACGTCCTATGGCTGAGATGATGATCAACTGAAGTACTATAAGGGAGGCCTACGTCCAACAGTGGCCGTCCTACGGTTGATATGATGATTATGATTAATATGAAGGAAGAAATAACCCACGCTACCGCCTGTAACACACGCGTCCCTCATGAATACGAAGCGGACGGCGGGTGCCAGGTAACGAGTGTGCATTTACATTTCATATGCTACAAATGACGCGAGCATTGCACAGGTTGCAAGGAGTGCATGGAGGACCTGTTTATGATCTTGGATTGTGTTGTTTAAACAAATTCAAGGTAGGTAGTCGGGGATAGCATGACTAATTAGTTTGGTAGGGAGATGCTGACGATTTATAGACATGTTTCTTCATAATATTTCCTTTCATGATGTTTCTTTGTTTTTTGTAAGTATTATGCTTGTTTGTATTATGTATAACTAGCCGTTATTTTGAACATGAAACTTCCGTGAGACTCGCTCTGCTCTGCTCTGTGGCACGTAGTGCGCGTCTTGCAGCAGCCGCCGAGTCGCGTGCTCCTGTGAGGAAGGGCTACGAAATAGCCCGAAACATGTCGAGCTGTCGAGCTAAATTCGATTTAAGATGTGAGTTATCCGTTATAATATCATTTACCTAGCCGTTACTCGCGACTCCGCCCGCGTAGAATTCGTTATCGCTATCTCGCGTGATATGAGCTATGCAATTTTCTGGGGTAAAAACTATCCTATGTCATTCTCCGGGACTCAAACTATACGGTGATTAGAGTTAAACCATCTGTATATCTGTGTTTTTTTAATGGCAATCGATAATAAATTAAGTAAGGAAATGAAAAAAAAAATGGTGGACAGGGTCACAAGTTACAAGCATTTTAATTTTTAATTTTATATTTCACTCGTAACAAATATAAGTAGGTATCCGGGACAAGACAAGTAGAAGTCGTGGTGGCCTAGTGGTTTGACCTATCGCCTCTCAAGCAGAGGGTCATGGGTTCAAACCCCGGCTCGCACCTCTGAGTTTTTCGAAATTCATGAGCGGAATTACATAATAATAACATAATATCTAGTTTTATTTTTATTTTTTTAAGTGGAATTTTATATATATATATTTTGTCGGTTTCACTGTATTTTTATGTCTAATTTTTTCTAATGTATGATGGCCAGATGGTCCCAAAGGAAGAACAGCGCCGTTCGCGAGAACGGCAGATCGCTGATTTGGGACCATTTCGTGACATGCAAAGCTATTTTTTTGTTTTTTTTTCTTGTTTTTTATTTAGGTTTTTTTTTGTCACGAATAAATGTTTTCTTTCTTTCTTTCTTTCTTTCTTTCTTTCATTTCAAATTTACTTACCACGAGCTTTGTGGTGAAGGAAAACATCGTGAGGAAACGTGCACAACCTGCGAAGCAATTTAATGGTGCGTGTGAAGTTCCCAATCCTCACTGGGCCCGCGTGGGAACTACGGTTCAAGCCCTCTCATTCTGAGAGGAGGCCTGTGCCCAACAGTGGGACGTATATAGGCTGGGATAATGATGGATGATGATCCGGGACAAAATGGAAGCCCGGCTGCTTTTAAATAAAATACTTAAGTCCATATGTATTGGGCCCACAAGCAGACAGCGTAACCCCTCTCAACTGTGCTCTGGCCGCAACCTGCAATCTGCAAGGCTACCACGAAATTCGAAAATCGAAGTTCGTATCGTACCGCCCCGCCTACGCTTATGTTATTTAATACGAGAGTGAGAGGGACGGTACGATACGAACTTCGAATTTCGTGTTTCGGAGTAGCTCTTCTGTACACGCTGCCAGTGAACCTGTTTATTCCCCGTTCCCAAGTCCTATGACAGGCTAATCACGCCGTGTCACGGACTTATTGCTATCCGCCTCCGTATAAAACACTTAGCCGTATGTAAATGATGTAAATAGTGTGAATGTGTTTTGTTTTTGCCAAGTCATTTTGCTTATCTAAATAGATGTGAATTGTGGACTCCCTGTTGTTTAAAGGAGTTGAATGGTCGAATTTAGAAACCCTACTAGTATTATAAATACGAAAGCAAAGACTACAGTATATATAGGGAGATACGAAAGTCTGTGATAATGTGTGTACTGTGTACACGTTAGTTACTAATTCAATTGGATGGATTTGATGATATTTAGTATATAAATAGCTGGCCATCTAGAATAATATGTATATAGACTACTTTTTATCCCGATATTCCTAGAATCCCGGTAAAATTTACGGTTAGAAACATCAAATTTATCGCGAGTATGTATTTAATATGCAACGTTAATGAAACCCACGATGTTGTTTTTGGGAATTCCCATGGAAATCAAGAAAATCCCTGAATTTCAATTCAACTTCTGGATCTTTTGGTTTACACGTGCGAAGCCGCGGGTACATCTAGATTTGAATAAGTTTCTAAAGTCATCTTTATTGGTACGAATTTGCGGCTTTCCAGGGTTCCGTAATGGCTTGATCACACGTGCCGAGCAAACGGGCGAGACAGTAAAATGTTTCTCGGCCGAGACAGTGATGTAAGCGAGTTTTGTTAAGCGCTCGCTCGCTCTCTATGTTTATACGCACCGAGTACTCGGCCGAAAGCACTGTCTCACCCGTTTACTCGGTACGTGCGATCAAGGCATTACGCAAAAGGAAAAACTGACGTTATTAAAACGTTAACGCTAAGGGGCGGTATTTCAAAAACGTATAGGTGAAAAACTTAAGTAAAGGACCTGTTGTATGTAGTAGTAACTTGTCCATATAAACAAATTGACGTTCCAAATTCGCAAAATGACTTAAACTCCATATCAATTCTGTACACCACTACATACAACTAGGTCCTTTACTTAAGTTTTTTTTTACCTATACCTGTGTTTGTAAATCGATTGATAAGATAGGGCAATCCCAATGTCAAGTAGGGAAGTTATAATAATAACAATAATAATAATAATAAATTTATTTATTTAGGGCAACTTAGGCCCATACAATAAATACCTTACAGACTAACATACATATATTTATAATCAATATTTAAATCTAATTTGGTGACAAAACTGGTGGTAATTTGGTGTTTGGATTTATATACTGGGTGACCTTAGCCTCTGGACAAACACGAATACTACTGGCTTAGCAAGATATTTAAAACCAAACAGCAAAGTATCATAACAATCAGTCCAATATTTACCGAAAAACTAACGGTTTTCAATGTATCACTTTGGAGCATCCTGTGTGGATGATCTGATTTCATAGATTTTTTTCTTGTCTAATTATGAAAGAAAGAAAATAATTTATTTATAACAGCAATGACACATTAAAGTTAAAAAAATATGTATTTTAAGATATTACTAAGTATCAGTCTTATCCATGGTTTCACTATTTATTGTCCAGAGGCTAAGGTCATCTTGTATATTCTTAGTACGTGTTTGACCGGAGTATTCTTAAAAACTTTACCATTTAAAAGTATTTTTACAACACTCCAATACTTACTTTTTTTGCTTGTTTTTTGATGCTGCCACTAAACTATGATCTAAAATGGTACAACTTCCTCAACCATAAAAATTGTACATTTGTAATCATGCTTCTAATATAAAGAATAAAGTTCTTTTTATTTCGATACTAGTATTTTTTCACGAGATTAACGACTCCAACTACGCGAATCATCATTCATCTCACAAAGCACTTGCATTTAATTTTTTGTGGCGGTGCGGTGTACAATAAAATTATCCATAATTTACTTGAATTGCAGTTTAAAAAATAAATACATCATAATTCAAAGAAGGTAAGTTAACGAGATACTACTGAGATATTGAGACAAGCATACTCAGGCTTCTTCTTAAAGTTTTTCTGCATTAGGTTTGCGGTTGCTGGCTACTGTCACATTATTAAATTACCTTTTAATCAGTTTTAGACATTTTCTATTATACATTTTTATATATGTATGTCGACGACCGATCGTAAAATCCGCCAGATCACGAAATTCCTAGGCACATCATGAAATGGCGCCGTCTATATGACCTCATAAGCGTCACACAAATTATAACACAGACGGATGACCTGGTTAGGTAAGGCCGCGGACCGTAAAAGTAACAGAATTTGGAGTTGAAATAAAAAGTACAAAAAGACTCCAAAAATCAATCTTAATTTGATTGCTTAGTAGCGACATCTCTTGTCCGGGTGAGTGGTTAGTTCCAATGGAATGTTGGAAAGTTTCTCGTTGAGGGCTAAATACATAGATATCGCTAGTGTCGTTGCTTAAGTGACTAAATAAGAAACAAACAAGCTGAGATATGTTGTGCATAGGAGAAATTCGTGTCTGTACTCCTGTCCAGTGGTAGTGTAGGGGTGTGGCTCGCAGCACGGAATGCTGAGGACCTGGGTTCGATTCCCATCGCTGGTCTCTTTTTCTGGTTTTCTGTGCATCTGTGTTTCAGTTTGTGCTTTCGATATGGATTTTACGAGATGATCGTAAAAGTAACAAAATTTGGAGTTGAAATACTTACTTTAGTTGGTGGTACTTATGGAGCCAAAATAAAATTTTCTTTCTTTCTTTCTTTCTAAATAAAAAATACAAAAAGACCCCAAAAATCAATCTTAATGCAGACGCTGCTTCCAACCAAAGAAACTGAAGGTCTATAGGTCCGGGGGTGGACATCCTACGACTGATATCACGATAATGATAATTATTTAGCTCCATCATCAGGATTGTGGAAATATTAGAGGGAATTCATAACGAGCATATACATTCTCCAGACAGGGTACGGTATACAACAAGTTGAATATGTAACGGCCACTGAACATTGCAGTGAAATTTGAGAGGTAATCCGTGTTAATTAGTACATAGGTTTGTACCGCGGGTCGTGTTGAAACCGACCGCACCCTTACTGGAGAGAATATTTAATCAGGGTCGATGAATTCTGCTCCTGCTTATAGCAATGAAGTGTATAAACGCTAGTACTGAGCGACCGAGCTCCGCTCAGGCTAAAACTCGGTAACCAGCGTTTTCCCTGAGATAAGACCAAGCTGAATCGATTTTTCATCCCTGAAAACCCCTACATACCAAATTTCATCGAAATTGTTGGAACCGTTTCCGAGATCCCTGAAATATATACAAGAATTTCTCGTTTAAGGGTATTATATGGATACCTAGATAATTTTGATAAATGGCTACCGAAAATTAATTATTATAGTTGTTATCTGACAAAATTGATTGATTTTTGATGCTTTATCAAGTCAAGTTCAAACGGGAAGCCCACCGTAAACTCCATTATGTACCTGTGTATTTTATTTTAATAATTATGTCGCGTAGTAATATTTCAAATGATGTATTCATTTTGTATTGTAATTGTAATTGTTAGTGAATTATAAACTTTAATTTATAAATAAATCAGACCAAATATTTTATTAAGAAATCTATTTTGTTACTTAACTTTTTCAGATCAGTCTGAATTTTCAATCTTCTGTGCAAAATAAAATTAGCGTGCATCATAGTATTCAATTATTATCGTTAGCGTAAGCTTTTTTCTTGTTTACTGTAATTGTTTTGCTATTGTTACAAGGACGGTGGTGAAATTTGACCTGCAGTACATCTACATAATTATAAACGAACGATACATGGAAAAAAATATATAAGACGAAATTGAACCGACTACAAAAAACCAAGAAAATAATTTTCTACCAGTCTGCAGGTCGGTGTCTCAGCACGAGCCAGCAGGAGTGATTGAAACCCAGTATACTCGTATAGTATGTAGTATGTCTTCCGTTTTTTGAAGTCTGTTAAAAACACAAATAAGTCATACAAATTACCGGTAACATTTTGGCTCTAAACTAAAACTCACCGCGTCTGTTAAATGCCTTTCATAAAATCTGAGTCTTTTCTGTAATCCAGTCCCGGATTTGCCCGAATCCCGGTAAATTAACGAACTACCTTTGCCGTGGGATGTCACGGGATTAGTGGGGCAGTGGGCGCTCACAAATCGCACTAATGAATGAATTGTACTGCGCTGTGCTCGTATTGTCCTCGCATGGTTAGTGGATACAGGGGCTATAAGATTTTGCTCGCGGTTTTTACTAATTTCAAAAATAACGGTTCTAAAGCCCCGATATTCCCGGTAGCCCTGGGACCCAACGGAAAGTGGTACAGTGGAACCGAAGTGGTAAATACCAGCCATCATATACCGCTTTAGTACCGATAATTCACAATATTAATGTAGTGGCACAAACTACCACAATTAACCTAGTCCCATCCTATTAACTAAGCAATGCTTGTGGGTAATAAACAAGAGATAAAGATACTCGTACAATAAAATACAACATATTAAATATACTACAAACATTAATGATTCGGATCCTTCAGCTTCGTGGTCTTGAGTCGCTAGGCTGAACAAGTGTCCAAATTTTACCGGGTAGTCAAAAATTAACCAGAGTAAATTTTTAATCCATACTAATATTTTAAATGCGAAAATGTGTTTGTATGTTTGTGTGTTTGTATGTTTGTCCCTCTTTCACGCCGTAACGGAGCGACGGATCGACGTGATTTTTGGCATAGAGATAGTTTATGGGCCCGAGAGTGACATAGGCTCCTTGTTATCCCGGAAAAACGCACAGTTCCCGAGAGAACAGCGCGCGATAACCTAATACCACGCGGGCGGAGCCGCGGGCAAAAGCTAGTGTCTCTATAAATAAATATTATTCTTATTTAAGAGAAATCACTTCGTGTTCAAAATAGACATTTGACAATATATTTAATCTACAGTAAACATTGTAATAAAACATTAAGTTACCAAATATAATGCAACCTACATCAGTGTTTAATGAACTCATTGGCACATGTGTTTTTCTCCGACAATCGTCAATTAGTACGTCTTATTGCATTCCACGAACTTGTAGTCGTCGGTTCGACTCCCTGTCACAAAACATTCTGCTCGGTAATGTGATTGAATTGATAAATATTTATGCAGGATCTGGCAAGCTGGTTTTTGTATGGACATCGATTCTGTAGCGGAATATAAATAAAGTTTAGAGGTGCATTCCAATATTTGAAAAACTCATGGCTTGTGAGGATTTATTGAAAAAAAAAAAGATGTTTAAATTTATAAAAAATCAGCGATAATCCAAAGTATCTACATAATTTTATGAAATACGAGTAATGTTGGCAGGTACAATTTGGTTTTTATTATTATTATTGTTGTCATGAATAATAATTAGGTAAATTGAAACTAGTAAGAAATCAAGTATAAGCCAGTTTTTTTTCAGTCAGTGATCTTGAATCCGCATCAAGTCTTTGTTAATAAAAATAGAAACGAATTAAGTACTTGTAATTAAAGCGCTTGATTACTACAGAACGCGTTTAATTAAGTCACGTAGGATGTAAGTATTTAATGTGCTAATTAGTTTTTATACTCAAATTATTTTGTAACTTTTTCTTTGTTCTATAACGGTACAACATTTTTTAATTAAACAACTACCGGTTTTAGAGTTATTAAATAAAATAGAAGCAGTCAAATATCTCGAAGCTCATCAAACGGAGTTATCGGTCAAATTAATCTATAAACAACAGATTGAAATGTCATGGTTACTATTAAATGTAATATGGGAGATGCCCCTGCAAGATTATTTGAGAATTGAAAGGTAAAATAAATAAAATATACTTAATAAAAGTTGAATCAATCTTATAGTCTACTTCTGATTTCTGCTTTCATTATCTCGCTGTTCTAAAGTATTCTAGAGCACCAACTTTACTCCGTTATCCAAATAATTTGTATTTTAAGCATGAACTAAATAGGTGTTAAGTCTACGTATAAACGAGTACTTACTCACTAATGGTATTGTTCACAGCACTAACTGTATTCTAATGGTGAAAGTCACGTTTATTACTTTATTTATTACTAAGTACATCAAATTTACTTTTAATTATAACAGAAAAAAGTATTTGATTTATCAATAAAATTCGCTCAAAGAAGCTTTATTTTCTTTGCGCAGCGCAAAGGTAACTAGCGCCACCTAGTACGCAATGCAGTAGTTATAATAATTTATCTGACATTCGATAGATGCCGCTGTGAGTCACGGTTTAAAATTCACTTCGTATGAAGTTTCTGATGTGATTTTTGTTAATTAATACATACTTAGATTAATAATCGATAAAGATTCAATTTGACGAGAAACGCTTTTTTAAAAGTTGCCTACAGAAAATAAACCAAAACTGTAAGGCTGTGCCGTAAAGCACATAAAACAAATAATTACTGTACCAAAAGGTCACCCATAAAACTGTAGCACGGTAGTTCCATAAATCCACATATATTATCGTTTCTTTATTGCATCACGATGTCGAACGATAAAGACCTAAGTTGACCTGACGTGAAGCGGAGCCGCAGGCAGAAGCCAGTTCCGCAATAAACTTACATTGAAAGCCACACAAATAGCTGAGACGAGAATTCATAATGGATAATAAATCATTGTTTACAACTCTGCATTTACTTACCAAGTGGTTGCGACATTCGCGATGGTGCACTAACTGGATTTAAAGATGCCGATCCATCCGCGAAAATATGAATTTGTACGATAAAGCATTGTTCATTCAATCCAATTGTCCCTTAACTATTTTAACGTTTTTTTGATTTAGATTATACCAAGTTAGACAATTAGGTTTTACGTTAGCCTTTACCCGAACTTTGCACGGGTAAATCAGTAGGCAACTGAATTTTAATTGCGATATTTTGCAAATATTCCGGTGGGAATTCCCACCAAAAATAAAATTCTTGACTTTTACTAACATTGCATAAAAAAATTCGGGCCGAATTTGCTATTACTTTATTCCAATTAATTGCAAACATTCCGCGAAATAAACGAAATCTTTATAGCTGTAGTCGCATGTTGCAGTACATTTTTTAGTTTTCTGAAACAAAGCACGTGTAAAAGTTTGCGTAGAATTCCGTAGATGAAATAGTTATTCTAAAAGGTCTATAGTGGTGGACATAATTTATTCTTCATCCAGTCTGCCAATGTATTTCGGAGCGACATTTCAAAACTTGGATTGGTCATCAACTGACAAACGGACCGGGACAGTCTTAACAATTTAATTTTATCACTTTTAACTACAATCAAAATATTGAAACATCCTTCAAAAAATTACAAACTGAAAATTTCAGCTATTTGATTGGATAAGTTGACTGAACTTGAATTGTGAGAGAAAATATTTTATTTACATTATGTCGAGTATTGACGGTTGTGAATTCCAACAGAAGACAAAAGTAGATATGGCAGATTTCTTGTGCGGCTGCGCGAAATGTGGTGTTTTTACAATCTACGGTGGATATTCCCTATTTTCTAAAAATGTATAGGTACCAACATTTTATTATGTTTTATTTTTCCTAAAAAGCAATGCTTTTGTCAATTATCAATTTGGATTGGAAGGAAATACTTTCGTAAGTTATGTTTAAAAAAATGCTCAAAAATATGATTGATTTAGTCGGCAAATTAAAGCTCAGCATTATAAAAATTTCGTCGCAACAATTTTCAAAGTTTATTTTTACGACTAAGAAAAAGGCGTCCATTAAAAAGTATCTTAAAGAGCACCCAGAAATAACGACGTATTATAAATCGGGTAATTAACGTTTCTAAAGCGCACTAACGTGGACTTATGTTCCGTTTCCTTGGCTTTTAAATTAGACGTCTAAAGGGACTTTTGAAGAAGTGCCTAAAGAGCGTTTTAAGAGCAGAAGCGAGATGTCATTTGAATTAATTATCCCTGACGAAGTAGCCGCGGGGATTATTTTGGACTCTTTCACTTTGAGACATATCGTTAAAGTATGGTGATGAAGTCACTTTGTGAACTTGTTTGCAAAGATGCTACACTTTTGTGAAAACTTTTGAGTAGTGGTCTGGTCTCAGTGGTCATTATTTAGAATTAAAGTTTTCTTACCAAATTTCCATCATTTCAAACTAAAAAAGAATAATCCGGTAAATTCAGAACCTTCCACTTTTTTGAAGTCTGTTAAAAATGATTAAGAGGTTCTCAGTTCATTATTTTGTTTTGATGTCTTGAATTTGCTAGAAACTTGCACAGAAAGCGATTCATCTCATCATATCTGCCTAGATAGGTCCTATTAGGACCCACTGCAGGCCACAAACCTCCTTTAAAAAGTGATAGGGCTTGGGCTATAGGTCCCACACGACCCTCATGCCGATTGGGGACTTCACACAGGCAATTGGACCATGTGAATGGAAGGAAAATATTGAAACAAGCATGCGTATTTTTCTCGGGATGTTTCCTTTCACTTTAAAGCTCGTTATAAAAAAATCACTTGGAGAAGCCATAGGTCAATCTGCTAGGTTAGCACAGAGAAAAAAGTATTGAATAGTAGTCTTACTGAATACTTTGAAAGTGGCAGCAGCCGTAGGTTCATACACAGCCACGTAAGTGAAATATAATCCGAGTTTATAAAATGATGTCAATATGGACCATTGACATTATTCTATAAACTTTTACATTGCTGTAACCAAGAAAATTACTAAAATTCTGCTTATTTTCTTGGAAGGTTTTTTTTTATTCCACCGTATTCATACAAAGTTATCAACATTTTATAGCTGAGTTATGATCCTTTCGAAGGTTAATGTCAAAGTGATAGTTAAAGACAATTAATGTTTAACTATCACAACTTCGGTGATCGTTTATAAATATGGGAATATTTTTGAAAAGCTTATAAATAATGTTAATTTAGTACTGCTACTAAAAAGTAAAGAGCATGTAAAGAAGCTCATCAATATTGGTGTTAAAATTGATGAGAAAACGCTACCGTTGATCGGAGACAAAGGAAATGTAGCGTGAAGGCATAATTAATTCTAAAGAGCAGTCCGGCAACAAGCGGATGTTATATATTAGTATTTGTAGTTGTTTAACTCAACTTACTGGTGGCAAAATATATTTGTATTTTTGTAAATTAATAAAATATGTTAAGATTTTTTTTGTTTATAGCTTGACTTTGAACTCGAATGTTTAAAATATATCTATCATTATTTCACCTGTTGTTTGTTGTTTGTTCTATGCCGAATTTTGTGCTATTCAATTTTCTTTTTTATGCTTTTAAATTATCGCTACAGATGAAATTATTTTATTAAACTGGAGTGCTTGAACAAGAAGCTTGGCGATTGGATTCGGAATTCCATGGAAAGAACGAAAGTCATCGACGTAGCTGGAAAAATATACAAGTTGAAGTGGCAATGGGTGGGCCACATCGCTCGAAGAAGAGATAACCGTTGGGGGAGAAAAGACCTCGAGTGTCAACCACGAACCAGAAGACGAAGCGTTGTCAGGCTTCCCAACAGGTGGACTGACAACATCATGAGAGTTGCGGGAAACCGGTGGATGCAAGTGGCGAGTTGTCATTCATTGTGGCGTTCTAAAGGCGAGGCTTTCATTCAGCAATGGTCGTCTTCCGGCTGATGATGTGATGTGATTGTGTGCTTGGACAAGCGTATAAGTATAGCGTTTGTATAAACTTGGTCTCTGTCTTGTTTTAGTTTTTCTTACGTAGTACCTAGTTTCTAATAATTGACTCCATGTCGGTATTAATTGTTGCCGTTCGGCCGTTAGCACTCTTCATCAAAAATTTTCGCAAATTGTTGTCACTCCACACACAAAAGTAATCTCATATCATTGGCAGTGGCAACTCGTTTCATATATTAATTTAAAACCGAAACACTCACAGTCACAAGGGCTTTCTGTAACCGCAACGCACAGCAATTATAGATTCGCGTCATAATTGACGACAAATTAATAGAGAGCGGCTTCACCCGCCGCTAACTACTAATCACCTCTTCAGCGTGAAATGGTGTGAAAATTCGAACGTTAATGCATGCGCGTATTAACACTGCCGATTATCGATGGTTACGTTTGAGGCGGCTTTGACGGCTGCGGTGAGCGAATCGCAGGGGATTTGTTGTAAATTAATGTAAATTTACGAGGAGTTGCAGTTCAAAATGATGATAATCACACATTAGACATATTACATCCCTTATTCATGTAAGATGATATCACCATAGTTGCACAGACCTGAGATTACTTTGACAAAATACCACTACTTACCGAGACTGATGAGGTGACTTAGTGAGTTTTAGTCTTATTACTGTAAGGTGGTGGTACTTATGGAGCCAAAACAAATCTTTCTTTCTTTCAAATTCAGAAAAAAATAATTTTCAACCGTGCTCGGATGATCTGGATAGATCCGCACAGCAGGCCTACTTCGAAACTTGAAACTCGAAGTTCGTGTCGTGCGGTCCCTCTGATGCTTATACTATTTAATACGAGAGCAACAGAGACCGCACGACACGAACTTCGAGTTTCGAGTTTCGTAGTAGCCCTGCAGTACGCGTTGTGTGCCTAGATCGAGTGACAGGTGAAAACTTATCCAGTAAATAAATAAGAGTGCGGTCGATGCGCAAAACTGAGGGCAGACATAGTTTGGTCTACAAAAAGATCGAAATACCGGGTAAATTGAAGAAATTGCCTTTAATGTATATACCCGTGATCATAATGCTAGCAACTACGACAACTTAAGATATCGGGAGCTCATCGAAGGTAAGCGCAGTCTATTATTCCGTATAAAATATTTGTAACCACTAACATAAAAAGTAGTTGTGCACTTTTGTACCTTGTTGCTTTACAGTCAGTTACGTAAACTTCGTACAATACGACTATCAAGTAAAGAGCACACATTAAGCTGTGAAAAGTTTTAGAGTTTATGCATTGTTCTCGTGTTTTGTTTTATGAAGCGGGCAATCAAGTAGATAGCAATCCTGGATGGATGGCAGATATATTACCAAACTAGAGAGCTAAGCTGCAATTCCTCTTAGTAATGTAATGCCAGTAATGTCTCTGGCTGTCTTATCTTCCGTAACGCAACGTAACAGTGCAACTACCGCTGCTTAACGACAGGATTAGCAAGTAAAATGACAGTGATAGTGACTCAGACAAAACGTTCTGCGTGGTCTTATACTCGTAGTCCGTAATAAGAATCTTAGGGAGCGTCCCACGATAGCAAAATTTTATTTAATTTCACTATAACAACGTTCACAACATAATACATATCAAACAAGATTGTACGAAGCTTATAACAATATGATATTGAGTGTTACATTTTTTTTTTTCATGGGACACTTGACACCAATTGAGTGAGAGCCAAACTAAGCAAAGTTTGTACTATGGACACTGGGTAGCGGATAAACATACTTATATAGATAATTACATACTTAAATATATATTAAATAGCCAAGACCTGAGAACAAACATTGGTATTATTCATACAAATAACTGGCCCGGCCGGGATTCGAACCCGGGACCTTAAGCTTCATAGTCAGGTTCTCTAACCACTCGGCCATCCGGTCGTCAATTAGTTGTTATATTGCGCATAATCAATTGTCAGTTAGTTGCTATACGTTAAATAATGAAAATTAAATGAATTAAAAATAGAAAGGCCTTTTTTGAAAAATATTACATTGTTGTAGAGGCTGGAAAGTAAGGTAGACCGCGATTGGCCAAATTAACTGTATTTTAAATTGACGACACACTGAACGAACCCAGGCCTATTAAGCATCAAAAAATATTATTATTGTTCCTATTTTTTTGTTTGTCTTTGCTGTTATCAATAAAACCGATAAACAAAATGATTAACATCGACAAACACTACATACAATACTATTCTTCACAATCTGCATGCACAAATCTAAACGTCTTACTCGAGTTCTACATTATAATACCTTTACGTATTAACTCCGGCTACTGAGATTTACATTGCATTGCCAACGCAGTTTATGGACAATCCTACTTTATGGGTGCATAACACCTACGCTGTGCAACAACACAACAGTCGCTAGAAATAGCGAGCAACTGAAGATTTTGTCTGTATGTGGCCGCTTTTTTTCTCCATAAAATATTTTAATTTTATTTTTTCACTTTATTGTCAAAAGACCCATATATGCTATCGTACTTGAATTCCCTAAAAAAAATACACTAACCGACTTGCACTGCTTGATTGTAACAGACTGCAACCATTCACAGGTCATTAGTCTATCTTGTGGAGACCCTACCCACGCTGCATTTTTCGGTACGTGATCGCCACTGAAGAACACATTGGCCAATGGCCATCAGTTCTTTGAGAAATATGCCTCGCCTACTGCTACGTTTTGCGTAAAATATATTATTATTAAAACCTCCTTTGTGGCATCAACAACTTTTATTGCCATAGGTGTGATTCCTACTGAGGCTAACAACGATTTAAATACGTAGCGTTACCAGTGATTCTACGTGTCGTGTTTATCAACGAGTATTTACATAAAAGGTATTCAATTTCAATTGACTGTCGAAATAATTCACAACCTATCGAATTTCATGTTTCTAATAAAACGAACACACCAAAAGTAGAAGATAAAGTTTGAAAGCAGATTCAGGGTACAAACCTAGTAGGTAACGATTAGCGAAGCAGCATTCGAAGCCTTATTCCTTTACGATATAGTATAAACTGATGTAGTTTTCGAAGCTGAAACTGCATAAACGTTTATCGGCACCTCGGATGCAATGTAAAACGATTTCCACGGATAATGGTGAATTCACTTTGAATTGGAGGCTCAGCCTTTCCGTCTCATATGGACTTTATGTCTGAGCTTTACGAGCAGACATAAGTTTACAATTAGCTTTTGTTACGCGAAATGTGATTGTTTAGAACTAAGGATTGTAAAATTTATCGTCTATTATTTATAGATGGACAGCTTTTGTGAAGTGGGCGCCATTATGTTTTGTGAGAGACGGATTGGGGTGTTCGTATTTGCTGTTTGAGTGTTTTCAAGGAAATAATTACGTCGGCACTAACTCACATGAGATAACGTATATGTACCAACTACAATATACTCTAAATCAGTAAACGATAATAATTGAATGCTAGCAACAGTGGTGTATCTAGGTAACCAAAGGTGCTGGGGAAAAAAACAAACTAGGACCCCAACTAAACTATTTAAAATCGTGTGTTCCGAATTCGACGTACCTACTCCAGATTTGTCATTTATAGTTTGTAATTTAGAGTCCGAGGCACTGCCCCGTCTAACTCTCCCGTAGCTACGCCACCGGTTTCCAACCTATTTGTGTCTTTCTAGTTCTTGTTGTATCTCTTTAAACAAAATAACGCTAAACAATATTAAATTCTTCCAAGGCGTTGTCTTGAAAATTCGCGTTAAATTTAATAAAACTAAAGCTTTGCAGTATCAAGGCTAGATTTATAACATGGCTGCGAAGCGTATAATCCCCACGGAACTACCTGAAACGTGTAAGCAGGATCCGGGCACTCGTTAAACTGTGATTGAGTATTAAACTAACCGACTTTGTTTAAGCTTTAGAATTTTCTATCGATTTAAGAACAAGTACAAGTGAACTGGAAACTGTACTCTGTAAAAGTGAACTAAGCTAGTTTGATTATTGCTATAGTTTTGGATTTTGTAAGTCCTGCTGTTTTTGTGAATTGTCGCTACTGTGATGAATAAGTCAGTAAACCAAACCAAACAAAACAGGACATAAGAAATACAATATCTTTAAAACGTGTAAACGATGAACTTTAAATAAAAGCCATAATTACATATAATGATTTATAAATACATACAATTCATTTACTCTTCACTCACACTTTGACACAACTAAACGCAAACTAAACTAAAGAGGATATTGGCAAACACACACAAAAAAAAAACAAATAAAATACTAGAAATTTGCTACAACTTCGACAAATAATAAAAACCTCGTAATTTAATATGGACAAAGCCCCCCCCATATGCCATATTTGCTATTTTTGTGACGTGATTTATACGCCAATGAATATTAATTAAGCCATTAGTTACACTGAAGATTATAGAGCAAGTTCCGATACTAGTCAGGGGAAATTGAAATAGGAGATTGTTTATTATCCCCTTGCCTTATTTTGGGAGATTTTGTACGAAATATTTGTCAAATTGGTACAATTTGATTTTGGCAGGGGAGGTAGTGGGCGTGCGAAATCAATGCAATCATTGATTCAATAAGAGACCTCATTATTATATTTGTTTTAGATATTGGTACAGTGGATTAAGGGGAGAAATAAAATGAAGAAATTAATGTCCAGTTCTATAGGTATGCAAGTTGTAAATAAAGATCAAAAATTAAAGATTATTATTTCTAACTTGAATTCTTATGACTAGGTACTCTCTGCGGAAAAATGACTGATTCTGGATTCTGTGCGAACTTTTTTTTTAAATACGTGAATGACCTGGCAGTAGGACTTACTGGTAGTAGGACCTTGGGCAAGGTCCGCCCGGATTGCTACCACCATCTTGCACGCTAATTTACCGTGAAGCAGCAGTGCGTTTCGGCGTGGAGAGTAAGACAGCCGGTGAAATTACTGGCACTTGAGGTATTCCATCTTAAGCATCTATGTTGGCAACGCATCTGCAATACCCCTGGTGCTGCAGATGTTTATGGGCGGTGGTGATCTCATACCATCAAGAGACCCACTTGCTCGTTTTCCATCCAGTCGAATAAAAGAAAACCGTTTACTTCATCGTGGTCAAAGTATCACAATAGTTTCATAAAAATGTGTAATTTTGGCTAGAAATTTTCAAATTTTATCCTAACGTCATGAGTGTCTTAAGTCAACTACATAGATATCTTCAGCCATAACTAAATTATTAGACTCTTACCAGGTCGCGCCAATTTAAATGCACATACACACTTACCAGACGAGTCGGGTGCCCATAGCCGTTTATTAACACGGTTCGTAGGACATCAAGTGCCAAATTGGACTGTCTCCAAGTGGGCTCTCCATCGGATTTGGCAAGATGTCTGATAGCACCAGATGTCACACACATACATGTTAAAACCTGGATGCTAGTGTATGCGAAGCGAAGTCACAGATTATAACATACTGTGTACAGAGTGGTCATAATCCCTTCTCCATCTGTATACTCCACTGCCCCGCGTGCGACGATAGCGAACTTTTTGGGGAATTATAAAAAATTGGCTAGTACCTACCTTCTTATGTTAATACAAGTTCTTTGAGTCGGATATTTAATTCGATTTTTTTTAAATTAGTTACCCTACAACGTATATTCCAGTTAAATTATTTATAATGGCTTCTATAGGGATTGCAAACCTGGGTACTTGATAGAACTAGGTTTCTGGAAATTTGGGTCTTAAAATTGACAATTATACCGACAGAAAGAAGTGCGGAATCCCATAAAAGATAAACTATCTTATTTATTTTCGATGTGCTTGCAGCTTTACTCAACATAAACGCTTACAAAATAAATGTCCAGAAAATAGTTGGCAAACGATAATGTATTATTTAAAGAGATGATCGGTTTCACTTTTACGCGATATTCAAAAAATAGAAGTCACTTTTTGTTACAAATACATTCTAAACTGCAGCAAAAAACTTTATCGCGTCGAGTCGCCGCGAAATGACTGGACTCTACAATAACGTCAACACGTTTACTTTGTGAAATAAAACTACCCTTGAAGAGTGTGAACTCTTCAACATAAATCTCAATGACTTCCTTATTTCATAAACGCTTGCGAAGCTTTTGTTGACATAACATGACATTGTCTTTGGCTACCGTTGTTTTGTAACATTTTGCATTTGCCAGGCACAGAGAAAACATTTTTTTTAACAGGCCTGTGATTTTTAATCAACGTGTTTTCAGTTCGTATTAAAAAACTTCAAATGAAGTCTTAACGTCACCAAGTCAGGACTTGGTGTATGAATCCTCGGAAAATCGCGGGGAGTTTGAAAACTCCCCTTTTTGAATTAGATTTGGGCATAACTAGTACTAACATTTGCATTTGCTCTTGGAAATCACCAACTGGTGAAGAGGAACTGATGAGGAAGATCAGATTTGGCCACCGGGTGCTACTTCGAAGCAATTTATGCACGTTGCAATGTGTAATGGTGACGAAAAATGGATGGTGTAGCATCAGTTAACGTCTCTGAATTGGAGAAGTGGTTTGTAAAAGGTGATGCATAGTTAGAATAACATTGAAATAATCCTCAGGACAGTAGTCGTTTCCTTTTTTTATTATCCCGCTATGCACTGGACCTACAAGGGAACTTCAGCTTAAGCCATTTCATTCTGAGAGTGCCAAGCATTGGGACATACTCGTATGTAAGCTGGAAATGACCGACGATGATAGCTTTACACTTTTACCTGTTATACTGTTACCTTGTACTCGTATTACCTGCTCTAAGAAAACAGTTGCCTGTTAGATCACTTATGAAGACGTGCCCCCTTGGCATTCGATAGGTTAAAGCTTTGAGAAACGGTTGCGTTTCGATGAAAAGCGAGGACAAAATTAATGACAAAACCTTAATTTAATATAAAAAAAAATCATACGTCAAAACAAAGTAACAAGAGAAAACGCGTCACTTTAGCACTCTAACTGAATTCCGTGCAAGCACACGTCCATAAATATTTGCTCTTAAGTAACATTCGCCATCTCATGTCGTAAAGAACATTATATAATCTGCATAAGAAGTTTGAATGGGCAAGGATGAAAGCTTCGCGTCTCGTCTGGCATGTGAATCGCTTTTTATACACGCTAATATTGACTCTGGGTACTCGGACGAGGGAGGCTGTAGGGATATTACAGTTTTAACATTGAACATGGCTTTCTTACATCACAATAAGATATTTTGGCGCTAATAAAACATAAGCAACGTAAGAATTTAGCCGAACATTATACTGGTTTAGTTTGATACTAGTTTTGTGTAGTGTGTTCCTTAAAAAATTGGCCGAGAGTGCATCGGAACAGCGTACCAAGGGTTCCATACAAATTTGTAGACACGTATGAATCTACAGAACCCTGCTTTTAGCAAAATGAATGCAGTGTGTGATAATTTTAGATTGGTTACTAACAAATAAACTGACGTAAAAAGTTAAGAACTACAGACGTTTTCTTATTAATTATACCTACTATAAGAGTTAACGTAGGTAGGCTAGATGGGCGGATGATATCCGTAAGACAGTAGGACCATCCTGAACCAGCTTCGACGTGTCTAGGTCATCGTAAACCACCACGCCACACCACGGCGGTGGCTACAGAAATTTCAAGTTTCTGGGACAACAAAAGGTTTGGAGTTCCCGGCAATTGCGTTAAATTAAAACTTTGATTTTTTTAACTGCTTCGGGGGATTGCGAACCTGAGTAACTATTTGAGAGAAAAAAAGTCGTGATAGACGAATAACAAAGTGATTCCTTCTAAGGGTTCTGTTTTTGCCGATTGGAGTACGGAGCCCTAAAAAATAAAAGTAAATCACTTCGTTTAAAAGGACCAAACCAGCTTGAACAAAGTGGTCTGAGAAGCAAGTGGCTTAAGAAGCAACTGGTCTAAGTAAGTGGCAAGTGGCCAGTTTGCACTAAGACCAATTGCTAATTTTGTTACTTAGACCCTTATTATTACTTCTGTGCTTAGACCAGTGCTTTATAGACGAAATGATTCTGACCGTGTTCTGACCCCAATCGACATGTAATTTGGTGTAAGTAGTAAGTACAACAGTAGACTCTAGGTTGGCAACGCATCTGCAATACCCCTGGTGCTGCAGATGGGCGGTGGTGATCTCTTAACACCAGGAGACCCACTTGCTCATTTGCCTTCCAGTCGTACAAAGAACAAAAGAGAAAAAGACTCAGTATACTTAATCGTACTGTCGACAAAAAGTTTGTAAAAATATAATTTGTATTAAAAATTAAATTTTTAATCAAACTTACGTATTAATATTGCATAGTGAATTATTTTTAGGTAATATAATTGCGTACCTTGTGATCGCTAAATGTATGCTATCTGGAGATGAAACTTGTGCAAGATTACGTACTGTTGAAATTCTTGACATGTTCCGTATGCCATAACTTCAGGCAAACATGCAATGCACTAAGGTACCCATGGAAATCCAACGAGGGTTTTGATTGACAGTAACTATCACAACAATTACGGTTCTAACTAGTTTCAGTGCATTGCATATCGTTCATCCATTTTGATGATCATGAAATTACATTGCATAACAATTAGACTCGAGCGCTTTTCTGCATTGGCTGGTACATGTCATGTCCAGGGTAGGGAAGAGTGGTGGAGGAAAGGGAAGCTTTTGCCCAGCAGTGGGATATATTATGGGTTAGATATGAAAAAAATTATTTGATAAATAAATAACTGGCAATGTGAGAGTCGGATTCACGCATCTCTAAATAAATAAAATTATCACCAAATTATAAAGTTCATACCTACGTTCATATGTCAATCGGACGCTTAAAATTCTTTGGTATACCTAACATTTTGAAAAAAAAAGCGTACTTTTGGTGACTATTTTTTTTTTTCAATTTTACTCAGCGTCAGCGAGCTCTAAACAGTTAATTTTTTTTTTTGATATTTTTTATAGCTTGGATCAACAACTGTGAAACTTTGAAGACTAGCGCGATACGAGGCTGACATCAATAAGGCTCCGCTGAACGACTCGGGACCCTAAAATGACCTGCAAAAAGAAAGAAAATTCCTTGATTATACAATTAAATTCAATACAACATACAAAATAAACAAATAAACAATATAATGTTTTATCTTTATTGAAATCAGACAATTGGAACTCACAGGATTATAAAGAGAAGAAGCACAACTTGAATAATTGCGAAATATTAAAACATTTTATTAAAATTTATCATTTTGTAATTAACTTTTTTTATAACTTTAAATAACATTTCAAATTTGAATTAAATTGCTTTATTATTTCGTTTTGTTTTCATTGTTTTTAATAGTTAATTTAATTTATTTTTTGTTTAATATGACATTTGATGTTAGGAAACTACCCTCCAACGAAAAAATAAAAAGCTTTATACACCTTTTATATTCAATAGTATAATATCTTTATTATGCTTGAATAGTGAGTGGGTCCGCGCCCATGTGTCTCGGATGGAACACGTTCTCTCTATCTGTGTAGTCATCATCACGATTCAGTAATTTGCATATAATGACTACTTAAAAAGTGACTAACATGAATTGTATAGCAGTTAAATGAATTCATATCATGGAATGTCAACACTTTGATCGTTGATAACTTTATTGCCCTTAGGTGCATGGAATTACAAAAGATTTCTTGGTATGGAAATTTGTTCGCTGTTTTCATGACATTAGGAGACAATAAAGGGTAAAAGTCATTGATACGACGGTCGTTTTCTTTGCGTATAGATCGCAAATTTACTTTAAACAGTCGAGAACTACATGACTCCATTACTCTTTATGGTAGATAGGAATTTGAATATGAATTTTGAACACTTAATTACTCGTATAATATCCATAAACATGTGATTGAGAAGAAAAATCAAGTCAACGTACTTAAAAACGTTCACACTCATAGTATTAGTAGAATTAAAAGATTAACGGTTTAATAAGTACCCATTGCAAATAAAATAAATACCTTCTCGTATGTACCTCAATTAAGTACAGTTATTTAAAAATTGAATTCAATGAAAGTTGCCTAATTATGTATGAGTAAGTACATAAAAAAAACTGGCAAAGTACGAGACGGACGCGTATATCGAGGGCTCTGTCCATTACATACTTATACTCGTATAAAATATCAATGCCTCTTTATTGTAGGTACAACATAGATAGCTGGTAAGCGGTATGGGAACTAGGAAAGGTATATGTACGGTCGCTACCCTGACTATGTATCCACTCTTTCATTTCTAGTCGCATAAAAAATATATATTTATGTTAGAGCACCGACTCTACTGTACGTATTTAAGTTATTTATTATAATGAAATTACTCATTTTATATCTATAGAAAGCACCAAATATGAATCTAACTAAACGAAAATATGTAATTTGAACTGCGAGATGAACTGAACATAGCAATATTCAATTCAATCCCCTAAACTGCACTATGAGTGCTGCTTATTACCAAACTTCATGATTCCAGGTCAATGAAACCTTAAAGGTAATAAAATTTAGATTTAGATACTCGCAAGTGTCAAAACTTGACCGATAAACGACAAATTATTATTGTTTATTAATGTTCCATTATTTTACTCTAGTGGTAAGGAACCCTAACATGTCAGGCCGTGAATAAGGTCTGGATTCATGGCGAACGATTTTGCGGTATTTTGGACTAACGAGACCTCATTTCGGATGCATACAATACGAAAACGAGGTAACTCTTACGCAATAATGTATGCAACTCATTCATTATCCTTTCCCGGTTCGCATGATATTGCTTTTTTATTTTAGAGCATTTAAAAACCTGCGGAAACGAGCAAAGGGAGACATTTTTGTGTGTTAACCGTTAACAAGGCTATCCAAATATATATATTTTTTAAAACGATGTTCTGGTATCAAGTCCTGTTGAGTCACAATTAAACTTGTGAAGACTTGTGAGGCGGTGATAGTGATCTTTTTAAATTCATTATATGAGTTACTCGATGACGTCAACGACATTTAGATCAGAAAAAAAACATGCTAACTTTATGCGTAGGGCAAGTACCCTAAATCAAAATAAAATCTCCAAACGGTATACCTAATACCACTTAGCGACGTTATATATATATTATATACAAATATATTTTCTAGCCCTAACAATCACTAAGCTAAGCCGCGGACGGTCAGCCGATCGGACAGACGTTCAGACAGACGGGTGCATGAATGAACATGGCGAAATATGGTGAAAGTTCATTTTGGAACTACAGAATCCTAAAAATGGACATAAATATTTGCAGTCTGTATTTCACCGTGTACATCTGCTTTTTAAATTCATTTTACATTACATTAAATGTAGGTTAAACACCTTGTTGAAACCCAGCTTTTGCCTTTGGCAGCTTGCTAGACTAAATCTACCTCCAAAAGATCAGCTTAGCTGGAAATTTTGTCACGGTATCTTCACATGAACAGTAATTAATGAAGATATAGATTACACAATCACAATTTAAATGTTGAGATCCCGCTGTCATTACATGAAATAATGTTCTAGCATGCGTGTAGTGCACGCAACTCTTGTGGCAATACCTGCACTAGGTTGTGCGCTTATGTGTTAAAGATTTCTTCCATATTGTCATAAATGATGCTTAAAAGTTATAATTTAAATAACTAAGAAACACTGAATCGACAGCTTTCTTATTAGACAAAAAAGTCCGAACAAGGCTAGGTTTTGTTGTTCTGCCTTCAAATTTCAGTCTCCATTCAAATACCATGCGATATCATGCAAATGCCCCAATTAAAATTAATGAAAATCAAGTTCAAAAAAAAATCAATTACATGCATTGACAAGTACACTACATAGATAGTCACAAGTTAATAATACGAGCGTGTCAGTAAAAAGAAGTTTTTTATTTTTAGAGTGAGTGTAAAGCTGCAATTTTTTAATGATAAATAAATAAATAAATCTATTTTAAAGTAAGAAGGTAATGTAGGTAATCTGTCAAATATAAAACTTACAAAGACATGGAAAGATAAAGCAAACGATTTACCGGATATCAAATAAAAAAGCAAGTTTGTTAACTGATTTGATAGATATTTACTTTATTTCAAGAACCTATTTTAATATTGATGAGAAGTACTTACTACTGTTACAATAATATCTGCTGTGGTCGGTCAAGCCTAGGTCTTGAAGTCTTGCTACACTAAGTAAACTTTGAAGCTTTCCAGGTACCTCGCTTAATCTTATTGACTTGAGTTAAGGGGGTTACTAAGTAATCTTTGCGGACTATTCTTTACATGTATTAATAAATATAATGCATATAAAAAAAACACAATAAAAAGTTCGTTTTAGCAGTTGATCAAAAAATATTGATCCGGATTTTATTCAATTTATCTAGATTTTAATGCAAATACGCCATGTGAATTCAAAATTCGACAACTTATAGTCCGGTTATAATAATTATTATCTTTGCCTGTATTACAGCCAATCTCCATTGTTAAAAGCTCAATAATAAATTCAACAGTGGTCGCTCAAACTTACAAATAATGCAAAGGCAAACTACTTTAAGTTCAGAAAATATTGACACCAATTTGCGAACGTTTACGCTTAAGCTAACCCTTGCCCTGAGAGGTCATGTCCATCAGACGTTTCTATAGAATAGGAAATACAGCAGTCTAGCATACAGTAATAAATATTACAAATATTAGGTACCTACAACTGCGAAAGTTTGTGAATGCACAGGTATGTGACAGTGTGCTAAAATAATTGTAATACCGAAGATTTGCGTGCATTATTCAAATATTGTAATTATGGTTTCAATGCTAACAAGTAATTTTATTAAGTGGAGCTAGTAAACAATCTTTTGTGTCATTTTTTCAATCTTTTACAACAAAATTAGTGATAACCTTAATACGAAGTTTATTGCGATTTACTGTGTTTAGATAATGTACTAATTATATTTTGAATTCACTCACTTTAAGCTTAATATAAAGCATTGCGAAACTCAGTCACTGGTTCGCCAAAAGTTGCGCGAACATCGTAGCCTATGTGGACTACAAAACCTCAAAGAAGACAACTGAAAATCTTAATTATTTATCTGACAATAACTCGCCGTTAGCGTGCACAGCCTTTGTCACATGCATGTTTGACTAAACTATAGTCCCGGATCTACTGTAGTTTTCACCGCAGCCACCTCGATAGGGCCTTACATTGTAATCCGTGTCGGGTGGTCCTTTTGATCCCGTCATAGGCTTTCAAGGCACGACTACAGTACTTCGAGGATTTCAACTGTTTAGCAGTGCGCTGTACATAAGCCTGGCTTAGTCCGTGTCGCATAGCCACTCAGGTTGGCTAGTAATTAGTGCGAGTAATAGATTGAATAAAGGTGTAGGAAACTAATGACGCAAATATTGGTGGCATTAAAAAACAAGTATTCACATAGTAAATGTAGTTAATGAGGTAGATAAATACATTTTTTATTTATTCGACTAGATGGCAAACGAGCAAGTGGGTCTCCTGATTGTAAGAGATCACCACCGCCCATAGACACCTACAACACAAGGAGGATTGCAGTTGCGTTGCCAACCTAGAGGCCTAAGATGGGATACCTCAAGTGCCAGTAGTTTCACCGGCTGTCTTACTCTCCACGCTGAAACACAACAGTGCAAGAACTGCCTGCTTCACGGCAAGATTAGCGAGAAATACTATACACTTACTTAAATAGATAATTTAACATCTAAGACTCGAGAGTAAACATTCGTATTTTTCATACGTATCTGGGCCAATCAACTTTTTACCGACACTTTGGACGTCTCCTGCGTTACCAAAATTGTCTCTGGCGATACCAAAAAATCGTACTTCCAACAAGATATTTCACGGTTTAATAGGTTGAACATACGAAGGATGGCATGTATATATGTACACCATCTATTAAATTACAGAAAAAGCATGTTTACTTACAAAAATCTGCAATTGTTTGAAAAAATTCGCAAACAGACTAGTGTCGGTAAAAAAGTTGATTGGCCCATCTGCTGTGTCCTTAAAGTTATGGTCCAAATAAACAGGTTATTTTTCGACTTTCCTCATAATCCGGACCTAGCCTAATCAGCACCAAAAGCCCTGAAAAATTGCAATTCCTAATTGCGAGACCGAATGATTGAATGATTCAAGTTTGCCGTTCATTGTCTGCGGCATACGGGCTGTCGGGGCGGCCAGGCCGGCCACCATTAGTCAGCCGACGTCGTTTGTCGTGCGTCGGGTACATAACTAATTGCAGCTGTAAATCGTCCCCGCACGCGACGCGTCGCTGTCGTCTCGTGAGCGTGTGGAAGGCCGAAAAATGGCCAATACGTTTTTTTTATTGGTTTTTGAGTAATCAAGTCTAGAGCTTTACAATTAAAATCACAAACACCGACGACCGGATGGCCAAGTGGTTAGAGAACCTGACTACGAAGCCTGAGGTCCCGGGTTCGAATCCCGGCCGGGGCAAATACTTGTATGATGAATACGAATGTTTGTTCTCGGGTCTTGGATGTTTAATTATGTATATAAGTATGTTTATCCGTTGCTTAGTACCCATAACACAAGCTTTGCTAAGCTTACTTTGGGGCTAGGTCAATTGATGTGAATTGTCCCGTGATATTTATTTATTTTATTTTAAACAGGAAGCAAAAGAGTCATTGATCGTCGTGTTGTTGTGTAATGTTGTTGTAGAGTTTTACAATACAATACCATACAATTCATCCATCCATCCCAGCCTATATACGTCCCACTGCTAGGCACAGGCCTCCTCGCAAAACAAGAGGGCTTAGGCCATAGTTCCCACGCGGGCCCAGTGCGGATTGGGAACTTCACACGCACCGTACAATACAAAACAATAAATATCCGTTTAGCATCGATGTCGTAATTTTTTGGTCCTTCCGTTCTTAATGCACACACTTTTTTTTTCATGTTTTTGCAAATAGTGAACGCCTCAAAGTCACAAAATATAGCTGTCTCGGCGCTCAAAATCATTTCTTTGCTTTCGGAGTCGAGACTCTAGGTCCTTGGGGTAAGGATGCTCTGGAGCTCAGCAATAGGTTAAGAGAGGCAACAGGCAACCCTCGCGCCGGCAGCTTTCTCGCGCAAAGAATCGCAGTCGCAGTTCAGCGAGGGATTGTTCGAATGCTGTCTGCGTGATGAGCACCATGCCAAGAAGCCCACCTCTCTTTTTTAATTAAGGTTCAGTTTTAGGTATTGTTTCTATTGTTATTTTGTACTACAAATTATGCAATAGAGGTGCCAATTTTCTCATAGAGAAAGATAATCCTATTTTAAACTGCAATCTGTGTAATTATTTAACATTGATCAATTAACTTCTTTGCAGAATGAGTTGTGAATATAAAAGTAAATCTTTTCAGCCGTAATCATGCATTATGTCGCGCTTTTAATCTATTTCTGTTATCACACACATACACACAAATATCACGCCTGTATTCCCAAATGGGGTAGGCAGAGCACACGAAACGTTACCACTTCAGAGTCACTTCAAAGTAATTTGAAAAAAAAAACATTTAATACTAAAAACAAATCTTTATATAAGTTAATAAAACCAAACGTTTCAAGTATTTCACAATAACCTTCCTTTCTGTCTAATACAAAAGTTTGGGCAGTTCTCGCTGTTTAGCTACCTACCTCAGTTGGCTCTCAGATAATCCAGCTGCATTGACCTCTTGCGTCACCATTTTGTGCGCGGATAACTCAGGCTTCAGACACTCTGAGGCATTGTAACTTCACTATTGTTTAATCGTTGCTACTATAGTATATTGTCGTAGAGCAATAGATGAACGACTTAGGGGATGCTTTCGATAATACGAGTTCATCTATTGCACTTTTGCCCGAAAATAAAGATAAAAATAAAAAAAAAACATTTATCACAAAAAAAGTAAACAACAAAAATTTAAAGACTGCGTTACTCCAGGTTGTTCCCGACGTGTGACACTCTTTACCGACCCGGATAATACCGACATGGAAATACCGACCCGATTTTCTTGTACACGCCCATATGGACGTAACTCCGTAGACTTGAGTGCTTTTCTCGTCACCGATACTTTATAAACCTGCGAGGTTACTCCGAAATTCGAAAATCGAAGTTCGTGTCGTTCCGTCCCTCTGACACTTATACTATTCAATACGAGAGTGAGAGGGACGGTACGATACGAACTTCGATTTTCGAATTTCGGAGTAGGCCCTCTGTGATACTCTTATATTCGAGAACCCAAAGTAGTCACTGTCTTGAGCTTCAAATTAACTATGTTTTAAATACCACTTACAAATTAACAGGTAAAAAGTGGGTAAATGCAGTATCGAAACGTCAAAAATGGTTACAAACATTTAAAAATTCCTTTATTAAAATAATCAATTTTAAAACACCTTATTTAAGGATTTTTTTTATTGGTGTTAAACATGAAAATAATAGGTGTGCATGCATGTGTGTTAATTAATTATTGGACAATATAACAATCCTAAAAAACGTACTTCGTTATAAAACGAAAGCTGCCTCCCTAAAAGGAAAGTACACCCATGTCGTCCTTTTTCCAAAAAACTTTACACCGCATGTACTCGTAAAACTCTGTATGTTTCTCTATAAATAACACAACACGTATAAAAATAACCATAAAACGTTACTTACACACATTGTAATGATCAGTCGGTGTAGGTGTGGCGGTGATAAATGGACCGAATTAGTATTGTGACAGATGCATTCTGCGTGTAGATTGACGGAGTGCTAGCACGTGGCGAGGTTTTCCCGTTGAAGCACTTGTGATTTAAAGTGTTTATCTAAAATTAATTTTGATATAATGTTTCTTAAGATAAGAAGTAGAAATTGTTTAGATATTTCTGAACAGATCATCATCATCATCATTCCAGCCTATATACGTCCCACTGCTGGTCACAGGCCTACTCTCAGAATGAGAGGGCTTAGGCCATTCTGAACAGATATCAGAGTGTATATTTTGTCTAGTAATTTAATTTTGGAAGGAAATTTGTGAGGTTGAAGGGTTACGTAGATTTACGTACCTTCAACGTAATAAATAAAACTTACCTCATTAAAATTACTAAAAGTTTTTTCCCAGTTTATTTAAACTTGACCATCATGTCTTATATAGATAAACAGTCCAAATTTCGATATAAAAGCATTACAATATTTCTTAGTGGACGAAAATTAAACTTTACGTTACCAAAATAAAAATACTAGAAGCTTAAGATTTACGCTCTTGGTGCGTTCATGTAGCTATACTTACAGTTGTTTTTATTGAGGACCGTACGTAGCTATTGACACTACGTACGATTCCTGGTACTATCAATTCCATTTAAAGCTACGTCTCCCCCCATTGATGGTCATACATGCATCACCATGAATGCGATGGGCCATTATTTTACGAAAATTTATCGCTTCGCTGACGGAAAACAGCTCGTATTTATACGTAAAACAAGATAACAAAGGGTCGTAATAGTTTTTATCATTTACATTTGTTACATTTTATCTATTTTCCACTGTAGGGCCATATACAATACAATAAAGTAACGCCATTGTGATGGTTTCAGTATATTCTGATAAAGTCTGGTGGTACAATGGTTGGAAAAAGAAGAATAAAATTTCAATTTTTTTTCGTGTTCCTTCACGTATCTAACTGGCCAGTTCTAAACAAATGAGAACATAAGCGTGGCAAATTGAGTTACGATGTTCTAGATTTGGGTGTCGCTTGACGCGTGCGAGAATCGTGATAAATGAAGCGTGCGTACTCACATTTGGTTGGAGCCCCAATGAAGGAAATACAGTAGGAATAGAATTTGTCAGGTTACTTATGTAATAATAAAGAATTTGCCTCTGATGGCGGAGTAAGGAAAAGAAATAGCTGTTGTTTGGCCAATTGTACTTGTAGTAAGTAAATATATGCCATATCATGTATGAATAAAATACAATATATTAGAGTATCGCAGTCATTACTAATTTTATGAATTAAAGACGTTTTTGTTCCGCGTACCTTGATTTTAGAGCAGCTTGATATTTCGGTTTTGTCATCTCGTGATCATAGCGCATGCAACTATGTCGAAATATCGAGCAGCTCTAAAATCACTTTATAAAATAGTTCTTTGATTGAGTAAAAAAGACAAAAGCTAAATTATGCAAAAAATAAGTAAATTTCCATAAGTACTTATTCTATTATTAATATTACCTTAATATTTATTAGTGTAATCACAAAATTAAAATTAGAAACCTTGAAAAAAATACAAAAAACAGTGAGATGAGTTCTTCCTCTTATCCAATAAAAGGGAAACTGGTAGAGATCTCTTAAATTTACCTTTGTACATATATCTCAACGTTTATTATCATAACATATATCACAACGTAATTTTGTCCAATAAAGTGTTTATAACCTACGTATATTGCATGGCGTTGAATGTGAAAATTTTGCGACTTACTGTATTTATTTTTCTTTTATAGTAGAGGTAGAGATTGACGCGTGGTGTTCCGAGATGCTCCCTGTCGCGGCGACAGGCCCTGATCAGATAATGGACGATGTAAAAGATTTTCCGTTTGCAGCCGCTCTTGGGACCAAATTCAAGCCGAAATTTTGGGTTACGTATAAGGTCATTTCAGTCACTGCACATGTTGTTCAAGACTTATGCCTGTTTTCATTCGATAAGTACATATTACTTTATTACTTTATTAAAACATTAAAACATTACTACTTTCAAATCGCTATTGAAATATACCAAGTCTTATTCAGCCTTCATTCATCTTTTAGGGCACAGGATAATTATCAAAGAACTTCAGGATATTAAATCGTCAAAGCGTTTAGCAGACGGCGCCAGGCGTCAGCGTCTAAAATATGGCTTAATTAATGTAAACAGGAGTTAATTACGTTACAATTTCATACACGATGTTATTACTGATATCTTAAGGTTTAATTTTCTCCTTGGAGATGAGGAACTTGCATATGGTAAGAGAGAAGCGCAGTAAATCAAATGGTCCGTGGTGAGTGGAACGGCAATCAACATTCTCTGGCCTGGCCCTTAAGAACACCTAGCTTATGTATACAAAGATTTCAAGCTTATGGTTTAAACCGTTTGTGAAACTGACATCATTAATGTAGCATAAGAGTTTTCAAAGATTACCAGGTTAGAGTGAAAGTATATAAATACTACTAAATACAAAGTTAAGATAGGAAATCAAAAATATCCTTATGAAGAACTGTTGTTGTTTTTGTTAAGAAAACGACCCTATTTGATTTGTACTTACTCTAAGTCTAGGTACTCTTTACTGTCAGTCCTTTTTTAACATAATGTTATACATATATTGTATGTACCTGTTTTCTCATATTTCTACACGAAAATATCCTGTTGAAAGAATTTAATCTTTTTAGGGATAATGTCGCCTTTGTATTTGCCTGTTATTATATATTTTTTATCTTATAATGTGATAAATACAATACGATACAATACAATTCTTCTTTATTTAGCACCACAATAGTAAGCAATACAGAAAATAGGGACACACAGAGAAAATTATGACGTCAGCTATTAGCCACCCTATCCCTTCAGAGTATCACATACAAATTAAAAATACAAACCGAAACATAGATGCACAGAAAAACCAGAAAAATAAGACCGTAAAAGTAAAAAATTTGGAATTGAAATAAAAAATATAAAAAGATTCCAAAAAAACAATCATATCACATACAATACCTACAAATCAAAAATTCGTTTTATGCATAGACTTTGAATTCGCTGAAGTTATTATTATACATACAACCTTTACACATACGTACTCCCCCTCCTCGCCTTTGTACTCTTTTGATTTGTTATTTTCTTTTTGTATCACTTTGTGTTTTATGTACAATAAAGTATTTACATACATACATACATACGTAGTTTTTGAAAAACCAGGTGGTGTAGTTATTGAGTTTCTTAAAAAGCTTATTTCGGCTAAGTAAGAAATTAAAAATAAATCATCATACGTTGCTACAAACACTGGCATAGGCATTGTATTGGTATACAATAAACCTGTGAAAGAACAACAACAAATCTTCATTCTTCTAAATTACCCTTCAACGTTCACGTCAACCTTTGCCTGCGCAAATACCTAACTAAGTTACTATTGGATTTGTCTATGAAACTTACATGCTATTGAGACATAGTAAAGAACATAAAAAGCATCTTAAACCTTTGACGGTGAACTGCATCGATAGACAATGGATTGTTTGGCTTTTGCAGTGCACCGTAAAGCGACGTCGTACTTTCTTTGTAAGCATTTTCCTGCTAGTAAAAAGTATTTGCCGTATTGTGAAGTCTTTTGGTTTACGTCCTCATGACATGAGCTGTCTCAGTACTTTGTAACTACTTTTGCCTTTTGTTTATTCGAAAATACGCAGCGAAGTGTGTCAAACTGTATTTCTAAGTTTACGAAACACATCATTTGTTTTATTTCATCTGTTACAAAGAATAGTCATGCCGTGTATATAAAAATATATTTCGTTTTATTAAATTGTATCAAGTTTATTTTTCGTTAGGTACCTACCGGTTATGAAATTATAATACTGCAAAACAAAATAGCATGGGAACAACAAAAGTCATATCCCTTGACACATGACCTATTAATGATACTAATAATAAATTAGTGAAGCGCAAACACAAACAATCACAATCACGTTCCCTTTTTTCTGTCAATGAAACATCTCTCAAGAGAAATGAAATAGCCTCATTTGAGACACCGACGCAATCCGTTTAATTCGTTACGCAGCAACCCCCCAATGATTACCATCGAGGCGTTTGGGATTAAAAGAAAATTAAACGTTGGAGACTAACGTCAACCCCACGAAACGAAGGAATTTTAGATCACCCAACAAACCCTTACTCGCAAACAGCATGGTTCAAGTTATGGTAACAGAGATGTACGCACATGTTGGTTCGATATCACCACAGGCATTGTGGCACCAAGTTCAGCCCCTCAAGAATTTATTTCTCGTTCGGGGCGTTTCTTTGGTAACGGCTGCTGATTGTGTGGCTTAATTAAACTGCATTATAGTGGATCTGTGCAATTTCATCGAGGATTTAAGATAAATACGACGGAACGCCCCGCAGCTATGTTGCCTGTTCATAGGGAAGCGAAGATGGGACAGTATGATAGATGTGCTAACCTTGGAGGTCTTAACAGAAATACACCAGTTACAATACTGTTCAAAACTGCGTAACTTTAACTAAAGGAAATCAAAATTAACTTTCAATTAAAAAAAAAAAATTACTGTCTTGTCAATGAATTAATATTCCTTGAAGTAAATTGAATGAACTATAATATTATTTTGAAGTCACACATATATACTTTTTTAAATTGCCGCTGTCACAATTATCAACATTTCAAAGGAACATAATGTCATGGTGTGCAACCATATTCACAGGCCATAAAAGCGTTAAGTGAACGCGTTATACATACTTTGTAACTTATTATTACTATAATTTGCATGTAACCTTATTTAAGTAATTTAACATATTTGTTGCAAATAATGGTGGCAATTACTTATTATTGTACCACGTTTCCACCATATGTTGGACATATGGCATGGTTTCATCTCGCTTCTTTTGCAATGTAGGTACATACCTGTTTAAAATGTTTTATTTTTTTTATTTTTACCAGATATGATTGAACAATGAAGTCGTTTCATTCAAATAGTATATTGTAACGTCAGTGCTCATTTTAAGCTGCAATTATTTAAGTCCTTTCATGGTAAAAGAAAAGATATAAAGAAATAGTAAGTAGGTAATTAATGGAAACATTTTAAAATGTTTACTACCAATCTGAATTAAGATACTCCGATTTTCGTCTAGATTATCAATCCATACTATACTAATATTATAAATGCGAAAGTAACTCTGTCTGTCTGTCTATCTGTCTGTCTGTCTGTTAAGCTTTCACGCCAAAACCGCTGAACCGATCTGGATGAAATTTGGTACAGAGATAGAATAGACCTTGGGAAAGGACATAGGCTACTTTTTATCCCGATATTCCCATGGGATAGGGATAAAATCTTGAAATAAGAATCTCTGGGCTTAGAGTCATGAAATTTGGTATGTAGGTAGTTGAACGTATAGAATAACACATAGGTGACTTTTTGACCCAATATTCCCACGGAATAACTAGGGATAAGATCTCGAAATAACAACCGCTGGGCTTAGAGCCATAAAATTTAGTATGTAGGTAGCTGGACCTCTGGAATAACACGAAGGCTACTTTTTATCCTGATATTCCCACGGGATAGGGATAAAATTTTGAAATAAGAACCTCTGGGTTTAGAGTCATGAAATTTGGTATATAGGTAGTTGGACGTATGGAATAACACATAGGTGACTTTTTGACCCAATATTCCCACGGGATAACTAGGGATAAGATCTCGAAATAACAACCGCTGGGCTTAGAGCCATAAAATTTAGTATATAGGTAGCTGGACCTCTGGAATAACACGAAGGCTACTTTTTATCCTGATATTCCCACGGGATAGGGATAAAATTTTGAAATAATAACCGCTGGGCTTAGAGTCATGAAATTTGTTATGTGGGGAGCTGCACGTCTGAAATAATACATAAGCGACTTTTTGACCCAAAATTCCCACGGGATATCAAAGGATAAAATCTCGAAGTAACAACCACTGGGCTTAGAGCCATGAAATTTGGTGTGTAGGTAGCTGAACCTCTGGAATAACACATAGGCTATTTTTTACCCCGATATTCCCACGGGATAGGAATAAAATTTTGAAATAATAACAGCTGGGCTAAAAGTCATGAAATTTGGTATGTAGGTAGCTGCACGTCTGGAATAACACATACGCTATTTTTTATCCCTATACTCCCACGGGATATTTCAATTGCCACTACCAGACCGATTAGTTTACGCGTGCGAAGCCGCGGGTAAAAGCTAGTAATATATAATTAAGTAACCTACCCCCTGTTTCACCAGCCATTTCTTAAATTTATTTGACGGATAAATGCGATCCCGTCTCTGTTTGTTTTGCTCGAATAGACGGAGACGGCATCACATTCATCCGTCATATAAAATGAGTCAATGGGTGGTGATGGTGAAACAGTCCCTTAGTAAAAATACGAAACCAACAGATAACAGAACAGACCTTTCTAACTAATAGTAATTATTATGTTTTTTTTTTTTCCTAGCCTATAATAGTGTCCGACTGCTGGGCAAAGGCCTCTCCTTTTGATCTCCACACCTCCCGGTTCAGCGCAATGTCAGGCCAGTCCCTTGCATACGCATCCAAATCGTCCCGCCATCTCCTTCTCGGTCTCCCTCGCCGTCGATGGCCGTCCTCCGGTGCCCACCAAGTGACTGTGTGAGCCCACCTCTCTGGGTGCATACGACAGACGTGTCCAGCCCAATCCCATTTCAGCTTAGCAGTCTCCTTCCCGACGTCGGCTATACGTGTTTAATTATTATGTTATTCAAAATAAAATAAATACTCTGACAAGTAGCTTTTGGGTATACAAAAATTCTTTCACGACCTATACTCCTTAGAACACGAAGATTTTATGAGAAATTCCAGCTCCGATCCTCGAAAAACATGATTGACATTTCCTTTAGCTTGGTGTAACCCTAAAGAATATTTGAGAATGTACGTACTTAGGGCTGTGACAGGTTAACCGCGGTTGGTTGTATTTGTTTTGGTCATTTCGAGGTAACATTAAGTGTTTATGAGTAAAATATAACTTAAGTAAAATCTGGGGTAAATGAGGTTCGAGAAGATTTTCTTATAATTTGATCTTTTAGTATTACGTTTGCCTTCTCCTCGATTCATGTTTGTTCCGGTAAGAACAGTAGATTGTAGAGTAGGTTTTGTTGGATAGTTCCAACAAAATAACTGATACCGGCCATTTGAGTCGGCTGTGTGACTTATGTCAACTTGTTACCATGACCGTTTAAACTTTTTAAAAACATTGAGACTCGATAATAATGGAATTTGTATGCGACATTATTGTCGAGTTTATCGGGCCTGCCATTTTCTTAACTTTTGAATTTTTCGCTGACTATATAAACTATGCACTTCGCTTTCTAATATGTCAATAATATTATCAACTACATATACGGATATTTATGAGAATAATATACTAAGCATACCTTAAGCAGGTACTTTATTACGAGTACATAAAACTGACCGTGATTAATCCCTATTCCACCTGATGTTAAGTGCAAATGAGGTCAAAGGTGTATCACACTGGTTCTAACAGCCTAGAAGAGACCTAGATTGTATTGGTCCGGAAAATGTTTGTTTATGTTTAATGTTTGTTGTTTGGAAATCGTCTGTTGACGATTTAACGTTTTATTTTTTTGTTAATTAAATAAAAAATTATGAAGATTACAGCCACTTTTTGCTCTGGGTGATGTGATGTCGTGCAATTTTTTTTAGCACAGCAGCGTGACGTTAAGAGCCCCCGCTCTCGAGTTTTGTCGCGCTTCTTCTTTGTTATTTTTTATTTGATTGACGAAAGAAAAAATTAATGCAATATTTTTTTTGACAATGTAACTGACTAAATATTATTTTTTTTAACTCAGGAATCTACCCACAAAGAAATGAAAGGTTTGTTAAGCAGTTCCAACTCGGATCTAGTTCGGCTTTGTAACCGCACAAAATGGCTAAACTACATTTGGCTCTATAGGTACTTACTGTACTTATGTACCCACCATACCCATCAGAATGAAATATGAATACAATTTTTAAATTATTTTTTATTTGACACATCCCTACTTGTACTAGACACTAGTAAGGCGCGTGAGTTGCAACTCTGCGATATTGATACAAGAGCCCCGTTAAACTATGATTGATAGTGTTCCACTGAATAGAGCCTTGTCTGTGAATCTCGCGCGGAGGCTTACGGACGATTTGTTAGGATATTACGTTTTTATCAAAGCCGTTTTATGATAGGATTTTTTATAGTGTTTGTTATGCTGGAGCGACACACCGGTACTTTTTGAGAGGTGCTCGAATTGTAGTGAAAAACACGTTTTCATCTTTGTATTTAATACTTATTTTCGTTTATTTACAAAAAGTACTCGTAGATACTGGAGTAGTGTCACCATCAAAAGTAGCTGCACACTTTTGCACTTTGTGACCTTTATGACCCGCTATTTCTGATGCTGACGTACATGTACTATCAGTCAAATAAGTGGTCTATCAATTTAAAAAAAAGTCCTATCAAATGAATATGTCGCTATATTCGAACTCTCAAGTTGACAGGCACTTTTATCATTATTTTATGGCATGCAAACGATTATCAGCTTTAGGGCGGTAGACCACATATTTGTCTCATGGTACACGTAGAAATAGAAATACCCTAACTTGAAACTTTATACCACCTTGTTTGGATTCAAACGATGTTTTAGAAGAACGGATACTGGAGAAAGCAATGAGATGAACGTTTGCTGGGAAAATAACAGACTAATTTGGAAGTCAGAGTCTTTGACAACAAATAGAAAATTATTGGCTTACTTGTCAATATCATTAACCCAATTAAGATTGTTTTTTTGGAATCTTTTTGTATTTTTTATTTCAATTCCAAATTTTTACTTTTTCGGTCATCCCGTAAAACCTAAATTGAAAATACAAACTGAAATATAGATGCACAGAAAAACCAGTAAAATAAACCAGTGCTGGTCTTATTTTTCTGGTTTTTCTGTGCATCTATATTTCAGTTTGTATTTTCAATCATTAACCAATTTATATACTACAAAGCAAGCGATTAGAAAATACTTTACGATAAACTAACAGACAGCAGTGTAAGCTAACTTCTAATACATATCATTTTATGTAATAGGCTTTGTAATAGTTAGTCATTCCTTGCAATAAGCTTGTTCGATCATAACTACTGAGGAAGCTGAGTGTAAACGCAATATAGCCGAAGAGAATGATGGCCTATTAAAACACCTCCCACGGCTAACAAACCCGCAAATATTGAATGTGCACTCCAAATAACAAAGTTGACTTGAACCACGAGTAGTTCACTTTGCATTCAGTCAGGGTCAAAGAACTACCTACTGATGCTCTTAAAAAATGATAATGGTTTAATTTTATCCTAACACTTAACTATACAAATCTATCAATCATTTTGTACTTTTAATATTTGTTATTTTCTAATATTTTTGTGTAAGTATCTCTTGTTTTACGTAATAATAAATAAATAAATATCATGGGACACTTCACACCAATTGACCTAGTCTCAAACTAAAAATTTGTACTGTGGACACTATGCAACGGATAAGCATACTCATATAGATAAATACATACTTAAATGCATATTAAACATCCAAGACCTGGGAACAAACATTCGTATTATTCATACAAATATCTGCCCCGGCCGGGAATCGAACCCGGAATCTCAAGCTTCGTAGTCAAGGTCTCTAACCACTTGGCCATCCGGTCGTCACCGGTCGTGGTCATCAATCAACGCACACTGCGAAAATATCGAAACCATAACATATTTAATATATATGTATAACTAACACTTAGATTAAGCCGTGGTGGCCTAATGGTTTGACCCATCACCTCTCAAGCAGAGGGATGTGGGTTCAAACTCCGGCTCGCACCTCTGAGTTTTTCGAAATCCATGTGCGGATTCACATTTGAAATTTACCACGAGCTTCGAGAAAAACATCGTGAGGAAACCTGCACATACCTGCGAAGCAATTCAATGGTGCGTGCGAAGTTGCCAATCCGCACTGGGCCCGCGTGGGAACTATGGCCCAAGCCCTCTCATTCTGAGAGGAGGCCTGTGCCCAGCAGTGGGACGTATATAGGCTGGGATGATGATGATGAACACTTAGATTAAGTCACATTAACAACTTATCTGTTTAAGAAACATGAAATAAATGTTTTTTTTTTTTAATTTTAATAGCTCTGCTGATTTCCATAATTAATAATTGTCACGCTATTTTATGTAAGTACATGCCTATAATTTTTAAAGTATGATCCCATAAACTGGTCTTGTTATTTTTATAATATTTTGTCGTAATTCCTACTTCCATTTTCATTTAAGAAACGGCACAGTTAAAAGTATCGTTTTACAGCCGAGCCGCCCGACTCGGGCTAACTTCACTATAAATTTTCTCGCAATAGCCATTAAGATAACGGCTGCATGGAACAAAACACGACACTATGAATTACATACTTAAAATAATCAGTCACAGCACTACCGAATGTGGGCGAATTAGGTCTAATCTCGTGTTAATCTTTAAAGAGATGCCTTTCCCCGCCTTAGCTTCGTTTGGTAAATATTTTCGTCTAAAACAAACATTAAAATGATAACCACTATCTTAATGACGACTTAATATAGCCGTAAAGAGCTTAAATTATTATTTATCGTCACTAGGACACTTCTTTTGTACTGTTTTGTCGGGTTACCGTTTTATAGCAGTAACCACGTCTGTTACACCGGTTATTTTGTATAATAAAGTAGATCTGTCAAAACGATAGAGCTTTTAGTTTTCTGTCGTAATAGAAGCTTACCTATTCTTTATAGCTCGGCCGGCCAAACAATAAGCATTACGCCCACAATCGAGTGCAACGCATTTTCGCCTTCCCGGGTCACAAATTTGTGGTTCATGTAAGTATAAATAATATGTCAGAGCCGTAATAAAATACAACGTTAATAGCAATAAATATGGTGACACTGTAACCGCAGAGATCATAAAATTGGAAACTTTTTTATGTAGCTAGGTGATGTTTTTCTCACTGAGTCACATCAGTTCTTATTAGATCTGTATTGGGCCGGAAATCCTCTAAATTCTCTAGGTATTGTTTTAATATTTTAATGTTGTATGTACAATACAAGGTACAAGAATCTCGGAAACAGCTGCAACGATATCGATGAAATTTGGTATGTAGGGGTTTTCGGGGATGACAAACCGATCTAGCTTAGTCTTATCTCTAGGAAAATGCTTATTATCAAGATTAAGCTCGGCTGCCCAGGTACTATATCATAATGACATGCCATGTCGGATTATTGAATTTAAATTCTTAATTTAGGAGGAGAATCTGTTAAACATTATAAAGAATACCTCTGATACCAAGACAAGCCTATTTGCTATCAAGGATAATGCATCATAAGTCTAAATTAATCAGTTTTAACACTTAATTTTAATCATTTGCTCCGCTACAAATACCAACAAAACTAGTAGCCACTTAGCTAATACATTCCGAAACTTTTTTATTCAACGCCCTGAAATCATTTAGCCTCTTACATCGTGTCGTACCTGAGGATATCAGACCTCTTTATAATGTCTATGAATAATACAAGAGCGTTTTTATGGCAATCTTGCCACTTGTTTGGCAATATGGCGGCCACAGGAATGTACTCCTAACGATTAGTCACGCGTCTCTTGATTCAATATCTGGTGTGCGGTGAGACCCATGTCTCGCTCTTTGTCGGCGGCCATTGTATTCGACATAATCCTTTTTTGCTTTAATATGCGGAGCTAATTTATATTGATTCTGTGGCGAATTTCGGCGAATAGATTTTTTGTTTGGACATCCGTTTAGGTTACGCGTCGGTTTTAATGTAGAGCGTCGAATTTGGCACTTTTGGGTCAAAGGGTAAAGCTTTTTTTTTCAAATGACTGTGTTGTAACAGCTGGCTTATATGCGTCAGCATTTAAAGTTATTTCTACCAGTAATGACAGTTGGTCGTCGCTATAGACTTTATCTTCAAACGAGTCAATTCTTGTATATTTGTGTCCTCGGAAACGTATTTAACGATTTCAGTTACACAGTTAATGCTTTCCATTTAAAATTGATTTGCAACACTTTGGTTCGAGTTTGTATGTAGGTACGTTAATGTTTCATTTAAATTAAGCGTCGATGTTAGATACAAACAAATCTTTCCTGTGGATTTAACTAGTTCAGTTATTAACCTACTCTGAGCGTAGCAGTTACCATATATAATTCCTGAGATACAAAGCACTTTATAACAGGTTAATTTGCCTCCAGTCGGATCCCGAACTGAAACAGGTTCGGAACTTCGGATCGACTATCATTATCCCGGCCAATATATTACAAAATATTCAAATTTAGAACTCTCATCTTTCAACGCGTATGTGATGAATTTGAAAAATAAACCGAAACAGACTGTATTATTAATAATTCAAAGGCAATTTATTGTATTTGTTGAGTAATAAATAATATCGGGCCTTGTTAGCGTGACCGGGGTTACTGGCAACCTATAAAAATAATTACACAGACTAAAAATTTTTGCCCGGGGAGACCACCCGTCGGCCGCCGTCAGTTTGGATTTGGACTCTTTATTTATTGCTGTTGTGTGAAACTATAATAAGGAAGCATGCAATTCTTACTGCAATTTTATTCTTAAAAGAGTAGTCAGCTGAATGAAAATTTAAGTAGTTAGGTTTTCATTTAGCTGTTTTTCGTCTAATTCAAAAAGCTAACTCACGATATTTTGAAGATTACGATAAAAGTCAAACAAGATTTCAAAAAGCTAATATTAAATTAACATTACGAGCATTTTATTTATTTCACCGAAGTCCTAACAAACATTATAAAAAGAGTACAATAAACATTTCAGCTTCAACTCTTAATCCATTTTCTTGATAAACTCATTTCACAAACTTACGTAGTTTTCACTTTCCGTTGAGAAACTGAATTAAGATTAGAGACTCGTGCTGCCATCTTGTAGACTAGCTTGGAATCACGTGCACACGTCACGTAGGTTGAAGGCTGTTAAGCTACGAAGAAGCTTTCCTATTGGAGTTAGTTATACGTCTCGGAGTTACGAATGCGTTCGTCGCATTGTGGACATTCTTTTACAATTAATTTTCAAGTATTTAACTTATTTGAATCTAATGTTAGAGAAGCAATATTTACTTTTATAATATAAGTAAAAAAATATAAAAATATGAAGATTTTGAAATAATATTATTTTTATGTTTGGTATTTTATAAGCGATGTTTTGAGCAATAATAGTCTATCAAATACAGTCGATTGGCGTTGTAATTGCAGATCTATTGTGTTATTGATTGGTAGAAAACTGTTTAGCATAAACAAAGTAATTAAAATCCAATGCATTGGCTTCAACAATAATGTTAATCCTTTAGACAAATTGGAAATTAATAGGTGTTAAACTGACGCTTACTCTGACTTAACTAAATACCGCTGTTAATTCCTATTAGCTAGGGGTTGACAGTGCGTGCGGAGTTCAAAGTTACAGTTAAATTAACTTAAATAGCACCAAAGTGACCTTAAGAATAATTTAGCAGGGTCTCTCATCCTTTAATGAAGAATAGTGTTCTCTAGACAGCTGTTTGAACCGAACTTGCACCATTAAGACATTAGTAAGTCGCGTTTGCGCTGGCAATGTTAAGTGCTTCAGCTACTAATAACTTTTTAATAAAAATAAGCGGGAATTGCAGGCTGGGGGCACTTTTACGAAGCCTTTAATAAGAGATAGATTAAAAAGAAGTAGCACTCTGTAATTTGCAGACTTATTGTGGATAAAGAGTTCCATGTAAACTGCGGTGAAATTAAAATTTAATTTTGTATTTTAAATAATCATTTCACTATAGTATAATAGAAGAATGGAAGAAATTAGAATTAAAGAAAAAAATGATATGAATGAATGAATGATATGAATTTTACCATGAGCTTTATGATGAAGGAAAAAATCGTGAGGAAACCTGCAACATACCTGCGGAGAAATTCCATTGTGTGTGTTAAGTTCTCAATCTGCATTGGGCCCGCGCGGGAAGTACGGAAAAATCATCTCGTTCTGACAGGAGGCCGATTCGACAGGAGATATATGGAACAGAACCGATTTAGATACAATTTGTTGTATATAGTTTGAGACATTAGGAGACTAGAGACTGTAGGTACGAGTATATCCTAAAACGGCATATTTCTAGCGGAAAAGCAATAAATGCACTTCGAATGAAGCGAAACGAAATGTGGGCAAAAACTAGTAAATTATTAAAACAGAAGCGCTTTAAAAGAAGCAGTCAGAAGGATCTAGGACCTTGACATAGCACATAGGAATTTTAATTCTGAAAAAAATGCATATATTTGTATATTGTAGTTTATTTTTATGAGTGTATGTATTATATTGTTTAAAACATTAGGTATAAGTATTGTAGTTTTCACTATTTTGACTCTTCAACTGACTCTTTGTCGGTCCTTAACTGATTGGTCTTCTCATCCACTCATAGGTTGACTAGTAGAGATCCCTTAATTAAAGGATAAGTTCACCTTTGTATAGTCACCAGCCCATATTTGGCACAACAAAGCTTGCATGAATATCTGATACGACTCTATGTCTCGGGCCGGTAGGGCCCCTCAGGTATTTTTTTGCACGCATGTACAATAAAGTCTTCAGCCAATTGGCAAAGACGCCACCGGAGACAAGAGGGCTGGCAGCTTCCTCGCACAGCGTCTTGACATCGCCATACAGCGAGGAAATGCTGCCAGCATTCTCGGAACCATGCCACAGGTGCCCTTTTTAGATTTATATCAAGTAGTTTTTAATTTCTAATTTTTATTATTAAGTTTTTATTGCAATTTTTTCAAATTTTTCAAAATTGCGAAACTGAAGTGGCGTGGGCGGGGCACATTGCTCGCAGGACTGATGGCCGATGGGGTCAAAAAGTTCTCGAATGGCGTCCGCGGACCGGGAGACGAGCTGTCGGTAGGCCTCCAACAAGATGGAGTGACGACCTGGTTAAGATCGCGGGATCGCTGTGGATGCGAGAAGCACAGGACCGGTCTGAGTGGAAAGCCTTGGGGGAGGCCTAAGTCCAGCAGTGGACGTCTTTCGGCTGACATGGTGATGATGATGTTGAAGTTTTTATTGTTTAAAGCATTTGTAAATTTTATCAATAAATAAATGGTCAATATGACTGACAATACTGACATGACTGTACATATAGGTACAATAAAAAGTTTACTATTATTATACTAATACTAACTACTGTACTAATTAGTACTTAGGTACGTTCATTCTTTACTCGTAGCTCAGCTTCAGAACACCGAGAAGGTAATAAATTCGCGATTTGTAAGCTCGTCACGCGTTTACCTAATAAATCGCTACCCGCCGTCATATATCATTAGAACGACGCGTTTATTCTATTGAATTCGATTAAAATGTCGAAACAAACAATTATATACAGTTATCAGAATAAACATCGTAAATTCATGCTATCTCCAAACGGAGCCGCCCAATAAATCAGTAGAGTTATCTTTTATGTTACAAAATAATTAGAGGAACTTGCTTAATTATTCTGGTTTTGCCTTAATATAATACACTGATAAAAAGTCAGAGTTAGTTGGATAATTACTCGTTTGATGTCTTGGAACATTTTGTCATAACGAGCTGGGATAGTAGCTGTAAAAAGGTTTTTTATGCTGCAAATAAAAGTGATTGACAGGTCTATCGTTTTCCAACATGCCTCTAAGTGAGGACAATATGAATGTTAGCATTGTGAACCATACAAAAACGCGGATATGACAGGAAATCTTATCTTACTAATACTATAAATGAGAAAGTTTGTGAGTGAGTGAGTAAGTTTGTTACTCCTTCACGCTGAAACGGTTGAACAGATTTGGATGAAATTTGATATATAGATAGCTGGACATCAGGAATAAAACTTAGGCTACTTTTAACTCCAATATTCCCACGGGATAGGGATAAAATCTCAAATTAGCGGGAAGCGGAGAAGCGGGAGGGGATGTGCACGGGGGGGACGGCTGCGAGCGCTTATGTCACGAGCGATAAAGACATCAATATCCCAAACGAACCTAACGCAGCCGCGCAGCCGGCAGGGAAACTTCTCTTGCCTCTCCTTTATTTAACAGTCGATGTCTCCCGGCTGCTGCTGAAGATGGTGATGTAGATGTTAATGACTTGGTATACGGCTCTGTGGATAGGTTAAGAATCAAGTACTTTTTGGAATAAATGTTTTTGTATTTGTAGGTTGAAAATATTGTATCATTGCCGAATTTCAACGTGAAATAAATGTTGTTACTAAATTAGAAAAAAAAAAATTGCAAATTGAAGTGGCAATGGGCAGGCCACATCGCTCGAAGAACAGATAACCGTTAGGGGAAGAAAGTCCTCGAGTGGCGACCACGAACCGGAAGACGAAGCGTTGGCAGGCCTCCCACAACGTGGACTGACGACATCGTGAGAGTTGCTGGAAACCGGTGAATGCAATTGGCGAGTTGTCGTTCATTGTTTCGTTCTAAGGGGGAGGCCTTTGTCCAGCAGTGGACGTCTTTTGACTAATGATGATGATGACGATGATTAAATTAGAAAACTCGTTCGACTAAGTTGTTTGGAGGATGAGTAGATTTTTTGAACGTGAATTAAATAAACATTTCAAGTAAAAACGTCCCTTCCAACCTTCACAACTAAGTACAGAAAACAAGCGTAAGGCCGTAATAAGAAGCTTACGGTTCTAATTTAGGCCCATTGAGTCCACTTCGTCCCCTGGCACCCCTTGATCATTCTCGACGTTAGGGTCCCATTTCAAAGGCTTGAGGAGGTCACCCGATATGTGAGTGAACACTTGGCCAGCCTAAGAGGTTTGTATCTTTTACTTTTTATAATGAACCAAAGAGGTTCTTAGAACGCATCATCATCATCTACATAAATAATAAATAAATAAATAAAAGAAATCAGAATGAGAGGGCTTGGGCTGTAGTTACCACGCGGGTTAGGTTAAACTTCACACATTGGATAGCTTCGCAGGTTTGTGCAGCTTTCCACACGATGTTACCATAAAAGTAGTTGTGAATTCCAAAAGTAATGGCTCGCATCTCTGATTTTTCAAAATTCATGTGCGAAATTACATTCGGTGCTTAGAACTGCATATTTTATTAATATTAAATAGATGCACAAAAAAATTTATAACAAAAAATGGAACCGACTACAAAAAACCATGAAAATAATTTTCTACCAGTCTGAAGACGGTGCCTCAGCACGAGCCAGCAGGAGTGGACCATAATCGTCTACCTCACCTACAACTATACGAGTATATGGCTTCAATCACTCCTGCTGGCTCGTGCTGAGGCACCGACTTCAGACTGGTAGAAAATTATTTTCATGATTTTTTGTAGTCGGTTCCATTTTTTGTTATAATTTTTTTTTCACGCTTTTTAGTGTAAAACATCTAAGATACAATAGTTTAATGTCAACTGCTCGTCACCTTTTACGAAAAATTGCTTTTTCCGATGCAGAGATGTTCATTATTGAGGAGTCCTGGTGCTTCACCACCCATTCCGTTTCACCATATGCGTTCCGAGGAGTATAAATTGCTTAGCAACTGTGATAAAGCAATTGAAATTCAACCCATGAAATACTTGTTATTGAGTAGTAACTCCGATGGATAACTGTGGTCTTCATCATCAGTTCCACTTTACCAAATGATGATTTTCAAGAGCAAATACACGAGTTACTACTAAATATATCAAAATTACCGTAGGTGTCCCTACAACATTTGAAGAGTTCCATCGATTTCCTTAGGATCCAATGATCAGATCCTGATTTGGTGCTTATGGGACCTAATTGAAAGCATTCCTAGACGAACTCAAAAAAAATTTTCAAATCGGTTCACAAATGACGGAGTTTTAGGTAACAAACATAGAAAAAAAAAAATACAACCGAACTTCCTCCTTTTTTTGAAGTCGGTTAAAAATGCAAGCCACCAATCTATATGTAATACCTTTAAACGTGCCATTCTTGTATATAATCAGAATCTCGGAAACGGCTCGAACGATTTCAATGAAATTTGGTATGCTGGGGTTTTCGGGGATTACAAATCGATCTAGCTTAGTCTTATGTCTGGAAAAACGCTTATTAACGAGTTTTAGCTCGAGCAAAGCTCGGTCGCTCAGGTACTGGTATTTCATTAAATAACGCTAATCGACCTGTATTATGTGTCTTAATTTTATTTCAAATTTGAGTTTCACTGGTACAACTCCTAAATCAGTCCTAATATTCCCGTGGGATCATTATTAACTCTGGTAAAATTCCAAAATCTTAACGCTAAGTGACATTAAGTTTTGTAAAGCTGTTCTTTATGCAAGGTATATAAAAATCACTTTGTAATTTTTTAGAAGTTCATGGTTTAATAAAATCCTCAAATTGCAGACTTAGTGGAAGAGGAATGGTTCACACGAGCAAAGCTAGTACGAGTATACCTTCCGCCGCCTAAATTTGCCTAAAAGTTTATTGCCACGACTAGTACCACAAAACCTATAAAGAAGCGATTCGAACACAATCCGGGAGTAACGTAAAGACGTCGCAAAAAAAATGTATCTCAAAAATGCGTCAAAACTGAGTGTTAAGTAATGAACTTTTAGGCAGATTTATATGGCGCGTGGTATAGATGCTAGTTCATTACAATTCAGCCGGTGGTGTTTGAAACTGATACAGATGAAATGTTACACTGACAAATGTAAATGCAACATAAGGCTTAACGGTTTCTTCTTGAAATTCATAAGTGTCATTCTCACTCCATAACGTGCCCATGCACATTTTGCAGGTGGTAGAACCTTGTGCAAGGTTCGCCCGGATTGCTACCACCATCTTGCTCGTTAATCCTGCCGTGAAGCAGCAGTGCTTGCACTGTTGTGTTTCGGCGTGGAGAGTAAGACATCCGGTGAAATTACTGGCACTTGAGGTATTCCATCTAGGTTGGCAACGCATCTGCAATACCCCTGGTATTGCAAATGTATGTGGGCGGTGGTGATCTCTTACCACCAGGAGACCCACTTGCTCGTTTGCCTTCTAGTGGAATAAAAAAAAATGCAATACTTATAACAATTGTTAACCCTACCTGAGCTTCAAGTGTAAATCTTGACACAAAAGCATTTCAGTTAGGCAAAACATGCGATTTACCACATTTTTCTTTACCTCCCTAGAGTTGTAATGTGTTAAAACTAAGTTTTAACCAAATCTCGTGTTTCCTGTCATGCGCTGTACTCGCACAGGCTAATTACAAAAGCAAATGTCCACGGCACAGGTCAACAATACAAACACTGGCTGCGATTAACCCGCAATCACGTATGGAGTAATCGTGTTAATGAATGCGGGGCGTTATTGTACAAAGCTCTGCTATAATAGGTGCTCTTGGCCTCGTTTAGTGAATTTTGCATTAAAAATAGCAAGTAATAGTAGTTTATTACCGCGGTGGCGCGGGGGTATTGAAGTTGAACCAATGTCAATCGAACGGATAAGTAATACGAGATATAAGAACTTGATATATAATATTCATAATATTAATGCTCACTTTATAAACTAGTTTAGTATAACGTACACTGGATATAATGCACGAAAAATATAATTTAAAAATAACTCATTTTGTAAGGTATAACGTTGTTTATATATAATATCAATTGATATAACGATCAAAGCGCATAATGTTCATAACACCTAAGGATTAAAACTTATAATTCATTAAAAACTTTGATGCAAGCAAATAATCAAGCAAATCCATTCATTTTTTCCGCTCTATTATGCAGATTGCGAATTAAGGGATAAGGATTTATTCTAGTATGTGGCAAGTACATATATTAATGTTTTAAAGAGTATCCTGCAAAAATAAAGTAGTATCCAACTGTAAAATGAACTCGACTTATTGAAGAAAAACCCAAATTTTAGACATTAAACTTATACCGACCAATGCCGTACCAATACCACCACCAGTAAGTACACCGTTTTAAAATAACCATCATAATACATATAATAATATGAATATACCATTTCGACAAGCCAATAATTAAAACAAAATAAAATCGCGGCAAGCACCAATACAAACGCCGAAATCATCAAGCGTTTTAAAGCACAATACGACTATACAATTGCAATATTTACCTTGCGTGTTATTGTTAGAAGCAAAAGGAAATAATATCGCTTCACGAGCATCGGCTCCTGTTTCAGATCCAATTTTCTTTCTTCAGCCAACAGCGTTGGATTTTGTTTACGTTTACATTTATTTTTAGTTAAGTTAGCTCTGTTATTTTCATAGATATTAAAATTAATTGTGATCTTATTAATAATTTTGTGATATTTATTAAATTTTGGGACCAACAAAACTTTAATCTTAAATCCATCCATCCATCCATCTACGCACATTTGCTGGAAAATATCAATAAGTAATTGTTTTAAATTAGCTCTAGCTTAATAAATCTTTACTCGTTTTCATTTTCACTTATTTTGTGTAGAACTGCTACTTGTGACCACGGCTTGTTATCTTGCCACAATTTATTATTCAGTGGTACCACGACGAAATGCAATTCTTTCTCGACCCACTGGTGGAACAAGAAGGTGATACCTAGTACGAGGAATAAGGGGATTTTTTGTGCGACACATTCTTGTAATATTCTACATGAAGGGTCCACGGAAAGAACATGTCTAGTCACCTAAGCAACTTTTTGAGTTACAGCAGTTTGAAAGTTAGTCATCACGAACAATTACTATGGTTACCATTTCTTTAAAAGTTATTAAAATACATTTTATAATGTTTTCGGATTATTTAATTCAATGGTAAGTCATAGTACTTTGCGAGCTCTGCATTTTGAGATTAAATTCTCAATAAAAAAAAGGTGACTAGACATGTTCTTTCCGTGGACCCTTCACATATAAATATACCTACTGTGACTCTCTCAAAAGAGCAGTTTCGTCGACAATGCACGGTTAGATTAGAACTATCAAAGAATCCAGATGAACCGTAGAAATGGCAAATGAGTTCCAAGTAGAGGCACATATCCTGTTTCCATCTCAGTCGCCGGGCTAACTTATCACGCTCTAAATAAATACAAACACGGCTAACGAAGTGCTGAAGGAAAGTTAAAAGCAGACGGCAAGGAGTTTAGCCCCTACTATAGTTCATGTTTTAAGAAAGTGAGTCTTCTGAGTCTGAGTCGCTTTGAGTCTTACAAGAAGACTCAAAGTTACTTGAAGAGCAGTTGAAGATGGCTATGGTCAGAGTTTCTCTGCGAAATTGAATCAGATCTGCAGGAAAAACAGTAAAGAACAAAATTGTAGAAATACTAACCGTACCTATGTAGTACTCGTATATGCGGACACGTTGTTCGGGAAGAATACTGATAGTTGTTGTTTCTTTTCCTTCTATTAATATATTTACAATTTGAATATGCGTAATTAGGACCAGAATCATAATAAGCAAGATCGATATATAAGTCAGATGAGATACTTAGTCATTAAATTAGAGTTTTGAAAAACAAAACCAGGAGTGCTAAAACAGAAATTTTAGTAAAAAACAGATCACTTCGAAAGCTCAGTAGGTTTTCAAAAACAAAAAACTGCCGTATTTAACATATTTCAGAGCTATCTAATTCTTATTAAGAGAGCAGTGTGATTCCAGAGTTGGGGTGTTGAATTTATTAATGTTAACGAACCTCTCGCCACTTCATTAAATCATATCTGACCGAGCGGCTAAAAAGTCGATGCGACAAACGCTTATTTTTAGAGTTTATCTCATTTTTGGATCCTTTCATGAGTAGCTGACGGCCGATGACTTTTAAACCAATTTAGTATTTGGTTTGATTAAATTCTTCTCACGTTCTTAAAGTTTTTTTATTACCTCTTTACATTCTTAGTATGTGAAATACCCGAAAATTCTATCCACACTCAATATTATTCCGTTCATCAATATTACTTCTGATTAGTTCATGTCGCTATGTCGTGATGTCACTGATTTAATTCAGGTCATCGTAACTGATGTTCATGATTTAAAATGATCGTCAATTGTTGCATGCTCGTGTTATTTAGAGTGATGATGTAGGTAGCACTAATCGAATGCGGCTTGGATTTCATAATGAATGACAGGACAAACATGACGTGACTTCGCACGCTGATTGTAGTTAGGAATCTAAGGGTTAAATGATTTGACACTTATTTCTTCGCTCTTTCGCTCTCGTTGCCTCTTATTGCTTTTGCCTTTCATTCTAGCTGTTTCAACGGTAAAGAGATTGCAGATAATCTCAGCTTTCTTGAATAGATTTTCTTACGATCTGAATACCAAAGCGTTTTGTTGAAATAATTCACTGTAATATTTTTCTAGGTCATACTGAGTATTTTGTGTCAAGAATATTTGCTTTAGCGAGAACGGTTGAGATTTAATAGCAAAAATGATAAGTACCACATGATCCTCTTTTCATCTTTTGAGTGTTATGATAACAATTACTATTGTTGTCCAGCCTTGGGCTGATTTGGAGCGCGTAACAAAACGGGCTTACGTCAAATTTCTCAATCATATTTATTTATGTTGGTGTATGATCTTGTACAAACAGACCGTATACTCGACATTTCATCTCATGTTTATCATGTTCGTTAAATTTATTTAGAAGTTGTCACGACTTCATATGAAGTGGGTCATTTATTTATATTCATACTAACGTATCGGTTTGTTGATATGATAGCCGTGCCTATCTATAACTACCGAAACCCACGACTAGCACAGCCTTGGCATAGATACAAATAAAACATCTGATCAACTCAATTTAAACTTATTTGAAACTTGAATTGCTCATATCAGTGTCAATTTACGCAACTTAACATGATTCAACCTAAACATAAAACAAGCCGACGTTGTATTGAATCTGTTATCAAAATAAAATATTATTATTTAGGTCACACACTTGTTCAAAACAAATTTTTACAAGAAACGTGAACTACGGAATAAAATAAATCTTAAAAACAATTTTGCTCTTATTACTTCACACGCCCACACATACTTACCATCATAATTAATGAACACTTAATATGACGACACCAATTTTTGAGAAGTCGACGGTTAAACATAACCGGGTACCTCTAATGGGTCCAGTGCCTCGTAAACTTAATCTCGGAACTATAACTTTAATAGTCTCATTTATACGTGATAAAACGAACTATAAAATTTCAATGTCTCATGTAGGCAAAGCTTTTGAGTCGTTCTAAATCGGTTACAATTGAAGCTCGTGGTTACGTGACCGTGGTGAATCGGTCAAATTGATACCACAAAGGAAGACTTACGGCTGCTTAATATGCGTTTTAAAATCATGTAGGTCACTGAGGGACTTAAATAGAATTAAATTTGTAGAAGGAGGGTTCAATGAGAAAGCCGTGCTGGTATCTACTTACATTGATTTAAAACATAAGTAAAGTATGTAGAAGTCATACGCGTGTAGAGACAGTTTCCTGTCGTCTTCGCTTTAAATGTGGTGAAAAATATGTAAGTACCTATGCTTTACTACTACATGTCATGCTATTCTTATTATTTAGGTAGGAACTGATCAAATTATGACTGTTTTTTAGAGTATTTTTGTATTTTTTATTTCAACTCCAAATTTAAAAAAAAAAGAAAGAAAGAAAATACATATATTCACAACACAAGACACAACAATTTGTTACTTTAACTTTTTTTTATTGGGAACTGATCAAGATAAGTGCTTGATTTGCTTTTAGTATTGTATAGATTGCTACTAAAATTTTAATGAAAAGTAAATAAATAGGTACCTACCAACATAATGCGAATGTTGATGAAGCTTACTTATGCACTCTACGGAAATACCAAGAAAATGGGTTAAAACGGTACTAAGCATTAAATCCTCGACAGCACAAATATCCTAGGAAATAAAATTTGCAAATAAAAGAGGAGTACTTTCTCTCTTTTCTTTTCGAAGAGAAAGGAAACCGGATCAGCAGTGACAGACCGAAACGCATCAGTGAAGCGCAAATTTTACTCAGAAATCAATATTATTTAGTATCAATAGAACCCCACTAATATAATAAACATATGCGAATCTAGGTATATGATGGCGTGCGCACGCGTGCACGTGTGTGTGTGTGTGTATGTGCTTATGTGTCGAAATTTAAAAGCAGATAGCTGAATCACTTTACCTTTATGACTGAGATGTAATTTTTCGGAAATACCAGTGGCGCTATAGTAAAATACTGGATTTTTTATCGAACTGCCCCCAAAATAGCTGCAGCCTTAATTGTAGGTAAAGGCATCAAAGCTATAACAATGTATAAAACAACAGCGCAACTAATAAGAAGAAAAAGGCATCGTGAACATTTAAATAAGCTTGTCAATGCGGCGCGTGGCCGCGGCCGCGACTTCTCTCGTTCCACTGTGACCGCAAAATTACGCGCTCGAGCGACCCGCACTGATGGTCAAGTAATGATGTCTGTGGTGGAAAAAGATGGGCTACTGTAGGATAGTCTCTCCATGACACTGAAATGGGCTACTTACTTAGCTGTTATCGATGTCTCAAGGAAATACATTTTTTTGGGATCCATTGAACCATAAACAAATCAACCAACTTTTATAACATAGAAAAAGGATTACTCTAACTTTTTGAATTGATTCATCTCTCTAGACACAAAAACAACAACCTGAGTGAGTAGATATAGATGAGTACCAGTGATTTTAATGTTTACTAAAGTTTTATTAGATTGATACAACACCAAACAATACATCACTCTTTATTGAACATTACATAATAAGCAATACAAAAGAACCTGATACAGAGAAAAAATTCACAATCTAAGCAGAAGCTTCTTTTAAATACCTATAATGCAGAATTATAATTTTGAAACTGCGTCAAAGTATCCGTATTCTGATATAAACTTGGTCACTCTAACCGATAAGGATACAGAAAAATGGCTAAGATCAAAAACATAAACCGCAAATGAGTTTCAGAATCAGCTCCTAAGAGTCCGCTCTCTTAGGTCGATGATTATCATAAATTGCTACTAGAGCTCCACTACGTTTTTGCACAAATCATTAAAATAGCTAATGATTTCTTTTGTTCACGAATATCTAAATGGCGAGAGTTTAATCGCCAGAAGTAAATTTATGAAAAGTGGTTTCGTGTGATGTTGCAATCTTACAATTTCTCACTAAGTTCTAAATAGTTAAAAACTTGTAATGATGAAAGTATAGTTTGGTTAAGTATATAATATGATGATTCATAACGATTTCTGTTGCTCTAATTGTAATGACATGTAAGTGGTTTATTATTTTTATTTCATCTAAACATATCCAACGTCGGAAACTGCGAGTATAATAATTTTATTATTAACTTAGATCAAATTACTACGTGCAGCAGTCTTGTTTTTCATAATTTCCCCGTGAACACCTTTGATATGCTAAACGTCAATCAAAACATTGTTTTATTTATTATTGGGCGCGACTTTGTCTTTGTTTTACTCTAAAGCACACTTCGCCCTATCACATGCTCGATCTGTCATCTGATTTGAGTTAGCAGCCCAGAAGTCATGTTCAATCTATTGAGACGAAACCCGATAGTGTATAGCATCGACTCTTCAACAAAAGGTCTTGAAGTATACGGGGCTAGTTGGCTTTTGCGCTCTTTCTGTATTGGGCAGCGTAAGCGAGGGAATAAACAGTAGCCTGAGGGATCGAGTGACAGTGGCGCCCCCTGCGGTGCAACGGCTTTGTTTTCCAGTCTCTTTAGGAAATGAAGTGTTGTTTTTAATACCCTTTAGATTTTTTTGCGAAATTCCAGCCCTTTGTGAGATTAAGATCGATACCCTGAGTGACTGGCCACCGCTGGTGTTTTGGTTATGCGTGTCACAAACTTTTGCATGTTTTTGGTTCATTTTTAGTATCACATATAAATTCAATATTAACCCCTCGTATGCGGGAACTAAAAAAATAATGAATTCTAGTCGCATCTATTTTATTAAGCACAATATCTGCTGATTAAAAAAAAAAAAACAAAAAGATAGCCAAATTTGACACGAATCCGTGTCTTAAAAGGGTAAAATGGCTACAAGGGGTAAACTCTTAGTCTTAGTAAATCGATTTTTTTTTAGTTAAATAGGTACTTTACAGAACAAATTAGAGTTGGTGAATAATAATCGCATTATATCTACGTAGGTAATTTTGTAAAACATTGCAAATTATGCATAACAAACTCTATATTTTACAAGCTTTTATTTTACTAACAAATCGTTAGTTATCTTCAAATTCAGTAAGTCAAATTTTACTCACTTCCAATGATCGCAATGACTTAGAATTTGGTAGGTACCGATATGTTGATAGGATGACAATTCATACAAAAAATAGAGCTAGTACTTAAAATATTTTTTAAAATAAACTTATGTATTATATTTTTACAAATACCTATTTTATACAAAACTCACTATAAGTTACCTCTCTCTCTGGACCACTCTGCCAATAAGAGGAAGTTAACCCACTAAGCAACATGTAAAAACCACGCCGTTATGTCTGCAATAAACAGTTTAAATAGAGGTCTGAGACCGCAGGCTCTATTTACCCTCGCTTCCTCCAGATAATGACGACACAAAAAATAAAAAGTGCCAAGCTAGAGTCAGGATATTTGGTTTATATTTTTCATTTGTTTAAAATTTAATACTGTTAAATGGGTTACACATTAGTAATTTTATTTTCTAATTAAATTAGAATATACTTTAAAGATCTTGTATTATTTTGGTATAAATTGTTCATTGAATAAAGAATTCTAAGAATTTAGAACTACAAACCTGGAAGACAGATTTACAATATTATTAATGTATCATTATTAAATAACTTAAATTTATCATTATTTTATAAGGCAAACACGTCGTCAAGTGATGTCGCTGGCATGGACCCTAGAACGCAGGCCGCTTTTGGTATTATTTTGTTTTATGAATATCGTTTCTTAAACCCGTGTGGTGTCGGGTTAGAATTACACCTCTCCATTTCTTTCGTGGATTTCGTAAGAGGCGACTGAGGATATAGGTTAAGGTATACCATAGGCGACAGGCTAGCAACCTGTCACTATTGTACCGTTTTTGTCAAACTTAAAACCTAAATTGTAATATTGCTAAAAGTGGCTCCGAAGCGGTAACGTTTCGTGTGCTCTGCCTACCCCATTATGGGAATACAGGCATGATGTTTGTATGTATGTATGTTTCTTAAAATTATAACAAACCTAGCGCCACCTAGTCATAGAGTGAATGAACTGCTTCGACGCATGGGTCGCGTAACTAGCGCAGGAGACGCAATTGATGTTCTTCAGCGTGCTGTCATAGTTTCTCGACACAAATCCATGAATACGACTTCCATTATCTCTTCTTTCGTATTTAGGACTCCAGGCGTAATATATGTTGAGACCTCTTTATTGCGGCCTCTTCCCATACCACACCATTTAATTATTTGCGCGTTTTTGCGTTTGTTAACACATTAAGTATTTGTTATTTTGAGCTGAAATGTGAAATACTTAAATATCGCACCCTGCCAGGGTTACAGACCACGGTTTTCTACCTCCACACAGTACCCCAAAACCCACAGTTTAGATCCCTCGCACTGACGCGGAAAATTACCATTGTCTGCTTACTCGAAAAAATGTCTCTATGAAGATTGTTGCAAGCTTGCCGCATAATACTCGGCGGAAAGGAAATACAAGCTACTTTATTACAATGCAGGGCAATTTAAAAGTAAAATGTGATGTTAAATTCATATTGGACAAGGTAAGTAAGCCTCAATACGAGAAAAGGTCTTAACGTATTTTGATGAAGACAAGCACAGATGCGTCGGAAATCTTTTTGGACTTTGTAAGTAGGCGAAGTGAAATTATTCTTAAATCGTTTGTTTTTTTTTTCAATTTTAAAGTGACCAGCGAATGACCTCTGTCTCATCTGGTGGTACAGTCAACGTAATAAATAAGTGATTACTATGTACCTTTTCACTTTAACGTCATGTTTGAAAAGCCATACGAAATTGTGTAAAGAATGAAAGCGACAAGGTGCAAGAATGATCACTTTTTATGATGTTAACTGTACGTACAGTTGAGGCCAAATATCACAACATTCTGCACACAAAGATTTCCAAAGTTGTTATGATAAATAATCACTATTTGTATTTTATGATTTTTCTTGAAACTCATAAGAATATTACAGATACTTTAAATACCCATATTAAGAAATTCTAATTCTAATAAGATTTCATACCATTTCATGAAAGCTATTTAGGTACAATTATCTGGCACAAGAACGCGCTGATCACAGAGTTGTTTCATTGTTGGCAACAATTAGGGTCATTAATAAATTTTGTACACTCTAAGTATATTTCTAATATTACTGCCGAGTTTCTAGTGCCATTTTGTCAAAATTAAGTTTAGTGCTGCTTCTCCAAATTATTTTGTTGGTGGATAAATGGTACCTGATATTTTTTTGTAGCGATATTTGCAAAATTCCCGTCGAATTGCCGCACATTGATTGACAGTCGTGCCAAATCTAACAATTTTATTTTATCAATTTCATGTACCTAGCCGCAATAGATCGCGGTAGGCAAGCAGGTGCATCGAATATAGAAAACCACGACTCAAGTAAAATAGAGGAATTTATTCAATTATTAAAAAATACTTCACCGACGCTAGCAAGTAGACAGTGATCACAATTTATTGGATATCCAAAAGACTCAGAGGAAGCAGTATGAGCTTTCGAAATATAATTAGGGTTCCGTACTTAAAGAAATGCCAACGGATGATTAACCGAATAACACATTACGGCTTCGTTATCCTGTCTGTCACAGAGCTGTACCTTACAAAATGTAAGTAAAATATATGCCCCTGTAACAACAACTATTAGAAATAAGACTAAGATAAGAGGATAGCGTAATCAACAAAAATAGTTTAACACACAGTAAAAATAGTTTCCACTCGCCAAACGTTAGCCAAGGTTGGTATTTTTTTAATATTATATATGCCAGTCGACATAACGCTTGTTTCGTACCTACGTTCAATTACTTTCACTGTAATCATTTAATTTAATTTAAGTACAAAACAATAACATTTCGGCAATTACTATACTTACCACTTTTTGGAATATACAACGAACTAATCCAGATCTAATTTTGATTGACTATATAAACTGAAAATGGTCAAAATCGGCTACGTACCTATAGCTTTGAAAACTTTACACCGATACGTGAAGGCTAGTTTTCGCTTGCACTTGTCAATTTTCTGAAGAATAAAAAACAGTTTTCTTGCAAAAAAGGTGTTTTTCGCGGTATTTGCGGTATTTGATGTTAATAATACAGTAATAGTATTTAAGCTCTTAGGAAACCATTCATGTGTGAGTTCAACTCGCACTTGGCCGGTTTTATTTGATTCAAATTGAATTAGAATAAGTTTAAGACGATTTTTATGGCCAAGGCCTTTATTGACGGATAGTGAGTTACTTTCTTATAAGACGACGCTTTTTAACATATTGACCAATAGGAAAGTGATAACTTAGAATTGCGTTGACGTTTATAATTAATTGCTTTAAATAATTTGATGTTATTTTCAAAATATTACGGAAAGTGAGGTTAATACTGCATAATTCTTGGCGCCTTATTATGATGTATTTTTTAAATTTATAAAATAGCATTCCTTCTTATAATAACTATTTATAAAGTGCTACTGTTTTTTTCTATTCTTGAATTTAGTGGCTGTATGAATATTTGTTACTCTTTCACACTGAAGAGATTAAAAGAATTTTGATGAAATTTGGTATCTGTGTTATTAGAAGATTTCTTGTATCTTATAATAAATATATTCACAATAGTTGTCTTATAAGAAATATATTCACAATAGTTGTCGTATCGGACCATAATATACTTAAGGATTTGATATTTTGATCTATTAAATAACTCTTAATAAAACCGTTTGCACATTATAAGAATATCTATTTTTTGTGTCTTATGAGAAATATAGTAGCATTGGTTGTCGTATACAAGACCTTTTCCACATTAGAAGAAGTTTTCTTGTATGAAATAATTCTTATAAGAATATGTCGTATTGGTGACCATTATGAAACCATTCTTATAAGAAATTTCTCATAAGACACAACAAATTTTTTTTATGAATGTGCCGTGGCCTTGACTATTTTTATTCCATTATTTCCAAAAATGTAAATATTAGGTTCAGTCACCAAACCAAGCCATACGCAAAACCTAATTACATGAAAAATATAAACATTTTTTAAGTAACATGAGAAACAAACACAAAAACTAATTGTTAAGTATAATAAGTAGGTTCGTGGCATCGCGCAACTTTAAAATCATTACTGCAGTTCTAATGAATGGTGCTCATGTGCTCATAATTCTCATAGAGCACACGCACACTGGTGCAATTTGTTCCGCACGGGCGTATCGAAAGAGCGACGCCGGCCACCAATCCTAGGTCACGTGTGTAGGGCGCTTTACTCTACACAACACACAATTGATTATACACTTTATATTCACCAGTAAGAGATGATTTTAGCATCAATTGTTTTAAATAAGTGCTCGATCAGATTGAGAAAGTGTCCTATTAGTCAGACATGTAGGATTTATGATGAAATAATGATTTTGGAGAGATGAGAGGTTCGGGATTTGGTTGAAATGACAGATTGGTAGCAGTGGCAATGTCAGTTGCATTTTTTTTTGGGAGCGTGTAATCATTACTTCATGTACCTATTGTGTCACAACGGTATAAAGCGGCACAACACAGATAGAACTAACTACCTAAAAGCGGAATAAAAATGTTATTGCGCGTATTCTGGTCTAGGATTGATGGTACTAGTTTTACACTTTTATAATAATAATAATTATTTATTTATTTCTAAGAATACGGTACAAAGATGATCGAATTATGTTAAAGTGCGTCATATCCTGCGGCGTAGAAATGTTAGAATTACAAATTTGATATTCGTTAAATTAAATTATCCAATTATAGACGCAAAAATTAAGGTAGGTAAATTTACATTCACAATATTATACAATCTTATAGAATAATAATTTTCTTTCACACGTTTTAAATCTTGCGTGATGTCTCGATTTTCTGCTTTACAATATTGTTGGTATGATCAACAAATTAAAGTCGTCTTGTACTAAAATATACTGAAAAGTTATTCCCCTAATTAATTGTACAAAATACACGCGCATTCCTTTCATACGCCACAAACAACAATAGCGAATTAGGTAATCCCAAAAACGTCCGGAAAAAAGGGTCCAATTAAAGAGCCGTTTGATTTAGGCGTATTTATTTTGCGCAATGCGACCCCCGGACTAGGGGTTCGACCCAAGCCCACCATGCGTGGAGCGATTCGATTAGGGTGCAACACTAGGGTGTACAGTGCAACGCAAAGTTATCTGTACAGCCAAGATGCCAACGTGGCAGACGAAAACAACATGGGAACGATTTTGACAAATTGTAGCTGGGGCATGTCATTTCATTTCAGAGACAATTCACGGAAAATAGATCTGTGACGAGTTTTGAGTGTTGGTTCGGATTTTTGGCGGAGGATGTGGGTTCCGCTTTATTTATATCCGTTACTTAGGTATGTTGTCAAACTAAAAAAAATTATAGAAAGTTACGAAAAAACAAAAATAATAATACTAATAGGTATTGAATGTTTGATGTAAGGTTGTAGGATGTAGATTTTTTCAATATAATTATATGAGGGGGAAATTGAGCATGCGGGTCACGTGATGGGAAGCAATCACCGCCGCCCATGGACACCTGTCAACACGAGGAGTATCACGTGTGCGTTGCCGGCCCTTTAAGAGACAGACGATTTAACGATGGTAACAAATTTCCTGGACTAAAAATTTGACTATAAACTTAATGTGTGTACATATACGGAGGAAATTTATCCTTTATTGTCTTGTTGTAAAGCGGATTTCTCAATTAATAAATGTCATAGTAAAAAAATATTTAAAAAGTATTCGTTACCGCAAAGTTTTAAAAGTATGTACCGTAACGTACGGAACCCGAGATATAAAATTGAAATGTGACGGCGACATTTTGGCTTTTACTTTATAGGATTATTAGAGGGGCCCAGTATTGCGGCACGTAAGAGCATCGCTTCAAGAGCCATCGGGGCATAGAGCACTTTCCTTGATTTATGAAATGATCTAGTGCTGACAAGAGCAAAGCGGAAACTAGTTAACCTTGTCTGTGGAATAAGCTTAACAGTAATTACGGTTGTGCAGGGTATTTTAAAGTCTAGTTTATGGTTCTACTAGCTTTTGCCCGCGGCTCCGCCCGTGTGGTATTCGGTTATCGCGCGCTGTTCCCTCGGGAACTGTGCATTTTTCCGGGATAAAAAGTAGCCTATGTCACTCTTGGGCTCATAAACTATCCCTATGCCAAAAATCATATCGATCCGTCGCTCCGTTACGGCGTGAAAGAGGGACAAACATACAAACACACAAACACACTTTCGTATTTATAATATTAGTATGGATATTTTTCTGAGAGACAATTTAAGGACAATGCAATACAAACATTCTTTATTAATCACCAAAAGCAGTACAGAGAAATTGTAGGCAAAAATAAAAAATCAGGGACAATAGGTGGTCTTATCGCTAAAAAGCGATCTCTTCCAGACAACCAATTTCTGAGAAATTAATAAATATGAATAGACTTAGGATCAGAAAACATGATCGCCAAGCAAGTTCGCGTACTTATGCGGGGTTTTTGCTAAAGCACACGAGAGGAAAAGTTCACCGACACATAAGTACACGAATTAATAACCAACGACCTAAACAAGATGCCTAAAAAAACTTAGGCAAACTTAGGAAATTTCAGTTGAATAACCTAACCAACAAAAAGTCGGAAAACCCCGACTTTGTCACTTTAAAGTTCAATACCTCAAAAACAGCTGAACTGATTTTGATGAAACATGTCTAAGAACCATTGCTAGAAAACTTGCTATCAAATAAAAAAAAACGCATTCAAATCCGTCCACCCGTTTAAGAGTTACGGTGCCACAGATAGACACACAGACACACATAGCGGTCAAACTTATAACACCCCTCTTTTTGCGTCGGGGGTTAAAAATTAGAGCCAATGAGTTAAGAATCACCACTTGCTTACAGGTATTGTTTATTTTAACTTTCCATTTCAAATATAGTTATTTTATCACTAGAAAAGATGACTAACATCCGATTTGTGAGAGCAACTATTTGTCTTAAAAGTAACAAGTTTAGTATGTCATTCCATAAAACACAGACAATTTGTTACTATTTAACACTAGCTAAACGGACCACTCTATGAAAGAGAGTACTGTAATTTGAAAGTTGTTCACACAGTTTCTACTTTACTGGCTAAAAACAAGGTTGAAAGTAGTTATTATTGCGTGTCAACCTTTTATGATCTACCGTCAAAGTAGCCTAATTGAACTATAATTAGGAGTAGTTTCGTAGAATTCGCTAAGAAAATAGAGCGAATTTGAGAACTATGTAGGATATATACACTTTGAAAAACACAAAAGCCCGTATCTTAAAATCGATAACTTTACTGAGTGAACTTTATGAATATTATTTTAAGAGTCAATTTTGTTGACGTATTAATTTGAGATACGAGATTTTTTCAAAGTAGTGACGATATTACGGTACACGGGCACGCGTTTCGATTTTGACAAATGCGCTCGTGAGATGGCGCCACATGATTGGCGCACGCGCGTCACGAACGTTGTATGGAAATTTCTAAGTAATAAGTAAAATAAACTAAAACATGACATCATTTAAAAGATTCGCGAGGCTTGATAGCCGTAAGTTATGTGCATGTTAATGAAAATGGAGACACATTTTAATACATTAAAAACATTCTAGCTTTGTTTAAATTTGAAGTAGACAATCTAAAAGTACGCTTCACCAAATTTTTTGATTTGAATAAACAGAAATAGAAATAGAAATAGAAATAAACTTTATTGTATAACTGTGTACATAAAAGGGTGGCTACAAAAGGTAAATAACACAGTTGCCAGAGTATCTAATACACTTTTTAGGTCACCATAGAATGGTTTGAATATTATTATTAATGTAATAAACGCAAAAATTGGACGGTTTGCCCGTTTCTGTTTTTATTTCTAGTTTACCAATCGTAATATTCGTAATGAACTTAGAAAATAAAATAAAAACAGAATTTAAGTCGACGCAGACATAACTTTACCCTTACTGCAACTACTTCTTCTCCTGAAAGAATACTTAATCGTTTATAAATAGCTAGAGATGTTAATACGCATTGAGGATCATGTAGGTGCACTAAAAACGGATTTCTTAAATTCCGATGGGATAGAGAGCCAGCTCCTTTTTATACTTCTACGGGAGCGAAGCCGCAGGATAACGCTAGTATTGATATTTTGCCCGAAACGTAATTTATAATCACGGATTCCAAATCAATTAAAAAACAGTCTACACACTACCCCAGAATTTAATTCCCTAACTAACCCCTAACTCATTATTATATTTCTATCCCACAATCACAAATTTGTAGATTAATGTCTTATCAGCAAAGTTCATCTGCAGTTTCCTGCATTCAACAAAAAGACGAATTCGTTCGCTGTGAATTGAATTGAATTGAAATGAAATGAACGAACCCCTAAAATCAAAATAGGAAAGGGCGAAAAAAATGGGTAAAAGCGTATCGAATTTTACTTTTGGGGTTCTCGCTTACTTGAAATGCAAAAATAAACTTGCTAGTAAAAAAAACTTATTGCTCAAATAATACAATTACTCTACATTAGTTATAATCGTTTTCTCTACATCATAAGCAGACAAGACAGTACAGATTTGCGGTGTGTTTATTTAAAAGGATGATAATAGCTTATTTTCTAGAATATTACATACGCCAAAGAGCATACCCAAAGGGCAATGACCCTTGTGTTGCTTGGCCATAGTTAGGTAATAATAACCTAGGTAACCTTAACTTAGAAAAGTAGAAAAACTTCCGACGCTGTCATTTAAAAGTAGGTACAAGATATCAAAAACGGCTGAACCGTTTTTATCAAATATAGCTAAGATCAAGCACTAGAAAACTAACTTCTACGCAAAAAACTGAGTGAAAACTACGATAGCACAATCAGACACGTTAAGAGTTAAAAAACACCTACCTATAACTAAAGACTATCACTTATCACGGATGAAATAAAACTTTCAGAATATACATTTTTAGAGGGTTTTTGTATAATTTTTTTACTTTGCCTACCCCTAATAATAAGGATGGGTGGTTCTTATCTAGATGTAAAACGGGAGGCTTGTAGATGGTTAGGGAAAGGGTGGACGTGAAAGGATACCCTCTGCACTGGATCACTTCAAAATAATTGAAGTCAAATTTGCTAAATCAAATTAGTCCAACAATGATACAATTATAACGACACGTGGGAAACTTAGTTCAAAAATATTTCGGAGAATCAATTTTAAAGATATAAGCCATTAAGTAATAACATTAACATTAATTCATTTATTTACGTAATTTTTTACCATATTAATAAAATTTATTTGGTGCATGTGAAATTTCCAATCCGCACTGGGTCCGCGTGGGAACTATGACCCAAGCCCTCTTGTTCTGAGAGGAGGCCTGTGCCCAGCAGTGGGACGTATATAGTCTGAGATTAATAAAATTTACAACAATAAATTGACTATTTATTTAACTTGTTTGAATTTGATTTAGTTATCTTTTATTCGACACAAACTTTTATCCCTCTCGCAGTCTCGTGGGAAGAGTTACCTACATTTAGTTAACCGTAAATGATCCAAACTATATTTTATGTTCAGAAGCAAACTCAAATCAAACTCATTTATGCATTCAGTCTAAATGACGTCACTAAATTTCAACGCCTGAACATAATTTTTAAATCCACATTACAACGTTTCGTAATTGGACAATCGTGATTGATTTACCCACAGAACGTGTTGGATTGTTAGTCCATTACTGTTTCAATTGTCCAAAGCACGTTCGAATCCGAATTAATAGGGACCAGGATTAGAGCCTGAAGATGGGTTAAGTGCTCCTCTAATCACCTCTCAACAACGCATACTCGAAATTTGACTAATTAACTTTTGGAGTACCAAAGGGATCTGAGGGGTAATATATGCCGAGGATACAGTCAAGGAGCATTGAGATGCCCAATTTATTAGCATCTTCCTAATTTGTTACCTGCAGTTAGGTACCTCCAAGTACTTTGGCTAATTAAGCTTTTTATGTAGAGAACTTTGCTCCTCTCATATTATAATGAGGTACAGTTTATATAGCATAGATAGTACGCTGCTATGTGTTTGTAAAAGTGGAGGCCGCGGATCGGCAAGCGCAGCGTAGGACGTCCACCAACGAGATGGACGGATGACCTGGTTAAAGCTGCGGGTTCACGGTCGATGTAGGCTGCTGCCAAACTTTCATACATCAAATTAGACGACCAGGATATTTTGATAGAATACTTTTACTCCCGAAAAAAAAAAAGATTTTCCTAAAAGCGCGCGATAAACAAATGATCTATTCTTAATTACCTACTACCTTGATAATGATAATGACGACTGATTTTGAAACCTAGAGCTTTAATTCGTTGTCGAGTTTCTTAAAATCTAATTCCCACATGAGAGCAACCGTTTTCAATTAGCCTAATGTCTAATTTAATTGAAACCCAGTCTTCTTATTCGAATAGTTGCTCAAGACCGCAAAATAGCTAGTATGAGAAACGGCATAGTAAACGAATCTCGTGGCTACTGTATCGAATTAGCCTAAAGATAGAGACCGCAAGTTTGCCCGTAGCGAAGTACACAAATCAAATTCAAATTTACAACGCAAATCCAGTGAATGTCTCTGTAATTGAACATACTCCAGTAATGTATTTGTGGCACTTGCAGTCGAAAATAAAACAAAAAACCGGCCAAGAGCGTGTTGGACACGCTACGGACCCCTAAAAAGACAAGTAAACCATAGAACACTCTTTTACTTTGCCTCAAAGTTGAACTTAGCAGTCCAGTTACTAAAAAAAGTTAAGTGACTAACTTAAAGAGGCAATTGCCAAAAATAACAAGCTATAATCAAGCGTCACTTCTGTTGTGTCAAAAATAAATTGCAGTGCCGTCATTAAAAGTAACTGTAAATGTTGGTTACTTACTATTGTGATACCTATTTGTTTTAGTTCCCACGGATGACAAGTTGAGCACCCCGCCATTAAAGTAGAAAGTCTAACAAAGTCACGTCTGTCTCATTTTGCATCTCTTGCTTTCCCACTATCAGGCTTCTTCGCATCTGGTGGTTACCTGATACTTTCAAAACAAGTCATTAGGTCACTAGGATCGGGTACAATAGATCCGCCACAGGATTAAATCGTATTCTTTTGCAAACAAATCTCTCGCACGTGTAGGCGTGTGAATATTTCTAAGGCAAAAGTGCAACGCAATGGCGTTGCGTCACATGACAATAGGGCATTATGCACCAGGTATAAATCGCAAGACAGATAACTTTTCGTATGGGAAGTGAAAGTGACAATTCAAGTAAATTGACACGTTTCAGATCTATGACAGACGACCCATGGGCTATAATTTGAAAAGAGTTTACCTAAGTGTGGGAAAATTTAACATTGCCACTAAATGCAATGAATTATTACAAATAGAAAGGAAATTAAAACTTTTCAAATAAGGATTTCATAACTTGGAATACTTTTGAACTAAGTAATGTCCTCGTTAAGTCAGGTGATAGTTCCCACACGCCATAATGACGACAGGTGACAATGCCTGGATTTTTATTCCTCATTGACCAGATGATATGCATACGAGACCAAAAAACTGCTATTCACCTGTCTTCGAAGTCATGTATCACTTGATACTGCTACAGATGTGTTCTTAGCCTTGTTTGGACAGGTTGTGGCATAATTTGCCATATTGTGTTTGAATCCTTAAGGACTTTGTTTTGATAAAGGATTAGTAAATGCGCCTTCGGCATAGTGAACTAATTTCCTTTAGATAACCCTCAAAAATCGGTTTTGTTTAAGCCCACAAAGGATGTTTTAACAGAATGACCTGAAGCGACAATCCCTTAATGGTTTTGCTCATACATAAATTTGTAGGCCGTGACCGAGCTAAAACAAACTGCTGCCCTCGTAATAATTAATGATCATCCACATCTATTTTACGGTCACTAATTCAAATAAAAAAATGTTATTAACAAATCAGGATCCGACCCCAACACACCTGCTTGTACGGACGTTTTTATTTGTTTTCGACCAATAGAAAGGTGGGTTAGGCAGACATTTATTTACTTTTAATTATCGCTTTGGGTATGTAATTAAAAATAACATCAATGCGAAAATTACACGTAAATACATCTATGTAGGTAATACTATAAAAAAAAATACTTAATTAGTGTTTTAAACTTAAAATATGTCTTTAATTCGCATAAATTAACTTTTTTTGATAAATACACTTGCGTTAAATTTTATCGATTCACTTGACCATACATAAAAAAAACATTTCATTTAAAGTTTTTATTTTATTACAAACATTCCCAATGATTTTCAAAATCTTCGATCGATTGAATAATTCACGTAATCACGCTCAATCGGACAAACATTGTGACGTCTATGTCACGATAATGTCCATAAGGCATTTATTTTAAATTGTTGTGAACCCTTTCTATGTAGTCATCAAGTAGGCGTGGTGCTCAACGATTTAAACAAAGCTCTTAGCTGCGATGACACGGCAGTCCCTCCAAAGGGCTCGAGGGCTTATTTAAAATGAAATGCAGAATATTCACTGTATTTCATTCTTATTTAAATATAACAATCAACATTGTGCAGTCTACAAAAAGAAACTGAAACCTATGCTTGGGCAGCAGTGAAAAAAAAATTATCTACGTATACTGTCTGTTATTGTCACTAAAAAAAATATATTATTCTAGTAAACACAGACCAAATGGTATTAATACGTACTTTACATACATTGTGTAAAAAATTAAAATTGATTTATGTCACAAATATTTTACTTTTTTATATTTAGTGAAAAGACAATAAACAGCAATGTAAATTGACATGTCATTTACACTTACTTGTCAATTGTCAATTTACTTTGCTGTACATTCCTGGCAATTATAATTTTGTTAAAGAGTTAACAAAGCCTGAATTTTAGTTTATTAACTAAAATATTGTCATGGTTACTTAACCTAACTTAGGTACAGAAATAGTTACTTTACCTCCCTTAATTAAAAAGGCCTGGCTCCCGGTAACACACTGTATGACAACGCTTTGGCTAATAAATATAATGTAACACAATTATTTTTTTCCATCATGTGTACTATTACGTTCAGTGGAAAATTACAATAATAGCTTAGGTTTGGACAGTAAGTATTTCATCAGTGCACGAATGTATATAAACCCAGCGGCAACGCATTATTTTAAATTTATTTTTATAAATTTAAGGCAATTGCAGACGCAAAATTTCATATTAATACCCAAATTGTTTGACATTTTAGCTTTTGATGTTCAAGTTACCTCGAGGGCGAAGGCATAATCTTATAACTTGCCTGTATTTTTAAAAATGCAATTTTGCTACCCTCGCTTTTTAACATGTTAATTTTTATCTCTTTTGCAACCGTTTTTTATTAGGGTGTATCCAAAGCTTCTGTTGAAGACAGACATTACGCTATACAACGATTCAATTCAATTTTTATACAGCTACTTGAATCAGGTTTTTTATATGATATTTTATTCTGCGAGAATCTTAAAAAAACATTTTCAGGTACAAAACCTAACAATATTGCTATTTTCTTGCTTTACTTTCAATATGATAGAGCTAAATCGATTCGCCAAGCGTTTGCCGAAACAATATCAAGGATCATTTACTTTTAGTGCTTAAGTCACCGGAAGTTATTTATAAAACGGCGGATATTATTACGATAAGCAAACATAAAAATATTTGAGGTCTTCACCAGCTGAAGCTATTTGGGTATAATCATGAGGTATTCGGGAATAATAGTTCATATTTCAAGAGGGTTTGTTAGTATTATCTAATATAGTATTAATAGCTAAACAGAATCGATGGATCCCCTGAGATGACCCTCTCTCCTTTATATGACACTCTAATATGTATAGGGGACGTTTTATTACTAACCTATCTTGAAGGATGGGGATCTGAGGTGTTGTAAGGGAAATTTATGAAAACCTTTCTACTTTCTGTCTAGCTTTTACACGAAGTTTTCATATTTAGGCAACAATAGAGTAATAGTGGCTTTTGGGTGCTTATGTGTTTAATAGCGAACCCTTGCGAGTCCAGGAATTTTTAGGGCACTACTTTTAATGTCGAATCAATAACCTTTATATTTTACTGATATTTTATAGACAGTTGAACATGAGTGCAATAGAAGTTTACTATTAACGTCATCTTTAAATCTGTAACCATTTTATCGCGTTTTAAGTTATACCTTCATATAGTTAAAAATAAAATAAATACCAGTACCATGGGACACTTCACACCAATTGACCTTGTCCCAAATTAAGCAAAGCTTGTACTATGGACACTAGGCAATGGATAAACATACTTATATAGATAAATACATACTTAAATACATATTAAACATCCAAGACCCGAGAGAAAACATTCGTGTTATTCACACAAATATCTGCCCCGGCCGGGAACCGAACCCGGGATCTCAAGCTTCGTAGTCAGGTTGTCTAACCACTTGGCCATCCGGTCGTCAATTTATTTCGGTCCGATAGTTAATTCATTATGTAGTTTTAATAAGTTTTCTGATGGTATTTTCGATAGTATCCAACTTTCTAATATTTTATTTCAGATTACGTCCATATTTGTTCATCATCATCGTCATTACACACTCAGACCTCAAAACTCACAGATTTAACCATGTCATCTCATTGGTGGACGTCATCCGCTTCGCTTGCAGATCCGCGGCTTCCTTTCGAGAGCTTTTCGGTACCATCGCCTATTACGGCATGTTTGTTCACATCAGCTTATTCTATGTGTGCAACACTTTATAATATTACTTGACAAAAGTAGTCGTTCCCGTATAGGTAGTTAGTTACATGTATTTGTATTTTCGGGATTCAATATTAAGTAAAATGTAACAAACCTATTCATAAAGCTGCCCTTAAACAGAGTAGCACGAACCAAAGTCATTAAATACGTTCACAGCAGAGTGAAACATCTCGACAGAGTATTTGTAAGTCAAACTCTATAACGGTTCGGGACGTGGTAAGTGCTTTAACCAACATCAATACACTCTTACCAGGAGTGCACTTCTCAAGAGTTACGAAAGTATAAAGCAAGCGGACGTATACTGGGCGATTTTATATCGAGCCGAATTAGAGGTCGTAAAGCAATTTGAAGGTTTATGAGTTAATGTTACAACAAACATTAGTAGCTCTAAGTGGCTTTGAGCAACACGACATGGATCGGCGAGTTTTGGGTTTATTATAATTAATTAATGTCCGTCAGTAGTTTTTATTGGAGGCCTGGGTCTTTTTAGAGTAATTAGGTACTTAAACTTTGTTACCGGTTTTAAACTTTATATGCACGGCGGTATTAATCATTAGTTTGACAAGTTAACCGTTGAAACTTGTTTTACTAACAATTTATAAAATTATTGACTGGCCAATATCCTACTCCGAATATTTTCACACTCTCCGATTTCCAGGTACTAAAGTTGTGATTTCACACGGGATTTGCTTCTTAGTAACTCCATTTCTGAACCGTAATACGAAATATATCGGTAAATTTCACACCAAATTTGGTAGCAATATTGCATTTCTATGTAAAAGATTATGCTGAAGATTATTCGATTTCAGAAGAAGTTATTAAAAGAAAAATATTATAAAGGGAACTACAAACAAATAATATCGTGCTAACATTTATTACGGCACAGGTAATTTAGTACTTTTCAAAAATTACGGAATGACGTAGTGAAATAAAATTGAAGAGTAGGTACTTTTAAAAACTTTCTTTTAACTGCACAGATATCAGGCGGTCAGTGACTTTTCACTTCATAAAATCAATGAACAGAAATAGTATTTCGCCATAATGTGAAGTAGAAAAGCGTTACCGTTTTTAAAGGCGTAGGGGAGCAGGAGTGCCTCAAAATAGCAGCGTCTAAACAAAGCCACAACAGGACTATGAATGTACTTATTTATCCATTGCTTTGTGAGCTACGTATTAACACCTGAAGTAATTGCGGGGTCGTGACACGCGTTCTTTAGATAATAATAGGACTGTTCCTACATTTGCGATTCCGTCCGCACTTGTATTAAACGCTCCATTCTGTGGTACGACTGCAGAGCAATTTTATAAATAGTGATGGGCGGATTTATTGGATTTTATGAATGCGTTTGAGTATTTTGATTAATTTCTCTATCACTCATCTTGCTATTCATCATGTAAATGTAGGGATTTAATAGGTATTTACAATATTACGAGAAGGTAGGTATTTGTTTTTATTTGCAACATTATCTACATAATCTTAGTTTTTTAAAACGTAAATGATTTCCTGATTGATTGAATGGATTTGAAACTGCGCCTCGGAGCCACAGTACCCCTGTGTACCCACCTATTAATAATTCATTCTTGTGACGAGGGATGAGTAAGTACGAAATATTAAACTTAGTGGATTGGTGTCAAAAACTAAATATTTTTTTACCGTAACGTACTTATATCTATTTCTATATTGCTTATTATGCGGTCTCCATTAAAAAGTAATTGTAAAGTAACAATATATTTTTTTCAATATTTTTATGATTTAATGCTGTACCGACAATACACATTAAGTTTCAATTTTAGCAGTCTACGAGTATCTATTACGTTTTCTAAGTAACAGTCCTGTGACGAACAGCCGGGCGGACAAACGGTCACCCTTCGGGGCAATATCTATCCAGTTTCAAATTCACGCCTCAAATTGTACATCCTAGCACTAGATGAAATCCTTGGCGCATGATTTAACTAGTGCGAGTCATTCCTATAGAGGCTCCGTGCTGGCACGTGAGCCCGTCTGCACATACAAATGAACATCGAGATTCCTCCGCCTTGTGAGATGCACCGGCTTTCCAAAGGCTCTCATGCTAAGCTTGGAAGCTTGTCAATTTCAGGATGTAGACATAGAATTTCACAGGGTTTCTAGATGACAAAGAAGATTAAGACAAGCAACAATTAGGGTGCTATTTTTAGGGTTTTGTACCTAAAGCGGAAGAATGGAACCCTTATAGGATCACTTTGTTGTCAAAGTGTCTGTATGTCAAAGACTTTTCTCAGAAACGCGTGGATGTCTCAAGCTGAAATGAAAACAGTGAACAAAATCAATCTTCTGAAAGTTAACACAACCAAAACGTTCAGTCATTAAAATAGGTGTATACTGTACTGTATCCAAACGAATGTCCGTAACCGAAAACATGTAGGGTATTTCCGGTTGTCCTGGAAACTTGAAATTTGGCATGAAGATAGCTCTTACAGCACAAAAATTTAATAGAAACTCTTTAAAAAAAAAACTATTTTTTTATACTTTGTCTACCTTGGTAACCATTTAAAATTATTCCACACTTTGCCTACCCCATTCCACCTTTTGCTTAGATTATTTTGTATTATCAGCGAACTTACCTACACAATTACGTCAAATTTCAGCTCAAGAGGATACCAGAAAGTGGTGAAAGAATGATTTCCAAATTTTGAAACCACAGCTTTTATATTTATTATTGTAACATACGAACTTTACAAGTAAAATACAAATTAAGTACAACTACAAGTAAAATAAAAACTTGCCATAAAGTAATAAGTTTCACAAAAGATAAACTACCTAGTTACATAATTATAAAAAAATAACTTCAATAGTACTGACTATTTATCTATAAAATTTTAAATAATTAGAGGTAGGTACGGTAGAAAGCAGACTATTTGCACTAAAACTTGTTTTACGAAACAGTTTAACAGTAAATACCGGTCTATGCAAACCCACTTGAAAGTTTTCCCGCACTTGACCATTCAAAAAGGATAGGTTTCATAAAGAAAATTAAAAAAGTTAGTTCAAACAAGGGTGCGGATAATGTCCTGCAGATTTGCTTCAAGCACCCACTACTGACAAGTTCAAGCATGCGCGAAAATGAGAAAGTACTCAGTGGACGATGCACATTGCGCGATACGTGTTATGAGAATTTACGGTTAGACTTATGTAAGGAGTAATGAATAGCACTTAGTTATGTTACGATGAAGCGGTATAACAAACAGTATGGGATCATGTTGACACAGTGGCCGAGAGGTCGCCCGCATACATTACTGTGTTTAAAGATAGCGCCTGAAAAATGGATTATCTGCTGAAACTGATTGATGAACAAAGCCGTAGTTTAAAAGGACCTGTCACTCTTGATCTAAATAAAATATTTTTACGTTGGATAACAGGTTCGTCGTATACAGGAAAATTAGATACTTATAAGGAACTGAAAACTGTAAGGAATGTTCATAGAACAGAATAATTTGCACTAGTGAATTGACGAATACTGATCATTATAATGATAATAGTATATTAACTAGGTATTCAAATTTAAACTTTAAAACAGAAAGTCATTGACGTGAAAATAAATTTCATGTTTTAGAAAATACAAAGCATGCACTTGGAGCACAAAGTGATACTTGCTTTTATGGTAATAACCTATTAAGATGCGTTATCGAAACGATTTCACTCTATGAAGTAAATTGTAGTCACGCAGCTAATGTGAATGAAATTCGAATTAATGACGCGATTACAGCAACGAAAACATTTTATTTTGACATTACACCATAAACATAACTAAGGTCAATGTGGGCAAGACCGTCTATCAGGCAAGCCCGTCTACCCGCCATAACTCTTCTGTTTGAATACGTACGCTACTTAGAACTCAGTCGGTAAAGCAGTGCTTCGTCCTAGTTCCTTTACTCTAAACTAGATGACGCTGTGTCGAAGACTCAGGTCGCAACACGACTGTGAACTTTATTCGCGTTTTGAACTTGAATGGTGAGTGCAACGTGTTTTCGGAAAAAAATAAGAAAAAATAGAAACAGTCGGAATATTTGTTGTTGAAACAAGTAACATAGTAATTTAATAACCCGTTTTCTTGCCTAACGCTTTTATTCCAACCAAATGAGGTGAGTTTTGTAGTTTTTGGTTTCGAAATGTCTAATCTTAGAATTTTGTTGAGTTGGAAAGTCCGTCTAAAACATTCAAGGGAAGACCGTCATATGCCGGTCTTACCTTAAACCAGATATTGCCAACCTTTTGAGTCTATTGCCACACTTTATGGTTTCTTCAGGAGTGCATTGTATATTAAATTAAATTATAAGTAACTATTTTTACAAATAACATGTTTCTTTCAGGCCATTCGCCGAGCCTTTTGGAGATGCCTGATGCTTTAGACATTGATTGCTTCTTATCAAAAACCGATTACGAGCTATTAAATCAAATGGCCTTGGACAATAACACACTTTTCAATCTCTAGAATTGGATTCGAGTAATGACCACAATAGATACACCCTATCTAGTGAAATAAAAAACGATAGACCTCATTGGAAAATAATTTGATATATTTTTTTAAGTTGGTTAAAAAAAAGGTTTACGACCTCTTTTCCCACGCATATGCCGATCTTGCCTTGAAAACAGAAAAATGACGCTATATTGAAATTGCAACGTTTTTCCCCTGAATTTAAAACACACATTACATTGGCATAAAAAAACATAATTAACAAGGCCATTTACGGGACTATTGGCTTATAAATAGCGTCGCAAAGACTACTAGACGGTGTTACCTTATAAAGCACGGGAAGACCGTCTACTTGCCGAGTTTTAAAAAACCTCTATGTTTGACAAAGCCTTAGCTTATTTTGCTAATTTGTTTCAGCAACATTGTAAAATGTTAAATTCGTCATCCTGTAGGTCTAGGCCGGACAACCTAGACTTAATTATAACCTTGTTAAATCGGATCAAACTTAAATTTGAATAAAGTATGCCGGGCTTACCCACATTGACCTTACACGATTTGTATATTGATGCAACTGTAACTGTAGTTGATGCAATCAAAACGAAGCCTTAGGCGTTCGTAATACTGTTGTTAGTAAAAGTTTAATAAACTTTGTAATGGCGCTGACCTAAGACTGTAGCAATAGGCGAGTAGTCATAGAGGGAGCAATAATACATCATTATATTATTAACTTATCTTCTCACCCTTGACAATAACAATGGTTGTTGAAATATTTGATATCATTATTCGTGGCCGAAAACCTCTTTGAGTTTACTGCCTTTTGACATGCAATACTATAATTCAATTCGGAGAGGAACAACAGGTGGGGCGGTAGTTCCGGAAATTATATGGTTTAATGTGGTTTCGTTACTCAAAAATTGTCACTGATTTTATTTAAGAGTTCCAAATTTACTCTTTGTTTTCCCTTGCGAATGTTTTTAATGGATTTTTATATCGAAAATAATAGGATGGAATTAGGATTTGCGGGCCACATCGTTCGAAGAACATAATTATAACTCACGGGGCGACAAGTCTTCAGGCGGTGCCCACGAAACGGAAGACGAAGCGTTGGCTTGACAGGCCTCCCTCTAGGTGGACTGACGATTTCGTGAGAATTGCAGGCAGGTAGATACAAGATGTAAGTGGTCGTTTATTGGCGTTCTAAGGGGGAGACCTTTGTTTAGTGGACGTCTTCCGTCCGGCTGATGATGAGCGAAAAGAAATATGTAGGTATATTTGCGTTTCTTTGTAAAAACAAAAAACTAACGCATAAAAATGCTCAACAGTTACCTACCTAGGATCTACCTTTACAAACATCCGCTTCTTACTTGAAAAATGCCAAAAATATATTACTCACGAAATTTGAATTCCATTTTCATCAATCCACGAATGTAACATTAATTGAAAGGTGCTGACAAGATACGAGGTTACCGGCGGGCACGTGTTTTTCAGGTAATACGGCCAATTTTAAAAAGGAACGTTACCACATATTCTTTTACCCAATACCGTTTTCACAGTGTCCCAGTAAATTTTTATTATGATGCCAATAGGGGTTCTGAAGAGAACTTAATGATTGAGATTGGCACGAGTGCAATGAAATTGACATTTGGAATTGTTTTGAAAATATTAACCGCTGGAGTATCTAGGAGGTAGAAATATGATAAAATATTTCCTGATGTACCTAATTTAACTCAACAGAGAAAAAAATGTTGCAGCGAAAGTAATAGGAAATATTCTTAAATTTTAATGTTTGTTCAGGAAAAGTTCACTAAGTTTACAATTTAAAAAAAGAAAGTAGCGTAAAAATTAAAAAAATAGCAAGGATGCTCGTGTATGTCTTTAAAAATTACCTACAGTTACAGAATCCACAAGAGCTTCGTAAAATATCTGTCATCATGAAATGGGGCCGTATTCAGCTAAAAAGATTTTGTTGTTTATTTAACTTGTTTCTCAACTTTTGTAATAATATTTAAATGAAAAATCAATAATTTAGTTAGTATAATTTTAAAAAATAAAATAAAAGTTAACAGAAACAAGTTGAATAGTTTCAAATAATTTAACGTAGGAGCTTTTGGCTTTTGGAAAATATCTAGACGCCCTTTGCTTGGCAGTTATGAAAAATTTATTGCTGTAGGTATCCAGTTGGAGATTCTCAAAAGATCTCAGCAAACTCTTAGCGAATTGTCTAAGATATGGAGAGATTTGCATAAGAAGGCAGAGCAGCCGAGTCTGAGGGCAGACGATCGTGTCTCGCATCTAAATAACGTCTTATATTTGCAAATATTGACTCTTGCCCGCACCCTTTCAGGGTTTCGATCCTTATTATCTTAAGATAGTTTAGTAAGTGCCAAGTTGCCTAACACGGGTCGGGCCGCTTTTTCAGCAAACTTTGCGGATATAGATTCGGCATCCACAATGAAACCGTTTAAGGATAGATCAGATAAGGGTATTACGTGTTTCAACTCACAGATTCTTTTAAGTTTCCTTGCCAAGGTCAAAACGTTTTTGGGTCATACGTAGAGTAAGTAACAGAAATTGTCTTTCCAGAAGCAAAAATTTTACAATCTGTGGACCGTACCTACATCTTTGAAATCCTTTGAATAAAATGAAACTCAATTAGATTACGGGTACAATCATTGCACACAGAAAAGTTTGCAACCTTAGTCTTGGACCGTTTTAATCTCTTTATTTATCCTTTTTCTGTTAATTAGAGGCTTCAAATAATGTAATTTACTTAATATCTCGTTCTCACTAGGTGTACCTATAATAGAAGTGTAGGTTTATGATGTTATCAAAAACACTTGAATGAGTTGTGGGTCGCCACATCACCATACGTGAATCACCACTTATACTTACGTACGTTTTAAAGTAGCCTGCTTGGTATTCATGAGGCTTAAGGCAATAATGTTGCAAATCATGGGTTCTGATTCACCTGGATTTTATTTCGTACGACCTGTTTGACTCAGCCGCCTTCCAAAGAAAAAGGTGGGAACTAAAAGGTTCCTTGTAAAGATGTTATCGTTATCTTCAGTGTCAGTTCTACGTTTTCCTTCGTAAATCTGATTAATGGTGTGGCTATTTGTTACTATTTTTTAGCACACAAGAAACGTTTTTTTCTTGTTTATGTTGTATAAAAGTGATGTTTTATATTATAAATCTGAAGCTATCATTAAATATAAATATAAAGCTACATCAGTGTTTTGCAGTTCCTAACAAGCTAATATTGGTAAAAGGTGGTTTTGTTTATCCTTTAGTATCCGGACAGCTAAGGATTGGAATTTCCTGCCTGCGTCTGTGTTTCCTGAACGATACAAGATGGCTTTTTTCAAATCTAGGGTGAATGGGCTGTTACTGAGCAAGAGTCCATCTTAGTGTGCATCTTTTCTTACCATTAAGCGTGATTAGTCAAAACTTACTAACATACGATGTTACCGGCACTTGGTAAAACCAACTGTGAATCAACATTTCTAAGTAGCACAATTCCTTGATCGGAACAAACGAACCGGCGATAAATTTACTAATGAAACCACTAACGTAGTCCGTCGCATGATAAATGCCAAGCGCGATCGTGACCGGCGAGCCCAACTTTCGCCCATTCATCTAACCGCAATGTGGAAAATGATGTCACTTGTATGACAATTGTGTGCAATATAAATCCATTTAAGCTTGTGTGGTCTCACACATATCACCCGTTGACAGTTATTGCATAAAATTTCCAAAGAATTCACCGCATTTTGTGAAAATGCAGTAGGAATTTTTAATGCTGGCGTCCAGTTCGTTTTATTATTATTATTTCAATTAAATGGCCAGTTTCGGAGTGTTAATAAGAGTAATACTTATTTAATAAAATTGGAGTAAGAGATAGCGTAGAAAGAAGGCGTTTTAATGAAAGTTATAAATCAACAATTTGTTACTTTTTGGAAATGGAAATATCATTAAGTATACATAAATATTTTACTTTAAAGGGACTGTTAATTGGGTATTCATAGTAACACTACAGTTATAATTTTGAACATAAAGTTCACTGTGACCAGGAATACATGAAGGTAGGTACTTGGTACGTGTACGTGAAAGTTGCTGTTACTGAACAATCGAAGGAGGTGCAGATCGAAATGATTGGCATACGGTACATGACTTTCACACATCACCATTTATAAATTTACAAGCAAGCTATTGATTCGACAAGTCATCCCCATCTTTTTAACATAATGTTACTTAAGAAAGTGTTTAAGAGTAGCTACAAAAGATTATAACTAATAATTTTATAATTTTTGTAAGTGATAGCAAACTTAACTCAAAATTTCCGAATTTTTGAATTATTAAATGCGTTGAAGGAGTACAGTGTATATTATAGGTACAAAGTCGGTTTTTATAAAAAGAAGACATCACCAGCGCATTTTGATCATGAGGCTGTATTGTTTGTCGCGAAGGAATATTGTCTAGCAACTACATTCACCATCTCTTTCCACTCTCATATTATACCGTACGTTAGAAAGAAGCGGTCAAAGTGATTGCGATTCTTAGTACTCAACACGCCTTTTTTATTACGTACCTACTATTTTTGAGGCACTTGAAAAAGCAAAATCCAACACCGAATTCAGAAGACATCATAGCAGAAGGCGATCGTGTTACATTAAAAAACAATGTTACCTCAAATTGGATCATTCACAGTTCGTAAGCTAACCATCACGTCAACAGTGAGCCGTAACCGCGCAGGCGCGTGTCACTGTTGTTCAATAGCGGTTACCGGCATTTGTTTTTTTGTCCAGTGGTCTCGTGCGGTTTGCACCGGCAATGATGGGTATCTACTTGGTATCGCATTACCGGTTTGTCTTGATCTTGACATTATATTTCGTTGACGCGAAGAAATGTGAGTTCTTATGCAATCTACGCCCATGGCTTTGCCTCTGTTATTGACTATATTACGTAGAAATTTTGTGAAATCTGTTCTTATATTTTCTAGATTCAAGGGCTGGGTATTGATAAGTCAACCAGTCTGAAGTAGTTAAATACAAGTTTCTTTTTCATATTATTACTTAAGTATACCAATTGGTAGGTATATTACGGATTTAGCTGCTGCTGATTCATTCGTTGTTATAATCTACATACCTATAGGTAACTATAATATCTACCAATTTGTATATGTAACAATTTTATTAACATTGCAAAAATTACGTAAGAACTTTAAATAATATATGTATAGTCCAGTTTAAATTTTGGAATCGTCTAAGACTAACAAATAAAAATTAAGAAGACTATTCAGTACCTGAAGATAAATGTTTCACTGTATACACTTTATGATATGAAATAAATATCGTTATACCTTTAACCTCCTAGGTCCTCGCGTACTTTATAAAGAACTAATTAACACTAAGAATAACGGCCGATTGAAAATGAAAATGAAAATAAATATTCGGGACACACAAATATAAATAATAGATACAGCAAAAAAAAAAAGAAAATAAAGTGAAATAAAACAAAATGAGAATACAAAATACAAAGAACAAATAAAAATAAGTGCCCGAAATGGTCCCGCCTCAGCATAAAATGCGGACTTTTTGGTGGAGCCAGCGCTGGTCTTCCGGCGCGACCATTGTAGGTACTTTATAAAGTACAAATTGTTCATTGAATAAAGAATTCTAAGAGTTTTGAAATAATATCAAAAATAACAAAGCAGGTCAACCACGTCTAGATCATAAGCACTAAGTTTGTTAAAAAATGTCAGGACTCAGGAGGTCAAAATACCTAAATATGGTCTAACTCAAATATTTCGAATAAGATTGTTGTGGTGCTACAGGATCGAGTGGCACTCAGGTCAATGTGGTAATTACTTAAAAAAATGTGAAGTCTGTTTGCATCTATTCAATAAAAAGAAGCAGGCTAGCACGTAACTAGGATCATTATCTAGTCTGGGGAACAGTGGTCCATCATTAAGGCTTGCGGTCAGCCATTGGAATCAGTGGACTGTGAGCGTAAAACAAGCGTCCGGTGCTATTTTTTAGAACCGACTTAAATGTTTATGGTCTAGATTTTATGACTAGAATTACGTGAGAAGTTCAACCGTAGCCCCTAGATGCTTTTTACTACCTTTCTTAGGAGAGCGCAATATCTAAAATACTATTTTAGGGAATGATGTTGACTGTGATTATTTGCAATGAATAAAGTGAATAAACTTTACCGATTTCAAAATATTTATTTTGTAAATTTTTATTTAATTTAAAATTTTTGATACAAGCTTTTTTTTTGGGCCGTAGCTCCTAGGCAGCCCCAGTGTGGATTAGGATCTTTACACACACCATTGGATTGCGATGCAGTTTTGAGCAGGTTTTCTCAGAATGGTTTCCTTAGCCGTAAAGCACGTGATACATAAGTTTCAAATATAATTTCGCACATGAATTTCGGAAAAGACAGATATGCTAACCCAGATTTGAATTCACGATCCTCTGCTTGAGAGGCTATAGGTCAAACCACTCGCCCACCTCGGCTATTTAAAAAAAAAAAACTAAAACGTAATGTAATGTAATGTAAGAGAAATGCTTAAATAATACCTACCAATTACATCACAGCAATCTCAAAGTCTAAGAAATACAATTAAAGGTCAACCACCGACGATAAGGTCCCTTTTCGAAAATTTATAGTGATTGTACCAACTTTTTACTAAACTTTACCTTGAACATTAAAGGTCAAGAAAGAAAGCTTCAACATCTAACAAAACGTATGTGTTATAACTTAATTTGTTCGTAATTATGATATTAAACTTCGTTAGCCAACAACGCCTCGTGGTGTTAAGCCCAAACATGGCAACGGAAGTTTGAACGCACCAGTCTGACTGGTTATCTCCTAATTAACATAAAAACAAAGCAAGAAATTCATTGAACGATTTCTCTTAAACATTCTTTGCTGTGAACCACCCATCTATTCGATTCTGTCTTATCTATCGTAATCCTATAAATGACATCAGATAAGATTAAGGACATGCTGCTAGTGCATTTTAGTATTGAATATTAAATTCAGAATATATCTTGCAAATATATAGAACTTACTGTTACATCGAATTAGTAACTGACATTATTATTTTTCAACGATGTTGAAAGATTTTTTTGCGTACCTAATAATTGTTTTAATAATATGTGGACACCTTTATCAAAAAAAATAGAGCCAGTTGTGATTGCAGGGGTCGCTTTATATAACTGAACTTAGGTATAGGAATATTTCTTATAAGTACCTCAAAATTGGTATTCGATAAAATAAATAATAACGGATAAATAAATAAATACAAAAAATGCAACAGAGTTGAAGAGCAGAAAAGGGATAAAAAAAATCAGACACTTCATTTGTATTTTTATCAAAAGAAGCCAAAATGAGGTTAAATATTTTTATGCTTGAGAGTTAACAAAAAGGTAGTTTATACGTAATTTTGAATTCATTAAGTTCACGATAGTTGTAATAGAAATTTGTAACTTAATTAAAACACTTGTTAACATCTTAATTTAACGCGATAAATATACATAAAATATATTGAACTTAGGAAACATAACGTACTTGGCTAATGAATAGTATTGTATTAACCTTCATCCGCGGCTTCGCTTGCCTGAATCATTATAATCCAAACTTCGAATTCAAGTTTCGGACAAACTTTTGCATTCATAAAATTTATAAGATATTATGATGCTCTCACAAAAAGAAGAAACCATTTACGAAAATTTTAAATAATGGGTATAGAAAAAAAATACGTACCTACCTACCTGCCTAATTTGATCTTAGAACTGCCTAACGAATCAAAAACGCTCTTCTTATTACCCTACCCGAACCCCACATCATACGCCGTATCGCAGTCATCTCCGGCGACAATATACGATCAGTGACATCGAACCAAATCTCCGCTAGAGATTGCTTTGATTTGCCGAATGGTCGTATTAGCTGTTATAATGTAAAGCAATGAATGGATTGTGAGCAGTGCTATTGAAACGAAGCTCAGTTCGGCTGCCCATTATCTATGTTTTTAAACTCGAATGGTGTTCGAATAAGCAAAAGCTTCTCTTGGTTCTACTCGCCTCTAGTCAAGGCACGTTTAAGCCAAGGCAAGTTCATTTGATGAAAAAAAGAAAGCTAAACTAACTTATAGATTAGATTAGATGTATGTATTACCTTTTGAAAAAATACATTATAAACACAAGTCGTTAATTGCAAGAAATTCACAAAAGGATCGTCAAAAGTACACAAAATAAATCTTATTACAATAAATTGTCAGCCATAATAAAAAAAAGAATTTAGAATGTCAAATTAGAGTTTAATTTAATAACAATAATTAAAAGCAAAACAAGAATTATAGTCTGTTCAACGACAGTTGATAAAAAAATATAAAAATCAAGGGCTTTTAACTCATTGCAATTTCTTCATTCATTTTCAATCTCTTATATTAAATATAACTTTTTGATTACATAATATCATTGGTATCTTTATATAACTATACAATATCAGTGTAATAATTATGTATGAACAATATTGAGACAGACAAAAAGCTTCCTATTGGTTAATTAACTACAGCCGCTTTCATTTGTGAAGCCCGCGCGATGTAGAGACAAAAACCGATATCTTCAATACGTCATAGAATAATGACGATAGATGTGACGCAAAAAGGACAAAGATGATGAATCAACATAGTTCTAAGATGAGCATCTGTTTCCTTGTCAACTGTCCGCAAAAAAAAGTTACTTGTTTTGTTTTAGTATTTATGCTGTGAAAAATTGTTCTTATTCGATCTATATTATACTTAAACGAATAATCTGGTCACCTGGTAAAAAGCAATACCGTTGGTCATGGATACTCGTAATATAAGTAGAATTACAGTTAATGCCAGAAGAAGAAATAGTAGGCTTGTTGTTAGAGTTCTGCATTTGAAGCGTCACATGAAGTCCGACACGCACTTGACCAGGTTTCTGCAGATCTTAGAGTCACGTGATGAATTATATGAATTGCATACACTTACCCATTGCGTAAACGACTTTTTGTTATAATACGACCCCACATAATTCTACAGTGTGTGGCCCAGAACCGGGGAAAATATTAGAAGCAGATGTTCTATAGGTTACCGGTAATTAAAATTAACACTTAACTTTTTTTTTCTAACAAACTTAATCGTAAATTCAATGTACGCCACCCTAGAATCTAACTAACGTCGCCTGTCACACTGCAAATGTCAAACATTTTGCTTTACATTACTTCTTCGAATAAACTTTTAAGTGTAATAAAAAAAACGAATTATTTTTATGAGTCGCTCAACTTATATTATAGAGTTTGACAAGTAAAATCTACGTTTTAATTATTTGCCCGTGTTACAGGCCACACCCGGTATATTGCATGGGTTCAGAAATATTGACGTTGCAAGCTGGTTCCAAAGTTTCACCTTGCATGCCTAAAAAGTGACGTTTTGGTTTTAAATCCATAAACATTTTTAGATTAGGCTCTTTCGTAACATACAGGTAACATAAATGCTAAATCGCACTTGTGTTACGTTGAAGTTATGTGGAGCACAAAACCGGTCCTTGTGTAGATGATCGTGATTCCGAGATCGTTCTGATTGCATCCGACAATTTGCCAAGATGACAACGCATTAGTCGGTAACACATCAACGAGATGGCCAGCGCCAATCGGATATACAGAAACAGTAAAGTATATTGTGAATGTGTTGGTAATGCTGTTTAATTAGAGCAAAATGTACTGTTGTTGAAGGATGCTTTAGATTTGATCACGTAATTTTACCATAGCAGGTCCTTTTCCCTGTCATACACATTTGCTTTTTAAGCCGTATATGTGAAACAACGGACTTGTAGGACCCAGAAAAAACCGTTTAAACGGAAGATAAGTAGGTATGTGTGCTATTCATGTTTTTACTGTGTTTTTGTTGTAATGTGGTGTTTTTTATTAACCACCGACGCCAAAAAGGGTTGTAATAAGTTTGACCGCTATGTGTGTCTGTCTGTGAGTCTATCTGTGGCGCCGTAGCTCTTAAACGGGTGGATAGATTTAAATGTGTTTTTTTTATTTGAAAGCAGGGCTTCTAGCAACGGTTCTTAGACATGTTACATCAAAATCGGTTCAGCCGTTCAGCCGTTCAGTCGGGGGTTTTCCAACTTTTTGTTGGTTAGGTTAGTCAATAAATTAATTAATTGAACCTACGGTCGACGAAATGTTGTGAGTTTGAATTTGATGCTATGTCTGTATGTTACCTTATTGTTCAGAAAAAGAGAAACAAATACAATCTAGAAACGTTGAAATACATGTACAAAGGCAAACTTATCCCTTTTTGAGGGATCTCTTCTAGTCTACCTTTGAGTGGATGAAAGGAGTATTCAGTATTAAATAAGTAATAATTACTCGTATGTGTGTGTAATTATTATGTGTCAAGCAGACAGTTAATTATGTACTCATGACTTACCGGTATATAATAATATTTTCTTGCGATATATTAAATTTAAAAAATAAGACATTCGTAATTTAAAAATAAGTAAGTAGGCTATTTAGCATTTACATAAAGTCAATGTTTCTTTATATATTGAAATTATATTTTGCACATTCTTTGATTATTATTTCGAACTGTCTGAGTTTTTATTCTTTTGCAGTGAAACCACCCTCGTTCACAGTTTACACAGCTGGCGCCAAAGTCACAGCGTATAGCGAATTGTTTGCTTAAGATATATTCAATTACTTTGAGGGGCTTTTATTAGATTTTTATTAATTAATCTAAGTAGCACTTTTTGCAATTTCTCTTACGTAGAAAAATCTTGCCATGGATGGATGACAACTCAATAAATTAAACCTGGTTAATATGGGATATAAAGTCAAAATAAGTGACGTTGTACCTACCTATTGAGTACAGAGTGTTACATAAGACGTGATACATAATTAATGTTTTTCGTTCAGTTAATGCTGGGAATATAATGCATTACTCAACTCTTTTGTTAAAATAAGTCTGATTTTTTTTAGTTTCTATACATTATTGAAATAAGAAATGAACAATGTATGGAAACCGCAAATTTCATCGGACATTTCAACAAAAGAGTTAATGCATTATATTATCCAGCATTAACTGAGCATGAAGTACAATTTTGTATTACGTCTTATGTAACACCCTGTATTTGAACATTGTCATTTTGAAACTGATAAATTTTTAATAGAGCATTGTTTAGCAATACTCTATTAAAAATTACGACGTATGAAAAAAAAAAAAGTAGGATACTTGAACTATTTTATATATATTTCCAAGTGTAAAATTTACTTTTTTAACCATCCATACTAATATTATAAATGCGAAAGTGTGTTTGTATGTTTGTGTGTTTGTCCGTCTTTCACGCTGTAACGTAGCGGCGGATCGACATGATTTTTAGCATAGAGATAGTTTATGGGCCCGAGAGTGGCATAGGCTATTTTTTATCCCGGAAAAATGCACAGTTCCTGAGGGAACAGCGCGCGATTACCGAATAACACGCGGGCGGAGCCGCGGGCAAAAGCTAGTATATTTATAACATGGCACAAGAATTTAGTAAAACTAAGACACACGTGCATTGAATCAGAAATCAACGCGCCAAGACAGTGTTATCACATTCCAATCGAGTCCAATATGTTGCACGAAACAAAAGACAATCGTTACGTAACATTTCGAGTTTCTCACGTATTAGAGTCAACTTGCACCTACGTTGGGTGCATAATATTGGTTCCTACGAGCGAGTGTGAACAAAGGTTAGTCAGAGTGAATGGATAACGACCTCCTTAGGGCATAAAATATACGTGGGTTTTCGTCTCATACCATTCTTAATAAGTAAGTATTTGTTTTTTGCACTAACTTGAAATCTAAACTAGATATTTGTACCAAGTTTCTCATCGACGCCATTAACCGTTGAACCGTACTCCAGAGACGATCCTAGCCTGACCGGACCAAAAGACGTTTACTACCAGATTATTGTATTGTCACCTCTATGTATACAACTATAGCAAATTTAAGCTGCCCTGGATACTGAAAAAGATAGGTATAAAAGGAACTGTTTGCAGAAATTTGATACCACGAGTCACTAGTAAACGTTGCAAGTTTAAAAAGCTTATAAAAAAATAAATACTGTAATGTAATGTGTAAGTAACATTCAAAATTAATTTTTTTTAATCGATTAACGTTTACTCGATTTAATTTAAAGGAGAGCCGCTTGGATTTTTATTAAAATGTTACATAGGTTAAGTTATATTGGATTAGCATTTAATACTTTATCGAAAAAATAGTTTTGAAATAATTTACTGTCAGGTGTGATTGTGGCTTAGTTAATCAATGAAACCATACCTTTGGTTCATTTCTTTATAATTCATATTACCATATACACGCTAACATGCTATCTAGTTCTGTAATACGTCATTAGGTGTTCCCCTATTCTATGCGTTCATCAAAACCGTTGTTGTCCAGCTCGAGTGTTCAACTTAACTTTGGGGATGACCAATCAGAGTGTTTAATTTCTCTATGGATCGTGGACAACTGTGAACTGTTATTCTAAGAAAATCAAGATGTTCACAGGTGGGCTAGACTATGCAAGTTGCCCACATGAGTCGTGAGTCACACGCACTGTGGCAACAACCGTCTTTGTCTAGTTGACGCGTCACTTAGCCGGTCTATTTACAAAGCTTTTAGCACGCCCTCTGTTAAAGTAAAGTTAGAGTAAATAACGTTTTGCCTTTGCCCTGTTCGGTGCGTGTGTGATTTTCCCGGATACAAAGGTTTTAGTTTACAACTAAAGTTAAACCCTTGACTCAAAACTAAACATTAAATAAATCGCTTAAATTGTGAATTGGTTTCAAACAGTCACTAAAATTTTAAATAACTTACCTACATGTGTGCGCAATTGTTGTTTGTTACAAAGGATCATATCAAATAACAATAATCTCAAAACATATCGCAATGAGTAATGTAAGGGCACCCCTTTTTACGTTGATTTTAAAAAATGGCTCCATACCAACTTTAAATTCATATCATTGAATATAATCGATGTAAAAAGTATGACGAATCGGCGTGAGAGAGAAAACGTTTTATTAAATCTAGATGGGCCCATTCACGTAACGATTCTCCTTTATGATAAAAAATGTTTATTTTAAACGCCTGTTACAAATGACTTTTATTGAAATGAAGTACCCTCATGCTGTAAAGTCATATCCCGCGACTGATCAATGAAAGAACATTAGAATGCTCATAAAAATACTGCAATCAGTAGCAACTTCCGTAGACATAAAAATAAATGGAATCAAGTGGTTCTTAATTTGTGTTGTGCGTGTAACAGTACCAACATATTCGCATACAACGTATTTTTATATCATAAGGTACAGAATAAATGGGTCACACTTTCAGTGAATGTAGTCAATTCAATCACAGCCGCACGTGGAACATCCGCAATATCCCAAGGACTCGGAGACACGTCGCCGACCTGAAATTAAATAAAAGTAGTTTAATACTACGGGTATGTTGACTAAATTAAAATAATTAAAGCAACTTCTTAGTGCCAACACAAGCCAAGCCAACAGAGAAGCGATAGAGGGGTATTGGCTTCTTGCTTTTTCACTGAACGGCTGTATAACTAAACGCATAAATCTACTCCGTAGATATTTCGGCTTTACATCACAGTACCACTTTAAGATAAAATTTAACTGCGAATTCATCTAATATTATAAATGCGAAAGTGTGTATGTTTTTATGTTTGTCCGTCTTTTATATCAAAACGGAGCGACGGATCGACGTGATTTTTGGCATAGAGATAGTTTATGGGCCAGAGAGTGATACAGGCTACTTTTTACTACGGAAAAATGCACAGTTTCCGAGGAAACAACGCGCAAGAACCGAAGCCGCGGGCAAAAGCTTCTTCATAAAAAAATAAAGGTATGCAAAACTCTTAATATCTTATCGTGATCAGCAGGGCTACTATGAAACTTGAAACTCGAAGTTCAAGTGCTGAAAACGATTTGGGTTCCTAGTGTATTAAACAATAGAGCCGCTGGCCTTTAGATTGCGTAATTACGGTATTTTTAATAGATTTAAAAAGAAGAGAAGCTTATCACTTCTGCCAAGTCGTGCTGAGATACTTTCAAATACATAGATATAGAATAAATTAATTTAGCGAATTTTTGTACGCGTTTAAATTTTTGACATAATATTTGACTCTTGTCTCGTAGCTCTACCACGCAGTAATACATTATACAACAAAATGTTACATTGTTAGAGTGTATACCATCTACCTGCCCAGTCCTAGTTATTTAACAAACCAACTAGAACTAAGCTGCAAACTAGCCCCTCAACATCACATGTCAAGCTTCAATACAATTAACTAGAAACGGGAGACTAAAGTGCGATACAGCTTTAACTGGCAGCCATTAGTGATTATTTCTTTTTCCGTTATCACACCATCTAATTAATTAATACAGGTTTTTGTTCGAACAAGCCGTAATTCTGTCATCGGGCTAGATTGGCGTACGTCGGAACATCGCCGCGCCCACACGGCGCTGTAATTAAGAACCAAGCGAGTTAACTTAATGCAATCACTGATAAACAGTTGCTTAAATTTACATAAAATCAGTATTCTACGTTTCATAACATGTCCAGTTTACAAGTTTTGACTTCTACGGCCAATTTTGTCTAGCGAGACAATTAAAGATTAATTTATTGGGCTCGGATAAGGTTTCGAAGATAAGGGCTTGCCGTTACGTAATGCTTTTAGTTGCTATGACTTTTCGCGATAACTTCAAAGCGTGCTGAGTTAAAACCGATATCATTTCTTAATATACCTACCACTCATGTTGAGCATATTTAAAAATTAGATTTTTTGGAAGAATCATATAGAATATCAGCATCCAAGGATACAATAAATTCGTTAAAAAAATCGGCACAAACTGTCTCCGTGAACAAGCAATAACAACAAATGAAATTGATAATGGTAAAATATTGTTAACGATTTATCAATTATTAAGTACTTAATCTCAGGATTAAGCTTCAGTTTGCACCGATATCGTTTACAGTTGACATCGTAATATGCCCCCTCGCCAGCATCATCAGGATGTGTACGGCCACCGTTGAGTATCTCGGGTACGTTGGCAGGTCAAGGGTAGTTGGCAGGAAGTACTGGGAGAGCCCTAATTGACTTTCATGGCCTATACTAACATAAAACTACGAATAAAACGGTTCGATTCACGATTTTAACTTGAAAATGGTTCGATTAGTTTCGGTCTTTTCGGAACATTCTTCAAGGATGCGAGCGTTTGAGTGAGTGAATAGGTTGTCATGTCTCAGCTTGAGTACTATTTATATTCAGTACCATTTGAAACAATTATAAGCGTTTCCAAACTCTTAAAACACTTCCCGTTACCCCACCTAACCCTAAACTGCTCATTAATAAAAAGCCTCGCAAACGCACACGCAGCTATAGGCCCGTATTCGGGAGCGATTCGTTCCGATGCGCGTGGCGAACCGGCGCCGACGCACGCTGTCATCGCACAAACGCAAACGGCTCATTAGACCGGAACAAAGTGTGGAGTTTATGGCACTGTTTTAATATGAACTTGGGTGCGTTGCTTTTTTTATTTTTGTTGCTTATTTTTTTAAAAGCTGACCAGATATGTAAATAGTTTATAAGAAATAGAATAGGATCCCAACGCAGGCGCAAACGACTGGAGATCGACTTTTCAATTCAAATGTATTTAAAGACCATTCAAAAATATAGGAAAGTATGCATCGCTGCAAAATGGAAAGGCAGAGTAGTTTTCTCTGATTACGCTTGCATTTCAAATTCAAAATTATTTTTATTACTTTCAAGTGACATAGTTTGATAATCGAACCACTAAGTCCGTATGAAATTAGCCATAACTATTTTTGCCTTAAATTATGTAAGTACTACTAAATATTTTGATTTACATTGGCGTATTCATATTAAACGTGACTGCACAATTATTTCTTTTTTAATTGGTACTTTATTATAAAACACGACCACTTGTAAAACGATTACTCGTATACAAATAGGTATGATTATGAGTCTACTACGAGTGACTATTATTTTATAGCTTACAAAACCAGCATACATCATCAGTTCGAGTTAATAGTTTAAGTAGTCGCTCCCCATATTGCGTTGACCCAATTCGGTAAAGTACTCCCAGATAAAACCCATTTCATAAAGAGCAGGAAGCGAACATTGTGTTGCCATGTACTCGTAGGCAAGGCGAATCCATCGCAGACGCATGACAAATGCGTTCATACTGGTTCATACGGAAGGAAGTGCAACGCTTTTCGCGAATTTGTTTTAGGCAACAGCTGTGACGAATGGAAGACAAATTGCCGAGTTCTTATTAGAATTTTTGCTGGCCCTATTTTTTCGTTTTGCAGTTTCAAAATCGTTTTTGTGAAACATTCTGCGTTGCTATATGGATGAAATGTTACATGGAAGTGTGTTTATTCAGATTCTGTTACGAAATACATTAGGACTTTGTTTGTAGAAACTAAACAACGAAGATAATTACCCGATTAACTAAGTCATAATGATAATAATGTTGCCATATTGTAACGATTTTTTTTCCAAATCTTGAAGTTTAGCATAAGTACAGATGCTAAACTAAACCTAAACCGGAACCTAAAGAAATACAGTTTTATAATATTCAATTTCGCTAAACCAATAAAAGACGCAAAATAGACTTTTAAAAAGACACGAAACTTGCTATTAAACATTAAACTCTTTTTTTGTAACAGTTTTTAATGTTTTACGGTTACAATTTAGGTGTAGCACTAGATAAATGTAGCATTATGCTTAAGTAAACCGTGATAGCCATTAGTGAATTCCCAATATTTTATTAAAAGTGACCATATCCCCACTGTCGTTAGTATTTTTAAATTGTTCTGAACCAATCCAACAACATTATTTTAAAGATAGCGTCTCCCGTTTATTACGGCTCATAAAAACAAAGCGAATAGGACAAAGTATTTGTAATTAAAACGGAGTGATCTTTTGACACGGGTTCCGGCCATTTTTACTAACGGCAGTAGTTAGAGGCGCCTTCTAATTGAAGGAGACGGTAGAGAAATCAAAGGAAATGATTGCATTCCCCTAACATTGCTGGGGCTAGAGAAAGGGGCGCCTGGGGTAGACGCGTGGACGATATTCTTTTAGACGTGCAAGTAGGAAGTTGAAAGTTATTAGAAAATTGGACGGTGACATACGACGGATATTATTATTAAGTAAATGGAAGAGGACATATTTCGTCACTACTTTGAAAAAAGCTCGTACCTACCTCAAAATCGATACTTTTCTAAGTGACTTTATGAATATTATTAGCTTTTGCCTGCGACTCCGCCCGCGTGGTATTCGGTTATTGCGCGCTGTTCTCTCGGGAACTGTGCATTTTTTCAAAGTAGTGACGATTTGGCTTGCGCTAGACTGAACACCATAATATATGAGTTGCTTTATTATGATGTGTAGGACTTCTAATACTCATAATATTATGGACAAAAAAATCAAAAAGAACTATCACGAACGACAATATAGAATTAAATTGAATTTTATGATTTATTTTCTAGATTAGGAACAGATATTTCGATTTTGTTTCAAGTGCAGAATTTTATTAAGACTTAACCTTTTTGCACTGTAGTTATAAGTTATTTCTAGCGGCTTAGACGTGATGAAGTAAGAAACAAACAAACAAACAGACTTACTAAGTTTTGCATTTATAATATGAGTGAGAAGTGAGATAAAGAAAGAGCAATATGCAAGTTTCCAAAATTATCAACACAAAAAGTACCTACGTTCCCGATTCATCACAAAATGATAATCTTCGTAGCTCAATGTGTTTAGGTCACAGTCAACTGTGGGTGAGATGCCTCTGCAGTAATGTCATTGCCAAGATTACGGTATGGAATTGCTTTATGTAATTTGCAAGCCTGGGGGACGCACGGATCCATCTTTTGGTGTCAGGGCGTTCGTGGTCAAATGTCAACTTATTTAAGTTAGTTGTAATATTAAGAAGAAACTTAGTTCAGGCGGAGGATATTAGGTAAGTTACAGTATGCATAACTCATATTACCTTATAGTTAAAATACCACAAACGGGACTTATCATGCTAACACACACAAGTAATATTTACCTCGATGTCTACTCGTGACCATGGCAACTGCAACGTTGCTGAAAAGTCGAGGTAAGTCCCGTTTGTGGTATTTTGACTATGAGTGAGAATCACGAAAGTTTAAAACATCATATTACCTTGTATCTATACAATTTTAATATGTGCTCTGTGCCATAGTTCCCACGCGGGCCCAGTGCGGATTGGAAACTTCACACGCATCATTAAGCCCTCTTGTTCTGAGAGTAGGCCTGTGCCTAGCAGTGGGACGTATATAGGATGAGATAGACAGATGGATGTGCTCTGTAAAACGGATATTTATCATTTTTTTCTACATTATGATCTCTATCTTTTTACGTCCCCCGCTAAGCATAGAATTCCTCTCAATTCCAATAAACGATCAATATAAAACTAACACTTTATTAAACGAACGAATAAAATTGTACTAAAAAGAGTTGAGTTACATAATAATTATTTAAAAATAATGTGAAGATCCAATGCGATTCACAGAAGAAAATATCTACGAGTATGCACTGAAGAATATTAATAACTTGATTACTCTTGATTTACTCATAAATTCTTAGTTGCATTTTTTCTGAATACTGAGTAATATGTATTAGAGAATACAGGCGTGATGTTTATGTGTGTGTGAGTAATATCAAAACAATAATGCAGCGTGCCCAGAGTCAATTTAGTTTACGCAAAATGACTTTGTATCGCCATACTTGCAACTACTCTTCAGGAATTTTGATTAAAATGGAAAAGAGGGGCGACTGGCGACTGGGGGTATACTGATATAAGTAGACATGTATTGTATGTATATGTTGGTATAGAAACCGTTATCGCAGCAGATGTAGGAAGGGTTGTGATGGACACAAATGGAAGCCACTTGAACGGGCTTTGGTGCTTACTAAGTAAACATAAGGGCTCGAGTGAAATAATTTGGGACTGGAAAAGGATATTTAAAAGATTTGAGGCGGATAGCGGAATCCAATGTCCATTTGATGAATATAATTTTATGGTTACTTTTTCAATAGCCACTAGTGTCCCAGTGCTGGGCAAATTAATCAAACTCTTGACCTCCATAACCCCTATTTGACACAATGTCAGGCATAGGCATAGGTACACGACCAAAATAGTTCCACCATCTTCTTCATGGTTTACTTCATTGTCTGCTTTCTGAAATCCGTCAAGTACTTTGGTTCATGCGAAACATACCTATGTCTAGCCAGGTCTCATTTTAGTAAGGTCGTGTTTTTTCCCGAGTTTCATTATTTTTTGATACATTAATTTGTTACAGGTTATAAAATAGCTATTACTGTATAAATAATTAGTATGAGACGTATTTGAATAATCGAAAATTGATATATCTAAAGTTAAAAAGTTGACGGTCAAAATATTGAAAGTAGGTTAGGTTAGGTTTGATATTCTGAACGTCGATATTTTAATTGATATTCAGATACGTGCCCAATAAGTAACGTTAATCGTTAAAACAGTAAAATACCTGCGATAATTCATTTCTTTGCCTGAATTAAATAACTTATTCGCGATTGAGCCTCATTCAATGTGTACCTACCTACCTACCTGATTTTAATTAAAAACTGATTAAAAATCCATAAATAGACTTAAATACCCTGTTGGCGTAATAGTTCGACCTATGGACTCTCAAGCAAGGTTCGCGGGCGCAACTCCTGGCTCGTACCTCTGAGTTTTTCGAAAATCATATTAAGCAAAATTAAAAATTCATACACCAATACACATAAAGCAATAAATGGTGTATGAAGTTTTCAATCTGTACTGGACCCGCGTGAGAATTATGGCCCTAGTCCTCCCAGTCTCAGAGGAGGTCTCTGTAGAAGGACAATAGGGCGAGATGATGATAATGATTATTATGATGAAGATGATAAAATAGAGCTATGATAAATAAAAACGGTTTAAATTATTGTTGACATTCATGGAATTTAAAGTAGCCAAAAAACTTTAATAGTTCGATCTTGACCATAAAACGGGAGCATAATGGCACTTGAGTTTTTTTTAATCCCTTAACTACCCACGTGGATATTAAAGTGTTCTTATGTGCCCTGATGCATTGTAACACGTTGCGAATGGACATTTCAAACTTTTTACCGAACGCCAAACAAAGCTTTATTTTCGAAAGTCATAAGAAACGCTGGTTTATTTAACCATTGTTGGAGTACCATTTATCTCTTTAATTTATGGGGTAGCGTCGCGAATGGTGGACATATTTCGCGCTGAACGCTTTAGATACGTATTGTGATTCGGGCGTTTTTGTCCGTGGCGTTTTACTCCGGCTACCGCCTTCTCTGATTCGTCACAGAGACTAATTCCAGTCTATCAGGCATTGTTTGCAAGTTCGTTACGCGCACCAAGTAATTTACTCTGGTCGTGATTGTCGCACTTGTGGTGCAAAGTCGTAAAAACATTTATCAGCGTCGACTGATTTCAACCGAGTAGGTGTTAACGCTCGACAAAGACCACCACGATTGCCATTGCGGGCTACTGTATTCTAACAATTGACCGGACGTTTGTGTATTCATTAACGGGGTACAACTCATGTAGATCTAACGCTTAGATTTTGAGTGAGTCATGGAATATCTAACTGAAGCAAGCAGTAAATCACGTTTGTGGAGTACCTACAGCAATGATGAAATAATTGGGTAACAAACAAGAGAACATCGCTTCGAAATGGTTGTAATATTTTTATGTATATCCTTTATTAAGAACTAGTGATTGGCCGTAGCTTTGCATGCGTATAACATTTAAATCCGAAATCATTTGAAGTTCTTTGGTCACATCTCCAGGAATGAGAACTCAATGGAGAGATTGGTGGTTCAGGGGCAAGTGGAAGGCAAGAGAGCACGCGGCCGATCACCAACTCGCTGGACTGACCTAATTAAAAAAGCTACTGAGTCCACCATGGTCCAGTGTACTCGCAACGCCTCTAACCGGCAGAAATGGAAGCACATTGCTAGGACGGCTGTCCTCGTAAAAGTCTGCGACCCACCGAACACCTACTCGTGTACCTCGTCTGCGCAACCACGACCACTCTGACAAGAGTGTCCGACTAAGAAGAGAGAACATTAAATCCGGAAGTTGAATTGAAATTACGGGATTTTACTTAAGTCTCGTGGAAAGTCTCAGAAAACATTTTATGTTTCATTAACGTTGCATAAAACACCCATTTTTATGTTTTCAGACTGAGCGATTGAGATTTTATCCCGATTTAGAGAGAATATGGGGAACTAAAGTGAGTGACGCGCTATTCCAGATTTCCAGCTAATAAACATATTGCATGAACACACATAGGTATTATTAGCATCAATGTGATTTAGGTACACATCTTAATTGTTTAGTTTTATATTCTACAGAATCGTTCAGTCATGTAGTTTCATTAAATAAAGTTAGAATTTTAAGGTTTATCAGAATTATCAGTTATCAGAATGCTCTTTTGATGTACATACCTACAGTAGCCGTGAATTTCATTAAATTATGCTTTCCACGAGCAGTTTCAAGTGCCCTGAACTAATTTTGAAAATTGCGGCATATTGGCAATCCACGCCGTGTTAGTTCACGCCCTGATAAAGCAAACATTCCTAATTTAACGTTATCGAAAGTAATCATGGCAGTTTTCGGTAAATGACGTTATGTATTTGAATTTGAACATGTAGTAGTTTTTTCATTAGGAGGATGTACCCAGCAGCGAGAAGTATACAGCATGTATTTTTAATACTATCTCAAACTTTAAGGGCAGTTAGTGAAGGCCCTAATAATCACATTTTATTATGTTTAAGTAAAAAATTTAGACTTATTATTTTCCTTACAAAATTAATTAGCACGCGATGTATCGTTGCGCGATACTACATTGTTTTTATTCAAAACGTCGCACTTGTTGACGTGACATTTGTCACAGAACACTTCTCTCTTCTTGTACGCATTACATTGCTGGTCGAAAATATTTCAAAAATTAATTACGCTCTGTTAGTTAATTCTAAATTAACAATTTGTTTTGATATCGGTTCACATTACTTAAATCTTCGTCTGGTTACAGTTTGAGGTAGTATTAAAAATACACGCTGTAGATGCTTGTAGTAACTGTAAGCTGGAGGCTGGTAAACTGGCTTTCTTATAATTTTAAGGATACATTGACCTCACTGCTAAGAAAAGAGCTCGAGGAGTCAGAAACCTCGTCAGATAAAAACATTGAATTTATTCAACTACTTTTAGGGGCTGTTTCACCATCCATTGATTAGTGTTAACTGACGGTTAAATGTGATGCCGTCTCTATTTGTTTTGTTAGAATGAACATTTAACCGTCAGTTAACACTAATCAATGGATGGTGAAACAGCCCCTTATTAATCTGAGATGTCTCCTAATTTTCCATTTAAGAGCATTAATTAGCAATATCTTTACTAATCGACAGGTGGGATTGTGGTATCACCATATTTTTAATTAATTTTGTATTGTAAAAAAAAACTAAAGTATAAAATACCTCCATTCATTAATTTTAAGTTCTAATAATTAATATACCTTCTCGAGAATGAGATAAAACTAATACATTATAGAGATACATATAAAAATACATCTTTATTAACTTGGAGCACATTGCACTTATTTAATTTAATTATTAAGAGAAACTTTTGAGATTTTGAATTCAAATTCTTAAAGCTATGTACAAGTTTCTCGTTACCAAAATGATTAAGAATTTCGTTTGAAATCTACATTTCAGCAAAGTTTTTAGCGAGAAGATGAGTATCTGCGGGCAGGTTACTAATTCAATTAGTTAACGAGAAATCGTAATTCTCTAACAACTCTATATAACCTCAAATAAATAAATTAGAAGTGTCGTAAACAGTCAAATAATTGCTGAGAGCTCGCTTTGAACGTTTACGGTCGCATTACCGATGGTTTGTGTTTTAATTACGTTTTCTTATCGTGTTAATTTTTCAATTCCATTACTAGTTGGAACCGTAAAACATTTACTGCCTTTATGTTAGGGGTAATTCACCTAGTTCCGCCGAGTGAGCCTATAAAACTGCACGGAACAAATCTACAACCGACTACACAGGTTACGGGTGTATGAGTTTTAATTAATCGCTAAATTACATTTGGTTTTTACGTATGCTTATCGTTATTTGTCGTTGCTTGCCTTCTACTGGATTATTGGTTTCAGATTTCCATTAGCACTTTTTCATAGGCAGTTACAAGTGAGGCAAACGAATATCGACAGAAGTCGAAATAAAAACGGTTGCAGTTTCTCTCTTGGTGTATCGTTTTACGTTTAGCTATCTACTTAAATAGTATTAAGTATAAATTGTAACACATTGTGCATGTAAATGTTACATTCGATGGAGGAGCGGTGTCTCCTGACACAGGTATACCTAAAAGGAGGCACCAACCTGTAACCTGCTAATTTGAGTAAGATACTGAATAAACTATTTTTCATTTTTTTCATGTAGTTTGAAAATTGCCAGTCTGGTCGTGGTCATTGTGAATCACGATAAGTGATGATCTTAGCAATACGGCGCCATTCGTCGTCTAGAAGATTTACTGTGGTGTATTAAAGGAGTCTAATATAAGAAAATTTAGAGATAGACGTAGTGTGTAGTTAAATTATAGCGCAGAACATCGTCAAAATTTACAAAGTTCAAGTTCACGAAACTTCTGCGAGGTTGTTTGAGAGGGCAATGAAGTCACGACAGAACTTGCATGTTAATCCCGAGTGGAATTAGTTTTTGATGGACTGAATTTTATTTTACTTAGACTAACTTAACTAGAATTGTTTTTGGAGATAAATATATTATGTTTTTGAGTATTTTCAGATTGGGCAGTTAGTACAGTTATAAGTTCGTTTAGAGCATTGTATTATACCTAATTTTAATGAATGTCATTTTGTATACAACTTACTTGGCGTAAAAATTTTTCGCCTTATTTTAAATTACCTAATTTTCACTTCGTATAAACTTATTTCGTATACTGTTTGATTGATAAAATTATTTTTCGTCTCACATTATAAATCTAACATAAGTTTGGTTCTATCCCAACCTAATTTACTAAACTTAATCTTAGTAAAAACGTTATTCAGCTAAGTAATGATTTGTTAAAAAAAGAATCGACAAAATGAGTTTTAAATAAAATAACATTCGACAAAACTTTAACTACAAAAATTTAACTTCGACAAAGTACTAATTATGAATAATGAAATTATACAAACTGACATGAGACAAACAACAATTCATATAATAATAGTTGTTAGACAAACTAAAATTAGGCAAAAAATTTTTAGACAGGTCAAAGGGATTACCGTTACTACTACTTCAAATACATATACAAACGATGATTGCGACTATGCACCCGTTAGATAGTTAGCCTACTCGGGAATTGCCTCGCCTTTAATATCACGATAAATGCGTTGTATCGTTCCTCGTTTGAGTAACTTACGGTTTAGTACTCGTATACCGCTACACTATGTTAAACCGGCAACTTGTAGCAAAAACACGTGAAGCTCACTAAACTTTCAACTGGGTAGTGGTAAGTTCAGTTTGCTTGGTACCTAATAATAATATTCATAGAATAACTCTTAAAATTTCATGCATGACGCCCTGTTCAATAAAATTTCTAGTACGAGTGAGGTCTTTCGTATGAGAATTCGAATAAGTGTTAAGTATAAATTCTATACTAACGAACAAACAACTTTACTGCTATTTGCCTAATGCTAACTGCAAATGATCAGGTTGCGAAAGTTCAAACGAGTATCCTGTTGATTATATTTTTTAAGTCAATCCATTTTTTTAGTGTTTGTTATTTTGCCTCGTAACTCAGGAGACATTAGTGATACACTTTGTTAGAAAAATGTTTGCAATTTATACCTACTATTAACACGCTTAGGAGATGACCCATGAAGGTATTGCCTTGATACTGTCACAACTCCTAACTTTTAGTGGATTTGTACCCCATAATATCACGCTTTTAACAGGTGACTCAGGAGATTTTACCATGGAAACAAGCTACAATAGAAAATTGATTGATCCTTTTTCGAATTACAGCGACTGCATTATTTAAAGCTTAAAAATGCGCAATATTAATTTTAATTATCTTTCTGAACCATTTAGTTATAAGGAAAAATAGAAAAGAAGATCTAAATTAATTGTACAATGTGGGTTGTTTTATGCATAAGAAATTTGAAACATTTAATAAAATTTTATTACAGTTTCAATTTTTAATAACTTATTTCTCTGATAAATCTTAAGATTTGTATGTAAGTAGATATCACTTTACTCGTTGAAATGAACATTAAATAACTAACCATCGCGCTCATGGCTAAGCATTTACGATATAATGTCGTCCATATAAATATAATAAGTTCCCATCGTCGAAACCATCCCGTAGACTTATTATTTTACCGCACGAAATATTTGTTCGAATATTTCCCAAACGCCTACATTTCTAAAATTTTATTATAGGAAACTACGATCCCGTTCACGCCAGCTAAAGAACTGCCGTGGCAGCATTCAGATGGCAATTCATTTATTCCTAATGTAAATGTTATAGAAAATTTATGTAAATTAACTTTATTACATTACGCCTTATAGCAATTTAGTGCTACATAAATATGAGCGCTGCATACAAAGGTGTTTATGAATAGACAAGAATACTTGGAGTATAATGGAAGAAAGTTTTTAAACTAATCGAAGTGTCGCTCAATTATGTTTGAGCTTTTGTAATGAGAAGACTGGAAAGAGTTTTAATGCATCAAACTTAATAAATGTCAAGTTCAAAAGTCAGTACACAGTGAATACGTGAATCGGAGGCAAAAAGTGTTCTCACTTTTAGTGAATGCCACTACCTCGTACCTATAAATTCATATATCGAAACCAATGTTATAAATGAGAAAGTAATTCCGTCTATTTATTTTTACCTCTTCACCCATAAACCGCTGAAATCAATTTAGATGAAATTTTGTTTGGAGATAATTTATTTTGAGATCCGTGGATGGTAATTTTTTTTAACCAGAAAAATTGCATGCAAACGGAGTCGTGGTCGGTGTCGAGGTATCATAAAAAAATGCGGCGTAATATCAAATATTTTTTTTTTGTCAGCTTATAGTACCTGCTATAGTACCTGCTTATAGTACTAGCTGGGCAAAGGGTCTGCTGGGCAGTTCCCACTGTCTCTGCTTGCATTTATGTCAGTAAATATTAAAAACATAAAATTATTTTAAGCAAAACAAAATGCTTTTAAACTCGCCGCAAACGCTACAAGCAATTAACAAACTATTTCTAAACTTATACAACATAACTCTAATTAGAATAAATCAAATAACCCAATTTCGAAACAATAGATGATTCGATATTCAACAAAGTTATGTTATGACGAACTCCACAATAACCAAACAGCAGCGTCAGTTTGAGAGAACACAATTTACCGAAATATTATGATTGTATGGTAGATAAGCAGATAAAGCTTGCGTAAACAATAAACATATTAATATTCATAAAATATTTACGGCTTATTATAACTAAATTTTAACTAACTTTAATACTGCTAAGGTTGCCGTTCTTTCTACTTAATACAAATTATTTATTTCTAATAAAAATAACACATCGCTAGAAGAATAAATAGCCGTTGAAGGAGAAAAATCCTTGAGTGGCGACGATGAACTGGAAGACGAAGCATTGGAAGGGAACTATATTTATTCGCATAAATTACCTGTCCTAATAGAAATTGGCATAACGTTATTTCGCATAATTATTAATTCGCATAGGTAACCGAATACGCATAATGTAAATGAGCATAATGTGGACTAGCATAACGGTAGGTAGGCATAAATTTAATAAGCAATTTAATTGAGTAATACTTAATCGAATATTTTTGATGGTCATTTGATGGCCAAAAAATTGGACCCACTACGATAGAGGTAGACATATTATCACCATGCTCAAATAAGTACAATCGCGCATACCTAGATAGCGCTGGATGATAAAAAATCCCATATTATTAATTATTACCTCATATTAATCACATCCTACTAAAACTTATTATAAACGCGATAGTTTATAAGGATGCATAGATATATGGATAGATGTTTGTTACTTCTTCACGCTAAAACGGCGTTACGAAATTTCGATGAAATTCGGTAAGTATGTATATTTCTGAACGTCTGGAATAACGCTACTGTTTATCCCGATATTCCCACAGGTTCTCCGATGGTCTAGTTGTTGGACACTTACAGCGCATTTATAGCCAGAGGAAATGCGGATTTAAATCTCAACCGAGCGCACGAAAACCTTCTTCGTTAAAAAAAAAACCAAACCGAAATTATAGTGTACCAACAACATATACGTAAAAATTCATAATCGCAAATAACATACATCTGCAACCAGAATTCTCTACTCGTGTAACTCATCGCCAGCCATTATATAAGTCGACTGCGACACCAAAAAGCATCACTCATTGTAATAGAATCTTTGTTTGATATCATACATTTCCTCGGTTCACTTTGTCTCCGTCGACTCTGGTTTCAAGGGCAAGGTTGTGACGCAATCTTCACTGATCGATGACCTACTGCAAAGAAGCCTTGATGAATCCGGAGTATAGTTTCCCGGTTGGATGGGATAGGTATGGACGTAGATGGCAAAAACTATCACCAGTTCCTACTAATTGAGAAAGTTTGCGCAGGTGTCTGTATAGGTATTATGTGTGTTTAATTGTTCATTAATCCTTTTCTTTTTGTATCAGACCAAGCTTGTGAAGATTTGTGTGCGTGTCTATAGCTCCTTCACTCTAAAACGACTGAACATAATTTGGATGATATTTCATATGCTAATAAAAGTAATAAACTAATCTCTAGACTAACATTCATTCATTGATTTAAATTATTTCACAAACAATACAGTCCGCATGACACACACATACCCAAACCAAAATCCGATATTGCTTACAGAATGCACGGGGATGTACATACGCATGTATAATTTTTGAAACCAAAGATGCTGAACAGAGTATTTTTTAACCCATACAACGCTCTTAAACGTATTTACGTAAAAGATTAAAATGTACGGAATAGATCAGTATTATTACGATTGCTAATACAAGAGCTAAATAAATGTAGCTCTTCATTGAAATTTAACACTGAACTAGTCAGTTATTGCTGACTTTCCAATTAAGTATGTGTTTGCCTATTGGATGTGTAGGTATATTTGAACTTTATTGTATGCATAGGTGTTTCTGGTACAATACTTGTAGAATTTTACTGTTCGATTGTTACGTGTATAGAGAGAACGAATCCCTAATTTAAAAATAAGTTCGTTGGTCCTCGTGTAAATGTATTTCAAAGATATTTTATAGATACCTACCTTCAAATTTATTGTTATTTATAACTATTGCGGAATTCAGCATCGATACAAGCCGTGATGCGGTTTAACGATGCGATAAATTATAATAAAAATAAAAAAAAAACTACATAATGTAGCTATACACTATGCTTACCCAGGCTTACCCAATGTAAAATCAAATTAGATACTTCATAGATAGAAAGTTTTGATTTCAAAACTTCTTACTCGTTAAAATGATCTTATAAGCAAATTCTTGTATGAGATAAATAAACCAATAAAAAATAAAAAAATCAGTTTACTCGTTTGGAGAATTTTGTCGACCTTTCGTTCTCCTGTTTGGTTCTCAGCTTTGATAACGGGCAGCCAATCAAATTACTAAGAACAATGGTCGTTTTAAAATCCCACCCTTATACCCACAAATAGAGCAGAAGATTAAAATCAAACAAATCAATTCCATTTGTTAAGTAAATGCGACCCGTATGTGTAACAGATAGGGATCATAGAACGTGTTAATAAAAATTCTCCCCCATAATTGGTTCCATTGTCTCTTGAAGATAAAGTAATTTACTTAATTAAAACCCTCAAGCTACCCGCAACAATGCCACGTATTGATACGAATAGACTGGTATTAAGACATTATATCGTTAAGTTAAATGAAAAATGCGAAATAGAAAGGGTGCCGACGTGAATGTAAAATTGTATCTTGTTATAAACGTATCTTTCACTTAAGTTGATCATTTAATTGTGTTTTAATCTACGCGGTTGATTACGATTGGTGGCAATGGGCATGAGATGAAGACTTTCGTATTTTGTAAATAATAGTCTTCACCCGCGTCTTAACTCACATGAATCAGTAGATCCGGCAGTTGCATTCAAGTTTAAGGATTCTAATAAATTGTTATTGAAATACCCAAAAATTACATTTGCGTGGCATGCAGAATAGCTAGGTAGCCAAAATTATATATATCTTCTGTAATCCGTAATGTTTTTGCTATTTTTTTTATATCATTTATGATAAACCTTACTTAGACACAAATTAATAACGAAATATTTTTATTTACATTTAAATACCCCATAATTATTTTTTCTAAAAGCTCATTCTAATAATTTCTCAGGTAATGAAATGGCAAGAAATGAAACCCATAGCAATCAATCTCGAGTTTTTCCAATAATAAAAACGCCTATGAATTTATAATTGTTTCCCAAAAGTCGAAACCACCTGAGTAGATAATTATGGGGTATCATTCTAAAACAAATATTTTACTAAACGGTTTTTAAATTAAACTACCTTTCTGAGTTTATGTTGTTGAAGTTCTTGACAACATTTTTGAATCTATAATTTTCGTAATTCTACATCAGACGTAATTATGGACTGATGGTGACTGCTGTTTTAGTCATAGGAGTTAACAAACACATGCGGAGTTAATAAACAATAACCTAAAATTTTGCCTTTCACCTTTTTTGTTGATGGTAGGTACTACTGAAAGTTAGGTATTTGATTATTAGTACTATTAAGGAAACAAATTATATTGTAGTGGACATTTTTATACATGTACGAAATTTCAATGAGGTATTCTTGATAAGCGTAATATCGCTACATAACGTAAATATTGTTAGGTCTGTTTGATTTAGTTTGACAATTTACCTACTTATAATTTAAGTAGACACCATGCCCCAACGACCTTCGATCTGAATTTCTTAGTTTTCTGATATTTTTAATAGCTTATTATATTAACAACAACGGCTTTAAGCAACATAGTATCCCATATTTACTTCAAAGGTCTTTGAGGTATTTGGCATCAAAATTGAACAATTTTAGGCAAAAGAACTGGTTTTCCGGCAATAACTTTTGTGTTAATTAGTTTCAAATGACCTAGACACGTTTTAGAGACGTCAAAGACGAATCCAAATATGTAGATTTCGTATATGTTAGATCTTTCACGTTATTAGAGGTAAGTACGATTGATACGAAATAAGTGTTTTTGCAATGTTTAAAAAAATCATACAAAATTAAGAATTAGTTTTTTTCAAAATCCGGTAGACAAAAATGGAAATAAAAGATTGAAGAACTGATAGCCGTTTGACTTATAATTCTATCTGTAGTGCAAAAGTAGGAGATACGATTCAAAACTTGTCAAAAATCGATGAAAACATCCGGTAGGTAGCCCATTAACCAATTCCAATCATGGCACACATGTCGAAATAGTCAAACAGGCCTCACGATAAGTAGTACCGCCAAAGTCAGTCGCAGAAACACTCATTAGGTATTATTATAAAGATTCAATTGCTTAAAATTCTTCACTTGTTACCTACAGGTACTTTTAAATGTCAATAGTATATTAGGTATTCCATGATGTTATGCTTATCAAATTATTTATACTATGATAATGTTAACCTGTTTCACGAAATATAACAAAAACAATAGGTACGGTATCTCCAGGACTCTTCAGTGACCACGTGACAAAGGTTTCCGAATTGACAGTTGAAGGGGGTGACTTTAACCTTCAAATAAAAAATGTCAAGAGAATATTTAATAATAAATTGTTGTTTTGAATACTTTTAGTAATGATGTCAACCTTACTTGCAATTTTTGTTAATGCTAAATTTCGCTAGTTTCACCCATTTCTAGAAATCACACTGGCTTTTGAATGGACATTTATTTACGGTTTATGTAACAAAAGAACTTCATTTACTAAAAATACAGTAAGTAAGAATCTTTTTTTTGCGAAATCGTACGCTTGTTTTTTATAAAAATAAACTATTTCTTATTTCCCAACGGCATGAACACAGTAGGTAAGTTAGTAATGTGCTCTTATGATCATCCCATCCTCGGCATATTCACCTATGAGGGTTGAAGTACCGTATCGGGACCGAGATATATGATTTCCGGAGTTAACCCTTCGTAATGTGGGGCTTGAAAAATCGATGTTCACCCTTGAAAGTTCCAGTTAAAGTCGTTCAAAATCAAATACCGAGTTAATATAAAAATAATGACCATTTCCTTATTCTAACCCTTCTTCGGCCAGTTAGCTTAAAACACAGTACGCTTACAACAAGCCTCCAGTGTTAAAAATGTCTGAATTTTCAGACGTTACGTATTACAAAGATCCTTACCAATAGGCAAAAAGAGGTATCTTCTATTCTGCCACCGCACGTAAAAGATAGCTGGGCGAATATTCAGCGTTTTTGCAGCGGTTTTTTTTGTCATTAGTGACTTCGCAGCGGTGCGTAACGAAGGATATAACAACAATTTATATAATTTTCATTTGGTAAAATGTAATTTATCTTAAAAACCAAACTCATTTCTATTATTATTAATTCGATATGATGGCTAGGTTAGATTATGTTTAAATATCTATGCTGATATATCTTTTGAAATTATATCAAGTGTTGTTATACCAATAATTACACACCCGTCTTCGCAGGTGTTAATAAAAGGACTAATGCCCGGGTTTGATTATTTATGAAAATTTAAGACAATACTGAGTTGAAATGCTGTATATAGCGTGATAAAAATTCTTGTGACTTGTCTTTCCGTTGTGCTATAAACGTGGGAAGCTCATTACGTTCGACCGCGCGGTGAAATCGCTTGAATATTCGTCCTGCTACGTCTGTGCTATACATAAATATTTCACGAAAAAATTAGCTTTCCTCTGCTGCAACATAAATCAATTCAAATCAGACACGTGCCTTGCCCGTGTAGTCGCAAAATAACTGTGTGTAATTTTTTTGTTTCTAAAAAACAAAAATATGTATGTAACATCTATGTAATGAGCAAGTTTTTTCTTGTAAATTTCGAATTAACATTGTTCTTTAGGTACCAGTTTAAGGCAACTTCGGACAATTTGTTCCAGGAATTAACTACACCTCATCTCATCGTAAGAATTTCCTAGCAGGTTTGTTTTCAAGCGAATGCTTCGTAAACATCTGCTCCCATAAGGCCTGTGTATAACAACATTGTCGCAAATAACGTATGCATCTAGGCCATGCGGATTGAGCTTCAGAACTTCATGATATTGTAACGTAATAATAAGAACATTAGAGTGCCCAAAGTTTAATTACTGACATAGTATAGTCGCTTTATAGAAAAGAACTCTTAAAAATTTAAAAATGTTCACAAACAGTCACAAGAAGATTGGTGCAATTTTTTTTCGACTCTTTTGCACATGATTACAAATGAACTACATTATTGACGTCATTGTAATCATCATCATCAAATTTTTCTTCTTCAGTCTATTCCCATTCTCACGCCCAGTTTAGCTTGGGCACATCATATTGAACCACGTTTTCCTACGTTATTATTTGTAACGAAATATCTTGTTCTCAGGATAGTGCATAAAGAGAGCTCAAAAAAGAAAATAACATTTTTTTTTCTTTACTCACTTCATAATATTTCACTCTTGACTACACAGCTAAAATATTGCTTTATAAAATACCAACGTCAAGAGGCAAATGATGTATTTTTAATTAAATTAGCAGTAGAATTTTAAAGAAGCTATACAAGTAACTTAACTCTTAGCTGTCCGAGCGCAGTGATTCATATCTGTAGAAATTCAGTTTTCAGTGTGAACTAATTTTAAAAACAAGTTAAAACATCCGTAATTTTGCTGTATGTGTATTTTATGTATGCTCCGACTGACCAAAAGCTATGATATTTAATCAAAGTCTGGTATGCTAAAACATTAAGTTTATTTTAAATCAACATTTTAACCTTTCGTAATTTTCACTCATAGTCAAAATACCACCAACGGGACTTATCACGCTAACACACAGTAGTTTACTCGTGACTACGGTCACTGTAATGTTGCCGAAATGTCGAAGTATACATTATACTCGTGTGTGTTAGCGTGACAAGTCCCGGTGGTGGTATTTTGACTATTTAACATCAAGCCTAGATTTTAAATAGACATGTGATGATGGCAGGAGAAGGTAAAAGAACAAATTCTTTATCTATTCATGTTTAGACAAGTCTTCTGCCCAATTCGTAAAAAAAACTTAAACACAAAGCTGTTTAATTGTTTATATGAGAATTCATCCGTTCTGGAGCTACAATACCACAGTGAGACACACAGATGCTCAGGTTGATCTTACAACACCCTTCCTGGTCGTTCCTGGTTTTTTAACGGTCAATGAACTTTCTATTAAAATCAGAGTAATCAAAAAGGTTTTTCAAAGTCACGATTTATGAGCATTATTATGATTCACTTTACTTTTTGCTCTCAATAGATTGTTCAAATTTGTCCAAACAAGGCGTCGTCCCACACTGCTTATTGTAGGCTTAAATGGGCACTGATTTGTATGTTTACACAGCAATTGTACCATTATTAGCTCAGCGATTACTACGAATTGCGTAATCGTTGTCTAAACGGCGCTCGAGTGTATAATTTGATCAAATAAAAACAAACAGCGGGTGTAGTTGGATGTCAGGCGCTTATCTCATGTGTTCGGATTTTTTGGCACGTGAAATAATTATAAGCTATTACAATAGTTGAATTTGTTTGATAAAACAGGACAAAAACGAGCAATCGAATAATGTTGATGTCATTATGTTGAAAAGGGGACTGTTTTATCTAATTAACAGATTATGATAGTAACAAATCTATAATTTTACATCTTTTAGTGCTACAAACAATAAGTTTGTCCCAGCATTAATGTTAGTACCTAACATAATATACTACTTAGTCTTAAAAATCCAAAACGTGCAAACGATACTTTTGGTATTGCTTGGGTATATAGACTGCAGTACTTGCCTATAGTCAAAGTAACTTCTTGTTGTTCCCCTATGGGCGTTTGCAGCTTAAGAAGACAATATTTTGACACCATTGGTTGACAATGCATATTAAATAGGGTCTTCATCAAATTCAAGTCTCTAGTCTAGTCTAGTCTATTTTTTAGTTATTGTGTTTAGTTTAAGTATTGTTTTATTTTAGTTGTAGTTTAGTTTTAGTTTTCCTGTTTATGAGATACCTATGTAATTAATGCCTGAATAAATGACTCTTTTTTTAGTCTCTATTAATCAAGGTACTTGTATGTGTGCATGTAATAATTTTACTAATTACTATTCACACAAGTTATTATTTAACCCTACATTTATTGTTACACTCGTATGTAAAGTTTGTCTAGACATTGTCATAATCTTAACTTTGTTGCCGACGAACAATATACAACAGAGTTTACAATAGAGTTCGATAAGAATTTTATTAATTGTCGGTGGATAATCGGTTTGTTTATTGCTTCTCACAGTTATTAAATCTTACTTTCTTGCTCACATTCCTTGCGGCACTTTGACGGAGGTAATTACTATAAATTTTTACAATAGCTTCATTGAACACGTTGATTTTATTGAAAGTATCTAAGCTTATGTTTATACTTGATTAACAATCAAGTTTGCCAATATATCTGTTCCTTAATTTACATCCGTTATGATTATCGCCTTAGTAGCAAGATAGTGTAGGTACAAGTAATAATTTAATGAGTAATAAAATGAGATGCATAAACACCTTATCCGGTGTCATTAGTGAGAATCACACCTGCTGTTGTAATCTGATACATTTCAAACCAGGGCTTAACTCAGTTGTAATAAGAAAACACAAACGTGCTCGTTCGAACTGTAACCAATCTTTATTTACAAGCCGACAATCTATTTAATGGTCCAACTTAAAATAAATATTGAATAAAAATTAGTAACGCTGTGTGGCCTATCTTTTGTTAACAGAAGCAAAGTTTGAAAGAAAGTTTCTAAATTTAAACAATAACCCAATTCTTTCCGTGGTTGCTCGCAATAAATTAAAAATGCACTCAAACAGAGACAGTCCACATGTCACCTCTTGAAAGCTCTTTCAAGAAAACAAACAATATTTTGCTACCGTTTCCCTATGATTGTGAAGTAACAGATGGGTACAATGGTTCCTCAGATTTTGTAACCCTATTATGTTTAGTTAAAGGAAACAAATGGACACAGTAAAAACATGAGGTGAACAATAAATTTCGGTGGCTCTTGTCCGGCTTCCGTTTATAATGACAAGGGACTGCAGTGCATGCCATTGTACAGATTTGAGCCCCATGGGCTCTTTAGCAATATCGATTGCCTACTGAGATTGAGATTCTTAGAAGCCTTGTAAATATTTCAGAACCATCATTAGGCGCGTCGGTTTTGTGAAGTTAAATACAAAACCGAAACAAAAATAATTCTATTGCAACTCCGACTAACTGGTATGGGATTTTAAGTCAAGGTTTGGAATACTGATAAAATAATAATAATAAATATAAATATCACTGGACAATTCACAACAATTGACCTAGTCCCAAAGTAAGCTTAGCAAAGCTTGTGTTATGGGTACTAAGCAACGGATAAACATAATTATATAAATAGATACATATTTAAATACATAATAAACACCCAAGACCCGAGAACAAACATTCGTATTTTTCATACAAATATCTGCCCCGACACAGGAATTGAACCCGGGACTTCAAGTTTCGTAGTGAAGTAAAATTTTGTGAGTATTTTTGAAAAAATTCTTAATTACCGCCTGATACCAACTGATAAACAATTACTTCGCAGCAAAGCTGCAAGCAACTTATAGACGTAAGATGCCATTTAAGTTGATTATAAAAAACAAAAATGAAAAATGAGCTGAGCTGTTTTTAGACATTTTGTGAAAATAGTTTCTTACGCTCTGCATATTTATTGTTTACTTATTTTGCAACATAATTTTCTATTAACTGCGTAGGTAGAAAAAAAACACCGACCGTGTTTAGCTGACAGCTAATCTGAAATCTAAAACTTTTGTGCATTTTAACAATAACAAAGGCGGCAAAGGTAGAAAAACACCAGGTTATATCGTATATCAATACGCAATTTATCTTTGTGGGGACCGAATGCGACTTAATATCTATTACTGACATAGAAAAATACAACAAAATTGTAACCAAAACGCAATTGAATATTTCGTTTGTATTATGTTTGTGCTTGACAAAAAATTCCGGACAATTGCACCCGAAACTCGAATACTGATCATTATCTGGGCTTAGAATATGCTTATCTGCTTTGTAGAGGAGCCGATCGCGTACTAATCTGCCTAATGTACAGCTGTACAACTTTCCTCTCAATTTACTTCGTAACTACTTTATTCTACGAGTGTATTTAAGAATTAATTACTCGCTTAATTGGGTAGCTCGTTTCTACCCACGATGTTTTTAACGTTAGGCATTTGATGTTTTCGTAAAACTTCCTTAAACGAAAATTAAAAGGAAATAATTTTGGGCACCGAAATTAATATTAAAATATCCTCGAAGAATTTGAAATGAAAGAATAATAACGAAATAAAATGAGTAGCCGAAGTTAAAAAAATCGTTTCCGACATTGATTGATAGAGCACAGTTGGTTGCACAATAGCATCGTGATTATTAAATCTGATCCTAAGAAAATATTATCTATGAAATTCTACTTGAGAGTTTCTAAAGAATCAATGAAAAAAGTGTAAGTTCTGAAGAATGACATTGGTATATAATTATCTACAGCAAATTTAAAACCGTACCTAATGCAAAAGTTAAATTGCTCGAATAATTTCAATAACGCAGCATCCTAGTAACTTATCGAACTTGTGGGTGTGATCAATGAACCATGTCCACATAAATCTCGGAAACTATTACAATTCTATTGCGGCTAGAACACAGATATTGTTGTAGTTTAATCGATTTGACCACGTCAAAGCGGTCGTATGAGAATTGTATGGCGCCTTCTATCCGTTTAATAACGGGAGGTGTGGCGTTGCACTTCATCAATGATGCTAACTGTCAAGGAATAACATTTTAAATGAAATACGAATAGAGAATGATTTTTAACGGACGCTTTGTTTGGTTCGCGCACAAGTTTCACGGTGAATTCGGAGCGGTGGTTTGGAAACTCTGCAGCTGTCAACCATATCTCGGACCGCGGCAGACAGCCTTTGTCCTCGTATAGATACGACTTCATATAAATGCAGTTTATATGGATTCTTCAAAAAAATAATAGCCTCTCAAGAATCCGATGTGCAACAAAAAAATCTATTGTCACATTTCACACAATATAGTGTTGGTCGTATCGCTGGCACATTAAAAAGTATTCATGCGGTACTTTTATAAGGTCCCATGTTTGTGTTGAATGGCAAGGATCTTGACACTTGGATATTTGTCATGTCTCGCCATCCCACGAATGCGCTGCGATTCAAAAATTCCTATTTCACTTCTGGCATATTCCGAGGCATTCAAGTCATTCGTTTTGTAAAACAACAAAGTTCGAAACGGTTTCATCCATTGGTCACAATTAAAGAAGCGTAAAAACAATTGCGAAAGTGGTAATGAACTGCTGGTAATGACTGCGCTTGGGCAGTCACGGTCAGCGTTGGAGGCATTCTTGTTATGGTCGATAGTACAAGGAAATGGAATCTCGGTTGCTACTATACACCGTGACGGGCCATCGCATTGTCTCAATCAAACGGCAATGAGCATCGAGTACAATGACCGCACTTGCTAAATGATGGGTGACTGAACGCATAGTCTTATTAGTATGCCTTGCATGGATAGATGACATCGTTTACTGGCGATACAAGCGCAGTTGACGATGCAATACGCCGATAGTAAATTCCATCCAATTTAGAGTCTGATTTAAGAAAGTTAACAAGCCACTTTATATGATCAACTGCTGGGTCAGACTCAGTCTTTTTTTCATTTCATTTTAAAATCTTCTACGACTATGAATTTGTTCATGTCTCTTTATAACAGAATTGCTGTAACTGAATATTTGATAGAAAATGTGAAAATAGATAATAAAAATGAAAAAAATAACATGCTGTTATGGCATTTTCATTAAAATATGTACCTAGAAACGGCATAAAGTTAAAAGTTCTCAGTTTTGTGACGATTTTCCCCTACGGGTAATATGTAATAAAACGTCACAAAACGGACAATATTTAACTTTTCTTTAACTATGCTGTTTCTAGGTACATTTAAGTGAAAATGCCCGTTAGCGTCTTCCTTATAATTTTTACTGTTTCTTTTTGCATGAAGTAAGTACTTAAGTAAAGTTTTCTCATTTAATATTATGAGGTTTAGTCGGAGAACAGAATCAAGTGCCTCGCCTGGGACGAACTTTTTTAACAATAATTTTTGGATAATTCATCGGCATCTGACTAGAATGTCAAAATTGTTTTGCAAAAAAAAAGTTCCACTCTGCTACTCAATTCAGTTTTTTCGACTTTACTTAATTATTTTTGAACTAGTATTCTCAGATTATAAAAATATCCCATCACCTACCTACATGATTAAAATGTACCCAAATGCGAGAAATTTATCACTATAGTTAAAACTTCTTCAGATCCACCAAAATACGGCCCTAAAAACGCACAGAGGAAACTCGTCGTTACTAATAAATCTGTCATATTACTTGTTAACAGAACGCTTTGAATTCAGACGATCAAAGCTTCCCTATAGGATGGAATCTCTGCGCCAACTAATTGCTTTACCTACACGAGCACAAGATGTCTAAATATGTTGAGTTATATTCGTTACACCTACTGAGTTATACTTCGCGCTATATGACTAATTCGGCATTCAAAATGGATCATCACGTTCGCAAGTTGAGTAAATACTGGATGCGAATTGTGGGCAATAAAATGTCCGAGTTCGTTTTTGTAAATATAATTATTTTTGGGACCCGTAAAAGGTCCACGAATAACGCATCATGTTCATACTCGTAAAAGATTCTTCTTTGTTGCATTTGCACAGTAAAGCTTCTACATACATATACCTACCAATACTTAAGACAGACAGTAAGACATTGCAGTAGTTATTGTGAGTTGAAATATAAGCGTACGCGTAAGCGTAAGGTAAGTGCCAGCTAAGAAATTTGACCATGATATAAAGAAAATATGACTGTACTAGTGCTTACTAGGGCTTCGGCTAAAAGTGTAACAGAATTTGTAAATCAAATTCCAGCGAAATCACAAAAGAGATTAAGCTACTTAAAATATTAAAAACAACTAGACACATTATAGACTAGACTAGACTAGATTCCTTAAAAATATTGTAAACTACGTGCATAGATAACCTAAGTGAGATCCATAAAAATACTTGAAAAATCTGTACCAGCCACATTTTTGCATACCATAAATACTATTAAAGCTAACTAGCCGGTTTGAGGTGGTGTGGGACAGTCCGGCCGGGTAAATCTTCACATGTCCATCTGACTGCGTGCACCGGCTCACATGACTGGGTGGTTAAGAGTGAGAGCATGGTGATAATCGCTCAGTAAGTGCCGAGATTGAAGAGCTTTCTTTTAGGGGTCAACAAGGCTACTTGCAGTATTCGAATAATTTGCCAGCCAGCATTTGACAAAAAAAAAACGATTATTTCAGATCACAACCCGTTTCTTGGTAAATAACTTCAAAAATAATAATTAGTTATTATTACTGTTCAAATTAATTAATTAAAATGTCAACGAAAAACTATATTAAAATTAAAAAAAAAAATTAAACCTTATCTTGCCAGCATATAGATATAACTTAAGATGATCTTGAAGATATTTTTGTTAGCTCTACAAGCATCCAACGAGGCTTGAATTGAGTACACTTAAATGTCTAAACTTGCATAATAATGAAACCGAGGCAATAAAAAAATAAAATAAGTAAGTGTTAAAATTTAAATAAAAAGAAATATTTGGAATAATTTGGGCACGCCTACCTGAATGATAACGAGAAGCTGTACACCAATATTATAGAAACCGCAGATGTTCAAGACACTTGCAATTATTATTTTGACATTGATTATTCCCCAAAATTCAAAAGTATATTTACTTAAGTACTAAAATGAACTTACGTAAAAAAAATGTTTGAATCTAATCTCTAGACGATAAAGTAGCTAACAAAATGTTCTAAGTTAGATTTCACGATAGTAAACGCCTTCTTCGGCACATTGTTTGTTTTTAAAGGAACAACGAATGTTATGACCTGGACAGAATTTATTTTGAGTTCCCCTTTCCCTAAAATGTTAATTTAACCGATTAAGATAACGGGATTTATATTCATTGATCTCGTTTTATTCGATTTAGAGATAAGAGTGAATCGAGGTGACTGCTACTGCTGTTTGAAAATGTCGGAGGACATTTAAAAATAAAGGACAGGGTTTGAAAACGAACCTGTTAATATTGAGATTTTACCAACTATTGATACTGCTCCTCTCATTCACTCAAAGGTTGATCGATAGAGATCCATTAAAAGGATAAGGAGTAGGAGATAAGGAGTTCGCCCATACATCTTAACGTTTGTTAATTGTTTCTGTTTATATATTTTGTACGTATAATAAGAAGCTTACATACATACATTACAATTGTAAGACAAGCAAAACCAACTATGCCATGTATGTGGCAAAAATTATATTAATCATCTTTGCAAATTACAAAATTTACTTTTAAGAATTGACTGTTTATAATATTTCAGTACTTTTCCTGGACAAAGATGAAGTCACGTTTTAAACTTTCGTGATTCTCACTCATAGTCAAAATACTATATATACGGGACTTATCACGCTATTTTACACAAGTAATATTTACCTCGACGTTTCGGCAACGTTACAGTTGCCGTGGTCACGAGTAGACTCAAGTAGACTCGAGTAGGCCATTGTAACGTTGCCAAAACGTCGAGGTAAATATTACGTGTGTGAAATAGCGTGATAAGTCCCGTATAATGGTATTTTGACTATGAAAGTTGAAGTCAATCGAGACTTAGAAATTTTTTCCAGCATATCCTTACTGTGTTCGTACTTGCTATGCCACCATTAATCGCTTTTACTCTCGCACCCAGCGCTTACCCTTGCCATAACTTCACACGCGATCCGGCCACAGTGGCGGCACCGGGTCAATCCACTTTGTTTTTGCAGCGCCCATAAAAACAAATTACGCTTCATTTATCGATCGCAATAACCTCATGCGACTAAGCTAATAAAGGCAGCACGCAAGCTCGTCTGCCTGCACAGATAACTATGGACAGACGGGTGAATAAATATGGGACAATGCTCATCTGGAGCCAATTCAGCCATTGGGATTCTTGAGAAAGGGAGTAGAGAAAGAGTTTTCAGGTGGTAGGACTGTGTGCAAGGTCCGCTCGGATTGCTACCACCATCTTGCTTGCTATTCGACTGGAAGGCAAACGAACAAGTGGGTCTTCTGGTGGTAAGAGATCACCACCGCCCATAAACATCTGCAACACCAGGGGTATTGCAGATGGGTTGCCAACCTAGAGGCCTGAGATGGAATACCTCAAGTGCCAGTAATTTCACCGTCAGTGTTTTCAATGTTTCAAAAAAATACATTCGTTAAGCACCGGATGCTCATCATTGAAACTAACTAACTGCCGCTAATTCTGCCACTCAGAAACAGTACCTAGTTTTGTACTAACGTTGCCTAATTAATGTCTGTATGTCGATAAAGTGTCCTAGACAAAATGACATCGAAGGTTGAAAGGAAAAATTGACTAAGGGACATTTTTGTGAAAATTTTGTTACATTAGTTCAAATAACGATGGAGAAAAAATAACTGATTCCGAACATGATAATTCTCCTTTCACCCTCGACATGATAAAAATAAAACGCGTCAGAGTTCATGAGTGACGTTCACTGCTGACGTCATTTCTAAGTATTAAGATTGGGTGTGATTATCACACGTAGCTGTAACGGGCTATATATTTGTAACGAAAAAATAAGTAGGTGGCCACTGTTTTTATTCGTAATGTAATTGACGGATAATTTTTATTTTTTCGAGAATTTGGTACGTATTGGGAAAAATGAATAGAATAGCTTCTTGGTTGAAAACGCATCTACGGTCACACTTGTTTATTTCCGTTTCCTTATTTCAGCAAATATTTTTGAATATTTCAACCGTTTCTGATGTTGAGCATGTTTTTGTCATTCACTAGATTTTAGAAAATATGAACATGTCGAGCTCGCACGGTGCCCGACGTAGATGACCGCATTTAAATGTGCATACAAAATATCGATGCGACACAATACGAATAGTGGCCTATTGCAAACAATCCGCATCATACATTTAAAGTTAACGACGTTCAAACAAAACCAAACCTTATCCTCCATAGAACAAGTAACCTCATATTCAAAAGTGTACTGCTCCAGAAACATTTCAAAATTTGTTCTCACGTACAAAGCTGGACAATAACGCTGACATGTACTTGAATGCAAAACAGTTTACATGTCATGCCATTTTAACATGGATACTTTATAGGAAGTGCTACCTTCACGTCGCTTTCTTAGATTGTTAATAAACAGTATTTACCAGCCCGTATGTAGATGTGAAGTGGAACCTAATTACTAAACGTGGATAAGCATGCAGAAGATGCCTATAGATAGATAGACTTTGGAACTTGGTTATTCATTACCACCATTTATGTAGGGAAGTATACTTGTAATTTAAGTGCATGTTTCCTGTCTGCATGAGTGCCTAATATTTGAGTATGGCTGTCATTCATACTAAAACGCTTAAAATTTTTAGGCAATGTATTCGTATAACTTTCGGTTAGTTCGGTCGCATAAGTGTGAAAAAGTATTTTTGGGAATAACATTGCCATTATTTTTTCCAGAAAATTTGGTGTTTTATTTTTAGATATACAACGGTGAATTTGTAATAATAATTCTAAAGCTACTTTTTAATTAAGAGAATATTAAAATATAATACAGATAAAACGCCTAATTTATCCGTTTCACCCGCCACATTGTTATTCCGACACGACCTTTCTGACTTCCATTAAAGTGGCTATTAGAGAAACAAACAAGGAACTCCCCGCGATAAAATAATTATCGCTTTTATCCATGCCGAACCTTTGTGAGTCCATCTTCGCTCCCTAAGGCGAAGCCAAACATAATATTAACAAAGAATTTCACGAGAACCTTCGTCCCTTCTCAGACAAAAAAACTAATCTAAAATCGGGCGTTATAGTGACGTCAGCTAAAATTTAAAATCGCCTAGAGCAAAACATTTCACGTTGTTTGTGGAGAACACCGTGACGGAACTAAAACAAACTACAAACCGCACAACTAATGACGATGTGGAGCACCCTGTTTTTCGAAAATCCACCGACTAAAAAATACCATTACACCTGTATACCGTGGCACCTGCCTAACTGACCGACTGTTAAAAATAAAAGAAAAACTTTTCACATACGAAATTTGTATGCTGTCGATGTTAACAATAGATGCATTTTTTGTGATATAAATTATTCATGTGAATCTTATTTGTACTAAATTAGAATAACCTTTTCGTAGTACTACGTAGCTTAATGATTTAATTAGGTGGGTATGCAGCCGCAAGCTATCATTAATACTGCGGCCTGGATTCATTGCTATGCATTTGTTTTTAAAATTTACTTGTTTGTAAGGGTTAAATAAATAACTAGGTAGATCATTATTCCTTTATAAGTGGCTGAGAGTTAATTAAGGCACATTCAGCCCAGTGCCCCGAGGTATCATTTGCTATTGTGATGGACCCATTGGCTCCTTCGGGGTTCGTAGCATTGTTGTTCGATTTAATAGCAAAAATGATAAATGTTTCTACAGGGATAGAATCTCATACCAAAATCGAGCCGAGTTTTTTTGCTTTTTTTCTTTACTTCCAACAAAATTAACGACTTTTCAATAGTATACTCTCGCTTCAAAGCAATATCTCGAGGAGTTATTTTTAATTGCAAACAGTGCCGCTGCCACATATGGATTGTTGTTGCAACTATTGTTGGTTAGTGTCAAGTAAAATATTGCTAAGAAAACATGACACAAAGATGCTAATTAAAGTTGAGAGCGTAGAAACAAAAGGTTACGGCTTACATAAAACGTGTTTTAGAACCCCCACGATGCTGGCGCGCCCTTAGTTAAACAAAGAATAGGTAAAATAAAAAAAACTCACCCATATAATATCGCGGCGGTGTGAGATCGGCTTTTAAGTTTCTTAAACGTGATTTAACAAAAACGCAACCCTTTTGAAGGGAAGTCATGGTTTAAACGTCTTAAGCAAGCCGCCACACTTTCCATAAACTTAAGTAAGCTCTTAGCGAGGATGATACTGCTACCTCCTTCTAATCCTCTTTTAAACGCCGCAACACTCTTTGTTATTCAGCGAGGTGGTGTAATCTCCTCCAAGACTTTTATAAACAATTGCCGCAAAGAAATTTGTTTGAATAATAAAACCAAACTTTGTATCGTAATTTGTGTTAATCACAAAAGAATTAAGATTTTTTGCAGAAATTAAAACCCATCGCAAATATCAAAGGAAAATTATTGTCAGCCGAGTGCTTTGGTGGTAATGCCGAGAAATAATGACGAGTTTCAAACCTCATGTTTTGTATATCGTTGAAATCTACCAAATTAAACGGAGGAAGGGTTTAAATGAAGTCGTAATCAGTTATGTCAATCTTAATGAAATTATTAAAATGCGTTATTGTTCAAGCAGAAACTTCCCAGATCTCGCTTTACTTTAAATTACACAATGGGTCGGATCCACATGTCGTTTTTTATCCTTTACAAGTGTATAAAGATTCAACTGTCCGACAAGGAAAGGGTTGGCTTAGTTTTTTCTAAGAACCCTATGAAAACTATCGCTTCATCGTTTTACTATTCAAATCTATTTGCTTTATTTAGCTTATCTAACTATCTGAGACATGTCAACGGCATTAACATAACCGCCTTATTCTTAATTATAAGATGCAAATAGCAAAGTAGGCTTCATTAATTTTCTGATTTAATTTTATTAGCAATTCCCATGAATGTGATATAGGTTTCATGTTCCGTCGACTTGCGGGGATATTCTATTGAATACAACACCGAGACAGATCGCTTTACAACTTTTTTCGTCGCAAGCAAAACGCTGGCTATCGTTGTCCGTTCGAATTTAAAATCAAAGAGCAATCGTTCATTCAAGAGTGTATTGAATAGCCGTTAAGCGCGGGGCGTGGGCCACAATACGGCCGTCGCCGATCTCACCGGGCCCTTGTAGGACGCTCGACATTTTCAGATTACATGCATACGAAAACGTATGTAATATAAATCTTTCCGGTGAGGCATGAACAACTAAACCACTCCCACTCAGCCCGCGGACTCGACTCAAATACGAATATTAAATTCCACTCGTTCGAAGTCTTTATTTAAAATGCGGGAACCAACAATTTTAGCTTGTATTTTCATGCGTCCTGAGCACAGTTTACCGGCGACCCCGACTCTGAGCCGGCGGCATTCGGTTATTTCGTTTGAATGGGTATTAATAATTTTTATTGCAGGTTCATTGCATTGTGCCTTACAGATGGATTCCGTTGGGCTTTTTGCGACGTTCATCAATAAGATTTGGACAGTTGAATGTCTGTCCGTAATTTTAACGACTATATTGAACAGTCATTAACTTATCTTTAATCTGATCGGGGAATTAAAAGGTTTTAATCATATTTTTTACTGGTGTTAAACTTCGAAATATACTTAGTATAATTTTGCATTAAAATTATAATTATGTGGTAGTAGGTATCTGTCTTTACGAGCATTTTTTTTCTTTTCAGGTCCAAGTAATAATTTGAGCCTGGCTTAGGGACAGTAAGCTTCCCTCATGTGTAATAGTCATAGTCGTTTATTAATAAACAGTGGGCCGTTCAAAATTCTCCGTACGGGGTATAGATAATTTAATAATAATCAAACAAAGGAAGCCGCTCATCACAAGTGACGCGTCGTATCAAATCGGGCCGACAGTCAAGTTCAAACGATATCGCTCCACAAGCATTGCACCCTTGAACTCACGGCTCACTGTGGCATCTCCTTTGATTCTTACTTTAATGCATTACCCGGAGGTTTCACCATTCTATAATTACCTTTTACATGCGTTTTTATTAAATTTTTGTTCATAAGTGACAGTTACTATGTCTTATTGAAAAATAATTTATTTTAGGTTAAGACTAAAATATCAGAAATGCGAAAGTTAGTGTGACTTTACGTAAGTTTGTTAAGTACTCTTTCTCTAAAACGATAGAATTCATTTGGATAATCTGGCACACATTTTAGTACATGGAATTGGTACTTTTTACCTTGCATCAAATGAGGTAGTTCTAATTTTTATATGAGTTGGTAGTGGTGAAATCGGTTATGTCAAATCCAAGTTTTCCACCTCGAAAGCCTCCCGGATCATTGTCAAATACTTGAAAATTCATTAAAATTTAGTAGTTTTTTCCGTTTTTGACAATTTTTACCACCAAGGGCTTACGTTACGGCCAAAGTCACTAGGGACAATTTTAAGTAGACTAAATTTCCAATAAAATGAGACTAATTTGGTTTTGGTAGGTCAAATAGTTTCTATGATACGGCTATGGAAAAGTTTGCGCAATTTCCAAAAAAAGGAAATATTACAGTTTTTTTTTAGTTTTCGACCGTTTTGACCCCTAAAGAGTGGGCTTATGCGAAACGTTACTTTGGTTATTAAAGTCCACTAAATTATTAACAAAATGTGACCAGTTTTATCAACTTAGACCTGAGAGTTCCTGAGACACAGCTGTTCAAAGTGGTTGAGGTAAGCAAGCAATTATGTACTATACTCCATTTATTTTAACATTTGAAACTGAACGGTGAAATTTGCACACGTTTAAATGAAACAATGAAACTACATAAAATTGTGTTAACTTCTATACTGCCGTCCTACCGAAGAAGGCGGCAAAGTGACAAAAGTAACTTTCGAGAAAAACGGCAAAAACTTTTCAAAATTTTAAATACCTGTATCTCAGGCATAAATTGACTTACAAAAATTCTGATTACATTAAAATTTAGATAAAAAATCACGCCTTTTTATGTATATATTTTCATTTAAAAAAATTATAAATAGTTTTAATTATGGAGGCTTTTATGTTATAGCTTAGGATTTGTGAATATTATTCGACGAAGAATAATAAGTTAAAAGGCCGTTAGCTATACCTTAGCGACTTTTAAGCTTAGTATTATACATAACTTTTTTAGTATTGTTATTTTAAATGAAAGTTAGGTGCGATTAATACACTAGAAGGTCGTTACTACGGATAGCCGCGGTATTGTCTATTATTGCTAGTAGAACATGTACGTTGCGTTATAAATAAAAACGAAGTTAAAGTATCTTAACTGTTTTAAAGCTTAGATGTTTTTTAAACTTTTGAATCAAAATTATCAAGCAACAGAAATGTTTACTCTCAATACATTAAAAAGCCGTAATGCGTGAGTCACTCTGTAAATAACGGCATTTTAGGTTATGATAGGACTACAATTATTAAGAGTTATGCTGCGTGAGAAGCGGTAATGACAAAAAATTAAAAGGCATGCTATATAAAAATCAACTATTTATTGTTCAAAAATAAAAAACTTCTAAATTATTACTTTCAATTAACATTATGATTATTGAACTGTGTTCATTATTTACTTCTCTAAAGTTTATAAAATGAGATATAAAGAAGGGTGAATTTTCAGAGCAACTTTTTTGGCCGTCACAATTCGATTTTATATACGCTAGCGGAGTTTTAACATAATAAACATTGTTGACTTCAATTAAAGCTGAATTAAAAATATCACAAACTTAGAAACACTAACTGCAGTAAGTCTGTGAAGCCTGTCCCACACGCGCGGTTTTGTTGAATCAATTGACCATAACTTTGTGTCTAGGAGTCATTTTCCTAATAAACATAAATAAAAATGAAGCTAATTAAATAACGCATTCTATTTTTTTACTTTTTCATACATTTTTATTTAAAAGATAGGTGGATCACTTTGTAAATGTCGTCTAGCTACCAATATCAATTTGCACAAATACTTGCTAATATCTTAATGGTGAAAGATCATATCACTATGTTCGCATTTTTATGGAAAATTAAATTAGTTGTGCTTTAGCTGTCACGCTGAATGAACCTTCAACTACCGAATTTTGTGTGCCTATCAGTAAGTAGGTACAAGCCTTTCGCGCGATGTGTTTTGTTTTAGTCATCTTAAAAATAATTTCAGTGGATTCCCGTTGTGCGATATACGAGTGCAAGATTTCAATTGAATGTTTATATTTTTACTTATTAGTTGTTTTGATTCTTATTTCACAGAATAGAGCTAATAGTACTGATGTATACAGTTTAGCAGTAATCGCAAAAGATACATTGTTGTCGTAATATTCGGTGCTGTAATCCCGGTGGTATTTTATATTTATATTTTATTATGGTCATTATGACTGAATTTAACGGTAGTTTCACGTGAAACTGATTCGCTCACTCGCGTTTTGCTCACGTTAAATATAAAGGTACAGATAGATTATGCTCATTACTAGCACAAAATCTGATGAGCAATTACTACTGTGATACTAGCGTGTATGTTTATGAGATGTTTAAAGTAGGTATGCTTTTTAGTAACATGCTGACTATATGGATCACCCTGCTATCTTTGAGTGTACCTACCTACTACTTGAGGTAGGGGAGGAAGGACGAATGATGATAGCAAGTATGAACGCGTCTGCGAATGAGCATGCTAGTATATGTATGTCTGTCTTTTACAGTAGGTGCAAGTGCGACTTCGCAAATTATGAATTTTGAAAGGTCAAGCGAACCGATTTGACATTCGATTTATTTTGATCGAACCTACATTCAAATAAGTATTGGGAACTAAGATTAACTTAAAATCTATATATATAAAATTCAAAGTCCTGACTGACTGACTGACTGACTGACTGACTGATATATCAACGCACAGCCCAAACCACTGGACCTAGAGACTTGAAATTTTGCACATAGATAGCTTATACAATGCAGGCATCCAGTAAGGAAGGATTTTTGGAAATTCACACGGGATCGGGAAAAATCAGGATTTATATACTCGATTCGGAATGACCCTATCTCAGTAACTATAATAACTAGACGCTTCAAATTTGATACACAAGTAGATTATTACATTACTTAAAACATTAATTTCAGGATTTTTGGAAATTCCCACGGGATAAGGAAAAAACAGGATTTATATATTCAGTTCAACGGAATTCCATGAACAAATTACTAGATTCTTCAAATTTGACATAGAAATAGGTGATTATAATAGTAAAAAATCATTTTAAGGATTTTTGGAAATTCCCACGGAAAAAGGAAAAAACGGGGATTTATATTCAGTTCAATGGGATGGATTTTTCGTTTTAGTGGTCGTAGAAAACTGAAATTTAGCATTTAGGTTCCCTTAGGGGTTGTAGGGGAACACTACAAAAGAATTTCCCGAAATTCTGATGGGAGCGGTGTAAGGGAATTTCTCAATATTCTGAAGGGAACGAGAAAAAACGGGATTTTTCGTTTTATTGGACGCAGAAAGCTGAGAATCGGTATGCAAATTGCTTGGGAAGTGTAGAGGAGCATTGAGAGAGGACTTAAAAACGGCAACGGGAAAAACGGGATTTTTCGTTTTACTGGTCGTAGAAAGCTGAAACTTAGGAAGTGGATTCCTTGGGGAGTGTAGGGCAGCGTTGAGAGAGAATTTCCCAAAAATTATTACGGGAACTGGAAAATCGGGATTTTTCTTTTTCCTTCTTATTTATTTAAAAAAATCTTTTTTTATTTGAATGAGTATGCTCCTGAAGTGGTCCATTGTCACCAAATCAGGATCTAGTGACGGGATCATGGGGAAATCGAGGGCAACCCTCAAATTTTGTAGTCACGCATTACGTTTAATTTCATATATTTTCTTTAGGAGTTGAGGATTTTTTTAAATATGATTATAGGTATGTATAGACCGATAGTTATATTCTTTCAGGTTATTCAGGTGAGGTGATGATGAAAGGTTAGATAGATAGATAGATTTGATTTGCTACGAAAAAACACCGTGACATGCTGACTGACTGACAGACAGCGCATAGCTTAAGCTACGGATTTTACAGACCTGGATTTTGAATACATGCAAGTAAGTGGATAAAGGATCATAGAAGTGCACATAGTAAGGATTTTTGTCTTTTTAAACATTGTCTGTTTCTTTGTTTATTGGGTGTAATCTCTGAAACAACTGAGCTGATCTAAAAAAAATCTATTAGTGAATGCTTTTTAAAAATCGATACCCTAAATAATTCAAATAATAGAGGCCTGTTTAAATTCAATCGCGGACAGTGTGGTTTTCTATTGAATTCACTTATTCCTATCCCACGGGAATTCTAAGCAAGGTTTTCTAAAATTACACCCCTGACCTGAAGATGTGAAACATGGCTTCAAAATGATTTTTGGATTCGAAAATTTGCAAATATAATCCTCCGAAAAATCAATTAAAACACGAAAATAAAGATCGTAGAAAGTAAATCTGTGTACCCCAAATTTAACGCGAGCGAAGCCGCGGGCAAAAGCTAGTAATAATTTAAAACTTTAATTCTTTACTTTATTAACGTTTTTTCACTATATCGTATAGCTTTAACTTAGTTATTGAATTTAAATACGAGTAGGTTGCTTCTTGTATCATTGAACTCCTAATCCAGAAGAGCATTTCAACGAGTGATTATTTTCACCAAAAATTAAAAAATAATGCCCACCAAAATAACGTAAAAAAAAAAGATTTCAAAAGTTCACCCAAAACCTAAATTGTGCTTAAATCTAGATACAAAACTACTAAGGTAACATTATTGACGTTAATCAAAAACTAAATACTTAAGTTCTTTTTAATTTTTAATAAGATTAAGCACTAATACAGATTGCTGATTTGGGACCATTTCGTGACATGCATAACTATATTTTGTTTTTGTTTTTTATTTTGGTATTTTTGTTTTTGTCACGAATAAATGTTTTCTTTCTTTCTTTCTTTCTTTCTTAATATTATTTAACACTAGCTTTTATTGCCCGCGGCTCCGCCCGCGTGGTGTTCGGTTATCGCGCGCTGTTCTCTCGGGAACTGTGCATTTTTCCGGGATTCAAAGTAGCCTATGTTACTCTCGGGACTATAAACTATCTCTATGCCAAAAATCACGACAATCCGTCGCTCCGTTACGGCGCGAAAGCGTAACAAACAAACAAACAAACTCACTTTTCCCTTTTAATAGTAAGGATTGACAAAAATCTAGCCGCTTTTTTACTTATTATTGCTATTTAGCCGCTTTAAAAATATGATCGAACAAATATCAACCTTATGACACTGAAGTAAAAAGGCGGTCACCGCTTTATTGACATTTAAATGTATTACGTAATGTATTTAAGTGTTATAGGCAAAAAGGCGGCTAAGATCCCTTAACGTAATTATAGAGTTTAATTTAAAGAATACTGCTTTTAAGCCTATAAACAAGTATGTAAATTCAGCTATGACAATTCATTAATACCTCGTTAAACGAACTTAACCGCTTTTTAAAGTATGAATAATCGATAAGCGCTTTTTAGCTTAGAAAAGTGTTATATTTTAAGCATGATATAAGGCGGCTAATGATACATAACGTCTTTTTAGCTTATTTAATACCAATCACGGCTTTTTAGATTATAAAACCCTAACAAAAATCAAAATATGTGTGGTTTAACTGCTGCGTATCTCGAGAACTAACTGTCATAGAAAAAAAAAGTCAATACCGTTCGACGCAGAATTTTTTTCTGAGTATGCATGTAACAAAAAGTTAAAAAGCCGCTAAAGTCCCTTTGCCGCCTTCTTCGGTAGGACGGCAGTATACTAAACATATAATAAATACCGCTATGATATGGCTATTGTACAGTGTGCGCCATTTCCAAATAAAGGAAATATTACAGTTTTTTCAGTTTTTAACAATTTTCACCCCTAAAAAGTGGACTTATGCGAAAAGTTACTTTGGAGTTATTAAAGTCCACTAAATTATTAATAAAATGTGACCAATTTTGTCAACTTAGACCTGAGAGTTCCTGAGACACAGCTGTTCAAAGTGGTTGAGGTAAGCAAGCAATTATGTACTATACTCCATTTATTTTAACAATATTTGAAACTGAACGGCGATATTTGCTCACGTTTTTAAATAAAACAATAAAACTATATAGAATTGTGTTAACTTCTATATTAAACATATAATAAATACCGCTATGATACGGCTATTGAACAGTTTGCGCAATTTCCAAATAAAGGAAATATTAGTTTTTTTCAGTTTTTAACAATTTTTACCCTTAAAGAGTGGGCTTATGCGAAAAGTTACTGTGTAGTTATTAAAGTCCACTAAATTATAAACAAAATGTGACCAATTTTGTCAACTTAGACCTGAGAGTTCCTGAAACACAGCTGTTCAAAGTGGTTGAGGTAAGTAAACAAGTATTTACTATAGTCCATTTATTTTTAACATTTGAAACTTAACGGTGAAATTTGCACACGTTTTTAAATGAAACAATCAAAGTATTTAAAATTGTGTTAACTTCTATAGCAAAAATATAAAAAATACCGCCAATAAATGTACATGTAGGTGTTTTAGTCGATTTGTGTTCGAAATACCGAGAAACGCGTGTTACACTTTGACCGTTAATTCAAATCTTAAACTAAATGGAGTATAGAAGGATTTGCAAAATGAAGTACACTCTGTTAGTGAAATAAGCAATATAAGTAATTATAATTATTTCACTAACAGGGCGTACTTCATTTTGTAAACCCTTATAGTACATAATTGTTTACTTATCTGAACTACTTTGAACAACTGTGTCTCAGGAACTATCAGGTGTAAGTTGACATATTTGATCTCATTTTGTTGGGAATTTAATGGACTTTAATACCTGCATAGTAACTTTTCGCATAAGCCCACTCTTTAGGGGTAAAAATGGCCGAAAACTAAGAAAAACTGTATTATTTAATCTTTTGGAATTTTTGCAAACTTTTGAATAGCTGTATTATAAAAACTATTTGAACTACCGGAATAAAATTAGTCTCATTTCATTGGAAATTTAGTCTACTTAAAATTGTCCTTAGTGACTTTGGCCGTAACGTAAGTCCTTGGTGGTAAAAATTGTCAAAAACGGAATAAACTACTAAATTTTAATGAATTTTCAAGTAATGTACAATGATCCGGAAGGCTTTCGAGGTGGAAAACTTGGATTTGACATAATCAAATTCACCACTACCAACTCATATAAAAATTAGAACTACCTCATTTGATGCAAGGCAACACTTCTTTTTCGGTACGATTTCCATGTACTATTTAGTTTATTAACGATATTTTTTAACCCAGAAAACTACATAGTCCCCGCTGGATTGTGGAACACAAATTAAAATCGACTAGAGTAGAACACATTTGTTATTTTTTACTCCTGACTTTTGGTAGTATGTAGCGACGTAGGTTGTGCCTAATGTGTGTATCTGCTTACATAATATAATGTATGTGTTCCAATGTTGACGTCGTAATACTATCATTGCAGAGTACCTCAACACTTCCTGTTGAATTCCGTGTCACAGATAGAAAATGATTTGTGATTTTGTCTGTGTATCGGAGATTTTTTCTCTGAATATGCTAGATGGATTAGGTAGAAATTTTATACATCAGCTGGTTATTTTTTTACTACCTAGCAGATTGTACCTATGTGAGCGTCACGACCAGGCTCAACTCATCAAATAAATTTAGCCGCATACTCAAGACAGTTATAACAACTGGTTTCGTTGACAGAATCTTAATGAAAACCATGATTAAAAAGCTCATAATTTCATTAATTATGTGTTATTTTTTCATGCTTGTTTCGTAAATCAACATAAATTATTGTTAACTACTTTTTTGAAACATGTATTTTTAATGATGTTATTTTGAATTTGCTAAGCCACATAAAACAACCTATGTTATGGTTTGACCCACTTGGATAAATTTGTGATTCATGGTATCTAAATAACTATTACTTAATTTCGTATAGCACCAGATTAATATAATACGACCAAGTTAGTGAAATAACCTAAGAGTTGAGGTTTTTGTCAGTGGATTTAAATATTAAATTGAAGAAGGGATATTGTTTTCAAGTCTTGACAATGTTTGTGTATTATTTTGATTGTGCTTACTGACACACTTTAATGCCATATTCATATTTATCTTCAAAAATGCATAGACCATGACCTACAAATAATTTAAGTAAGCCTACATTTACATGTTTATACATTATGTAGGTTTATAAACAAATCATTGAAAACACTTGACTTGTGTTGTTTATAATTCTCATGTAGTGCTAGATTGTTACAGCGTTTGTTAGTAAGTTCCAAGCGTGAAGAGAGTTAGTAAATATGAACTAGATTGACAACAGTGGCAGGACATCGACGATGCTCTGTTTCCTATTTGTTGAAAGCCCGAAAGCACAGTCTTAGTTCATACAGTAGTACAGGCCGTCGTACAATAAAGGTTTTTTTTACATTGTTCAAACTTAATTCAATGTGATTATGATGGTCTTTAGGCAATGTTGTGTTGTCTTTAAATGGAAGCAATATTTATACAAATTTACTCAAAATAGAGTAAACTTTAGGAATAACTAAAATAAAATAACATTTTCATTCTAAATATCAAAATAAATAATAATAATAAATAATAAATAATATCACGGGACAATTCACACCAATTGACCTAAACCCCAAAGTAGGCTTAGCAAAGCTTGTGTTATGGGTACTAAGCAACGGATAAACATACTTATATAGATAAATACATACTTAAATACATATTAAACATCCAAGACCCGAGAACAAACATTCGTATTCATCATACAAATATTTGCCCCGGCCGGGATTCGAACCCGGGACCTCAGGCTTCGTAGTCAGGTTCTCTAACCACTTGGCCATCTGGAAGTATACCTTGTTATTCGTTCACGTTTTAAACCTTTGGTTAATTCGACATTCGTTCGTCTTTCCTACTTGCAAATGTAATTTTTCTCTTATTCGTATGTCTTGTAAGACGCAATTTTTGCTACTGTCAATAAAAAATAAATGTTTACAAAACTATGGGCATTCTAACTGGTAATGGCTCGCTCGATGATGTGAGCTTCCGATGAAACTCCTAAAACGTCCAAATTGATGTTCGCGCGATTATACGATGCAATCAAGAGCAGTTTCAGGGCACTGAGGTCGCATCGCTGCATCGCGAGAGCGATGGCTTGTAAGAAGAAATACACATATTTACATATCGTCGATGATACTGCAATACCGAATAACGAACAAGGCTAATGCCTCGTAACCTACAAAAAGCAGCAAATTGAGATTTCGCGGCTGATATGAACATAAAGATGTTTTTAATTTTAACGGTCTCCTGCAAAACTGTAGGCCGCCTATTGCTTAGAAAAACTATGTATGTATGTATATACCTGTGTTTTCTGTACTGCTTACTATGTTGGTGTGCAATAAAGAGTTATTGTATTATATTGTCTCCGGTCAGATATGGGGCATTAGCCATTATTGTTTACGCGGATTTGCAGTAGGTATCATCGCATTGACGACATTAGAATACTGCTTTCGCCACGACTGTGGCAGATCACTTCGGTGCATTAAACTGAAGAGGCTACCGAGTGTTCTCACGAGCGCCACTCAATTGTTCTACAACCTTTTAACTGCGGGGCAATGGGGCCACGGTGGGGTAAACCTTCTAAGGGGTAGTCGTGGACAATCTATTGGATTTGTTTGTTTGCACTCGGTTTCTCATACAGTAAAACGTTTGGTTTATTATATGAAACTGAATATAGACGAATATTTTTTTAAAGATTCACGAGGGTCGTCAAACTAAAATCGTCCGTAAGCCGTAAATTTCTGTTATAAATAAGTAGGTACTCCCACATGGATAGGTATCCATAGGACAAACACAAACAAATTTTGTTTAACCTGCCCTTCGAATCCTTGTGTTAAAAAAAATGCAAGCTAGAAATCATCATCTGTTGCTGCTATACTGTAGCAGGGCACAGCACTACTCTCAGAATGAGAGGGCTTGGGCTGTAGTTCTCACGCGGGCTCAGTGTGGGTTGAGTACTTCACACACACACACACACACACACACCTTAAATTTCATCCTGATTTTTCACATAAATACGGATCAAAAATAATCAGAGCTGATTTAAATATAAAATACATAATATTAAACAATTGGCTGACACAATTAGGTTACCTTGTTAATATCAAAGCCTGGAGTCAAAACATGCACAAAAACAAAAGTATCTCTTTTATTTACACCACCGTTCAGGTCGCGTCAAAATTACAAGTATTACAACCCCAACTCAATCAGGTAAAAGCCAATACAAACTCTGTTATGGAGATTGCAACGAGCAAGGCAATAGTCACGATCTCAGAGCAAGAAACTAACCGGAGGCGTCAGGTGCACAAATTTTTGTAAAGAATATTAGACACTTACAACTTTAAGAACCAACTTCCAAGAAGCTGCGTACGTATACGAATGTCAATACCATTATAGTCATTTAATTTGCACGTAGACGTAAGTAACATAATTTTCAAACACTAAGGAGTCACATGCAAACGCTATCACACACATAACGAGTATGACCGCAGGGATGATATTTTTTACGGATTAGGCCCGTCGTCGGCCGCTCTGGTAGGTTTATTGTTCTAAGACTGCACCAGGATGATTGACATGCGGTGTCCTCCCATTCGGTGTTGGTGGCCGGTCAAACGAAACGTGATTTTTTAATCTTTTTCCCTCAGTATGACCACAACCCTTCGTTTGCCGGGAATAACTCCGCTAATTGCTTTATGTTTAATAATTTTTAACATCAACTGATGAGTAATGAATACGTGGAAAAATCAAGGGAAACATTGTCAGGTAATTTAGCTCGGAGCTTGAAATATGCACGGAATGAATTCTGTTCTAAATTTACAATGAGAATAAAACGTGAGGGCAGCGCATTGAAGAATGGTTCGCATTTGAGTCCCTGGACTTTGTAATGAGCCCCTGAGAGTACGCGAAGATTTGTTTTATCTTTATTGAACTATATTTGTTATCGCCTATTACGTTTGTCTGGAAATTATGGGTTTAAATTAATATTAAATCGTTTTAGAGTCAACTGAGAACTCAAACGCCATCTTTATGAGGTTTAAAGGCTATATTTCGACCAGAAATGTGCGAGAATGTGTTGCCAGGAATGTGTTTTTCATGAACCAATAGGAATGCTTCATTTACCGCGCCTCGCTCCGCTCAGGGTTTCCACCAGAGCTGTGTTATGCGAACATAGGAAAATAAAGCGTTTCTGTTGGTCCCAGAAAAAACATATCCTCGCACGTCTTTGGTGGAAGCGCAACCTAACTGAAATTAAAAACTAAGCACCAAAATGCTATCTCTATGAGATCTCTATAACACTAGCTTCTAAGCACCGAAATGTCATCTCCATGAGATCCTCATGAAACTAACTAAGCACTTTTCTGTAATGTTTTTGACTCTAAGGAAATAAGCACCGAAACGTCACTCTACGAATGTGTTCTCTTTAAAGATAACGCTTTGGTTTTTTAGTAGGTCTTTGCTAAATTAACGAGTATCAACATATAGGCCTTTCAAGCATACCTATATTTGCTTATCCATACTAATATTATAAATGCGAAAGTGTGTTTGTGTGTTTGTGTGTTTGTGTGTTTGTATGTTTGTATGTTTGTCCCTCTTTCACGCCGTAACGGAGCGACGGATCGACATGATTTTTGGCATAGGGATAGTTTATGAGCCCGAGAGTGACATAGGCTACTTTTTATCCCGGAAAAATGCACAGTTCCCGAGGGAACAGCGCGCGATAACCGAATACCACGCGGGCGGAGCCGCGGGCAAAAGCTAGTTTCATTATAAAAAGGAGTGTTCTAGTGGTGAAACTAGTTCACGAGAAATATGAGCCAAGGTAACTAGGTACACGTGCGTCATGCCAAAGTATGTCATTTCAATGTGTTTATGTAGTTGCATACAACTTCAAATATTAACACACATACCGGGTGTGGCTGTAATATGAGCAAAAAATGAAAACATAGATGTGTGTGTGGTGTCAATCGGAACAACATTAGTTCAGCGACTTTAAGAAATAATGGTGTTTTTGAATTTTCCTTTTTCTATATAAATTAAATACGTACGCCATTCTAGAACACAACTGACGTCACCTGTCCATCTACTAACATCAATTATTTTGCTTTACATTGCTTCTTCGAATAAACTTAAGAGTGTAATAATAATAAAAATTAAAGAAAAAACTAATTATTTTTAATAGTCGCTGAACTAATATTGTTCAGTTTGACGAGTATCATCTGTTTTAATTATTTGCTAATATTACAGGCCATACCCGGTATACCGACCATTTATGCATACTCCTATTGGCAACTACAAGTTTAGTTAATTTCACTTTTATTATTTCCCTACCAGTCAATCATTGTTCAAGTATGAATAGTGTGTGAGTAAAAGGTTCCGTACCACCGTACACTTCCAACTATAAATATAGATCAATACATATATTTGCAACACTGTCACTGTGGATTACTGTGGATCTTGATTTCCTTTACCTACCGAGTTCCAATATTTTATCTCTACTCGTGCCAGTTTCATAATCACGGGGAGACTATAAGCTCATTTAAAGTAGAGTAAAGTAAAGTAAAGTAAATGTGTTTAACGTTAATAAACGTGAAATGCAGTTTTGATTTTACTGTACGTATTTTAAAACTTTTTATCTTAATGTAATATTAACGTTGTAACGGCATAGCAGTAACACGTATTCTGTGAAAAATTCTGTCCTGTTACTTTTTAAATGATGCTGCTATGTGACAGCAATACTACCCTATTTCAGCGAAATAAAAAAAAAACTTTCCGACGATGAATGAGCGAAATTAATCAGTAGTGCTGCTTTTGAACTTTTTCGGTACAGAACCTTAAAAAAATCTTCAAGTGGAGATCTCCGTCGTTAAAACGTAGTGGACGTCTGTATCGACTGTGCTATGGATTAATTAAGGTTCACATTAACGTTAATTATCACGTATCTATTTAATTAAGGGACTTGCTCAAATAATGAACAATGTATGTTAGTGAACTACATTGGCGGACATGTCTAGCCGCGGGGCGATAATGTTTTCACTAATGAACAAATAATTTGTGAACATTTTTTATTTTACATGTACACACGAAACCTATACAATATGTAATCGTGGGCTTAAACGCGAAAAATACACATTAACTTTCCTTTCTGCCGTCATTTGGGTAAAAATATATAGAAGTTCGATGAAATGAGACAATTTAAATTATAATTTATAACGCCTCTATGATTCTCAAAGATGACATTGTTTTAAATAATAAGCGACACAGAAAATAGAAACTAGGTAATAATCATTCTAAAAGTAGCTATTTAAACTACTACTTACTAGGTAGGTACATTACTACCTTTATTAAATTAAATCACATTATCATTACATTATATCATTACAAATTATAACAATTAAATAAAAATTACAAAATAAAATTAATCAAACTAAATTAAATCAAACAATTTAATAAAATTAAGTCAAACAATAAAAGAAAATAAGAATTAAACAAATTAAAACTTAATTGAATAATTAATAAAGAAAAAAAAAATCAAAATATCAAAAAAAGTAAAAAAAGTAAAAATGAAAAAAAAATATATATTACTATACTAAATACTAACTTATATATTGTTGGAGTATTTGAAGGAAAGAGCCAGAAGAGTATTAAATAAGATATTTGTAAAAATAAGAGTTAGCAAAAGATGTTCCTTGACAAGAGTGTTTTATTCAAAGGTAACTAGGCAATACAATAAAAAATAAAATAAAAACTGTATAAGCAAGTCTGCACAACAGAGGTTACTATACTAATCTACAACAGCCGCCCTTAATCAAAGTTGTGCCAAGACAAACGCACTAACAGCAAAATAAAAAATAAAAATTAATTTAAACCTAAGCTACTTGTACACCGTTTGTGTACAATAGGCCCTAGTGGCTTTGTTAGGACATCAGCAGGCATGTCACTAGTTTTCACATATTCTAATATTATAATATTATCAGATACTTTTTCCCTAATGAAGTGAAAGCGGGTATCAATATGCTTCGTCCTGCTGTGGTGCACGGGATTTCGAACGAGATTAATGGCACTCTGACTGTCAGAAGATAAGTTAACTGAAGAAAGTTTACCTGTTATCTCATAGATAAATCGACGCAAGTAACACGCTTCCTTCGTGGCAGATGCTAGTGCCATATACTCTGCTTCCGCCGAGGATAAGGCAACAGTAGGTTGCTTTTTCGACTCCCAAGATACAAGACCTCCACTCAACTCGAAAGCGTACCCAGTGTATGACCTTCTATCTATCGTGCAGTTTGCCCAGTCAGCGTCACAATAGCCTTTTAAGGGTTTTCCGCTTCTCCTGTAAACCAATGAATAGTTAAGTGTACCCTTTAGGTACTGCAGAACCCTTTTAGCAGCATTCCAGTGTTCCTTCGTATAACACGTATTATACTGACTTAAGTAGCTCGTGGCGTAGGCGATATCGGGCCTAGAGTTTCCCGAAAGGTACATTAGTCCTCCTATTAAATTCTGATAAGGATAAGACTCACCAACTTGTCCTTCGGTTCTCCTTTCCATATTCTTTTTAACTAAAGGAGTATCCACTGTCTTGCAGTCTTTCATATTAAACTTATCCAGTAATGATAAAATATAATTTCTCTGGTTTATTTTGATATTCTCGGAATCGTATTCAATTTGTAAGCCTAAATAACATTTTAATATTCCAAGATCTTTCAGAGAAAAATATTTCGACAAATCTTTTTTGACAATGTCAAATGTCAATTCGGAATTATAGAAGACGATTATGTCATCGACAAATATTCCTAATATAACGAGTTCTTCACCAAAAAGTTTCGTATATACGCAAGGCTCAGAAGGAGTTCCTGTAAAACCTATTTTTATAAGCGTTTCGTTTAACTTTTTGTTCCAAGCTCTTGGTGCCTGTTTAAGGCCGTACAAGGATTTACGCAACAAACAAACCTTGTTTTCCTTGCCTTTTGCTAAGAAGCCAAGGGGTTGCTCCATAAAAACTTCTTCTTCTAAGTTTCCGTTGAGGAACGCGGTATCGACGTCTAAGTGTTTCATTCTTAAACCCATCTCTGCAGCTAATGCAAACAAGGTGCGGAGAGAAGAATGACGAATCACTGGCGCAAAAGTCTCGTCATAGTCTACGCCTTTAACTTGATTAAAACCTTTGACGACGAGTCTGGCTTTATATTTAGTGACATTACCATATGCGTCCTTTTTAAGTTTATAAACCCATTTACATGGTATGACCTTTTTGTTTGGTCGATCTACTAGTTCCCATGTGTGGAGTTTTATCAGAGAGTTGTACTCATCAGCCATCGCATGGTGCCACTTATCGGCATCATCAGCATGAGTAGCTTCATAATATGTCGTAGGTTCATTGGCATCATCCGCCGACACATTGTATGAAAGATAATCTGGTGGTTTTCTGTTTCTTGTGGGGTACCTTCGCTCCTCTTCCAAACTAGGTGGCTCTTCAACAACACTAGGAAGTCTCAGCTCATAGGAAGATTGTGATTCTCTTATATTTGCTGATTCTTCTGCACTTTCTAGATTTACCTGTGAAGTTGGCTCGTCTATAGCATCAGTACTATCCACACAATCGAAAAATTGGCAATCTTCATGCTCAGGTTCCCTATTTTCAAATAATAATATGGAATCTGACTGTACCTCAGGCTCAGAATGCCTCTGCTCTTTCAACCCTGTAAAACAATTTTCAAAAAAGGTTGCATCTCTGGACGTAAATAATTTTCGAGGGCTAGCAGGATCCCTAAATATATAAGTAGTAGGATTTTCTGAATAACCGACAAAAATCGCTTCCTTTGCCTTTACGTCTAACTTTTTCCTGTGACATGAAGGTATATGTACAAGTGCTCTGCATCCAAACACTTTCAAATGACTGAGGTCATTCCTACAACCACACCACCTGTCCTCAGGAATTTGACCACCTAAGGCTCTGTGCGGAGACCTATTTTTCAGGTATACGGCAACTTGGAAAGCATCTTCCCAGAATGCTTTAGGCAGTGAGCTTTCTGCTAACAACGTCCTCGCCTTCTCTGTAATTGAGCGGTGGGTACGTTCAGCTAATCCCAACTGTTGAGAGCTGTACGGCGCCGTCGTTTGATGTTGTATACCTTTAGAGGCAAGATAATCATCGAATTCTCTATTTACGAACTCCTTACCGCCGTCAGTCCTAACTGCTTTAATTTTCTTATCTAATTGATTTTCAACAAAGGTTTGGAAAATACTAAATTTATCTTTAACCTCTGTCTTGGAAGAAATAAAGTAAGTAAATACCTTCCTTGTATAGTCATCAACAATGGTTAACATAAACCTATTCCCCTGAAAAGAGGTGGTTGAAACAGGTCCCAATAAATCCATATGGATCAATTCTAAAGGAGAAGTAGCTCTATTATATGCTACCTTCTTAAAAGGTTTTCTTGCCTGTTTTCCTTCCACGCAAGCGATGCAACTGTTTTTATCTACTACACTAAACTTTACACCTACCTCGTGATTCTTAAGTTGCGTCATGCCTATACGACACAAGTGTCCTAACCTCTTGTGCCAGAGTTTATAACTAGTATTCTGACAGTCAGAGTGCACATCCTGTGTCAAATGATTACTTGCCACATTCTCGGGAACATTTACAGTACCATCTACAACGTACAGTCCACCACAGGGCGAGGCATGAAGTACCGAATCACCTGTAAAATGAAAATTATTAGATTTATAAAAGTTACATCCATTTTTATCAAAAATACAAACAAAACCCTTATCAACAGCTTTCTGCACGGATAATAAATTAGCTTTTAAGTCGGGGACAAAAGCAACATCGCTGATCTTGTTGATCACATTAGCGGGTGTGTTTATTGAAATATCTCCTATGCCGCAGCATCGAATCTGCTCTCCGTTTGCGACAGTAACACTACCCTTATTCTGTATCGTAATGTTCTGAAACCAATCTCGTCTAAAACTCATATGTTTAGTACAACCAGAATCTACGTAAAATACCTCCTTGCTTGAGTTGCCAAATGTATTGAGAGCTGTAAACGTAGCGTTCTTAGATTCATCCGTATTGGCTTTCTTCTTGTTTCTCAGCGGACAGTCGGGTCTCTTATGACCTGGTACTTTACAATCGTAGCAGACTATTTCCTTCTTCTTAGATTTAGGTTTCTTCTTCGCATGAAAGGCGGAATCTATTGATATAGCTGCATCTTTAGACATTTCGTTCAGCAGTTTTGTCTTTACTAAGTCACTGGTCACGTCTACATTGCAATTTTCTAAAGCCATAATGAGAGGTTCATATTTTGGAGTGAGACCTCCCAAAAGTATAGCAGCAATAGACCTGTCCTCTATGACTACATCAATATCCGCAAGATCCTGTGCGGTTGATATAACTGCGTTTATGTACAGTTCAATATTTTCGAAATCTGACAGACTCAACCTGTACAATTTTCGCTCTAAAGCTAGTCTTCTACCCATTCCCTTATCTTCAAAAGCCTGTTGCAAAAGTTTCCACGCTTCGGCTGCAGTTTTCGCACATCTAACGTGAGTAATAGCTGCACCGTCTACTGTTAGGCATATTTTTGCGAGAGCTTTCTCGTCGTTGCGTACCTTAATCGAAGCAGGGGTCGTGTCGCCTTCCGGATAACCACTTATTGTCACCCACAAATCTTCATGTAAAAGGTAATTTTTCATCTTAAACTTCCAGGCAGGATATCCATCTTTATTTTTAAGACAAAATGATGGAATCGAAGATGAATTCGACGTAGTGGGATTCGACTTATTAACACTCGAAGCATCTCCAGTTTCGTGTGACATTTCGACTACTAAAAAATTTTTCAGTCACACAAATAACTCGACTAATTAGATTACAAATTAAATTTTTAAACTCTTCTGTATTTCGTGCTGATAACGTGTTGGAGTATTTGAAGGAAAGAGCCAGAAGAGTATTAAATAAGATATTTGTAAAAATAAGAGTTAGCAAAAGATGTTCCTTGACAAGAGTGTTTTATTCAAAGGTAACTAGGCAATACAATAAAAAATAAAATAAAAACTGTATAAGCAAGTCTGCACAACAGAGGTTACTATACTAATCTACAACATATATACTTTACATAAGTACTATAACTATACCATTGGTTCATTTTAATTGACTTAACCAGACATATTTAACTAGGTAGACATAATTTGTCATCGGCATACGTACTGTACTTAATATGCATTTAATTCAACTAAAAAAGCTCTCGAATCACCATCGATGTACTTACATGGAAACACAATCAAAGAATTTGAAAGCCGGCATGTTCGGTTAAAGTAAATTCATATCTTTAGAGACGTCGAACAATTCCCAATCAAATCACGAATTCTTATCCATCGAGTGCACTCAAGCATAGATGTCAATGAGATTTCTTCTATAAACCTTTAAGATTGTTTTTAAAGAATTCTTTCTCTATACCGTCCGTTAGTTGACACGACTTGCATTTTAAACCGCCATAAAAGTAAAAGTTTAATATTTGAAGATGAGATGCTTAAGATAACGCCGATGCGTTGCGTTCGACGGCACCTGCATCCATTGACTAAAAACTTTCGAAGTGAAATCTAAACAGTACCACTATCAATTTACGGTGCAATTTTGTTCAAACATTTTTTATAAACGGCATACTTGATGTGGTAATCTGGTATTCCAATGCTATACTATTGGGGCTGCCTGCATTACACAGCCTGTGATGTGACTATTAAATATCAATATTTTATAGAAAGGGGGCGAGTTATTTTCGATTCTTATCGTTAATATTAACACCTTGTTTGTTTATACAATAACTCAAGATGGGTTTTTTATTAATAAAGGACTCGGATCCTTGCAGCATCAGCTGCTTTTTAACATAAAAGAGAGCACAAAAAAGAACCTTAGAAATCAATCATTTAATAAATGATACTAACATCATTAATAATTATGTACCACAATATTTTTGACCTAAGCGGAATCAAAACAGTAAGTATTGTTTTTCAAAACCTATTTAACACCACGCTCTTATTCTTACTTGAGTCAAAGTTGCCTTTACAAGAATTTGTACAAGAAAGTGAATACATGCATGCTCGTTTGCCAAAAAAAAAAACTTACACTGAATGCGCTTTTTAAAAACCAATTACTTGGACGAGTGAAACCAAAACAATTTAAATAGGTAATTATTATGACTATTAACTATTACTTGCTGTTACTTATTCTGTCAAAGTATTTCCCTTTAAAAGATTAGTAAAGGTCTTTTACGGAATTTTTATTGAAATTTTTATTCCATATTTCATTTTCGTGTGATCTTTTAACATCAACAATGATCGAGCTTCGATCTGATACAGTTGGCTTGGCTAACCCCGGGTTAGGTCAAGTTCAGTCATGAATTAGGAGTATTTCAAAACAATGTAAGAAGGATCACGTCTTACACTGTGCATGGAAGTTCACCCGATGTTATTGTTTAGTATAAAAAGTAAAAAAGGTATGTTAGATAGTAAAAAAGAAGTAGAGGTCAAATGTGATTTTAATGGAAACAAAACTTTAGAACGAAACAAAAGTTTGTCTTGGTTTAAGATCTAAACAGCAGTGGGGTTTGATCTTTACTTGTTTATTTTATTCTCTAAATGCTTCGTGTCGGGAATTTGATTTGGTTGTAGGTACAGTAAGCATTTGTTAATTTTCCCACGATATCGCCATAAATTGGTGATTGAAATTTACTAATTAATGCTCATGGGCATTAAATGAATCAGGTATCACAAGCATCCGTAATATGAGAGCAAAATTAACACGGTGGTCAAATAGGTATTTAATTCAAATGACGATTAACTTTTATTATTTGTGAATGAGCTACAAATAATAATTATGTCATAAATTTATTGGCTATTTATTTTTTAACGTTTGCTAAGTAGCTCTACTTTTAATTTGGTGGTTTTTATTTAATTCTCTTTTTATAAGGAACGTGTGACGCATCGCATCCTTTTAGTCGAACCGGTCATGTCCATCTGTCATTTCGGAATTATTAATGTAAAAAATAAGCTTGGGTTGTTAATAAGTAAAAATCATATGAGCACCCGCTAGGATGATAGCAGCTTTATCCTTTCTTTGACACAAACTTTAGATCGGATCGCTGCCACCAAAGGGCATAGTTTTTTAAAACGAAATACTTATGTCGTAAAAATTGAAAAGCGGACACTTTTTGTTGTGGCTATTAACTAATAAAATATTTCTGTTATTAAGGACAATTTATCGTTCCGTGTCCATTAAAAGGATATTTTATGTTGATCGTTTGATGTCCGTTTAGCATAAAAATGTTTGTAAGATGATCCAATTTGATTACGTTGCTTAGATACTGGTTTCGTTATCCTCGGACATACTTCGCCTATCTTAACTGCCGGATAGCAAGTACGAAAGGCAGAGTAAATATCTCATTTTATGTTAAGATAAGATGAATGGCTATTGTATGTTTAAAAGTAATTGACAACAAAATACACTACTTGGTATGACCTACTTCCTTGTTACGAGTACATCACGTTAATTTACATACGTTTTTATAGGTACACGTTTTTTTCCAGACTTCTAGTGTTGTATGGCTTACAATGAATTTGTCTAAATGCACCAGACACTTGTCCGGCGACTTAGCTATGCAACACCGCAAGTCCGGCAAGAAAACGGTCCGTTGTTCGGTGATACAAGACGTCTACAAGCGGTCTAGCACTCTTCCTTACTTCGCTCGTAGAAAATAAAAACATATTAATATATTTTCACTTTCACTTCTCATGCTCGTAAAGTTCGTATTTATGCTGGATCTAGGTGGCAAAAAATGACTTTTGCATAAAGTAAAATCATCGTCTAGGACCAAAGTAATCAGGTGTCAACAGCCACAAACAAAAAAGTTTCTACACATGAATATTTTTTAATTTAATTTATATAAAACAAAAATTAATTAAAATAAATCAATAAAATTAAATAATAATGCATGATAAATAAAAGGTACATAGAAAGTGAACAATTGTTTCCACTGTAGCTATTTAATTTCCTCGCAATCTAAGTGAAAAGCAGGGTATAACACCCGAGCATTAAACCTATTTTCCCATCGACGTGTCTATCTACCCTCGCCGTACCGGCTCGGGTGGCTATATGAACGTCTTGGTTAAAATGGGTCGCTTTATGGTCTTGTTGTATACAATCTACTATTAGAGCTACTCATATATTTGTTTCTTATTTAATTTTGAGGTATACAGTTAGTAAAATAAAAAAAAACTGATTATTTTTTTAAATGCTTTAATGAATATTATGAGGTAGTGTTTTATCGTTGTCATTCAAATGAAGAAAGTGATATAGTCCAATTATGGCATCTAAACGAAAACAAATTAATAAATAAACGAATACAATGCTACAAGCCATATCAAGGCAAATCTAGAGATGGAATATCGACTGTGCGGATAAACCCTCAGGCAGAGTTAACACGGAACCATACTCTACAAACAATTTGTCTATCCATTGGGACATTTCGAGTTTATACTGCATTGATATTGATATCTCTAGGAATTAAATGCAGGTTACACTCGCACAAAATAAAATGCTAGACTAGAGAGCTGTTGTGTTGAAAAAAAAAATAGTGTTATTAGATAAGTACTTTAGGTGCAACAGTGAGAAAAAAATCTTGACCAAATTTTTGCTATTTTCACAGTCATTCCGTAAAACCAATATTGAAAATACAAACTAAAATATAGATGCAGAAAAACTGGGTTCAAAACGCAAAAAATTCGAACTGGGTTCGATTCCCAGCGCTGGTCTTATTTTTCTGGTTTTTCTGCGCATCTATATTTCGGTTTGTATTTTTCGATTAAAAAATCTAGGTTATATTCTTTTCAGGAATTCGAAGAGAATCGGCAGTGGTCTTATTATCAATCAGGGTTATTATCAATCGTGTAAGAGCGCGTTCAAATGTTTTAACCCCCGACGCAAAAAGAGGGTGATATAAGTTTGACAGCTATGTGTGTTTGTGTCTGATTGTCTGTGTGTGTCTCTCTGTTTATGGCACCGTAGCTCTTAAACGGGTGGATCGATTTGAATGCGTTTTTTTTTATTTGAAAGCAAATTTTCTAGCAATGTTTCTTATATTGTTTTATCAAAAATCGATTCGGAAGTTGTTAAGATATTTAACTTTGAAGTGACAAAGTCGGGGGTTTCCAACTTTTTGTTGGTTAGGTTATACCTAGACAGCACAGATATACGAGGCAATCGTATTTTTAACAAAGTATTTTCTCTGTAGATATTAAAAGTTAGTTTACCCAATTCCTGTGACTAATTCAGAACGAAATAAGAATTTTAATTAAGAGAACTGGTTCATTATGACCGGCCCCAATCGTAAAACAATAACGCACGGACGCACATTCGCACTCGGGTTTAAATTTGCTTTGGTTATAAACGCGGCTCCTTTTAGCAACTGTGGTAACGGTTGATTATTCAAACTTTAAGTAACACCTGTGAAAAGGTTTTTATGTACCGCTTATCGCGAAACAATGTGCTCTTAACTATTATTTGAGTAAATTGGTACGCGCCTAATGAAGCTTTTGGTTCTCGTATGTAGGTACGTAAAGTTAAACCGAGACCGAATCGCCTGCCAAGGTGCAACTCTTTTACAATTAATTTGACTTTAATTTCTTCGGGAGACATCTTTAAGGAACGTCAAGTTATCAACATGACTTTTTTAACAAAAAGCGAGCTGTAGTTTTTTTCGTAGTAAGGCAATTTTTTATCACTATCTAAATTTTTATTAATTTGTCGTTGAAGTATTGTAGTCAATAGAACATTTAAGAGTATTTTGTTTTCTGGACTTCTGGAATAATATCCTTATAATATATTTTTTACCCGACTGCCTGAAGGAATGTTACCTTTATACAGACATTTTAATTTTGAATCTATGTAAAATTTCAATTGCGTGAGTATTCTTGAAATAGCGTAAATGAAAACCACATTGTAAGTTTCGAAAATTTCCGCAGGAATTCTGCTAAAAACCGGAATTTGGTTTCGACTGCCAGATCTTAATGGTTTTCGCAACTGAACCTGTGGATAAAATCAGTAAAACATAAATTTATAAGTGGTCTAACTTATTACATTTGCAACAGTACTCATTTCGAAACATTTGTTGTGCGACATGAGTAAAAGAAAATAGCCGAATTGTACGATGAAGAGCGCGCTTTCTTACTTAGCCAAGTCAACAAGAAGTTCTACGATGGTTCGTAAGAGGGCGTGGATTTATAAATATTGCGACAAGGGACGACGAGAGCAGCAGAGCTGTTGGCTGTGAAACATATGGGTCGAGAACATTGACTGTTGAGACACTATGGAACGATGTCAAATTAATATTGGAAATTCCTATCCACGTGTTATCATAAAACAGTTTATTTCTCAAGCTTTTAGTTAACTTCACATCGTATTACATATTTGCCTGTGCGCGTTTTAAGTCTTGCAAGTTAAGTATAGTTTATTTATTAATGCAATGTCATTATTACATCTTAATTCAAGTGAGTAAAGTGAACAAAAAATACAGCCAGCAAAAAAACCTGGATGAAAAATATTCTTTACCAAAATTATTAAAAACTTTTTGACTACAAAAATTCTATCTTAGTTGATGGTAAGTGCAATGAGGTTAAAAGATGTAGCTCATTGGTTCATTTTTTAGCTTACTCACTCTGGCCTTAAATGTATATGTATATGCTTAATTGTATTTATTCGAAAAAAAAAACAAAAGAATCGAATTTCAATTTTTTTTATATTGAGTGTGTTGAAGCAAATACCTAACTACTAGACAGGACATTGTGTACAAATTGATTTTTTTGCCAGGTTGCGAAACGATGAGGCTCTCGCTTAGAATTACAGCTGTACCTACTTATTGTTATAGGTTTGTTCACAATTTGACATATGGTTCAAAGAGAAATGACTCGTATAGTATAGTTAACAGCAACGAATTTAGAGGCCTGTTTTTTACTCCCCAGTTACAACTATTATGTATTTTTAAAAGACTAGGGTGTTTTAATTTGTCTTTTAATATTTGAACATTTTTGAACGGTGAACGGCGTGTACTTCAATTATCTCAGTCATTCATCTCAGTCAGTCTTCATAAGCTTTCTGAGAGGAATGAGTCTCTTGATACTTTTCTCATACACGTTTAATTTTTAAAATTTCAAGCTAACAAAGAAAATAATAATAGTAACATGAGACTTTTGTAAAAGGTTGAGGACTTGTTCTAATAATAATTTTAAGTAACACATTAATAATGAAGATCAATGAGTTAATTATTTGTCGAACTTGCAACATAATGTTTTCGAAATAAATTGGCTTAAAAATGCTGCTCAAGAATTCACGCATTAAATAGAATTATAACTTTACAAATATTATAGCACCCACTCTCTTATTTAATTTTATGAGTAAATAGCATTAAAAAATAGTCTCTCCTGTCATTGTGAAGCATACAACTTCCTCAAATTATTGAGAGCCCGTCAAAAAATTGTAATGTTTTATTCTGAAAATATTTTTTAAAGTATCAAGATTTCAAAGTCCTTCACTATAAGAATTGTTCGAGATAGAGCACCCGACGGCCAGAGAACAATTTGAGGGTAGGTGTGACTCAGCGAAATTAGTATTCCCTTTTTAAAAGAACCATTGATTTAACAAAACCTGCTAATGGCACCCTGTATTGTTCGGGGATTCCGGAATGACGATGGACTCTTGATCTTTAAATAAACAACTTATTTCGTATCATCGTTTTTTTCTTTTTAATTTTAATGTTATTGATATTTTAAACAGGCTACATTGCTGCTTGTGATTGCAAATTGTGTGAAATATAAATAAAATTAGTTTAATTGTATGTGTATGTGTTCATTATAACCACTCTGTATTGTATAAAGATTATTTTGATTTTAATAATAAAAATATAATTAATAAAAATGTTGTACCACTCTATAGGTACTAAGATATAAAGATATTTTATACAAAGAAAAATGATTTATTAGTAAGTTTATTTCTAATTCGATATTTCCAAATAAAAGTATTTATTTATCTATATTGTTGATCATGAAACTACCGTGAGACTCACTCACGTCTTAAATCGAGTTTAGCTCGACATTTTTCGGGCTATTTCGAAATAGCCGTACATTGTCGAGCTAAACTCGATTTAAGACGTGAGTTTTCCGTTACAATATCATTTAATTATCTATATTCTTTTTTTGGCAGGATAAGTAACAAAATCCAGTAATAGTTTGGTATTAACTTAAAGTCAAGATCTTATTTCCTATTTTTTGTAAAAGCACAATACCCACAGTGTGTGTATAGATATGGGTGTCCTTGAGTGTGTACCCTGATATTTTTTAGCTTTATCACTATTGCTTGTCCGCATATTATAATATGCCAATTCAAGTAACTTGTCGTAACTTTGTACTTTACGAATATCCTGGTTAAAATCGTAGTTTCTCTTTGTTCACAAGTTTGCGACGTCCATATTATGGTAATTGCCTTAATGACTAAGTATGGAAAGGCACTGGTCAGTCATATATTCAGGCTATCGATTCGAACATAATTGAACACTACTTGTTCCACTTCTTGACTAAATCGTTTATGATTTTAATAAATTAGGCTTCTTCGTACTTAGGCTGTAGCTTCTTAGAGACTACTACAAGCTTTCATTTTGTTATGAATTAATAAGTTATTTTATTATTAAGTTTTTATTGTTTAAATTATTTGTAAATGTATTATTTGTTCCTTAATATTTTTTTCCATATTAATAAAATACGTAATAAGATAAATACCTATGTACTTATACAATACATAGGTATTTATCTAATTAGGTACTCTATACCATTAATATTATTATAAATGCGAAAGCTTGAATGTCTGTTCGTTTGTTTGTTACCTTATCACGTCTAAAACGCTAAACCGATTGAGATGAAATTAGGTAACACATACTTATTAAACTCTTTATTTTACTGTGCAAAGAGTGAAGCAGCAGTGCTTGCACTGTTGTGTTTCGGCGCGGAGAGTAAGACAGCCGGTGAAATTACTGGCACTTGAGGTATTCCAATTTAGCCCTCTGGGTTGGCAACGCATCTGCAATACCCTTGGTGTTGCAGATGTTCATAGGCGGTGGTGATTTCTTACCACCAGGAGACCCACTTGCTCGTTTGCCTTCCAGTCGAATAAAAAAAAATCACCTGGTTGAGTAACGACTCTTTCCTTTTCCGTAAAACTTGTCTTTTTTATTGTATTTGCTATGCTATATTAGTTTTTAACAGGTCAACCATTCATCTTCGACTGGCTCAATGGCCAACGGTTTACTCGTCGCACGTGTGCTCACAAAGAATTGACCCTAACTGTCGATGTTATGTTCCGCTTACGACATACGACACCAAGCAAATACAGAAAAAAAAAATACTATTCTACGGTTTGGCGAATTTTTAGAATTGCCATTCTTTTTTTTAACTAATTCCTCTGTAATCAATTAGATTTTTGAGCGAGCACAGAATTTTATCACTGTAAATAACATTATTTATGTATCTTCAATACCACGATGACAAAGAGTTGTGGTGGCGTAAGAATGAAATTGGTATCTCTCTATTTCTGGGGGTTGACTGTACTTTATTAATTGGCATGTATTTATTAGGACATTATTTTGGAAGTGAATTTTGATTCCCTTTCAGTGGTCGACTTTATTGAAATTGTAAATGAGACTGCAATAAAAAATATGGTTAGATCAGTGATCACTGAAAATAGTCAGTATTCAATTTCATTGTTCGCTAAGTTTTTTTTTTAATTAAATGAAGGTATTCATATCGTATATAGCATCTGGACGACCGAGCTTCGCTCGGGCTAAAATTCGGTAACAATCGTTTTCCCAGGGATAAGACCAAGTTACGAGTAGATCGATTTTCATCCCCTAAAACCCTTACATACCAAATTTCATCGAAATCGTTGAAGCCGTTTCCGAGATCCCCGAAATATATTTTTATATACAAGAATTGCTTGTTTACAGGTATAAGATTGTAAAATAGCAAAATAATGATCGTCACGAATTATTATAAGGTATCTTTGCAAAAATATCAGTACAAACGTTTCGTAGAGTCACTATACAAATCCAAATACAATCTCGTTTCTGTTGTTGTAATTTTTTTTGATGTCATTCATACATTCAAATTGAAAAGCTAATTAATACATGTGTAACGTACAAGGTTTTCAATTAAGCAGTTTCAATTGACATGTAATTATACGAGCATACGCAAGTGAAACAAAACCTGTCTATTCAAACATGCTTTGGTCAAACGTCGAGGTGTGTCAAAACTCAGGGTCACAGCAGCGATCTACTTTGGCTGCACTTCATTACGACTACGTGACGATTACATCATTTTAGTTGAGGTTAAATTTGAGGTCACGTTATAATGCACTCAATGTCATGCAAATGTAACAATGTTTAAGGTACGTGTTTCCTGCTACAGAAAATATTTGATTATTAAAATGCCTTGAAAGATTCGTCTAGGTCACGCATTGAGCGACCTCTGTTAAAGAACATCAGATCGTCATTATCAGCCGGAAGACTTCACCCTTTAGAACGCCGCAATAAACGACAATTCGCCACTTGCATCCACCGATTGCCCTAACTCTTACGAAATCACGATGCCGTCTTGGCAGTACTACTATTTAATTTTTATGGTCTGCACCGCACAAAATATTTGATTTTTGAATGAAATTCAATCAGTGACCAATTTGAATTGAAAGAAAAATCTAGTCGTTTCGTAGCAAAACCGGTTACTGGCGGAATGTTTTTCTTTCAACTGCATGCTTACCATGAGTATGCTATTTCTTACATGTGTTGAAATCGAACTGGCTTTATATAGGTACATTTCTGAAGGCAAACATTGAACTAGGACGTTAGAAATACTACCAATTAAATTTAGTTTCTACTCAACTAGCGACTATATGAGCGAGTGTTACTTATCTAACTGTTTAAGATTGGCAAGTCAGAACGTGATTTAATATTTGATTAATTAGATGACATTGAATCGAAACCTGTATTATTCTTAAATTTACTATCGGTTTAGATGCCATTTGGACACTCCTGTGGGTTTGAATACCATTGTCTGTTATATGTAAAGTCAATATTATTGAGATCGACGTTCCATCACTATGTTATGTCTAACTCACCTTCGGTTGGCGGACAATTAGTTCACCGTTATTAATGCTCACTCAACTAAAACATTAGTATAATGAATCATTGCAACATAGAAATAATAATAATAGAAGTAATAGAAATGTGACGAACAAAATGAACAAGACTTCTATGTGGCAAAACAGTCATGTATTAATGAACTAAACTAATTTTTCTTGGGTCTCCGCAGAAACAATCGTATCCATAGGCTGCGCTTGAGTAGAAAAATCTGGTGAGTTTGTGTAGCTCGAATCAATCGTTTAGTCTGTATTAATATTTCCGATATTTTCTTCAATAATGAGTAGGTAATGAAGGTAGGTGGGGGAGGCCTACGTCTAACAGTGGACGTCCTACGGCTGAGATGATGATGATGATGAATGAAGGTATATTATTGTAATTGTTATGCAAATTTATGAATAAAAAAAACTTGGGCGCAGTAATAGCAAAGAGAGGAAAAAAGAGGCTACATTGATTCTGGAGGTATAGTAGAAAAAATAATATTTCAATTGCACTTATTATTAGTTTCGCATAGCACCTTTAATATCGCTTGTATTAGTATGTACTTGAGCTAAACAAATTTTATGATATTGTTATAACTTACTGTACAGACGGAATAAATCTTTTGATGCGGAGAGTTCTCAGTAAACATACTAAATATCGTGTGAGATTTAAACATAGATGTTGCCCCAGTTTTACTATTACAGGAAAGGATTTACACAGAGTTGTAGAAACAAACTTCCGCTGTTCATTGGAATGCACAAATAGTTTTATTTACTGACCGAGTAGTGATGGATCAAATGATTAGATTCGTCAGAGTAAAGACAGCGAGCATCTGAAGGAGCATTCAAACTGTAATACTGGTATTATTGACCAACGGACTTAACCTAAGAACTTCTTATTCCTATTACTAAAATAAATATAATTGTTTTTACAAATTCCACACTTGCTTTATTGATGATTTTAGTGATAAGGCTAAAACATATTTTTGTCAAATCTAGTGATTACTAATTATAAAGGGTAGATGGAATCGACTTTACAGCCGTTTTTTATTGACGAACCCAGGTTCCTATAATGTATTCCATTATTGGAAACCTGCAGGTATAACTACTAACTACCTATAATAACCTGTTTTTTTTATTGGTCTTATTTGCTAAGCTGAGTTTTTCTGGTCCAGTCTACGCTTAACTACATCTAAATCAAGAAGTAACTCCCATTCACCAAAGATAAAGTCAGTCATGCTCACTCGCCGGGACGTCGGGATAATGAAATCGTCTCATACTTTCCCACATTTTTTGTCCTGCTCGTGACACTATTTTCACGTGATTTATCCGAGCTCAGATTCCCATAACCCAATTTATTTTCCTTTATTGATGCGTTTTATTGGAGTTTTTTCAACAGTAACGCAGTGTAGGAAAGTATTTTGTTTGTTCTCTGATTCCGGTTACATTCAACTGGAACATTATTTCAAGCTGATCTTTTATTTAACACAATCACAAAAAAATAGAAGTAAACTTATCTTTTTTTAATGGAATTGAGATCAATAATTTTCGAATCAGTATAAAAACACATCTCTGTGAAGATTTTTAATTAGATCGACATTTTTTTTTGAAGTCAGTTTTTAGATAAGGTCCTCACTGAAAATCAGCGTCAAGGCTTGCCGTGGCATTATGCTGAGTGGGGACCTATTTAGAGTCATGTACATATGTCTTTATTTCTTCTGTTTCCTTTATGGCGTTAAATAAATACATTTTCTTTCTTTCTTTCTAATTAATATTAAAGTGAATTCAATATCGCTGCACTAGTTTACTAAAGTGTTATGCAACATAACAACGAATAATATTTATACTAATATAACAATCTGCAACTGCTCATATCAACTTCCGTATCTATAATTAATAACAACAACAACTGGGCACTCAACCAGAATTATATCAAATAACGAGAAAGTCTTATCAGTTCTGAGTACAACTTATATTAATTTTATGATTAAATAAAGCTACTGTTAAAACGTTTCCGTAGAACACTCATTCTTTGTTACATATAATCAATAAATAAGTAAAAAAAAAGTTAAAATAAAGATGCATTCAAAGCCGATGATCAACTTTATAATTAACGTCCATTTAATTTCACATTCACTTATCGATACACATTAAGTAATGACTACTCAAACTAGGCATCAATTTAAATTGGTTCAAACCGGTACCTAGACAAATTCTTCACTGAAGGAGTCACGCGTATTGACTAATTGTGTCATTAAATAAATGCAATTGAAGGTATAATTAATTTAACGAAAGATGTCTTGAAAGCATAATAATGCGTCATATAAAGGGCAAGTTAAATCCCGTAACAAGCAACATTATTCGCCTCACCTGTTCCCGTGTTCATTCAATTTCAGTAAGCGTCACCCACACGACAGATTAAACAGTTAAACAAACAAAGCTCCTAAGCGTAACCCCAATCACCGCTCCACAAACACACCGCCTTATTTGACTTACAATAATTTAGTTAACTCGCAAGTTCGCCCGTGTTCCCATGCTCCCATTGCCGTCGTAACAACAGAGCGATGCATCGAAATTGGCCACAAAATCACGATAAGTATCTCTCCGTTGTCACGAACCAATTCCGCCCGATACGCTCCCGAGGTTTCAAGACTTTCGAGTGAGAGGACGTGACCTTTGTGCCGGCTTGAACCAACTCAAAGTGTGAAACGTCATGTCTGGCCAGCGGGAGGCATGAGTTGACCAAGCGCCGAACAAATTTTGTTAATGTTTCAAATAGAAAAGGCTCCGACTCATCAGACATTCGGATACCAGACGTCGATCAAACGCCACAATGAAAACACAAATATCTGATTTGATTTGACCCTGAGAATGGAGATTATTCACTGCTGATGTTATGATTATTAGTTTGGTGTGTTATGTTTTGAAATATAATCGGATTTAAGTTTTTATCTTATTCAGTATTTGTAATAGTTTTAGTGAGTAATACTTTCAATTCGGTCTAAAGATCTGATCTAAATATGCCAATTTGTAAAAAAACCCTATTTTTGATAATTTGGAATTTTATCGTACCTGTTTGGCTATTATTTTGGTACTTAAAGTGTAATTAACTGAAACAATTACTTTGCTTAAGTAATTGTTTCAGTTCATTGATACGAACTTCTGCAAAGTAACGCCTGATTCAATAAATTACTAGAAATGTAATTCAATTATCATTGGTTTTTGGAATCTTTTTGTATTTTTTTTATTTCAACTCCAAATTTTTGTTACTTTTACGGTCATTCCGTAAAACCCATATCGAAAATACAAACTGAAATGTAGATGCACAGAAAGACCAGCGCTGTTCTTATTTTTCTGGTCTTGCAGTGTATGTTTTATTAAAATTAGTTCAGCCGTTTTTGAGATCAATTTTAGGGGTTTTCCAACTTTTATAAGTCGGTCATACTTTTAAGTACTTTGTTTTGACTATTAAACTATTAGCATACCTAATTTTACTTTTATGATGCGAGCGCTAAAGTTCGAATTCTTTTCGCTAGTCATACTGTAATGTTTGTCCGAATTATCGTTTGTCATATTTTTTTCCTACTGAAACCTTAAATTTTTCTGAATTTTTTAAATGGTTAACGTGTATAAAAAACTGTAGGTTAGGTTAGGTTTGTTTTATAATAATCCTGAATAATTATTGGATTCAGAGAAAAAGTGTTATGGTTATGACAAACGATCATTCTGACAAACATTACATTCGGGCTTTCAATAAGTATGCGAGATGCGAGCCGATATGGACCCATTTATCATAAGCAAATAATAGCTACCTACTACCCAAATATAACATTTTCAGCAAGTATTACTTTTGGGTAGAATAGTCAGGCCTTACATTAGTTCCCATATTATTTACCAATGTTTATAAAACTTTATCATTTCTAAAAGCAAACTAGAGTCGTATTAAGGACTTTCGATTTGATATCTGCTCGATTTCTTATCTATTCCTGGCGACGTTGGGGATGATCGTCCGAGCAATGGAGCGGTTAACCGTGAAATCCAAAGATAGGACCAATAACCCGGTATTGATAGCAGGTATCTCCAAGTCTGATATAGTTTTGGAACCGTATTGGAGATAAAAGATTGGACACGAAAGCCTGCATTTGACAAGGATTAAATACATTTAGAGGGGACTTCGGAAAAATAATGTGATAAACTTTTGAAGTTTGTGATAAGTGGAAAAGGGTCGGAGGTCTTTGGATAGTTTCGGGGACAAGTCCTGTTATTAAATATTTCTATGATGAAGACTTTGATTTTAGTTACAAATAAATTTTAGTAAATGAAAAGTATTGTCTACATTCAAATTTTTACTGCCTCTTTGATTATTTTAACATTTTGCATGTGTAACTACTTTAACATACTAAACTTAAGTTTAGATAAATACTCATTGTATTTGAGCAATAAAGTATTTTTTTATGCTTTTTGTAATACTATGGGTTCGTTGCGTTGATAATAGAATAATAATATAATATGTAATTTTATAACATGAATTTTGTATGCTTGCAGGCAAAACATAGCATTTTGATACTTACCTTGTATTTGTTACCACCACTGTTATCAGTTTCACCTATGTTTGCAAATAAATCACTTTGACTTTTTGACTTCAAATTTTTTATATTTTTTAGAACAATAACAGTAGTATTTACATTATTTCTTACGCCTTTCCAACTAATTTAAATCGTAGGAGCTATGACTTATAGTAATCAATTCGTTGGATAGCGCACACGTCACTAATGGCTAATACAATACAAACCACAGGTCAATAATGATTGGTAGGACATCTCGGGCACATAAAACCATAGGAAAGAAAGCCACGAATACACTATCACGTTTATGATCCTAAAAAATAAATCTAGCAAATTGTATGCATCCGACTGGAGTAGTTTAAGCTGTACGTTGCATCAGTCAATCAGTCAATGACATCTCTCTTTTTAACCCCCGACGCAAAAAGAGGGGTGTTAAAAGTTTGACCGCTATGTGTGCCTGTCTGTCGCATCGTAACTCTAAAACGGGTGGACCGATTTAAATGCAGTATTTTATTTGAAATCGGGTTTTCTAGTGATGGTTCTTAGACATATTTCATCAAAATCGGTTTAGCCATTTTTGAACTTTGAATAGGTAAAGAATTATGTCGAGTAAATTCATTTAATTTTAAAGACAAAATGGGTGGTTTTGTCCTGAACTTATAAGTGAGTATTTAAGTAAGTATGTATTTGTATTTGCTAACCCAAAAAAATGTGCCTTATTTTTTTATTGCTCGTTATGACATGACAGTGTGTGACAGGCTGTTTTGTTGCTATGCTAACGATATAGGCAGTGCCAGTTGCGTGAATATACCGCCATACCAACTAAGGATATAGTAAGTTGACTGGCCATGGAACCATCGGTTGGACAGTTTGAAAAAAATTAAAACCTGACTGGTCCGACATTGAAAGCATGTCATACCATATGTTGCCAGTGACTGCGCTCACACTTCGAAAACTATTACAAAAAATCAATAACCGCTCTTCGGACCGTGTCCGACAGAAGGTCACATAAATACACCTCTAACTAGTTACGAATATAGAATGTATTGTAAATCTCCTTTATAGCTCCCATAGTGTATCCGTGACGGTTGAAATATGACTTGGGAGCGTTCTCTACCTGAAAAGGGACCATCATTATGGCCTGCGATGATTGTCGGCAAGCCGAAATTATTTTGAACCTTTTTTATGAGCGATCCGCTCTGAGAAATGAGTATTTCTCAATACTGCGAGAAAACAACGGTCTTAACGGTTATATGCCGATATTTGGTTAACAACAAAGTGTCTTAGTTTTTGCTGTCGGCGAAATGAAAGATTCTTGACCACCTTTGTTCTCTACACAAACCACAAAGTTTATTAGCAATAAATGAGCGGGATTTGAAATTAACTACTTAATGACGGCGGTGAAGTAACGCTAATCTTAAAACAAACTTTGTAATGAGTTGATGAGGGCTATGGAGAAATCGTTTGTAGCAAGTTGAAAAGAAACAAGAAAAATATTTCATAATATCGTTTATTTTTACTTTAGTAGAATTGTAACAGTCGACAAATATAATATAGGTACAATTACAAATTGTAATATGTAAGTGCCTCTATTTAATTATCTACTATGTTTAATTCAAAGGTTGAAATGCCTCTAGAATTAGATATTACACATTTGAAGACAAATAAACTTGCACAAATTATTGGTGTTTTGCAGTTATTATTTTAACATATTTACAAACTATGTACAAAGCTTAAACCTATTCAATTCCTAACTAATGACTAGTATAACTAAAATATTTTTCATACCGCTAATAATAATTTACACTCGAAGTCGATTCGCATTTGCTATCGAAAAAATATTTGGTAACAATGAGATAATATACTATACCAAAATACTCATATTAGTCAATTCATTCATATCAAATGGCAATACATAATCAATTTTAAACAGATCAGTCTTAGTGGACAATAACAATCAATATTCTCATTAAAAAGTTTACACATTTCATTATATTATAGACAAATAAGGCATCCGACTACTTTAATGCAATTTTAACAGTACAGTCTTATTACATATAATCTAACTTTCATGTAATTATTAAGGAACAATTCTTCAACAAATATTTGGCCAAATTATGAAACCAAACACTTGTGAGATTATCACGATTAGTTATACAAATAAGGCATGACCAACTTAAAATGCAGTGTACGAATGCAACACATGCGTTTGGAATGTGAAGTTCTATTAGGATTTATCTTTAAACGATAACGACAGCCGCCAGTCATCTTATCATCTGTGCGTGGTAATGTGAGTTTGTGGGAGGCACTCGTGTACCGAGGAGCGGGGTTGCAAATAGCCCTGTTCATCGAGCATTGATGGGGAACTATGGACGGGTTGTTTACGTAAGGTATGAGGTGGCCTAGGTCGTCCACCGTACGGCTGTTCATAATTCTGCGTATCAATTGAAATGTAACTGTGGTGAAGGTTTTCACCATCTGGGATTTGACTCGTTAATGTAGTATTAGTCAACATAGACGTATCATCTTCAATGTTAATGCCAACATTACCAGCCGCAATCGGGGTGGTTGGAGGAATCGCATCGTATTTATACCAATGCTCTGGCGCTGTCGGGGAAGCGGTATATCGGGAGGGATGACGTCTACCGTTTGGACACACATTATGATTGTAATTCATTGTGTCTTTGTTATACTGCAAATTTGAGATATCTGGCATTACAAATCGAATTTTCTCCCAAAACTTCTTTTCACCCCACAAAAGGACGTTACATGATTTTAAGTAATTTTGGAAGTCTAAATCTAAATTAAGTGCACTCACATCTGTCGTTAGAATAAATACTACTCTATGGCGTCTGATTGATGGATGAATAGAAGTAATTATTTGTTTTACAGCAGCTTTAAAGGACACTTTGGACCATTCGTTCTGTAAGAAATTAAATGATACAAAAATAAGAATTCTTTTGGCTGATTCAGCCGCGTTAGTTATTTGCTCGCTTAAGTAATTTTCGGGCGCAAGTTGTAAGTCCCTGTAATGAAAGCACATTGTATAACCTGAGTGTTCCAATTCTGGAGCTACTACTTTAGACACAAAATCATCGTCTAATAAACTATACACAGCGTATCCATCGTACATCGTATCTCTATCTAGCTCACTTTCTTGGATAGAAGCACTTTTAAATAGCCTGACGCCATATTTGGAATGAGCCCATAAGCGCACGTTTTGCCTAAATGAGAAAGCTAAGGCACCAAACAATAGAATAAGAATAACACTTATTAAAACTACGGCCAATAATGGCACAAAGTTCAGTTTAATCGTGCTCACTTCATCATAACGATATAACTGATTCTCGGTAGGTATTATGTTGTCTGCTACACTTGAATCACGACAATTGTCCATCATGTCAAACACGGTTTGGTTAGAAACTAGTCCATTTTCATCAATACACAACAGTTCTAAGGGATCTTGATTATTTTTCTTGATCCAGTTTTGAAGTAACAACACATTATCACACGTACAAGTAAAAATGTTTCCCTCAACGTTTGTATTCTCCAATTGCGTAACAGCTGCCAACTTTTTGTCAAGGTCAAGGATTTTGTTGCCCTGTAAGTATACCACTCTCAAAGCTGACAAGTTTTGAAAAGTCTTATTCGCTACATTTGTCAAGAGGTTATTGTTCAAATATAACTCTCTCAAATGTTTTGTTTGAGAAAACTCTCCACCACTTAACTCAGTTAGATGATTGTTTTCAAGATGAAGAACATTTAAGGCATGAAGTCCGTTTAAAGTATCATTATCTATTGTTGCTATATTACTGTTATTCAAGTAAAGTTTGTGAAGTTTCTTTTTTCCAATAAAAAGATGACTGTTCAGTGAACCGAAATCATTGCCATCAAGATAAAGTTCTGTGGCGTCCATTGGTATTTTTTCTGGGATGTCTGTGTAACCAACATTGGAACAATCGATCACGTTCGAACTCCAGTTACTATCATGGAAGCAGGAACATCCTTCTGGGCATGTCATTTTGCAATCGCATGCTTCAAAATCACAACAAAAACAACTTGAAGAGCAATGTGTCTCATATGAGCATAAGAAGTGTGTCTCTGGAACATCCATTAGGTTGGCCTTTCCTCCGTATTTGTTATTAACGACTTCACATGTCACTGACTCTAAATCTACGAACCTCGGATATTGTCGCATATGATTCCATAAATTTATCTTCTGAAGCCAAATCATGTGACAGTTACATACAAATGGATTGTTGCCAATAAAGAATTTTGGCAATGATCTATGTTTAGCAACATGAGGCAGTGTAAATGCTGATAATTCGACAGTTCTCAATTTATTTTCGGTCACGACAACTTTTTCCAAGTTTCGTTTTTGTAAGAATGTACCTGGCTGGATCGTGTGAATTTTATTGTTATTTAAGAAAAGGATCTCAATAGAATCAGGTATTGATCTTTCATCGACGTTTTCTAAGGCATTGTGGCTGACATCAAGCATTCGAATATTTTGTTGCGTATTGTGCTCGTTATCCAGCTTTGTGATGTTATTACTATGAATATCTAGCCATTCAAGAGTTGCTGGCATGTAACTATAATCAAAGTAAATAAGTTTGTTGTCAGATATATTTAGCCAACCAAGGGTATACAAATTGCTAAAAACTCCTCGAATGTCGGTCAGTTTATTGCCATCTAATCGGATTGCCTTCAGAGTTGGATTTGACAAAAATGCATCTTGTTCAATGGTAGTGATCTTATTGGAAGCCAAATTTAAGACTTGTAAAGAAGGCAGGGTACTAAAAGTGTCTTTAGGTATGCTTTCAATCTGATTGTCTACAAGTCTAAGCCCATAAAGTTCTTCTAATCCTTCAAATGACGTATTGGATATTTTAGTTATATTATTCTTGCCAACATCCAGCGATTTCAAAAATCTCAGTCTTTTAATACCTTCAGGAATTGTGTTCAGGCTATTACCATTCAAGCCTAGGTCCTGTAAATATGTGATATTCTCAAAGCAACGGTCATGTATACTGTTGATATTGTTATTATCAAGATAAAGTTGATTCAAAACAAATAAGTTTGAGAATATATGTTCATTTAATGATTTGATTCTATTATCTGAGATTGAAAGCTGATGCAAATTTTTCAATTCAGCAAAGGCTCCATTGCTTATAGTCTCTATTGCATTGTTATCCAAGTTCAAAACTTGTAAATTATTCAAATCCTGGAACGATTTTGGGTCCAATCTAGCAAGAGAGTTGTGAGACAAATTCAAAATGATTAATCGAATTAGTCCAGCAAAAGTGTCCCGGTTAACCCAATCATTTGTTAGTCGATTTCTTGATAAATCCAGTTTTTCAAGTTGATCTAGGCCTTCTAGTAATCCTGGGGCCAAAACTGCTAAAGAATTGTTGGCTAAAGAAATTTCCTTTATAACACGCGACGATTGAAATAGTTCTGGAGGGACAGCGACTAACTTATTCCCAGACAAGTTTAAAATTTTTAATGAATTCAAACCAACAAAGGCTCTGTCGCCTATCTCATTAATAAGATTGTTATGAATATTCAAGACTTCTAAAGATCTGAGGCTAGAAAGTCCATTATCAGGCAATCTTAAAATATTGTTGTGTGATATGTCGAGCTGTTTCAACCCAGTGTTGCATGATTTGCCGGGTGCAATTGGTCCCTTGCCCCAGTCAGAGAAGCCAATTTCTGATATGTCTTGTATTCTATTATTTGTAAGATTCAACGATTCCAAACTGAACAGCGGACAGAACACCTCAGAGGGCAACATGTAAATGTTATTGTCTCCTAGATCTAATGATCTAAGTTCCATAAGGCCACGGAAACTTTCAGCGTGGAATTCCATAGTCATTGCAGGCCAATCCGTATTGTAAGAGCGTAGTGTTAAACTCGTTAAATCACGTAACGGAGAGAGAACTGTCGCAGGAACGTAACGAATTTTGCAGTATTCAATGCGCAAGTCCTCTAATTTCCGAAGTTGCCCCAGAAAACTGCCAGTATTCATGTGCAGAGAACTCTCGAAGAAGAGCAAATCGGTACAAGTAAGCTTTAACTTGTTGATGTTGTACGCCTGCGCGGTTGTAATATTTTTAAACAAAAAGTCTGCTGAACCGATGGTTTTGATGTTACACGTGAGAAAGTTTGATTCACTCAACTTTGCGTCCGAATAGTCCCACTGACAGCCGGTGGGGGCGGGCGGGGCGGACCGTGCGCGCGCACCGGCCATCACGACCAAACACATCCAAACTTTTAACGAAATCATTCCGTATAAGTTCTCGATCATTTTCACATGGAAAAACAGTACATAGATCACTTAATAATCACATAGAGTAGTCCTTAAAACTTTCTGTCACTTGAGTCCAATTTGTTAAAGTTTTTGTTGTTGTGTACACTTTATTTTACAGCGCATGTAAACACAGAGTGCGTGATCGCGGTAAAACTTTTGACGCAGCCATGCTCCCCTGCGGTCGGGCGGTAACTGACCTACGAAGTTTGAACGAAAGCCGCATGGGTGTCGAGAGGGGAGGGGCGCGGGGCGGGAGACTCGCTACGACAACGGGTGGGACCGCACTGCATCGGCTTACAACAGATGGCACGCGTGTTTAAACTCTCAAAAATATTGGTTGGCTATGCATTGTAAAAGATGTGGTGCGTGATTCGTTGGTTTCGCCTCCTCAAGTTTCATCTCAAAGGAGGTCGTAGTCTTATATTCGAACAGTAGCGGCAAATAGGCGTCAGACGTAAAAATCTTAATAATGGCTTAGATAATATTTAAATCTCTACTTACCTATATAAATGACGCAATTTTTTTTGTTATTTCTTTGAGAGATGTGTCTACGCATGTAGAAATAGATCAAAACGCAGAAATACATACATACATACATTGTGCGAGGAAACTGCCAGCTCTTCTATTTTTTTTTTGTTTAGAATTTAATAAATTTTACGAAAATTGCACGCGAGTATCAAAATCAGTGACATTGAATAATTTTAACTTTAAGCTTCTTGTTTCGTCTTTTTGACCACTCAGTTTCACATCAATAAAGATTAAATCACTTACCAATACAACTTTTTGCTGACTCAGGGAATTTATTTCCATTGTGCTTTAATGCAAAATTTTGACACGAGGGCGGACACTTGAATTCATTCAAAATGCAATGACTGACATTTTGTAAAAGAACATTAAGTGATGCTGAGCAAAATGAACTTATTTAAGCAGCTGGACTTGAATGAAAAGATACCGAAAAAATACAACGGGCTTAAAGGAAGTACATTTTGAACAATTGTATAAAAAATATTATTTCAAACGAGAAAACGTAAAATCAATCACCATTGTTTTGTAAAGTAGCTTGTTGCGTATATCCTTATATTATTACTTATACAGTGGGCATCAAATACGCTATCAACTTGTTAAGGCATTCAAGATAGCTTTCACAAAAAGAAACAAAATCCAAAATGCGTAGTTAGACACAAAAACACGTTCATTCAAGAGAAGCGCTATCATGCGTCACCTCGGGCTAATCGCGGGCCATCGGATGATTCGACACGAGCGGCTCGAATTGCTCCTACCGTGGGAGACATTTTGGGCTCAGCAACTCTATAGCCTTCAAATTTGTCTTTAGTTTCTTCCCGGGTTTTCTGTGAGTAGAGACTACTACTTTATAGGTGCGAAGTTTGTTGTCAGTAAGTATGTACATCAGAGATCGTAAGAGATTTAGGTAAAAAAAAACTCCTTTCCATTCCAAGACTGTAGGTACTCATCTAAATTTTATAAAAAGTGAACCTTAAATAGCTTATAAATCTTTGACAAACTTATATCTTTTTCTTGCTGAGTCTCATGTCCATTTTGCCTTAATAACGTTATTTATTTATTGATTATGAAATTTCTATTACTATTATTATTATAAAAAAATGATCTAAATAAAAGCTATTCCAACTTTGAAAATCGGGTCAAATAAACTCTAACAACAAAAAAACTATCAAACCTCATCCTTCGAAATAGTTTAGGGTGAATTATTCCGAGAAAAGAGGTCTTTTATAGCAAGGTCACCTAGTCCAGAAAATAGATATTCTCAGTCAATATTGAATGTCAATATATCGCGTACCTATGCGACGTTCCAATATTTACAAGACGACATCAAACACAATAATATTACCACTTATCTCGCAACAACTGACTCCGAAAACATCTCAGAGCGATCTTCCCAAAGGAACGTTACATAAGCGTGTTGACATTGTCCAGTATCTGTGAACTAAGTTCAACATGCCTTTTATGTGGAAGAATGACTCCGTTTATCGATAATATTTACGAGCTTTTAATCTACAAAAGGTTGATTTTAACTGGGCACTTCACACACGACCATATGGACGCGATTGAACTTATATTACTACTAGCAAGTTTGTTTTTCAAAACGTTCGTTAATTTTTACCTTATTTGAAATAACGACGAAGAAATATTAGGCACTATGTACTAAAAAAAGTCAGTATCTATTTACAATTTGAACATTAAAAATGAAAAATGTAAACTATAGAACGTTTAATAATTATTGACAAATTCGTTGGCCGAAAAGAGAAATTCCAGCGAACGGAAGCTTTAAAACTAATTGAAAGAACTCAGCATGACACTTGTAAAATAAGACAACGGAGAACTGCAGCCAAATTGAAACCAAACATGAAACGACTCCTGCGAGGTATTATTGCAAGCAATTCTATTAACTCTAACCGAAAACCTTTTACGTCGCATTCAATGCTTTGTTAGTCCAGTCGTTTTCTCTTTGACACTTTTTAAAGGGAACCGTTGAAAACAAATTCCCGACCGTCGGGAGAAATTAACAATGTGTGGACAGTAACTGTTGCCCGCAGCAAAAAAAAAAATCTTTTCAAAGTTTACGGAGTACAATAAAACTAGGGCCAAGCACAGATAGACAAAAGTATTTCACCGCAATTACTGCCTCAATAAATTGGAAGTTTGGACAAATTTTTTACGACGTTATTGTTTTATGGAAATATATGGCTGTCAACACCAGGAAAAAGGAGCGATGGTTTTAAATAGGTGATCGTTTTAGACACCCAGGTTGGTACTAATAAAACTATTTTGTTATTTATAAGTAAGTTCTTTCACTTCCTTATTGTGTATTCATTTTGTATATTGCGTAGGTACGTACTGTTTAATGTTTACCATTATTTGACATTTGTTGTTCGACTGCATTCAAAATATTTAATTCCATTTAAATTTTATACAAAAAATAATTAACACTATTTTTATGAAGCTTTTTTACGTAAAATAATAAAGGATGGGAAGCTGTTTGGGTTTCGGCGGTAGGAAACAGAGCACTCGATATTTTTAACGATTGTAAGTAATTAATTATTTGAATTATTTCTCCCTGCGGTTCCTCGAATAAAACTGTATCTGGCCTTCTCTTACCCATAACTTCAAATTGTAAATACGTTTATTATTTACATCAACCATGTTACGATTCTATGCCTGCGATAGTTTTATGTGTTCTGGTGATAAAACATGTTGTGATTTTAATCACGGATCCGTATTTCAATTTAATCAAAATTATCAATTCTCAACTTGGAAGTAAACCCCACACATGAGTATAGCGCTGGCCGTTAATTTGCGTATGTGACATTAGCGCACGCAAATTAGCGCTTACGCTTGCTAAGTGAACCCTGCCCCGCGAATTATTGAGACGATACTTCATTTTGGACTTTTGCGCATAACGGTCAACACTCCACTTACCTGTATGGTTACTTGCCGTGGGCAGTAACCTATGCAACCTTCGGTGATTAACGTGTCGGATTTGGTTTGGAACATTCTTTGCAAAATTAAAAGTACTTGGGTATTTTCTAGTGGAAATAAAGTTTTTATCATTCCGCCAACTTCAACGGCGGCTTAGTTCAATGGCAAAAGCTATGTAACTTTTTGGCCACTTTTTGCACAATTTAGAGTAATTTTTGAAGAACAAGATGTAAAATTTCCTAACTTGACTAGTGACATTGACGTTACGTACCTACTATGTACTCGTATTTATAAGACAGATAGGGCTGGTACCTTCTTTGTCCAGGGCCTAAGTTTGGCGGTGCAGAGGGGCAATGCGGTATTCGTCCTGGGGACGATGCCCCAAGTGAGCGATCTCCAGAGTATTTTTAATTTGTAATTTTTAGTTTTGTAAAATTTTGGTTTGTTTAGTTATTTTGATTTGTTATAAAAATAAATAATCCTTTATTCTCAAAAGAGTTTTTAACTTCTTTTACTAGGTAAATATGTGGGAATTAAAAGCACTTTGTTTTAATGCGCTTAAAGTATTTTAATTCTTGATTATCTCTTCAACAGAAAGAGTGAGGACAGTAGTGTGCTGGAGAGATTAACTTAATTTAATTTCATATTTTCTTAAAGTTATCGAAAATTAAAAATATTGAACTCGTTGTGTAATTGCTTACGGTCAGCGTATTTTAATTAGACTTTATTTATTATATCTTTAAATAAAATTGCAAGGAAAATTTAATATCTTTCCATTAGTTCATAGCCATATTGAAGTCACATAAAAACAGAACCAGTTCTGTTCACAAGCCGTCATTGACTGAATCAGATTTATGTAGCATCGTTTGTCTCTAAATGTTTATCTTTAAAAGCCGTGTTTGGGTGCAGCCTCTTAAAAGCGTGATTATTATTTGTAAAATAAGACATCGAATCGCGTCTGTTAGAGAATGTTGAACGTTTAAGGCGTTTTAAGATAATCTGGTGAAAATATTGCTCGGCTCTTGATAAAGGTGGTCTCGGTAAACAAGTACCTACTCCCGGGCACGTTTCGAGTCAAGTAACCTGCAAGAAAGGGTCCGAAACAGAAAATGCTTTGTGCTAAAAACGTCGACCCCTTATCTCCGCTTACGGGTCGCCGCCATAGATACAAGAACATAAAGAACCCGGAACGATTAAAACTAATGTCGCTAGATTAAAATATACGACATGCTTACGACCTCATTAGGCAGATTTTTATAATTCAGCTAATTGACAACTTTGATTATTTTTTGCCATATTGATAAGGCTTTCATAGTCATTATGCAAATGTGTCCATTTATCAGAAAATAAACGATTTCGTATTAAAATATTTGATTTTAAGATATAAAACTTGTGGGTTCATTGTACAATTGAGAAGAATGACTTAACATTTAAAAATGTGAATTATTATGTAAGATAGGACGATCAAAATACCCGTAATATTGATATTTTTAACTCATGCATACGTAATTAGTTCTCAAATCAGTTTGAATTCGAAAGTAATACACTTTATCTACAAAACTACTTTTTTATGCTCCAAACTAATTGGCTAATAATGTCGATTAACTGAGGACTAATTATGACTACTTATGTATTTAAGTAAGTAATCTTTTTTTTTCAACGGTCAATTTTTACTCGGATGTATACCTTCATTTGGTGAAACACAATGCATGGCACCCAAACTCAGTAAGTGCGGAGTCAGTATTAACTCTTTTTTTTGTCTGAAACTATTTATTTTTCAAATTGTTACGAAATAAACCTAACCTAATCGATGGAGTTCTACAGGATAAACATTTAAAAATAAAATTTATGAAAAAAGTACGGTTTCAGCGAAAAAAATGACTAACAATAATTATGACAAATATTACATAAGGACTTATAAAATCATGGCAGTCAAAAGGATCCCATTATAAACAAAAATGGAACCTCTTCCTTTTTTGAACACATTACTTAAATTAAAAGGCGCAAACTTTTCAAATGTCTTAGGAATGAAAGCACACAGCATCGATTAGATATTTATCCTTCAAAACGACAAACCGTAATTTCCATATTCGTGCCCTGTCTTCGGTTTCATGACGCTGCAGCCGTCTGCTTCCAGAGGCTCAGCACGAAGTCATCATTCATACGAGTAGATATCATCGTCGCTCGTCGTGGCCACGGCTCTTTGCTTGTTAACAATAAAAACGTTATCCGCTCAAAATGTGTCCAGTCTTAGTTTTTGTCTTGCTTTAGTTTCTCGCTTACATGGCTATTTTTAGGGCTCGGGTGAGTGCGAACGGAAAGGGAAGGTGCATTATTTTATTTGGTTACGGATGTTTTGTTACGAATTGATTTTATTTTCTATATTTAGGGCCTGTTTCACCACTACTCGACTAACTTTAAGTATCAGATAAAATTAATACCGTCTTTGTTTATTTGGACAAAACAAACAGGGACGGCATCACTGATATACGTCACAGTTAGTCGACAAGTGGTGCGGTTGCGTTCGCGTAAACTATTTATATCCGGTAATTGATTTCCTTTAGCAATTCCCTTGCCTCGTGGTCTTCATTTGCGTTGTGTGAAATAAAAAAACTCGTACCTTTATCGTGTCGTGATATTCCAGCCCAGAGTATCCCAAATCTTTTTTTTTTCGTAGACTACTTTCAAAGTTTTACTGTTTTCGGTAGACCCCTGTTGCTACTTTTCTACTGTATTTCTAAAACCAACTTGGACCCCCGTCTGGTCTTCCGTGGACCCTAGTCCACCTGGACCGATTTAGAAACCTCTGTTCTAGACATCTAGCTGACTGCGTAAAAATTCTTATGTAAATTTAATAGTTCATTAGTAAGACCACTTAAACTACTCACTATGAATGAAGAATATAATATTTTACACACCGCCCGTGACAGAAATCTAAAATTACCAAATAACTTGTTTAAAGCACAGAAATTTGATTCATATGCTGATCCAACGTTAATTCCTAGCGAAGCATTAAAAATTTACTGTACCGTGATGCCTCTAATACCTTAATTAAATTATAAGTACTCGATAGTCTTAAGCCTAAGTAGTAAACGTTAATTCGATAATCCGATCCAATGTAAACATAACCAATCACAAATTGCCAATCAATAATGACCCCAAGGATGAGTAAATTGCATTAGTGGCTAAATTATGCATTACGTTGTTGGAGAGGGATTTATCTTCCTACATTACAACAATGAATTCCGGGTACTTACCAAACATAATTATAAAGTGTATTGTAAAAAGAGATTGATAAGGTTGCAAAGAATTTATTTGTCGCTATCCCGCGAAACTATGCAATCTTGAATGAAAAATATATTATGATCTTTCCAGTGATGTTCCAGTGTCTCAAACTAGCTCCGCTAGCTAGCCACTAGCTAACTTAAAGACAGGCGGACAGACAAACAAAAAGGTAGACAGACATTCACAATTACTTTTGCATTTATCATATTAAATAGTTAGGATGAGTAGAACTATGCATAGTTTAGCCCTTCAGTATCGCATCTGTAAACCCTTTGGTGTTGTTGCTGTCTATGAGCGTGTGCGTGTGTACTATCTCGTTCACTTTTCATACCGTGATACACTTGTTCGTTTGTCACCTTATTTTGTCTTTTCATTATAATTTGATAACAATCTACTCAACTGTTTGTGTCTGGTTAAAGTTCAATTTACTTTGCCTATAATTTCGTAGATAATTTTCGTGGATTATCACACGTAAACTTACCTATTCTTTAAAAAAATAGCATATTTTTTTTTGTATCGTAGCAGATTAAAGAAAAACACAGTAATTCTTACAAAATAATTCTTCAAATGTTACAAACAAACTGCGTAATACTGGCCACGAGTACAATGTAAGGCCGCTAGACGGATTAGGATTGTCCGGCCAAATCTCATCACAAATAACAAGAAATTCCAATCCGAAGGCGGGATTTTTTGGGCCGTGTTAGCTTGCATTATGTATTTGATTCCCGCGAACATCATACAATATGTTTTTGAAGAATTCCTTCTTGTGGTGTTTTCAACAAAGTTGAAAAGTAAGCATTGGGATCTTAAAAATAAACTTATGAGTCTGCAGTAAATTTTGTTTTTGTTAGCGTTTATAAGCGTTATCATCATCATCATAGCCTAAAGAGGTCTACTATTGACAAAAGATCTCCTACTCAGAACGCCAGTGAACGATAACTCGTCACCTGCATCCACCGGTTGCCCGCAACTCTCACGATATCGTCAGCCCATCTAGTGGGAGGCCTGCCAACGCTTCGTCTTCGGTTTGTGATTGCCACTCGAAGATTTGTCTCTCCCACCCCCAATCCCAATTTCTTCGAGCGATGTGTCCCGCCCTTTGCCACTTCAATTTGCATATTCTTCGAGCCCTATCAGTTTTAGTTCTTTGTCGAGTTTCCATGTACCATGTTCATAAGTGTATCTACTACTAATTCAATATATTGCCGTGGTAATACCTACGCTTCACTACTGGTCATAAGATCTTCTAGTATGGGATGTAGTTCCTACTCGGGTCCTATTAGGAATCCCACACACAATTAATTCTTTGCATCTTTATGCTAAAACATCAAACTGTCGCACATAATGTACTAAATTCAAAGATTTCGAACCGACAATCTCTTGAAATGACATATAGGTCAAGTGACTATTGCCACGACATTTTAGTAATTGTAATAGCTTACCACCAAAATGACACAAAAACCATTTGACACTGACACTAGAGAGGCTTTACCAGTTATCCGCCATACGTATTCTGGCTTACAAACATTTACATAATTACAAAGGTTTAAACGCTTTTAATCGTGCGATTGCATGCAGTTAACACTCTAATCAAAAATTTACAAGCAATTACGAATTTGGCAGCGCTTATTTGTTAATTATAAGTTATTAGCGTAATAGCTAAGTCGGGAGTGAAAAAGTCCCGTTTTAATTACAGAGACTATATCTAATTTACTTGGAACTACTCATTTAAAATTAATTAAGAACGGCGGACGCTTTTCTTATTATGTACTTACTGAATTAATATTTGTACATGCCTTATTACTAACAAACTATTATTTAATAGTCACAAGGACTTGGTATTCTTAGTTTGTTTTGAAACTACGCTTTACCCGCAACGTTGCATGCGTAAATTATTAAGTGTAGCAGTTGAATTAAATTTCTGGGATTTTGAGAAAATTCTCGTGGGAATTCCCAAAAATTACATGGTAAATTTAATTAACGTCGCATAAAAACATCCGCGTCACATTTCATGCCTGGAATATCGGCATAAAAAGCTAGTAGTTCCAGCTATCTACATATCAAATTTTGTCTTTATCTGTATGGCCATTTTTGTATGAGGGAGTAACAAACACAATCCACACACACACACACACGCGTACAACATACGCTTGCACGGGATTACATGTTTTCGCATTTATAATATTAGTAGGATCATTAATGTTTAAGTAAGTTATATGTAGGTATAATAGAGACGGACCACATTCCATCTATTAAGTAACTCTCAACTGTCGACATAATATAAAAATGTATGGACAGTCAACAGTTGCAGTCCCATTGTGGTTGCAATGCAGTCTGTATCACCTCAAGGTTGCGACTTTTTCAATTTAATGTGCGATTATTTTTCTGCATCATACAAACATTCTTTACAAACAATTCAAAATACGATTTGTAATTTGTCAGTTATGTTAGTTTATCACAGACATATCTCTCACGTCTGCGTAGTAAGGATCTAATAAGAACCGTGGGGCACAGTTTTTGTTCATAGCACCCAACAGGGTCTGGTCAATCTCACAGGACGTATACAATTATTTTAATCTTCTTCAAATCATACTCGTACCGCTGTGGAATAGTATGGATACACCGTTTCATATTATGTTATTCGAATATATACTCGGTTTACTACCTGCCTAGAGTTGTTACGGACTGGCAATTTAACAGCTTATAATTTAAAAGACCCATAAGTAAAGGCTATTTGTTTCAATACTGTAAAATTATTATAAAATTTGTAATTATCTTATATATTTAATACGCTTATCATACTTAATTTGTATATAGCCAAGTTTAAAATTCAAGCTTTCATACAGTGTAATGCACAGTGTGCTCGAGGTAAGAGAAAAATTAATAGACGTTAATTTTTATTAATGTACTATGTATTTGTCAGCAATCAATACCTACCTTATTATCTTTCCCACAGATGTACAATTTCTCTGAAATTACGCATTTTTTGCTGCAACGTACAAGTAATGTCCACACTATACTAACCAATCTCCGGCACAGAACAGGTTATTATATTCGGACACGTCGCTTGTTAGACAAACATGAGGAGATCCCGTCCGATATCTCGGAACAATGTGAGCGTGTCGTGGGTGAGACGATCCCTAAAAAAATGTTCAAAGGTATACTGTGAATCGGCGAGACAGTGCACCCTGGCATAAAAATAGACTTATTTTTGAGCATATATATCATTTGTTTGAAATTTTACTTGTTTGTTATAGACGCTGACTCTTTCTAAATAACGAAATGGATTTAGTTAAATATTTTTTATAGAAGGTTCATACTTATTAGTATGTAAAGTCGAACAAATTGAAGCATGACCCGGGGTGGAATCTTTTAATAATCATTTCACTACAGTTTCCTTGACAAAATATGAGATGTCAACATGGCATAGTAGCACAAAGGTCCTGATTCAATTTATTCGAGTGTACACAGTAAAACCTAATAAAAATAAGATATATAATAAGTACCTACTTACTTTAAAAAATAAGTATATTTTACTTCAAAAACTTTAAAATCTTTGAAAAAAAAAATTATATTTTTACTATCATTATATATTTTTTAATACTTACTCCCGTGTAGGGCCAGGACGACCTGTTAATTCATGAATAAATATGTAATATTATATATTCAGGGCAATGATTCATAAATTTCATGACACTCACGAGTCACTTTTGAAATCAACCGCTTAAGCAAAAATGACCTCTCCTTACCTATTTTGAGCTGATTATCCCCACGGATGAAAAATAAATACGAAACCATTTAAGGCGAGCCCTAATTGGAATACGACACACTCTCATTTCGAGCAAAAGGTACCCAAATGGGACAGGAAACTTTGTTAAGGAGGTAAAGAGCGTATTGGGGAAAAGGATGATCTTATTACACTGCTTTTACTTAGTGGCTCCGTAACGATATTACTAAACTTGGACCCTTCATCTTGCTTGCATGCACCCAGTACACGTTTATTTAATTAATTACGACCGCATGAAAGTTCTGGTAATGAAAAAACAAATAAAAGTGAAGTAAAACAAACAAAAGTTTGTAATGCAGTTGTATTATTTAGAAGTGTACAGTCAGAATCTTGAGTAGCTATACGCTTTCGCACCTCGTGGCTTTACAGTAACGCATTCCAATTTTGTTAACTATTTTAATACCGCAAAAGAAATAATGTTTTATGGCTGACTCTATCTTATACGAAGTAGCTATTGACTATAAACTTTATGGCCATAAGTGCTTTTTACTCGTACTTTCTTTGTAAATATCTACTTAGTTAAGTTTAAAACGAAGAATATATCTGACTGGTATTTTATATACAAACGAAGCGAGCTATGAAAGGAGGCGTAACCAAATTACACATGAACATCATTTCATGTTATATCGACATGACAGGTATTAATCAAACAAAATAAACTTCACATTATGCTAATATACACTAAACATTCATTTTTTGTACTCCTCATTTGTTTATGTTAAGTCATTACACTCTGAATGTTATCGCTCACAATCAATCAAATGTTTAAGAATGTAACTCTACAGAATGATAAATCCTCGAAATTATGAACATAGATGTCATAGATACTGTACCTAATGACTACTTTCCTGAGAAAATCGTCATGAAGGCTTCGTATGTAAAATAACAATCATCAACAGGTGATCACAACCACTCTGTCACGGGTGTAGCGACACGGAAGAAAGGAAGAGGCAATGAAAAAACTGAAAAAAAAAGGAAAAAATTAAAGCTAGTGCAAGTAAAGAGTATTACAAGTTGACGGATAATAGACACGTTTTTGGCCGGTTTTTTTCTTGTAGGTATCTCAAATGTCTAAATCTGAAGAGCTAGTTGACAAACTCTAAATATTTAATCAATATAAAACCAAACCAAAATATTGCTCTATTTTAAAGTCGTGTGTTGGTATATAAATAAAAAGATTTATCCCACAACAATTTACTAAGATGCTAGTGAAAGATTCGGTCAATATAAGACATTTTGGTGAGCGAAAGGAGGCGATAAGCCGACCCATTTCCAAGGACTCGTCAATTTTGGCAATGTCCTATCTTACGACTGTTCCTTTGCCCACTGTAATTAATGATACCCTCTGGCACTTAAACGTAGGCATCAATAGATTAATGATCGGCAGATAGCTAGGTCGAAACACTAGATAATGTATCTAGTCACCGGGCCATTAATTCAATGTGGTTACTTAACTTGATCAATTCCAATTTGTGAGATAGACCACCCGTTTGTGGCAGCATTTAACCTAATAAAGTCTGAAATTGTTAAGTTGTCGACTTGGAAAGTATTAACTCCGTTTTAATTATGAGCTGTTGGTCTCGGATTAATTTATGAAACATGTACTTTAGGGTTGGCAAGCGACGTTTTAGCTAAAATTTGAAATCGTAAGAAACCACTACATTTTTAAATAGTAACTTAAGTAAAACAAGACGAAAGCACTTTTTCAAAAAGTTTACATATCGTTAAATTTGTCTTTTTACTCTTTATGTATTTAAAAGAAAGTACTTATCTCACAGATTAATCCAATACTTATGATACAGATTAAAAAATATGCCATCCAATTATAGAATAAAGCGTTGTCAACATGTCCTCTATTACCTCGCATGGCGCTAGACTGAAAAAGACGAACAATATACTGAGCGCGGAGTCACTTATGGCCTTACAACATTTTATCTAGTACGCTAGTATAGTCACATGTCCCTGTTAAAGCAGATAGCAGTATTTACGAGGCTCGCTGCATATAGGCAGATGCCACACATGTTCTGCCTTAATACGAATAGATGAGGTCCAGGGTTACTGCTTTTGACTATGTGAAGACGCCTTTAGCATTAAGTATGACAAATTATATTTTTACGTTAATTAAACTTAATTATCCATTGATTTTGCTTTGCAATTAGTTTAAGCAAGGTGCTATAAAGCTACTCTTAAGGGGAAAAGGAATAAAATGTTCTCTTGACAATTAAAAATCTACCAGTAAAATTGTAATAAATAAATAAACAATAATAATGCTTGTGATAATCTGGTAAATAAATCAATAATCAATGCAAATATACAAAATGAAGAATCATTTAATTAGAGCTCATAGATTGCTTTAATACTGGTATGAAGTAATGATGATAAATTGAACATTGGATTAACTAATAAACATTAGAAAAATAAACTTTATAGATTAAGACGTGTCAAAAATCAATTATTTCCGTTTGTTAATCGAAAGTACAATAGCTAATTTTGATTAAAATCTACATTCAGTATGCGAGGTCAAACCTAATAAAGAGCCTGACAAGATCATATTTGATATCAACGTTTGCTATTGTCCAAATAATAAATCTATACTTACATACAATTTGTGTTGAAATTAATCATTGTTTTAGAAAGTTAACGTTTATTATTTGAAGCTCTACATTAACAACAGTGGTAACTTGTTTCAAATAGATATGTTATTAGGTATGTATTAAAAAGTGGCATATATGACATTATTAGCATTCCGACTTTAACAAAACACACAATACACAATACGGTTTTGTGCGCAAAAATACAAACTGCATCATTGGCTTTTTATAGCTTTCTAATCAATCATACGAAACAAAAACTAAGAGTTAGATTTTTTATAGAACTGAAACTAGTGATTAAATTATCAGTTTTTTTACAACAACAATATTTACATAAGTTACCTGTGTAAATATTCGATGGGTTATTTTTCAATGGGTGGAAAAACTTGCTTAACATTTTTTAAGCGACTCACAACTCGTAGTATGTTACAATGTCTTAAATAATTACAAAATCGTCAAAGAGGTAACCCTAGTGTTGAAATTCATATTAATGCTTGCTAACAAGTAACAGAGCAGGCCATTGGCGATATTGATATAAATTGATTACAATTTGTCGTGACACTCATTAATTTACTTTGACGCAAATTTCTTGTCCACTGTAGTGTAGAGACTACACATTAGAAGTTAACGATCGCGTGGCTGCAGTTTCTTCCTTTTTAGTATGATAGCCATTGATAGCTAAACCGAGAGCTAATATATAAGGCTAATGTGATGTAATGGATTATAATTTATAATCATAAAGAAAAGGCCCTGTGACCGCTAATACGGAAACAGAATCTCAACTTTGTTACTAAGCACCACCGTGTAAGTTATATTGACAGATTGATGTTGGATTAGCTGATCCCAAATTGAAGTGGAAATGGGCAGGCCACATCGGTCGAAGAGATAACCGTTGGGGGAGAAAGGTCCTCGAGTGGCGACCACGAACCGGAAGACGAAGCGTTGGCAGGCCTCCCACCAGGTGGACTGACGACATCATGAGAGTTGCGGGAAACCGGTGGATGCAAGTGGCGAAGTTGTCGTTCATTGTGGCGTTCTAAGGGGGAGGCCTTTATCCAGCAGTGGACGACTTCCGGCTGATGATGATGATGATGATAATGACAGCTGATGCCATTCGATTAAAAAATTAACTGTTTTTTTGTGCCTGGAACAACTTACAAATTCAAATTTTAAAAGATGTGGAAATTTTTCAAATATGGTCTCCTTTAGTTTGCGAAAACACATAGACTACTTAAAAAAGGTCAGTCTAATGATAACAGTAAATTCTATGACAATAAAAATTATTCACGTCACATGTTTTATAATTTACTAATATAAATAAACATTGTGTCCATAGTACGGGAGTGTAGTCCAAAAATTATAACTTAAAACGTCACCTTAGCATCTGAAAAGAAAAACAAAGAAATTTATAGTTCGTGATTTCCCTTTAAATATCATGCTTCAAACCAGGGATTTACAAAAAAAACTAATAAAACCCTCCACTATTCAACTTCAAGTAAGCCAATCATTTTCATTACAAAAGATATTTTAAAAATGGCAGGCTCAATATGTGGACGAAGATGAATTTTTCGCTTATTAGTCATACTGTAATAGTTACTCTCCAAGGTCAAGGTCAGATATGAGCCTCTGCTCATCAATTTCATACAAACCTGGTATCCGCGGAGCACAATAAAACTTGACGTCTTGATGGATTACCATATTTCGTCTTTTTGTCGATGTTCAATGGCGATGGTTAACAAGAAGATAGTGGAGCTGAGTAAAACATGGTGCTTGGGATGATCTGTGTAATTAAAACATAAACGTGATCTATTTTGAAACGAAATAAGCAATTCTTATATATTGGCTCCTTACCTATGAAATTGGCGTTTTTTTAACGTAGCGGCCATACCGCTGCTTAAAAAACGGTGACGGTACGGAATCGCAGTGACGCATCGTATGTGCACCGTATTTTTTGCATGCTTTCCACACCGCTGCTGAAATACGCAAACGGTGCGGAGCCGCAAAGACATGCCGTAAACGTCACGACTTTTGTTCGGTAAAGTCCTGACGTTTACGGCACGTCACTGATTATTTTAAGCAGCCAGGGGTGTGGAGAGCATGCGATAAAAACGGTGCGCATACGATGCGTCACTGCCATTCCGTACCACCACCGTTTTTTAAGCAGCAGTGTGGCCGCTCTTTTAGATCTGTACTGTGTTTTGAATCCGTTGCTGCTTCGATTCAGTTAAATAATACTTAAAAAAAAACTTTGCAACGTTCCAGTTCTCCTTGTTTTGTTCTTGATTTTTACAACATTGATATAAACATCAGACAGCATTAATCTAGATAAAAGTACACTAATTTAATTGCAAAATATCATCGGTTTTGCGCAATAATATTACAGCCGAACCAAAATTCTGATAAATCAGTCGTTGACCTCGATTTGTATCAAATCAAACTGCTCTAACTCCAATTTGACTTGTGTCAAACGATGATTGGTTGCAACACTGCCTACTCCTAATTGGCTGAATGAGTTTTGTTCGCGTGCCGGTGCGGTTTGCGTGAAGCTAGGATTCATTTTGGATATGATGATAGTAATGATTCTTTATTCAAAATTTAATTTTGAATACAAGTTTTTTTTTTGGGGATTGCAATTTGCATTATAAAATTAAAAACAACAGTTTTACCTCACGTCCTTATTTTAATCAATTTTATGCACTTTTATGTTGCGTTATTATTTTTATATTTATCATTAACGGTATTTTATAATTTTATTCGCTAAATTTAATTTTTGGGGTTAGGTACCTACCTACTTCTGTATTTAAAAAGAAAATGAAATAAGTAAGGTTTACAAAATAAAACGGAATGTTTATAGAATCATTCACGTGGCAATCTATCTGTCTGTTTTTTTTATATACACGCGGGTGTGAATAGAAAATATCTAGGAACCAATAAAAAGGTTTGACAGCAATTGACCTAAAATTTAGAGCGTCCGTAAAAACTGGATTAAAAAGCTTTGCCTTTCAATATCCTATCTGATATATTGGATTGAATACTATTACCAGAGCGTGAAAAGTAATTTGGCCGTTAACGACTGTTGAATACTTTTATTTATATCTGCAGCATCCTGTACTTACTCCGTATTCCATCGTTAGCTACTTACTTAAAAAACAAAACTTTTCAATGAAGATAAACGTCTAAATTATTTACTTATCTTTTTTAATACAGCAAAAATTATAAGTGGATCATACATCGTTGGAATGTTACATTTACTGTCATTAATTCCAATTAGAAAAATTTTTTCGCTGTCATAGTAAATAAGTATTTTTTAAATGTTAATTATTTAATGTAGTTACGGAAATGATCAGGTACCTACTAGCCTTTATTTGACATAAATCGCAAGATACAAAGCATAAAACACGATAACAGCAATAAACACGAAGACACCCGGGAACTACGGGATTTCGTCACAGTAATACAAAATTAGACTATAGATTAAAGTCGTACTTTCAGATATAGCACAATGTATCTATTTATAACGAATACCTTTTAAATATACCTAAGCAGAGAATAAAACTTAGGTTATCATGTCCGATACCCGTTCACAATATTAACTCTTAGTAGTTCCATAATTTGTTGAATAGGCTATGTGATTGCAACCAACACTTTGGCCTTTGTTTCGAACGGCACGTCGCGGGCCCATCTATCACAGCTCATGCCTGCGCGCCAATTTGTTACTCCTCATCGTCGTTATTTATTTTTGATGGATATTTTTGCAGGGTGACAATAGGTGTAAACTACTTTTAATTCATATTGCAAACCAACTATTGCAGGTTAGATTGTTTCTTTGTAATATTATCGTGTTGCCAGAAAATATGACTAGCTCTGAGAGAACAAGTTTCTTGAACAAAGACTCAACAGAACAGTACAAATTCTTCACTACAATTTTGTTATTCGGTAATCATTCAGTGTAAGTCAAGAAACTCGTTCTCTCAGAGCTGGTCATATTTTCTGGCACTCATAAATGCGAAAAAGCCATTTGAAAAAAGTTTTTGTTAAAAAGAAGCTTCAAATTTGAAATATAATTTTACATTTATTTACATGGTGTGTGCTAAGAGCGGCGACCTTGTCCGACTGCAAGCAAAAGAACTGTCTCTCGTAAGCGTTAAATTGGAATTCTGTAATATTGTTTTAGATTTCCCACATAAGCACTGGTTAATGTTTTCTGTGGCAGTTTCTATCGGAGGCCTATATTCCAATATTTCCATGATATCCGGCGGATGATTATAAACAGAAAAATTTCTTGATAATAACTGACAACCAATCAATGTAATTGATTACGTCCTGAATCGAAAAAACGTTTTATTCATCCACTTTGTTAAGTACCCTGCGGATTAAAGCACTTCTCATAAAATCAATTGCATCAATCACTTTCTTCTCGAATCGAAAAGCACTTTTTCCACGATCACACAATTTTATGTCCATGAAAGCTATAATCATAAAGATTTTTTATTGCTATTCATCCGTGGCAAACACTTACGCTCAGGAGAAAAAAGTTCGTTATGTGCGAGGTTTGACGCAAGTGTAAGGCGGATGGCATTATGCAGTATAATATTTTGTCAATTACAACAATATGTACAATTTTTTAACTATATTTCTTAGTTTTATACATTTCGTTTGATAGCACTTTGGTTGACAATGGTTAAGGTGAGAACTAAACAGGAGATAGTATACACTATACACAATAACTTGCACCCGCGGTTTTTTTTCTGCTGAATTCCATATTGCGTGGGATTTTACTAATTATATTATATCCTAATTTCTTGTTTATGTTATAAATAAACAAAAAATCAGCGACCAGATGGCCTAGTGGTTAGAGATCCTGATTACGAAGCTTGAGGTCCCGGGTTTCGTTTCCCGTGTCGGGGCAGATATTTGTATGCATGTACGTACGAATGTTTTTCTCGGGTCTTGGGTGTTTATTATGTATTTAATTATATTTATCCGTTGCTTAGTACCCATAACACAAGCTTTGCTAAGCTTACTTTGGGACTAGGTCAATTGGTGTGAATTGTCCCATGATATTTATTTATTATTTATTTATTTAAATACAGGGTTTATGCATACAAAATTTCAGTAGCAATACCAATTTAAATTAATACAATCATTATTGAGACCATACATTTTATCCAAACTGTCTTTCTACAAAAATAAGACCGAGTCATTTATTAAGCCAGCCAGGAATCATAGTAAATTATAATTTCTAATTAGCTCTATTTAAATCGTATTTTTATTTTATTTAATAAATACGCACAAATCTTCAAAATCTTCAAAGACTTTCTCACAATATCGCTCTCGCTTGCGGCTAACTTCTACACCCAGTGGCGAAGAGGTTATAGCTCGAGATCTCCGTGTCAGTTTTGATCGTACGCCGTGGCTTGATTTATGTGTCGGAGATATAAATTGTAAGGTCATGTTCAGCATCCGTCACATGGACAGCTAGTAAAACTTGCTATTCGTCATGCGCTTCTTCAAATAAATGCTTCTAACCATTGACAGCTCGGGCAAGAAGTACCTACTAGAGCTGGTGCACCTCTGGCCACTGGCCAACGTTCAATTATTTTCCTTGCTAATTTATTTAACACTAGCTGTTACCTGTGATTAAGAACCACTACCACTACGACCGCTTATAATTTTTTTTCTCATTTACATTATTTTCACAATTCTATGAAAAAGATAATGAATTTTGTATATTCTTTGTATATAGGGAAAAATCTTAGAAACTACTGAAAGTATTGCGAAGATTCTTTCACCATTAGAAATCTATGCTGTCCCAAATAAACATAGCTCAATTCTCTTGGAGAAGTGCGAAATTCCCGCAAGACAAATAAAGTTACGGGCTATTGCTAGTAAACAAATAAACAAGACACTGCCAGGACAATAGTACGTATCTTACCTACTCTATAAAAATGTTAATCATTTACTGTGGACCCTAATGAGATACATGTATTAAAACAGAATGGGCCGGGCGTGTAGCTCCGCCGCATAGGTAATTTATTACTAACTTTGTCGCTACTAACTTATTAAGGCTCAGCTTCCTTCTGTGGGCGATCTAATTACCGACAAGCGAGAACAATAATAATGTAACGTGAATATTTATGAGGGTGCATCTGTAAATTTGATATACTTATTGTTTATCTCCAACGAAAATTGACTGTGTGCAATGAATAATTTATTGTGGGCAACCGGGTTTGACGTTACCCATATTTTAATATAAATCCATCTACCATATTGTATGCAAAATGCCATTGAATGCAGTGTAAGGCAGGATCATTATTCCAATATACGGTCGCGATATTCATCACGCGGCTTGTGGTTGCAGAATTTTAAACAAATCATCTTTATACGTGGATGGAGGCAAGGGCTGGGAGAGCGCGGTTGTTGAATCAATTTTAATAATGACTTGTTTCTTCATTGTTCTGTTGTTTAGGTCTATATTGGCTTAATTTTGTATTAATTAATTGATTTATGTAAGAATTTTTTAAATAAATCTGCAATATTTTTGCAAATGGTTGGATAACTTTGACAGAACACTTTTGTAAAAGTTTGATATTGTTTCTTTACATTGGTCGATGTTGAAAGTGCATCGCGTCAAAAGCGTTTCTGGATTGTTTAGTCAAACTTGCTTGATCCAGAGGATGTTTGAACATCTGCTGAAATAATTTACGATTCTGTGTATTTATTAGCTATAATCGTCGGTACATTAATAGTACTTTAAGTTACCTAATGTAAAAAAAACACCAAACTTACCTATATAAGTATATATTATGTAGGTACTATATCAAAATTAGATAGTCAAAAGTGGTCAAAAAATGGTTAACAAATTGTTAAACCACAACTTACATCATACTTTACATAACGGTGGAGTAGACGAGTCCTCGACCGAAGAGTACGGATGGGAAAACGTAGTGTATAAGGGTCCTGAGGCACGGTGGACGGACGACCTTAAGAGGGTCGCTGGCAGTCGGATCGATGCGAGGGGCTGAAGACAGTGTGTCTATGTCCAGCATTGGACTGCTGTGGGCTGATGATGATGATAATGGTTGCAAGTTCAACAAAAGCTGGTAAAAAGAATTAATTTGGAACATTTTTTTATGTTATTATTTTATAACGGAGGCCTTTATTAAATAAAACAACAAATAGCTTACCAGTTTCAATAGATCTGAAGCGAGGTAAAAATATTTCTTGAACCATAGTTTAATAGTTAAAATTCCCGTAATATTTTCAAACTGCAAATTGAAATCCTTTCCAAGATATTGCAGAATCCAGTAGAAGCTGAATTGATCACGCTTAGCCGTCTTATTTGTTCGCTAGGACTCTTGGTATTACCAATCCATATTCTTTTAATAGATTTAGATAACCGACAGAGAAAGAAAATGAGACTACCTATATTAACCATCTGCCTTACTTGTGAATTAACTTTGGTCACGTAAGCGTGAACCCAGATGAGCGTAATTTGTTGAGTTGTGAATTTCTGCTGCGTTCGGTTTTATACTAAAGTCCAGTTTTTGACACAGGGGCGGCAGAAATAAGAATTTGGATCAAATCAAAATGAAGTGACCGAAAATACACGACTCACAACTCAAACGTACACAAGATGTGTTAATTAACAATATTTTATTATTTCATTTTTATTTCAATGAATAATTGCGCTCGTCTGGTTTCACCTTAACCCGCATAGACCCTGGCAACTTAAAAAAACTTACTTTAGGTTCCGGGAAACATAGAAATTAATAATGTACCCAGCCATGTTGTTATAATCTGGATATCCTTTTGATCAGGAGTAGTGAGCTGACATGATTAGGAATGAAAAAAGTTGGTTGGCATCGTCACAATTTTCAGCAGTGAGAGACAGGGTAAAAAAAAGGAATCCTTATCCTTACTAATATTTATTGTAAATGTAAATATCTCTGTCTCTCTCTTTTTATCTTGGAAAATTAAGTACAAAGTTGGCAAGGCAACAGCTCGTTCAGAATAAAATGAAAATTAATAGTAAATCAAATCAGGTGGTAACAGTAAACAATGTTGATTATAATAATCATTGTTTGGTTTAAGTCCCACAAGCAGTTACGTATAGCACAGTTTAAATTATTATTAATGTTATTCAAGACCTTTAAGCAGTTTAATTTACTGTCTCAAACAGAAACTTAGAAAAATACTATTATAACAGTTTGTGGCCGATACACTCTACTAGAGTCACTTCTATTTCCACATTAGAACTAAGACGTTAATATGTAGAGAAATGTTTTTTTTTGGACAAATCATTCATTAGAGGCTTGGATACAATTTAAAGCTTAAACATGCTACAGTCGTTGCTTCGCGTTGTAAGTATATAAAAGTCGTGTCATTTGACAATAATTTAGGTAAAATTATAAAAAAACAACCCGTTCAACGTAAAATGTTTGGAATGTGAAAGAATGAAACGGTAAAATCAGGCTAATCATACTACGTATTTCATTTATTGCAGTCAATCATCATTACTTTCGTGTTGATCTTTCATTACGTCTAATGCAACGTAATAACGCTGGCGTTTTCTAAATTTTGTCAGAACACGACGTTCTCGAATTAGCAATCGTTAGTGTAATGGTGCCCTAGATAGAGCTATTACAATAAATTTCTTAATTGCCCGCTGACGGCTGAGATTCTTGGACGGTGATGCAAAAGTGATCTCACCGCGTTAGAAAGAATGTCAACGGTTTTTAGACGACATGTTATCATGATGCAAACGTGTGTTGAAAGATTACTTGTTCATATTATTATTATCGCGGAGTGCCCGTTCCCGCGGTTTTTGTTGCATACTTGGATAATTACTTCACTTTTTAAAGCGAACACTTAGGGGCTTTTTCACCATCCATTGATTAGTGTTAGTTAACTGACGGTCAAATGTGATGCCGTCTCCGTCTATTCAAACAAAACAAATAGAGACAGCATGACATTTAACCGTCAGTTAATACTAATCAATGCATAGTGAAACACTGAATACTGAATATAAATCGGAATTACTTATGCTATTTTTAAATGCCTGTTCGAAAAGTAACAAGTTTTTGTTTAACTTGGAACCCTCGTGTCTGTTTGTATAAGTAATTTTGAAAGTCATGGTTTAAAAATTGCAAACCATATTTTGATCACTTCCTGGTATAATTACTCAATATAAATTGTTACAATTATATATCAAATGTTGTTGTATCTTTTAAGCTGAAACCCCTTATGTAAATCCAGTGACATTATAATCAGGTAGTAATAATCTTATCCCGCCAAATTTTTCTTGGCAGAACGCTTCACTGTCTAAACACAATTATAACACAACTAACAACTTCTTTATCAAGCCGCAGTATTACCAATACCTCTACACAAATTCCAGGACTCAAGCAAGTTGTACAACAAAGTGAAGTCCGTTGGACGAGTAAACAGGGATGATGGAATAAAAAATGACCGTGTTTGTGTTGCAATCAATCAAACAAAGCTCGCGCCAGCCCAGTTCCAAAGCTAACTTTGGAAACGGGCCCGCTATTATTTAGTATTGATTTTCAACGTCTATTTTTATCGGTTTTCCAAACGCTCCAATGTTTATAGAGATTTGCGACGGCTGTAAGGCTATGATTTCGTTTGATTGGATTTTCATTCAAAAAAAATCGGATTCCTTTTCTGTGACACGTACTTTTTTTGCTTTGCGATATTTGCATTCATGTCTCTTAAATTTTTTTTTTGATGTATTATAGAAAGTATGCCGTATAAAAACTTTAAAAGTATTTTTTTTTATAATAACCCACCCATTAGTGCCACTAGATGGTACAGATACGTAGGTCTACCTAAGTGCAAATGAACTCTGAGGAGGATCTTATGGTTCCCTAAGTTAAATTATTTTATCGACGCTAATCGTTTCAAGTCACCGACAATTACACACAAAAGAAATCTAATCAAAAAACCAATTATGCTAATCATCCTTATTACAGATGTCAGTGTCAATAACCGACCCGTCATTTTTGACATCACACATAAACGCAGCAATTTGACATGAACACAATTTGCAAATGAACGGTTTTTTTCTACCGTGCACTGCTTGTACAAAAACTATGATTTATTGAGATTCTGATTACTACTTTTTATGAGATTCACGGCTGTGGAGGATGATGAGCAACTTTTTTATACAGTTACGCCTACAATCACAAAGCAAAAAATATATTTTTCATTATAGGTACCAATTTGAACATAAAACAAGGTGTAGTAGAGATACAATTTTTACTAATAGCCAATATCAAAGAATTTATCATCATAAACTTGAATAGGTTTAAGATTATTCATGACAAAGGAAATATCTATAGTGATGTTTGATTGGACTTAAAATTTTAAACTATTTGAGTGTGTAAGTTGCATGCTGTGCAAAAAATTTCTGTTCTTTAGATCTGATAGATACAAATGATACAATATGGATGGCTAACCCACTAGACTCTGCAATGAGGTCACAAGCAGCATGATTCTGCTACTCGTAGTCGTACTTTCTGTCAAGAAAACGTCTCTCTTTTTTTCTTTCCTAATTTGTACTGAAAATATGTGCATGTTTATCTTACGAAAAAGAATTTGAGGATCATGGCATTTCTTTAGCACTTTTCAATTTCTTAATTTTTTTTAATTTTTTAAATTTAAATATTTGACAGTTCCAGGATGTTTTCTATCCCCAGTGTCTGTGTTTCGGTCACATCCGACAAGCGCCAAACACAATAGGGCCTTGTTTAAGTATTAACATTGAAGGCGGCTAATCAGTCAGGCCATCGGTTAGCTGATCAAACACTACAAACAGCCAGTCAAGCGAAGATTGATCGTAAAATTTGGGTTCCGTTGACGTACGGTTGCTGAAAGTGAAGCTTTTTTTTAACCAGAGAAGATTCAAAAGATTTTTATGTTTTATTTGAATCCTGGTAACTTTTAAATACATGAGAAGAACACAGAAAACGGGTAAGTACCTACTATGTAGCCTCAGAACTATCTTTTCCAGGTCATATTTTGAAACAGAAAGATGTAAGAGATACATTGTAGCAGGTATACAAAAGTTTTTAAATAGTTTTGTCAAATATAAACAGCAAGAAGCGGATTTTTAGCAATATTTAGCTACAATCCAAAGCTCTAACAGCATCTAGTAGTCCAATCAATAGAAGCATAGAACTATTATATGTTTACGCAAACATTAAATCGATGATCAACCTAGATTTTCCATCGTCCAAGATTATTCAAATAAGGTATCCAAATAAAAAATGCCGATTTCCCGTCAAGCGCATCCCCAAAAACCCACACTCAATCAAGACGAATGCAACGAGGTGTTAAGCTAGCTCTATCAATCATATCGGCAACGAATGGGGACGCGCTTCGTTATCCACAGGCTGTTGGAGCATCGCCAGAATTGTAATAAAGACTGTCTCGTTAAATTTCCGAATGGACAGTAGCTATTAAGTCTTGGACTGATTTTTACACAATTGCTGCTCATTTTGCATACGATTAAGGTTTGATGATGGAAAGGAATATTATCAATGCATATTGCCATTTTGCGGAGTGCAATTCTCTCAAATAACGTCTTGAATTTTTCTCGCTTCTTCTATTTATGTTTTTACTGTGTCTTTGTTGTGAGTTTGAAATAGCGGTCTCAGTGATGGCTTTGTAACAATTTGTATAAATAATCGAAGTTTTAGATACTTTTAAGCATTTTTTTAATATATTAGCAAAGAAACAAGAGACACCCATTGTTACCGTATGTCAAAAGAATTATGCCTACCTACGTGTGTTGCTAGCTCAGGGGTTAAAGTGCAAAATCCTTCATGTGCCACCAGTATCACCGGCTACTTTAGGCAGAACGCATCTAGTGAAATGTGTACCTAAATGTTGCCTCTTGCTGAAAATATTTAATCAGACAAAGGAATAAGTAGAGGTTCACGATCTTTATTATTTCAATTCATTTATTAATATGAAGTCAACTTAAAAATTCTAATTTTTATCTTAATAATTGCCCATAATCTAACTCGATGCCTAATTATCTAATGTCTTTTGTTTTTATTACTTTAACTATGCAAGTTTTCATGCCAGCTAGCATTTTATGTCACTGGCCACATTATTTATCAGAATCACCAGCGAGTTCTAGTTCCACGTAGCCAATATCTAATTAAGGGCCCTAATAAACGTATAAGTGGGTTGGCAGACGCCGTGGACGGCAACTTCGAACATAAAATCCTTAAGTTCATGCTATCGCGCTTCCTCAGATGGGAAAAATGTGTTCAGATAATGCGTCTTGGAATTTCCTTGTTTTTTCGCTCGGAGGAAAAATAAAGTAAGTGTTGTGTAGTATTGCCACATGACTAAGAGACAGTGATTCGAGTGGATGTAAGTAATATATTTGGATGTTTACGTAGGCGTGTGAAAGAAGGAAATGAAACTAATTTGCAGGGATAAGATTTTAAGTTATATTTAGATGGGACTAACAGGAATCAATAACGTTTAATTACTGAAGCTACTATGTCATAAAGATTAACGGTTCTATTTTTATTTTGTCTATGTGTTAGATTCTGAATTATGATTTATGAAACAACAACCCTTTACAGGCCTGCACAAACCTGCGAAGCAATTCAATGGTGCGTGTGAAGTTCCCAATCCGCACTGGGCTCGTGTGGGAACTATGGCCCAAGCCCTCTCATTCTGAGAGGAGGCCTATGCCCAGCAGTGGGACGTATATAGGTTGGGATGATGATGATGATGATGATGATGAGTGTCATATCAAAAAAAAAATGTGTCAATGGTGCGTGTAAAGTTCCTAATCCGCTAAATTTCATATTCTCTTCTAGTAAGATAGAATATTTAGAACTAGCAACACTCCCAAGCAATAAATGGTAAATATCCATTGCAACGTGGATTGGAAGTAAAACAAATGCCGCCCCCATTCTTAATGAGACATGGAAAAACGCTGGCAATGTTTAATCTGATGTCATCGCGGACGCAATCTCCTGCATTGTGTACACAGCACGCCATTCAACCGGGACTGTTTAGCCGCGGACTTATAATTGTGAGGTGGTTTTAATCCCGGGTAAGCTGAAAATATTATGCTATTTGTATGTTTTAAGGTGATGGTTTATGTTTAGGAACCTCTGTTAGTACCACCATTTCATGAGTCAGAAAACTATTTCCATAAAATTGGTAGCTTTGATCAGTAATTAGACAAACTCACTTTTGACATGCCTACATTAGTATGGACAATATAATATTTTGTTATAATTTTAAAATCGTCAAGTATTTTTTACATCATAGTCATAGTAGTAGGTACAGTAAGTGAAGTAACTGGCAATTGCAAATGTACATCTTCGTATAATAGCTCAAAAAAATGCTTAGAACTAAAATCACAACCAAAATTTCAAATAAAAACTACAGGTTCTAAATACAGCATTTTTTTATTTATTTTATATTTGGCTTTGAATATAACCGGGCGTGAATATATTTTTTTATTCGACTGGATGGCAAACGAGCAAGTGGGTCTCCTGATAGTTAGAGATCACCACCGCCCATATGTGCGCGTTATTCTAATGCGGCATATATCGCAAAGTTTTGTACAGTGATCCGCTACTTTTGGTGCTGACTGTACACAAGGTAATACATACTAATCTCAAGTTAAGAACTTCTCTAATACTATAAAAGTGTAACATTACTGACTGTGAAATAGCTCACACAACCTAGACTGCTTGCTGTATTTAGAGACTTGAAATTTGGCAGACATTAATTCCGTTACGGTCACAGAAGTGCGGAAAGATAATTTCTTTCTCAATCCGTTGGTGGAACAAGTTGATGGTACTACGAGGAATAAGGGCATAAAAAAGGTTTTTTTTTTTTTTAACCGCAGCACAGAAATCTAGTCATTTTGTACTATTTTATGGGAATGAAACCGCAGGATCGAGTTAGTAGCTGAATGTAGTAAGAATTGACAAAAGGGCCAATCAACTTTTTTACCAACACTAATCTGTCCGCGACATTTTTCAAACAATTGAAGATTTTTGAAAGCAAACATGTTTTTTTATGTAATGTAATAGATGGTGTACATGAATCCATGCCATCTTGCGTAAGTTCAACCTATTACACCGTGAAATATCTTGTTGGAAGTACGATTTTTTGGTAACGCCAGGGACAATTTTGGTAACGCAGGAAACGCCCAAAGTGTCGGTAAAATAGTTGATTTACCCAGAAACACTCAAACGTTGATACCCAGTTATCGCTTTAGAAAAACCTTCGTTCAACGCAAGTTAATGTAATAAAACATAATTTGTATTAGGTTGTTGTCTCTTTTGTTTGAATAGTAAGTAAAAAACAATGATGTAACAAAATACTCATCTCTTTGTAGCCTGGGGGTTATTACGAATAACGTAAGGTTACGCACATCGGATGAACGAATACAAAATGTTCATTCTGAGAAAATAAATGCGAACAAATCTTTAGGTTTAAGTACGTTACGTAGCATTCAAATTGTATATTCCTCGGTGCTACATGTCACGGTGTCAATCTGTGTCAATCCATGTTATATAATAGCTGAAAGAAACGTCGGTCTCATAATTGTCTGAATCGTGGACCTCTATTTTGGCTGCCTTTAGTCCCAAATTAAATTAAAATAATTCAGTTAGGTTTATTTAAGAAACAAAGACCTCTAGGTTTGGTTAGAGCACATTGTCAATAGCTCGGCTCATAGACAATTCTCGAAAATTAATTTTAAAGAGCAAAAATAATTTACTGAGTGATGCCACAGGATTAAAAAAATATTAATTTTGTTTGAATCAACTGGTCGTGTTTACCCCAAATTGCCTTAAATAAAATGCGAAGATGCGAATGCGAAGATGTTTATAAAGGATGTTATTTTTGATTTCCGTTTGAAGACCGAGCCCTTAGTATTTAAAAGATAATCACGAAATATAGTTAACTAGCTGTTGCCCGCTACTCCGTCCGCGTAGTATTCGTTTATCGCTATTCTGCGAGAGCTATGCAATTTTCCGGAATAAAAACTAGTCTGTGTCCTTCCCTAGGACTCAAACCATCTGTATACCGAATTTTATCTAAATCAGTTCAGCGGTTTAGACGTGATTGAGTAACAAACATCTAAACCTCCAAACATCTTCACAAACTTTCACATAGGTATTTATAATATTAAGTAGGATATAAAACAATGTAATATATTTTCGGTCTAATTTGTTTGATTAACAAGTTTGATTTTAAATTCATTAATGAATTGCTAAACTAAGACAAAACAAAAAACCGAAATGAAAAGAATATTAACCGTTGTATTGAAAAGTTTGAAAAAGTCTAAACGTTTTTCGTTCTTCCTGGTCCGTTGGCTGTCTGGGTCTGTGCTAATATTTGCCTCCGCGCATTATTACTGTATGCGTACCTTGCACAATGGGCGAGAATTACCACTGAAGCCTCGCTCAGATCAGTTTAGTGATGAAGAAAGTCAGTAGTCAAGTGATGAGTCGATTCTTTTTGTTTTTATTCGACTGGAAGGCTCACGAGCAAGTGGGTCTCCTGATGGTGAGAGATCACCACCGCCCATAGACACCTGCAACACCAGGGGGATTGCAGATGCGTTGCCAACCTAGAGGCCTAAAATGGGATACCTCAAGTGCCAGTAATTTCACCGGCTGTCTTACTCTCCACGCCGAAACACAACAGTGCAAGCACTGCTGCTTCACGGCAGGATTAGCGAGCGAAATGATGGTAGCAATCCGGGCAGACCTTGCACGAGGTCCTACGAGTACTACCTGAAAAATTGATATCTCTTCTGAGGATCATTATGCTATCGGTTCTGAAATTCTATAGTGGCTTACGACACATTACTGTAACATTTGTTGATAGATTCTCAAAAAAGGTAAATGATCAAACTTATAACGCTCTAATAAAATATTTACCTCTTTCGATACCTAACTACATTATAATATCATTGATTCCCACACAATTTACCTCCAATACCTACACAGCTCAGTATCGAACGCTCTTTTCGCAAGTCCAAACATATTAGCATCTCCAAGAGCGGCCTCGGTTGGTTAAACAACTTGGCCTAGTCACTATTCGTCAGCAAAGAAGTGAGGCGTGGAAAAAGCCTTCATCAAAAATGCACGCTCCTCAGCCGACAGCCGTAAGATGCCTGTTGACTCTGCAGCAAGCCTGGAATCTCGACATTCAAAGACTACGGGTTAAAACTTGGTATTTTCTGTATTTTGGTGGTGCATTTAACATTTACCGTCGCTATATTCCGCTATATTTGTGCTGATTCCGGTCCAACACATTAGGTGCAAAGATATGAAGGCGTTGGCTGAAAATCAGCGCTGTAGTAGGCAGCACATACTTACTGCAGCATAATGCTGAGTCAATTCCTTTTCGACATCACGAAATGTTTTTTTCTGTAAATTATGTATTCTTTTAAGTTTGATGTCGAAATAAAGTTATGTCTATGTCTATGTCTGATCCAAAGATTTAGTTTAGATAAATCCAACTTTGAAGTAGTGATCGATTGATATTTCTTGGGCTGTTTTGTTTGACATTCAGGAACACTTGACTCGGCGTCGTGGAGTTGCTCCGCCACTCGCACATATGCATGATTGTCCTGCAGTGTAAATAGCACTTATATTTCCACTAAGATTAAAAAAAGTTTGATTATCGTATCGTCAAAAGAAATGATTTTGCAACTTATCCCAAGTTTAGGCTTGCTCCGAGCTTAAATAGAAGTATGAATATTGAGAAGCCAATTACGAGTATGGTAAATTTCTAACTACACAACTTCTACAAGCAAAACAACACGTTTTTAGGTTCCGCACATAAAGAACGCCATCGGGAGGGTCCGTTGTCTGTTTATTCCAGTCCTGTATCTTCTAAACCATATCAAAAGACACTTAATTTTTTACACAAACTTTGTATTTGTATGTTCGCGTTATGTAGGTACAACTATTTCAAAATAATAAGTTGATCATCGATGGACTTCTTTCTCATCTTCCAGTAAGAAGCTACAGACGTAGTAGCTCACTGGTTCAGAATATATTACATTCACTGTGAATAACCCTAGGTATAATCTGAATAGGCATACTCGTAATCTATCTGGAAAAACAGGCAACAGGCAAGTAGGTATATAATGTTTTTTTTAGATAGATATGGACCTATGGGAAGTGACGCCTGATTGCCTTAGCATTTTATGGGTAACTGGGAAAGATTGGAGACATGTCTAATTAGAGCTAGGAACAGTTTCAATGCAACCTCGTAACTCTATGTACGCCGTAATTATCTAGTGCTTCGTGCCCAACCAACTTCACCTTGTTAGGGTATTGATAACGACATCGTTACTTCAATTTGAACATTTAACACGAGCCGTTTCTGTTTTTAATTGGGAACGTTCTATGTAAAGTTTTTTCGAAGATGTTGAGTAATAATTGGAGCGCTAATTATGAGATTGGGAAATATTGTTCTGTTGTCTAATAAAGGAAGCATTTTAAATTTTTTGGGGAATTTACAACGGGATTCTATAAAGAAATGGTATAAAATATACTGCCTTCCCGAGGGTCAAAAGTTTTGACGTCGCACAATAAAACAAATTCATGTTTCCACCTTTGTTTAAGTTGAAATTTGTACATATATACACATATTTAACAAAAATAGAATTCGTGAAACTCTAGTGATCTGATCTATAATAGCCAAGATCTCAAGCAGAGGATCCTTGGTTTGAAACCGGACTTGCATTTTTGAGTTTTTGGGAATTTGTACGAAATTACACATAAAATTTAACATCAGCACATATTTCGGTAAAGGAAAACTTGCAAAAAAACGCGTAGGAACTAAACTTTCAATTTGATAAGAGGCCTTTGAGGAGAACGTATACATACATACGTATAGGCCCGGAATGATGATGATGGTCTAAGTTTAACAGCGGTTACTATTTACTCAGTAACGCTGGCAAAGCATAGAATGTACATAATGGGAAAATTATTATCGTCAATCAACGCTGCTTAGTTATTAATTACGTCACAGTCGTGGTTTAATTAGTGCGCACAACATCCCGGTAGTCTATGCTCACACATCGACTGGAATGTAGGTCGAATACTGATTGCACAGACACTCCTCATATCGAATTCTCTTTTTTCAACCGAACGATCTCGGTTGCGCGAAAAATTTCATACTGCCACGCGTTTTGCAAGTAAAATCAGGCAACTTTTGACACTTCAATTACGTAGTGATGGCGGCCTCTAATTTTTAGGCGCGAAAGCAGGAAACACGTCGTGTCACGAGCACACAGGAACAAGTTTCCAGAACAAAATAAAAGTTGTACTTAAGTTTAACGCGAGCGGAAGGTAATAAGAGGGGAAATTGAAAAGTTTTTTGCTTTTAATATTAAATTAAGTGGAGATCTGTTCACGCGCCGCGCCGCCTCGGCCCGCGCGCCGCCTCACCAACGCGGCGCGTGGACAGGCGGCGCGCGGGCCGAGGCGGCGCGGCGCGTGAACAAAAATATGTTGCGGCGCGATAGAAATATAAGTTTTGGTATAAAGATCGGTTTATTGGATTAATTTGGTTTACAGAGTTTTTACAAAATCGCCATCTTGTCTTAGTCGTAAAACAGTCGCGGGGAACATCCCCGAAAATGCGCCATCTATCCCGACAGGTCCGAACCAACAGAGAAGCTAACAGTGGTACGAAACCTCTGTTAGCTCGGCTGAACGTAGATAGATGGCGCTGTGTGTAACATGCTCCCACCGGGAATTAGCTCCCGGAAGGGAGTCAGTTCGAAGTGCAGGGCCAGATGTAACCTCTGATGCCCCACACTTCGGAGAGCAATTAGTTGATTTATATAAGTTGGTATTTAACTATTTAATAATAAAGTTTAAGGGTTGTCTACAAATTCAATCAACTAATTGCTCTGTACAAGCTGGGCAAGTGTAGCACCAGACCGAACCTTATATTGTCGAGTTGAATTGGTACTTGGTACAAAAAATAATAAAATAAAAATAGGTTCCGTACAGTGCCTCACCCTAGCCCTCGTTTTAAATGTCTAAATGAAACAAAACAGAAGGAAATTTTTATTACAATTTCAACAGAGTTTGAACGATAACTTATTGCTAGCTTAGTTATTAATTGGTAAAGGGCAAATATTGTTAAAGGCGCGTTTCGCGACGCCTCGATTGGTCTGGACCTCGACGATGCGGCTGATTCCGTCTCGTCCGGGGCTGCAGGCGATGACGCGTCCAAGACGCCATTGATATGGCGGCAGCCGGTCATCTCGAAGCAGCACCACGATGCCAGGTTTGAGTGTCGGACCCTTACAGCTTCTCCATTTTACTCGCTCCTGAAGTAGGTTGATGTAGTCCCGCGACCACCGTCGCCAGAAGGCTTGCTGGAGTTGCTGTAATTGCTGGTACATAGACAGTCTGTTGGTTGGTGTACCTTCATAGCTGTAATCAGGTAAAGATGTTGGGGCTCTACCTAGCAAAAAGTGGGCTGGCGTTAAACATGAAATTTCGTCGTCGTCGGAACTCGGTATTGGGCATAGAGGTCGGGAATTTAAAATTCCCTCAATTTGAGTGAGTACAGTGGAAAATTCTTCGAATGTTAATAAGGCATTGCCTAGAATCTTTTTCAAGTGACTCTTACAACTCTTGATTGCCGCCTCATGTAATCCCGCCACGTGGGGCGAGTATGCGGGGTAAAATTTCCATTGTACTCCCTCTTCGACATAGGCACTAGACAAATTATTAATATTTTCGGTATTGTTTAGGAATGTATACAATTCAGTTAAATCGTTGTTCGCACCATGGAATGTGGTAGCGTTGTCGCTCAGCATTTCCCTCGGTCTTCCACGTCGAGCTATGAAGCGCCTGAAGGCCGAAAGAAATGCTGCCGTTTCGAGGCTCGATACTAATTCTATATGAACGGCCTTGGTTGCACAACAAACAAACATCGCAAGGTAACATTTTGAAGTTTTGTAACCACGTCCCCTCCTGTCCCTTATTATGAAGGGGCCCGCGTAATCAACGCTTGTCGAGTAAAAGGGGGGGGCTGGTGTTACTCTATTTGTTGGTAAATTTCCCATTATGGGGGCAGGGAATTTTGGCTTGGCCCTGAAGCATGTCAGGCATTTATGAACTATTTTATTAGCTAGCGTTTTACCTTTAATCGGCCAGAATCTCTCGCGTACGGATGACAGTAGGAGCTGGGGCCCGGCGTGTTTCAGCCGAACATGTTCATTGAGCATGATGAGATCAGATAGGTTGTGTTTCTGAGGTAGAATTGTAGGGTGTTTTTTATGGTGTGAATAGTCAGAGAGAGTTAATCGACCTCCCACCTTCATGATTTGGTTTTCCATGAAGGGGTTCAAATTAATTAAACTTGATGAGTTTGGTAATTGTTTGTTTGCTAATAGTAATTTAAATTCCTTTGGATATGATTCCATTTGAGCGAATTTAATTAGTGTATATAGGGACTCATCTATCTCGCTGACAGTTAATGGGCCTGTTCTGAGGTTATTTTTGTTTTTACAATTATGGATAAATCTCAGAATAAATGAAAAACACCTAACCAGCTTATTGAGATTAGACCATTTGTGAAATAGGTCTGACATAAATTGGTTTGCAATGTCATTTGTACACACATTGCACTGAGCTGGGTAAGTCTCGACTGGTTGAGGTGGGCGGTTGCTGCCAGGTTTGTTTAACCAGGCAGGTCCATTCCACCATTTCGAACAGTTCAATAACCTTTCAGGTAGAAGTCCCCTTGTAAGTAGATCAGCTGGATTGTCACTGGTGGGAATCCAGCGCCAATCGGTTATCTGGGTGGATTCCCTTATTTTGGTTACTTGATTTTTAACAAAACAATTAAGTTTATGAATCTGGGGGGACTTTATCCAGGCTAGAGCGACATTTGAATCGGACCAGAAGTATTTTGCTGTGAATTTGTGTTTTAATGCATTTATTACTTTAAGGTGAAGGGTTGTCAGTAAGAGTGCTGCCCTTAGTTCTAGCCTGGGAATTGTTTCGTCACGTGCTACTCGAGTTTTTGCACATAGTAAGCGCGTCAATACATTTCCTGATTTATCTATACAGTGTATGTAAATTGCTGCCCCATAAGCTGTCAACGAGCTGTCTGAGAACCCATGGAGCTCGATAGTATGATAGTCGCGTAACACTACGAGTCTAGGTAGCCTTAATGAATTTAATATGCATAGGGAATCATAGAAGGTTTCCCATTCTTGTGACAAATTTATTGAAAGAGGTTCATCCCAATCGGTTTTTAATTTCCATAGTTGCTGGATGAAACATTTGGCAGTAATTAGTACTGGCCCTAGTAACCCAAGCGGGTCAAAAATCTCGGAAGCCAATGACAGGACCTTTCTTTTGGTTAACGGGTTCTGTATTGGTCTTTTTTTGATTTGGTACATTAGCTCATCAGTCTGATTACACCAAGCTAGACCCAGTACCTTTTGAGTGTCTTGTCCAAAGGTAGCTGGGGTGTTTACATGCGTGTTGGTTGTACTCACTGTTTGTAGTATGGTACTAGAATTAGAGTTCCATTTCCTCAGGTTGAAGTTCGCGCTGCCAAGTGTACGCTGGACGACGACTGCTGTCTCTGCTACCTGCCTTTCGCTGTCTCCGCCGAATATGAAGTCATCCATGTAGAAGCTGTTGGATATTGCCTCGGCAGCGTCTGGAAACTGGTGTTTGATTTCGTATGATAGCTGTTGTAAACACCGTGTCGCGATGTGTGGTGCGCATTTTAGACCGAAACTGAGGGTCGTCAACATGTATGTAAGTAGTGGTTTTGATGGATGGTCGCGCCACAGTATACATTGCAAGTGACACTGGGTAGGTTTAATATAGATCATTCGATACATTTTTTCAATGTCCGCGTTTACAACGTATTCATACTTTCGAAATCTCAGTAATATATCCATCAAGTCATCTTGCATCACTGTGCCCTTGTATTGGATGTCGTTAAGCGACTTGCCACTGGTTGTTTGACATGATGGATCTATTACTACTCGAAGCGGTGTCGTGGTTTTATCTGGGTTAACCACTGCATGATGAGCTACATAGTTAGAAGATTTAGTGGGAATACACTCGACCATATGCCCCGCCTCCTTGAATTCTGTCATAAATTTGACATATTTTTCCTTAAATTCGGTATTGCGAGCAAACTTTGTTTCTAAAGTTTTAAATCGTTTGAATGCTATGTGACGTGAGTCACCAAGTGCTGTTGTGGGTTCTTTGAGAGGCAAGGTTACCACAAAGTTACCATCAGAGGTGCGGGTATGCTCAGCGAAAGCTGTCTCACAGTTAATGTAGTCATCATCTGGAACTTTGTTGGGTGGATGTAGATCATTTGCCTCCCAAAGGCCCCCCATGTCATTATTGAGGACAAAGTTACAACTCACCCTTTGAGGGGCATATTTGATATCGACTGGTCCTGAAACCACCCAGCCAAGCCGGGTTCTCTGGAGAATTGGTAAGCCATCGCCCAGACGGTGCTGGCCTATGCATAAAAGTTGGTAGAAATGTTCGGCTCCTATAATCAAGTCTATAGAACCTCCTTTGATGAAATATTCATCAGCCAGTTGGAATCGCTGCGGGATATTGAAAGTGTTTTGTGGAATTGAATAGTTAGGTACACTACATATATTTGGTACAACGAAGCAGGACAGTCTGGTCGAGTATGACTCATCTCTTGACATGATAGTCACATGAGCCTGTTGATTTATCGTTGTCATATTTTCATTGAAGCCCAGTACTTCAAATTTAATTTTTTGAGTTTGTAAATTCAATATCTCAGCGGCTCGCTGTGTTATAAAATTTGATTGAGAGCCACTGTCGAGAAGAGCCCTTAGAATGTGAGCATTATTTTGGCTATCAAATACCTTGATTTGGGCAGTTGATAAAATAATAGGGTTTGGTTGTACTACTGCACATGCATTGTTTACTGTGGCTGACTGTTGTGTCATTAGATTGACAGACTGGGCATTGTTGGTAAGGGTTGACGTTGTCATCGTTTCTAAGTTGTTTTGGTTTGATTGAGATTGATTTGACACCTCAGTTATTGGTACTACATGCAAAAGTGTGTGGTGTTTACCTTTGCATGTTCTGCAAGTGGAAGCTCTGCAGTTTGGTAGGATGTGGTTAGAGCCTAGGCAATTTAAGCACAGACCCAGTCGTTTTACGCTTCGAATGCGAGACGGTGGGTTCAGGGCCAAGAAATCCTTGCATTGGTTGATATAATGTCCCCCTTTACAGTGTGGGCATTGATTACGAGGAGCATGAAATTGTTTTACCTTCGGTAACGGAGGAGACGTGATTACCATGGCCTTTCGAGGCTGTGATGCGCTGTGACTTGGCTGCTCGGATGCAGCTTGGCCGATTGCCTCCAAAATGTCAGCCTGCTTTCTTAGGAACATCTTGAAGTCCTGTAAAGTAGGAAGTTCTCGCGAAGTAATCTTTTCCTCCCATTTTCTTTGAATATTTTTTTCTAGTTTAGGTGTTAAAATAAAGATCAATAATACATCCCAGCCCTCAGTGCTAACCTGTAATGACCGCAGGGATCTTAAATGTTTTGAGATGTTGTCCGACAAATGTCTGAGAGCTGGTGCTGTATTATAAACCATGTTTACATTTAGGAGTGCTCGTAAGTGATTGTTAACCAAATATCTAGGATTATTGAATCGTTCACATAATAGTTGCCAAGCAATGGCATAGCTTTCCTCTGAGTAATCTAGTGCACTTATTACCTCTAATGCCCCATCCCTCAGGCAACCTCGCAGGTATTTGAACTTTTGCATCGGTTTTAGGTTGCTTTGGTTAATGAGAGCATCAAAGGTATCACGGAACTCGATCCATTTAGTCATATCACCACTAAATGACGGGAGAGAAATTTCTGGAAATTTAATTGATTCCTCATGAACAGCTTGTGCAGGCTCAGTGTTTCGGGGAGGTATAGGTTGGTTGGAAGTGGGGGCATTGGCCCTTAATAAACCTTTTGCCTTGGATAGCAAGTGGAAATAGGAATTTTCAAACGCTTCCCTCTCAGACATTTGAGCCTCCACATCTGAACTTACAGTTTCTATTTTGTCCTGGACCTTCTCAAATTCATCTAGTTCCTTAGTCAATCTGGCTACCCTTAGTTCCAAGTCCAGGACATCGTCCCCCGACAATCGTTCAGTACTAAACTTCTCTAAAAATTTATTGAATAAAGTTAACTTGCTTTTTATAGTGCCTCGCTTTTTAATGAGACCTTTCAAATTAATTGGCTCTATAAAGGTGGTCTCAGAGTCGCTATCTGCCATTTTTATGCCCAATACCAATGCCTAACTAAACAAAAATTGCTAAATTGCCAGCCCACTTGCCTTTTTACGTTGCGCCGCTGCCGCCGCGCCGCGTGCTTCGGTTGTAGACGCCGGGGACCGCCCGCGCGCCGCCGTTTCGGTTGTGGACGCCGGGGACCGCCCGCGCGCCGCCGTTTCGGTTGTAGACGCCGCGCGCCGCCCGCGCGCCGCTGTTTCTTCGGTTGTAAATGCCGCGCGCCGCCTGTTCACGCGCCGCGCCGCCTCGGTTGTGGACGCCGGGGGCCGCCCGCGCGCCGCTGTTTCTTCGGTCGTAAATGCCGCGCGCCGCCTGTTGACGCGCCGCGGTGCTTCGGTTGTGGACGCCGGGGGTCGCCCGCGCGCCGCTGCTTCTTCGGTTGTAAATGCCGCGCGCCACCTGTTCACGCGCCGCGCCGCCTCGGTTGTGGACGCCGGGGGCCGCCCGCGCGCCGCTGTTTCTTTGGTTGTAAATGCCGCGCGCCGCCTGTTGACGCGCCGCGGTGCTTCGGTTGTGGACGCCGGGGGTCGCCCGCGCGCCGCTGTTTCTTCGGTTGTAAATGCCGCGCGCCGCCTGTTCACGCGCCGCGCCGCCTCGGTTGTGGACGCCGGGGGCCGCCCGCGCGCCGCTGTTTCTTTGGTTGTAAATGCCGCGCGCCGCCTGTTGACGCGCCGCGGTGCTTCGGTTGTAGACGCCGGGGGCCGCCCGCGCGCCGCTCGTTCTTCGATTGTAAATGCCGCGCGCCGCCTGTTGACGCGCCGCGCCGCTTCGGATGTAGACGCCGGGGGCCGCCCGCGCGCCGCTCGTTCTTCGATTGTAAATGCCGCGCGCCGCGCCGCTTCGGTTGTAGACGTCGGGGGCCGCCCGCGCGCCGCCTGTCCACGCGCCGCGTGTTTCGATTGTAGATGCCGGGGGCCGCTCGCGCGCCGCCGTTTCGATTGTAGATGCCGCGCGCCGCCTTCCACGCCCTACGTATTTCGGTTGCAGGCGCCGGGGCTGCCCGCGCGCCGCCGTTCTTCTCCGCGCCGCACCCCTCGGGAGTGCCGCGTGTTTCGATTGTAGATGCCGCGCGCCGCCTTCCACGCCCTACGTATTTCGGTTGCAGGCGCCGGGGGCTGCCCGCGCGCCGCCGTTCTTCTCCGCGCCGCACCCCTCGGGAGTGCCGCGTGTTGCCCGGCCTTCGTCTACGTAGTCGGTAGTGCGCCGCACCTCTTCGTTCGTTATTTTTCTATCTGAGTAGGTATTTCTTTACCTGTGACGTCGCCTTATATTTCTATCACGCCGCAACATATTTTTGATGCCGGGGGCCGCCTAAAGTTCATTCATCATCACGTCGGGGTCACCAAAAATATGTTGCGGCGCGATAGAAATATAAGTTTTGGTATAAAGATCGGTTTATTGGATTAATTTGGTTTACAGAGTTTTTACAAAATCGCCATCTTGTCTTAGTCGTAAAACAGTCGCGGGGAACATCCCCGAAAATGCGCCATCTATCCCGACAGGTCCGAACCAACAGAGAAGCTAACAGTGGTACGAAACCTCTGTTAGCTCGGCTGAACGTAGATAGATGGCGCTGTGTGTAACACAGGTGCAGCATAATCGAGTGGTCGGAGTTTGCTATCCTGAACGCTTCAGCCCGCGGCTCCGTTGTATTGTTTTATGTGTTTGAGTTTAGTTTACGCTTGTTAGTTTTACATTTAGGTATGTGCCCGCGGCTGCGCCTTTATTGCAACGTTTGTGTCAAAGTTGGAATCGCGACGACTTTATAAATAAATCGAATACAATTTGATCGTGTAAATTGCAATAGACGTGTAGGGAAAATAGTTAAACCGTCATTGCTGAGTTCAAAGCGGCTTATAAATTATTAGGAGCGTATTCTCTTTTTGGCGCAGCAATAAAGAAGGAAATCTCTTTAGTGTTCGCTCGGAGACCACACTAAAGCCCGCGGACAGTTACAAATCTTCATTAACAGCTTGACGTAAAGTCGCCAGCTGCCCACTTGTGTAAATCTGATGAAACCTGGTTTCTTGTTTCTGTTAACATTATGACGGAGAGCTTGAGAATTTACATAAAACTTCGTAATTATAATTGTATCAAGTTTATGAACTTTTAGAAACGTCAGGCTTGCAATGATGAAAATTCTCTAATATATGAAAATCTAAATAATGAAAATCTGTCATTAAAACAATGAAAAACTTTATTTTCCATAATGAAATTAATTTAATTACAACTACCATATCGTACGAAATGTCATCGTCAGTGAGCACTGATTCTATTGTCATACAAGAAGCTTGGAGGAGAAAAAAAACAGCCATAAAGTAAACAATTATGTAGAAGAATAAATATAACAATAAATGAATGAAGAATGTATAGAGAATGAACGGAAATTAACGAGTAATTTTAAGTACTACCAACACAATCATAAACAATCTTAACGACGCGTGCAAAATGCATCGAGTTGACGCAGCAAGTGTTAGCAAGAGCAAAATGGTCACATCAGTTGCAAAGAAGCTACATTATTAATTCGACAAGAACTAAATAAAAATGAACGCCTCTGCTGACTCTGAGACTAAAAAGCATACTTTTATTAATACGTCTCTAAAGTTGAAAATAACCGCGCGGCAGCATAAAAGAAATCCCAACTGGCAGAATTCACGTGGAAATAAAATTAAAGAGTCGGTTTTATCGCTCGCCCAAGGATTTAGGGTCCATATTTGAGTAAACAAAATTCCGCTCGGTCTCGTTGGCTAAGTTTTAATGAACTTTAATTTATGAAGCCGGGCACAAAAATTTGTCGCTTTTACGGTCGTTCGGCTTAGTTTCAGCGTCGGGGACGGCGCCGTGGAAGGCCCAACGACGTGAGATGTTTTGGTTCCCCAAATCCCACCTATAATTAATTTCAAACATATTCCCTGTACCACCAAGGTATAGCATAGCTTCATGGTATCCGATACGTCTCACATAAAATAGAAATAAAAAGCAAGTATAAATTTAGAACCGCGTTTTATAACGTGGACGACATGCTACATCTAAACATCTCCGTAAGTATCAAGTGATTTACGTGTGTTATGATATCTTTACTGTTGTCTCATAAAATTTTGTACTAATTAATAAACTTTAGAAAATCTCTCTTGTCGTTAAAATGAGTCCAAGCATTTAAAAATATTAAATGTACTATATTCTGAGAGCAGGCCCGTGCCCAGCTGTGGGACGTATATAGGCTGGTATGAATAATATGTACTAGGTCGGCAGGTATTAAAGTAAAATAATTTATAAGACAAATTTAGATAAATGTAAAAAGTCTAAAACACGACATGAACATACTTAAAAAGGTACCTACTGAGTTAAATTGATCGAACGTTATTAGTTTGACGACATACATTTTAACGTTGTTAAGTACCATAAATAAGACGTTTTAGCTTTATTTATGTTCCACACTTAATCTGCGAAAGTGAAGTATTAATATAACTGTTAGACGATTTATCACGTTACATTGGATAGGTTGATTCATGGTAGTGATTCATGTGATAGTCACAGGAATGTATAACAACACGAAAATTAGGTATTTGAGAAAAGAATTAGTTGTTACGAAACTTCTTGTGAACAGGACCGTTCGTCACTTGGCTGGTTAACAAGATGCCGTTGTTCTAATTTTACTTATCTCTAATGTTATCTTGCATGCTTAGAGAACTTCTGAAAGAGCGTATAATGCGAGCGTGAAGAGACATCCGCCGTTGCTCAATATTGTGTTTGTGAGTAATAGTTGCGGTTTAACTTGAGGTTTTTGTTACCTATATATACTGAGTTGCGTTGGTAGGTATTTAGATACTTTGCAAATATTATGTGTTATGCGTATTAGGTACTTAAGAAGAAATGTTACAGTAGGTAAGAAAAAACATTTTGTCTAAGAAAATGAATATGTATAAAGATTTTTAATGTTTCAGAAACCCATCGTGCGGCTAAATAAATGTTTAAATGTTATGTTTAAATAATTAAATAGAATGATAAAGGCTAGAAAATACAAAACATTATTAAACAAAAAAAAAATTATAACGTAGATAATTCTTTTTTATATTTACTTTTGATAAATTAGTTGATGGGTGGCCTTAAAAATCAAAACTCGTAAGATTTGACATCCGCCATTTTTCATCTCTGTTAGTTCGCAGAAATATTTAATTCAGAAGCAAAGCAAACGCAAAGTTTTGGCAGCAACAAAACTGGCTGTAATAGAACCCTCCATTCAGCTTCAGCTTTCACATGTGAGTTTTTATTTTTTATTCACCATCGCCTCAATAGCTGCCAGAGCGAAGTATTCATAAAACTATGGAGCGTTGCTTCTAGCTTTATAGTCTTTTATAATGCAACAGCTATTTCGACACAACAAGACACGGTATGATTTGTAAACTGTGTGCACTTGATGCATACAGATGAACTTTCAGACTGAATAACAGGTTCAGGTATCAAATTATTTATCTACTTGCGAACGAACAAATCTGTATCAACCTAGCTTGGCCTCTCAAAGAGATAATTGTGTGTTCAAAACTTGCGCCGCTAAATCTTACATACCTGAAAATTTGTTTGGTGACGTGTGCCACAAACTCCTAAAACAACGAACAATAAGAATAAATAAAGTAAAGTTAAATGTTACAAGTCTCCATCATGGCAAACGATTTTTTTGCTAAACCAGGTTTGTTTAATTATATCCCTTTAATCCGACTTTCACTGTTAGTTGTTAAGTCCACCCCATATACTTGCTATTAACCAGAATTGTTCAATAATTAGCCATATTTATATGATGTCAGTGTAATCTAGTCAAAAATTGCCTCCAAAGCTGCACACACCGTTAACAGCCTAACCAATACAGAGTAACTCTTGGAGACGTAATTAGGACCAACCCTCAGTTTATTACAGGCTAACCTTTCATAGTAGTAAAAGTGAGATTAGTGTTATTTTGTTTTTCGTAGTGTTAGATGAAGATGTCATATAAACATGGTGGTAAAATGACTTGAGATTTCCCGAAGACGCTTTTAGAATTACCTGTATGTTAGACTCGAATTAATATAGTCCACATGACGCTTCCTCACTTCCTCAGTGTCACTAATTAGGTGCTTATTACACTACACAATAATGCTCCAGAGGTGCTTGTTAGGTAATTATTTTGTGAAATAGACGACTCACCTCGTTTGCTTGCCTTGTTTTATGGTAGAACATAGCGGTTCTCTGAGGGTTATTATCTACTTGAACGAATAAATCGACATTGTTTTTGTTGAAAGTGATTATTTTACGGTGACGCTTGACGATACAAGTAAATAAAATGAAAGTGTCTGTATGTACCTGACGGCTTTTTACTAAATCAGTTGCTACTTAGGTATTTATACAATATGAATATTATTTTTATTTTAAAGTAACTGAAAGTTTAATTTTACAGTAAGATTAAAATGAAAAGTGTAAAATTAAACCTTATAACTAGTTATAACATTAAACTACATTAACATACATTGTACTAACATTGAACTATACTTTACTACACTAAAAATTAAAAACGTTGCAAAACAGTAAAAGAAGATTGACTTATTGTACTGTATTTAGTGTTGTTGATGTTTATAACCAATTGAACAACTAATTTAAAAGTAAAGAATATTTAATGCATAGATATTACGCAATTAAGTGCGGCAGCTGATTAATAATTTATAACAAATAAAATTAAACACAGCAATTCTAAACATTTACGAGCCAACCAACACCTTCCGCCTAGCCAATACCCACCAATCTCACAAACAGATACAGGTAGATTTAGAACGTACGAGTACATAAAAATGGTCCAAATCCAACCTTTCCTCCCTACTTAAACTTTAAACCACACTAGAAAAACAATCAATTTGTACTATTTTTGTATGCAAGCAGCACTTTAATTTTACATGCACTCGCCTCCATAAAATGGACGTAAACTTGATGTTCCGTCGAAATTCAGAATGCCAAGTCGGTGGAGAGTTCTGAGGAACTCGAGACAACGGTGTATGGTTGAAATAGTTCCCAACTTGCCTCAAGCTTTGTAAATATTTGAAGTTATGAATTTAATCTTACGGTTTACTTTAATATACCTACTTGTTCAAACAAGAAGCAAACTTTGAAAATTAAATCTAGGTTTCAAATATTCAATATTAATATTCAATTAAAATATTTGATTCATATGACTTTGTACACTGTTATTATTTTTTAATATATATAATAGGATATACTACGTCATATAAACGTGTGCCTGAACAAGGATTCTCTGTGTTTCAGGCAAGATAGATCAAAATATTATCTTAATTTTTCACAAAGCAGAATTTAATACAATTAGGTTCACAATAACTAGTATATAACACTATTAGTGATTACTAGAACTACAGTAAAAATAAGTTTTGAAAGTCTTTTATTTTTACTCTGGGAATTGGTAAAAATAGGCGCAGCCTTACCATGATCATAATTTTGCTGAAGCAATATAGAAACGCTTTAATATAGTTTATCGTGTTATCGTCTTAAGTGATCACACCCATAAGAGCAATACTGCTTAGGAAGTATACAGACTCGTCAATTGATGTCAAAATCTTATACAGCAAGTTTGCTAAATATTTATGTCATTCATGTATAAATTAGATTTATATTATATATGTTGAATAACTATAAATAGTTAAGTTAGTCAAACTTATTCAATTGAAATTAAATAATTTATCCTACAAAGAGTGATAAGTACAATCTGTGGCACGTACAGGGACATTTAGTTTACATTTCATTCTTAGTTTCATTCAATGTACTGAAAGTTCACCGCAGTACGTCTGATTTATCGTACATTACCTATCTACCTAATAGTCTTTTCTAATCCTTGGCAGTTACCTTAATTTTTTTTAATCATTGTTATAAGTACTTCTAACGAAAAGATAATAATTCAGTGTGCAAGTACCGTAGAGTAATAAAACAGATCGCTCAGCGGGACTGGTAATTCGGGCTAGCATAACACTTGTTACCAATAAGTGTTTGTTGTACGAAATGATACACAACAAATAACGAGAAGTGATAGACACTGATGATTTATGTTTGGCGTCATTGTGGAATAACGTTTAACGTGTTTGTTTATTCGAAAAGGGGTTTAAATTGGAGCTGCCTGCACAAGAACATTCACATGACCAAAAATTACTACGTACCTAATTGTATACATGAGTATAGCCTACTTACACTAATTCATAAATAATGTATTAGATTACTAGCCTTTGTTTCGAGATTTCGTGGAAAATCCTGTGAGTGTCCCAAAAAATTATCTTGTGGATTTCATTAACGTTGCGTATAAAATACTCATGTATTTTATATAACACTCATGTAAATTTCATGTCTCTAATCCTAACGCCTAAAATTCAGATCTATTGTCAAGAAGTATAACTAAGGGGTTTTATAAAGTTAATGATTAGATCATGGACAGGGATATTTGGAAATGATTCCGATCCGCATTGGCGCTCTTTTACTTTAAATAGTGAACCTACCTAAAATATTATATGCCTGACTCGTTGCCGGATTCTTCTCAACAGAGGTTTTTCCGAACCGGTGGTAGAATTTTTGACATTCATAAGTGCTTGTTATATCCTAAATTGAATAAAGAATTTTTGACTTAGACTTTGAACGGTTAAAAATTTAGAGATTATATCGTGACCCCATAGGAATATTGGGATAAATAGTAGTCTTTGCTTTTTCAGACATCTAGGTTTTTACATACCAAAAACCACCCAATTCCGTCGAGTTAATCATGAAAAAATTGACACACTTTTTCACGTTTAACCACGAGATTAAAATTAGTTTAGATTTAGAGGATTTAGCAACGATTGGTATAACTATCGTCGTCATTGGTCGTATTAAAAACAGCTTTCTTCTGTTTATTACTAAGTTTTCTTTGAAGAATTCATTCCAATTGATTTCAAAAACATACTCTCTTCCCGTGGGAAATTATTGCTGTGCGTACGTCATATCTATGTCAAAATGTGACACCAAAGATGTTACGTTACGAGGCGCCTCGAATCGGGCCCACGTACGAGGAAAGCAGTTATTTTATTATCTTTATACAATGTGTCAAATTGGGTTCTAAGTATAAATAAGTATTCATAAATGTAAATACGTTTCGTAAGTCGTCTCACAGAGGAACATGTCTGATCTAAACTATCCGAGTCACTAATCGAATTTATTTGAAAATTTTGCTTTCTAGAAAAAAAAGCAGTAAAAGTCGATTAATGATAGACGAAAGGCAACTCTCGTTCATGACGCGTGTATGACGCACATTATGTATTCATGTGTGGACAGATTTATTTTTCTTTGTGAGGAAGTTATGCGGACCAGGCACCCTTGCTTAAGTTGTGCTATTTGTGTGTATTTGTAATATTCTGTGATGAAAAAAGGTCTTTGTTCATATACCTAATTGGCAACGACAAAAATGATGATTAGATTTGGACAAAATCATTTCGTTAGAAAATATTCAGAATCATATCAGCAAGTTGTACTGTTATTACATTTATTATTCAACGATACCTATGTACATAGGTGTGTACTTAATAATAATAATAATATTTTATTCATCAAGATGAGATACATAATTTTATGAAGTCACTGACCACTGAACTAGGTATAAACCTGTATCTCAGTTGTCAGCATCTACTCCCAAATTCATTACAACATTACAAGTGAACTGTTTCAAGATAAAATCAAAAATATTATCCTTATTAATACAAAATTCTAGATGTTAGGTACAAGTTGAATCTAAATTAATCATAAAGTAAAACAGTATCCTACCTGCATTATGATATTCATTTGCAATACAATTTTTTCTTAAAATTAATTAAAAAAGAAAACAAAAAAATAGTTTTAAGGCTCTTCTTAGTCAAAGAAATCCGACAAGTTCTCACATAAGTACCTACCTACTTCAAGTGTGAACACTCAGTTCCTGGCACGTGCGTAAACCACAACATTTCTAAGCTAACACACGTTGCGGACGTATTTATTTCTTCAAATAAAAGCTAAGAGCCGCTCGTAAACTCAAGGTGAACTTTGATTGTTGTGTGAGCCCACTGTACTATAAATTCAGTTTTGAGGTCAGACTCCTTTGATTTTCACATGTTTAAAGTACAAAAGGATTCAAAGTAATTGATTGCTCTAGTTTCTTACGTTTGTGCGATAAAAAATCTTGAATTACGTTCTAAACAAGAATTCTTACGTAATAGGTAGGTAAAGGTAACAAAAATAAATATTTGCTTAACAAAATTAAATAAAAAAACCATGATTACAGTCATAAAATTCATTATTACTTGTGACGACACGCTAAAATAAAAATAACAGCAATTTTTTATATCAGAATATCAAAAAGTTAGACATGTAAATAATCACAAAGTCCCAAAATAGATAGAAATTGACTTATAAAAACTTCAAGTTATTCATCATAATTATTCTGAGTTTTGAAGCGTGCGATAACGTCAAATAAAACATCATAAATGTACTAGAAACTAAAAGTTTCCAGATGTGTACGGGACATCTGCCCTCACCTTCCGACTTAATGATTCCCAAGGCGCTAACACTAAACTGCGAACATGTTCCAAATTTAAAGAAGCAAATCGTTCGATACTTTCAAACGGAAATAGAAGACACACGATCCCGCGGGAAGCTGAAAAAAAAGTAGAAACACATGACCTCATTTGTCGCTGTGAGGGAATTATTTATTACGTTTGATACTTCGCCGGTTGGGATAGCTCTTTGTCTTTCGCTACGTAGTGATTTTAATTTAACATATCCCCTTTTCTTGAAAGGGAAAATTTTATTTACACATATTCGATACACATAAAATACATTAAATGGAAAGAATAAAAATAACATCCAATCAACTAACTAACTTTCTTGAAAGAGTATTTTTTTTTATTTCTGGCATTATTAATAATATTATTACTGTTTTTTGTTTCAGTTGCTTCGCTTTGACACAATGTTATTAGAAATAACATAACGCCGGAGAAGTAAAGGCAGAAGCAATTTAAATAATACGTAGGTGCGTAGGCAAAGCTGTCTCAACACTCCCTGCATTTCTAATACATATTTGTTTCAATATTTCATGGCGTTTCAATCACATGAGAAATCAATCAAATCAGGCCCCTTGCGATAGTATTTATCATCCAAATCTTTATTACAACACTCGATACATACCGTGTCAAAGCATAGACAAAGCGTGGAGATGTTAGTTATGGCTTTGAAATTCAATCATTTTCAATCACGGATACCAAACTTAACCGAAACTCATTTAATGCAATTATCAACCTTATTACGGAACATAAGAGAAAGTTGATAGAATAATATATGTTTGTTCGTATTATTTGTATGCGTCCGCCAGATGCGCGGGAGTGTCTCGACCGACGACTAATGACACTTCGGCGACGATGTAAACAGTCGACGGGCGACACTGTCAAAATCATCACGTGGGTGAGTCACAAAAAATGTAAGAAATTTGTTCTGTTTGTAATTATATTTAGTTATTCTTAGGTGCCGATGGGCGAAGAATGAAAAAAAATAATTTACTAAAACTAAAAAATAATAAAAAACTTTTTAATTTAGGTAAGTATTTTGCTGAGGACACTACTTCTTAGATATGAAATTGTTTTGTTTTTTTTTTGACAAAATATCAAATACCAAGTCAATCCGAGCTCTAGAAGAATCGTCATTCACTGACTATACTTATAGAACCCTAAACAATAAATTAAATAAATTAATTGTATGTACAGCGAACTTCAAAGATATCTTTACACTTTAATATCTTGTCACTGTCATGCATTCTATCATATTTCCAAGAGTTTTAAGACGAAGCAACGAAGACTGGGTAATGAAGTGTAAAGATTATATTTGATTTCGAGTTAGAAATTGACTTGATAAAAAAAGTTAAAAAAAAGTAACCAACCACGTAGGTAGGTGAACTAGTACCGAAAATTCTACAATTCTTTTCGGATGCAAAGAACCTTTTTTTACTCAAATTGCAGAAGAAAAATAACACTATGGTATTAACTCTTTCCTTGCTTGCAACGAAGCATGGGTATTTACAAAGCTCAACGCATACATTTGAGAAGCTACCTTAGACGCATTAACAGCAAAATACCACATAAATGTATCGTAAAGCGTTTTAGTGGTCCAGCAGAATCTGGGATGCAACAGGAATCCGTCTTTATTAAGCTCTTGCATGCCATTGTATCTAAATAGCCGAGGCGGACATTACCCTAGCCTGAATATACTATTCTACTAAATATACTAGGTTTAACTCATGGCTTCGCACACGTAATCCACTATCTTCTTCCACTATTTTTCTTCAGGTAGACCGCCTATTGTCTACCTGAATTTATATTTTTTTTATTTTTGTGACGTCTCTGTAGTGTTTTTGGTGATCAATAAAGAATATTTGTATTGTATTGTATTGTATCTTTATTTAGTTGGTGGTATTACAAACGAAGAATAAGGGCTTCATATTAATCCAGCATTATGTAGCGAAAAAAATCTCATTTCTTAAAAACATCTCGGTAACACACAAAAGGATTCCGTAACTTGATACAAGACTGTTAAATGTTTACAAACGTTTTGTGTTTAGCGAAAATCAAACACGAATCGAGTGGCGTTCCACAAAAATACAAGCAAAATGGGCCGGTAGCGAAATTGTGTAAACAACAAATCGGGCCAAGAGCGGGTATGAGGAATTTGTTTTAAGTCACTCAAGGCTTTGTTAAATATTTGGTAAGCTATTCTGCAGCTTTCGAATAAGAAATGCTTCGATCTCTAGCTATCGTTGTTTTGTACCATAAAAAAATGAAAAAACTTTGGTATTATCTTCATTTTGATTGGAATAAGTTTAATTCTTCTTTGTAAAAAAGCCGTGGTGGCCTAGTGGTTTGACCTATCGCCTCTCAAGCCTCTGGTCGTGGGTTCAAACCCCGGCTCGCACCTCTGAGTTTTTCAAAATTCATGTGCGGAATTACATTTCAAATTTACCACGAGCTTTGTGGTAAAGGAAAACATCGTGATCCCAATCCGCACTGGGCCTGCGTGGGAACTATGGCCCAAACCCTCTTGTTCTGAGAAGAGGCCTGTGCCCTGGAGTGGGACGTATATATATATATAGAGATATTCGTTAAAGTAAGTATCTAACGATTCTTAGAGTAGGTAGGATAGGGAAATGCTATAAAAATACCACAAGTGCAATATTATGTGACGTCACACATCTACTTAGAACCATTCCAAATGTAAGCCGCAACCCTTTTCTCAAAGCAAATATAGAGAGGACGGAATTCGCTAATGGCGCGGAAGTGGCGACAACAGTGGAGACAAACAATGCATATCTTACACTTTCGTAGGTTTTCAAATAAATGGATTATGATATGAGATTAAAACTTATGTAATAAAAACATGTATAGAGTAAGATCAAACTAATAATATAAATGCGAAAGTTTGTTACTTCATCACGTCTAAACCACTGAACCAATTTAGATAAAATTTGGTACACAGATAGTTTGAGTGCCGAAGAAGAACATAAGATAGTTTTTATCTCGAAAAATTACATATTTCCCGCAGGATAGCGATAAGATAGCGATAAACGAATTCTGCACGGTCGGAGTCGCGGGTAATGGCTAGTCTATTCATAAATGCTTATTCACTTTCTAATCTATTAACTAAACACTAATTGGTATTTATTCATCATATTTAACAAAAGTGATAAAACATACATAAATTTCTTGATTGATTCAGACGTTTTGTTACTGTAATAATTTATTTAAACAAATTCATTATCCTGATGGTGAAATTGATGTAAAACTTTTATTTTAAAATATGATGTGGCACCGAAGAAACAATCGTTATTTAAATATTACTTTTTATTACAGGTGTTTATATCACAAGGGTTAAAGTTAAAATATAATTCACAAACTGTTCAATAGGCGTCAGGACATAACTGTATCCGGCTTTTTTCGTCAGCATTAAACAAAAATATGATTGCCCTTTGTAATTTTTATTATGAGTGAAGTTATTCTGTCCAAGGGCAACATGTGTTATCAATCGTCGGCGTTTTTGAACGCGCCATGAGAGCGAACAGAAAGACAGTCGTAAAACTTGCTATGATGCTGATTGGAACCACGTTTAGGGAGGCAGCCGAGCGTTCAAAGCGTTTGCTTTTAATTAGAGGATATAGAAGCTGACGGGAAAGGAAGTTAGATAAAGGGGACTTAGATCCGTCGATGTCTAGACTCGATCGGTATTCATGTTTGATCTATGTAGATGATATTATTCGTGTTAAAAAGAGAGCGCGTATTTATCACGTTTTAACTCTATACTTGAGTGATGCAGCTACCTTAATCCGTATATAAATACCGTATATAGGAAGCGAGAGGCCCATGTCCATCAGTGGACGTCTTACGGCTGACATTATGATAATGATGATGATAATTAAACCGAATGCTGAAAGTAAACAGAATACACTATACAAGCTCGAAGTTATTAAAGCAATTCTGTCTTATTGCAAACCGAGACTGCTAAGCAACAAGGAAAGTAGTTAATAACGGAGCAACAGAATTTAAACGTCAACGAGTAAACGAACATGATTAAAATATTCAAAAGTTGGTTGCTTATGTTCATTACAATTATACGGCATTTTCGAAACTACTTATTTTCTTTTACGATGACTGACTTATAAGTGCGGGTTCTTTTCTCCGCTTACATGTCACAAACCGGTAACATGCTGTCGGTAATAAGTTATGTTTTATCCGATACGGTTGCCATATTATTAAAGTCATCACATCTTGAAAACACGACATGCCTTTCCGCGGAAATATCTACAAACCGCACGTAGCAATCATCATTACGAATCAATCGGCAAAAGGCAGATGTGTAACAGTTCCACTTCATCAATTTTGTCCAACCAACTTAAATTCAAAAGGTATTGACTCACAGAAGCTGTTTCAAAACAAATTAAACTGTGAATTGTAAAATTTAGAGCTTGATTTTGAGTGTAGGGTTCCCGAGGCCAGTTAGAACGACCAAAGGGTTTAGCTCAATAGCTATCTCGGCGTCATCGCGCGGATCCCTATATTTAGAATGTCACTTAATAGCATACAATTTTGCAGGCAATACTGTCGATTGTGTAGGTGCATTCAGAGGAAAATGCCCGACGGAACGGAAAATTTGTCGCAGCTATTATTCGCACTGGCGCTTCGGACGATTAAATTCGATGCACGTGTGTGTTAGCCCTATGATGTGCTCAAAATCTGGTTGCGATCGATTGTTATAAACATTTATAATGTAAATGGTCAACAGGATGCGAATGTAATCGATTCAGAATATATAATCAATCGGAAAATTTGATGCATCTGATGAATAACTTGTTCTATTTCTATTCTACTCTATACGCGCGGCTTTATTTGTAATTTTAAATAGCTTTAATTTGGGTCATTAATAATTTTAACACGGCGCCTGCAGTAGGTATGTGTTAATACGGTTTCAAAGTATCGAATAAAGCAATTTGTCACACGATAAAGCCGTTCAGATGCATTAAAGCCAGCGAATAAAATAATCTTACGCCTTCAAACGGATTCGATTTGTTTTATTTGCGATGTAAGTTAATACTTTGGCGCCGCGGTGGCACGTTTTAAAATCATTTCGGAGATATCGTAAAGCCACCTGTCAAAATGACAAAGTGTTTACAAATGAACGTCTTGGGTTTTAAATGTCTTTATTTGATGTTTAAAATTAAACTATTTTTATTCAAATCATGGGAAATATAAAAGGGTACCAACATAATTAAATTTTTTCTATGACAATGAATTTTTACTGTTTTGAAAATCGTAAAACACATTTGATGTTTTATTTCGATAATGCCTACGCGCTTCCTAGCAAACTGATTAGGTCAGTAAAAGATTCGGTAGTAAATAAGGAGCTTACGGAAACAGGATGGACGGGCTCTATTTTCTCTTGTACCTTCTTTATCCTAACAGACAATAGCAGCCTTAACTTCGGTAACGTCGTCATTGCAGTAAGACTATGTATTCCCAAAACGACGTAAAGTAGATAAGCCTCTTCCCTACAAAAATTCCCTTTCAGATTTATCGGTAATCTTGTTTGTCTTTTGCTTTTATTGTTTCTCGCGTACTGTAATGAATTAGTTCGACTTTCTTTTATATCATTTGCTTAGGGGTCATTCCGGAGATGCATTCGAGTTCGACATCGGAAGGGAGCGTAGGGTTACCTAAATCAATGCGGTCTGTAAGGGGATTTCCAGATTTATTGTACTTTTGTTTTTTTTTTGGATTCTATAAATTTCCTTTGTACACGCCTTTGCATTTGTGAAAAGAATTCCCTTTTCTCGCTCGTTATGAGCTGACTTTGATACAGAGAGGAAAGTTTTTATTTAGCAGGGCGATGTTAACATTCCACACGGTGTTGTCGGTTATTTGATCACTAACGAGACGATTCTCGGAAGCTATAATACTTTGTTACTTTGTCAAATTAGGTTGTTAGTATCCACATAAATAATGGTGACTATAATTAAATTAGGTCGTAGAGTTTTCAGCGGCTGTTAAAGAGAATGATATAAGCTTTTAACTTTGAATTCGTTAACGTGATATTTTTGTCGCAAACGTGTTTTGTTTAATATTAAACTAGTGCTTGTCTATAAATAGTTATAGTTTCTCACTACCCAGCAGTGGATATCGATGAGTCTAACGTTTTATGAATATATCCATTGTTTTCACAACGCTCCTGCTTGGCTTGTCAGCGTAAATCAATGTGTTCTGCAGTGAAATGTTATGCATTAAACCGCATCAAAATTGCTTCAGTATTTTTGAGAAAAATAGTAATATATTATATACTGCGACGACGACCTAGTTAAGATCGCAGGATCGCGGTGGATGCGAAAAGCACAAGACCGGTCTGAGTGGAGAGCCTTGGGGGAAGCCTATGTCCAGCAGTGGACGTCTTTCGGCTGACATGATGATGATGATGATATTATATACTATTAATAATAGAAAAATACTTGTATACACGCAACTCCACACGCTCGCAAGCAAGCCCGCACCAACCCACACACACACAACTTTTGAATTTTGGTCAGTATAACTGTATAGGTAAATAAACAAACCACTGTCACTGTATGTAAACTTCACTAGAGGCAAATCTTGTAATACACAAGTAAGTCTATTTTACAAGCTGTTGTTTATTAATAACCTATTAAGACCGCTTAATGCAACGTCTGCTCGTCTTAACTGTAACGTAGCCAGACCGAGTACTTTAGCCGTTGTTGAATTAATTCACTTAACTGTTTTGCACTTTGCGTGGTCGAGAAACGTAGATTTCTGCTTTGTCCGTACCGTAGTCTATGGGCATACGACTGAGAATTAATTTTAAGAAGATTGTCGTTCATCCGTGCGTTATGGGTTTGAATGCTGCTTTATACTCCACTGTTCGCAATAATGCGGTTTGCTGGAATATTATTTTTACTGGAAAATAAAAGGGTTGTGCTTACGATTAGTCTGTCTGGGATTTGTTATTTGCAAGAGGATGATAGGTATATATTTTTTAAGTAGCTTATATGTCCCAATGCTGGGCAAAGGTTTTCCCTCCAGACCTCCACAACTCCCGTTCTGACGCTATGCCAGAACAACTATAATAAAAAGTACATATGAAGGGTCCACGGAAAGAACATGTCTAGTCACTTTTTTTTTTTCAAATTAGGATTTTAATCTTGAAATGTAGAGCTTTCAAAGTACTATGACTTACCATTGAATTAAATAATCTGAAAACATTATAAAATGTATTTTTTTTTACTTTTAAAGAAATGGTAACCATAGTAATTGTTCGTGATGACTAACTTTCAAACCGCTATAACTCAAAAAGTTGCTTAGGTGACTAGACATGTTTTTTCCGTGGACCCTTCATATTGAGTACTTAACCCTCAGTAATTGTTTTCTTTTCACGGACTTCAGATTAGAAGAATATTCAGAGTAGAATTCTGTTAGCACTGTTTGCTAGAACAACATAATTTTCTAGAATCAAAAGTATTAGTAAGTAGCTTATTTATATGTTGTTATGGTACCTCTCTATCTGTTTAGCTTTGTTATGTATGTGTATTGTATGTGTTAGTTTTATAAATTCTTGATATTACTTTAGTCTACTGTAAATTGCACCACCTGCTAAATTTTTTTCCTCACTTCTGTCCATTGTTAAGGTTGTCTGGAAGAGATCGCTCTGAACCGATAAGGCCGCCTATTGCTTACCTTAGAAAATCTTTATGTATATACCTGTATTTAGTGTTGTATCTTTTATGTCCGTTTCTGGATCTTAGTAAATGCATATTATTATTAATTTCATTTTAATATTATCTAACTATAATAATGTATATTAGCTCTTTTTTAAGTATGTGCAAGCAATAGGCACACATACACAATACAACACACACCACACACATATGTTGTGTGTGTTGTATTGTGTATGTGTACCTATTGCTTACCTTGTAATTTTCTCTGTGTACCTGTATTCTAACTTATACATTTTGACATTTATAAAGTTTTAGTTAGTATTTATTCAAAAACACACCCAAAATTCCATTTCTTTATCCAAACAGAAGAAGACTATTTCACCTTGAGCAGCATTAACTTTCGTCAAAAATCAAAACTACTCAAATTGGAATACAAACAAAGCAACATGTAGCTTATGCCAAAAATCAAGCCTGATACTTCGTCATTCCGTAACACGTGTTTCACAAAATCACTATGCTATAACACAAGCAATTACCATTGCGGCGTTTACATCATTATTTAACTTACGGTTGCATAAACTATTCCTACTTTTCTATTTTTCAATATGTTCTAGTTTCGATATAAAAACATCCAATATAGCTATTTGTACATAATTAATAAAGTTGAGGCAATTTCAACAATAGCAAATTCGCGTTAAAGTCCTAATTAAGGTGAGTTTTTAAATTTTCCATTTCAATAGGCAGTTAGGTACAATGAAATACACACAAACTGAAAGCAAACAACCCAAACAAAACATAAACGTCACTTTCCAAAACGAAGGAACATTTCAGCGAAACAACGGAGCCTGTGAATTGTCTCCGCGATATAAATTCCTGTCCTGGATTCTCTGTGCTTTATCATCGGCTGTAATTAGGACGTGGTAAGTGTCCGCCAGCGAGTTACTCTTTGTGCTAGGACAATTTTGTCATGTTTAATTTCATGGTGCCTACCGCGTCTTCACCAATTACGCTGGTGAGCTGTGAAGCGTTGGGTTTAGCGGGAGCTGTGCTGTGACAATGCGACATTTTGTTATTCATTGAGCAAAGTGAGTGTGTCTACGAAAATAAGAGTGATGACAAAGTCTCGTTTTAATAAACATAATAAATTATTGACAGTGAGATTACGAGATTTTATACCACTGACATTGAAATTGTTTTTTTTTTCAGGATTCTAAGGGTGATGGTGCCCATTTTAAATTTTAAAGGTTAGTTATATAATTAAAATTAAACAAGTTAATTAAATAATTGAATTACTGAAAACCTGAAAGCAATTTGCTCAAAATCGTGAATAGAATCGATCACATTGTATGTACTTTAAAGCAGGTTTGTTTTGTTTTGTATAACACATATTCTACAGTCTTGTTAGCAATGAAAGAAAACATATTAAATTCATATTTATTATTATCCTGTTGTAAGATATTTTATTCACTTATCAAACATATAAAGGTAAACATAGACAAAGCATTTAGCAGCAGTGGTGGGTCAAATAGGCTCCTACATAAAAAAAGCTTTGATATATTAAAAAGGATGGCGTCTAAATGTGTTAAAGCAGTTGGAAATAATTAGATACGACTATAGTTGGTTCAATAGGTACATCTTTTAAACATATTTATAATAATATGAATTTCGAAAAACTCAGAAGTGCGAGCCCAGGTTTGAACCCACGGTCCTTTGCTTCAGAGTTCATAGGTCAAACTACTCGGCAACCACGGCTTTTTTGGTGATTTAAATGATCTAAAATTCTATTAAAATATAATTTACTTCCGTTGTTCCAATGGGTATAGAAACAGAGATAATTTGAGGTTGTGCGTATCAAAAGCGATCGGATGTCGTACAAAAGAGACAGGGCTCGTGACGAAACAATAATTGTATTTAATAATTATCTTATCAAAGACAGGGTAATTTGTTTGGGTTTATTCAATATAGCATTAATTTGGTTAGTCAGCTGTCTGATTGATCAAAGGCCATTCAAATTATGGTGTCTATTCGAGTTCACGGCAATTTGAGTTGTTACAAAAGGGCTTTGGTCATACAAACGCAGGAATTTTAATATTGTTACTTTTAAGTCTTCGCAGCTCGTAATTTTCTACAATCATCTTACTAATTGTTATAAATGAGAAAGTTTGTGAGTGAGTGAGTATGTTTGTTACTTCTTCCCGCTGAAACGGCTGAACAGATTTGGATAAAATTTGGAAAAAAGTTAGTTTATAACATGATTAAGACATAGGATACTTTTTTCCCGATATTCCGACGGGTTAGGGATAAAATCTCTCAACAACTGGGCTTAGAGACATCAAATTAGGTACGTAGGTAAGGTAGCGGACGTCTGAAATAACTCATAGGCTACTTTTTATCCCGATGTTCCCACGGGATAAGGATAAAATCTCGAACTAATAACCGTTCGGCTTCGAGTCATGAAATTTGGTATGTACTTAGTTAGCTGGACATCTGAAATAAAACATAGCCTACTTTTTATTCCGATGTTCCCACGGGATAGGGATAAACAACAACCGCTTGGTTTAGAGTCATGAAATTTGACCATGATTGTTTTTAATGTAACGTGAATGGAAACGATTTAATTTTCGGGAATTACCACAGGAATTTTAAAAAATCTCGGAAATTCAATTAAGCTTCTGGACCTTTACGCGTGTGAAGCCGTGGGTAAACACTACTATAATAAATGTCATCATCATCATCATCATCATCATGTCAGCCGAAGGACGTCCACTGCTGGACATAGGCCTCCCCCAAGGCTCTCCACTCAGACCGGTCTTGTGCTTTTCGCATCCACCGCGATCCCGCGATCTTAGCCAGGTCGTCGCTCCATCTTGTTGGAGGCCTACCGACAGCTCGTCTCCCGGTCCGCGGACGCCATTCGAGAACCTTCTGACCCCATCGGCCATCAGTCCTGCGTGCAATGTGCCCCACCCACTGCCACTTCAGTTTCGCAATTCTTCGGGCTATGTCAGTAACCTTAGTTCTAATAAATATACATTTCTTGTAATATTTGATTAATTAATATCTCAACTTAGCTTGTACACGTCCCAGTACGGTGCATAGTTCTTCTCGGAATGAGAGGGCCCAAGGCCATAGTTCCCACGCGGGCTCAATACGGATCGGGAAATTCACATACCTACACCATTGAATAATCCATCGAGTCGTCACACATTGGCTGTAAGCAATTAACTTTCTTTAAGTCCGCAGGAAAAGCTTGAACACAAATACATTATAATGGTCTATGAGGTGTGTGCATTAGATCGTAGATTTGCTCCCCAACGTGTGAAGAAAAAAGATATACTTATGTATGTATACATGTATTATTTAAACGAGTTTTTCCTCGTAAACAAATAGTAACTAATAAAATAAAATACAGTCATGTAATTTTTTTAAGTTTATAACATCAACTTGAAAACACTTGTAAGTAAAACTCGTGTCTCTTGACAAAATGCCGACCTCATTAAATAATGTCCATAATATTCATAATGAACACATTACTTTGAATAATGTGACAAATTTGATATAATTTCCGTTCCGTAATGTCACATATCAACAGTATAAGGGAATATTTACTGCGAGAATGTGGACGTTTAAGAATGAGATCAGTTAGCGTGGAGTTAGCTTTTTAAAATTACCAATAAAATTTATGATAGCATTGAATTAGTTTTTGTTGTATCTTTTAATTGCATTGACTCAGGAGTTTCATTTTTCTTGACAAAGTATTGCAAATATTTTTTCATTAATCTCAGCCTGATGTATCCACGCGTTCTTAAGAAAAAATAACTTGATAGACAGTTAAACGGACACCCAACAAGGTGATCACATTAATCTCCCAAAAAAAAGATTAGAAACCAAACTCGTCTTCTTTTTAAGAAACGAGTTAAGTAATAATAAAATAATAATAAGAAATAATATTTTCAGTATAAATAAAATACACGAAAAAATATTCAGACTATTCTAACTTCGGATGTCGCTGTTGCAAATAAAGAGATGTAACTGCAGTTGAACTACTTACGCAAATATTGAATCACAATCGCCTGTTCTTGCCTTAGCTGTGCAGGTTCACAGTTTCTTCTTTAACAATTATGTAGCGAAATATAAAAAAAAAAAAAAAAAAATATTCAAAGATAACAAATTTAAAGAAATGTGTTTTTGTTTAAATTAATCATTAAAAAATTGCTTAAACTAGCCCACTTATATTTACCTAATAAATAAAAAAAAATTGAAACAGAAAATTATTAAATCACCCACATTTACCATACCTAACTATATGAAAACAGCTAGCTATTGCACTTAGTTTTGATTACATGTTTCACTTTCACACCGTAAATTATGAAACGATTGTCATGAATTTTCACATATTATAATAAAAGACCAAATAAATGAATACTAGGTACGTCTATCCCAAAAATTTACAGCAGCAGCCAAAGTTGCGGGAAACTACTAGTTGTAAATTAATAAACACATTTAATTAAATAAAATCTTTTTACATAGAAAGGAAATAAAAATAAAAATGAAGTCATCTACTACTAATACGCGTAGTGATATTTATTGCACGTAAAGCATGACTAGATGTAAACTTGGGTACTTTAACTTACGAAATATTTCTGAAACAAATATTATTTTAAGAAGCCGTCGCCATTCCAACCTACCGCTAATAATACTCGCTCGAAGGAGTAATAAACCAGCCGTAGCCTTACATTACTGCGCGACTGCATAAAGCCTACATTATTTGTGTCGAGGTGCAGTAATGCACTTCAACTTGTGAGCACTAAACTTAACCTAGACATAATTAAATCCATTTACAAAGTTTCGATGTTTTATAACTAAATGAATTTGATGATTTAACTACCTATACATTATCATTAATCAGATTGCTCTATTTAATTATAGTAGATTTTAATATATTAATCCGCATTTATAATTAATGGAACGAATATTTTAAGTATTTAAAGCCACATGCCGGTCGGTAGTATATTTGTAATAAGAAAATGGTGGTTGGACTTTATCCAGGGCCCGCCTGGATTGCTACCACCATCTTGCTCGCTAATCCTGCCGTGAAGCAGCAGTGCCTGCACTGTTGTATTTCGGCGTGAAGAGTAAGGCAGCCGGTGAAATTACTGGCACTTGAGGTATATCCCATCTTAGGCCACGCAACGCATCTGCAATCCAGTCGAATAAAAAAAAAATATTTAAAAAAATCTTTTTGTTGACTGTATTTGCATTAGTGCTCAGCGAGCTATAGAAAGAGCTAAGGAACGAGGAGATCCGATAGAGAACTAAAGTCATCGACATAGCTCACCGGATAAGCAAACTGAAGTGGCAGTGGGCCGGCTACATCAGCCGAAGAACCGATAACCGCTGGGGCAAACGAATTCTTGAGTGGAGATTGCGAATCGGCAAGCGTGGCGTGGGACGCCCTCAGACTAGGTGGAGTGATGATCTTCGCAGGGTAGCTGGCAAGAACTGGATAAGGCAGGCCGAGGATCGTGCTCAGTGGCGTGCAACTGGAGAGGCCTATGTCTAGCAGAGGACTAATATGATAATGATGGATAATGATGATTTGCATTAGGAGCAAAATTAAAGACAATCTAATAAGGCTGCCTTTTTTTTAATGTAAAGTTTTGTGTGAAGTTTCCAGTACGCAATGGGCCCACGTGAAAATTGTAACCATACCCTCTTATTCTGAAAGGAGGCCTGTGCGCTATAATGGGACATTTATAGGCTGATTTGAAGTGATTAGTATTTTTTTTTCAATAGACAAATAGATTTTCCCCACCATTGCTGAACTCAGTAAAAACTTGTACGTGGATAGAATTGGTATAGAAAAAAAAAACATTCATTATCGCAACGACTCGAACACTGAGTTTCCCCCGTATGCGATTAAACTCTTCCTGATTTTTCCACAGGAAAAGTCTGCAAAAGCTATTTAAACTTTGCTTGCGAATAATACAGTTCGATATTTGCATACCAATTTGTACAGCCCTGTTATGTGATATACTTATATGTACCTACGTAGAGTGTGAAATAGAAAGACAATTATTTTACATAGAGCACTATAGATTGGCTAGTTTCATGTCCCGTGGGAATTTTGAAAAATCTCTATTTATTATTCTCTATCAACAACATCAAAAGGGCTGCCATAATTATTTGCAGTTGTTTAGATTGTGCATCCTCTGATTCAGTCAAATTAAGTACCTAGGTACATAAAATTTATAAATTTTATTAGTGTACCATCCATACTAATATTATAAATGCGGAAGTGTGTGTGTTGGTTTGTATATTTGTCCGTCTTGATTTTTGGTACAGAGATAGTTTATAGGCCAAAGAGTGACATAAGCTACTTTTTATCCCGAAAAAATGTACATTTCCCGAGGGAACAGCGCGCAATAACCGAATCCCACGCGGGCGAAGCCACGGGCAAATGCTAGTAGATTATAAATTTCTTTAATGCAATGAAGGACTGTTTATTTTGTACTTCATCTGTTCCATCATACAAATTACAATTAAGTAATTAAAACCGAGCAAAAATGTCAAAATTACCTTTCTATACATAAAGAAAGCTCTTGCTCCTTACCTTCATCATAATATAAATAAATAAAATAAATAAATAAATATTATCGTCCCCTTACTGCTAAAAGCGACTAACTGCATCAATAAAAACCTTAAACTTTGAACCTTAAAGTCAAACCTTTAAATGCATTTTTCTCTAAACTCATTGATGCAGTTAGTCGCTTTTAGCAGTAAGGGGGCGTTATGGACCTCAATGGATAAAAGCATCCACAAAATAACTCCTGATTCAATCAATGTAAGAAAATACTACTGAAAATGTACAACAAAACGAACCCACTAATTTGTTTGTAGCTCGTCACTTAGCGCAGAATGTTTTTGCAATTGAAAATCGCTGTTTCGATTCACTTTGACGCACCACGCTTTGAATACTAAATGACGAATGACCTGAATGCAAATGGCGCCACACTTTCCTACCGCTTTTCTCGTTGCTAACAATGTTACAATTTTCCTTAATACTTGAAAAATGTCGGTCGTTAATTCATTGAAAGGTTTTCTTTAAGAGTCGGAATGCGTTCACACTTTCTTCTCAACGAAATTATATTATTTCGAGAACACATTTTTGAACAGACCAAAGAAATAATCCTTAATTTTATTTAAACTGGAAAAGATGACTTTTATGACTGAATAAAAACAGTAAAAATTATTATCCATGCTTAATATTATAAATGCGAGAGTGTGTGTGCTTATACATTTGTGTGTATGTTTGTCCGTCTTTTATGTCGAAACGGAGCGACGGATTGACGTGATTTTTGGAATAGAGATAGTTTATAGGCCAGAGAGCGACATAGGCTACTTTTTATTCCGGAAAAATGCACAGTTACCGAGAGAACAGCGCGCGATAGCTGAATTCCACGCGGGCGCAGCCGCGGACAAAAGCTAGTATTTTTATAAAGCTTATCACTTCCACCGTGTTGAATAATTAGTAAGAGGACTTAATTATTTAACTGCCTTAAATTACTTAATAATTATGCATTACTATTTGCTATATGTATGTGTATTTGCTTTATATTTTCCATGGAAATAAACAACCCTTTCCAATATCCATAAACAAAGCACCAGTATCAGAGTATCAAAAGATAACCCATAGATTTACAATCAAGTATTAAATCTTTAATATCTTTCCATTAATTTTTCCCACAGCAAACAAATCCACCGCAGTACACCTATAGCAAAATCACTCCAATAAAATGTCAGAAAACAATCGTACAGTAAATTGGATAATTGATACAAACCAGCCGACGTACCGTCATTAATCATGCCGACAAATCATCGATATGTCCAGATAAAATATCCCTATTTTGACATGAGAATCCGTTTAAAGGGGTTGAATCGGTAACAAGGGCATTTGTTATCACCGTGACATAGCATGTTTTGCTATCCGGGGCAATATATCTCCCATCTGACACGAGGGGCAGTTGACCAGAGAGCGAAGTAATAAAGAGAAAAATCAGTAGATACGTATAGCCAAGCAGTTTAATTATGAGCCGTAAAAGTTACAAAAATAAGGCGAAAGAATACTTGAGCAGTACATTATGTTAGGTTAGATCTATTTTTGACTTGGTGGGCTTTTTTACTCCACTATTGTGTGGGCCTACTGTAATTTTCTCTGTTGCGGCAATGTGGACTCATTGTTTCCCTTCATTTCACTGACTCTGCGAAAGTCAAGGGTCATTTGTTGTTAAATTTACGGTTTACAAAATTAGAACGAAAAGGCTTAGGGACCCGCCTCTTTTTTTGGTTAAGCGCAATCCGGGATAAAATACTAATATTAATAATGTTAATTAAGTATTACTAGATAAGAAATCATAGTTTGCCAATGTTTAATTAAATCATGTTAAAACTACCAGTTTTTTGAACCTGTTATAAAAGTTTTAGACTTAGCGTCCTAAAATTAGGTCCCTATCCTATTCTTAGCATACTAGTATATTCTTTTTGGCCTGTCTAAATAGTTAAAAACAACGTACAATCATCTCGTAAAAGTATGTTCGACTAGCATGTGTATCTGCCAACATTTGGTCGCAAAACCGTTACCACCAATTTAATACATCAACACTGGACTAATAATGGACGGACATTATACAGCTGACTGATTAAGCAATTTCTCGGTCCACTAGTCGCCCGCAACATAACGCATTTCATTTCAATATATTACAGCACAATATGTAATTTAGCAGACATCCTCCCTTGCGATTGTTCCATGGGAGACAGGTATTTATAGACATTGTCAAGTACGCACACAACACAAACACTTATCAATGGCAATTCCTGGGCGGTTGGTCGTTTATTTGCATACTGCGCATACTTTTTTTAAATTTATTGGTATAAAAGATTATTACCTAAAATTGCCGGCAACTAAGTTAAATAAATGAATAAATATCTTCTCTACCATTCAAAGGTAGACTGGCAGAGATCCCTTTAGGGATAAATTCGCCACCATACTCAGCACTTTTTTTAGGTACTTTTTTTTGAAGAGTATAAACAAACGAGATACTTGAGTTCAACTAATCTACATCCAAGTATCCATGTATGAACCCTTTTTTGTACAAAAATAAAAAAGAAATAAAGCAGTGTTTCCACCAGCGATGTGCGAGGATGTATTGCGAGGATGTGTTGCTAGGAATATGTTTTTCATTATCCAATAGAAACGCTTCATTACCTCGCCTCGCTCCGCTCAGCTGTTTCCACCGAAGATGTGCTGTGCCAGCTGGATATTATGTAAATAAAGCGTTTCTATTGGCTAATGAAAAAGATATCCCTCACAACACATCCTCGCACATTATTGGTGAAAACGCTGCTTAAACACAATTATAAATCGTTGAGATATATTAAATGTATGTTATTAAAGTTAAAGCTCAAAATTTAATTGCTATTTTATTCATTGCGTCATTTTCATTTTGCAGTACAGAAAAGAAACATTTTATATAGTTACGCAATAATATTGTAGAGTTATAAGAGACAACATGTCAAAAGGTTGTTGTCCCTTGAAATGAGGCAATTTTCCTTTGTCAAAAGTAATAAGACGTTTCAGGAAACTTCCTTTTCAGATGTACAGTTGGGTTACGAAAATGTCATCATACGAAAAACTAAAAGAGCACCTTTTTACCTTGACGGTTGCTTTTTTACGAAACTGAAATCTTATTCATATAAATTGTTAAATTAGGACCCTGAAGCATTAGTAATTCAGTCGTATTATACAGCGCGCTATTTTTGTTTCCGTTAGCTTTAAAGGAATATTCAATAGGTCATTATGAAGTTAATTTCTCCAACAAACTAGTGGCCTACTACTGTTTGAAAGGTAATCAAGAATTGAGACAATAATTTACACGGTCAAAAAGTGTATGTTTTTTTAATTTGTGAAGTTTTTTGTAAAGACTTATTTATGTGTTTTTAAATTACACATTTGGTTAAACAAGGTTACAAATAAGTGTTTTATCCAATTCGTTAAGTTTGTAAATTCAATTTGATCTTTTTCGTACAAGAATAGTTCCAAACACAATGCGTTTAATAAGAAAAATAAAATCAACACACACAAACATTACGCCTGTATTCTCGAATAGAGTAGGCAGAGCACACGAAACGTTACCGCTTCGGAGCCACTTTTAGAAATTTCAGGTTTTAAGTTTGACAAAAATAGTAAAATAGAAAAACAAAATCAAACTTTTCTAAAATACCATTTAGTAGTCCGAATGGTGAAAGTTTGCGAATTACGTTTCCATTACCCTTTTCATCCAGAAACGCTCTTTGCAGTACTATTTGCATGAGCATTGTCAAACCGAATCAGGAGTTTCGAATTAACCTGGCCACTGGCTAGCTGGCTGCTATAAACTTTTGTCATTCCACTGTTTTGCATATTCAGGAATTGCGATTCTTGGTTTTCATACAAAGTAATGTTGCTGCAGTGTTAGGACTTTTGCATCACAGTAGGGCCGATTTTTAAATTAATATCACTCGAAAATTACATTTGAAAACAAATGTAAAATGGTATAATTCGTATGAAATTTTCGAGTTTCGAAAGCGTTAGCGGCCTCTCGATAGATGGACTGACGATATCGCGACGATTACAGGCAAGCGGTGGGTGCAATTGGCGAGTTGTCGTTCATTGTAGCGTTCTAAGGGAAGGCCTTTGTTCAACAGTAGACGCTTTATGGCAGATGATGACAATGAAAAAATCCCAGGTCTTAGGGAATTACAACCATAAACATCTTACATGTAGACTATGATTTTGTAGTCATGTATGACTAGCACTCGCAGGGGTCATCATCATCTCAGCCTTAGGACGTCCACTTTTGGACATATATTACATGGCCTCCCCCATAGACCTCCAGTCGATTCGATTGGCAGCAACTTGCATCCACCATGATCCCGCGACTTTAACCAGGTCATCCGTGATCTCGTCTCGTTGGTGGTGGCCGGAAGGTGTCATAATATAAATTATTAAATAATAGATATTCGATCGATAAGAAATTATGGTACCGTATGTTTATACGGTAGAAAGCCTTACTTAAAAAAGAAAAATGTGTCGTAATAATTAAAACCTCAAACAAGCTAGTGCTTTAGAAAATTCCATTGAACCAGGGTCTTGTCGATAATTGAAATAACGAACTACAGCCTTCTGGAGCTGACACGTTGACGTTTAATTTTAGTGCGCGAGAAATTGAAAGTGTTGCCTTCAGACAATGGTTCTTATTTTTACATACAAAATGCTGGAAAATTTAAATTTAAATCACCGAACGGTATTTTTCAGCTAGCCCATTCAAAGAACACAAATTAGGATAGTAGGTGGTTATGTATCATATTATTTCCTACGTATTTTGACACCTCCAGCTTTCAATAGTAACTTTTGACCGTACGTACATACAAAAGGTACACTAAAGTAAAAACTTCTAAATTCTAGGTCTTCTCTAACTTCGTAATTGTCACATATTCGACGTAAAATATGGCATCAATTTCGTATCTTCCATCCTCCTCTTTATAACCCTACTCTAATGCAAGTCGACAGTTAGTTTTCTGAACTACTAGATTATTTATTATAAAACTTAGTCAATTGCTGGCTCGAGCCATGCAGTGAATCAGTTTGCTCGCAATTAATTTTCTGGCCTTAATATTACGATAAATCGTATTACAAAGTGCCTTGCAACTATACTTTAGCATTTTTTGTTTCCAAACTTTCAAATTATGCGTTTAGTGACGTATTAAAACTTTATTTAGAAAAATCTAAACACTTCATAATTTACTCATAGCTAATGCAATATGAAGAAATAAATAAGTATATTTGAATTCGTAAAGAGTTTACTTATTAAGAAAATTGGCTTATTCAAAATTTGTAAGAGATTTCCTTACATTCATCAAATCACACATCACGAAATTTTAAACAGTACAAAAGAGCTCCTTTCGTAAGAAGTTACCCTAATCAAAGCCTAATGTAATTAAATTCAATCTTTTCATGGAACACTTCCACATATATTTGAATTAAGCATTGAAATCTGCGATGAAAAGCACCCTGGCAACTTAGATGGAATAAGTATTTTCAAAGACTCTGAATACTTTAGATTGTTACCAATTGAAAGAAGTTTAATGTGTATATAGTTTGATTAAATTGAGATATTTCTGTTGAGATCCTTGAGACCTGTCTCAGGTCTCTGGTCTGTTGATACCTTGATTTTCTTTCTACATTTAAAAAAAAAAATGAAATAAAGTGAAAATCGATATTAAAATAGATACACAGGTCATTCAGTCGATTTATACCTGACATGTTTCGGACCGTGAACTGCGCGCCAGCGCTTTTGATTTCTATAGAGTGATGTGGTTATTATTAGGTAAATGGAATATAAGATCATACAAATTTACACAAATCCCTAAATTTTGGCTTTTATCTTTTATATTTTCCGTGACGTGAAAATATTTTGTAATGTGGTTTTTTTTTAGTTTACAAACTTTTGTATATGATAAATTGATAATTATTACAATAAACTGAAAAAATAAACAATCTTTCAAAATAATTTGGAGAGATCGTAACTACCATCACGATTACAATTTCGTTCTTCAATTCTTACTTTGATTGCGACAGATGCGGGCTTACAGAAACCTGTACCTTTTGTTTATAGTCAGCATTGTGGATGCACTCTTTGATTAGAATTCAAATATTATAAAATAATACACCACAGGTCCCATCAAAGACCAAACCGGTCGAACAATCTCGTCAATGCGATGTAAAATATTCTGTTCCCATACGCCTGGCCACAGCACACGTAGTCATTTTATTATGCCCTAACACGACCTCCCTTTTTCAATATAAGGGTAAACCGTAAAATTTTATTTTATACCGGTTACTTTGTTCATTGAATACTCCTCGTGTTATGCTAATATCGTAGCATCACAAAGGCAAGAGGGACTCCGCATTGTGAACTCGCCTACAAATTTGAATAAGTATTTACAGTAAACAGGGCAGAATGCATTAACGTTGGCTTAAATTTTAAAAACGTCTCATAGAGTGTTATGTATGGGCTCTAAAGCGCGTCTTGAGATATCATTAGTGCAGCCAGAGCGAGCTCCGGGGCCAGATTAAGACTAGCACTGCGTTCTTTAGATGCTGGCTGCCACGACAGCACGAGCTTTTCTCCTACCCATTCGTACTCTGGAAAATGAAAATGTAATATAAAAGGTCTGCGTAGGTAGTGTGGACAGTCTTCTGTTTTTGACGTCATTGTTTTGGTTCAAAATAAAAAGTAATTTAATTTTTAAACTAAATTAAATTGGAAACTATATTTAAAGGGAGAGTTACATTTAAAAAAAATTAAAATAAAAGTTGCCTACTATTTTGTCTATTTTTCTAATCCAACTTATAGTTTTTGACAAATGCGCGGACAATCTGACAATTGTAAACCTTTTTTTTTACCTGACTGCCCGAAGGAGGGTTACTGAAATCGTATATAAAATACAAAGAGATATCAAAACAGTCACATTTGTATAATATCTACAATCCTGCATTGCGAATATTATTACTCAGTAGGTACACATTAAATACATCGAACGTAAAACCTAAAACAATACCTAGTTTCCTTATCAAGGCTAGGTATTATATTTTTAGTGGAACCAAGGAAGCCCTACAGTCAATGATTAAATTATGATTAACATTATATTTTTTCTCAAGTACAATATCATTCCATTGACTGGTATTATTCACGAAACAAAATTAGGCCATTTACAAAAGGAAATCTGAACTGCTCAAGAGGCACAGCCGCCTTCTTAGCACTAATCTCAGTAAACGCCTCCACTGTTTATCTTGCCTAGAAGTCTTGCTGCATCCGAGCATAATCTCTTGCATACAGTAGGCAAACCATTAAAAGGTATTAAAATGCACGCCAGCTATAATTCAAGATGGTAGGCGTTTTATGTTGTGAAGAATGACCAATTTGTTACTTCCACCTAGAGGGGTTTGGACAGAGAATGATGAAGATTTTATTGTAGGAACATAATGCGAGCGATGTAGGTGTATGGATTTCTTGGCAATAAGTTGCGAGGCAACAAAAGGTGCCACAGGCGGTGGCGCCCACGCCACACTTGATTGTCTACACGGGATGCCTTGGTTGAGCACGTGTGAATTATAAAGCCAGTGCAAGTGTAACTTAAGAAGCGAAGTGACTCAGTCAGTAAGAGTATGAGTTAAAACAAAAAATATATGAATGTGTGTATGTCGACAAATATTTGTTGATGTGCGTGTTTGAATCCATGTACACTCATCAAAAGTGCCTGGGGATAGTTTTTATCACTAGACAGTTTTGAACATTTTAATATAAGCGTATTACTACGTGGTAAAAAAAAAAACAAATTTGAAAAATATTCTATTACTTTGTTGATGTGTGCATGTCATCCATACTTATTGATATTATAATTACAAAAGTAACTCTGTATGTCTGTCACCTTTCACGCTTAAACCGATGAATCGATTTACATAAAATGTAGTATGGTGAAGTTTGAGATTCTTGGGGTAGCGATAAATCAATTCTTGGCAGACAAAGTCACGGGTAAAGCTGTGCAGTAGCTAATCATTTAAAAATGCGAGAGCAACTCTGTCTTTCTGGTACCACTTCAACTTTAAAACCGCTGAAAAGATTTAAGCGAAGGTAAGTAAGTACGTCCTGAATGCCCTCGTGGGCAACGGCTATTTGAAAAAAAAAGGTGAATAAGCATAAGTAAGCAAGCACAATTTATAAAGCCCTTAAAAAAGCACAATCCATTATAACACAAAGTTAAAAGCCTGACTTATAACAGCATTACTAGCATTTTTGCATAAATGCTGTGGACTAAAAACTAGGTTAGATAACACATTTTAATTGCATTGTTATGTCGCGGAAGCAAAACGCGAGTTCCTCGTGATGCCCATAATGAACTAAGAATTACTGAAAACATGAACATTTTGCCACACGATTGTAAGAAAGCTTTTTTCACAGACTTGTTACATTCTTGCATTATTGAAAGGTATTACGTAATTTATTATTGTAAGGAAATATTTCTCATTCGAAGATAATCCGTAATGGCGCTTTGTGGTAGAGGCCTATGTCCAGCAGTGGACTGATATAGGCTGATGATGATGTTGAACCCTCATTCGGGCAATCGGGTCAAAATTGAGGCTTATCAAAGGTAATAATTTTATGAGTCACAACGAGCAAGTTTGACTTCAAGCAGCCCTCGCTTACCTTAACGCTAGTAATGTGTAATGTAAGGTGTCCGTTTGTCATCCTTCGTGAACGGAACCCTACAAAACTGAAATAATTTAGATAAATATATAAAAAAATGGTAATTAGTCGGAGGAAATTCTTTCACTCTCCCTCTACCCTTATTCCTCCTCTAACCCTTTCCTCTAACCCTTTAGGCTGGCAGCGCACCCGCAGTCCTAATAATGCTGTAGGTGTCCATGGGTGGCCGTGGCTCGTTTGCCAGTTATTTGATAAAAATAATCCTATTTGCATACTACTTTTTTATCGGGCTGATCAATTTTTCTATAATTGACTGGATGACAAACGAGCAAGTGGGTCTCCTGATGGTAAGAGATCACCACCGCCTATAAACATCTGCGACACCAGGGGTATTGCAGACGCGTTGCCAAACTATAGGCCTAAGATGAGATATATACCTCACATGCCAGTAATTTCACCGGCTATCTTACTCTCCACGCCGAAACACAACACAGCACTGCTGCTTCACGGCAGGATTAGCAAGCAAGATGGCGGTAGCAATTCGGGCGGACCTTGCACAAGGTCCTGCAATGTTATGCTCCCTCGTAATAGACCCACTTAGTTTTTCTTTACACCGCAAATCTAGATTCTAGCTCACGAGTGCAGGCAAAGCTGTGTTCTCGTAATCCACTCTATATTTAAGAGGCATGAATATTATTACAATATCCTATGGAAGGAGACATGCAATCCGCAAGGTTCAATCCCGCGCAGCTTAGCTGGATATCGAATTGCAAATGGCTACGGAAAATGTAGCATTTAACGCTTCGCCAACTGCGAACGACTTCCACAAAGTGGCTGGCTGTACGCGACGAATCGGCGCTGCGAAACTGTGCAGTTTATAAAAGTCTATGGACTTAGTCTAGCAGTGCGAATTGCAACTTACAAATTACCAATGAATAGCTTCGCTGGCATGCTTAACCAGGCCCCTGTACCACAAAAATTACAAGTGCTACAAATTGACATATTTTTTAACTTCCTCATATAAAAAAGTGACAGTAAGACAGCTGGTGAAATTACTGGCACTTGAGGTATCCCATCTTAGGCCTCTAGGTTGGCAATGCATCTGCAATACCCTTGGTGTTACGAATGTTTATGGGCGGTGGTGATCTCTTACCATCAGGAGACCCACTTGCTCGTTTGCCATCAAGTCGAATAAAAAAAAAATCGAATTTTAGCACTTGTAATGTTTGTGGTAGAGGGGAAAGGTGTTATATTCGCTATATTGAACCGGCACGTTACAAATGCTTACAATCAGCCGAGTCCACGCGACAGTGTGCGGTTGCGACACGGCTACGGTCTACAGAGGGGGTTTAGAATATCAACAATACTTAAGCGAACGTGTGGCCGCTGCAAGCAATGACCAGTGCGTACTCACCAGATGAGCTTTCGAAATAGGAGCTTTAAATGCAAGTGCATTGCAGCAACTCGATCGGTTCTCGAAGAAGGTTGTAATGGCCCTCATACATATATGTAGTGCGAGGACACTTTAAGTATTAGAATTCAATTGAACACTCTAAATTGAATGGACACGGAAATCTGTTTAGTAGAAACTGGTTGAGCTGGATGTTGATAATACTCGATCGATACGACGTTTAAGTTGATTTCTGAAAGTTTAACGATGTTTTAATTAGAATGTATGGTCTACGTTAGAGGTTTACCCAAGCAAAGGATCGTGGGTTCGAGCTTGGACTCGTGCCTTTGAACTTTTTGGTGTGTGTGACGTTTCTAATCCGTACGGGCCTGCGTCATGCTACGACCCGACCTCTGTCATTCTGAATGGAGGCCTGTGCCAGGGCAGACGGCATAGGATGCACGTAGTGGAACAGCCTACTAGGTAGGCTTAGAGAACGATCAAGTACCAATGAACATACCTTTATGTCTTGTGATTGTCTAAACGAACTCACTGACAATCAGCTTTTTTGCATTTCATGTATCGACAAATTCTGACTGAAATCTTTTTTTTTTGGAATCACCTCAACAATAAATTCACTATACCTTTTGTATTGTAGAGAACGTACTGTAAACAATCATTAAATAATCGGGGCCTAAAATAAAGTGTAATACCTTTGTGTTGTTTATTTGTTTTGTACCAAATAGTATTGTTGTCTTGTGTTGTGAATAAATGTATTTTCTTTCTTTCTTTCTAATATGGCCCACTCGACAATGCCTCATGACCTGATCGCTGTACTCGACTTTAAAAAGCAATATCATATTATAACTTTTACGTAAATTACTAGTTTTTGGTAGTCTAGCTATTCAAAAAGAGCTATGCATGTGACCGAACATCAATATTGATAGGTCAAAAGTTAATGGTGTGTAAACCTGAATCTTCTTAGTTTTCATACGGAAATAAACTGGACTGAAAGCACAGTCTGGCTACCATTGAAGTAATTGGTAGCCCACATTTTCTAGTCTAACTGCTGACAATAACAGTTACCAAGAATTTCCTCCAAGTTACGCATTAAAATAACGTCTTACCATTGGTAAGGAAATTGGCCACGAGATGGCGCTGCGAGAAGTTTGCCGAAGCTATTCAAGAGACGTTAATTTCTATGACTACATCGTCATGATTTATCAAAGATTACTGTTGCAAGTGACTTTGTATGCGAAGAATTCATTTATCGCTCGCAAAAGAAACAATTTTTTTTGAGATAAAAAGTATCTTGTTATTTATCTGGTCTTCAGTGGGACTTTTCATGCCAATCGGTTTAATAGTTGAGGCGTCAAAGCTGAACAAACCAACTCACCTCATTTACAATATAAGTGATGATTATCACGAATAATTTCCTCGGGATAAAAGGTTGGTATCCTATTACATATTTATTCTGTTCTTCTAATAATAATATGATGCTATGCAAAATTTCATGGCAATCAATGCAGTAGTAAAGACGTAAAAGCAGCACCTACTATCTTAATTAAAATACAACAGTTTTCATCTAAACCAAACCAAAAGTACTGTATGTTATGCAAGAATTTCCAGGTTATGCTACCCATAATAAACAAGCGACGCACCAAAAGCCCCGTATGGCCTAAGGCGTTTATGTCCCCCTACTAATATGCTTATATTTTAGATAAGCGCAGATTTTAGGGAGATATAAAAGCAACCGCCTCCGGCGCATCTTAAGTAATCCTTGACCCTACCACTTTGCGTTATTTAAATCTTTGTTTAGGGCCAATTGTATTACAAACATAATAATGCTTCAGGAGGGTTACGCTGGTTTCGGAGGCAAGTAAGTTAATATAGGTACAGCTTCTGTTCAAAAATTATGGTACTTACGATAAAATTACTGACCCATAAACTTATTATGTCTTAGATTATTAAAAGTCAGACTTTATTCCTCTCGGATCTCGATGCCTTCCTAGACCTTTATGAATTTCCAATACTTATTATCTTTGGCCTGTACAAATATTTTATATCAAAATTTAATCTCGTTACGTCAACCTTAATTCTGAGGCTATTCTTATAGCAGTAGATACTTTTCGTAGACTGTTTGACGTTGACCTAAATATTATTATTTTTTTAATTATCAGTCAGTACTATAATAATGTATGTGGCCCACAACTGGACATACGATTGTCTCTAATACTTCTTTATACCTAATTATAGGGTAGGTACAGCCCTGTTTTAAGTATAAAAGATAAGCTGTTACTTACGAATTCATCTACAAAGAATTGGTTTAAGTATCGTTATCTTGCATGAATAATTCAATTTTCTGGAATAAAAAGTATCCTGTGGGTAAGTAATAGTCAGTAGTAATCCGTTGAGCCATTTTTTCGTAGGTATTTTTAGGTAAGCCCATCATTCATCATTTACGCTCAAATATACCGTGACACCACAGTTACTATTCTTATGGGAGCCAGGTTAGTCTTATCTTATCCCAACAAAATTTGTCGACATACCTATACGACGTAACGTTTGTAAGTCAGTCGCATTGCACTGTATTTGTGGCTATTTGAGCTACACGTTCTAATGTGATACTGGCTCTTGATATCGTATTCATAATTATTCATATTCATAATCATTTATTCGTACCTGTATTTCTTCTACTTTCACTGATCTTGAAAACAGTCTTTAAATGTGAGACACAAATTTAAACGGAGACCTGAGCTGTCGGTATAAACTTTATAGGTAGGTACTTCGGGCACTTATCAAATCAAATGATGCCACAAAATCACTACCAAATTTACTTATCTCCATATTTTATATCGTGGGCTCAAGAATAAGCCCCGGCGGGGCTAGCACGTGCGAGTCACGTGACTTTCTGGATTAAGCCACAGCGGGCGGATAATTAACTGTACAAAATACTGGCTATCGACCACGATCGATGGCGTGAACGGACTGAGGGATTGGACCCAATTTGACGGGCATGCTAGCACGCTATTATTTTTGATTGGTCGCTTTAGACTTAATTATGGTTAGGCTGTTTTTAAATGAGTTAATGCTTTTTATATCGAATGAAGGTTTACGAGTATGATTATCATTTGCTTTTGTTAAATCTTCAGAAACAATGTAATTAGACCTATCCTTGTGGGTATGATTTTTTGTCAAATGCCACCTCTCTATCATGCTCTTCTTATAACATTGGCGAAAATATAAAACACACACGTCTTATAACAATTGTTCACGATCCCCATATTGGAGCAAAATGGTTTTTTTAGCACGGAGCTTATACCATGACCAACGGCTCCCTAATAAAAGATGCCACTGCAAATGAAGAATATGGATTCCCATGTGTGTGGAAAAACTCTACTCTGAATATTAAATTTAGTCTTAGGCACCAAAATGCACGCAAAAAGAAATAAGGACAAAGATTTTCCGTTATGACCTGATTTTCTATACATTTTTAAGGTTGAAATTGAACGGTGGAAATTGCGTTTGTTTCTAATAATCCAGAACAGCTCTTCAAGCTGGTGCAGCAGCAGAGGCGGCGGAGAAACTTAAAATTGACAAATATAAAGGTCTCGGCCCTGAATACAACTTTGTTCCATTCGGGGTTGAGACCTTAAGTCCGTGGGGTCCCAGCGTAAAACAATTTTTAAAAGAATTGTGTAAACAGCTCATTGATACCACAGGGGACAGAAGAGCTGGCAGTTTCCTCGCACAACGTTTCAGCATAGCTATAAGGAAATGCTGCCAGCATATTTGGGTCCATGCCGCGGGGGGTTCCTTTTACTAATTTTTTCTAGTTTATAGTTTAGTTATTAGTTACTTTTATTTTACTTTTAGTTTGTATTGTGACGCTTGGCTACTTAGTGGAGAGAAATAAAAGCAAATTTACATAATCCAATCGCAAAAGTTGAAAATATGAATTTTATAGCAGACAATGTGTCATACAATTTTTTCTGTGTAGGTAACTTTTTGCTACATTGTTTGATATATGGAGATCAATAATAGGCTAGGTGTTTTGTTGTAGTTTAAATTAAATGTCGTTTTCGTTTCACTTAAAATCGTGTAGTACTTTGACCGCCAAACTACTTATCTAAACAAAAAACTAAGTATAGGGGAGATGGATGTTGATAAGATTATATTAAACACCATAAACAACTTTGAGAAAAGTGAAATACAACAAATTACCATTAGTACATAGCGGTTGTTGACATTACTATCAAGGTAACACAAGTACCTACCTAGATAATTTTTTGCACCATAAGTCATCTTCCATTGCTTCTGCTGACTGTACAAAAGCTTACAAGTTGAATGAAGTTGGAATGTTTTAATAAATTTAAGCCGCGATAACTGGTCAAAGCTTCCACATTTGCGATTTTAACTGGGTCGCAGCCGTCTAACTTTTAACGAATCTCAGTTCGTAAAGCCTCAAAAAGTCAACTCTAACAGGCGATTTTCATCGTGTCAGATTGCTAAACCCGGATTGTAACTTAAGAACGTTGTCAACGTGAAGTGGAAGGCAAATCCCTTGATTGACGAAATTTGTCCCCAACATTCGAGGGGCGGGTAAATACGGCCCTTACGTTGTGAGGTGTCTCATTGCTAAGAAAATGTTCTTAAAGTACTCGCAATCGGGAAACGTCGCCTTTTATTTCTCGTTGACGGAGTTACTGAAGTACATATTTTGGGATTTCTGACAGGGGGTGAGCATTTTCTTGGAACCATACAACAACATTTCTAGAGACACGCATGCAATAGGTAGTTATGTCACTATGGAATATCCCTTACTAGGTACCATTAGCTAAATAAGTGATCTATCAATTTTTAAACAAGTTCCTATCATCAAATGAATATGTCACTAAAGTCGAACTTTCAAGTTGACATACACGTCGATTGGCATTTATTGTTTTATGACGTGCAAACGATTATCAACTTTATGGCAGTAGACTAAATATTTGGCTGATGGTACATTAGATCGGACATCGTCATCATCATTAGCTTGTGTCTGTTCATTGCTAGGGGTCCATATCGGCTCGCATACTTATTGAAAGTCCGAATGTAATGTTTGTCAGAGTGATCGTTTGTCATAACTCTTTTTTCTCTGAATCCAATGATTGTTTAGAATTCTTATAAAATAAATCTAACCTAACGTATAGTTTTCTACAGAATGACCATTAAATTATTCAAAAAAATTTAAGGTTTCAGTGCGAAAAAAATTCTGACAAACGATGATTCGGACAAAAGTTATGGTATGACTAGCGAAGAGTATGCGAACTTTGGCGCTCCCATCTTACGAATATCATAGCCTAACTTAACTACTACAGGACGTTAGCCCTTGACTACTGCCATCAGTTCTGAGGCATACGTTATCTAACCTTCCAAACTCGCTAATTTGCTGACTTCTTTCTCTTTCTTTCTTTTTTATTTTCCTTTGTTGGCTTCTTTTTGTTGATTTTATGGAGACCTTGATTCTCTAATCAGATAGGTATTTAATTTCTTATAGGAGCCGCACCAATTCCATAATCAATTTAGACTAGACTATGAAATTATGACTACGTTAGTGATGTTTGTTAAATTTAATATTACTACTTGAGTCTAAGTAACTACATAGTTTTAAAACAAACAAACAATGTTGTACTGCCTACCGATTACTGTTTGGTGGCGCCGACGACAAACGATGCGACGCATTTAGGGTAACGGCACACGTAGCGTTTTCAGCGCGGTTGAAAAGATTGTAAATATTATTAAACAAGTTGCGAATATCCATTCAAAAGTGTCAATTTAATGTTTTATTGTTTGTTAATTCTCTTATTTTAAATGATAACAATATTAAGTACTCCAATAGTATCTGTTTTACTCTTTCAAGTAAAATAATTAGTTATTTGAGATCTTAGAGGTGTAACACTTATTATAGTGTCAAATAAGGCTAGTACTTAAAGAAAATTAAAGTTAAACGACATAAATTTTAAAAGAAGTTCAACAGAATTATCTTTTATTTATATTGGAGTTATAGAAACATATTACATAAACATATAAAAAAATCTTCAACCGGTAAATTTTTGCACCGTTAAACCAAGCGATCTTTACAAGTATTAATTTAATGCACCTGATGCAAATAATGTACTTTTTGCTAATATGAATTAATGGAAATAAAAGTTTTAAGTGTGGATTTTCTTTTAATTAAAATGGTAACTACATATTTAACCAAATAGTATAAATATTTTCTCTTAGTCTAAACGAGTATGTAGAGCCGATTCACGCAAGAACAACATAAAAATTTTAAAAGAAAAAATGTAGCATTTGAAACTAAACGTTAATTGATTGGTTGTCTGAAATATTAATTAATTAATGTTAATTCGTATTTAACATATAGCCATGGCAGCCTAGTGATGTGATTTTTTACTCTCAAGCAGAGGACCGTAGGTAGGTTCACGTCTAGGCTCGTGCGTCTGACTTTCTGGAAATCTATGTGAAAAATACATTTAAAATTTACTACATGCTTTATGGTGAAGCAAAACATCGCGAAGAAAAGTTTTCAACCCGCACTGGGCCTGCGTGAGAACTAGGCCCAAACCGTCTTATTTGAGAAGAGTCATGTGCCAAGAAATGGGACATACATATTATATGTAATGTAATGTAATGGGCTGGGATGATGATTTCACACATTTGTCTTCTAGACCATCGGTATTTGTATAAAATATCGTATACCTACAATTTTGTAATTACTAAGCGCGTTCTAACCGCGCCGCGTTTTAGAACCCTTAAAGGCATACGCAGTTACATAGTCGGGCGGGTTTAATCTATCCGCGTTTACGCGTCGTTTGCGTTCAACTACCGACTCGATGGCGGAATGCCGAATTGGGACGCTTTTTATATTATCTCCCTTTTATGTGTTATGACTGTGGTAATTGAAACAGTAAGCTAGACTTTCACTCAGATTTAGCACTATATTTTAGAGATTTATAATTTGTCATTCATGCCTGATCCGCAATAAGCATAATTCGAAATTATGTTTTGATGAGCACGAGCTACGAAATGATGAGGAACTGGATGTATTTCGCAGCCCTACATTTAAAAAGCATCAATGAATCATAAAGTACAATGTCCGAGGACAGTTAGGTACTCTTCATTTGGATTTAATATATTTACATGAACTCACTTTAACGTTTAACCGCAACCTTTTTAATTAACCGACACTGGCAATTTTAAATGCGCTATAAAATTCATAACGACGTCATAGAGCGATAATGCCTGCATTTACACGCCCATATTGGCTGTTTACTAGTGTTGTGCCGGATTATCAAAAATGTGTATCCGTAAGTACGATGGATACGGATTATTATTGTTTTAACTAGTGACGTGAAGATGGATACTGAGGGGGATTTCAACTTTTTCAATCAGCGCCAGTACATGTGACGGGTGATGGCGTCAGGAATTTAATTATCTGCTTTTTAATTCTAACGTAACGTAACGTAACGTAACGTTTCGTGTGCTCTGTCTACCCCATTTCGGAACACAGGCGTGATGTGTGTGTGTGTGTGTGTGTGTGTGTGTGTGTTTAATTCTAATAATAAACCCACTTGCTCGTTTGCCATCCAGTCGAATAAAAAAAAAATCATGTTTATCATTATCTCCAGCTTATAACGTCGCCCACAGCGTGTTCTGAGAATTAGAGAGCTGTAACTTATTACCAGTTCATTTAAACTGAGTCAGTGCGGATTGGGAACTACCCAGACACCTTTTTATTACTAACCCGTTTATTCCTGTTCCATGAAGAAAAAATATTATCTTACAAGCGGTGGAAAAATTTATATTCGGCATCTTTGTATCGGTTAATAAAGGCCTCCCTCCATCAGCAGTGTTTGGCTGACACTCTGGCAAATTCATATTTTCAGCGACGAAATTTTCAACTCTTCCACCTTTTTCCGTCTCTAGGATACCATGTGGTTACAAATTTACTCCATTGGACTGGGCCTTGCATAATTTGCTTATAATTTTTAATCTTTAAGTAAAGTAATCTATCTTTCAGATTCAGTTCAACAGGATATTCTCAATTCGGGCGATGATCCTGCAAGAAAAAGACCAGTCGTTACGTATATTACAATAATGTAAGATATGTAGGATAGTTAGAGTACCTAAGAAGATATCTAGCTTAGTAAATTAAAGTTTTTGAAACATCTGTACTTAGGTATATCCAATGTAATTCTTTAAAGAGAACGACTACAAACGTGCTTACAAACTAAAAACACAAATTGAGTGATATACACGCAACAGGTCAAAGAGCTGCTCGTGTTTTATTTGAATAACAATTACAAAAATAAAAAAACTGATATACGGGTTTGAATACTTTTTCTCTGTGGTTTAAAATACGGATGCTTGGTACATCACTGCTGTTTACCTGTAAATGAGCATCAAACAAGAACATACTGTTATTAGCGAGTTAACACAGCAGCGTATCGATTTATTGCAATGCGTAGGCGAGCAGTCGTGGGAATAGAAATACGGTAGACTAGTGAGATTGATTTAAATTGGCCTGTTGTTGGTAAGTTTATTTATAGGTTTTGTCAGTGGAAAAAAAAAATCACTTACACATTACATTAGGAACTAAGAGGGTTATTTTTTGTCATTTGCTCAAGGTTGTTTTTAGAAAATAGTAATTTGTTGGCTCTATGTAATTATAACTGTTGGGAGAAAAAAGTCCTCTAGAGGTGACCACGAACCGCAAGTTGAAGCGTTGGCAGATCCATCTCTAGATGGATTGACGACATCGTAAGAGTTACGGGCAACCGGTGGATGCAAGTGGCCAATTGAATTTCGTGTGACGCTTTTTTTTATCTGGATTTCATTGAACAAATGTTCTGCCAACAAAGACAAAAAAAATATTGAAAAAAACATAATGTCAGAAGTGCAAATCTGGGTTAAATTTTATGACCCTTTGCTTAACAGGTCATAGGTGAAACTATTAGGTTCTCGCAGCTATAAATATAACAGTTTTAAATCTAACAACCCACCAGTGCAATAAACGAGAGTAACCAAAACTAATGTTTACAACCCTCAAAGTAAACTGCAAGCCCGTGTTCACTAAACTTTATCACACTGAATAGCAACAATAAATACTAGATTTTAATTAAGATGACGACGACAGCATAAAATGTCCGATTGCTCGGTCGGTGGCCTTTTTAATGACCACAATATAATCCGCGACCGGGGTCATAGTAGAAACAGAAAGGTAAGGCACCTCAACGTTTCAGGAAACTATCTCTAGCTAGCTAAGCTCGTCTTTCTTTTGTGCTATGTATGTTAAATTCTTTACTACTTATACGAAAAACAAAGGGGAAATTGTCTGTGTATAAAGTATTATAAAGTCCAGTAAGAGATTTTGTGATTTCAAAGATTTTTTTGACTATAGTATTTATAACATAATAAGAAAAAATACTACGCTCGTACTATAATACGTTACGATACAACAATCATTTTTATAAATAAAGACACGTAATTTGCTCAAAAAAACAATCAAATAACATAATCTGAATGCAGCGACAGTACACGCAAACGTTATATTTCCCTTTAGCTTTTATTATGCAAGGAATATGTAGTTGTCATTTTCTTCGACGTCAGATGAGACTAAAAAATATTTCGTCCCACGTTTACCTTTTATTTTCGGTCCACTAACACTATTATCTACTTTTGCGTTACAAATCATAATACAAGAGACAATAATAATCAAGGTATAACTCTTTCCGTGCGTGCTTGCGTGCATGGATGCATTAAATCCGCGTGATGTACTTATTTTCATAGATGACTTACTTTTCTGCTCCTACTATGCCACGATGCATTGTGCGGCCTCTCATAAAAGTGTTATGAGTTCATATCCAGACGGGCGTCGACATAGTAGTGGCGAGAGAAAAGTTCAGGAGACTGGCCGAGGAAAAGAAAGATGTCTCGTAAAAAATATTCACCGTTTAAACGCTCTACTCACTTCAAGCGTCCTGTTGAGGAATCCTGTTTTAGTTTCGTAGTTACTTTTTTGGTACGATTTTAAAATTGTGTAAATATTTTAGGATATCTTAGACGAGTCAATTTGTTTTTAATGTGGCGAAGTTTGTTTGATCGAACCTCGTTTCGATTTTGGAGTCCTCCGACTTTGACAGTTAAAGAGAGATGCTTTGAAAATATAAAAGAATTAAGGCAAAAAATATATATTTTTGATTGAAATCCTTGGCAAAAGTTTATCGTGTGCAAATTAAATAAATACTTAAGTAATTAAAATAACTCTTAAACCGTAATCATTATATTTTTAGATCCTCATTTTTAAAGTATGACGACATGTAAAAAGTTCTTTATGATATGCTTTCAAACTAAAACTAAACGTTTTCGTTCACATAATTCTACATTTTATACCGACAAGAGAACCATTTCACACTCGTAAACTTTCCTGCATCTCCCGTTACGAACAACCGTTTATTTCAAAACACATTGGCATAAACGTGTCTCGGAAACTCCCAAAGGTTCGTAACTTGTCTTATGAAAATTATGTAATCAACGGTAACGCGAATTCTAAGTAAATCCCCCGAGTGACGAACTCCAGCTATTGTGTATGTGTCGAGGGGCAGATAAATATATTATGTGCCCCTAAAAGCGTAAGAAATCCGAAGATTTGTAAAGTTTCCCCCTTTATGATGGGTGAAGCGCTCTGCCAATGTTTTCTGCTTGAACGATATGAAAAAGTCTAAACGTTTACCCTTCTGAAACATCAACCCTAGCCTTCTAAAACAGGGCTTCAATTCGGATGTCTGGATGGCGGAAGGCAAAAATTCATTTTGCGATGTTAGTCGGTGACTCGTTTAACATATCTTAGTTTATGACTGTCAGTAAAAAGACAGACGAGAAAAGTATTTATGGGACGCTAAAATTTTAGTCACCTTGTAACATTACTCTTAATTTCAATTCACGACTTTTTTATTATCGTTGCAAGTACACAAGATCAGCATGCACTGGTGTATTTATGGTACTATAAAAGTGCTCCAAATTATGACAAAAATTTAACAACTTTTCATACTTATATACTTATCTGGTAAATTTATTATTTTTTTTATTTATAGTACCTACAAAGTTGTCCACTTGAATACCGTACAAATCAAATCATCAAAGCGAAGCAAAATACCTACAAAACGATTTATCGGAACGCATTTCCACAATTTGAAACCAATTTAATATTCCTTTAACTCAAATACTTGTAATTCATTGGAATCGTCGCTAAAAATAGTAGATACTTGTCCGGAAACACTTCCAGTTCAAACATAATTCAAGACGAATTTACCGTGAGTCCGGTCAAAGAGATCGCGGGTTCAAAAGGAAACTGTAATGTTATGCCCGGGGCCGAAACGGTCAAGACCTAAATTTTATAAGACGTCCAATGTCTTGCCTGAATTTTTAAAAGCTGCTTCAGGTTTTTACCTGAACAAAGCGAACTAGGTTGAAAAACTTGAAAACAATTACCGAAACTGTCTTGAGTTTTTCAAACGAATAAACAATTGATCTAATTTATCTTTGAGATCAAATTTATAATTTAGTATCTTGATGTGATAAATATGATTACCTACTGATTAATGTTGACAAGTCATTCTCCACTTTTTATTCAATATAAATGGTACCTAACTAAATTTCTCCCGCAAAATAAACAATAAATTTATACGATATTATTCGAGATTGTTTATTTGATAAAGTATCCTAATATTAAAATTTAAATGATCTACTTTCATGTTCATAACTTCGGTCAAATAATATCCAAATCACTTCTCAATCCAATCAAACGAAACTCTTTGAAATTAACTCAAATACTTTTAGTTGGCAACTGTATCAATTAGTCCAATTTTCTTATTTACGATACTTCGATAGCGTAAAGGGGTTGCTTAATCTTTCGTCGCCAGTTGTCGTCAACAATTTATTTTAATGACCGGCCAGCGCCCCCTGCCGTTTGTTGGGAAAAACTGTAACTGCTTTGGCTGGGAGGCGGCAATTTTTCACGTCGCGACCGCGATAACACGCCGGTCAGGTGTTAGAATGATTTGTGGCCACCGACCGAGCGCTCGCTTCTTGATGTTTGACAAACACTGAACAGAAAGGTGGAGTGCAAGAGCCATGTAATGTGAAAGGGTTAATTTGAATTTGTAACGTGGTAGCTTAACGGTTCGATTCGACTTATCGCTCCTCGAACCTTAATCATAGCTCTAAATTTGTAAAATTTACTTGCAAAATTAATAGGTAAATTGCACTAAAAAGGTATAAAGTAAATTTTCTAATTAGCTCTGTGCAAGTATTAAAACCAGCTCTCAAGCTATCTTACTCTAAGAACAAGCATATGACTGTACCTAATGTAGTCGACCATAGTTATTTGGTTGCGCCATATTGCCGTCGCAAGGAAGTGGACAAGCCCAGCTAATGCTGGCTGGAACCCCCTGATGCCACGCGGTCTTGTCATGTCATTGTCACTCACTATCTAAAATATTGTTTCGCTCGCCTTGTATCAACTATAATATAGATCCCATCCAAGTCCATGCAAGTGCGTGAAGATAAGCAACGACGAGCATTTATTACTGTTCATCAAATCCTTAGCCAGTCAGCAAGGTCGGCGGCGAAATTGGGTAAAACCACCTTCCTTTGCCATCTCAGCCTCAGCACGAGCCGCACCACACAAGTATTTTAGGGTAAAGGTATTATGTACGGTAAGACTGAATGCTGAAATTGGTTCCCCTGGTATACGCATATTTTTTATGTCATAATTCTATTTTGCATAATCTGTTTACGCATAATAATATTTGTGTCGAAACTGTTTTCGCATAATCATATAACGCAGAATTCTTTTACACATAACCAATATAAACCGAATGAGCTTTACGCATTCCGAATATTATTTATGCAGAATATGACCTACGCATAAATTAGTTACGCAGAAAGTTTTTCGAATATGTAATTTTGGCGATATAATAAAAAAAGGGGTTCGCCTTTGTACATATATCTCATTGTTTTTGTTTACTCATTTTGTACTAATCAAGAAATAGTACTTAATTTATTTCGGGCTATCAAAATTATCATTCGGCAATTTTATGATTCAGCGTAAATAAATTATGCGAAACCTGTTATGCGTAATAAGTTTTGGACATAAAAAAATATGTCAAATAAATGTCACCCTGCTAAAGTTATCTAATTTAATACGGGGATAATTTTAATGCGTTTATATTTTGGTTCCTGGCTTTATTTATTTATTGTCAAGTCATGTTCATTACAATAAGATAATAATGAGATATATATATATATATATATATATATAATGAGATATATATATATATAAAAATTAAAAAGAAATTTATTCATTATAATCAATCACAAATTCATACAACTACAGAATATAAACCAAATAAAATTAACTTAAAACTACAGTAAACGTACAAACTAACTAACTAAAACCTAACCTAAAACCCACCACTCCGCGTTGTACCCGGCTCAAAGGTGCCCATAATACCGGCCGCATTACCCCGCTGAATAGCCAGCGCTACCTGCTGAACCAGGTACGACTCGGAGCGGGGGTCACAACCCCTGTCCCGCAACCTACGGCCCAGCTCCCAAACCAAGGATTTTGCCTCGGCCCCCCAAGGACCAGCCGTCTCAACCGCAAAAGGCACGAAGTCATAAGTTGGCTCCAAAGCCGAGTACTTGAGGTGCTTAGACCGCGCGGCATTCTCAGCCGCGGCTCCAGCTGACCTCGACGTGCAACTCAAGTATCTTCAGTAGTATATTCACATTGGTAATAATGAGATCAGCGATTTTCAAAAGTTTTGTTGAATGGTGTTTGTACCTTTTTTTCATTAGCGATTTTAAAATCCATAAGCATACTAATCAACGTACTCTGGAGCAGATCATTGAAATTTGATACGCAATTGACTTGAAAGAACTCGAGTGTAATTGAGCATATAAACACTTTAAAAAGGTTGGTTTCTTACCGCATAAAAGCAGCCTGTAGCGCTTTTAATTGGGGGTGGAAATTGTGATTAATGCCATCAGATAAGTGGAAAGCCGCGGGGGCAGCACGGAAAAGAAAAAAAGGGTTTGCGTTCAAAACCCACACACATTAACCTAATTCGTTTTAATCACCCAAATTAATCATTTGTAAGGACATTTAAGTGAGTGGACCCTAGGTTAATCCATGTTGTGTATATTTTAGCAGCCGTTGATTTATGCGTTTAGGTAAACGGTTGGCCTCGCGTCACGGCAGCCCATGAAAAGTGAAAGCGTTAAACACCATATATTTTACACGCGCCACAGTGTTAGGTAATTCAGCCCATTAAAAACGTTTCAACGCCGTCGAGCTCGCACCAAAGTACTATATGACCATAACATACTTTACAGAATTATGAACGTGACACTAAGCTTTGTTAGTTGGTTGAAACTCCAGCGTCTAGACACGAACGGGTGGAAAAATAAAACAATACGAAAAATAAACAGCCATATCGACGCCGTAATTCATAGAATACGGAATTAAATATTTTGCAAGAAAATTCTAAATTATTTTAAACGACATTCCAACATAACAAAGCTAAAAGTCACGAAACGGAAATAAAGGCGGCTATTTAAGGGACGATTTAAGAAAAAGTACCTATCACAGCATTGCTCTATACCTACCGCTTTGCTATGGTTTTATAGTTGGTGTATACCACAATCATTTTCACCACTGAATTCAATTGAAAATCGTTTTTAAAATTTTATTTTCTTTACTAACACATTTTTTTAATCGCATAATTTAAATGAATGAACGGATAAACATGCCGTTTCATAAAATCAATTCACTCTTTTACTATTCAATTACTATTCTATTACTGTTCTAAAGGACCCGGGCCCTAGATTCACAAATCGACACGCCCTAAGAAAAAGTGTGTATCTGCCCGATACTTAGTTATGCGACTATTGCATTTTCGTACTCTACGGTATCGACTTTATCGTTGACATTAATAAAAACAACAAAAAAGTGGTTAGAACATATTTTTTCCCAAACGTATAACTAACTATTTGCATAAATTGCTAAAAAAAATCCAGAGCAAAACTTAATATTTGCCTCTTATTCAATATTACGCGGGAACGCACCGAGCGTAACACGTGTGCATTTGCCATATACAGATGACTTAATATTAAGGCAGTCATTAAGATAAACGTGTATCTACCACTACCAGTCTTTATCTTTAGAAAGGCTGTACAATATCTGTCACTTGACTAATCTAGTGTAAAATATGTAACTCATAATATATGTCTATCTGGCATAAACAGTTTCGTCGAAGTTAAATATACGTATAACAAGTATGTATCTGCCACTTACACGTCGAAAATAACGTGAAAATAACAACATATTATCACGTAAAAGTGTATAACTGTCATAATTAAGAAACTAACGTATTTAAAAATCGATAAAAAATCATAAAAATACATTGTTACAATATTGTACTCCATGCCAAATTTCAATCTTCTGGCATATAAAGTTACCACGCAATTGCGATTTTAAATTTATAGAAACTTTAAAACGCTCTCCTGTAAAATTTGGTTTTTGTAGATACACACTTTTTCTTAGGGTGTGTCGAAATTAAAAAAAAAAAAACCGCGTCTTACTCAACATTGCCTTCAGTGTAAGTTTTTGCCGTGACGAGCGCTTCGAACGCATAGGTATAATTATGTAAAATACAAATAAACAACTTCCAGGGGCGCTCCCAATTTCCAAATAGTATTAAGACGTCAAAACAAACGAATTCGCATCATATTTCTAATTTTACGGAGGCTCCGTTTTTCTGTCGTTGATGTCAAACGCAACTTACTATCCATGAACAGCAAGCCATATTATGTGAGCGTGTAGGCTAGCCTAGCCCAGGTTACAAAAAGCGGCGACGGCCAGCGATATGCTAAGTGAACGACACGACGTTGATAGTCCTCACGGGCCCTTGCATGCATGGGATACTGCTGCAGAACGACGTGTAGTTGATCCACAGTACAAAAAAAGCAGTACCCGTCTTCATACAAACGGCCGGAACGCGAGTTATACCTAAGTGCCACGAATTCTCAGCATACCTCGGCAACCATCAGTCGTGAGTGCTCCGCGGTTACGTACGGACTCACGCGCATTTATTACGTACCTTAATAATATGTCACAACGATATAAACAGTATTGCTAGGTGTGTGGATGTTTGTTTAGATTCATCTAATGTAATATAATAGAAACATATCTATTGATGTGATTTTATCAGGGTACGAATTTTTTACACTCTTAAATTCAACAATAAAGCTTTTCGCACACCACAGAATAATTTGTAGGTAATATATATACCGTTTAAATCATAATACTTTTTGTAGTTTATTGAAATAACGTAAAATGCATTTTTGTTAAACACTAATTAGTCCATTTTTAAATCTCTTCTAATCCTTTCCCTACGACATTATCAAATCAAATACATAACTGGAGAGTGACAGTTAGTGGAGTAGGCAGCTCTAATGCGCGTCGAGCCGGCGTAGGTATTTATATCAAGGACGCTGCCGAGAGGGTATACTGTTCCTTTTTTGTACTGTGGACTCATTGCAAAATATGAACTCCAAATATGAATATTGATTAAAAATCTAATTCTAATTATCTTTAAGCTCAAGAAATCGTGTAAACAATGCCATAATGAAAAGAGAGGAAGAGATGATCTTTATCAAAAAATGAATGAAAACACAACTTGAAAGAAACGAATAATCGAATTTGCTAATTTGGCAATGAGTAAGCGAAAGAAAAGACATAAGTAATAAACTAAATAAGTCTTAACTATTTCAAATATAACCCATGACTGTCTGCTTAAGGCTATAAAATAGTATGACATGTGATAAAACAAAACTTTATTTTTCAATCCAAAGTTTAAAATCAAAAAGCTGCGCAAAAAACGGTTCAGATAATTTTATTTGGTGACAGTCATCATCATCATCATCTCAGCCGCATGACGTCCACTGCTGGACATAGGCCTCCCCCATAGACCTCCAGTTGCTTCGGTTGGCAGCGGCCTGCATCCATCGTGAACCCGCGGCTTTAACCAGGTCATCCGTCCATCTCGTTGGTGGACGTCGTACGCTGCGCTTGCCGACAGTTTGGTGACAGTATGCCACCGGAAGTAGGTAGTTGCCACAACATGTGCCGAAGCCGACTGAAATTCGAGATGAAATAGTTTTTATACTTTAATGCCCGTTATAGTTTTGGATTTTAGTGAAATATACAACTGAAAATGATTGTTTACGTAACGATCAAAACCAGTTAAGTGTATTGAAACTATCAAAAGCAAAGTATTTATTATGTCTTTTTGTAGACGCTTTGTCTTGAAGTTTAACAGTGACTTCATCAGACTCACTGTAGTTATGTATTTCTTTACGCACAAATCTAGTCTAAGCTCACCACATTCTTGTTAAAATCTTGAAGAGACGTTTATGTCATTTCCTTCTTGTTATAGTTTCATCCTGAAATAAAATTTTAGTTTTTATAAATTTGCAAAAAGAATAAGATTTATTATTTTTGTAAAAACCATTCGTTAGTAAAAAAAAAATTAATTCGTTAATAAAAGGAGTTGCTATAACACTCTTTTTTTCGGTTAGTGCAAATCCAAAACGTAGGTAGGTACTTTTATTTACCTCCCGTTTGTAATATTGGTAGCCATATATTGTATTGTATATTGTAATTTGCTCATGTTTCATGATACACAAAAAAAAAATTTAATAAATTAAATTTTCAATGAAAACAAAATTTTTAATTTTATCCTTTCACTTACCGCAAATAACTAGATAAAAATAAATATAATCAACCTAGTCAGTTAAAAAAAAACAGTCAACCAACTATTTACTTAATCACTAAGATGAACGGTCGGAAATATCAATATTATAACAATCTATCCAGATATGCATAATATAAAACTAGCGGACCCGGCAGACGTTGTCCTGTCCGGAAAAGCAGCACTACATTAACACATTCGCTATGCGCTATGCTCGTAGCGCGTAGCAGCGTTTTTCCGCTTTTTAGCGAAAACTGCCTACGAACAGAGAACGCGCCTAGCGTATTCTTGACACTGAATGTGTTAAATATGATAACATACCGACAGCAGCGCCACCTACCAGATCCAATTGTGTTTCAAACCATCCAGGAACCTATTTCATATATACAAAGTTTCATGGAAATTGGTCCAGCCAGTTAGGAGGACTTAGGTGACAAACACACGTACAGAAGAATATAATAAGATAAGAATTCTTATTTACTTAACCTTAAATAATTTATTGAATCAGGCGTTTTTTTGCGGAGGTTCATATCAATGAACTAAAAGAATTTCTGTCAGTGTGTTGTGGTGGTGGTGATAGATGGGTTTGTGTAATTTGTGTGTGTTTTTATCTTACAGTGTGGAGGTGGAGGAACTGCATGAATACGCATATTTTGCATAAGCTCAGCTATCGTAAGGTCGCGGGTGAGCAAAGAATTTCTTTTAGTTCATTAACCTTAAATCTCACATGAGGACTAAGATAAGGTAAAAAGCTTTTTTCTTTAGAGATATCAAGGTTTCTATTACCAACACACGTGGGTTCTGTTTTATGTTAGCGGAAACTTTTTCAGGCTTATTTTTTACTTTTTTCCGTAAATGACTTTCGTGCGGCAAGATTTTCATTTACACTTTGCAGGTACGAGTGTACCAAGTTTTATTTCAGTTTTTTGCTGAGATCTCTACCAAAAGGCCTTAGAAAGAACATTCAGGCTTACAACCCGTCAAGTAGCTAGAGACGAGATTATTTTACTTCATTTGAGTTTACTAGAGAAGGCCAAGGTTGTTGTTTTGACAAAACCAATGTTGCATCATACTTCAAACAGTCAGATAAGAACTATCTGAAGACGCAATCCCACCGATAAGAGTATAGAGTTTTAGATCATCACCACTACTGAATATAATTACGAAATCGAAAGAAGAATTAAGCTAGAGTTGCCGGAAAAAATTAAGATAATATGATAATGCAAAACACTGAATTATGTAAGGATTAATATACCCGATAATTGCAAATCGGGCACTACTTACATACATCCTGATGCGCTGTGACTCGCCATGCACTCCATGACAAATCCGATAAATACAAAATTTTCGAACGATAATCGAGAATATTAAGGTTCTTTGAATTCATTTCGACTATATGTAAATATGTTTGACCTTCTATTTAAACATAATTTTTTTTCCAACGCCTCTTAATTGTTTTAAGTGAAAGAACTATCAATTAACAGCTATATACTACTAGGTGGGTAGTAGTGTATTAAAAATTAAATTAATGTGAACGTCAACCGGATTAGTAGTTCATTTTTACCCCTACATGTCTAACGGATGCAAAGAGGTGTGAACTTTCCATACAGTCTAGACCGTAAGAGGCAAAATGCTGTCTGTGTCTTGTACTCGAATCTTTTACTGCGTGGTTTGATTGTAAACAAGGAAACAAGTGTGAGCTCAATTTGCAATGATCATTGTGTTAAATTTCATCAAAATAAACACCCATGCGACACATTTATCTATAATTCGTGTCTTTTAACTACATGACTAATCACTTTTTTCGCCAAAATTCACTTGATTTCAATATTTATTTTTCATTCGAAAAATCTTCTTCAAAATATGACATTATTTCTTGATTGAAACATGTGTATAATCTGTAGTAGCATAGATTAGCGTGGAGATGGTGGAAAATTTGACATTTTAAAAATCGATTAATGCGCGGATGCATAAGCGATTTTTATTTATTTTCCTTAAAACTAAAAAACATGGATCGTTTTTATAATTGAGTAAGTAGTCTTTGGAATTGAATGAAGTATTGTAAATGATAAAATAAACAAAAATACGTTGATCTCTTCAATTAATAAATAATTGATTTACTATATATAAATATTTGCTATGTGTAAATATTTATTATATATATAAATATAATTAATAATTGTTTTGCAATAGGTTTTAGGTTTTCATAGAAAAAGTAATGTATGCGACTATTCATAATCAGCCATTGAGACACCCGTATTTCGGCTTCGCCTCATGACGTCATAAACTCACATTCGTGTCTTAATGGTTCTTACTATGATACAGGGGCATAAAATACCTACTATAGTATTGTGATGTGACTTCAAAAACGAGTGCACAGAAACGTGACAAACACAAACTAACCGGAGATAAAAATCAAAACCTCTAATGGTACTACAGCCATTCTAATAATACATTATCTGGTTAGTATAGTAGAAAATTATTGTTATTGTTATCTCCGGTACGTGTTACATAATTGAACTTTACAATATCCCGAAGGCAAACTTCGCGAAACGCTGCAACCGGCTGCAGTCGCGGATGAAAGTTGCACTGTACATGTTTTCCTTTCTAGCAAAACTTGGGAAATCTTCACTTTTTCTATTGTTTTCTTTAATGGCTAAGATTTGTTTAGCACGCCTTTAAATAATGCAAATTAAAAGTGTTCAGTGCTTTCATTAGATCATTAGGCTTGATGCGGATTACCTGATATTGTGTTTTACACATCAGCATCATCACCATAACTGAAAATACCATCCGTACATAGCTATAATTGTGCTGTAGTAAAACTTTTACTAAGTACGTTGTTTGATAACTTAGTCGACAATTTAATTTCAGGTAATTGGAAATACGTACTGCAGACATAATACAAAGAATAGCTATGGCTAAAAGAGCTTCAATGACAAAAAACATCTACTCAAAGCCAAAATAAAAGTGTATAATATCTGGAGCATCGCATTAAATAGAAGTGAAACGTAGAAGCCTTTGAGATGTATTGTAGGAGGAGAATGGAGAGGATTAGCTGGATAGAAAGGAAAACCAACGGAGAAGTTCTTACCATGGTCAAAGAAGAAAGAAAAAAGAATCTTATTGGGGACCATAAATTGCAGAAGGGAAAATATGACAAAACACTTGATACAACACTACAATTTATTTCTAAGTCTACTGGAATGAAAAGTAGACGGAAGAAGAGGCAGAGGAAGAACAAGATTGACCTATTTTGACCAAGTGACGGAGAAACTGGGTATTACGTCGTATTAGGAAGTCAAACAGCTGGCCGAAGATCGTGCGAATTGGCGGTTATTTCAGCGACAAGAGCCTAGCTCTTAAATTTAAGAAGAAGAAGAAGGAAATAGGTCTGTACACAGATTTAAATTTTACATCACATCTACAATTTGTTCTGTTGACGAAGCCTGTTGCGGATATTGCGTTGTTTTGAACCCTAAATTGAATGTATGAATAAGATATTTAATAATTTATTGAAAAAAAAAAAAAAAAATTACATAGGCCTTATTTAATCTCGCAGTCACTGGTTGATACCGGAGAGCTGCCATAGATAGCGACACCAAGAAGGAGATGGCAGAACTATTTGGGCACGTATTATTGAATTAGGCTGATATTGCGCCGCCTAGACCAGGAGGGGTGGCGGTCAAGAGGAGAGGTCTTTGCCCAGCGCAGTGATACAGTATAAAAAGCTAGTTAACAACAAACTGTATCTGCTCATTATTCTCTATCATTTTAGTGAAAACTTTACGCTTATCTACACTGACGTCAGAGTTTTTAGCCAGTTTAACGCTACCAAAGGCCACTCGCACGTGCTCGGTCGTCCTTGCAGAGTGCTAGGTAGCCCTCGGTCATAATTTACGCGACAGCGGTTCCGTGTCTGTTGACATTACATTTAATTAAAAGTCCACTGTGTTTATAGGCTTTGTCCCTATTGACGCGCTACGTAGTTAAAAATTCATTGGGTTAGCTTTGTTACAAAAATTGCGCAGAAATTTGTAAAGAGACCAATTTACATTTTTTGATTGACTGTTTGGAATAGAAGATTTTTTTAGTTATATTTGCCATCCAATAATTACCCGATCAATAACGTAATTTCGAAACTAATTACTCGTAGGTCCTGATAGCACACAAATTTTTAAGTAAGGCTACCTATTACCCGCGACTACTTCTGCGAAGAATATGTTTATGGCCCCCGCAGAAATTACTATTCCCCGGAATAAAAATATCCCATGACATTCTCTTGCTCTCAAACTCTTTGAAATTTTTCACAACCTAGTAAAGACTTTAGAGTGAAAGCGTAACAAACAAAAAAACATCCTCGCACTAGTATTTATAATATTAATTAGAATAATCAGTAAATAAAAATGATTATATGTATATGATTTTTCACAAGCAAATAATTTGTCAAAATTAAGATATTTTTTTAACCCTTTCATTCAATAATATCACCTTTTTTTTAATTTTTAATGATTAATTTTGTATTTTCGAAAGCCTCTGTCGGCTTTTTACTGCACCGAGATTACCAAATAATGTTCCCACAAATACGCAAAATGGAGATAAAAATAATTTACAACCTTGAAAACTGTAGTCCACAAAAACGAATAATGTCCATTTATGCCAGGCTGACTTTATTATTATTTGCCCGGGGCACGACAACTATAAAGCGGGCAGATAAGTTAGCGCCGAGGGTTGAGTTCCAAGGAGTCAACATAGTTTCGTCTGGGCGAAAATACCTAATAGGAAGTTACATCTTCTGCTGGAGTTTGAATGGTTAAATGGGTCTATTTGGTTGCTGCTTAGTGTGAGAAGAATTAGCCAATAGAAGGGCGAGACGTATCCTACTCTACAACATACGAGAGATTTGTCACTTAATTATACTGTACCTGCTTGTAATAGATTTTCGTGACAGTTTTTCCTTTAAGCTTTTTATGGTATTAGAAGCTTTACCCCTTTTTTCATAAAAAAGTAAGTAAGTTTTATTCACTGTGCAACACAATGAATAAACATATGCTAGATCGATCCAAATACTTCATTTTTGCTGATATGAAGGATTTACACATTAGCTGAGTTAGATACTCGGTCAATTTAGAGAAACCTATGGTGTTAAAAGTACATCTACATAATAGTTTAGGTTTTGTTCATGACCATTATTATAGGTTTAGTAATGCCATTTCAATGAATCAACACTAAAACAGAACCCAACGCTACTGTTTATCAAAGTTATTGTCAATAATGAGCATAGTAAGTTCCATGCTTTCATAAACAAGTAATTGATACCCAGTGAAATGTTGAGATTTTTATATTCCCAAAAACTGTGGGTAAAGTAGAGTCAACAACAAAACTAGCACTTTCGCTCCAGTTGTTTATTAAGGGGGTGTAAAGTTCAAAACGCCACTTTTTGTGTAAAGCAACCCTCATAAATGAAGTCGCCGTAATGCTGCCACAATACCTACTATAAAAACTTTTTCTTTTTATCACTGTTGGTAAAAGCTCTATTTGCATGTTTCTGTTGCGAACACTTTTTACGTTGTAATAAAAAGCCAAGGGTTTTTACTCAAGGAGATAGGCGAAGATGTCCTGAATGTTGATCTTACCTACCTGTATCACGTACATTTAGATATGTATCTAAAAACGAGTAAGTCCATAGGTAATGTAAATGAAATACAAGTTTATTTTGTGCATTTTTAAAACAAATGTAAGTACCTAATTAAGAATAAATGTTGTGAATTAACAAAACTTTAAATTCATTTTAGAGGTAATTTATCAAAAAAAAAATAGATTTCTGAATCACGAAGAACTTTAGAATACTTTTTGTAAGGCAATAACTGGCCGTGTGGAAAATTACTTATTTGCCGACTGTACAAACATTTATTTATTTCTAAGTACACACAAAAAAAGCGCAACAAATTGTCGAGTTGCGGAATTAAATAGCACGTTAGCTTATACCTTATTTCTAGGCATCGAGAAATCTAATTGTGACGATAAATTCAATTTAATCAACATTTCAAAGTTATTTTTATATTCCCGCTCATCTTCATCGACCTTGAAGCCATAACGGATACTGGATCTGGCGGATGCAAGGTAACGTTTTATTATGCCATATAACAACAAACAGCTGAAAGCCTGAAATATAAACGTATTTAGTCGCTAATAATAAGTTAACGTCCGAACAAACACACATCGCGTGTAGCCTTAGATAAGGGGCGTCATAGACTGTCGCCGAGGCGCCGCCCCGGTCACCTCGCTCATTACTTTATTGTTCATCCATATGGATAAAACTGTAGTTTTCTTTTTTGATAATTTCTTTGTTAGGGCGACGATATTTTCTAGATTTTATACAATCGAAATCATATATTTGAAAATATTATAATACAAAATAATAGTTATGAGTCACTTAAAGTACTTAATAATCTATTTAGTTACTACCTAGAATGATGGCTCAACTTTTACTACTTACTAGCTGTTAGCCGCGACTTCGTGTGCGAAGAATTCGTTTATCGCGCGTCCTCTGAAATAACTGTTTTTTTTTTGGAAAAAGCAATTCTATTATTTATTAATTATGGTATTTTAATACTGACATAATGAATTAATAATTTTTCATGACAACCAATTCAATAAATATGTGAAAGCCAAATAAACAAACAAATGAATATATAAATTAATAAGAATAAATTTAATAAGGATGCGCTTGTACGCCAAAAACAGTGAAGGAACTCTTACTCGAAAAAATTTGTATGCAGTTTTATTTCCCCAAAAGAATTAAAGAACTGTTCTTTCAAGTAAAATGACTGATGATTTCATTCGGTTTTCCTTCAGGGCCCACCAGTAGTGTCTCCAAACTATAGTATAAGTTAATACTAAACCGCTTACGGTTATGAGTCCTGTCATTTGTTTTGCATCTGTTCATGGGTTAAAGCGGACTCGTTTAAAATACAAAACACACCTCATTAACAAAAATGCTAATAATATTTTTAAAAGGTGTGAATTATTCATAGGGGGTGATTTAATTACTACAGATAACGTCCTCAAACCCTTATCAGTCTATTGCGTGGCGTATTAGTGTCACAGAATGTTACGAAAAGTTACACTTTATTTTATAAAAGGTTTTTTAGTGAATGCGTCATTCTAAGCTTTTAATAGTGAATGTTAAGGTCAAAAAACTCTAAAGGAATAAGTATTTTGGCGAGTTGTATTGTTTCTTATTAATCTGCAATTTTTTTTATTTAAAATTAAATAAATATCTTGATCGGACAAAATTTTGTTTGAAATGGTAGATCCTTTAAATCTAAACGTACCTACCTAATATAGTTTGAGTTCTTACGTATTGCAACAATTTTAGAGGAATACCTATACATTTTTGACACCTCGAATTTAATTAAGAAATACATTGAAAAATTATTTCGTTTAGTAACATCATAGTTAAACAAAAATATTTAACCACAAAACGACGAACAGAACCGAAGAACGGGGATGTAAATTACAGGAAAACACTCGAATTAATTGCTTATAGATTAATCACTTCAAAGTGGGTCAGCGCAAGGAAACTAAAGGATGGCCATCAGAAGAGCAAATTTGTATTACTGTGGAAGCAAGCTAATCTATCATTTTGTTTACCCGTTGCCAAAGTCCAAATGAACACACTTGAACCCATTACTGGCAAGTCATTCTGGTAACTTAATAAGTGTAGCAACGAGGGAAGTAAAGCTAAATGAGTTAATTTAATTTTAGTTTTTGGTCTATCTTTGCGTTATAAACCCAGTTAGAAAAGTGCATGTTTAATTGCTTACTTACTTAATTAATTGCTTAATTTTGACTTGCCCAAAGATCATGTCAATTTCTTATTAAAACTAGCTTTATTACTATGGCCTTGCTACCGTGGAAAAATAAAAATTGGTTCGATTTTCTATTCCGTGGGAATTTTGAAAAATAGCTTCTTAGTGCATATCTGTGATCCTGGAGGAAATATGTCTGCCAAAAATAAAATATCCAAGATCCAATGGTTTAGTTATGTTAGGTACTCTTACGTCATGTCTACTCTTTGAAATCATATTAGATTCTTATTTATATACGTTCTATATAATATTCACTTACAACAATTCGCACAATAAATCTGTAACAAGGACTCGTTTCTTTTTGAACAGTATCAATAGCAACAAACTTTGTCAACGATATCGCTTACGTATTTCAAACAGCCTCAAGTGACCCGGTTTCGAAAGCGCGAACGGAATGGAAAAATAACAGCAAACTAATTGGAGTACTCCTGGATAAACCCTTTTCATTCAGTTTTCAAGTTATCGGTCCTAATTTAAATGGTTTGCTTCGACGGTGAGTTTGCGTAGCGCTTGTTCAAAAGTTTTATTGGATGCGAACGGCGGAATAAATAAACGAAAAATCCGTATTACCTACTTTTTGTACTTTTTTTCAACAGCAGTAAAAAGCTCAAACGTACGACCTGCACGGAAATTCAAATCTAAAAGCACCTACACTAGTTTTCAAGTCAAAATACTAACAAACAAAAAGACCGGGTGAAATGAATTCAATGGTAAAAAAACAACGAATACCTTTATCAGAAAGTCGACGTTTGACTGAAATCGCGTGCGGACGGTCGCGAGCTCGAATTTATAAGATTTAGTCGGAAAATAAATTAGGTACGACGGAAAAGTTTTCAGTAAATAGGAGGGGACGACGACAATGACGGATTAAATCACAAATACTGGATATGCCAATATGTACGCTTTTAGAAAGATAATTAAATATGTTGTCTTTCAAGTCTACATAACTTTAGAATGTAATGAATGAGATACGAAAAAAAACAATTAATTTGTTTACTACTTTATTACGTTATAAATGACAGTTTTTTTAAGTAATGCAACTGGTACGAAATAAAAAAAAAAAATTGTATACACACCTATTTTAAACAGTTTTTTTTACTAACACAAAAAATAAGCGAGATTACTTACTGATAAACCACGGCAGTTCACCGCTCTCACTTTAACCTTCCACAGTAAAGACATGTACAACACAGGCGATTTATCTAACAGTTTGGAAACGACTTTGATGTCGCGAATGTGCAAGGGTTCCACGCGAGTGAAGTCGCGGGCAAAAGCTAGTTGTTTTATAAATGTTTTCTGTTTTTCATCGTCATCCCAGCCTATAGGTATAATAGGTACGTCACAATGCTGGGCACAGGCCTCCTCTCAGAATGATAGGGCTTAAAGCGTAGTTCCTACGCGGGCCCAGTGTGCATTGGGACCTTAGTGGAGACCATTGAATTACTTCGGTTTTCTGATTTTAATAAATTATTTCGTAACGTGGATATGGTATAAATACAAACTTTATTGATAAAAGAAACTAAATATTAAATTAAATTTGGATAAACAATGTTATCATCCAGTAAACTTTAGTTCTTTGAAACGTTGTCTCAGGGCGGGCCCAAGTTTGTTTGTACGTCTTAATCGCCGCCAGCTAGCTGATTACGCACCGAACATTTCTTTAGCCGACACTTAATGAGGTGCCTTTTGAAGTTGGCCTATGTAACAAGGATTAGAATATTACGGCGAAAAAGATACCTACAAAGAGTTGGTTATTGTTTTTGATTAAATTTTTCTTATTTTTGCATCGATTTTCGGCTGTATGGTCTTCCTTATTAGTGATTTGCTGTTTCTAATATATTATATTTTTCATTTAATATGAAAAATTTTAATTTAATAAATCTTAATAAATGCACATAAGACACTATTTCATTTTCTTCGTTACTTTTTAACCAACAGAAGAGCGCACCATTAACTCGCTGGCCGAGTGTAACAGTGGCACAAGTCAAAATTTTGACATCAATCTAATATGCTCATATTATTTGTATAAGTCCAGTTGTGAAAACTTTGGTGTGCTTTTTATCGAAATTTCAAAATTTTGAATTGTGCCACTGTTACACTCGGCCAGCGAACTAAAGAAATGAATAAAAAAATATATGAATAAAAAAAAAAACAATTTAGACTTCCAAGAAAAATTGTGTAAGCTGCATTACATTGCGGCGTTCGATTGACCACTAAAAACTCGTTGGCTTTACGGCCTAGCAATATAATGCAACTTGCACGATTTTTCTTGTAAGTCTAAACTCAGCTTTACTCCTAATATCCACAGTGGCAAGTATCTTCTAAGTCGTTATGCTCTTGACAGAGTAGTTGTGGCAAGCGGTTCAAGATTGTTATCATTGTGAACCTTGTTAATGGCTTGTGTTCTAGTGCATAATTATTTGTGCCAATGGTGTAAAGAGATATAACTATGGCTGTAACTTGGTGGAGACTTTACTGGTGAAAATACTAGTATATACTAGTTTACCCATCCCTGAAAAGGTTATTGTTACATTAAACAGCAACTAGATCAGTGACGAGAAACATGTTTGCTTAAATAATCAAATTTAATTTGTTCGGTCTCAAGTCAAAGCTCTTAATTATACCCTGGGGGTTTAGGCAGTTCCTAATATAGCCATGACTTTAAGCATAGGAAATAACGTATAATTTTGGTAGGTACAAGCATTTATGCAGATAGTATTTTATTACTCTATTGTTATACATACCAAATTTTAAACTATTTCGGTCACTATCACGGACGTACAAAACAAAGACAAGTTAGGTAATAAAAAGCTAGTAAAAAATTAACGTCATCCCAGTTGTACTATCTAACCAAGTCTGTGTTAAATTTACCATAGCAAATCTGCATTTCACCAGCAGTAACTGCTAAGTGCATGTTTGAGTATTCATTCTAAATGCGGTTTTCAGCACTATCTTTTTTGGCAGAGCTGTCTAATCTGTACCGAATGCACGACTCGCCTCTTTTGAATTGCATACCGCCGGCTATTAATTACATGCGCTGCTTACATTTGGTGCACGGGCCTTACTGAGAATTGGGTTACACTGTAGAATTTGGAATTCTGAATGTTACGTCGTACCATTTCATAGAACTTACATCATGCTACAAAGCAATTTTGGGACTGTAAACAATCCGAATATCAAGCGATAAGTTCTATGAAAAAATTATTCAAGTGATTATAAGAAAAGATTTTCTTTGCTATTCTTAAAGTCATAAGTGTTACTGATAAGCTAGCCAGAAGTACCCACAGTAATGTTTTGATAAGCTCAGGACTAAAATCACACGAAAACCCTATTTTTTTCTTACGCACGGTAACTGAATGCTCGCTTATTAATTAATGAAATTATTTTAAATGTTGAATTCAAATGCCAAAAATCTGAAGAACTAAATCATGCTAATACAAAATCTGAAGCTTCTTTCAGAAGTCGAAAGCTGTGAACGGATATTCATTGCAGAAATTTTCCACAGTATATTACAGAAAATATTATATTTAGTTATTTATTATACCGTGAGCTAATTAATGACCAATATTTGGAACACGGTACTTTATTAAACACACGTGTAAGTATGCTGAAAACAATAGGTAACACTGAAGGGGTCATTCAAATTTAAATTTTCGCTCTCTCCTGCAAATCCCTTGGGCGAGGGTGTAGCGAATAGGGGGAGCAAGCGCTAATAAAGTAAATTAAAGATTAATAATATATTGTCTAAATATAGGTTTTTAGGGATACGCATGTATGTAAATTGCGGACCCTCGTGAAATCCAATACGGCCGTATTAATTGAATTATGAATGCGCAGTGACATGTGATGTGACGCCAGTTTTAATCCTTAGTCCATGTCAATTAGTATGGTTAGTGACAGTTGTGTAGTTCGTTAGTGTAAGTTGTTCTTTACCCTTTTTAGTATATTAGAGACAAAAATAATTTAATTTCACCAATTAATAAAACATAACTAACTCTGAGTTGGTGCATGCCCATTTGTGTAGGCGAAAAAGAAATCTACAGTGAGATTGCGGATTCCAAATTTATTGCTATGATTCTCAACAGAACCCTTATTAAAAGTGTTATCTGAAACATTATTTCGTGCATTTTGTAATGGCAATATTATTTACTTAGTAAATTATGTGTCTACTGAAACAGAATCATTATCATACTTAATTTAAAAAAATATGATCTTGTATAACAGTAACTTCATTGTACAATAAAAGAATCAATATATTATTAAGTATTAATAAGCAAACCGCTCATTGTTCCCAGGGGAAATTAATATTTTTATGCAACACCGTCGAGTTTAAAAGTTATCCCTCTTTTTAATTTTATTACCTACTTTAGTTGGTTCTCACTTTGATAAAGAAAACAAAGTTAAAACGACTTTACTGTAGCTCTGTAAGAAAATTAAATTAGTGTGAAACTGGCACTTGATAATTCCAAGGATGAAAAATAATCAGAAACATCGTCTTCGATAATTTAACGGATAAGGGTCATAGGGGTTGGCAACTCATTCCCACTTTTTATTACTAATCAGAACTAAATTCTACCATTTGACAAATGGATTTTTGTCTTATGTCGGGGTAGTAAGGTTTAAATTGAAATCCTCCAAAATATCTCAGCGGCAAATTTGTCTTTGTCCTCTTTGGTTGACATGGTTGACCACCGGGTGACTTAGCACCTGTAGAATGCCCCTATCTCACCAAAAGATTCAAAAGGCTACGCCGTCAGACGGTTTTTTTCGGTAAAAAATAGGCGACGTTATTTTAATTGACGCCGGTCTCCATTAAAAAAAGGACCTTCGGCGAGTGAATTATTCGAAAGACTACTGGAATGGGAAATATTTGGACTGTGCGTATGTTGTGGTATGCAAATAATTCAAATTGACAGCTGCCTCGGAACGGCTACTGGAAGTTTCATTATCTTTATTGTCAAAAGATTGGTATCAGTGAGTTTCACACGACCGCATAAAATTTATTAGAATACTACGTAATAAAGAAACAGTTTCACTGTATCACTAAAATGAACTTCAGCTCCCCAAATCGAAAACACATATCTCATAAAACCGATACAATAATTCGGCTTTATTGAGTGGAATTAATATCCATATATAACATAGGTATAAATGTAGTTGGAAGTTACTGCAAGAAATAAAAGCAAATTGTCGTTTTTATTATTATTCGGATATCCGAGAGCATACGGCCGAGTGGGTATAATCTCGTAGAGGTATTAAGAAAGTTATACGAATCTTAAGCGGAAGGAAACTAACTTGGCCTCTGATATTACGTCCACGCAAACTTTTACGGCAATGATAACTTTCACGTGTTTGCTTAGCGACTCTTCGTGGAAATTATTCAGAAACACTAACACACTATCTTGTTTAAGAAAGAGTGATACAATGAAGAACTTGATACGACAAGGCATATAGGCTACGATAAAAATAATGCATCTCAAAATGTTTAACAGTAGGTACTTCACGTCATTTAGACACCACGTATCTATATTTTCGTTAAGACCACGTCTCAGAAGTAGAATTACTAGATTGAAATTCATAACCTGATCCATTTTGTAAATTAATTGTTAAGTATAAATAAACATTTCTCAGTTAAATGTTGTTGAGATATTTTAAGGGTTCCGTACCTACTTCAAAAAGTCAAAACAAAACCCTTATGATTAATTATTTGTAATATGCAATGTGTTAATGTCACATGTTTAAAGGTAGTTAGGGTAAGTACCTAAGTAAGAAAAAGAGTGCAGACGCTAGAGTAGACGGTAGGCTGCACATATTTATTTTTCCTCATAAGCGGTATTTATTAAAGCCCACAAAGCATAGGTAGCAAAAAGTAGCTAAAGTTGTCGTTCCACGCACTGCGCTCGTTTTGTCTGTCGCAACTGAACCAGAAACTCGAAGGGAAACTTTTAATAGTTTTTCTTTATTCAATCAACATATTTTCGCTCTTGGACACTTCTCTCGCTTGCCAACAATTTGTTTCGGGACTTTTTACTTTTTTTCTTTGACTCGACGCACGCTAACTCACGACACTCCCAACGAATTTGGTCCCAAGGGTGCTTTAAAAAAGTTTTTGTCTGTGCTTGATCTACATGGTCTAGACGGAATAATTTATTATTGACGGTGATCTCGTATGTCGACTTGATTATGACTTTCACGACTGTATCTTCTATATTTTCACTATCAAAATTCAAAATTATGTGTTTGTAAAATAAATAGAATGGAAATCAAGCATGTGGGTCACTGAATAAAAAGTGAGCCCAACTATCCTATCCATAGACACCCGCAACACCAGGACAATACCGATGCATGCAAGCCTAGAGCGCTAAGATAGAGAATATATCATGTGTCTATAATTTCACTGGCTATCTTACTCTCCACGCCGGAACACAGCAGCAAAATCACTGTTGCTTGACGGTAAGATTAGCGAGAAGGATGATGGTAGTGATACGGATGAAATTCTTAAAGTATAGGTGCATTTTTTTAACCATTTTTAGACCAAAAAGACATGTGATAGCCTGATTGAAAAGGCTCTTTAAATATACCATTCTAGTCCAATATTTATCTATCAGAAAAAACATTTTGCTATTACGGACGTTTGTTCCGCCAATTTTCAACGCTTATTACATGCTCCGCATGAGAGTGACACGCTTCTATATCATAGTTAATATGCGTGAAAGTGTTAAGGATAGGGCTTAAGAAAATATGGTATATATAATCTGTATTTGTATAATGTATTTAACAACGTCCTACCTAGGGCATATTTTACGTCAAAGCTATCGTCATGTATGTATCTATGTGTTACTCTGTTGTATTTATGTGTTACTCTGTTGTATTTACGTTGGAAATGAATTGGATAAATTATCATAACTTATTAAGAAATTGTAGCTGTATACGTAGGTACCAACATTTGTTGGATTTCAGCTATCGAAATGTTCTATCGTTACCTACTTGGAATTACTTCAAACATTTGTTCAACTCAGTTTGTTGCGTCTAACTCAATTATTAAGAACGTTTACTTTATTTCAAATGTTATCGCATCATCAATCGTTCTTATCAAAATTTCAACACACGCTTCCTGCTTCCACGTCACGAGTTCATTGGTGCTTAGCTCCTGTTTCAAGTGGACTACAAATCCCTAATTACATGTCAAGTAGTCCAATTACCGAGTATAAACAGTTGTTACTGTCCGTCATTATAACTAACCCAATTTAAGCCATACATGTACCTTCTAACGTGGTAAGATAACCTGCGTTAATAAGAATGAAATGTATTTGTCAAATATTGTGCTGCTTTTCTGTCTTTTCTCTCATTAAATAGGAAATCAAAGGTTGCTTAAATAATCCTGATATATCCTTTCATTAAGTTCATGAAAGAAAAACCTTGACCTTAATCCATCAGAGGTTTACCAGAGGTATCTAAATTAGGCTAGGTAAAAAGCAATAAGTGAAATTAAGAAAATATTTTTTTGATGGCTGCAGTTAATATTTTGATTACTATCATTATAACCACGTCCTGGAGAATTATGTTAATGGTCACACTGGTCAGCACCATCGCCTTCCGCTTGGTGCAAATATGAAGACAAATTACCGGTTGAAATAGTGCAATCGGAATGGAAAGAAGTAAAAATCAGCGTTGAATTGCTATTGCGGGCTCGTGACTAAAATGCCAGATGAGTAATTTTGAGATTCCCCGAATGCTCGCACCGCGAGAGAGCAAATGTCAGCATCTAATAGCATTGCGAGCATGATACGCGCGCCGAAGTGTAATCGAACTTTGCTCTTGTTGCAAAAAGTCTACTAATGTGTTCAGTTGTCAAGGTATTTATTTTGTGCGAGTGAGTTAGGAACTCTAAACATAACAAAATAGATGTATTGGATGTAACGTTGACTTAAGTGATATTAAAGAATGCATTTATTAGTATTGGATGTATCTGCTGCTCTGTTTTACTTTCTCAAACTTCTCAGTGTTATCTATTCAAGTTTATTGTCTTTAAACGTGAACTATGAACTGCGCACATGTTTGTTTAATTAATAAAATTAAACGATTAATTTTAAGTAAGTTTTTGGCTTCAGAAAACATAATCAAAAAAAAAAAATGGTACGTCCGTTTTGTAATTATAACAGGCTCAATATTTGTCTTTGGAATGCAAAAGTTTAAAGTTAACTAACTAATTCCGCTTCGAATATTACTTTTCTGTCACTTTAGTAAATTAATATTAGTGAATGATGAATTCACGTTCCACACGGCCATCTGTTTAGCGACGCTAAGCAAATAGCGGAACAGATTGTCACGAAACTAACAAATTTCTGTACAAAAAATACTCCGTTAGAAGGGAAAATGATTTATAACGTTATTTAGGATACATTTGAAGAAATGTTTATTTAGAAGCAGGAGGTTGACGCGCCGGTGTCGGATGTCTTGTGAGAGAGCTACCGAACGAATTTGGGTTGGCCGGTGATCTAGTTTCGATGCGAGTAGATAAGATATGCTTATTGTTTTTCTTTTGTTTAAATCATTTTAATTTATTCTTACAACTGCAGAGGCATGATTTTTGATACCAAATTAAGAAAATTTTCGGCAGAAAATTATTACGAATTTTCCTTATAGGAGATAGTGTATGGAAGGAGTATGGATGGTAAAAGTTTGATGCAAAATACTTTTCACGGTCAATTCTAATTCTGCAGTTCCTTACCGAAATTCTGCTCCGAGGAAATATATACTTAATATTATGTAATGAAGCAATGATAGAGAGGTATGAAAAGCGAAACGACGAAGCAAACAAACATCTCTATGACTTTATTAAAGATTTAATATTAAAATATTTCCACAACAATCTAAATTTAGCTTGAAAATACAAAAGCAAACCGATAATTTAAATTTTAAATTTGGTCTTCTTGTGGTTGTAATCCATAGAGTTTTGTTATATTGCATGCAACAGCATTCCATACATATTGGCTTCATCCATCATCGTCATTGGCTGACCGAAAGACGTCCACTGCTGGACATAGGACTTCTCCAAGGCTCTTCACGCAGATAGGTCTTGTGCTTTCCGCATCCACAGCGAACCCGCGATGTTAACCAGGTCGTCGCTCCATCTTGTTGGAGGCCTACCGACAGCTCGTCGCCCGGTCCGCAAAAGCCACATAAAAGCTTAGTCTACTACTAATACTCTACTTCGTCGGTAATTGCCTCGATGCACGTGTTCCAACATGTTTCACGACTCCACCGATTCGTCGGACAAGTTTCGGATTACTTTCATCGGATCGCATCTCTGATTAAACTTGCTCGAAACACAGCTTGCTTTATCAAATAAACTAAATGGAATCTGACGCCGTTGTTCCGAGCGCATTGGACAGTCTTGAAGTTGTCTCGAGTTATTTGCCAATGTCATTTGCGAGTTTAATAACGTTTGATAAGCACGTTGGCTCCGAATCAAATGTTCTTAGGATATCCACAGGACTAAAGGTTACTGTTACTGATAAATGCGAAAGTTTGTGAGTAATTTTGTGTGTGTGTATATGTTTGTCATTCCTTCATGCTAAAACGGCTGGGCGGTTTTGTATGAAATTTGGTGTGTAGATATCTGGGCGTCTGGAATAAAACGTAGGCTACTTTTTATCCCGATTTTCTTACGGGATCGGGATAGAATCTCGTAATCTCAATCGCTGGGTTTAGAGTCATGGAATTTGGCACGAATACGAATGTTTGTTCTCGGATCTTGGATGTTTAATACCCGTATGTATTTAAGTATGTATTTTTCTATGTAAGTATGTTTATCCGTTACCTAGTACCCATAGTATAAGCTTTTCTTAGTTTGGGACTAGGTCAATTGGTGTCAATTATGCCATGATAAATTTATTTATTATTTTATTTAATGCAACCTCACTGAAACCTACGATTAAATTTTTAGGAATCCCTTGGAATGTAATAAAATTCGCGAATTTCAATTCAACTGCCGGATCTAAAGGATTACCTACGTGACCGAAGCCGCGGGTAAAGTCTAGTTTTTTTGTTGTTTAAAACAGCGGCGAAAGAGTTTGTGTAAATATACATATAAGTACTGCAAGTTTGATTTTTAATTTTATTCTTAAAAAAAAAAAAAAAAATTGAAGATTGTTTATTTAGCAAAGGACACTTGTTACAGTACATGAAATTTATCCATCAGACTCCAAACTAGGCTGAGCCTGTATCTTGGTAGCCTGCGAGTGTGTTTAACAAAATTAGCTGTCTTATTCTTAGCTTGACACATTGCCGGCTGTATAGTTATTAAAAGGTACGGCCATATTTCATTAATGATGGTTAACAGTATATACTATCTAACGTTTGATAAATTGATTTTTAACTTATAGCTGATTCAATTTGAATAGTTTCAATTATTGAGTGTGATTTATGGTATCATCAATTCAGTACAAATAACTTAGTTAGGTACTAAAAAAGCCTTTAGTGAATTATTAACATAACATTACAAAATGCCTTCGAATAAAATTTTAATTCTGTTTAAATAATGCAGACAAGGAGAATACCTACTTTATGACTATTATTTACAAGGTGTTGTTTAATAAAAGAATCAAATCATTGTGAATGAGGTTTTATGGCATTTTGCTGTAGTTTACTGCTATTTCCCAGCATGGAATCTGACTACTGAATGACCGAAATGACATTTAAGTATCATAAAATATTATCAATTTAGTACAAATATGTACAGGTTTCTGAACAGAATTCATTCTTTAGAATAAATATTTATCAATATAAGTTAATGTGTTTTGTATGTTTTGTAAAATCGTAGTAGATAATCGAACGGTTTGACCTAAAGCCTCTAAAGCTAAGCAAGTTCAAGTTGGGACTCGTACCTTTTAAATTTTAGGTAATTTGTATACAAAATTTAATGTAATTTATTAGAATTTATTCCATAAGATTAAAAAGTGCCATGGAAAAACAAATAAGTGGTGACAAACTTTTCTTAGTTTTCTTATTCCTCGTACTGCTACCAACTTGTTTCACCACAGGCACGAGGAGGACTCTTGGAGGAATTTAGAGTAAAGTTTGTGGATCTGTGACGCGTGATGATAATAATTGGATTGTACATAGAAATAAGTATGACACAGGCGGATAAAGGATGGTAGGGCATCAATTAAAACTGTTTTAGACTTGACTGGGTCAAGCTTTCTAACACTTACGGTCAAGTTGTTCAAACAATTTGATATCTCAGCCATCACAAGATCTTATCATAAAAATGTCTGTAAAAATACACGTCGACTAACGCAAATTTTAATGTCAAGATGACAAGGTTATGTGGTTATACTTAGGAATGAAGTTGGTAAACTAGCACTTAAATTAAATGAGAGTGATACATACAAGTTAACTTCCTAAATCGTAATTAAACAATAATGTACGACAGAAATTTTAATACGAGTAAAAGAACGTTAGTGACGTTTGCACGTGGGCGTCTTGTTTTATTTTTATTATTAAATTAGCTTTTGCCCGCGGCTCCGCCCGCGTGGTATTCGGTTATCGCGCGCTGTTCCCTCGGGAACTGTACATTTTTCCGGGGTAAAAAGTAGCATATGTCATTCTTGGGCCCATAAACTATCACTGTGCCAAAAATCACGTCGATCCGTCGCTCTGTAACGGCGTGAAAGCGTAACAAACAAACAAACAAACTCACTTTTCCCTTTATAATAGTAAGGATGATATCTAGTTGATCATTATCATCATCATCAGCACTAGGTCAATTGGTGTCAAGTGTCCCATATTTATTATTATTATTATTCTGAACGGAAAAATTGTATACCTACTTATATTTCCATTCCATAATAAGGGGGTGTGCAAGTAGTTCAATGAAATTCTTACCCCGCCATTGCTGACTGAAAATGCATTTGCCAAGAATTTACTAACACGAACCTAATGAGGAACTAGGCGGGCCGGACGGGTTAATTTCATGCAAGCAGGATTGTTCGAATGGCCCCATAATATTCATTTATATGCACGCATTCCGACATTCCTCGACATCATTAGAGTCATTACGAAAAATTTCCAAACATAACGACCAAAATTAAAAGTCCGCTATTTGACCAGAGCACGGAAACCCAACCGTAAACTCTTACCATTCTAATAGACTATACAAGCTTAACCTTTGACAATCTGACAGAAGTCTCTCATAAAAAGAAACATTTATATCTACCTGTTACATTACAAACGGAATAACAGTACATCTATCTCAATTTGAATAATATCAATCTTCGATAAAATATATGTTCTTTGCGTTCAATAATTTATCATAATGGAAGTTAATATTCTGGGCATAGATACGGTCCTACATGTTTGCGTTTTCAATTTATCACTCGGAAGATATTAGACCTAAATACTTCTAGGGCTCTCGTATTTGCATAATCATTAAGTATTGAACGCATCGCACCGAGCGTGGTAGGCGATCTGCTTAGCTCTTATCGTGATATCATAAAGATTATGTTTGATCGTCAGCCATGGAATGCGCTAGCCGCATTAGTTGGAGGTAGGCGACCGTTTCAGCAAATTGCCTCTCTATATGCAGAAAGCGGCAAAACCGATTTTCATTAACCGTTTAGAGACGTCCGACAAAGGGCGACCGACGATACACTCTGGCCGGTCACTATCTGCGGAAACTAGAACAATTGCCGTGTCTCCGGCCACTGAAACATTTAAGGTTTTAATTAAGAAAATGTGTTTGGAACGTCCAGGGGCCGATGGAACACTTAGCCTAAGCGGTCGCCTGTAAACTTCGCTTCGCAAATTTCCCATGCAAAATTCCTCCCTTCTGCGTCATGGAGTGTTAAGTGACAGTTAGCACAAGTAAAGCAAGCAATCCGTATGTAAATGGTGCAGCGTTGTTGCATATTAATTCTGCATTTACACTGTCTGAGTGTTATGCCTAACGGGCGTTTAGTTTTATAGACGTGTTAAACATGTACTGCAGTAGATTATTGTTATGAAAAGCGCATTCGAACAAACAAAATAATGAATTTAACCCTATGGAAGTAGAAAAAAACTGACTATTATCAAAACATATAACTTACATATAAGAAAGAAATCCACAAACCTGTCTGTGCTTTATTTCGTTGCATGTAGAGAATATCACATAAGCGCAAAGTAATTTCAGTTGGAGCCATAACAAAATGCATGTATTAAATTTAATACCAAACATTTATAACGGTTTTTTAAATGATCTAAAAATATTTTTGCACAACTCGTGCCAACCAGCCACTTACAATATGGCCACTCAAAAGGGATCATAACCCCTATAAAAATCAAAACCGGTTCATATTTCGTGGACATAAATACACATCGAGTGCTTATGTCACACCTTTCGATACTAATTTCGCCGTTAACACAATACCGACCCCTAAATCATGAATGAACATGAATAAAGCAGAAGGGGTGACAGAGCGAAAGAATATAGAAAGGGTACCGCCATTTGGGTTTTAATATATCCCATAATGTACGGAACGTGTGACGAGCTTTAAGCTTTATATTAATCCAATTATTTTGAAAACCACGTATGGTGAATATCGAGATTACGTACAGTCAGTTATTTTGCTACGTGGACAAAACAACCAAGATTTTCTGATGCTTTCTCTAATTATGACAATTTTAGAAGTCTACTGTTTGTTCAACCCTTAGACAACTCACAACGTTTATAATTATAAACCTAAATGAAGAGGTAAATCATAGTTAAAACCGTATAACATCGCAAATCATTACACTATCCTATTCAGTACTAAATCCATCCATACTTCCATACTAATACTAATATTATAAATGCGATAGTGTGTGTGTTTGTATGTTTGTGTGTATGTTTGTCCATCTTTCAGGTCGAAACTGAGCGACATCCTTTTCACAACGACGTGCTTTTTGGCATAGAGATAGTTTATGGGCCAGAGAGTGACACAGGCTACTTTTTATCCCGGAAACATGCACAGTTCCCGAGGGAATAGCGCGCGATAACCGAATTCCACGCGGGCGAAGCCACGGGCAAAAGCTAGTATAACATAAATAAGAGTTTGTATGAAGATGTTTGCTGCTTAATCTTGCAATAGCGTTGGAACCAATCCAGATGAAATTTGGTACAGAAATAATTTAAGTCCTCCAGTTTTTAATTGCATAATTCCCACGGTAGAGCAACGAATCGCATTTGAAACCCTATTAACACAACACGTTAAAATTGGATGCGTTTGGGCGAGTCTATAAATATTCAGCTAAGATTAAAATAACAGATCAATATTAGCAGAGATAGATGCAACTCAAAAAACTGTGACCCCTAACAGATGCACATATCACCCTCTTAGGCACATGTCACATCACTTCAAAAACCCAAGGGTGTCCCGACCACCAGCATGAATCCTAAATCATCAAAATCCCTTGTTAATCCAGCGCATTGTATATTATGATCGTCGGACTTAAGTTCAACATATCACTAATACCTAACATGTGGCACAAGTCGTACCCTACTATGGGACACATGTGGCCTGAATTAAGAACATTTCGCAGAGCCATAGGATAAACTAGAAAATAATCGACAAAAGAAACGAATTTTACACCGCGTGCCAACGTTTGCACAAATTGTGATTTGGCAGTTAGTAAGTAATTTAATGTTACTACTGCAAAACAATGTCTAAAGTTTGATTTTTTTAAATAAAGCTTTGAAATCCAAACATACATGTAGGTAGTTTTGTCTTTTCTAAACTTTTTGATGCAAGAAAATATTGACTACATTTTTATTGTCATATTACACAATGAGTGTAGGTATTGAGGCCATATATTGACACACTAACGTTCGCGAGCGTATTCACCATCTCTTTCTACCCTCGTCTTATACCGTGTGACTGAAAGAAGTGGTGAACGCGATTGTGATTACAAGTATGTTAGACAATGAGACCTTTAAATGTAAAACTGTCAATTCAATGTCATTCCAAACAAAATTACAATGTAATTCTTTCGCTTCTGAATTTTTACTACGCTGTGAGTTCAGCGAGTTCTTATAAAAACTACCAGGAATAACACATTTCGCTGCGTAGTTTTTTTTTCGAACTAAGTTAAGCTTGGGGCGACATTATACAAATAAAAAGTTACAAATTGACGTTTCCGGCGCTCTTTGGCTCCCGAATTTGACGCATTTGTTGAACTGTGCACGAACCCAGTAACTATATTTAAGTTTAGGATTTCTTGTAAATTAATAAAATATTAGGAAATAGTCTATTTATGTACCTATATTTTAAGCAGTGTCCACTTCTTGCTGACATATTAGGCAATAAATTTAATAGACCTTTACTTTACATCTTATTCTTATAAAGTTATAAATTCTCAATTCTGAAATTACAAGAAATTGCATCAATATTTAAAAATATGGGTCATTTAGGATGGAGTCCAAAAAGATTCAAATCGGTGGTTTAGCTTTTAAAACGACTAACTAAAAAATGCCCGCTATCACACAAAAAAACCCACGCAATAAGTAATATTTTTAGTTAAATAATTGTCTGTCGCATAATGAAAAAAAATCCCTTTTTTTAACTACCATTATTAAAGTGATAGGATAGCTTTTTTCTTTTGTTTTTAATTAAACCTAGCGGACAAGCACAATTACATACGACACGCAGTACTATAAAAATTGTTTGAACAATATTCACCTCCAATGAGACCACGTCATATCCGAAGTATGTTCTCCGGATTTTTAATAACAATTCCCAAGTTAATAACAAAGCAAACAACGCAGCCCTAAGTAAACAAAAACAGTGAAACAACGGAACCGTGCAAAATTACCCATAGACCAGGAGTATAATAGAAAAGATCGTACTACAAGCAAGATTCAAAATAGGTATTTAAATAGTTTTACAGAAATAATTTAGTTATTTTCATGCGTATTGCCTTTTAATAATATTTTCTTTCTTTAATAATATAAAAAATTCTCGGGTCAAAAATGTTTGTGACCAGACTCCTTCGAAACGGCTTGACCGAAGTTTATGAAATTTTTTGTGTATATTAGGTAGGTCTGAGAATAGGATGTAAACTATTTTTCATACTTCTACGCGGACGAGTGTTTATAATGTAACCGAAATATTTTTCTGGTTAATAAACCACTTCTTCGAAGTCAATGAATTTTGTCAAACATACCGCGTAATACATTTTTGTACAAGTATCGATACTCGTACACGTCTTTTGCATCAGGTTAAATTTAGGCTCTGTAAAGTTTATTCCATGATTGACGCTTTTTTTTTTGGTTTTAATGTTGTTGATGTAATGTTCAAATTCCGCTAAACGAGCAAATACTTATTATTTGGAAATATTTGAGATTTCATTGAAAACGTTTGCCAATAATAAAAAAATCAGTGATCCGCAATTCAGGTGTCCAGTACTGTTTGGAACGTAAGAGTCATTGTCTTTTGATAATTTTGAAGGAGTGCATCATACGATATCATATTTATGCCACTTATTGGCACACACATACATACATGTGGATACAGAAACATTTCTGGAAAGGTTGCGCGAGAGTTAGTTAGGCAGACACGGTGGGTCTAGAAAACTGGCAATCGCATCCAAAATGTATTTCGTTTAGATATAATTGATATCTTATTTTGTTTAAATGTTATTCATTGACAAAGTGTTAATAAAGACATATCTTTCTATTCTTAGGTCTACTACATTTTTGTTGTTTTTTTTTTAAATGTTTACAATGAACTTCTCTATTGGTCTAGTTTTTAATATCTAAAAAGTTTTCAGTTTTAATTAAGCAAAGGCAAAGCATTTCCAGAAGTTTTTTTGCAATTAAATACATTCAATATTTTGTCAAGAATAAAAATACGAAGTTATTTATTGAAGACATAATACTAGAAAAATAAATTCAGTGATGAGTACCTATTTGTTATTTACTAAAATCGATGAAGATACAAAAAAAAGTTTAGGTAGTTAGGTAGTTGGGTACATACTAATAACTAGATGCGGGACTATTAAAATATATAATAAAATAAATAATAATAATAATAATATGTTAGTAACAGAGAGGTCCTTATACAACTAAGCAAAATAATTCGCTTTATTTTTCCAGTTTTGTATAGGTAACAACGTTACTCGTATTAGTAGGATATATGAGACTACAGTTGTATGTATGCGGTGACATTGTTTTGTTGTGCGAAATAATAACCCATATTTAATGCAACCACACCATGCATGTGTTGTCGTCCACCAATGCAATCGCGACCAATTACTAAAAAACATAGCATATTACTTCAAACATTTCGTTGTTTGAACGAACCCTTCTACTGTTTGGTTTTGAAAATTTATGCACCCTCCTTGTGTTCTATAATAAGTGTAGGTTACATGCACCATTTGAATGTTTCCTGTTGATTTTGAACATAAAAGATAATCTACCGCATTAGTATAAAATAACTGTATTTTTCTCCAGTGTTATGATTTGGTGTGCACCCTTCTGCGCTATTCCTCCGATCGAATTTAGGGGAAATCGGTTTGAAAGTGATGTTTTTTTAAAGCATTTAGGTAGGTAGAGCTGCGCTGCCATCTGTTGGACGAGTTGCATCGAGTTCCTATCCGATTCCATCGAGTTAGGTAGTTAGTCAAGGGTCTGTTTTTTTATATTTTCATGGACAAATTTTTGTTGACACGGTAGAAGATTAATTTACTATTTTTAATGTATATAATATAGAAGTACAAGACGTTAAATAATAATTGAACATTTCATAAAATTCTACAGCCCATTCATAAAAAAAATGTGATCATGAAAATGAGCCGGTCCTATGCTCGAATAAATTATTTGATTGATAATAATGATAATAATTTATTTATATATATTTTTTTATCGACGATAGTTATCATAAAAAATACATAAATTGTGTCCCGAAAGTCAGTCAAAAAGCATACTTCTAGGCAGTGCCGGATTTATATTTTTTATGACTGTAGGCCACTTTATATTTCCGCCGCCCCATGTACTTGTTGGACTTTATCCTCTGAAATCGAATGAGCGTCCTCTGAAATTTTCCGCGCTAGGACGCTGCCCCCCTAGGCCGCGGCCTATATGGCCTATTGACAAATCCAGGACTGCTTCTAGGACCTGCACAGTTGTAATGTTCGCGTGATCTACATTTCAATTGTTAATCAAATAAGCCAAAGATAATTAATAACTAATCCATTGACTAATCCGATTAAGCCATTACGCTATATTTCTCGCACCTAAACGCAATAACGTCAGCACTTAGCGAGATGCAGCATAACAGTGTGTTAGCCGATTATTACGTCTGAAACACTTGCATAGAATTATGGGCGTCTTAAAACGGCTCGAGAACTCGCGCCCGTCTATTGATGAACCGGGAAGATGCCTTAGCGTGGAAAGAGACTCACTTTCCTAGTCACCAATATGTAACTTAAATGTATTCTTGTTACTGATATATCACTGATTTACACATTCAGATCGCCATTTAAAATTTTGATTCTGTTATAAAGCAGAGTTTGTAAACAAACTCCTCCGAAACAGCTCGACCGAGTTTTATGATTTTTTTGTCTATAATCGGCGTCTAAGAATGAGGCATACCTAAACTATTTTTCTTACTTCTACGCAGACGGAGTCGCGGGCAATAGCTAGACTTTCTATAAAAGAGTTCATAACTCTATTGTGCGCTTTTCTAGCAGTACGAGTACCTATATCGGCAAAACAAACATTGTTATGATGACTGTACCTAGTGGTATATAAGGTCTTACAAAAGTGTATTTACAACTACTTAGTGTTACTGTACACTTTATCCTATCATTATATTACTTATTGACACATGTATCTGACGAAATGCTTTTTTTTTACCTTTTACCTGCATCAACATTCGTCTCATTGTTATTAAATAAAATTGTTAGGATTATAATTTTTTGTGCCGGCTTATTGGTGCTATAAGTTGACTATACTTGTATATAATATAATAAATGTATACAATAAATGCCATTTAATCTACGTAGTGTATACCTACTTCCCAAATTCAAAATCATTCCGACAATTCAGTTCAAAACTTTTATTACAAAATTAGTCCATCTCCATACTACCGCTCTCAGAGCGGAACAGTAAGTGCGGTATAAGTAATTATTACACAATAACGTTCTCGGAATCGTTATTCCGACGCTTCCTTCCTCGGCTTTCGGGAACCGGAGAGGAATGAATAGGTTAGTTTAGACGTAAGATAAGCCCTAGCAACTTACGGGACGTCATTTATCTTATAGGATATGAGTTATTTATGATGTTGGTACTACCTATTGATTTCAACATCATCACAGCCTATATATGTCCCACTGCTGGGCACAGGTCTCCTCTCAGAACAAGAGGGTACCTATTGATTTGATTATTATTAATTATGAATTAGTAAGCAAATTTCGTTGCAACAGCTGCAGCGGTTCACTTCTGAACGAATAGCCTGCTACTAACTGTTGCCCACAAGAACGACTTTAAAATTGACAATATTTAATTTTTTAACTCCTGTAAATTACTACGCGCTTCGCTACTCTCATAAGAAAAACAAACCTGCGAAGCAATTCAATAGTGTGTGAGGTTCCCAGTCCGCACTGGGCCTGCGTGGGAACTACGGCGCAAGCTTTCATTCCGAGAGAAGGCCTGGGCACAGCAGTGGGACGTATATAGACTAGGATGACGCCAAAACATGTCTTTGCTCGAAAACTCAATAGGTACCAACATTTTATCGGCTAGTTCTGACTGACTGGATAGTAGTGATCAATGATTTTTGTTAATCATTATAAATCGCATTAAATATCGCTTGTCGACCTTTTGGCTAAAATCAAAGTGTAGTATCTATTCTTTTCAGCTTAATATCTGAAAGTTCCCTCACTGAAATACACTGTATATTAAACTGATTTTCGTATCTCGACGGGATGTTCGGGGCACGCTCCACACCCGTCACGGGCTGGCCCGGCATTGCAGTGCCGACGGGTTCGGCTCACAAAAAATAAAAAAATAATAAAAAAAAATAATGCGCAGCCAAATTAATTGAATGTCATATTTAGGTCAGACTTTCCGTAGATCTTACTTATCTTAATTGACGAACCTATATTTAAAACATAAATTTGACGGTTATTCGTTATCATTTTCTGAGAATAACTCAAGGAAACCACTTAATTATAGCTGACCTCTGTTCTCCGGAAGAAACACTTGAAAGGTGCCATATTCACACAAATTCAAACTTGTTTGCAGATGTTAAGCGAACACTTAGAATATCGATTGAAAAAATATCTTGCAAAAAAAAAAATTCTACTATCGTTCATTACTTTTCTAAGAACACGTGCGGATGAAAATACCATCTGCAGTTAAGTGTGCTAACACATTAATATTTGGTAATTTCCTAAGTTTACACTCTGGCCAGTTAACATTTTTTTTTTCAATTTAATTTGATTGAGTGCACGTGTGAAGTGAAGACTGACCGATTATGCGATCTTGTGAGCCACGACGGTTATTTCAAACTTTTTTCTGAAATTTTTGAAGATAATAGTGCCCGGTGTCATAGTGAAAATCATAGTGATCTTACGCGACTTAGAAGTGAAAGGGTGACATCTCAATGTCTATAATGCTTTTTAGTGCGGGTTGTAAAATATGCGACTCTACCTTACTACTTGACAAATACCAAAAATTTATAAGGAACCAGTCGGTCATTAAAAAAAAAGGTGCACATAAAATAAATTAATTTTCTTAGACTATGCAGATCGTCACGTTGTGAAGCAGATATTACAAAAAGGCGACTGTTATATTAATTGAAACCGCGTATGAGGACTATTTCACTGGTGTATATCTAAATCGCCCTGTTACTTTAAAGTAAACCTGTTATTTCCTGCAACCCCAGAAGGTTACAATTAGCTTGCTGAAATTAAATAGTCGCACGTACGCTGTACCAAGGTCCAGTTAACTTTGTTTCATTCCATCTCGACTCTCTAATGTCAGAAAAAGATGCCTGGTAGCTACCTATCCCTGTGACAACTTTTTCAGTAAGCATTCTCTACAGTCATTATCATCAGCCGAAACGTCCACTGCTGAACAAAAGCTTCCCCCTTAGAGCGCCACAATGAAAGACAACTCGCCACATCAACATCATCATCATCAAGATTGGTTTTTTGGAATCTTTTTGTATTTTTTATTTCAATTCCAAATTTTTACTTTTGCGGTCATCCCGTGAAACCTAAATTGAAAATATATTAGTAGGACCTGGGTTCGATTCCCAGTGTTGGTCGTATTTTTCTGGTTTTTCTGTGCATCTATGTTTCGGTTTGTATTTTCAATCATCATCATCATCCACAAAACCTGTTGCCTGGAAGAGATCGCTCTTAAGCGATAAGGCCGCCTATTGCTTACGTTGTATTTTTCTCTGTGTACCTGTTTTCTGTATCACTTACTATTTCTGGTGTACAATAAAGAGTATTTGTATTGTATTGTATCATCATCATCTCGCATTTATTCTGTACAACAACACCTTGTTTCTTTAATACATGTACACTCTCTTTTTCCATAAGCCGAGAATTTAACCTTAAGCCTACTAAATAATCATTTAAAACTAAATTAACGAGCAGATTTCCGAGTAGAGAAGGCATAACAAAATCATGCATCGCCCGTGGAGCAACAAAGCCACGCTCCCCTGTTTCGCTAACCCTTATTACGAAGTTACATCAAACTGCCTGTATGCAGGACTACAATGTCATGTTCAACACAGGCAATGCAAGTAGTTGTCCACTATTCCACCCGTTCCCTACTCCTCGTGTTCTGCTTCAATACAAGCACGAATAAGTTGGTTAATTATGAGTTTATTATTAGAGTGTTATCTTACTTTGTTATGTACGTATTTCTCAATGGAATTAATATTTACTGAAAAATCTCTATAAGTATCTTTCAAGGGTTAATGTTGCGTATAGGTAAAATAATTAAGAAGATGACCTGTCTTATGTAAAATATATCCCACCAAAAACATTACATGTAAAAAGCTGCAAGTCTCGCAACGCAATGCAGTTCTTGTAATGCTAAAAAGGTTTGAGATGCAATTTTATACCAAGTCGGTTATTTTTGTCAGTATCGGGGGGTTTCCATAGAACTCGATTTTCACCAACTTGCTTATTTTAAAACCATAGAAAAATACAGTTTATAGTTCTCAAATAAAGAGTAAACCAAGTTATTTTTAAACACATAAATGACTTGGCCATCGCAAGGCTACATAATGACATAAGAATTATAATCATCAACGTCAGCTATTTAAAGTAATTATTATTAAAGATAGCGCTAGCCCCAGCCTTGCAGTTTGAGTGATACACATAATACGAGAATGACTAAAGGTTGAGTGCGATGGCCAAGTCATTATGTGTTTAAAAAATAGTTTGGTTTACTCTTTATTTGAGAACTATAAACTGTATTTTTCTATGGTTTTAAAATAAGCAAGTTGGTGAAAATCGAGTTCTATGGAAACCCCCCGATACTGACAAAAATAACCGACTTGGTATAAAATTGCATCTCAAACCTTTTTAGCATTACAAGAACTGCATTGCGTTGCGAGACTTGCAGCTTTTTACATGTAATGTTTTTGGTGGGATCTCATCACTTTTTGTAGGCAGTTATTTTTTTTTTCGGGTACTACTTCTTGTAATAACGCATTACTATCTTCATTTGTTCATCCTTCCTTGTCCATCGTCCATCGTCCATCCTAGTCTATCGTCCATCGTCCATTCTCGTTCATCGTCCATCGTCCACTATCGTCCATCGTCCATCCTTGTCCATCGTGTGCCATCCATTGTCTATCCTCCTCCACTATCCATCATCCATTATCGTCTATCGTCCACCGTCCATCGTCTATCCTCGGTTATCGTCCATCGTCCATCCTCGTTCATCGTCTGCAGTCCATCGTCCGTACCGACGGTCGTCGTCGTCGTCGTCGTCGTCGTCGTCGTCGTCGTCGTCGTCGTCGGTCGTCGTCCGTCGTCCATCGTCGCCCATCGTTGAACTTCCGTCGTCCGTCTACCGTCTGTCGTCCATCGTACATCGTCCATCGTCCACCCTCCATCATCCATCGTCGATCGTCGTTCATCCTCCACCATCCATCGTCCGCACTGGGCTCGCGTGGGAACTAAGGCCCAAGCCCTCTTATTCTGAGAGGAGGCTTGTGCCCAGCAGTGGGACGCATATAGGCTGGGATGATGATGATGATGATGATGATCCATCGTCCGTCGCCCATCGTCCATCGTCCACACTCCATCGTCCGATGTCCATTTTCTACCCATCGTCCATCGACCATTATCCATTGTCCATCATCCATATTCCAATTTCCATCGTCCATCCTCGCGTCCACTCGCATTGCACACACATTCACAAACAAACGAACTTTGGTACTTATTACATTAGTAAGATAAACAATCTCATTTTAACCCTTAATACTCAACATTAATACGTATACAATACGACTTTACGTTCAATAAAGTCATTGCTGTGTAACCTTGTAATCGCAAGTATTTATATGGGATTACAAACTTACTTGTGCAGTTTGTATAACTTTGAAACGTGACTGAAAGTGCAACATTTTGGATTTTTCTGTGACCATGTATGCTAAAAACTAACTATGTTTAAAATTTGGAGCTTGTGGGTCTGCTAGAAGTACCTTAGAATTATGATGATCAAAAGTCAGTGTGTAGGTATGTCAGTGACAAAACTGAGGAACTTTAACATGTGATAGTTCTTAATCTACGTGTTCAAACTGAATGTTATTGATAATATATCTAAGTCCCATTAGGCCCTATAGGTAACTGAAAATTCAGGGTTCTAGCTTTAGCCATAACAAAAATACAGGGTGTTGAAAATAGCCTGAATGGCTTCGAGAAAAGTATGGTACGGCCGTGCCTTTGTTTTTTTTGCTCGACTTGGCGGGGGCACTGCCGTGCCCCCAGATACATCAATGAAACTTTGTTTATAACTTTATCTTGGCATTAGAAATGAGGATCTTCCGAGTCCTACCCAAATTTGGGCACCCTACGCCCTCCCAGGGGTCATCATCATCATCAGCCTATGTTTGTCCACTGCTGGCCTCTCCCATGGCACGCCACTGAGCATGATTCTCGGCCACTCTCATCCAGCTCTTGCCAGTCACCTTACGAAGATCATCGCTCCACCGAGTCTAAGGACGTCCTACCCAAGGGGCAGGGGATTTCTGAGGATATCACTGAGAATAATCAATATTACCATCAAATCCACATCTTGAGAAACTTTTGTTGGTAATTGATTTTTAGACTATTCTATACTTTTTTTTTTAAACAAAAACCTTTCATATCTGGCAAAATAATTGATTCTATGAGTATGGGTATAGTCTCATTCGATTCAGCGCAAAAAATTACATAGGAAATAAATGACACCTCACTCGCCAAAATTTAAAAGAATGTTTAAAAATATATATGTCACTTCGCACTTATTCGGCAAAAGAATAAAACAAAACTGGTACACGAAAATTAATAGAGTCTTAATTTAGAGTTATGTCAATATGCAATGTGAAAGAAAAGCTAGTAAAAAGGTTTAGACGTTATTTTGAAGATGGCATCCCCATAAAATTCGTCACATTTTTGATAAATTTCATTGCTGTTTTACTGCAAAAGACAATAATTCTCCTGATTATTACACCTTCGCCCAACTTTGAAATCATCCAAATCAGTATCTGTCGAGCTGATAATTTATCCTGCTAATAATCTGTCGAGATGAGAATCTGTCCAGATAAGAATCTGTCCAGCTGATAATCTGGCCAGATGAGAATCTGTCCAGCTGCTCTGGAGGGAAAAAAATATTACACAAATACAAACAGAAAATTTTACGTGTATGTTCCGAATTTATTCTTAAAGTAATTGACAATACAGCACCTAAACTCCTTATACCTACCTACAAGAGTTTACTATGTAAAAACGTCGTTTATTACTTCACTGACTGAGTAATTACTAACAACGCAGTAAAAGGAAGCATTTAAGCCTCGTAAAAAATACACAAGTAACAAAGATAACGATATCGTACAAACAACGTATCCCATTATTCTTTAACATCGCTTCAGGGTTAACTACTAAAGAAAAAAGAAAAATAAAGTTGCGTCTTACGCTAATCTCTAAAAGTATACGAATCGTCCCGAACAACAACGACGGTGTCTACACGATTAAGGCACATAGACATATACGTTAATACAGGCTCGGGGCATATTTGTAAGTACCCGTGTATCTGCAAATAACGTTGAAGTATTCCATTATATTGGATCCTTGCCCCGGGCGAAGGAGCGTCCGGTTCTATTAAACGAGACAATAATTCTACCAGTCCGCTATGGTAGACGGAATCCCTTGTTTATTGCCAGCTCGTTAAAGCTTGCATGTTATGAAACTGATTTTAATGATTTGGTCCCAAATAAAATGAAAAGCAACTTAATTTTGACACCAGTCTTTGATCACTCAGCCATGACAGCCGGCATGCGTGCCGTTTGTCTTTTGAGATAGGTATGTACTAATATTGCTAATTTATTTTTACATTCTCACTGCGTCTCTCTATTGGCAAATATTATCTGGATTCGCATAAATAATTCGAAAGGTTTGTATGGAAGAGCTACTACTTACCTTAACGAAATACGAGATTCCGTCATATATTTGAGAAACAATATCGCAAGATTTACTCAAACTCAAACTCAAAATCATTTATTTGCTTTGAAACAATACAAAGATACTGGATCAAACCCTGTAAGGGCACTGCAATAATGTAATTAATTAATAATTACTAGCCTTAAACTTATGAGCGCAGATGTGGATATGTGCTCGTGCCTTAAACTTAGCTAAAAACATAGTCTACATAATAGTTCAAGTTATGCTTTTACAACAACAATGGTAACAGACAATAATTTAGTAAAACACAAGATATTTATTATTATTTACATATTGTCCTATCTAGTGCTGGCTAGTGCTTATCCTCTATAAATTCCTGTAATGTGTAGTAGGATTTTTCTATAAGGTATTTAGTAAGTGCTGTTTTAAATGTTTGACTATTTAAGCTTTTTATTAAATCTGGAATTTTATTATATATTTTAATGGACATCGCATAAGGCCCGGAGTGAAATATTTTCAAGGTAGAGGTTGGCAAAGCTAATCGGTTTTGATATCGTAAATTATGTGGCCGGGTAAAATGATCTTTAGCTAGAGAGAAGAAAGTTAAGTTAGAGTTAACAAATGTACAAATTTCTAAAATATATAATCCGGGTAACGTTAATATTCCTAAATTTTTAAAATATGGTCGACACGGTTTATTAACATTTATTAAATCTAATGCGATATTCAACGACTGATATTTTAAACCAAACCAAGGGTAAAAAATTCACATATTGAATTAAATTTCTTCAAAAAAGGTCTGTGAATCGGAATGCAGTCATAAAGATAAGTAAACGCTTTGCGAGTTTAGGAAACTTTATCAAATGTTCATTAAGGATTATTAACTCTTTAAAAGTCCGTAATCAAGAGATGACAGGATCGTCTGGGGAGAGTTATTAATTTAATAGATTTGTTTGAGTGTAACTTGCATAAAAGTTGTAAGGTAGCCATAATCTATTTAACTTAGGACGATAATGTAGATAAATGTTAAAATATTACTAGAAAAGGTCCCTAGATTTTTGAAAAATAAACTTGTTATCAAAAACTAAATTTTCCAAATTATAACATAACATAAACTTCAAATTGGGTGGCCAGATTTTGGAAAACTGTCTGATGTTTGTTCAAATGTTATTGGGATATACCAGTGGATCTGAAATGCAGGGTCTTCGATCAATGTGTCCTGCCGGTGAATGTGTATGGCGCAGCGACATGGACGCTTATAATGCAAAATAGGCTGCAAGTCGCACAGAGAGCGATGGAACGAGCGATGCTCGGTATTTCTTTTCGTGATAAGATAAACACGGAAATCCAGAGACGGACGAGACTCACGGGCATAACCAAAGTAGAAGGCAAAAAGAAATGACGATTTACTGGCTTCATATGCCACATCAGAGACGTCGGCTAGGGAAAATTAATACTTGAGTTGAGACCCAGAACTGAACATAGAAATGTCGCTAAAAACTACTCAAACGATGGACCGATGATCTAGTCCAGCGTTTATAGGCTGAAGAAGAAGAACTCTTATGATGTCGTCAGTCCTAGTAGGAAGCCTGCCAACGTTTCACCTTCTGGTTCATGGTCGCCACTCGAGGACTTTTCTCCTGTTTTACGAAAGATGTGGCTCGCCCATTGTCACCAGTTTTCATCAAACACTATTAAAATACGGGGCAGAGATGATAACAAATTGTAGTAGGTAACTGATTTAGTGCCACAGCATACCTAATACACGAAAATTTTTGTATAGTACAAAATGGGCTTAAATCTCTGCGTACGTATCTTCGCTCATCTCATATCGTATTCATTAGATTTCATTTGTCAGCGCCCGTTTCTTTGATGAATTATTCACAGTATACGCAATTTGTTTATACTCGTCCAGAAACTATTTCTGGCGAACTTGGACGTGGATGTATAAGTGTGATTACTCTCGGGTTAAGCTTGAGAATGTTTGTTTTATTTGGTGAGGAATTATGTTATTACTTTATATTCTTAAGTTGATGGCGTTGTCTGCGGCTGTACGCACTAATAAATGGTTGAGTCTAGACAAGTTGAGATTTTATTCAAACACGCCAAGCTTTAAATGTATCTTCATTACCATAACGTATTAGGTACCGGTGCTTTTTAACGTTCTGCAAAAATAAAGGCAAATATAAATAAAGAATTACGAACGAGAGTCCATGAGAAGCCCTAAATCTTTGATTTAAAGTTTTAATGTGATGTGATATACCATGTTTTTCATTGCATTGGTGGGGTTTACATAATAAAATTACTTAGGTATGAGTATATTTGAATAACATAAGGCTTTTTACAATATTTTAAAGGTCCCGGTCGCTGAAATGAAAGGAAATTAATTAGACTATCTACTAAGGCTTGATTTTGCTTTTTAGATTCTATGAAAAGAATTTTAAGGTAGTCTAGTACCTATTTTTTTTTTTCATTTATGTTAGGCTGGGTTAATACTTACACTATTTTTTTTTTTTTTATACTATTTCATAGCAGTAATTTGAAATAAGAAGCCATTATTAGAATTATTATTTCCACCAAATAACAACAAAGCATAAACCAAAGCGTGAGCAAAGTATAGAATATACAAACCATTGCGTTTTTCAAGTTAAACACGAAATATTTTTGCTAAAACCCGCATAATTTATGATAAATAATCTCTTACAGTCTAATCTGTCATCTGTATTTCATGAACTTAGCTAAGAAATTGAAAGAAATACGTTACGAGTCAAAACTCCTTTTCCATTCCAATCTCATATTTCATGAGAACAAAACGAGGTTAGCCAAAGGCTCCTTTGTGGTCGGGTTATCCGCGGGGTTTACGCGAACTTTTCAATAATCATTGACAAAATCCTTCATTGGACCTTCTCACCTTTGTACCTCTATTTGGAGCTCTGCCTTTGGGGATATCAGATAGTATTACGATGCTTTTTGAGAAATATCTAATTATTTATAATTTGACGTTGGCAACGATAGTAAGTGAAGGTTAAAGATTATTATAATAAAATTTTAATGTAAATGTTATCGATTGATGTCTTTTATTTTATTGTGAAAGAAGGAGGCAAAAGCAAACTTGACACCTGAAAAATCATGGAGATTTTTGGTGCGTTGACAGCTCAAGAGAGCTAAAATTAAATGTTTTAAAAATTTGACCGCAAATAAAATTTTAAGATCAAGATTAACGCCTTAAATAGAGTTTAAAATCCAGACTATTTTTGCTCTCTCATAATACCTAACCTAACCCTAACCTTACCTACCCTTACCTTAATTTGGGTATAACTCTAAAATCCTATAAAAAAACTTACTAATCTAACTGACTTAGAAATCAACAATAATTCTTCTTATCTATCGTATATAAAACGGGTTTGCGTTAAAATGCATACTTTCGAAAACAGTTTTACGCCATGTCCTTATTTTTTTAGACCATCTGTGGCAGTGAAATACCTTTATAAATTACCTAAATGTTCACTGCATATTTGCTCAATCGAGCTATGAATATTTGCGTCTTTATAACCATTTTAAATCTATCAAAGTAGCTCCAAAATTTATATACTACTTTATTTAGGAAAAGTACGAGTATAAGCTTCCCACTCACGGGACATAGACAAAATCACGCGTAACAGATAGTCCTAAATATAGAGCGACGAAATAACTACATAAAAATAAGTAGGCATATCAATTTAACGAGCAAAAAAAGTACCAATGAATTAATTTAAGCATGTTTAACGATAGCGTCTCTTCGTGTTAATATATAACAAAGTTAATATAACTCCAACTGTACTGTACGAGAACGAATCTCAAAGGATATGTTCTTTTCCTTACAAGCTTTTGGATATGAAAACGTAAATTGAACTCAATAAATATCAAAGGATTCGTCAGGCTTGAGGGGGGTGGCAAGTTACGTTATCCTCGAGAGCTCTCACTGATACACGTTGTTTTGTTTCTCTTGATACACATTTATATTAAATTATATGTCTCGTAGACGTAGAAAAGTGATCTCTGTACCGTAAATACTAGTTTTACGATTTTACCTGCAAAATGTTAATTTTTTTTAAAGTAGCCTTTTTGTAAATTAAATCTCCCTTCCAAATTTTAAAAAGATTCATCAAGTGGTTTCCGACTCACATACCATTCACTCACTATTGTATAATAGTCTGCAGTCGCAGTAATAATTATATATGCCACAGGAACTACATAAGTACGTTAGGAATCGAAATAGGTACTTATAGGATAAGGATTTAATGGCGGCATTAAGAATTTAAATGAAGGTACATAAAATAACATCTAAATGTTTCAGGATTGAAACTTATTATGAAATCGTAAATTGATAACATAAATATTAGCAACGAATTCCAGTAAATTTGTTTCATCATATTTTATGTTTAATCAGAAATAAACCAAATAAGAAAGTTTAATATAAAAATTAGCTTTCAGCATTACTTAAGCAAATCCAATTCTGAAAGGCCATAAATTCAATAAGTCTACTAATTCCGTCGCTTGTTGCGAGCAATAAATTTTATAAGTTAACAATAATTAAACACCGGACCCCGTTCCGGTATTTAAAACCGGTCAATTATACGAATTTCGAATTCGAATGTCATAAAACTGAGCGCGGCAATAATGAACAGGCGGCGCGTGCAGTAAACTATGTAGCAGTTAATATCGTAAGTACGGACTTGCCGGACATTTCGCTATTTGGCCGGTCCGCTTCCATTAAATAAAGTCCGATGTACACTGCCCTGTTTGAATTAAATTTACGATCGCGACGTATGGCCCGATCGTACGTTACTCTATGCAGCAACTCTATTAAATATTGCAGTTAGCTATTGCTGTTTCAAAGCATTAAATTGAAAGGTAATAAGCCTTGTAATTTTAATACAAAAAAGTTCTTTTTAGGTACTTCGTGTAAAAACATGATGATATTACATAGGTATACTTATTATTAAAAATACTTGTGTGCAAAGTTACGTAATAGTCATATATGGTAATGCTGTGAGCCTAATGTGTCTTCATAAAACCAGAGAGTAACCTATGATAGTGTTAATATCCCGGGAAGCAAGAGTTATTGGTCGTTTCCCGTTTCTCGAAAATAAATGGGATAGCCGCGCTCTGCAACGCAGTTGATCAGAATTTAACATGTACTAGTACATAGTAGCTACTAATAATAACATGTTCCATTATTTTGTAATGGCGTTCAGATCCAACGTTCCATATTATAAATGTAAAAAATATGTGTTTTTTTTTTTAATTAATCAGGTCTGAACAGCAGAATAAGTGATGTTCACGCGCATACCTATAGATTGACCAGTCCCAAGTAGTCGATATATTTTTTTATAATTTCTAAGATCCATACCAATAAACTACGAGTGCAAAACAAACGTGTTTTGTTGCAGCAACTCACCTTCGGACACTTATCTAGTTCTATAAATACTCGAACTCACGGAGAAAAGCTAATAATGCAGCAAAGGACAAATAGTAATTTGAAAATTCTTGTTACAATTAAAAATGTCAACGCGAACAAGAAAAAATCCAATAAAATTCCGTTGGCATGTTATGTTAAAACTTCACTCAAGTTGTCAGAGTGACCGGCCAACTCGATCCGACTCTATAATATTGAATAAGTTTTAATTAAAAAGCCCTCTTCTCGTCGCTGAAGTTCGGACGCAATTAGCACGATTGGCCCGCAAATCCCGCGAATACGTCGAATCCCGTGCAACTGCGGGATATCGTTTTGTCCTTTATTAGTTACGTTGGCAACTATTCCGTTAGACTGATATTTTCATTTGTTGTGACATTGTTCTGTTTTAACTTTTTAAACTATTCTTACCCCTTTATTCATAAACGACAATCAAACCTATTTTAGTTAAAATGCCGCTAAAATTCGTTTGTCCTTATCTGTCACTTCGACATTTGTATTTGTTAGAAAGGGACAAAGCATTTGTTAGTTAACATAGGCTTGTTAAGTTTTATGAATAAGGGGGTTAGTGTTTATTGAAGTTTTGATATAAGTATATTATTACTAGCTTCTGCCCGCGGCTCGTGGTATTCGGTTATCGCGCGCGGAAAAAAGTAGCCTATGTCACTCTCAGGCCCACAAACTATCTTTATGCCAAAAATCACGTTGATCCGTCGCTCCGTTACGGCGTGAAAGACCGACAAACACACAAACATACAAACACACTTTCACATTTATAATATTAGTATGGATTATAGTTTTACATGAATAGAAATTGTACGCATTCACACTCATACCAGTCAAGCCAAACTTATAAACGTTGTCTTTATTTTGAATTCTAAGTCCTGACTTTAAGTTTTTGTCCCAAAAAAAGTCTCGAACGCTTGCAAGAGATGCTTCATTACACTTTTTTTTATTTGACTGGATGGTAAACGAGCAAGTGGGTCTCCTGATGGTAAGAGATCACCACCGCCCGTAAACATCTGCAACACCAGGGGTATTGCAGATGCGTTGCCAACTTAGAGGCCTAAACCTTAGACACGTTTCGCTCAAAACACACATTGCTTTAATTCTTAAATCAAAATTTTAAAAGTGCTCTTATCGAAGCAATTTTACGGAAGCAAACTCAGGGATATTAACTAGTGTAACATAAATCCTCTGAAACCATAGTAAACATCAAATTTCTGGTTCAAGCAGTTCGAGACCACCGGCATCAATTATTAGGTACTCAGTGCTAATAACAGCCGGCACTAATTATTCGCCTTCAAGTCGCTTGAATGCTGACATTCTTCAGTGGTTGCGGTAACATGGAGGTAGAAAGGAAACAGGAATATAAAATAAGATGTCTATAGATTTTATCTTCCACAAAACAAAGTGGTAAAATAAGATTCAAGCTTTTGAAATGAAGATATTCCAGCAGAAAATGTTCAAGGTGTTTTAAAATTAATACGGAATTATTTCTGCAGGTGCATTGGCTTTATTTGACTGAACACATCTGTAATTTTTTCGAGTTTTTGCTTATTGTAGTTTAGGAAATGTTATGCCCGGAATGCCGAGGACCTGGGTTCGATTCCCAGCGCTGGTCTTATTTTTCTGAGTTTTTCTGTGCATCTATATTTTAGTTTGTATTTTCGATATGAGTTTTACGGGATGGCCGTAAAGTAACAAAAATTTTGGAGTTGAAATAAAAAATACAAAAAGACTCCAAACAGCAATCTTGATTTGATTGCTTAATAACGACATCTCTGTCCGGGTGAGCGGTTAGTCTCAATGGAAGCTCTGAAAGTTTCTCGATGAGGGCTACAGCATAGATGTCGCTAGTGTCGCTGCTTAAGTGACTGAATAAGTGTAGCGGTATTATAGCACGCGACACGGAATGCCGAGAACCTGGGTTCGATTTCCAGCACTGGTCTTATTTTTTTGGGTTTTTCTGTGCATCTATATTTCAGTCTGTATTTTCAATAAATAAATATACTCAGCAGCATAAAGTTTGCCCACTCTACATACAAAATTACCTAATACTGCACACATTTAAGGGGAAGATTTTTTGTCGCTCAGTATAATTGCTTAAATAAGTGGCTTTATTTGAGAAGTCAATACGAACGCGTTTGAACCGAATAATAATGTAAAAAATTTTCACTGGAGACCTTGATTCATATTCGTAATTATTTCTTCGTGCCTCGTGGACCAGCTCCTTGCGGTCGCTAGCGCCGACGCTCTGCGTAGCTGCTAACATTATGCTCAGCAAGCGGTGTGGAAAACCTTAAGCCCCCGAGGTATGTTGATGAAGACGTTTTCGTCTAATTAAGTCTTGTTAGGAGTTAAAGTGGTTTTGAATACTAATCTTGGCATTCATAATCCAGCCCAAGGCTTCGTAGCGCGAGGTCAGGTTATTTACTTAGCTCTTGTTTCGCGCTATTAATAGTAAGGCCAGATTAAAAATATGAACAGTTAATGAGATAAGTTGATTTTTTGTTGAAATAAACAGCAACCGTTGGGATGTTTTCAAATGTTTTACACATACAGTGACAAAGTATAAAAATATAAAAATACTTAGGTAGTTGTGTTTGAGACTGAGCGGTTCATCCAGTCAATTTAACATTATAATTATAACTTTGGAAATTAAGTATTTAAGCAAAACTTATTATTAAAATATCAAATCCGTCCATCGGTTTTGAAGGTACTCGTAAGTAGAGTGGATGTACCTCCCCTAGACGTAAAAGTGAGGATGCTATTTTTTCTTGTCTATACCTTCAATGTGGGGCATCGTTGTATAGGTATTTTAAAACCACTGTAGGTTTTCTAAGATTAAAAAGAAAGTCCATTAATGTAACTTTTTAGACAGTAAATTTATTATTCTTGCATTTAAGATACCTACATTTGAAATAATAATTACATTTCGGCCATATTACAGCCACCATGAGCAGACTAACCCACCCACTCAGTCTACTGGTATGTATGCGTAAATTTGGTATCACATTTTTTTATTAGCTTTTTCTTGATAAGTATGTACTTACAGCGATCATTAGAGCGCATCAGGCACAGTTTCTTTGATCATTTTGTGACAGAACTAAAGTGGGTCGCTTTATCATACAATCCATAATATCAGGAACCCGATAACGAGCGGCTTTGTCAAAAAAGGCTATAGGATCTAATTGGAACAACCTGTAGCTCCTTAGAGTATTTAGCCAAATGGAGCTGTCCTGTGCAATTCCATGCAATGATTACGTCACATGCGACAAGGGATACACGTGCCAATTGTCAATATTTAATGCATTTTCAACCACGAGAGGATATTTTTTTTATGTTAGAGAGGCCAGACAAACGAACTAGTGGGCTGTCCATAGATACCCGCTGCGTTTTACGCATTGCCAGTGCGTTGTTGGCCCTGCAGAAAATTGTACACTCGCCTCTTAAAGGCGCCCAGGTCGTAACTAGATGGGAAGTGGGAAGCTCGTTCCAGATTATGCAAGTTCGTGCCAAAAAAGACCGCTTAAAACGCACCGTCGATGACTGCCATTCATCAACATGATGTCGATGAAATGAACGCTTACGACGGGTGGATCTGTAATGGAACCCCGCTGCTGGAATGAGGTCAAAGAGTTCCTCAGAGCATTCCCCGTTGTAGGCGCTTATTGTACTGGAAGCCTAAAAGCTGTTATTAATCCATACATCCCAGCCTATATACGTCCCGCTGCTGAGCACAGGCCTCCTCTGATAACGAGATGGCTTGGACAATAGTTTCCACGCGGGCCCATTGCGCATTAGAAAATTCACATGCACCGTCGAATTGCTTCACAGGTTTGTGCAGGTTATAAAAAAATAAATCAAAATTAACGAACGCTAATCTGGATACTCACGCACACACTACAAATAATAACAGGTACGACTACTAGTCATGAAGTCACTAGGCAGACAGGTAGGGATGTTGTTGGTCTCTCCTTATGGTTATATGCTCTATGTATATCTCTGAAATGTGCAGACCTGGTTCCTCTTCAGTAAACTACGGTTTTACCCTGGAACAAACTGGAAAAAATATAACGAAGGTAATCCATGAACTGCCTAGGCTAGTATTCATTGTTAAATCTGGCTTTGTTTTGAACTAGACTTTACTCGTGGCTTCAGTAGCGTAAACTATTGGATACAGCAGTTAAACTAAAATTCCGGGATTTTACTAAATGTGAAGTGTTTTTTTTTACATAAATCTGACCTCGATTGACCCCCCCCCCCTCCCTATCTGACCTGATTTAAAGCACAGGTGAGGCCAAAGGTGTTCTAGAGTAGCGGCTTAATACTGGATTTAGTTACTTTTCTTCCCCAATGGTTATCTGTTCTTCGAGCGATGTGGCTCGCTACATCAACTTGCATATTCTTCGAGCTATGTCGATGACTTTAGTTCATCGACGAATTTCCGTATTCCAGATTCTGGATCATGACACATATGAATTAACGTCTGGCTACTGGATCAAACTTTTTATGTAATAAAGGTACCTAATAAAAAGCATGTATTACGTATATTGAAATAGAGTTTCGTTCTCGTATTTCCTACACATTTGCCCGTTTCCTGGCAGCTTTGCTGACTTGGAGAATTGCATACACGTTACTTGCAGTAAACTTAAAAAAGGATTTAAATTTATAATAACGACTTAATTCTCGATTGAAACGTCGCGTATTCCACGTTGCACGCGTCAAAGTTTAATTTCCGTCCTACTTATTTCGAATAACTTTTTAATATAAAGTTTTTATTATTTGCATACCTACTTCACGTTCTATGCTGCAACCACACAGTAGCGTATACCTACTATCTACCTTAGGGCTTATTCCTCAATCGCAATGCAGTTTTGTTGTTTGACTTATTGGATTTTAAGACCACTTATAAGTTTTTTATCTACTATATAAAAATAAGTCGGGTTTTCCTTCCTGACGCTATAACTCCAGAACGCAAGAAAAGATTTCAAAGGTTTTGCATTCGTTGGAAAGGTCTCGGGCTCCGTGAGGTTTATAGCAAAGAAAATTCCGAATACCGCGCGGGCGGAGCCGCGGGCAAAAGCTAGTATACTATAAAATGGACATTTTACGATCTAAAAAAACACTTACAGTAAGAAACATGGAATAACTATTTTTAAATTTTCAGTTAAACTAATGTCAATTCATAAACTACGCTCATTAACGTAGGTTATTAAGTCTACTTACACTTGCATGCTCTATAAATAATCTCACTTTGAACTTGCTTTATAACTAAGCAAAATTCAGATTAAATTAAGTAGCAATCTCTTCCGGCATGCTCCAGATGAACAAAGTTTAACAAGGTGCATGTTTAACATTTCAGCGAGTGACGCGTTCGCGTCACTAAATTCTGTAGGTGTACTGAAATTGAGTACTTTACTGAAACAGCTAATTTCACGGCTCTGTGGTCTTGAGAATTAACGCGAGTCGACTCGGTAACTGAACTTTACACAAGCGTACAAATGACAAGTGTGTCAAGTATCAAATGCATTGAGTACTTTATGCATTACGGGGTTACAGAATACTTGCCGACTTGCACTTTTAATAGTGTTAAACTATACGTACCTATGTGAAATTGTCATCCTACTAATATTGTAAATGCGAAAGTTTGAAAGTCTGTTTCTTTGTTTGTTAGCTCTTCACGTCTAAAACGCTGAACCGATTTAAATGATTTTTTACATACACATAGTTTGAATCCCGGTGAAGGAAATAGGATAGTTTTTATTAATAAATTGCATAGTTCCTGCCGCCGTCAACAGAAAGCCTTTAACTAGAACCATACTCTTACGAGCCGGCTTTTGAGCGTATGTCCATTGGTGCTATCATAGCATTGGGATCTCACATAAAATGAGATGATAGCACCAAAATAGCGACACAATACATAATATGTATTATTATTATGTATATTTATTTCCAACCATGATAAATAGTATCGCTGCTTCGGCATCGTCACCTCGTTCTCAGTGACGTGTTGCTCGGTCGTCTACATTTGTATTTCGTTAGCGCATCGTATCTTCGTCGCGTAGCACTGACGGTTATCGTGATAGTTACTTTGAACGAAAAAAAAAAGTTTAGAATGAAACTGACACCATTTGAAATATTTCAAAAATACTTAAACTTTGTATTAATTGGTTGAGTTTTATAATGAGAATATTTCGAAATGTGATCTTTCATTGTAAACGTGTGAATCATGCATTGCGCCGTTTCCAATTTGTGGTCCGAGTCATACCGCTTATTTTAAATAACCCCATTAAATTTAATTAAGCGTACCCAATACAATAGACTTCAAAAGATGCAAAAGTGGATGCACGCTTACCCGCAATGGTCCAACTTGAGTAATGACTACACCCACCAAATGACGTTTTTATCCGACTGTACGAAGGAGGATTATTGGGTATACAAGCAATTAAATGCTATGAAATGAACAGAAAAATCATTCACAGCGCCGCCAGTAATAAGCATGGCTACCCATATGAGAAAGAAAAACTTACGGCATTGCTTCTAAAGTGAACACACATCATTTCAAAATTATGTTTCGCCTATAGCTTAATGTTTAACATCGACATTTTCTATCCATAACATAAACGTATCTAAGATAAACCCTGGCCGTCTAAGGATAGCCATTTAAAGTAGCCAATAAGTCTCATATTGCCCCTAAAACACGTATAAAGTGGTCTAGACTAGACACTTGCTCTATTAATTGGTGGTACAGGATCGTATTGCCTGTCTATGCGGACTTATAATGAAACTGCGAGGTGTGTTATGAATACAGACAACCCTCCGGGAAAAGTTTTAACTTGTCAGGGTAACTTGATCGATTGAGGCGATGATAAGAAACATTTTGAGCTCAGGTTATTATCGAATAATTTAGAAGGGGTCGATTTGAATACAAGTGACAAATTGTATAATTTGTTTCTAAGTTATAATTTTTACGCATAGTTTTAAGATCAGATTATAAAAAAAATGTTATTTGTTATATTGGTTGTTGTTGTCTTCACTCAAGAACTTTTTTACCCCAGTGATTATAGGTTTTTCGACAGATATGGTCAGCGTACTGCCACTTCAGCTTTATCCTGTGTGCTATAGATAAACCGCCTAACTGAGTCCTCGCCTGCGCGGTACAGGGGCGCGGGGGTAGGACGAGAAAGGGGAGTGAAAGAGGTGCGAGCGGCAGGCGCTTCTTAGCGCACAGCTCATACCGGTCGCGCCGCGGCTAGCGATCGCAAGTGCTAATGGCTACGGACGCTTTGTGAGAGGTACACACGAGATAAGATGAGTCGATATATCTTCGGACATAAAATTAATTTATTTATTGATATGGAAATAAGTGATTGATTTATAATAAATAATACCTAGAAACGTGTATTACCTAATGTTTTATTTTGTTACTAGTTGAATAAACTTTTTGTAGGTACCTTGTTATTATGTTTCCGCAAATAGATAATTATGAGTACCTATTACGAAAATAAGTATCTATCTCTTGGACAAAAGTTTATTAACCCACTTACATAGTTTATAGATGTTTCAACCATTTGTATCGTTCTTAGGTATAGATAAACCGCCTAACTGAGTCCTCACCTGCGCGGTACAGGGGCGCGGGGGTAGGACGAGAAAGGGGAGTGAAGGCGGTGCGGGGGGCGAGCGTGAATAACGAGATACACAAGTGGCGAAACGTGCACTAGACAGTTCTAAAGATATGTGACGTCATGTTGGTTAACGAATGGTTTTTTTCTGATTGCAGCAGAAGGAGGGTTTTGAGTTATAGTTAAAACTAATTACAGTACAGTCTACGGTAACAAACATAAAAAAAATACAAAAATACAGTCTTTTCCGATATACCAGTAAGTTCTGCTACAGTTTTGTTTAAAGGTATATCCTGTAAATATATTCAACAGAATTTACGTCCAGTTTTTTTTTCTAAAGTATTCGTATACGTTAAAAACCATTTGTTTGCACTGACTATTAATTTTATGTCCGAAGATATTTCGACTCATCTTATCTCGTGTGTACCTCTCACAAAGCGTCCGTAACCATTAGCACTTGCGATCGCTAGCCGCGGCGCGACCGGTATGAGCTGTGCGCTAAGAAGCGCCTGCCGCTCGCACCTCTTTCACTCCCCTTTCTCGTCCTACCCCCGCGCCCCTGTACCGCGCAGGCGAGGACTCAGTTACGCGGTTTATCTATAATTATATAATAAAACAGCAATTTTAAGTTGAATGAAAAAAAACGACTTTCAAAAAATAGACATAGGTACATATTATGGTAGTATTGTGTCGTATAGTCCAAATTCTTTATCTTGTCCGGAACTTCCTACCAGTACCTTACTCGATTCGGTCAAGAAAATTAGTTTTAACTATAACTCAAAACCCTCCTTCTGTCGCAATCAGAAAAAAACCATTCGTTAACCAACATGACGTCACATATCTTTAGAACTGTCTAGTGCACGTTTCGCCACTTGTGTATCTCGTTATTCACGCTCGCCGCCCGCACCGCCTTCACTCCCCTTTCTCGTCCTACCCCCGCGCCCCTGTACCGCGCAGGCGAGGACTCAGTTAGGCGGTTTATCTATATGTCGATGACTTTGTTTCTCTGAAAAACAACCTTGTTTTTAATTAATTATTATCCTTCAGAGAGTGAAACCGGAGTCAAATCAAATGAATATACATCGCTTTGATATAGACATTTTAGTCTCATTAAATTGGCACTAAAGCCACAGAACGGAACTGTCTGCATAACAACCAGATGGAAAATCAATGGAAGGTGCCGTACTTGTCAAATAGCGAAATCATTCAATAAATAAGTCTTCTTTTACCCTATTGAAGTAAGGAATCCTAAAAATATATGATTTTATGAAAAATCTTCATAAAACCGTTATCCATAAATACCGAGCAATAAGCAATGCCACATTCCGTCCAATACTTCCACATACAAAGAGAATCGTGTACAATATTCCTCGCTCTCGAAAGCCCTACATCACGATGTTAATCCTGCCTGGCATACGTGCTCGTTTGATGATGTCTTGAAGGTAACCATAATGAATTCTCCTTCAAATTAATAGCAATTTGAAATACCTTCGCGTTAGATTAACGCGTCGCGTAGTGTGACAGTCTTGGATATTGTCGACGCAATGTTTAGGAAGTGTCGCATTTGGTGTTATAGTATACCTATTGATTGATTATACCATCAAATTATTTCTCGTAAGAACGATTATCATGAGCTTTCTGACGAAGGAAAAGATCGCAAAAAACCAACATTTACCTGCACTAAGTAAATCAAAGATTTGTGTGAGTTTCCAATCTGTACTGGGACCGCGTGGGAACTACACAGCCCAAGCTTCTCTCATTTTGAGACGAAGTCTTCTCTAGCAGAAGAACGTAAAAAGACCGGAGGTGACAACAGACAGACGGACTTTGTTCAGTTAGCAAAACTAAATTTATTTCGTTACTTAATTAGAAATAAGTAAAGACGTTTCCAGTTCCACTTCAATTATGCCAATCAATTTGAACTCACTCAACAGTAATTAGCAGATGCAATTTGACCGTTATTTCAGCTTCCCTTCTTATTAAGAGACCACTTGGAAACCTATCGAGGGGAATCACGCTTAACATATTTGGCATGTATAATTTATAGGTGCAGACATGCAAATTTTCCGGAGGGCCCTATTTTCACCCCCTATTATTTTAGGGTTATTCGATTCGCTTCAAATGTCAGTGAATTATTACTTGGAAGGATCTTTTGTGAATAAGATACGAGTACCACGTTTGATCTCGGGGCGGCACAAAAGAATTTCCATGGCAATAAAGTAACGTCGGCAAACCTGTACAGACTGTATTCACAAGAAAGGTCCTTTCGGAAAACGTGTTTCGTTATGTTCGTAAAAAATATCGTTACGATTTTATTTGATGCTTTGAATATTTCTGTAAGCGATTCAGATAAGAATGACCGTTTATTTACGTAATTCCGGACAAAGCACATACTTACTGTATATCCTATTTTTAACATTTACGCCGTCACAGTCACACACAGTCCAAATTTTTTATAATTATCATCATTTTTCTCAATAATAATTTATAAAATCAAATGCGCACAGTGCTTATTTATAATTATGAAGTAAATAAAGAGTACTTTAGCTTTAGCTCTGTTGTATTGTAAAATGGTACACGTTTAATTCTAAATAAATTGCGTCATAGTCATAAATTCGACGAATTCCATTTCAACACGCAATGAATGCCCAATTACACCGCAGTATACAAAACGTAATTAAACGTTGGACCAAATTTAAGCTCTTTCGTGTCGTATCATTCATCCAGAAATCGTATTGTTGCCGATCAGCATTAATGTGAATTAGACTGTGAAACACGTATCAGTATCTGATGATTGCGATGGAAATTATTCTGACTGTATTCTGATTTTCGATATGACAATTGGCTTAGAAGAACGACATTTGATATTTACGTACCTAATTTATATATAAAAAAAAAACTTTTGTGAAATATGCACAAATCATTTGCGTTGAAAACAAGAAATAAATTCGTGACATTTAGTTATTTAGTCACTTAGGTGTTACAAAGTGGGTGTTACCATATAGTCGGCATTACAGCCGGCTCTTCAGTTCACTGTCTACTGTATGCGAAAATTAAACTAGTCGTAAAACTCTTACAGGGTTCACTAATGTTTCGCAACTTTTTTATTGAATATAATTATTGCACGGGAGTTGCATTGTCATTCACAGACCCTGTTCTTGGCATAAAAGAACATAAATATCGCCATATTAAAATACTATACCTAAAAAATAGCAATCATAGCAACGTTAATCGCTTTCAAGTGTTTCCCCGCGCTTTATTTATACTCCGCATTTTAATAAAGACATGACATTTAGAGTGAATGAAATAAATTATTTTATATAGATGCAAAGAGTCAAAATAGTGATATGTAATTTATTGGATAATTAGTAAAAATTCACACTACAATTAGGATACATATGTCATAGACCTGTTAATGACAGTTGTGGGTATGTAATAAATAAAAATGAAAAATCTTGTTACACATGGGTTTTATTTTAATAGCATTGCCAAGAAGCTCATGCTACATATTGCTATTTTATTCATCTCACTAAAAAACACTAGGTTTAGCCCGCCGATTTGTCATATTTACCTATTCCTATTCCTAATCCTATTCTTTCATACAAACCTTGTCCTTAGTTTTGAATCCCCACCCAAGTAAGTCTGTTTATTTGTTTGTTATGTCTAAACTAGTAATAAAGATAGGTAGTTTGATTCTGGGAGGAGGACGTAGTATAGTTTTTATCCCGGAAAATAGCATAGTTCCTGCGGGATAGCGATAAAATAATTCTACGCGGACGGAGTCGTGGATATATAATATACATACATATAATAGATACTTATCCACTATAATGCTACTAAATCAAAACAGTGAATAATAAACAGTGCAACTTTATTCTAGCGAATCTTATTTCAGTTGTTCAAAAAAAAAAATAAAGCTAGTAAGTATATAACAAAAGCTGTGCTAACCCACCGTGAGTTTAACAAAGAAAAAATTTGGCAGCAATTTTAATTTTCAATAGCCCGAAGGCTCGCAAACAGCAGTCGTGATACAATTTTTTATACCTCTGGAACTCTGTCTTCCGTATACGGGATTAGAGGTGAGCGTGAGTGATGAACGTCTGTATCTTATAAAAACTGTCATTTTTGCGAGCTTTTACATATTAAACGGGTGTGTAATGATCGGTATAACAACATTTGATATGATTTCAAAGAATAGAACCTTCACAGGTTTTTTCTATACAATAAACCTAACCTAACCCAAAGTACATCAAATCGAATTAATAACAATAAAAATAAGTTTTGTAAAGAAAATAAACTTGAAATTTGACATGAATATAAGAAAGAAAGAACGAAAATACATTTAATGTAAATATGTGAATAGAAATATAACTCAAGAATGTGCCGTTAGTAGAAAGTACCTACAGTCTGCTGATTATACTGATTGTAGGTATTTGATAAAAAAATATCAAAAAACTTTGTTTTTTTTTTAACAAAGGCTTCTTTACTGGTAGTCTTGGTATCACTTTATCTTTATAAGAAAAGCCAATTTTGATAAATAAATAAATAATAAGTGCAAGTGCAAAATAATTTTAAATCTAGCAATCGCTTTATTTTGTATCTTGCGCCACCAACAGCGAATCAAAACGCAACGTTACATTATTTCGCGAACCAAAACTCTGACTTTATTTAAACCTTTTTTAAGCTTTCTTCCTTTATGTGCTTAACAGCCCCTACACCTGTTTGCTCCGGGGCATTGCCTTTTTATTTCGTTAGATAATACAGCAATAGAAGTTACGACAAACCAAAGCAATGTTTTTTTACGTTAAGTGCTGCAAAACAGTTTCTTTTTGATGTAAAGAACAAAGTAATTTGCTCGCTCAGTGAGTAAGCAAAGTTTTTTTTTATCGAGTAAGTTGTTTTTCTACTTGTTTTTAATCTCGGTTAGCATTTATTTTACAGAATATCTTCATTTTTATAAGGAAAACTTGATTGGTTCTAAAAATAAGTTAGTTCAGCCAATATTTACAAGATTTATTCATATTGCTCATAATCTACATTACAACCATTTTTTTTCTAATTTTTTATTTTAATATACAGACGTGCTCTCTACTCAACATAGGTTTGGCGTTTGGGAGAGACCGTATTTTTTTAAAACCCCATGCACTGCTTTTAGGTATGACCTGTGCACAACTGAACCAAAGTTCAATTCAAAGGAAGAAAGCTACGAATATTTTAAAATACTTAATATATTTTTTTAAATCATCATCATCATCATCAGCCTATGTTCGTCCACTGCTGGACATAGGCCTCTCCCATGGCACGCCACTGAGCACGATCCTCGGCTACTCTCATCCAGCTCTTGCCAGCCACCCCGCGAAGATCATCGCACCACCAAGTCTGAGGACGTCCTACGCTACGTTTGCCGATCCGTTTTTAAATATATAGGTACAAAAGCAGCTGCTGCCCGCGTCTCTATTATTGAAGAATTTTCTAAAATTATCTTACGGAAAATAAACATTTTTTGGGTTTAGGTAAATCATACTATGTTCTTCCTTAGAAATGTCATCTAAATCTGTTCTGCAGTTTAGGCGTGAAGAAGTGATAGACAGACAGACAGAGTCACTTTCGCATTTATAATATTAGTAAGGAAAGGATTGATTGACGATTGAATATTGTATCAAAGTTTCACCTCATTATGTATTAACATCTACAAACGTGTACGTGTAAGTAATAGTATTCAGTCTGAGAGAAATAAAACAGTCTATTTATGTATACTGTATAATATACATAATTTTACAGTACAATGATGTATTTAAAAACCTTTTAAAATGTACCCTTTATGTTTTGGTTAACCTAAACAAACATAATATTAGCCCTGTAAAAAAGCGTGTTCTTTTACCGTACCTATCCTAAATTCACGCCAGTATAACAAAAATCATAAAACAACACAACAAGTTTACACTTGATTACATCAGAAAATACGAAAACCCAGCCTGTCGTATTTTCAGAATAAATGAAAAATAATATTATGACTTGTATTCACAGTAGCATATGCTTACGATTTGAATTAAAACCAGATGAAAAATACCATGTTTCTGCATTAATAAATTAATAAATTGATATTTTATGAACTTACTATGTCAATCAAAACTAAGGATATCCATATTAAGAAAAAAATTGTGCTTAAACTCAACATAATCTACTTAAACAAAAATTGCTAAAAGTGGCTCCGAAACAATAACGTTTCGTGTGCTCTGCCTACCCAATTTGGGAATACAGGCGTGTTGTTTGTGGGCGTGTGTATAATCTAGAGGTACATAAAAACTTAATACTAAATTTAATCTTAAAAAGACCCCCGTTGCATGGTGTCCAATAGGCTGGCAGCATTCTCTCTTTGAACAGCGATGGCAATTCGTTTAGAGACAGCTGCCAGCTTTTTGGTTTGGTGTTTAGTAGTGTCTAACAGGCCATTTCACAGTTCTTTAATTAGTTGTGGTTTGTGCGTTGTGCGCCGGAATTTATTGATTTTAAGAATATACAATTTCACACACATTGTGCGCGTCGGCTATACAAAGATTTGTGGACGCGCCTAATAGATGCCTCGGGCGACCAGAGGGCTGGCCACTATTTCGCACAGCGAATAAGTATCGCTATACAGCGAGGAAATACGGCCAGCCTTCTGGGCACCTTGCCCATTGACGGCGATTTAGGCCAAATTTTCTATCTGTACTTTAAGTTTTATTATGTTTGTTTTTGTTTATTCTGTTGAAAATAAATTAAAGTATTGTTTACATAAAAAAATAAAAATTCACACATGCATATAAAATAAATATCACTAAACATTGCTTGTAGTATATAATTAAGTAAATGCAAAGTATAAAATTACAAAAAATATCTCGACTACTTACGCAGAACGACTCAACCTTTTATTTCTTAAACACAATACCCCAATCTTTTGCGCAACAAACTTGGAACTTCCCTGCAGATTTGCCATTTCCAATGCCTTCTGCTGAATAATAGACAAGAAAATTAAGTTTACCTTTCAATGGAGAACGTTTGTATGCCGACTCCCGCTGTGTAAATCGTTCATCATTAAAATTAATTTGACTTCATGTTACCTACTCGCTAAACGTTCCTTATTCATTTCGTTTCCTTAATTAAGCAATCTGTTTACAATGAACCCCATTAATTGGTATTTCAATGGGAGAGAACTCCTGGCGAATTAACTCGACTACGGAAAAGGCGGTTCAGAATATTTTACTTTTGAAATTTTAATCGCCTGAATACTGGCTGGTATTTTTACAGTGAATTGCAGTTGAAATACCCATAAAATAATTAATAACAGAAACAGGCGACTACTTAATGAATGTTCCACATGATGACTGTGTTAATATATTTTATAGAATGAATTAAGTATGTTTGACTTCTATTCACTTTTTATTAAGAGAACATTTTAACAGGTTTTATTTTTTCTAAGACACTAGAGGCCTCTTCTTACTGTTTTAAAGATTATTACCAAATGGAACTTATATTGGGATTTTTTTTTATTCAGCCAGTAAGTTAACTGTCAGGTAGTTTCAATGAACGAACTGATCTGTCTGTGGAAGTTGACAAAGATCAAGAAAAACATGAAATTCATTTTTTTTGTGTTATTTTTATTATATGTATTTGTTGTTTATCGCAGTTTGGATACTCAATACTCAATATTTTAAGGATAAGGATGGAATTAAGTAATTGTGTTTTTTTAACTGTTACAAACATTTATATTCTTCACACAAATGTCAGCCTCTACCACAGAACAGAAAATCCCTCTACAAGGATTCGAAGCTAGGGTCACTAAAGACCATCCGATATCCAAACACCCGTTTTGCACACGTCTCTTTTATATTTTTCAAACAAATATGATAACTGTGTGGAAACAAAATTGTATATTCAAGGTGTTATCCGTGCGGCCAATTTTTCCAGCGAATGGCTGCGGTTGCATGCGAGTTGGCCATTTATAAAGCACAGTGAGAGCCCTTAATAGTCTGTCGACAGCCAAATGTCACCGGCCGTTTGTTTGGCTACATTCAACTCTCTATTTTGTACGTATTTTATGTAAGTCGAGGCAAGTTATGTGAAAAGTTTTTTTTGTAAATTTTAGATAAGCTAAAAAGGTGAAATGACACGAGAAAGTTCACGCAGTGGCTGGGCGATATTCGTATGTTGTCAAAGTTTGCGAACTTGGCCGAAAAACACGGGCGCACAACACATCATCAGCCAGAAGACGTCCACTGCTGGACAAAGGCCTCCCCCTTAGAACGCCACAATGAACGACAACTCGCCACTTGCATCCATCGGTTTCCCTTCCATCCACCAGTTTCCCGCAACCCTCACGATATCGTCAGTCCACGTGGTGGGAGGCACACAACACAATTACACACAAACTTCTATCAGGTAGGTACTTAAAACCATATTACTCGTTGCAAGGAAAATGTTCGTCCGTCTATCCAACTGTCCAAATCTGCTTAAGAGCTACCACTGATACTTGACGGCAGGAATAGAGAGTGAGATGTAGTAATCTGAGTTCTAACCTGGCATAAGGGCCATCAAGTGGATTTATAAATAGGTTCATAAACAAATGATGGAGCCTAGTTATCTGAATATATTTTTATTTGTTATAGCTGTTTTTTTTTTTAATTTAATAATAAATTCTAGTAAAATATATGAAAACACTAACATAACCTTCAATCATAAAGTTTCCCATGCTAAAGGGTTCACATTGAGTTCTTTACAGCCCTATCAACGACAATCGGGCGTTCTTCCTATCCATTGCGCGGCCGATATGCTGGTCGTAAAGTGGTTACCTGGCAACATACGCAATGAATAAAGAAAATGTTTTCGAGCCGCTGCCAGTGCGGAATCATAGTCCGGGCAATACAGTGAGCACAGCACAGTTCGCGTGCCGGCGGTTAATCTACGTTTTCTCCATCGTCAACCATAAACCCACCGTTCCTACGCCAATTACGGTGATCTACGACCGTCGCGTTAGTATTAAGTATTTATAAATTACCTTCTCTTTAATAAAAACGCCCGAAAGTGTTATTATTAATGAAGTGAAAACGAATGCTGCTTAATCATTCACGCTATAAAGGTTTTTTTAAAGGGCGTTTTGTAATGTCACCAACTTCAACGGCGTATTATGATTACAGTTTGTAGCAAATATATACTTGTTTGAAGGTGAACAAAGCTAAAATAAAATTCACTTTTTAATTAGGTACTGTGGTAAACTAGCATGTCGAATTAAATAAACACACCAGTAGCATGTGTAGTGGAAAGAGGAAGATGATATGAAACTTAATAAACTACTGAAGCAATTCTTGATAAAAAATGCTATTACTAATTTAGTGTCAAAGAAATATAAATACACAAACACACACACACATACACACATACACGCATACACTTTCTCTTCTTCTAGGTACATAATAATAAAGATAATATTAGAATTAATGGAAATCTAAGGAAACAGATCCAGCGTAGCACAATATGCGTTGAATGTTAAACAAATACGATATATCAAAGCACAAATCAAATCAGAATTCAACAGCTTCAAGCCTTTTAATATATCACCAGGATCAGAGCTTCCTGGCAGTATTATTTTATGATCAAGGAGGCGCCAGTGAGGCCGAACAATGTTTTTCTAAGTGTCAACTATTTATAGTTATTAGGGTTTGGTGTAATTTGTGAACGTGGTAGAAATTGATAATGTATTAAAAATAACTTAACTCAGCTTATAATTTTTTTGTTTTCTCGTTGGCTCAATCTATTGTTTATTAAAAACTAAATAAGAAAATGACAAGCTTAGTTTAGTTTCTTTTGTTTTTTTTTTTCATGAGTTTTTTTTTTAAATAAGTGCGAGTGATTTATTGTAAAAATGTAATTATTATTGTAAACACGAGATGTACCTGTTTAACGTTGCCATTCATTCTAAAAATAGGTATCTAATACACACATCGACCAAACGTCGATTCGATCAAACATCTCAGTAAACGTAGTGTAGTACGTCCCCGGCCAATTGGGGTGATGATCTGCGAAAGGCTGCTGGTAGAATCTGGAAGCGTCGAGCTGAGGACGGGGCACAATGACGCTTATCGGGGAAGTAATGTCCAGCAGTGTACCGCTATAGGCTGATGATGATGATGACTAATTTATGGAAATATTTATCAGCTGCAGTGAAAATCATAAAAAAACATTTACATCACCCAATAACATGAAACATTTCTGAATTAACTTTGAAACAAAAAAAAACTATGTTTACGCTAAAAAAACTGTAATTCCTCTATTAAACGGTAGTTTATTAAAATCGCTTCACCGCTCGCTCGTGCTCGTCACATAAACCAAGTCGTGAGAGTTTGCTTTCCTATCATTAACTCGACCAAATTAATGTCAATCACTTTTATTGGCAGATAAATAAAAACAGTAGCACCGCTTCCCGGTGGCCTTTGTTCTGTCGAACTATAAATTAAAAAAAAAAGCTATTTGATAATTATCTTAAGCCGAACACTAGCCTTAATTTATAACTTTCATGCCTCGGTCAGTGGTTTTATTGAAGTATTTTCGACCTAATTAAAATATCTCCCTTTCAAGTTTTTACCCAAGTTCGCTTTTATTAATGTTGAAATATTGGACTTTGAAAAGAGTTACGGAAGATATTAATTTTATTAACTATTCGATCAATGTTAGAGGTCTGCTACTTTGTTCGGCGGAAATTAAAACGTGCTTCCGTTATAGCTTTATGGGGAAAAAACTGGCCAAGTGCGAGTCCGGCTTGCGTATTAAGGCTCCGTAAAAATTTAAAAAGCAGACAAAAGTTTGTGCTTCATAATAGTATTTTTATAAAAAATAAAGTTATTTTCGCATAGGTACTATAGTCAAATTTCATAATTCTCCGCCAGCGGGAAGCACCCTAAAGGTTTTGGTTTCTACATTTTTTTTTAAGAAATGCACTTTCACATTAGTACTGCATTTTATGATCGCGTAAACTTGCAAAATATTTTTTATTCAGAATTGAAAACTTAAGTATGATTATTATTATTACTTACATAATTTCAACCTAATATTTGAATGCACTCAAAAGTAAAAAAAAAATTCGGCAGACAAATGGAAAACAAAGTGATCCGATGAGGGTTTCTTTTTTCCTTGGAGGTACGGAACCCTAAAAACGATATAAATACTTGATGGTTTCTTTTTATAAACATTGTTCTGATATTGAAAGAGAGCGCAAACATTCCAGGATAGGTACTCAAAATAATTTTGTTTTGGGTAAGTAACAGTAAATTTTATTAAAAAGTCATAAATACTGCTTAGTTTGCGCTTATTCCGTTATATCCTAGTTTTATTATTTTATTGAAAATAGTTGTATAAATTCCTTCGTTGGGCCTAAAATCCCATGTGATAGAGCTCGTATGTGAATCGTAAATTATTTTAAAACTGGTATCTTGGTACCGACAAGCCGTTTACGTCGCGTAAATCAAGATTAAGTACTAACATACGGGTCATACCTCAAAATGTGTCAACGATAAATCAAGCGGTAAATAAGAAATTCGCCTCATCTAATTCATAGCGACTTCAAAGTGAATGTAAGGGTGAATCGTAAAAGTGAAACAGGGACTATTAAACTTGTTCACGGGGTAAAAAGTGTTATATTTTTGTTTAATTGGTCTCTAGAGTGTGATCACTTTTTTAAGTGTTGGTTTCGGCTTAAAGCGGTTAAGCTTGTGTTTTAAATTAAAAAGTATCGGGATTTTTTTTTTCTAGTTCAGTAACGTAATTATTTTTTCGGTAATAAATACGAATTTAAAAAAGTTCGGACTCCGAATTACCTGTTAGCCAAAATTTTATACAAACATTGTTGTTTATGATTTTTTACTTCGGTTCAATCATACCTATAAAATTAACAAAAAACATTTGATGTTTCTATAACATTAGAGGCTAGTATTTGTTGAGCAACAAATTCTCCTCCATTCATCCAAATAATAAACATTAATTGCTTGCTTAGTTTATTATTGTAAACGTCAATAGAAACTCAATGGCCCATTCATAAATTACAACAGATTAAGACAATGAAAACCCAACCTCAGAGCAACAGGTGGAGATTTCACGGCAGATGACTCGTTTAAAAGCGAACCTCCGAGATTCAAACTTGAGCTTCTTTATCAAATATAAACTTTTAGAAGTAAACTTCCTGATGGTAGGCATCTATTCACGAAACTAACTTTCAACAGAACAGCTTATTAATTTCCATAGTCTAAGTTTAATGTAGTGAATGTGCCTTCGAACTTTGAGATCCAGCTGTGATAATATGATTTAACGATTGTGATAATTTGTTAACGATTATAAAATCATATTCTTTTAATCGACGATGCTATGTCTCAAATTAATTCTTAAATTACACACCATAAGTTAAAAATAATTCTCGGACAAATCAAAATAACTTACAGCACACAGGTAATAAAAGAAAAACACAAAACAATATTAACGTTCAACGACGCGTAAAAATATCGATACAATAACCAATACGGCCGTTTGTTAAGTTTCAGAAACCGGTATCTTGTAATGGATCACTTAATTTCGATTAACTCCACGGACTCCGGCAAAGAACAATACAACGCCGGAAATTACTCGTTTTCGCTTTTTGATCGTTTTTCACGTTATTTTCGATACGGAACGTCAGAAGATCTTAAACAAATATACTCTATACACTACCGATTTAAATAAAAGAGTGGTGTTTATTCCTGCTATGAAATATTTAGCGTTTTTGAATTTATTCAAATTAACACAATGTTTTTTTGTGTCTTTCTGTTATAGTGTCTTTTTAAAAAGCTGATTCGAAGACTCGAGCTGATGTAGGTTACCAGAGAAGAAGCGAAGCGTATCTCACAGCTGTTAACTCTTTCTTGATGTTCAGTCTCGAATGTTTTGGCTTTTTGTTACATTTACTTATTATGTACCTACACCGAATTTTTTACTTTCAATTTCAAACGAATTTTTGTCAAATTTAAGCATAAGTACCTAGGCCACGGGTGGAGCACCAGATGGTATCCGACCCGCCTACTGTGTTCATCTTTAAGACGAATAGGTATAGAAACAAAATGCAGGTGTGCCCGGCCACTTCTCATTGAGTTCAAATGCACGTCGAGCTAAACTCACAAGCCTTATAAAGTGACTAGTTTTGGTTCGAATCCTATATCAAACAGACTAACGTCAAATAGAGGCCAAGTTAGGTTCACTTGACAAAATGCTTTTCTATTGTTTCGTGTAATGCTATCTGTTTCCCGCCGGCCGGGTACTCTGTGTCAGTTATGCCTCTTCGCTTAAGCTTTGAGGGAGCATATCGCTCAAACTTGTAGCCATTATTTTAATGGCCTATCAATATATTGCCTATAGTTACACAACGTATTATTTAACTTCGAAACTAATTTGAGTATTTGCTTTATAAATTGGGTGGGATCTTTATTAAGACTTTGCGATATAATGTTTCTCATGCATTTTGTTATGGCGAATGGTTTTAATAATGGGGTACAGTTGATGTTAACAACAAAGCAGCGTAAAGTTTTGTAATTTTTGTTACGTTAAGACCTTTTGATTTGGTTTTGAAATAGTAATGACGTGTGTCGATGGCGGATATTAGGTTTTTGTTGAAGCGTGACTGATGTTCGGGCTTTAATATTATCATTAAATCATTAAAATGTATTTAGGCCTGTCTATCATAACGGCATAATATTTGTTTATCTATCTAGAAATAAAAAATATTGAATGAGTCATTAGAGATAAAGAATAATACAAACAAATACACTATTTTTAAATCTTTAATAAAACGTTCCTCTCACTTACTCACATTTACACTAGATCTTAAAGGGATAAAACTCACGTTTTAGATTTTTTTGTTTCGTTATAAGTATGAGTTTGATAAGAAAAAAATGGTCACTTATAAGTTGATGCGTCTGTATATCGCAGACGATTTAAATAATAAAGTCTTTAACAAAATCACTAGCCTATACCCACATTTTCTCTCATGTGAAGCATATAGTGCGATCGGGTTCAAATTCTGGGATTTTAATGAATTTTGACGGGAATCTAATGACTTTTGCTTTGCTATATTGACAGATTCCAATGCTTGCATTTCGTTTTAATTATCGTACGCGACGTACGTCACTATTCGTTTTATCACTTCGTTTACCAAAGTTAAATGACGAGACAAAGTAATGAAAAGGTTATATGTAGCTAAATTTTATTGTTCATAGTCACTGAACATTAGTTCACTAAATTTTTATAGTCAAACATTTAAACATAATTTTCTGTACTTAACTGTTTGAAATAAGCTTGCAAAAAGGTAATTTAAAATTCTTGAAAACTGACGGAACTTTTTGTCTTGAGACAGTAAATCCCATTCACGTGAAAATATCGGAATTAAAAAGTAGCCTAAGTGTTTCCTGAGATAGCAAACAAACTTTCGTATTTAAAATATCAGTTGAATTGGAATGGAACATCCAAAAAACTATTCAATATTTTGTGCATCTGCAATATCTCTACGGCGTGCAAACATAGCTTTCTGCTTCGCTGAAACTAAACCTTATAGTCGTAATTTTAAAACTGTCTCTCCAGCTTTATCACCCAAAAGCGGCCTTTATACCCGCTGTACAAATTTTAAATCCCTTTGCGTTCCGCGTACTCTATTGAGTTAGCAATGTCCAGTGTATGAGAGAAAAAAGTAAGAATTCGCCATGTCTGACCATTTCCGGCGGCTATTATTCTGTCTCCCCCTATATCCCTTTCCGCTTGTCGCGAAAACAAAATACTGGTTGTGAATAAAAAGGCTTTACTATTCAGCGTTCCTTAATAGTGACAATGACCCCAGCTTTGATTAAGTGACAATAATGGCATTGAACCTGAATGCATCGTTCGAATGGGAAGTGGTCATTGGACCTTTATAACATAGAAATTAACTACCTATTCTTAAAAACAAATTATAATTAATCCAGGATTTTTTACTGACTGTACATTTTATAAAAATACCAAATTTCAAGTCAGTGCCACCTCTGAAAGTGGATCATAATTAAATAGCAAGATTTGAAACAAACAAACAAATATATGTACATGAGATATAGCTACCAGACGTCAAGCCAACATCGAACAAACATCGCAGATGCAGAGCGAAATGTCTATCACACTTCACGTTACGTTTGGCGTAAACAATAAACAATTTTAGGTTGTATACCCATCAATATTTTTTTTCTTTTACTACGAAAAACTGCACTATTTACACTGAAAATAATTAGTTTACAACTGTGAAATAAATAATAAATTTACAACTACAATGAGATGCGGACAAAGTTATTAAAATAGATACACGGATCACTAACGAATGGTAAACTTGGTTAGTGTGAACGAGACCTTAGAAAGTGTTTTGGTCAGTGTGACGTGCAACTCTAGTTATGTATGATAGCAATTGTGGTGAAGTCGAGGGCAGTTTTTCGCCTCCCACGGCCGCGCTGCGTAGCTGCAGGGCTACTAGGTACGAAACCTACTAGGTCGCTCTCGTATTAAATAGTATAAGTGTCAGAGGGACCGCACGACATGAACTTCTTTCGTAGTAGCCCTGCTGAGTTGCGAGAGCACTGGCGCGCGAAACCAGGCTTACCATTCGAGCTCGCCTTAAGGAACCAGGATTGGTTCGAAATATGTTAGGCATAATATCTCGGCTATGTGAATGAGTTCATTTTAATAATTATTTACAATAAAAATTAATGTCTAAACATTTTAAAGGGTTATCTGAAAATGTTTAGCTGAAATAATATCCCTAGCGAGACCTGAATAACGGGACTTTTAACCCATGACGTTGACGCTATTTTAAAGCAACCAGTTCGATAATTCTATAGGTATTCACCTAGCATATTTCCTACTTGAACACTTCAAAATAGTACCAATCAACCATTAACGAGCTTATATTTACGTTTATACAGGCAACACAAGCACAAAAACAAATAAAATTGCATTAACTAAAACAGTTTCACCGACGTCAGTTGAATCTGTTTCAAGCAAACAGATTTTGCCCTTTACAAACACACCATCATACATTTGAAAGCTGGGTTTTCGAATTTTCGCGACGCCAACGCTAGACCAACAAACAAACGGTGACGGTAAGTGAAAAGTTAGGTTGTTTGTGCTTTTAACCAATCTCTGGTGTGGAAAAAACACCCAGTATTGACCGTATTTTTTTGTATGACAAAGTTGAACGTGTTAATAATTATTTTTGTAAATCAAGCTTTTTTACTGTTTACACTGAAAAAAACGGGCTACTTACGGAACAGAAATTTGTAATGTGCTGGCAGCGAACTACTTCTTAAGTATGCCGCCAAGGTAATTTGGTCGCGGCGTACGTATTAGGGAGTCGGACCCATGACGCGTAAGGAGGTAACAGCATGTTCTGTAATGTAAGCGTCACGGGCTACTGATAATGTTGTTTCTTACTTAAGTAAGTATACTGCATCATGACATCAAAGAGTCCGACTACGTAACAAATACGTAGTCCGCTTACGTAGCCGGCATACGTATTAACGGAGCTGTCAAAATTCCGATACATTATTTACGTAAGCCGCCCAAGTACACAAGACTACTGCACCGTTAATTTAAGTATGCCGACACATTGCATAAGGGTGCAGGTTACTTACATACGTAGCACGGCAGCCTCGCAGTAAGCATAGATGCCGAAACATTATACTGCCTCTGATCACTTATCATAATGTTCCTGGCTACTTACATAATGTAAGTGTATCGTATGCAAATGCCAATACATTATACGTACTCCGCCTACTGCCATAAGTACACTGGATACGTATAAAAAGTGGCCGGCTAAGATATTCCGGAACATTATAAGTACTCCGCCTACTTACACAATATGCACTCTACGTACATTAAGTAGCAAGTATACACTATACTGAACTTAAGTAGCCGGTTCTCCGGTCACGTAATTTAGATATGCCGAAACATTCTATCACGTTTAGTCGCACAAAAACACTGGATATGGACACAGGATAGTCGGAAATTTGGCATACCTATATTATTATAGCGAAATGTTAACAAAGAGTCACTTCGTTAATATTACACTCATTTAAGCCCGTAAACTTAATACGCAGTCCGCACCTCAACAACGTGTTTTACGTAGACCGCCATCTTCGTAATACTGGTTAGGTTATGAATGAAAACGTTTGTACTATTGCTACTGCAGTACTAACGTAGGCCGCAACATGCTATAATGTAGCGGCATCTGTAAAGAACCAGTGCTACTGCAGTACCAAAGCATGCCACAACATGTTGTAATGTGGCGGCATCTGTAAACTACCAGTGTTACCGCAGTACAAAAGTATGCCGCAACATGCTATAATGTAGCGGCATCTGTTAAGTACCAGTGCTACTGCATTACTAACGTATGCCGTGACATGCTGTACTATAACGGCGCCTATACACTTACAGTACTAGTGCTACCGCAGTACAAACGTATGCTGCAACATGCTATAATGTAGCGGCATCTGTTAAGTAACAGTGCTACTGCATTATTAACGTATGCCACAACATGCTGTAATGTGGTGGCATCTGTAAACTACCAGTGCTACCACAGTACAAACGTATGCCGCAACATGCTATAATGTAGCGGCATCTGTTAGGTACCAGTGCTACTGCATTATCAACGTATGCCACAACATGCTGTAATGTGGCGGCATCTGTAAACTACCAGTGCTACCGCAGTACAAACGTATGCCGCAACATGCTGTAATGTAGCGGCATCTGTTAAGTGCCAGTGCTACTGCATTACTAACGTATGCCGTGACATGCTGTACTATAACGGCGCCTATACACTTACAGTACTAGTGCTACAGCAGTACAAACGTATGCCGCAACATGCTATAATGTAGCGGCATCTATAAATTACCAGTGTTACTGCATTACCAAAGTATGCCGCAACATGCTACAATGTAGTGGCATCTGTTAAGTACCAGTGCTACTGCATTACCAACGTATGCCACAACATGCTGTAATGTGGCGGCATCTGTAAACTACCAGTGCTACCGCAGTACAAACGTATACCGCAACATGCTATAATGTAGCGGCATCTGTTAGGTACCAGTACTACTGCATTATCAACATATGCCACAACATGCTGTAATGTGGCGGCATCTGTAAACTACCAGTGCTACCGCAGTACAAACGTATGCCGCAACATGCTATAATGTAGCGGCATCTGTTAAGTACCAGTGCTACTGCATTATCAACGTATGCCACAACATGCTATAATGTGGCGGCATCTGTAAACTACCAGTGCTACCACAGTACAAACGTATGCCGCAACATGCTATAATGTAGCGGCATCTGTTAGGTACCAGTGCTACTGCATTATCAACGTATGCCACAACATGCTGTAATGTGGAGGCATCTGTAAACTACCACTGCTACCGAAATACAAACGTATGCCGCAACATGATGTAGATGTAATGTAGTGGCACCTGTACAGTATCGGTGCTACCGCAGTACAAACGTATGCCGCAACGTGCCGTAATGTAGCGGCATCTGTTAGGTACCAGTACTACTGCATTATCAACGTATGCCACAACATGCTGTAATGTGGTGGCATCTGTAAACTACCAGTGCTACCGCAGTACAAACGTATGCCGCAACATGCTATAATGTAGCGGCATCTGTTAGGTACCAGTGCTACTGCATTATCAACGTATGCCACAACATGCTGTAATGTGGCGGCATCTGTAAACTACCAGTGCTACCGAAGTACAAACGTATGCCGCAACATGATGTAATGTAGTGGCACCTGTACAGTATCGGTGCTACCGCAGTACAAACTTATGCCGCAACGTGCCGTAATGTAGCGGCATCTGTAAATTACTAGTGCCACTGCAGTACCGACGTATGGCGCAACATGCTGTAATGTAGCGGCACGCGTAAAATGCCAGCGCTACCGCAGTGCAAACATATGCCACAACATGCTGTACTGTAGTGGCACCTGTAAAGTACCATTGCTACCGCACTACAAATGTATGCCGCAACATGCTATAATGTAGCGGCCTCTGTAAAGTACCAGTGCTATTGCAGTACCCACGTATGCCGCAACATGCTATAATGTAGTGGCATCTGTTAAGTACCAGTGCTACTGCATTACCAACGTATACCACAACATGCTGTAATGTGGCGGCATCTGTAAACTACCAGTGCTACCGCAGTACAAACGTATGCCGCAACATGCTATAATGTAGCGGCATCTGTTAAGTACCAGTGCTACTGCATTATCAACGTATGCCACAACATGCTGTAATGTGGCGGCACCTGTGAACTACCAGTGCTACCGCAGTACAAACGTGTACCGCAACATGCTTTAATGTAGCGGCATTTGTTAAGTACCACTGCTACTGCATTATCAACGTAAGCCACAACATGCTGTAATGTGGCGGCATCTGCAAACTACCAGTGCTACCGCAGTACAAACGTGTGCTGCAACATGCTGTAACGTAGTGGCACCTGTACAGTATCAGTGCTACCGCAGTACAAACGTATGCCGCAACGTGCCGTAATGTAGCGGCATCTGTAAAGTACTAGTGCTACTGCAGTACCGACGTATGGCGCAACATGCTGTAATGTAGCGACATCTGTAAAGTACCAGTGCTACTGCAGTACAAACGTATGCTTCAACATGCTGTAATGTAGCGGCGTCTGTAAAGTAATAGTGCTATTACAGTACCAACGTATGCCGCAACATGCTATTATGTAGCGACATCTGTAAACTACCAGTGCTACTGCAGTATCAACATATGCCGCAACATGTCGTACTGTAGCGGCTCCTATACAGTATCAGTGCTAACGCAGTACAAACGTATGCCGCAACGTGCCGTAATGTAGCGGCATCTGTAAAGTACTGCAGTGCGCTACATTAAAAACGAACGAATGTAAACAAACTTTAGTCAGCATCCAGATTTGGAACATTCGAGGATTTCACACATTTTACTTATCTATCATTGTAGTTGTAATACAAATTAGACTAGTATATTTCAATACAGAAATGCAAATATTTAGATAGTTTAATGGGGGAATTTCAATATTTAAGATACTAATTGACGATGTTTTGTTTACATTTAGTTAAATACCTATCCAAACCAAATATAGACCACTACACTTGTTTTCTTCAAGTCTTTTTTTATTTCATACTTTTTTGATACTGATTTGTGTGGAAATTGTAGATAAAAATTATTATAAGTAACCCGTATGTATTTAGAATGGGCTAATTATTAGCTGTCATTTGATACCTACCCATACTGTTCAATACAAAATATTATTTTCTATTTTCCCGCCATTTTTTTTTCGCGGACGCCATATTGAAATATTACAAAACCTATGTCACTCGCGTCATCAAGATTCAAGACGAATTCAATGGCGTATCATTTATCAAAATCGGTTCATTTATCAAAAGTGGTTACGAGAGGACATAGGAATAGAAATACATACATACCTAAGTACTTACGGGTCAAACATATACTTAAATACAAGGAGTAGGTATCATATGGTATAAAATCGTTTTTGACATCAAAATCAGGGGGGCTACGAAATTCGAAGTTTGTATGTAGCCCACGCGCTCACACCATATTATATATTCTGTGCCAATAGGTTAACATGAGAGCAACAGGGACGGTTCGAAACTTCGAATTTTTGACTTCAGAGTACCTACTAGTCGGCCAAGCCGGTCACAGCAGGGCTACTACGAAACTCGAAACTCGAAGTTCATGTCGTACGGTCTCTCTGACACTTATACTATTTAATACGAGAGCGAGAGGGATGTGATAGCTTCGGGGGTTTCAGTGACGTTTTGTTAACCAGCTGATTTGGGCGCAAGTTGCAACCTACGCCTGTAAGCGTGTCGGAACCTGTTTGTCTTATTAATTCGTATTAGGTATTTTATTTCTAGATTTTTGCTTTTGTACCTATCAAAGCGGTGTTTATGTTTTGTATTTGAAATATATGTACAAAGTAAGAAGCCGGATAATCGGCGCTTTTTGCCGACTATTCGCCGACTAGTCGCCGACTACGATAGTGGCCGGATAGTCGGCTTTACCGACTAGAGTCCATTTGTTCTGTGGAACATAACCACAGAATATATAATAGTACTGATGTAACATAACGTCATAGAACAATATCGAGGGTTAAGCCAATTTAATTGGTTTAACCGACAATTTTTGAACTTTACAGCTTAGGAGACCTATTATTTAAAAGATTTATTTTTTGAGAAAACAAATCATTAAAAAAACATTGCTCAATTTAGTCTTCCAAGTACCAACCTACTCTAATATAATTTGTATTAAAATCTCCTTTATTTGTAGGTACCTACCTAATAACTTCTGTTAAAAATAAATAGGTAGTTTATTTCTGATTTAGAAGTCGCTAATACAAAATTCCACAATTTGTCTAAATTTCAGTTGAAGGAAAAATGGTTGAAATCGAATATGTATAAGACGACTTATCCAAACAAAGAACAATAGACGACAAACAGCTTCTATTCCATTCAAAGTTGTAGGTATAGTCAGGGAAGGAAAAGTAGGTATCTCAAACGACTAAATATATTGCGGACTATTGTTCCCAACATCGATTGCATGAAATTATCAAGGTATCTGAACGGCCATCAGCCATTTTAGGTACCTACTTAAGTATGGAAGCTTGTACCTGGTAGGTAGGTCTAAATTTTACCGATGTTATGTTACATAGAAAATCTAAGTAGATTATAATAATAATAAATTAGGACGTTTTTGGTAAAAGCAAAACAGTCTACTTAGTGCCAAAATTCTTCTTCTTCTTCTCTTTTACGATATGGCTTTTTGTCCTAATTAATAGGACAATTTCGCCAGTGTCAAAGTAGGTACTCTCTTTGAGAAGGACGTTGTACGGTGATTGTAGTTTTTGCAACTTGATAGTAAAATTCCAGAAACCACGTGGAGACAATTTGCGCATTTAAAAATATCAGACCCGAGAGCAATATGGAATTTTGTAATCACTGTTCACAAAAAATCGCCGCATAAAACACTATCAAAATTATATTCAAGTAGCCAAAGAAACAGAAATAGCACAATTAGATATGTACTTATTGTCTACATGCGCCATGTTCGAATGCCACAAATCGAACCTAGTGCCAAAGTTATTTAAAACCTATTGAAGCCAAATTGTTTCAAGCGACTATCTTTGTATATTCAATATTTATTTATTGCAACACTTTTTACAAAAAATAGAAAAAAATCATGTCCTGTTGGGGCATAGCAATTTTAAAATTAATCACATTAATTAACTATAGCAAAACACTTATAATAAAGGTTTAGTAAGGTATCTAAAATAAACTATACTTTAATCTAGTTATAACAAAACTTTGAACTTATATAATGTGGTAAGTATAGTACCTATAGTGCAATGAGATCATCTTTGCACCAATTGCACCGACTTCATATTTGTACCAGCTAGGCCATAAAACTGATGGCTTTAGTAGAGAATTTTTTTTTTAAGAATTTTACTTTTTGTTAGAAGTTTTTTAAGTAGGTATTTTTCAAAGTTTTATGTCTAAACATAATATTCAACGAAACGTCCTTTATGTAACTCCTCCATGTTAAGGAGCTGTGCCTTCCATCATCAGCTCACCTAAATAACCGGAAAGAAATCAAAAAAGAAGCATCATCAGCCCATCAAAATAGACTAAAACCTTCTTCATAATATAACAAATACTTTTCCGGAACCCGCATCAAAATCGGTTCAGCCAAACCGCGGTAATACATACAAACACGGGTCAAACTGAGAACATCCTTTTTTTGAAGTCGGTTAATAAAATAAACGATCGAACGAATACATGCGACCGCGGTAAATTATTATTATTATACTCAGTCAGGTAAAAAAGGACGCGCAATGGTTTCTTCTTATTGGCAGGTATGAGAGGGAGGTGACGCTCGATTGGTTAATTTTTGCGCGCGAACGCGGCGTGCCCTTGTAAGTGAACAGATTACTTATAATGAGCCTGCTACATTATAAGCATGTAAGATGTTTCAAGCAACACTGTAGTGTTGCTATAATTTAGAACAATGTTGATTTTTATGGAATAATTAATTCCTGGCAGTCTGGTAAGAACTACGTTTGTATGAAAACGTAAGTGATACTTGAGGTACTTTGAATTCGCATTTACCATAGATAATAATATATTAATGCTAAAGTATTAGTAGTTCTAAAGAACGGACTTGGACTCGGAAGTTTTCAAACGCATCTTTACTTAATATGACTGTGTTGGAGGTTGGACTATGCTAATGAGAGGCTATTCCGAAGACCGAAATGCAAAGTTCGTAATTTTTTTCATTACTATGATTAACTAGCTTTTGCTCGCGGCTTCACCCGCGTGGTTTTTGGTTTTCGCGCACTGTTACTTTGGGAACAGAACTGTGCATTTTTTCCGGATAAAAAAGTAGCCTGTGTCACTCTCTGACCCATAAACTATCTCTTTGCCAAAAATCACGTTTCGGCGTGAAAGACGGACCAACATACAAACACACACACTTTCGCATTTATAATGTTAGTATGGATATGTAAATTGAAAATTAAGTTAAGACTAAGTGTATGGATTGCAACAATTAACATGACATGGCGATTATTGATTTACATATTTTTATAATATTGTACAGAAATCCATGTTTTTTTCACTATATTGCGAAAACCACCTGTTTTCATGTTTACTTTACATTGGGGCAAATCATACGAAATAGTATCGTTTTTTTTAAAAAAAACTGGGAGAATTCTGAAATTATATGTCTGGCAACTTCATTCAGTCCGTAAGAAAAACAATAAATTATTGTCAACATTAGCGAAACGCGCCATCGCTGGCGCACATGTGTAATGTGAGAATAGAAGAACACGAAAATAGTGTAATGGATGACGAGACTTCAGCAATCCTTAGGAGCTTGGGTTTGGACGACCTCAAACAGGTGAAGGCAAGTAAGTACTTAATTACTAATCTAGCTTGGCATAATAGTCGTTCAGTGGTTTTTTTTGTTGGTTTAGAGATGCATTTCAATCTAATTTTCAGTTGAAGAGATAATAAAAATACATATAACGCGTCGAATTATACCCGTCTCGTTTGCGCGCCCTCGTCCGTAGTTTCAGAGATCATCGCAAGGTGGCGCGCGGCTCCCCGCCACGCGCCGCTCGGAACGCGCGGGAATGAATGACAGTTCGCTGTAGCTCGCATGGTGGTTCGTTGTACTTTCGCCGCGAATGTTTTCAGCTCCGTCTTATGTGGCCCTCGTTTCCAAGTTTCATGTGCTGTTGTGTCTATCGATGCCTCTTATATATAATTGTGATTGTTGTGTAAAGTTTTTATGAATAAACGTGTTACCAACCGTTATGCTGGCTGTCCATCTAGAGCCTGAACTGTACCTACGATTTGCTCGCTAGCCGCGTATTATGCAAGCCGAAACCAACCGAACCCTGGTGGAAACCCTGCCAACTCTGCCCTTCAACGGCAACGGCTCCTGGAGCCCGCCGTCCGCCGCCGCGACGCCGCCGCCCGACGGCCGCGCGCCCAGCAGCCTCTCGGGCGCCGCCGCCGGAGGCAACTTCTCCAAGTGCACCGCGCGCTTCGACGGGAGGTCGCGCGACGCGGAGGCGTTCATCGACGCCGTGCAGGTGTACAAGGAGTGCGCGGTGGTGAGCGACGAGCACGCGCTGCGCGGGCTGCCGCTGCTGGAGGGCGACGCGGCCGTGTGGTGCCGTCAGCCGGCCCGCCGCCGTGGCGCGCCTCGCTCCATGTACGGTGAGTGACGAGCACGCGCCGCGCGGGCTGCCGCTGCTGGAGGGCGACGCGGCCGTGTGGTGCCGCCAGCCGGCCCGCCGCCGTGGCGCGCCTCGCTCCATGTACGGTGAGTGACGAGCACGCGCCGCGCGGGCTGCCGCTGCTGGAGGGCGACGCGGCCGTGTGGTGCCGCCAGCCGGCCCGCCGCCGTGGCGCGCCTCGCTCCATGTACGGTGAGTGACGAGCACGCGCCGCGCGGGCTGCCGCTGCTGGAGGGCGACGCGGCCGTGTGGTGCCGTCAGCCGGCCCGCCGCCGTGGCGCGCCTCGCTCCATGTACGGTGAGTGACGAGCACGCGCCGCGCGGGCTGCCGCTGCTGGAGGGCGACGCGGCCGTGTGGTGCCGTCAGCCGGCCCGCCGCCGTGGCGCGCCTCGCTCCATGTACGGTGAGTGACGAGCACGCGCCGCGCGGGCTGCCGCTGCTGGAGGGCGACGCGGCCGTGTGGTGCCGCCAGCCGGCCCGCCGCCGTGGCGCGCCTCGCTCCATGTACGGTGAGTGACGAGCACGCGCCGCGCGGGCTGCCGCTGCTGGAGGGCGACGCGGCCGTGTGGTGCCGTCAGCCGGCCCGCCGCCGTGGCGCGCCTCGCTCCATGTACGGTGAGTGACGAGCACGCGCCGCGCGGGCTGCCGCTGCTGGAGGGCGACGCGGCCGTGTGGTGCCGCCAGCCGGCCCGCCGCCGTGGCGCGCCTCGCTCCATGTACGGTGAGTGACGAGCACGCGCCGCGCGGGCTGCCGCTGCTGGAGGGCGACGCGGCCGTGTGGTGCCGCCAGCCGGCCCGCCGCCGTGGCGCGCCTCGCTCCATGTACGGTGAGTGACGAGCACGCGCCGCGCGGGCTGCCGCTGCTGGAGGGCGACGCGGCCGTGTGGTGCCGCCAGCCGGCCCGCCGCCGTGGCGCGCCTCGCTCCATGTACGGTGAGTGACGAGCACGCGCCGCGCGGGCTGCCGCTGCTGGAGGGCGACGCGGCCGTGTGGTGCCGCCAGCCGGCCCGCCGCCGTGGCGCGCTTCGCTCCATGTACGGTGAGTGACGAGCACGCGCCGCGCGGGCTGCCGCTGCTGGAGCATAGTCCATGTACGGCGACCAACAACCGGCTCGTAAGGTTTTACGTGAAATCTTTTCCGCTGAGCAGGAAAGCGAGAGAGCCGAAGTTTTTGTGTGCAAAGTGAGTTTCCTTTCGACCAAATTACCGTACGAGGTACCTGGGCGAATCAACTATTTTGCCGATACTTTGGGCGTCTCCTGCGTTACCAAAATTGTCTCTGGCGTTACCAAAAAATTGTACTTCCAAATAGATATTTCACTGTTTAATAGATTGAACTTACGTAGGATGGCATGTATTAATTCATTCATGTACACCATCTATTAAATTACAGAAAAAACATGATTACTTACAAAAATTTCTATTTAAAATTTCTAAATAAACTAAAAAAAAAGAATTGCATTTGTTTGAAAAATGTCGCGGACTAAAAAAGTTGATTGGCCCACCCACGTGTATACAGATAGACATTATTCTGACATTATTCTGTCTGTTACATCGACGTGTCAGGAAACGATTACCTAGAGATAGCATTGTTGATGTTGACAATTTTGTAGAACGACGATGCAAACTCGACAACTTGCCGCGCTTTGCGATCGAGCGAGCCGCTGCGCGAGTTTCGAGAAACGGCGGCCGAGCGCAGCGTTACTACGGTTGGCGCGGTACCACTGGTTCGGAACTCACTTCCGACTCGAACGAAAACTTGAAACGTGATAAGCGCGTTCGGTGTTCGTATTGTAAGTTTTATGGTCATGTCGTAGCCGATTGTCGTAATTTACAAAGTAAAGATAGTAAACAGCATACCGTAGACGCCAATTCCGACGGCTTTGTTTGTAAGACGGGGCCTAACCCGATACGTTGTTACGGATGCGGCCAACCGGGTGTTGGCCGCACCGAAAAGCTCATGGTAAATTTATTTTCCAGATTTCAGATACTCACACAGTGCTTTGTGATGCTGGAAATAAAGGGCTGCTAAAAGAGGGACCTAGGCGGAAAATTGCACAATTGGTTATTCATCATATACTGGAGAAAAATCCAACGAAACAAATCCGTAGCGAAGAATTTCAAGCAATAGCCACAGAGATAGTGGAAATATTTCCAAAGGAAAGTGTGCTCGTCTTTTATTCTGCCTATGCAACTGCTGTAAATATTATAGCTAAAAAAAAATGCAATTGGCAAGTTGTATGAATCATATATCAATCGTAGACGTAAACTACGGGAAAAGGGAGAACTCGCCGGTCGTCGCCGGTCCGCCAGTTGCTCAATTTCACGGTCGTCTTCTACAAATATCTCTTCCTCACCGACAGCGTCACTGACAGTTTATGAAATCGAGCACGATGGTGAGTAAACAAAGCAAAAACTGACGGTCTGCATTCAAGCTGTAATCTGCAGCTGTTAGAAGTGCACGCGGACAGCAATTGGACTGCGCAGTCGGTCAGGAGTTTCCATGTAGTAGTTATATCGATTGCACAAAAACTGCTTGCAAACTCCATTTTCGCAGCCAGATTGCATGTCAAATGCAGGCCGTCTGTGTGAATTCTGTAAATTTTACAGCTATTAAGAATATAATCAATTGTTAATTTTTTCTTAAGCATCTTCAGCATAACAGAGTTTAGTAACTATTAAATAATAAAATTTGTATTGTTGGTGAACTAACTTTCAATTTACAGCAAATTTAAATGAAGATATAATTTGGTTAAGAAACAATGTTGACCCGTGGAAAACCATGGAAGAAAAATGGAAAGAAACGGCAGACCGCCGCCATGAATGTTTTCAGTCTGGAAAAGGCACCATTGCTGATTACTTTAAGGAGTTTCCCGCATCAAAACAACCAGAGAGATAAACATTGGTAAATATTTAATACTCACTCATTTACATAAGTAACAGTATTTTTAACCCCCGACGCAAAAAGAGGGGTGTTATAAGTTTGACCGCTATGTGTGTCTGGTGTGTGTGTGTCTGTCTGTCTGTCTATGTCACTGTAGTTCTTAAATGGATGGACCGATTTGAATGCGGGTTTTTTTTCATTTGAAATCAGGGTTTCTAGCGTTGGCTCTTAGATAATAGACATGGTTCATCAAAATTGGTTTAGCCGTTTTTGAGATATTGAATTTTGAAGTGACAAAGTCAGGGGTTTTCCATCTTTTTGTTTGGTAGGTTATTAGCATTATCTTATCACACGATCTTGTCACACATGTGATTTCTAAAATGAAACCCAGCTGTGTGGAATATAACAGCTATTTCAATGTCGCTTTTTTTTACAACTTATGGATCATTTTGTGTATCAAATAAATATTTTACACTATTTTTTTTCAGCTTCTTTTCCATGATAATTCTAAAGAGCGAAGAAATCGTCGAGTATGCAAATAAAAAAGTGCTAAAAATACGCAATAAAGAGGTCAAGACGGAGATAAATAACATTATTGGACTTATAAAATGGTAAGCTTTGTTAAGTTCTAGTGGCTTACCGCGAGTTTGTGTCAAGGACCTTTACCGCTAAATTCGCAATGTTTCTTCAATTTTGTAAAATGGTATACCTAGACAAAAAATAGCTAATTAAAATTCGAATAAATGCTTTTTTTATTCGACTGGATGGCAAACGAGCAAGTGGGTCTCCTGATGGTAAGAGATTACCACCGCCCATAAACATCTGCAACAACAGGGGTATTGCAGATGCGTTGCCAACCTAGAGGCCTAAGATGGGATACCTCAAGTGCCTTCCATCCTCACCATCTTGATGATTGGCAGACTAGTACCGTGCGTTTAAAGCAAAACTTCTTTCCTCGCACAACGAAGATCTGGAATCTTAGCTTACTGCCGCAACATTCCCGGAGTGTTACAACTTAGGGATCTTTAAAAACGAGCCTACCAAATCCTAAAAGGGTCGGCAACGCATCTGTGATTCCCCTCGTGTTGCGGGTGTCCATAGGCGACGGTGATCGCTCTCCATCAGGTGACCAGTCTCGTCTCCTCGTTTGCCCTCTTTTGCGGGCTATTGCCCGCGGCTCCGCCCGCGCGGTATTCGGTTATCGCGCGCTGTTCCCTCGGGAACTGTGCATATTTTTCCGGGATAAAAAGTAGCCTAAGTCGCTCTCAGGCGGACCCATAAACTATCTCTATGCCAAAAATCGTCGATCCGTCGCTCCGTTACGGTCTGAGAGACGGACAAACATACTTTCGCATTTTATATGTATATTTTATATATATATATAATATTAGTATGGATATATATATATAAAAAATTTTGTTCATGTAAGCTATTTTATTTTTATTTTAGGAGACGACCCGGAGACGACTACAAATGTCGCGCTGCTTCTGCTAGCGCATTTTGTAAATATTTCTCCAACTCGGTGACAAAAAGGAAGGCAGCCTTGGAAACCATCTCGAGCAGAAATTTGTGATGGGTTTGTAGTCGTATCAGAAGCTAACGTTACCGAAACTATTATAACCAAGAGGGAGAAATATCTCAAGATAGGTCGGACATTGCAGCCGTTTATTATTAATGTTGGAAAGAATATACGAGTCGAAACAAGCGCAGTTTACGTTGTGGTAGACGACACAGTATACAAATTCAATAAACTAGTAACAGCTGTAGATTGTGCTTTTAAAATTTATCAAGCAACCGGTGCATGCTACACCTAAGAAGCAGCCGATGTATGGTTATTTTTTTTGCAAATATGATTTTATAACATAAAAACTAAATATGACAGACGTACGCAAGCTGTGAATACGCTTTTGACTGATTTAGGTGTTTTGTCACAACATAATTTCGAGTAATCAAGAATTAGAAGTGTTAATTTAGAACTGTTAAATCCTAACAATCTTTTCCATATAACTCAAAATGTTTACTTGCTATTATTGTAAGAAAAATGACTGTGAGTCCGACGATGCTAGTAAAACATATACCGTACACCGTTGTTAGTCTAACAACTGGTAGCATGGTGTACGGTTGTGTTACTCTGAAGATGAGCTCTGGTTGAGTTAGAAACGCATCAGTGTGTTGTGGTGGTGGTGATAGATGAGTTTGTGTAATTTGTGTGTGTTCTTACAGTGTGGAGGTGGAGGAACTGCATGAACACGCATATTTTGCATGAGCTTAGTCGTGTAAGGTCGCGGGTGAGCAAGGTGATTCTTTTAGTTCATTGAATATTTTACAGTTTAAAAGTCGAACCTGTCCTATGACAGGTACAAGACCCGGACAAGTCCTTGCTTGCCTTGCAACTTGCCACTTGCATTTTTTTTAGCTATAATATCTACAGCAGGAAAGCGGAAATATTGCCACTATCTCTGTAGCTATTGTAAGAAATAATTTTCTACGGATTTGTTTTGTTGGATTTTTTTTCCAATATGTGATGAATAACCAATTGTGCAATTTTGAATTATAATTGATATTCCAATTTTAAATTATACCAATCCTCGTGGACTGCCCCAATTTTTTTACGTGTACGACTCCTGTCTACAGCGTCACAATACAAATAACGACCAGAAATATATTGACTGCCTGCAGAGGGCCGCCTTGATCAGGGCAACAGTTTGATTGCATGCGTTATTGCAACTTAATGAAACTTCGTTTCGTCTTCGTTTTTAACTTCGTAGGCTATCAATATACAGGCTGTCCACGGCTATACCACATGGAGGGAAAGTACCTTAAATATTGTACATGGAACATTTTACTAAAAGAAAACATTATTTTAATTTTAAGAAACAATTTAAACTGCATTCATAGATTTTTAAATATAATACATGATTGAACTGGGAATCGAACCCTCTACACGAGAAAAAAAATTACCCTGTAGTTTTATCATGCCGATCGAAAGGCTTCATCATAAGGATTATTTTTTTCTACATAACATAATGTCAGAAATAAAAGTAAGGAAAATTAATTAATTTAACAAATGGTCAAAATGAGTTGTGGTGGACATTTAGAATAATACGTCTAAGTTCTGTTTGTAGCTCGTGGACACTTTCATACTGGTTCTTGTAAACTAAATTTTTTACATAACCCCATAAAAAAATCTAACGGGGTTAGATCTGGGGATCTCGGCGGCCATCTTTTTTATCTCGTATTCATGATTTTCCTTTTATTTCTGACACTATGTTATTTAGCAAAAAATAATCCTTATGATGAAGCCTTTCGATCGGTATGATAAAAGCTACAGGGTATTTTTTTTCTCGTGTAGCAGGTTCGATTTCCGGTACAACCATGTAATTATTTAAAAATCTATGAATGCAGTTTAAATTGTTTTTTAAATTAAAATAATGTCTTCTTTCAGTATAATGTTCCTTGTACAATATTTAAGGTACTTTCCCTCCATGTGGTATAGCCGTGGGATGCCCTGTATACTGGTTGATACTTGTATTGTGACAGATCCATACCATTGGGTATAGACTGATAAGAAAATCATCTATATCTCACAAGGCAGTTGAACCTGGACTCGCCAGGAAGCATCAATATTATATAATCAAGTCAGCATCATAAATATATGAGCACATTCCCATATGCTGTCCTTGGGAATGTGCTCTTATATTTATGATGCTGACTGTACATACAGCTTAAAATTCGGATCTATCATAAGAAGGACCCCGCACCCTACGTACCTGTGGTTAATCATAATCGTATTTGTCAAGTCAATGTAGTACAGACAGCTACGGCTGCCGTCCGAATCCAAGAGATTCTTCACCCTTAGGGCTACCTTTTATTTCAAATTCAAAATATTTATTGCGCTAAATGTTTCTAGACAACATTGTAATTTTAATTTTATATTACTGTAGTGGATGATAGCTAAAACTGTCTGCAAGAGGTTTATCACCCGCAAGTTGCAGGGTTTTAATTGGGTTTAATTAAAAGCATATTTATCATGTAAAGTATGTGAATAGTGATAAAGAAAACCTTTACTGAAGTTTGTTAATAAAAAAATAATAATACATTTTAGTTACTAATATGGGATCGTGATTCCCTATTTGCAGGAATTTTGGAGAGAAATCAGACGCGACACCAGTGTAATAATTAACTTTTATTCAATCAGTCAACCTCCTTATATTCTATTTATAATGCATGAGATGTGTGACAAGTAAAAAGAAAAGCATGCCAAAAGCTAACATTAAAAATGTTACACTTAAAAGCGTTTATTCCTGATGAGCTGGACTGGAGGACTGTATGAATTGTTCTTAATATGTAAGTTAATATGTCTACTGCAATAATTATTCGTGATATTATTTCATGGTCATGCTTTAATTTAAGATGCAATATTACTTGGAAAAAAATAATCCTTCTGATTGAGCCTTTCGATCAGTGTAGTAAAATTACGGATGCGCTTTTATTTACCATTTGGCGGGTTGGATTCCCGGTTCAGACAGGCAATTATTAAAAAATCTTTGAATGCAGTTAAAATTGTTTTTAAAATTAAAATGAAGTCTCCTTTCAAATAATCTTCAGTAAAATCTACAATATTTAAGATACTTTCCTTCCATGTGGCATAGCCGTGGGACACCCTGTAGACTACTTTCGTCATGTCCACAGAGGATACGCGTAACAACAAAAATCTCTATGACTCCACTAGACTAGTTACTTAGCGATTATTGTAGGAAAATAGTAATAAATAGGTGAATATTATATTTGATAGCATTTAGATTTTTTAAGAAATGTTTAATGTGTAAGGCACCAATAAATTGAAAAGATATATTTTTTTCTAAAGTTTGTTTTATTATTTAAATTGTATTTATACGTAATTCATTATCATTGCTGTCTGTTTGTACAGGTGCTGTACTGGAGCAGGAAAGTACAAGTGCGGGTGCAGTGAAGCATATTCATAGTAATGTTCTGTAATGCTGTTGCACAGGTACCATACAAAAGCAAGTACAGTTAAGTTTGTTGTGTCATTGTTTGTGTTTCTGCTCTTACAGGTGCTATGCCGGCGCGGAAAGTTAAGCATAGTGTATATAGGTACGTATCTACTGCTGTAACATAGGTACAAAGGGTCTACAGTGAAGCATGGTCTGTCAGTAATGGTTTGTGTTGCTGTTGCATATGTATCGTACTTTTGCTCCAGTTAAATCGTGGTGAAACATATTATAATCGCACCGAAAAATACAATCTAGGAAATTGATTCGCCTACCACCGTAGAACCCTGTCCCCTTAGTTAATACGACTCCTTATAGCGACAGGGTTTTCTGATGGTAGGCAAAACCTTTTCCTTAACTGTATATCCATACAGTGCGGTTATAATAAGCTACACCATGCTTTACTGTGGTCGCATCTGTATAGTACCAGTGCTACAGCAGTACTAACGTATGCTGCAACATGCTGTTCAGTGCCCGCATCTGTATAGTACCAGTGCTACAGCAGTACAAACGTAAGCTGCAATATGCTGTTCTGTACCCGCACCTGTATAGTACCAGTACTACAGCTGTACAAACATTTGCTGCAACATGCTGTTTTGTACCCGCACCTGTATAGTACAAGTACTACAGCAGTACAAACGTATGCTGCGATATGCTGTCAAGTGCCCGTTCCTGTATCGTACCTGTGCTACCGCAGTACGAACGTATGTTGCAACATGCTGTACTGTAGCGGCACCTGTACAGTATCAGTGCCACTACAGTACAGATGTATGCCGCAACATGCTGTACTGTAGCGGCACCTGTACAGTACCAGTGCCACTACAGTACAGATGTATGCCGCAACATGCTGTACTGTAGCGGCACCTGTACAGTACCAGTGCTACTGCAGTACAAACGTATGCTGCAACATGCTGTACTGTAGCGGCACCTGTACAGTACCAGTGCTACTGCAGTACAAACGTATGCTGCAACATGCTGTACTGTAGCGGCACCTGTACAGTACCAGTGCTACCGCAGTACAAACGTATGCTGCAACATGCTGTACTGTAGCGGCACCTGTACAGTACCAGTGCCACTACAGTACAGATGTATGCCGCAACATGCTGTACTGTAGCGGCACCTGTACAGTACCAGTGCCACTACAGTACAGATGTATGCCGCAACATGCTGTACTGTAGCGGCACCTGTACAGTACCAGTGCTACTGCAGTACAAACGTATGCTGCAACATGCTGTACTGTAGCGGCACCTGTACAGTACCAGTGCTACTGCAGTACAAACGTATGCTGCAACATGCTGTACTGTAGCGGCACCTGTACAGTACCAGTGCCACTACAGTACAGACGTATGCTGCAACATGCTGTAATGTAGCGGCTCCTTTTCAGTACCAGTGCTACCGCAGAACAAACGTATGCCGCAACATGCTGTAATGTAGCGGCATCTGTACAGTACCAGTGCTACCACAGTACAAACGTATGCCGCAACATGCTATAATGTAGCGGCATCTGTAAAGTACCAGTGCTTCCGCAGTACAAACGTATGCCGCTACATGCTGTAATGTAGTGGCACCTGTACAGTACGAGTGCTACCGCAGTACAAACGTATGCCGCAACATGCTGTACTGTAGCGGCACCTGTACAGTACCAGTGCCACTACAGTACAGACGTATGCTGCAACATGTTGTAATGTAGTGGCACCTGTTCAGTATCAGTGCTACCGCAGTACAAACGTATGCCGCAACATGCTGTAATGTAGCGGCATCTGTACAGTACCAGTGCTACCACAGTACAAACGTATGCCGCTACATGCTGTAATGTAGTGGCACCTGTACAGTACGAGTGCTACCGCAGTACAAACGTATGCCGCAACATGCTGTACTGTAGCGGCACCTGTACAGTACCAGTGCCACTACAGTACAGACGTATGCTGCAACATGTTGTAATGTAGTGGCACCTGTTCAGTACCAGTGCTACCGCAGTACAAACGTATGCCGCAACATGCTGTAATGTAGCGGCATCTGTACAGTACCAGTGCTACCACAGTACAAACGTATGCCGCAACATGCTATAATGTAGCGGCATCTGTAAAGTACCAGTGCTACCGCAGTACAAACGTATGCCGCAACATGCTGTAATGTAGCGGCATCTGTACAGTACCAGTGCTACCACAGTACAAACGTATGCCGCAACATGCTATAATGTAGCGGCATCTGTACAGTACCAGTGCTACCACAGTACAAACGTATGCCGCAACATGCTATAATGTAGCGGCATCTGTAAAGTACCAGTGCTACCGCAGTAAAAACGTATGCCGCAACATGCTGTAATGTAGCGGCATCTGTACAGTACCAGTGCTACCACAGTACAAACGTATGCCGCAACATGCTATAATGTAGCGGCATCTGTAAAGTACCAGTGCTACCGCAGTACAAACGTATGCCGCAACATGCTGTAATGTAGCGGCATCTGTACAGTACCAGTGCTACCACAGTACAAACGTATGCTGCATCATGCTATAATGTAGCGGCATCTGTAAAGTACCAGTGCTACCACAGTACAAACGTATGCCGCAACATGCTATAATGTAGCGGCATCTGTAAAGTACCAGTGCTACCGCAGTACAAACGTATGCCGCAACATGCTATAATGTAGTGGCACCTGTACAGTACCAGTGCTACCGCAGTACAAACGTATGCAGTAACATGCTATAATGTAGCGGCTCCTTCACAGTACCAGTGCTTTAGCAGTACCAACGTATGCTGCTCCATGCTTTAGGCTTTACCCGCTCCTGTATAATAATGCAAAACAGCTTGAATTTGCATACTCATTATCTGTACGTAGCCGGATACGAACTACGTACGTAAGTAGCTGGGAAAGCCACTCGTAAGTAACGGGCCCGCTACATGACGCGCGTAATGGGGCCGACTACGTACTGACAACTACGTACGCGGCATGTAGCCGGCACAAAGCGTAATAGTGGAATCCTAGCTACGTATGGCACTGTTGAAAGTCACGTAATAAGTAGCCCGTTTTTTTCAGTGTATGCTGGAACGTTATCTCGTTTTGACAACGAATTTATACAAACTAGTAAACGGGATGACCGTCCCCAATTACATTTTATTTGTATTTCGAAATAATTTCCATCATTTATTAGTTACATTTAAAACTAATACTTATATCAGAACTAGTAAAAATATACTCGTAGCTATTGCTCGCGACTTCGTCTGCGAAGAAGTTATTTATCACTATCCCGTGGGAAATATACTAGATTAGTCGTTATCGTGTGAAAAACGGAGTATTGAGTACTAAAATCAAATTAAATTGTAGGAACCTACCTATTGTTACATGGATATTGTCATTAATTGTAACAATCGTGTTTGAATATAGGTGTTTTTTTTTCATTAACTATTTATACTCATACTAGTATGAATAACAGATAATAAATTAAGTTTGTCTCAAAAAATTACAGTGCCACAGGTTTGTATGACGAATCTATTGCAAACAAAAAAACTGTTAATAATTGTTACAGAAGTATTTGTTATATAAAATATCTATGAGCATCTATAGTAGTCCCGAACCTCGTAAATCAAGATATTTATTGCGCTCCGCTTGTTTCCACATCATAGACCTAGAGTTATGAGCTCAAAGGGAACAAAACTCCTTAATTACCACATAAAGCAGTCTTCACCCTTTTAATCATATCAAAAGAGCAATCTTCCGGCCGGATGGACGACGAACGACAGTTTACAACTCACTTCATAATAATCTGAAAATATTCCACCAAACTCTATATCAAAGCAGTAAAGACCAAACTGCCTCAGACAAACGCCAATCCGCGACCAAGTAGTAATTAGAAAAGTTCCAGAAATAACGGTGTTCTATCATATTACAAAATCGTTTTTGATTTTTGAAAATCTAATTTTGAGATTTACTCGTTCGCGGCGGCGACTTATGTTTTAATTAATCTTTTGCTTGAACATTTTCTGCGCCCTTTAAAGGAAGATTTTAATTACGTTTTATTACTAACCGTTCAATTTTAGAAGGAAAAAAAATTAGAAATTACCGACCTTGCTTATTTCCTTGCCCTTTCCAATTTTAAGCTAAAAATACATAATTTTACGAAAAATTTAAAGCACGTCTCGAAAAAATAATAACATTTGCGTTTACATTTAGTTGTGTGTAAGATTGTTACGTAAAAACATCTCGTATCAGTAGGTACATTACTAGGTACACTAATCCGATTATACGCGGTAATAAAATTACGAGTTCAAATTATCGACACAATAACGCGTGCTATGAATTATAGTAGCGGCTGCTCTCTCTGTTTATAAACTAGTAGTAACATGTCTCACTAACCTTATCCTCCTCTCTTTCCTTCCCTCCGATTATAAGCAGGACGTTATATTAGATCCTATGGAAATATATACGTAATACGAGCACAATGCCGTTTTATTGCATCATAAAGTTAGCATTTTATCATGCAAGGCTTTACTACAATGTACGCCGAGACATTCATATTAATAAATATTAATATAAGGGCATTAATTTTATGAAGCCTAAGAGGTGGAAACAAACAGGAGGCAAGTGAATATTTATAGCTTTACGTACTTCCGAAGTATAAAACGTGTGGTATGATGGACTGCCTTTGCATTATGTGGAAGGTAAGAATGCTGTTCGTTTCTACACTTTTAACAGGAGCGAGTAAATTTTCATTAAACAGGTATCTACCCGACATGAGTTATTTAAAGCTAAACATAACTTAGTATCGATTTTGAAAAGTATCTGTAAGTACTTGGTTTTATTCAAGACAAGATATTATTATTTACTTAGTTAAATATTGGATTTTATTTATTAGTTTAAAACTTTTTCCATTAGTTACATAACAATAGAGTGACTTTAATAAAAATAAAAAAAGTTTTAATATAAGCACTTAATTTATTGTCTTTTAATTGCATTTTGTTATATCATTAAAGTAAATACATTTTCAATAAATCTGTTAACAAATTGAACGCCGTAAACTAAATGTAACCTACCAATCTACCTGACAACAGTTTTGGTCCTTAAGAAACTCGGAAATAAAATTATGGCGATAAAGAAATTCTTGCTAAAAATACACTCGAAATGTCAATAGACGGCACCGAGGGAGCAAAGTTTGTAAAACTGCTAAAGAATAACGATGATACCCATAACTCAGACACGAATGAAAGTAAACTAAACAAAAATAAAAGGCGCTGTTTGTGAATCGACGTCTAAGTTTATTTTTCAAAGGGCCATAATCATCGAGAGGCGAACTTTATTACGCTTTACGAGGATCCTTAGATGTGAAAAGTAAACAGAGGATAAATATTGAGAAAATTACAGTGGGAAGTATTTAAATGTGTACAAAAATGGTACATCAAAAGAAAGTATATTAAATAATTTTTCGAGTAATACCAATTTAAATGTATGAAATTGTTCAGGATCAAATCAACGCATATTTACTATAAATAGGTTTATAAGTTAAGGAAGTTTATTTTAGTTTTCTAGTATATAATCTTGGTACTTTTGCTTTAAAATATTATGTTTACCGCCTACTCACTCGCTCGCTCGCGCAGAATTAGTTAGTACCTAGTTAGAACTTTTTTGCTCCGACAGGAACCATACGTTATTTCGGGATGAAAAGTATTATATATGTTAATCCACGGTAAATATTACCTGTACGCCAAATTTCATGCAAATCCGTTTTGCGTGAAAAAGTAACAAACATCCTTGCATCGACCCATACAAACTTTCGCGTTTATAATAATATTAGTAAGGTAGGAAGAAGTAAGATTGTAACTAGATTTTACCTGCGGCTACAGATGCGTAATAGGTATGTTAGATCCTACTGTTGAATTAAAATTCCGGAATGTTATTGAATTCTCATGGAATTTCCCAAAAACGAATCATGGTTTTCATTGGAGTTTCGTATTAAATGCAAATTTTATGACTCTTTTAAAGAACCTGGTGTTATAGATTTTGAGATACTCTCTCGATCCCGTGAGAATATTATGGCCGCTTGAAGACGTCCGTTGTTTTCACCGGCCAACGGAACCGTTTCTTTGCCGGACTTGCGGTGTTGTATGACTTACAATGAATGTGTGTATATGTACCGGACACTTTATCCGGCGACTTAATTTCGCCGAATGCCCCTCCGTGCGACGGACACCGGGCCCGGCGTAAGAAAGGCTGTCATCCATGCCAGTGTATTGGTGTATGTAGACGCTACCGGACGTATCGCCTATTTTCTGTTAATTAGCCGCCGTCTACTTGCTGAAATCCATCCGGTAAAAATATTACATGTACCTGTACAAGGATATTCATTTATAGACGGTCCGTGTCCGGTGAAAACAACGAACATCTACAAGCGGCCTGTGTTATTCCAGATATCCATCTATCCACATATTATCTCATCCAAATTTGTTTAGCTATTTTAACGTGAAAAGATCTATGTGATTGGGTAAGAAGTATAGTAATAATTCTTAAGATTACATATTACAGTTGCCGGTTTGTTAATAAAAAATGCAACAAAAGAATTCTAGCATTTCTTACCAAATTTTATAATTTTGGATGCAAAGAATGTAGTTGCCGTAAGAACACACTACTATTGCTACCACCATTACTACTACTAATTACTACTACTAACTACTACTAGTTCAGTTGGTGTCCTAACTTAAGCATCCAATTTTTTATGCAACTATATATCCAGTATGAGCAAGTGGATATATAAGTTAGGGAACCGCCATTACTACTACTGACTACTAATAGCACTACTGGTAGATAGTAGTAATATTATTGTTACTAGTAATACTAACGCGTTTAAACATTCGGCTGTATCTTTGTTTCTTCTGAGCCGCAAGGGGAATATGCAAAATGTAAACAAATTAACGGACGAGATACCCCCGTGTATACGAACATTGCTCCGGCAGCTTCCGTTTAATTTTTATTTTCGCGTTCCAGTAAATTAACTAGTTGTAAACTGTATGAAGATAGAGCTCATTTTAATTTTTAACGCCACTGCAGCAATCTACGCCGGGCAGTGAAATAAAAATGCAACGGTTACCTTTGTGTGTAAACGTATTTTTTATGTGTAAAGTAAATTAAGTTAGCGGAATGTTACGGAATGTAATCACGTTTCTAGGGAGACCCTTAATTCTTGAAAATTTCAGAAAAAGCTTGTAAAAAAAAACAAAAATATATAATATCAAGATGCTAAAGAACCAAAAAACGTTCATGCTGGTACCATAGGTTTGGGTAAGTACTTCGAACCAATAAAGAATAACTCTAACTTTGTGCCTAGGAAACCACAATATAGAAGGGTCTAAAAAATTTTATGAAGCTTAAGGGGCAGTTAAAACTAACCATACGGCAATGTGTCACGATTTCAGGGCAATGATAAAATCTAGAACAAGTTAATTTCAATGGCTTTATTTACCCTTCAAGTAAAAAGTAACACGATTTCACGGTAGACAATTTATTCAACGCATTACTTGCCCTCACGATAAAACCGTCAGCGCCAGAAAGTGATAAAAAAGTGTTTAAAACACTGCGTTTAACATCTCCATCCACGTGTCAAGAAACTGCGTCAAGGCGTCAAAAGATTTGCAGATGTATTCTAAAGCGGATTTACACTGGATCCTTGAACCCTTACCCATTTTATATTATTTTCTAACAATTGTTAATTATTTGTAAATAATTAAATATTAATAATAAAAAATAGAGGGTTACATCATTTCTTATGCATTTCCAGTGCAACTTGGAACGTTAAGAGCCGTGATTTGTGATAGTTGCGATAGATGGCACTACACGCCAATATTGGCGTATGGAAGCGATCAATATATTGACGCCATTATATTATTATTATAAGGATAGGTTAGTCAGTATTGTGGTGTTGTTGGTTGCGTACTTGGTAAGTGTAGCCAGGTTTAATACAAAAAAATAATTGAAATAAAAACTAAAAAGCAAGTCTAGTAATCTAAAACTTTTTAAAGTTCAGCAGTGGGGACCCATTCAAAATCGCAGTACCTACTTCACGACTGTGCACTGTACTGTCACTCGTAATAATAGACTACTTACTTAAACTTTTCATAATAAGCAGGAAAGTAGCTACATAACAGGCAAGTAGGCAATCTTGCTGCATTGTTAGACCATAACTTCGTATAAAAAGCACGTTAAATATTATTTATTTTACCTACATCGCGCATTAGTAGACGATTTCTTCTAAGATCGGGAATAAAAGTAAGTATGAATAAATCCTTACTTTTTATTTTCCTTAAAGGCGAAATGGTAAAACGCTGACGTTTTCATGCTAAAATATGGAGATAAAGTCATTAGCAATTTTTACTTTAATGAGAAGATGTCGCTCGGGTCCGAAGGGCCGCCATTCATTCTCTTTTATGGTCAGCAAAATATTATCATACAAATTTCGCTATCAACCGACAAGCGAATTTCGTAAGAATGTTCAAGTTTTTTTAAATGAAAGTCGGGTTTAATTTTTTTGAGTAGTGGTTAGGTTGTTGGTTTTAAGAAAGTATTCCAGGTCGGTCTATTATTGGCGTACTTTTTTACTTTGTTATAGCATGTACCTATTTGCTCAGCAAAACCTCTTCTCCCGCCTATAATACGTCTTACTGGGGAGCGCCAAAGTTTGCATACTCTTCGCTTAGTCATACAGTAATTTTTATCCGAATCAGCGTTTGTCATAATTTTTATCCCACTGAAACCTTAGAGTTTTCTGAAATTTTTAAATGGTCATCCTAAAGAATACTATAAGGTTAGGTTAGGTTTGTTTTACAACAATTCTGAACAATTATTGGATTCAGAGAAAAAAGAGTTATGTCAAACGATCGTTCTGACAAACATTACATTCGGACTTCCAATAAGTATGCGACCCGATATGGACTCGTCTTACTGCTAAGCACAGGCCTTCTTTCAGACTGCGAATACTAAACTTAGTTAACTCGCGGGACCAGTGCTATTTGAACAGTTTTGCAGGTGCAGTCCTCGCTATGTTTCACCAAAGAGCTCGTTGTAAATTTTCAAGTGTCATTTAACTCATATATTTCGAAAAACTCAGAAATGCGAGCCGATTATAACACACGGCCCCCGGTTTAATAGGTCACAGTTCAAACCACTTGGCTACCAAGTCCTTTTAACACGCTATTTTATCAACTTCAGTTGTAACTAAAGTTTGTAACTAAATGTGTATGTAAATGATCAAATCTTGTAAGCAATTTAAACCTACTTCTACTTGTCATATCAATTTGAACCTGCGAGTATATGCATGGTTATTTATCACCGAGTTGCGTAAAGAAATCACCAGTTTACGCAATAGTGCCCCGGTAACTCGGTCACCTGTTGATACGTCGAATTCTAAGGTAAACAATCGACTAGAAGCAGATGCCGATTCAGCGGCATCAAGTTTCGAGTCGAAACGTCCGCCGGCGCAATGTGAGAGACCTGAGCCTCGTGTTCCGCCCGCCGCCCCGCCACCCGCGCGCCCCCCGCGCGGGCCGCAGCGCTCCGCCAACAAGCAGCCAGCTGGGCGCGGGTATGCTGATGCGGCCGGCCGAGCCGCCGCGCCCCGCCAGCCTCCTGCGCCGCCTAAGGCTACTTCGACGCCGAACAGTCCCTTGGGCACTAAAGTGGACGAGGAGGGGTTCACATTGGTGCAGAAGAAAAGCAAGGCTCGCAAGAAACCTTGCAAGAGTCAGTGTGGTTCTGCAGAACCGGATCCAGGCTCCGGGCTGAGGGCGGCCACGCCGAATACGGCACTGTATGTGTCGCGTCTGCATCACACCGTCGCAGTCGCAGATGTGGTGGAATACGTCCGCCGGAAGAGCGGATACACGCTGAGGGTGTTCCAGCTGCAGTCGCGCCACTACGTGCACTTCAGCTCGTTTGTGGTGCGCGTGCCGCGGGTGCTGATGGGGACCATCGCGAGTGCTGCCTTCTGGCCGAAAGACGTCGTGTTCCGGCGGTTCCGGGGCACCATGCCGCAGACGAATGCGACGTCGGGGACGGTGACTCAACGGGGTCACGCCGTTTTGTCACCAAATTAGATTTAAATATTATTGTTTATAAATATGTATGTTAGTCTGTAAGGTATTTATTGTATGGGCCTAAGTTGCCCGAAATAAATAAATTTATTATTATTATTATTATGTCTATGCCTAAATGAATTGTTATATTGTACACGCAGGGTGTTATACCTACTGCCAAAAAGTTGCTTATTTCTTTAATTACATTTTTCTGTCGTTTCCGCTCTACTTCGCTTTCTACTCTCCGTTCGCGTTCTACTCTTGCACCTTCGTTTCCGGATTTCATCAAATAAAAGAACAAAGACAAGTGAAACAGCAGAGAACAAGTGCAGATGACAGATTCGATACCGCGTGTAGGTAAGTACTTAGCCTGTGATTTATAATAATTTTATACCATCGATCTAATCTGATAACAGCTGGATAAATATAAGTCATTTTACCACGTTAAGTACGATTAAGGAAGCACATACTTACCTTCAACATTCATGTTCACTACAGACGCAGGAACACCATCTAAAGTCACAGTCCCACGTTTAAAAATCCACGGCACTGCGACATTATTTTAACTCCCAGGCGCAGCGTATTTTTGGACGCTCACTGTTATTGTAGCATCCCCGTTGGATGACAGCGCCCTCTTAATTTCCAGTAAATCGAGCCACTCTTTAGCGATGGGCTGCATCTGGATAAACATTCCACGACCGCTGATTAAGGTCTTGGGCAGACTTACGGTTAACAAACGCCTATATTAAATTATCCTACTATGTAAATGTTGACGCATTTTTGTGTACATTTTAAGGGAATTTTAACTACTTTGTAACATTTTTGTATTTTTACACTATACAGAGATAAAAATTAGCGTAATGTTGATCTGGGATAGTGTAACTTAATATCTTAGAAATAATTTTTGAAATCGATTTCAAGTTTCAGAAATATGGATAATCTCAGAGGTAGGTAGGGATTTACAAAACAAAACACATGAAGCTAACTTATTTATTATTACATACATCGAATAAAATTATCATTATTATTAATTATTGCTTTTTATATATTATTATATAGATAATTTTATGACCTGAAGCATCTCCTTTGAAAACTCTCAGATGTGCTATGTCAACATTTAGGTAATTATTTTCGAAATAAGATTAACTTTCATAAGATCAACTAAGTACTTACTTTGTTTATTAAAATACAGAACATTATATTGATGAACATTATCCTTAACGTGGTTATGAAAGTGACTACCAAACTCACTTCTAAAAACAATCTTAACTATGCGCGATCTCAATGTGACGCGCACTTGACTGATTCTTCATAATGACAATATTAACTGCATCTTTGCGTCAGCTCTTATAGCAGCAGTGGATAATCTCATCAATATATCAAAAGAGCCTGACCTGTCCGAAAGATAATAACGTACAGCGTCCAGACGAGTTGCAAATATTTATTTTACGGTTTTGAATCGGATGTTATTGCAGACAATTTCAGGGAAATGGATTGAAATCGTCTGATTGTTCTCTTAATTTATGATGTTAAATAAAATGTTAGAATCATAACTAAGAGCAGTAAATGAAGCAATCAAAAGCATAAACCTGTAACTGTCTAAACAAACAGCGACAATGCGTTGTCACCACTCGCAAACGGCATTCGGCGGTCGGTATCTTAACAGTGAAAATAGCTGTTTTTTTGACTGGTGGTCTCAAATAAATATTAAATCCTACCCATTATAAAGGCTTACATAAGTATGAGTAGCTACAGTGAAGATTATGTTATCAGTGAGTAGGCGTCAAATCCTCTCTAACGGTGAACTTTCCTTGTTATGGTAGGCGAGTTAATCTAAACACATTCTCGTTATACTGTACCTATTTAGTTACCCTTATCTATCATGAGTCACTAAAAGTGTGAGTACTTTGATAATCACTTATGAGGATAGGGTTTGATAACCCTTTGGTATTAACTCAAGATATCGTGACGTGGCTCAACTCTTGATCAAAGCGGTGCAGAAAAACTTAAACTTGTAATAATACCTTAGCTCTTTCGAAAAAAATATGGTCATGTGAAAAATTGCAGTCTATGGACGCTAGTAAAATCAGAGTTCCGGCTTCGGCGTTGGTAAAGTTAATTACAGTGTGACTTGTATTTGCTTAGGAAGCATTATATTCATTTGTTGCTTTCAAAATGGTTTGAAGACTTCTTTACGTTTTTAAACGTTTAAATAGGGAATTGTCATCTAAAATTTGTTAAAATGATCACACGGTTCGACCATAAAATTTTTTAAGAATCTCCAAATATGTAATAACTGAGAAAATGTATTTCAATACTTGCGCTATATCTGAAGATTCTTGATAAGCAACCATGAACTGGAAGATGCAGCGTTGGTGGATTTCCCACTAGGTGGACCGGACATCGTTACAGTTGCCGGTAACTAGTATGTAGATGATGTAAGTAGCCTTTGTTAGACTATGTGTATTTCATCTGATGATGGTGATGATTTTATTAATAACAATTATTATTGTACCTACAAGAAAAACAAAAGAGTCAACCCTGTCATAGAAACAGGAACGAAAATGTCCTATTTCTATCTTATCCACACACGATAGTTTACGGGCACTTTACGTAATGACCGATTTCATTAAACGCCTCGTAAGACAGCCTGAAGCACTGTATAGTGCATCTCGATAACGAAAGCTCATTCTCGAAATGGTATTGTTAAGGTCCATGACACAGTGATAAGAGATGGTAGAAGTAATTTCCATTATTTTAGTGACATTATTTGTAAAAGAATTTGCTGGAAAGTCGCAGGTAGTATCTTAGTGGCCGTGGCAGCCAAGGTTTGTCCCATGGTCTCTCAAGCAAGCAAGGTCGTGAATTCGACCATCTTTGGTTTTTTCAAAATGGAAGTGCGATATTCCATGCATTTGAAATTTACCATGAGCTTCATAGTAAAGCGCAGTGGGACTTTTACAGGCCGAGACAATGGTCTTTATTAAAACATTTTTTGAATTTTGAGCAACAATCTGGGTAAGCAAATGTCGCACCACCATATCTCTTACTATATACCTTTACTTTATCACGTCTTCTTCTGCAAGCCCTTGCTTTAAATTCTTGTTATATTATATAGCATTAATTGTAGTATTATAAAACACGTTATAAAAACAAAGAAAGTATATGAAACGATATGAAAAATAAGCTAATTAAAACCGCCATACTAATTAAATAAATCGTGATTTATAAATTGATTTTGTTAATTTTCATAAACAATGCTAAATAGGGTAACGTTTGATACAAAAAGATTAAAAAAAAATAATCACGGCTTACAAAAGGAAATAAATTATTCACCTATTAGCAGCACCATCTTTACCATAAGGGCACAAGGGGCCAGTGCCCAGGGCCCCCATCCTCAGGGGGGCCCGAAGGGCCGACAATTTTTCTCACATTTTATCTCAAAATGCGCATTACACTTTTCTTCAATACATTTTCAAGTCAAGTTACGAGTACATACTATTCGATTTCGACACACAAAAAAAAACATACAGCCGAATTGAGAACCTCCTCCTTTTTTGAAGTCGGTTAAAAAGGGCCCCAAATTCTTGTGTGCCCAAGGGCCCCACCACAGTCTAAGATGGCCCTGCCTATTAGCCTAAACCGCTCATTTCAAAGCGCTCCGCTCTGTCGTCTACCTTAGAGACAACTGAAGGCAAAGTGAGTAAGCGGTAATGTGGTGAGCGACACGAATAAACACCTCGTCCCGTGACAAAATGCATTCGGCCACAAAACTGATGGAACTAGTGAGCGACCGATTCAGTGCAATAAGGTACTAAATATTCCTTAGTTGCTATTTGCTAAGTTAGAGTAAAATAGGTAAGAAATAATAGGAGTAAATATTCCAAATTATGCCAATAGTAATTATACCAACTGAGCTTTACATCGAACCAAGTTATATCTGATGTATGTTATACATTATAACTGTTACATTAATAGTTCTTATATTACGAATACAAGTTCATTATATCTGTTGATAACTATAAATTTTGTTACCTATATCAAAAGTGCATTATATCCTTTAACCCTTTGACCATTATTTTTTTAAAGCAATGAATCGAGAACTTTAACGATACGCACAGCATGAATGATTTTTTTAATGATTTTTGAGAAAGAGAAATGTATATATTATTGCAGGGTTTCCGAATTATAAGACGGCAATATGTTTGCCGCTATCAGCCAAGGGCATTAAGTGACAAGACCGTCATGTCAGTTTGCCGGGGGAACTACGGGTGGCACGACGTATCTAAAATAAATAAATTAAAAACCAATAGATAATAAGAAATAATTAAAACCTTTATTTAACTTAAAACTGAATTCTTTCAAATAAATAACCGGGCAAGAGCATATCGGGCCATGCTTATAGTTATTAAGCTATTGCTCCATATATAAATCAATAACAATTGTAGCCTAACCCACCCTTTCCTTTAATAAACACCAGACACTTAACGGATAGTGGCAAATATATTGCCGTCTTCATTTTTTTTAATTATCAAATAACAGATTTTTTTTCTTTAAACTTTATATCGCCAATCTTGTCTCTGAAAGTAGAGAATTGTGACTATCGGATAAATCCAGCAAACAAAATTTTATTTACAAACATTTTTGTTCAATTGTAAGGAATAGTTAAAAATCTAAGTTCAGGCCTAAGAATCATCATTTAACATGGGTTGGAATAACGTTTATCTGCTATTCTTTTTTTCGTAAATTAGTACGAGTATATTCTCTTATGCGAACCAAAAGTTATATTAACTAACAACACGTTCATTGAGAAAAAAAATAAAATATCTGAGTCGTATGACGGCAAATATCTTGCCGTTACCCACTAAAGGGTTAATCGTTATATCCAGTGAAAATAATACTCGTATCAAAAGTTTTTATATCGATCGTTACGAACCCATGTTTTCTGTGTGTTGTATGTAAGTATACCTACAATATTTAACTTCAAACAAGCACGTTAGCGCACGTTTCACATTATCCATTAAAAACGTATACATTTATAAGGCAAACGAATGAATGTAAATGAACATTTCGATATTACCTACACCAGCTGTATTGAAAAACCATTTCCATGTTACACTGCGAACGCAAGTATTGGCCTTGTAACTACCAACTGCCCCATGTTGGTTTAAATTAGTACTTGTATACAGAAAATTAAAGTAATTACTAGAATTTACTTTCATTATCATGATCATCATCAGCACGGAAGACGTCCACTGCTGAACAAAGGCCTCCCACTTATATGACGCCACAATGAACGACGACTCGCCACTTGCATCCATCAGTTTCCCGCAACTCTCAAGATGTCTTCAGTCCACCTAGAATTACTTCATCATCTTTATCATCCCAGCTTACACACGCCCCGCTGCTGGGTACAGGCCTCCTCTCAGAATGAGAGGGCTTGGGCCGTAGTTCCCACCTACCTCTACCCACCTACCTACCTACCTATCCTACCTACCTATCTATGCTTAAAGAGCACTAGCTGTCATCATGTAATAATTTAGCTTTATCCTAGTTTATTTATTTATTCGTTTATTTATATGTGACTGTTTATCCCGTTTCCTATTTTTATTTTAGACGTGTAGTATATGTGCAACAATGTGTATGTGTAGATGTGTTTTCGTTGCTTTTTCATTTTCTGATCTACTGTTAATGCACCACCTGCTGTAAACTAGTCCTTCCTTCTTTCTGTAAAAAGGTTGCCTGGAAGAGATCGCTCTTAAGCGATAAGGCCGCCTATTGCTTACCTTGTAATTTTCTCTGTGTACCTGTTTTCTGTATCGCTTATTATTTCTGGTGTACAATAAAGAGTATTTGTATTGTATTGTATTGTACCTGCTCCCACTTGCTCGTTTGCCTTCCAGTCGAATAAAAAAATAAAGCAAAAAGAATATTAAACATCCAAAAATTGAGAGCTCAAACATTCGTATATTTCTTACATTATATCTACCCAGACAGGGTTTATCGAACTCGGAATCTTTGTCTGAAAAAAGAAGTTTTCAATTTAATTAAAAAAGATGATGATGGATTAAATGTGACAGTATTAAAGTCGCCATCATAAACAAAGGATGTTTCTAGGTCAAAAATATCTGTTATAAATTCCCATGATTGACAACGCCTAGACAGCTCCGATGTTTAAATAATGACTGCTGTACTGTCAACATATTTGATTCTGGAACCTTGTCATCGAGACTTTTGCTACATTCATTAGTATAAGAGGTAGTCATAGAATTAACAAATATGAATATTTATAATGATAAGTTTTTATGGTGGCTCAGAGATCAAATTGGTTAACTATGTAGAAAAATTGTTGTAAAAGGTTTAATATTTTTGGGAATTAGTCTATTGGAGTTACAAAGAAGGGGGAAGAAATTTAGAAAAAAAAAGTTTGACATAGATTTACAACTCGAATACGGATTGATGTATTATTTTTTATATTTGTGTTTTAAAATTAATTAAAAGAATTTAATTTATTTTGGAGTGACATTTTTCAAAAGTCTAATAGGTACATACAGTAATTGTAGATACTGTAAATAGTGTGGATACATCTACAATTCTCACAACAGATAATTTCCGAGTGAATCTTTGGAATTGTACAAAGTCGGCGTCCCTTAGACAAACGTTAATGGAATGAAATGAAGAACAATAAGAAATCTGATATAAGTGGTCCGAACGAATGTTATTTCAATAGCACTGGTCCGGGATCTATAAGTGAAGTGGAGCTCTCTGTTTGTCTTACCTCACGTGTGAAACTCGCCGTTTTAGGCTTCTTATTTGTAGTATGAGATAAGGCAAAACAAAATGAGATTTGGAAAAATATTTTTGTCTGTTCTTACCGAATTTTATGGTCTGACCATTAATAGCAAGAAGAATCATTTTTACTTAGTAATAAAACCATGATATTTTTATTAATTAACAAATCATAAAATTATTTCGACCAGTACACCAGATGTTCGTTTGAAATAGCATTACTTTACATAAATACTTATCGCACAAACAAAACAAATTTAGTCGTAAGCTGTCGTAAGTAATTCCGCAACCGTTGAGGTGATACAGGCTGCGAGTTATTAATACAAGAGCTAGCGCCCTATCTGCTTTACATTGCTAAAATACACATCCTGTTAAGACATAATGAACAGTCCCGTGATCCTTAAATTCTAAATTGATATTTTTAAAATGGTAAAAATAGGGTAATAAGGACAAGTACTTAACAGAAATAAAAATAAACTATTTGGAATTAATTAAATATATAATAACCTAACCAACAAAAAGTTGGAAAACTCCCGACTATGTCACTTCAAAGTTCAATATCTAAAAAACGGCTGATTTTGATAAAGCATGTCTAAGAACTATCGCTTGAAAACCTGCTTTCAAATCGGTCCACCCGCTTAAGAGCTACGGTGCCACAGACAGACAGACACATAGACACACAAAGCGGTCAAACTTATAACACCCCTCTTTTTGCGTCGGGGGTTAAAAACAGTTCGTATTAGATTGATCGGAAATAATCATGATATGATATTTACAGGACTTTATAAATTGGAAGTTTCATTACATCGATAAAAAAGAGGGAAAAAAGTACAGCGCATCCTGTTATATAAACAAAGTTATTATCCTGTTGTTGACATACACCAATTAGCCAACGATCAAAGATTTATGTATAGCCTGGGAACCTGTTCCAAATGTCCAAAGTGCTCTTTTTTGAGCAATATTTATGGCTCTAGATTAATACGTTAGGTCGAGTTATCTCCCTGGAGCCTTAACTAGGGAATTATGGGTCATTTTGTCCAAAGTTCAAGAGCCCACCTACAGATATAATGAATCAAATTGTCGGCCACCCGCGCATTCCAAATAGTACAAGAGATTTGAATGATATCTTTTTAATCCTTTAAAGAAAATATTGTTATTTAATATGGTACTGTGTACGTTCCTTGATTTATAAATGGTGTTTATTTTTCTTTATTAGGAAGGGGATGCAGCAAGTAGATTAAGGGTAACAAAAGGCGGTTAACATTATTATAACCAATCAATTATTTTGTTAAATAGAAGTCAAAAAGTGTAAAAATGTACCATTAACTGATTACATTAACTGATTTGTTTTTTGTCAATTGTGTTTTGCTTGTTTTGTACAATAAAGAGTTTACATACATACATACATACATACAATGCTTACGTACCTACGAAAATTGGGACACTTTTTCGAGTCGATTTCAAACACTACAAACCACTTGTAACACTTAAACTTATAAACACAAATACAACAATTCTTGACAATAACTACCTTATGCGTAAAATTATATTTACTAAATACGATATAATTTATTTCATCTCAAATCTAAACAGCCGATCCGTGACCGTTTCGACTCAAACTTTACTTGTCTCGTCGGAATATTTTTTTCCTTCGAATTTTGTTCCGCAGACCTTCGATTTTTTTTTTAATGTTGCCAGTTTATCGCTCTGTATGAATGATACTTTTAAGGTCTCAATACACGTTGACCAACATAAGGAGAACACAAAAACTGTTGCCAGAAGCCTTTTGCTAAAATATATTTGGCAACCGTAGTTGCTCAAAGCACGTGAGTGGAAAATAAATATGCCTTTTCTTTACAACATGTATCTTAAAAACACTGAAAGATATGAAGCAACTAGAATGTCGCTAAAAAACAATAGCGATAAATACCTAAGTCAATTTGCATATTTCCGTAAACAAAACCTTCCAAAACCATTTTCCGTTTTAACTTAACGTTAATGTCGCACTAAATAAACTTCAAATTGTCGATAATCACGAGCGCAGATAACAAGTATAATTCTGGCGTCCAATCAAAGTCTCCACTTTTGTAAGCTTTCCTCCTAGAAAAGCGTGATTCGAGTTGGAACCCAATACACGTGACTTTACCATATCAGCGTCGATGAAATACAAATGTACACCCTGATCAATGAACTACGCATTAAAACTCGCAATAAAAACCTTCTTCTCCTAAAAGGCACGGTACAATTTTAATTGGTATAGATAAGTAACGTATGGTGTTTCGAAACTGAGTCGACGGGTGACGAACGTAATATTGGCTCGAGAAACAAGCTTCAAAGTTTTGATGTGGCGTATTAGCTTGCAAATATAGAACCCATACAAAACACTTATTGATCGAATGTTACGTTGGTGCAAGTTGCAAACTGAAATTTATGAGCGTGCAGTAAGTAAGAGCTCTTCGAAAGCGGTTACTTCACTTCACTTGAGTTGGAAGTCTTTGTTTATTGCTTGGCTTCACTTCGCCTGAGAAACAGCATCTTGTGTTTATGAATATTGATAACAGCATTGCTTTTCGTTCCAAGTTTTTAAAACAACGGTATTAATATTAAATATATAGCAGTAAGGTACGGTTACCTTGTTTATGCTGAAAACGGTTTAGATACGGTAGTTAATGAGCGTTTTAATATTTTACTAAGCATGTTGCTATCGATGAGAAATACGTAACTTATTTGCTATTATAAGTTATGCAAAAAACTTCGCTTGATTTGTAGCTAGATATATGAATTCTGAGGCTTCATATCTAGCTATATATTTCATTTATATATGCTTAGGCTTAACAGCTTTAGAATAGTTTTGCAATAGGTATCTAATGACGCTCTACTAGATGATATCAGATAGATACAGAATTGGGCTTCTATCTATTGATCGCAACATTATATATTCAGCAACAAGCACCCTTGTTAAACTTAGTAGATATCTGACTCCCCTTCCTTGATGTAGCTATCCCGTTCATTGCCATTTCACTTGATCTCGTTGGCCTCATCAAATATTTAGGCCGTTTAATCTTGAGTGAGATATACGTGGTACAGATAGATCGGGTGCACTGGCTTACAAACGTGATGTTTACTTCAAACAATTTTCAAGATAAGTAACCGTGACCTAATGGTAATAATTTTCTCGAGGAAAAATTGCCTCGTCGTACGTTGTTCTGTTTTTTGATAGGTACCTTAATTAATTTCATCGAGTTTTATGAAGGAATGTTTCATAAATTAACTTCATTATTTTTTTCATAACGTTCATACTAAAATAAGAAATTGTTCACATTTTTTTTGGATTTTTTATTTTTCAAAATATTTGTTACAGTACTAGTTCTATCTCATAGCTTCTCTCCCGTAGAATAATAAAAAAATTGGCTAGAGCTCCCATGGAAATTTTGAAAAATTACTTCTCAGTGCACTTCTGTAATCTTTTTCGGAATACTCGTATGTCCGACAAACTTTAGTACATAGTAACTGAAAAATATTTCATTCACTCCAAGAAAAAATACACACGTCGGAATCATAATGTCTGCCAATTACCCGACCCTTAGTCCCTTTGCATGCTCATACATACTCTAACCCATTTAAAAGTTTTTCCTTGATGATAAAAATCTGGACCCCAAATGCGAGTGTCGAGTAAATTTGTTAGAGTCGTTATCCAGACGGGTCCAGGGTCTTTATTGGACTAATTGCCACATTTGCATAGTGCGAGTGTGCTTCTATTAGGGGATCATCACTATCTCTGTGTTTTAAAACAAAGGGCTGAGTAGCCTCGAGCTTATATACTAACCAGCTTTGGGATTTGTGAAGTCAGTTAAGAAATAAATTATGATAATCTGTAAACAGATCAGCTATTTTCCCGATTGTTCTTCGTTAAAGAAATAAAATACTTATTTGAGTCGTTTTTTATGAAAATTTATACTAATTTAAAATATTCCGTCATCAGAAAGTGTCAATGACGAAGACTTAATTAGTGACTGATTATATAGTGGAGTAAATAAAGGTAGTGACCCCAACAGTAATTCCTCAGCCCGAAAAAACTTGACAGTATGATAAAGTATCAATAAATAAAGAGTATTGTATAAATATCCAAAAAAAAAGTAAAAAAAAAAAATGCTCCGTTCAAACTTTCTTCACCAGACATACCTACTCATGTAACGTATTGGAACAATATATGAAATATGAAAAAAAAAATATATCCCAGCAGAAATGCAAATATTAAAAAAAAAATTTTTTTTTGGCGTGTTTTGCCGGAAACTTTCAGATTTTTTTCTAGTATCACAAAGTGATACAAGTGACTTATTTTCTAAAATAATTTTGGACTAATATAAACAGATTTGTATTTCGTCACTACTTTGAAAAAATCTCGTATTTCAAATCAATACGCGAACAAAATTGAACCTTGACGTAATGGTCATAAAGTGCACTCTGAAAAATTATCCATTTCGAGATAAGAGTTTTTTAAAAGTAGTGACGATTTTTAGGTATAAATACCTAAACTGAGTTTTTTTTTTGGATTTTTTATATTTTAGTTACGTCTCATACTATACAATAACCAAGCAAAATTTCATCGACTGAGGAATTAATGCTGGGGTCTCCATACAACAACTTCCTTTATTTACTGCACTAATAAGTTAATCCTTTGTTGAATTTAAATGTTAAAAAATTATGTTTAAAAGGAATGTTAGTTTTCGTCAGCGACCCGATTGTTCAAAAGTAAAATATACGTAAACGATAGTACTCTGCTAAGTAAACTTCATAAACAACAAACTATAACAATGGCCGTTATCACATCAAGTTTATATTTCAGTTCCGACCATAAATTTATCAAGTGCAGAATTCCGGCAGTTTGGGGTTCGCCTAATGCTTTTAAAAGTTAATAAAAGGTGCAGCGCTATTCAGTTACCTCATTAAAAATATCACACGGGAAATAAAAATAAGGCTGGCCGGTATAAATAACCACGACCTCTGTATAAATCTTAGTTTGCAGTTACCAGGGCTGCCAATGGAAAAAGATTTGGTACTCGCTTTAGACCAGTACTCGAAAGTCCACAAGAAGGGTTTCATACGCAAAGGATGTTTAACGGAACAATTTATATCTAAGCTTCGGCTGTGTGCTATCAGTCCATTTCATCAGTATCTTTGAATGCATAATTATCAGATTTTAAAATTTTCACTCAGTTAGTGGTCGGTATTACAACAATTAATAAAAATATAATAATTTGTCTCCGGCTCGCACTTAGTCTAATGTCGTTTTAAGGAAAGTAATTACCAACTTATATTTATACGTAACATTCATATTAAAATAAATGTTTCAAAATTACATTACAAGTCTATTTTTACTCACAAAATAATATACCAGTTAACTTGTATAATTACGTAAAATTTATGATAAACATTTCGGTAACGTGAAACGTCACGTTTGAGACTGGCCTCAAATTACCAGGTGACATCCCTAACCAGCCTAGCTTGGCTACCCGCAATGAATACACGAGTTTTCTGCCTCAACTCTGGGGTGGAAATGTACGGGAATATGGGAATAAAATCCAGGATTTAATCTTCGCCCAAGTCGCCGTTTAATCTTGCAGTAGATATCGCAAGGGTAAATAATAAATGTATGATATGCAATCACGTTAAATTGCATTGTGGGGAGCGGTAGATACGTGAGCTTGGCCGTTTGAGGGTTAATAGTTAGTAGTTTGGTTAAAACTTATAATCCCCAGTGCACGTTGCATGGGATTGTTTCTAATTATGATACCCTATTATTTGTCTTTTTAACACCCTGCGGTGGAGTTCGATGTTGTGTTAGTAATAAGCGTTATGGTATTAGTGTTAGTATTAAATTTTCACAACCGTAACCAAGGAATTATAATCAATAAACTTATTTGTAGTAAGTAACGATTAATTAAATGGCTTAACTCATGATCAAGTCCTTCCGAAAGGGCCGAAACTGGTCGGATCTTTCTCGACCTATGGTACGAAAATTTAAATGGGTTACATTCTGTGATTCTTAATTATTTATTTAGGTACCTATTAATTGTGCAGATATATTAAGTATAACCCTTTAATGGGAGCCACAATATACCTAAATAATGTATTTAATGTCTTATAAATCTAATTAATATTACAAATAATCTAAATTAATGCTTTATTTCTCAAAATAAAACATAAATTTACCCAATAGTTGTGTGAAATGTATTGGAGGTACGTTATTATGACTCTGATACCCCTTTACTTCATTTTTCTTCTATTTCACAATATCGTTTCAGTAATCCTATCTTAAATTCTTTTGCTGATTACTAATTTGTTCAGTATTCTATTTTTGTTCCAGCTTTTCACACATAAAATTTCAAAGAGTAAAAATACACACGCACACAAAACAATCTCAAATTTTTGCATTTTCTTATAATATTAGTAGGATTTAGTCCATGATGTTTCTGTGGAACTTCCCTGGTGTCCGTGCAAGTATCATCACAAAAGCTTGGCAGAAAAAATCGGCCGGCACAAAATTAGAGTGTATTTGTCATTTAAGATTCGTTGTTCCTTGGGGCTGAGCACTCATTAGGAATTCCTTAGTCGGTATTTGTGTCACGAAAAGACATGAGCCGGCCAAGACACTGAGCCAACGGGAAGGGAGGGATAAGACAGCGAAACGAATGTTGGGATTTTTACCCATTAATTATCAATTTGTTTTGGAGAATGAGAAAAAAATATAGCAAAATAAACGCTTGCATGAGTATATTTTATTTGTTTATTTTTACGTCTGTGCAAAAGACAAAGCATAGGGTGACAACGCATAGGTACAGATGTCGTGAATAATGTTTTGCCATCGTATTTTGTCGCATAAGTTTGTATTCTTGTTTTCTCAACTAGCTTACTGAAGTTTAAAAAAAAAAGAAAAGAAAACAATAAATTTATTTGCCAAAAATTCGACACAGCAAAAAAAAGACACAGTTAAAAATAAGACAACCTTATTACATTCTCTTAAATAATAATAAAAAATCACGGTGGTTTACTAAAGATAATTGAGAAAATGAGAAAGGAAGTTAAAAACGAGCTTATCCGACAAAATACGATGACAAAACATTATTCAATAGATCTTTATATCTACAGCCACTGTAATAATGTTAGAGAACTTCGAAGGCTCAAAGCCTAATTTGCCTAAGCAACATTTTTGTGACAAATTGGAAACATTTGACACACAACTGTACAGAGAAGAATTCACTGATTACGAACATGTAATAAATAACACAGTATCTCAAAATATTTCATTTAGATCAATTAGCATTTTAACCGTTGGCATGGATTTCTATTGAAGTAATTGGCATAAAGTACTGACGGAGATATTGAATCGCGTGTCAAGGTAAAACCTCTTCGCTATAAATGTCTGTGCCAAAAATGTGCCGAAGAAATTGTCGTGGAAATTATAACGAAAATATTCCACCCTTTTACGCGATTTAGTTTTTCCATCGGTACGCTGAAAAGTATGAGAAATATTATACCTACTGGCGTTTACACAAATTAAATTAAATTAGAAATATTTCTATGAATCATTTACTAAAACAGAATTGTAAGGAATGAAAATTATCCAAGTAGGCCGTTAAATGTTAAACGCCCACGCATGTGGCGTACGGCCGTGGTTGGTTTACACTACGCTTTTTAAACGCATAATATATTTAACCAAACCAAATGAACAAGGCATCCCACCAACCGAACCAACCTCAAACCTAAGCAACTGAAGGTCTATGTCCAAAAGTGGACGTCCTATAGCTGACATGATGATGATGATATTTATAGACACCTCGGACCCCGGTGTACAGTATGTAGAGCCCGCGGCACGTAATTTTAGCGGTGATAAGTAAGTTTTGGCCGACTATTACAAATCTGCGATATTTTTTCTTTTCACCTAATTGCAGCGAAGCCCAAAAAGAGGGTCATGTTGTTGATCTGTTTATATGTATGTCCTATTAACTATTAAACTACTGAACCGATTTTGATGGATGCTACTTCATTAGTTCTTGATGACGCAAATGTCACTACGTAGATAAAATAAAATAAAAATATAACGTTATATCGAACATCTTATAGACCTATGAATCGTCATACGCCATGAAATTATCTATTTTGGTGTTATACGAAATGTTGTTATATATCAAGTGAAAATACAATTTATATCTAAAAAATGTACTACCGATGCTTACACACGCTTAGTAAATAGTATAATTAAAATAATAGTAGTATGATTAAGAATATTTGTTTTATTTTTTTTGATCAGTTATAGTTTAATGTTTAAAAACATTTATAATCTCAATTATTTTATACCGACGAAAGCATTGATAAAAGACATAACTTGTGACCAGGCTCCATACAAATTATTATTGATACAGTCGGGCTGAACGCGACGTGTAAACGGGACCTTATCACGAACAATACTCCATTACTTTTTACACCTACTTAGATAGCCGAATCAGGCTTTATTATCTAAGTGTTGCAATAACTCTTTATAAATAACTTTTTTTAATTACGAGCAGGTACTTTCTATTCCTAAGTTTTTAGCGTATTATTTACTCGTACTTGAAATTGCAATGCGGACGTTGCGATTGAGTTTAGAAATTTCTCGTAATAAAAGCAGTAGGAAACATTACATTATATTAATCGTTGTCTCGACTGCGGTGTTACAAGTGCCTAAAATTATTACTTAATACACTATTAAACCCCCCGCGGACCGGGAGACGAGCTGTCGGTAGGCCTCCAACAAGATGGAGCGACGACCTGGCTAAGATCGCGGGATCGCGGTGGATGCGAAAAGCACAAGACCGGTCTGAGTGGAGAGCCTTGGGGGAGGCCTATGTCCAGCAGTGGACGTCTTTCGGCTGACATGATGATGATGATGATGATGACACTATTAAATAAGGCGCAATCGAATTAATGTAACTTGGTAACTACGTAAATAACAGTTGCCTAATGATTTTAAAACTATAAAAAGAACAAATAAACCCAACAAAGATTTATCTCGGCCCGTAAGATAAGTTAAAAAGTAAAATGTGTGCGGTACACGTCTTAAAAGCGTACAGGGTGTTGTAAAAAACAGCACCAAAATCAAGGATCGTGTTACAGAAATCCATTAGAGCGACCAATAAAAATAGATTCCGTGCGTGTAGCATTGGCCCTAAATTCAGTCATACGAAATAAAATGTCGATAAAACGGCGTCTCACTGATTTAGATGATAACGTGTTTTTAATGCTCGCTTAGAACTTATTTACTAAATAAACGTTTGATAAAAATGAAAGAAGTTTTTTTGTTTTGGTTTTTTTCTGTCTTATTAATTGTTAGCATACTGTACATTAATATCAAAAAATATTATAAATAAGTGGTAAAGTCACGGAAGGAGAAGCGTGGGCAGGAGAAGACACTCGTGGCTGAAGAATTTACGAGACTGGTTCAACTGCAGTACCACGTCCATTTTTAGAGCAGCGGCCTCCAAAATTAGAATTGCCATGATGTTGTCCAACCTCAAATAGGAGAAGAATGAGAAGAAGAAGAAGGTAAAGTCACATATTTATAAGATAGGTATATGTATTTTGGAAAAGCCGCCAAATACCAGTTGGATTGTTTTAATACGTTTGTACGAGTATATAATTTCAACCACTTCCAGTGATCGCTTTGACTTGAAATTTGTTACGGAATACTTACTTCGGAATACAATTCTTGCAAATTTAACAAAGAGGTACAGTCGGCAAAATTAACTTTGTACAAAAACTTATTTCGTATAAGGTATGATTCCTTATATCTCAATAAGGGCATAAACGGATTTATACAAGGCTTATCTTTAGAATCAACATGTCGCCGCCCACATCTCCCATAATGTTCCAGCGACGGACCATCGCCGTGATATGTACTAAGGATACAAATTCAACAAGACAATAAAATATATCTTAGGATTTAATATAGGTATAAAAACTTTATTATACAATACAACAAACACCATTATGAATACTATACAATGAGTACCATTATGTATACAAGAATATGTATACCTATATTGTCACACACAGAGATAGATACGGTATATTTCACCCAAAGGTTTACAAAGTCTGAATTAATATCCCTGCAACTAGTAAGTACGACAGAGAATGATTCAAAATAGGGCACCTACTAAAAAATAATCTAATCTTTAAATACATTTTACCTGGATCAACCTAACAAGTTCACCTGGGTAGCCAAAGGGAACTTGTTATGGGCTCCGCTACAAATCTTATTCCTCTTATTTTTTGGACAATCATTTACATAAACTTTTAAAGTTAAACATAAAATATTATAATATATATTAAAATACTACTATAATATTATATAGTTTGTGAGTGAGTGACTGAGTTTGTGAGTGAGTGAGTATGTTTGATACTTCTTCAAGCTGAAACGGCTGGACGGATTTGGATGAAATTTGGCATTTTTTTGTAATTACATATAAATATAAAGCCGTGGTGGCCTAGTGGTTTGACCTATCGCCTCTCAAGCAGAGGGTCGTGGATTCAAATCCCGGCTCGCACCTCTGAGTTTTTCGAAATTCATGTGCGCAATTTACCACGAGCTTTGCGGTGAAGGAAAACATCGTGAGGAAACCTGCACAAACCTGCGAAGCAATTCAATGGTGCGTGTGAAGTTCCCAATCCGCACTGGGCCCGCGTGGGAACTATGGCCCAAGCCCTCTCATTCCGAGAGGAGGCCTGTGCCCAGCAGTGGGACGTATATAGGCTGAGATGATGATGATGATGATGACATATAAATATGCCGTGAAGCAACAGTGATTGCACTCGAGGTATTCCATCTTAGACCTCTAGGTTGGCAACGCGTCTGCAATACCCCTGGTGTTGCACATGTTTATGGGCGGTGGTGATCTCTTACCATCAGGAGACCTACTTGCTCGTTTTCCATCCAGTCAAAAAATAAAAACAATACAATACAATACAAATACTCTTTATTGTACACCAGAAATAATAAGCGATACAGAAAAACAGGTACACAGACAAAATGACAAGGTGAGTTATGTTATTTTTTATTTTATACCTACTTAGATATCTTTGAAGATATCCCCCGATATATCGTGGGCTACCTAGTGAGTGACTGAATTTTTACGGTCCACCATTTGTGAATGTTGACAGTGATTGTCCGACCAACAAACGGACAGCGTCGAACGTGTCGGACATTTAATCGGCGAGATAACAGAGATAATGTGAGCACTTGGCCATAATTTACTTTAAATTTGTCTTTTTTTATGTCATCATCATCATCACGACGTCCACTGCTGAACAAAGGTCTCCCATTCACAATACGCCACTTGCATCCACCGGTTTCCCGCAACTCTCACGATATCGTCAGTCCACCAGGTGGGAGGCCTCGCAGCGCTGTAACAATACATAAAAACTTACCAAACTACATATAAGTAGAATAGATAAAATTAATTATCATGGGACACTTGACACCAATTGACCTAGCCCCAAACTACAAGAAAGCAAAGCTTGTACTATGAATACCTACTAGGCAATGGGTAAACGTACATAGATAAATATATACTTAACTACATAATAAACATTCAAGACCCGAACAAACATTCGTATTATTCATACAAATAACTGCCCCGGCCGGGAATCGAACTCGGGACCTCAAGCTTCGTAGTTAGTTCTCTAATAACCATACAACCATTTGGCCATCCGGTCATCTTAAATGGTTGGAAAAACTAGACACTGTTATTTCTTTCAGTTTTTATCGTGCATTCTTTCTCTACTAGTGAACTATAATAAGCAATTACTTTGTTCACCCGCAACTCTACGCCCAAGCCACGCCCACAAATGTGTGTTCATGTAGTAGCTCCAATTCCACACTGTAAGCACAGAAACAAATCATACAAACTCTATTATCACCACCATCACACTAAACTGACGTGTTTTGAGCTTAACCAGAGTTCATCTTTAGAACAACATCACTTTTCACTATGCTATGCAAAACCATGATAAACGGTTGTGTTGAATGGTGATGAATGATAGTTGGGTTTTGTTATTTTTGTGTGATATTACAGTGTGGAGATGAAGCAGCTGCATGAACACAGATCTTTGCTCACAAATTAACAGCTGTTTCATAGATGATAGACATAACTCTATCATAAGTTCGCGGGTTGGCAAAGTAATTCTTTATTTATACTTACTTCATTTATATTTATTTTGTAATATTTTTCTACTAGATTCAATAAAAATAGAAGCAGAAGTTGAACATGTTTTCTTAAATTAAATATGTTCCATTCAAGGAGATCTTAAACAATTAAAATCCCTAACTATAGATAGTTTTTTTCTTTAAATATTTTTGTTTGTTCAATTTTAATTTTACAGCGCATTGGTCTTTAACTGTGATGCTGTAATTTTTCTTGGAATAAATAAATAAATAAATAATAAATAAGTTACTCCCTTATTTTAACTGGGTAAAAGTTTTAGCAAAGTCTATTGTCGATCAAAAAAACAAATACTTTTCTTTCTAAAACAGGTCGACTGATATAATTTCACGATGATTGCCCTAAATAATAACGACAAATATCGTAAATAACGACATTTTCCTTTTAAAATTGTTTGATGTGAACGCATCCAAGGGTAAAAAGTTAATGGCCAATATTGATAAAAAATTGGATGAACATCTTTTTATTCCGAAACGCGCTTCTTCTTTTTTTATAAATAAGGTTGTTTTATTTACACAAGTTAACCTCATTTAAAGGTTATTTTTGTTTAATAATACAGGTATTTTAAGCGGGTGAGGTCCGGGTCGTTATGAACCGCTCTTAAAATTAAGTTGGCAGAAAAAACTACTTGCTTACTTATTAGGTACTTAGTTTCTGTATGTACTTGTTTTTCTACTACTATCTGCTATACGAGTTATGTCGCATTCAATAAAGAGTGTTTGTAATTTATTGTTTTATATTATATTACCTGTCGTGCCGACATCCTTCCTTTGGGACGGATCAAAAATAATTATAACTGGATACTGATGTCCTCTGTAAAGTACAGGGTGAAAAACCAGTAGGAACATCTTAAACTACGCAATATAATTTGAAAGTTTCAAAAAGATATTCCAAAAAAGTACCTTTGGAGGCAACAGCTGGAGCTAATATCAAGAAATTAATGTATCAATTACAACCAGCGACTATGCTGAGCCGGCCCTTTTTTGTAACGGCAACACTTATGTATTTTTTCTAACCTGTGTAATGTGGCACTGCTGTTATAATCTTTTTTCTTTCTTTCTTTCATTTGGCAATTCGAGTAAAAGTTATCGTTATTAAGTATAATTTTACATCCATACCAGGTTGTGGATGTAACACTTACCCATTTTGCTTGATATTTTTCCTGGAAGACTACTAGATACGAGAACCTAACTTCACCACTTGTAATGAATGTTCAGCTGACTGGTTCCGAGGCGGTGGGCTAGATGGCGCTGACGCTAAATCTTAACTAACTACACGCGACATCGTGGGAGTTGCGGGCAACTGGTGAATACAAGCGGCGAGTTTTTGTTCATATAATACAGTACAATACAATACAAATACCTACTCTTTATTGTACACCAGAAATAGTAAGCGATACAGAAAACAGGTATACAGAGAAAATTACAAGGTAAGCAATTAGGCGGCCTTATCGCTTAAGAGCGATCTCTTCCAGGCATTCATTGCGGCATTCTAAAACCTTTGTTCAACAGTGGAAGTCTTCCAGCTGATGATGATAATGGTCATTAACTAAGTGATTATTTTCAAACACTTACCTAACTAGTATAAAAAGTCGAGATAAAAATAATACTGATTATTATCGATGACGTCATTTTAATGGACTCTAAATTGGAGAACCATAATAAGATGACATACCAGTTAGTGAAAAAAAGCGCAATTTAGTATCGATTTGTCCAATTATTTAAGTGTTCTTAAAATAATCGTGATGGTTATAGAAATGACGTAAGTTTGTTTGATCGATGATGAAACAGAAATAGCACCATGAGTCAGCAATAACGGGCTAAGTACTGGAATGACACGCAACTTAATTAAAATAAAGCTCACTGATGGCTATTAACATTATTTTAGTTTAATTCTAGTAGGTAGCGGTTAATTTGGGAAAATTATTAACATGTTTTGAAGTAGTTAGTTAATAAAGGGTTATTTTTATAATTGTCTAGAATTGCAATTGCTAAAATTGCGGTAATTTTTACCCTAATACCCGAAGTAGGGTTATTAGTAAAGTTCATGTGCTTTGAAGATTCTGTTCTGGTTCGAAATTTATACCTAAGAAATGCTGTTGACCATGTTTATTCATAAAAATATTTTTTTTTCTCAGGTTACTCCATAGTAGTTAATAAATATTTTATAATTTTACATTAAACTTACTCATGATTAAAGTAAAAACATATTATTATTGAAACTCATATCACAAACGAGTGCGATAGTGAAATAATTTTAAATATTGAAGTTAATTTGACGACTTTATTATTTCAAATCTATTTTTAAATTCACTTTCAATTTCATAAAATGTAATTAGTGAAGTCATTAACTACCTTAAAACAATAAAAATATGCGCGCACGCATTGCAAAGCAAAATGGCGGCGGTGGGTGTGGTGATCATAAGACGGGCATCCGATTGGCGGTTCGTGGCGTTTTATTATTTAATTATCATTCGTTACGTGAAGATACATTGATAAACACGGTAGCCACTAGTGTATTTTTTATATTCATACCTACTAACCATTATGAGTATGACTTCTGCTCGCTTGTTGATTGTTAACTAATGCATAATGGAATTTGAAGTCAATTAGAAAAGGAACTCATTCCGTCTAATCAAAGAATCTGTAGTTTTTATTATAGGAGTTAAAACTTTAGTATTACATTGCCACGTTCTATTGACTACTTGTAACGCATTGGCTGTCCGATTCCGCAATGTATATAAACTTATACAATTTTTCCAACTGTGTAAACATTGCTTCATTCTCCAACTACAATGGAAAAGACGTACATTTTATTTAAGTAATTATTTAATGAACCAAGCAAAGACAAATAGTCTTTCTATTCATGTTATTTGTAAAGTAAAAGAATTGAAAATGTTAATTAAATGCAAGGCAGTGTTTAGCTAATAATAGCTTTTAAGATCATTGACATAAAGTGCTAACTGTCTGCAAACATACGCTTGGTCTCGTATTACAAACAAGACTTAAATTTACATTAGTTAATAAGTGTGTATATGGTAGGTATACAGAAAGTTTATCAAAGGCATTCCTACGAAAAGATTCGTTTTTAGGCTTCCATACCCAAAGGGTAAAAACGGGACCCTATTACTAAAACCGCTATCCGTCCGTGCGTCTGTCACCAGGCTGTATCACATGAATCTTGATAGCTAGACAGTAGAAATTTTCACATATTATGTATTTCTGTTGCTGCTACAATAATAAATACTAAAAACAAAATAAAAGAAATATTTAAGGTGGTCCCATACAACTAACGTGATTTTTTGCAGCTTTTTGCTCGATATTAATAATGGCAACAGGTAGAGGCTTGAAATGTTCACAAAATCAGAATATTTAATCGTATATTCAATTCAAAAATAAATAATTAAATTAAAATAAAATATTTATTTAAGGAGAGCTCCCACACAACAAACGTGTTTTTTTGCTGATCTCTAAAATGTTGTGTAGATAGTGGTACGGAACCCTCCGGCCCCGGGACCGATTCGCACTTGCCCGTATTTTTTACTTTGAATTTAAAATAAATTGTTCTTCTACTTACTCTTATTTGAACTACTCGTACTTCTTTGTATACTTTTCCTAGATTTATTTTTTCAAATATTTACCCTTGTATGTGTATTTTGTGTGCACACCCGCATGTGCTTACGTTTGAAACTCGCAAAGTCGCCAACGCATTTAAAGGCACCTTTTAGAAAAATAAGTTGGGTTCCTTGAGCATTATTAATTTCTAAATATTCCTTGCAAGTACCTAGGAAGTGTTCGGATTATTCTCTTACTTTTGCCTTGCTCGCGTTAACGTTTAAACCCGTTATTAAAAAAAAAAAAAACACATTTGACATAATTCCGGCAGTCATTCCAAAAAAAAAACATCGTAGACATATTTTAGACATATCAATACAAATTACTCGACTATAACTAACCAATTTTCCAATAACATGTTCCCATACAAAAAACGAGCACACAAAAACAAAACATAGACCACAGAACCCTTGTAAGTTAAAAATTTGAGCGTGTAGTTTTTTTTTATCCCACGATAGACAATTATATTGGTTTAAAAAGCCCAATTTAATTATCGACATCTATGTATAAACTGCACGTTTCTTACATCAAAACAGCGCACAAAATTTGTTCACAGTGTGGATTTGTGAACCTTTTACTATAGTTTGTTAGCGTCCGTGACAGGAGTTGTGTCAAAGTAGTCAAAGTAATATTGATGATTGATGTGTTGCGCATTCTGTTGCAAACACCCAGTCTAGTGCCGTAAGCCACATAGATAGATGTTAACGAATTTATTACAATAAATAATACGGAATGATATTTTTAAATTAAAACTGTAACATAATTTATACGGAACCGTCATTTCGTGTAACAAATCTCAAACTGACCGAATTTAATATTCAAGAAATCTCATAAAGAGTTCACTTACCTTTGAAATTGTTTACATCACGTACACCTAAGGCAGTCGTACTACTAGCGGAAACTAACTTACGTCTCAGAGACCATACTTATCTTGTGGGATGTTTGTGATATTTCAATCCGCTTAATAAATCCATACTAATATTATAAATGCGAAAGTGTGTGTTTGTATGTTTGTGTGTATGTTTGTCTGTCTTTTACGTCAAAACGGAGCGATGGATCGACGTGATTTTTGGCATAGAGATAGTTTATTGGCCAGAAAGTGACATAGGCTACTTTTTATCCCGAAAAAATGCACAGTTCCCGAGGGAACAGCGCGCGATAACCGAGTTCCACGCGGGCGAAACCGCGCGGGCAAAGGCTGGTGTAACAATAAATGGCAGTCACTTTCTTTATGAGTAGGTAAAAAAATTGCATACTGAGACAAGTTTGTGCTGCAACACTGCAAGTCGAGTTTACAGCTATTTGCCTTATATTGCCGCATATTTGTTTGTAGAGTTCACCTGACCTAAAGCTGACCTGCATTAATCAAAAGGCAAAATACCTACCTATAACCATTACAGAATTTTATTTCATTGCAAAGGCAAATATTTGTTTTCGCTGAAAATAAAGTTGACTCATTGAATTGCAAACTTGTTAAATCAAAATCACATTAGTTTCGAATAATTTTATGACTCATTGATTCGACTAATCGAATCATTCACTCGTGGAAGCTTAACATATTACAAAATTGGTTACATCAAAACTGTAGCAAGGTCATGGGCTACCAACTCATACAAGATATATTTAGTACTAAAAAACGGCAATAGATGGCACTACCATTAACATCTGTAAAGTATAAAATGTAAATAAGCCGAATTAAGTAGAAATATTGATATTAAAATAAAGAATAGCATATTTTATAAACACAACTTCACATCAACTTTATTTCAACTCCTTAATTTGAAGATAAGAAACATCATAAATAATAAATTGAGAATACGAAAGTATAGGCTACATGTGACTACGTTTCAGCTATGAGGTTTTCGTAGTAGTTTGCAAAAGTAACGCTAGATGGCGTAAAACCGGTATGCGCATGCAGCGGGCTACTATGTAATTCGAAACACGAAGTTCGTGTCGTGCGGTCTCTTTCGCTCTCGTAATAAATAGTATAAGTGTCAGAGGGACCGCACGACACGAACTTCAAGTTTCGTAGTAGAGTAGTGACGATATGTAGTTTTAATTTTTTTTTATTCGACTGGAAGGCAAACGAGCAAGTGGGTCTCCTGGTGGTAAGAGATCACCGACGCCCGTAAACATCTGCAACATCAGGGGTATTGCAGATGCGTTGCCAACCTAGAGGCCTAAGTTGGAATACCTCAAGTGCCAGTAATTTCACCGGCTGTCTTACTCTCCGCGCCGAAACACAACAGTGCAAGCACTGCTGCTTCCCGGCAGGATTAGCGAGCAAGATGGTGGTAGCAATCCGGGCGGACCTTGCACAAGGTCCTACGACCTGCTATTATGCGATTATGCAATTATAGTATATAAATATAAGTGTTGTGTAGTGTATATACTTGGTTTGGTGTTTTTCAAAATCCTCTAATATCTCAGAAACGGTGCGTCCTAGCTCAAAAATAGCCAAATTTTCAACCCCCTCCCAAGCCCACCCCCTACGGGACTACCCCGGACCCAACCCCAAAATTTCATCCCCCCCCCCCCCACTTTTAGCACATTGACCAGCCTAACCAGACCCCTGATCCAAGGGTAGCAAAAACTTCCAGGGCCTATAGCTCCGGAACGGGGCTACTCCGAAACACGACGTTCGAAGTTCGTATCGTGCGATCTCTCTCACACTTATACTATTTAATACGTGAGCGAGAGGGATCGCACGACACGAACTTCAAGTTTCGTAGTAGAGTAGTGACGATATGTAGTTTTAATTTTTTTTTATTCGACTGGAAGGCAAACGAGCAAGTGGGTCTCCTGGTGGTAAGAGATCACCGACGCCCGTAAACATCTGCAACATCAGGGGTATTGCAGATGCGTTGCCAACCTAGAGGCCTAAGTTGGAATACCTCAAGTGCCAGTAATTTCACCGGCTGTCTTACTCTCCGCGCCGAAACACAACAGTGCAAGCACTGCTGCTTCCCGGCAGGATTAGCGAGCAAGATGGTGGTAGCAATCCGGGCGGACCTTGCACAAGGTCCTACGACCTGCTATTATGCGATTATGCAATTATAGTATATAAATATAAGTGTTGTGTAGTGTATATACTTGGTTTGGTGTTTTTCAAAATCCTCTAATATCTCAGAAACGGTGCGTCCTAGATCAAAAATAGCCAAATTTTCAACCCCCTCCCAAGCCCACCCCCTACGGGACTACCCCGGTCCCAACCCCAAAATTTCATCCCCCCCCCCCCCTTTTAGCACATTGACCAGCCTAACCAGACCCCTGATCCAAGGGTAGCAAAAACTTCCAGGGCCTATAGCTCCGGAACGGGGCTACTCCGAAACACAACGTTCGAAGTTCGTGTCGTGCGATCCCTCTCGCTCACGTATTAAATAGTATAAGTGTGAGAGAGATCGCACGATACGAACTTCGAACGTCGTGTTTCGGAGTAGCCCCGTTCCGGAGCTATAGGCCCTGGAAGTTTTTGCTACCCTTGGATCAGGGGTCTGGTTAGGCTGGTCAATGTGCTAAAAGTGGGGGGGGGGGGGAGGATGAAATTTTGGGGTTGGGTCCGGGGTAGTCCCGTAGGGGGTGGGCTTGGGAGGGGGTTGAAAATTTGGCTATTTTTGATCTAGGACGCACCGTTTCTGAGATATTAGAGGATTTTGAAAAACACCAAACCAAGTATATACACTACACAACACTTATATTTATATACTATAATTGCATAATCGCATAATAGCAGGTGGTAGGACCTTGTGCAAGGTCCGCCCGGATTGCTACCACCATCTTGCTCGCTAATCCTGCCGGGAAGCAGCAGCGCTTGCACTGTTGTGTTTCGGCGCGGAGAGTAAGACAGCCGGTGAAATTACTGGCACTTGAGGTATTCCAACTTAGGCCTCTAGGTTGGCAACGCATCTGCAATACCCCTGATGTTGCAGATGTTTACGGGCGTCGGTGATCTCTTACCACCAGGAGACCCACTTGCTCGTTTGCCTTCCAGTCGAATAAAAAAAAAATTAAAACTACATATCGTCACTACTCTACTACGAAACTTGAAGTTCGTGTCGTGCGGTCCCTCTGACACTTAAACTATTTAATACGAGAGCGAGAGGGACGGTACGATACGAACTTTGAGTTTCGTAGTATAGCCCTAAGCTGTAGATAATCTATAAACTAAAATGGCTGACAGCGTTTTCAGCAGATTACGAATAGGTTTGGATCTACGAAACCTCGATTGCTTACGCACTGACCAGCGGCCGTGAGTAGGTTATATAACGTAGCGCCATCTACCAACCCTGTCATGTCCTAGTCAAGCTATATATTGGGCTAACAAGCGACACCCGTATCATTAGTGTCTCGCTAGATGGCATATAGGTATCGTGTTATTTGTGTTCTCAGTGGTGCCTTCTATTGTAAAATAAAGAAAAGAAAAATAGCCAGTTGTATAGCCAGTATTAGGGTGATACCGTTTGCTTGTACTAGGTGGTGTCTCTGTATATTATGTTCTCTGTGGCAAGGTCAAACAAGTTCAATTAAAATCTGATTTATTAACGATTTGATAGACTGGTCAATTCTTAGTCCGATACGCATCCAAAAACCACTTTAAAATCTAAAAGATGTCGGAAATATCTGTGCACTTGATTTGATAAAATGGATGTCCCTACGCACTCCTCTGTAATTTGGCTTGTATTCACGTAAACACTATTATTAAAACTTTAACGCAGACGCAAGTATGTTGTGTTTGTTTTATAATGGCAATATTTGCAAACCCTTTATTGACTATGATTTAAAATAAAGAGGTGCACAGATATTTCCGACAAATTGTGCCTTGTGATTTAAGTTTCTACACTTAGCTTTAGGTAACTCTTAACCGGTGCGTAGCTTGTTATAGTTTTCGAAAAACGCAGTCCGGTCCCTCGGGCGGAATTGATAATTTACTCGTTCGAAGGGCTATCATTAGGGTCGTTATACATAGCATGATTAGTGGGTGCTGGCGTACCCACAAAGCATTCCGAAGGCAGTTTAGTTCGGTAAGAAGAACAAACAATGTCTTGGGTCGTTAACAACAAAAAATGCGGCGCGCACGGTTATTATGACATAACCCGGGTATCCGGATGAACCGATGGCCTTTAAATGGGTTTTTAAGAACAGTCTTTACTCTGGTTTCGCAAATTCTGGGAGATTATCGTGTGTTTATTATGAGATAATTATGATTATTTAGTTTCTTTGGGCTAGAACTAAATGAAACTAGCTTATCTTATTGTGAACTAGGTCGTTGACTGCAAATCCATTTACGACCCGCGGGAATAATGTAAGTACCTAAACTTTTTTTTAATTCGTTTTATTATTTAATTCCAGACATTAAGAATACAAAAACAATCAAAGTTAATCTCTCTTTTTTCTTTAAACATGGTCTGTTTATTCAGTTCTTATTATGGTGACAAGAGAATTGTTGTTTCATAACTGGGTTTCTTTAAATACCTATTCCAAGTCGAATTTGATTTAGAATTTGGCAGGCACAAATCTAAAGTCTAATTAAAAAAATACATTGCATGTCATATTACAGTAACACTAGTGATCTAAGTAAGATAACGATACAGGATAGTCACCCAAAAGTATAGACAGCAAAAAATATAAAAATAATAATAAAAATAAGTTCGCCTTTGTACATATTTGTTTTTTGTCAATTGTGTTTTGCTTATTTTGTACAATAAAGAGTTTACATACATACATACATACATTTATTCGTGACAAACAATGAATAAAAATAAAATAGACAAAAAACAAAATAAAGGCAATATAATGTAATCAGCATGGATTTTTTTTACAAAAACATGATTATTTGTCCCTACCTATGTCACCAAGCAAACCATAATATTAAAATTATAGCGTCGTTTGTCCGTGAATTTCAGGAAACTCATAGATATTTCAACCACAACTCAATACCCACAAAGTATTGTGGCAAAGCAAAAAGCTCGTTTTTTCCGCGATTCTCGTGATCCCTGATTACACTGCCCGTAATAATAACGGTAATTTAAAAAATAAAACACAGCCCCATTCTAAGAAACGATTTCGCTCGTTGGCTTCTAAACTGCATGTGATTAAAGCTTTTTTTTACCAGGTAGGTAGTGTTTCAATCTATTTTGGATTTTTTGCATAGTTACAAGCACCTACTTATGTTTTTTTGTATGTATACATTCGCAGATGGTGTTTTCACCTGTTGTAAGTAATTAACGCAGTTTGTGAATATCTCATTGTAATTAGGTTAAGATGTATGTATCATTCAAAGTCAAAAGTCAAAGTCAAAGTCATAATCTCTTTATTCAATTTAGGCTATAAACTAGCACTTATGAACGTCAAAAAAAACTACCACCGGTACGGAAAAAACCTCTGTTGAGAAGAATCCGGCAAGAAACACAACGAGGTTTTTTTTTTAAACAGATTCACAATATCTATAAATGATAGGTATCTACTTATAATATACTATACCTATATCAAAGTATTCGTTCAATCATTTGCAATAAACCTGCAAAATTAACTAATAATAATAAAAAACTGGCTAATTTGAGTAGGACTCGCATGCATAGAGAGGGTTTGGAACTTTCCTAGACATTCTAGAAATTTCCTTAAAAAAAAAAAGTCAATTGGTGTCAATCTAAAACACTTGACACCAATTGACCTAGTCCCAAATTAAGCAAACCTTGTACTATGGATACTAGGCAACGTGTTAACTTACTTAAAGATAAACAGATACTTAAATACATATTAAACGTCCAAGACCCGAGAACAAACATTCGCATTATTCACACAACTGTCTTCGCGACTTCGGGAATCGAACCCAGGACCTCAAGCTTCGTAGTCAGGTTTTCTAAGCACTTGGCCATCCGGTCGTCTAACCACAATATGTTATCATCATCATCTCAGCCGTAGGACGTCCAATGTTGGACATAGGTTGCCCCCATAGACTCCCGTATCCCGTTGCTTCGGTAGTAAGCGGCCTGCAGCCCCGTCAACCCGCGGCTTTCCATCCATCCATCCATCCTAGCCTATATAGAACAAGAAGGTTTGGGCCCTAGTTCCCACGCGGGCCCAGTGCGGATTGGGAACTTCACACGCACCATTGAATTTCTTCGCAGGTTTATGCAGGCTTCCTTACGATGTTTTCCTTCACCGTAAAGCTCGTGGTAAATTTCAAATGTAATTCCGCACATGAATTTCGAAAAACAGAGGTGCGAGCGGTTTGAACCCACGAACCCTCTGCTTGAGAGGCGATAGGTCAAACCACTAGGCCATCACGGCTTAACCCGCGGTTTTAACCAGGTCATAATATGCCCATCTTATACATACCTACGTAAGTATGAGTGTAACATTTATAAATAATATTCAGCTCCCACATATTTTTTAGCAACTCAAAAACCTTCGTTACTTAAAAGCACGTAACTTTATTTTTAGCTTATGCACTCCGGATATGGTTTCCGATGAATGGCACAATTGTAACCGCTTTCCTGTAAAGTGATACTGGGTTATCGTGGGTGGTGCATGTATCACGTTGCCTCTAGGCCTGGTGCCATATTTTAATACTGGTTAATGCTAGTTCCCTATAAATAGGTGCAAGATTGGTAATGTATCAGTATGTTTTGTTGGAGACTTAATTTTTAGGGTTCCTTACCCGAAGGGTGATAAATGGAACCGTTATTGTTGCTTCGCTATCCGTCTCTAAAATCATAACAGATGATAAACCGCTGTAATTTACACATAATGCGTATTGTTACTGTCGCTACATAATAAGAAATAAAATAAAATAAAAAATAAGAATCGTTACATTTTTAATTTTATTTACAAAGTTTAAAGACCTAAGACTGACCCACGCTTGACCGGTTCTTATTATTATTGATATAACAGAAATACATTTTTTCAAAACCTTAATTATAGTACAATTTTTTAACTAAGTGCATATTGAAACCTAATGAATCAAAATAAATTACAAATAGGTAAAGATAAAAAAAAAATACATAATTTAGGCACATATTTCAATGATATTTTAACTATTTAAACTTAAGTACTTACTTACTACTGTTGACACTTAAACATTCAACATAAATGATGAAACGTACTATGACACAAGAATTACAAAAGCCCCAGAATCACAAAGGCTCGCTTTACACTGTAGCTAGTAACAATGCAGTATTGTTGCATTTGTCAATCTCAAGAACTTAGCCTGTATTGTTCAATTACATCTTAAACTGTGTAACCACTGCAAATTGCTGTAAAAGATCCAAGATTATTGATCTTAAATTGCTCGTATTTCTTTATGTGAAACTCTACACGAAATCTAATACTCACATTTTGTTGTAGTATCACCGCTTGCATTTTTGAAAAAGATTTTTTTTTTTTACTTTGTGATTAATAGGGTAATATTTTAACGAGCTTGCATACAAGTGACAAGGTATAAATTACGATTTTAGAATTAGTTATCAAGTTGAATTACTGACTTAGCAAAATGATCGATTTTTGTTTAAGTTGTAGATGTAATTATGCAAAAAACTAATTTAGAATAAAAAAATGCTGTTGGGATGTCTGATGTTTACAATATATATTATTATTTAACATGTTGTATAACAAGCGATTCGCCCTGAGCGTATACGGGCGAAATTTTGAGTACAGAAATTCTATATTAAAAAAAATACATCCAGGGCAGTTGCTAGTAAACTAGAAATAAACGAAACAAGTACAACCGGCATTCACAAGTCAAATCTTGATTGCTCTCTTAGCCAATAACCACATAAAAAGTGCATCTTGTTATGCTATCGATGCAGCAATGGCTCAAATGATACGATGTGATGCAACAATGACCCCTCGTTAAGAAGCTACAGTATAGGAAATGTCTTGGATTTGGTAATCATTGTAGAGTATGCAGTCGCGTGAGATGCATTGAAAACATAGGCGTGAAAGCATAGAGCTGTAGATACCACATTTTTTCGTATTATTTCAGATCAAAATATAAATCTCCGTGTATAAACAAAGGATGCCGTAGAAGTTTTTAAATTACTTTTGATTCTTTGGTAGGTAATCTAGTTATGGTAAAAGACTATATTGTTAGGAGAACATTTTTTTTCTAGTTAGGTAGGTAAGCACATTATTTTGTAATAACAGTAATAATGAATCTAGCTAATAAATTACATATTTACAAGCACTTCTGTAAATACTGGTTTATTTAAATTCATTTGTGTAGTAATAAACATGTTTAAATTTCACCTAAAAATAAAGGATTTTATCAAACTAAAGCAGCAGCAGCCACTCTATAAAACACGTCATTACAAATCCAGTAAAGCGCCGCGTGATACAATAGGCCGGTAACAATATTTTGAAAGCTCACTAAGAATCACATTCATCGGATGGCACAATGTGTTGCCATTCACGGTCACCATAAGCCTGGTTTCATGAGCAAACGGAAGTTGACATTTATTTTGTGATGTGGCAACTTTTATCTCGAGGGCCTTTGTGTGTTGCCTTAACTAGTGACGTTAAAACGGTGTCATTGAACGTCGCTGCTTCTTTTAAGGAACAGTGCACTAATTGGACCTCTTTGAGATGTGATTTATGCTTGTCAATCTAATGGTCAGAATACTTTGGCACACAATGATACGGGACATTCGATGTACCTACACAATGAATGTTCAGTGTTTTTTTTGGTTGTGTATCTTGACCATTACTCTTTCAAATCCGTCTATCAAGATCGTTTTTCTCAGTACCGCAACTCCTCGCGGTAGATACCTCCGTATCTACTGAAATCAATAGGTATATAATACCGGGGTCAATTTAAATTTTTAAGTCAACGCAATTAAAATCGATAGTAATAAAAAGATTCCACATAATTTGCCTAAACGCCTCTAATCAGCAGAAATGGAAGCACATTGCTAAGAGGGCTGTCCTCGAAAAAGTCTCCGACCCACCGAACGAACATCTCTCCGTGTACCTCGTCTGTGCAACCACGACCACTCTGATAAGAGTGTTCGACTAAGAAGACATAAATTGCCGAGGAATTAAAACCTATATATTTCCAGTAGGTAGTCCTAGAAGCTTGAAGTTTGGTACTTATACCTACAACGCTACAATCTCATAGCTTACAGTACCTACAACTAATATGAATTTTTTTTACCTACTACTGCCTTTTACTGTTGAACCTTGTTTTTTATGTCAGTAACTAAAATAAAATGATCCCACAATGGGTACATTTTTGCTTTGGAACTGGGCTCTACTAACATATAAATATTCATAGATAGGTACTTACAAAGTACGGAACCACTCGGTACGTGAATCCGACTCCCACTTGGCCGGTTTTCAGCAATCATTCACATAGTTGTATTTGTCTTATTTGTTGAACCACCAAGGCGATGGAAATTTGCTAAGTTATGATTCATTGGATTCATTAGAGCTGTGGTCGTTCAACCTTGCATTTTTGTGTAACTATTTGTTTAATATTTTTCCAGCATAGATTGCTGTTCACGCACTATCAATATGTATGCATTTTTGTTAGATATTCTTAGTAACTTTTTGAAAAAAATTAATAACTAAGATTTTTCAAAAACATGTTCACATGATAGATTGATGTTTAATCTATCTATAACCTAACCTAACCAATAAAAAGTTGGAAAACCCCCGACTTTGTCACTTCAAAGTTCAATATCTCAAAATGGCTGAACCAATTTTGATAAAACATGTCTAAAAACCATCACCAAAAAAACTGCTGTCAATTAAAAAAAACGGCTTTCAAACCGGTCCATCCGTTTAAGAGCTACGGTGCCACAGACAGACACACAGACACACATTACGGTCAAACTTATAACAGCCCTCTTTTTGCGTCGGGGGTTAAAAAATGTAACAAAACGAAATTGCATTTTTTTGACATTCGTCCTTTTGAATTAGGACGGCCTACATTTCAATGATCGACCGGAACCTACTTTGTTCCATATCGAATTGCTTCTAACTTCACACAGTCAAGTAAGACAAACATGAACAAACAAACTGAAACTAAACCAGCCCTTTTATCGTCGAACTACGGGTTAAAACGGCATACACTTTGTAAATTGTCGCGTATACGGGCGTTTGGGAGATTCGTCCAGAGATTGTAGTTCATCCATCAAGCCGAATGTCAAAACTAATACGAAGGTGGTCCCGCGAGAGAGAGGCTATCGTCCTCGTAATTATGCGTTTCAATGCAGCCAATATTATCAGATTAAAATTGGCAGGCGATAGGGGATGACGAGATAAATTAAATAGATTTGGAGTGTGATGTTTGGTTGGGGGTCAGGCCTTTACTTAAATCTTATTAGAAATGTATACCAATTAGAATTAACATTCTTACTACTTCCTATTTCAAGTTGGTCAGTGTGTGCGTCTGCCTGTGAGTGTGTATGTTTTGTGTTATGCCTCTTTTCAGGTTGGACGGATATAGGTAAAATCTATTTTGGTATGTAGGTAGCTATATCACTGTATTGACACAGATTTTTTCGATCCCGATATTACTTCCAAAATCTCACTCGCTGGGGTACTTAACGAGAGATAAAATTTGCCAAGAGCGGGAGTTCTTTATGCAACTATAATGAACGAGACGCTGTAATGCTTAGAGATGTCCATGATAAAATATCGAAATTTACCAGATTAACAAACAAACTCAAATGCCCGATTTATTGGTTGGTAAAGGCTGTTTCTAATAAGATTATAATAATATAATGCGTCTACTTTCTCCTCTTAATTAAGCATTACACTCCAATATCATTATCACCTCTTATTGTAAAAACCTAAATTACCATTTTATAGGCAAATAGCTTCTACCAGTGGTAAAAAGAAAAAAAATATTCTATTCCTGAAATTTACCTAAAAATATGTACCAAATTTCATTTAAATTCTGTCTAGATGTTACAACATGATAGAGTAGGTAACAAATATATTTATTATATCCATGAGGTGCCTAAAATTAAAACCTTAGTAGATTGATTGAAATTAAAAAATCTTATTGGACACAACACACATACAAACATCACGTCTGTATTCCCAAATGGGGTAGGCAGAGCACACGAAACGTTACCGCTTCGGAGCCACTTTTAGCAATTTTATGGTTTACAAAGTTTGACAAAAACGGTACAATATTTAGTACCAGGTTGCTAGCCTAATTCCTTATTGGACACCTTGTTAAAAATCAAACTTTGGAAACCGTTTTGATAGAAAATAATATTCACTTAGCGGATTCTGTCATAGCATTTTTCCAAATCAAGCAAAAAGTAACTGGGAAAATGTTTAAACCTTTGTAAACCAGTTACTTTTATGAAATGAAAAAATCATGACATTTAACGCACAGCACGATTACACACGACCATTGGCTTTCTATTGCAATTTCGTGAGTCACATTCAGCTGGTTTTTGTGATAACTCGACAAACGTTCATTCACAAGAGACCGCTAGTTTTCCCAGCAAAATGTATGTCAAATTAATTTACGCTTCTTTACACAGTTTTGTTAGCGTAGTGTAAAACGCGTCTCTATTTGTTGAAGAAAATAACGAACTTGCATGTAAAACAACATCTTAATTTCGAAATGGAAAATACAACATGCTAAAACTTCGGTAGTACCTAAAGACTAATCTTATTGTGCCTAAAATACTTTTTCTTGCCTTCAAGAAGTTAATCCTAAGGCACTTTATTTAGGTATTTAATATATTTTAGTGACAATTGAATTTTTGTATAAAAATATAGAAGCAATAGTTTTCGAGAGTGATCAAATAAGATACTTATAAGATTCATGTAAGTAGTGAATTTACACCATACCATGGGCCCAGTTGCATAATAAAGTACAAGCTAATAATATAAATAATTTTTCAATAAAAAATAGCTAATAATATTTTAGCTTGTATTTTATTTTGCAATCGGGCCCATGGTCTTTATTAACAAGCGTATCAACTGTGCAATTGAAAAAATAATATGTCCTACGTGAGATTTAAAGCGTTCACTAACCAATGAATTGTGGATTCTTAAGGATAACAAAACTGTTCAGACAATGGCCGATGCTTAAGTTATGATAAGCACATTTACTTAGTATTAGCATGAAGTTTGTCATAATATTATGATTAGTCATAATTTAATTACTGACCTAATCGCGGCGTCAATGACCCGTCCTAGGCAGAGAACAATGATTTTGTAGTTATAATATTTCGTTTCCTTATAGACATAACACGAGGAAGGAAAATGATACTCCTTTTAATTTAATGATACAACTTTAGTATTCCATTTGATATTTTAAATATAGTAATCTACATCATAATTATTATTACAGAAATCGTTTTTAAATTGGCTGATTACTAAGTAATAACGTCTTATAAGAATTTAGTTTCATTCATGGAAATCCAATTAGATTTATATAAATTTAAATTTGAAACCTCTATGGAACACATTGTTTAGTATTAACAAGCAAAATGAACGCATTTTGCATAATTCCATGTGTATCTATTTTAGAACGCATACAATTAACGTGTTATTGTAAGCACGAGTATTTATAGTAATACGCAAATCTTATGCATAACTTTAATACGCATAGATTAATTATAATTATGCATAATATTAAATGAGCATGAATTTAATACTAACTGTGACGTTGATATTCCCAAACTTCAAAAACTAAACATAAAAAGCATGATCATGACGTCATACCTACCACTATCAGTAAAATAGAAGTATACCTTATAAGTTCATAGTGAGTGAACAATGATCTCTACGCACTTTGCCCTTTGAAAATATTTCTTACACAGTGATTAAACAGTAGGTAATGAAATAAAATAAAGCTATATAGCTATTCAATGTAATTCAATGACTTATAAATTATGCGATAGTAATGATTGCTTTGGCTTATCTTGTATCTTTATTGACGTTACAATCAGCCAATTAGCGTGTCCACACACAAGTGGCATTGTCGGTGCTTGTATCAATACAAGATTTTGTTTGTCTGCATGCAAGTTATTACCCTGTGTGCATATGAATAACAAGCGCATTTTAATACAAAGACCCTGTTGCCTTCTTGAATTCATTCAGCAAGGTTTATTGGACACCTGTAGTAATACCGCCTGACTCCATACAGCGGTGTAAAATGTTTAGTCATCAATTCATCGTTCATCGTTATCGTCAAGATTTTTAATAGTTGCACTCTTGTCGGTGGAATAATTGAAAGTTATCTCTTTCTTCTGCCAGCATGTTGTCTTCTTCTAATGACCTGGTGCTACCGTTCTAATTAATTTTTGTTTCAGTATAAATCTTAACATCTATGTAAGTCTTTCTAAGTTTAAACAGTTTATTTCGATTTTTTTTTCATAATTATGTGTCGAATAAAATGCATCGAATAAAACGCAAAAAATTTATATAAGTACAATATATTTTAACACAAATTTAACTGTCTTATTCAATAATTTTACATGAAAAATGTGACAGCACAAAAGAACCAACTCAATTTTTTTACATGAATATACCTACAGAGTTATTTCCTACTAATATTTTGAGTATAAAAAAATATTTAGTTGAATGGCATGACCTGAAAGTTAATAATATTTTGCAAAGCCACACCAATAGAATTCAAAGTAAATCGTGTGGAATTGCAGATGTCAATGCGAAGTTAAGAGTTCATATTTCATATTTGCACAGGCGGAGCGAGGATCAATTAGGTACAATCTTTATTACAAATTTGTTTTTAATAATAATCGGATTTTTTTAGATCCGCTTCGGATTAATCTGGGCACTCACGCAAAGAACTAACTATCCGGACATTTTTTAATGTTCCGTACTTCAAAAGGGAAAAACAGAACTTTTAGGATCACTTTTTGTCCGTCTGTCTGTCTGTCTGTCAAGACCCTTTTTCTCGGAAACGCGTGGAGGTATCAAGCTGAAATTTATATCAAATAATAAAATCTACTGTCCCTTGGAGCTGTGAAAAAAAATAATCCGCAAATTTTCGAAACTCACAATCAAAACCTACAGGGTACTTCCTGTGAACGCGGAATTTTGAAATTTGGTATGAAGGTAGCTATTATAACACAACCAACTAGAAAAGTCTGAAAAACTAGATTTTTATGTCTCTCTGTAAATATCAATGACCAATATAATCTGACTCCATACTGCATACATTTTGCTTAAAAAAGAGTGGGGCTCTACATACACTGGATGTACTAAGTCACTAGGAAAAAGCGAGAGAGATATCTTCAAAACACGATTCCCGTTTACTCACATACCTATAAAGGTGTTCGGAACCCTCGGTGCGCGAGTCCGACTCGCACTTGCCCGGTTTTTTAAAACGTAACGACACAATTTGAACAAACATGGAAAGGGTACGGGATTATTTATCAATGAAAATAAAAATAAAACTAATCTTGAAAAACAATTAAAGCCATGTTCGGTCAAACTAACCCAACCATCTGCTGTATCTAATGCCCCGGATAAATTTGAAAACCTATGACAAGATTAATAAGTTCACAAATACAAGAAAAAACTAGCAAGCGACGAAATCTAAATCTTGCAATAATCATGATTTTTTTATTTGTATTCAAAGCCCACATTTTAACGTGTTTTAGCGTTACTTTGTCTATACTCCTTTATTATTGGACCAAAAATAAATTCCACAAATTGAATACGTGAATCAAATAGCCCGAATTGTACACAATTTACGAGCTGAATTAGCAATTATTTCTCAATTTGCCATACCGATAATACAATGAAAACATTTTAATTCGTTTAATAAGGGAAATGAGAAATTAATTAATATTTTGTTCTTCCATTCTCTTCGCAATGTATTTCAATTTAATCATTTTTCGTATTACCAAAATGGGATAAATTAAAGGCATTATAAGTATCAAAACGTCAGTATAATTTAATTACCGCTTTAAGATATCTTTGTACATTTTTATACAAAACAATAATTTTTATTAAGACTAATAATTACAATCCAAAAATTACATTTATTAAAGTTAATAATTGTTAAATCTAGTATCACCATTTAGCTTAATTACAGAATAATAGGTACATAAAGCGATTACACCTAAGCCCATTAACTTTAACATCTCAAACATAGATTATATTACTGTTTTTTTTTCATCATTAAGTTAGTAAGCACATTAATTATTTGCCAACATACACTTAACTTGCTTTTAGCTACAAATAATTTAATCAGCCATTTTCAATATTAAAGAAAAACGACTTCTTTAAAAGCGAATTAATTATTGTTTTTAATTTATGACTAACATAAGCTGTGATGATGAATACATTTGAAATAAAGCGTTATATTAAATTATCAATAATTACATCTTAAAATTTTAATATGATTACTATAGGAAATCAGAAAAATTATCTTAAACTATTTGGTGTTGCTTTACAGTGACTGCTCAGTGAATATTTTTCACAGCTTCAATAAACTTTGTAAATACGATTAATATTAAATTTAAATATTTGAAAAGTTTCTTCGTAATCAGACTCAACATTTTCACGCGATCTTTGTACAAAATATTGTTTCATTATTATTCGTACTACACGATAATATCGTACCATAAGATGCTAGATTACGTATGTGAGAAATTGACAGAATGGTACGTTAATATTTACAGTGTTATATACAAAGTTATAGAAAATATTTTTGTTAAGACATTTAAGCAGCTATATAATTATAAGTAAGAACGAAATGGATGCGGGAATAAATAACAAGATTTCATCTCAAACAAAATACGTGCGGCCTTTAGCAGAAGCGCTGGCCGTAATAGAGCGAGGAACAGTAGGAGAAATATCTTCTACCCTAGAATATACGTGACCAGTGCTTGGAGACAGCCGCAGGTCATAATTAAACCGAGGACATGTCCGGTTGTCGATCGACATGTAGCTATTGTTCGAGTTGTTTCCTTCCCCATACGTGTTATCCGATGAGGGAGAGCTTTCGTTGTGCGACGATTCTCCGTCGTTCCTCTTACAATACTGTAGAGAATTCGTGAAATTCTGCTTTGAGCAACTATCGTTTGTAACCGGCATTGTAGTATACCTCAGCGTCGGAGTCTGACGCAAAGACTTCTTGAAAACACTCTGCTCTGAACCTTTTACTGTAATAATAGTATCGGTTGAATTGAGGAGAGCAATGAATCGGTCCCAAAACCGCGGGTCGTTCCATGAAACATTTTTGAACTTATCTAATACAAAACAGAGTTCGTCGTTTATTTGGTTGTTGTCCACTAACTTAATAAATATCACTTTGTTCAAGTCACTCCTATTTAACGATTTTAAATAACTATAGAATATATTTTTGAAATGAATATCGCATAAATCACCACATATGAAATTCGTAGTTATGAGAATGAGTAGCCGCTTGGATAATTTTGACGACTTGGAAAAACTGTCAATGGTGAGTATATTGAGTGGTGACTCATTTCTAACTGGCTTCTTGGAAATCATTTTCCTAAACTCTAGTTCTGACATTATGTTATGATTCACGAAGTTATTATCTTTGGTATTACATATCACGTAATAATCGTACATGTGGTTGGGATTTCCGTCCAAGACATGATCGACTTCCGGGCATGATTGTTCTTTGAATAAAGGTACACCATATTTTGTGTAAAACCAGTCACTGACCTCATACCGGAATGCGTAAAATATAGCACCTATAAGACAAATTACTACAACAATAATTACTACGCCACAGACGACAGCAAAATAATTATTTGGAAGAAATATAGATTTTGATACAATTTCATCTCGAGAAACACTCGGGTCGCTTATAGATCCCATATATTCTTTACAGTGGCTCAGTACTGAAGCTATAGTTATCTTAGTAGGCTTGCCATCTGTGTCAGTGCATAACATTTTTTCAGGGTCTCCTGGATCTCTACGTAACCAAGAATCTAACTCTGCAATACTTTTACAGTCACAAGAATATTGATTACCTTCTATAGATACGTGAGCTAAACTTTTGGAAGCTGATGCTAACAATTTCCAGGGAAAAAAGTTAACAAGTTTGTTGTCATCGATTCTAAGGACTGAAAGAGATTTTAGCGAAGAAAATGTATTGTTCGCTACATGAACAATAGCATTATGATCTAAATATAATTCATTCAAATTGTTCAAATGTAAAAACTCGTCGCCTTTTAGTTCAACTAATTTGTTATTTTCTAAATGCAAAACTCTGAGTGAATCAACGCCTTTGAAAGTTTGATTATTAACTTCTTCCAACTTAGTATTATTTAAGTACAAAACTTGTAGCTTCTTTTTGCCTATAAAGACATGATTACCCAGATTACATATATCATTTCCGTCTAAATAAATCTCGGTAGCATCCATCGGAATTCGTTCCGGAACTTCCGTATAGCCGGCGTTCGAACAGTCTACTACATTCGCATTCCATGTGATATCGTGATAACATCTACAGTTACTCGGACATATCATTTCACAATCGCATGCAACAAAGTCACAACAATGGCAAAGAGCGAAGCAATGACTTTCGTAAGGACAAAGAAAATCGGAAGGTGACATATCTATTATAGTCTTTTTCTCCTTAGTTCGCGAGTATACGAGCGAACACAGTGATTTATCTAAATCTAGCACTCGCGGGTATTGTCGACTGTGGCTCAAATAATTAATGCGTTGAATCCATTCCATCGAACAATCACAAACAAATGGGTTTTCACTTATAAAGAACTCAGGCAGGTCGCTATCTTCATCTATTTGATCTAACCTAAATGCATTCATGTCAAGTTGGACTAGTTTGTTATTATTTAACGTCACAATTGATAGTCTTTGTAGTTTGGAAAACGTGCCGACTTGGATATGCTGTAAATTGTTATGGTTCAAATAAAGCTTTTCTACTGATTTAGGTATTGATGTTACAGTTAGTTGTGAAATATTATTGTAACTTAAGTCCAATAATTTGATATTTACGTCTGATTGCATGTCATCGTTGACAAAATTTTCAATGAAGTTTTGATGCAGATCTAACCATTCTAAACTGTTAGGAAAACTTCTAAAATCGAACGACAAGATTTTGTTTTGAGACATATTAAGCCAGACTAAACTATTTAGTGTGCTGAAAATACCATCAAAGGTAGTGATTTCATTTCCATCCATACGTAATAGCTTCAAATTTACATTTTTACGAAAACAACCAGGTGCCACATGTTTGATGCTATTGGAGGCTAAATTTAACACCTGCAGCTGAGGCAAGTGCTCAAAAGTATCCTCATTTAAATATGTAACTTTGTTATCAACAAGACGTAAACCAAAAAGCTCGGACAGACCGCGAAAGTTTTCCCGGTTCAGATGGGTTATATTGTTGTTTCCGATGTCCAATGACCTCAGAGAGCGCAGTTTGCGAATCGATATTGGAATGGAAGATAAAAGATTATCGTTTAAGCCTAAGTCTTCAATAGTAGTAATATTATCAAATGCATTCTCTTCTATATGTCTGATCAAGTTGTTGTCAACAAAAAGTTCATGCAAGACATGCAAATCGGTGAACAGGTGAGAATGAATATGAGTTAATTTATTGTTTGATAGCGTCAAGGAATGCAAATTTCTTAGTTCTTCGAAGGCATGTTCATCTATAGAAATAATATCATTATGATCCAAATTTAATTTTTGCAAACTGTATAAATCATGAAATACATAACGCCCAATCTTATTCAGACGATTATGCGAAAGGTTTAAGATAACCATTCGCAGTAATCCAGTAAAAGTATCCTTATTTACCCATTGACTAGTAAGTAAGTTACGCGATAAGTCCAAGATTTGCAGGTGTTCTAAACCATTAAAAAGTGCCGGCGGCAAAACATTCATAGTATTGTTACTAAAATATATTTCCTTCATCGATTTTGTTTCTGAAAACAAATCAGGTGGAACATCATTTAAAAAGTTACTGGATAAGTTAAGAACCTGTAGACTTAGAAGTCCTTCCAAAGCATTATCTTCGAGGGAAGAGATAACATTATTTTGCAAAAACAGTTTTGACAATGATCGCAACTTTGACAAACTATGGTCAGTTACAACAATCAAATCGTTATAAGACATGTCAAGAACTTCTATAACTAAGTTACAACTTCTTACACTTAAATTTTGCTCTCGAAACGAGTCAGAGAATCCGATCGTCTTTATATTTTGCAAGTGATTATTAGTCATATTTAAAGTTTTTAAACTGTACAGTGAGCAAAAAGTTTCGGTTTTAGTGCTCCAGATGTTATTGTCACTTAGATTTAGTTCAATTAACTCGTTTAGTCCTGCGAACGCTTGCTCGTGAATCTCCATCGTCATAGCCGACCATTCACTGTTATAAGTTGTCACGTGCAAGCGCTTGAGATCTTTGAAGTTCTCAAACGCACGTGCCGGTATCTGCCGTAGCTTGCATTTATCGATGAAAAGTTCTCGCAACTTGGACAAGTTTGTGTGCTTGCTGCTTTTTTTCTCTGTTTGAGCGGTGAGAGTGCTCTCAAAAAACAAAATTTCACTGCATTGAACGTGCAGTGATGTGACATCATCGTAATGTGTCCTGGAGATATTCTGCAGCAGGAGTTCCAAACTGCTTATGGTTCGGATCTTGCAGAAGAGCACCACATCCTCCGACGTTTCCGTCTCGGGGCTGCGGTAAGCGCATTCGTGTGGCATCTCTGCCGCAGAGTTCCTTTCGACCACATGACAATAGACTAACACATACACTATCAGACGATTAAAAGTTCGGCGTTCTTTCGCGACAGTTTGTTTTATTGGCATTTTACGGTCATATGCGTGCGATGTGGCATGGAGTTCGGCTCTGCCATTTATGAGGACGCGAAGTGGTTGATCGCATCATAAATATTCACGCGGTGTGAACGACATCGCGAGTCGCGTGGCATGGGAGCTTGCGGCGCGGGCGCGGCGGGCGAGTGGCTTGGACGGCGGCTGCCCACCGACTGAACGGGTTCGGTGGCTCCGCCCCGCGACGCCGGCCGCCGCCCCGCATGCCGCCCGCCCCGGCGCCTCTAAGAAACTTCATCTCATATTATCAAGGGTGCATAAGCCGTTGAATTATTCCCGTGCGGCTATATCGGACATTAATTATAAACAAACTGAGACAGTGTTGTATCAACTAAATAAGCAAATTCCTTTTAACTTTTTTTAAAACGTTTATTGTAAATAACAATAACTAAAAAACAACACAAGCCGTTTTGAAATTCTAAAAGGGGGGTACCTAATGTATACCGCGTAAGGTATTGCATTGCATAATAAAACGAACTTTTTCTAAACAATACTCCTTAAAAGGCTAATATCGTCACATCGCGAACACCTGTTGTGTTCTGAACAACTTCTCCTAACTTTTTACTCAGGCTTGTTTCCCTCGAAAATGAGATAAAAGCCTTGCAAATAGTTTTGTGTGACACCACATGTTTTAGAAGTTACCGTTCGCTTGCTCCGTCGACAAGAACCGCTTAAGACGGTACGTATAAAATCGGCGCATGAATTTGTGTGACTTTTTAAAATCTAGAGCACGTCGATAGGTACTTAGTTTAAGTAGGTATGCTGAGGGTAAGAGTTTTGAAATAAGGTCCCATCTAGCTGAAGAAAATAATGGTAAAATAATGGTGAAATGGCTAATAACATAGGCTATTTAGCAATAACACAGTTGTTTTCTTTTACTTTCTCTTATGAATCTTCAGGAAGAAAATTGACGATTCCCGAGCGACATTAACATTATATTTGTATTGTAGAACTATTTTACATGAACAAGTAGTAGTGTAGGAGGATGTCTTATAAAATATGTATTATTGGTCTCCTACAAACCATAGATAACTCATATGATATTGCTATTCAGAGAGGCACTAAATCACTTGTCTGACTAACTTGACTCTAGTTCATTAAAACTCGACGAGGGTTACTTTTAGCCGTTATAATTTATGATTGTAACACGTAACTTTTGTACGTGTAAATATTTAAAACCACTCCTTATTAACCTATTTAAAGTTTTAACTCAACCGCCCGAGGCCCACACCTATTCATGTTTTTACAAATTTTGTCAAAGCAATTGAAATCTCATCGTTTCGGGAATAAATATTTTGGAAATCCAATAATAATAAACACCGTAAGTCGTTGTTAGGAACATCGCCCGTTTAGCAGTTTTTTTTTTCTATTATTTACGTCCACTTGCAGGCTTTTTACTCTAAGTTTAAGTGGTCTTAAGCCCTGTCAGATCCATACAAGAACTGTCAGTTTAAGCCTTACAAAAAGCCTAAACACAAGACGTCCTTAGAGAGGTAAGGAACACTCGGCGCGCGAACCGGACTCGCGCTTAGCCGGTTTTATTTTTTTCTCTTCAACTAAGTTTACGTTTACTTATTATATTCTTACCCTTAACCTTCTTTCAAAAATTTGGTTTGCATTAACAAACAACCACGAATAATAATAAATAAATAAATATCATGGGACAATTTAAATACACCAAATACCAAACTAAGCAAAGCTAGTACTATAATATAATCGTTTAACTCAAATCATTCGACTTAACGCAAGGAAGAGAATTAGGTCATAACAATAAAACCTTGAACCACAGATTAAGGCTTACCCAATGTTTCCTTAATCTGTATTCAACTTAACCATCCAGTGGGTGGTCCAGCCATCAGGTATCACGAGCAGCAAATTGCCGTGTACTTGTTTGTGCATACCCATGGCTCAATTGCCGTGCAGGGCCAATTATTACGTAAACTCTTCCCATGGGCTAGTTGGTATACTCTTCAAGCCTTATTGAGTCCAAGTATGTAATTACGTGAGCTAGCTTTTTTGTTTTTTTGATATTGAATAATTTATAAGTTGGTAAGTAAATAGTTGTGTTGTTAGGAAAATAATGAGAGGTACCTAGTATCCGGTATTTTGTGCATACTTAACTGTGATTATTTTACATATATTGCACATTCTAGTTTACATTTTGCTACACATTTAGGTCATACGTACTAGCATGAAGTTAGTCAGTTTCTATTTTTTAATTATCGTATCTTTATTTCGGTAATTTTAATTTACTTCTTTTCCATTTAGCCGGTAATTCACAGTTAATCCAATGCTCAATAAGCAGCATTAAAAATACATTTCATCGCATTGTATTTAATTGAAAAGTTTCCAGACTGAATTGTGATTTTACCTATAGAACTAACTGAAATCCAATTTGAAATATAATGAAACTTTGTGTCAATACGTCGTGAGCTAAAGGATCCAATACAGCAATATGTGACCCTTTCATCTATAGAAATCCACTACAATGATCGCTTGTCAATAAGAGGCATGCAAACATGGAAACTGACTCGATTGTGAGTACCTTCAGCTATGCAGATGCGTAGTAATAGTACATTGTCTCTTAAGGGTGGTAGATAAGGGATTGCTACCTATAGGGAGACTATTAAACCGGAAGTCGAAGATTGCGGGTTTTAACCATCGAGGCGTTAAGGGTTGGCTATCGTAATTCTATCGTAATTTCATTGCAGTAGCGCCCAAGTGACTCACAATATTTTTCATCATATTTGTGAGTAATTACATAACAATTTATTATTGTCAATTTGATAGTTTGTTTTTTAGCGCAGAGCGGAATTTTTTTCCCTATTATAAAATAAAATGCCAAAAGATACGGCAATGTTTTCGAGCAAGCGTGATAAAAATTATGTTACTTAGAGTAGTTGGAAGAAACACTACCACTATTAGTACCACTGATACCATTATTATTCTAGTCTGTAGCCATCGCCACAATTTTCTTATAAGTTAGTGAAAAACAGCTTCATATGTATGTACCTACTTTACAGAATAACTTTTACGGCGTTTTTTTATACTTACGTCAAGTTATGATAAATCATCATTAGTTATATTAAGTCTCAGTTACTCTGATGCACCCTAATAAAGTTATACTTGTGGAAAAAAACACAAGATAATTTTAAACGTAAAGTCAGTTTTACGAACCTTATTATTTAAAGCTCCGCAAATACCTAAAGTAAAAACTAAACGCATCGCTGATCACAAGCAGGCTTATTTGGGCGTTCTTTGTTTTATTTTCCCATGAGTTGGTTTTTTGGTAATTATATTCACCGCTGGAACGCTGTAAAGAGCGGTTATCGAGTGAGCTCGTCCCGCCCCTAGCAATAATCACCTTGTTAGTGCTAGGGATGGGCTAATCATCGATAATATTTAGAATATTTTTGTTATTACGTATGCTATATTATTTTTTGTTATTAGGTATGTTATTAGTAGAGACCGGATTATATGCAACATAAAAAGCTTGAAATATGCATGCAAATATGCATGAAAAATGCTTGAAATATGCACGAAAACTGACAGAATATGCAACATTAAATGACTTTTTTTTTTTGTTTTTAAATATTATTCCTTTAGATTTAAGTTTATTGTTAGTAAATACTTGTTTTAAGTTTTACTTTATTAAGTGAATCTTTATAATTTATTTGTTTTTTAATAAAATAAAATAAAATAATAAGATTTAGATTTTTACTACAAAATCAGCATACATTTAGTAAACTTTCCATTGATAGACGATAATCGATACAGTAACATGTTACATTATTTAATATTTAATTTTTTTATAACTTATTAGGTATATATGGTAGTGTAAGTAAGTAGTATGTGTAGTATTATGCGAATAACTAAATGAATATTTTTATTATTTTCGTAGAAAAAAAAGTAAATACGTGCAAAGTATTTATTCCCAGTTAGTTTATTTTTGATTTGCGCGTATAAACAGGCACATAAAGCAAAAAAAAACAGAAAATTCATGCATAAATAATAACAAATTGATTACAAGAAAACTCTCTGAAAGTTATTTCAATTTAACAAAAACTGAAGAGTTTAATAAATAAACAAACACTCCACTTCAAATCTTTCGAGTGAAATTCAATCCACTATGTAAAGAACTCTGACAGCAATACAATAATTGAGTGAGCCAGCAAATAGACTCGCGTTAAAAAATCATTACCAACTTGTGTTACATTTTCATCAAAAAATTATTACAAAAAGTGTCTATTGCTGAAAATAATTAGGCGACGGTACATAATTCAACAACCCGACAAAAATAAATCGTTAAAGATAGGTTAAAGATAGGTACAAAATTCAATTTACGTTAAAGATAGGTACAAAATTCCACCCAAAAAGTAAAAAAAAAATGTCGCTACGATTTCCTTTTATCGATATTCCCGTCCAACACTCGATGAAAGAGGCTAAACGGTATGCATATTAAATTTGATTCGCGTGCTGAAAGCGTATTTTTTTAAACCAGCAAGTGGGTTCTCGCTTATTTATTAACCTTATTATTAACTGGCGCCAGCGAAAACTTTGAAGTTAAACTTCGCTATGTCACTCTGCCGGCATCCTCAAACAATATGCATTTTTAAATACTACTCAAAACTTTTAACTCTCGAAATGCATGAGTTTTTTCCTTAAAAGCTTACGTGACGCAATATTTCATGGTTAACGTTACATTACTCGGCTCTTGTAAGTAATTTTCTTTTAGGATATTGCTGAAATAAGTCAAGAGTAAATATTTCCAAAAGATTTGCTTGCCGTGTAGAGTTCTAAATATGTTGTTTTTTGTAATAATTCTTTTCAATAAGTACCATCCTTTATTCGTTTGGTACTTGGTTGCCTTGGGTACAATACAATACAATACAAAGACTCTTTATTAAAATAAAAAGTAACCTAAATAATAAAAGTACCTACTTTTTCTGTAAAAAAAGTGACATAGGCCTTCTCTTTTCTTCTCACAGTGAAGACATAAGCTGGGAGTGGGACGTATATGGGTATGAAATAGTGATGATATCATGCAACAAATAGCGAAAGCAAAAACATCATTAAAAATAGAAAAGTTCCCCTCTAAATGTCGTGTTTATACTACACCTACCCTTGACGGTGAAAAATTAAATCGTACGTCAGACTCGCAGCTAAAATGACAACGCAACGTGTGAGAAACGTCTCTTCCTTACCAACCAATTTACTCCATTTTGAAACATCCCTATTCCGTATTGCCATTAGACTATAGAGACAATTTTCCTGCGATGAGTGACACATTACATGAAAACTTACTTGTGTACATTGTAAAATAAACAGTGTAAATTAGTGCTAGAAGCATTCGGTACAATTAACATATAGAAGAGAGGCAGTTAGAATCCGACAAGTCATTAATCATGTTCTGGTGATAATCTTCGAATAACACCGTTTGTCATTTCGGTGTAACTGAACTATTGTGTGAGGCGGGAGTTACAAAGCATGCTACGTATTTGGTATGGCTAAAATGCGTAACAGTATTGTGTTTCAAAGATAGAACTAACGGCGTGGGTGGGACGTTAAACGAGACCATATATAATGAATTTGATAGTCTTAGGTATATTTTACTACAAAAACAAGCAACAAAGCAGTAAAGATTAAATTAAAGTAAATTTAAAATGTAACTGTCTACTCTAGGAAACCATGAACAAAAAGAACAAGGCAAATAAAGAAAAAAAGCACTATCATCGTAAAGTTGCGTCTCATGGTAGAAATAATTAATTTATAACTTGTTATTGTAATCATCCAAAATATTACTGAACACTTAAAAATTATTAGTTACCGTAAAAACGAGATTCCTCTTTGAAATCATACCCTTTTAAAATGCTTTGCGGATGTAGATTAGATACCTAAAAATAAAATAACGAGTAAAAATTTGTATACCTATTAACATTGACATCTATGTTTGTACCTTACGACACTAGACTTCCTTTTTGGAACATAACGTGCGGCGTATCAATCATCAATATTACTTTGATACAACCCCTGCAGGACCAACTTGGACCAGATTTGCTGCATCTAGGTTAAAATGGAAATACGTGGATATGTCCAGGAGTGGACAAATATATGCTGAGAAGAAGAGAAGAAGACAACCCCTGTCACGGATGTCAACAAACTATAGTGAAAGGTTCACAAATCCGCGCTGTGAACGAATGTTGTGTGCCGTTTAGATGTAAGAAACATGCACTCTCTACTATGCATAGATGCCGATACCTATTAACGAAAAAACAATTTCATCATCATCACTATCAGCCTGATGGGATGACACCTGCTGGACAAAGGGTTCCGTCACCCTATGAGCACCATTGTGCCCTGCCCTCGACTCGGCGCATCCATCTTCTACCAGCAGCCTTTCGCAGATCGATGAAAAGTTTAAATGACCAGCATTTATAATCATTACTAAAAGCATTCAAATAATTGCATGTAACATTGCCGATCGCAATGCAACGATAAAGTCAAATTATCGTGTATTGGCTTATCGGTGCTATATCGATAATTCGGTTTATATTCAGGAAATCATACGCATTGTTTACATATTAAGCGAATTAATTGTATGTATGAAACTATACTGATTTGTTTATACGACAGATGGCTATATTGTTATTCATTTAGTTTAAACTATAAAATATAGACGTGGCGCTCAGCAGCGGGTCTTTTTAGGTTGACATTTTATAGCAAACACTGTAATGATTCACTGAACACTTCACACCATAAAAGAAACGTTATTTTAATAATATGACGCTGGTTTGTCTCACCTTATATGTAGTGACATAATATAATCAAATAAATACTTTGATTTCGTAATCAAAGCAGTTACTTTAATCAACAACTTACTAAAACTGGACATAAATTAAACAAAAAACCATCAAACCTTTCATTATAAGCTTTAACAATATTACTCCTTATCTATTCGTTTAATTTTATTTTTATGGGTACCAATAAAAAAACTCGACTAAACTCAAAACTAACGTGCAATAAAACGCGGTTTATTTTCTAGTTGTAAACAGTATCAGATTTCCATATTATTATGTGGCGATATAAGTGTGGAGGAACAGTTTCAAATGTCATTCAACCCTGGATGATCATTGAGCTCTACTTTGTTTTGCTACTTTGTTATACCTACATACATTATGTAGGCTGAAGTCGAACGAAGATCGATTTTCGAAACAAATAAGATTTTTCATCATCTTTTCGGTCTATATACGTCTCACGGTAAGGCACAGGCCTCCTCTCAGAATGAGAGAGCTTGGGCCATAGTTGGCGCGCGAGTTCAGTATGAATTGGGAACTTCACACACACTGTCGATTTCTTCGCATATGTTTACCTAGAGGTTTTTTCACGATATATGTATAATCCTTCAACGAGCTTAAAGTAAATTTTAAATATAATTTCACTCCTACACAAATTCCGAAAAACTCAGAGGCACGAGCCCGGGCTAGAACCCATAGCCCTTAGCTTGAAAACACCAGACGACCACCATGATTCAAGGTTTAAGTTTTTATGGTCTCATTACTTGAATCATAATAAAATTGATTTTATTATAGAGGTGTATCAAAAGGTCTCACTTTTTTCTAAATTTACAAAGCCAAAGAAAACAGTTGTAATATTGTATATGGGTGAAGAAAAAAAAGTTGCACACCGTTGAAGCTGCACTAGCAGGTAGTTATAATTTCCATTAACTTTTTCCATTGTGACACAAAAATTATCCATACAAATGTATGATTAATTTTCGTGTCACAATGGAAAAAGTTAATGGAAATTAAAACAAGGTACGTGATAACGCAACTGCTACCATAAAAGTAGGTTAGGTTAGAACTGCGTCCCCCACAGAAACGAACTGCTATCAGAAAAGTAGGTTAGGTTAGAACTGCGTCCCCCACAGAAACGAACTGCTGTTGAAAAGTACTAGGTTGTTATGCCAAACGATACATTTGACTAAATAAAACTTTGTAATATGAAACATGACTTAGTAAATATTTTTGAAACAATAATTTGCTAAAAAATTTACTAACCATAAAATTGCGATAAATTGTTTTGGCAAATGATTTATTGGTGTATTCCCACTAGTTCTAAAAGCAGTGACCTGCGTTTTAATAATTAGGTTAAAAATTATTTAGTTCCATATAATTTCCTTACCTACAGAGAAGGGGCTTTACTTAATCTTAACTTATCTGTGTTAATTTCCTTAAATTGCATCTGCTAAAGGATTGTGATGAAAGTTCATAAAGCGAACCCGCAAATTATGCAGTTTCCAGTCGCTATTGCAGCAATATTAGCTAGAAGCCTACAACATAACATCACAATGAAATCGTTACCGACGCTAGAGCCTTAAATTAACGACATTAAAACAAGCTACTCTCATTCAAGATAAGACCTTTCGAAGGGGGAATAAATTGGACCGCATTATGCCTTAAAGTTGGGAAAAAAATTAATGCATCTTAAAAAAAAAACAGAGCTTGGACAAAAAATTGTTCATGCAAAATGTGTTTATTTTTATTTTTTTCCATAATCGTCTCAGATGAGTACCTCGTTATCGGCATTTCATTTCATGATATGCCTAGGGATTTCATGATCTGCCTAAAAGTCACTAAACAAATCGTTAAGCAGTGGGTTTTGAACGATATGGCGGATGTCCCTTAGCCAATTCATGACATGGCGCCATTTCACGATATACTTAGGAATTTCGTGATCTGGCGGATTTTACGATCGGCCGCCGACATGGACATTCGTAAAATAAAGCCTGATTCAATAAATTCAAATGTCTCTGTCATTTGGACGCATATGTGCGTTCGCAATAGGTAAGTACTTGGCAAAATCGCAGTTGTGTGTGTTTGTTCAAATGACTTTTATATCGCGTGTTATAATTATCAATAAAAAAAAACCCTAAATTGATTTACTTCAAATATATTGCCGAACCAGCTTTAAATTGTTATCAAATGCGAACAGACTTACGGCATACCACCATCCACATTGTTGGTGTATGATATTCTTAAGGTCCTCTTGCAAAATTGCCCCCTAACTCGAGTCACGTTCGGGCTATTAGTCCGCGGTACTTACATTAAAGTTTCATCGCGAAACGATCAATGAACCACTTTACCGTTTCGCGAGGAAAATATTTTATGAGTGTAGCAAGTGGACCGTGCTGACTGGCCCAGGCAGGTGGCTCAACGGGCGGCGATTGATCCCGGCTCAAAGTCGATGCTTGAGCTTGCAATCAGAGTGGTCATTGAGACGTGCAGCATTAAGAGACTCTCGAAGAGGTCGATGACTGAAAGGTATTGCGGGTTTTGACCACTCCGGGTTATGAGCTGCGGCTGGCGTGATAGAATCTGTTTTTTTGTTGACGATACAAATTGTTAAGTAGGCGGGAATTGCAAGTGGTCATTTTTGGAACACCGTGAAAAACAGTAAAATACAACAAAAATTATGTTTCTGCTCAAACAAAAACAAAAAAACAGGTTTTTGGCATCTGCAAACTACTTGAAGAGAAGTATAGTACATGAAACTAAAAAAATAAATTCAACTCATTATTTTAAGTTAGGAACGGTGTCCTACTGGTTTTGATCATTTCAGAGTTTCTTTTTCAAGGGTGTGTGCTTTTATTAACCCCCGACGCAAAAAGGGTGTTATAAGTTTGACCGCTATGTGTGCCTGTGTGTCTGTGGCACCGTAGCTCTTAAACAAGTGAACTGATTTGAATACTTTTTTTTTTCTTTGAAAGCAGGTTTTCTAGCGATAGTTCGTAGACATGTTTTATCAAAATCGGTTCAGCGATTTTTGAGATATTGAACTTTGAAGTGACAGTGTCGGCGGTTTCCAACTTTTTATTGGTTAGGTTATCTTCTTTGGTCTATACAGAGTACCTAAGGCGTTACTAGATACCTATTATATTATAATAATATACATATTTAGTTTTAAAATACCAAAGGACGTATATGTTTAAGTATATTCAGTATACAAATTCCACTGTACGTTTATAAATGAAATCTCATGGCACCTTGAAATAAATCACAATTAAAACTCCAATTAATTTCGCCAGCTCATACCAGAATTCTCATAGGGGTAATGTGATCCATACATGAATAATCCTTGAGTTTAAATTGAGCTCATAACTAGTGACTAGTTAAACAGTTTACATTGAAACTTCAAAGGTCCCTTTATCTACAAGTTCATAACAGATCCGCTAATAAAGCGTATTCACCCCAATTACGCCGTGTACATATCGGACCTCTCGTCGCGTTCTGCTAACAACTAAGTTCCGTATCTGATGCCTTGGGCGCTTTAGGCTCGAATAAAAAGGGTTTCATCACGTGTCGAGTAATTGCTATCGGGATTGCCAAAGACTGATTAATGAGGGATTGAGCTTGAAGTATTTGTCATATGCGTAACGTACAGTCGGAGTAAAAAAGGTTCGCCTTTGCTCAATATGAGCGCTATCTGCTTGATACTATGACCGATTGAGTAGAACATAGTGCATCAACCTGTGAACCTGCTGAACATAATCAGGTGACCATAGCAACCCTACAACTACGCCTTGGCACTGACAAACACTGACAATTAAATAATGTTCATTATTTGATTGAAACTTGTGACCACAGGTGACCATAGCAACCCTACAACTACGCCTTGGCACTGACAAACACTGACAATCAAATAATGTTCATTATTTGATTGAAACTTTTACGAAGATGTTTATTAAAAAGGTTTTGTATTGACATGAAACCAGATATATGTTATTATAATTTGATATGCACTTGTCTACTTAGTACTTTGGTTTCAAAACGTATTAAGAGTCTATAACTTTTTAAAGGAATCACTTTAATAACTGACGAAAGTTTTCCTACCCCCACTGTACAGGCTATGGTTGAAACGATTGCGACCCACATCATGGTGTCAACATAATATTTTGGTCAGCGGTCCAGGCCTCCTGTACTACAATACAAAATTAACAAGTACCACAAATCCACTTAATTTTTAATTTTGTTATACTAAAGAGTAACAAATAAGCATGTAGAATTGTAGCACATTCGACGTATTGTGGTGTATATAGGCTTGATTTTTGAACTGACATCACTTGGAAATACCACTCGAATGTGATAAAAATGTGTGTATGTAGCCATTTATAAATATTATTTCTCCGGGATTTATAACTTTTAGGTTATCCTTATATTTAGTCTGGTTTCCTAACGTAATATACAAAAAAAAAATCATAGCTTTCGGTTCAACAGGTGAGGCGTAAAATCGGAACAAATAAACAAACTCACTTTTGCATTTATGCATAATGACTGTAAATTATGTAAGCTAATGCTTTGATGTCTAATTTCTATCAATATACGTAATAATACCGCAATATAAACCCCACCGCAGAATATTGTAAGTGCATATATTATAATGTGCTTCTCTTATAAAGCATAGAGGGGACCCTGCTAGTGACATTTCATTGTACAAAATAATATATAAAATGTATAACTATCCCCATGTATCAGGTATTTATTACCCCTTTTCTTAAATAATATAATCTTTTCTAAGTATAAGAAAAATTAAAGCTGTAGGATTAATAAGAGTAACAGATTTGTTTGCTGTTTGTTGACCAACGGAAAGGTACTCGCTGAAGAACTGACATAGTTACTGACATAAGTAGTTTGAAGAATATGCAAATTGAAGTTCAATAGGTGGGCCAGATCGCTCGAAGACCAGATAACCGATAAATCCTCGAGCGACCAGTGGACTGACGACATCGCGAGAGTTCCGGCAAACCGGTGGATGCTAATGGTCAGTTATCATACGTTGTTCGAAAATAGACGTCTTCTGGCTGATGATGACTTCGCAAAAATCGCATTTTTTTTACTAACACATTTTCTTTTCCCGCATCTTACACGCAGTTTTATAAGATAGCTAACAAAATGCGTATACATAACTGCTACCAAGCAAGCGCACGCTATAGTATTCTCATTGCAAGAATGTGTGCTCTATTGTATAGCGTAATCGTTGTCATTCCACGCAACAGCCTTTCCACGGATGTGCAATTTGCAATGGAAGGATGAACAAAAAAATAAGGGTGACGAAGCTTGAGGCAAATCCTGTTGGGGTTGCGTTCATTTCACGCTCTAACTCTGAATAGGCAGATAAGTTTATGTGAACAAAGCCTAATATGCATCCATTCTGCAAGAAGGCGATGCGATGTAACGGGAACTAGGAACGAGTCGATAATTTTGAAATACATTGAATGATAACAACAGCGATGAAACAGAATATGCAGCACTGGGCAAGTAGTGTATTTGATTTTTTGTTTCATTTCAACTCTTCATGTTTCGAGGGGATAATTTTTGCTGCGAGCGTTTATGGATATTGCTATTATTCATAGTGCATTTAGATTATTGGCGCGTGTTTTTGTCGTGGTGTCACCGCCAGTGTATTTGCTATGTAGATTTATGCAGTCTTTAGCTTATCATACGGTCCGTTTGCTCAGTTAAGCCACGCTCCATATCTTTGAGCTTGTCGATACCATGCATTTGGTACGTACGCAGAGCATTTCATATGCATTGTTAATATTGTTATGCATATGATAGTAATTGTTCATAGTTTGAGAAGATACTTAAATACGTATAGTCAAGTAATGGTTTTCTTTTTGAAAACAGATGCCACAGACCATTATTATATCAATGTCATAAAAAGTGATTATTTTCAACTTTTGATGCAGCTAATTGCATGAACAAGTTTGAAGAGCTTTTGTTTAAAAAAAACTAGAGTTTTCAATGGAGATTGACAAAATTTCCAGTGTATTTACCCAATGTTCAAAGTTTGAAGCATTGACGTGACGTTATCTTCAGTAAATTATGTTGATTTCAAAATCCTTGTAGTGGTGTTTATTTTGGACTTCTTAATCAAGTTTTCAACCAAATAAGCTCAATTTTTTTCCAAAATTAGTAATAAATAACGACACTGATGCAATGTGTGTGTGTGTGTGTGTGTGTGTTGTTTGGTGTTTGATCTACATCGGCATACTGCCCTCGTCCTTTAGCAGGTAACATTTACCTCAATAAATATATTGAGTTTGAGCTTTACAGCGGTTTTTTCTGCCTTCAATTAACGAAAGGAAAGTGGTAAATAATTGTGAACCATTCATTATCAATTCAACAATCGCGCAGAAACAAAGGGTGGGTTGTTTACAATTAAATTGTCTCCCGAGGGATATCACTCTTTGTAACTAGTTCGTTAATTTATCTAAACCAATTACAGAATTGCGTCGCGACAGACTACACTTTATTTCATTATTTTATATCTGAATAAAGACTACATTTTAAGATGGCTATTCTTGAATTAAGGAGATTTTTCATGAAGTTTTCTTTTAATATACAAGAAGAGGATCAAAAAGAGGAGATGGAGGGACGACTTAGATGCCTATAATGTGGAGCTCGCCTTTGATAGGCAGGAGTGGAGCAAGAGAGGAGATGCCTTTGCCCAGCAGTGGGACACAAAAATAGGCTGATAAAAAAAAGAAGAGGATCTTCGGACGGGATTTGAACCCATATCTCCTCTGGCTTTACGCGCTAGAGCTGTCTTGCCGACTGGACCGCCGGAGAATCCCACCAAGCAGGCGAAAATCTTAATGCCTTGCATACGCTGATACCCGCAGTTAACCACCTAAGACCTAGTTCTGACCCATTGAATAAATATTAATAGGTTAACCCCCTGTGATATCATTGATGCTGTCTCTGTTTGTTTTGTCCCAATAGACGCGAGACGGTATTACATTATATTCTGTCAAATAAAATTTATCCATAAGTAGTGAAGCAGGTCCCAAATGTTACTAACTATAACTATGTGTTATGTTATGTTGTGTTATGTTATATGTCTAGGGTCTCCTATCAGTAAGATTGGGAGGGGGGGGGTACCTGTCAGTATCATAAAGTCGTAACTACTTCCATATATGTAATAAATTTCAGTCGCGTATAAAATTCTGTGCAGTAGTGTAGAGCTACTTGTTGTTAATTACAGAACTGCATTATTAACCACCTATTAATAATCCCATGAACTCCCTTGTCCCAAATTACGTAATAAACAACAGCAATATAAACTGAGATTTAGACACATTGGTATCTTAATGTCAAAGTTAATACCAAGTTTAGGGACTTCCAAATTGTTTGAGTTTTCAAGTATGCGGCAGGGAACGTGATGGGTCGTTATATTAATGTCATATTTACACAAAACTATTGGTGCCTACGTAAATATGTACTTTGGGAACTTCGTTACAATGGATTGTTGATCTCAGTTGTCTATTACTAGTACTATAGATTTGAATGTTCTTAACATCATTAAAGTTTGGTAGTTACTAATAATTTATCTAATCTATTTACAAATTTAAAGCGGGTGCTGATAAAAAATATAATTAACACTGTTTGAAAGTTTATCCTAGTTAAATGTGAAATAATAAGAGGTTTATTTCATTAAACATAGTTCGAGTTGAGATATAGTTTTAGGTGCTTCAATATCCAACTTGATAGGTAACAACTTATAATAATTTTACAAAAAAAAAAATATTTCGTATAATATACATAGATGGGCCAATCAACTATTTTACCGACACTTTGGGCGTCTCCTGCGTTATCAAAATTGTCTCTGGCGTTACCAAAAAATAGTACTTCCAACAAGAAATTTCACAGTTTAATAGGTTGAACTTACTTAGGATGGCATGTAATCATGTACACCATCTATTAAATTACAGAAAAAACATGTTTACTTCCAAAAATCTGCAATTGTATGTAGCATAGATTTTTGTATTTCAATAAACGCTTGTTTGCGAGATTTTATTTACATAGGTTTTTTTTTTATGCGACTGGAAGGCAAACGAGAAGTGGGTTTCCTGGTGGTAAGAGATCACCACCGCCCATAAACGTTACCAACCTAGAGGCCTAAGTTGGAATTACCTCAAGTGCCAATAATTTCACCGGCTGTCTTACTTAGGTATAAGTATTATTAAAACCTCGATGAATATTCGTCATGAGTTCATAATTTACATCATTTTATGTGTTTTAAGAGATGTGAAGGAAAATAAATCGCTATAATCTATGTGCAGGGTTTGAATTGTGTTGGATTGTACTTAAGTGGATTTAAAAAACCAATCTCAAACTTTAATTTGATGGTGATCATACCAAAATGTGCTCAATAAAATAGAACAGACAGTAACAGTCAATAACATCTCTAATTTTCAGTAACAGAACTAATCCCGCTCTTGGCTTGTGTAATCCGGCAGGAAGCAAAATGGGACGTCCGTCGTTTGGGAATTTTCTAATTACGTTTTCAAAGACACCTCGTTTGTTGAACTTGTGACATTCGAGTAGAAAAGGTCACGTATAGAAAATTGGAATTTCGCCCGGGTGAGAGAGGACGTCGGTTTCCAGAATTTGCCTTCTGATTTTCCTATTAACGAATCTCATTTGTTAGATCGTTGAGGATTGCCGAGAATTGTCCAGTTTTGGCTTGTGACAAAGGAAAAGCCGTAACATAGAATTAAATGTGAATTATACTATGACATCTTCGTTTTTTTATTTCTAAGATCAAAATAAAACCAAATATTAATGTGTATCATTCGCATTTAAATATTTACTTTAAAACATTACTTAGTTCGATGTTATAATCCTTTACTGCATTAATATCGATACAATATTTTGAAGTACTTATTCGCAGTTATATTAACTTAATTACAAAACTTTGCCCAAAGTTCATTGACTGAAAATTTTCTTAGCTTAACCCCTAATTTTAATACGACATCTGCGCAACCCTATTGAAAAATAATTACCCAAAAGTAAATTATGCACCCTTTAAACTGCACCAAATTTGGTCGAATAAAGCGAACTTAAAATATATTATATTGCAGAGATGGAGCCACATGGCGAGTGTTTTAAAAGACAATTTCTTATGAGTTGCATCACACTTTTCCAAATGAGAAAGAGGGTCGGCAAAGTATGATATTGCGCGCTCTAGGCTTCATGCAATTGACTTAATACGTGAGCTTGGGTAATCGCTTTGCTATATTTATTTTGTTTCACTAAAAAGGTAGTTATAAAGATTTAGGAGTATAAAATGTATTCTTTGCGTAATCGTACTTTTTCTATAATTTGTTACAAGTAAATCAGGCGTGACTTTTCGGTATATAAATTTAATGAAGTGAAACAATTACCTACTTTGCTTACCAGTGATTTTATGATACCTAGCTACGTTTATGCAAAAAATGTGGATGAAATGTGGCATATATATACATTGCTGGACGTCCGCAAAAATACAAAACTATCTACGCAAAATCTCATAATTTTAACCACCAAATCTAGAAATATTAAGCATTGCATGCATATATTCGTCACGTACCTGAAGTACCTAGTAGTAGTAGAATTAGTTCGATAAAGTGGCTTAATTTGGGCTGACCACGTCTATCGCAGAACTGATGAACGGTGGAGTAGACGAGTCCTCGAATGGAGACCACGGACAGGAAAACGCAGTGTAGGGTGTCCTGAGGCACGGTGGACGGACGACTTTAAGAGGGTCGCTGGTGGCGGATGAATGCGAGGGGCTGAAGACAGAATGTTGTATTCACCAGTAGACTGCTCTAGGTTTATGACGATGATGATTCATCACATAACGTAAATGGAAACCTAGATGTCATTTATGGAAATCTCCATTAGAATTTGGCTATTGATTAACAGGAGCGATAATTAATACATAAACTCTTTCCTGTTGCTTGTGCAGTCGCTATGAATACCAATTGCTATCATACTTAATCCGTCAGTTGGCGCTATACGCTCCAGAAATCTATCAATGAAAACACTCAGAATGGCACGCGCCAGTACCATTGTCGATTGGGCACAATAAAATTACTCGACCCACAGAAACCAGGGACGCGGGTGCGCAAAAAATAAATATTCTTTCACTCCAGCAATCATCGTGGCTATAGCAATTAGTTTTATGCAGTTTAGCAATGGGACGTTTTGTGCTTTCAAAGAGTTTTAGTGGTGCTGGAAATCAATGGATTTGATAACTATTGTAGAATAGCCACGCTGCCACTTTAGCCGTGGTTTGAGCTATGGCCTCTCAAGCAGAGGTTCGTGGGTTCAAACTTCGCTTGAGTTTTTCGAAATTCATATGTGGAATTACATTTGAAATTTACATTGAGTTTCACGGTGAAGGAAAACATCGTGAGGAAACCTGCACGAACCTGTGAAGCAATCAATGGTGTGTGAGAAGTTCTCAATCCGCATTGGGCCCATTGGGAATTCACGGCCCAAGCCCTCTCATTCAGAGAGAAGGCCTGTGGGACGTACATAGGCTGGGACGACGATGAAGCAAACTTTTGCATAATATGACTAACTTTCGTACAAAGAAAGGAATCAATTAAGTTTTCTTAACTACAGCCCATAACTAAACCCCCTTGCAAAAAAACGGGCACGTATGGTTTTTGTGTTTTATGTGCATGAAAGCTTACTTTCTAAGCTTCAATGCTTAAAAATCTGAAAAACCATAGGTGCTCGTTTTTTGGCAAGAGGGTTTATGTAATTTTTTTTTGCATTTCACCCAGCGATCTGATTCTTCTCTATAAAAAATACTAGATAAACTACACCAGCACAGCGGTGCAAATTTTAATTCCGTTGGCTTTTTTTGCCATTTCGTTCTCACAGCATTACGACTCACGAGTGAACAAAATTCCATCTAAGCAATTACTTTCCTTTTAGGCAAATCAACAAGCTAGCTGTTACCGTAGAAATTCAATCCGACCAAATCTGTATGTAAATGTATTGTAATTGCGGGGCCGATATTCGAATTACAATTTCTATGTTGATTAGCCGTGTTACAGTGAAATTTATGTTAGCTCCTCCAACGCCTGTTTCTCTAGTATAATTTTGTTTTTATGTACCATTAGGATGTGGAAATATTATCGGAAGTATGCGTATAACATGCGATATTGTTACAAGAGTAAAAAATACACTGGCGGGATCTCGGTCTTATGATAATGTTCCGACATTTTAGATGAATTTTTAGCTGTAAATTTATTTCGATTTAGATAAATACTGTTAAAACGATCGTTTCAGTTCATATCAGTGAACAAGTGTAGGCGTACTTTATGGAGGTCTTTGAATTACTGAAAACCTAATAACTAAATCCGCAACGTGTATTTTCATTGAGAACACTCGACTTTTACATAAATAAAGAAAATGTCTCACGGACTCAACTATCATAAACACCACAAAAAAACCTGGGTGGTGTTTGTGTCGAACAGGCGTGGCTAAGTAGTTAGTTACAAAGTAGCAAATAAAACTTTTGTAGGTACTTAATTGTGCTGTTATTTTGTAGCCAAGAATGCTTATCCTTAACCTTAGTTATATTATAAATGCGAAGGTGATTCTGTCTATTTATTTGATTGTAGAATCAAAAATATTAAATCTGGTATGATCGTAGGTAGTTTAAGACGCTGGGAAGGATATAGGATAGTTTTTAAGTATATCAGAAAGTTGCAAAGTTCCTGTGGGATCGCGATAGATGAATTCATCGCAAGCGGAGTCGCGGAAAATAGATAGCTAGGGCTTTTATTACTTTAATGCTGTAAAAACTATATTAGCTATTTATAAAGCGTTCTTTCATCTTAATAAATTGAAATTAGTAAACAAAATAAGAAATGTGTGATGCCAAGGCATCGTATAATTTCAGCTAATGTTGGTATATACTCAGCCGGAATTATTTTGTGAAATAGAGACAATAGCTACAATACCTTTTAGGCTTCAACGCATTGAAAGCATAATTGAAGTACTTTAACGGGCCTTATCTCGGTTCTTAATGTTGATATTCCAATCATAAGCTCGGCTGCAAAACAAAAGGCTAAAGATTTTCTCCAAAATATCCGTAAGCCTTTGAAAACAAGGCACCTAAGATAATATTACTCTTTGTACTTAAATTATTCATATTTCAGAGCACGCTTTTTTACAAAATTTCGCATGTTATCATCTTATTATAATAAGTTAGCAACGACATATTAAAGTTATACAAAAACAAAACTTACTTAGAACATGCCTTCAAATGAATTTAGTAAGTGGACTTTCTTTTATCGCTCCTATTAAATGGCCTTTTTATTGTCACACCCACTTGAAAATTATATGCTAAGAATACAACACATTGTCGAGACCTCCTACATGAAAATATATATCGTCTACCTACCAAATAGTAACAGTGAATTTAGTCTCCGGTCACACTTAAAATAAATGACAATCCCTCGCGCAATTTCACACCCCTTTCTATCCCACTAATTGAACCAAAATACACTTAAATTTTCTTTGTGCCTAGTGTAATTTTAGCATCAGTTAGGGTCAGCAGACCACCCCTAGTAATTTAATGGGTTCGAGGATCCTTTTTGGTATGACGAAATGGAGTTCCTTAAGTTTAATGAACAGATTAAGTTACACCAGAAACAGACTTGTAAAATATTTCTGCCTTCGACCAAATATTTGGAGACGATAGGGATGCCAAAGTTTATCTTCCTATTAGGTAGATATTTATTTACACAAAACATTATATCATTGAAATAGAACTCGTTATATGATAAATGAAAGTACATAAATACTATTAGTTTTAAAATAAAGTATCTATTTTTTGTTAAGTGGGTAGGTCCTTACTAAGTTTCTTGGCTTTGTGTCAGGTACTCTATTAGTATTATTAATTTAATCTTTTTGTTTTTAAGTTTGTGTTTAGAGTTAGTTAAAAAATAATAAAAAACAGTATAAACATTGATGTAGTTTTATTTACACATAATTGTTACCTGATGTTCTTACAGAGACTGTATCCTACACATAAACTGTATTTTTAAAACTGTATTTTTTTGTAAAGTCAAATAAATTATCTTATTGTAAAATCCTATAATAATCATCATGTAAACATATTTTGCTAATATAAACATAACGATCTTCAAAAAACTTGTATAAACAATCCTATTACTCTGGTGATTTGTTATCCCTTTGCAGAAAATATTTTTTCTTGAAAGGTCCAAATTGGAAAGGACATAAATAAACTCTTTTAATAGTTAAGCTTAGAATATGACGACGCAGTTCCGCTTACAAGCAGTCCACTTATGCAAAAATGGTTGGCACCACATCACATATGCACTGTGGACGCAAATCTTCCGACCCGGTTGCATAATTTCTTATTGTCGCCGACAATTTATGGGCGACATTATTTCCTGGAGACATGCCTGCCTATTTTAATTATAAATTTCTTAATTATTTTCTGAACGGGCAGAATATTTACAAAACTTAAAAATGAACGTATTCATTCGGTGTGATGGATGTACAAAAAATATCACCAGCTTCAATAAATAATTTGCCTAAGTATTAAGCATTCACACTTGCTGTTTTTTTAACGTCCTCAATATCAAAACTCAACTCAAAACTCAAAATCATTTATTTTCTTTGAAACAATATAAAAATACTGGATCAAACCCTAAATAGGTACTTAAGTCACAGATTCTTACATTACTTAGGGCCTGTTGTTCGATCATTAGTTAAACTAACTAATAGTTAAAATGTATGGCAAAAATAACAATAGTTAACACATTTCAACGGAAATTTAACTATAGTAACTTTAAGTACCTACTGATCAAACAACGGGCCCTTAGTCGATGTTTCCGTATTAATACATATTTTTACTTCCGGATTTATTACTTACAAAAAAACATAAAACACTAAGCTTATAGTTGTAGCCTGAAGCGACGCACTTAAATGCATTCGGCAATAACTTTACAGTTACATATCATAGTAAAGAAAACCAATTATAAACACACGATATGCAAAACGAGCACGCAACAGATGCGTAAATGAAACCATTTGCGCCACACACCCGTTGTGTGCATGTATAGCTGTTTCTTTATGTATTTAATTTGAGCACCATTGCACCAATGGACGTTCATTATGGCAACGGTATGTTACTGCGGTTTGGCGATCTCTCTCACACCGTGTCGCTAGGCTTGGTAAGTATGATTTTCTGCGTTGCCACTACAGTTAGGTGCCTACCTATTTAAATTATCATGGACTTTTATTATTGTTGACTTGTAAACGCTAAATGTTTTTGTTTTAAATATTTATTATATTGCCCTCCTATGCAAAAAAGGCGCAATCTAAAAAACTCACTTTTCTGTCATTTACATCTTGTGATGCAGGATGTTTTAAGCTACACAATAGTATTAAGTAACTCAAATTGTTTTTTTTAAGATAGCGTCTTTTGGCTTAGGAGGGCAGCATAACACTATTTATTGAGGCTAGTAGTTCTCGCTAGTATTTTATAGAATAGTATATAGACCTCGACCGCGTTCCCGTAGGTCCCAAAATTAATTTTGAATTTGAAAACAATTACATTACGAAACGAAAATGTTACACACTTTTTGCGTAATTGAAACACCGAAATTGAATGAACTATAAATATAAAATTAATTGAAACTGGCCGTGCACGGTGAAATTAAACGGTCTTTCGGATGCACTTTTGGGGCTTTTTCCATTGGGCGTTTGCAAACAGGGCATATCGAATGATAACTTCGACAATCGCGTAGAACTATTTCATGTTGCCTAGAAATTCCAACTTTAGCTTTTACCACGTAGGGTAGTATTTACAGCGAACTGATTGAGTTATTATACGCAGTAACGAGAATTAATCGAAGATTTTGATTAACAACACTAGCGTTGACGCAATCAATTTAATTGCTTTATTTATTAGCTTGAAATAAACTGACTGTGGGTTATTTATGCGTTTATATAAATACTTAAAGCATTATTTACATTAGAACAGTATTAGACTAAGGGGCTGTGTCACCATCCATCGATTAGTGTTAACTGACGGTTAAATGTGATGCCGTCTCTATTTGTTTTGTTCGAATAGACGGAGACGGCATCACATTTAACCGTCAGTTAACACTGATCAATGGATGTCGAAACAGCCCCTAAGGGAACCTATTATTGTTACAACCATGGTAAATACTTAATAAGCTGGTAAAATAAAAAAAAACACATTCATATTATAGGCCCCAATGGAGTATAGTAATATTACAACAAATACACTTAACACTCCCATTGATGGTAAGTACAGGTACCTACCTAAATCCTTCTAATAATTATATGATAATTTTGGTCACACAATGTTTGTGACCAAACTCCTCCGAAACGGCTTGATCGATTTTTATGAATTTTTTTGTGTATATATATTTGTGAGTTCTGAGAAAAGGACGTAATCTATTATTCATATTTTTACGCGGACGGATTCGCAGGCAACAGATAGTATTATTATAATAATAATGACATTAAAAAAAAAAGTATTCAAGTTGTTTGAACTATAGCTGTTCAAGCAGGGGGTTGGATTGGAACTCGATGAGTTTTTGGAATTTATTACAAAATTACTAGTCAGTGGACGCAAATACCGAGTTGAGGTTCATTGTGGCATTCTAAATGGCCTTTGTTCAACAATTGACGTCTTCCGGTAGTTGATGATGATGATGATGAATAAAATAGTAGAATTATCTATTTCATTTTTCCGTCACGAGTCAATTGCGCAGCGCCAGCCGCTGCTTAGCGCACTTGCCTCCTATGAATGAGACAAACAAACGTCAGTAACCATCCCACGTATAGTAATAAAGGGCATTTTTATAGCCCGCTGTTAACATAAAGTTTATCTAGCCTCATCCCCTAACATCTTTGAATGCAATCCAAACGCAGTAGAAGCAGAAATTACAGCCACATTTACTTTCAACGATGCACTCAAGATATTTTCAAGTGTCTAGAGCGAGGTTTAAACGTTGGTTTATTTTATTAAACAAAATGTTATTATTGAGAAATATTTACTACTCAATTCGCATTCGTATAGTACCAGATGTAGGTAGCAGTTTCCTTAGTTCGAATAAATTTTATCTTTAGTGGCTAAATTAAAATGTTTCAAATGCCGGCCTAATGAGTAGTTTGAAATAAGTAAAAATCTATGTTTATTAAGTCTTCAAGTATCTAAAAACACTTATTATTAAATCAAGATGTTGAAAATTCCATTGGATGGCGCGTAAAAGTTAGAAGGAAGCACCCATTAAGCTAACATTCCTTTAAACGTACACTTTGTATGCGGAGCTTGTCGCTCTGACCGTCTCTGCGTACCACTTATTTCGATATTGGGCTACACTAATTTTGTTTACTTATTCATTAAAATGGAGAGCGATGGCAATGGCGGGCGGAATGTTCCCTCTATTACGTTTTCACGGAAAACTGAATCTGTGAGCGTACACTTTTAAATATAAATGTTGAAATATTTTTCTACTTTTAAATCCGAAAGGTGAATACGGTGAATAAATTTACAAAGTCCTTTCATTTTCACTTGGGAGTCCATTAGGAAATATTTGGTCTTAATTACTGTACTGACGCGTTTATTCTATGACTACACTTTGCTGCCATTCACTTTATAAGTTACTGGCGACCCGCCCCGGCTTCGCACGGGTAAAAAAAGGAAAACAAAATCTATATAATATACCCGCACGAAGGCGGCACGCGTAGCTAGTATATGTATCATAATATATATATATATATATATATATATATATATATATATATATATATATATATATATATATATACTATAGTTTATATCCTATAGTTTATATCCTATATACTATAGTTTAAATCCGAAAGGTGAATACGGTGAATAAATTTACAAAGTCCTTTCATTTTCACTTGGGAGTCCATTAGGAAATATTTGGTCTTAATTACTGTACTGACGCGTTTATTCTATGACTACACTTTGCTGCCATTCACTTTATAAGTTACTGGCGACCCGCCCCGGCTTCGCACGGGTAAAAAAAGGAAAACAAAATCTATATAATATACCCGCACGAAGGCGGCACGCGTAGCTAGTATATGTATCATAATATATATATATATATATATATATATATATATATATATATATATATATATGTATATAAGTTATGTTACTGATAGTTAACATCGCATTAAAATACGTCGCGTATATTTTATTTAAAAGGTCTGAGCGTACAGATGAAGGGATATTTCATACTATGTAATGAATAAGATAGAACGATATCTGGTTAAAGTAAAGACAAATCAAAGCAAAAAAAAAAAATAGTGAGTAGGTATAATTTTTATATTCGTACAAACAAAACAACCTTGAATTAAAATGCATCATCAAGCTGACAAATAACATAGCATGAAGAATACTTGGATACGGTATTCTATATTCCAGGGAATAACATCAGATTTACTTGCTGAATGCAACCGGCCGGAGTGTAGTTTGACGGACTGCCGATTCGCATTCTGAATAATTCATTCCTTTACTCCCTAAACTTTGCCACAAGCAGCCGAAGCACCCTCGGAATATTGCTTTGTTTTACAGTTTATGAAGTACCTCCATCGTAGCTGCTTCTTGGATTTCTGTTTGAGTTATCTTCGATTGTATATAATCGCGCTTTCAATTGTTTTAAACTAAACCTATAATAAAAGAAACATTCAGATGTTTATATAATCTTTTTCTGACTACGTTTTCTATAGCAAAATATGAATTTTATGAGTAATGTACTTAATTAGTCTGAAAAGCATCATTCCCATAAATAAACTTAGGCTAAAATCAATGACTAGATCACAAGGTTGACGGCAAGAAATATTGCTTGTTTTGGAAAAGTGTGGTGCGTAGTGTAGTTTTGGAAAGTTATTAGCGAATTACTAAAAAGATTTCCAATAAGCCGTATAAGCAATAAGTCTCGCCTCGACCGCTTGCTTCCTGTAACATCCGTTACCCGTTCCCGACGCACAAATCGGTTCGTTTGCGAAGACAAATGACTACCGTCTGCTTCGCTAACATACGCCCGATCCCATTTTCAAAAATTACTCGAAGAACGTCGAAAATTCAATATCGAACTGCAGATGCAAGCGGCACTAATGCCTGTTTTTTCCGAACAGCCGCTGAAGTTTAAACTTTCTGTTTCATTATTTCTGTTTATTTTCTTTTGTGGCAGCGCCATCGGTCTAAGGCATCATCAAGAAAACGACGCCTCTGATATTTAGAATGACATTGCTCGCGCGTCTTAACTTTGTCACCCCGAAGTTGTCGCAGTAAACATTAACCTTTTTGTTAATGACTGTAGAATTTAACAGCAGCCTAATTATGTGGCCACGCATGCTATTTCCATTGTTTCATTAACAATCTGGTCTAAAGAAAGTCTTTTAGAGATATTTAACGCCGACGGTGGCTCGCAAGGCGCTTCGGGTGCTGCTTTTAGAATCTAAATTAGGATTTTAACTATTATTAAGATTAATTATTGACGATAGGGACTTTAAAATTATGTGTCGGCGTCGCCACAATGACATACTTTTTAGCAAACAATGCTTCTTGCCTTCTTTTTAAAATGCATTTGTTTTTTTTTGTTTTCGAAAACAACGCTTGTCGAAGGTATTTAGTTTTTAATATCATGCTATTAATTTTTTTATTAATTAATAATACACTATTATTGTTATATATTTAGATATCATACTCATGTTTCTGGTAATTACAAAAATAATAACAATAAACTGAAAACAGAATACAAAATTGTCCCATTTATTCGTAAACATTGGCAAAGTTTACGTTTGCTTTTCTTATCTACCTATGATTTTGACATTTACCCTGGAATCAGTCGCAATTTAGTTAAGCGTTAATGAGTTCTAAACATTTTTATGAATTAGAGAGGAAATTATTACAAACAGGTTATATAACAGATTGCTTATTTAAATTTTATACTTACTATTTTTATTTCCACCACAGAACAGATAAATTCAACGTATCATAGGTTCAATAAAAACTGTTTTTGCATACACTCAGTACGGCGGAGATTTCAAATTGAGCCCCAAACAGTCTCAATAAGCGGCTTGGCTCTCGACGCTTGTCGTAAATTCCACGCCAATTGTTTGTTTTCCACGCAAAACGCTCGCACGCCTTTCTGACTAAAAATTGAACGTGCAACTTGTATGGATACACTTTTAGTAAAATTATGTTCAAGGTTAAAATTCATACTCGAAACAAAATGAATTTGTTTTAGAAGAGGTTAAAGTTAAATTATCCTGCGAACAAGTTAGAAGGCTGCAGCATCTTCAAAAAAATATGGATGATTCAAATGTTTATTGTTGTCTTTATAACCGGCAACTGGCTGGTAGATTTCTTGGGGTTTCTGGTTCTTATAAATAAATAAAATAGATATTACGGGACAATTCGCACTAATTGACCTAGTCCCAAAGTAAGCTTAGCAAAGCTTGTGTTATGGGTACTAAGCAACGGATAAACATAATTATATAGATAGATACATACTTACCCAACCCGCACTGGGCCCGCGCCCAATCCGCACTGGGCCCGCGTGGGAACTATTTCCCAAGCCCTCTCATTCCGAGAGGAGGCCTGTGCCCAGCAGTGGGACGTATATAGGCTGAGATGATGATGATGATGATACATACTTAAATACATATTAAACACCCAAGACCCGAGAGCAAACATTCGTATTTTTCATACAAATATCTGCCCCTACACGGGAATCGAACCCGGGACCTCAAGCTTCGTAGTCAGGTTCTCTAACCCCTAGGCCATCCGGTCGTCTAAACGTCTTCTAAGTTGTAATTGCTTGCTGTGAGTACCCACTTATTCAGTTAATTTGTCTCCCGCTGTCGATTAAAAACATAAAGTCACTAAAATTTTCAAATTGAACACAAACCATAATAATGTTTACTTAAATGTAGTTTTAACTTTCAAATTGTATCGATCCACCTTTCAGAACCAAAATTGCATAAAGATAAGTAGGTAACCTTATTTTTATTTATCACGTTAATGGTCAAAATAGTTACGTCTGGCGTCTTATCCACCCAATTCTTTTTTCTAGCTGCAGATACCATTGTCAGCATCGCTACGTAAATCTTAACTTTTGTCGGCTATCTGGTATAAATTGTTTTAGTGTTGGTACACATGTAGACACCTATCGAGTTTCTTATATTGGCAGCACTGATTTGCGAAACGCATCCGAATTTATATGTCTGGCCGAGAGTGGAAATACTCGTAAACTTTTGCGTTTGGTTCTTAGAGTGTTTTGTTCAGCATTGCTTTTGTTTATAACTTAATTTGGGCTTTGTAAAGTATGGCTTTAAAAGTTTATTCAGATTTAGAGAGATATACATTTTCATTAGGAATGATTTACTGAACGTGGTTTTTATAGTAGAATGGTAGGTTCAGTAGGGTACTGAAATCAAGTTGTGGCTAGCAGGGTAAAATAAATAGAGATTAACTTTATGAAGTCAAATTAATAAAATTTCACTTGAGATGGGAAAACAAGCTTAAAGTCGCACCTGAACCTGAAATGAAAAGTACTGAAATATTATCTTTCAATTTACTCATGCGAGTTAGTTACCATTGATAAGAACTAGCTATTGTCCTCGATTTCATCTCCAAATATATTTAATATTTGCCATCCTATGGGAATATAATTTATATAATTTTTCCGGATAAAAAGTTAAATCTAATCTTAACACCGATCTGTTGAGATGGAGTAACAAAAATTCAAACATCTAAACATCAAGTACCTGGACATTCAAACTGTTGCATTTATAATATTTATTAAGAATTAGTGGAATTTGGTGGGATGATTTTTCAAAGAAGTTAAAGATCTAATCGGCAATATAACTAAATATATTTTTGTTTATTTGTGACTTTGTGTTAAAAGTTTTGTTACTTTAATTAAAAATATCCTAAATTAATAGTACAATTTACACTATTTGCAAAAGCATCGATAACCCAATATCTTAACTCGCTCAAGCATAATAACCAATCGACGCTTGAACGGAGAAATTGACTAAGCGACATTTTTTTGAGGTAGTGAGTTATATACATACTTGGAATCAGTAAATTTTACTGATTCAAAATATGTATATAACTAACAATTTAAAAAAATGTCGCTTAGTCAATTTCTCCTTACAAGCGTCGCAATATTTAATTTAAAACAAGACAAGATGCGGGTTTGACTTTATTGACTGCTAATATCTGTTTAAATCTCCTCGGAGCGTTAGAGCGCCTGTAAATCTTTGTTAACACGACGCGCCGGTCGTCTGATATTTATTGTGCGTGCAATCCACGCTTTACAATACAAGTATTTCGTCTTATGAACCGGCTTTATATTTAGATCATACGATTTTGCGTCGTGAATATAGTGTTAATTAAGCTATCAGATGTATTTAACGTCTTTGGAAGAAGAGTTTGTTTGATGAATTATAGCATTTCTAAATAGAAAATTGCTGTGTGACTCTGGGATTATTAATTTAATACACCAAATCAATTAATATAATAGGATAAATTGTGTGACAACTTCAATTCTATCTGATGTTCTTAGTCATGGAGTGCTTCACGGGCGACTTTGTTCGGCGCGCTATCACCCACAACTTAGTTACTATTTAATAAGACTGGGCTTTCATTTAGGCGGAGTTGACCACATACGTGCAGAATCGACCAATCACATTGCAAGATGATCCATTTTACATTTTACAACCAATATGCTATCAGAATAATCACAGTAGTCGATAAGGATCGGTACGTTATTGTGAGCGTTCATGAAGACTTTTTTGGGAAGGTCGTGATCCCTTCCATCTCACCGATCCGCTGAAATCTAGGATTTGTTATTGGCAACAGAGCTCACTGCTGCCAATCGTTTATGGGGTCCGTTAGCTGCCTTTACGATACCCTCCGTGGGTAAAAGACGAGTCCCATTCTAAAACCGAACACGGCACGGCATACTTGATCCTAACGACTAATCTGCCGAAAAGCCATTGACACCCGTTCTCTTCATTACGATCATAAATTCATATATCATTTTCCCGATCGGATCGTAATCGTTTCATTTAGTAGCACTAAGCCAGGCGTCTGTTAGTTTCTCAGTTTGGCACACTACCAACTACGGGTGTCGGGTGGCCTCTCAAATATTATAGCGATACCTATACTTCCATTTGCACTTGACTACAAACTATTTGTTACTGGCAAGATGTTTATTAATTGTCCTCATTTGTTCAACGTTTGTTTTATACGCGGCTATCTGTGGGATTATTTTAAAGTCGTCTCTACGAATATCGCGTGGTATGAGTATATTCCAAATAGACGATTTGAATTCTAAAATTTCCAGGACAATCGGAAGTGTCCTATGTTTATTATGAGTTTTGTTATCAGCTACGATAATTTGTGTGGAAACAGAGAGAGAGACTGCTTTACGCCGTTTAAGCACACCAAATTTTTTGATAGTTGTTTTTTTGCACTTGAAACAATTGAACGCGTTTTTTATGAAAAATAATTCTTTTCATCATGGTCTAAGTAGGTTGTTCGTTGTTCGGGTTAAAATCTTTCCCTTCTGCAGCTTATACTCCTATACGCCAATGCTGTACGTTTTTTGCGAACAAGGTTGGGATCGTTTTTTTTTTCAAAAATCACACTCTGAACAATAAATACGAGTTGGATCACATGTTATTACTATTATAATTGTTAGCCTACTGCTGTGAAAAGGCCTCCCCCCTTGAATCATATGTATTAAAAAATCCGACTATTCTTATTTGAGTACTGCTGAGTTAAGATTAAAATGCCAAAAGGCCAGATTTTAGCTAAAATAACTGATAACTGATACATTCAACAATTGTTATTTTTATAAAAATGTTATATATAACGTTATATATAATGTTATATACATATCTAAAAATTATTATCAATTCATGATTAACTATATATTAAATGAGTGCTACACATACTCACGCAAACATCAACGAACCGAACACACGGTAAGCCCCGAATTCCACACTACTTTGTCACGTTATTTCCACTGAAATTCAGGCAGAGTTAGACCAGAATCTGTAATTACGGTTGTGACGCCTTTTCGCTCGCATGCCAGAGTTAAAAATCTCATTCCGTGTCTCATGCAATCTCATGATCCTTTGGCCTGTACCCGCGCCCGGATTGAACCCGATCTCAAACGAATCCGTCACGGTGTCGGCACAAATAGTCCGTTATTTCAGCTAGGATTATAGGGATTGGCGGTGCTTGTCGATGATTGGCTTAAATCATGACAATGTTAGAAAATACAAGAAGACGCAGGAAGATTATAAATTTGCAGAATTTAATAACAATAAAATATTAACTGCTTCTTACTTACGTCTTGAAAATATTTGAAAATAACCCTCCTTCTTCGCAGTCGGTTACCAATCCCGTTGTTTTTGTTAAGTATAAAAATGTTTGTGCCCAAAGGACGGTTATGTTTTTTTAGGGTATATGTATGTTATGTATGCCCATTTCTTTGGTCCTCTCTGTAGCCTAAACGAATTTTATCATATGAAGTTTCATTGGATTTTTCATAACTGTCGAAGTGACATAGGGTATATAATATTTTAATATGTCGTCCGCTAAAAAAATATGGCAGAGGAATGAAAAAAGTGTTATGTATTGTAACAATATGGGCATCAAATTGATGCTAAAATTTTAGGCTATTTTAGATATGTGTGATGATACTTTTAAGCTACTATTTTCACAGAAATATCAAAAAATTATGAAATAAAATAATAATCAAAGAAAAAATTCAAAACCTGACTGCCTTCAAAACTGCAAAGAAAAAACAAGTGTAGTGGTCTAGAATTCTGTTAATTAACTTAAAATTCAACAGTCGGGGCCCGTTACTGAGTTTTTCAGGTAGTTATGGCTTTAGTTGAAATATATTTAATTGAAACTTTTTATGAATAAGGAGGTTAAATAATTCAAACTTAAAATAACCGGTAGAGGGTTCTAATACTAATACTTTTGTTAAACACACATTGCAAATATACAGCACCGAGAGTGAGTAAGTTAGACTTGAAATTTAGCGCGTATGTATTTTGTAGTTTTACTCCTAGTAACTAAGAAATTTTTCGAAAGACTCGGAATAGTGGGGAACTATCCGAATTTTTAACTCTTTCGCGAGCATAAAGTCGTGAGCATAAGCTAGTTTTTCTTATAATTTTCTTTATCTTCCAAGTTACGTTATAATAATAAAACATCTAATTTAAAGCATCGATAAGCCAGCAGAGCACGTCACTAAAAATCGAGGAACCTTTATCAACAATTGTTAGCTTTAATTTGATTATTTGACGCCTACGAGTGCCTTTGAGTGACGTAAGACCGCAGGGTCGACGGTCAAATTTAAAAATTTCTAATTTACGACTTTTAAATTTGACCACTTTAAATTAAATTTAACTGGAATCGTCGACAGTGACTTATTATTGAATGAGACAGTCACTCGAACAAATCTCGGTGATGCTCTAAATGGACATGGTACTAATAGTTTAAACATTTAATCTTAATATATAAAAATGAATCCGTATTTCCCTTGGTCATAGCATCACACGAGAAAGGCTGGACCGATTTCGCTAATACTTCTTTTGTTGTGTTTGCTGTTGTCAGGAGAAGGTTCTTATAAAGGAAGATTTAGAATATTAAAAAAATAACTACACCTACAACTAAAAAATACTACACTAAGCCGCAGGCACCAGCTAGTAGGTAAGTAATAAAAAAACACTACACAGCCAGGCAAATTAAATAAAAATAAATAAATATCATGGGACACTTGACACCAATTGACCTAGTCCCAAACTAAGCAAAGCTTGAATTATAGGCACTAAGCAACGGATAAACATACTTATATAGATAAATACATACTTAAATGCATACTAAACATCCAAGACCCGAGAGCAAAAATTTGTATTATCCATACAAATATCTGCCCCGGCCGGGATTCGAACCCGGGACCTTAAGCTTCTTAGTCAGGTTCTCCAACCACTTGGCTTGGCTTGACTTGGCTTGGCTTGGCTTTTTGGCTCGCCTTTTCGGTTTAAAATAATAGAATCTGAACGCTTACCTTAGTCGGAATAAAACAAATAAAAGTAAGTCATAAAAACAACAAAACAAGTGAAAATAAAAGAAACAACTCAAAGTTAACAGAAGATATATCAAGCACTGCACGCCGAGACAAATGTGTATCGTATTAATATATTTATGGCGTCTGTCGAGCAGGTAATGGCATGAAAACACCAACACTCGTAACAACTCGGAGGGAAAAACACTGGAGTAATAACTATGATTTGGGGTTTCCTCCCTCTTAAATGTTCAAAAATGGAATTTTTGCTAACTTCAGTGTGACTACTAAAAATAGTTGTCACGTTGCAAAATTCAATTAATTTTGCTACCACAACGCAAGCAATGGATATTTGTGGAAGTTTCAGATTGTTTGTTTAAATACAGGGTGATTCAGGAGAGGTGAGCACAGTGGCCTAGCTTCCGGAGGTCTGGATTGGGTAGTGCCCCCGGGCTCCCAATCTCAGGGGCCCCTCAGACTCTGACTTACAAACTATAAAAATGACAAATCTGGAGAACGTCAAATTCGAAACACTAGGTACGATTCCGGAACAAAAGATTTTAAATAGTTTAGTTGGGGCTCTAGTTTATTTTTTGCCCCAGGAACTTTGGTTATCTAGCTATGCCACTGCGTGAGCAGGATGAATTCTACCAGATTCAGTTCGTTAAAACTACTATATTGTACCAGTATTATAGAAAGATTGACGTTATTTTTTAAATGTTGCAAACAAAAAGTATTGAATTATTTACAAAGTGCATCGTCTCTCTGCACTTGAAAGTGTGGAGTTTTACAAAAGTATGATAGTGAACGATCTGTTATGAATCACTGATAGTGTAGGGTTGGTCCTACTCACGTCACCCGAATCATCCTGTATATCTATAATAACAGATGCCTTATAAAGACTTTAAGACTTAGTTACTGTTCTTTTCGTCATAAGAGAAAGTAAAATTTTAGCTACAACTTTACAGTTTACGTACGACTTCACTGAGAATTTCAAAACAACCTCTTTGAGAAATTTTGTGTAAATTGAAAAGTTTAACCAACGAATGATTTTATTTGCGTTTGAAATATTTGAAAACATATTATTTTATTAAAAAGGAGAAACTGAAAATTAAATATTTTTTAATGGTTAATAAATTTTATTACTCTAATTGTCTTGCATTTTAAAGCTGTAATCAAATCATAGACAAGAAGCTAACAATGCCGTCTTATGAAGACGATATGTTTACATTTTACAAATTCTAAACTCAACCAACCTATACTTTCTTCATTACTTATCTTCAAACGCATCGATACGCAACATTTATTACGTTACCAATGCCAAACATAACTTTGCTGTCAACGTAAAAACTGACATATCTTATTACAATTGGATATGGCTCGAATTGCGTGGTGGGATTGTGTTGTCATCTGCAGATATAAGCTTGTCTGCGAATGTCTAGAGCCGTTCTATCACGTCAAAACAAGGAGTGGGGGAACAATGTATTGCAGTTGGCAATCTTAATGCCCTTTCCGCAATATCTTTAGTGTGACGCCCCTCAATATGAATAATGTGTCATACAATCGCGCCCTTTTTATCTTCATCGGGGGAAAGTTGGTAAGATTCCTCTGAAAAATGTAAAGCATCAGCACGTGGTAGATAAGCAAAGTTGAGCACCGTAGCTTTTAAACGGGACCGATTTAAATGAGTTTTTTTTAATTTGAAATAAGGTTTTCTAGCAATGGTTCTTAGATTATGTTTCATCAAAATCCTAATTTCAAATAAAAAAAACGCATTCAAATCAATCCACCCGTTTAAGAGCTACGGTGCCACAGACACACAGACACACATAGTGGTCAAACTTATACAACCCCTGTTTTTGCGTCGGGAGTCAAAAATTCAAAACCTTGTAGGATTTCCCAAATTTAAAATACAAACCGAAACATAGATGCACAGAAAAACCAGAAAAATAAGACCAAGACTGGGAATCGAACCCAGGTCCTCAGCATTCTGTGCCGCGTGCTATACCGCTACACCACTGCTGGTCAAACGGCACAGACACGAATTTCCCATATATCTCAGTCTTTTTACTTCGCCACTTAAGCAGTGACCTAGCGCCATCTATATTGTCTAACTCTCAACGAGAACAAAGAAAACAAGAATAAATCAATCAGGTGCATATTGCAGTACGGAACCCCCTGCCTCTAATAATTAGCCTTATAGAGATAGAACGGCACCCCCGCCATTAGTTGATTGTCGCCCTGCTGAAATGGCTTTATTGCAATGATAGCGGTATTTTTATTAGGCTAAGCCTGAAAATAGCTGTAGAGAAAATTAACTGTCAGATATAATAATAAACTTAATATAAAAATATAACACTCGCTCTGAGGTTTCCTGCAAAATAATCAACATGAAAGAAGTATGGTAATGTGTAGATGTCGTAGGTGTATAATAAATAATATGTATACTTACTTCATTTCTTTAATACAAGTTTGAGTATACCGGGTGTGGCCTGTAATGTAATACGAGCAAAAAATTAAAACATAGATCGTCCTCGTTAAACTGAACAACATTAGTTGAGCAACTTTTAAAAATAATGGAGTCTTTGAATTTTCCTTTTTTCATAAAAATTAAATACTGCCATCAATGTACGCCATCCTAGAACACAACTGACGTCGTCTGTCACGCTACAAACATCAAGCATTTTGCTTTACATTGCTTCTGCGAATAAACTTAAAAGTGTAATAAAAAATAAAAAACGAATTATTTTTAAAATTCGCTGAACTAATGTTGTTCAGTTTGAGGAGTATGATCTATGTTTTAATTTTTTGCTTAAATTACAGGCCACACCCGGTATTAGTTTTAATATACGCTATATTTTTTGTATTATTTATTTTTAATACATGTGAAAGTTGAAGTATTTGAAGCGTGCTTAGTAATCCGTAGGTGCACTTTCCACGTTATTACTTAATATTATGAATTGTCGTAAAATACGTCACATATACACAACCTTAACGAGTATTTGCTCCCTCAGAAGAAAAATTGCGAGTACAAATACATGTATTATTTTTGTGGGGGTGACTGTTTAGGGGTCGGAAAAGCCAATGTTTTGGCTCAGTACGTTGCATAAAAAATGCTTGGGTCGGATGCAATATTTTAATATTAACTGCATTATGGGGTGCAGCCCAGTGCATTCGCACAGCGCAAAGCATTGAAGTTACGTAGATAAGATTGTGGATGAGACCTTTTAAAATGAAAAATCTAAAAGCCGTCCAAAATATGTTATGGAATATTCCGTACCTACAAAATACGAAATCCTTAGAAAAATATCACTTAATTTTTTCGTAATGGCTACGGAACCCTTTTTCAGGCGTGTCCGACACGCTCTTGGCCGATTTTATTTATAATTAGTACGTAGGTACAATATGTAGGTATACGTTGTTGGTGCAAAAACAAATTTAAAAAAAAGGTATCGCCTTATTGTAACGATGACCCCTACAGTACCTAAGTAAGTTTTAATGGCACAAATCATATAGAATCCCACAACAGGGTAGATTTTAGCCGAATTTGCTCTTTTATTACATCTAAGTAGGTACTTAACTCTAGGCCTGCTAGGCTTCTTCCTTGTACTCCATAAATTCCTTAACTGAGTAGAAACATTGTTCCTTAAGCCATCTAAGTAGCTTGGGTTTCAGTTCTTTAATTGGCAGATTTTGAAATCGACTTGGTAATTTATTAAATACCCGGATCGCCATACTAAGACAATTGTTTTTGAACAGTTTCGTTCTAATGGCTTGGCTATGAGATGAGATCTTAGTACTTTTTATAAGCAAATAATTTCAATTTGCAGTATGAAAGTTGTGATTTGCAATTCATACATGTATATGGATATTACAACAAAACTCCTCGATAGTTTTTTTTTCATTAGATATCTTACGTCAACAGAAACTACAAAGAAGCCTTTTTTTATAACTTTTTGTAGGTAGATCAAAACTACACAAACACGACCTTTAATCTACTAATGTTCCAAAAAACTTTGATGTATCAATACTATTATTTCCTTTCACCCACATTTATATCATAAAAAACTCCGTGACTGCAATGCGAGGGCTACATTGGTTTGCACTCGTTCATATTAGACTAATATTCGGCTTACCCTCTCTTTATTAAAAAAAGGCCATTTGTATGTATTTATAGCTATCACAGAAGTCTTGAAACCAGAAAGTAGTATAGGCGTACAAAATACTAGGCCGATACGACATATTGGTTTCAGAGATGGAAAGGTCCCTGTCAATACGATGCTCCCAGTAGATTAATTTTGTTAAAACATGCCGCGTATCAGCACGGGCTCTTTAGGAAAAAATCTAGGGGCGGATCCCTTTAAAAGGAGAATTTGAATAAGTTAATTCTGAAAAAACTTTACGTTGGTGTGTGCGTCTTTTGAAATATGAGAGCTTTACATACAAGCTTAGCTTAAAGTATCTGATCAGATCAGCATTGAACACTTACTACAGATGTGAATCTTTTTTGTAAAGTAGATTCATTTGCGAAAATTAATTAAATTGTTTGAAAAGATAAAACAATACGAGTATTTACGCACAGTCAGTCAAGCTTGTTGGCGAGTAAGTAAGTATCTAAATATATGTATACCTAACTTTAATCTTCATGAGTTTTTTTAATATGTCTGACTATACTTTTTGTTGCCTATACTCGCATTGGGTCCAAACTACATTTCCGTACCAAATATCAAGTCGATGCCATTAGCTGTTGAAAATTTCCGTTCTGCGGAGACAATCCTGGTTGAACCAACACAATTTCAATTCGAGATTATTGGATTATCACCGGATTCACATAAATAGGTATACCAAATTTCAACTCAATCGGATACCAGGAATTTGTTGAAAAATGATTTGCAAATTGTAAAAGACAAGACATACAAAAAAAACGAATAAATAAATATACGAATGTTTCAAATTAAACAGAAGCTTCGAAATATAGAAAACACTTTGTGCAATAAGTTCCTTTATTCGACAACACATGATGTAGTGCCGAAAATAAAACACCGTTTATTACACGTGCGGACAATATTTTCGATAAACATCAGTTACAGCTAGTCTATCGCAGACCATATACTACAGTACATTCACCAGGAACGATACTGTTTACGATATAATTTTTGTTATTTTTACTTTTGTGTTGGTACATTTTTAATAGATATGTATACCTTTATTAAAATTACGGGCAAACTCTCGTCAACTCAAGATTTATTACTTTACGGAGGTTCACATTAATGAAATATATACAGTATTTTTCACCTAACTTCTTTGCTACTAACCGCCACCGCATTAGTCCAGCTAGTTCTAAACCTTAAAACCGGAAATCTGAAATTTTAAACATCTAAAAGTTTCCAACAAATTAGATATTATAGAAAATGAATAATTGTACGCAATTCTTAAGGAATTAATATTTCTACACCAGTAGTGAATCAAATTTAAAAATGTTTAATTGATCACTGTGGTCGTCTATAAGCAGTCAAAGATTTGTATCCAAGACATGCAAAAGTTGGCTGAAAACCTACTTATATGATATGTAGGTACTTTTTTAGTTTATTGGTGGGTATTTACTTAGAGTTCATTCGTAAATTCAGTAAACCGTACCACCTGCTTGAGCTACTATCTTCTCTTATTTATATTTATCCACGAAAGTTCATACACAGATTATAATTGTAGACTCGACAATTTATTTTACCAGACGTTTTGTAATTTGCGACATTGATGTGTCTGTAACTATTATTCTAGAATTTTTACGATCTGAAACGCTGTGAAGTGGAAGTTAAGCAGTAATGAACCAACATTTCTTAGTATTACGCGCTATAACTCCACTGTTGGATGCAATAACAGATAAAAACGTACAAAAATACCCCTAACTTAAACATAAAATGTCTCGTGGCAGTTTATTGCAATCCAACTTTTGTGGTGTAGAGATAGTGCTATCTGATGTCTATAAATAAATATTTTATGCACATTCACGTCGGCCCGCGTTGTTCGTTATTGCTTTTTACAGTTCTTCCCTTTTGTCTACGAGTTTAGTGCTTGCTTTGTGTACTTTTTGAAATCCAGTAAAATTAATATTGAAGCATTCGTCGAAGAACGAGAGTCGAAGCCGAAGAAGTAGAGAAGTTGAAGTGGCAATAGGCATGTCCCGTTTGCTCGAAGCAGTAACCGTTAGGGTTTTCCAGTGGCGATCATTAGGTGGATCGATGACATGGCGAGAGTTCCCGGTAACCGGTGGATGCAGGTGGTAACTAAAATATCGTTCATTGTGAAGTCCTAAGAGAGAGCCTAGGCATTTTGTTCGTCAATTGACGGATTCCAGTTGATAATATGATGGACATTCAAATGTCTATACCTAGTGCCATCCACAAAGACGCGTGATTTTATCAAAATTAGCCATTAATGTCATTGCAATAAGAACCACGGTACGCGTCATCGTGAATGACTCTACCTATACCTTCCTAATAATTTCAGATAGGTACTGCTGAAAACCAAGAAAAAACTATCAGAGTACTTTTTCATACTTAATTATGCTACAAACCTGTCATATTTACAAGCTTTTATGTTTCGCTTATAAATCACCATGGCAGTTATCGAAGTGGGAGACACATATACACGAATTAACATTAAAGTAGGATTAACGTTCATAAAGAAAGTTGCCCAGTTTATAAATTAAAGTAAATCATCCACATTGACGACAATACAGCTTTTAAAACCAAACTTAACACCAGTCGAAAACACCAACTAAAACGGCCATTACTTACAAAAATACGCGTAATAAACAATCTCCCTTTCTTTTTAGTCCGAAATGACGGAAAACCCAAACTCAAAAATCAAAAGGTGAGAACAATGAAATAGCACTTAGACTCCTCTTAGCAGTTGACAAATTAGCCAATTCTTTCGCCCTTCAAGATAAAGACCGTCATCGCGTCTCGGAACTTATTACTAGCCGTCCGCGCTTATTGACTTTAATTTTCTACTCTGTTGACGTTTCCAATGATATATATCTCTAACAGAATGGCGAAAATGGCCCTTCGCTTTTTCAAATAACAAACGGATCCCCATCAATCGTGGCTGTCACTCATTTGCACGGTCCGCTTTGGTGAAATATTAGAGTTATCTATCGGGAAAATCACGCCTGCAAAAACTACTCGGAGGTCCGAAAACAATCTTTCACTTTGATTATTTTTCTATTGTAAACATTATGAGGATGAGAGGTTTCTGTTTGAGATAGAGCGGCGCGTGCGCTCCCGCGGGCTCAGCAAATGTTTTTGTTGCGTCTAATATTTGACGAAGTTATCAAGTGGGCCAGTATAATATCGGACAAGTTAATCTGAGAGAAAAAGTGTTTGATAAAGTAATATGAGGATATTAGAAATAATTAAAATCTAGCTATATATTTGGAAAGACATTTGGAAAGAATATTTTAATCGATAAACTCAGGGATGCCAATAAATCGAAAGCAGCCTCAAATACCTATTCCCATATCACTTTATCCATTAAGTTTAAAAAAAACCTTCTCGTTTAATTTTGCGCACATAAAATTATAAGAAAGGTAAAAAACTTAAGAAGACGACCTATTTTATGTAGTAGTAACATGTGCGTATAAATAAGTCGACGTTCAATATTCCAAAAATGTCCCATATAAATTCAGTACACTACTAACAGACAAAAGATCATCTTCCAGTTTTTTACCTATAAATAGCGTTTGCTCAATGCTTAAAAAAAATCACAAGATATAAAAATCATACATACTCTGTTGCTGCTGTGAATAATAGCAAACTCACCATAAACGGAGGCATGTTCAGTATTTTGACGCTATGCTGTGGTTCAAAGAGATTCCCCCATACGAGTATAAAGTGGTATTGATGTAAGCTATATATATCGGCTTTTACCCTTTAACTAATGTAATAAGATTACAAAGGGAAGCAGACAGAAAGCCAGACGCAGCAGGGCCGGCTTTAGGGGGTAGTAAAATTAAAATGTTTAAATAATTTTTCACAAAAAAATACAAGCTTTTTTGCTAACGTTTCTTTAAAACGATACCTACTAATCTTCGTTGCAAAATTCTCTTAATCTTTCTAGTTTAGCTAAATTATAAAAGGATACCTAGAGTACGGTATGAAGGATTACGTTTTTCTATCTAATCAAGAATATACCCAACAATATATTTTTATGAAATCAAATATTTCATAACTGGAAAAATAAACTCAAACTAAAACCTTTTTTTCTGCAAAAAGAATATTATTTCATTGTCACCTTTATGCAGGTGCAATGGCACAATCTAATGCAATATACAAACATTTTTTTTAATCTGTAACAAACGTTATTAGTACTTAACAAGCAATCTTTGAAAAACAATTGAGATACACTCGATAGTTTTTAGATCACTCTAGGAGCGAGTAACAACATAAACAGGCACACCTAGACAAATACATTGCTCTGTACCATTATTTAAAACACTTGTGCGTAATAATACGCAAATATCTATAAATTTATTTTGTGTTAACTAATATATAATAAGTTAATTTTACATTTACCAAGCGTTGAAATGTCCTAGACAACTTGTTTTTAAGATTATTCAATTCAACTTCTTGGTGTTTATTAGCTGGAAACGTCAAAAACGTTTTATCTACAACGGAAAATTTCATGAAATAACATAACTCTGCTAATCTTGATTAAAATTTGATGTTTACCCGTTTTTAAAATGCCAGCAATTCACCACGTAGTTCAGACTTGACACCATTGGTTTTTAATCCAGCAATGGCCAGAAATCAAAACGAACAGGAATCCAAAATGGTTTTTGTGCGTTATCTATACCACTACCTCTATAATAGAATAAAACTTATCCAGGACTAGCGATTTGACTGACGTGGTTCAACTGACTTGACTACGAACAAGGGAACAATAAAACATTACCGCCGGAGTCCATCCCTGTCCTCGCGTAACGAATCACCACTGACGTTTTGGCGAAGCGTTAACTAGCGCCCCCGAAAGGGCTGGGACGTTATATTATAGCCATTACGGACAATCGTTTAGTCGTCTGCAAACAAAATATCCTTAGAGCGATAAAAGCCGATCCGTCACGTGCGTAAAGGCACGTCCATACGTTGAAGCTTTAGTCCGTCCAGTACTGTATAAGGATATTTCGTTCCCAAGTCATTTCAAGTTTCAATATCTGAAAAATGTTTCAACTGAAACTAGCTTGAAACGAAAAAATCGCATCGAAATAGGTCAATCCTTTTAAGAGCTACAGTGCTTCAGGCATATACAAATTATACAAACAGACATTGGTGTTAAACTTATAAACCACTATTTTTGCGTCAAGGGTTCAAAAGAATCAAATGTTGAAAATTTCAAATTTGTTTTTTTTTTACATGCAGGTACCACTGTATGCTCCAGCATGTATGTAACTTTAATCACAGATTATCCTCCCAATACGTACATTACTTATTAAAAATGCGAATATTTGTGTGTGAGTACTTAACTTTTGAACCTCTACCCATTCAGGGGTTAGAATTGAGCCAATAGTTTGTTTTTAGGAGCAAAAAGTTTGTTAAAATAAATAAAGTTTGGTTTATAAACCTCTTAATTATCAAATTTATCTCTACGAAATGATCAGAAACGTTGCAATTTTAAAATACATCCTTTAAACTATTCTTTTCAAATTCTTAAATTCGATGCGAGATTTCCAAAATACCTAACGATTTCACTGTGACTCGACCTTTATCAGTCGGTAACCCTAAAAGCTAGACCCTTCGAAGGTATGAGAGCCTTGGAATCCGATACGTTGTATGTGCTGATAATTTGAAACATATATCACAGGCCTAATCTGAGGGAGCCTTAATAAACTGGTGTAATATAAATTAATTATGCATCTCACTGGAAAAGGACAGTGAACACATTTAAACGTTCTAATTAAGCTTCAGTATTTCTGAAGACCTAATTTTTTTTTATCTTCTGTCTATACATTATAATAAATCTGAGTAGAAAGTCGGTGTCTGTGCATAGCAAATATTTGAGAAAAACTGTTACTATTATGCGTGCAAAAAAAAAAAACAAAACAAAGATTTTTAGAATTATTATCTGTTTACCCAACCTGGGCGTTTTTGACGTCCCTTCAGCTACTGAATAGGTTCCATCGCCTGGGTGCGGACCTGAGGCCGTATTGCCTAATGTTTTTGACACTCGTGATCGCAGTCAAATGACATATTTGGCATACAAAAGCTGTCATTTTATTGTGATCCCGAGTGTCAGAAACGTTAGGCAATAAGGCCTCTGGTCCCACAACAGGAAGACCTGATATAATTTTAGTTCTTGCTCGGGCTTAGGCGAATAATTTAGAACCGTTACAATTTATTTATTCTCACGACGACCGGATGGCCAAGTTGTTCGAGGCGTGAATGAATACACGGTTCCTGGTCGAATGACAATTTATTTCTAATTTACAGGCCTTATATCATGGACGAAGTATTTCATCCATGCTTATATACAGTGCAAGAAAACTCTTGCCAGCGCGATGTAGGATTCGTTCGAGACTGATACAGCGACATCTATCGGGCTTTTAATCAAACAAACCTATCTATGTAATTACAATAAAACCCAACAATGCGAATTGTACATGCCGCCCACCATGGACATATCTAGCAACTATGTCCATAACTAAAATAACCATTATTCAGCACCCTAATATAATGTGAAACCTAAAAATGAATGACTCGAACAAACATTGAAATTGAATTAAATAAAGTTTTCTTACTTATTTACAACTGATAAGATGCTGTCTTCCTTTAAAATTAAATGAATTATAACCCACACTCAAATTATAAATTAATAAAAACGAACATCAACATTGACAGTAACATTCTAACAATATTGTGCAAACCTATCTTTTCAACTAATTACAATAATGTTAGGTTATCTGCATCCATTGGCTAAAATCCAAAAATAAACAACAAACATTAAAATAAAACAATCGTGGCTCTTTGTCAAATAACATACAACTATAACACATTACCTAGTTGTAAAAAAAAACAATTCTGAGTAAAATGAATTTTAACAACTCGCGTAACCTTGTCCGCTCCAGGGTGTTCCTCCACAGTTTACCTAAATGCAGACTACCCAAAATAAATATGAATTAAATATCTAACCAATGAATACCTATTTCCTGAATTGAATTCACCATTCATTATTGCATCCCTGTGTATTGTAAATAAATTAGTAATGTTAATAAATAAACTAAAGTATTCTAGTAAAGCAATAAAATCTAAGGAACAATTACATAAGTGATACTGAATTGCTGCCGCCCACCATCAGGACGCCCAGCGCTCTCGTCACCCAGCTGTGAATAAGGTGAGGTAAGTACACTTATTGACTTTAACTACTGTGATAATTATCCTATTATATCTCCTGTGAACACCTTGTTTTGACAATTTTTGAATAAGATTATTAACGCTATAGTTATGATTTCTTTTAGAAGGTGAATCCGATATGATTTTTGCCTTTTTAGCAATCTTCTGCGATATAATATGAGTTTAGTTAACCCTACGAACGCCGATGTTTTTGTCCGCAGATTAGAGCTTCCCAGGTGATCATGATAAGTTACAAGGTGAGTGTTTGTCATGTATGGCGTTAATGATCCCCGTACGTCGTCCAGTTCTGAAATATGTTTTGTGATTATCTTTTCTTTTTTTACAGGTGCAGATATCAACGGCAAATAAGCAGCGTACGTGAGTTTTTCGTGGCTTCGACTCAAGGTAAGTTCCGATACATTATTTGTTACTTCTAGCTTTGCCTTGAGACCTGTGTTATCTCCTCGTATTTGCTCAAACTTTGCTTTAGAATTACCAGACTTTAGTTTAATCATAGCCTGTTCCAATGGATCATATAATTGCTTCTTTGCTTCAGTTGCTTCTTTTTCTGTGTCATATCTTTTATCTAATTCGTGCTTTAATTTTTCATTTGCTAGTGACAATTGCTCTACTTGGACTCTTTCTATCTCTATGTACCCTTTTATATCATAACGTGTATCATCTGAAGACTCATCAGTTTCTCTAAACAACTCTTCTTTGCATGCATTGCTGCTTATAGATATTTTGCCTGTCTCTCTGTGTTGTAACTCAATTGTTTGATGTGGTAAGTATAAACTTTTCGTCTGGATCCCTTTTTCTTTGTGTGTAACTTCTGGTGCATTATTTATACTTTCGCTAGGCATTAATAATTCTGTGTTGTTATGTTTCAGATGCTGATCCTCCTGCAAGTCCTTTTTCAGGAAGTCGAACGTCTCTGGTTTGTTGCAGGACTCTACTTCTTTTTCCCTGAAGGATGTACAAAACTGTTTTACTGGCTCTACTCTTGTGTGCATGCTTGTTACGTTGCTGTAATATACGGTAGTAAAGAAGACACACGACAGTCCGAGCAAGCGATTTATTCAAACTAAACTGGTTTGACAATAGTTGTACCTACATTATAAAAACATAAACAAGTGGGTATGCTACACAGTACATCTCATCATCCCCCCTTTTACATTTTCCCCTTCTTTTTTTTTTTTTTTTTTTTTTTTTTTTTTTTTTTTTTTTTTTTTTTTTTTTCCAGTAACACTTATTAATAAACTAGGTCATCTTATGTTAAATTCGCCTAACTTGCCGACCGACATTATTACAAGTTAACAACGCTGTGCAAAATTAATGTCTGTTTTAATGACGTTATAATTAAGGTTCACTTTCGACTGCGCCACTGTAATATACGGTAGTAAAGAAGACACACGACAGTCCGAGCAAGCGATTTATTCAAACTAAACTGGTTTGACAATAGTTGTACCTACATTATAAAAACATAAACAAGTGGGTATGCTACACAGTACATCTCAGTTGCAAGTTACCTCTTCCAGTGGGTCTGTTTGCCCACTCAATATCCATCCCAGGGTGGTATTTTGTGCTACGAGTGACCCTGAAGGACATTTGATGATGCGATTTTCGATAATCCTACTGTACACCTCCGCCCCTAATAAGATGTCAATCTTATTAGCAGTGTGATATTCTGGATCCGCAAGCTCAACCTTTTTCAGCTCCGGCCATGAAGTGACTAACATTACAGATGAAGGTGTATATGCAGTCAGCTTGTCGAGAACATATGCTGACACCTGGAACACACAACCTGAATTGAGACGTGAACTGATTTTTAACTCTACCTTGGACCTTGAAATAAGGCCCTGTTCACCCCCCAACCCTGAAATAATCCCCTTGGTTGGTGTGGATTTCAGACCAAGTAATTGAACTGCCGCGTTTGAAATAAATGAGGCCTGAGACCCCTGATCTACAAGAGCTCTTAAGAGCTGATATTCCCCGTCATTACGTGATTCAGCTTTAACCATAGCTGTGGCTAGTAGAACTTGCTGCGCTACTCCTTTCACGAAATGACTGGCTATATTTGTGGATGTGGATGAATTAATTTCCTCTGATGCTTTGACTGTATTGACTTGACTAACAACCTGATTACCAACTGACCCGTTAGATTCAGTTACATGTTCATCACTCTTTGAATGCAATAACGAGTGGTGTCTCCCGTGACATATTTGACAAGACGCGGTGTTTCTGCAGTGCTTTGCGGAATGATTATTACGTAAACAATTATAACATAACCCGTGAGTTTGGACAAAGTCACGCTTGCTGTTAAAATCAATGCTTATAAATTCCTTGCAATTCCTAATATTGTGATCCTGCTTGCAGTAATCACATGACATTTGAGTAATATGCAATGCGTGAATCGGGTTTGTTTCAACATGATTATTAAAATTGTGAGTTTGAGTTCGCTGTCTCTGACCAAATGCTGAACTAGGCTTTGAATCTAAAAATTCTAAAGAGTGATATCTTGTTTCCAAAAAATCTCTGAATTTCGCGATGTTTGGCAATTGGTCTGAGGCAGTGACTAGTTTGCTGACCTCCGCTTCCCATTGTTTCCTACTCTCAGAGTCTAACTTTTGACTAACAATATAAATTACTATGATATCCCATGACCCAGTGTCAATACCTAAATTAACTAATGAATTTAATGTCTCGTTTGTTAAATCCAACAACTCCTTGATGGCATTGGATGATTCAGACGTTACGCTCCTTTGGCTAAAAAATCGCTTAAGAATGCAGTTGACGAGGTATTGCTTGTTGTTGTACCGCCGCTTTAAAAGATTCCAAGCCTCCTGGTAGCTGTCATTAGTGATGGGCACAATATGTCGCAAAAGTTGTTCCGCTTCTCCTCTGAGATGTGTTTTGAGGTAGTGTAACTTCTGTACGTTGTCAATGTCTGCATTTTCATGAATGAGTGATATGAAAAGATCCCTGAAACTCATCCATTCTGTATATTGACCCGAAAATGTGGGAATGGTAATTTTTGGTAATTTTACTTGTGATGATTTGCTAGCCGGTGATGATGAGCTCGATGAACTTGCGTGTTGTTGTGGTATTAATTTACTAAGTGCAGTTTTCAGAGCACATTTGTAATCCATGTACAGTTCATCCGTTACGTCATAAATACCTTTTGTGCCATATGCAGATTTTGCTACCCCAGCGTGCGTTAATCCTTCAATTAATGACGTGTGTACCGAAGAAAACTGATCCCATAACTTCTCTAAACTCTCCAACCGAGTTTCCAAGTATGTGATAGTTATCCGATCCTTCGGTGATTTTTTGAAGTTTGTGTACGCTTTGGTGATTCGTTCAAATAAATCCAACTGTAAATTAATTTCACCTTCCATTGTTCTGCACAATACTCGGCTACTACCTCAAAATCACGAGTTCCAAAATCCGTAAAATTTACAAGTCCCAAATAATTTCCCAAAATTTTACAAGTGTTTGACTTTTCTTATGTCAAATGGAAAATTTGGCATGGATTCCCCGTCTTTGCACTTTTCTTCAAACTATTCTAAGTCCTAAATAAACACTTCTAAAAATTCAAACTACGAAATACACTATTTTTTCTAAGTCTCGATTTGACATTGACACTCCAGAATTAATTAATGATGACAGTACTCACAGTTCTTTCTTCTAATCCACAATTAACACTGCACTTAAAACCTTCCTTGATCCGACGTCCATCCAGCTTGTCTATGGTTGCTGCGTCAGTCCCGATGGTTGGAACCGATGTTTCCTTGCCGACGGCGCCACTGCTCCGGTGGTGGCGAATCCTTGATGACTCTCATTAGTCACCACGTGATGCCGCAGCCAAAAACACGCCTACTATTTGAAAATACTATCGGTGACATTACACCAATCCGGTTCGAAGGACCATGTTCGAGGCGTGAATGAATACACGGTTCCTGGTCGAATGACAATTTATTTCTAATTTACAGGCCTTATATAAGAAAACTCTTGCCAGCGCGATGTAGGATTCGTTCGAGACTGATACAGCGACATCTATCGGGCTTTTAATCAAACAAACCTATCTATGTAATTACAATAAAACCCAACAATGCGAATTGTACACAAGTGATTAGAAAACGACTACGAAGCTTGAGATCCCGAGTTCGATTCCCGGCCGGGGTAGATATTTGTATTTAAATAATACGATTGTTTGTTCTTGGGTCTTGGATGTTTAATTTTAATTTATGTATTTAAGTAGGTAAGTATATATTTATCTATACAAGTACGTTTATCCATTTTGCCTAGAATTCTTAGTACTTACGAAGCTTTGCTTAGTTTGGGACTAGTCAAAATAATATACGTAACGTACCAAAAGTTTGTTTTTATTAAAATGATTGTGATTGCTTAACTGTGCCATCTGTGATTTAATAAGTGAAGTTTTTTGTTTAACTCGGTAGCTCTATTCCGGTAACTGCTGCCATCTAACAATTTTCAACAGGTTTATTTAGAAAATGCCCCTGAATAAGGAGCCACCCTACTGAATTAGTTTGCATCGTAGTACACAGATGTCGTTAAGTTGGAACCTGTGCAGCGCCATCTACAATTTTGTGTGGAACTAGAGAGTGCACATAGGAAAGCTCTCTTAGCAATGCAGCGTGGTATAATTACGCCAGATGGCGCTATTTTCAACTAATCTCCATGAGCCGCATGTCTGCTTTCATGATTTCAAGCATTGCTTACAGGTGGCGTTTAACTTAATTTTGGTAACTACTCGTACCTATGTCGGGCATATTTTTTAGTGTTTTCAATAAATAAGTAAACTTCAAAACTTCTGTTTTTCGAAAGCTTTTCAAACTTAACTACGAGTAGGCACATTATAAGTAATTTATATTGTTCACACTGATATTGATTAGAATAAGACTAATTTTAATTATTAGAAACGAACTTACATCCCATTTTAAAAATAACGTATACTTAATATATTATAATTAAATTAATAAAAGGTTTTGTTTAATTTCACCTGTCCCGTAATCTGTAGTCAAATTTTGCAAGTTGAATTCGACCAACTTCCAGTAGTCAGATTGACTTTAAATTTGTGGGTGACACTCTTCCCGGCCCGGATAACACCGACATGGAAGTACCGACCCTGTTTTTCGTGTACTCTCCCATAGAAGCTCCTGTCAGTTTGTGTGTATATACAAAAAACAGTGCCGGTATTTACATGTCGGTGTTATCCGGGCCAGGAAAAAGTGTCACCGAAATTTGGTATAGGTATTTATCTAAATTGCGCGACAATACAACAATCTGAGTAGTCCGGCTAAGGATTGTCTCCGCAGGATGGAACGCTTCAACGGTAAATGGCATCATCTGGAAATTTGGTGCGTAAATGTAGTGGGTGACAATGCAAGTAAAGTCGACAAAACGTACAGTAATCCAAAATGAGTTTTTTTTCCAAAAACTTATTTTAAACTCAGTTCAATCAACTTCTCTAACCCCACCTACGCCCTACTGTCTACGAACAATATTCCAAGTAATTTCCCCGCTCAAGTACCAGGCTACATAAATAATATCCGGCATACGCCTCCATTCCTTTGTCCTCTTCCTATCCTCTAAAATGGAGCTAATTACACCACCGGTCCCCATTTAATTAACGACAATGTAAACAACATTAGGGATGCCCACAAAAGGCACAACTTGGACGGCGTTCATCGGTACGTGACGGACTCTAGAGTAAGGACGTTTGATTAATTAATAGTTTCACAAAGGAGGATTAGGTCAACTTGTCTGCTTGCTTGATTCTATGCGCTAAGAACCAGAAGTAAAAGGTGAGCTAGGTTTTTGGCAGTGTTTAATTTTTTCTATTATATTGCCAAAAACAGCCATTGTAGTCAAGGCTAGTTTGACCAATTGCCTCAAACAGCCATGGTTACATAGTCCTTGGCCTATTGCATCTACACTCTAAGCAGAGGGTCGCGCGGGTTAGAGGTTATAGACCAGGTACGAACCCCTGTTTTGGTACACGGTTTTAGCGTAAATTAACATAGTTCATTGATATGGACCTCCTCAAAGTAGGTACCTAACGTCTGAATCACTCTTTAAATTAAATTGGATAGGTTAATTATTAATAATTTAAAATTGTGCTACTTACTAATTTCTAATGCATTTTAAAAAATTTCGACTAGCTCGTGATATCAATTAGGTACAGTCAGCTGCAGAAAAAAGGTACCCCCCTGTAACGGCGGTATCCATACTACCGCCATTACAGGGGGGTACCCTTTCTCTGCAGCTGACTGTACTATCAAAAAATAAATGTGAAATGAGACCCATGTCACAGGCCATGTTCAGTTCAATGTTATGACAATTTCCTTGATTGTTGACTTTAACGACAAAAAAAGTCAGATTTCAATGGGTGCCAAGTGCCAAGCTGCTAAGTTCAATGGTAAGTCCTGAAAATTATTTAGGTATAACAATATAAACGCCGCTACGCTGTCGGTAGGCCTCCAACAAGATGGAGCGACGACCTGGCTAAGATCGCGGGTTCGCGGTGGACGCGAATAGCACAAGACCGGTCTGAGTGGAGAGCCTTGGGGGAGGCCCATGTCCAGCAGTGGACGTCTTTCGGCTAACATGATGATGATGAACAATATAAAATAATGTAAGTAATGACAACTTAAAATATCATTTCTTTTTATAACTAAGGATAAGGATATTGAAGCCTAAGGTCTGACTTGGCTAATTCTCATATTCACTTGGCCTTGGAACACATTTAAATCTCACTTCTTTTGTCGGTATAGTCAACAATTAAGGCAATTATCATAATATTGAACTTGGCTCTCATTTCACATTTATGTTTTGATGGGATATCATTATTTTTTGTACAGAAATAATTTAATTTAAAAATTGTAATAAAATGATAAAAAATTACTGGTTTTTGATTTTTTCCTTTGTGTTCACTCAACTACCTATGTGGATGGGTACAAAATTTTAACTTTCTAGGTCATCTGGAATTGGGTTAGAATTTTGATCTATAGGTGTGTTAGTGATAATATGGACGATTTTTATATTAATATCTAAATAACCGTTTGATGTGTTTTTCTGATGTATCTGACAAAATATCTTAATAATTTGACATGTTTATGTGAAATAGTTTTTGAGTTATGAGTCAAAAGTGGCTTCATATATGGTTCATTTGAAACTACACAGGGTTCTGCTCGCCAGTTCTTTTAGGTTCAACTTGGTTTGACACGCTAGGAACCGCGTTTCTAGATTTAAAATTTGCCTTGAATTCTCGAAGCTCTATAAATATTTTAAGAAATCGAAACACCTACTCACATTTATTCTTACAATTTCTTTACATAACAGAAACAATTTAATATGTCGAAAGCAAATTTAATATCTTACGTAAATTACGCCCATATTTTGTTACAAAATAAAAGCAAAGTAAACACAAACAATGTGAAAGATAAAAATTATGCCGCGCATTGTTTTCATAATGAGACGGCTAAGTAAACTGGTATTGTTACAATTTTCCTTCTACGGGGAACGAAGGAGCGCACAATTTCGCCAAGTGATAAGGAGCTGGGTAATTTTTATGGGTGAATTCCCCGTAACAATAATAACAACTCGCAACTAATTAAACACGGACGCGAACTCATGGAGGGAATGGAGTTGCCTTACCTTGGAATTGTAAGGTCTGCAGAAACACTTGATAATTTGATTGCAGTAGATACGCAAACGGGGCAACCGGTGGATGCAAGAGGCGAGTTATCTCTAACAGCTTTCCTGTCCGATGAAGCACATGTGCATGTGCCTCATGGGTCGTTTCACTGGTACTGGTACATGCGCACATAGCAATTATGTGTCTAAATATGAATCTATATGAGCTTCATTATTAAATACTATAGAGACGTGTCGGAAGAAGGCTGGCGCATTGCTTCAAGACTGCGAACCTGTTAATTATGGTGTTCCAAGGGCCTATGTTGGGAAGCTATGTAGCTTAAAATAAACGTAATGCATAAAAAGCTAAGCAAAACCGTACCATTTCAGCAACGAAACATTGTTTCGACTGTTACAAAGTTCCAAGCAAGTCTGTATTGGACTGAGGTCTTCAAACTTGCTGATAAAGACTGATGATGCAGAATAATTCCAGTATAGAAAAACTTTTTCTCAGGTCTAAGTAATGGCGGCGAAGTTGAAAAAGGTCGAAAAGGCGAATATCTTTTTGAAAAACTAAAGTCGTAGTTCGATTTCTCATAACATGTTCTGGCTTTCGTGAGTCTAGATTGAGTTAGCTTAACTTTTGATTGTATTTTACTTTTCGCTTCGAATACTTGATGTAAGTAGCAAATATTATCAGGGTAGGTAAGAAAACGACCAGAAATATTTTAGCAAAATGTTCTTGCGAATATTATTTGACGTTAAAGTCCCTGCGGGTATTTTGTATTTAATTACACTTTTATATATATTTGAAGATAATTTGGCAATATGTATATACTCGTATATATATATATATATATTATGTTCTTTATCGTACTTAGTTATCCAGCCTATTCCAGTTATACAGCCATTAAAAGAGATAGCTCTTTTAACGGCTGGACAGGTTTGGATAAAATTTGGTATGAAGATTTTTGTAGATATCTGGAATAACACAACTACTTTTTACCCCGATATAATAACCTCTAGTCTCTAGCGCAAGAGACTAAGGGACTGTTTCACTACCCAATGATTCAGAAATCAGAAATATTTATTTATTTTAACCCGTGGTTTTAACTGACGATTAAATGTAATGCCGTCTCTATTTGTTTTGTTCGAATAGACGGAGACGGCATCACATTTAACCGTCAGTTATTAAGACTACCTAATCAATGGGTGATGAAACAGCTCCTAAATTTTGCACACGTGTCCGTTATATTCATACAACGTAAATGAAAACCATGGTGTTTTTTGGGAATTCTCATGAGTATTTAGTAAATTTCCGGAATTTCAGTTCAATTTCAAATAAACTGTGGTAAGTAACCTTGTAGTTTGACTTATAGCGACTCAAGCAGAGAAGAATAACATGCTTATCTACAAGTAAGTATCTTAAACATGTAAACTATAATTACCTGTGGGATCCTGTAATCGACTCTGCTTGCTATTCCTGCTACATTTTTTTTTTATTCTACTGGATGGCAAACGAGCATGTGGGTCTTCTGATGGTAGGAGATGCACCACCGCCCATAAACATCTGCAACAAATTCAAACATCTTTATTGCCACCAAAAAAAGTAAAATAAAAAATAATAAAAATTATAAAAATATTCGTAAATTAAAAAACAAACTGAACTTAAATTACGCTGTGTGACAATGCGTCCGGGTCTCAGCATAATGCGATAATGCTGAACATCGAGGTCCAACGCTGATTTTCAGACTGCGCCCTAGACCGTCCTCGGTCGGACGCAAACATCAAAGAATTCGCGGAGCGTATGTGTGTGAGTGTGTGTGTTATGTGTGTGTATGTGTGATGTATCTGTGTGTTGTGTGCGTGCGTGCGAGCGCGCGAGTACATACGCGAGTGCTTCCATGCTTGCGTTCATGCGTGCGTGCCTGCTGATAATTATAGATATAGATGCTTATGGAGTGATTGTTTGTAACTTTAACAGAGGCATGGTGTTGGCGACTGGCTGCGGTGCGGCCTTTTTTATAGTGTCACTGTCTTGCTTTTTAAATACTTATGTTTTTTACTTTCATTGTCAGTTGTGACTCGTTTGCCCGATCTGTCGGCTCCTATAAAATAATATTGTGCTTTCTTATTAAATTACCTATCTTTAAACACGTGTCTCCATCAATCCTTCCATTAGTTTCCATACAGTCCACCACTAGCTATCACATGGGTTCTCGTAAAGGAGGTGGCAGATCATTCCAGATTTTGGTGGCATTTTGGTGGTAGTGTTTTTAGCTGTTGGTTCTCCTTTAATATTTAAATAAATAAGTACACTAATGTAAAAACTTAATATTACAACCAACGATCCTCATAAATAATTCCATTTTCTCAGCGTTTCTGCGCTACTGACGCTACGTGGAGTACTTCTAATTAGCAAGTTGAGAGCTAAATATTACATTTATGATATGTAAATTTTACTGAGCAAACTAACAGCGTCTTAATCTCAACTTTGTCTGGAAATATTTCTAGTAGTATATGCCACATTTAAGGGAAATGACAAATTACACCCCTTTTAATTAAAAATTATGACCTAGTTGTACTATTGTAGGTACAGTTAAGGTATTTGTAAGGACATAGTTGAATAAAACAACCATATAGTGGCCTAGTGGTTTGACCTACACACTCTCAAACAGAGGATCGCGGATTCGAAGCAGGCTCGCGCTCCATACAGACCATACATACATATATAGTTTTTCGGAACTAATGTGCAAATTTATTACAAGTTTTACGGTAAAGGAAACTTAACCATATAAATGCCAAACTCGGTATGTTAATGAATAGACAATATAGAGTGTAAATCGACAAATAATAAAAACTGGTCAAGCGTGAGTTGGTGTTAGGGTAGTCATTTCAACTTTGTAATTTGCTGTAAATTATGAATAGTTTTTTTTTTCTATTAGAAGCTTACGTTAGTCCGACTCGCACTTGGCTGGTTTTTATCTCGATATACCTCGATCTGTGTCTGATGTGAAATAGATACTTATAATTTTTTTAAATAAGGATTTTTTTTTCTTTAGATTATCCAATTAAAACGGAACAATGACCAAGATCATAATGTATTCGTGTATTTCCATGAAAATTTTGTAAATATCCGAAATTTTAATTCAACTGAAACCAAATGGTTTGCGGAACGAAACCGCGGACAAAGCCTAGTCTTAAATATCATGCTTTAGGCATACTTGGCTTAAATGATTGCTCAGCACATAATCACCGCAACATAAAACAAATGTTTGTCATAAATGTTAACATCTTTGATCACGTCTTTTCTTTTCGCATCCAAATATGCGTAACAAATAACAAAAGATCTCATAAAACAGAATAGATCAACCGTAAACTTTGTTTGTGCCATTCTTATCAAAGATTGAGACGTTTATTGCCACGAAAACAAATAATAAGAGCATTAAAAGAACACTATTTTTTCTATCCTGAATTTATAAAACAATTGTATAGAATGTTTTCTTGCAACGATTACTGTTGACGCCTGTTTATTTGTTAATAAATTAGCAGTCTAGTGTTTTTGCTCTTTATTTTTATAAGGCGTTTTGTTGGTTGAGTTGTTTATGGTTATAACAACCATGGATAACAACTCAGTAGACCTACGATTTTAGTCGAATATTGTGTTATAATATAACCTCCTGAGTCCTGAAATTGTTTAACAAACTTAGTGCTTAAGACGTAGACGTGGTTGAGCTATTTTGTTATTTTAAATATTTTTATTACATAGGTGTAATAAAAATATTTAAAAAAATATTCATCGAAACATCATCATGTCAGCCGAAAGACGTCCACTGCTGGACATAAGCCTCCCCCAAGGCTCTCCACTCAGACCGGTCTTGTGCTTTTCGCATCCACCGCGATCTCGCGATCTTAGCCAGGTCGTCGCTCCATCTTGTTGGAGGCCTACCGACAGCTCGTCTCCAAAAAAAAAAAAAATTCTACCGAGTAAAACGTACCTAGTTATATTTTATTTCATTACTTACGTACAAATAGACTCCCGAAATATTTAACAGGGTACCTACCATTTTGTAAACAAATTAGTACAAGATAGGGATTGGTAGTTTTCCTTGTTTTTTTTTTCGTTTTTGTTAGTAATAGTATCGGGTGTATTCAAGGATCATAAGCCAAAATGAACATACGTATAAATCTCAACTCGTGCAACCAAACAAAGGGAGTTTCATGAGAATTTGCTTATTGTTCATGTAAGGTAACAACCTTACATGAACAATATCTATAATGCCATCTTGGTCTATTTTGTTCGATGAATCCGTGACCATATCACAAATATTTGTCACATAAAATAACAGGAACTAATCAGAATGTGGTGAAACAAGCCTTAAGTGTCATCATAATATTGTCGTGACTCGTCGGGTTTCTCGGTACGTGCGCAATACGATTGTTATTTTGATGAACGCCTTTTCTGGGCATTTTGTCCAATTAGTGCTTTAATCCAGGTCTTTCTTTTTGTCACCGATGAATCAGAAAATTTAATAGGCTTTAATCAACATAGCGATATATGTTGTTAGATTAAAGAATAAAAGTAGTACAGTCAACCAATTTCATTTCTGGGCCACCACAGAACCTTGTTATTTTTGCAGGTGGTAGGACCTTGTGCAAGGTCCGCCCGGATTGCTACCACCATCTTGCTCGCTAATCCTGCCGTGAAGCGGCAGTACTTGCACTTTTGCGTTTCGGCGTGGAGAGTAAGATAAGATAGATAGATAGATAAAAACGTTTATTCGGTACTGCAAACACACACGATAACGCCGGTAAAATAGTAAAAGGTAAAGTATTCCATCTTAGACCTCTAGGTTGGCAACGCATCTACAATACCCCTGGTGCTGCAGATGTTTATGGGCGGTGGTGATCTCTTATCATCAGGAGACACACTTGTTCGTTTGCCATCCAGTCGATTAAAAAAAAAATCTTACATCTATCGACCGCAATAAAGACATTTTGATTTTGATTTTTGATTTTGATCTATCGATTAAAACGTAGTCACGTTTTTGAGGCGGGAGACTTCGAATATGGAACAATTTAGGGAAACCATTACTTGATCATAATCAAAAAATCCCAAAAAATATTTACCCTTATAGGTACCCTATTCAGCGGAACTAAACAAAAAACCACCTACTGGAAAATTCCTGCTATGAATTTAAAAATATAATTTTATTTCTATACTGAAGGGATCTCATGTTACAATTACAACCATAGGATTCACCAATAACAATATTATTTATAGTTGCATAAAATCCCGTGAAACGATATCGGAGTCATTGGTCATCGGGAATCCAATTCAATTGGAATGACTAACATGCCACATGCTTTGGAATGGAATTTTAACAAATTTCCGTTCGCCCATTCTGCCACAAACGTCACCGCACCGTAAAGAAATCCCACTGTTTTACACGTTAATGTATCCAAAAAATGCTCATTAAAATATTTTCACTATTACTAAGAACTTAAGCGGCGTTTTTTGCCTCAGCGTAGGTTACAAAAATTACATTCCGCGCCCTTAAATTGCGACCCTATTCACAACACACACAAGGATTTTAATAGCTAGATATGCTTCTGTTCCTGTAGAAAAGGTGTATAATGAAGTGAGTGACGCAATAGGATCTTTTGTGTCAAGAATGTGACATTTGGAAGTAAAAAAAGCGCCTCCGGGAACATTATCTTTTGTAGAGATCAAAAGGACAAGTCGAGGCATCTAACACAATTAAAGTTATCATCAGGGCTATTCATTAATAATGTTTTGGGGGCAAAAAGTGAGCATTTTGTTTACATTTATTACTGGAGCGGTGAAGTGTCATCCATCACGAGGGATCCGCGTCGCTTTAGCCAAGACGTATACTGGAATAATAGTCTAAAATAATTACTTGATCTTAGTAGAAGTTTTTAGAAATAACAGAATTTTCAAGTTGTATTTAGGAATACATTTCAGTTTTGTACATGTTGTCGTGAACAAGGTATGGTTTCGGATATCGGATTACATGACTAGGCTGTTTTTACATTAGGTAGCAGCTTAGCTATTAGCTGCTAGTAGTTGCTTGGATTGGATGGTGTGAAATTTCTCGCCTTGCTAGCGTGCTAATGTGAAAGCAGCTTTAAAATACTGTGGCCTCTAGACGGTGCCAATAATGCACGGCTGTGTACACTGAAATGCCAATTTCTGTTGGTTTTTAGTATCGCATTTGAACTTACTCCAAGTTTTTCTCATTCTCTCCACGGGGCATGTAGGTACTAAATATTAAAAAAGAATTCATCTAAGACTAACTGGCTGTACTAGAATTAAATGATCACATCTCCTTTCTACTCCTAATACCTACATGTAGCAATCGAAATTAATTGCTGCAAAGAACTCTGCAATTCCGGATAGCTCCGGTTGACCGACTAACCAAAAGCCAACTGCGAGTCGAAAGTTCTCTCTCGAGAAATCCCAGATAGAATGAATTGGTCATTTGTCTGTTCAATTAAGTAAATAATCATTTGTATAAGAGCAACGTGATTTCATGAAATATAAATTATAATCTAATAAATACGTAGTACGAGATACACAGAAGAACAAGGGCGGCTACCGACATAGCCAAGCGAAAGCTCGTCGAATATAGCACGGAGAACAGATGGTCACTGGGGCTGAAAGGTTCTCGAGTGGAGACCGCGGATTGACAGCGCAGCGTGACGTCCACCAACGTGATAATGATAATAAATAAATATCACGGGACACTTGACCTGATTAAAGCCGCGGGTTCACGGTGGATGCAAGCCGTTTCCAACCGAAGCAACTGAAGGTCTATGGGGTAGGCATGTCCAAAAGTGGACTATGTCCAACTATGTTCAACGGCTGACATGATGATGAATCTAATAAAACGAAAAAGAAAAATATAACCCCACGATAAAAATTAATCAATTAATGTAGTTGTACTTTGAAAGCTTGTGTACACAGTCAAGGAAACTGAATCACGTACCAGGGTGGAACCTTTGTTACTACTAATGTCATGTTGACATGCTTAAAATCGGATAACGAAATCATAACTAAATTGATTATGAAAAGGTTCCACCTGGTACATGATTCAGGTCTCCTCGACAGTACAAACCAAAGTAGCAGGTATCCGTGCCACCAAGAAACTTACAAAAATTACAATATTATTAGTATCTAAACAGTGCTTACTTATCTATGACAAGGCAATCAATCTGTTTTCAATGTTTTTTTGCATACTGCTGCGCTATTTTATACTTAATTGTAAACGATAGGTATTACATTGGCCCAATTAGAACCTTTGTGCCAGATTAACTTTGGAAAAAAACGTAGCAAAAGGTCATTATTAAAGTAAGCACGCCATCCATACAGCTATAACCGTTAATCTCGTGCACCATAATAAATTTAATTAGGTAAATGTTCTGGAATTCGGTGAAACTTTACCTTTTGTTTTATTTTTTGTTTGGCTTACGCGGTATGCGGAAATATTTTCTTTGTTAATTGCCTGCATTATAAAATAAACGAGCGAGATTTTTAAATTATGATAGAAATCCAGAGCAAAGCGTTTTAGCTCAACGTTCTCAATACATATTCTTTTTTTTCTCATAGTAACTTAATTTCAGGTTGATATCGGAAACTAGGTAATTAAGAAATCGCTGAGTTTCCGATTCGATAACGTCATCCTTTCACATGAAACAAAAACGTCATCACAAAAACTACCCTATCGTTGAGTGAGAGTCACATTTCGAGACAACCACACTAACATCTCATTATCGAGGGGCACATGCCTCTTTACGGCTTCAAAAAGTGACACTTTTTGCAGCTGTATCTCAGTAAAAAATGTCAAATTAACGTTTTTTAAAGGAAACGATCTGTTTTTGGTCCTGCCACGTGTGACAGCGCGGAGTTGGCTTCAAATTCTATTTCAGAGGTGACGCCACATGGTGCTCATACGCCGCTGATGGTTACTTTGTCGTCAAAATGTCCCTCGTCAATACAGGTATCTATTTTTAGTATAAGACGAATTGACGACTCCTAGTTTTAGAGCTCAACTTGACGTTAATACGGCTGTGATATATGGAGCATCGTTACGAAGCTGACATATTGAAATGAATTCTCTCTATGAATTATTCTTTTGCTCCATGTTCATAGAAATAATTTATTATTTCACGTAAACTTTACTGTTTCAAAAGTAAGTGGGTAATTGAAAAATAAGCATCATAAAATACGCTTCTTCGCAAATATATTCAAAAGTTACAAAAGGAAAAGATAAAACACTGTTATTTTGTTACACGAGCAAAAAGAGTTTCGCAAATTCGTGCAAATGTAACACGACAAGAAATGTGAAAAAAAACTTACGCGCGACTAGTGTACAGTCAGATAAAGGGAAAAAGGAACGGTCTTAACTGGTTCCGACATTATATTCGCATTTGAGAAGATCAAAGAGCATGTTGTGACACACGGAAGGAAAAACTTCTGTAGGCATTGCTGAGGTGAAGACGACCGCCCGAGGCCTCTCGAGTAACACCATAGCTGAGGGAGCCAGGCTTTGAAACAAAATGCGTTTGCATACATTAAACTGTAAGAATGTTGGAGATAGGGAGGGCACACCGCCGGGTCCCCCGGGAACTGTGTTTCGGCGATTACGCGGACGGAATTTAGCATCGGCAACTCGCCTCCATGCCGAGATAGTTTGCACGTAACACTAGGCTCTTTGCGTATTTTCGCAGTCAAAGCGGCTCTCTTGAATACTTCCGTAAGTGTTTCGAAGTATTTGAAAGGCAAATTAGGAACATATCTCGAGTAAGTTTCTCAAAAGCTTGGGCATTTCTCTGCTTAGAGTGATGCAAATATTTGGAAGTAATAAAGTTATCTGATACGTGTGGGGTATTTTACTCGCTTAGTTGGTTTCCAGGCTATACATTCAAGTACATAACATTTCTAAAAACAGCTTTTTGGCTTAAGCTATTTGTTATCAACCAAAAGAATAAAAGTTGCAGGTATTATATCACTACTTTTAAGTGGGAATATAATTGATGAACCTATCTAACATTTACCTTTTCACCTTATACTTATTACCTTTTTAAATGACAAAAAACTTAAATATCCCTTAAAATGGTATAAGTTCGCCTTTGTACATGTACTGGTATAGATGTTATTTGTTTGTTTGTTTATTTGTTTAAACTCTTTATTGTACAAAAAGGAAATACAAAAATAACACACAAAAGAAAGTGCTAAGTATATACAAAGGCGGACTTATCCCAATTCAATTGTTTATTTATTTTTATACAAATAAAGAGTTTACATACATACTGCCGTCCTACCGAAGAAGGCGGCAAAGGGACTTTAGCGGCTTTTTAACTTTTTGATACGTGCATACTCAGAAAAAAATTCTGCGTCGAACGGTATTGACTTTTTTTTTCTATGACAGTTAGTTCTCGAGATACGCAGCAGTTAAACGACACATATTTTGATTTTTGTTAGGGTTTTATAATCTAAAAAGCCGTGATTGGTATTAAATAAGCTAAAAAGACGTTATGTATCATTAGCCGCCTTATATCATGCTTAAAATATAACACTTTTCTAAGCTAAAAAGCGCTTATCGATCATTCATACTTTAAAAAGCGGTTAAGTTCGTTTAACGAGGTTTTAATGAATTTGTCATAGCTGAATTTACATACTTGTTTATAGGCTTAAAAGCAGTATTCTTTAAATTAAACTCTATAATGACGTTAAGGGATCTTAGCCGCCTTTTTGCCTATAACACTTAAACACATTACGTATTACATTTAAATGTCAATAAAGCGGTGACCGCCTTTTTACTTCAGTGTCATAAGGTTGATATTTGTTCGATCATATTTTTAAAGCGGCTAAATAGCAATAATAAGTAAAAAAGCGGCTAGATTTTTGACAATCCTTACTATTAAAAGGGGAAAGTGAGTTTGTTTGTTTGTTTGTTACGCTTTCACGCCGTAACGGAGCGTCGGATTGTCGTGATTTTTGGCATAGAGATAGTTTGTGGTCCCGAGAGTAACATAGGCTACTTTGAATCCCGGAAAAATGCACAGTTCTCGAGAGAACAGCGCGCCATAACCGACCACCACGAGGGCGTAGCCGCAGGCAATAAAAGCTAGTGTTAAATAATATTAGTGCTTAATTTTACTAAAAATTAAAAAGAACTTAAGTATTTAGTTTTTGGTTAACGTCAATAACGTTACCTTAGTAGTTTTGTATCTAGATTTAAGCACAATTTAGGTTTTGGGTGAACTTTTGAAATCTTTTTTTTTACGTTATTTTGGTGGGCATTATTTTTTTAATTTTTGGTGAAAATAATCACTCGTTGAAATGCTCTTCTGGATTAGGATTTCAATGATACAAGAAGCACCTACTCGTATTTAAATTCAAAAACTAAGTTAAAGCTATACGATATAGTGAAAAAACGTCGCTACCGAAATTACGATAGTGACAGTAAATTACGTTTTATTAATAACATAGGAAATTAGTTTGAAATTACTATAACTTATTTTATATACGTGTACATATCCGTGTATAACTTATGTTAATAAAGTAAATAATTAAAGTTTTAAGTTAAATTATTATTTTAAGTTAATCTTAGTTCCCAATACTTATTTGAATGCAGGTTCGATCAAAATAAATCGAATGTCAAATCGGTTCGCTTGACCTTTCAAAATTCATAACTTGCGAAGTCGCACTTGCACCTGCTGTAACAGACAGACATACCATATTAGCATGCTCATTCGCAGACGCGTTCATACTTGTTATCATCATTCGTCCTTCCTCCCCTACCTCAAGTAGTAGGTAGGTACACTCAAAGATAGTAGGGTGATATAGCCAGCATGGGCAGCATGCTACTAAAAAGCATACCTACTTTAAACATCTCATAAACATACACGCTAGTATCACAGTAGTAATTGCTCATCAGATTTTGTGCTAGTAATGAGCATAATCTATCTGTACCTTTATATTTCACGTGAGCAAAACGCGAGTTAGCGAATCAGTTTCACGTGAAACTACCGTTAAATTCAGTCATAATGACCATAGTTAATAAAATATAAATATAAAATACCAGCGGAATTACAGCACCGAATATTACGACAATAATGTATCTTTTGCGATTACTGCTAAACTGTATACAACAGTACTATTAGCTCTATTCTGTGAAATAAGAACCAAGACAACTAATAAGTAAAAATATAAACATTCAATTGAAATGAAATGAAATGAAAATGAAATGAATGAAATGAAATGAAATGAAATGAAATGGTTTATTTGCTAGATAATGGGTTGGAGGTAATGTTACAGAATATATTTTTGAGTGCGCCAATATCTGCTTGAGTCAGCATGCAAAATATTTTTATCAATCACACAATATAACAAAATAATCTGGTCTTATCATTAATTAAATATTTATAATTATTATTATCAAATATTCCATGCATAGTCAAAGAATTATTACTAGTTTTACATTAGACAAACATTATGATATACAGAACGTTAGATGATTGTTACTGACATTCATTATTATTGTTGTTGTTGTTTAAAAGCAAGATATTCCTTAACAGAGTATAGACATAAGTCGCATAGCCATCTATATAACCTTTTTTTGAATTGTCTTAGCGGTAGATCCTTCAGCTCTGTGGGTAGCTTGTTATATATTTTCAAGCACATGAAATATGAACTCCGAGTTGTTTGTTTAAGGCGTGCTTTAGGGACCGATAGTACGTCACGCTGTCTAGAGATACGACCGTTGTATGTCATGACATCGCATTTCTTTTTGAAATATTGTTTATTAACATGTGTAAATATAGCCACTTCATATATAAATAGTGAGGGAAGTGTGAGAAGGTTATGCTTTTTAAAGCTTGGTTTGCAGGATTCTAGCGGTTCTAACGAAAAAACAGCTCTGATGCATTTTTTCTGTTTTATGAACGCTTTTTGTAGATCAATGGAGTTACCCCATATCACAAGGCCATATCGAAGTATGGACATGACGTAGCCATGATAGGCCGTCAAGGCAGCTTGCTGAGAGACCGTTTGTTTCAGTTTTCGTAGAGGAAAGACAAATTTGTTTAGTTTATTGCAGACAGTTTCAACATGAGTTTTAAAATTACAGTATTCGTCTATGTGGATACCCAAGAACTTATGATTATTATCATTACTAACAGGAAAGCCATTGTGAGTAATATTCAGTTCCTTGATCTTTCCCCTTTTTGAGCGAAACTGTATATATTTAGTTTTGGAAATATTTATTGTAAGGTTATTTCTCTCTAACCATCGTACCGTTTTCAATAGAGTTTGATTTATTTTATGTTCATAGTTTTGGGTATCTGTACAGGGCACCACAATTGAAATGTCATCGGCAAATAGTACCGAAGTACAATCTAGAGCACCCGGGAGGTCATTGATGTAGAAGCTGAAAAGAAGCGGCGCTAGAACACTTCCTTGAGGGACACCAAATTCATTAGATCTGTACTTTGATTGGTACTTTACTAGAGAGCCTTTCTCTTCTTTAGCTATTTCCGTACATTGGGTTCTTTTACTCAAATATGACTCTAGCCAGTGATAGACATTTCCCCGTATCCCATAGAGTTCTAGTTTCGTAAGAAGTCTTTCATGAGGCACTAGGTCAAATGCCTTAGACATATCCAGAAATAACACGGTAACAGGTTGACCCTTGTCTACCCCGTCCGTGACATCTCTAAGCAGTGTGAAAGCAGCTGTCGTGGTAGACTTGTTTCTTCTAAATCCGTGTTGGTTTTCATGCAATAGACAACACTTTTCTGCGAAATTGGTAAGCCGTTCACACATAACTTTTTCGAAGATTTTTGAGAGGACGGGGATCAGTGCTATTGGTCTATAGTTAGCCATATTCCTTCTATCGTCCTTCTTATACAGCGGCTTAATAATAGATTTTTTTAATCTGTCTGGAAAGACGCCTTCTTCCACTGACATATTGACTAAGTGGGCTAGAGGGTCTGCGATGGACTTTGAACAAAGTTTCAATATTTTTGAATTTATTTGATCGTAACCGTGTGATTGTGTATTGTTGAGGTTCATTATAATTCTTTGTATTTCAGCTGGAGTAGTTGGTTTGCAAAACATTGTTTTGGAATGTCGTTTGAAGTTTGGTGGTGATGAATTATAATTAGGATTAATTTTGTTCGAAATGTTTATGAAGAAGTCATTAAATAGGTTTGCTATATTTTTAGGGTTTGATACCATCTGGTTATTATTCAGAATATTTGTAATCTGGCTTGTTTGTTTAATATTACCAACCTTTTTGTTTATTATGTCCCAAGTAGCCTTGCATGTATTTTTTGCTTTATTTATGTATCGATGATTGTTTGTTTGCTGAGCTACCCTAATACATCTGCGCAGCATTTTTGCATAGGATTTATATTTAGCCTTGTTCTCTATGCTTGGTCTAATACATGCTTCGAAGTATAGGCGACGTTTACGCTTGGTGGATATTTTTAAGCTCTTTGAAATCCAATTGGCTTGTTTGGGTTTATTATTAATTGTAACCTTTATCGATGGAAAACATAATTCATAGAACATAGTTATAATATCGTGAAATTCGTTAAATGCACTGTTTGTGTCCAGTTTATTGTAGACATCCTCAAAGCTTAGATTTTCTATGCACTGAACAAACTTTCTCATATTGTCTTCGCTAAAGTCTCTTTTGTAAATATTAATTTTTTTAAAGCACAGTTTTTTGTTAGTTGGGACATGGATAGTTTGCGCGCTATGATCTGATAGACCCAAGTTATGTGTGTGACCCCTTATTCCCGGGATATTCGAGACAATATGATCTATACATGTTTGGGATGTGCTAGATATGCGAGTAGCTTCAGATATGTGGTTGACGAGATTATAGTTAGTGAGTAGTTGTTTGTAAGATTTAGATGTTGTAGTAGATTTCAGTGTATCTATGTTAAGATCGCCACATAGTATTATGTTCTTATTATTCCTGTTTTTTGTGACTTGGTATAAAAAATTGTCCAGTTGGACCAAAAAATTACTCGGATTGCTTTGTGGCGTTCTGTACAAACACACAATAACGGTATTAAATGATTTTACTTCAATTCCACAGCATTCAAATTCGGCCTCAGTAGCCATATTGCTGAAATCTAGTTTTTTAAAATGGATCCAAGGACGAACCAATATGCAGGTACCACCCCTCTTTGAGTTAACTCGTGAGTAGCTAGAAGCAAGTTGAAAGTTTGGTATCTGCAGATTGATTTCATGTCCAGATAATAGGAAGGTCTCTGTTAAGCATATCACATGGATTTTTATTTTTTTTTCGTTAAAATCAGACAGCACTATCTCTAGATTGTCTATTTTATTTAGGACGCCAGCTATGTTTTGATGGAAGACCCCGAAACCGTTGGAAAATTCCTATTGTTCGGATTTTCTACATCTTTTCCGATTTCATGTAGCCTATTTATATTGAAATAATAAGGTATTGTGCCCTTTTTTACAAGTTGTTTATTTGGAGTGGAATTGAAATCATTGTACTCGTATATCGCACAACGGGAATCCACTGAAATTACTTTTAAGATGACTAAAACAAAACACATCGCGCGAAAGGCTTGTACCTACTTACTGATAGGCACACAAAATTCGGTAGTTGGAGGTTTATTCAGCGTGACAGCTAAAGCACAACTAATGTAATTTTCCATAAAAATGCGAACATAGTGATATGATCTTTCACCATTAAGATATTAGCAAGTATTTGTGCAGATTGATATTGCTAGCTAGACGATATTTAGAAAAGTGATCCACCTATCTTTTAAATGAAAATGTATTTAGTATGAAAAAGTAAAAATAGAATGCGTTATTTAATTAGCTTCATTTTTATTTATGTTTATTAGGAAAATGACTCCTAGACACAAAGTTATGGTCAATTGATTCAACAAAACCGCGCGTGGGACAGGCTTCACTGACTTACTGCAGTTAGTGTTTCTAAGTCTGTGATATTTTTAATTCAGCTTTAATTGAAGTCAACAATTTTTATTATGTTAAAACTCCGCTAGCGTATATAAAATCGAATTGTGACGGCCAAACAAGTTGCTCTGAAAATTCACCCTTTTATTATATCTCATTTATAAACTTTAGAGAAGTAAATAATGAACACAGTTCAATAATCATAATGTTAATTGAAAGTAATAATTTAGAAGTTTTTTATTTTTGAACAATAAATAGTTGATTTTTATATAGTATGCCTTTTAATTTTTTGTCATTACCGCTTCTCACGCAGCATTACTCTTAATAATTGTAGTCCTATAATAACCTAAAATGCCGTTATTTACAGAGTGACTCACGTATTACGGCTTTTTAATGTATTGAGAGTAAACATTTCTGTTGCTTGATAATTTTGATTCAAAAGTTAAAAAAACATCTAAGCTTTAAAGCGGTTAAGATACTTTAACTTCGTTTTTATTTATAACGCAACGTACATGTTCTACTAGCAATAATAGACAATACCGCGGCTATCCGTAGTAACGACCTTCTAGTGTATTAATCGCACCTAACTTTCATTTAAAATAACAACACTAAAAAAGTTATGTACAATACTAAGCTTAAAAGTCGCTAAGGTATAGCTAACGGCCTTTTAACTTATTATTCTTCGTCGAATAATATTCACAAATCCTAAGCTATAACATAAAAGCTTCCATAATTATTACTATTTATAACTTTTTTAAATGAAAATATATACATAAAAAGGCGTGATTTTTTATCTAAATTTTAATGTAATCAGAATTTTTGTAAGTCAATTTATGCCTGAGATACAGGTATTTAAAATTTTGAAAAGTTTTTGCCGTTTTTCTCGAAAGTTACTTTTGTCACTTTGCCGCCTTCTTCGGTAGGACGGCAGCATAATTACATGCTCAAAATTATTAACTAGATCAGACTTCCTTTTACAAAATTATCAGTAGCCAGTACAAGTTTGTAGGTATATCAGATAAAAATCTCGATTTTCAAACTTTTTATTTTACCGCTCTCAGCAATATACTGTTCCCCATTGTTCAGAACAGCAGTCTAGGTAAACCTACTGACGCGACTCGGGATCCCCAACACAATCCGGAGGGCAAAATTACTAAGTCCATAGGGAATTCCCGCGACTGCCGCAATGCATCTTGCTATGGTTCGTAATTAAACATTGTTTAATATTACACTTACATACGTAATTCATGTTATATTTGCATAGCTTGTGAATTCATGTTGTTTTCACTTTCCTGTAAATAACGCTCTATCCTACAGGTTAACTTGTAATACTTGTATACAATAATGGTCTTAATCCGCCGGGCATTTCTTTTGGTAAAGCCCAAAAACAGTTTTTTTTCTTGGCACATTATATTATGGTTCAGATGCAAGTTCAAACACAGAGCTTACTTACCTTTAATCGAAATAAAAAAAACGTAAATTAAATAAATAAATAAAAAGGAAATAAAAAACTAAACCTTTAAAGAATGGTATTCCACGTACTACATCTAATAGAAATCAGTGACAGTGAAAAATAATTTGTCACTCCTAGCTCCTGAGTTACTTCATGCAAGAACCTCCACGCTCAATAGAACATCTACGCTTCCCTCGTTCGAACTTTTTAATTAAAGTTTGCTCTTATGACTTCGGACCCTAACAGCTAACTTCCGTCCATCTGCATCAAACGCGTTACCAAGGGTTACATTTCCTCCACTGCAATAGCTCGACGCAATAACCAATAAAACTCGCTATAAACTCGCCGATGCCGTCACGGCGAAGGGTCTCTAGTGGCCAATGAAGACACACATAGGGCTGCGACGAATATTTTTACGACAATGACATGTTAGATTTGGTAAGTTCGTGATCTGGATTGTAATGCTCACTTCCCAATAGGCAGGCAACTATTGATTTCCCTTTTTCTTTTTTTAGCAAAAGTCTTGGCTAGCCTCTCGGTCTAGGCAAGCTGACACTTAAAAATGGCCTCGTTTTCCGCTACCTGTCTACCTCTTTTATATAAAATTCTAACAGAAAAATGCTAATTAGGACAAGTAACACCAGCATCGTCGTCAATTTTCGGCTAGTTTATTTTTCCAGAGTCGTTTGGGACTTGAGTAGAAGCATCGAGGTATTCCATCCTCGGATAAAATCCCTGTTCATTTGTCTCGTAATCCCGCACTAGTTTTAAAACCAACTTAAACCTACAAGTTCCAACATCGCTAACTTGCACCGTAACAGTCACGCGAGTGGGCGACTTAAGAACTTTCAGCGACTTGACAACCCTGCCCGCAGCAATTTACTAGTAATACTGTAAATCCAATGCCTTTCAAACTCATGCGATATTGCGTTTTTTCTAACCGCAACGAGGGGCGTGTGTTTTTTGTAGTCACGAAAGTATGTGGGTTGTTTTTGATGGAAATTTAAATAAATTTTTGGCGTAGCTGAATTTGAATTTTGGTGAGGAATAAAAATTTCATTTTGATGCAAGCGCTCGACTGAAATATGTTGTTGTTTCGGTTAAGCATACCTCGATCTAGGGAATAAATGTATATACACTTAAAATGATGTAATTTACCAAAGTATCTCTATGTATTTTTTATTAATAAGAGAAACTATAAGCGTGCATACAGCACACGCGACGCGCATACTTCATGCGCCCTATGACAAATATGAAATGGAAACATAGAAATGGCTCCCAGGGGATTCTTTGAACAGTTACATTTTTCTCTTAAAACCATAACAAATTTCCAGATTAAACGTACGAGGATCTTCCGTCTCTTTCTGTTAGTGTATTTATTGCTCCCTACCCTAAGCCAAGTTATCGAAAATATAATCCCTCTTACGCACAGAAACTTCTACAGCTGATTACTACTTGGATGTGATAAGAAGAGCTGATATTAACATGGATATTCATAGAAATTATATTTTTAAGGTAAAAAATATTATTCAGTTTAAAAATGTTGAGTTTCAAAAGTACCTATGCATTATAGCCTCATTTATCGGAAGTAAAACATGTTCGATCTCAAGGTTCGATTTACCTTTTAGTAAAAAAAAAAAATAATTTCTCCGAGTGGCTTTTGATAACGAACACGGCCAGGAACATTTCTCTTATATACCATAAAATAATTTTACCTGTTTTGTTCCGCAACTGAGACGGTAGCGCCACAGCGCGACGCAGTGCTCCAACTCGCAATCTGTTGGTAATGCGAATTTTCGCTTGATTACAGAAGAGAAAATAAAAAATAAGTCATAATCAGCTTTAGAAACTTAACTTTAGAGCTTTACTTTTTTTAGAAATATTTCTTAATGAACGTAAGAGTATGATTATTTTAATTAAAACGTATCAGTTGTAAACGAACACAAAGTCAAATCAAAAACCAAATACTGATGCTCTATCGGACTTTCTTAGCCACACACTCTAAAACTCGGGCAGTTATCCACCTTGGGTGTATATTGGCCAAATTTAGTCCCTGGTTTTAATAAAGTATATGCATTTAAATACAAGCTATTTATAAAGTTCGATGGATGGCTTAGGAGAGATCATACTTTAATTTTAATTATTGCTACAACTAGATACAACAACGGCATCCTAAACTGTAGCTCACTTTACTATAACATTATTCTCACATAACTCGTAATTTAACCTCAGCTACACCACCACCAAAGTACCTATCTCCCATTTTTTATCCAAACTTTTACTCGTTAAGTCTCATTAATACCAATCTCCCCCATAAAACAGTCATTATACTTTCATTAGCGGATTGGCTATCCACATTATGCTATACGCCAACATTGTTCAGGGGTTATTTTCCAAGTTCCGACTTGCAGACGAATAAAATCCAACTGTAATCCTCGCGAGATTAATATTATTTTATCGCTCACAATAAATAACGAGAGAATTCAATAGGAGAGCGGAATTACAAGTTTTTTGACACACTTGCAAAGAAAGTTTGACCGGATTCAATCTTCTGGGGATTTGGGGGAGCAAGCTTTGTGTTCCATCCTAATGTATTAGTGGGTGGCCTTGTCATTTACTTACACATAGCGAAGGCCTATACGGCATTGATTGATGAATGGTTTATAGAGAACGTGTATATAGGTAAAGACATATCGTTTAAAGACTGTCTTAAACAGTATTGAAGTCTCTTTACAATATCTATTATAGAAATAACCATAATTTTACTTTTCCCTTTATAACTTAACACCCACTGCATTATTGATAGTATCACGCTCTTTAGCTTAGTAAGTTTGTTATATTATTATAGTGGTAAAAGTTAATTATTCAATTGTTTTTCTTTATAATTTTACTAACATTTTATACAATAAATTATAAAGCGAAAGTTTGTTAATAGGCATGCAGGAGTTTGTTGCTCTTTCCACGTTTACGCTAAAACGGCTGGACTGATTTGAATGGAGTTTCGTAGATAGCTAGATGTCTGAAATAACACATGGGCTACTTTCTATCCCGATAGTTCCTTGGGATACACGAAATTTTTCCCAAAATCTGTTTAGCTGATTTACATAATTTTCAATACAGTACACATTTAGGCGTGTTAGAATCAACTAGGTAATTATGTCCCGAAAAAGGACTCCGTTTCCAAGAGTATCAAATAAATTTACTTCTAAAATACATAAGCTCACCTTCGTGCAAGTATCTCAATGATTATTGTATTTGTTTTTTTGTCCTAAAATAAAAGGTTTACACACAGTGTCTTTTGTTCGCGTTATTTCTTTTTAAACTGACATAATTTGTATGTATACAAATTACGTTATTTTTTTTTAACTGACATAATTTGTATGTTTAATTTAAATAACGCGAGCAAAATCGCGGGCAATACATAGCTTTTAGATTAAATGAATGATATTAATCCAGTATAATAATGCAGTATTCCGCAGTAAGGGGTTCGGGTGCTGACAGGCCGCCGATATGACAATTTACGGGCTTTATGCGCATGCATCCAAATAAATTGTACTCACGGAATATTTGCTGTGGCTAATGTAGAGGAAACGGAAATAATATCGTTAAATTGTATTACTTAATCCCAGATTTATGCGGCTGTTAACCACATTAATTTAATAAAATAATTTCATTACACGTCATAATTAAAAAAGAAAAACAGAAAAGATATAATCCATACCATACTATACTATCCATACTAATATTATAAATGCGAAAGTGTGTTTGTATGTTTGTGTGTTTGTATGTTTGTATGTTTGTCCGTCTTTCACGTGATTTTTGGCATACAGGTAATAATTTATGGGCCCGAGAGTGACATAGGCTACTTTTTATCCCGGAAAAAGTCACAGTTCCCGAAGGAACAGCGCGCGATAACCGACTACCACGCGGGCGGAGCCGCGGGCAAAAGCTAGTAATATTATAAATGTGAAAGTGTGTTTGTATGTTTGTGTGTTTGTCTGTCTTTCACGCCGTAACGGAGCTACGGATCGACGTGATTTTTGGCACAGAGATAGTTTATGGGCCCGAGAGTGACATAGGCTACTTTTTATCCCGGAAAAATTCACAGTTCCCGAGGGAATAGCGCGCGATAACCGAATACCACGCGGGCGGAGCCGAGGCAAAAGCTAGTATTAAATAAATCCGATTTCAAATAAAAGTTATTGTAATTTTTGGTCAGCGACGCTATCATTATTTTGGCTGCTAACAACACGTACATGTGCATTTACCGAACCTAAAGAACCTGCAAATTTAACTGCCCGTGACATTACTGGCTTATACCTATCATCTATAAAAAGATGGTTTTAGCAGCGTCCGTGGTGGTACGGCATTTACATACGTGTAATACCAATTCGAGAGCGAGAACTACGACCGCATAAATTGGCAAAGAACCAGCTGTGTCCAGCGACGTAGGGGGGAGAGCAGCGCGCTGATGTCTCAGGTCAGGACTTGGTTTACAGTCAGGTGATCGAGACGCGCGTGGTCATGCGCAACCATACCCTCGCCTATGCTCTTCCTCCGATAGTCCCGGTCTTCTGACTTCTTGTTCCAATACTACCCGTCAGGGTATGCATCCTTCATCCATAAAAAGCAGCCTTTTCCTTATATTCCATTCCATTCCAGCCTATATACGTCCCACTGCTGGGCACAGGCCTCCTCTCAGAACAAAAGAGCTGATATTTCCTGATATTAGAAGGTTATAAAAATAAAAATCAAAAAATAATCGGGTTGATAAGTTAAGCCGGTAGGTAGGTACACAATATATAACTACCGCGATGTAACGGCAGTGTTTGGGATGGAAAACGAAGTAACATTGCACTCGTTTACTCGCGGTTTTGCTCTCGTGAACCATTATGTCATCCAGTTGTATGTTAGCTGTAGTTATCTACAGACACATAGGCAAATAAATAATTTCATCCAAATCCGTTTTAACGCGACTACTCTTTCGTATTTTAGCACGATAGAGTAGATAATAAACAAATATTTAGGTATACGCAAATTTCACATTTGTAACATTAGGATATTTTATGCAGGTTTTTGAGTAGGCAACGTTTCTTTTCTTTCGTGAAAACGGAAAGGGTGCGTCAGAACCGTAACAAATGAAACTTCTCCCTTGGACCGAAGAGGCGTAAATTTCCATGCAACAGTCAAGTATAAACCATTTTATACTCCATCCCGCACAGAGAGCCGTCAAATAATTTGTGCTCATAATGGGCCCGCATTACTCTTAGACATCATTATGAGGAATTGCCAATTTTCACGTGTGTCTCGTTTTATGTCGCCATAAGATTGAGTCATAATTCAAGGAATACATTTCATTTGCATCATCTGAGCGGAAAATGGCGTCGTATTTTAAAAGAACTCGCATTTTTGTATATTTGATTTAAGCACTTATTACCACGTTCAACAAAATTATTCTACATCAACATGAAGACGTCTTCTCTTAAAAAAAAGCCTCCCTCTTAGAATGCCCCAATGAATGACAATTTACCACCAGCATTCTGTCCGTTGCCCGTATCTCTCGTGATGTTGTCGGTTCACTTAGTGGGACGCCTGCGAACCCTCCATCTTCCAGTTCGTAGCCTTGAAAACCTATCTTATCTTACGGTTATTTTTTCTTCGAGCGATGTGGTCTATCCATTGCCACTTCACCTTACAAACATATTCTTAGAGGGAGAGGAGCTAGAGAAGCTGCCAGCGTCGTTGAATCACTCACAATTTGAATTATTCTAGAGCTATTCCATAGGTAACTTCTTAATTTCTATTATATTATTTGACTTAACGTTTATTTAACATTTTAGTAAACTAAACTTTGGCCTTAGTTTAACAGTAATTAAGCAAACTCTACAAACAACCTTTCCGCGTTTTAAATATAGCCGTACAGTTCATTCACCCCAGCGCGTGTAAATATGAAATGCACCCTCTGTAAGACAAATTATTTCATTTCCTCACCCTAAGGACAAACGTGACTGCATGCTGCCATCATTCGTATGACTTCTGTGATGTAATGCGGCTATTTATCGTAACGATGGGCGATTATTAGTATCATCGTTTCAACTGAAAGCCTACTAGTTATTAGGTCAGAAGTAATCGTTCCGTCAAAATAGTCCAGTCACACTTAGAATAAAAAGAATGAGCTTTTACAAACATGACTATTTTCTTGATTGTTTTGTGAACAACATGAAAAGATAACACTGATTTTTTCAATTGCAACGCGACCTAAAGTATTTTCGTACTGATTGTGTTTCTTTCTTCTCCTAGGTTTAACTATCGTATTATTTTCTTTGTGTTTTAACCTTTAATTAAATATAGAATAATAAGCGTAAAAACCAGTTTCTGCAAACAATTTACTTATTTACTAGTAAAATTGTTTTACTTAACTCGCTGTTCACTAAAATCAGCCGCATAACCTAAATCTTTATGTGAAAGTAACTCTGTTTATCTATTTCTATCTATTAACTCTTTACACTTAAACTGGTGAACCGGTTTTGATAAAATTTGGTAAGGATATAGTGAGAGAGTCTAAAAAGGACAAAGTATAGTTTTTAACTCGCAAAACTGAATAGGGAAAAGCAAATTCTTCGCAGACATCATCGCGGATAAAAGTTAATTATATTTCATAAAAGAAAGAAAATGAACGAAGTCTATTTAATGTCCAACAGTGGACGTTCTACAATACAATACAAATACAGTACAAATATAAAGATTACCATATACTTAGTACAAAAATAAAAAATTCAGTTAGACAATAAGCGGTCTTATCTACATGTGACATAAAAGAAAAACTGACTTTAAAATTCAGCTTTTGAAATTTAATTACATGAATGTCAGTGAACAAATTGACGTATAATCTATAGAGAATAACGCCCGACTAGGGGAGACTACTTAGAATTTTGTTAAAGAGTGTGCTTTTCGATGAGTTGAATAACCAGCACGTCCTTGCTAATATTATAGAAGCGACAGTAACTCTGTCTACATATTTGTCACCTCTTCACACTTAAACTGCTGGACCAATTTTGGTGAAATTTGGTATGGAGACAGTTTCAGATACTGAGAAGAACATAGGACAGTTTTATCCCAGAAAACTTTGTAGTTCTCGCGTAATAATGATAAACAAATCCTATCCAGGAATCGCGGGCAACAGCTAGTTATTAAATAAGTAACTCTATGGGAGCTCCCTTAAAATATGTTGTGACAACTTGTATAGCTTTGGGTTACGTTTATTTACATAAATTCTAGTAAAATTATGTCAAGATGCTTTCATATTATAAATCTGTTTTAAGGGTACTTAAATAGTCTATATTTCTTACAAGCCAGTGACTCGGTAATATAATTCACATGCTGTCTCTAAACGCGCTATTACTTACACAGTTCCTTTACACTATGCATAGAAAAAGTTCCCCTCAGCTATGCCTGGTGGCTGAGATAAAGGCTCCTTAAGCAGTTTTTCATTGATTATTCAACGCCATCTGTTGCAAACTTTTACCAAGTAGAAAGCGAAGTTTACTATAGGTTCAGTTCCAGACACCTGATCCCACAACAGTATTTATAAACCTATATCATTTATTTACAAGCTGGTCTGTTTTTTTGCCATTTTATCTACCTACTTACCTACTTGTGTTGTTCAGCCTGACTGTCAAGGATAAGTAGTTTTCTTTACGTACTCAAAGAAATAAAAGTGTAAGTAATTTATATTGTTACTCCAATTATCTCTCTTACAGGACACTTTCCAGTCTGCTAACAAGGCCAACATTTACGTGAAATACTTTTTTCGACCCTCTCCACTTTGTCACAGTCCATGAGAAAAAGTCCAGGGAAATTGACCCCGGGTTCAAGCGAACACAGCCATAATTAGAACTGGCTAATGTCCCGGAAAAACAATTTCATAAAACATCTCATTTCGTGCAGAGCCACGGGAGCTGAAATAAAAAGGAATAAGATACTAAATAAACGTCTACTTATACGGTTGGCTACACCGTCACGAGTCCACCATGAAAAATGTATGCTGATGTCCTCTGTCGCCGCGCCCTACTACATTTCGCTTTGCGTGGAAGAACAATTTGCTTAGAGCCTGAACTCAAATTAAAATGGCTAGAGGGGCCAACCCGCACCATGGCAATTCGAGGTTTCACCACAAATTCAAATGCAATCGTAATCCCTCTTAATACAATGCTATACGTGCCACATAGGATCTTTTCGATTAAGAGTTTAAATTTGGGACTCCTTTACAACAATTTTGTGTCACATAGAGAACGTTTTGTGGAAAATCGCTTGACGCGTGCTTGGAAAATTACCCATGGTCTGGTGATTGCAATAGGTTTCAGCGTGCGATTAAATTTATTCACAGTTGTCGCATAGTTCACATTCTTAGTTGACACATCGTGTGAGCCTTTTATACTTTACAATTAACATTTAGTTTTTTATTTGTGTTTGCCGAGGAAACATTTTTTGAATCGAGTATTGCCGGATGTTTTACGGTTAATATGATGATGATGATGATTATTACACCAATTCAGGGGCAGATACCTAGCTAACAGATGGTTTGTCTGCTTACTAATTAGAAACGGCATGTTATGATTTAAGTACCCATTAAGAGCACGAATTTAGTTAAATTGTTTAAAAACACTTCAAACAGATAACTCTCCTTTCAAATTAAGACGGTAATAAAAATACAGTAAAATACCGAGAACCGTTGTAGCAAAGAGGAAGCCTGCAAAGCGTCTGTAGCAATCAAATCTACTATGTTGCGAAATTAGTCTAAAATATCCAATCCAAATTACGTCAACTTTGAAATGTTCTGCGAAAACTGAAACTAGACTATTTAATTACAATTCTAATATTAACATTAAATATTCATGATAATATAAGTAAACTTCATTATATAAAGCACTAGTAATTGTTTTCCACAACTTTGTCTGCGTTCCGCCGTGATTTTGCTTTCTAGCATAAAAAGTAAGCTATTTTATTCAGGCTTAGTCTGTAGTTGATAAAGTGAATGCTTTAACATTTCTTGTGACAGTTCATAATCAGGAAAAAAAAATAAGGCTAACTGACACATTATTTTTATTAATTCATATTTTAAGCTTCGTATTTCATATTTTGTTATTTGTCTCCTAACTATATTGAGTTTTTTTGTTCCCGACTTTAAAACCACCAAGAACCAAGAAGACCCAGTGCTGGTTTTCAACCAGCGATATGCTGAGCCAGGACCTTTTTATAGCGGCTCTACTTCTTATTATTATTTTTTGTAACCTGTGTAGTGTGTCAATTTCAGCTCAACTTAAAACTTAGTAGTTCCAGTACGATAAGATCTACCTCCTAATAGTTAACATTATTATTTATTTAATTAGATTTAAATATTATTGATTATAAATAGAAGAAAATCATAGAAGTCGTTAACTACCCTATTTAAATGAAATATTGATATATTTACATTTAAATGAAATATTATTAATGTGTATAAAATACGTGTCCAAGTTTTTTTAGATAAACTAACTTATGAAATTTTTATCCCCCGTACCAGAATTGCTCATTTTATAGTACTTAAAGAATAAAGTGACATTAAAATTTGTTATGAAAACTATCAGATTATGTACTGATCTATTAACCGCCCTTACTCTAATTCCAAACAAACCCCGGCCGGCATTATACAACAAAACACATTTATGTTGAGTACCTAATAGATAGAAATAACGACTACGCACGTTATCTACGGAAACTTATTAAGATAAGCCGTCACGAATAAAGGCTATTTGTCTTATTGGGTAAAATGGGTAAATGGATAAATTACCTTCACAGGCGATACGCGCGATAGACAACTCTAGATTATGAGTGTAATCCTGTAAAAGGATATTGTGTGATTACAAATTCATGTGTGTCCAATCTGCTTAATGGAAATTATTGAATAGTTGTGGTTTCACATTAAATAAATTGATTGCGTTTTCATGAATGTTGGAGTAGTTTTGATGAAATGTTTGAATTTACGTATAAAATGCAAAATAATTTAAAAAAGTTACGTTATGATGTGACAAGGGGAGTGTCGTAATTCACCTTCGTATTCGGGAACTGGGATTTATAGTTTTGAGATTAAAAAAATGGCGTTTATTTGATATATCGACTGTTCTAGGGAATAAAAAAAATGTATCCTTTCTACTATATATTATTTCATTTTGTTTGTTTTCCTAACTAAATACATAAATAAATACCGTCTGAAAGATATGTCGAAGGTTATTGAATCTGTGATTATACAACATGTTTTAAATTAATAAGTACTTCTGAAATATTTCAGTAGATGCATAGTTTAATTTTATTTAATATTCGTGTAAAGGTTTTCATCTGTATTGTTAATTCAAAACATAATCACGCTTTTGAAACGGTACACTATGAAAATTGATGAATAGTAGATTCATTTGTCAGTCATATTTTGAAAAGCCTGGACATTAATAGGAATGTTTTGTTAAACAAATACCTACTGAAATATTCTGTTCAAACACATTCTATACATATTGGCGTATTCAGCGAAAATAAAAACATCACAAAATATTTTAAACAAAGCTATTGTTTTGTAATATTTTACCGGTATCTATTTTTCTTTTTCGGACAGCTTTTAGCGAGGATTATAAAATTAATGATAATATCATTGACAGGGATATTTGTAAGTAATTCCAATCCGCATTGGCGATGCCTTACCTCTAAAATAGCGAATCTACTGTGCTATAAATATAGTCGTGCTTACTTGTTATGTAAATGATAAAACAACATTGTAAATCTATTTAAAAAATATAAACCTCGTTAAATTTCTTGCGAGATTCTTCTCAACAGAGGTTTTTCCGAACCGATGGTTGATTTTTTGACATTCATAAGTGTTTGTTATAGGCTAAATGTAATAAATATATTTTTTACTTTGCATGGTCATAAAGTTTGTGTTTATATTGGATCTAGGCGACATAAAATGACTTTTTATGCTCTTGTGCTTGAAATAAAATCTTCGTCTAAAACCACGGCAATCAGGTGTTAACAGAGACGAACAAAATAGATACTTCATATTTTTTTAATAATATTTAATTTGTATAAAAGTAAAAATCAATCTAATCAATAAAACTAAATATTTATAAATTATATTAGCAATGCATGCAAAATAAAAGGTACCTAGTAAATGAACAATGTTTCCAGAGTGTAACACTCGAGCATTAAACCCATTTTCCCCTCGGCGTGTCTATCCACCCTCGCTGTACCGGCTCGGGTGGCTATATGAACTTCTCGGGTAAAATGGCTCGTTTTATGCTCTTGTTGTACAATCTACTATTGACTGTCTCTTTGACGAACTACGCGGAAAAACAAAAACAACCTAACCAAATCGAAAATTAAAATTTTAACGAGCTAATAATGAAAAAGAAGTCAGAGGCAAACTTGCGTCCCTAACATTGATATATGCATCTGTCACGGGTGCGCCGTGAATGCGATAGCGGATAGAGTGCAAGTGACATTTAGTCACGCTTTGCATGCGATGTCCAAACTGTTCAGTTGGTACAGTCAGACAACGAAACAACTTTTAATAATCAATATCACTATGATTTCCTTGACAAAAGTATGAGATGTCAACATGACATTAGTAGCACAATGATTCCACCCTGATACATGATTCAGTTTATTCAACTGTAAGTACAGCCAAGGGCAAAAATATGTATACACTTTAGTACCTTGTCACTTTAACCACTGTAATAGTTCATAAATGGCAATTCAAATATGACGAAAATAGACAAGTTACTAAAGTGTACACATATTTCGTCGTATCCTACGATAAGAGCCACAATTACAAAATGCTTACTTTTCAGGAGAAGCATTTTTGTGTTTCTTTCAAAAGATAAGTAGCGAATTGATAGTTTTGCAATTAAATAATGTGTATTAGGGTTCTAGGGTTCTGTTAAAATAAAATTTATGTTTTTAATGATATATTATAGATCGATTTTGTCCTTTAAATCCTTTTTCGTCGCACTAAATGAATTTTAAAGGGCCATAAGCTACGTTGTGCCTTTTATCGTCGAAAAATTCGAGGCCACAACTGCCATTAGGACCAAATTATAGTTGTTAAAATATTTGCATTTCAACATTTCTTTTAATTTCGGTATTTTTCTTGTAATACAGAAGTGGCAAATTAGATTTTTTATTTTCTAAGACCTTTTAAAGCATAAAGCGGAGGTACAGTCAGCTGCAGAGAAAAGGTACCCCCCTGTAACGGCGGTATCCATACTACCGCCATTACAGGGGGGTACCCTTTCTCTGCAGCTGACTGTACGTACCCACAGTTATTCTCTTAAATAAAATAAGTCCCATCTAAGAAAATAAGTGAAACTAAAAACTTTTTAATTTTTTATAAATTAAAAAAATATGTTTAACTTGTGAAAATCTAAATATTCTCAACGCTTTTAATATTTAAAAAATGCACATTATGTATACGTTGTGTATGTAAACTCTTTATTGTACAAAATAAGCAAAATGCACATTATTATTTACTAAGTCTTCAATATTCATTGGAAATCTTTCCCTATTCTTTCTCATCGCCTGTATCACCCGCAGTAGCAACACCTCCTTTCTCATGAAGTAGTTTTAGGGCCGACAACGCACTGGCATCGCTTAAAGCGTTGCGGGTGTCTATGGACAGTGGTGATCACTTAACATCAGGTGACCCACTAGTTCGTTTGTCTGGCCTCTCTAACATAAAAAAAAGGAACGTTATAAAAAAGTCATGAAATTCTTCATTTTTTTATTGACACAAAGATGCAAGAGACTTGTTTTTATATATTCACTTTTATAGAGTTTGTGCTTACTCTTTCAATATTTGTAATTACACTCCTTGTCCCTCTTTTCATCTTTCTTAAACTCATTATTGTTTTGTAGTCTTCGCGAACATCGTAATATAATATTAATTGATAATAGAGACCAAATATTGGACAGTGTAAGTTAAGAAAATAAAGATTAACTTACATTTTTTAAAGACTTCGTTTCACTATATCTTAATATTTACAGACTGTTACCGACAATAATATGGAGCTTGATGTTTACACAAACCAATACCAACCAGGCAGATTTTTGTCAGAGCTTCAACACATAAACAGGAGACAAATTTATGAAGACCGAATTTGAAATAAAACTTTGATACATTAAAAAACATTAGCCATCATTGTACAAATTAATCGAAAAAAATAAAATATTGGTGATATAAATTCGAAAACATCCCAAAGCCACACCGAAGTTTTTGTCAACTTGAAAACGTTTAACTTCCTGCTACTGCTGAATTAATTTCACATGATGACGTCAATGAAGAAAAACTGACGAAAATGTAGGATGCGTAATGATAGAGACTATTTTGAAGTCTACCTTAATTCCGTGTCGGAATGAAAATATTATCCTTCTGCATCTTCATGATTATCAATAGTTTATTTACTAGTAATTTCTTCTATCTGCTCTAGTTATCATCTAGAACTTCACTGGTTTCTTTTTGTTTTTCTACAAAGATAATATTTTCATTCTGAAATCCAAAATTGTCTCTTAATCATTGCACATTCACATTATCGCCAGTTTTTTCTTCGGTGATGTCATCAGGCGAAAATATTTTAGCAGTAGCAGGAAGTTAAACGTTTTCAAGCTAACAAAAACTTAATCGGTGTGGCTCCAGGAAAGTTTCCGAAATTATATCAGCATTTTTTTTTCGTTTTATTTTGTACAATGATGACTACTTTTTGATGCATCTGAGTTTTATTTAAAATTCGGTCTTCATCAATTTGTCTTTTATTTATGTGTTATTGCTCTGACAGAAATTTGCGATTAATTTGGTTTGTTTCAATATCAAGCCCGCTGTTGCTGTCGGTAACAGTCTGTAAATAATAAAAAATATTGAAACGATGTCTTTAAAAAAATATGCTTAGATAGGCTTTATCTTCTTAACTTACACTGTCAAAAATGTGGTCCCTATTACTAAACAAATAATCTAGATCTTGCTCGTTTTCAGGTTGTACGCGAGACTTTTCGAGTTTTATTTATAGAAAGAGAATTGAAAAAGCATAGCAAATCATTGTTAATAATAAATCAGTCACAGGAAACATCCCCAATTTTATAAGAAGCCATAACAGAATAATATTCTAGCCTATTAACCGATTGACAAGAAATTAGAAGGTTAATTAGATACAATAATGCCAAAATATACAGCGAAAAAGGCCTCAAGTGCCATAAGAACCCAAAAATCAGACGCGCAAAATCAGACGTTGAAAATAATTATTGTTATCAAAAAGTAAGTATGTTCCTTCCATGAAGCCGAAATGTTAATAAAACACCCAAATATATCTTTTAAAAGCGAATATTTAAGCAATAATTCAACAAAACATAATTCGAACATAGAATAAGGGCACTACCGAAATTGTGGCCACACATTTGCCATACAAATAAAATTGAGCTATTCCGCGGTAGAAGACCGCTGTAGCCGTTCGGGCTTTATTCTAGGTAATATTAACCACTTCATTAAATTGTGTGATTTTCTTCATTAAACTATGTAAATATATAAATACGTAAACTAAGAACATGTGTAATATAAAAGTAAACCTAAAATAAGTAATAAATAGGATCCGAATGATGCAAAAACTATTTAAATAAATTTTCATGGTGTTTTCTTTTTTCGATCAGCGCCATTTTTTGTAACTATTTTTACAAATCTAAGTTCTCGAAGATTCGTTTTAGGTTTTTCACTGTTAATTAACGAAAAAAAAGACGATCTTACAAATTAAATAACCATTACAAATTCACGCCACTCTTACTGCGCTGTCCGCCGAGTACCGCAGAAATGGCGCTTGCGCCCCCTCCTCGCGCCCGCGTCGCTCCTTTTTGCACGGCGAATAAGGACAGCAGAGTACTTCTGGCTTTTCTCCGCGTTAGAAATGAGACATACGTAATTGTGGCTTTTCTTAAATATTTTTTTACTATTTAATAAAAAAATATTAAAATTATTATTTAAAGTTGTAAACATGTATCTTGACGTGTAGAATTCAATTTTACAATAAAAACTAAAAGCCCCTATGGTGATAGTGGCTCTTATCGTAGGATACGACGATTTATTCCCTTGACTGTTTACATAACGTTTTGCGCAGTACTAGTGTTTGGGAAAATGAGTAAAGTGATCGCCAAACCTTTATTCAATTGAAATAATAATAGGCAAGTGTGTTAAAAAGTCTATGGACTTCAAATCGCTGATGAAATAATCCGATTAATTTATAACAATTCATGTTAATTATTAATACTATCGTTAAAATTAGTAGCTACAGTTGAAGTAGTTACTTAACATAAGAAATAAATTTCTACTCAAAGCCGAAATGTAGTGAAATTAATATGAACAAGTTCGTCAACTTGGGACGTAATTTCAACTTAAGTATACTTTCATGAACAAACAGTAAGATACGTATGTTAAAAAATAAAGCTGCTACTACAATATTATATTCTGAACGAACTAACAAACAACAATTCCCGTTTTAGAGAAATAAATTACGCAAACAATTAAATATCAGCAATAATGCGAGCTATGGGGTGCGACAATTTGTCTGGACCGGTCGGTTGGGGTAACTTCTCCCTTTAGTTTCATCATATACAGAGTGCTCTTAAAAATAAAAAATAGGTTGTGTCTGCATCTGGATCAATTTTAAGTATATCACTTTTAAAATGTTTACTTTAATTAGCACTTTAAGGAACACAAGCTAACCGCTTTTGTGACTGATACCAAGAAATTCACCACGCTTTTGTGACTGATACCAAGTAATTCAATGAAATCTTAGAATCATAAAATAAATGGGCTAATTTTTGATTGTAAAAATACAAGCAACTAAGTCATTAACCCACCCATCAAAAAGTTGGAAAACCTTCGATATTGGCACTTCAATTTTGATAAAACATGTCTAAGAACCATTGCAAAAACCGCATTCAAATCGGATTACCCGTTCAAGAGCTACGGTGCCACAGACAGACTCACAGACATACATAGCGGCCAAACTTATCACACCCGTCTTTTTGCGTCAGGGGTTAAAAATAAAAGGTTGATCCAAAATGATTTTCGCACATAAAGATACCAACTAACATTGATATCATAAATCGGTTTCAAACATAAACATCCTGTGTAGCGGTCGTTCTGTAGCACATGCAATGCGTAGTTAATGTAATTATGAGGCTGTAGCGTAAACGGTTCGGACTTGTTACCATTAAGAATTGTCTTTTATCCAGATATTGCCAACATTTTCTCGATTAGACACCATTAGAAAAAATATAAAACATAAAGAAAAAAAAACCTCAAGACGGCATTGCATTTTTATGACTACTAAACAGTTTATAATTTTTCTACGAGGATTTAAAATCCCTTCTCCACAGTAAATTCAAGCTTAGTCAGGTATTATGAAAATGAATCGTCTCGGTCTATAAACGTCCCAGGACCTTCACTCAAAATGATAGAGCTTGGGTTGTAGTTCACACACAGGCCCAGTGAGGATCGGGAACTTCACACACACAACATTCATCTCATTCACTTCACACATGAATTCCAAAAAAGTGGTGTATTATTCATCTACCTATATCCTCCTAAGTCCTCGCGTACTTTATAAAGGATAACACTAAGAATAACGGCCGAATGTACTTCATAAAGTACAAATTGTTCATTGAATAAAGAATTCTAAGAATTTTGAAGTAAAATCCAAAATAACCAAAAATGTCAGGACTTAGGAGGATATATATTCAAGAGCCAAAGGTTTACAATCAATGTCGCAAATTGGAGGCAAATGCCTGTATTCATTGGAAAAGTTAATGAAACTCGCCTAGCCCTTCAATTATTCGCCCCCACTTTGGTATTGTCGTTTATGTACTGTACCAACATTTTATATTTAAACATGTAGGTAGTTAAGTGCAGTTAACAGACAAAATAAATATTTTGATAACTTTGCCAAAGCCACTCTTTCAAGCTGATAAACAAACATGAAACAGTTAATCTATTGTAAAAATTTATAGACAGTCTCCTACGACTTCCGATGGAATCCATTACTCTCATTGGTTACGTATCTGAATATCGAATGTTAAAATACCGAATGTATTAAAATATCGAATTTGTTATAATATAGAAAAGGTATTTCTGTTAAGACTGTATTTTTTTTTAGATTGTTATAAATCTAACCTAACCTAACCTAAGGGGTTCTATACGATGCCGCTTTAATCAATCCTGAAAAGTTTTTCGTTTCAGAAAAAAAAACCTTTCGATATTATGACCCATTCGATATTTTAATATATTCGATATTTTAACATTCGATATTTAGTTGCGTACCCATTATCTTACGTACCGGCTTTGCGGTTTGCGATCGCATTCACCATATACTTCTACTTATCAAGTCTTAGAACGTGAACGTTTAGGAGGAGCAAATCGGAGTAGGCATTTGACAAACACAACTAATCCTGTCGTAGTTGGCGCTGTCGAGTCTGACCTATGCACTCTCCTGTATCCCCTTTAGCTCGTACTGATGCTAACCAAATTTCTTAGTCGTAGACTTGCTTAGAACGCTATTGCTGTTAATATTTCACACGAAAACACAAGCCGAAACATGAATGCACAGAAAAACCAGAAAAATAGACCAGCGCTGGGAATCGAACCCAGGTCCTCAGCATTCCGTGCTGCGTGCTATTCCCCTACACCACCACTGGACAGGAGACTAGACACGAATTTTTCCTATGCACCCATATTTCAACTTTTTGGATTCTTTTTCATTTGTCACTTTAGCAGCGACACTAACGCCATCTATGGATCTACGTTCTCAACGAGAAACATTTTTTCCACTCCCGTCGAAGCTATCCGCTCACCAGGGACAAGAGATGTCGCTATTAAGCAATCAAATCAAGATTACGATTTGGAGTCTTTTTGTATTTTTTATTTTCAACTCCAAATTTTTTGTTTCTTTTACGGTTATCCCGTGAAAGTTTAATATTTCACACGAAAACACAAGCCGAAACATGAATGCACAGAAAAACCAGAAAAATAGACCAGCGCTGGGAATCGAACCCAGGTCCTCAGCATTCCGTGCTGCGTGCTATTCCCCTACACCACCACTGGACAGGAGACTAGACACGAATTTTTCCTATGCACCCATATTTCAACTTTTTGGATTCTTTTTCATTTGTCACTTTAGCAGCGACACTAACGCCATCTATGGATCTACGTTCTCAACGAGAAACATTTTTTCCACTCCCGTCGAAGCTATCCGCTCACCAGGGACAAGAGATGTCGCTATTAAGCAATCAAATCAAGATTACGATTTGGAGTCTTTTTGTATTTTTTATTTTCAACTCCAAATTTTTTGTTTCTTTTACGGTTATCCCGTGAAAGTTTAATATTTCACACGAAAACACAAGCCGAAACATGAATGCACAGAAAAACCAGAAAAATAGACCAGCGCTGGGAATCGAACCCAGGTCCTCAGCATTCCGTGCTGCGTGCTATTCCCCTACACCACCACTGGACAGGAGACTAGACACGAATTTTTCCTATGCACCCATATTTCAACTTTTTGGATTCTTTTTCATTTGTCACTTTAGCAGCGACACTAACGCCATCTATGGATCTACGTTCTCAACGAGAAACATTTTTTCCACTCCCGTCGAAGCTATCCGCTCACCAGGGACAAGAGATGTCGCTATTAAGCAATCAAATCAAGATTACGATTTGGAGTCTTTTTGTATTTTTTATTTTCAACTCCAAATTTTTTGTTTCTTTTACGGTTATCCCGTGAAAGTTTAATATTTCACACGAAAACACAAGCCGAAACATGAATGCACAGAAAAACCAGAAAAATAGACCAGCGCTGGGAATCGAACCCAGGTCCTCAGCATTCCGTGCTGCGTGCTATTCCCCTACACCACCACTGGACAGGAGACTAGACACGAATTTTTCCTATGCACCCATATTTCAACTTTTTGGATTCTTTTTCATTTTTTGGTCTATTTTTCTGGTTTTTCTGTGCATTCATGTTTCGGCTTGTGTATTCGTGTGAAATATTAAACTTTCACGGGATAACCGTAAAAGAAACAAAAAATTTGGAGTTGAAAATAAAAAATACAAAAAGACTCCAAATCGTAATCTTGATTTGATTGCTTAATAGCGACATCTCTTGTCCCTGGTGAGCGGATAGCTTCGACGGGAGTGGAAAAAATGTTTCTCGTTGAGAACGTAGATCCATAGATGGCGTTAGTGTCGCTGCTAAAGTGACAAATGAAAAAGAATCCAAAAAGTTGAAATATGGGTGCATAGGAAAAATTCGTGTCTAGTCTCCTGTCCAGTGGTGGTGTAGGGGAATAGCACGCAGCACGGAATGCTGAGGACCTGGGTTCGATTCCCAGCGCTGGTCTATTTTTCTGGTTTTTCTGTGCATTCATGTTTCGGCTTGTGTTTTCGTGTGAAATATTAAACTTTCACGGGATAACCGTAAAAGAAACAAAAAATTTGGAGTTGAAAATAAAAAATACAAAAAGACTCCAAATCGTAATCTTGATTTGATTGCTTAATAGCGACATCTCTTGTCCCTGGTGAGCGGATAGCTTCGACGGGAGTGGAAAAAATGTTTCTCGTTGAGAACGTAGATCCATAGATGGCGTTAGTGTCGCTGCTAAAGTGACAAATGAAAAAGAATCCAAAAAGTTGAAATATGGGTGCATAGGAAAAATTCGTGTCTAGTCTCCTGTCCAGTGGTGGTGTAGGGGAATAGCACGCAGCACGGAATGCTGAGGACCTGGGTTCGATTCCCAGCGCTGGTCTATTTTTCTGGTTTTTCTGTGCATTCATGTTTCGGCTTGTGTTTTCGTGTGAAATATTAAACTTTCACGGGATAACCGTAAAAGAAACAAAAAATTTGGAGTTGAAAATAAAAAATACAAAAAGACTCCAAATCGTAATCTTGATTTGATTGCTTAATAGCGACATCTCTTGTCCCTGGTGAGCGGATAGCTTCGACGGGAGTGGAAAAAATGTTTCTCGTTGAGAACGTAGATCCATAGATGGCGTTAGTGTCGCTGCTAAAGTGACAAATGAAAAAGAATCCAAAAAGTTGAAATATGGGTGCATAGGAAAAATTCGTGTCTAGTCTCCTGTCCAGTGGTGGTGTAGGGGAATAGCACGCAGCACGGAATGCTGAGGACCTGGGTTCGATTCCCAGCGCTGGTCTATTTTTCTGGTTTTTCTGTGCATTCATGTTTCGGCTTGTGTTTTCGTGTGAAATATTAAACTTTCACGGGATAACCGTAAAAGAAACAAAAAATTTGGAGTTGAAAATAAAAAATACAAAAAGACTCCAAATCGTAATCTTGCTATTGCTGTTGACGGAAACTCTAAAGGATCAAATGATTAGGTGAACATTCAGACTTAAGATGTACTTATCTAAGCAATTTAATCTAATAATAGCGACAAAATTCTAGAATTGATAAAAAAACGGATGCTTACTTAAATAAAAATCAAAACATTTATAAAACGATTTTTTTAATGTTACTTTTTCGTGTCATTAGTTCGTCATAAAATGTATTTTTGCCCTTTTTCACCCTACTACCATTACTATGTTACGAACATTTGAACATCATTCGCAGATTGGTTTGTCATGTACTCCTGTATTGACAAACGTGGGACCAACGTTGCTGGGCGTTTCCGCTGCATTAGAAAATGTCGCAGCCGTCACAAACAAACACTATTTCACTGACAGTTTGAATCTAACTAAATTAACAAATTCATATTACATATTACACCCAAACAGTACTACAAGTAATATACTTAATGAAGTTTACTGGTATACTGCTGCCATAAACAAGTCATCAAATCAAATGCCTACAGGAGATGAGTAATTACCAGGAGTAGCCTGTGGATTATAATAGCCATAATTACCTACTCTAAGGGGCTGTTTGTGATGCTGTCTCTGACTATTCAGACTTAACATACAGGGACGGCATCACATATATCCGTCAAATAAAATTAATCAATGGATGGTGACACAGCCCCTAACTCTAAGATAATTTAGAGTCATAGCCAAGTATACAAGTATAGGTGTACGAGATAAGAATACATATCATAACATTTCAATTCAAAACGCTCTAAGTACGGTACTTTATGGTAGGCATATTATAAGAATAATCTTTTTGACCCTCTAAAGCTTTTGATTTTCTGTCATGTACCTATTTCATATATCGCTCATTATTTGTGGTGTACAATAAAGATTCATTGTATTGTACATATTGTAATTCAACGCCAAATCTAATTGTTACCAACATCATTATATTATGTATTCATTGCAATATACTCCGCACTCCCGAATTTGCAATAGTTAAGACGGGCGAAGGTGGTTTCTGAGTAGTGGCCAAGGCTAGATTGACGGACGCAGCTTATAATTTATCAGATAGCATTCAACAGTCAGCTTTGTACAACATTGCATGGAAAATGTTCATTATTTTACAAAGATTTTATGTAGGTACTTCTGGCTACTTAACTGTACCTACTCTGTGTGCTATGACAAAGCTTTTGATACGTACCTCCGGGTTCGGCACGTGTCAGTATGAGTGCATTAGCGCCTTTACTGTCCCTGTTGGTGACTAAATTATAGTTACATTTAGTCCAAATCTTAACTACATTTATAATATATCTTTCGCAAAATTATTTATTTTTTGTTGTCGATGTGTGCTGGCGTTAGTTTTGTAAGAAAGTGTTAAATATTATTCATACATAAATTTACAGGTGGGTGCATTACAAATATTCATAATTTTAACAAAATATACTGAACGGTAAAAAATTTGGCCCTCAAAAATATGCAGAATCGGTAATTTTGTATGAAGAGTGGGCCAAATTTGGTGCCGCTGAGTATATTTTAATTTTAAATAAATAAGAGGATTGCCAAAAACAAGCCACGAAATATTAATAAAGTAAAATTTTAAAAAGTTTAGCTTGCCAAGAGATGTTAATTAAAATTATAATTAATTCCATCATTAAACCATTGTAATTTTATGCTTACATTAATTGTAAGCATAAAATTTTGATATACGACGATATTTTAAACCAGAAATTAAAATTTCGTACATCAAATTTGAATTTTAATATAAAACATACTAAAATAATAAATAGTAAGTCCTTTTTGATCATGAAACTACCGTGAGACTCACTCACGTTTTTAGTAAGTCCTTATTATTACTAGTTCTAGCAAACCTAATCACTAACTAAAACATTTATCATAATATCTAAATTAATCGCATACTTAATTTGCTAGTCTCTACGGCCATAAAACCCTTTCATTCCATTTACATCTAAAAAGTGAATAGGTATTACCCCAAATTAAGCCATTGACGATTTACTTGTAATGTCTAAATGGTTAAAAAAATATAAGACATGAACCTATGGTTAAAAAAATATAAGAACTTACTGTATTTTTATATCGACTGCTGCACCTAATGTCGCATGCAAGTGTCGCTCAATGAGATGCGTGCTCCCTGCTCGCGTCCCGAATGTCGCTTGTCACATCCGAGAAACCGATGAGAATTTTATGCAATCCCGATCTTAGATAAAGCAGGCAGAGGGTGCTGAGGCCTAGATAACCGCTTTATTTTAATGCAAACCGACAACAAATAACGAATAAATATTCCCTTTTTTTATTGTACAGTTGTGACGCGACGAATGCTTTGATTTAGGGACAGATGAGAGGGGTTGCGCGCGACGAATTGTGGTCGAGATTATTCCGGACAGGGATTTATATTGCACCCACTGCTTGGAATTTGAGCAGTATCATGTTTCATCAATATCTGTAGGGTGTTGACCCACGACGTTGGAACTCACAGCTCTGCCATTTATTAGAGCTATCAGAATTATTGTTGATAGACTAGATACCCGAGTAGAATACGTAATCTTCTTGCTGCTCTCTGGTAATTCACGTTTCTCAATACTACTATGGTTTTATTTTATTTTTTTGAGTACGTATCATGTACAAAAATAATCTTGATCTAGAACGTTACTTGTTGAAATGTTGGGCAGAACACAACATATATTTATAAATGTAGATAATTATGAAAATAACAGTATTTTTGATAAATGGTTAAGTAAAAACTCCATTCCTAATTATGTTTTCCCAAATTCATTTCGCATAAAACTATTCTCAAAATCACCAATACACTGCAGCACTTAAATTAAGTTATAGACCAAAACCTGTACGTATACTGCTTAAATAATGAGCATCAGTTTAAACTTAAACCGTTCCGAGCTCCATAGAAGTTCAGTTTCCATTTACCAAGATTTGTTTTCCAATAGTCCCTTGCCGCGACACTTTCACTACAATTTCCCCGATATTTCCTACACGTGTTCCAGATAGATTCAAAACTTTAACACTCCCCTACTGGGCGCCGATAAAAACAATCAGTTCCAATTCTGGCTCGAGTCGGGAAATAAGAAACAGACGTTCGGTGCACTCCGTAAGGGAAAGTTCACTTTTTATAGGGGACCAGAAATTATGTTCGGATGATATATAGCGACACTTTCCGCAGGATTTAAACGTACCGTTTTCGTAACAGTTACTTACTGCAGGGCGTGAGTATGACCCTTAATAAATTCAGCACGTACGGGAGGATTGGTGGGAAATTATTTCTTTCGGCATTTGGAATTTTTCAAAATTATGGGCTGAGGTCGGCTTTTATGCTGTTTAGCACTTTCATTTCATTTCAGAAATCGTTTTGCCCTTTCTAAATTATGACTTAAGTACAGTTTTGTCACCCTTATCGTTTTTTGAATTATGATCGTGATATCTCGCTGGCTACATTTTATTTTATCGTTCTAATGGGGCGTACTAAAAGCTTATGTAGGTACTGTGGTTTTTAAAAATACAACTTTTTTATCGCCATGCAAATGTGTCCTAATTGTTACAGGAACAAGCAATCAAGCGTGATCAAGCAGTGTCACGATAGCCATAAGTAGTAAGAAATATTAGTAGACAAAAGGGCTATCGAGATCAAGTAGTTTCCCATCTATGTCTAAGAAGTGATGTGGTGATAACAATTGCACGACGATTCCTGCGCTCCGCGGATTGACCTTAACCCTCAGAAAATCACTGAATATGGAGCATAAGAGACATTTGTACCTAATCCTACTAATATTATAAATGGGAGAGTTAGTATATATACTTGTTTCTCAATTGTGTACAATGAAGAAACCGATTTAGCTGAAAATTTGTACGGTGAAAGTTTAAGTTCCGGAAAAGGACATAAGATAGTTTTTATCTTGATAAATTGCGTAGTTGATAGATTGCTTTTTTGGGACCATTTCATGACATGCAAAATTTTTTTTTTTTATTATTATTATTCTTATCTATGTCACGTCACATCTTGACATGTCACAAATAAAATGTTTTCTTTCTTTCTTTCTTTCTATTTCTCAGCGGGATAGCGATTAACAGGGCATAGCTATGCCTATTTGGTAATCTACCACTCAACCAACCAACATCAACCAACTCAGTATCAGTTAACCAAACCTTTGACTTTTGATCAAAAACTAAATATATAGGTACACTTTTTTTTTTTAAGTTCCCAATCCGCACTGGGCCCGCGTGGGAACTATGGCCCAAGCCCTCTCATTCTGAGAGGAGACCTGTGCCCAGTAGTGGGACGTAAATAGGCTGGGATGATGACTTTTTTTATAAATTGAAGAAAAAAATACCGGCACCTATTCTCCATAGTTTACAATTATGAATTAATCTCACGACAGTTCCGTTTATTGTGAACCAAGGAATAAAAAATCCGTTTTTTCTTAATTGATTGTCACAATTCATTATTTAATCGATTCGCTGAAAAGCCGGCGCAGCACGCGCCTAGCCGTGGGCGATTCTGTCCCCGACGTCCACTAATGCACTGCGACGCCCTATGCAAAAGTACTAGCATAATCCTGTACCAAATTCTATGCTCTTTCGCATAAGGATCAATTTAGATGTACTCGGCTGGATATAGGACTTCTTAATCGTCAGCCAGCGAAATAGTTAACTAAAAGCAAAACAATTTAAAAACACTGTTTCGTACTCACGGCAGAACATGTGCTGGCAATCGCTAGATTTTTAGTAAAAGCTTTAAAAGGAATGTATTAGTTATTTTTTTACAGTCCAGACTTGTATAAAAATGCTTAAATTTTCTAACAGTGTACACAATTTTTTCATTTAGTTTTCTATATGTTAAGGTCTTAATTATATTTCTTTTCTCGAATCTGAATTCTGTAAGTAAATAAATAAGTTAGAAAATGTATAATGAGGCGATATAAGATTTAGTAATATGAAAAATGGCAAACACACACTTGCAAAAATGAAAAAAAAAATTTTTTTCGTTTTGAAATATATGTTTCGCTCAGACGTCTTTTAAGTAAAGAATTGAAGTAGCAAGAAGAAATTTTCTGTGTGACATATCTCAGTGAAGTGTCACATCTATTTGTCCTAGCTCTGTCACGCTCGCACCCTCTTAGCGCTCTAACGACATTTAACTCCAGAAACACGTCGCCTTCACGGAGTGTATGTAAATTGGTAATTGTAATAAATTGCATGTACATATTTATCTCGTAATGCAGGGGTGCCAAGACGGTGCCAATCAATATTGGGTTATTTTTGTTTAAAGGCAAATTCAAGCGGAGGGATTTTTCGAGTTACAATTTTGTACTGGGATTGTGCATAATAGATTTATGCGTGTTTTTTAGTTAATTTAACATTCATGAACATTGTTTAATATTAAATTTTAAACAGTCTGACTTTTTTTATATAGAGTGCCTACATATTTTGTGAAAGATGTAGTAGGTAGAAGACGTCAAGAGAAATAAGTGGAGATGGGCAGGGTACATTGCCAGGGTGGACTACAAACGTTGGACAATAAGAACATTCTAGTGAAGACCCCGCACCAAAACTCGCGGTAGAGAAAGACCACCAATAAGATGAAAGGACGACATCTGCCGGCGGGCAGGTAGTGGATGAAAGCAGTTGGCAAATGGATCGTCAGGCGTGTATAAAATTGGAAAGAAGGCCTATGTCCTAAGACTAAGCTATTCTGCCCTTTTAACTAAAGCAAAAGTAAATAATTTAAATGCATAATATTGCAGAGAGTTTCATATCGAATTGCATTAAATATATCTCAATATTTATCTCGTACCGTGATAGGGCACGAAATTAACCAGTTTAACGACATGCGGGTGCACTCAAACCTATCTGCAGTCATTATCAAACATTCAGTGGGGGGGTGGTTGATGCATTACGTGTGCTTATTGCTAACGCCGTTTGGCAAATGCGAATAATGTTATGTCCATGGATATTGACAAAACTGTAGCTCAATTGGACTGTACTTTCGTTGTATTTTCATGTTCTTTTCGTTCACGTTTCTGTGATCTGTGAAAAGATCGATATAACATGATCGGATTTGTCACCGTAGCCGAAATTGGCATGGATGACATTAACATTATCATTCTATTTAAACATTGCAGAACTGACAATAATTAAATCGATCAAGTAAAACCGCCGCCGAAGTATTTAAGTGAGAAGCCGTGATGGCCCAGCAGTTTGACCTATGGTATCTCAAGCAGAAGATCGTGAGTTCAATCCCCGGCTTGCAGCACTGAGTTTTCCGAAATTTGTTTTCGAAATTGTATTTGAAATTTACCACGAGGCTTGTGACGGGAAAATATCGCAGGGAGAACTGCACAAACCTGCGAAGCAATTGAATGGTGTGTGCGAAGTTTGGGAACTACGACCATTCTCATTCTCATAATGAGAACAGGCCTGCTCTCTATCAGAATCGCCATTTACTTTACGTAATAAGGTACTTTGTTGCCATAATACGTGGTGCTATCTCAGCCATACATTTTGCAGCATCGGCAATTACGAGGATTCTGGAGGTCCAGTGACAGGGTGTTGCGAGGGGGCTGGGGGGGGGGGGGGTAATAATGCGTTAATTATGCTAGGCATTTAGTTGACAGCTGACGCTAATGGCTGCAAAGCTGTTTGGAGGAGAGTTGTCAATTATTTATGATTTAAATTATATGACACTAGACGTGATCAGTGGTCAGCATTAATAGGAAGATCAATACAATCTTTTTCCGAGGCAATAATCGTGATAAAGCCGCATATAAATAGGTACTAAATTTCATCCAAATACGTCTAGCCGTTTTAGCGTGAGCGTTTTAGTGTTAGAGTAATGCGATGCGAGTTGTCGATTTCTTATAAACACATATTTTGTCTCCTTTTAAAACGTTTTTCTCTATGCAGTAGACATGGTGCTACTATTGTGTGTATCGTCGCATGCTACTATTCCTTTCTCCGTCTAATCTCGAATACAAACCTTTATATAACTCTGTTATACAGGAAAGTAGCTTAAAAACTGTTTTCCTGTTTGATAATTTGCCATCGTTGATTCTTTTATTTTCTTTATTGATTGTATTGTCTAGATGTGCAATAACTTCGTCAACTGTGTATAAATAAAAACTTAGAACATGCCCCTTGATTCGCATTATAACATGTGTCATATGCTCCTACCTACGCCGTAAAAGCAACTACCAACAAAGAAGTCAGTTTTCCAAGCGAATCGGAAAGTATTATGAAATTTCACCTATCAACCTGTCGCAAAGAATACGATTGGCGCGTGCAAAAAGCGATATCTGTCAAATAAAACTTATTTCTCCCCTATGAGGGCACCAATTTTGTTGCCAGCACTAAATAGGGAAGGGGAGTCGCGATTTTCCCCTTTACACAGCTTGTCAAAGCTGACTCCTACACAAACATGTGAGAGACAGTAACTTTTTCTTTGTTTTGTCAAAAGTTACTTCGGAAAATGTCTCAGTAATAGAAGAAACAATACAATTAATGTGTACTATTATCTAGCACTACTTCTTGTCGAATCCTCAATTAACACAATCATTTCATTTTGCTTTTTTTATGTTATTTATTATGGTGTACCTAATATCTATCAGCTGACGATAAAGTATTTACAGATATTCTCTGAAATTCAATAAAACTAAACTGATATTATAATACACAGTGGTAACTTTAGATCAAGTAATGGAATCTGTGAAATATTACTCAAAGGGATTTCAGTAAACTGACAAATTATCAGAGGGGTGACAATATTGACAACTAAATAACAGCTTTTATAAAGCCATCATTCACCAAAAAAGGAAACGTAACACCGGAAAGGCAGACACGCGGCGATCCCCATACATACGTATATCCCCCATACATTGGATAATAATAACGAGTCTTCGTGTCACCATTTCCACTGTTCTTATCGGAAACGATTCACCATTGATTTTTCCGCAAACAATGAGGGATGAAACGCAACTCTAGCCCAAATTGAAAGACAATACTGGCGATGAAATATGTCTTTTATTTATTCAATTTCAATTAAAGCCGAAGGTTAGTGTTACAATGCGCCACGTTTGTTTCTCTCTTTCTCAATTGATAATTCCGTTTTTTTTGGTAATTTAGTTTTTTTCTTACTCAACTTAGAACGCGACGTGTTTTTTGAGGTAATTCGGGAATTAGTCTCGAAGATGAAACTTTTACACACGAATTTTACACCTAAAACACTTATAAGCATAAATTTCTTCTTTTATCCGAAATCGTAAATACCGTTTGCCAAATTGTCGTGACCTAGGTATACTAATTGAATGCAAATTTAGAAATTTGAGTAAATCAGAGTTTCGCTCAGAAAAAATACTTACAGTGGTTTTTCAGTACAATAAGAAATTTTCTTGAATGCGGAGCCTACCATATCATATTAAAATCTCTATTCCTTGTGAACTTCTCCTAAATCGTTAGAGTTGCCCATCATTTATTAGTTTAAAATACTATAATATGAGATATAAAATGGGATAGAACAGGATAACCGTAATGCGTCTAAACGGGAAAAACCTAAGAAGCTATAGATAACTCTACATGAAAATATAGATAAAAGAAGATAATGAAAAGACCACGAATAGAATACGAATAACCAAACGTAAATACCAACGTAAAGTAACACTGAGCCTCATCTAATTTATAGGTATTGTAAGATGCAGAAACAATAAAAGTTATCAGAAATAGTAAATCTTTATAGACTTAACCAAATCTGGATGTTGACAAAGAGAACATAATAGTATCTTGGCAAAAGATTCATCCTATCTTTTGTCTCGCTTTACTGCACGGTTGGATAGAGATTATTTCGTTTAAAACGATTCCCTGTACTTCCATTTTTAGGGTTCCGTCACAAAAAGTGTTACTGCCCTATTACTTAGACTTCGGTATCGTTCTATCTATCATAGACAGGTCTTCAAATCAGCGGTTTAAGAACACCAAAGTGAAATTACCGTATGGGTAAACAGCTTTAATTTTGGTCGTTTTTGTAAAAGTTTCAAGCTCCATTTGTACTATTCCTAGAAGATCAGCCCTCTCACCTGCACGAGTTCAATTATCTGGTACCAGTAGATACTTTAATACCGTGTTACTTCGAATAAAACTGTGTGACATCGCTTTTTCATCCGCTTCAGATGTGTTGTGTGTACCAGCTCTGTTGCAAGAAATGTATCTGTCTAATTTCAAATCATAAATGTAGCGTTAGAAGTTTTAATTGTAGGATGTCTGTCATTCAGTAACGTTACTCTTTTGTGGGAATAGGTAGTTTTCATTAAACGGAATTGACAATATATATTTCTCCAAACAAATTCGATGCCACATGCCACGTGCGTTAGCTGCTGTCAACTAAACCTACCTACGGGTATCACAAAGTAGCGCAATGGATACTGGACGCACAGTTTCACGGACGGAACCCTTCGTGTGCAAGTCAAATTTGCACTTGACCAGTTCCTATTGTTTAGTTTTGTCGCATTGTTTCGCTGTTGGCACCCTTCCCTTCGATTCTGTCACATGGATTTGAGTGCATTAGATTCGCTCGAATGCTACATGTCGGTTTCCTGGACGGTGGTCGGCACGTGACTCCAAATAAAAAGACTTCACGCCTGATCAACTGGGCAATGCGCGATGTGAATAGAATTGGCTGTATTGTATAATATAATTTAGTAGGGAGTGCAACAATGAATTAGTATCCATGTACGTTGAAAATTCTGGAGCAGTCTGTTAATATACTTCAGAAGAAATTAACTTTTACATAACGATGTTAAATACTCAAATCTTTTTAATTAAGACAATCTGTAACTTTCTGTATTTCTTTTCATCAAGTTCTAAAGGTGATTCAATTAACTAATTGACTGACGCAACGTTGTGTTTATACAGAATTGGACTGGACCTTATGTACTGGTTTAAAAATTATAAGATACTATTTAAATTACAGACTTTCTAATAATTTCACTTAGGCTTTGTAAAGCAGTTAACAATATCTTAGCGGTTTAAATCAAGAATAGAACACAGTTTCATAATGAAATTTTGATCAAATTCAATTTCTGATACGGCAACCATTTTGAAATGTCGATAATGATTTATTCGAATCTACATATTTAAGGAGTCCATCCCGACAAGTACCCGTAATCAACTTTGACGTTTCATGCAAATCTGTTTCGGGTCTTTTTTTATCTTGAGCTCTTTCATGGTAGTAATGTGATTAGCCGGGGCCCCGATCCGAATACCCTCTTCGGGAGGGCGCTAAATAAGATGCGACGTTTTCCGCCTCGGGCACCTTTGATAGTACTTTTAAAGCTGTGTCACGAATTCCGAACCTCTCTTTTATTGGTCACCATTATGATAATTACATTAAGGGCCGTCCGCCTTCGATACTTCGTCTTTCGAATTTGTTCTGTTGTTACGGTAAGGCGTTTGCCGCTTGAATATTGAGCAGCTCATTTGTGAAAATCGCACCTATTGTCTACGTGACGCTTTTCTTTTAAGGAATCCTTCAACCTCATTATGTTTTTTACGATTGGACCAAATTATAAGAATTGACAAAAGGTTTTATGAAAATATTTTTTGTATTTAGCAACTAAAAATAAAAATTCTACTAGAGTGGTCTTTTTAAAATATTTTATTTTCTTTTGATAGACATCACGCTTTTCGTTAATCACTTCATAGCCTCATAGCTTTTATCTTTAGCTTCTGTTGATGCCCTTCGCAAAAAAATATTCAGTTATGTAAGTACAGATCTATCAGATACTATCAGATCTTGACAACGTTTTATCCTTTCTTTTAAAAACTGTTTCAAATAAACTAATTTAGCAGTTTGATATAAAAGGACGTCGAAGTAAACATGCTGCTAAAATATTTAGTGGAACTATCAACAAAGCTAACTCTACAGTTTTTGAAAAAACAGTGTGTTTTCGAGCTTTCAACGAACGAAACAGCTGCAAAGTATTTGCGATAACATGAATTTCAATTGAAACGGTTCGATATCTATTTTATTTATAGAACAGAAAACCAAACAGAGCACAAATTAAATTCCTTTGTTTGTTTGGAATGCCACAAACTTTTCATATTCGTGGATCACATAGATTTATTTTAGGTAGCGATATTTGACGTTCTAGTTTAATCAAGAATAGTTATATTTCTATTGTTTTTCTGTCAGCAAAATTATTTTCGAGTGAGTAAAAATTGTGCCATAAATGAATGAAACATTTAATTAATGTTGCATAGGTACTCAAATTGATTTGTCAAAATAATCATATCAATTCAACTTTGTAGTAACTTTGAGGTCCCGGTTTAAATTTTGTTCTCGGGTCTTGGATGTTTATTTTGTATTTAAGTATGTATTTATCTATAATAATAATAATAATGTAAGTATGTTTATCCGTTGCGTAGTATCCATAGTACAAGCTTTGCTTAGTTTGGGACTAAGTCAATTGGTATCAAGTGTCTCATGATATTTATTTATTATTTTTATTAGTATTTTAACGTATTAAAATAAGTCACTAAACTGACGATGAAGTATTGGAATGTTCTTCTTCTTCCCATTCCTCTCTTATTGATTATATGAGATTGGACAACATCATGGCGATTATAATTTTGAAGGCCGCTGCCCCAAAATTAGCTGCTGGAATGTCCATACGTTCAAAATAAGTTATCATTCCTAAACTGACAATATCACTTAGTAATCGACAAAATACAACTTTCTTGAGACAATAGTGTGATGGTATTCCCTTGCTTTCCAGTGTATTGATGTTCACAATAGAGAGTGCTAATAATCTCACATGCTCCCTATGTAAGTCGCCTTTTATAAGTCCTATTTTAAAACGTAGCACAAAATGGTCTCACTATTTACAAGCAGATACTGAAATGAACAACTTTGTCTGTATCCCGTAGAAATGTACACTATCGCGGAATTAAATAAAACCTAGTGATACTCGTTGACAATATAGGTACCTTTCTATCAGTGTTTTTATAATCGGTATCCTTCCTCCTTTGTTTGTTACGCTTTCACGCCGTATCTAACGGAGCGACGGATCATCGTGATTATTGGCATAGAGATAGTTTATGGTCCCGAGAGTGACATAGGCTAGTTTTTATCCCGGAAAAATACACAGTTCCCGAGGGAACAGCGCGCTATAACCAAATACCACGCGGGCGAAGCCGCGGGCAAAAGCTAGCAGTAAAATAAGTTACGAGATATAATTAAAATAAAAAATAAATCTATGAACATATTTTTCTCGAAAACTAGTCGGATCGAGTCACTGCACTCTTCGTAACGGGGGCAGAATATTAGCCAAGATGGATTGTTAATTTGTAACGTATCATCACAATCCTGACAGTAAATTCAAAGAATGATAAAATAATCCTACGCCTTACCTCAGCGACGAGAAACATTTAAGAACCACGCCTAATAAAATGCTAACGTTTTGGATCAATCGCTTAGGGAGACAAGATTGTACTGTTTCTGCAACATCACGGCACACTGGGGATACCTTTGTCGACAACTCTAAATTATACACTTTGTTGTCCACCGATAAAGTTCAGAGTCCACCGGTGTTTTGACGGATGACTGGCGATGTAACCCCGCCCGAACTATCAAATCACAACGTTACAGAAATGAGTTTGCAAATAAAATTGTAAAGTCACTGTATTGATCGAATATGGCTTAAAGAAGTATTACAGTAAATTGGAAATTTATTTTATCGTCGTTCAAATAATCGTTTATTTAATCAACCACAAAATATTGTTAAATATATTTGTAGAGTCAACAACAATCTAATTGAGCCTCGACGATTTTCTTTTATGTTATTTTACTACAAAATAATTTTTTCTTAAAAAATAAAATAAGAATGCTTCTTCATGTCATCAAACTATTTGCACTATCTGCCTACCAGGTGCACTGTATTCCTGCTATTTAAAGTTTTGTGCCACAATAATTTAAATATATAACAGATTTTACCATTGTTCGTCATCATCATCATCTCATCATCTCAGCCTATATACGTCCCACTGCTGGGCACAGGCCTCCTCTCGGAATGAGAGGGCTTAGGCCATAGTTCCCACGCTGGCCCACTGCGGATTGGGAACTTCACACGCACCATTGAATTGCTTCGCAGGTTTGCGCAGGTGTGCCATTGTTCGTAGTATAAGTATATTTAAGACCTTGAATCATCCCACAAATATCATAAATGTGAAATTTTGTATGTCTGTTTGTTTCTTTCTTTGTTCGTTACCTCTTCACATCTAAGCCGCTGAACCGATTTAGATGAAATTCGGTATACAGATAGTTTGCGTTCCAAGAAAGGACATAAAATAGGTAATTTTTATCCCCGAAAATTGCACAATTCACGAAGTGTAGTGAAAAACGAATTTTACGCGAGCAACAACTAGTTATTTGTCTGTTCAGCTGTATTTGTATTATAACAGCTAACATTAAAATTTTCTATTTAAAGACTAATTCCTGAACTTGGTATCTACATATATACGTACATAAAATCACGCCTCTTTCCTGACGAGCTAGGCAGAGACTGCGTCGGGTTCCTGTCATACGAATAAGATCTTTCTTTAGGTAAGATAAAATTAAAAACGAATCTGTTTTACGAATCATTACATCTGTGTTTACTGAAACATGCACGGGTACAAGAGAATGTCTGGAAATTGTATAGAAACGTTGAAAAAGGCTCCTCAATCCCTCTAAAGCGCTATTTTCTTTTTATAACCAATGAACCGTGAAAATGCGGGCGAGTATAAGGCCGGATCGAGTTAGCGCCATATCGAAAGCAAACTGCAAAACGTTTTTAAATATAAACAAAGCGCGAAGCTCAAAGGAAATCGACGAAATTTGATTTACAAAATTACACGTGCCGTATTGTTGTTGTCTTGTTCAGTATTACTTAATCTGATTAGATTGATGATTATAAATAGGTTCGCTATCTCAAGGGATCGCTAATGCGGATCGGAATTATTTTCAAATATCCCTGACCATGATTATAATCATCAACTTTATAATACGCCTTCTTGACTTTTTCTTCTTGATTTGAATTTTTGTATCCGTTTCATATGTAACATTTTTTGGAATTTTATTATAAAATTGTACAACTTTCATACTATTCCATTAAACGTTCTTTGAAATATTCCAAAACTAGCTTTTGCCCGTGGCTCCGCTCGCGTGTTATTCGGTTATCGCGCGCTGTTCCTTCGGGAACTGTGCATTTTTCCGGGATAAAAAGTAGCCTATGTCACTCTCGGGCCCATAAACTATCTCTATGCCAAAAATCACGTTAATCCATCGCTCCGTTACGGCGTGAAAGACGGACAAACACACAAAAATACAAACACACTTTCACATTTATAATATTAGTATGGATTGCCAGATAAATAAAACATTCTCGATTTTCTTGCCAACGTTTCCGGGATTACTTATGTAAAACATTGCCAATTTAAGACACATCGCGAGCTTATTATTCCCTACCTATTTTCCGCAACAAGAGAAACTAATCTAAAGAAAATTTTCCAGTCCCCGTGAAGAAAATAAGCTTATAAGAAAGTGCAGTTTGCTGGCGTGAATGCCGCCAAGGAATGCCGGTTGGCAACAAACTTTAAATTAAACTTATTCATGGCAAGTAAGCTTTTATGTTTCGTTCACGCGAGTTTAAAAGCAAATAACACATGGAATTATTATTTCATTAAGGGTACATTTGAATCAAGTCAGCTGAGAAGTGGAATTCCCTGCCTCTATCTGTGTTCCCTGATAGCTACAATCTGGCCGTCTTTAAATCTATGGTGGATGGGCGTTTTATTAGGAAAGCGTGCTCCATCTTATTTCACAACTTCAGTTACCATGAGGCAGGCGTGAATGTGGTCAATCGTAAGACTATTTCCACATATTATTATATAAAAATAACCTAAGCATAAAAATGTAATTTTTAATACAAGTTTTTTTTGCTGACTGTACTTTTTGTTGACTTTATTTGCATTGTCGCCCAAACTAATTTGCATGCCAAATTTCAAGTCAATGCTATTAATCGTTAAAGAGTTCCGTCCTGCGGAGACGATCCTGGCTGGACTACCGGGATGTCACTACTAGATTATAGTATTGTCACGCGATTTACATAAGTATTCCGAATTTCAAGTCAATCTTGCTATTGGAAGTTGATCAAATTTAACTTGCATGATTTGACTACAGACAGACACAATGGAACAGGTGAAACTAAATAAAAGCTTGTAAAAAGTCTAGGCTTTCGACAAAAAGTGCAAACCACTAATGATCAATCGTGCTATACCAATACGCCTGCCGATAGGTATACTTATATTATCAAGATTTCACCAAAATAGAAATGTAAATAGGTAAAAGCAGTTTCCGAGAAACCAGAATACCTAAGTTGGAAAAAAATTGTCTTCAAAATACTAAATAAGGAAGAGAAATAAAATCAGTGGAATAATTTCAGAATTTTTATTTTGACTCTTAAAAACTGCAGCAAAGTAATACAGTAAAATGCACAGATCGCAAAAGTGTTCATGCACCAATGAATACTGGACGGTGATGCATCTCCCTGCACTCTGCACATTTAATGCTACACATCAACTTTAATGGATTGGCCATTTGTGTTATTAGAAAATTTGAGTTTGTAATTTAGATGTTTATAATGATTTGAGAGTCTAGACAAATACAAAGAAAGTTTTAGCAAGCATGGCGAAGATATACCTACGTAAATACTTACCTGCTTATTTGAGGTTTAAATATCTACTCACTAGTAAAAGGATTTTTTTTTTGTTTGTTACCTATATTGTGTTCACTGTTATTTTTTATAATTACAAGGTTTTGCCCGCGGCTCCGCCTGCGTGGTATTCGGTTATCGCGCGCTGTTCCCTCGGGAACTGTGCATTTTTCTGGGATAAAAAGTAGACTATGTCACTCTCCGGCACATAAACTATCTCCAATGCCATGCCATGCCAAAAATCACGTCGATCCTTCGCTCCGTTACGACGTGAAAGACGGACAATCACACAAACATACAAACACACACTTATTTTATAGTACACTAACAACCCGCCCCGACTTCACACGGGCGCAACTTCGAAAAAAAGAGGAGAAGAATAAATAAAATCTAATCAAAGGAGCTAATCGCATGCTCCGCCCCGCCTTGCCGCGGCCGGGTACGCCGGCCGGCACTCACCTGGAGGTATGTTACGATATTTAGTAAAATATGAATTTAAATTGTGTGGTGTAAAATATTCACAGGCATAGAAAATATAATGAAGATCTTGATTGTAAAATATCATTGATTTCTGTGCTATACTTTCGTATAATATAAAGGACAACAAAACCCAAAATTCAACCGCCCAAATCTTGAAAAGCCTACAGCTATCTTGATATACCTATATTAGCGGGAAGTGGAGAAGCGGAAGGGGATGTGCATGGGAGGGAAGGCTGCGAGCGCTTATGTCACGAGCGATAAAGACAGCAATATCCCAAACGAATACCTAACACGGTCGCGCGGCCGCCAGGGAAACTTCTCTTAAAGTGACCAAATTATTTAATTAAATAAAGACAAATAATCGGTCTTAATTGATTTATGTTCGTGTATTTATATTTCTTATTTTTTTGTAATAATCCTAATAAAATGAACAATGCCATATTTTTAAAGAAGAGCATTTCATATGAAATCTCTCAGTAGGGTTAATTTCCTTTGACATCTTGAACATCACTATCATCATCATCATATCACTGTAGGACGTCCACTATTGGACGTAGGCCTCCCACCTCCTCCTTGTTTCGATTAAAAGCGACCTACGCTGCGCTCACCGATCCGCTGTATCCATTCGAGAACTCATCTTGAACAATTATCGCCATATTTCTTATGTGCCTTTTTAAATACATAATTCTATATATTGACGGCCGTAGTGAGCTCTATTGCGCTTTTATGGTCTAAGCTTTATACCATTAACTATCATCATTATCATTCATATGGGTTGATCTTACCTTCGTAAAGTAAAATAACGATCAAAGTTTTTGAAATTCCATATATATTTCACAGAGATTTTAACTATACTCCCAAGAACATTACGATTCAACAAGTTGTCAAGTTTTTCTTATCCCGTGAGAAATAACCTATAAGAATACCTTTCAAAGTCTGTAAAAATATTCGTCTGTATTCCCAAATCGCTTATATTGATAAAGTTATGCCCATTGTAACAAGAGATGATTTAGATGTTCTAGATTAAGAAATATACTCGTATTGTTGTCAATGTCTGCCAAATATACAATATATTTATTATCGGTTCCTATTTCTTGTGACTCTTATGGTGTTGCAGGTGTTCATGGGCGACGGTAATCGCTCACCATCAGGCGATCCGTCTGCTCGTTTGCCCCCTATACCATAAAAAAAAAAAAAAAATATTAACACAAATAATAATGGAGCAAGAGAGGAGAGGCCTTTGCCCAGTAGTAGGATACAAAAATAGGCTGATAAAAAAATCAAAAATGGCGACTGGGTCAATCAACTATTGTACCCACACTTTGGTCGTCTCCTGCGTTACCAAAATTGTCTTTGGCGTTACCCAAAAATCGTACTTCCAACAAGATATTTCACGGTTTAATAGGTTGAACTTACGTAGGATGGCATGAAGTCGTGTTCGCCATCTATTAAATTACAGAAGAAATATGTTTACTTACAAAAATCTGCCATTGTTTGAAAAATGTCGCGGACAGATTAGTGTCGGTAAAAAAGTTGATTGGCCCGACTAAAAGATTCGAGCCCGGGTTTGAAGCTACGATTCTCTGCTTGAGAGACCAAAAAGTCAAACCACTAGGCCACCACGCCTTCAAATATATACATATATATATATAACGGTAGTAAAATAAGTAAAGGTACCTATACAACGAATTTATGATTCTTGATTTAGTGGAAATACTATTTTAAGGTTGGTTTTGTAATACTTCCATTCCACTTAGTACCAGTGAAAATCGTTTTACTTCAAGAGACCTTCAGAAGTCTCGCCTTCGACTATTATTGGGATTAATACAAGTTTCTCAGAAAATTATTATACCTGAAAGAGATGGCGAAATTATAAGATGGGTATTTTATACTCTTGAAATTGTAAGGTTTTCAAAATGTAGCAGCGAATACTTTTGAAAACGTTAATGTTAAAAATGATGATGGATTTATTTATATTGACTAGCATGATTTATACAACGTTAAAGGTAAATTGGCTTTTTCCTATAATTTACACGTTATTCTTAAATTGCTTAAGTGTAGAGTTAGACACGCAATCCATTAACGTTAAATAACATAGCGTTTATGAGTGAAAATAGACTAAGTACATTATGAAAATTGGAAAGTTTTGATAATAGCGAGTTATTATTTAGTTGAAGAAAATTAGATTGCAATGTATGGAAAAATTGGCAAAATTAAAGCAAGAGGTTTATCTATCAGGATATGTAGGTTATGGAGAAATAATAAATTTTACCCACTCTCCCCCCCCCCTCCGGGGGGAGCGTCACCCCCCCGCGCCCTCGAATATGTCCCGGATCGCGGTATTTTCCATTATAAAAGAAAACCGTACACGATACATAAAAAGTGTGTAGGAACGAAATAATCCTAGATAAATTTACTATAAACCTTTCATACATACAAAAGCGATACCACTAACAGTTTCAGCGCAATCTGGCACCAAATACAAACATTTTTAATAATTTATCCAGTTTTTTTTGTTTATTGTTTAGTTTTTTCAATTATTTCACACTTTACCGCCAAGATATGTATGACTAAAGTAAAGAACAGGGTATCTTCTTTATAAAAAGGTATATATAATTCATTTCTAAACTCATTCATTTGACGCTGCTATGCTATTTTGAAAATTCACCATAATCAGCTACTGCGACATTAACTTAGGAAAAAGTACCAAAAAAAAAAACTATTTAGTCCGTAAGTAAGATTATAATAAAATATTACACATTTTTTAGGGTTCCGTAGCCAAAATGGCAAAAGCGGAACCCTCATAGTTGCGCCATGTCTGTCTTACTGTCTGTCTGTCCGTTCTCGGCTTTGCTCAGAGACTATACTATTTGTTTTTTGTCAATAAAATTGTGTTTTGCTTGTTTTGTACAATAAAGAGTTTACATACATACATACATACATACTATCAATGCTAGAAAGCTGTAATTTTGCACGAATATATATGTAAACTATGCCGACAAAACAGTGTAATAAAAAATTAAAAAAAAAATTTTTTTTTAGTACCTCCCATAGACGTAAAGTGGGGGTGTTTTTTTTTTTCTCATCCAAGCTTGTAGTGTGGGGTATCGTTGGATAGGTTTTTTAAAATCATTTTTCCATTCAGTGATTCATTTGCAAAATATTAAACTTTAAAGCGCAAATTTTCATTAAAATCGGGCGTCCCCCCCTCTAAAATCTAAACCGGTGGGTAGAAAAAATTAAAAAAAATTCAGGACGATAGTAAGTATATCAAACTTGCAAGGAAAACTATAACGGTTAAGTTTTCTTGAGAATTATTAGTAGTTTAAGAATAAATTGCAGCCTAAGGTATAAATATACCTAAACCGTCCGTCTGTCATAGCCAATTTGATCCGAAACTACTAGACCGATTGAATTCAAATTTAGTTCACCTATGTAAATTGATGACCCAAACACGGACGTGTAAAGTAAATTAATTAATTTTAAACACGGGGGCCAGTTTGGGGGGATGGGGGGGGGGGGGGTAAATTAGAAAAAAAATGTAGAAACTATATCATGTGACATATCAAATGAAAGGGTACATTATGAAAATCTCAAATATATATTTTTCATTATTTTAAATTAATCCGTTTTGAAGTTATTTAAGAAAATAGGTGAAAATTAACCATTTCCCCGCCCCTATCTCCTAAAAGCCCAGCAGGGCCTACATTTTTTTTTAAATACAGAAAATAGGTCCATACCTATAGCTTATTGGAAAACATATGAGAATCTAATGGTATTTAAAGTAACACCATTTAACCAGTATGAACATTTATATTTCGCTGAATGGCCAAATGAACTAAATTAAAAAAAATAGCATAGCAATGGTAAATGAAAGATTTTAGAAATTAATTATACCTTTTTATAAAGAAAATATTCTATTCTTTACTTCTGTCATACATATCTTGGCGGTAAAATGTGAAGTATTTGAGAAAACTAACCTTTTAGCCGAAAAAATAGATTAATTATAAAAAAAGTTAGTATTTGGTATCATATTGCGCTGGAACTATAAGTGATATCGCTTTTAAATGTATGAAAGGTTTATAGTAAATTTATCAAGGATTATTTCGTTTCTACACACTTTCTATGTATCGTGTACGGTTTTCTTTTATAATGGAAAATACCGCGATCCGGGACATATTCGAGGGCGCGGGGGGGTGACGCTCCCCCCGGGGGGGGGGGGGGAGAGTGGGTAAAATTTATTTTTTCTCTATAACCTACATATCCTGATAGATAAACCTCTTGCTTTAATTTTGCCAAATTTTGATCTAATTGTACTGAACTAATTAGAATAAATCTATCGGTAACATTATGATTAAAATTTTAACATTTTGGTTGGACGAATTTATTTTCCAAATCATCTGAAGGTACCCAATGATTTTTCTATATATTGTTTTTTGACAATGCTTCAACTTTTGAACTGTCATTTCATTTACATTTTTTTTAAATCGGTTAAATGTATGTGTATAAATACGATTTATGATTATACATAAACAATACAGACAGTTAGTTACCTATTATTATTCGTCTGTTCCCAACGAGTCACACTGTTACTATGTACATGGGAAAGTTTTTAATACTTGTTCCCATCGAGTCACACCCTTAACTGCCACTGTGACTTGTTGGGAATATTTTTACAAAAAAAAAATATCAACCACTCATACTAAAATGGCTTGCTCGCTTCGCTCGCTCGCACAATTCATAAGTATAACTGGTTGGGATTTTTTTTTGTAAAAATATTCTCAACGAGTCATGTTGTGACAGTTAAGGGTGTGACTGGGCGGGATATAAAATTAAAACCTGGCCTATCTAGTAAAAGTGTGACTTGTTGGGATTTTTTTAGCAAAAATATTCCCAGTGAGTCACAGTGTGATAGTAAAGAGTGTGACTCGGAGGGAACAAACCTTATGAGTGAGGTTATAAAGGGACATTTTTTTTTCAATAGTAATAATAACAGCAAAATCATTTATTTCTCAGGACCGAGTTCCATAAAGTATATTTAAAGTTAAGGTTCATGTGTTCGTTTAAATTGTGTAGTTGATGAGGTAAACGAACATGCGGATCCTCTGATGGGAAATAATCTACCAACTACTCAAGGAGAGTCATTGGTCTGTTGCCAGTCACTAGGTAAATACTAATACTATAATTACGACTATTGATATTTTTTTCATCAAACACACCTACGTAGTCCAGTTTTTATTACCATACTTTTTTTTATTTACCGTTTAAATTTAATAATAGCAAGTTTCTTTATTTCTTTCCTTGACAGTAAGAGTAGAAACGAAAATAATTGGAGGCCCTCCAAATTAGATAGCTTATCCCGTAAAGTTTGTCCAGTTCTCGTCCCGTTACAGCAACGCTTCGTCTGTCTAGCTCCTAGCTACTTCCCAGGGACCGATTGATCGATTACCCCGAACTTTCCGAACGTGTCACACACGATCGTATAAACTTTACACATTGCAACACTGCGGTTTCTTTTTATCACATCGTTGGCAAATTGAAGCACGTTTTAACACTAAATTCTTACCGTGGGCCATTTAGCGGGCTCGCGTCGCATTCGCCCTGTACGTTTTACTGCCAAGCTATGCATTATTGAAGTAGGTACTCCCGTGGTTCGTAAGTAGGAAGTGCGGAATTTTAATACATTCACGAAATTATTTATAAAGTGTTTGGATTCCAGAAGCCAGAGCGCTAAGTTTATTCTGTTCTCAGGTTCTCTTGAAAATGCTAGAGAGCGTCGGACCACTCTGTGTAATTCGTGATAGGTAGTTTAAAGTTTCAGCTATCGTTGGCTTTGAGTTATCAATACACTGCCCTTGCGATGTTGTTGATTGACTCAGCCCACAATACTATGGCGGGAGTTGTCCGTAGTTTATTTTTGTAATACAATACTTACACTTTTTCTGTCACTTCAGGTAAAAACTTACAGAAAACGCCTACATGCATGTTATTTTTTTACCTTTCCATAAACTTTTAAGTACAAATATAAAACATGCACGTAACTATAAATTTCTTGTAATCAATGTGTTAATAATATCTTTGGTTGAAGGGAAGTTGACGTGTCCTGTCGTTAGTATTCTGTGACTTCGAAGTAAAATTAATAAACGCGCAGCCAATATTATTTTCGTGGAATCTCCAATTTAATTTAAGTACAATATGTGATTTTCCGTGACTCACGCAAGCTCGTGTGATTTTCCATTGCGGCAATATTGCGGCATAATTCGATGAAATTTAGTTTTGTGTTAGCGCAATGAAATGTGAGGAATTTAACGAAAATTCGATAAGAACTTTTTTGTTCGCACGAACGTGAAAATTCTTTCATTTACGGAATTGATAAGCGAGGAACTTTGGACCTTACAGAAAGACTTTGAATGGCCAAGTTCAGAGCAATTTTTCTGTTTCACTTTATTTACCTGAGTGATAACTTGGGCAAAGTTTCAGTTAGACTCGAGGGAGATGTGAGAGAAAGTTTGTAAGAACTATTCGGCAAAAATGAAACTAAATCACATTAACGTTAGTCGCTGGTTGCCGGCGCGGTGTTTCTTCAATTTGAATATTGGATTCGCGTCGCGCATCTCTGTGGATTAAAATTGAAAACCAGATGCAAGGAAACTGCATTATTAAATTTTCAATTTTAATTGCTTTTGTGACATTCCGTTGTTATCTACCTCCTGCAATTGCTTTAGTATTTTGTAAACGAAGGAAAACAAGGAATTTAAATACAAAATGGATTTTCCAATTCCGATCAGGCTCCAACAAAAAGCGGTTTGGTCGAAATTAAAATTGACGTGTACACAGATTAGAGTTTCGATCGCTTAATGCTCAGGAATTCAAGTTGTAAGACTTAAGCGTTTCTATTTATACAAAAAAATGCTTTACAGTATTATGCGATTACGAAAACATGAGTTTAGGGTAACTGTCTATTATTAACTATTAGTAACAGAGGTAACAATATTGGGGTAAGTTTTTCCACATGAATCTCAACGTTGGTAGATTGTGTTTCTTTCTTTACTTGAGTACAATAAAACGTTTTCATCGCCATATCATTCTGGTTTTAACTCTTCTTTCAATCTGGCAGACCATTATGCCCTAAATTTCTCTTCAGTAAAAAATGCAAGCAGTAGTCCTCAACATTTTTTTATTAGCTTTCTTTTAAGTTGATCAAAAAAGTCTTTTAGCTCTAAGTTCAAGAACAATACGCTCTCGCTTCTACCAAATCCATGTTCCTTGCAGGGGACAGTTCGACAGGTTTAACACGAAGTTTATTTCTTGCACAATCGACTGGGTCAGTCCAATTCTGTTTGGAGATAATTGCAATATAATGAGAGTCTCATCCAGCGCAGTTGCTATTTCCAACTAAAATTAATTCCAACTGGAAATTGTCGTTCTGATTTGATTTTATATTAGATTGAAATTGGAATAGAACAAAATATATCCAGTAAATAAGTAGTTTTATTTTAATTTTGCTATTGTCAGTCAAACGAGCTAAATGTATAATGCGACTTGTGCTTAATGCAGCTTCGCACGCGTAAACCATTAGGTTTAGCAATGAATTGAAATACCGGGATTTCACGAAAATTCCCACGGGAATTGTTAAAAATTACTTTGTGAATTTCAATTGCGTTGCATATAAAAACTGGGCAGAGTTTCTTGTCTCTCATCCTAGTGGTTAAAATTTTGGGAATTTTTCCCGAACCCGTGAGAATTTGGGGATTTTTTTTGTGTTATTCCAGACTTTCTGGAAATTCTGGAATGTTCCAAAAATATTCGTAGAAATGGGTTGTAATTTAACGAGCCAAGGTTATAATAGAAAGTGTTATGTAGTCGTTAAGTTTTCTTAAACATTTGAATTATTGTATAATAGAAATTGTTTTTCAATTGGTCCGGAATATTTCAGTAGATGGTTGAGTTAGTGTGAGTAATAAAATCCAATGCAATGGCTCCGGAGTTTTAAATAAAATTTTTGACGCCGTAAGGTACACTTTGAACATCGACCAATGAATGGAAGCACTTGGGAGACTACAGTCCAAAAATACTCAAAAACATTTACGGGGGTGTCCAGTCACACTAATTAAATCACCCCCTAAAATACGGCATAATTACAGCATATATATCAGCTATATCACGCTACAATAGTTTGTTAGGTTAAAAAAGCTTTGACACGAAAATTGTAAAGACAAATTTCTACTTTTCCCCTAAAACTTATCTTACTAATAAAGTTGTAATTTTTCATAGTAACTTTAAAAGAAATCTGCAATCCTACGAGCAACAATTATTTCCCCAGAGCACTGGTACATATGTGCCGACTCAGTTTCTAGACGCGCCCTATTTATCCGATGACGTCGACTTGGCCCACGAGTGTAAGTAGTGGGAAAATTGCAGCCAAAACTGGAAAAAACCGGATTTTTCTTGTTTTGTTTGAGTAGATAAAATGTAGTGCCTTTGTACAAATAAATTATTTCGAAATGTCTGCATGTATCATGAAAATAACGTTAAGATTAAGTTGTTTATTTCTCATTAAAAACTAGAATTTGACTATGTTTTTTGTTTTGCTTGAACCGAATTTCAGTAATCTTAAAGTTTGGAACACAATTATTGTAACGGTGTGTTTTCAAAATGAATAAAAATATCTTTAATTACAGTTTTCTTTATTTTTCTACCAATATAATAAACTGCGAACAACTACTAAAGCCGAAAACCGTCGCTGGAGACTTTCCAAGTAGGTTTTTAATGCATTTTTATTTTGCGCTCATTTATTTCAGTGAATTTAGGTACTTGGTGGTGCGTCTGACCCGATTTTATGTCTCAGGAGCAGAAATTTTATGATCGCCGAGCTTAAACACTAGTTATTTTCCAGAATACTTACGGTGCATCCTGTTTGGTCTCGTGAATTTCCGGTCGGAAAACGAGCAAGAATTAAACAGGGGTAAGTAATGTACTCATTTCTATTCAGTTCAAGTATTTACGAAGCCAGAAAGGATGGAAGATTAGTACACAAAAAGCAGTGCTTCCGAAATGCAAGTAAGAAATTAAAATTGCAAAATAATAAAGCACCGTTTATTTATACAGGTTGTGATACCACACACAATTCTCACGTAGTAAACTTGTTTAAATTAAAATTCGGTAAGCATACCTTTATCTAAGAAATCCCTTTGAAATTTACATCAACCTTTGTCGACACGAAAATTTGATTCTTCTTAGTTTGCGCAAGAATTAAATTGGACGAGTCTTTGAATCCGAACTGGAAATTATTAAGTATTCCGTTTTTAAGGTAACTAAATTCAGGGTATTAGAGTAAGATAGAAAGAAACATATAATATCTACTTCTTAATAATTATTATGTCCAGACTGAACTTTCCGGTAGCAATTATTGTTTTTTACGAGATAAAAAGCCATCTGTCGTGAAATAAATTGTAATGTAAATTATCAAGCAAGAGACTAGCATTTAGGCGTTTGTTGCTAAATCACTATTTAGCAACAGTCAAGTAGCGATAATATTGAACCAAGTGATTACATACATATAATTAGTATATTATGTTTAAAATAAAACGATCTTATTATAGGTAATGATATAATGAGGATAATGTACACCTAATATTATCTCGCCTATTTTTATTCTTCGCTTATTTTTATCCTCGCTTATTTTTTTCGATCGGCACTCTCTGTCCATAAAACCTGTACGCAGAAAACTTAAAATTTAATAGTTTGAAACTACAAACATAATATTTTGGCGAGACTAAGATAAAAGTTTGTTCATGAACGTTCTTTTGAAGCAGACGATACTCTTAAGATATGTTCGCTTATTTTATTTTATACCTACATACATCATACGGTACCCGTAGTGAAGAGTATAAAGTGCAGTCTGTAAAGTGATTATTATTTAATCTGGCACGAGCCAGTATCTGGTACCTGTACTCTTCTTAAAGTTGGTGCAAGATACTTTAATTTCCCTAGAGTCATGGAGGAGCGGAGCTCATAATTCATGCCAAGTTAACATTTTGTCAGTTTGTATTTTGTTGCAAACGCATGCTACAGCTTCAGTTTTAATTTGGTCTTAAAATTTTTGTATTAGTTATTTTGCCTGCCTGCTCAGTTACAACCTACCTACATATATGTATTATAATCAAGACATTTTCTGGTGAATTGGAACCTTAGTTTACTTCAAAACTTTCTGTCTGATTAAAATTGAATTGCAATGTTTTGAAAATTTATTTTTCATCAGAATTTTATCACAAACTTTAGAACCTAATTTTTAATACGTTACGAAGGTACAGTTCGATCGGAACCGGACTTACTACCTAGAACCTTTGGGAATTTCAGGCTTGCTTTACAAATTTAATTATGAAATAATAGTTAAAAGCTTTGCGTTAATTTTTTTAGTACTTTTCATTAAATAATAAACAGCTCTGCTTAGTTTGGGACTAGGTCAATTGGTGTCAAGTGTCCCATGATATTTATTTATTATTATTATTTTACACATTAACCAATGCAAAACATGTCGCATTATAAATTGTATGGGAACCATCTTCTTTGTACCATGTTTGAGCAAATAAATGACTGATTACTGATTATTGATTACCATTATAACTCTATCTAAACACTGGTCCAACTAAAAATATGAACTTCATCCAACCGTACTAAGTAAATATGCAATACTGTTTACCTAAACACAATCTAGCTATAATTAAGCAAGGTAAACATCAGACGATAGCAAATAGTTACTGTGACTAATTAGTGCATTCTGATGTTGCAATACAAACAGTATGCTATTAAGTGCACCCTAAAAGTTTAATGAATCAGTGATTTGATTTGACCCTCATGTTGGCTCGTTATTTATTGATATTGCTAATCAGACAAATGGCTAATCCATTAGGTATACAGTCTACGCTGGCCGATGTGGGAGCATGGACATAGATTTAACAATGAAGAGATAGTCTAAGCTAGAGGCTCAGTAGCTAATTAATTTTTCGTCAAGATTACTATTTGGAGTCTTTTTGTATTTTTTATTTCAACTCAAATTTTTGTTTCTTTTACGGTCATCCCGTGAAAGTCTATAATATTTCACACGAAAACACAAGCCGAAACATGGATGCACAGAAAAACCAGAAAACAGTACGGATAACACAACGGATTGTGAAACGGTCATAACGGATTGTGTTCAGATTGTTGTGGGATTACTCAAGCAACATTTTTTTTTTCATTTTTGGTAATTTGAATGGTGTAAATGATAACAAAAATATAAATAGGTATAAAAACAACGTAAAAGATGAAATACAACGTTTTCATCTTGCTCCTCCACTACCACACTTGCACGACAACTACGTCTACGCGAAAAACACAGGTGTCTTTAAATTTTAGGGTTCGTTTGACTAAATACCACATTGAATTTTAGATATAAAGTTTAGTCACACCTTTGATACGGTACACTTTGAACGTAGGCAATTACTAAGTTAGGTAATAACAAATTATTATACCACACACCACAGTTAGAGACCAAAGTCTCTACTAGTCATCATCCCAGCCTATATACGTGCCACTGCTGGGCACAGGCCTCCTCTCAGAATGAGAGGGCTTGGGGCATAGTTCCCACGCGGGCCCAGTGCGGATTGGGAACTTCACACGCACCATTGAATTTCTTCGCAAGTTTGTGTAAATTTCCTCACGATGTTTTCCTTCACCGCCAAGCTCGTGGTAAATTTCAAATGTAATTCCGCACATGAATTTCGAAAAAACTCAGAGGTGCCAGCCGGGGTTTGGAGCCACGGTCCTCTGCTTGAGAGGCGATAGGTCAAACCACTTGGCCACCACGGCTTGATTCTTGTTCTCTGTATCGCTTACTATTTCTAGAGTACATTAAAGAGTCAATGTATTGAGTTGTCACTTCACGCACACAAGTGTTACATCTATAGCAGTGTGTTAATAATTTTAAAAAGCTTGCGGCTAGAGTGATGAGTTTTAACGGTAACACGGCTATTCATAGATCGGACCAATACCGATTCCCAACGTATCTACGTCCATTCAAAGCCAACGAGGCACATATTCAATTTATTTAGAGCAATTTTAAACTGGTTTCATTGAGGATATAAAACGCAAAATAGAAATATTGGCAATTTGTATTCTTTTAAAACAGATTTACAATATTATTAATTCAATTATTAACTGACTTAATACCTGTAGCATTATTTTATAAGGCAAACACGTCGTCAACAGATGTCACTGGCATGGATCCTAGAACGCAGGCCGTCTTTGTATTCGAATTAAAATATGTAATAATAATAAAATAAATTTAAAAAATCTCAATAATTGAGATTTAAGATGATCATTGAACAACTTTCTAATTAATACCTGGGTGACCAAGCATTACACCGAGTTTTTTATGTATATTTTTGTAGAAGATAATAAAATGTCATTAAATAAGATTTAAAATAAATACATATGTAAATAAATAAATAAATATCATGGGACACTTGACACCAGTTGACCTAGCCCCAAACTAAGCAAAGCTTACTACACTAGGCCACGGATAAACATACTTACGAGTTACGAGTTCATCGAAGAGAAACCCTGAAGTGGCAATGGGCGGGCCACGTCGCTCGAAAGCACGACTTGTGGTGCAGGAAGACTTTGGTGTGGAGAACCTGGGGCGCGACAAGCCCTAGAGGACGTCCGCAGATGAGATGGAAGGATGAGATCAAGAGAATAGCCGGTTCAAACTGGATACAGGTAGCACAGGACAGAGAGAAGTGGAGACAACAAAAGGAGGCCTACACCAATATGGTAGAAAATGGCTTAGAAGAGAAAGAAGAAAGAGATAAATAGTATACCCAAGTCCTGTTTCCAAGGCACTAAAATTCCGTGAGCTTTCAAGTTCAATAAATACCCGACTGCCTCTTACCGTTCTCAATCACAATCAACCTCAAACGGTGAAACATCATACTGTAATTTTAACCGGGTAATAACAATTAAAAACAATAACACAGACTATCTGGCTGGTGATTGAAAGCGTCGACAAAGGGTGAAATTGCCGAGCGCTAATTAATAAATCAGGGATCGTCTGGGCAAATACCCGTGCCGGTGATCATTCCAGCCGACATTATGACTTACTGAACGAAGAGCAGACAATGATAAAGTGAGAATTTCAATGTAAATTTTAAAGGATAAGTTTTAATCATTATCATCTCGTCATACTTTCCACAGTGAAGCTACTATGCTACCATAATTTAAGTTTCATGATTCGTTCCAAATTAGTTAGACCGCCAAATAGTTGCCGTGCACTTTGCAGTACCTTGTTATTATGGTAATTCAGAAGTCAGCGAAAATGTTGAAGTTGCCAAAATCATCACTTAACTAACCTAACCAACAAAAAGTTGGAAAAGCCCCGATTTTTTCAATTCAACGTTCAATATCTCAAAAACGGCTACACCGATTTTGATAAAACGTCTAAGAACCATCGCTAGGAAACTTGATATCAAATACCCTTCTTCGGTCTTAATCGGTCCGCCCGTTTAAGACCTACGGTGCCACAGACAGACACAGACACACATGGCGGTCGAACTTCTTGCGTCGGGGGTTAAAAATTACCTAAATTTTGCAATACAAAAAAAAACCAATAAGAGCAATACCTACCCACTAATCTTATTAGACGAAGAGAAGTGATCTCTTTTACCACTTGCTCACCCAGTTGCTCGTTTGCCATCCAGTCGAATAAAAAAAAAGCTTCTCTAATTAGATATGGAGAGTTTTAGAAAGAAAAACCACCGGAACATGCAACCGAAAGATGCAACCCCGACTTTCCAGACTTTCGATCGCAATGAACACATTCGTTTGCAACGGGAAAGCACTTCCAACTCATGAAAAATGCATGAAACTGCGGAAAACATTGTCTCTTTCGATTGTTTACGCTTATTCATAGTCCAAACGTAACTTTATGGTCCATAAACAATATTCACTTCACATTGCTTGTTCAAAGAAATGACCAAAATTTATTCATAGAGTTTCCGAGATAAGGTGAGAAGAAAAGAGAGTTTTTTTTTTGTTATTAGGTACCTTCTACAAATCCTGAATTTAAATAAATTTAATTTCAGTAGAAGTTAATTTACTTTTTTTATGAAATAGGCACCAACGAGCAACCGGATCGCCTGATGGTAAGCTTTTACCATCGTCCATGGATACTTGCAACATCAGAAGAGTCATGAGTACTTATACAGATAAATACATATTTAAATACATATTAAACATCCAAGTCCCTCGAACAAACATTCGTATTATTCATACAAATATCTGCGCCGCCGGGAATCGAACCCGGGACCTCTTGCTTCGTAGTCAGATTCTCTAACCATTTGGCCATCCGGTCGTATAAATATCTTCTATAATAACACTTTCAATCACTTTATCACATTTAATAAAATCAAAGGACGTAAAATTAGAAATTTAAGCCGTATACGCCTGGGATAAAAGAGTACATGTTTATAAATTAATAACTCCGACTGCGCAATATCGTACTAAATAGGTACTACGAATACGTAATAAAGGCTGTTAATTAATTCCCAAGCACTCGTTATGTTAATAAAATTTTCGTTTTTACATTTTTATTTAGGCCTCAACTTACCAATCCCGAGGCACATTAATCAGAACAATAGCCCGAAAAATGGCAAAATATCAAGCGTTGGAACGTTTTAACATAATTTTTCGTCTCTCGTCTGGCAGTCATCTCTCAAATTAGGGTCGCCTCAGCCGGTCCAGGAGGTCCTTTCAAATATCAATTATGTCGTCGCCGGTGCTGTCTGCGCAGACACTGGTGATTAATTAATTAGGGGTTGCCTGCAATTATGTCTCCTGTGGAGCTTCACGATATTGTCACTTGAGCTGTCTCACTTGCTCACAATTTGGATAGTCGTATCGTGCTGTAATATTTTAATATCGATTTATATTAAAAGGCTAATGAATTTATTGGTAGAGTCATTCACGATGACGCGTGCCGTGTTTTTTTTTTTTATACGACTGGAAGATAAACGAGCAAGTGGATCTCCTGGTATTAAGAGATCACCATCGCCCATAAACATCTGCAACACCAGGGGTATTGCAGATGCGTTGCCAACCTAGAGGCCTAAGTTGGAATACCTCAAGTGCCAGAAATTTCACCGGCTGTCTTACTCTCCGTGCCGAAACACAACAGTGCAAGCACTGCTGCTTCACGGCAGGATTAGCAAGCAAGATGGTGGTAGCAATCCGGGCGGACCTTGCACAAGGTCCTACCACCTGCTGTTCTTAATACAATGTCATTAATGACTAATTTTGATAAAATCGCGCGTCTTTGTGAATGCCACTAAGTATACGAATGAATGACAGTCAGTCGTTGAATATAGTTACAAGATTCCGCATGGTATTAAATGATATTGAAACGGATAAGTCACGTCTTAAATCGAGTTTAGCTCGACTGTTTCGGGCTATTTCGTAGCCCTTCTTCAAAGGAACACGCGACTCGGCGGCTGCCGCATCACGAGCACTATGCGCCACGGCTTTAATAAGAGTGAGTCTCACGGTAGTTTTATGTTAAAAATTTCGTATGGTATACAAATCGGAAATTCGACTCTACTATTAGGTATTAAAGCTCGGTTCACTGTTTCTCCGATTCAAATGATTTTGACAAAATTTCATTACCAATTTCACTCGCAAATTGCCAGTGTGGTTAGAGTGTGATTAGTGTGATATTAAAAATCTAGACTGGAAGTCGTGGAAGCGAAGTGATTTGACAACAAGCAAGCAGAGGATCTTCAAATCTTGGCTAGCGACTATGGGTTTTTCGAAATTCCTTCGTGAAATTTAAGGAGAAGGAAAACATCACGATGAAATTTGCACATAGCATGCAAAGCAAATTGATCGTATGTGGTAAGTGTCAAATCCACATTGAGCCCTGTGGGACATGTCCTCTGATTCTGAGAGGAGGCCTGTGGAACACACAGGGTAAGATTATGACGATGATGAACAAAATCTGGTTACAATCTGACTCAAACAATATCCCATTGAAGTCCAAAACTAAGTAAAAGTATTCAAACTTTATTCGCTACGCGTCATTGCAGAGAATCGAGTATCAAACAAAGTCTCGGAAGAAATCAGTTCAGTAACAAAACGGGAAGTGTATAGCCCCCGGGATTTAGAGGCGTGAGAGCCATGATATAATATTAAAAACTTTTTTGCCTGCGTAGTTGATATGATGAATTGTGTAACCTGAAATAGGAAGTGAGTGTTCCGGGAATCAGGGTTGAATAAAGAGTGAAAAGCGTTTAACGAATGAATAGCAATTTCAACAGAAATTTTAATTCACGATTGTTTTACTGAACAGGGAGGATACAGTTTTAATTTTATAACCAGAAATATATGATCTACAAATTGTTTTTCACATGCAATGCTTTACCATGTTTAAATAGTTTAAAAATAATATTTTTTTTTATAATCCTTTTTTTGACAACGTATTTCACTTTATTATTTTATGTAGCAAGGGATGTAACACAGATGCAGCTGGAAAACGAGCAGGCGGGTTACCTGATGGTAAGTAAGATTACTTTACCATCGCCGCCGCCATGGAAACCTACAGCATTATTTGGACTGGCGGGTGCGTTGCCAGCCTTCTTCCAAACAGGATAGGTAGGATAGGATCTTTCAAATAGTATTTTTTAATTTGTAAAGCAAGCAAGCCATCATCATCATCATCATGGCGGCCTGAGGTTATCCAATCTTGGACGTAGGCCTCTTCCCTCTTCTTCCACTCTTGGCGATCTTGTGCCCGTCTCATCCAGTCTCGACCTCCGTGCCGTCGAATGTCGTCCACCCAGCGCTGCGGTGGCCTGCCGCGCCCACGAGTATCCGCTCTGGGTCTCCATTCAAGGACTCGTCTTGTCCAGCGACTCTCGTTCATTCTCGCAATGTGTCCTGCCCATGTCCACTCAAGCAAGCAAATGATTAAAATAAAATAAAAAGTACATTGCTGCAAAGACAAATAAGTAAGCCATCCTGGAAGAGTAGAAGTTTGATGGCCGAACCGCCAGGTGATTCAATGCTACGAGGCCAGGATGGCGATTACTGGTCGAAGCTTGTAAATTCAAACTTACAGAGCTTTAAATTGATGATGATGGTGATAATGAAATGACGGTGATGGTGATGATGATGGTCGTTGATGGTGATGATAATGATGATGGTTGATGGTGATGATTATGATGATGCCGGTGATTGTTATCAATGGTGATGATGATGATTGTTAGTGATAATGATGATGATTGTTAGTGATGGTGATGATGGTGGTCGTCGATGGTGATGATAATGATGGTTGTAATGATGATTTTTATGATTTAGCATCTATTAGCAAATAGTGATGACAGTTGATGATGATGATGATTGTTTATAATTACTTTATGGACAGTTCGAGTTTACTTCCTGGACACTAGAGCAGCTCATTATTATTTATTTATTTATTATTTTGAGAAAAACTTTTTATCGATACTTACGACTTTAACGCAGTGCACTTTACGTTGATGTAGGTATTTTTAACATTAAAGGTTTGTCAACCACTATTAAAATATCACTGAAAAACATTCAGAAGAGTGTTCAGTCACACTTACCCATCATCTTATCACATCCATCATAATCGTTATTAACTAATCATCTAATGAAATATTTCGGATTAATTCTGACACTTTGTATAATAATTGTTGTTGTTGTTGTTTCGCCTTCCGCTTGTACATTAAACAAACTTTTGAGATATGAAGGGTTGAACGAAACATAACACGTGATCTGTCAAATACAAATTTAGACAGTCACGGGGATTTCAAATCGGAAGAAAGTTTATTTAATTCTAATAGAAAATATATATCAACCGCAAGACAACTCTGCATTTAACAACAATCGAAAAGATAATGAGCTAATACTCTTACCTAATTATTATTTTTTTCTTACCAACAGTGTCCCGTCTAAAGTTTTATAGTGATCTTGTAATTAAATGGTTGACTAATGGAGTATGAACGGAAGCAAAAGTATATTTGAATAAGAAACCTAGCAAACATACTGAAAAGCATACTCAAATGTTTACACGAGTGCCCCGAAATCTACTTACACGAGATAAATGGGCTTTAATTGGACCTTCTTAATCAAATAATCCTTTCCATTACCACAAATACCACGTTGGAGTAACAAAATAAGTTCGTTAGGAGTTGGTCAGAGAGGAAAACACTGCAAAAGTAACTAAACAGTTTCATTTCTGGTAATGCCGTCGTAATTCATAAATACAACTATTATATTTTCAATCAAACAGATTTACTCGAACTCGAGAATAATAACAGAGTTCCTACAATAGACGTATTGGTCCAAAATGGTAACAATCCCAAAATTGATCCTAATAATACCAATTTCGATATAGTAAGGGTGTGAGCTTATTATACTGTCATATACACTCGACACGTCTCACACAGACTGTGTTGGTGAAAGAATAAGTCCATCTAAATAGGGTGGACGGATTACAAGCACAATTGTTATAGTATCCACCAAGGTTTGTAATAATTGAGGGACCTTCACCATTTGAGAACTCTGTTACCCAGACAAGTACGAGTATGCATTAACTTGTCTTTTTTTCAAGGGTGAAGGTGTGATTTTTTGCTCGTTTTAGTAAGCTAATATTTTACATAGAGATTTAGTTTATCTTAAGAAAGATTTTACGAAAATTCCGCGGGATAGGAAACTCTTTTACAGAGACAAAGACGCGCGTAGTAAGTAAGATAGAAAGAAAGAAAAAAACAATTTTTTGTAACATTTCTAAGTCTTACCAAGATCACTTAAATCAATTTATCATTGCAATAATCATACTACATTATATTGTAACACACGTGCGTGCGTGCGTGCGTGCGTGCGTGCGTGTGTGTATTTGTGTGTGCATGCATATGAGGTGAGGTCTGCATGCTTGTGACTTTTTATTGTATTGTATTGTAACTCTTTATTGTACATATAAAACATATGAAATATGATATTAGTGTATAACTAGTTCAATTTCTGGAATAACGCAAAATTTCATAATCTTACCACTCAACTCTCTACTTACTCAAGTAAATTTTGAGAATTCAGCAAATTCCTGGAATTCTATTTCAACTTCCAGATCTAGTGGTTTATGTGAGTGAAGCCACGGGTAAAAACTACTAACAAAATACGACGAAAAACTATACATAACCGAAGCAGTGAAAAGGTTTCTAAGAGGTCAATTACTGAACCTGTGTTACCTACAACACGATCACGACAGCACTGCCAAATAATACGTCAACAGATCAAATCTTCTAAGAGTTTCGTTACACAAATAATTGATTCGCCGCCCCATCGTCAAGGAAGTCTCAGTTCTATTTAAGTTTCCTAAAAGGAAATGAAAGGAAATCAGAGCCCGCGCCTTCGGATCCTTTATCGAAACTTATCGGCATATACCGTAGAAGAGAACCGTCGTAGAGCGCTTTATTAAATCTACTTCTAGATAAAATTGACTTTCTTGCGCCCGTTTTTCTCCAAACTACATGTAATAGGATGAAGAGAGATCGTAAATATGTTAGAAAATTGTGTAGTAAGCTTTAATGTTCAAGAAAATTAAATGTATATTGACGACTTTGTACTCGTTTTTCCTTACTCTGTAGTAAGAAACATTGTAATAAGGTGAAGGAAGTCTGCTAATAGTCCAAATTCGAAAGTTTGTGTACCTACGTAACGTGCGTTTGAACGTGCTTTGACGGGTTTTAAAAAAAATATATTTTGCAGGACTGGCTCTCAAAAACAACAGGTAGACTACTTTTAAGGTTCTGTTCCTCAAAAGGAAAAAACGAAAGATTTATCGGAAAATTTTGTAGTCCGTCTGTCAAGACCCTTTTTTATCAAGGTATCAAGCTGAAATAAAGAAAATACTTAGGTACATACCATCAGCCAAATATGTGGTCTACCACCCAAAGTTGATAATTGTTTACATGTCATTCATAAAACAATAATGGCAATAGACGTGTCTGTCAACTTGAAAGTTCGACTTTAGCGACACTTATTTGGTTGATGGTACGCTGCCGCTTGAAGCAGTGAAAAATATCAAACTTATAAATCAACGTAATTAAAAGATATAGGTAACAGTCATCAAAAAGGTGTTTCTATACTGATTGCCGTGAGTAACCGAACAACTTATAACCTACTTATTCCGGTTGTCCCGGAAACTTGAATGCTATGAAGGTAGCTTTACAACAAATAAGAAAAGCTTGAATATCATAATTTGTATGTCTATTAACCATCTAAAATGACACCCACACTGCATACATTTTACTTAGGAAAGGGGTCTGTTAACACTGGATATTCATAGATACTAACAAATTTGTACTAAACCCTCCGTGCGCGAGTCCGACTCAAAGTAGTTCGGTTTTCATCCGAATATTCCCACGAAATCGGAATTTACAGAAATCTTAAACTACTAGTCTAAAAATATTAAATTTTGCACAGATATTCTTCATGCTAAGAAAAAATTTTATAACAAAAAATTTAACCGACTACAAAAAACCATGAAAATAATTTTCTACCAGTCTGAAATGGGAACTATGGCCCAAGCCCTCTCATTCTGAGTGGAGGCCTGTGCCCACCAGTGGGACTTATATAGGCTGGGACGAAACTGAAGTCAGTGCCTCAGCACGAGCCAGCACGAGTGGACCTATAGTCGTCTTCTTCACCTACATACCTACTTTATATATATTAGACTTCAATCACTCTTGCTGTCTTCTTTACGTGAGCAAGCGACATGTAAATACACTAGAATGTATCCTGTTTTAACGTATAAATATGAACTCAAGTTACGCATTTACTTTAAAGCGAAAACTTTTCAAGTAAAATGTGACAATTTCAAAAGCGAAAAAGGGGGAAGGCTGTCAAAATGGCGTGAGAGAAGTTCGCAAGTGGCTCGTCAGCAAATTACTGTCTAAGTCGAGTCGAGTATCGTCGTGGATACGAGTTTCGTGTATAAAGTTCAAGTTTCTCATACAAAATAACTCAAGACTTTCATTTAATCCTCTTGGAGTAAAATTTTCTTCCTACCGTTTCTTTGGTAGCTTTGTTTCGCTTTACTTATATCGACTTTTTGAAAAAAGAACGGTTTCCTTGTTGTTCACTTCTTTTCATGTTAAGATACAATCTGCAATGATTGTGGTCACCTGACATTGAGACAACATGGCCTTTCTTGCGATGTTTTTCGTTACCGAAACGTTAATGGTAAATGTATTACCTATATACTTGAAACCACAATTCGTGGGACTAGATTGACAATTCATTGTGGACAAGTGTTGTCATATTATAAAAACATAAGACATATTGGCTTCTAGTAGTATTTATCCCTTACTTGCGATGACAATATCAAATTAGTTGCATAATTTAATTTGCAATGTAAGATATCATTTAAAGTATGCTAACCGAGGTAATAGTTTCATCATTCTCTTCACGAGTGATGCCATTTTGTCACCGGTAATGCGTCGATTAGCGGGGGTGGGACGCGGTGCGGAGCATTCGTCGATTTTTCACTTTGAATCGTTATATACTTGGATCATCATCATTAACAGCCGGAAGACGTCCACTGCTGGACAAAGGCCTCTCCCTTAGAACGCCATAATGAACGACAACTCGCCACTTGCATCCACCGGTTTCCCGCAACTCTCACGATGTCGATACTTGGATATCAAACTTTATTTCACATATAAAATCATCAACGTACAAATTGACTTTGGCTAAGTAAACATATCGGAATGTAGCGATACTTACCTTAAACATAAACTCAGTGTCACCCGACACATGTGAGCCTAACTAACTGAATAAAGTGCCGTCCAAAACTCCGTGATACAAACTTTCGACTTGCAAGATTTGCGAAAACGCTCGCGGCTTTTGTACTAAGGTTGGCAATGGACGGTGCGACTAACCACATCCTATCCTACAAATATTATAAATAAGAATATTAGTTTGGATGTTACATTTCTTAAAAATGTGTAAATTAAAATTTCGGCTGTGAGTTGCAAAAAAATTGCAGGCAGCTAAGGCGAGCGTAATTGACATAGTTGCCTAAAATGTCCTTTATATTGCCAAAATTGAATATGATTTGTGGTGGCAAAAGAGAACCAACATGTTATACAAAATAATTGATTTGGATGCTCGGAAACTAGAATTCTTCAATGTTCATGACTCATTCACGCAATAACGGCACTGATTAAGATGAATCTTGGCGTACCTACATACATACATACATACATAAAATCACGCCTCTTTCCCAACGGGGTAGGCAGAGACTACATCCTTCCACTTGCTACGATTCTGGCATACAACTCTCGCTTCCTCTACATTCATCAATCTTTTCATGCATGCACGTCGGTTTAGAGTACTCCTGACCCGACCTTTCTTCAGAATGTCCCCGATTTGATCGTGGTACGTTCGTCTAGGTCTTCCTCTCCCAACGTTCCCATTCACGCTCGTCTTATAGATCTGCTTAGTCAATCTGTTTTCACTCATTCTCTCCACATGCCCAAACCATCCAAGCATACCTTTCTCAATCCGTGTGACTATACCTTCATTTACACCACAGCGTTCCCTTATCGCACTATTTCTAATTCTGTCACTCAATTTCACATCTAACATACTTCTTAACGCTCTCATTTCTACCGCATTTATTCTACTCTGATGCCTTTCCTGCCACACCCAACTTTCACTTCCATACATGAGTGTTGGTACTAGCACCCCTCTATGCACAGCCAGACGAGCTCTTTTGGAGATTTTCTGGCTATTCATAAAAGTGTGCAATGCTCCATTCACTATGTTACCAGCATTTACTCTCCTTTCAATATCACTTTCACACTTTCCATCCCTAGTAAACATCGATCCCAGGTACACAAATTCATTCACTTGCTCCAAGTTTTCGTCACCAATCCGGACACACACTTCCGTTACGTTCTCTTCCTTTTCAAATACCATAACTTTCGTCTTTTTTTACGTTCACTTTCATTCCCTGTCTCTCTAAAGCATCATTCATAATAGTTACCATCCCTTGCAAATCTTCAGCCGACGATGCAAGTAATACTTGATCATCGGCGTAAAGAAGGCATTTGATAGGTAACTCATTCATTCTCAGTCCACGATCACTATCTTTTAGATCTGTCAAACAATTATCCATGAATAGGTTGAACAGCCATGGAGACGCTACACATCCCTGTCTAACACCTTTTTGAATGTTAAACCATTCAGTATACGCTCCGTTTATTCTAACGCAAGCACTGGAGTCCTCATAGAGAGACTTCAGTGCTCGAATCAGACCACTGCTCACCCCATGCGCAGATAAAGCCGACCACAGTTCATTCCTCATCACTTTGTCATAGGCCTTCTCCAAATCTACGAATGCGCAATAGACTTTTTGGTTTGCTGCCAAATATTTTTCAGCTATGCACCGTAAGGAGAAGACCTGATCCGTACATCCCATTCCCTTTCTAAATCCCGCTTGTACATCCCATATTCTTTCATCTGTTTCTGTCATAACTCTTTCAATGATCACCTTAGCATACAGTTTGCCGACAACGCTGAGAAGGCTTATGCCGCGGTAATTTTTGCAGTCTTGTTGTGACCCTTTTCCTTTGTAAAGTGGCACGATAACGGCCTTGCACCAGTCTCCTGGTACCCGACCGCTCCTCCAACACATATTGAAAAGGCGGTACAACTGACTAGCCACCACACCCTGCCCAGCCCTCAGCATTTCGACAGACACCCTGTCATATCCCGCAGCTTTCCCTGTTTTCATACTTTTCAGCGCTTTCATAATCTCTTCCATACTGATATCACTTTCAGGTTCACTTTCATCCACTTCAAGAGAAGGTGCTTGTATTTGGCGTACCTACACTTATGCAAATATCCGGATTTAGAGAACAGAGGGCGCTGTCCAAGAAAGTTGAAGTAGTCGGCTTTCAAGATGACTTGTTAACTTCATCTGTAAATAGGTGGCGCTATTAAAGCGAAAAGGAACGTTTGCTTTAAAAATATTACTTTCGGGTAATATAATTATTGTAATATTTTAATATTTATAACTATTGGAATAAAAATTGCAAAAGTTTCAAATAGTTTGGTTAACTTGAACGTGATTTATGTAAAATTAAGCTCCTTTGACTTTAAAATTTAATTTTAACTTTTTAACTTTAAGCAATTCATGCCCGGCCTTAGCGCGACACCTACGAGCTCTAATAAAGTGGATTTAGAAACACGTCGCTTCGTTGCAGTAGAGGGTGATTCTGTAATGTAATGCATAAATTGAGGTGTCTTTCAGCAAAATATCGAACCCTTGTTTATTGAGACTAGACAAATAAACTTTTAACGGACGATAATGTTGACTTAGATGTCTACGAAACACCATTACGGGTAAACTAGAAAACAACATTTAGAATCGTTTGCAAATAGACGAGTTATAAACAACTTCAAACAACCTAATCTTCATATATAGCAAGTACCTACAGCCATTGATGAACTTGTCTGAAATTGCAAATATCTGATATAAAATTTCCATTTATATGCAATATTGAACGTTTCTGCAGATGACCTGAAGTAGGCTAGCTATGTGAAATACGTAGTTATAGAAAAACAGTAGATCCACGACTTTGTTATTTACTTAAGTAATAAGTTATTTACTGTAAGTAATAAGTTAATCTCGGATATTTTTTCTCCTATCTCGGATGATTGTTTTTTTTTTGTTTTGAAGTACATATATTATTTATTTTTCTATAAAGTGATATTTAACCATTGTTAAACGTGTCAGGCAAACGTTAGTTTGTTTAAAATTTGCCATAATATTTATTTGTTTATTTTAATTAGTTTCTAAGTATAAGCATATTTTTTTTGTGTTGCCTGCCACAGATTTTTTTTTTAGTATTTAATACTAAAAAATTGAATCCAAGTGACGAACCTTGTATTGACAATTCACTAGTAAATTTTGACTTGATTCCAATTTAGTAGGTTTCAAATTAGTACAGTTATGTATTGTATAGAGCTCCGAAGAAAATGCAATAATCAACCACCACCATTAAAAAAACTTGTGCTGGAATAAAATAAAATTTTATTTTTAATTTTATAAGTGGTGGAAAACCAGCACAATTAAAAACAATAATTACTTAGAGCACGCACTGCACTTTTCTCCATTTTGCTACTGGTTGGCACGAGAGTTATAGTCGGCACAGTTGGCAAGAACAGAACATTTAGCTACTCTCTAAAAAAGAATAATAGTCGTGAATATTGTATAAGATCTTAACAAGAACTAAGCAAAGTGCGAAGTTTGCACTTAATATCTCTTCAAACAGAAATAAGTAACAAAAGTTTGCAAGAAAACACCGTGAGCTACTAAGTTTGGGATACAAGGCTGTCTGGATGATAACTTGGCAAATTAAAGAATAAATAATCAGGTTTATCTAATATACTATAAGAGCAACCCGTCCCGACTTCGCACGGGTGTATCTTTAGTTGGCAACTGATGTCTTTCAAGAATAATGTCGCAGGAGTCGTCGTCGTAGTGAGTAAATTTTCGTTTTATTCTAATCAGGTAAACGAAAATTGAAGTATGAATATAGCCTCTACATTTTATTACTATGGCACTTACCCTTAGCTATTACCCTCAGCTTTAGTGGATGTTGCGATGTGTGTAAATCTAGAGTTAACTAATATAGAATAAGGTACTGTAAACACTAACACTTATGGACATGGTCTGAATTAAATGTTTTGAATTTGAATTTGTTTGATTTGTTTGTTTGTTTTTTTGCTATATGTTGGTGTGCTATAAAGAGTTATTGTATTGTATTGTATTGTATAATTTTTAATTTACTTGGTTTTGAGATCTTTGTAGATTGTTCATTGTCATGGATGTTTTTTTTAGTATTTTGGTTGACAATGTAAATGTAGCTGAAGTCCTATTGTTGCAGGTGCCCTTGGGTAGCGGCGATCGCTAACTACTGGATATTTTGCCCATGTTGCTTAAAAAAGGTAAAAAAATTTAAATAAAATTGGATTAATGTAAAAAGATATCAGCAAACCCATTACGCAAAACGATAATGTCACAACTATAACGGGCATGTTTTGCGCGAGCCAACAAAGTTCATTACGCGACGATTAAAACAGATAAAATGGCGGGTTTGGCACGAAATAGGGTGACCCTACTCATAAAGGTCCCGGGATGTGTTGTATGTGGGGAAAGGGACAAATTTATGTTGCTTGGACACAAAAACCACCGGTCGTGTCCAAAGCGGCAGATACTCGTGGAAGCATGGAGTTTGACATCGGCACGAATAAGGTTTATTTATTAGGAAAGTTTCTAACTGGGAGCAACAGTAAATCAGCAACATGTCCAGTGAAGGACTAAATATGAACGTTGGGCTGTGAATGGAATCCATGGTATGGATAATATTTGTGATTTGTTACTAGAAAAAAAAGGTTATCTACTTTTGAACTGAATTTATTTTATAGAAAGGGTTGACATAGATTAAAATGTTAAACGAGCCAGAACTATCGTTATACCCGTATAATTTGATAGTGTCTATTAAGATTGTTTTGTTAAATACATAAAGTGTGTCATTTCATTTCGTGATCGTGATACTTATTTTTATTTGTTTATAGTATATTATTTTTTGGAAGTCACTTAGGAGAAAGGAGACGCCTTTGCTCAGCAGTGGAACACCGTGTAATTTATTTTAAACCGTGTATTTTGTTCTTTTCTTCAATTTTGAACGTAATATTAACATTCTTGTGAGTAATTTGTTTATTTACGGATATTATTTTAATGCGCAACGGAATACTAGTAAATCACAACCGATTGATTTTTATGGTGGAAACCGTTACGTAAGATAAATTTTATTTTTATTTAAAGTGACAAAACTTACAGTTGCTATCTTACATTACTATTCAAAATATATTCTAAGTGTCATTACCCAGCAGGGTCCTAAACAGATTCAATATGATCACTGCCCAAGAAACTAGAAAAGATGATTGCTCATTGGGTTCCGCGAGAGAAAAAAAACCTGAAAATTGTAAGATTTCTTTTTTCGTAACTGGATGATAAGACTCAATTAACGGAATCTAAAGATACAGTTCTTTAAAAAAAGGTGCTTCCATAAAATTTACTTTCAGTTCTCCTAGAAACTTGAAATTTGGTGTGAAGGTAGCTCAAGCACAATCAAAAATAAAAGTCTGATTTATTTATATCTTTCAGTAATCAATGTCAAAGGACCTCACATTGTGTATATTTTGTTTATGAGCAGGGTTTTATGAACAGGTTATCTAATATTATAAATGCGAAAGTTTGTTAGTCCGTTATTTTGTTACTTCATCACGTCTAAACCACTTAACCGATTTATATAAAATTCGGTATACAGATAGTATGGATCCCGGAAAAGGACATATACAGGATTGCGATAAACAAGTTTTACGCAGATAGAGTCGCGGGTAACAGATAGTATCTACAAGTTTCTATGGGACTCTCGGTGCGCGTGTCCAACTCGTGCTTAGTGGGCTTTTTCAGGCTGATATTTTTTAAGGATAGGTGAAAATTTTGCTTAACCTAAAATTTGCCATCCATTTGAATAAAAAAAATCCAGTGTGAGCGTAAAACAATTAATTTAGTGGGTTTAGACCGTGCTACTTCTCTCATACAATATCGGGGTACCCTAAAAATATTCATAACATTTTACAGCGCTTTCTACTAAACAAAACAATGACATTTACGTTAAATGGTCATACCCGTGCGCCGTGAGATTTTATTGTATTTTTATTTCACTATAACAAATACCAATTCAATAGCAATAGAAACGTGTAACGGACGGAAACGACTGTCATTTATATGCAGATGCTGACTTAATTAACATTGTTGTGGGTTACTGCTCTATATAATAGATTCTTAAAAAGTAAAAAACACGAATTTCAATGTTTGGTATTCTATTCACTACAGAGTTAATTAGATTCTTGCATCTATTTAGGTCTGTTATGCGCGCAGCATAGAAAGTAAAATTGTTCTAACGTTATGCAACAGCTAAAAAAAACTTCAGTATTTTTAATTAATTATACCTAATCAGCGTAATCATCGTAATAGTAAACTTTAATTTCAAAACAGGATTCTGTTATAAAAAATAATCTGAATACTTTCCGGTCATACATCATTAGAAAACACCAAAAATTTAATATTCTCGAATCTTGTTAAAAAAATAATTTCAAATGCGAGCTTTTTTTGCTGACTTTACTTTTTATTGACTGTACTTGCCTTTGTCATCCAACTTACATAATAATAAACCATTTATTTCAGGCAACACCAATAATATTATACCAAATTTAAGTCTTGGTCAAAATGGACTTGTAAATTTGACCCGAACAAAAAGCAGCAACAAACAAGCCAAGTTCAATGAAGATTTGTAATATAAAGTATTAACTACTTTATAATATGTCTTTACGTAATCGTAGTAATTTGTTTTATTCGTTTATGGGTGTAAAAATGTGCGCGGTATTTAAAAAAATATGAATGGAAGACATAATGTTGTAACACTTGAAACGTTTACATTTTAAGTAATGATTCTTGCGCCATACGAGTGGTCTGAGCTTGATCTTCTTCAATTAATATTTAACTGGAAACAACCATTTATATCAATTACAGCCAACGCTCAATTTGGGTAAATACCAATTTTATGGGCACGAACGATTGTGGTTAGCTCTAGCTATAGAGCAAACGGTCTAAAGGGTTTTGAAATTTAATAAGTTGGTTTAGATGAACGCAACAACGAATTACAATACCGATTTGATGAGGATTTATTAGTTTTGTTACGTACACAATTTCAAAATAATTTTAGTCGGCTTTAAACACAGCCGATGTTTATTTAATCCATACTAATATTATAAATGCAAAAGTGTGTTTGTGTGTTTGTATGTTTGTCCGTCTTTCACGCCGTAACGGAGCGACGGAACGACGTGATTTTTGGCATAGAGATAGTTTATGGGCCCAAAAGTGACATAACCTTCTTTTTATCCCGGAAAAATGCACAGTTCTCGAGGGAACAGCGCGCGATAACCGAATACCACGCGGGCGAAGCCGCGGGCAAAAGCTAGTATTCGCTTAAAAAAAATTCTGCTATCGTCATGGTACAACGTGACCTCACTCCAACATGGATTAGGCATGACGACTCCAAATAAATAACAAGTATCATACCTCAACATGACATCAAAACATGTCAAAAACATCGACAACAAAAAATTACGAAGCATTATCGGATGTCCCTCGGAATAAATTGCCTTTTAAAACGGATCCTCCCAATAACGTTAACAATAAGATCGAATGTATATCAATGGAGTTTCGCCCACCTCATCAACATAAGTACACAAAAGCATGGAATGCATCGACATTACCATATCGATGTGTATAAGAATTTCGATAGTATTGTCGCGGAGAAGCATCGAGTGCGTCCGATACCGATCAAGAAAAAAGGTCGCTCGACCCTCAGGATGATATCTCATTCTATTTACATTCCGAAAACAAATCTAAGCCCAATTTTGAGCTTTCACGCTAAGAAATAAAGCTTACTAGGTTTTTTTGTAGACGCAAAACTTATCGTTGAAAGTCGTATAGTCTTATTTCATTTTAAATCACTGGTGACTCATTTCGTCTCTACTACTTAGCTTTTATGCAGGCACTCGTATCAAATTGAATCCTGGAAATGAAAACCAATTCTTTTTTCCATTTCTGCTATATCGGTTTAAATTTCGAGAAGGGAATTTTGATTTAACAGTAATATTTTTACGATCTAGAATAACTCAAGCCATGAAATTTTGGTTCTAATAAGACTTAAGAAAAATATTTTTCCACGACGATGACTTGAACTAAATCTTTAACTCATTTTAGAAGCTAATAAGATTTTTGCATACAAACGGCTTACTACGTCTGGTAACTCATTCACAAGCCAATAGCAAACAAATAAGAATGCATTACAAAAGAACAGTCTCGTGGGCTAGTTTTTACAAAAGAGAGCCCCCACGCACGGCACATGTCAAGATTTTCTTCTAACAAGCGAGGTGACCAAAGAAAACAAATGACTGTTGCTGCATCAATGCTAGTGTTTGGTTATAATAATCATAAATTATGCCGGTAACCAAAACACAATCATTTTCATTCAAAGTGAACAATTTTAAACTCTATGACGAGAGCAACAAATCTCTGTCTTAGTATTGAAGCTGCAGCTATTGTGTTTGTCTTAATATGTCACATGAGCATGATCCAAAGGAGAAAGACGGAACGAGACACGATCCTAGAGGAATAGATCATCTTGTGTGTCCGTACTTATTAGAATAACTATTTTGATATTGTCCCCATTCAATTTTAAAGTATTATTATTATAGGCTTGAGGAAAGGATTGTATAAGATTGACTCTCTGTCTGAAATTGAGAGGATTTCTATTTTTAACCAAATTAAAAAAAAGATCATCAATTCGACCCGTATGTGTGTACCTAAAAAGTTTTGTATAGCTATGTTAGTTTATGCCAGCTTTTCAACAAACACGTTCATGCACATCTCAAAAAATAACCTAACCTAACCTAACCTAATCATCAAAAAGTTGGAAAACCTCTGAGTTTGTCACTTCAAAGTTCAATATATCAAAAATGGCTGATCTCATTTTGAAGAAACGTATCTAAGAACCATTGCTAGAAACCCTGGTTTCAAATGAAAAACAAAACTGCATTTGAATCGGTCCACCCGTTTAAGAGATACGGTACCTTAGACAGACACACATAGCGGTCAAACGTATAACACCCCTCTTTTTGCGTTAGGGGATAAGAAAGGACTGCAAAAAACATTTTTAGATGAACTAGATACAGTCTAAATCATATGTAACTGAGAAAGTTTCTGTTTTTTTAGTAGAGAGTGTATTTAGTGTGTATTAGATACACAGAAAACATTTCGTTGGCTTAACAGCGTAATTCTAAAACATTCACCATAGGTACGTAAAAGATATAGTAGTCAATAAAGATATTTTGTTGAATAATAGTACTAACTCGAACGAAAAAAGTAATTGATTCCAACTAACAACTGAAATTAAAATAATATATAAATTCAAAAATAACAGAAAAATATATTATATATCTAAATAAGTAGAGTAACCCATACTAATATGCGAAAGTGTATGTGCTTGTGTGTTTGTACCTATATGTTTGTCCGTCTTTCACGTCGAAATGAAGTGACGGATCGACGTGATTTATGTCATAGAGAGAGTGACACAGGCTACTTTTAATTCCGAAAAAATGCACAGTTCTTGAAGGAACAGCACGCGATAACCGAATTCCATGCGGGCGAAGCCTCGGGAAAAAGCTAGTATTATATGATTTATATGAAAAAAATAATCACACGTTCATAGGTTGGTACTATACTAAATAAGCTCGTTTTATTAGGTTCCTTTCCTTCATAACGGGACTTTAGTTTAAAGACATATTACATGTTGTATCACAATAGCATAATTTAGTCTAAAGTTATTAAAAATAAAATTAAAAGAAGCTAACTAATTCTCCCAAGCTACCAGGCGGCCAGAACAGCGCAGAAGCTGTCTCAAATTAACCGGTATCAGTCATCGAGAAAGTATGGTGTGACTCGATCACTTATAACTGTCACTGTACATTTATTTGTAACTCCGGAAGCCGAAACAAGTTGAGATCTTAATATGATATATTTACTGGTAGGCGGCTTTAAATATTTTCCCGTGGCACTTAACCATGGTCGCATACCTGGCCAAATTAACTAATAACTTCTATGTTCACAGTTTTTTGGGATTTCGTTCCTCAAAAGGAAAAATGAAACCCTTAAAGGATTACTTTGCTGTCCGCCTGTCTGTTCGTTTCACTCACTGTCCGTCTCTCTGTCTGTCCGCCTATGAAGACCCATTTTATTAGAAATCAAGTTAAAATTAATATCGACTCACTCTGTTATTTCTCGAAACAGTGAAAAAACAAATTTCTAAATCAACACAATCAAAAAATAATGTCATTAAAAAAGGTGTTTCACTGAGGATAAAAAAACTCGATAGGCATTTGTTTTTCTGTGTATTTGTACAGCATTTTACAAATTTGTTCTATTAGGAAAATTTTGGCGCACTGGGACTAGGGAAATACAAAATTATGTCGAATTTCACAATTAGTACCCAGAGCTTTCTTAGCATCCATACTTGCCTTCATTCACCATATACACTTTTAATAAAATCGCAAACATTGTAAGTACGAAAGCACTTAGAAGTTAACTTCCTACCCGCTGAGACGGAGAAACTCAACAGTTAGCTAATGTCTGCTAATAACCGTTATTGTGTAGGTAACTACCGTCTTGCTGATTGCCTTAAGGTTCTAAGGCAGTTTTTGCTTCTGCCTTACTCTTTAGATGTAATTGTTCGGTTACTATTTTATTTCCGCAAAAACTAGCAACAAATTCTTTTATCGTTTCGACGATTTCAACGTTAGTTAAATTTTAAACAGAGAGAGACCATCTGTTTAATGTCGAAAATTTAAAACCAAACTGTTTCAGAAACACCACAAAACTATAGACGAACTTTGTCTCCGCGTTTAACATAAAACTTTTATGCTTCCTTTGAAAAAAAATAGGACGCATAAAATTCAAATTATTTCGTATCGCGCTTCCCATCGCATTGCGTTCCGGCTCTGAATTATTTATGTAAAATTATAAATATAAAAGGTGTGGTTGTGTGGACTCCACCTTAAATTACATATAGGACAGTAACGCCCATTACAAGTAGTCGTCAAGGTTATTATTATTTATTAAAGACATAATATTATGTTATAAAGTAAAGTGTTTATTAAAATTTTAAACTTTTTACGCTACATTTTATTTTTTATTTTTGGACCAGTTTCCTCTTGAACACTATTTTTTTTAATGTTTTAATAGGAATACCAAAAACGCGTTTTCATAAATAAGTAAAAAATATCGTTAATAAAGGAAACCATAAATATACTCGTATACTTGAACCTCTTTGATTACGAGTTTTGTTTTGTGGAGGAAGGCTATGAAAGGAAAATCTCTTTCTAGTCAAATGTTACGTAAACGAAGTTCGAAGGAAGAGAGTTGGAAGTTGTTGTACTCGCATATTTTATCCTCTCACTTATTATGTCTAATGGTTTACGCGCACAAGCCAATTTAAAAGTCAATTTTGTACAAAAATTTGGACAAACTCAGAACCATGCTACTACGCTACGACTTTATTAAAATTATGTTTAAATTACAACATCTCTGTTACACACCGATATTATTGCCAAAAATTTTCCTTTAAATACGTTTAATCAAGCTGTCTTGCCGTTATCATTCGGAACCCTTTTACTACCGCACCTAATTTCCCAAAGCGTACATAAAATAATAAATGGATTCTCAATAGTAACAGTATACCCTTACGCATTTTATTGGTAAATACGAGTCTAACCTACGTAAGGTTTCGTATAAACGACCAGCTGACAAGCCGACATCGCCGGTCTCGAATATCACAAAGTGACACTTTCGATTTTAGATGTAAAAAATGGCTAAGATAAAACCAATGCGTTAAATATTGAGGTTCAGTTCTGCTTTAGAGTAAAAGATTATTAATCCATACTTCCATACTTTAATTAAGTGCGAAAGTGTGTATGTGTTTGTATGTTTGTCCGTCTTCGACGTCGAAACGGAGCGACGGATCGACGTGATTTTTGGCATAGAGATAGTTTATGGGCCCGATAGTAACATAAGCCACTTTTCGCGGTAACCGAATTCCACACGGGCGAAGCCGCCGGTAAAAGGTAATAAAGAAATAAATATCGAGCTCTTTGGCTTCGTTTATGATCATTCATAAGTTATAACTAAAAAGTTATTTATTACAAGCTTTTATTAAGTTTTTTAAATAATAATTTAAAATAATCTGGCCGTCAAATGTATGCAGTAATAGATAATTTTAGTATGTTATAAAGTAGCCAAATTTTATTTTGATATGATGAACTTATTGAATTTTTTTAGCTGTGTTTTACGAAGTATTACGAAGACTACTTAATACCAGAAATGTTTTATGGTATTTTTAAAAATTTTTTGGCAAACAATTATCATCGACAAAAATACAAAAAATAAAAATACAAAATATTGAACCCTGTTAAATATCGATAGCGACGGAAGTTAAGTTAAGTGACGCGGAAACTTGTCTTTTGGCGAGGAATCGAAATCCATTAAGGTGTAAAGTGAGTTGGTTTGACGGGAGACATCCTCACCTTCCAATAATGTCAATCTAATGCAATACGACTTTATTAGGGGCTATTGAACTTCTGTTACAGTAATAAAAAGTATACAAGGTAATATTAACATAGGGCCGTAATATTTTAGCAGGTAATTGGGTTAGTTTAACTGAACTCCCCTGTGTAAATGTTTTTCAGGGTTTTTTTTTAAATTGTAGCTTATTATTATGTTTCTTCTTGGTTTATATTAGAAGAGTACGGCGTTAATGTGGTGTGACTTCGAGATAATATTTTATGGGACCCTTGATACCTTTTTTGTCGCAGTATACCCTCACGGCTAAGGCCTACATTTCGTTGTTTCGTCTTAGAGTTCCGGGGCCCAGCTTCTAGCTTTATTGTTCGATCAAATCGATGTTAGGATGTTTTGAATTGACATCCGAATTCCGCCTAATTGTCCTGACGCCTGATTTTTTTTAAATATTTATTTACTCGTTTATGTTATACAAAAAAAAAACAAATACATATATGTAAAACTGCAAAACAGTTTGTTGGCAAATACTGCACTCCTTTTATGTCAACGGTAGAATTAAAACTGTGGTAAAATAACCTAATTAGAAGAGAGAGATAGGTAGATTACAAGCATAGGTACGAGTAGGTCTAGGTCGAATGATTTTTAGGGTTCCGTAGCCAAAATGACACAAACGGAACCTTTACAGTTTTGCCATGTCTGTCTGTCTGTCTGTCTATCTGTCCGTCCACGGCTTTGCTCGGGGACTATCAATGCTATAAAATTGAAAAAAATCAGGATGGTAGTAAGTATATCAAACTTACAAGGAAATTTAAAACGGTTAAGTTTTCTTGAGAATTATCAGTAGTTTAAGAGTAAATAGTAGTATAATATATACCTAAACTTGGAATATTCCGTACAAAATACGAAATGCTTGAAAAAATATTACTTAATTTATCGTAATTGCTACTGAACTCTATTTCGACACGCTTTTGGCTGTTTTTTTATAATTTCTTGCGCAAAAATAGGCTGTATGAGCACTTGAGGTTAGAAAACTTTAAATTGAGGTATGAAGGCGTCTAACTGAAAGTTCTAAATTGTGTGCAACAACCGTTAAAGTTCACACTGGATGGAATGTAACCAAATACTTTTAGGAAAATGTCGCATGAAATAAATTATTTAGGTACAATCGTTTTGTACTGGCGCCAAATAGTACTTATAATTTAATTTTAATAAATCTTTTTCTGGTGATAGAAATGGTGAAATTGCGCTTTTTAATATGTACATCATCTCAGCCTATATACGTCCCACTGCTGGGCACAGGCCTCCTCTCGGAATGAGAGGGCTTGGGCCATAGTTCCCACGCGGGCCCAGTGCGGATTGGGAACTTTAATATGTACAAATAGTTAAAATATAATAACAGCATGATGTTATTTGCCAGTGGTGACAACACTCATAAAAAAAGATACTTGAACTTACTGGAGTATGAAGGTAGGTAAATAAGAAATTTAAAAAAACGTAGTCTATTAAATGGTTCTAATTTTAAAATAAATCCCCTAATTTCGTTAGTTTTGTAGTTACTCGTGTATTAGGTACATTGAACTTTCATCAACATCATTATCAGTCGGAAGACGTCCACTGCTGAAAAGAAGCCTCCCCTTTAGAACGCCAACATGAACAACCTCGCCACTTACATCCACCGGTTTCCCGCAACACTCACGATGTCGTCTGTCTAGCTGGTGGGAGGCCTGCAAACGCTTGGTCTTGCGGACATAGAACTTTTACAATTTCTTATTTGAAAACGGTTAACATATATACTCGTTTCCAGGTAAAAGAAGTAATACTAGGGATACAGAATCTTCATTTGCTAAAAATCCTCTAGCTACGAGTAAGTATACTACACACGCATTTAAACTTAGAATATCAAAATATTTTTTTTTAAATCAACAGATTTGAAAGGTTAAAAAATATGAACGCTAACATTGGAAAATTAATTAAATGAAAGTATGTATAATTAACCGTCCCATCAGGAATAAAGTACGTACTTCAAATTAATGTAGGTACTTCTTAACAATACCCATTTTTACTCTTTTTAGTATTAATGTTTTAATTTGTATAAAATTTTACAACAAGGGTGAATATTTTATCATTTCACATAAAATATAGGTTATAAAAATGAATTTAACGACACTGGGCGTGGTAAATAGCTATTTTTATGATTATTACGTTTACCAGTATCATCAAGCTTAGCAGGTAAAGATGTTACTATTAGAATTTTTTTTTACTCTAGCCCTAATGAACGAGACCTCAAGCGAGGTAAACTGATTCGCTTAGGAAATATTCTTTGCTAATCATTACAAAAAGACACTCTACTACACCCAGTTTAATTACGCATAGACTACATTAGCATATACCTTGAACGTATCAAAATGGCTGTGTTACTATTCTTAGCATTTTAATTCATAATCTCCATTAAGCAGCAGAAGATATGAGTACAGCCACTCTTTGTGGCTAAACTTATGTTTTCAGAATATATTTTTAAAATAAACACTGTAATGGTTCCTAGTAAAAAGCAGACTTTTTCGTCTGTATTAGTATTTTATTAAACCCACAATACTTTTTTCCTTTAATCTGTTTATTTCAACAAACTACTATAATCTTCTGCTTAGATTCTAATCTTATGTTTTATTATGATATATGATCATCTGCAACTAGCAAGTGCCGGATAAATCGTCAAATGGTGCGTGTTATTGCTATTTATTTTATAGCCACCGTAAAACATGCTGTAAGTATATTTATATTATTAAAATATTCGTTTTTAGTACGCATTTATTCAACAATCGATTTTATATTATGTTCAATGAAGTGATATATTTGCGCTTTCAGATTTTTTTAAGGTCTTTAAAGTATAAAAACGATTTAACTTTAAAGGTTTTCGCTGACGCCATTTCAAGATCATAAAGCTGTAAGCTGCTAGGAATTGGCAGGAATCGAACGGATTTAACAAAAATTTTACGACTTTGACAATAAATAGGAATATTCGGAAAAACTAATATCCCACAAGTTATAAAGAATAAAGCAATACCAACAGTTTGACAAGCATTTCTGCCCGCACGTGGCACCATATTATCTAGGACTATTTTTACGATGTTTGTTTCAAGTTTTCCCAGTTAAGTTCCGACTGCTTGATTAAAACAAGGAAAATAATATTTGTTTATTACTTTCTTTCCTTATACGAGAAAGAAAACAACGTCTGTAATATGAAAAATGTTTTTACTAGAGATGAGTCGCAATTGTTGGTTTAGTATCGTATTTGAAAAGGAAAATATATTTTAACTAGGGTATGATACCAAAACTTCGCTCTTCGTGAAAAGAAATACATATACCTCATCATGTCAGCCGAAAAACGTCCACTGCTGGACATAGGCCATAGGCCAAAGCACACATCACATATACCTACAAGTAATTAAGTCTACAGGATTTTAATTGTAATTATGACAATTATTCAGAGTTAATTTTGATATTTTTACCTCAATTCGTGAGTCAATTTCACTGGTAGGTATGAAGGTATGAATAGGTAATTATAATTTTGCCAGTACTTGTTATTTCTAATCAAGAGCGAAATTTCGTTATCATTTCATTCCCTACTTAAAAATATATTTCCCTTTTCAAAACCAATTTCTAAATCAATAATTGCGACTCATCTCTATTAAAAACATCTTATCTTTCTTTTTTGTTATTTACCTTATGTTTAAAAAATTACAATTGCAAAGTAGCATGCAGTTACACAGAGAAGCAAGATAAAAGAGTACCGAGTAAAGTAACGATGAATCAATCTATTTCTTTATCCATTTGTTGCATCCGCTCAAATATATTTTTCTCGCAAGAATCACTTTATAATACAATATACATATTAATACAGATTTGTAGTTCGGGTTTCCTTTAATATTTCGGCGCAACACTATTATTTTATGTTCCTAAATAAACAAAATATATTGTCGTCCCGTCAGCGTAAAATATAGGATCATTCAATCAAAGTTTATCAAATCCAGCTGATTCATTAGAACACGATACCAATTCGTTAGATGTCCAATATTCATTGGGTAACAGATGGATATTCGATAAATAGGGATCATAAAAAGCTATCACCTGTCCGGTTTCCTTATGAGGCCGGCGCATTCTCTAACTCGTAATTAATAAAAAATAAAAACTGTCGAGTGAAGGCCTTAAAACGCATTTAATTCTTGATAAGGGTAACAAATTGGATAAAGATAGCACGACCGTCTGAGACAGCGAGATCGTAAGTGCATTGCCATGATAAGTCATGTGTATGGTCGTGAGGTTTCTGTGGATATGATACCTGCAATAGAGCTCTTTCTGCTCGAAGTAAGAACATCTCTTGAAAAGGTAACGGAAAATAAAAACGTTACTTGACGCAACTAGAGATCTATGGAGGAGGCTTATGTCCAACAGTGGACGTCCGTACGGCTGATAAGATGATGATGATGATAATGATCAGAATCTAATTCTAAGATTAAAGGAACTTAATCTAATATACAGTGTAGAAGACGTGTAGCTTATTTTTAAATATTTAATAACAACAAAAAAAAACACTATAACTTATTCAGATTTAACAATATTATTCCATAAGCTGTCTTTTACTATTTTGCCATTTTTTTAGGAGATATTTTGATGAATCCTGATCCACACTAGTCTTCCTCTTGACTTCGATCGGCACATCCACTTTTCAGTACTGTATCGGCGATGTTTGTAATCTTAAAATGTCAAAGGTATTTAATTTGAATATCATGCCTTATCGTATACTCGTATTTTAAATTTATCGATGACTTATCTACAGAAAGGATAAAAGCGGCGGGTGAGATACAAAGTTTAAGGATCAGTTGTACGAAGGACGCGGCATTAAATTGATATGCTTTACTCTTGAATAGGAATCAGCATACAATTTTAATGTTATTATTAGATGACATAACAACTTTATTTTATTCAATTCAGGCCTTTTGTAGCCTAGACAATTAAGTAACCTGGAAAGTTTATGTTTTTTAAGATATCAACCGATTTTAATTCAATATACTGCTCAAATGTAATCTCCCATTCATTTTCTATAATACCGCCTTGAAAATGTTACAGTATTAAACAGGCGATCTCTCTCGCTGTTTATTTTGTGCCTTAAAGGCTCAGTTATTTATAAATAAGACCAGACAAAACGCCACTCCATCATGAGATCCGATACTCGCCCTATGAGTTGCGACAGCGATATCTTCTCTTACGAATGTCCCTTTGTGTTGTCAAAGTGTGATCATATCACTTTGAAAGTATCGTTTTATCACCAGACACCATATTTAATTAAATCAATATAAAATTAATAAACTCGAAACAGCCATATTTGAAGTCAAAAACCAAACCTTCATTTCATAAATGCTACTTTTATTAATGTAAAAACAAGTTATGGAGCTAATAAATACTACCATAATGGACCAAATATGTACACCTCATAAATTTCAACACTAAATTTGTTTCCGATACTAAAACATGTTCGTACAAAATAAAAATCGATTGGAAATGATAAACGCTCGTAAGTCACAGAGTTTTGGTGATTTAAAATAAGCATACAGATTCCGAGATAGTGATAGTATTCCATAAACACGTTGTTTCTAATGGAGTTCCATTTTACTGTCATATGTCACGACATGGAATCGTAAAAAGCCGTTAGTGTTATAAATTCTGGTGTATGTTGAGGCGTGTACATATTTTGACCTCAAATGTTATTGCATAACTACAATACACAGCATTGTCATAATGACAGTCGGTGTCATCGCGTTGTCGTTGAAGATGATGCGTTGATGCAGAAAGAGACCCGCCCAAAAATGATGCGCGTGCGTGGGTCTCTCTCTTTCTCTCTCTATCTATCTCTCTGTCTGCTTATTATAAAATTCAAAACAAAGGAAATCTACATGTATAAATAGTAGATACACATATTTGTTACACATTTGTTATGAATGTTTGTAATTATTATTTAACTAACATATGAAAATTTATGATTCTATTATGGAATCTGGTTTTCGGAAAAACTGACTTGTATTTTGTTTCCAAATAAGTTAATTTCTATATTCCAAAAATTACTTATTACATACAGCAGTTATTTACTTCAGTTTTTCAAAGGTTAGCAACCTGTCACTATTGTAACGTTTTTGTCAAACTTGAACCCTAAAATTGCTAAAAATGGCTCCGAAGCGGTAACGTTTCGTGTGCTTTGCCTACTCCATTTGGGAACACAGGCATGATGTTTCAAAAATCAAAAAAAAAAAAAAAAATGCTTTATTTCATTCCACACAATCAATGGGTAGGGTGACAAATGGAGAGGCCTCCCAGTAGGTGTTTTGCACCTGTGTTAGGAGGACTCGCTCTTCCTATAATGGTACAATTGCGTAGACTAAAAATAAATAACTAGAATTAAATAACTAGTAACTAGTACCCACTAAATGCTAAATTAAGTAGTTTGTGTGTGTGTATGTGTGTGTGTGTGTGTGTGTGTGTGTGTGTGTGTGTGTGTGTGTGTGTGTGTGTGTGCGCGTGTGTGAGTGTGTGTGTGCGTTTGTGTATACGTGCGTACATGTATGTGTGTGTGTTTCACCTATGTCGGTGTACTGCCGTTTCGCCAAAATATTTTTCGCCAAATTTCATTTCCCAAAAAACTTATCGCAATAGTTTCATTTCCCAAACGAATCTTTGGCATATTTACATTTCGCATTTTATTCATTTGGTCAAATTATCATTTGGCATAATTTTAGTTTGTCAAATTTTATTACGACAAACGTTTATTAAGCAAACGTTTTATATTAGCAAATATTGTATTCCAAAAAAATGTTTGTTCAAAATGACATTTCGCACAAACCAACCACAAAAACCAACTGCTACCAGAAAAGTAGCTTATGTTAGAACTGCGTCTTCCACAGAAACAAACTGGTATCAGAAAAGTAGATGAGGTTAGACTGCGTCCCCCGCAAAAACGAACTGCTATCAAAAAAGTAGGTTAGGTTAGGTTAGAACTGCGTCCCTCCATAGAAACAAACTGTTCCCAGAAAAGTAGTTTATTATGTCAAGTGATATTTTGGGAAGAGTACATTATGCCAAAGGATACATTTTACCAAATATTACTTGGCAATATGAAACATGACTAAATAATTATTTGCGAAACAATAATTTGCCAAATAAAAATTTAGTAAGTGTAAATTTGCGATAAGTTTTTTTGCCAAATGATTTTTTGCCAGATGATAATTTGGGTAAAATTTTTTGGGATGTGATACTTTGGGAAAAGTTTTTTGGCCATACATTAGTAATCCCACCTATGTCATCTGGTGACTCAATTTATCATTTGCCATCTTATCTACACTTGTGAGCAAAAATCGATCAAAAATATCTAAAGACGCTTCTACGCCGTTAACAATAGAGTCGTGTTCAGATATTTTTCTAACAATTTTTATAACAATAATAAAACAAAATACTTCACATGTGTACGTGGTTTTATTTAAAATGATTAGCATATCAGCGCAATTGTCGCGTTTAACTCAAAAGTCGCGTGCGCCGCGCCATCGTCCTGCTGTTCCCTTATTAAAATTTATTGATGGCACCGTTAACTTGTTACGGGGTTATTTATTAAAACAGGGCAAACATTTGTAAGGGGTTCATTATTATGGTTATACTTGTGTAATAGTAGCCGTTAATTATCACACTTGCGATTTGCGAGCGAGTTGAAAGCGAGGCGAGCGCCCACCTAGTTCGCTGCAAGCGCGTAACGTCCTTGCCGCGAGCGCGTAACGACTTCGTCGCGAGCGAGAAACGAATTTGCTGCTTACTCGCGGGAAAATCAGTGGCGTCCCAGCACAAGAAAAGTAATAGGCAGTAGATTGACTCAGGCGTATTCTTGAAATGTAGGAGCGGAGCGATAGGGACGGCGTCTACAAAAAGTAAAACAGACGTATTGGTTAGCGGCCGTGTGAATGACGCTTGGCTGTGTGCGTGCGTCGATTCGGGTGCTAGTATGAAGTCACTATACTGCCTATTTCTAGCATTGTGGTTCTAGCTCAACGCTACGAAATCGTTACGCACTCGCGACGAAAATCGTTTACTGACCTGCACGAAATTTGACAGATAAATTTTGTTGATGTTTCAGAATTTTAAGAATTTCCCAAGGGATTTCACTATAAATAAATAAATGGTCTTCAATAACGTTGTATAAAAAAATGCTCAGTAAAATCTTCTGTTTTGGCCTTGACTTGACGGTAAAGATTCAAAGATACACGTGTAAATCGCAATCCCGTGGAAATATCTGGATCTAAAGTAGCCTATATTTTATTTCAGAGATATAGCTCTGCTACCCCTGGTGTTGCAGATGTTTATGGGCGGTGGTGATCTCTTACCACCAGGAGACCCACTTGCTCGTTTGCCTTCCAGTAAAATAATAATATTAAAAAAAATAGTTGCTTACCTAACAGGAAATTACCGTTTGTTTGTTAGTTAACATATTGCTTCATGTAGAGCAAAATACTAAATAGAAATAGTTTGTTGTTCATACACGCATAGACACTTACTATTTCATACCCGTAATAACTTTTCACTTTTCGTTAAAGTGAAAACTGTACAATATAATTATATAATATACTGGGTATGGTAAAGTGCTACGAAGTCACCCCAACTTACTATGTAATGTAAAATGTAATGCGTAAATGAAAGCCGGCGATGGAGTTGACTTTCATAATTTGTGTGACCAAATGACACGCGGTATTGAACGCGCGAAGAAGCCACTGGGGAATGGATGGGACATTTGTGGTTCACGTAAAAATTTCAGGTTAAAAATAATTACATTAGTATGTCTGCTTAGTTGATAATACAAATTTAATCCTATCAAAGCGTTCTCCTCTTTCCTACTAAATCAATTACGACAATCAATAAAAATCTTAAATAAAATATTAAAATAAAAGTCCTGATTCACTGGTTGTAGTGTGCTTGCTCAGGTTTTTATGACGTAAAACATTAAGGGGCTGTTTCACCATCTATTGATTAGCGTTAACTGCCGGTTAAATGTGATGCCGTCTCTATTTATTTTGTTCGAATATACGGAGACTGTCAGTTAACACTAATCAGTAGATGGTGAAACAGCCCCCAAGTCTACGTTTTGGCTACATTAATGCGGCCCTGTCACGTGGTCTAAGTTGAGATGTAACGACGAGTTAATTTATTAAGATACTAGCTGTTGCCCGCGACTCCGTCCACGTAGAAGTAGGTATGAAAAATAGTTAACATTCTATTCTCAGACCCACCGTATATACACAAAAATCATAAAAATCGGTCTAGCCGTTTCGAAGGATTTCGAAGAATTTTGTTTATTAGGTATTTTATTTAACTTAGGTAATAACCTGGCCTAGCAGTAAACAATGACGCTTTTTTTTTTAAATTACCACGGGTAATTTAGGCTTCTTTTTATTTAATGTCTAATAATCCACAAGGACCAAGGGATAAAATAGTTGTAATGTAAATATTTTTAAACATCTTTATTTATTTTTTATTTGAGTAAATTAGAATAACGCTCACTTCTTCACCTCCACTTGTTTCTTTACTGCTACCTTGGACCCCTATGTGAGGCTTAATGAGCGTTACCTGTCCACAGCTTTAGCGTACGCTTGTAAATGTGATTTTTGAGTAATTAGTCCGTTTGCCCGCGTCTCATATATTATGTGGCTAAAACGTTTGCTGTTTAATTTGTAAAGGGCCCGGCGATACGCACATTTTTAATTTTGCACCGACTTTTAGACACTTTTGATAAATGGCTGTTAAAAACACATGAAAAGTAGTCGCACAGGGAATTGACATCCAACGCTATGTTTTTTCCAGCTTTACAAATATAAATATTGAAACTTTTCAAATAAAGCACAACATTTTCACCACCCGCTGTAATCTAGTCGTTACTTCTTTCTGTTAAAAAAGGTTGCCTGGAAGACATCGCTAAGGCCGCTTTAGCGAAAAGGCCGCCTATTGCTTACCTTGTAATTATTCTTTCTGTCTGTGTACCTGTTTTCTGAATCGCTTACTATTTGTGGAGTTTTTTGTAAGTCATTGTATTGTATTGTGTTTTTTAAGAAACAAGGTTGCAAAAAAGTTGTAATCACCTCTTAAATATTAAGGAAGCGCCAATACCCACATATACCCGTACTACCAGAGGACTGCAGGGAGATTTAAAGTAGGATGCCTAATGTATGTGCCAGTGATTTCACAGACTGTCTGTACTCTCCTCACTCGAACACAGCAGCCAATGTAAGTGCTGCTTGTTGGTAATAATGTGGGCAAGTAGGTGGTAGAGATCTGGACGTACCATTGTTCAATGTACCCGCATAATATTAAGACGATAGAGCAGCAAAACTTCGCCGGCTTTACCAATGCTATCAATTGTATCGCATTGATACAAAGCTCTCTAGTTAAAAGGTTTTGTGTAGTAAAAATGACAACCTCGCCTTCCCACAATATGGTGTCTTTATGGAATCCGATATAAAATCCATAAACAACGACGTTAAATGTGAAACGACGGTCATTTCTGCACTTCAAAGTTCTTACATTGCGAATTGATTGCATAGTACATAGCACCTATCGGAGTTTAAGCCACCCACACACCACTATTGATTCGCAACGCGTCCCACACAGGAAACATAAATCATAAATCAAACATGGACACTCACTAACGAACGTAGTTCAAATAGTGAAATCGAGTTATATGAATAAAAATGAATGAAACAATGGTCACGGCTCCGTCGTACTTCAATTTGTCAAAATGTGTCAGGATGACACTGTTTGCGCTGCCTCGTTTCGCTGCGGGACCGAACTTCCTCCTGTGTTCAGAATCCACACCCGACGCGCTTTCAATGAATATTGTATTACGTGCAAAAATGAAATGGAAAAAAGTAAAATTGGAGGGGGAAATTTGAAAAGAGAGCCATACCCGCAGGCTATCGCCGGGGACAACCGGGCACAGTTTTGTTGAACGGTGACGTTTTTAGTTTTAGTTGGCTCGTTCGTCCTTTGTTCTGTCTATTCAAGTGTTTATTCGCGTGGAATATCGGGGCATGATAAACACTAGCTTAGCGTTGGTTTTGCGTAAAAATATCTGTCAATTGTTTTGACAACTGGAGATTTCGGATTAAATCTAGATTTATGTTTTTGTTTATTGGAAAATGTTAAATGTTTTTTTTTTAATAAACAACAAATGCTTACTGCGGTTGGAAAATAACATCTGATTATGAGGTAGGTATTTCAAAAACGCAGTTTTCAGTGTCATTGACTGAGCGTGCGCATTTGCATTAGATTTTCCAAACACACATGCAACAAAATGTGCATAACCTTCAGTTAATATTTTATCAAGTGTAACAAAAAAATCGGTCAAGTGCGAGTGCAAACGACTCGCGCATGTAGGGTTCCGAACCTCCGTACGTTGCGGTTGTGTCGTTTTATTACAGAGTTCCTATGGCGAACATCTAAATTTTCATCATCAGATCAGCTCTACGGCATAATAATATTGCATTGTCATCGGATTTATACATGCGTGTAAAATTCAGCTCAATCGGTTGAAAATTTGAGTTGAAAGATTCCACCCGAGCAAACATACCTAGTTACATCACACTGCAAATAAATATTATAATGCTTGTAATAAGTTTTTGTTAAAATTTCATTTTTAATACAAGCTTTTTTGCCGAATGTACTTTTTGTTGACTGTACTTGCATTGTCATCTAAACTAGATATTTGTACCAAATTTCAAGTCGGTACTATTAATTATTGAGGAGTTCCCTCCTGCAGAGGCGATCCCGGCAAGACTACCAAGATGTCACTACCAGATCATTATATTGTCTCCAAATTTACATAAGTATGCCAAATTTCAAGTCAATCAGACCATTGGAAGTGGATGAAATTTAGCTTCCAAGATCTGACCCAAAAAAACGATAAATAAATAAATAAATAAACAAACAGGGCAAGCTAAAGAAAAGCTTCTCTTTCTTTTTTACGACAAAATATGTACCATGTTTTTATGCAAATAAATGGTTTATGATTTATAATTTAAAAATATCGCCGAAATGTAAGCACTTGTGCAAGTATTTCGAGTAAAAAACAATTTGAATTGTCAACCTCTTTGGATCTGGGTGTTTGCTTCTGAAATCTTTGCCCTCGCAAGGCAGGGCGCGGCTATAAAATAATAAAATTGAAAAAAATCATTCGCGGGAAATTCGGCGACTTCGTGTGTTGTGTAATTAAATAATAAGAAGCTCGACTAGAGTAAATAAATTTTAAAACGTATTATAAACCTTTTAAATAGTGTTAAATACTTAGTGTGATTTTTTTTAGTGTAAAAAAACAATAGGTAAACAGTGAATTAGCACAGTGCGGATTTGACGAATGCTTTATCAAACTTGGCTTCATTGAGGTTTGTGGTTTATAAATTGCTTGATTAATTTTGCACAAAACGAATAAACCAGACATTCACTAATTATATAATCGAAACTTTTATAAAACATCATTAAAATTGCAAACCTAAAGATAAATATTCGACTCGGCCGCCTTAGCAACGGATAATAACACCTAGCAACCAAAAAACGCGAAAAAAACCGGTTTCTTGTATGATGACCCCCTTCAATTTGTAACTATTTTATTTTTAGTATTTGTTGTTATAGCGGCTACAGTAATACATAATCTGTGAAAATTTCAAGTGTCTAACTTTTACGGCTTAAGAGATAGAGCCCTGTGACAGACGGACGGACGGACAGACAGATAGACAGACAGACAGACAGCGGAGTCTCAGTAATAGGGTCCCGTTGGCACCCTTTGGGTACGGAACCCTAAAAAATAAGTTAAATATAAAAAAATTACGTGTAGTATTAACTGTACTATAACGATGTTATGTACTACGATCATGAATATATTCACTTTAAAGAATGTATTAAACTCAAAAGAAATTACAATTCACTTAATGAGAAAGTATGATACAAAAATGATAATTGTAATGATAAGGTTTCTGGAGTCAATACTTATATAACGTTTTCACAAAGCTGAATCTGTTTGATGTTGAAACGCGTTATTTATTTTCGTGCTTGCAGCGCCGTCTACTGGCTTAAGCTATAACAATAGGTTCTGCAATTAGTTCACACAATGTTTCAGTATTTGCATTTTTATCGAAAACCTGCAGCCACAGAGAACAATCACAAACAATCGAGAATGTGAAAAATATTTATTCAACAACAATGGGATCAAATTATAGTATTTCGGTACTATCCACAGTCTCGCTTTTTGATAATACCTACCTTAAAGTTTGAAGCTGCAGCTTTAAAATGCACCCCTCGTTTTCATTCATTAAGAAATCAGAACAATTAAACGCGCAAAATGGGGGTTAGGTTCAATTCGAAGGGTGCATGCTTAGCGTGAAGTGTGGAAAATAAATTCAACTTCAAAATTAGGTTTATAAAATGAAATCTAAGCCAGACTATTTAAAGTTGACTTTACAGTGCGGTAAGACCTCAGTGTTGCTAGATCGAGCGATCAGTTTTCCGCAGTTCTCGTAAGTTATGATCTGTGGAATTTTTCACGAGAAAACGCTTGCGTTTCGGTAATGTTCAAGCAAAAATGTAACTTAAGTTCTGAGCATAACTGCTGTGATTCACTAAGGCTTACGTCCAATATTTAATGGTTATTTTTGCTTGCATAGGTTGGATGGAGCGTGTTGATAATTTGGTGTTTAATGAAGCAAGCCTGCTGCGTTTCTCCGCCGGAAGATGGTAGAAAAATGGTCGCGTAGAATGCAAATTTTCTCCCTTATTGTTTGGTTTATTGTCTCGTTTATGAAGCGAAAAATATGAATACATTTGTCGACTCTTACAATTGTTTTTCAAATAGAGAATGATTCTGGAGACCATAACCATAATCAACTCAGTACCGTTTCGTAGACCGTTAGTGAGATACGCGAACTTCGCTTACTTTTAGTTTTTAGCTGCTTTTAGTTTTTTCATCGCGTATGATATGAGATAGTGCTAGTGCTACCTATACTCCAGTAACGGTCGTCAAAAAACTAGAGAGGGATTTTTTGAGTAAAAACGATGCTAAACCACTTCTTTAGCTTGTAACTTCTTGTGCAGGGTTGATCCTGGTCTTATTTATAGAATCACTGTATTGAATACAGTCTATAATGTTTGAAACGTTTTACTAAGATAACAAGTGACGTGTAAAAATAATGGCAAGCATTTTATACCTACATCCTATTTACTAGTATCAGCTAGCTCTGATACAAACCACTAATTATGTTATCAGATGAACTGCGAAGTATTTCTTTCTCGTACACTTAACATCAAAGCTCAAGACGCAACATTTTGCCGAATCATGCCGCGTCCGTCCCAATATCACCGGGCTCGATGCTGTTGAACCCGAAACTTTTTAATTGTAATGGAGATTAGCGGTTATCTGATTCAGCTTAGTGTGCGCATTTGTAATAACATTGTTATTTTTGTTGGTTTGACAGCTGTGGGCGGCGAGATCCACAGATAAGGTAAGAGCGACGGGGCAACTAATGCGAACTAGAATGCAAGAGTTTTAACAGCCACTGGTCTTCAGTCGCGGTCGCTTTTTGTTTTTATAATTCCGCCTCGCTTCCTCGAAAAATAACAGTTCTTTCTATTTTCTTAGCGTGTTCAAAAGCGCGGTTAGGTTAACTGTGTCGAACTATGCAGAAACTTAGTACTCCGAAATAAAATATAAGTGTTAAAAATATAGTCAAACACAACCAAACCACCGTTCATTCATTTGCTGACTGCTCCATAACCGCGAGCTTTGCCAACACTATCAAAGTGCACCAGACAACGCCTTCAAATAAGTCTGTCGGTGTTTAATGACGTGTGATATTGGAGACGCTGGTCCCAATAAATTAATATGAAAACGGGTTTAAAAATATTCGATTTCATTAAATAATTGCTTTAAAATAAAAATAAAAAACAATTTAGTTTCCAACCTTTTGGAATACTTTGGCCACAGTATCTGTAGTTGTGATTTTAAATACAAAATTAATATACTTACATAAACGTGATTATCTGTTGGAATAACTTAATAACTTTTAATATAATAATTTACCATACCAATATAATAAAATAAAAAATCATTATGTTTTATATGTACAATACAATACAATAATGAAATGAACTTTGTAAACACTTGTTCTACCTATGTAGCTAATTTTTGCACTCATTGTTTCTCTAAATAGTAGAGAATAATCCATCTCATATTGACAAGTTATACTTTTTTACGCATGGGACGCAGGTAAAGCTGTCGTGCCTCGTGCGGGCAATAGCTGGTTTGTAATAAATTTTACAATTTTTAATACTGATACCGAACAGAATTTATCTAAAAACTTAATTAAGAACAACTTAATTACTCACAATGACTTGCATCATATCTTCACGTAGCAAATACACCGCCACGCGCAGCACAAACTTTAGCAATGGTTGTTATCAATTGTGTCAAATTAATCAATATTTCGCACACCCCTTGCATGAAACCCCTAAGCATCATTAGAAAACAGCAAGTCACGTTACACGTTGATGTATTTAATAACGTCGTCAACGTACCCCATGAAGAAATCTATTAACGTCAAAACGTTTTAATAATCGATCCGCGGCCCCTTGGTACTGAAACCCCAGTAAAACGTCTATGGCTACGTCATCAGAACTTTGTCATAAGTTTTGCCAATTTTCAGGGGTCTAAAAGCAAGGGTTCCAGGTCTAAACTTTGAAACATAATAGGTACGATATTTTCACATAATATTAATGTGGCTGCGAAAACTAAATATCATATAATTAAATACAATTGTACCTATTGAAGTTAATAAAAAAATAATTAGTAATTAATTGTATGTATTGAAGGTGTACATATGTAATATAGAGGTTATGTTTAAAAAATGTGAAAATCGTAATTAGCTAATTGATTTTATTTTGTTTATTTTTGTTTTGTTCTAATTTATAATGACATGTATTAACATTTATTAATTAAGTTAAATAAATTACTTGTGATTGATTTTGATAAACTGTGGTTTGACTTTTTATATTCAAAATTAATATCTGATTTCTCGAAGCTTAACTTTATAGGAAATAAACGTCTAATAAACCAAAATAAAATAAAATAGTTTCTTAAACCAAAATTAATCTGATAAGGAAAGACGAATGATTTGGTGGTCATTTCTCCAGACAGATTTAAATAAAAAGCAGTATACGAAAATTGACGATCTACGATATCGTTCCACTATTTAAATTGGCACCATATAGAGTTCAGCTAAGTAATATTTCAGGTTTCAGTCGGGTATTAACGAAATCATTTACAATAAAAAAAATACATCACGACACCCGTGAAACTTTTTTTGCGTAAGTATTATTAAACTGAATGTCTTCCATGTCTTCGATGGGAGGTTAATTGTCTAACAGAGGACGTTTTGCAGCCTGGTATCATGATGATGATGTTGAATAATGAATCAAGCAAAATCATTAACATTTTGCCGTGACAGTTTGTTTGCGATATATAAGGATTCAAGTGACTTAAGATTCACAATAATTTACTTTAATTTTTAGTCAGTTTTTGGTATCATTATGCAAACTCTACTCTACTTGCTGGCTATCTTGATCTAGGACGAATGAAGCGTGAACGTCGCCCACTGAATTACGAATTGCTCAGATATCCAAGAATTTGTCTAGACATGGAGCTTTGACAGCTGCAAATTATTGCTTATTCGAGGGTAAGCGCAAAGTTCCAGTATGAAATGGCACTTAAACGTTTAATGGAGTCAGATTTTGTGACTGGCTTAAGGATTTTTATCCCTTGTATATTTTGCATATCATGTGTATAATCATTACTTTTTTATAAACCGTTTTCGTTTCGGTAACACCAATGTTTTATACTTCATGATAAACTTATACGTGATTAACTAAACCTCTATGCAATATTTCAGCTAATTAAGAGCGTTTATACTCGCTTAGCTGGCAACGTTACATTTGTTAGTTTTCTCGATTATTCCATGAAAATTTAATGAAAATTAAAAATGTTATCGGATAGAACACTTCTTAATATACATATAAGTAAAGTACCTACTTATAATAAGTATGGTATTTAAGTATTATGTGTCAACTCCAATAATTATTCTTTGAAGATTTATTTTTTTTTAATTTTAATTTCTTTAAAAACCGTAATAGACATTAATTCGCTCAGCAGGGGCAAGCGCTCTGAAGTCCAAGGGTTTGGGCTGATTATCAATGAGTCAGTAAGACAGGACACATGTTTAGAAACTAAAGTTACACTGAAATCGTTGAACAAATAAATAAGTAAATTTAGTAGATCCAAGAATAAATGTCGTACCTACTAATGCTCCTGTTGAAGGCGTTATTTAATAGTTACCTTTGTCTGTCTAAATATAATAAACGAGCAAATGTTTATTCGTATTGTAATACCTACAAAAAACTTATTGAAAAGTTTGGTGACAGTCCAATATTTTTTCAAAAACTATTTTGCAAATAAAAGTCCATCTCCGGGCTTTAAAATATTTTTGAATGTTAGATTTGTACTTCAAGATAGAGGAATCTTACGAGCTGCTCGATCAATCAAAGCTATTAATGGCTTGTATTTAGAACTAATGGTATTCTCAAAGACCATGTAGTCGCACAGAACTGTAATTTTTTTTATGACATCATGTCCATGTAAAATTTAGTTCGTTTTAATTACGAATTAATTTTTAACTAAATTTCTTAAACGTCTATTTTTATAGTGCGGTATCGTAATAAAATGTTAACGAAATATGTTTCTTTTGCAAACGAATTATACATCCTCGCTAGTTAATAATAAATATCTATGTATATATGTACTTGTGTTTTCTGTACGCTTACTGTGTTGGTGTGCAAGAAAGAGTTATTGTATTGTAAATATCCTTATAGTTATCCTTATTAATACTACAAATGCGATAGTAACTCTGTCTGTACGTCTACACTTCAGACAAGTCAAATCCATTAGTATTCTCATTGAGACTGAGATTAAAAAGGTAAAAATGTCCGAAACTTTATTTTAACACTCATAGGAAAATAAATCCATATTCTTATCGACAAATTCATCTGATTTAATTATTTTTAAGTTTGATCGACAGGTAGTCATTTGAAAAATTGCAAAGTTGATTTTAAGCTCATTATACTTATACCCATGTCCGTTTGTCCGTAACAAATCGATCAATTTCTTAAACTATGGCCACTAATTCCATTGATTTGTTATCGATTTTCAAAGTGCTAAAGTTTTAAATTTAAATCATTACATTTTTCTTCTAAAATGCATTATTTTAATTTTGTCACAGTATTTTATCAACACAAACATTCTTAAAATAACTGCGTTTTCAATTAATCAAATCGATATTTACTTTAATTCATGACCACGAGAGCAGTAGGGTGCCTCGGCCTCGACGCGCTCGTACCAGCCAAATGCCACCTCGGGATATTACTTTATAAAAATAAGTGGCAATCAAATATCAAAGGTTATTTTAATATGCAGTAAAATTCGAAATCAATTTAGTTTTGAGCCATAAAGAGACGATTTTCCGTGAGTCACTGGAAGCCGTACCTTATTCCTATCCCGTAAATGATTTGTTAGTAAGAAGTAGTTAAGGTCTTTGCGAGAAATGCTGTAAATCATGGCATGTGACACTTACCACTCCCGCAGCTGCATATTCTCAAAAAATAGTACCCCAGTGAGCCACCACAATGAAAGCGTCTTTTAAAAAATATTTATAAGCCTTTTGAGACTTGACGTCTTGTTGTGAATTATTTTTAAACGCTATAAAACGTTGAACTTGCTTCTATAAATTCGTTTACATTGCCCCGTGAAATATTGTTTGTGCGTAGGGAAATTTATGCGACAAATTGTTTTTGAGATTAAGTAGAATTTACATTTTTATTTATTACTCAATTTACACTATCTTCCGAGACATTAACTTGTAATTTATGCAATTTACTTACTTCTGTTTAACTATTACCATTACCAGCCAAATTTCTTCAAACAAGAGTGAAATTTATTTGATGTTAGATGAAATCGGATCAAGTAATTAACAGATAAAATTTTATATTTTTGTACAATAATAACTTTGGATGGCCAGAATAAACAACACTTTTCAATGGAAAATAACAGATAACAACAGACTAACATGCACAGACGTTTTCTCCGATAATTTGTCTGAAAGCGATACTCTGCGATACACAACCCAGATCCTATACATGTAAGTAAATACGCCACCGGTAATTTGTGTTTGCCCCCAAATTCTCTTCTCCGTCAATCGAACAAAGATCTACTGATTGAATAGTAACACAATACCTAAGGAAGAGAAGCCGAATATTTCCGTCATGCCATGTATTTTGTTTAGCCTTTGTTTTGTTTTGTAGGTGAGTAGGAGTTGGATGTTTGCGGTTGAGAATGGTCACCGAGACAGTCCCATCTCTAACTTCTGGTAATATGGACCCAAATTGATAGGTAAATATCATTGCATTCATAAAATTGGAACATAAAAGGCGGACGAAAATATTTGTATCAGAGTTTAATGTCTCAGTGGAGACTTGAATTTGATGTGCTGTTGTTTTACGGAATTTATGTAAGTAACCTATATTTTACCTCGATGGTATTAGTAAAACTTGGTCCAAGCTTACGAGCAAAAATCTAGCATCTAAGTGAAAGTGACAGAACTCCTGAATACCGAATCACTATTATTCACCACAGATTATAAAATTTAAGACCGCAATGAATTTAATGGCACCGACCGACCGAACTCTCAAGGCGGTAAGAGCATGCAATTTACTAAAAACAAACGCCCTCGCTGTCTCACAATTTGAACGAATCGCTTAGCGAAAACATTAGCTACGGCTCAAAGGCTTTTCAGCGCAAATTGTACGTGAAATTCAACTGGCAACGCTTTCGGGTCGCGCAGATTAGGGGTCGATATCGTGCCTAGTTTGAACTTAGACGATACCGCCGTATCAGACTTAAGATGTTTGTCTTTCCCCTATTTAACAATGTACGTAATATCATAGGGATCTTGAACAAGATTCAGCCTTGTTAGAATTCAAAGTAATTCGAAAACATTAACAAGAGTAGCCAATTTTAGTATTTGTTAATTTAAATTCCTGGAAATTTAACTTTGATCTAAAATTAAAAGTAGCTTGAAGATAAATTTAAGCTTTAGCTACATTTTAATAATAAATTTAATAGACGAAACATGCTCGAATCAGAACTAAAAGTAGTAGTTATATCAAGGAGGTGGTTCCGAGCGTCGTGGTGGGCGTGACTAAGTGTTTACTTAGATCTTTGTACGTCTCGTCTGAGCAAATACTTTTATCGTTATTGACACAGTGTTGAGTTGCCGTCTACTGAATGCCTGAGGGTTTTTTTTGGTGGCTCTTCGATATAATAATATTAGTTGTTATCTTTATCTACTGGCTTCAGAGGGAAGGAGCTGGAAAAGCCTGATAAAAATTGTAATCAATCGCTGCTACTTACAAGTATTGGGCTAAGAAAATCTTAATTATTTTTGTTGCTTCCACTCACTGGCCGTAATTACTTGTCTGTATCCGAGCTTAACTTCTTAACTCACAAAACATTCGTCACATTACAACAATAATTTATAGGCATTTTTTGCGCTGTTGGTCAATTAACAAAAATTTTAGATTTCAATTTAGCGTTAACACACGGGTCATTAATATAAAATTCTTCTAAAATTAAGAGTTTTGAACGTTTTTATAAGCCGTGACAAGAAAACAAATTGAAACGTCTTTAGAATTCACATAGCGGAAACGAATTTAATTTATCGATGTCTCATTCAAACTGCGGACGACTTCGTTGCGTCGTACGACAATTACACGGGCACAAAGTTTACTCGTATAAGTCACTAAGACTGTATCACCAGGGCATAAAGTAGTATTTTAGATGTCGAATGTATCTATCAATTTTGCAGAAACGGTATTGAAGTGACAGAACTTTAATAGGAGTTTAACAAATAGCTAAACATTTTGTATTTCAAGGAACGTCTTGAATGCGTAGTTTGCTCAACAAAAGGATGGGCCGCCTTCATTTGTTCGATCTCTCGTCAGATACCAACATCTGCAGTTTTTTTCTCTACGGCAATACTTGACCAAGGTGAAATAGATATTTGTTCAACTAGCCAGAAAATCAACAGTCATTGTGTTTTTATTGCCAAGGTGGTAATAAGTTTGTTTTGACAATGGTTCGGCACGGTCGCCAGGATGCACATTGCACATTTGATGTAATAATTTGGTTTTGAATACTTTTAAATAAAAGTAGATTTGCGTGCTTGTTGGGTTAACTTTAAGAAAGGATGCGCGTAAATAATTTTGTAATCTTCTTTAGGTTTAAAATCTAAAACTTTTTTGATTATTCTTAAAAGGAACATTACAGTTACTTCTTTTAACATTTTTTTTTAATATTAGGTAATTGTATCATTTCACTTTAATAAAGTTTCTTTAGAAGTTCATGATCTGGTAGAGTCGAGGTATGATAGAGTGTCTATACAAACGAAACGTTTCGCAAATTCAACTTGCATTAGACCAGAAAATGCGCTGCTAAATTTCCATATGTCACTTCCCGCGGGGCAAAAATATCAACACAGGACTCGTTCTAACAATAAATACGAAGATAATGCAATATCTGTCTGGCACACAGTGAGTGCAGGCCATTTGCATCGAAAGTAAATGCACTGAAACTGCCTCCGGTGGAATTTAATAAAAACATATATTAGAACGAGGCCTTGTTTATTTCTGTTCATTTATTTCGAGCGCTGAGCAAGTATGCTTTGAAGAATCTTGCTGTATACTGCTTAATTTGCTGTGTTGTGATTGCTGTGATATAATTTCAATTTTATGAACAGGGCATTGATTGAAGCGCGGACACCGCAATAGCAATCAACTTTTACACCTGTCAAGCGACGATACAAGTACAAATGGATCTTAAATGCGGTTGTGATTACAGATGCATCAGACAATCGACGTAACATCGGTGATACCTAAGAAAAAAAAAAGTTCGAAAATTTACTAGTCGTCTTGTAACTAAATCTTATCGGTTTAAGTGATCCTACTTTTTGACCGAATACTTAAATATTTTTTCGAATAAGCTAAAAATAAAACCGAGTACAGATGCTGCTCGTGGTAAGTACAGTTGAGGTCAAGGATGGCTTTACACTTTAGTACCTTGTCACTGTATGTCATCTGAGAATTTTAGGAAAAAGTTCAATTAAAGTGACAGTAACAAAGCTAATAAAGTCTAAAGATAACTTTAACTTCGATTGTACACGCTCAAAAGCCAAAGCGAAAAACCTTACTGTTTTTTGTGTTAATTATAAGTCTGCTAGTAGATTTAAGGAATCTTTGCTCATATTTAAGTATAATATTTTTTTATTTTCACAAAAGTCTTCTTGGATCAGCAGTTTATAATTAAGATAGTTTTGTATACTTAATTTCCAAGTTAATTATATTTCCTCTATTAAAACTCTGACTTTGACCGAAGTCAGTAAAGGAAAGATATCTCCAACGAAAATTAGTATTCATAAAACAGCGTAGACGACATAACTAACATCAAATAATTCGTCCTATTACGTATTGTGATAGCAATTACCGAAAATTAACGATAAACTTCTGTAGGTGGTCTACCTACGCTAAAGGAGATGATATAATAATAGTAATAGGCTAACACATAACTATCTTAAAAAGTACGAATATTTAAAGCATAAGTATTTAGATTAATTACTTTAATAAATCAAGAAAAGAATATTCGAAACGGGGCAAATAATTTTAGATAGTAATGACGCTATCTAAAATTATTTTTTTATTAAATAGTACCTCCGAAAATTAACAAACGTGACGTATTTTTTCTGGTTTCAACAAAGAGCTTAACAACAAAACTGACCAACACTGCTTATTTTATTAGTTATTATTTTTATTTAAGTAATGATCAACACAGAAAGTCAGAATAAAGTTTTCTGTATTATTTAGTTATAACTATTAAATATAAGGTAACATCTAACATATTGCCATATTGCCTTCTAATAACCTGGTAGGATGATCATTGATACAAAGGTAGACCAAGAACAAGATAGCGAGATGGCGTGAACGCATATTAAATAGATAGGGTGGTAGGAAAATGACCTTGGCACAGATGCGTAGCGAATAGAGAGTTCTTTGCACTACATAGATAATTGAACAAACAAAGGCACAAGAATTTGCACAGGAATTTGTACCATGCCCGATTTTAGAATAGGTTAGACCCATCACTTCCCGTGGGTATCCTAAAACAGACTATAGGACTATGGGACCTAATGATAGTGCATTGAAAATGAGAGTGGACAGCAGTGCTCTTTAGTGCCAGCCACTAACTCCAAACTCCTTCTCTGTGGTATAGAAGGCAAAGGGCAACTACAATACTATATTCCCAAGAAATTCGTCACAAAATTTGGCTACTAATCCTAAGACCACTCTAAGAAAAGTGCAGCGATATAAAAGAGAGCGCGAGAAAAGTAAAAAAAAACTAATAAGAATGACGATATCCGGCACCAGATGAAAGACCTTAGAAGATGGCTATAATCAAGAACGGTTGTATATTCACATCCACGTCTATCAAAATGCCTAATAAGAGCCGTCAACTGCTCAGTATTCTAGTCAACCAGTTGTCTAGTTACTTTCTGAATATTGGTTCAGTTCTTGGCCTCAAATATGACATTGTCCAGTAAAGAGCTCGATACGTATCTGATATTTTCTTCAAAGAAACATGAAAGTTGGCAACGTTTCTTGAACGAAATGTTACATAAAATATTTTGCTATTTGGTGACTGTGAGTTTATGTCATTTAATAGGAGATTTTGTGTGTGTTTTCGTTAAATAATCTTAATTTTTAAAAGAAAAGTAATCAGGTATTAAAAATACCCTAATAAGTATTATACTCGTAACCTACGAGTACTGTAAATTTATAACAATGAAGGCTGATATTACACTTTGTGAAAGAATCAGTTTAAATAAAAAAAATCTCATATCGTATCTCAACTTTCAGTTATCAGTTAGATCGCAATTTATTTTTAAAGTTAACAAAAGCAATACGCGGAGTGAATTTAAAAGTTTCTAGTCAAACTACTGCGTTCGTATTTATTTCCACGCAATTTCCACAGCAAGTTTCATTAAAATAAAATTCGACAGTGCAAATGGAATCACTTACCGATGGTTCCGTATTATATGCTGTAGCAACTGGCAGCCTGAATGCCAGTTTGCTAGGCTGTGTTGATGTTTTTGAAATATTAAAATATAAAAGTCATAATAAGCAACTAGTAATTTTAGTATTTGCGCTTCGTGTTATATAAAGCTCCTTGAGAATTACAACAGTCTTAGTAGTTGTGTAGGTATCCCACTAATATTATAAATTTAATGAGAAAGTTTGTAAGTCTGTTTGTTTGTTACCTCAACACGTCTAGACCGCTAAACCTAGTTTGAGTTAAAATTTGAGGAAAGAGGAAAGACGTAGGATAGTTTTATCCCGGAAAATTGCTTACCTACTTCCCGCGGGATAGCGATACACGAATTCAACGCAGAAGAAAATTCTAAGCTAGTTCTAAATAATCGGGAAATTCAAAGTTGGTAGTTCTTTATTTTTTTTATTTGCGTTTTCTATAACTTAAAATGCATTAAAATGAACTGTACACTGCGAACTGTAACTTCAAAATTAACTGGTTCAGCATTAGCAGCTTAGGAGCAAATTAACTCTGTGAGATAAACAGATGCGTGATCTTACATTAGTATTTTTTTTAAACGGAACCCTAAAAAGAGTGTTGAGGGAAAGTTTGATAGCGTTCCTAGTGGCCCGTTGTGGAACCGACGCGATCAGCCCGCCTCCGTTCAATAGATATTCATTTTATGCCTTTTTACTAAATAAAACTTACCCCTCGTTCCCCATATACAACGCAAACTTTACTCGTGAGTCACACTAGAAAAACGCCAGTTCTAACTTCTTTACAATCAACAAAACACGACTCTATCAATGTAACATAGAACTAAATTTCAAATGGAGTTTTTCTGTCGGTTGATATATTTTTGAAACTGAAATACAATACGAGTTTTTCATAAGTAGCAGTGAAGTGTGTTGCAATGTGAATGTGCCTCTGTTTGCATTTCAAGTAGTACCCGTGCCCGTAATTTACTAACATGGTTCAATTTTAACCTCATTTTCTCGAGTACTGCTGTTCTTAAAAAATGCAGTTTGGATGTTCTTGAAAATTATTTTAGATTTTTGTAACAGCAACTGGTAACTTAATCACTATCATCATCATCATATCAGCCATGGGACGTCTACTGTTGGGGACAGGCCTCCCCCATAGAACTCCAGTTCTCCATGGATCTCATTGGTGGACATCCTACGCCGCGCTTGCTGATCCGCAGTCTCCACTCGTGAACCTTTCGGCCCCAACAACCGCCTGCTCTCCATGCTATATGACCCGCCCATTGCCACTTCAACGAGCTAATAAGCTAAATTATCTTATCTTATCTTATCTTATTTATAAGGCCTATATAAAAGTAGTGAAGCACCACGTCTCGGATTCTTATGTCATCGTCATCACTGGCAGGACACATTGTTTAGAGACTTTCGTCTTAAGGTACTGAGTAACTGGTAGATATTCTGTTGAAATTTAACCCCAAACGTGGCAGCGTATCTAATAAGATACATAATTTTAGATCATTGGCATTGTATTTCTTTTTAAATTTATTTTTGTTAGCTCTACAAGAATCCAACGAGGCTTGAATTAAGTAAGTACACTTGTCCCAAATTGCCAAGTTTAGGGTAACTAGGTAATTGAAATGGGTAAGGGCACAAATATTTATACTAGTCAAAAGTCAAATTTTCACAGGGGCCACTTGCGTTCCATCGGTAAAATGAAATAAAAATACATTTGTGTAAAAACCTGAATACATTTAATTTAATGAAATGTATTTTTACTGTTTTATGTTGTATAAATAAAACCATTTTTCGACAAGGGATGTTATAAAAAATATCTCACGTGGCCCCTATATTCTTTTGAGTAACTAGTAGGTATATTATTTAAAATCTCCACATATTTTTTTCGCACTCTTAAGAATCCAGAGATGCCGAAAACAAGGGTTTACATTACACTTTCGCTTTCATCATGTTCATTCCTGTAAAAATAAAATATAACACTTATTTCTACCCCATGTTAATTTCTAAAAATAGGTTCTCGAAGCACATCCATGTTGCTAAAGTTAACAAGGTAGGTCTCTCGAATTTCAAGACACTAGCTCCAGTTCCAGCTCTAGGAAGGCCCTTTTTGTATGTTAGTTTCCAGAATTAATGTAAACATAAGTGATTTTTCTAAATTTCAATGTCAACTTACCCATTTACACGAACACGAACATGTTACAATTATGTTTAAGAAAGGTCTCTTAAGTTTTTTACTTCAACTTAACATTTAGATGTAGAAGTTTAAAAGCTATCTTAGCCACGATTGCACAAACATCCGTAACCACATTTTTGTTTCTCTAAAATGTAGGTAGGTAGGTACGCTTTGCCTTTTCCTGTGATCTCTATCTCGACCAAGGAACAGTCATGTAACCCCCGACAAGACTGCGACATTGTAAAGTAAAAATGTCTTTATGTTCATAGGAATATGACTTTCGTTCTGGGTAAAGGTCTCGAAATCCCGCTGAGAACGATGTAGGCGGTTATCTTGCCATCGGATTGAGATAGCACGAAGGTCAAGTTTGGCACGCGAGTAAACATAAGGTATAAGAGTTGACGAATATGGTTCGGAATTCCTAGTCTGATCGTGTAAAGGTTATGTTTTTTTTTAGATACCTATATCTCACTTGATGTTATGTCAAATAAAGCTCAGCAATGCTATGTTATGTATATAAGTCTTTTTGAAGTTTGTTCTCAAGTCTTGGAAGTTAAATAAGTGTGTATCTATCTATATTTATTCTTTATCCATTGCCTAGTACACAAGATTTGTTCTACTTTGGGACTAGGTCAATTGGTATCAAGTGTCCCGTGATACCTATTTATTTCTTTATAAGTTTGTATTTTGTCTAGAGCAAGAAAATAGGTACTGCTCATGTTCTAATGTTTTCCTTGGGAAACAAAACAGTCAAATGTAATCAAGTTCTGTAGAATGTTTTTTACCGGTACATACTTTTAACATTGTAGCCAAGAAAACTTTCACGTCAAAATCAGATTTAAATGCAATGCTCTCAACTCCATAAATAAGAAAAAACATGCATGATTCGCTCTCGTAAAGCGGAGCACATCCCGAACATTTTTATCAAATATCACATAGAGCTTGACAGATAATGTTCTACGAAGCGCAATAAAATCGCATTGGTTGCATTTTCATTCCCGTTGACGTCTACAAGACTTCCGTTTCGCATTGTGTGGATGATATGGAGTAGTCTTTAAATGTTTTACGTATATTTTATTCTAATATTTGTTTGGAAATAGTCTTTTGAGGATATTATTTTTTGGTGCCAAGACAGGAAAATTCTAAGTATGTTAAAATTCCAAGTACGGCCAGATAAACTGACTCGCAATTTCGCGTTCCTTTTGTGGCTCGGTGAGCTTTTTCCCTCGCGTGTTACCTAAATTTAAGATTTTGATCAAGCCCCACAAAAAAAGCTGAGCTACAGCTATTGGTAGTGCCACCACAGTTGAGATTATCACACAAGAACATGTCATTTAATGACAGCGGGATTTTGATTTTACTCATTCATTTCAGTCATTCTTTGTGCAATCAGTTCTTCATGCAACTGTGTGTGTAATCATTCACTACAACTCCGTGACTCGGACTTGCTTGGACGTCTATCTAATACTTAAGTAACGTTAACGATAAGTAAGTAAAGTAAGTAGCTACAAAATATATATTTTTAATCATTTCTACTAACGGTTTGTGGCTAACCCATATCGCCGACTAAATAGAGTCATGAGTAAGAACACAAGCAACTAGAATAGAAGCAGAAAGAGCTGTCTTTATTCAGTTAGACAGTAGGTACATGGTATTCGTGACTTACATTCTGTATAAAACAATTCTCAGACAAAGGTTCTGTCCACGAGCGAGCAACAAAGGAACAATGCGGTGGACGGGAGATGCTTTGCCTCGTTTCGATTGTGGCCAGTCGATGGGTCGCCGAACTAGCTTTGGTGATTGTGGCTGTTACATTTTTATTGGGCACCTACGTGTGCTTTTAGTGCTGACTCGGACCGAGAATCACAGCAAATTTTGCATCATAGACGTAAAAATAAATTCTGTGGTAATATTTAAGTTGTAATGCTAGTAAATAAGTGTCCTGCTAATACTACACATTTTTGTTACTTCTTCATCTTAAAACGGATTTAGATACAATTTGGTACGTAAAGAGCTGGTGGTATTCCTCTGATAATTGCTACTTTTTATCCCGATATTCTCACAGGATTCGGATAAAATCTCAAAATCTCAACCGCTGGGCTTAGTCGTTAAATTTGGCATGGATGTTTAAAATGCAACGTTAGTAAAATACATCATGTTGTTGATGATTTTTGGAAATTTTCATGGGAATTCAGTTTATTTTTTTCAACTCAAATACCGGATTTAATGAATTATGAGTGTAAAGCCGCGGATAAAATCTAATATTTCATGAAGATCTTTTAAATTTTCACAAAAACATCGAAATAGAGATACACTTATTTTTCATGTCCTATAAATCGTTCCAAGATTAACCGGAAGAGATGCCTTTGGGTATAAATAAGCTTCCCTGAAGTACGGAAACCAAAATGTATCTAAGTTTGTGTGATTGAAACATCAAAGCCAAACTAGCATACATATAGTGAAGGTAAAACCACACTTTGAAAAGGTCAATAGCTGACGTAATAATTCAGAAACCAATAGTACCTCTCCGATGTCCCACAGGCTTTAACAAAACAAACGACGTATTTACTGATCTGCAAAATAGGAACGGTAACATACAGACCACCCACAAATAGAAGAAAAGTCTGCCTCAAACTTCATTGTGCGCCCACGAAGTAAACGTTTCAATTGAATGGTTTTGATTGCGCAAAAAATTTATTCAATCTTCGAAATAAATAAGTGTATTGAAATTCTGAAATTTATCATTTCCGCTTGGTCATAAATCTTTACAAAATCTGACCAATTGTCATCGGTTTGGTCAGGAAATATTAATATTAAATTTCGCAGTGACTTTATAAAAATATATATAAATGTGAAATGAAATAAATTAGATATCATTATTGGATAAGTATTGAATTTGTAAAATATATCAAAATATTTCTTTTATGTATGACAAAATAATGCAAGGTATAATAAATTGGCAGTTCTTGTATATTTTAACAAGCCGTTACCCGTGACTCCGTCCGCGCAGAAATCGTTTATCCCGCGGGAACTGAAATTTTCTGGGATAAAAACTATCCTCTGTCCTTCTCCGGGACCTATACTATCTGTATACCGAATTTCATCTGAATCTGTTCAGTGGTTTAGACGTGATGACGTAACAAACAAATAAATAAACAGACAGACTTACAAACTTTCGCATTTATAATACTAGTAGGATACACAAGTTCATTGTTAAAAAGTCATGAATAATATGTAAGTTATCAAGACGTCAAAAATATCAATACCATATCGACCATTAAAAGGAGAAAATGACTAAGCGACATTTTTTAAGATATTGAGTTATATACCTATACAAGTTTGGAATCAGTGAATTTTGCTCTATCGTTTGAACTATATATGTTTCAAAATTTTCGCAAAAATGTCGCTTAGGCAATTTCTCCTTTCAACCGTCGATATATATTGGTCGATGTATCGGAACATTATACTTGATGCTATGGTTGTATAAATATTTATGCCTTCAACTGTACCTAGAGCACAAGTCCACGTATTTTCAATAGAAATAAAATACTTCGCTCATAGCAGAAAGTCGGAAACTCATTACAATGCAAATTCGCCTTTACACCGACCGTCACAATGAACGTGTTACGTACCTGTCCTCGCTCTAACTTTTTGCATACAACCTCAAATTGAACTACGACCTAGTTGGCAAATGCAGCGAGAATTTAGGTGACCCTGTTTTGTACATCTTTACTTAAAATATAATTTGGCGTGAGCTCTGAGTGATATAAGAATTTAAAATAGGAAAAGATACCACTATTTCATTGAGGATAAGAATTGAATAGCACAATAGATTGACTAGCTAAAACAAAACCCTTTTGGTTTCGGTATATCTGTTTGTCGATCTGTCCAAGTCTTGGATTTTTGTACTAAAAAGCCGAAATTTAGCATGATGTTGGGTGATTATTGTGCTTTTCGCATCCACCGCGATCCCGCGATCTTAGCCAGGTCGTCGCTACATCTTGTTGGAGGCCTACCGACAGCTCGTCTCCCGGTCCGCGGACGCCATTCGAGAACCTGCGAAAAGCACAAGACCGGTCTGAGTGGAGAGCCTTGGGGGAGGCCTATGTCCAGCAGTGGACGTGTTTCGGCTGACATGATGATGATGATGGGTGAGTATTATGCAATAGTAGTAGTAAAAGAAAATGTTAGTAAAAAAAATGTAAGTAACTTTTTTTGGGTACTGCTACTTCTCACACACGCAGTGGCTTTACAATAAATTTAAAGTTAACATTAAACAACAACAATAAACAAACAATATACCTAATGTTATTATTACAAAATACCCATGAAACGAGCTTACTGGATTTGCAAACAACGTTTCATGTTTGCTTAAAATCTAGACAATATTGTCATAAAAACCACTCCATCGGTGCATAGATTCGATTAATTTGCAATTATTCAGCTTCGTTTAGTGTATAAACACTTCCAACAGCGGGGACAAAATTTAATTGCATCGTTATGTCGTCGGTCCGGCATCAAACATTGATCAATATTGACCGACCCTTAATAAACCCTAATGGATGATGTGTAGACCATACACACACAGAACGTCCAATAGGTACGTATGCCGCGGCTTTTAAAGTCCACTAATATTATAATTGAGAAAATGTGTACATATTATAATTTGAATTTATTAGTCTTTCATACTAAACGGACTTACGGATTTGCACTCGTATAACATTTGAGATTAGATATACTCGTAATTTGCTGCCGGATGCCGGATTCTAAAATTGTGCTCCAACAAGAGTCCTAGATCACCGACTCAACAATTTCAAACGAATAATGCGACCTAAACTTTTAAAATTATGGTAGGTCAGTTTGAAGCTACCTTAAATTTAATATTTTTAAAGGGCTTGTCAAACCTTTCGACCTAGTTTGCAGGGTTGTTAATACAACAATTTATTAAAGTTTTCTTCTTTACAATTAAGTCTATCATTCAGATTCATTCCTTCAGGATTGCATGCCTGCTGGTAGCACGGTCGAAATACCAGCAGCTTATTAAAGCTAATTATGTTCTCCTATTTAACTAAAGCTAGACCGCTTGAGTAACCCCACTAATATTATAATTGCCAAAGTTTGTAACTCAGTTTGTTTGTTACTTTGTCACGTCTAAACCACTGAACCGATTTAGATGAGTTTCAGTATACAAAAATTTTGAATCCCGGAGAAGGACAAAGGATAGTTTTTATCCTGGAACATTGCTTAATTCCCCCGGGATAGTGATGTATGAATTCTGGGCGGACGAAGTGGCGGGTATGGCTAAATAGTGAAGCATAAAATTTAGAAACTGCTGGATGTTGACGCCAACCAAGCCACCAGTCAAGGCAATTTAAAAACAAAACAAAACAAAACATGCATGTCCGTGATTAATAACGGGACATAAAACGACATGGAAAATACTTTTATGTATCATTATCGTTAACCTCCTGACATGCACCTCTATTACCTATATGTTTTAATTTACAGCAGAAAGCTGTAAATTGAAGTATTGCTCTTGATTTGTTCGCCTGACGCTAGTAATAAAACTGAGTAAGTGTACTAAAACTTAAAGGCTGCTTCGTTAACTACCTACGTTCATAAGAAACAATAAAATACTAAATTAAACTAGAAAACACTATCAAATTACTTAAGCGAAATGAATACGAGCGTGAGCTTGCGCTTAGAAGTAATTAAATTTAACACCATGTTAGGCAAGTGTTAGGTATAATTTTAGTGCCTTGGTTAAAACTAGAAACATTTTCTAAGCGCCATCCTTGCGTAACTCAGAATCGACAGTTACTGACTGTGAAATAAAAGCGAAAACTGACCTTTTTATACGAATGGTGATAAAGGTTACCATTCTGTACAATTGAAATGATTTTGTAAAATTTTGTTACTATTTTTATTTAGTTGAACTTCAGAGCATTGATTTTTGACTTTGGTATTTAATGGAACGGTAGTTCCCGTTACCAATAATTTTGTCCAAATAAATTGCAACTGAAACCCATAAAAAACCTCAAAAGAAATGTGAGAGACAAAACATATGGCAACAGACAGACGACGAAGCAACTATACCTATAGGGTTCTGTTTGACATCTTTCGGGCACGGAACTCTAAAGTTCCGTTTCAAGTTTAAAGTTCTGGTTTTCATTTACTGTGTAAGACGAAAAATAAAGGTTTGATCGATCTGATGTGTGGATCTACTGAAACTAGAAGGTTTTTAACGGGCATGTGGCGGCCTGCTCGACCGCCACTGCTAAGTCCACGCGCCTGCGCGATGCGACGCACCGTTGCTGTACAACGGAGATCAACAGAGCTGTCTAATATTTAATTTGTTGTACATATGTTTGTAATTAATTGTAAATAATAAACTGTAAATACTGCTTTGCATCGTTTCCACCGCACGACACCTATCTCCCACAGTGGTGACCGCCGATTGAAAAAGAACTAAAATGTCGCGAGAAAATTTACATGTTTCCTTCGCGTCCGCCTCGCCTTCTGATGCCTTGATGCAGCAAGTCAACGAACTTACCAGGCAAGTTGCTTTGTTGACGAGTAACTACCGAAGAGGACGCTCACACTCTCGCTCACGCTCCGCGTCGTCGTCAAGAAGGTACAGCAGCCGCTCCCGTTCGAGGATGCCCCAGCCGCCGCCTAATCACCCGCACTGCTTTTACCACTACAACTTTAATCAAAAAGCGCGCAAATGCAAACAGCCGTGCAACTACAACGCGGAAAACTTCCCGGGCGGTCGGAAATAGCGGCCAACGACTGCCCCTCACCATCTGGCCGTCTTTTTATAACCGATCTTCACAGCAAAATAAGATACCTTGTAGACACAGGTTCGGATTTATGCGTTTTCCCTCGATCGGCTATCAAGACGCCATGCCACCGATCCAAGTTTGACCTTGTTGCTGCTAACAATACCGTCATCCATACTTACGGACAGACAACGATAACAGTCAACTTGGGATTACGAAGAGCATTTACATGGAGATTCACCATTGCCGACGTGTCAAAACCCATAATAGGAGTCGATTTTCTAGCTTTTTACGACCTACTTGTTGACTGCAAGAACCATCGTCTACTTGATAATCTTACAGAATCGTCAGTAGACGCGGTACGCTATACGTCGTCGGAAAATATAGATTCTGTCAAAATCGTCACAGGTGAAACTGAATTCGATGACATCTTACGTGAGTACCCTGCGCTTACCAGACCACCAGGTAGACACTCTCCATCGAAGCACAATACTCTGCATTTCATCAAGACTACACCTGGACCACCAGTATCCTGCAAGCCTCGCCGCCTTGACCCTATGCGTATGCAAGCCGCTAGGAAAGAGTTTGAGGATATGCTAGCATCTGGTATAGCTCGGCGATCAGAGAGTCCTTGGGCTAGTGCTCTTCACCTGGTAAAGAAGAAGGACGACTCCTGGAGACCTTGCGGTGATTACAGAGCCCTCAACGCCAGAACCATTCCTGATCGCTACCCCATACGTCATATTCACGACTTCTCCTACCAACTCTCAGGTTGCACCATCTTTTCCACCATTGATCTGGTCAAGGCATACAACCAGATAGCAGTGAACCCTGAAGATGTTCCCAAGACTGCGATAATTACACCTTTCGGATTGTTCGAGTTCCCGTTTATGACATTCGGACTAAGGAACGCGGCGCAGACCTTTCAGAGATTCATTGATGAGGTTTTGCTCGGTCTGGATTTCTGTTACGGTTACCTGGATGACATCTTGATTTTTTCCTCGTCCCTGGAACAGCATAAAGCCCACCTTCGCCAGCTGTTTGAGCGTTTGACGCAGTACGGCGTATGGATCAACACCTCCAAGTGCTTGTTTGGCCAACCAGAAGTCACCTTTCTAGGCTACCGTGTGACAGCTTCAGGAACCAAGCCTTTGGAATCTAAAGTGCAAGCCATCCAGGACTACGCCGTTCCGAAAACCGTCAAGGAGCTCAGACGATTCCTTGGTATGATCAATTTCTACCGTCGCTTCATACCAAACGCTGCTCAAGTACAGGCACCGCTTCATTCTTGTTTGTCAGGACCGAAGATCAAAGGATCTCACCCAGTCAGCATGACTTCAGAACTGCTTCAAGCCTTTGAAGACTGCAAATCATCACTATCTAAAGCAACACTCTTGGCTCACCCGGATCCTTCTGCTCAGCTCGCCATCTTCACTGACGCGTCTGACACTTCTCTCGGCGCCGTTCTTCAGCAATCCGTTGACAATACCTGGCAACCTTTGGCATTCTACTCACACAAACTTACCAAGCCACAGAAGAAGTACAGCCCGTACGACCGAGAACTCCTAGCTGTGTACGAGGCCATCAGGTACTTCAGGCATATGGTCGAAGCCAGAGACTTTATAGTGTATACTGACCACAAACCACTTACCTTCGCTTTCTCCACCAACCGAGATAAATGTTCACCAAGGCAATTCAGATACCTTGACTTTATCTCGCAATTTACTACGGACCTAAGGTACTTACCTGGAACTCTCAACGTTGTCGCTGACGCCTTGTCTCGCATCGAGGAAATTGCCGTTCCTCTTGACTACCAGGAACTTGCACGATCTCAGGAAGCTGATCCAGAGCTGCAAGACCTGATCCTCCACGGCTCCTCACTTAAGCTAAACAAGATGCCTACGCTTGACTCTACCATATCCATCTTTTGCGATACTTCTACTGGACAACCTCGTCCTTATGTCACTCCAGAGTTCCGGAAGCAAGTTTTCGACCAGCTTCATCAACTTCATCACCCAGGATGCTCAGCTACCGCACGACTGGTCTCTGAAAGATTTGTTTGGCCAGGGATTCGCAGAGACTGTAGAGAGTGGGCTAAACATTGTTTGAAATGCCAACAGAGCAAAATCACTCGTCATACCATTTCACCACTGTCCACTTTCACCACTCCATCCTCGAGGTTCGCTCATATTCATCTCGACCTCGTAGGACCCTTAACCCCATCTTCTGATTACAGATATTGCCTCACCGTCATCGACAGATTCATACGATGGCCTGAGGTGTTTCCACTCAGAGATATCACTGCTGAATCTTGCGCTTCTGCTCTTGTGTCTGGCTGGTTTGCCAGATTCGGATGTCCTCTACGAGTGACTACAGACCGTGGTCGCCAGTTCGAGAGTCAGCTCTTCAAGGCTCTGACAACGATGATCGGTGCACACCACCTCTGCACCACCGCTTATCATCCTGCCGCCAACGGGATCATAGAGAGACTCCATCGCCAGCTTAAATCTGCCATCATGTGCCATTCCTCATCATCCACGTGGACCGAAGCTCTCCCTCTCATCCTACTTGGTATTCGGAGCGCTGTTAAGGAAGACTTACAAGCTACCCCGGCAGAGCTCGTCTATGGCGAAACCCTTCGTTTACCCGGCCAGTTCCTCTCACCTTTACCTGACTACAAAGTGGCAGATATCACAGAATACGCCACACGCCTACGCTCGCACATGGCAAAACTCACTCCAAGACCCGCATCGTGGCATACCTCATCTTCACCGTTCTACATCCCACGAGGATTAGAGACCTGTTCCCATGTTTTTCTCCGAGTCGATCGTGTCCGAAGATCACTAGAACCACCTTACGAAGGCCCGTACAGAGTCGTCAAACGACAGCCTAAGTACTACTCTATCGACATCAAGGGCAAGGTCAACAACGTGACCGTCGATAGACTCAAACCCGCTTACATCATGCGTGAAGTGTCTCCTAAACTGCCTGACACTATAGATGGTAACGCAGCTACAGAGAAGCGGACCAGAAGTGGAAGGCTCGTGAGATTTCCCAGCAGACTTCAACCGTAGTTACGGTCTGGCCAGGGGGAACATGTGGCGGCCTGCTCGACCGCCACTGCTAAGTCCACGCGCCTGCGCGATGCGACGCACCGTTGCTGTACAACGGAGATCAACAGAGCTGTCTAATATCAAGCTACGAGAAAAACTCCATATCAATTCGCGTAAAACATTTAATTTGTTGTACATATGTTTGTAATTAATTGTAAATAATAAACTGTAAATACTGCTTTGCATCGTTTCCACCGCACGACACCTATCTCCCACAGGCATTATTCGCTGCGTCACGTAATTAGGTACATTTAAAATTGGCATAGGTAGATCATAATAATCTACATACCTACTAGATTCGTAGTTATTCATTGAACTTGGGTCAAGCAATCACACTACCTAGCACTCGCTGTAGTGGTTTGTCAATTTTATAATAGATAGTAAGTAAATTTTTCATTTTTATTATTTCAACTGTATTGCCAGCAAAAACAATCGTATCTGCGTGGGTTCAGTTGAAATGCAGAAATAAATTAAACGTCTGCTCATTTTTAGCGTTAGCTCACGATCGAGTTTAAATAGGTGCAGATTTAAAGTTTTATGGATTGTAAAGTATCTAACCCTGTTTTTAATCTATCTTAATAGCTTTTCCCAAGTATTTCAATGGTAGGTAATTTTACATTAAACGTGATTCAATTCAATGGAAAACGGCATAAAAAAAATCTAGATTTAAAGGTGATTTTAACTTGAGTTTGCAATTTAAGGAATATCCAAACTTCATTTATTTCTCTAAATCTATTTTTGGTAGGTGATCTGTTTGATCTACCTATTTATGGGGTTGTCACTCTTCTTCCATTAACAGGAACACGTCAACGTTATGAAAATTGATGTATTTTCTCCAGCATAGTTTACTTTTCGAGAAGAAATATGAAGTCGTGACGTTAATTACGCATTCCACGGTGCGTACGCGCACCAAAAATGTTTGTTTATTTTAATGAGTGTTAAATCAAAACTAATGTTTATCCTGTCCGTTTGATTGATTGTTGGTCGGATGACGTTAGAACGGACATTAAATGCCTAGTTGTGAAGGCCTCGGGTTATTATTTTGTATGTTAATGTTACAATTTACATCGGTAAAGCCCAAGGGTACATATTTATAAAAAGAAAAGTCAAAACCTATAGAAAGATCTCATAAGATGCTTAATGATATTTTATTTAAGAGCCTGTGATTTAAATATTCTGTAAAAAGCAAACACCAGCAAATTTGCAAAAAACTAATAAATACCTCCGATTAGCAACGCGGGGCACCTTGTTTTGCCGGCAAACTTTTCATTTGTAACATCAATAACTAACTAGTATTAAATTCTCCAATTTTTATTTAGCGCAATTTTATTCCATCTATTATCATTAATTTATTTTTTTCCTATTTGAAGTAAAAACAGTTCAATATAAATCATTTGATGACTGCGAATTGCGATCTCACATTAAAACAAATTGCTCAGAAAAATAGGTTTTTTTTTAGAACTGCAATCCCTCAAAAAAGTGAACTGCTCCCAGAAAGAGAAGAAGTCCGGTTAGTTGCTTTTGTTCACGTTAATACGAAATAATATATACATAAGGTATGGCAATGATGTTACAAGTACCTACTATGTTATAATATTATTATGTGATTCAAAACATTTTGAAAATATAAATTATGAAACGTACACTCGCGGTCAAATAATACGGGTCAGTGACGAAAACCTTAAAATTTTGAAAATGAAAAGGTTTACTTATACGAAACTGACTCTATATTAAAGAGAATTTAATATCGTATTAAATACAACCTTCAAATGTTTTACATGGCTGCTGGAAAAAGTTAAAATTAAAAAAAACTCTAATTAGGGTCTAAATTAAAATTGCACTTGTTTTACTTTTGCCTGTTTTCTCACTTTTATTTTCAATCTGTCAAAGCATAATGATAAAAGGCATTCATTGTTGCCTTTCTTGATCATTCTTGATTTACTATCATGTGGCTGACACCAGAAGAATGTACACGTATCGTCACTATGTTAGAAGAAGGCGGAATTCAGAGAAGAACAGGGAGAACTGTTGGCATGTCACTTTCTACCGTGCAGAGAGTCGTCCAACGTTTCCGAGAAACTGGGCAGAACATTAGAAGACCAGGAACCAGCAGACCGAAATGTACTGCAGCTCGAGAAGATCAATTTATTGTTACAACTGTGCTCCGAAATCGGCACCTCACGGCTGTTGAAGTCCAAAATCAACTTCGAGAGACTCGAAAAGATGACATAAGCGAGTGGACTGTAAGGCGGCGGCTACAAGAAGCTAATTTGACCCCACGTAGACCGGCAAATGGCCCAAAACTTGAAAAGGGGCAGCGAACAGCAAGATCGATTTATGCCCGCGAACACAGATGGTGGGCAGACGAAGAATTGGCAAGAAATATGTTTTCTGATGAATCCAGATTTATGCTCTATGCACATGATGGGCGGCGAAGAGCTTACAAACGGCCAGGTGAACGTTTTACTCGAGCTTATTTTGAGGAAAAAGTGTCGTTTGACGGTGGGTGTATTGTGGCCTGAGCTGTAATCTCTTCGGAGACTCACATGGAGTAAGTCTTCATAAAAAATGGTACGCTAACTAGTGCAAGATATGTAGAAGAGACTCTTAATGAGCATGACGGTCCATACTTAATTAATATGGGTGAAAATCCCATGTTCATGCATGAAAACGCCAGGCCATACACAGCTCAGATTGTAAATGATTACTTTGACGACGTTGGTATCATTTTTATGAACTGACCCTCGAGAATTCCGGACTTAAATCCGATCGAGCATGTATGGGACGAGCTTGGAAGGCATGTAAGAAATCGAAACTCCGCTCTAGTTACACTTAGAGACCTGAAACATGCGTTAGTGGAAGGATGAATCAATATCCCGCAAAATCGCATAAGAAGCCTAATGAAGAGCATGCCCAATCATCTGGAAGCTTTAAAAAGAGCCCGTGAAGGCAATACGAAGAATTAATTTGGTTTAAAGTTATTTTTTCTGTTGTAATGTGAGGTACCAAGTGTTAATTTTTCTACGTAAAATTTGTAAATATTTTGTTTTGTACGTAATTAGAATAAACAAATGAATAACTTTCACACCTATCATGTCGTTTAATTAATTATAGAATTATCTACAATATACAGTTTAATTCATGCTCCTAGCTCTATTATTTTAGGAGATATTCTAGTTTTTCGTACCGACCCGTTTTCTTTGACCGCGAGTGTACTTCCGTTATGTATAATTCACCGGCGAATCAACATATCTGCTAATTAAAAATCCGTGTCTTCAATTTACTTGTACCTAGCGACTGTTCACCGAAATTAATTCTCGATGAAACGAAAATTATGTGAAACATAATTTTAGAAGTCATTCGATTAAGCATTTGACGGCGATTCACTGGTAGAGATCGCAATGCTACATGCCTAATAGAAACACAAAAAATAATAGTTATTAATAAATTGTTTGATATTTTAAATGAAAATCGAAAGTTCAAAAAAAAAGCCATGAGCTAGTAAAGTTCACCAAAATTGTGTTTACACCGTGACTAGAATTCTTTTACCGATCGATATTTATTCTTATTTGTACCGCAGCGGACGTCGGTCTCAACCGATAAAGTTTATTTAATAAGGCGACTAAACGCATAATTCCAAGCCGATAGTGTCACGGACACCGTGTTTAAGTGTAAACTGCTGTTCTTTTGTGATAAAATGTCACATTCTGATAATTTAGCACGAGAACACGGAACGGGTTCGGTGCCATCTTCGTATAAAATGAATTGTTTTACATTATTTAAAACCCAAAACATTGGTATTTCGTGTCGTTAAATAATCATTCCGATCATTAGGTTTATGGTTCCGCGATCTCTTTTATTTGTTTACAATCAAACTGCTATTCTTAATTTTAATGCGTATTTAAGTCACTTTGGATTTAATATGAAATGAAATTTCAGAACAAAAATCGCTCACTCATGTTGTGTGTAATATTTAATAATTATTTAATTTATTGTATAATTTAACAACAACTCAAATTTTAAAATTAAAGTGTTTACGAACAGAATCCTCCGATTACAAAGCTTGTAATTTTTTAACAAAATATTCGCTTATCGTTTCCTTTTGTTTAAAATCTACAAATTTACATGAAAAAATATACAAACGTAGATTTAAATGGATAAAGCAAACGGCTCTGTATCTCGGCTCGTATAAATAAAGCATTACGATGCTCGAAAACGTCAAAGTTATGATAATTGCGATCATTTTGATAACTCAAGCGAGCTAAATGAGTTCTGTTGCGCCTTTTTAGTGGTTATTATAATATTTTGTATTTAAATTGCGCTGAATGAACACCTCTTCGCAATCTCTGCACGGCAGGATGATAGGTAATGGACAACTTTATTACATGTTGACACGTTTTTAAAAATCCTGTTGCGCGGTTTGAGGTTGTAAAAGTAAGCGAGTTTATTTGTTTTGAGTTCCGTATACAGCCAAACACATTCTCTACATCTGTTCTCCATGCTTAGAATTCCGTACGTAATTTTCGTGCTCTGAATTCCTCACTAGTTTCGCAAATTATCTAGTTTATTAACACTGCTAAGCATTTTTTATTGAGCTTATTTCTTGTGTTTTCGGAATGTCTACATAGATCATCTGTGAGAGTCACGTTAAAAGTCATGAAAAGTTTGTGCGCACTGCGATCTTTTCGATTCACTAGGGAATTCTAATGAATACAAGTGCCAGACGGCCGCCGGTGGCTAAAAATCTTGTTGAAGGTGTTAAACCAGCCCCGATAATTAGGTAATAAATATTTATAAACGGAGCACTGACATCTCATCACAGCGCTGCACGCCGCTTCCATATTTTTTTACCTTTCGGACGTCAAAGGACGTTTGCAACGAAACCTTTGCGAGAAAGCCGACCACGAGTCTTTTTTCCCTTATTGAATTTAGAATCCTAAAGGCTCATAGTAGAGTGCTGTTTTGTATGGAATGGAGTTCAGGCTTTAACGTTCCGAGTGCAATGAGTGTGAATAATCAGGATATTTATTGGCAAGTACTGAGCAATTTAAGGATGCTGTGAATAAATTTCGATGAAGTTTTGAAATATTTTTGGACAGTAAAATAAAATGTACTTACTACAAATTTTTACTTAAAAAACTTTATTGCACTCAAAATTCGCTCTTGTCGAAATATTTTCCAGCTGTCGAAATTGTTACGTTTTTTTACAAGTACCTACCTACTTAAATATGGAATTGAATATCATAATAAAAGCAATATCTAGAAAGACATGTTCCAGCAAGAGGAGCATTTAAATAATACACGTCCTATAACATTTTAATTCCGAGACATGGAATTATTTTTTTTCTTTCCAGTTATTGAATATGATATTTGAATAGGTGTCGCAAGGAAACAAATTTATTCGCTAATATTATTCAGTCAAGAATAATATGTAACTAATTAAATATGAATGTTGCAATAATAGTTTATTGCAACATTCATCACTCAAAACTCTTATTTTGGACAGCGGAAGTGATCAAATTTAGTGTATATGATGCACGTACTTATAAGTATATCAAAAATGAGCAGTAAACATTTGGACCACCATTATAGCATCAGAAATCTTGTTTTGAGATTATTACAACTTATTATACACAAGATTAACCAATTTATGTGAGATCAAAAATTCCTCATTAAGTAGATTAAAACATTTAATGAGCAGAAGAACCGTACCTTTCCATTCGAATTAGTGATCATTAAAGTTAAACAATAAAAGTCCTAATAAATTAAGCGGGCGAGGCGACAAATATCGCAGAAGTTTTATCAACTCTTCCTATACCCTGTATTACTTACTACACATAATTAATGATGCAAAAGAATTAATTTCTGCTATTCTATGTTTATTTTAATTTATGTTTATTTACGCACTTTTTGTTTGCTTCCATTGTTATGTTTCGTAAAACATGACATTTTCAAATAGTCTGCGCGTTTGCCTTTGACAGTGAGAGATGAAGCATTTGGAGGCACGGTAACTTCATTTTTGTGAAGACCAATGAGTTCTTCAAAGTCCTACTAGAAGTAATAAGTCTTCTTCCTTAAATTGCAACATAACTAGTGATTACCCGGGGCTTCGCTCAAGTGAACTGTGAATTATGAAAAGAAAATAAAAATGGTCTTTAATGACGTTTCACTAAATACAATTGTGCCAAATTTCTAGACTTTTATCCCGTAGGAATATCGTGATAAAAGGTAGTCTATGTTTTGTTTCAGACCTTCAGCTATACATGTCTAAATCCGTTCAGCTGTTTTAGGGTAAAGGAGTAATAAACATTGTGTAATCTCATTATGTGCTCTGTGTGTATGTACACACGCACTCACAGACTTTCGAATTTATAATATTGACAGGATTCTCAAGTTCAGTAGGTAAGTTGAAGTGTAGTATCGCTTTAAATGAACTGGCAAACATGCATTAGGTCAAACCTTTGACGAGCACCACATCGGTGCATTAAACAATTTTATTGCTCGGAACATTCTCGATCGGATAACGTATTTTGATTTTCCAGAAATAGTTTTGTTTCTCCAACTATATTTGGATATTTGGCCGTGCTTGCTCTTCGTTAAACTTTTTATGTCTGGGCAGTTAAATACTCGACAAGTAAACCATTGGCTGTCTTAGAAACAGAGACAAATTTCCGCACATGTAATTAATACAAATACATAAGTAAGTAAAAAATTGTGGTGGCCTAGTGGTTTGAACTATTGCCTCTCAAGCAGAGGATCGTAAAATCGAATTCAGGGTCAGACCTCTGAGCTATTCGAAATTCATGTGCGAACATCTGAAATGAATCTGTATAAACCTGTGAAGCAATTCAATGATGTATGTACTAGTCACAAACCGCATTGGACCCGCGTAGAAAATATGACCAAAGCTTTCCCATTCTGAGAGGACGCTAATGCCCAGCGGTGGGACGTATGAAGACTGGGGGATGATGACGTAAATAGTCGTGGTAAGCTCCACAGTGACATGTTGGCTCCACAAGCTGTAAACTTTGCCAGTTTTTATTGACTGAAATGTGATATTTTCTTTCGTTCATGGGACTATTCTTAACCTTATATCAACTATCCCAAATTCCTAGTACGCAGAACCGTGGAACCGTAGTAACCGTATAATCATACTTAAAAACATCGTACCTGATGATGATGATGTGGCCAGTGGATTGAACCCAAAACCTCAAGCTTCGTAGTCATGTTCCCATCTACTAGGCTATCCGTCCATTAAATCTCAAGGAACAACCGTTTTAATACTAACGATTAAAACAAAGTTTACCAAGACACAGCATTTCGATAAATAAAAGCTTGTTAGAACGATAGCCATCGGCAACATCCCAAACTCAAAACAAAAGCAATCAACTGTAAACGTGGCCGATGAAACCTCATCAAAAGGATTCATGTTGAGAATTTTTAATTTTGAACAATGACAGGCTTTACAGACTTCCGATTGTGGTACAATTATCGTTTTGATCCGGAGTTTTGATACAAATTTAGGTAACGACGTGGCGACGTTCTAAAATCCTACTGTCTACTCATTATATAGGATCATGGTGATTTTTTTTTATATAAGAGACTGCTGTGCGATTGGATAAAGAAAAACTTTGGGTAACTGTCTTCTCTTCTTCTTCTTCAGCGCGTTTTCGCCCACCGTTGGGTATACGCCTCTCCAACCTTTCTCTATCCAGATCGACTATCTGACTCTCTCTTCCAGACCGGTCCTGCTGTCTCCACAATGTCATCGGACCATCGAGCAGACGGTCTGCCCCCATTTATTTTGCATAGCCGGGGTCTCCACTCAAAACGCGCTTGCTCCACCGTTCGTCGTGTCGTCGGCACACGTGGCCGGACCAAGCCCATTTCAGCTTCGCGACTCTATGACGACCACTCTCGTGCGCTTTCTAATAAGCATGTTCCAGACTCGATCGCGAAGCGTTATGCCGAGCATGACTCGCTCCATGTTATGCTGCGCTGCGCTACGCTGGGCAACTGTATTTAACCTCAATCATCATATCAGTCATAGGACATTCACTATTGGACATAGACCTTTCCGATAAACCTCCACTTGCTTCGGTTGGTAGCGGCCTGCATCCACCGTGAACCCATCCACCGTCAGTAGACGTCTTATGCTTCGTTTACAGATCCGTAATCTCCACTCGAGAACTTTTCGGATCCAACGCCCATCTGTTCTCGGTACTACATGGCCTACCCAATGATACTTCAACGAGCTAATTCGCTTGCATGCTTTTTATTTATTAACGCAACTTAACCCTTGAAAGCATAACATCTGACCAAACATACTCTGTAGCATCATAAAACTGCCCAATTATTTCCGCTTCGCTCTTATCAACTCCATCTTGCATCAATCTAGTCGTTTCTGACAAATTTACGACAATGAGACTTGGCTTGATAAACAATAAATATTCGTTTTACTATCCGCAAGTTCTTGTTATCTAACTGTCACAAATTAAATCTCAACCATTCCTGTATCCGTTTTGGCGACACAGAAGTTGTTTAGGCATTTTTATAGTCTACCTACTATCTAAAGCAACATAAAAAATGAAGTAATTAAAAAAACTAAAAAACCCGACTGCGATGTAAAAAATACAAAGTTTAAATGATTTCAATCATTACATTCTTCATAGAACTAAAAAGCATAAAATAAGCAAATCACTAAGGAAAGGACTTCATCACATTTCCTAACGTTGGGCATGCTGTTAAGGTTGATTAAGAGGTTTTACTAAAGAAGGTAGATATAAACGTAATCAGAACATTCCATCCTCGCCCTTTTCCACCTTTCCCAGTAGTTTACACAATTATGAATAGACTGAACTGAGAATGAAAATATGACAAATTAAGCATGACAACATTAAGAACCAAATTTCGTAGCAGGCGGGACCCATTAATTTTCTTTCGATTTATAATTTGCAAATGGGTCCCGCCTGCTACGAAATTTGGTTCTTAATGTTGTCATGCTTAATTTGTCATATTTTCATTCTCAGTTCAGTCTATTCATAATTGTGTAAACTACTGGGAAAGGTGGAAAAGGGCGAGGATGGAATGTTCTGATTACGTTTATATCTACCTTCTTTAGTAAAACCTCTTAATCAACCTTAACAGCATGCCCAACGTTAGGAAATGTGATGAAGTCCTTTCCTTAGTGATTTGCTTATTTTATGCTTTTTAGTTCTATGAAGAATGTAATGATTGAAATCATTTAAACTTTGTATTTTTTACATCGCAGTCGGGTTTTTTAGTTTTTTTAATTACTTCATTTTATTTCTTGCTTTTTAGTATAGAACTACGAAAAATATGTATTGAACTAAGTTTTTGTTTTGAACTAAGGTGTGTTATTTGGAGCTAGTTCAAGATTTCGCAAACGATTTAATTCTTGTAATGAATTGAGGTCATGAGGGTTATTTAATAGTTTTCTTGGATCTAGTGCACTAATGGCTAAGCTAAATCTGCAATAATTTCCATTTTTGAAGAAAGTGTGGGTATATTTGTGTGTTTGAAGTCGTTCTACTAAATATTTCAATTCTTGGTCATCATCAGGCAGCTCACACGTTACGACTTGGTCAAGCATCTGAATACCTTCTGATGTATCGAATGAGGGCATATCATCACACCATACGACCGGGTGCCCTTTATTTCGCATACTTAATATTACGCATAACAGGGTTCGCATGATCTATTTACGCCGAATCTTAAACTTGCCGAAACTTAGTTTGGCATAATTCTGTATAAGCCGAATCATGGTTTAGCCGAATTTTATTTAGCATAATATTAACAAGGCCGAATTTCATTATGCATAATCTAGTTTGGCATATATGTAATTTAGCCGAATTTTAATAGGCCGAAATCCCATCCAAATCTGTGTCCGAAAATAAATTACCGAATTACTATTTATGACTAGAAAAAAAGGTTAGGTTAGAATAATTCTAACCTTTATTGTATTTGTAACGGAATGAACCAGTAAAAGAGGCAAGGACATGAAGGGGAGGGACGGGGGGCGAAGCCCCCCGCAGGGGGGTTCGGGGGGCGGAGCCCCCCGAATGTAAAATCTAACATCATCTACCCCCCTTTTAACCTGGACTTTTACTATTTATGACTACCTCTAGAAAAAAAGGTTAGGTTAGAATAATTCTAACCTTATTGTATTTGTAACGGAATGAACCAGTAAAAGAGGTGAGGACATAAAGGGGAGGGACGGGGGGCGAAGCCCCCGCAGGGGGGTTCGGGGGGCGGAGCCCCCCGAATGTAAAATCTAACATCATCTACCCCCCTTTTAACCTGGACTTTTACTATTTATGACTAGAAAAAAAGGTTAGGTTAGAATAATTCTAACCTTATTGTATTTGTAACGGAATGAACCAGTAAAAGAGGCAAGGACATAAAGGGGAGGGACGGGGGGCGAAGCCCCCCGCAGGGGGGTTCGGGGGGCGGAGCCCCCCGAATGTAAAATCTAACATCATCTACCCCCCTTTTAACCTGGATAGGTTCGTTAGTTACCTTATATCCCTCAGGTTTAGCCGAATTTTATTTAGCATAATATTAACAAGGCCGAATTTCATTATGCATAATCTAGTTTAGCATATATGTAATTTAGCCGAATTTTAATAGGCCGAAATCCCATCCAAATATGTGTCCGAAAATAAATTACCAAATTACTATTTATGACTAGAAAAAAAGGTTAGGTTAGAATAATTCTAACCTTTATTGTATTTGTAACGGAATGAACCAGTAAAAGAGGCAAGGACATGAAGGGGAGGGACGGGGGGCGAAGCCCCCCGCAGGGGGGTTCGGGGGGCGGAGCCCCCCGAATGTAAAATCTAACATCATCTACCCCCCTTTTAACCTGGATAGGTTCGTTAGTTACCTTATATCCCTCAGATTAAAAATAGAAGCCCCGCGAAGCGGGGCTTCGTCGACTTTGTCACAGTCATGTCCCCATTTATTAAAATACTACTACTCACTAGTTACTACTTTTCAGAGAAGTAGATTGGATTAGGTAAGTAAGTTTAGGTAATATTAAAGGCTGTTGCAATATTAAAGGATACTCATTTGATTATATTGGCAAAATTACATTAAGTATGCGAAAGTTACTTTCTGCGTAACTGATTTATGCGTAAGTAATTTTCTGCCTAAGCAATATTCGGAATTCACAAATTATGCGTAAAGCCCATTCGGCTTACATTGGTTATGCGTAAAAGAATTCGGCGTAAACTGTTATGCGAAAACAGTTTCGGCGTAAGTAGTATTATGCGTAAACAGATTATGCAAAATAGAATTATGACATAAAAAATTATGCGTAAGCTGGGGGAACCTTACAGGATCATGGAGTTTCTCATTTATGGCAAACTAGCTTATGCCCGCGACTTCGTTTGCGCGGATCTAGGATATCGCGCGGTGGCGCCCTCTATCGGAATAAAAGGTACCCTTTGTTGATCCTTGGGGTTCAAACTACATATATACCAAATTTGATCAAAATTGGTTTAGTGGTTTCGACGTGAAAGCGTAACACAGACAGACAGACAGAGTTACTTTCGCATTTATAATATTAACTAGCTTTTACCCGCGGCTTCGCACGCGTAAACTAATCGGTCTGGTAGTTGCACTTGAAATTTTCGGGATTTTAACAAATTCCCCTGGCAATTTCCAAAATTTATATCGTGGTCTTCCTTCATTGAGGTTGTGTTGTGAATAGCTGTACAAAATTCAAGACTCTAAACCCAGTGCTGAAATTTCAAAAATATTGCCTATACAAATTCAAATCATTTATTCAGTAAATAGGCCGCAATGGGCACTTTTACACGTCATTTTTTAAACTACCAGCGCTTTCGGAAAGACCATTATTGCCAAGAAGAATGCGCCGCAAGATAGGTACTTGGCAGAAAGTCGTTTGTTTTCAAAATAGTTCAAAACTATCCCGTGAGAATATCTGGATAAAAAGTAGCGTACCTATGTGTTATTCTAGACATCGAGTTACCTTCATTCCAAATTTCATGACTCTTAGCCCAGCGGTTGTTATTTCGAGATTTTATCCCTATCCCGTGGGAATATCGGGATAAAAAGTATTCCATGTTTTAATCCAGGTTATAAACTAACTTTTTGCCAAATTTCATCCAAATCTGTCCAGCCGTTTTAGCGTGAAGAAGTAACAAACATACTTACTCACTTACTCACTCACATCCTCACTCACAAACTTTCACATTTATAATATTAGTAGGATAGGGATTAATTTACTTTGCTTACTAACATTAAACTGACAAAGAAAAAAAAATGACAAACAGACAACTACTACACTATTTTCTTTAACAAATATACAATTTTACTCACAAATGTGATGAAAAACATCATACTTATTAAAGCCCTCAGTTGTCGACTTCGGGTTTCTAATTAATAGACTCTCGTTAGGAATTCCTTATTTACCGCCCTTAAGACACAATGTACTATTACATTATTTGTATCTCAGTGCTTCTTTTCTACATGGGTTTCATAGAGAAAATTATTGTACAATGATATCTAGTAGTTGGCATATTTATCTGCCTACCGTAGTTTGAATAAATTGATTGCCAATTTATTCTTCCAAACTAAACTTAATCATATGACTTGTATATATATTTGTAATCTCTCTTTAAATCTCTTCATTTTGATACCCTACTCGAAAGGATTGAATAAAAAAATTTTTTTGAAGACTCACAATTTGACGCCAAAAATCCGCAATTTTAATTTTTCAAGAAATTCATGTACCCAGTGTCACTCGCGTCACCAAGATGAATCCAATGACGTATCATTTGTCAAAATCGGTTCAGCCGTTGAGTAGTTACGAGAGGACATAGGAATAGACATACATACATACATACATACGCGTCAAACACATAACCCTCCTTCTTCGCAGTCGGGTAAAAAATACTAGGATTTTGGTATAGGTAAAATGTAATATACAATAATACGAGTACAGTGATCAGGCAATTACACGAATCAAAATGGTTTTCTTTTTTACAAAAATTACCGACGTAAAAGGTAAAATCAACTGTTTAGTCGTTTGTTAAACTTTTCACCCAATTGATAGCTAAACTCAAAAGCTAATTACAGTCATGTTCACCCAACAAACGGTTTCACACGAACAAAGTTACAAAACCCGTTCTCATTCCAAAACCATTTCAACGAGGAAGTAACTAAAACAATAAGAGCTACAATGTCATAAAACGAATTTAACAAGGGGCCTAATTAAAATATACGTTGTAAATGACCGTAGCGAGATAGCATTATAAAGATGCCAAGAAAAGAGCTGTAAACAGTCTTAGTTAGTGATCGGCATTCACTAGCAACAATACAAATCAAGCGGCGATCAAACAATTCCTTTCAAGTCGACAAACTTAATTAAGCGAGCGTTATTTGCAAAATAATTTTTCTAGTTTACACGGCCGTTAGTATTGTTTTGTCTGTAGAAAGAATCAATCGTTTGACAATAAAGTTATTTTTACACGATTTCATTTAACAAGATTCTTTTAAAATGAAGTGGGCTTTGGTCGTGAAACAATTTAAGCAAAGGGTAAAAAAACAAAACATTTCATCCAAAAACCCCTTTGCAAAACTCAAATTATCCACGGAATACTCAACAAGTAACTACTTCAAGATTGTAAATTGAACTGACTTTGATTAGACCCATAATTTTTGTGTCAGTCATTAATGACGTCACAAAGAATTCTCCACCAGTCATACCGATTCATTAATGAAGGTCCGATGAACTATTGTCTAAATCAAAGTGCCCAACTTTGTAGACACCGGACTGTTTAAGAACACTTTGCGCCGGTCTAAGTCGTTCTGTCAAAGTTACAGACGTCGCATTATTTATAGACTATTCTCATTTATCACAGCGTTGATTGTTTGAATAGTTTTGTCTTATTTAGATGTGATTCGATCGCATTAGAACTAAAAAAACACAAAATAGTAAATTGTTAGGAATTGTTATTTATCCATTTTATTTGTAATTGTTTGCTTGAAGCTTAATAAATTTCGCTTTGATTATTTTGATATTTTCTACTAATCTACTTTATGTAACATTTAATAAACGATGTGAAATATTAAAATACAATTTTGGAGTTCTCATGTGTGAAATAATGTTATGTTGACACAATAATTTGCGCTAATAATGATTCGCTTCGCTATAAAAATTTCAAGACGTCATGTGAATGACAAGCAGTCAAAGTATATTTTACAAAGCCCTATAATTTGTTTTATGGCCAGATACGGGTAGAATCAGAAGCATCAGTAGGTTAAAAATTCAAAAAATTCTAACGACGCTTATTTATAGTCATCACACTGGCTATTTATGGTCAAACATTAATCATGGACAACACGCTTCTAATTAAACTATATGGGGGCAATTAAAAAGGTACTGAGTATTTTCGTACAAAAGGTTGTTGTATTTTGGTCGGCGAGTGTTGGACATTTGGGCCGAGCCGGTGCCCCTGCTGTTTCAATTAAAGCACTGACAATACTTCGGATGCCTGAGCGCCGGTGCCCAAAACACCGCGGCCGGACTATTATTTGGAGCAACTGATCTTGATACTCGCTTTATGTTATTACTAGCTTATGCCCGCGACTTTGTCTGCGCGGATCTATGTTATCGCGCGGTGGAGCCCTCTATCGGAATAAAATATATCCTATCAAGGTCGCGGGTGAGCAAAGAAATTATTTAAGTTCATTGATATGGACCTCCGCAAAGTAACGCCTGATTCAATAAATTATATATCCTATGTTGATCCTTGAGGTCCAACCTATCTACATACCAAATTTCATCAAAATCGGTTCAGTGGTTTGGACGTGTAAGCGTAACAGACAGACAGACAGAGCTACTTTCGCATTTATAATATTAGTAGGGATGATTAGCTTAAGCCAATTTTTATCATAATTTTTTAAACGTTTTTGTCAAACTTAAAACCTAAAATTGCTAAAAGGGGCCCCGAAGGAGTAACGTTTCGTGTGATCTGCCTACCCCATTTGGGAATACAGATGTGATGTTTGTGCGTGTGTGTGTTTGTAGTACAAAATTTTCTTCTGGTTCCTATAGTTAAATACATTACTGTAACTTTGTTACAACTATATTTGTGGCACAGTAATTGATATAATAAGTTAATAAAAATTATTGTTTATAATATAGTAAAAGTTTTGCATTCTCTATGCAAATGTACCTAGTTAGTGTGAATTTTTTACATGTATCAAATCGCTATTTCTTAGCATTTTAAATAAATGGGTTATGTGTGGCAAATACGCATTTTTCCAAGATATCTACGTTTTAAAGAAATTAAAATTATTCAATTTACAAAATAATTTCATTTAATTTATCTTCACGATCAAAACTGTTGAGTCAAAGCATCTTGTTATGGAACTCACAATTGATACATGTTCCGACAGAGCACTGATAGCATCTAATCCAGATTCCCCCCATTTAATTGATTATTTCATAAAGAAATACAACTCATCCTACTTGGCGGCCCGCAGCATTCAACAGAAAAATTGAGCCAAACAATCCCACAGTTCTCAAGTTCAAGTACGCATCAATATCTGGGGCGGTCAATTTGGACAAGCTAAGCAGATTATTATAGTGATATTTCAGTACACAGAAAAAATCTTTGCTACCTGATGTATTTCATACTCATACGAAACGTGGCCTTTCCTGAAGGAACAACAGCAAGGGGTCAATGTTACTTTTCTGAGCGAAGATAAACTTGGAATTAACTTTTTATCCCGCACATTTTTCGCGCGAATCCGAATTTATAAAATATTAATGGAATATCAGACAATCGGAGCACAAAGCTTAACTTTGCAAACCCTACTTTTTGTGTTACGTTGTTTAGCTCTTTGTTGTACCTACATAAAATATTCATACAAGAAAATAACAGTATAATTCTATCGATTTTAGAGATGCTCGATATTTCGGCACAGTTGCTTGCGCCGTGATCACGAGACGACTTAAATCATAAAATTAGTAATGACCGCGATAGTCTAAAACATTGTGAAAATAACAGAAAGAGAAAGAGATGTACAAAGGCGAACTTATCCCTTAAGGCATCTCTTCCAGTTAACCTGTGAGCGATGACACACATTTGACATAAATAGGTACGAGTATGTAACGAGTAGGTATTTTTTGAAAACTAAACTCAAATCTTGCAAGTTGAATTGCTCGTACTTCTAATGAAGATTGAAATTTGGCACGGTTCTTAACAAAGTAATTTACAGTTAACAAAAAGAACAATCACCAACAAAAACTTGTTTTTAATTTATTTTTTTCAGCATAAACCTAAAGGCTACTCGTCATGGCTAGTAGCCAAATGGCTAACGACTGTTCCGAGAATTATTTAAAACAATCAATTGTCAACAAAGGCTCGTTACTATATCATTGTGAACTTGTTTATTGCTTTCAAAACTAATAACGTACAATTTTACGATGAACCGTTACATAAAATCCGTTTCGGGAGTACTTTTAAGGCTCGAGTTTCACAAGCGGGAAAGAAATTGTCGATTGTACTAGATTAACGAAGCATATCATTACGTTTAATGAATCGAGTTCTACGATCTTATCTGATAGACGTCACTCTTAAATCTATTACGTACGAAATAGGTGACTTGATCAGTCATACGTCCACATATGGAATTAATTGTGCTTATTATGGTCGTTTAGCACAGCGGGAAAGTGGGCTTAAATTAGAACGGTTCATTGCGAGACAAAAAAATAAGTAAAAGATTATTCATTTTGTCTTTCTCAAAAATTTTCGTAAATTTGTTTTTGTTTACTACAGATCAGGAAACTTTATATTAAGTTTTAGACTGACCGTCAAGTCAATTGGTATTTAGTTAATACTTTATGTTAATTAAATTATGTTTTATTTTCTTTTTTAGATAATCGAGGCTTCCGCTAAAACAGCAATTTCTCACTTTTCAGACCTAGGCAGCTAGGCAATAATAAATATTATTTTTCTAGGAAGAGATGGAACACAAACTACATTTACTCGTATCTTTCGTACTTATGCACAAAAATTTATGATTTTTACATCATTGTATAATCCCCAATCCCGTAAAAATTTAGTGAAATCTCGGAATTCCAATTCCATCACAGAATCTCACGAGATTCGGACAGATCACGCAATCGAAGACCTTGGGTCAAGGCTGGTTAAAAATAAATGAATCAATTACACAATCTGGCACTTACAAGTATACAATTATTTCTCACAAACAATTTACATTAGCGGTGCCCTGACTAGATCAAGCTGCTTATCTACAATCACCTCATCGGTTCTTCTATATCAACGCGGCAATCGAAGAAGGCTGTAAGATCTATTTGATTGAAACATTTTTTTTCAATTGTCACAAATAAGCGCAAAATTGGTTAACAAAAAAATATTGTTTTAGAAAGGTAAGGTAGCGTGAATAGAATATTTTGGTTAGGCAACCTGCAGATTGAGGCATGCCATGCTTAATGTCTTCGTGTGCAATACATCATCATTGGCGTAAACAACCTTTGCCATACTTGTTTTCGCTGACACGTAAAAACAATTAAACAAGTCGATTGTAATCGACTAACTACGGTGTCACGGTGCATTATGAGAGCAACCTATTGACGAGTCGATCAGCTCGATATTTTTCTTTGTCAACAAGCTATTTCATTGTCCGAACTAAATTTTCACTTACACCTTTACTTACACAGTGTGATATTTTATAACAGAACGAAAGGGGCCGCGCGGCGTCACCGCTTGCTGTGTCCTGAGCTTTATCTAGACATCTACATGGACACTGCAAGATGTAAAAGACTACCGGCGTATATAAAGCTTACTCTATTGTGACCGGTGTATCTTTGCCTTATTAAATTTGTACAAGGTTTTAGCACATGTAGATATGTAGATAACTAAACAGAACTAATCATCATCATCATCATGTCAGCCGAAAGACGTCCACTGCTGGACATCTGAAGACTCTCCACTCAGACCGGTATTGTGCTTTTCGCATCCACCGCGATCCCACGATCTTAACCAACAGAACTAATACCTACAACTAATCCTACTAAAATTACAAAATTTCAATATTTGTTAATATGTGTAAGACAGCTGGTGAAATTACTGGTACTTGAGGTATCCCATCTTAGGCCTCTAGGTTGGTAACGCCTCTGGGAATCCCCCTGGTGTTTCAGGTGTCTATGGGTGATGATGATCTCTTACCATCAGGAGGCCCACTGGCTTGTTTTCAAAATGCGTGCGTTCGTTCGTGCGTATGTGTGTGTGTTTGTTAGACCACAAAGTCGTTGCAAAGGTAATTTTTAAACGCAAAACTACTCGGACATTGACAAGAAATCATTGTTACCCTGAGACGTTACCTTGTTATCTTTTCTATGGTTTTTTGACGCGATAAAAAAGGAGATCACTCCAATTAAATATCAACAACACCTACGCCTCAAAACGGGGAATTTAAAAACAAAAACCGATCATTGATTAATAGCCTACCCTTGACCATGAACGAGCCATTTTATTTTCTAAAAATACCACGAACCAATTTCAAGTTTTGATTTGTTGTTCACCTATTATACTTTAATAAAGTTTTGAACTTTTAGAATGGAAGTTCCTTAAAGTTGGGACTCAGCTTGTTACTTAAGACAATTTACGACCTCAGGGACTTTAGAAAAAGTTCAAGGCACCTGTTCTGTCCATTTAGCAGTGGTGATACGGAAGATAATAAAAACTGGCTTATAGTTACAAGTTAAAACAAAATTGCGTTGCTTTTTAACAATAAAAAAACGGTGACATTTTTGTATTCCATTTTAAATGCATTTTTGAGATGTTTTGCGACATACTTAATTGTAAAAGTTACCTGGAAGGGATCACTGCGAAGCGATAAGACCATCTAAGCCCGTCTAAGCTAAGCAATAGCTTAGCTTAAAAAAAAATCACGTCAACAGGCTGCTTTCTATAATTGTGGTATACAATAAAGTCTGTATTGTATATTTGAGTTTTTTTATTTTCCATGTGTATTTTCAATTTCTAAATTTTTTAGTGATTTCTTTATCCAGAAATATAATTTTAGTTCATAAGCGTTCCGTAATGACTAAATAAAGATGTATTTAAGGAATTTCTCGATTTGTTTGGTTTGCGGGCCCGCACTAGGTCCGCGTGCAGAATACAACCAAAGCCCTCTTAATCTGATAGGAGACCTTCAGTAGGACATAATAAATGAATCAACCCGAAATGATGATAATGATAGTGATAACTCTGCAAGCACAGAAAAAGTTTAAATTATCAATTAAATTAATCCTCACTAATATTATCAAAGCCAAAGAAACTCTGTCTGGCTGTCTGTCTGTTATCTCTTCACGCTTAAACAGCTGAACTGATGTTTGAAACCCTGAGAAGAACATAGAATATTTATTCCGCGAAATTGTGATACGGGAAGTGGAAAAATTGGGGGAAAGAACAAAGTAGACAATCAAAATTATCTGGAGCTTTTTAAGTTAGGCATTAGACATTTTTCACTGACTTTTCATTATTTTTTCAAGTGTCTATTACTTAAAAGTTTACTCTTCATTCTTATTTAACACGAATAAACTAACGTCATTAACAAAATACGCCCCGTTTTCAATTCCACTTCGACAAAATACGTGGAAAAGAATTATGGTCTTTAGCCGATCTGATAACACCGTGTACCGATGACAAACGGACGGGTCCACTAACTGATGTGGGTCCCACCGCATTTATGTCAGCGGCAACGATTTGATTACATTAAAAGAAAAATTTCAAGTCAGTAGTATTTAATGTGTACTGATGAATCAGAATTGATTGCCAGCCGAAAGTGTTTTTGTTTATTTATTTAATTGAATAGCAGGTGCATTACTCAAATAAAATGCTAACTATCTTTTAATTCTTCTAACAATTGCTTTGATAAACTCGCATAATATAAAGTTCTGTTTGATACCGAATCAATAGCGATCATACACTAAATCGAACAACTAGCGTCTCTGTGTACAAGAAAGTATTTCAGTCACGATCGCTCCTCCACTTAATCTTAAATCGATACCTCTAAAGTAAAAGTAATAGACCAAAATCGGGTAATAATTTCACCGTCTTATCCCTGTCCACTTTACTTAATTCGACATTAGACATTATTACTTATAACCGAAGCGACACGGCGCCAAGATGATTTCAAATTATCTCGTCCATAATCTCAAAAATATCGGATGACAAAGAATGGACTGTTTATTACAAAATAACGATCTAACGGCGGCTATGAGAGAGGACACCCGAAAATAAAACGATAGCCGATAGCTAACTAGACGACGTATAAAATAACATTCAAAAAAAGTTTCGAGATTAGAATCGAAAAGTATTTTATGTTGAGGAAACGACGATAGCGTGTGTTTAAAGGTTAACGATTCCTATCAATTAGGGTTATGGGTGGACTCGACAGTTCTGTCGGCGGGACCCCCACTGTGCCAGGATTCGCACCTGTCCTTTTTGGTTTAGTTTTTCACGTCAGCGGCACCCAGAAAAGAATACAGGTGCAAACCGATGGGTCTACGTAGGGTCACCATTCTAACGGGTATTTTGGAGATGTGTATCATCGATAGTTTTAGTATAGTAATTCCACTCGTATTCATTTGAAAGGTATTAGAGTTGAAAAGTACATGCTGCATACACTGAATTTTACTTTAAGTGTAATTTCTTGGAACTATAAAATAAATTAACACAACCAACTACTAAAACTAAGAAACAGAAATCATGAAGATTTTTTTAACAAAAAATACACCGAGGTATCCTGAGATTCCTCATAATAATAAATATGATTCAATAATTGAAAGGAATATACCAAGATTTCTGTGCAAGAAATAGCTTCCACCAAGTTAAGAAATACGAACATTTTATTGACTTAAAATACAGAATAGCGGAGTTTATTTCCCCTTTTCAACTAACTTCGAAGTTCTAACTACCGTATAACAATAAATCTCAGTACATTCTTTTTGTACAATTCACTAAGCGAATCGAAGCGTACCTAAAAGTATTTTTATCACTTGAATATTAATTTTCAATAAAAAAATACGTGTCCCGTTTAAATTCTGAAGTCTGGCTACCTGATAACTTTTCCTTGTCATAACTGCATGTTAATTCATAGATATGTTAATTTTAACAAATGAAAGTTGTATCCTACTGAGATAGAGTGGAACAAATGGGTTTGACGATGATGCTTCCCAAAACCAATTCATTATATTGACACGCAGATTAATTATTGACTTTTATTGTGGTTTTTGTGATATTTCGTGAAACATATTTGATAAGTAGTTGTTTACTTTGTATTTTTTTCGAATGCAGTCTTAGTTTAAAAAAATTGTTGTTGTTTATGAATCCAATAAAATTCATTAAACAACTATTTAGTAACAATTCTTAATGAATCCCGCACCTTGTATTAGAAATTTCTGGTATCCCTTTACTTGACCGAACTTCATTTGCACGAATTTCATGTGCTATAATATACAAACGTCATAATTTTGTTTCCTATAAATTCATTATCACTACTCATTTTTACCATATTAATCAAATGACAGAATCTTTGTTTCCCATAAAGTTACTTTCAATAATTTCATTTTTCATAATCATTGTAATCCATAAGTATCACATGCCATAATATCATTTGGACGTCAAGAGCATATACTGATAAATCCCATACGTCAAACAAGCCTTTGAATCAGGTAAATTTTAATCACATAGATTAGGTTAGGTTAGAATTGCGACATTTGATTTGTGCGAGCGAGCAAAGCGAGCGAGCTAGACGGTTCGGAGCAGAAGCGACTCGGATAGGTTAGGTTCAGAAGGCTAAGGCGGGAGCGAAGCGCAGCGTAGCTCCCGCCTTAGCCTTCGATGTTAGGTTTTTTTTTATAACAGCCCGGATAAAGATAATAGATAGATTAGTAATAGAAAAAATCAATTTTAATCAATCATAATCAAAATAAAAACTATTTACTATGGCGTCTGAATATTCTATTAAATAATATTATTGCACTTAATAATATGGAAAACAATACGTATTGCATTCGTATCATTATGGCATCAAAGTTTCGGGAAAATAAGAATATATCAAATAAATTTTCTAGTAAACGAAACATTCGAGCAAATGAGGTTTCGGGCGTGTGAAGTTCGGGATAATGAAATTATGGCATATAACTTTCGGTCAAACAATAGACGACCGAAATTTCTGTTACCAGCTTTACGACGAAGGAAAACATTATGACAAAAACCTGTACAAATCTGTGAAACCATTCAATGTGTGTGAACATCTAAATTTTCACGTGGGAACTACGAGCTAACCCCTCTCATTCTGAGAGGAGACCTGTGCCCAGCGCTGGGACATTATACGGTGGAATGATTCAGTTACATTCCATATCCTAAAGGACAAAATAACATCACTCGTGAAAAAGTATTTTTGTAATGCACATTGTTCACGGATACCTACATTTGTTTTCTTTTTGCTACTTTACCTAAATTTTACTTAAAGTATTTCATTCATAATCAGGAAATAATTAAAATGGTTTCTTAATTAAGTTTCCGCTACTACCAAGAAACTTTAACAAAACTGCAACGCAAGCGTAACTTTATAGAAATGCCTCATAAAACCATGCGCTACGTCTTACGTTTCAGTTACATTGCAGTTATACATCAGTGTTGATATCAAAATTGGTGTGCTGTTAGGAATTCCATTCCATCTTTCGTCGGTGTCTTAATTTACGTAAACACTCAGACTTAGTGAAGTGACACTAAATAAGAGTTTCATTTGGTTCAAGATAATTGTATCTGTTCACTTGGATAAAGAATTCAGGCCTGTTGAGTACATTGGTAGATAATCGAGTCTTAGCCAAGAAATATTCCTTTATTTTTGTACGGATATTTGGCAGTCTGAGACTAGATCACGGGCTTGTAATTTTTATGAATTAGATGCAGCAAACTGTAAGGATATCATCTGTGTTGTCTGAATATAAATTAATTTGACATTATAAGCTTAAAGGAGGGTGTACGGTGGCCGCAGGGTAGGCCTACGTACAACAGTGGACGTTCTATTTTTGATATGATGATGATGATAAATTAAAAAAACTAAGGATCGGGCAATATGTTGAGTAGTCATTAAATAAAAACATGACCAGTTGTAGAGTTATTTTTGATTAAAAAGGATTAGTTTTTTTTTGTCTATGATAGCTAACGTTTTATTTTCCGCTACGTGCAGTATTTTGTAGTTGCAAACAAATTAAAAAGTTCATTTAAGCTTTTTTCACTACCTACCTACTTTGCTCTCCGCAAGTCCCACTTGTTACTTGCTTCAAAGTTTGTTTCTCTACCCATAGTTTCATCAGTTAAGCCCCGTTAAGTTTCTTGAGCCACAGTTAATTCTTTGGGTGAATTTAAATTTTCTTCTAACCTTCAAGCGGAGAAAGATCGAGGATTAAGAGAAAAAAAAAACTTATGTTTATTTTTCTTTGCTTTTTTTAAAAGCTTTTTACTGGGTCTTAAAACTTAAAATGAATAAAGCTTTTCTAATATTTTCTTAGCGAAGCAAAATATTTACAAGATTTTGTTATACTACAATGTTTCAGGTCAAGATTAATAAAAGTCTCGTAGCATTATAAGAATTTCAAATGTTCTAACAAATAACCGAAGGTTTATTGAAATTCGCAAAGAATTTATCATATCGAGAGCCCAAAGTATAGTCTCCGGTTTATTAATAAAGTAGGGAAATCTTGAAAATTGTTTCCGTAATATTATTAGCATACGCTGAACTGTATTAGCTATTTCTACAATATTTTACAGTATAGGTTTGCTATTCGTGTGCATTTGTGCATTGCAAGTATATAGGGAAGTGAGCTTATATAATGTGTATATAATTGACGATTTTTTTAATTAATACGATGCAATACCAGAACTCTTTATTGTAGGTACAGTATAATATTATGTCATTAACAATTCAAAGTAATAGCAGATTAACCATTTATTTTTAATTTTGCCTTATCTTTACGACGATCTCTTCCAGTCAACTAATCAGATAGTAATTTGACTTTTATTTTGCATCTTGCATACATCTTGGTAATCGTATGTTTTAAAATGAATCTGAAATATTTTAGATGGCTAAAGTTAGGTCTAATGAACATTTTTATATAACTAAATGTTGACCTGACAAGTAAAAAAAAAATTTTTGAAAAATCTTTCCTTTCTTTTATCTGAAAACAGTCCTGGTTCAGTCAAAGTAATTAAATCATCTACTGAAATATTCCTGATTATATTACCTATTTTGATTTTGTTACACACAATATTATCCCCGTCGGATCAGAATCTCGTGGACAGCGCACCGCGCCGTTTCGATCCTTAAAAAACTTAACATTCAAAAGAGATTATCTTGAACTGTGCAAATACAAATTCTTAAGTTATTTGGACACATCACCCGTAATAAGGACTCCATGGAACGGCTTGTGGTGCAGAGGAAAGTCGAGGGCAAAAGATCTTGCGGGCGCTCTCCGACACGGTGGACAGACCTCATCAAATCTGTGACGCACTCTAACATAAACGATTGCTCCTACTCTGCCAGACTCGGGATACTTGGCGACGCGTCGCGAGAGCAGCTGTGGCGCAGGAATCGATCGACCGAAGCATGACTACGACCACTCTGTCAAGAGTGCACGACTTACCCACAATAACTTAAAAATACAAAGATTAAAGACGCGTTTACCGCTAAGATGATGTCTCAACTGCTAATTATAATATTTCTATGTATTTTTTTACTACAAGATTACTCGTAGTTCAAAGCTTTTTGTCTTTGGTTTTACATAATTAAACAACTACAGTTTTTTCTAGATGAAGTTAATACGTTTGAAAATTGCCTTAAGCGTAAACAATTTAGTAGGTACTTTGCCCAAACGACAAAGGAAAATTATAGCAAAAATGCGTTTATTTACGAGTTTGTTTTTAAATCACAATGGCCCGTGGGTGCAGTTTGAGCGGGAAACATTTCGGATTACAGCTAAGGGACGTATTAAATTTTGAAAAGCGACAAAGTTTCTGAGCTAAGATCGGAATAGTACTTTTTAACTCGTTTAAATTTTGCTCTCAAAGCGAATTTAGTGGGCTTTTTAATGTTACTGTTGTTATGAGTTTGCTGATACTTGAAGATTTTTTCTTGCGCAACAATAAATATCCGTAACAAAGCGTACAAAATAGAAATTAAAATAAAAAACATATATTATCTACCCCAAAGTAATCGATTAATTATATTACTAAAAAAAAGATAAGAGTTTTAAGGTCTACATAAAAAATATTGCATACATTACTCTTTCTACTAGTAAAAAAAAATTACCAACGTCTAAAAATCATTAAGAATACTAATAACCCGATAGCTTAAATCTTCAAAGCAAAGCAATTTAGTAGTCAACACAAATTGTCTGTATCTATTTAAAATCTGGACCAATTTAGCAAATGTCACAGAAGTCCACCAAGCGGACGGGCATTGCAGCACTGCGCCAAATCCGGTGTCGGTGTGTATCTGACAAAAGCCGGGATCCGAACTACTCACAGCCAGAACTACCGACTCACCTGTTTTAAGCTACTTTACAGTCTGATATTTCTTGAAAACGGTATTTGACTATTTTTATTTATTTTATAAATAAAACACACATAGTCACAGATAAATAGTTAGGTACTACGTTAACATATTTAACACGCGCATTTGACAGCGAAACCGCTTTACATAAAGCCAGCTCATCTTAATGTTGATGATAGTCATCATCATTATCATGCCAGCCTCCCACTGCTGGACACAGGCCTCCTTCTTAGAACAAGAGGGTTTTGATGGTAGTATTCACATAATTGTTATTTTCGAGTAACACTTTAAAAAACACTGTGTTAACGATGTCAGTGAGGGAGCATTATATACAAATTATATTAAATAACTGAAAACTTGAAAATAGTTTGATCAGAATCGTGACCAGAATCGATTGCATCCCTTTTTTGACACCCTCTTTTTGTGTGCCATCTTAATCCCTTTTGTAGTGTGCCAAGTTACGAATGCAGCATACGCAAATTGATAATTGAATAGAAACTGTTTTTTTTCGTCAGTTTATTAATTTTTTATATAAACAGCAAACGCTGCTGACTAGAACAAATTACGAGTGTAGAGTTATAAATCAAAAACATTTTTTTTTTTGCAGGTAGTAGAACCTTGTGCAAGGTCCGCCCGGATTGCTACCACCACCATCTTGCCCGCTAATCCTGCCATGAAGCAGCAGTGCTTGCACTGTTGTGTTTCGACGTGGAGCGTAAGACAGCCGGTGAAATTACTGGCACTTGAGGTATTCCATCTTAGGCCTCTAGGTTGGCTACGCATACGTGTTGCAGATGTTTATGGGCGGTGGTGATCTCTTACCATCAGGAGACCCACTAGCTCGTTTGACATCAAGTCGAATAAAAAAAAATAGAATTTCCGATTTAGCAAAAGATGCGAATATATTTCAATTTTTTTTTCGCATTAGGAAAGACAATAAACTATATTATGATAAAAAAAACTGTTGAGATGTCTGAGGTCTTCAATATATTAACAGACTCAGCACTGGTGTCATAACTTTTGATCTTAAATGCATTGGCATTTTAAAATGAACCATAAAACAAAAATTTAACCTTATTCCCAAATCAGACATTATTTAGTTAATTCTCGGTATTGTCGGCCGTGTCACGCTGCGGACAGCCGTCGGCCTGAGCGGGAAATAGAAGCGATTTATACTTATTCCGGGAACAACTGGTGAAATATCTGGAACTGTTTATAAATATATTTGATTTTTTCCAGTGGCTTTGCTCGTGTAAACTAAGTTTAAAAAAATTATGGGACTTGACACCAACTGACCAAGTCCCAAAGTAAACAAAGCTTGTCTTATGGGTACTAGGCAACGGATAAACAGAATTAAATAGATTTAAGTAATGCCACCAAAGTTGAAGTCACGCACACAACAACATGCCTTGACAGCAGGATTTTGAAATTTACTCATCCATTTCATTCATTCTCATTTTGTGTAATCATTCACATCAACTCTCGTTGGACTACCTATACATATTTAAATCATATTTAACACGCAAGACGCGAGAACAAACACTCGTATTTTTAATACCAATATCTGCCCCGCCCGAGGATCGATCCCGGGACCTCAAGGTTCGTCGTCAGATTTTCTAACCGGTCATCGGTCGTTAGTTTGGTAATGGAATTCAAAATCGATTGCTTGAAATTCAAGATGTTCAAGTTTCGCATAAATACGACTTGTACGTAAAGACGCACGTATGATTTTTATAACATTATCCCTGTCAAGTTTCCAGAATCATTACGTAAATCTATATATATAAAAGGCAAACCGGACTGGGTTATATATCAACGCACAGCGCAAACCGCTGGGCCTACAAACTTGAAATTTGGTACAGAGGTTCTTTTTATGATGTAAGTGAGCACTAAGAAAGGATTTTTAGAAATTCATCCCCTAAGGGGGTGAAATGGGGGGGTGAAGCTTATATGGAACTTTCTCATTTCTGGACTTAGAAGTATGAAAATAGGTGTATAGGTTTTCGATTACCATTAAAAATTATCTGTGTAGGTGAAATGGATAAAACTTTCCCCTAAAGGGGTAAAATGGGGGGTAACGTTTGTATGGAAATTTTCTATTTTCTGGACTTAGAAGTATGAAAATAGGTGTCTAAGTTCCCGATTACAATTAAAAATTATCTGTGTAGGTGAAATGGATAAAATTTCCCTCTAAAGCAAGGGGTAAAATAGCGCGCAATAACCAAATTCCACGCGGGCGAAGCCGCAGGCAAAAGCTAGTAAATTATTAAAGCTCCTCGAGATAATCCCTAAAACTATAACTCCCTTCCCAAAAAGACAACATAACCTTTTTGCCCCATGAACAAGGAACGAACGCAATAAATTGCAGGACGTACCTAAATTATAACTGGTTTACTACAAAATAATCCGCACATTTAAACTGTTCGCAGTTTACTCCAATATCCGGCGCAGGCGCCACGGCTGACCATTTCCGTTAGTGATGCTATACTATCGATAGTCTTACAATCGATAACTTTCATGACTTATACATCAGCCAACATTATCGAAAAATCTATTAATAGTACTTAAATATGTCGATAGCGCAATTATAGCAGAGATATTACCGAGTACAATAATAACGCAAATTGTTTGGGAGTTCCGTTAGCCAATATCACCTCACTTTCGATAATTATGGAGGAAGCAAAATCATCTATAAATTTATACATTAAAACAATCGATATTACTTATCAAAAACTATCGACAGGCCAAAAATAAAATTGTGTAGGGTAGGTATTTATAATTATCACTTGTCTTGATCAATATAACGATTTATATCGTTAAACCAAAAACAAAACTAATGATAAACCAAAATAAATCAATCGATAGTATTGGTAATTACTGCTAGGCCAAACCAATGGATAACATTGAGACCTATCGCTAGATCAAAACAAGTTGTTGTTTTGGGAATTGTTTTCAGAATTTTAAGTATCAATAGTTATTACACTCGCAGAGTGAGATATTACAATCAACAGGGTAGTAATGTTTTTTCCAAGCTGTTGACATAACTATCGATATTTTTGCTCAGCTATCAATAGACTATGGGGGATCGGCAACACTAGTTTCTGCAGGCTACGTTTGCTTTGACCACTGATGTTGAACTTTATACAGTGAATTGCAAATACCGATGCTTCAATTTTGATCTAAACAATAAGCTATACGGTCGATTGTACAGGGTGTTATTCAAACGGAAATAAAAGTACGCCATTAATTGAAATTTTGAAGTAGTTAAATACATACATACAGTAGGTATATGTTTTTTTTTCCAGCTGATTATTAAACTTGTTTTAGTATACGTTTATGGTATAAATGTGCGAGCTTCTGCAGTTTTTAAAAGTCTCCGGCACCGGTTCATGGTATTTTTTCTAAATTCAGGGATCTTGTGTACTTTTTTTCCTTTTAATGTTTGAATTAACATATGTTAAAATTAAAAAAATAACTTTTACAGAAAACTATAGCCTCATAAAGTTTAACACATAAGCGCTACATGTTACGCTACACTACCTATTTCAGTTTAAAGTAAGTACTTACTCGGAAAATGCAAAGTTTCCGCGGGACGTAGTTGAAGTTACTGGAAAAAGGTAGCCGTTAATACAATGCAAACTTCAACTCTATATACACGGTTGAGTTCCAATGCCGTAACCACAGTACAGTAGTTTCCTAGAGAATGTTGCATTTCCTTTGAAAATCGTCGATATCGTTCGGCCACGGCCGGAAGTAGCGTCTTTGCCCGGATATTGAAGGGTAAACTGTGACCGTCCCCCAAAGCCTCAATGCAACCTTTATTCATACACCCTGTATATTTACCGATAGTAATCTCGGTCGCCGCATACGATATAAAGTTACTGAAGTTTATTCATGAATTTCGGAATCTAAGATGCTTTGTCGTTCAATAAGTTCGAGAAAGTTTCGGGTGACTTGGTATGATCAAATATTTTTATTTTTTATCTAAAGGCAAATTAAGAGTCATAGTTAGTAAAACAATTTCAGTAAGAACACAGTTTGGTATTTTATAAACTTTCTACTTATGCAGTATTTAAACATATCTTCACCCCTTTATTTAAAGAAATCTTAACGTTGAGGAACCTTAATAAGACTAGCGTAACTGACTGACTTGCAGAAAACCTAGGTAGACTTGAAATTTGGCAGACATATTCCTCAAAGATCAAAGCAAAGCATTAAAAAGGCATTTTTCAAAATGCAAACTGGATAGAACTAGCGTAACATATTATACTTTACTACATGAATAAAGCCGCAGGTATTACCTAGTCTTCATAATAATTATCTACCTACAACATGACGGTACATTACAAAGTACACTCGGCAACAATTCCCTTCCCCGTGATATTCGGACGTTGCTCTGACGTCACGTGCATCTGATCTGGACCCGCCCTAGCCCATTAATCATTGAGACAGTCTACGTGGACCTGCCCTGCCTACGATCTGCAAAACAATGTTATGAATCTCTTTAGAAAAATACTTAGGGCCACATCCACCAATATTTCTAATGTGTTAATTAAATTTGGTTTAAATTTGCCAGCTCCATTAATTCCCTTTCGACACAGACACCTTGAACGCATTCACTACCACCTGATTTCCACAGGTGCCACTGACGCACATGTGCGTTCATAATACTTACATGAATAATTATGAAAGCTGCACTTGGCGAAGTTCCGAAAACGCATATGTGCGTCGGTGGCAGTGAATGCGTTAAAGTTAAAAAATAATTATTTTTTGGTGATAGTGGCTCTTCGTTTAAAATCCATACCCAAGTCATAGTTAAAAGAAGTAAATAAAGTTTCATGGGATCGCATACTACTGGGTATTCTCAATTTAATATAAACGTATGAGTTTTCGTCACTGTCCCAATAGTTGCCACCTTTGATTGAATGTCATATCATTGACATAGACGCGAGAGAATGATGTCATCTATTGTGCATTAGCATATCACGGACATAACAAAATACGTCGCGTAGTAAATTAAATACATTATGTCAGCAATAAATAAATACGCGAATTCAATTTCAAATTAAAAGTATTCAACAAAAAATTGCCCAAACCATTTATTGAATTTTTGGTAAGAGTAATATACATTTTTGTTTCTGTTGGATACATTGTTAGTATTCAAATTACTATTCCTCCTACGCCATTCCATTTATCAACCGGATATATGAATCAAATCTTGGAGAGATCAATCAAAATTAAGACCGTAAAAAGTCACGCCTGACTGCAAAAACTTAAACGCCCTTTGCTTAATTATGATGTAATACTACCCGAAACAGTAGTGTAGAGTCAAATATCTTCGCCCACGGAGTTGTTAAAATTTGGTTTTGGTTCATAATGGGTGGAGCTTTAGGATAATTAATTTTAGCACGGCAAAGATGCAAAGTAACGCCACGATTTAGATAAAAAAGTTATGAGAATGAAATATAACTTTCCGAGGATAAAAGATGCACTTGTGTATCGTTGGATAAATAGTTAATTAAGTAGATCTCATACTTGTACTAAAATAAGCTGTTCATTTTACTTAGTCGAAGCATAAATTAATATTTCTTGACGTAATTTGGTTACTTATAGACAGCGTTGGAACAAACTTTAGCTGTGCTTAAGGTTTACTTTAATGTTTGCGTTTGACATTATGTTATGCTTTAATATTATTATATCGAAACATCTCGGTGATCTCTCAAGACTAATTTGCAAATTTGATAGATTAGTAGGTACTCTAGAGCTTCGTGACTAATACGGAGGGAAGATTTCTAAAGGAACAATTTTAAGATCAAAGCCAGTTCAGTATGAAAAGGTTTTCTAAAATTAATTAATACGGCGACTTCCTAGTACCTTTTTGCAACTCAATTTGTGAAATTACTTCGGTTCTTTACATCATCAAATTAGATTTTTTTGATGCCTCGTTATGTTTCGAAGGGATAATTACTAACTCAATATATATTTTCGTCTAGACGTTATCCAGAAAAATGTTTCTTGTGTGACGAGAAAACGATGAGCCACAGAACATCTTGTTTTTTTATCTAACATGGTTGGTTGACAAAAACAACGTCTATTATTTCAGCCCTATTATATCTCAACTCTCAATCCACAGTAGCAGAAATGTCTCTAAAACATTACTATAACAAGTGCACAAAGCATCTTTGTAGACAAAGCAAAGATAAAGCTAAAGAAAGCGTGTAAAAAATGACGAACAAGTCAATTACACGTGGTCCCAGTATCCCTCGGGAACGGATAATTGATGTACGGATGCTGACAAGACTTTTTTCGATAAGCGGAATGACCAGAGTTAATTTGGTGATTAATACTTTTTTTGTATCTAGAGCTAGATATAGGCTATCTATGATCAGTTTGATCAATCAGTGTGACCGATCCATTAGTTCGTTTCTCTTGAAGTTAAGTAATTAATGATAATCGTAATTGGAAATCTTTTAGTACTAAAAGTTTTTTATTTTTCTCGTTCTTGTAAAAACATTATTTAACAATTCCTTTTAGTATTTTTGCAGTCACAGAGAGGGCTTTAATATATATTTTTTTCCATTCCTACCTTGTACATATCTACAGTTATATATTATGGTAACAACAAATAAATACACTTCCACTGTAGCAACTTCACTGATGAAATATAGCTCGTTATCAATAGAATCGGCAATCCAGAAATCTTTTCTAAGCAACTGGCCAAGAAAATGACTTTGGCAAAATTTTGCACCAGTTACCTCGACTAATGAGCCTGACGTCCGAAATGACTCTTCTAAATACGAGGAGAAAATCTATGGAGTCATCTTTAGGCTATTTTTTTTTAAAGCACTATTGGTCTATTTTCATGTCGATTATAATTTTCATACAAGTATTTAGATCTGTTAAAAAAAAAACTTATACCTTGTTGAATTTTTTACCAAATTATTTTCAACAGAAGTGTTTTGTCAAACCAAAATTAAGTAAAGGTAGTTTGACTTTCTAAACAAATGGCTTGCCGATGCAAATGGCAATGGACTTGCATTCTTAACCACCCAGTGGACAGAATATTTAAAGTAAATAATAAAGAGTTGTTTATTAGGCCATTACAGTATTACTGTTAAAGAATAACAGATAAAACGTTACCTAGCTGTCTGTTAGAATAGAATATTTAGGAAAGATTTACTCTGACCTGTTTATCTTGCCTTTGATTATTATATTGGCAAAAAAATAATTAGTTCACCATCTTTTCTTTTTTTATTCGGCAAACTAATATTACCTAAATTAATGTAATGTAGTCGACATCATACTCGTAATAACATGAACTGTCATAACATGAACATGAACACACTTAACACACAACGTATAACATGAATGTCGGATTATCAATGGGTAAAGATAGGTAGACTAAGTGAATAATTATAGTACCGTTGTTATTCAAATTATTCGATTGCAAACAACTTTCTTGCAAAAAAAAACTACCATTGGCAGTAGTTCTATCTATAAAAAAAAAAACATGGATCACACCTACTCCACGCCTCCCGATTCTCATATCGGCGCAAAAGTTTGCACAACAAGCCAGTAATAAACGATTGGCTCAATGACTTGAGCAAGTAACGCCCGGACCGTACGACTAACGATGTCTATTATTTACTGACAAATATCACGGGAACCGGCGAGTGATCGTAGCGTTTCATTTGCTGCGATTTAGGCGCACACTACGGCTACAAACGAGACTAATTTTGGATAACAATTCGAGCTAAGGCTTGTTTTACTGTGGTATTTATTCTTTGTGTCAATCTAAATTAATCAAACAGTAAGAGTAACTTTTGCAACGATTAAGTGTGAAACAGACCAAAAAAGTAATTTTGATCCTCCCTAATTTTGACTTTAAGAGGCAATGTTAATTTGTAATTTAATTTCCTTAATGCTAATCCCATGCTTCCGTATTTGTGTTGAAACTGAAGCTATCAAGTCAATTATTCACAAATTAATTAAATTGTCAAAGGCGCACTGCATCAATCCGTCAACACAAGTATGTAATTCACTTAGTAAATTGTAATTTTATCAAATAAAGATTTCTGTAAGGTTTAAATGAAATATTACACATACAATGTCAAAGATTTTGGATTGATGGAGAGGATTATAGTGACACAAGATTTTAATACGCCTATTGTTGGGGCAGTAGCCTGGTGTAAGGTTTTCAGGGTCTTCTTCAATAAGAATTTTATTTAAAGTTTTATGAAAAATAATATATTAAAAATAAATTGATCACGTGAGTACAAGAGTTGTTGATTTCGAAAAATTTAAGAAATGTGTCGGCTCTGGCCGTGGAAGCTACTTTTATACAAAAAAACAGCGCCACTAGCGGCGAAAGCAAAAACTAAATTAGTTCCGCGCAACGCCGCGTGAGGTCGCTAGCTGACGCGTCGACATACTCGGCCGCCTTGAGAGCGGCAGCTCTCAACAGGGATGAACAGCTCCTCGTCCGACGTAGCTCAGCCATCAGTCATCTTTAGGTGTAGCTCAGCCATCAGTCAGCTTTAGGTGTAGCTCAGCCATCAGTCAGCTTAGGTGTAGGTACGGGAAGAGGGCAGATTTTAGTGAATGCCCTCTTAATGATGCCCGTCGCTGTTTTGATGTAAGCGACTCTGGATACGTTGTCTCGACCAGGGAAAACGGTCAAGACTCTGCCCAATTGCCATTTGAGCGGAGGTTGGTTGTCTTCTTTGATAACAACCAAAGTGTCTTTTTTTATGTCATCTTGATTGGTTTGCCACTTGGTTCGCTTCTGGAGCTCAGCGATGTACTCGTTAGACCAGCGTCTCCAGAAGTGCTGCCGCAGTAGCTCAATACGCTTGTAGCGTGTAAGCGTATGGATCGGCGGGGGGGTCGTCGCCGCGGTCCCCAGGTCCTCGCAGGCAGGAGCGGTCAGCGGCCGGCCGATCAGGAAGTGCGCCGGCGTCAGCGGGGCGAAATCATTAGGGTCTGACGACATAGGATACATGGGGCGGGAATTTAACACGGCTTCAATTTGTGCCAAAACCGTGCTAAGCTCCTCATAAGTCAAATTAGCATTTCCCACTACGCGCATTATTGCACGCTTGCTCACGTCTATACCTTTTTCCCATAATCCGCCCTGATGTGCCGAATAAGGACAAATAAATTTAAGCTCGATATGATTATCAGAGGCAAAATCAATAATAGACCGAGAGCTGTCTTGCAAAAAATATGTAAGTTCTTTTGCTGACCCTACGAAATTACGCCCGTTATCCGAAAAAATCTGTATAGGTTTTCCTCTACGAGCAATAAACCTCTTTAATGCCATCAAATAATATTCAGTTGACAAACTAGTAACTAATTCCAAGTGCAACGCTCTTGTTGCAAAACAAACGAATAAACATAAATAACATTTCTCGAGTTTAGCACCCCTGCCTTTCCGATTCAAAATGTACAAGGGTCCTGCATAGTCAACACCACAGCGAATAAAAGGAAACCCTGCCTCCAGACGTTCCTTAGGTAAGTTACCCATAATAGGCTGGTAAGTTTTACCTGTTAAACGAATACATTTTACACACTGCCTTACAGTCTTTCTTGCCATATTTCTACCTCCTAAAGGCCACCAAGTATTTCTAATATGAGCAAGAAGTAGCAAAGGCCCAGCATGCAATAATTTAATGTGCTCATATTTGAAAAGTAGTTGAGTGAAATAATGTTTACTACACAAGATCGCAGGGTGTTTTTTACTATAGCTAAAATCAATTGAATTTACTAGTCTGCCACCTACTCTAATAATATCGTCATTATCTAAGAATATATTTAGGCTTGACAAACTTCGTGAAGTTTTAAAAGGTTTTTTATTAATTAACAAGTCGTATTCGACCGGAAATGACTGTCTTTGAACAGTTTTTGTTAAAAGAATTAACGATTTATTTAATTCTGTAATAGATAAAGCGCCGCTTAGTTGCTGCTGTTTGTCAGTTACCCGCACGTTATGAATAAAGCGTAGTACATATGCATAAGTACGCTGCAATCTGCTAAACGACGAAAACCGACTAAAATCAAATAAGTGAGGCGAATTTTCGTTATCTATTTGTACTGTTGTTGACAGCACAACGTTTTCTTTTTTATTAACTTTTAACTCTGGCAATTTTAATTGCTCAGTCGAAAAATTTAATTAATAATTTAAATGACACTCACGTAAAAATAATGGGCCGTGCCACCACAAATCACTATTAGTTAACTCGTCTAGGCTACAACCGCGCGCCGCGGGATAACAGATCAGCGGGATTGTTTCGCTACGAACATGTAAAAATATGGCGTTACCTGCGAGCTCACTAATTTCAACGACACGGTTCTGAACAAAAGTCTTTAATTTATGTGGACACATTCGCAACCATCCTAGTGTTATTGTGGAATCGGTCCAAAACACAATTTTGTCAAAACTAACGCGCAATGATTTTATGACAACTCGAGGCGAGGTATACTCAATGTCTGGAGAGGGCTCACGCGCGTCTTAGCACAGAGTAGATTGACTGTGACGTCACCGTGGTCATTAAGAGTGCGAATATATGCACAACTACCATAAGCACCTAAACTTGCATCACAGAATAAATGCATTTCGATATGTTTGCTATTGTGGCCAAATGCATGACGAGGAATTCTAAGATTAGGTAAATTTGATAATGAATTAAGAAACTTTTCCCAGCGCAAAATTATATCATTAGGTAACGAGTCGTCCCAGTCGACCTTACTCAACCACAGGGTTTGTAACAGCACCTTAGCTACAATAACTACTGGACTAAGCAGCCCAATTGGGTCGTAAATTTGAGATACAACGGACAAAATAAAGCGTTTTGTAACTTTAGTTGTATCTTTGTTTACCTGTGACGTAAAATGCAACTGATCTGTTTTATTAAACCATCCTAAACCTAAAGTTTTACTAGCACAATTTTCACCAAGTGATAAATGCTTTGAATTATTTATGTTACTATCGGCTAGTCCTACACTGGAAGCTATAGCGGGCGAGTTGGAAATCCACTTACGAAGTGGTAAGCAACCGGACATGCACACCTTTTTTACTTTATTGCATAAGGTTGACAAATGTAACGAATTGTCACTACCGGTAATTAAATCATCTACATAAAAATCTTCTAAAATAGTACGAGATACCTCTTCGTCTTCGCATTCCAATCCTAGCTGTCTAACGCACCTAATGCTTAGATAAGGCGCAGACGCCGTGCCGTAAGTGACGGTGTTTAGTTGATAAACGTCTAACGGGTCACTTGGATTATCTCGCCATAAAATCAACTGTAAATTACGTTGGTCTTCATGAATTTCAATTTGTCTAAACATTTTTTCTATATCTGCACATGCGACATATTTATACTGACGAAATCTTAATAAAATAGAAAATAAATTATTTTGTAAAACAGGGGTTTGCAACTGTATATCGTTAAGCGACATACCTGAACTTGTCTTTTGACTCGCATTAAAAACTACTCGCAATTTAGTTGTTATACTATTTTCACGAAAGACTCCGTGATGTGGCAAAAAATAACAAGGCAAATTATAATTATCAATACGACTCATATGTCCCATCTCTAAATATTCATGAATAAACTCGCTATAGATCTGCTTGTAGTGTGGCAAGCGCTCAAGTTTGCGTTCTAGCGATAGAAACCGGTTCCTGGCTGTCGTGTAACTATCACCTAACAAATTAGCCGACTCCTTGAGTGGAATCCTAACACAGAAATGTCCATTATTTAAGCGTTTGGTCGTTTCATTAAAAATATTTTCACAAGCTCGCTCGTCGGCCGTTAAATATTTTTCTGTTTTGGAGATTTCTTCTATCTCCCAAAACTTTCTTAATTGCTCGTCTATAGGTAACGTTTGAGTAAAACAAACATCGAGAAACCTGCGTATCACCGGCAACGGGCCCTGATACTATCCAGCCTAATTTGGTATTTTGTAAATAGGGTCCTTCGGGTAATCGTATTCTACCTTCCAGTAACAAATCCCAAAAGTGGTCCGCGCCTATTAATAAATCTATTTGCGACGGCGTGCAGTATGACGGGTCCGCGAGTTTTATGTTTCGAGGTACATTTAAATCTACGTCTATACCTGCAGCCGGCATGATAGTGGTGATACTCGGTAAAATCATGCACATTATTTGCGTGTTGTAATCATCATTTAAAGAACGAATATTAATTTTACAAGAGTGGGTAGACTGCGTAATCGTCTGACCAACTCCTGCGATTCGAACAATGGACTGTATAGGTAAAGCGTTTAGTTTATTAAAAAATGAACTTGTAATTATGCAATGTTGGCTACCGCTGTCTAATAATGCTCTGGCCTTATAATAATTATTGTCACTGCCTACTATCTCGACTAAAGCTGTGGATAATAAAACAGTCTCTAAAGCGCGTCTATTTACAAGGCTCGTACTTTGGGTTGCCAAAATTTGCGGTTCTGATAAAATAGGATTTGAATTTGTTATATTATAATTTTTCGTAGTGGGCGATTGTTGCAGCGGCACCTTAGCTGCTTGAGACAAATGTAATGCGTTGTCTTTATCGCATTCACTGTGAAGTAAACTATTATGTTTTTTATTACATTTTGTACAGGGACCAAAATGACAGGCATTAGCTGCATGTCCCACGCGTAAGCAATTCTTACAAAGATTTTTAGTGTTAACAAAACTGAGTTTATCTTGCACTGATAATTCTAGAAACTTGTTACACGCATAAATGGAATGGTTGTCGCTGCACATACTACACACGCGGGTACGCTTGTTAAAGTTATTTGCGTTACTGCGGGTTGGTGCGGAAATAAAGGAATGCACTTTTTGTGGCGATTTAGAATAATCATGGGAACCTTTGATATGAGAATTAGTGTGATTAGCTTTGACCATTTCTAACATATCTGCTCGGTCCCTAAGGAACTGAATTAAATCATTTAATTTTAAACAATTATCTGGGGTTTTGTTAACCGCCATTTTATATTGTTCCCATTCCTTCTCCGTATGCGAATCTAATTTAGAAACTATAATATAAATTATGAGAGTGTCCCATGATTCAGTGGGCTCTCCTAATGATTTTAATGAGCGTAAATTCTTTAAAACTGTATCTATTAATTTTCTTATTTGCAACGGAGATTCTTTCGTTGAAGCGTTTAATGAAAATAGCGCTTTTACGTGATTATGGATTAATAATTTAGTATTATTAAATCTGTTTTCGATTAGATCCCAAGCGATATCGTAATTTTCTGGCGTAAACTGGATTGATTTTATTACTTCTGAGGCGTTATTCGTTAGAGCTGACCGCAAGTAATAGAATTTCTGGATATTATCAAGCTGTTTAGAGCTATGAATCATAGAAATGTAGATATTCCTAAACTCGAGCCACGTATCAAACGATCCGTCAAAAGAGGGTAGAGAAATAGTTGGTAATTTTACTACTGGTTTTAACTCGTTACACTTGGAATTAGTACACGATTCAACAATACAACTGTCTATAATCTGCTGTGCATCGATCATAGTGCTATAAAAGGATTCTTCAAATGACTCACGATATTCAAACTGACCGTTAAGATCTGAATCCTCTACTATCTCTTCTAGAGCACCCTGGATATTATTAAATTCACTTAATAAAGCTTGGCTATTATTTTGTCGCATTTTAAGCTCTGAAAGCTGCTTATGCGTTAATGGAACATTTAAATCAGTTAAAGAAGCTATAAATTTCGCAAAAACGGTCAATCTAGTTTTGATTGTACCTCTTTTTTTATTTAGCTCACGAATTAAACAATTTGTCGAATCCGTGGCTATAGGTTGAGGAGATTTAGTGCGTGGAGGAACTAAATTGTCCTTATCCTGACTCATTCTGACTTTTTATGAGATGTAGGGTACTCACGTGAACAGGCGATCTTTGTGCAGATGTTGATGTAATGCGCAGCAGCTGCACTATCTGATCTAGAAATTAGAGACACGGTTTTAGCACGTTAATTGAAACCGAGGGGAAAGGAACGATAATGTCAGACCCTTATTCCTGATTCTTGATGCTTCTGATGCGGCTCGAAGGTCCAATGTTGGGGCAGTAGCCTGGTGTAAGGTTTTCAGGGTCTTCTTCAATAAGAATTTTATTTAAAGTTTTATGAAAAATAATATATTAAAAATAAATTGATCACGTGAGTACAAGAGTTGTTGATTTCGAAAAATTTAAGAAATGTGTCGGCTCTGGCCGTGGAAGCTACTTTTATACAAAAAAACAGCGCCACTAGCGGCGAAAGCAAAAACTAAATTAGTTCCGCGCAACGCCGCGTGAGGTCGCTAGCTGACGCGTCGACACCTATATTTTGAAAACAGTTTTTTGCCAGGTACTGATGACCGTGTCTATGGATACCCGACTAAGCCAGAAGATTATGGAACCTGAAGCAGACAACCGATTAAGTTAGATCTAATACAGCCGCGAAAAAGCGTCGGCTCAGCATGATTTGCTGCGAAATTGCTGCCAAAGTACTAATAGAAATATACCTTGCAATGAAAATACACTCTTTTGTATTAAAATATTCTTACAGCTGCCAATTTTTGTAACTGATCATTTCTTATTTTTTTGTCTTCATTAAAGTGTCAAGTACCTTACTAAAACTGACGTCATTAGATCAAATGGTAAGCTCGTTTCAAATAGAAAAGAGCAAAAACACACTAATTGTTTTTCTGTATACCATCAGCCAAATAGGTGGTCTACCACCCTAAAGTTGATAATCTTTTGTATGTGATAAAACAATAATGCCAATAGACGTGTCTGTCAACTTGAAAGTTCGGCTTTAGCGACATATTCATTTGACAGGAACTTGTTTAAAAATTAATAGACCACTTATTTCGCTGATGGTACCTACTTGTGCTTTACCTGAAACTGGAAGATTTTTACAGTAGAGACGCGAATGTTTTCGAATAATGTTCCTCTTCTTGATGTTGTTACATGTAAAAATTGATAGTAACATTTGGTGTTTGGATAATTAGGCTGCGCTTCCACCAAAGATGTGCGAGGATGTGTTGCGAGGAATGTCTTATTCATAAACCAATAGAAACGCTTTATTTACCTATCCTCGCACAGTATATCTCTAGTGGAAATAGCTGAGCGGAGCGTGACGAGGTAAATGAAGCATTTCTATTGGTTCATGAAAACCATAGTCCTCGCAACAGCCACCCCCCCCCCCCCCCCATATATACCTCATACATCTCTGGTAGAAACGGAGCCTTAAATAGAAGCATTAAAAAAATCACAATTTAATCGAGATATCTTCATGATGACAGTCGAATACAAACATAAGCCTCAGAAAGACGGATTACTGGGGTATTCGGGTGATTTAGTTTTCCTCATTATATTAATGAAATTGTTATACTTTTGGTACTTCCGCATTAATAAGTATAAAGTACCTAATTATAAAATAACTTTTTATAATTGTATAGCAAACAAGACTAAGCCTGGAACCTTTTCATAATCAATTTTGATATGATTTCTGTGGCAGATGTATGGGATGTCAATATGACATTAGTAGCACAATGGTTCCTCACTGGCACACCTCGCATGGTTCAGTTTCCTCGACGATTGATTCATTACTTAGGTGCGGTTTACTACCGATGGACATCGCTTAAAGCTCTATTTGCCAGTAATTGTGTAGGTATACCAGAGGCTCATCATTTGTACATCATCGTTGATGAATTTGTGAGATAAGTGATCTAATTGTATGTGCCAATCACCCCAAGTAAAGACACAATTCGTGTTTTTTTTTTTTTCGTTCTGAATAAACAGTGATTTGTGCTAATTTGAAAGAACATGACAATTTTAACGCCAAGAAGTTAATAAAACGGCTGACCCTTTAGTAATACCCTGGTATAAGATAAAAGATGTCTTAGATAAGTAAGGTGCGGAATGAAGAATGAAGATTCCGTCCCCTGCGTGGCGATCAATCAATTTACTCAAAGTGACGGCATTGAGCTCGTTTATATCAATTGTAAGCTTTATCAGTGTATCTGTAAGTGTATTTCCGAATGAATAAATCACATTAATTCTGGTAATTCATCAAAAGTTCGAGTCAACTCATAGACGTCGGGCTTCAGTCGAGTTTGTTAACTATTATTGTTTTTGGAGTTGTGAAGTAGATTTAATGAAAATGTTGCGTTTGAATGTACTGAATGTAGTGTATTGTTTTCTATCGTTTATTTCTTCCTTTGGTCAACCAAATTGTATTTTATCACGCTATCCGCCACTAAAACTTTACATAATTGGTACATGTATACTATTTGTAAAGTAAATCTCGAATTCTTTAGTTCAGAGCTAGTCTTATAATGATGCAAACAAACAATACACGCAACGGTATTACAGTTATAATGTCACAATAGCCTTTACATATCAATAAAAGTAGTCGTTTTAGATAATCATTTTATTTCAAGTTTGTGTCTAAGCTGAGTCCTTTTTATTATTTTACTAAAGTCGCGCTGTTCGTCCGCCCGTCTGTCATAGAGTTATACTATTTGAACCGTAATAGGGAGCCACCTACTCGAAATGTGTATCATAATGCACGTTATGACTACAATATATGTAAAATAAAATAAATTTAAAAATGAAAATTTGTGCTTATTTTGCCAGATCGTAGTATTAGCAATTAGCCGTATTTAAAAGTAAACAAACAAGCTATCAGCTGCTAAATAATCACAGCTTTTCATAAACACAATCAATTTCAGAGGGATCTCAGAATCGTTGCCAATGAAATGCCTCTATGATACGGCACTGTATGTGTCGCGTCTGCGTGACATGGCTGCAGTCGCAGATATAAAGGAATACGTCCGCCGGAACAGCGGATACACGCTGAGGGTATTCTACCTGCAGTCGCATCACTATATACACTTCAGCTCGTTTGTGGTGCGCTTGCCGTGACTGCTGATGGAGATCATCGCAAGCGCTGCCTGCTGGCTGAAAGACGTCGTGCTCCAGCGGTTCGGGGAACCATGCCGCAGATGAATGCGACGTCGGGGACGGTGATTCAACGGGGTCACGCCGTTTGACTTGGCACCAAATTAGTTTTAAATATTATTGATTATAAATATATATGTATGTTAGTCTGTAAGGTATTTATTGTATGGGCCGAGAATTATTATTAAATATTATAAACTCAGATTTTTTACTTTTCTTTTTACTTTAAGTAAAATCGATATCCGGCACCATTCTTGTGGAGGGGTACAAACGACCAACCTCGTTAGTGCAAAGACGACGCTCATTGGATTAATTAGTTCTACGTTCGGAGGAACACGCCGACATACTTTCGGAACCGTATCGCTACTGAATAAAGGCCGGTTGCCTCATTTGTTAATTGAAATCGACGTGAGAATTTACTTGATTCTTTTTTATTACATTTTTAGGAAATTTAAATGTTTCAAATTCGAGTTTCATTCGTGGGAATCGGCATTTAGGTAAGTAGGCTTAGGGGCTGTTTCACCATCCATTGATTAGAGTGAACTGACGGCTAAATGTGATGCCGTCTCTATTTGTTTTGTTCGAATAGACGGAGACGGCAAGATATTTTAACCGTCGGTTAACACTAATCAATGGGTGGTGAAACAACCCCTTAATTTTATGTCTTATGTGCGGATGATGTATATACTATATTTTAACCTAAAATAAAATGGTAATTCATGACGAGATATTTATACAACGGGCTGGTCAATGTCCCCATTTAACGCATAATATCTAATAAAATATGGCATAGCACACTTATATTTTTGGCGTCTCCCTTTATTTATTAACCTTTATTTTACGCAGTCACTGCACATGCCTATTATACAAATAACATCAAAAATAATGATCACATAGCAAAAACCCCATTAGACCGTTGATAATTATAAAGAGAATTGAACTGATTTATAAAGTTCGGATTTATATTGAAGACGTTGATTACCGATCGCTTAGTTACGTATAAATCACCAGCCCGGAGTTGAACATTCCCCTTATTGGTAGAACGTCCCAAATTTTCATGTATATTTTAAGTTTGTCGCGAGAACTGTACCAACTTCCCCCTGATCCTCTAACAACGTTAGCAGAAGTTTTCATTACCCTTCTTTGTGTAATACGAATAGTTAATTAACATTTAATTGAAATACGTCGTTAAAATGTAAAGGTATGTTTCCTTGGAGGGGTGGTTCCGCAAATTGGCACGTGTTGTCTCAAAAAACACACGTTCAGTGTTCGAAAAACAGAAACGAAATAAAGTGAATTCATTGCTTACAAAAGATTTGTTTTTAACTGCGTGGTAAAATAGAAGTGTACCAGAGGTTTTTTTGATAATTGTTGGTCTTTTTATCACGCTATATTTGGATTTTTCATAACGTGCGAACCATTTGACGGGTGTGTCATTTGTTTCTGGTCTTTTTATGTCAAAGGTCTCTCTACTTTATACGAATTACCGTAATAACTATAACAAGGTGTCAGGCAAAAATATATTCGTTGTAAATATCGCAAAATATAAGACTATGCCCCGCCCACTAGCATGTTTCCTAACCAACCGTTGGCCGTCGCGTGTCATGTATGCGCTTGATATTCCGTTCCTGACACGTTACTATTACAGTCATGGCACTAAATTGTACGTACCTACGTGTAAATAAATTATACTTACTTATAGCATATACTCAAAAGTCTTTGACGAGTATATGTTGCCAGTGATAGCTTACGGATTTGAGAAGTGGGTCTTCTTGAGGAAGCTTAAAGTCACTCAACTATGCTCGGGTTTCTCTGCGGGATAGAATGAAAAATCGTGATATCCGCAGTAGAACTAAGGTTACCGACATAGCCCGAAGAATTGCGAAGCTGAAGTGGCAGTGGGCGGGGCACAATGGCTCGCAGGACTGATGGCCGATGAGACAGAAGGTTCTCGAATGGCGTCCGCGGACCAGGAGACGAGCTGTTGGTAGGCCTCCAACAAGATGGAGCGACGACCTGGTTTAGATCGCGGGATCGCGGTGGATGCGGAACGCACAAGACCGGTCTGAGTGGAGAGCCTCAGGGGAGATCTATGTCCAGCAGTGGACGTCTTTCGGCTGAATTGATGTTGACGATGATGATGACTTAAAACTTTATAGTGACAAAAGTTAAACCAACTGTCACGTAATTCGAAGCTAGCAGTAAGAACTCGTTTGTTTTAACGACTTTTTGTTTTAAAATGTTGCCATATGGCACCCGGCGACGAAGCTATAAAAATACGATAATGATCAATGACAGTTGGTCGCCCGGGAGATAACGCCGCTAATTACCCTTTCAAGCATTTATACTTTATTTATAGTCTAAGAACCGGATTTGCCCCATCCAATGCCTTAAACGCATATAAGCGTTTTGCTAACTTTCACCTTATGCCTTGAATGCTGCTATGTGTTCAAATAACCTTACTAGTAGGTATCTAGCTTTACTTCTTAATTTGTTTAAGTATGCTTATTTTTTGGAGAAGATACGTACTAGTATTTAAATAATGAACATGAAACTACCGTGAGGGGTCCATATCGGCTCGCATACTTATTGAAAGCCCTAATGTAATGTTTGTTAGTATAATCGTTTGTCATAACTCTTTTTTCTCGGAATTAAATAATTGTTCAGAATTGTTATAAAACAAACCTAACCTGACTAGTTTTCTATAGGAGGAACATTTAAAAAAATCAGAAAAATTTAAGGTTTCAGTGAGGGAAAAAAATTATGACAAACGATGATTCGAAAAAACATTACAGTATGCCTAGCGAAAGTATGCGAGCTTTGGCGCTCCCATTTTGGTTGGATAATTCGTATCGTAGCACGCTGCGTTCTCTCGGAGTAGGTACACACCACGGCGGCTGCATAAAACCTGCAGTGCGCACCACAACACACGCGCGCGCATATTCCCAGAGATACTCCTATTCAAACTAGATAGAATGTCCGTCTCCGAAAGCCCCCAGAAAATCTGTACCTAAAATAACAATAAGTCTCATTAAAATTTGTAACATACATAGATACATAAAATCACGCCTCTTTCCCAACGGGGTAGGCAGAGACTATTTCTTTCCACTTGTTACGATTCTGGCATACAACTCTCTACAACTCTCCACTCTCTCTCTCTCTCTCCCTTCCTCTACATTCATCAATCTTTTCATGCATGCACGTCAAATTCAAATTAATTTTATTTGTAAGAATACACTAAAAATACCTACGTCAGTTTAGAGTATACCTGACCCGACCTTTCTTCAGAAGGTTCCCGATTTGATCGTGGTACTTTCGTCTAGGCCTTCCTCTTCCAACGGTCCCATTGACGCTCGTCTTATAGATCTGCCTGTCAATCTGTTTTCATTAAAAAATTGTGTATTATATTAACCCTTTATATGTCATTAGTGCCAATAAATTGAAAAACTACCGTTTATGAAGCTTAATCTTCTGAAACCAGTAACTTGTAAATAGCTGTTGAAAATATCAGAGATTGACGTCAAATGGTTTTTTTCTCCTCAAATCCAAAGAGTTAATGAAGGAAAGCGCTTCAGGCTACAAGGTTCTTTTAATTTTAACGATACTTCGATCTCACTAAGCGGAATATTATGTTCCGGCTTTTACCCCAGATCTTAAAAGCATTTAGATCTTCGTTAAAGGTCGTCGGTTATGGCTTTATATTCATATTTAAATAGTATTTTTCTTTCAAAACTTGTTTATTTACTGGCCCTGATCAATTCAATTTTTAATGACGTGAGTATATTATTATGTATATGTGAGTACATCGTGCACAGCACCGTCTCGCAGCTAATGTAATGTTGACGTTCCATAGGTACATCTGCCAAATAAATTATAGTATAATCGATTGCGGAAAGGTTCCATCCGATTACCTACGTTATTAAATTTCGTTAACTATACTGTAGGTATATTTATATTTATTATGTATGACTTCTTACGACATGGTATTTATATTCTAGCTATAACTCCTATTCGCAGTTCCTTATTTGTATTAAAGGAAATTGGTCACAACGAAACAACAGTGTCTTATTTTTTAATCGACTTCAAAAAGAAGGAGGATGTCAATTCGCTTGTTTTTTTATACGCTTGTACCTACCTCAGAACTCCGTCATTCATAAACCCGCTTTACCTATATCAACTCAAACAATACTTCTGGCTCAGACTTTACGTCTAACGTCATTAAGTTCAAACTTAGCGTGTTATTCCAGGGAAATTAGGCCCTTTTCAAATTTCACCCGTCAACTTCTACATTGTATTATTCTCACGCGTACAGCAATATTTGCCAGGTATATTAGCCTGGTAAGGTATGATACTAATTAGGAAAACACTCGCATGTAAGCGCCTCGGATGAGCTGTGTTTTCGTGTGTATTATACAAATACACTCGAGCATAACAAAACTCCATTCGTGCGGTTTACTGTGATTTGCGCCGACTATTTTCTAAGCTCCTTAGGAGTAGATAAATGTACTTACTTACTTACTTAAGTACTCATATTTACTAGCTCAAACTTGTTCTAAGTAATGTTTATAATGTAGTTATTTTCTAAATGGCATTCCACTGAGCTACAAAGTATGGTAAAAACGGCCAAGTGCGAGTTGGGTTTGCGCACCGAGGGTTCCGAACAAATTGAATGTATTTATTAACATCTAGGAACTCAGAAATAGGTTTATGAATTCAAGGCCTCTACCATTATTGCCAGTTGAGCAGCAAGGGAAGGAGGAAAGTCACAGGAAAGTTAAATTTGTAATCGAACAAAATCATGGTTGGAGATTAGAGGAACGATAATTAAACCCTGTACGATTGTTTAATACTTTCCGAATCCATTCCAAATTTACTTAATTGATGTGCAAGGTATGATGGGCGTAATTCGTTCTAAAACACACATTGTCGCATGTCAGCCGAATGCAGCCATTGCGGTGGGCTAAAAATGCCACTGAGTGGGTGCCACAGGATAGATGGCGACGGTGGAGTAGGCCCAGATGGAGATGGCGGGACGATATTTCTCGACGACTGGCCTCAGCCTGCTTTAGATCGGGAGGAATAGAGCACATGGAGGGAGGCTTTTTCCCAGCAGTGGGACATCAATCCAGACTAGATAATAATAATAAACTGTTAGGTATTTGTATCAGTTTTTATATGCAAACGGTTGACCGGAAGAGATTGCATTTAAGCGATAATACCGCCTATTGTCTGCCCTACATTTTGCCTTTGTATGCTAATTAACTGTACTGATCTGTAGTGCTCATTAAAGAGTATTGTGATCTATTGGATTAGAATTATAATTTAAATTAATCCACTAATATTTGATTATATTTGTAAGAATACAGACAACGTAATAATTATATATTTATTAACCAAGTGTGTTTTGTTTTTATGATACCTGAAATAAATGAATATTTTTAATTTAATTTGACTATCCATTATAGACCCGCAGAAAAATGTGGCTTATACTTCCCAAATTTCATACTATTTTTGCTCATCAATATAGCATAGAGACAATGGATAGTGTAGGTAAGTCTGCCATTTGAGTATTTCACTCTTGAACTCCTCCAGCTGAAAGTTACGCGGATCTTCCTCACTTCACGTCTCGCCCACGGCTCGTGTAAACAGTGTTAAGTGTTTTCCTATTTCCCCTTGACATTAGTCGACAATCCGGTACGGGGTTTAGTTATACGGTGGGATATAACACTTAATGGGGAGTTCGATGTAATGGTTTGGTTGGGAATTTTGTTTATTTCACGCTTACACGTAGGTGGCTTTGTGAGGGCATTACGGCATACAAGTCACCTTAAAAACATTTAGGTAAGTATTTTCTTGTTTTTGGAGTCAAATATAATATTATAATAAAAAAAAGCAACAAACATGTTAATAATTTTAAGACCACGTACTTGTCTGCCCACTTTTTGGCGAATGCTGAGTCAGTGTTGAGATTTTAATACTTAAAACATATTTTTTTTACTATGGCTAGTTTTACTTGATTAAATTAATTTCATTACACCATAAGGTCACATTGACTTAAAACTTTTTTCTATCTAAATCTGACGACAGCACTAATAAAAAAGCTCCTTGAAAAATTTTCAAGTGGCAAGATTACTTTCAACACAAAATCTAAAATCATCAATTTTACATAAGGATACTAAATACTAACTCATCACCTTCACTTTGTCATATAACCTTGCGGCTCTTACATTAATTATAAAGTAAGGCACATTGCTGTAAGACGGAATGTTTAATTTATTTAGACTTACTCCCGTTGCGCAAACCTTGGCATGAACCTAATTACGTAAGTAATAAATATTCACTAGCGATAAACTTGGAGAATAATTTATGAACGTGTAAGCGTTTAATTTCAACACGATTTAGATTTGGGCGCTTCCGATGCGATACAGAAGTTAATTTCAAATGAGTTATGAATTATTTCAGTTTTCTTACGGTCGTTTTACTCAAAATGGTTTATTCATAGGTAAACCTTGTGAAATCGTCTTTTATTATCCGGGCAGCTAAAAGGTCACAGCGCATAGATCCATCCGGCACCCGATAAGCACCACCTCGCCGCGAGCGGTTAGTATTATTTGTATGGGTATGCGCTCATTACATCTACTTCGTAGCGTCACCGGATCGCCTCGTTCGCAAGGTGTCCACGAGCGGACGGCGAGTGGACCACTCGGTGATAGCTCGCTGCTCTTACGCTTGCTTCGCGTGAACCGCCCGCGTGCGGTCGGCGCGGCGCTCCCCACTCTCATTTCGTGATAGACTTTTAGGAAATTCGTGGACCAGGCGACGTCTACTCGTAGACCACGCGACGTTCACTTGTTGACCACGCGAGGTCCACTCGTTGTCAATGCGGGCGACCACCCGTAGACCACCCGTCGACAACGAGTGGACGCCGAAAGTCGAAGCGGTGCTAGTCGGGTGCCGGGTAGCTCTAATGACCTGAGACCTTAAGAGTGGAATCCCTTGTTTATGTTCTCTAAACGTTACAATAAAATCAAAGATGAATGAGAATTTTTTTTACAGTGATGACGCTGTTGATTTTTCCACCGTGACAGCTTCGCCTTGGCTGTGAAAAGAGAGCTTGACGAGCCGGCACAACCGTTTCCAACAAATTCCTACCAGGTTGCCAATTTTTTATGTCAGTGAGTTACGGCAAATATAGGGTAATTCTAGGATAGATGCCACAGTGGGATAGATGCCTCGATTTTTATTTCGGCTAGTAGCAAAACTGTGGGACTAAAATTCCACCTCACAATAGCAAGCGCCTTCCCCGAAAACTTCGAGATCTCTCAATCAACTCAATACAATTAACTCACCAAACAATCGCCCATCATTAAATGTGCTACTGCTACGCAACTAGTCTTTAGTCTAGTCGGTGTATTGGTTCAGACGAATGCAAATGACAGGTGAGAACAAAGTACCTATTCCACGTGCCTTACTTTAGCACAAAACCAAAAATTAGGTACATATGAGACACATATTAGATAATGTTCAAAATATAGCTTGCATATTTTAATCAACAAAGTTGTTCGTCTATTTATGTACCATATAATGGTACTGAAAGCTCAACTTTAACTTCATGTTACGGCCACTTAGAAATAGACCGTAATAAAGCGGTAACTAAAATTGTACCATGAAAATAATCTAAGAGAGCGTCACGTTTCATAATTCCCCACGGTGCTATCCGTGGCAAGCTCTATAACCAGCGAAAGTGCAAAATTTCATTAAACTTGAACAATTAATTATAAGCATAATTAACACAAGCTCATGCTACAGCAACCTCAAATATCTTAGTATATTATTTTGTATCTTGTTTAAAAAAATGAGCTATAGATTTGTTTTGAGACCAACAGATTAACTATGCAGTACAGGTATTTAATCATCACTTAGAAGTTTTTGATAGGTATAGGTAAGTATAATAGTTAGTAATCGCATTAAATATCAACAAATTTTACTTTAATGACATTAATAATCGAATATTTTATTTATTTGAAGATAGTTGAAACAGCCCCGGGTCCAAAAGCGCTGTCTTCGCCAAATCCTCAGTATCTACTTGCCCGATGAAACTTCCAATGAGCATCTCCCGAAGACATGAAGCGCTGTCGTGACTCTTCGATCGACCAATAGATCAACCATCGAAAATGGTCCAGAATTAACCACACCCTCCGAAAATATTCAGATTCTACGCGATTCGATTTCCTAAGCGGGTCCTCATTTCATTGGATCCACAAAGTGTTCCCGTCCCAAGCAGACCTAGCAATAAACAGTTTCAGACGAGGCACAGAACCTAAGGAAGACGAAGCGCAAAATTGAACACAATGAATGATGACTATGGACATGCTCTCCCCGATCCAAAAGACGCAAGTTTTCTATTAATTTGACGGTAAGTACTTGATCAATCAGACAAAATGTCCGCGCGTCCTTTAGTTTTGTCATTGATGGGCAAAGTATTGATGTGATCTGATTTTGGTGTTATACCTATTAAATTCCTATTTTGTATATGTTAAATAGCAACAAAACAAACAGAAAGTCATTTTGCTTGAAGTTAAACAAGCTCTACCGTACCATAAAAAAGATTCCAAATTTATTCCAGAAACGTTCTCAAAGTACGCGGTACGGCCAAAAATAAATAGAAAGCATTACTCCTAAATGAGTGCTATCAAACTCATAACTGATGCCTCACGGGAACAAATTCTAACAAGTTGAAATTCGCACGCAAACGAACGCAATTTCAAATTCTAAACTTGATCCAACTCCACCGCGAGATACGTACAGAGAACTTTCGCAAAACACGTCGCTGATATTAAATACAAGTTAAATAAAGACAGTTTGCCTAAGTATTGTTGGCTCACATGTATCCTATTTGAAACAAGTATAATTCCAACAACTTTCAAGAGCATTACTTAAGAAATTTAATTTTAATAAATTAGCTCTCGAACAACATTGAAGCGTTGTCTGCAGAATTCATGTTGGAATATAGACGTGCAGAGAATTTTTGTTTCCGCATAACATAACTACTCCTACTCCTATACCTTAGATATAGGTATAGGTGAGGATTTTGTTTAGGTAAGCTATTGTGGAGCTATCATGAAATTTTCTATAATTAGGTATCACAGCAGAAGCTCTTAACACGCAGGAAAAAAACACTTTAAGTAATATCGATTTTTGACGCTAAGTATTCGTTAGAATGTGTAAGGGAAAGCCTGATATTTCTATACTGATTTTAAAACTGGTAAAAAATAGGTCTAGGGGTAGGTAGGTAGGCTAGTTTATTTTGTATTTAGATAGGTTTCTTTTTATCTTGAGGAAATAACAGTTTTCACGAGACTCCGATGAAGTTCTGGGTAAATGAATATTCGAGCGTTTTCATCGCACGGATCTAACGTCATTACATTCTTGCGTTTGTTAGCACATTGAAGGAAAGTCCAAACAACTTTCATTGAACGAGATTTTGTATCGGTACCTATTTTATTTAATTTTAATTATGCTGCGAGGGTATTGACAAAAAAACGCCATAAAGACGTCGAATAACTTACTCCAGCAACGACCAGTGAATTTACATACTTACCACGACAGCCCAAGAAGTGAAGGATTTAACATAAGTAAAGCAATATTGTAATTATTTACAGTAAAATTTAACGTAGTCGTTATCGCTCAACACATTTTGAATCTTTGTCAAAGTCACTTAATCGATGCGCTTACACAATCCTTTCCGACATTACGAATGACTCCGAGATTACATCCAACTCGTGTCAACCGATAACAGGCCGGACCACACATTCATCGTATTCGCCTCTAATTAAATCCCTTTATAGTGAGAGCCGGTACATAAGTCAGGTATCGCGAGATAAAGATTAATGTGTTCTTGTTAAATAATTTACGGTGCTGATATCAGACCAGCTACGTACTATTTTGCCTGTCGGGATGGTAATTTCGTTCAATTTAGCAATTTATTTTACAAAGAAATATGGCGATTACGTTGCTTTACCTTTTTTATCCGTAAACGTATGTAGCAAAGCAAAGCAAAGTTTACAAAAGGAATAGCAAGAACTACATTACCTACTTCTCAAGCATTAAAATCTACTGAAGAATTAACGTGAAGAATTCAAACGTAACTCTAAATAAATAATCGATATATTTTCCATCGTTACCGATTACTTCCGTAACTTTTAAATCAATGAAACTCAAAACACTTCCTCGGGATAACTTTCAAAGTCCAAATAGGTAAAGTTGTCTCAGATTAGTCCCCTACTCCCAATTTGGTCGCAACTCGGATCAAACAAATTCGCCGACTAAGACCAACGTCTCTACAATGCTACCAAATGTTCTTACTCCTTTATCCAAACAAAACTTTCAAGTTACTGATCTACGCACTTTGAGCTACTTTACCTTTTTGCTGATTTGTTCCTTATTTTAGATTACCGGTACTTTTTTTATTCTTTTTTTCTTAAAATATACTTTATTAAATAACACACAATACAATTCTTTTGAATTTGGAAATATTTGTCACTCACTTTTTTTTTTTAAATTGGATGACGCTTGTAGTTGCAAGTTCATGAACTGGGACTGCACTACCTGTGCTACATGGTTATGCACGATATTGTAATTAAAGAGCTTTTTTTTATTCGACTATAAAAGCAAGAAAATGATCTATGTAACATGGTAATTCTAAAAGGTTGCCTTCATTTAATGAAGAACCTTCTTCGTCTGAAGTTGTATATTAATACTAAAAGTATTTGTAACATTTTTAATGTGATTATAGCATCCGGATCACAAAGTCTCCCCTAGCTGTCCTAACAGTAAAGTTTGATCAAGTGGGAAACGTTCAAAAGTTTATACTTCCCGCAGGAAGAGAGATTAATATTCATGAGACTTAACTCGAGGAAAACTTATTTCCACGTCAGTATCTGTCCGTCTGTACATTTGTAATGAAACGCCTTCTAACAGTCTGTTTTAATAGATACTTTTAATTTGTACTTCACAAAGTACTCGACGTCCTTAGTCGAGGATACGCTTTGCTGAGGTGTTTATTTAACTTTGGTGAGATAAAATGTTTTTATCATGCAAATCTGGCTTTACATTTTAAGATGGACGGGAATCTCATCTTCAGATTAGTAAACTAACTTAATCTAATAATTTCACGTTAGAAAGCTTGGATTGTATTTTAACCTGGCTTGAAGTTAAATAAGTATTTAAAAGACTTTCAAACTCTTATTTATTTATATATTAATGTTAAGCAAGACACATTTATAATTATACTTTTATTTCAATAAAAAAATAGTTAAGTAAACGACAAATGATAATATAATTGGTTTTGATAATTTTGATTCTATGGCAGCCTTTCTCCTACATCTTGTATATTAAACTCCATATCTTTACAACAGTCAACATCATCATCAGCCGGAAGACGTCCACTGCTGAACAAAGGCCTCCCCTTTAGAATGCCACAAGGAACGACAACTTCAAAAGGTTTCCCGCAACTCTCACGATGTCGTCAGTCCACCTGGTGGGAGGCCTGCCCACGCTTCATCTTCCGGTTCGTGGTCGCCACTCGAGGACTTTTCTCCCCCAACGGTTATCTGTTCTTCGAGAAATGTGGCCTGCCCATTGCCACTTCAACTTGCATATTTTTCCAGCTATGTCGGTGATTTTTGTTCTTCGACGGATTTCCATATTACAGATTCTATCGCGCAACCAATACGCACACACACAAACGCTTGCTAAACAGTATCATGATGAAAATAGTATACTTAATAATATTTAACTTTCTATTTTCAATAATGATCGTAGTACTCGTAACACACGTTGCCAATAAGACAACATCGCTCAAACAAACAAATACAATTGAATTTAATTAAACCTTTATCACCTACTGGACAATAAAACATTTCATTAGAATCGGAAGTGAGTTCCCTCATCCGATCAATGTAGTCCAGTAATCAGGTAAAGAGGGAATCGTAATACCCTCCACCGCCGTCCGACTTTTTTAATTAACAAACGGAGCTGTTTACTTTTCTCTATTTCGCAGAGGTATTTTCACCTAAGGGATCTCTTTTAATATCGTGTAGTTGTCCTGGATCAACCGTGGATTCAGTGTTTTCGAATTGCCTTAATCAAAGAATAGTGTAGATAAGGATTTAATTAAATGTGCTACCAAAATACTAAGCAATTTCAGTGTCTTCTTTACCTATTTTGTTTTATTCACATTGAACATCATGCCGCTAAAGACGAGCAGTAAATACGCTACGGGGTCGGAATAACATTAACTACGCGTTAAACCGCTTTTTACGCATAAAACAAAATAAATTGAGTTTCTTTTCGTAAACAAGAAAAGTATTGTCATAAAAAATAACGCCATTTTAGCTACAGCAGATATTACAGAGTCTTTCACCTCATTAGCAGAGGCCACAAGCTCATATGGAAGGGAACTTCAAACTGCGATAAAACGTGCTTTGTGAGATATTTTCACTTACAACTTTTTAATGCTGTGGCGTGCAAATGGCCTGAGTGAAGATGTTTCTAAGCTCCTTAATGGTTAAGTAGGACAGAGTGGTCATGATCCGGAGATACCTACGTACCAGAAAGTTTCTTGACATAGTTCTGTTATATTTTGATTAATGTACGTCAAATTATTTTAAATTATTTACTTGCACCATTAAAAAGTAAGTTCTTAGATATTTTATATATTTGACGAAAAATACTTGAAAATATTAACAATTTCACATGAAAAATATTAGTTTCTGTTCGATTTTAAGTTTTTTATCTCAAAAGGGCAGATTTGACCGCCCCATGGAGACATTTTGATACAATTAAACTGAGTTCAAAATTAAAATCATATTTAACTTTTGCTGCAAGTGTTCCTTACTATCATTGCGAAAAAGGGTATTTCTTAACATGTTAGTCTATTTTTAAGATTTCACAGCAAAGCCAGGCTGTCAGTGTCATAAATGATAAAAAGAAAAATTGTTTCTTGTCGATGTTATAAAAAAGATGAAAATAAAATTTCAAAGTGAAACGGAAAGAAAACGCGAAGTAATTGCCTTTATGACTGTCCCAAGATGTCGTCCTAGAACCCGTAATGAGCACTTCGAAGATCTTTTTAGGTTCCGTCCGATTTCCTGCGTTTTCTTATGCTTTAATAAAAAATTACGACTTCTGATATTTTTTTAAGAATCTCCGGTCGCACAAATTAACATTTAAACGTTGATTATTATTCAAACCGATAAGTTCAAAATTAAAGCATGTAGAGTATTTAAAAGATTTTAGAGTGATTTGATTTGTTAGTCTTCCATTATTTACGAATAAGTTTTCCATCTCAGCGATACCATTATTTGTCTGCCTGATAAGATTCAAAACAAGGAAGCTCACAGAAGAACATACAATACAACTTGTCAGAAGTGTATATATCTTGTTGAATCGGTGCTGCTAGCTTGTTAGCGGCAGATCAAGTCATAAAGAATCGATAACCACATCGGATGAAAGTTTCTTAAATTGTGGTCGCGTAGGTACTAAATACTTACCACTACTGAGTGAACTCGTGTTATGAAAGCCAGAATTCGCTAATTGTGACAAATTTAAAAAAAAAATACTTTTATGATGACAAAACTGACTGAAAGACCCTAGAAACGTCATTAATCAAAGTCAAACACAGGGTCAACCATAGTAGGCTACCATGTCAGTTACCTGAATTAGCACATACTTACTATTTTCTCAGAGGGATTTGTGTAGGTAATATTAATAAATGTCGATGATTTTTAATCGGTGATCAGGAATAACAAAAAGCGATAAGGACGGTCATACTGAACAAATTTTCCCATGGCACCAATTCAAAAATAGGGGTGAAAAAATCAGCTATTTCATAGAAATCTTAAGCACCTCACAGCCTCAATGAATGATACTAGGGATTTTTTACCGATTTTCGTATTGGTTCCATGGGAAAAGTTATTCAATATGACAGTCTTTATCGCTTTTTGTTATTCCTGATCACCGATGAAATAGATAAGTTGGTACCCCAAAAAGTATGTACAAGTAAACCTTTACGTGTTGTTTTACGTTTTTGTTTTACTAAAATTCAATAATATTTTTTCATAAAAAAAGTTCCAATGTTACAAAAATACTTGTTAAAAGGTTTGCTTCTTTCAGACTGTAAGTGCACTTTTAATATTCTTAAACGTTTTTCAAGTATTACAAAATTACTCTCGACAATTTTCTTACCTACTTTTCAGTCTCTAACTGCGCGTTTACTTATCCGTATTGAACAAAGAAACATTCTCGCCATTACAGGTCATTTACTTGAAAACTTTTTATATAACAACTAGTTGTGAGTTTTCTTCCAATTTTCATTTTAACCGACGAAAAAAAACGGAGGAGTTTCTCTAGTCGACACGTATATATTTTTTATGTATGACCACGCATAAATTTTTACAAAGTACTCCGATTTTGATAATTCTTTTTTTATTAGAAAGCGTATACCTTGAGGGTGGTCCCATTTAAATTTGGAACAAATATTCCTACACTAAAGGTAGGAAAACAGGGGAGGATTGATTGTTCAGTCACTGATTGTACTGTATGACCAGGCATAACTTTTTACAGAGTAGTCCGATTTTCATAGTTATTTTTTATTGGATAGGGTATACCTTAAAGTTGATATTATATAAATTTGGAAAAAATCCCTAAGGTTAGGAATAAAGTATAAAATAAAACTTTTAATAAAAAAATTAAACCGCCTAAAAAACTGAAAAGCAAAATAAAAGCCTTTTTTATTTACTTAACCTTAATCTAGGTAGGTATTAGATGAAGTCGGTGCCTCAGCACCAGCCAGGAGGAGTGGCAGGTGGAGTGGTGGAGTCGTCTACCTGATGGGCTTCCATACCGTACCAGACCGACCAGACCGTATCGTTTTGTTCTACGGAATTTAAATAAATAATAACTTAACTGTCCTTGACTGTACACACAAATTTTAGCATGTAAAAGAATTTACCCTGCAAAAATTGAGTTTTTACACTGTAATATGGATAATTGCTGCAATAGTTAGAGATGCGTTTTGTAAACATAGTTAATTTACTAATTTTCTTAGCTAAATAATCAAAAGGATTTTCACATAATATATATCTAATCCATAAGTACAAAAATATGTGGCAGCCAACAGGTTAAATATTTAAATGATTTCTCAAGCAGATAAATTCAAGCACATTTGGAGCCCCTGAGTTTTTTAGAATTTGATTGGGCGGATTTTATTTTATTTACAGGCCGGGTGTTTGTTTGTTTTTTAGTATCTAACTAAATCTGCTTCGGACATCCACTGACTTCGCTAAAGCCATGGGTTCACGGTGCATGCAGGCCGCTTCCAACCGAAGCAAATGCGATATATGAGAGCTGTCTCCAACAGTGCACATCCTGTGGCTGATAATGATGATTATGATATGATGATCTGAATTCGCACGTTACTTTTCAAATAATGCGAGCACGTCACGTACTTCGTGACAATAATCATCTAAGAGGCTCCATCTTGAAGGTTCTAACATAATGAACTTTCAACATGGTACCACTATTTTAATTAATAACACCAGTGACGGCTCTAGCGAGCGAGCGTGAATTAGAGCGTGGCTGGAACTTAACTACCATTATTCTGCGACTCTGGCACCGAACTCCGTCACAAGAATAAGGTAGCAATGTATGGACATAACCAGCGTGCAGAAAAAATGCAACAAACTATGTTACAAAGCACAAACTCTAGCTGACAAGTTTTTAAAGAAAAGTTAACGCTTTTTCTAGAAAAATGTCATTTGAATATCAGACTGGCAACATAGCTTAAAAAAATTTAATGTATAAGCGCTAATCTGAGTAGATTAGGAAAAAATAAGCGCTAATAAAAGGACTTTATTCAGTGAAATTTCTCATCCTTCGTCATACACGAAGGATATTATATCTGTCAGATATTTTTATGATATTATGCGATTTTGATCAGATTTGTTAATCGTCAGGTTATTTATTTTATTAAACATTGCGTCCCATCAATTGTTAGTCTAACCTAGTTGTTTTTCAATAACGTTTCTCAGTAGCTTGTAAATTATTTGACAAAAACTAATCTGACCAAAATCGCGTCTGACCAAGTTGGTAATCTAAGAGACATTTTGTGTAATAATATTTGAATCTAATATTTCCCTTGTATACTCGTTATACAGATAGCAAAATTCTACTTCTAAAGTACCTTTAGTTTTAATCTTGCCTCTGCCTTCCCCAAATCGCTTTGAAACTTAACCAAGTCCTCAGTCTGTAGGCCGGTATTAAGGTCGGGCTAGCTTCCAACGTCTTGTATTTGGAGGCTGCGATGGTGCACGCATTTAATTTATTATCGTCCCCTAAATAAAGGCGGGGGCGTAATGACAACCTGATGTTAAGTGTCCCGTGTGTGCTTAATGGCATATGAAATTGCACTGGGACAATTATATGGGAGGTGTTTTGAATGTTTCAAGTAACTGGAACTTTGTACCAATGTGCTTCTTCTATTATTTTCCTTTACCAACAAATTTTATTAATTTTATTAATTTTTTTTAGACCATGTCAATAAAGATACGTTTGATTTGATTTAAGTTGCGCTACTACAAAATTAATTATAGTTTATGTCGTATTACTAATTTTGCTCTTTATTAATTATACCTATCATTTGTGTTTTCCGTGTGGTGTCGGGTTAGAATTACACATCTCCATTTCTTCCGTGGAATCAAGTACCAAGGGGTATAATACCGTAGGCGACATGCTAACACCTGTCACTATTGTACCGTTTTGTCAAATTTAAAACCTGAAATTGTTAAAAGTGGCTCCGCAGCGGTAACGTTTCGTCAGCTCTGCATACCCCATTTGGGAATACAGTCGTGATGTGTGCGTGTGTTCGTAAATTTTGCTTAAGTGACATAGAATTCAATGAATGTCTGTGAGTAATCGCATCTTGTTTTAGCTTTATGTCTATAGCCTAAACGCGTTTAGTTTAATCCTTTTGATATTTCTGATTCTAGTTAAGGACCTATAATTCCAAAGTGAATAAAGGATGTTTTGAAGAGTATTAACACTTCGTTCTAAATATAATAACATGTAATGTCTTGATCCAATACAGTTCAGATATTTACGAAGTGCGGCTGTGCAGTGTTAACGACTTTGGCAAATGTTCGCAACGAACTCGCCATGAAATTTAAGCTATAAATAAACAATACCCTTCGTCGAGTTAAACTTATTGCATATGACTGTTATGTCTAACATTCATAAATTATTTCATTGTGATCTACTAATATTATAAATGCGAAAGTATGCGAGTGCGCTTGTGCGTAGGTATTATTTAATATGTCGTATAAGTCTTTATATATTTTTTTAATAATAACTATACATATATTTTTTCGAACAACAAATATGACACAAAAATAACCAAAACATGTTCCACATGTTCCATGTTCATAAAATATTATTTCTAATTGAAAACTTTCCTTTCGTTTTGTTTTAAAAAACGGCAACACAAAACATCGTTTCTAATTTCGAGTAAGTAACCAACATTACGAAATCCAACTTCAACATTGTCTGAAACAAAACTATCCGGCAACACATGCAATATAAACGGTAGCGTTTCTCGCATAAAACTTGCGATACTCAGTATTCACATTCACAGCAGCGACAGGTGTTTTTTACGGCCACTCGGTGATTTAGCGCTCGAGATTCACCATTAATCCAGTTTGGATGGACGTGAATAGAAAACCGGGAGCAAACATTGCGTTAAACAAAATTTTTAACTGTTCCCGTAACTAGGTTTACATGGCTGAAAAATTGGGGATATTGCATATTGTGCGTGTCGATGGTTACGAGTAACTATACGCGAGAGTGGCTATTTATTAAGTCGTTAACGTGAAAAATCGCTCCCGAGTGTGCAATGATGGATTGAACTTTCGCCGTTATGCGTATGTTTCGTGTACCGAACTTTGAAGTTACGCAAAATGTACACGTAGATATATTTGAAAGATATTTGAATTTTACTTCAGGGAATAAAAAACATAGCCATAATAATAGTTTTATTCAAAACATGTAAATGTAATTTTACCTACCACCTATAGTGCTTTATGGTAATGCAAAATTACAGAGACGTATCTGAATACCTATCGAAAATTAATATATCTAATGTCGACGGTCAAAATATCGGAAGTAGGTTACTTTAGGTTCGATATTTTGTCCGTCGATATTTTAACTATCGATATTTAAATTTTTGATATTCAGATACGCGCCCAAAATTACATTTAATATTTTTGATATCCATCTCGTTTGGCTATCTCTTCGAGCTCATCCTGATAAAGAACCAGACTGATTTGAAACATAAATGCGTAGGTGAATTAAAAGCTATCCAGACACGAATCCAAATCATTTCAAGAAATTCCACACTGTATAATAATGAAGTACGTTTAACCAGTAATTGAAGAATGAATTCATTTAATGTTTTATCTCGAGTTCAAGGTGTAAACAAGTTTGATTGGAATACTGCCAATAATGCCGTACTGGAAACCCAACCGTCGCTTAAAGCTGAAACTACTTATGATGTATGTCGGTCATTATGAAATCACCACATTACCTGCGCCTGAGCTAAGAACACGATCTCCCATAATTGAAAACCCGAAATCAAGTGCAAAAAGCAGCTACAGCAACTACTACTAACGCAAATACGTGTTCAACATTTGTTTGGTATTTAATCTTTTCACACTGATTAGTTTTTGCCATGGAGAAATTCAGAGCCGTTTAGATACTAAAAGCATTTGTTAACACGGCTGCGGCTTGTCTCTGATGCGAATAAAAACCTCTAACAGCATTCTAGTGGCTTTGCGAATACGTCTGGGAATATTTCGCGAGCATATCTGCAGCGCGGACGCCACTCCAGACATACGGGGGATCCCTAACGAGTCGGCAACGGGGTTTTAAAATGTCGACGAAATATACATAAAAAGTCGCAAGATTCGTGTCTGGAACGTGTAGCGTGTTTCGTTAGCCAACTCGGCTTGCCACAAAAACTCGCCAACAAATAAGGGGAATTTTAATAAAACCCGCTGATGCGAATCGAAACAATCACACTTCGAATTTCATTGTTAAGGCGACAGAACGATAAACATCTCGAGAACAATAGCTTTGCTCCTATACAGGTTGTAAATGAAACACCAGCTGTTTTCAGGGTGGCGGACTCGTCAATATGAATAAGATTTTGCTCAATACGGAATTTATGAAAAAGTCGTTCAATGCTTCCGAATAAACCATTTATTTGCGAGGAAAATACTGTCAGTGCATTGTTTTTGTGATTGAAAACCTGGAACATTCATCTCAATCACACTTTTTATCGACAGATCATTTTGCAATAAATCTTTTACACTTTTTGATAGCCGCTCTGGAGTACAAAGATTGTTTTCTTCTGACGATATTATTTACTTCAATGGATATAGGTTTTAGTGTGCTGTAAGAAACGTTATCGTATTTATATCCTTCTACAATCGACGTCGCCAATTTTCCGATTCTCCTACTTTTAATGTGCTCACCGTTTTTCTGTTATTATTTCATAAATATTGGTGAACTACGATACTCTCTGGAAAATCTAATCTAATGATCTCTAAAATAATCCATTTTCTATTATTTTTATTTTTTATTCGACTGGATGGAAAACGAGCAAGTGGGTCTCCTGATGGTAAGAGATCACCGCCAGGGGTATTGCAGATGCGTTGCCAACTTAAAGGACTAAGATGGGATACCTCAAGTGCCAGTAATTTAATTACCTGCGAAATTAACTTCGTTACTAAGCCAGCAAAATACAAAAATACAGGATGTGGCTTTTTAAGTATATACACTCCCCGCATATTTAGCTTCTGTGCCATTTTAATTTAAAAGATACAACTACTAAAAACATTATTTATTTCAATTCTTCTCACCCTTTACGCGCGACGTGTCTTCAAACACAGTAGACAAACAGATTCCGGTGTCCGGTCCTAAATTAGTTCCAAAAATACACATTTTCGGAAAGGGTCGAGGTAAAAGGAGAAAAAAGAGCGTCGTGAGACGGCAGCGTCCATAATTGTCTCGTGTTTTGCTTGTTTTGTACGCGAAGTGTCGGAATGATTGTTATTTTCCTATAGGCGCTAACCAAAAAATCTCGCATCCATTTAGACATTAAACTTTGCCTTTATTAGAGACCTAATAATTACGGCTAAAATTTGTCGTTGTCGTTGTTGAAAGTCGTTGATGAAAAAAATTGCACAGAAATAATAATATTGCTGCAGCTTTTAAGGAATAAAAGAAAAAGATGTAAAACCATTAATTATATTCTACGTAATTACATAGGATTTCCATGAAAAAAAAAATTAAAACTTAAGTTAGGTTATAGTATATAAGCAGTAGCAGGAATTAATTAGTAGTAGTTATCTAACACATTGGTCTTATTTCCAACTTAGATTCTGTAACACAGAGACTCCTAGCACAGGATCCAGAGCCGTAGACTCTTGTTTATACGTTTTTTATGCAATAAATTATTTTCATTTACTTTTTTTTATCTTACAGGTGCAGAACTCTCATCCGTTTCCAGTCATCGGCGAGAAGTGGTCAAGCACATTAACAACTCTGCCGTCAAGTATCACCGTCCCTCCAACAAAAACTTCAATGGGATCGAATTGATCGAAAACAAAACCTCTAAAACCAAAACCAGACGCAGTGCCATCGTTTATTTTGGCTCCAGTAAAGTACAATTAGTCGTTTTTTTTTTATACCGACGTTTATAGTTATAGTCGCTCACATTGATATGAATAATGTGTATCCATAACTAACTATAAAGATAGACTTACTTAGGACCCGTTGTTTGATCAGTAGTTAAAGTTACTAATAGTAAAATTTCCATTGAAATGTGTTAACTATTGTTATATTTGCCATACATTTTAACTATTAGTTTGTTTAACTAATGATCAAACAACAGGCCCTTAGCACACACATCGAACCAAATTTCTGAACGTTTTTGTCGTTTGCACCATTGATAGTACTAGTCAATGGTGCATATAAAACAGGGGGGAGGGGGGGGGGATATTTATTTTAGGAGTACGCAAACAGAAGCGCTTCAGATGCCTCTACTTGAACGCAAGAAGCCACGCCAAATCGCAAAAAACATGTATCAGTTTGATTTGCTACGTGACTTGACAGTTCAAATTGATATTTTAAATGTAACTTACCCGTAAGTACCTCTATGAGTAAACAGCCTAGACATATGTAGTAAGCCATCGACGACGATTAGTTTAGAAACGAGGAGAAGAACTAATTTATCCAACATATCTTAGCAAATTGCACATTTTATGTGGCAATGGCTGGGGCGCATTGCTTGAAGAAATGAACGCCGTTTGGAGCCGAGGTTTTAGAGTGATGACCGCGTTAGGAGGCAAAGCGTTGGATTTCTTCATGGAAGGTGGATGGACGATCTGATTGGAAGCTGTTCGCTACGGTTTGCATAAAACTTTGTTTACGCCTCGTATACTGAATCAAGATACTCTTTTTGCAAGGCTTTCGTTTACCTTACATCTCGAATTTTACCCAAGTTGGTAAAGGGTGGGGTGGGTCCCTATAAGTATAGGGATTGGTCTGACTTAAAATTTGGTATTGACATAAAAATAGTTGGAATGACAATGTAAAAGTTAGCAAAAGTGCTTGTGTGTACTAAAAACTACATTTTTAATCAAAACTTGATTTACCAAATAAATTATAAGTTTTTTTTTTATTCCACTGGAAGGCAAACGAGCAAGTGAGTCTTGCAGATGCGTTGCCAACCTAGAGGCCTGAGGTGGAATACCTCAAGTCCCAGTAATTTCACCGGCTGTCTTACTCTCCATGCCGAAACACTGCAAGCACTGCTGCTTCACGGCAGATTTAGCAAGCAAGATGGTGGTAGCAATCCGGGCGGACCTTGCAGAAGGTCCTACAACCTGCATACGTAACTCTACTTCTATTTTAAATTAAGCTAACTATATCTGTAGTGATGTTTATTAACTTACTAAACACTCTAGTAATGACCCGTGAGAAAAAATTAACAAATTAATCATATTACGTCAGTGATGAGTATAAGGCATAGGACCTATCATCGCTCAATAATATGCGTACACAATGCAACAACCTAAATCTTCTAATAGGCTTACTAAGATTACATCTCGCCAATCCGTTCGCATCGGCAACCGTTCAAGCTAACTGTACGGCTAGGGTTACCACTTTGTGCAGGTACTCGTATTTAAAAAAAAGCTCATTATGAGTCGGAATCGTGCTCCGAGAGTTTCGTATAAACAATTGATGTTGATCACTCCCGCGGGCACACTATATACGATTTCTTCGCAGACAAAATCGGAGCTAATAGCTAGAAACTATCTTTATAAACATGGGAATTATTTGTATGGATTCAATTGATCAGAAGCAATACCTACATGAATTGAATTGAATTGAATTGAAAATAAATTATATAGACCAAACATTGAAAAAGAGATTTTCGTTTTGTGAAAACTTTAAAGCATCTAAGACCTTACGAACAACATTAATAAAATAGCTCTTATGATTCAGAAATAATTTTCGAATAGTAACTGTCAATGATGGGCTGAACATTTCTTGAAAAAAAAAACGTAAGTTTAATAAAATGCTTATGCAAAACTGATGAATCATTGGTGGCAACCCTATCAATTCACAGGCGCTGATTGATGAATCTCTTGACATTCAAAACAATACGCACAAAACATCAATACATCGACCGCGATGACCTTACTGAGTTAAGATAATGAGTAAATCACAACAATTTGACGATAGCTCGTTCTAAATATCATACCGTTACTGCAGACACAATAAAAGAGCCATTATTACACTGCCTCATTGCTTTATAATCATCATCTTTCAAGTCATAGCCAGCCAGAATTGGAACCAAAACTAACAGTAAAAGCATTACAAAGTTCCAAAGAGTGTGGTGGGGTAATCAATTAACACCTACTTGTTTCACGTTGAGGCTAACGCCTGTGCCAACGCCTTAGAAGGCGAACTTAACAAGCTACAATTTAGTGATTTCGAATTGTTTGATTTGTAGTGTCTGGTTTCATTTTACGATTTATGAGATGTTATTAATGTACAATATAATTTGTCTAATATTCTAGAGAATATTTATGTTCCTACTTCGTAGTTAATTATTGGCTAGATAGCTTTTTAAATGCAAACTGTTTCCAAATTTACATAATGAAAATTCTACTAAAATCGACTCACCTCTTCTAAGTCACTACGTCGGTTGAAGATCAGAGGGGCTACTGCAAACATTTAAAATCGAGGTTCGTGTCGTACTGTCCCTCTCACTCTCATATTAAAAACCATTAGCGTCAGTGAAACGGTAAGACGCGAAGTTCGAATTTCAAATTCGTAGTAGCCTCCCAGTACTAAACCTTCAAGATGGAGCGACGACTTGGTTAAGATCGCGGGATCGCGATGGATGCGGAAAGCACAGGACCGGTCTGAGTGAAGAGCCTTGGGGGAGGCCTATGTCCAGCAGTGGAGGTTTTTCGGCTGACATGATGATGATAATTAAACGTTCATGACAATTATCTTTGACTTCCACACCGCAGCACAACAGTCCGAATTCGTAGTTTGCAGTAGAGACCGCTGCTGCCTTTGTAAAAGGTCCCAAAATCACTTTTTACGACTCTCACGGGAAATTATGTGTCCGTCCTATTCTAAAACTGGGCACGGCATGTATACTCGATACTTTGAGCGTATTACAAGATTTTTATTTTGTGAATCAAATTTTAAAGGAAAAAGAAAGAAAGAAAATATATTTACATATTCACAACACAAGACACAACAATTGGATTTTTCAGTTTCGCTGAAGTACTTTTCACTTTTCGAAACATCATCATCCGAGCCTATATACGTCCCACTGCTGGGCACAGGCCTCCTCTCAGAATGAGAGGGCTTGAGCCGTAGTTCCCACGCGGGCCCAGTGTGGTTGGGAACTTCACACAAACCATTAAATTACTTCACAGATTTGTACAGGTTGCTTCACGATGTTTTCCTTCAGCGCAAAGCTCGTGTTAATTTCAAATGTAATTTTGCACATAAATTTCGAAAAACTCAGAGGTGCGAGCCGGGGTTTGAACCCACGATCCTCTGCTTGAAGGGCCACAAGTCAAACCACTAGGCTACCTCGGCTTTTCTTCACGCGGTTTCAAACATACCTTCAACGAAAAGGTTAAGGGTTAAAATCTTATTTACTTAGTATCATGAAGTTCTTCATCAATGTAACCAGTCATATAAAGCATAAAGGCATCAAGCGCTCTTTTGCGTTTTGTATAAAAAAAGATGTAAAGCTATGAATACACCAGCACCTATCTACCTATAACTAATTTTGTTACAGTATAAAATAAGCTCTGGTTTTATGATACTGCGCTGTGGTCTGAAATTACTCTCTGTGTAAAGATACTGGCGCACCATGTTATTCAGTCCTTCATTAAATTAATTAGCGAAGTTTTGAAGCGATTTTCATTATATTATTTTTAACCGAATTCAGAAAAAGGAGGTTATCAATTCGGTTGTATTTTTTTTTAAGGCATAGTTGCAGTAGAATGATAAGTTAAGTACTAAAACTTTTTAAAGCCAATTCTGTTTCAAATCATATAAGTTTAAGTAAAAGATTAATAGATGTCACAGGTGACCGAAGAGCTGGCAGCTTCCTCGGACAAAGAATTAGCCTAGCTATTCAAAGAGGAAACGCTGCCAGCATCTTCGGGACCTTGCCTAAGGGGTACTCTTTGGACAATTTGTTTTAGTTTTAGGTTAAATTTTTACTTTATGTAAGTTTTTATTTTCATTTTATGTAGGTAAGTTTAGTTAAGTTATTTTTAGGATATTTTTTAGATCTTATTCTACCTAATATCTTGCTTGAATTAAACTAATTATATTTATTTTAAGTGGCATGAGACATAAAGGCTACATAAAAATATAATCTAAACATTGAAACGTATTATTTTTTAATAGTTAATTTAATTTTTTAATTTTAAAGCGATTTCAAACTACTCGAAGCATATTTGTAGAAATTAAGTCGATCGCTTCAACTATTATGAAAAATCAAAAAATATATATTTATGTATACCTGAATGTGCCAACCAACCATAATCCAACCGTTGTTTAGTAATAGAACTATTAAAACAAAAAATAACTCTTATTTTATTTGTAACAATGAAATTTGTATCAAACTGCTCTTGCACAAATACATGATGATAAAATAAATTGTTTCTCTCGTTACAATAACAAAGTTTTACTGAAAAAAAAACTTTTCATTTAATTATAATAATTATTAAAATGTGTAGGATTTTATAAAAACATTCGTAACCACAAGTAACGCTAGGTTTGCCAAAATAATAAGCCGTCGATCCTAATAAAACTTTGATGGAATGCTTGGCAAAATATACGGTAGACCATAAAATACTACCAGAAAATTCAGTCGGGTACGACTTATTGACACATGTTATTTTCTCTGATGCGACCATAAAACGCGACAATCCTATCTCGTTCGGTTGTATTTTAGGTATTCGTCTGAACAAAGAGGAAAATTATTGCCAAAGGTTTTGAATCAGCGGAATACTAAATCCAATCTGAGCGATAAGAACGAATAAGAATTGTATCAATAACATAGGTAGAGTCATTTACGATGACGCGTGCCGTGGTTCTTATTACAATGTCATTAATAGCTAACTTTGACAAAATATTCTTCTTCTTCAGCGTCTTTGTGGATGGCACTAGGTTTAAGCGAAAATGAGAATACTTAATAAGTTTCTGCGATTAATGACTCAAGAAAAATCAAAATGCAAAATACCTTAGGTAGATCCCTTTTAGGGATAAGTTCGCCTTTGTACTCTTTTGATTTGATGTTTTCTTTTTGTATTTAGTACTTTGTTTTTTAAGTATTTACATACATACATACATAATACTTTATCCAGTGAACGTAAATTGTGACATACTTACTGTGAATATTTTCACAAAAAATTTCATGACATCGCACATCGATTGCTTTAGAAGCATCGACAACGCAGCTTCTAGATACCTTAATCTAAATAAATAAATATCATGGGACACTTGACACCAATTGACCTAGTCGCAAACTAAGCAAAGCCTGTAGTATTATGCATACTAGGCAACGGATAAACATAGGTCCTTATATAAATACCTAAATACATACTTAAAAACATATTAGGGCCTAGGCAGTCAGGTTTTCTAACCACTTGGCCATCCGGTTGTCATAGTAAGTGAAAACGAACGATTATTCGTGGCACTGGGCGAAGTTCCGAAAACCCATATGTGCGTCGGTGGTAGTGAACGCGTTAAACTTCCGTTGTAAAAATGCTACACTAACAAACAACAACCAGCAGCCTCCTGTGCTATTTTTCTTTAAGCTGTGCTAAATGACCAAGTAGCCATAAAGGATCTTAAAAAAACACACATTTTAGAATAATAGAAGGCGTTCAGCCACTCGACGTTGATCGATCAGAGGCAGGCGTTATCTCAGTAAATTTTCTACATTTTTATGGGCTCTAGTTAGAAAAGGGATCGTGGCTCTTGAGCGGAAACTAACTATTCAAGAAATGATATCAGCCCAAATCTCGAGGTTTTATGTCAGCAATATATTACTGTCGTCGCTGACACATGGGCCACATTCCTGATAACGTGGTGAGATTTTATAAATATTAACATAATTAACCCTGATATTGATCGGCATCCGTTTAGTCATTCTTTTATCTTGTAGGTCTTGTGTTTAATGTATTGCAATGGTAATGTCTTTACTCAACAAGAACGTTACTGCATCTGCTCTGTTGGCATAAACACAGGTTTAATAATATCGAAACGGACATGCGCAAACATACTGTTTAGCTCTGTAATAACTACAGTGGATGATAAAACCCAAATTACACGCCTTTCCGGACATCATAACTCTGTTTAATTGAAGCTCGCATTTGCAAATTGGCGTTAGTAAGCACATAAATCAATCTTATAAAAAAACAAGAATGCCGATTGTAGAACCGTAATTTTCTCCGCTTACGCACTGTTATCGACTTTTTATTCGAACGTAAGCAAAACCACCTATCTGTTTGCATCGGAACACTTGATCTAAATATGGGCTAAATTGCAACGATGCGTACTTTAATTTTTCACTGTTAAAGTTAAATCGACCCGTGAACATTTATCGATAGTCAGCGAGCGCGCTACGCGGATGCTAACTCGTTAGTGGCAAGGTTTTTTAAATGCGTGTTTTTTACAGTCGCACGTGCTTACCCGGTCTTTTCAACTCAAAATGAAAAATGTATAACAATTACGAGAATTGCACAGCTGGTTGCAATATACTGCGTGAAACAAATTTTATCAATATTTTCCATTCTTAACAAAATAAGCAAAAACACAAATGAATGAGACGGTACCTAACTTTATCTACGTTTACGTTTAGTCAGCCGGCAAATGGACCGAGCATTACGGCCAATAGAAGGCTTTTGTGTATGACTCGAGGCTGTTATCTGTCTAAAACGTTGCAAACTCAAAAGATAAGTCTTTACTAAACCTCAGTCTATCTGTCCTATAATTTTCTCGTTTCAACCAAAAGCGCTTTATAACCAGACAAAACAGGCAAGCCGTATATTTGCCCTTGGCCAAATGGTATCTCGTTTACGGCAACACGATTGCAAATCTTAAATACTTTCAGGCGCATTCAGGCGCGTTTGATGGCGGGCGTTAGATGAGCATTAAACACACAGTCTAGTACGTGTTGAAAGAAACCCGTAGAGGCCCTCAAGGCATTTCAAACTAGCGTGCCTTCTGCGTTCACTACACCACTCATTACCATTTTATCCGTTCGACTTCGAAACACTGTTATTATAACCCGGTAAGGGCGCGCAATGATCGCGCCAGCGTCGAGATGTGATTATTATGTCTACTTTTTTGTTATATTTCAACTTCGAATGGTGTTGACCGAACGTTTCGATGAGATAAACCAAAGAAGGATTAACACTGTCATTATCCGACGTAATTTGGAACATTGTAATAAATGTGGCAGATAAACTATTCATTTTTAATGATATTGTCTGGGTATTATTTGTTTAAAGATTAAGTAGATTTAAAGTGAAGATAGAAGAAAGAAATACTATAATAGTCGAAATACCTCGACGTTTCGGCATCATTACAGTGGCCGTGGTTACGATGGTAAATATTATTCGTGTGTGTTAGCGTGATAAGTCTTTTCGACTATGAGTGAAAATCTCGAAAATTTAAGACGTTATAATACTACTTACCTACTTTTCTAAATGTCAAAGTTTGTACCTATGTGTGTATACGTGCACACTCTTCGACGCATTAACGGTTAGTCAGATTTGGATGAAATTAGGTATGTAGGTAGCTGGACGGACATCGGGAAGAACAAATAGGCAACTTTTATCCCGATATTCCCACGAGATTGGGATAAAATCCCAAAATTATAATCACTACAACTAGAGACATGAACTTTTGCACTTTGCTTTTTACGCAACGTTATTGAAATTCGCCTTTTGGAAATTCCGATGGGAATTTTGCGAAATATTGCAAGTCGTAAACCGCGGCTTACGCGTATGAAAATTATAATAAATGGTTGGCCTAGTTCAAAATTAATATTTTTGTTGACCAAAATGGTTATATCCATCCATTTTAATGACAAAATTCACTCAGGATTATTTTAAAGAGTAGAAGAGTGCATAAAAGACAAGCCATATATTTACGGAAGTGCCATCAGTGCCCATTTTCGCATAGCGGTGGCTGACTAGTGGTAGTTCATTTAAAAGATATATGCGGTCATTACGAGAACATTTCTACAGCTACAGTATTACACTATTGCCAACATTGCAATAACTTATCAGTCTGTTTTATTGGTAAGTCTTCATGTATAAACTTTTTTAATAACATAGCTTTAAAGTTTGCTTCCTTCTTTATACTTAAATCAGTTGGTGGTGTAATATTGGAACACAAAAAAGACGTGTACATCCAGGATCATGTTACGTATAAGCAAGTGTGGGATATTATTACATCGATTGTTTTAAATTTATCGGAATTTCAGTATAAGGACTAAACAGGTATTTTAAGTAAGAAGTTTAAGTAGAAATTACCAACAACAAATGTATTTTTATAAAATAAAGCTCTCATATTTTCATTCCCTTGATCAAAAATCGGGATGCCGCGGTGGCCTAGTGGTTTGACCTATCGCCTCTCAAGCAGAGGGTCGTGGGTTCAAACCCCGGCTCGCACTCTGAGTTTTTCGAAATTCATCATCAATGTGCGGATTTTACATTTGAAATTTACCACGAGCTTTGCGCTGAAGGAAAACATCGTGAGGAAACCTGCACAAACCTGCGAAGCAATTCAATGGTGCGTGTGAAGTTCTCAATCCGCAATGGGCCCACGTGGGAACTATGGCCTAAGCCCTCTTATTCTGAGAGGAAACCTGTGCCCAGCAGTGGGACGTATATAGGCTGGGATGATGATGATGATCAAAAATCGAAAAGAATCTGATTCACATTATTCACTAACGTCGTTATGTCTAATGATCGCTCTTTTGTCCTCAGAAGTTGAAAAAATACGTCATAGATTTATCTTCATTTGCTATTTCAAAGACTTCAGACAAAGTTGCCTAGGGTCAAGGCTCAAGTTAGGAGTAGCTAAATATTTCTCGTGGCTGCTAGCCAAAACCTTTAGTCTGGGCACACCGCCAGGTAATAGAAGGACTTTTGACATCAGCATTCCTCATATTGGCTATTTGAAGTCTGTACACCTTTTAAACGCTGCCTTTGAAATTTGTTCATAACTTTAGTTAAATTATTTAAGTAAATTAGAGGAAATATTATTGATCAATGTTCAGTGTCATCTGGCAGTCGGCTGGTAAACTGTGGATGAGACTATCACAGGACCGGGCATAGTGGCGTGAAAATGAAGAGGCCTTTACCCAGCAGTGGGTGGATGTGGGCTGATTTGATTGATTGATTGATGTTCAGTGTCCCGTATTAAAAGAATGATCATAATATGAATCAAAATATTCCAATAAATTTTTTAAAAAGATATTTAGTGAAACTACTTAACCCCACCGTCTATTGAAACATTCTGGGTTCAAATTTAAAACACTTTTTGCTTTAAAACATTATACACCGTGTTTTTCTCCGTTTCCGTTAACTTTGATAGACGGCTAATTTTATTGATAAAATAACAAAAAAGTGGGTAACAAAATTTTCAGTCAAATAATTTTTTGGCACAATAAAGATACATCATAAAAAAACAACGGATATTTATCCTGCTTTACTGCGCATAATTAATTTTATTATTTTAATTCTTGATTATATTTCAAACCTAAAATTGCTAAAAGTGGCTACGAAGCCGTAACGTTTCATGTGATCTGCCTACCTCATTTAGGAATATAAGCGTGATGTTTGTGTGTGATTATCATTTAAATAAAAAAAAAGTTAGACCACTAAAGTGTCTTGGAGAAATTTACTTTATTTGATCTGTTGAATGTTCCTCTAAAATTAACTGAAGTCAAAAACAACTCGTTTAATAAACATGTATAAAAAATATGATTATATTATTCACCTTATAAAAAAAAAGCTTTCCTCTACGACCATAGAGATTTAAATATAAATAAAGGCGAGAAATCTTAAACAAAACAACAACTTTACTAGTTCATCAAACCTTCAACGGGCGTAAACATGATATTAATAAACAAACTGCATTTTCAAAATAATGTGGTAAAAAATATTACTAACAAAAACCCTTTAGCAGACAAGTAGTGTCTGAAACGAAAATTTTTCTGCAAGAGAAGTCTATAACATGGGTAGGACGTAGAGCCACTTGAGATTTTGCGCTGCCTTACTGTGCAGCGTTATTCTAAAAGGATTTTCCGGATTTAGTGAATTTTATCTTGCACTGGTAAATTATGTTCAAATAAAATTGAAGTGGCGTAGTATGAGGGTTACTAAAGTGGCTCAGAAGATCATAATAACAAAGTTAACTTGCATGTAGCCTGATATACTGAGCGGCAAAAATCTGGCCCTCATATTGTATGCAGTATACCTAGTGCCATCTACGAAAATGCGTGATTTTGTCAAATTTAGACATTAATGACATTGTAATAAGAACCAAGCCACGCGCCATCGTGAATGATTTTACCTAAATAGGATATTTTTTTTATGTACATTGGATAAATTGGGCCGGCGAGTAATAATAATAATAAACCTATATTAGGTAATACGGTCCATACAATAAATACCTTAAAGACTAAAATACTTAATAACTTACATACAAACACATACATACACATACATACAATAAATAAGCAATTCATTTAGTACATGGGCAACTGAGCTTTGCTCAGGCTAAAACTCGATAATAAGCGTTTTCCCAGAGATAAGACCAAGCTAGATCGATTTGTCATCCCCGAAAACCCCCGCATTCCAAATTTCATCAAAATCGTTGGAGCCGTTTCCGAGATTTCTGATTGTCCATACTTTCATACTTAATATCATAAATGCGAAAGTGTGCGTACCCAATAAATCAATAATTTGTTAAATGCTATTTTATTTACTTCAAACTACAGCTATGGATTTAAACTACAGCTATGGAGTCTTTTTAAAAGACTGAGTCCCTCGAGTTCTCTTTGGTAGGACTCAAGTCTTTTTACTAAAGACTCCAAATTCTGAAGGACTTGAGCTCTAAGTATTATTAATAAGACTCAAGTCTTCAAAAATAGCTCAAAGTTTAATCAAATAAGACTCCAAGACTCGAGTTTTTTACAACACTAATACAAACCCTTACATCAACTGACATATTCATCTCAGGTTCCAGATCACCGATCCACAGATCCAGTTCAACGAACCTGATTCCGCCAGATGGATTTCTTTAAAGATTATCCACACCCGTGAATTCATTTAAATTACGAGCAGGTCGGAGTCTAGGTATCTCGCCTCAATGCATCGATCATTTCTCTTAACGCATTCCCCAGACGAACTGGCATAAGGTTTTAACTTTGATCAGAGTAAATTTTGAGAAAAGATTTTGTAAGACAGATTTCATTTGCTCCCCAAAATACAGGTTAGCCTAGTTTGGGACCCACTAGACAGTACATTGTTTTGTTTTCAATTTCATGTTTCACTAAATAATTATAGTCATTTCAGTATGCTGATGTTGTGAATTCCAAATGTGAAACTATAAACGATTTGTAACCTTTATTTTTAATAAACCTTTTGTACTTTACTTTAATAGTAAAATTTTGAGAAAATGGCTTTCTTTTGCTGGTTACGCTTTGCTGTTAAATTTATGAACGAGACCTCATATCTTAGTACCATTTTGGAAAAAAGTCAACGTAAAACATAAATTACTTAATTTCATGCTTTTTTACTGATTTTTTACTTCAATAAACTGTAGTAGTATTTCTACGCTTCAAATTTCAAGACGTCATAATCGTCACTAACTTTAAAAAAGCTCGTGTCTCAAAATCGATGATTTTTCTAAGTAAACTTTATGAAAATGTTTTCATGCGACAACTTTGTCGATGTATTGAGATAGGTACAATTTTTTTTCAAAGTAGTTAATGACGATATTCAATGATAACTCTTATAAAGTGACGTTAGACTTCTGTAATAAATTCTGTCGAAGTTTTGTAGTAATAGTGGATTAAAATTCTGTAGCATAAGGCCGTAAACTTTTACTATCCGAAGTTAAATAAAAATATCTACAAAAATTACATAATTTGTGAGAATCCAAATAAATAAATAAAAGTATGTTTGATAAACGATACAATGAAACCTTTAGGGATAATATTCAAACAAAGACACGCGTGGGTCATAGTTACACAGGTCCGTATTGCAAAAAGACCACCAGTAGTTGTACAGGGGATTCTTCAGGCAGCCACGCCAAAGGTAACCTTCTTTTCTGATAGAACGTATACCACAGATTTCATTCTCTTCGCATTCCTTTATGGGCAAAATGGCGCTAAAAATATAAATTAAATAAATTTCGTGTTGCTTGCTTTATAGGTTGGTCGATCAACTTTTTCTTGTCACTCGTTTGCTATAGTTACGGTCTCCTGGGTCACTCTTTAAACCGCAATTTTGTAGAATTAAAATTTGCCAAACATGCATTTTTGTGGTAATTTTAAGCCCCTTCTATAATTGGTCATCAAATAAATTTAATAAGCATCTTAGTACAACGTAACACAATATTTCTTCTATTAAGCTTCTACATTTGTTCCCTCGCTGATGGGACAGAATAACAACAAGAAATAGTTGATCAACCCAGGTAACTAAAACGAATATTGTGCGACAGACGACTGAAAGGTAAGTACATGAAGCCACAGTTGTACACTCGAACCAATTCAATCCTGACCCACTGTAGAACCTTTGCGTAGAAAAATTCACTGTGACATCGCATTGCTTGACAAGGGAATTTATTACGAGTACGACAGCTGTAAGAACGTTCTGCAGTGGATCAAGAATCAAATGGTTTGGACTGTACAATTCAAAAAGTTTTGAAACAAATGTACAGTCAAAGAAATTGAATCGCGGGCCAAGGTGGAACATTTGTGCGACTGATGTCATAATTGACATTCCATACATCTACCAAAGAAATCATAGCAAAATTGATTATGAAAAGGTCCCTCACTGGTGGTGCGCCATTCAGTTTCTTTGGCTGTACTTGTTTACGTAGAGCATCGGCGGAGATTACTGATTTTTAAGATGCACCCGGTTAATTACATTAGATACATTTTAGTTATGCGGTAGTAAATTTACAAACATCGGCTGATTAAAGCCCTCGACTTTGGGCTTCTAGTAGACTCTTCATTATTCCTTATTACACATCCCTCCTTAAAACACATTTTTTTTACATGAAGGTCTCACCTATGTTAGTGCAGATGAGGCCAAAGGTGTATCTCGCCGGTTCAGTAACAGACTATAGTAATGTATTATGTATAAATATGTGTATGTAGTAATGTGTAACATAACGCGTGTACGTAATGTGTATGTGTAATGTATGTAATGTAATGTATCCATACTAATATTATAAATGCGAAAGTGTATTTGTGTGTTTGTATGTTTGTATGTTTGTCCTTCTTTCACGCCGTAACGGAGCAACGGATCGACATGATTTTTGGCATAAGGATAGTTTATGAGCCCAAGAGTGACATAGGCTACTTTTTATCCCAGAAAAATGCACAGTTCCTGAGAGAACAGCGCGCGATAACCGAATACCACGCGGGCGGAGCCGCGGGCTAAAGCTAGTAGTACTATACTATTATTTCAATACTCACACATTGCCTTCATAGCAATTGTTATTATCTTGCACATTTGAGCTAACGGAAGTGGCGTTAACTTCACAGGCGACACACGTCATATCTTTAAATACTGACTTTTTGAAATGAATAGTATTACTTTGCTCAATCACGTTTTCGACCCATTCGTTTTTGTGAGAAAATCTATGTGGCAATTCAGTAACGGGTATATAATTGCACAGGTTGCAGGAGCAAACGTATTCTGTAAGGTTGTATTTTACGTTGAAGCAACCGCGGTCTACTATTCCGAAAGGAGTGTGCATTGAATAGCACACATCGTCCTCATGTTGGCAGGCAATAGATGGTACCCTGTGAAGGAGAACGTAACATATAAGTTATTTAAAATCATTAGGTACTCTAATTATTTTACTTTACCGTATAAACCACGGTGGTCTAGTGGTTTGACATGGCCTCTCAAGCAGAGGATCGTGGGATCAAACCCCAGCTCGCACCTCTGAGCTTTCCGAAATACATGTGCCACATGTGTTACATTCGAATTTTTCCATGAGTTTTACGGCTAAGGAAAATATCGTAAAGAAATCGGCATAAATCTTCAAAGCAGTTCAATGGTGTGTTTGAAGTTCCCAAACTACACTGGGCCCGCATGAGATCTACGGCCCAAGCCCTGTCATTCTGAGAGGAGGCCTGTGCTCAGCAGTGGGACGTAAATAGGCTGGGATGGTAAACGGAACATTTTCGTTAAATCTACTTCACAACTCCAAAAACGGTAATATTTATATTATATTTTAGTATCTTTAGTACAATATAATTTAAGTCATCATCATTTTGATAGAACTTACGTACAATTTATTTGTTGGATTAGTACAATCTTCTAGTTCAATATTATTGCAAAATATACAAGACTTATTGATAACTTCTATCGCCGCCAAAGTACTGACTGAAGTTGGTGGTTCGTATTGCCCAATATCATTATTATCGCTTTCAGGATCCTCAGTTTTTCCTAGAAGTATTACATCTTTTGCCATATCTGGTGCATCATCAGTTACGTTAATTTCTGCCACTGTAGTTTTCGTTGTATCTACTATCTCAAATGTTACGTTCTCTTCAGTTGTAGTTTTGGTTGTTTCCACTGATACATTTACTTCAGTGGTCAATTCCTTAGTTATTCCAGATGATCTTCTTACTAGCGACGAGAAGTCTTTGGTTATTCCGGAAGGTTTTAATTCTTCTTTGACTGTTGTAGCTTCAGTGGATGGAGTGGATGGTATTATCGGAATTGTATAATTATCGGGAATCGAAGTAGGTAAAGAAAATTCGTCAAAGAGTTGTCTTACATTTTTAACAAAGACTGATACTAAATGACTCTGAGAGTCGTCTTGCATTGTGCGTGGCATTAAAGTTGTATTATCATCAATTTCTTCTGCCATGCGTCGAGAAAAAAATGGTGTTACGTTTCTTTTAGGAGCTAATGTAGGTTCAGGGATAACACATTTGAATAATACCGAAATAAGTAAATGCGTAATCAAAATTATTGTTTGAGACATCATTATTGTTATTGACATCGGTAAATGAGGTCTGACAAGTTTTTTTTTTCATTTTTGGCATATCAGATAATTTATGCCCAGTCACTCTATAAGACTAAAGCGGAAAAAGGGTGTACCATTAAAGTGAAAAGGTAAACCATACTAGATTTACGTAAAATATTTGCAGTGTTAAATCTTCCTAATGTCTTTGTCATCTGCTTTTTCCCTAATCTAAGTAAACTAGGAAACTGCTCGTTCGAATTTTGATCGCCGTATAACTGCTTATAATTTTGATTATTGCAGTCAGATTTATTGCAAAAAAAGTATATAGAGTTAAAAACTGGTTTGAATGCACAGCCTCGTCCAACAAATCCTATCTCGTTGTCAATATTAGTAAAACATAGTTGATCGCTGCCACAAGCCATGTATTTTGATCTGCAACAAGACAAAATCAGCATATTGATCTTTTACTTTGTCAATATCTTCAAGGCTACTTTAGGCCCTGGCCACGCTGCGATTTTTTTCTGCGTGATATTTATTCGCGCGAATTATATTGCGTGCTTTACGTACAATTTATTTGATAATTTTTTACCGCCATTGTTAAAGAATTGCGAGAAAAAAACCGCACGGAAAAAAATCTCAGTATGGACAGGGCTTTATACGCAGGAAAATTTTGGTGCGAATGACTTAAAAATGACATTGGTTTATATGTGAAAGTAAGGGTAGTGGTAGGTAAGTTTTTCGCATCAGCAGTATTGGAACCCCCGGGGATGCTATCTGTAAAAAAAGCTAGTTATTATATTCGATCCCAATATCACTCGACATACCTACAAGCATATTACCTATGGGTATGGGTACTTCTAATATGTTAGATCATTGCGATACAAATGTTAGGCTGCAAAATCATGTTGTACAGTCAGCTGCAGAGAAAGGGTACCCCCCTGTATGGCGGTAAGTATGAATACCGCCGTTACAGGGGGGTACCTTTTCTCTGCAGCTGACTGTACAATAATATTGTAAATATGAAATCCTCCACTATAAAGCCGACTACAATAAAAAACATTATCACTGGAAAACGATCTTCCTGTTGGAAGTAGGTAAGTAAAACTTAGCTTGTTAAGTTATATCAAAAGAAAATAGGTACTTATATCTTCTATTACACAAATGTACTCAAGACACTTACTAGAAGGAAGGCTGCAACGCTGTGGCTTGAAAAAAAAACAAAAGAAACCCTTTATTTGTATAAATAAGATTTTTATTTGTAAAACTCACCAAAATTTCGCTCTATGAATTTATAGGTACAATTTCAAAAACAACCATGAGTAAACAGTGTTAATTTTTTTAGGCAACCCGCGTAGTTACAGACGAGGTTCAAAAAGTTTGTATTCAAAATGAGGTATAGTATTCTGAAAAGTGAATATGGGAGCTACTACAGTGAGCTAATTTACTGCGTTTAAAATAAAAGCAAAATAGAATAAATGAATTAATTGTTGTAATATGAACTCTGGTAAGGATTCCTAACTATCTAAATAGTTAGGAATAGTAAAGCTAATCTAAAAGATTAACGTGTACCTAATCAACTCATACTTTACTTACCCAAGCTCTCAGTAAAATTATACACCTGCGTAACCAGAAATTCAAACTTCTTTTCGTTTCGTCTCTCTCACGCTAACAGTATTTAATACGAGAATAAGAGGAGCGATACGAACTTGAACGTAGAACCCCTGTGTACTCAAGCAAAGCAACTCACGTTTTACCATCTGTACAGATTCGATCATATCCTTTGTTAACCCCTTTCGTTTCGCAAAGTTTACAAACCATTTGTTCAATTGTGGTCTGCTTCTGCAATCTTGAGTTGTCATATTCCCAATCCCTCATGTTAAGATAATTATAATAAACTGGGTCATAAGCTGGTTTGTCATTACACATTGGACATTTGCAGTAAAAGGTTAAATTCACTTTATTAGGATTAATGCAGCCTCGTTTAACATATAAAGGATGAAACTCGGTATAACAGACTTGATCCGAAATACAATTTACCAAAGGGGCCCTGAAAATGCAATATTTTAAAACACTGTAGGTGCTTAAATGGGTTGAAAAGGTAGAGGGCGCTGTCCAACATTTTTTTTCAGGACTAACTCTAAGACGTAAATGGGCCAATCAACTATTTTACCGACACTTTGGGCGTCTCCTACGTTACCAAAATTGTCTCTGGCATTACCAAAAAGTCGTACGTCCAACAAGATGTTTCACGGTTTAATAGGTTGAACTTACGTAGGATAGCATGTATTCATGTACACCCTCTATTAATTACAGAAAAAACACGTTTACCTACTCACAAAAATGTGCAATTGTTGGAAAAATGTCGCGGACAGATTAGTGTCGGTAAAAAAGTTGATTGGCCCAAATAATTGCCAAGAAGGTATTTTTAACGCGAGCAAAACTACGAGTCAGAGCTAGTTGTTACTATTTTTGCAAAAACATTTATTTATCTATTTGATTATAGTTTTAAGTCTAGACTAAAAAGCGTAAAAAAATGTACAATACAATACAATACAATAACTCTTTATTGCACACCAACATATAGCAAAAAATTACAGAAAACAGGTATATACACAGAGACTTTCTGAGGTAAGCAATAGGCGGCCTTATCGCTTCAGAGCGATCTCTTCCAGGCAACCTTTACAATGGAATGGAGAAGTGAGGAATAAATTTAAGCAGGTGGTGAATTTACATTACATTACAGCAATATCAAGAAAACATAACAATTTATACTACATACACAACAAATCCAAGTAGATAGGAAGATACATAACAACATACCCATAAATAAACTAATAGTTTTAACATTCACAATGAACTAAAATGATTTCTTTGCTCACCCGCGACCTTAAGATAGCTAAGTCTATGCAAATTATGCGTGTTCATGCAGTTCCTCCACCTCCACACTGTAAGAACACACACAAATTACACAAACCCATCTATCACCACCACCACAACACACTGACGCGTTTCGAACTCAACCAGAGCTCATCTTCAGAGTGACAGAACCGTACACCATGCTACCAGTTGTTAGACTAACAAACCACCACCACTGTTTTAACTTGCCAAACAAAACAAAAAACTACCCGCAAAATAATAATAAATTTTAACTATGCTACAAAACTACCTTGATTTTTTAATTTAATTCACCACTAAATTAAATCAGAAAATAGTGGAAGGTTTGGCGGTAGATTCAGAAGTTGCAATTGTAAGTAACAAAGGTGATTTAGAGACAAAGGTTTTGGTGGCGAATACACTTAAAAATACAAATATTACAGAGTGTGTTGCCAATGTAACGGAATTACATTCTTTGCGATCCGTTCAACGAAAAGTGCATGACAATGATTTGGTTGTTTCGAAGGCTGATAAGGGTAATTGTATTGTTATTTTGGAAAGAAGCCAATATAATCAGAAAGTTTTAGATATCGTTCAGGGAGACGGTTTCAGAGTTTTACAAAAGGACCCTACAATAACATTTCACAATGAATTAAAGAAGCTTGTTAAAGATTCTAAGTTTACATTTGAAACAGAACAACAGAAAAATTTTGTTATACCTATGAATCCGCAGGCACCAATTCTGTACGGATTGCCTAAAATTCATAAGGATAATGTGCCAGTTCGTCCAGTTGTCTCATACGTTAGTGCTCCAGCATATAAATTGGCAAGGAAATTAAATAGTGTTATTCGTGTAAAATCTTCTTTTAACCCATTATACAGTTTGAAAAACAGTTCGGATTTAGTTAGTAAAATTAAAGATATCAGCATACCGCCCAACGCAACATTGCTTTCTTTGGATGTAGATAGTTTATTTACAAATGTACCATATAGTGAGACACTGGTTATTCTTAAGAACCATTTGGAAAGGAAGCGTTTACATCCGGGGGAGGTTTGTGAATTAATTAATTTGGTAACATTATGCATGAAGCAAAATTATTTCCGGTTTAATGGACATTATTATTTACAGGGTGATGGTTTAGCAATGGGGTCACCTTTGAGTCCATTAATGGCAGATATTTTTATGGATTACTTTGAAAATCAGTTTATTATAGGTAATAATAATATAGTGTATTATTATAGGTATGTTGATGATTTAATTCTGTGTTGGAGGGGAAGTAGGAGGCAACTTGATTTATTTGTGGATAGTATCAATAGCAAACATGTAAAAATAAAATTTAAAAAAGAAATAGAAGAAAATTTTTCGCTAAACTTTCTGGATTTAACAATTACAAGAATAAATAATAAACAACAATTTAAAATTTATCGAAAAACCACATACACAGATGCTGTGATTCCAGCATCATCTAATCATCCGTGGCAGCATAAGTTAGCAGCCTTTCATTGTTATGTACATAGATTATTAACTGTACCTCTCTCTAGGGAAAATTTTAATTCAGAGTTAAATACTATTTATCAAATAGCAACGTCAAATGGCTATACAAAATCAATGGTAGATGGTTTGGTTAAGAGGAAGCAGGCACGGATAGTAAATAGCATGCTTCACGCCGGGTTGCCTTCTCAGTCTACAAACAAATATAGGTGCAGTATTTCATATGTTGGTCGTTTGTCTGATAGAATTTATGACATTTTAAAATCAAACAATGTTAATGTAGCCTTTAAAACTAACAACTCTTTGTACTCTAAACTTTGTAACCACAAAGAGAAGGTGGATAAAGGAACTAAATCGGGTGTATACAAGCTCACTTGTAATGACTGCAGTAAGGTATATATAGGTCAGACCGGGCGCAGTTTTAATACTAGGTTTAAAGAGCATGTATCGGCATATAGGAACGAACATCCTGATAGATCTAATTTTGCCAAGCATCTGTTAGAATTAAATCATTCAATATCAGACTCAGATTCGTATGAAGTGTTGCATTACTGTGATAAGGGGTTTCGTCTCGACGTGTTAGAATGTATGGAGATAATTAGGTACAATAGTATGGGGTCTATTATTAATGAGCAAATAAATTTAGTGTCATCTCCCTTGCTACGGCTTGGGTCTAATTTTAGCAACGATAGTTAGTAAAACATGCCTTGACTAAAAATAAATAAAAATTAAAAAATCAAGGTAGTTTTGTAGCATAGTTAAAATTTATTATTATTTTGCGGGTAGTTTTTTGTTTTGTTTGGCAAATTAAAACAGTGGTGGTGGTTTGTTAGTCTAACAACTGGTAGCATGGTGTACGGTTCTGTCACTCTGAAGATGAGCTCTGGTTGAGTTCGAAACGCGTCAGTGTGTTGTGGTGGTGGTGATAGATGGGTTTGTGTAATTTGTGTGTGTTCTTACAGTGTGGAGGTGGAGGAACTGCATGAACACGCATAATTTGCATAGACTTAGCTATCTTAAGGTCGCGGGTGAGCAAAGAAATCATTTTAGTTCATTGATATGGACCTCCGCAAAGTAACGCCTGATTCAATAAATTATTTAACATTCACACGCAAGACGACAGATAGTGCTCCCTAAGCATAGTCTTGAAGATAGACAAGGACTTAGCGCGCCTTAAGTCTATCGGCAGGGAGTTCCACAGCCGAGTGGCCTGAACAGTGTAAGAATAAACGTAGAATTTAGAGTTTGAAAGAGGGACAGTAAGGAGAAAGTTCTGAGAGCAACGAACAGAAGTAACATAGCTAAATCGCTCTTTGAGGTAGCAAGGAGTTGCAGGATTAAAGAGAATGCCGTAGAGAAGATAGAGTATGTGAGAGTTTCGGCGAAAGCGGATGGGGAGCCACTTGAGCTGTGATCGAAAATAAGAAACATGATCATATTTACGTAGGCCAAATATGAACCGAATGCACAGATTTTGAATTCGCTCAAGTTTATGTATTAAGTATTTTACACTAAAAAAAACCTAATTTTTGTGCACTAAATCAAAAGTTGTCGCAAAAAGAAAAACTCGGCCTCTTTCCCATTTATTTTTAATGAAAATTCTAATTTATAATATATAAAAATAAATGACTTACATCAAACCATTATAACAGCTATCGTATAAACTAGAAGTTCCATTATTGGCGTAGCAAGAAAGACATCTGATCCCATCATAAACCTCCGAAGCCAGCGAGTCCCTTGTTTTCCTTTGTAATATCATCTCACTGGTGCCATTTCTATTTCCTTGTCTCTCTGAAATGTCTTTATATAATTTAAAAATTTTGCATAAAAAGTTTTCCGAGTTCATTATCATCAAAATCTTCATCGTGCCCAGTAATAGCGCCTGTAATTACGGACTCACCCCGAGTTTCACCAAAATTGTTTTCAAGCTGAGGTCCTGATGCAATTTTCCGCTGCTCTTTATTATTACCAAAGTCTCCCCAGATCCCTTGGAATAATGAAAATAAAATAGAAAAATGTAAAGGGTTTAGCATATTTGTCATAATATGATCATTCGTATTTTGACTAAGGCTGTCGTTGAGCAGTGACAGCTTTTGTCAAAACAAGAAGTTGTAAAATAGAGTCTTTATGCTTTATGGAAGACAGAAGATTAAGTAAAAGAGGATACATTTTTAAATTTTTTGTTCATTGCAGTTTGATTCTTATACCTACAATACAAAATTTGTATTTTAAGCTCAGTTCATGGTCTTCAATTATAATGCATGAAAATAAACAACATAATGAAACATTAATTTTGTAAATTAAAGGTAATGTTAGACGGTTCATTCGAATGAATGATCATTACAGTAATAATTACATTTCTCTTTCACTCCATAGTAGTTCTTTAACTATGAAATGTTCAGACGCCATCACTTTGCATGTAAAAAAGAAAACGAACAAAAACTAACCGTCGGTTTCCACTTAAACTTTGATGTCAAACGAAGGTGGTACGGTTGAAGACAAGTAATTTTTTCTGTTCCCGTGAGTAAGCTTTCAGTTTATTACTAACTTTACACCTAAATAGTTAATGTAAGATCATTAAATATTAGGTGTAAAGTAAATAATGGCCTTTTATATTGTCATGTTTAAATATAACGTTTTAGCTGCTAGGCGGACTTGACACCCCACACTTCAGTCTACTCGTGACCACGGCAACTGTAATGTTGCCGAAACGTCGAGGTAAATATTACTTATGTAAAATAGTGTAATAAGTCCCGTTATGGTATTTTGACCATGTTAAAATATACATATTATATACCTATTGAAATTTTTACTCAGCCTAACCCAGCCTAACCACACAAACTTACAGGTAGAAGTATCACAATCTTATTCAGATTATATGAATTTATTCACACATAAATGATGTTAATATACAAAAAGGAAGCAATAAAACGGCGTTACATGGAAACACTTTTTTGAAATGAATGCGCCCTAAAATTGCACAAAGAAAATTACATGGTGTATGTTCAGGCTCATAAAACAATAAACAGGAGTGGACTATTAAGTAAATTACCAAATTTTACCTACAGCGTCGGAATAAAATTTTCACAAAATAAACCGCCAAAGAAGATTTAACGAAATTAACTTCTGTAGTTTTTTTACGAACTACATCTGGCTCATATTGTATAAAAATACGAGGAAAGAAATTAAGAAATATTCAAATTCAAAAGCTGTTTAACGACTCTGGTTTCATGGTTTTTTTTTCAATGTCAACAAAAAATAAGTATCAACGTTTTATCCGGGATATGCACATATTATGGTGACACTTATTTTTGACATATTAAAAGAATACTAGCCGTTTCCCATGACTATGTCTGCAAAGGGGCATCACACGGGAACTGTGCATAAATAATTCTTACTTTGTACTTGCGTGTGACGTCGCGATCCACTTCTCGAAATAGGTACTTCTTTCTTTATCTAATCTTGAATTTCACACCTTTATAAAAATCTGTTCAGTGAAAAGTTAGCTTAAAAAAATGCTTTTCCATTAGATAACACGCATTGACAATCTTTAGTTTAGAAGATAGATAAAAAATAGTCAAACACTGTATTGAACGCTAAAGCCATTGATACTCGTAAATAATATACAAAGCTGCAAAATGTAAGTACATTGTACTTGCCGCTTTGCCAACCCTAAAGACAGCAGAGGTGTAAGTATAACTACTGCCTTTGGTGCTAAATCAATTACAATTCGACACCTACAGACTGTGTCTAAGTCGTAGTCGTAGTCGTAGTCATTCGATAACACGCATTGACAATCTTTAATTTAGAAAATAATAATAATAATATCATGGGACACTTGACACAAATTGACTTAGTCCCAAACTAAGCAAAGCTTGTACTATAGACACTAGGTAATGGATAAAAAATAGATAAAAAATGGTCAAATACTGTATTGAACGCTAAAGCCATTGATACTCGTAAATAATATACAAAGCTGCAAAATGTAAGTACATTGTACTTGCCGCTTTGCCAACCCTAAAGACAGCAGAGGTGTAAGTATAACTACTGCCTTTGGTGCTAAATCAATTACAATTCGACACCTACAGACTGTGTCTAAGTCGTAGTCGTAGTCGTAGTCATTCGATAACACGCATTGACAATCTTTAATTTAGAAAATAATAATAATAATATCATGGGACACTTGACACAAATTGACTTAGTCCCAAACTAAGCAAAGCTTGTACTATGGACACTAGGTAATGGATAAAAAATAGATAAAAAATGGTCAAATACTGTATTGAACGCTAAAGCCATTGATACTCGTAAATAATATACAAAGCTGCAAAATGTAAGTACATTGTACTTGCCGCTTTGCCAACCCTAAAGACAGCAGAGGTGTAAGTATAACTACTGCCTTTGGTGCTAAATCAATTACAATTCGACACCTACAGACTGTGTCTAAGTCGTAGTCGTAGTCGTAGTCATTCGATAACACGCATTGACAATCTTTAATTTAGAAAATAATAATAATAATATCATGGGACACTTGACACAAATTGACTTAGTCCCAAACTAAGCAAAGCTTGTACTATGGACACTAGGTAATGGATAAAAAATAGATAAAAAATGGTCAAATACTGTATTGAACGCTAAAGCCATTGATACTCGTAAATAATATACAAAGCTGCAAAATGTAAGTACATTGTACTTGCCGCTTTGCCAACCCTAAAGACAGCAGAGGTGTAAGTATAACTACTGCCTTTGGTGCTAAATCAATTACAATTCGACACCTACAGACTGTGTCTAAGTCGTAATCATAAACCTTTTGCGCGTGAATAACTTTAACTACGGCCTATTAAACACATCTGCGAGTAAAAAACGGCCTAACCAGAGCTAAAGGAGACTTGATAACATCTATCCGTACATTATTGATGTGCCGAGAGTTACGAAGCAATGAAACTTTGGACATGGTAAATTTTCTACTTCTAGTCCACTCCTCCACTGGATCGGGTAAACGCATTTGGGATAAAAGGTGAGTGTTTATGTTTATTATACAGGTAGTCATTCCCGATGACGCGTGACGTGGTTCTTATTACAATGTCATTAATGTCTAATTTTGACTAAATCACGCGTCTTCCCGGATGGCACTAGGTATAAAATATCATGTTTCCATACCTGCTGAACTGATATATATGTGTTTCTTTGCATTTAATATTAATAATTCAATGTAAGTTCTTGGTAGGTAGTATCCACTACTTAATCTCCTTTTATAAATTTTGCGAAAAATACTGAACTGAAATTTTCGGGCGTTTGATTTTTGTAAGTAACTAAAACTAATCAAAGTTCACATCGCTTATATCCTCAAACAATTGTTACAGTTAGTAAAGAAAAAGAGAAGGAGAGTAAAAAAAGTTAAAATACAAATTAGTAGACCGCGTACTATTATTGTTCGATAGAGACAGGCTTCAACTTGGAAAATATTTTAAAAATGAGTTTGATTTAATAAAAACACACTATGGTCCATTAAGATTATAAAAACTATTTATATGCAAAAATTCTGACACCAAAAGTTTTCTAGTCTCAACAAATTTCTTACATCCACGCATCGATCTTCGACTCCGACGGCCGGTACTATAATTCAACCCAATAATGATTCATATAAATTTGCAAAATGAGCGAGAGGTGCAAACTGAACGGCGCGATGTACTTGAATAATTTGCTCGAGGGAGGACCGCGGGCAGACCGTTAGTGCTGTATTTTTTTTGCTCTGAAAAAGGCATCGATTATCGATATATCGATAATTAGTCGCATTTAGACATCTCTTTGAAACGTAAGTTCACCTTTGCATTATCTGTTTTGTTCTGTATACTATCAATTTCATGTGTATTGTATAAGTGCAATAAAAAGTAATACATACGTTATTATACCTACATACATAATTAGGAATTATGATTACATTTTTTAAAGGGATACACACGGATACAATATAATCGTCGGGTGACAAGCAAAAGACAATAAAAATGTAAAAAAAATAGTGGAATATTAACCTTACGATGCTATGCATAAGTATGATTATCTCTCTCGACTTTACTTCGTAATTAGTGACTTTTGCTTGTCACCCGACGTTATTATAAATGTATTTGTGAAATATTTGTGAAGATAACAAAAAGTTTTGAAGAAAAAATTCAAAAAGTTTATATAAAACGTTTTTAAAGGCAAGATTTTGTCTGTTATCCAACTTACGTAATAATAATTATTATTATTTTTTTATACGACTGGAAGGCAAACGAGCAAGTGGGTCTCCTGGTGGTAAGAGATCACCACCGCCCATAAACATCTGCAACACCAGGGGTATTGCAGATGCGTTGCCAACCTAGAGGCCTAAGTTGGAATACCTCAAGTGCCAGTAATTTCACCGGCTGTCTTACTCTCCGCGCCGAAACACAACAATGCAAGCACTGCTGCTTCACGGCAGGATTAGCGAGCAAGATGGTATTTTAAGGGCCTGTTTCACCACTTCTCGACTAACTTTAGTGACGGATATAAGTGATGCCGTCTCTGTTAGTTTTGTCCAAATAAACAAAGACGGCACTACTTTTATCTGACACTTAAAAATAGTCGACAAGTGGTGAAACAGGCCCTGAAGCTCATATCAATCCGACCATTGGAAGCAATTTAAATAAAAGTTTATCGTAAAATGTCACTTACTAACTGTCACTTAATATACTTCAGATAGTTACTTACCTGAAGTATATTTAATCAAATACCTTGTATCTGATTATATGTATATTAGTTTCATTACATAACAATAAAGTTTATTTTATCATTCTTTGTTGACAACCCTTACACAATTGCGACTGATAGCTTGGGTAAGTATCTACGCATGCGGCGGTGTCGTCCGACATCAAAGGCATTTCCTAATCGATAAATTGTAAAACTGTGTTTGAATCGAGCCAATTTTTTTATTATTTATTCCAGAATATCGGGATACTTTTTTTATTAAAAAACTGATATCGATTTATCTCTACCTCCACCTGATACTAAGTGTTGCTAATTGGTTCAGTATCACAAATATCCTTACCTTTTGAATTATTTATCGATATACTCGTAATTATGTATTACATCACATCCCTAATAAAGCGTGTCATTCACTTTTTATCACCATGATTAAGCTCGGGTTTATTGAAGCAGTAACCGCTATCATAGGGTAATTGCAAGTAGTTTCGATAAAGTTAAAAAAGATATAAACAATTTCAACAAGACATTTTTCAAGTGGAATATTTTTATTTAACGATCTGTAATAGATTGTTATAAATCTGATTTAATTTTATGACATATATTTTTGTAAAAATAAGCATTACCTAAGTTGCAAGTTAAATTAATCTTTGGGCAGAATTACGATGATTGTATTTCTGGCCGTTAATTATCAATACAAACATTATTAATCAGGAAGGCACTAATTAGCTCTGTAAGTAAATCTAAATTATGTTTGTCGCGTTTGCGACGCCCGAGTTTAATGAAGCTGCCTTTACTTAGTTAGTATCACATTTTGAGCCCTTTACAAACAGTAATCTGTATACAGGGCGCGTTCGTCTCATCTTTTCTTAGTTATAAACTCTTGGTCCCTCCTCAACAATTAGGTCGGAGCTAATTTCTTAAGTCAAGTTATTTGTTCCTTTTGAACGATTTATTGCTCGAGAGAGGGCAGTAAAACTTCAGTAGAATCTGTCTTCGGATGTATAATGTAGTCTAATTTGAGAATCTGCAATGCAAATTGTTCGACGCGAGCATTTTGTTACTTCAGGTAGGAAAATAAAAAATATACGTATCAACCCATATTGAACTTGTTTCTATTCAGTTTGTTTATTAATATTCGCTAAAATTAATAGCAAATTCATTTTGTTTGCTTTTAATTTAATTTCGTTATGTGTCCAAACATCGGGGTGCATACAAATGACCATCAGTATCCGAAACAGAGGATGTTTTATCAATTTCGCTGCAAGCACTGTACTTTAAAGCATTCAGGAATGGACGGTAAATGACACTGTTTTAAACAGCAGGGCATTTTTCAAAATTCACCCCATCATATGCCAGTGGGCGCGCCAAGTAAGGCTTTGCATAAATCCTCATCCGAAATTTAATGTCGCATAAAATCACTGGTCAGTTCACGTGAGCGTGCATCCCCTCCCGTCGGAATTGCCAGCGTGCACCATTTTTTAGGGGCCCGTATGGCGTTGAAATGGAATACATCAACTTAAAACTAATCATCTTCTCGGTCTGTAGACCTACGTTCTGTGACATGCAGTGGGCCAGTACCAGAAACAGGGTAGGCAACACTAGCGCGGCTTTGCGGGTGGTGCTGACGGGAATGTGCGGGTGGAACTACTGACGCTGCACGCCATTGTATCCCACTGCTGAGTCAGGCCCCCCTCACAGAATGGTAAAAAAAAACTATTATAATAAAAACTTGAAAACTTGCCGTACCCCGTAAAGAATCGACATACTTCTTAAATACTCTTTTAAGTTCTAAGTAAGTAGTGTATTAAGTAAGTGTTAAAAATTGGATGAAGTTATGAGAAAAACGAAAAACAAAATGTCTATTTTAAATGGCTCAGAATTTATTTCATGTGTTTTCTGCCGCATAGAAATCACAATCATCTTAAAATAATGAGCTGACAATATTCTCTTTCAGTCATTAAAGTTTGTCGCAATCCATATGCCGTAAAATTATATTACAATTAAATGACTATCTGTATCACTTCAGTTGGAAATGTTACGTATTTACCATCATTCACTATGGAAACACGACATACTTAGTAATGTTATAATATCAGGAAATATGTACTGTATGTAAACTCGTAGACGCAATTATGCCAATTGAGACCATAGTGCACACAGCAATGTAGGGAAACCAAAAATAAGGTTTGAATTACAAACATAAAAAGATTATTGTTTTTGATTATTTTTATTTTTTTAATAAAATGTGTATAAAATAAGCATACATCCACAAGATCAAAGTGTGAATTTGTATTTTTGTTTTCTTAAAACATATTTGACAGAACCCTTATTATTTACAACGGCTCTACCTGGAACAGGTTTTGACTGTAGTACTTTTATTACATGTAATTTTATATCTAGTGAAACACCATGGACAGTAGGTATTAAACCTGCATTTTATGGTTTCGTTTCATGCAAAAACCATATTTTAAAGTGGATAATTCTTTCACACTAAAACGGTTAAAAATATTTCAACTTAACAGTGCAAAACAAAAGCAAAGGCAAAAGTGTTTATCTTTTCATTAATATAATTAGAATTAATATAATAATTTCATTAATATTATAAAAAAATAGTATTAAAACATTGTAAGTCTGCACACGAATTGTTATTCTATTTTGTTGTTTTAAGTTAGTAAATTTTTGACGCACAACCACATTTTGTCCCGAGGTTAAAAATGTAAATCCTCTTTCACGCTGCTGGCTTTGAAATTAAGCCTACTGTAATGAAGTAGCTACGTGAATTTTTGTTCTGTAAATTCCTGTACTACATTTAAATATTTGCATGTACACGATTGTGTAAAGTTTTTGTAAAGTTCAGGGTCCCGTGTGACTCGGAAAGGAAAAAAATGGAAAAACTTTTATTTACAAATATTATTTTGAGGGTCCAATTGAAGTAAAACTATCCTAAGAATAATGTAAAAATGACCTAACTGTAAATAAAATTTACCTGTATTGTTCCTGTGGAAGCGTGAGCATAAGGCTAGCTAGTTACGAGTACATGTTCGCACTGGGTTATGATGCCAATACGTTGGACAAGAATAGCACATATATGTATATATGTGAACTCTTTATTGTACAAAATAAGTAACAAACACAATTGACAGATATTGAGGTATACTATGTACAAAGCACACATACATTTAAATTAAAATTGAATGTTTTTTAAGATATCAGTTGTACTCTTTCATTACTATTAGTCAGTGACCAACCGATGGTTAGGTGTCGGTTTTGGCAAATTTCAGTAAACTGAAACCGTTAGTTTAAACGAACATAGCACTTTTATGTCAAGTTTATTTATTCCTTCAATTGGCCTGTATGTTAATGTATTGAATTAACCGGTGATTTAACAGTTACAAAGCTAATTCAAAGGTGATTAATTCTGTTTGACTGGTTCTCTGTCGCTAATACCCTATATTACCAGTTAAATGCCAACATAATTAATGAAAATTAGGTAGTTCCTAGACAACATTGTTCATGCTCTATATAGCTTATTGCATAAGCATGTAATAGGTTAATAACACGGGTTGCCTTTGGAACCTAAACTGAAACCTCAACATAACTAGAGTTTCGATTTAGAGCAGAAGTATTGAATTAAGCCAAGAATGTTATACGAGTATCTTAAGTATTTTTTTTTTTTAATTTTATCCTTTTATTCTGTTGGTGGCTGCTAGATGCGAGTCCTTCGGCACACACCGCCGTACGGAAAAATAGGCGTCTGTCAGAGGGCCATTTTAAATTTTCATGCAATTTATGCAAAGAAAAATGTTGTAAGTATTTATAGTTATTTAGTGCGTAAACACACAGTTTATAGATGTTCTATGCGTTCTGCGTTTAAAGTATTTTAAATATGGTGGCACGGGGGCTCTATTTCTAACTTAACGGATTCTGAGAAAAGTCATATTGGTTTACCTGAGGTTTGTTGTTCATATATAGGTACCTATTGTTTTTTTAGACTTACATATATCATAATAAGCCTAGTCAGATACCTAGAGAAGTAGGCACGTGTTATTACTTAGTAGATGCCCCAAGACAGCCATCGGCGCCACGGCAAGCTGAGGCAAAGACGGCAGAATGACCTAAACGCATTCTCAAGCGACCGGCTAGACAAGGCGAGTTAAAAGTCGAGAGGCATTTGCCCAGTGGGACATCATTGCCCAACTCTCACGCTTAGTCTTTCGGTTCATGATCGCCATTTGAGCTTTTTTCCCCCAACAGTTATCTGCCTGTGGTTACCGGTGGATGCAAGTAGCGGGTTATGGTTCACCGTGGTGTTCTAAGGGGGAGGCCTTTGTTCAGCAGTGGTCGTCTCCCGGCTGATGATGATGATGAGGACATTATTACAAGCTAGTAAAATAAAAAATGCACTAAACTTTTTTCAAATCACGTTTATATATTCGTATGTGTAGGTACGACATACATTACACTAATGTGAAAGGAGAAACAAATACTTAAAAGCAAACGTATAAAGCTTTTTTATTCCTTTGTTTAGATATGCCACTAGCACTTTACAACAGCATATCTAGTTCCCATGTATTCCCAAGAGTTGAGTATTGCGAACAAAAAACATAGGATATACAAATGTTCCGGTGGCCTTCTCTAGGGAGCAAAGATACGGTATCAAGGAAACTGTTCTCTTATAAAGTTGGTAACTTAAACAGCCTGAGCTTTTGTTCTTTACTTATATATTTTAAAACTAAAGTTAACATAATAAAGAACGTGTTTTATATTTCTTGTTCTAAGTTTCAAACTTACATAATCAGGGTAGATTTTACAAGACATTTAAAATTTTTAAACTGCCGTCTCGCATAGGCTTAATAGTGGGTATCTTTTCTTGGGTATTTTATGGTTATAGCATATTACTTATATTTTCAAAATAAATACTTATTTTTTCTTTTCATGGGGGATATAATTATGTCCTAATTTTGATATCATTTAACTAACTACTTCTTGCACTTATGCGATTGCTCTACTTTATATTTGCTTATCTTATTTGTCTTTTAATTACTCAAAATAACGGGAGAACATACGCCGACGAACGTAGCCAGTAGCTTGTGCACTATCAACATCTCAGTTTCACTAGCCATTGTTCTAATTACATGCGTCTTAATAAATAGTCGATAAATATACTAACAGTTAAACCTGTTGTTTAGTAACATACTTGACTTGGTCGTCAATGGGTTTGTTAGATTAGTTTACGTATGTTAACAGTTTAACGACATTTTGGCTTATCTAAAAAAACACAAATTTGGTGTCAGACGTAAGGAGTTTTCACAGTTTTTAAAAGTAGTAAAACTTGCATACATTTTCCTCTTTATATTGAGAACAAGCATTGGTAGTGACAGGCAAAGATAATGCAAAGTATCATGATTTATGATCAGCTTGGAAGGGAGTGGCAGCCATGGACATGATTGGACACAGTCACACTTGCAACGTGTCACTAGCTTTGTAGGAAGCTTGTCAACGCGATTACCGTGAGCAAATGACATAAAAAATTTAACAAACTTTGTTAGGCGTTTTCTTACTTATCGAGATATATCTCGATTACGTGATTCCATAGAAGCATAGGTAATGACAGCAATAAGTCTGCGAATTGATTTCTTGCTTGATCAGTTACAATTGTAAATGCTCTATAAATAGATTAGATACTAAAATGTCTCGAAATCCTATTTGCCATCCGTCGGAGAGATTATCGTGGGATGTAAATAAGCTAGATGATGAAGTTGCTATTAGCAGTGCCGGGAAACGAAATATATCCATGGTTTTGAGCTACGAATTAGTGATTACAGAAATAAGTAATATCGTAGTGTACACACACTACATTTACCACTCACATGCCCTTTGGCAACTCTGGTTGTCTGTCAACGCTTTTATTTTGTTATAGAATAGAGGTCAACTCAAAATTCAAAGCATGTGAGTAAATAAGTAGGTACATTGGATGCGTCAGATGACTGATTGATAATAAAAACAAAAACCTTTTTAAGATAAACGAATGCTTCTGAATATGCCATGACGCATAGAATTCGAAAAAAGCAGATGTATCCAGAACAACCCTTCTTGTCGTATCAGTAACAAATATCGTCTATTAATTATGTGATTAGTCTGTGCCGTCATTGCATTCCAGGGCATTACGTCATCCCACATCGACCGCTGTCGCCACCGTAGCACGGGCGATTGGGTTTCACTGGCCACACTTGATTCTACTGTTGAGAAGCTTCATTGTATGTTTTAAGCTTTCGTGATTTTTACTTCTAAATAAATACCTCAAACGGCGCTCACGCTAAATAGGTACACGCGTAATATTTACCTCGACGTTTCCACCACATTGCAGTGGCCATGGTCACGAGTAAACTAAAGTGTAGGGTGTCATGTCTGCTTAGCAGCGCGAGTCCTTTGAACTACCCGCACTTGATCACGAATCCCGGCACTCGCATCTCAAAACACGACTCGGTTTCCAACTATTGAATTATTTTAATAAATACGTAACGAAACATTTAGGGTGTTCACTTTTCATCCAGAAGGTTTAAAATTACTGGCCAAATTTTTCGACACGGCAATTTTCTTACAGCTCATCAATCTTGTCAAGAAAGACTTGTCAATTTTAGTAACGGAATGAGAATCTTGAATCCATTCCGTGATGTTTTTTTACCACAATTGGCTGCCGGTAACGCGACACCGCCGCGGTCAGCGTCCACAGTCCAGTGCTCTCCTGATGGTTCCCAGGCTTTACAGATATACTTGTATGTATTTATGGTCAATGAAGATACAGTAGGAATATACTTTACAAAAACTACTTAGGAAGACAAAAATTTAGAATTTCAAGGTCTAATTTGTTCTTCCACCGTTGCAAGCTTATGGATTAGTACCAAGTAAATACATTTAGTTCTCTCTGCGTTTTTTATAGGATCTACAATGAGGACGAGTGTTCCGACGAACTCTTTGATCTCATCCCAGCTAAAGTTCCATCACCGCAGCCCTCGGCATAAGGGTGGTCTTCACCCGCACTATCTCGTCCTTTCTACCTCGCACATGTAAAATAAGGAATAGACTCACTGCTGTGGTTTTTCCATCTAGTTATGATCTGGGTACTTTCGAAGGGCGAGTGTATCGTCTATTGCAAGGCCGGAAACGCACCCGCAGTCCTAATAATACTGTAGGCGTCCATGGGCAGCGGTGATCACTTACCGTGAGGTGACTCGCTCGCTGTTTGATAAAAAAAATAGCATTTTAATTTTTTATCTTGCTTCATTAGAGAAATTAAAGTAGAAATCGCCAATTCAATTGTCAAGCCTCACTAATGCACTAAATTACTCAAATTCGGCGTTCAAAGCAAATACTAATTACTCAAATTAATTGCACGGCCCTGGGTGCTATATTTGAGCTTAGTTAGTCGACACTTGCCGATGACCGATGACTGCAGCTCAGTTTGTATGGCGTCTATACTTTGATTTTAGAAAATATCTACCTATACAGCCACTAGTAGCCGTGAATAAAATAGAATTATTTTGCCATTAGTAATATAATGAACTATTATGCTTTTCTGCGTCTACCGACAATTTAGAGAGACAAAATATTCTATCCTTATTTAAATTGAACCTACTCCAAAAACATAAATCGTAGATTGTACAACAAGAGCATAAAACGAGCCATTTTACCAGAGGCGTTCATTCATATAGCCACCCGAGCTGGTATGGTAGGGCGAATTTTACGCTCTGCTTTTCACTTCGATTAAGAGGAAATTAAATAGCAGCAGTGGAAACAATTGTTCACTTACTAGGTAGTTTTTCATGCATTACTATGCTATATGTTGTTTTAGTTTTATTGATTGATTGATTTGATTGATTTTTAGGGTTACCTACATAAATAAAAATATTAAAAAAATATTATAGAAACTTTGTTTGTGGCTGTTGACACCTGATTACCTTGGTAATGGACGAAGATTTTACCTTAGGTATGCACTAGAGCATAAAAAGTAATTTTATGTCGCCTAAATCCAGCATAAATACCAACTTTATGAGCATGAGAAAGTCAAAACTGTTTTAGTTACTACCTATTATAATCTGTTTCTACGGCAGGCAAAAAAACGAACATTGAAGAAGTAAACATATATTTTGTCCAATACACTATTTTATCATTTGCTCTTAGTACAAACTTTCAAAGTATGGGCTGTTAGTAATCAACTAGACTAGTCACTCGAGACAATAAAACTTGTCATATCATGTTCTAGAATGACGTTGAGAGATACATGCGAAAGGTTGGCCATAGTAAGTTTTTTCGCCTGCCATAGAAACGTCAGAGTTTTGTAAGTATGTATGGCAGAGTATGTGTGGTAGAGTATTTAAGTTACTTTATTGAGATACGAGTATACATAATACTGAAGTTCAAGAAAGTTTCATGTAAAATTGTCAAATATGTTTATTGATTCCCAAATCCCCTGTACGCTTGTCCGAAAGTCTAAAAACTTGAAGATTTTATCTGCATAAATATATTGCAATTTTTGCATTTATGCAAATACAGGGAACTTTACTTTAGCTTAGATTGTGTAGATTTTATTACGTCGCCAGTATCAGGTTTGATTTTAAATCGCCATTGTCCTTTGTCATTCTTGAAAAAAGAGTTTAAAAAAATTGCCATAAATTACCATAAAACTGTTACGACTTCGACTTTTATTGACGTGGACCTAATCAAAACATGCTTCTGCGCTTAAATATCCGCTCTTTAAGTAATAAATTTTGTCATAGCTTAAAAGCTAAGTAAAACAAAACGGCAAATTAAAATAATGTGAGTAGGTAAACCTTAGATTATCTTTAAATTAAAATAGGATCCTTAGATATCACTTTTACATACATACCAACGTGCTACAGAAAATTATATTTTGAACAAATACCTAATCGATGGATGATCTACCTAAATATTTTTACTGTTCATAATTATAGGTACCTTTTTAAATAGAACTTCATTCCTCTTATGATTTACTGGATTTATTAAAATTTATTAAAATTATTTGTTTTTTTTTCTAGATTAAAAATGAAACCTTCAAATTTGCATGCGTTTTTCAATAAAATAAAAACAATTTAAACAATTTCTTAACTTCTACATTTAAAACGTATTTGTTTTATACTTTTGAGAATTGAATTTCTGAGAAATGAGTGTGAGTTTGGCAGTTTAATTTGCAGTCTAAAAAAAAACTAAATATAGACTAGATCACTAATTCTACAGAAACGGCGGGTTGATGATCACATAGCAGACTTATTGTTATCTCAATTGGATTGTTAGTTTGATAATCACAGACTGTCTTACTAATTGTCTTAGATTGGGCCTGTGCAATTAACAGCAGCACGCTAACCGGACGGAATTGCCAATCAGTTAATGACTGTATACCCCCCGTATATATGTACATTATAGGGATGTGTAATTAGAGGTTGGCGATTGTATTACTTAAGGCCTATCCAATAAACTTGGTTTGCGAAGATGTTTACAAGTATAAAGCAACCATAAATGTTTAGAAGTTAATGTTAAAAGTTTAAAAACACGAGCGAGATTCAAATCAAAATTTATTTCTAGTTATACTTATTCTTATAAATTTGCAGCTTATTTTATTACTGTTATTTCTGTTGAGATCGCAACAAAACTTAATTATTTGTTATTGTATTGTATTGTATTGTATTTAACTAAATGTAAGCAAAACAACGTTAATTGGTGTCTCAAATTTTTTTTATTCGACTGGATGGCAAACGAGCAAGTGGGTTTCCTGATGGTAAAAGATCACCACCGCCCATAAACATCTGCAACATCAGGGGTATTGCAGATACGTTACCAACCTAGAGGCCTAAGATGAAGTATCTCAAGTGCCAGTAATTTCACCGGCTGTCTTACTCTCCACGCAGAAACACAACAGTGCAAGCACTTACGAACGATCTAATACAAAAGTAATTTCTAATTAGACAAAAATTGTATTCCATTCCATTTGTAAATAGCTTTTCCTGAACCTGATTTATAAATACAGACAAAACAAGTCTGCATTCACAACTTTCTGGAAAATTATCAACAGGTTTACCGTCCACTAATTGCACCGCAAACAAAAATTAATTAAATCTCACCATGTGTAGTGCACCACGAAGCAATCACGCGTCCTCGGTTTACCAGAATCACGTAGTAAAACACGTTTAATTAGGAACAAAGCCATGATTATGCTATTACAGGTATGTTTTAATGTCGTCGAGGTAAACAAAAAATATTATCGTCAGAGCGTTACCATTAGCTTTTCGATGAAAGAAAACCTCGTATGCAAAGTAATTGAAGGGAAAGAGTGGTATTTTTGGTTTACGTATGAGCGTCAGCCCAAGTCCATTAACGTCAACGACATGTTCAGGACCAGATACGAGCCTGACTAAGAGTCACATCCTTTTTCGTCACCCACAAAACTTTTGAAATTTGTTTGGTTCTTTTCTCTATGTACTTATGCAGTATTCAGAATTTATTTATTGCAACACCTTTTACATCTTTTTTTGTACCAAGAGCTAGTAGGTATTCTCAACAAGCCATACCTAGGCCATGTCTGATCATAGGTTGACACGGTTAAACCTGTAAATATAATTTAAAATAAAATAATAACAATTTTCTTTATGGGTAGTCAGCGCATAAGAATAACAAGTGAACAATTTGTAAAAACAATATCCGATATTTCGATTCATTCAGTATTGGGCATTCAAAATACTGAATGTATCCAAACATTGGATATCGTTGCCAAACGGTATCTGTTACCGTTTCGATTGACGCCACCATCAGCTGCACAGTTTCAGATTAATTAATGAAATAATGAATGAAAAGGACGTTTGGACGCGATACAATCTCGCATACGTATGGAATATAGAACTAGGTGATGTACGAGTGTGGCTATTTTGCAGTAAGACTTCAGTTTGCCAGAAATAAAAAAAAGCAATGCTATATTTGATATTTTGAAATAGATATCGATCTTGCTGAAATAACAATTTGCAGGCCACATCTCTCGAAAAAACAAATACTTTAAAGGCGAAAAAGTCTCAAGTGGCGACCACGCACTGACAAATGCGACATTGGGCAGGCTTCACACCAGGTGTAGCGGGTAACTGGTGTAGGCGTTGTAGGCGATAAGTTGTCGTTTATTTTGGCATTCTAAGGTGGAGAATTTCATTCAACAGTGGACGTCTTCAGGCTAATCATAATGGTGACGTGCAATATTTTAAAAAAAATTCATGGATTCCATCATCAGTTCTTTTCTAAACTAACCTAACCTTCTCCTTCTTCTTTAGCCGTTCTTAACCTCTAGGGTGTAGGCCTCCTTCAGCTTATACCATCTATTCCGGTCTAGAACAGTTTTCAACCACTTCGTCTATCTAATCTAATGAACAGTTATATTACACACGAATTTACTTTTTACACGAACACTGCTAAAAAGCTTTCTACTGCGCCTTCATTGTACCTAAACGCCTTGTCAAAATATGCACGTTTATTAAACAACAAAAATCAAAACCTAGCCTTGTTAACGTGTTATCAGAGCCATAAAATCTTAAGCCTTCATATTCACAAGCCGTAAGCCCGCGTGCTAACAGGCGATTTCGTTACGTAGCGTAATATTACTAGCTTAGTAGCTGTGTATAAGTTGGTTTGTTCTTTCCGCCTACTGCATGCAGTCGAGATTATCGTAAAAATTAACTGCTTTACCTGTGTATTAAGTTTAGAATGAACAGGGTAGTAAAACGTTTGCATTCTCCAGTGGAAAATAGTGAGACGACCTGGTATTTACCCCATGCATTTTGAATTTATGTATGATACCTTTTTATAAGTATAAAGAAAGTAGGATCTAGCAGTTAGACACAAGAGTCCTTCCATAATAGCGCCTATTTTAGGTATACCATTTGCCTATATATACGGTATAACATGTAGTAAGCATTTTTTTACTTTTCTTTTTAATCAATTGTTAAAATTGCAGTATTACTGTTGATTCTGTGTGTACCTGACACATACGGACTAAAATTGAATTGCAACTGTTTCTACTAATCATAAATAAAGTAGAAAAAAGTTACTTTTTAATTTAATCAGCTGCAATCGCAAAATAACTCGGATCTGGCAAAAAAAGTCACAAATTGATATAGAAATACAAGTAAAGTACCTATTGTAATCGCTATTTACACGAATATACAGCGCACCAACATTTTGTTTCGCAAATAATTGTATCTCAAACGGCATGTTAGCACCGCTGCATAATTTCTAGTGCATAATTCGTGGGACCCGGTTAACTCGTTTTATGAAAAGCAACACTGCAACTATGAAAGGGCACTAGCGGCCTTATGTTATGTAAACCGACAAGATAAGTATACCTAAATTCACAAGATAAAGCGTTTTTGAATTCAATGTTAGATTCGCGGTTTTCGAGCCTACGCGGGTGTCAGAGTTACTTTTCTATTGGGATTAAGTGGACCAAGTTAAATCAATGTTTTGTTCTTTTCCTCCAATTTTATTCTGCTATAGGTACTTTTTGTTTGTTCTTGTAATTATTTTTGGAAGTTATTTTTTGTATTTTCAGCTTTTCCTTTCAGTTGTTTATAATGCCAAAAATGCTGGCATTATATGCTCCACTATGTAAACAAATAAAAGGCGTCAAAAGAGATAAAGCGACCACACCATTTAGCCGGTTCAAAATTTTGTCTGTTACGAAGTTAAAGAAGAACTTTAAGAAGTTCCCAGTACACACTGGCACTGCGTGGGAACTACAGCCCTAGCCCTCTCATTCTGAGAGCAGGCCTGTGCCCAGCAGTTAAATGTATACAGGCTAGAATGGTGATGATGACGAACTTAAAGAACTGCCTATACAATTGTTATTCAGCTAAGAAGTTCTTTAACATGTTGCCTATGACTTACGCCATGAACCAACGACGAAATGTTCTATCAACACTCGGAGCTTCTCAACAAAGGCTATGTTAGAGGATACACCGAGCGTTAGAATACGCTTTGTCGACTTACACCATGTTTGCATTGGACTTGTTTTAGAAGCTTTTGAATTACGATGTTCATTCCGAATGTACTCACTAGCTTAAAACTATTGTTTGTTTTGTTGCCTAAGAAAATAGTAAGCTGATGCCTTAAGGCTATGTGGGTTACGGATTTTACTAGTTGACAATGAGTTGAATTTAATTAAAGGACAATTAGAGAATTAACGTAGGTTAAAATTAGTTTTGCCACTTTTTGTATCAGCAGCACTTTATCTACTGATATTAGGTATCTTTTGGTTAATTGTTGCAGTGTTGCTATATTTGGTTTACTGACGACCATAACATACCCATCAAAATTATGTGGATGATTATGTCCAATCAAAACTCCCTGTAATCAGTACGATGAATGTGTTATTCCACACTAGTCGTACGAAAAAATGTTGGCAAATTATTATATTTGCATTCATTCGACCCATATATTCAAGAAAATGAAGTCGGCTGTAGTTTACCCCAACGTTGTTCAGAAACTCACAAATAACATACATTTGATTGCCTTCCACACTCGACTTTGTAATTCACACTCATTTATTTCCTTCTTTTATACTTGTACGTAACTCACGTACAAATAATACTACAATGAGGCATACAAATTATCGTTCGCACCGACGTCTGGTTGTTTTAAATCTGAAATACCAAAATTGAATTCGCATTGTGATTCGAAAGCATCCTTGTTGCGGAAGTGTTAGGGTCTGAAATGAAAGGTTTGTTGTTGTATTGGAGGCTTTTTGCTTTCGCCGCGGGGTCAGTGGTCGAGGAATAACTCGCTAAGACATGATCATGACTGGTGGGCTTACACTCCACACCTCGTTACGTGTTAACAGGCACATTCGCTCACGACGCCATGTTTATCCGACGAACTTCAAAATGCCTCGCCCTCTGCTTATGACGAAAGGCTGTAATGGTCCCTACGTGATAGGGTAAAACCATTGATTTTGTTGCCATATCGACGAAGCAGTTATCAGATCTTTCGTTCCCTTCAAGGTTGTTAACATTTGAGTGAGCTGTAAAAGTGTCGTTTCCCTCTCATTGTTTATTTTAGATTCTCGCCTAATCAACTTTTATAATAACAAAGTTGTTAAAGTTTATATTGGAAATGTAACAGATTTCTCTGTTAATTGTATAATCGTTAATCAGTTTTATAGGCGACATTAACGTTCGTGTAATAAGTCACGTGCTTTTTATAACATAACGACCTTGGTTTTAAAACCCCATTTCAGTATTTAGGTTGCTTTTGAAGATATTTGACTACGTATTTACTTCAAACAACATAAATTTAAAAAGTTCACGTAACGTTTTCTCGTTAAATCTTCCCGGGGTACTGACGTAGGTTCGAACGTTAAATTACAATGAAAAAATGACTTGGAGCTAGGAAAGAAAAGGCTTTCATTACTTTTTATTAAGTTTTTATTTTATTTTTATCTAGTTTTGCAATTATGAGTACGGTAGATTTTTGGAATTCTTAGTGTGTCAATAATGGCGCTAGTAATTGATTCTTTTTGCCATTTTTCTTGATTATTCAAAGAAATCATTTCTTATGATTTCAAAAAGATACAAAACGGATACAAATTACCATTAAATAGCCAAACGACATACTAACTTTAGGAAGTGTGCTTACCGCATCTGTTTTGGGCTTAAAATTATGCATAATGTGAATTACTGACTAAAATATTCCAATAAACTATTCATAAAAAGAATGATTACAACTAAGATTATTACTATTCATAGTAAGAATTCTTTAATTTTTATTACTAAATATAATTTACATTAAGTATTTAAGTTTCTTTAATATGCAGCATGCTAGTTCTGCAACGAACGAAGTGATGAAAAAATGTCACCGTAAAATAATCTGTAGCAAGTGTGCAATATTATCATAATTATTAAATTTAACATTCTGTGTATAAAATATCTGAAGGTAGCTAAAACGTCATTCGATATTTACTTTTAATTTCACTTTATTATTGGTTTTCGTAGCTCCGCGTTCGTGATTGACATAATGATCGATTTGTTCACAAAACATCGCTCCTCGCTAGCTTTTAACCTCGTTTAGTTCCCGACATAGAACGTTTGTTACAATACAATCTATTAGCTTTGTCGACATTTAGATACTACAGAGATCTCCGTACGTGTTATATTTATTCAAAAACAGAACAATTTATATTACATTTAAGAATTATTAATTAATAATAGTTAACCTTTATATTAAATATAAATAATACATTAGATAGTCTACAAGAAATAATCTGGATAGGTATCGATTAAGGTATCGATTGTCGAAAGGCATTTGGAGCAAATTCCTTGCATTTTAGTACATTTACCTACTGGTTTTTAACCGTCTTCAAAAAAGGAGGAGATTCTATGTTCCAATGTTTGTATTTTTGTACTTATTTTTTGGCATCAATCTTTTTCAGTTGTTCCGTGTGTAAGTCAATGAATAAAGAAGTTTACCAAAATAAATCGTACTTATTTTGCTTATCGCATTATAGTTCCGTAAAATTTTGGGCGTGGTAGCTCCTAGTGCAGGGTCCGTCCGGATCGCTACCACCATCTTACTCGTTAATCCTACCGCCAAGCAGCAGTGCTTGCACTGTTGTGTTCCGGTGAGGAGAGTAAGACAGCCAGTGAAATTACTGGCACAAAAGGCATTTTATCTTAGCCCTCTCGGTTGGTAACGCACCGGCAATCCCTCTGGCGTTGCGGGTGTCCATGGGCAGTGGTGATCACTGACGATCAGGTTACCCACTTGCTCGTTTACCTTCATTTGGCACTAAAAATATTTTTTTTGGAAATCAAGTATAGAATAATAATACCTATGCTTGTTTCTTCCGTACTTGCTTTTAGATATTACGAAGAAAAAGCCTGGGTGGCGTAATGGTTTCACCTATGGCTTCTCAAGCAGAGGGTTGCGGGTTCGAGCGCTACCTCTGAGCTTTTGAGAATTTATGTATGAAATTGCTTTCAAAATTTAACACGAGCTTTACGGTGAAGGAAATCATCGTGAGGAAGCCTGTAAACACCGGCTAAAAAATTCAATGGTGCGTGTGATGTTCATCAGAAATGAGGAGATACATAGAAGAACAAGATGAATTGATGAAGATGTCATTGAAGTGGCAATGGGCAGGCCATTATAGCACGGACAATATCACAATTAGCAAGGCAAGACATGATCATTTGGTGCCTATCATAAGTAATAGGTAATGTTTTTTTTTTTCTAATGCTATAAAAACGAAGTATAAGTTGGTTAAGTTAGGTTATTGAATGCTGGAACTGTTTAGGTTTCTTCGAAATGATTTTCTTCGACTGAAGAGACCGTAGAACAATAATTTATCATCAATTTGGAATATGAATTCCGGGAAACTTACTTATGGTGTGGGACTAGATAACATATCCATCCTCTTGTAAAAAGGCAATAGGTAAAAAGCTGTCGCGTCTTTTTTACATTACCCATGATTTAATATTTTATCAAAGAAAAAAGTTGATTTAGTCGTTTTGTGTTCTGATTGATTCCTTTCTGAGAATTCTTTAAGCCTAATGTGCTTCACTACGCCCATTGCTTTTTCATATCCAAATGTTTTTGTCCGAGAAACGTCGAATCATTCTAGACATCTGTCTAATTTTATTAGTCATACAATTTATAACATCGCATTGAGCATTGAACTCAAATCACTGAAATCGTGTTAAAAGTGTTTGTACCTGCTGAACTGGCAACGTTGCATTTTTTTTGTTTTTCTCGATTATTCCATAAAAATTTAATGAAAATTTAATGTGTCTACTCTAATAATTATTCGTTATAGACTTTTATTTCCTTTAAACAGCGTTAATAAACATGAATTCGTTTTTAAAGAATATAAAAATCTAAATAACAAACTTCTTTCAACAAAAAATCAAATCAGAAATACCAAACCTTTTAAAAATAAGCAATTTTGTATTGAGAAATTGTAATACTTATTACAACAAACACTGCAGCGGGTACATTCTTTAGCAAGAACTTTATTTTTAAACAAAAACCTATCACGCCCGCCGGGATATCAATCTTCAATACATTGCTTCCTAAACTACCTACAGAGAGGATGATAAACGGCCCTTTATGTTTCGCAGGAGCGTTATTTTACTGCTCTATAAATGAAGATAAGATTACAGCAGGCCCCATTTACCCGTCGACGTCCGCGCCAACACTCGTTATGTGTTTATTTTCTGATTGATCACCTGAGTTTAGGAACAGTTGAATGCTAAATACAGTGCGTAAATATAAATCTGGTTTTGAAATTTATTTCGGTTGAATTAGTACCTAGGTGCACATTTAATGACTAACTTTTGGTATTTATTGAACAGTGATAATGTAAAATAAGCGTATTTTTGATAATAATATCATTACCAGTTTGAGAGTTTCAATTCTACCATATTAAAATCAGAATGTGTACTTTCTGAAAAACACTAAAATAGAACAAGTCTTATTTTATAAGGGAAAAATTCACTGTTTATTTGATTATACTTCATAACGATGAAGTTTTATTCAATATGAATATGCGAGTATTTTGTATTGGATTATGTACTATATATCTAACAGGTTCAACTGTATTTGATCCGTTACTGTTTTCCCGAAAGTCGTCAGTAAAAGGGTAACGATCTATTTTTTCACCAACCCTTAGATTAAACCACAAAACTGGTATCCCATGGGATTAACGCATGCTGATGAGACTTTGAGGTCAGGAACAGTTATACCTACAACGTTCGTGGAACGTATGAACCTCTGTGGGTATAAATCAACTCGGCGTGGTGGGTTTAAACTAAGGTTCGAGTTGCAAGTGTCAAGCGCATTTTATAAAACAAATATGCCGAAACCCACCGAAATTTTTAACTGAAAATACAGTCAGTTCTACATCTTATGTGTAATCATATACGGCTTATTCTTGACTGTGCTCTACCTAACCCTTACCCTTAACACGAAATCAACCGCAAGAGCTAAAGTTGAACCAAAATTTAATTTTATTGCACTGCAAAACAAAGCCATAGTAGCGGAACGGTTTAACCCGCCCGCATTTCTAACAGAGGGTCGTGGATTCAAGGGGTTCAAATTTTGAATAGGCATTCCGGAAGATTTTACGAGAAAAATAAAATTCGTTTATAAAAAGGAAGACTCTATAATAACCGGGAAATTTCAGTTAATCAGTTTGCGTTGAGACAAGCAATAATTATATATTTATTTTTTTCTCCATGTTTATTTGTGCCATTGGATAGAGATAATTAATTTTACCTTCTAACTGTGTAGGTACCTAAGAAACATAGGTACAGAAGACTTTCCCAAAGAAAGAAAGAAAGATTTATTTTGGCTCCATAAGTAACCACTACCAAAACAACACAATACATCACAAATATATGTAATAATATATTTTAAAATAAAAGAAGTAATAAATAGGGACATATATCGAAAAATATATTAATAGGTATCATTATTATCATCACCGGTCCTTATTACACCTACATATGATCCGCTCCAGGGAACATAGGGCCGATTATTGAAGTAACATCTAAAAAATTCCATTCGAAACTGAAACAGTATGTTAAATTCGAAATTCAAGTGAAGTAAGAGAGAATTACCGCCTTAATTCTTTTTCACAACTACCTAGTCTATAAGGGAATTTTAGTATGATTATTTCTAGATATGATTTCAAAAATCGTCTTCCGGGCTTTTATTGAATAAGAAGGGAATTGGAATGAGAATCTATTACCTATATAGATTCTATTATATAGAAAGTGTTTATATTCTTTCCCATTTAAATATGACTAAGAAGACTTTTTTTTTGCTTAAAGTTCACGGATACATTAACATCATTTAATAATACTTTAACAACATACCTGTAGGTAGTTTTTTTGCCCGCTATCGTTTGTTTCTTACGCCAAGCCTTATTTAGCCTCCGGAGCTTGTTATCTGCCGTCTTGCGGGAATCCTTCGGCCTTCATTACAGTTTTCGTCTAATATTACATAAGGGTTATAAACAAGCTCCAATGGCCTATAGCAATGGCTACGGTGATCAATTTAATTCCAGATATGTGTCGTTATTGTTAACTAAATGAGCTTTTTTATATATATTACCAGCCTTTTTTGTGGCTTTGCTATACAAATCATTCGATTTGGCAGTCGAATTAAAATTCCGTACTACTATCATCATTATCATCATCATGTCAGCCAAAAGACGTCCACTGCTGGACTCAGGCCTCCCCCAAGGCTCTTCACTCAGACCGGTCTTGTGCTTTTCGCATCCACCGTGATCCCGCGATCCTAACCAGGTCGTCGCTCCATCTCAGACTACTATATTCCTATGGAAATTTCTAAAACTTACAATTGCAACAGCCGTGAAAATTGTCATATCTTTCGATAGCGTTTATTTGATATTTTACACAAATGACGTAGGAATGTCGGTATAAACAGTAGCTTATGTGTTATTTAAGAGGTCCAGCTATCTACATTATTAAATTTTGTCTTCATCTATCCAGCCGTACGCATTAGTAACTTTCACGTTTATAATATTAGTAGGATGTTCGAGGATGTTCTATTACTACAATAGAGCCATATCACGATATCACTATGCCAATGAGAGCTATCGTTTTTTGTCTTACTAGATGGTGCCACTGTTGCGTGAGGTTTTTAAGTGTGGCTTTCAAAATCTGTTATTACGGACGTGAAAACAAGTTTAGATTAAATTCATATTAAATACATCTTAAAACCATACTATAAAAAATATCGATCAGTCCCGTTTTGTTCGGAAAAAAAGGGAGGACAAAAGTTTTCGAAAGACAAAACTATCTCAAAACACAGACATTCCTTGCCCCTTATCGCATAATGGCCACAATTAACTTCAGGTAATACAGAATATTTTAAAAAATATTCTAATTATAAAAAAACCCACGTAGCTCACCCAAAAACTATGATATTTGACATTTCGGAAACCTCACGCTACACTAGCGCCTCTAGCGACAAATTCTTATGCGACAGCTCTCATTATGTAAACATTCATCAAAAGGAACATTGTCGAGTCTCTCAATAAGAACTATATCATTGCACTTTCAAGTTTTCAGTTACATGGGTATTTGATTAAGCACTAACTATATAAAAATCAACCTTATGGTTAGTGAAGACCAAAAAGGCGTTTTCAAAAACATTTCAACTCAAATCAATGCTGATAGAAAACGCTTAAGGTTCAAAATCAAATTGCTGTGAGATTATGAGCGAAGTTTCACAAGTTTTGGTATCCCATGTAGCAAATATGTTGCAAAGAGGAAGTTCGCTAGATTGAGGCGAGTCCTGGTTGATGAGTAAGTACGAAACTGAATACAGACTTCCTACTAAGTACATTAGGTGGTTATAGACACGTCTCTTGCATACTAAGTCTGGGTGGGGTTTGATGAGCAATGCGTTAATATATAATCCTGCCAATATTATATACGTGAGTGTGTGGGACTTATTTTAGGCTTAAACGGTTAGATAATAATTTGATGACATTTTTAATGTAGATGGGCCATTCTACTTTAAAAAAAAGTAACCGTTAATTTTTTGTGAAATATAAGGTATACCTAGTAATTATTTTCTAGTGTCATTTTCAACTTATATAATAACTGAAATAACTAAATTTAATCTTTTAAAGCAAAACAACTCTAAATTTAAAGATTTTTTGTGGAAAATATCAATACCTAACTCAGCGGAAAAAAACACCAATTTCCATACAAATGGTGGAATATGCATGTCCACTGCGTTACCTACTTTATAGATAATAATGATTATTTTTTATACGTAGTGATACTTTTAGCTAGTAGAGTAGTTTTTAGTTTATTTTATGATTTATTCCTTTTGTTTTTTTATTTTAGCTTAATTATTTACCTATTTAAATGTTTGATAAAAAACCGAACACTATACCGTTTTTGTAAAAAAAATTTTGAAGAGTACATTGCAAGACATGAACTACAAGAAAAGTAGAATGACCCCGATACTTCCATAGACTTAGATTTCATATATTTCTAAGCTATGGAAAATAAGAAGGTTAGTGTTTATCTTTCACTACACAAGTAAGGGACTAAAACGAAACAGCTTCATAAATAACAGTTATCTATGTTTAAACTTCAAATTAACTATTTAATCACTTTGACTTACGTCGCTAAAGATCACAGTTGAAACTTTACAGTCTTCTCATCCATGAAATCGCATCAAATTTCATTTGTTTTATTTACTCGCAGCTCAGACAGTCAATTGTTTTGGAATGTCAAATTCAAATGACTCCCGAAAACTTTGCAGACAGCAATAGCGAAGTTTCAGATATCAAAATAAAAGATAAATCTTTGTTCAAGGAGTTTATCCACGCTATTGCCAGTAATAATGCAACACGATACAGCAGAGGGCAAGAAGCGCAAGGTGAGCTTGAAATATTGCTCCGTGAGTTGCCCGCTGCGTGAATATTTTACGCTTTTACAAAAATATTCACGTATCAACAACACACGAGATTGTTTCTGGTTTGAATTTTTGTATCAATCATGGTTTTATTTAAGATGAAAATGAGTTGTACAATTTTGTATCTTTTATTTTTTTATGTCATGGCTCACTCAAAACGTCATCAGAACTTTCAGGAAACTAGACTAATGATTGTGCACCATGTTCCCATACGACTATTTAGTTCATCCCTTAGTAGTCCATCAATATTATAAATAAGCAAAAAATGTACTGTAATTTTTGTCTGACTTTAACTTTAACCGTTTGCGATTTAGAATATTAACTATCGGTGGTCTACACCTCTTTGTTAAATAAATTTTCATAGTCAAAAAATACGACGATCTTCATTTGAAAATGTATTTCTTCTGCTAAGCATTCAAATTAAAAATTAATCTAACGAAATAAAACTTATCTGTTCAAAACTTCTAAAAATGAACGGCCGGGCCCACACAAGGCATTTAGTGCTCATTTAACATTATAAAGATTAGGAGGTCATATTTATAACTACTAATTAAATCCACTTCCACTTAAATAAACGACCAATCAAAAGCATTATTGCGGTCGGTTCTTTTGACAAACAGTAATGGGGGTACCACCGTATCTCGAATTTATCTTTATCGTTCGAGATTGACAGATGTTCGGTTGATTTAGCGCTGTAGGTAATGCGGACTGCTTGCGAATGGCAGGAGATGGACGTTAAAAGAATATGTACCCTGTCCTCTTTAAAAACGTGGGTGTGAATAATGTTTTAAAAATTTAGACGCATATATTTTAGCAGATAAATTTCTCAGTGACAACGTGAGATAGCTCTAAACTGGACAAAAATCAAGAGCCGAAATTCAAAGTGAGCAACATAACTGATTGTCAGTAATGTATCTAAATTCTTTATGGTGCAGAAACAGAGAGAAAAACACAACTTACAAACGTTGAGTTATCATTATAATTTTGAGCATTTAAAAAATATAATACGAGTATAATTAATCTTAAGTCACTAACCTATCAAGATGTTATATTATCAAGCTTACATAAATTACTTTAGTGCAGCCCAGTCTCAAACCTTAAGTTACTTTATTGCTTACTTTAATGACTCATAATGTACGTATTGATTGATACAGTTTTAAACGGTATACTCATTTTACGATCGATTAACTTTAACATTATTTTGCACTAGTATACAGCTTTAATTAGGCCTTTCACTGGTATCAAAATCTTTAATGTGGGTATATACTTTTATTTTATTGAACAGCTGGTGTTTTTCGATGTAATTCAGCCTTTCGTCGAAATATCGCTTAGCACATTAATTAAAATATTTATCTAAAATGATTTTTCCGAAAATAAAACCTTAAAAATTATAGACTCAACATAAACTAATCTCAAATTTTCATCGAAATCGTTTATGAAATGGTTGTGGAATATATTTTAACAGGTGGTTACTTTCACTGAGTACTTACGTTATACCTCTATAAATATTTGCAGAATGTAGTAAATGTGCTGAAATGTTTTGAATTAACTTCAAAACACCGTGTTTACGGGAATAACTCGTTTAATAATGTAAGATGCTTAGTTACACAGTTTTGTGTAGAAACTCTGAGATTTTCACACTAATGAAATAAAATTGCACATTTATTACTCAAAAATAATAATAATTCGAAAGCTCGTATATATCACTATCCTGCAGTAATTATAGCGTAATTAAGTAATAATAATAATAAATTATAATAATAGTGCGTGAGTGGTGGAGATTATTTACATCATGTAATCCGCAAGCTCATTTATTTTGTCTACATAATAATATTTACCCTACGAGACAGCCATGCCCAGTGTGGGTGTCAGCACAAATGTTTATTTGTTTATATTCTTTATTGTACAAAAAGGAAAAACAAAAAGGTTGCAAAAAAAATAATAAAATAACATTAAAATGTAATCTGCGTTTTTTTTTTCGGAAATAAACTATTTGTATTTGTATTTAATAGGTAATAAACGGGACGAAAGATTATTTAAAATTATTAGATGGTTTACAATTAAAAAATCTTTTATTTTTATTTTTATGTCCAAGTAATTTTAGGCACAATTTAAATTAATACTTTTGTAAAAAAAAATATTAAAATTATCAATGAAATGGACAAATTCTTAAAACTTCTCGAGATATTTATGTTAACACAATGTGTAAGTACAACATTTCTTATTACTCTTTTTACTATGCTACACAAATATTCACATTCGGAAAGTTTGATGGTAAAATTTTATATTTTGATTATTTATTTCAGATGAATTAAGTGATTGCGAGGTAAACAGTTATTTATTATAGTCAATTAGACATTTATGTCGAAGAACAGTAGCGAAACTATAAAATGCATTCACAATAGACTTCATTCTTCAAAGAAAGTTCCCCGGCGTCGGGTTGATGTAAAACCGATTGTGCGATAATACTTACAGGTGCGAAACTATTTACAGACCCTTTTTCAACACCCTAGACTTTATGATTTCCTTTGATACAATCGCTTGAATTATTTATTTTATTATTTCATACCTTTGTCTCCTGGTAGCTACCGGACATTCCATGCGTGTCTAGTCGACTTGCCGACTTTAATCATTGTTCTTTGATAGATATAAAGTTTATTCACACATTTTATTAACTTACAAATTGTTTTTTTCATTGTTTATACTACTACTATTTTTTTCTACTAGTGACCATGGGTATTACTTGACAATTATCTATAACCCTTTTCAATGACTTGTCTTCATCTTTTCACAAGCTTTTGTTTGACTTGTATTGTATGATGAATTTCGCCCAATTCTAGCTACCGGTGATAACGGACGAATACTTAGTTCAAAGCATAGTGAATCAGAACGCTTGCATTAAAAATGTCACTTTCACCAAAATTTTAATATGTTGCAGCTTTTCATTGTCATTGTTTAATCGAACTTCTAGCGTATTTTTGTAATTTTTGTTTTATTTGTATGCCTTTTATGGAAGTAAGTAAATAAACAGAACTAAAAGAAAGAAAAATGAAGTATGTAAATAAATTTAATGTCTTATTTTTTCTAATACACAAAAGTATATTCTGGACATAGTCACTACTGACTCATCATCATACCAGCCTATATACGGCCCACTGGCAGGCACAGGCCCCTCTTAGAACGAGAGGGCTTGGGCCGTAATTCGCACGCGGGCCCAGTGCGGATTGGAAACTTCTCACGCACCATTGAATTGCTTTGCAGGTTCGTGCAGATTTCCTTACGATGTTTTATTTCACCGTAAAGCTCATGGTAAATTTCAAATGTAATTCGCACGTGAATTTAGAAAAACTCAGAGGTGCGAGCCGAGGTTTGAACCCACGATCCTCTCGAGTGGTGAAGTTTTTTGTACTGATTTATGGTGTGAAATAAAGAATATTTGTATTGTTGTTGTGTTGTGGCTATTGTGGCCATAGGTCAAACCACTCGGCCACCGCGGCTTTTACTGACTAAAGAGATAAAATTAGTTAGTCATGTGCAATGATATTCGGGTTTTTTGACTATCAACACAACCACATGTTTAAAGCTTCCATGCGTCACAAACGCTCGGAAACTAGACATTACTCTAGTCGACAAATTTGAATCGTGGTACTTTGATTTAAAAATTAAATTGCCTTGTGATGTATGTAGTTTGATAGGTCAGTTTGAGATTAATGATATATATTTTGATATAGCGGGAGCAGCGCTGCGGGCATTCAGATCTTATCGCTGGCCACCGGTAACGAGACTTGGGTGTTAGTGGAATGGAAACAGAGGGACCGCACCACATATACTCGTATATCGAAAAACGTTGCAGTAGGTTTGATTTTAATGACTTAATTAGGTGAAAGAACTAGTTTTCACTAGTTTATCCTAAACATATTGAATTTGTCGTTATCTCGGCCTTCATACGTCCCACCGAAGGGCGCAGGCCTTCTCTCAGAGTGAGAGGGCTTGTGTCGAAACTCCACATGGGTCCGGAGCGAATTGGAAAATTAGCAAACACCCTTTTTCGCTTTTTTGTGTGCACGATGTTGCTAGCATCTCATGGTAAATTTTAGGATTAGTGTCGCTAAAAATAGAAAAGCCCGATGAGACTCGAACCTACGACCTTAGTCTGTTTGAGTGGATACGGATTTAACCACGACTAGCTTTTGTCTGCGGCTTCGCCCGCGTGAAATCCGGTTATCGCGCGCTGTTCCTTCGGGAACTGTGCATTTTTCCGGGATAAAAGTAACCTATGTCACTCTCTGCCCCATAAACTATCTCTATGCCAAAAATCACGTCGATCCGTCGCTCTTTTTCGACGTGAAAGACGGACACACATACAAACACACACACTTTCGCATTTATAATTTAACCACTATTTAGGCTAACGGGTTTTATAGCACTTGAATGAAGATCATCACGATAATCATTTTTAAAATGGATCTATTATTTATGATAGGCCTCCTCTCAGAATGAGCTTGGATTATAGTACTCAAGCGTGCGTCAATAGGAAACTTCATGAGCAGCACCGAACTGCGTTTCCAGCATGTGCAAGTTTCCTCCACTGTACATAGAGTCATGTGGGGTAAACGTACATACGCAATGGTATACAGTCCGAAATATATCGATACCTCGTACGTATACTGATACAACTGACAATTTTGAGATTTTCGGTTTTTTGCAGATTTATTACTAAAATACTAAAATCTACCTGCCACAGAAATTTCGTACGAATATTCCTATTAGTTTCGGAAATAAAGTAACGTATATGATTGCATCTAACACCCTTTTGTCAATCGGTACGACGTATACTGAGGCAGGTCGCTTGCACCTATATACGCGGCACAGATATTGTGGAGGGACGGTGCTCGTGTGGTGTAGCCGGCAGTTGCCTCAGTATGCATGCTCGCCATCGATGCATTTGGACGTTGTCTCAGTGAGCTTAAACGATAGTTGATGAGGCTACATGCACAATTAAGTCTATATTATGTTAACTAAATGATTGTTATTGTATTTTACTTGTAATTTAATGTAAAATAAGTAATATCATTGCAAAATGAAGCAGGAGAGAGGGAGAAATATAGTTTCTTCAATGGTTTTAAATGAACCACAAGGCCGTGATTCGAGCAGTAAAATAAGGCAGTTTGATAAGGCTTGTCATATAATTGTACACTTGAATTTACGTTAAAATTCAAAATTCTCATTCATAAAATGTTATTTACCCGCATATACTGGTTTACGTGAATAAATCGTTATTTAAAATGTATAATTATGTTTAGTTTTACCGCTGCCGCCAAGAGCCGAATCTTTACGGGATGAAGTTTTGTTCAGTGTATCAATAATGTCAACTTATTGTAGTAAATTAAGGGCCAGTGCTATTACCTATTGTGATCAAAGATTAAATCTTTATAGATAGCACGGTGTCATTTATACATTTTTTAATAGTTGTTAGATACAGTCAACGTTAAAAATAAGTGATAACTTTTGTACCTTGTCGCTTTAAGTCGTTACATAATTTCGTATGGCTTTTCAAACATGACGTTAAAGTGACAAGGTACAAAAGTAAGTAATCAATAAGTCTATTCTTAACATGTCATCATCATCAGCCGAAAGACGTCCACTGCTGAACAAAAGCCTCCCCCATAGAACGCCACAATGAACGACAACTCGCCACTTCCCGTAACTCTTACGATATGGTCAGCCCACCCGGTGGAAGGCCTGCCAACGCTTCGTCTTCCGGTTCGTGGTCACCACTCAAGGACTTTTCTCCTCCAACGGTTAACTGTTCTTCGAGCGATGTGGCCTGCCCATTGCCACTTCAATTTGCATATTTTTCCCGCTATGTCAGTGACTTTAGTTCTTCGACGAACTCCGCATTCCGGATTCCATCGCGCAAAGAAACTCCAAGCATAGCTCTCTCCATAGCTCGTTGCGTGACTCTGAGCCTCTCTAAGAGGCCAACAGCCAAGGACCACGTCTCAGCGCCATAAGTCATCACTGGCAACACACACTGGTCGAAGACTCTAGTCTTCAGGCACTGTGGATTATTGGACGAGAAGACATCACGAAGTTTCCCGAACGCTGCCCATCCGAGTTGGATTCTTCGGGCGACCTCTTTTTCAAAGTTGGATCTACCCAATTGGACAACTTGTCCAAGGTAAACATAGTGGTCAACAACTTTGAGTGCATCGTTCCCAACGATAACCGGCACGGGTGTGACATGGACATTTGACATGATTTTAGTCTTGTCCATGTTCATCTTAAGACCCACCTGTTGGGAGACGATACTGAGGTCACTAAGCATAGTACTGAGCTCCTCCATCGACTCCACCATTATGACTATATTATCGGCATCACATCATCATTCTTAACATGTATTGTTACTTAATAACAATTTTCTTATTATGTTACTAACTTGTTTTCAATTACTTACCATGGTTCATTATTTTTTTATTTTATTACTTGACATAAGGAAAAGCAAAGTGTGTGATTATTATAAAATTGTATACAATTTTCTAGCAGAATTAAAGAATTGCATAAATCATTCGAATTCACACTTCTTTTTTATTCCATTTTAAGCATTTTTGCACAGCAAACTTAAAATATAATAAACTGTATAGTGGTACGAGTGATATTAATTCAAGTGTATATTGGTACAAGTGACATATATGTCAATAAAGTAATGATGACGGGCAAAAAACAAGTACTTCCTTTTTCTTTTCAATCCTTATGACTACGTCATGTAATTATCTATGTATAAAACAAAAATATATTACATTTTAATAATTAATTACTTTCGCCGTATACTGGGGCAAGTGGTACTTAGCTCAGTATACCACACAACTACAACATGTCAAATACGCGTACACAAGTGCATCTGCCATTTTCTCCAAAACTACCATTAATTTCAAAGTTCCATTAATGTAGACTAAAGTAAAGCACTTTCCTTACTACTAATCCAAAATTTTGTAAAATTATCTGTAAAGACAAGAAAGTTACGAACTAAGGAAGCTTTGTACAGCTCTCCTGTAAAATCACAATTTAGCACTTATACCAGTATACGTAGGAGGCTTGTAGGAGGTGTCGATATATGGTTGCGTACAACCCACTGCGTACGTTTACCCCACATGACTCTAACTAACTATGAACATAAACATCGGTAGTGAAAATTCTCTCAGCTTTGCAATCCGCGTACTGTGTTAAAATATCAAGTGATAAATTTGTCTCTCAATAAATACCTACAATTTATATCTCGATTTCATTTCTTCAATTACATATCGAGATAAAAGTCGATACATTAGCATTCGATTCCATCGCATCGCATCGATTACTCTCCACGTGTCGATCTTGATAAGCGACTAATTAAAGAATCGGCCAATCTCTGGGAGTAGTAGCGCCGGAGCGTGCAACTAAAAGTGGTCCGTTCACTGTAGGTAAACAGAAATTTAGTTGCTCACTTTCAAAGATTATCTTGGCAAGTTAGATAGAGAGTCAGCGCATTCCTTCAAATATTTTATCTTCATACGAAATACAAGATTATAACGCTATTTATATGTAAATAAAATAGGCAGATTTTGAGCACGATCATTAGATATATCGGACCAAGTATTTAAGTACACAGTGATGGCTAGCTTAGTACGAGTATCTAGAGTACCCATCTTCATACTTGGTTTTGGCAATGAGAGTAGCAATTCTATTCGATATGGCTCAAATTTCCGGCAGATATACGTTGTACTGCTGGGCACAGGTTTCTTTTCAACATTATGAAGGCTTGAACTTACACACAACATCGAATTGCTTTAGAGGAGTGAGCTTGTTTTTTTATAATGCTTACATTTAACGTTAAGTTCGTGGTAGCTTTTAAATGTATTTTTTTTTATTCGACCGGATGGCAAACGAGCTCGTGATGGCAAGAGATCACCACTGCCCATAAAAATCTGCAACACCAGGATATTGCAGATGCGTTCCCAACCTAGAGACCTCAGATAGGATACCTCAAGTGCTCAGTAATTTCGTCTTGATTTCCAAAAAAATCGCGGGACGCGAGCCGGTGTTTGAAGAAGTTCTTCTGTATAAGAAGCCTTAGTTCAAACCAACGCAACCACGGTTTTTTTCCCCACGTAAATTAATTCATCATACGCATTATGCGTTTAAAGTGGCCTTGGATTTGATTTATTCGTTTTGAACTATTCATTGTACGCTACATTCAGCCATGCCTCTGCTGAGAAAGGTGATACGTCGGACTTGTAATTGAGAATTCGATGCTCGGCCAGTGGAGCAATCAGATCATTCGGATCGGGGTATTATTACCGTTGTTGCTCTATAAGAAATAAATGGTATATTTTTATGGCTATTTTGACCATGGAGAATCAGATGCAATATGCGACTTAAATTGATCATTTCCAACGATAATAGTAGTAGGTAAATAGCTACATCTCGTACGTAGAGTTGTTTGAAAGGATTTTTTATTTCGAACCTGTGTACATTTCGTTTTTTTAGCATTAGGAAAAAGGCTAACAAATTTCGCACTAGTTGAAGGATATAAAAAGGAAGTGATATTATGCAACACTCTGCTCTACTAATCAGCCGATTATTTTCTTCGAAAATAGTAGATTGTACAACAAGAGCATAAAACGAGCCATTTTGCCCGAGGCGTTCATATAGCCACCCGAGCCAGTACGGCGAGGGTGGATAGATACGTCGAGGGGAAAATGGGTTTAATGCTCGAGTTTTACACTCTGCTTTTCACTTCGATGGCGAGAAAATGAAATAGCAACAGTCGAACAATGATTCACTTTCTATGTACCTTTTGTTTTTATGCATTATTATAATAATTATGTTATTTTAATTTTACTGATTTATTATGATTGATTAGATTGATTTTTAGTTATATATTTTTTTATTTTTTTTTTATTTGACTGGATGGCAAACGAGCATGTGGGCCTCCTGATGGTAAGAGATCACCACCGCCCATAGACACCTGCAACACCAGGGGTATTGCAGATGCGTTGCCAACCTAGAGGCCTAAGATGGGATGCCTCAAGTGCCAGTAATTTCACCGGCTGTCTTACTCTCCACGCCGAAACACAACAGTGCAAGCACTGCTGCTTCACGGCAGATTATATATATGTAAATTAAAAATTATTTAAAAAATATATACTTAGAAACTTTTTTGTTTGTGGCTGTTGACACCTTGGTCTTGAGTTGGTATTAGACGAAGATTTTATTTTATGCACTAGGGCATAAAAAGTTATTTTATGTCGCCTAGATACAGCACACGAACTTTACGAGCATGAGAAGTGAAAAATATTTTTTTAACACACGTTTTGTTTAATTTCAAAATTGCAACTTCCCACACTCGCTCCACTTGCTGCATATCAAAACTAACGTAATAAACTAGTGCTAGTGTTCATTAATTAAACGTTCACCCTCGTTATTATCAACACCTGCTCTTGAAAACCGTTTAATAATGACGTCAAGTCTTAGTAACAGCTGTGCTTTGCGGCCGCGGCGCCGGCAACGTTAGTTTTCAGGGGAAAATTAAAATCATATTAATTAGTTGCGGTTGAACTAGGAATTAATTAATCTTGGTATGATTTTAACAACTACAGCCTTGGCTTTTCCGGTGTGTTTTGAGAGGGAATTTTAAGGAGCACAGGGAAAACTAACAACTACTAAATAATGTACTACTCTTTTCAAGGTACATAAAATAGATGAATCTTGTGCGTTGCCGCAACTAACAATAACACAGGAACGTTTTTAAATGTTTGAAATGAGTGACAGTAAGGTATTTATTTTTTCGCTTGACTGTAGACATATTATCTCTATTAACTTGGCAATGTTTGTAAAATGGTCAATTATTAAAGACCGCCCTATATTCCGAAAAATTGCTTAATTTCTGCGACACTGAACTTTAGATTTTTCAAGCTTGTATAAATACTTTGTATTTATTGTACTAGATATAGGCGTTAAAAATAAGTTAAGAGCGTTTACATCTGCTGAGCTGGCAACGTTGTATTTTTGTTAGTTTTTCCTCGATTATTCCAAAAAAAAAAAGAATGAAAATTGAAAATGTGATCTGTTAGAACTCTTTTTAATACGAATATAAATACTGCAATAATTATTCGTGATAGAGTTTTATTTTCTCTAAAAACCATTAATAAACATTTGTTTGTTTTTAAAGAATAGAAGTTTTTACTTTTGCTGTTTTATTCGTCGCAATCGAAGTTAAAATGCAAAGTTAATGTTACTGAAATATATTTTTAAAAATTATTTTACCTTTGACTTAACTATCAACCCTCGCCTATGGCTCGGATGGATATAAATCGTTTAAATCCTCTTGTACAATCTAGTAAAGTCATTCAACTAAGTGAACGTAAAATTGTTATGCCTTCAAATAGAACTAAATAGCATCTTGAATAACGAGTATTAAAGCAACGCGATCCCCTTTAAAGCCGAGCCATTAGTATTGATCTACAAAACGGATCTGTTTCAGAAATAAGTCACCAGAAATCATGACCGCCGCACACAGAGCTAACACCTTCGTATAAACAGGGGCCTAACAATGTTCTTTAATGATCTGGGAGAATATCAAGATGTATTTAATTGGATTTCGTTATGTCGGGGACGAGTGATTGCAGAAGCAGGGTATACATATTTGATTTATGTGCGACTTTAAAGCTACTGAAATTATATTTGATTGTTTTGAGCACAATGTAAAGCTGAACTGAGAAAAATTAGAAGATAACTGTTTTATTTATTAATTTTCTGAGGCTGCAAACTTTAATGTTCTGCCAGGCTCTGGCTGTCTTAGTCTCCACACCGAAATAAAGCAACATAAGCAGTACTTAGTACTGCTGCTTGGGGGTAAAATTAGCGAGTAAAATGATGGTAGTGATCCGCACGGACCTTTTACAAGGTCCTACACTACCGTAAAAACCTTATTTGCTTATTTCCTTAGTAAATTTTCGCGCTGGACTTTATCATGTTTAGCATAATAGAAAAAAGGTTTCATTTGATGGTAGTGGTTGCCGAAGATACAATTTCCAGCTGATTTATCTAAAGTTGTGCAACCAAGACAACTTTATAGCTAGTTTGCTTTATAGCAAATTTACGTCTCGGTTGTAAAAACAAAAACAAAATCACATCCACTGCCGTATTCTCGCAAACGCGCGTAAAACACCGCGCGCTTGTCTTGTACCTTCTCGATAAATAAAAATGGCCGATGTAGCATATTGCCTTATACGACCAGCGGGCCCCCTTGTCACTTAGCTTGGAACTTAAATCAGCTGCCAATGCGTCGCCAATGCACCTGTGGAAATGTCGATTATGCAAATGGTTGGGCCCTTTTAACTAAATACCGCGCTTCGGTGTTGCTAGAAGCGCTGGCTCGTAAAAATACCGTGTTATTTTATTCCTTTTTGTAAGGGTCTGCGTTGATTTGTTTATTCGTTTAGACTTTAAAGAATTCCGATATTGTTTGGCTATTTTTAAATCACTATTAATTCATAAGTACTTGATTAAATGAAAGCACAATGTACTTATTTATTTTAATTTAATAACAGCCATGCTTGTCTAATGGTCTGACTACAGTCTCTCAAACAGAGGGTCATGGATGTACTCGGGCTCGCACTTCTGAATTTTTAGGGTTCCGTAGCCATAATCGCAAAAAACCCTCTTTGATCTGAGAGAAAATTTGTGTACAGCAATGCGTCGTATACAGGATGAAGATGAAGATGATTGAATGATAAACTATCTACCAATCATAGTTATTTAGTAATTTGAATATAACTTTTTATCCCAACAAGCTAACCAATAACTAAGCTCCCACGTAAAATGATGGGAAAGGTAAACTGGCAACACGTTACGTTGAACCTCTTGCATCCTGTATTCGCAACTCACTGCAGTTGAATGGGCGCAGAGGAATGGCTAAACGTCGTCGTGGCCGGCTGCGGCTGAATCTGCCTAATTTACCTTTAAGGGCACGACAGTATGGAGTACCGTGTTTTTTTTTTATACGACTGGAAGGCAAACGAGCAAGTGGGTCTCCTGGTGGTAAGAGATCACCACCGCCCATAAACATCTGCAACACCAGAGGTATTGCAGATGCGTTGCCAACCTAGAGGCCTAAGTTAGAATACCTCAAGTGCCAGCAATTTCACCGGCTGTCTTACTCTCCGCGCCGAAACACAACAGTGCAAGCACTGCTGCTTCACGGCAGGATTAGCGAGCAAGATAAAAAAAAAATGTGGTGTGTAAAAAATATACGTAAAGTACAAATTATCCTAGCTTTTACGAATTTTGAGCTTTAAAATCCGGAATCTAGCAAAAATCCCGTGGGAAATTTCAAAAATTTCATTTCATTAAAGCTGCATAAAACATTCACGTCACATTACTTTTCCTAGTTATTGAGATTTTAGGATTTTATCCCGACTTTGTGGAAATATTGGTAAGTCTGCACAGAATAGGTAATAGTACAAATATTTGTACAATTGTATAGGTACAAATTAGCCTATACGTGTAGTTTTTTTACATACCTAAATACGCTTTAATTTCTCATTTTTCGTACCTACAATTAATAAATCAATTATGTAGTATTCAGCCACAACATGCATGCATTTACTGAGCAGCGTTTGGTTGATCTTCCGCTTGCTGCGAGTTACGCTTTGGATTTGGCTCTCGTACAAAATGCAAACGAAACAGATTAGTTTCGGGATTGCGTTGCGGGCACTCCCATTATTGTCTGGCTTCAGCTAAGTACTATTGTCTGGAAAACTAACATTAAAGCACAAGGAAAGTTACAGTAGCGTTCGTTTTATTGCTGTTTTTGTTGCATAATTATTTAAGTACGTCTACAGCCTCAATTTGACTATTGAACTCCGACTAATGGCACTTAATTCATAATTCATTGCATAGTAAATACTTTTACAGAATTATTAGGTACTTCAAATTACAATCGAGCACTTATAATTGTAAATAACTTCTCTTGGTCTTTGACTGTTGGCTTCGAGAGATAAAGAGAGAGAGAGAGAGAGAGAGAGAGAGAAAGAAAGAGATTCAAAATCACGGAACGATAAAATCCAGAATAAAATCCAGAATTATGGAAATTCGCTGAAGAACTACAGTCACCGACATAACTCAAAGAATATGCAGTTAAAGTAGCTGTTAGGTGTAGTGGTAGTTCACGATTTGTGTATCGATTTAGGAACAGAGGTGATTTTTTTTAAATATGAAATCTACTGACGAAAATATAAAAAACACGCATTTACAATTATAGATGTCACATTCACCGACATTATATTGTTTTGTCTAAAATATTAATCTCAATTAAGATAAACAAATTAATCACTTTGTTTAAGAACAGATCCAGTATCTCCTGACTAACAAAGCGCGGGACAGCCATTCATCAATCAAGACAAGGATATCTACTTAAAAATACATTAACCGACTGCCTAAAACAAACAGCTCCACTAAACAGGTGCTTATTCAATTTTTTTCCGGTACTTCTTTATTCCTTGGTAATTGTTATTAACGAACACGATAACCTACATCAGTATTAAATTGTCAAAAAAATATTTCAAAATAATTAATAACGCTATTTACTAATTCGAATTCAGTGAATTCGACAAAGTCGTTATTACATTCCATGGTAAAAGTTTTTGTTTTTGAGTAGAACCTTGTCGGAGTATCAAATGATAAACGAACGATATCTGATTATGAGCAAGAAATGTCGGGATATGGGGCGGATGTAGAGGTGATGTGGGCTTGACACGGTGACGCCATAATAATAGTTCGAACTCTCGTTATAAAATAAAAATGGTGGAGGTTATGGTTCGCTTGCTCCGGCCCCTACCATGTAAGACTACGCCTATTTAAAGATACATAAAGACTGTAATATACAACTTGGTCTCACGGTCAGTTAATCTTGACTTAGTAACCTTGCTACGCGTAAAGACTTACGAGCAATGAAACTAATGGCGAGTATCTAGTTTACCAAGTCCGTAAGAATATTAAATTTTATAAAATTAGTCGCTATGTTCTAAACTTGATTAAATCAATTTGTTTACATAATGCAGGCTCATAATTGAATTTTTAAAATGTTTTAATCTAAACTCAAAGTAAAATAATCAAAACTTGGAGAATGGATTCATCAAGACAAAACGTACACAAAGGAAATTGCAACATTTTGTGGCATATCTAATGACGAACAAAAGCTGAAGAAAATTAAACTTGTTAGCGCGTTAATCTAAGAGCAGGTAACTTTTTAATTCGCTTAACGAAATTGTCATATTTCCTTTTGAGTGTCCTCTAATAAAGAAAGCGAAGGAAGAACAAGGCGGGGTCAAGTCTAGAATTTTTATTAGCACTTTATATTCAAGACAGAGATAGCAACTTCTGCAGTTTTGAAGAGTAAAATTTGTTTACACGCGACACGGGCGACGCGAACTCGCCTCTAGGGACAGTCTGTTTATTACAGCTAACTCAATAACAATGAAAATCTTTTGAAGTCAAAGGCGAAATGCGACTAAAACAAAAGCAAGAGGCCTTTACGACTCCTTTCGACGGGATGCCTCTTCCAAGGTAATTAACAAATCTTAGATTTATTACGAGTTGAATTACCTTTCAACGTTTCATATCATAATCTGGAGCGTTTTATTGTCCCAGGAGCGGCGGGAACGGATTCTTCGACGACGGCAGTAATTAATTACACGTAACAAGGCTTAACGACAATTTTGAAGAAACTCACTTCGTACTTTGTTTTGTAAAGACCGGTATTAAATATTTAGAAATTTCCCGTCCGTTTTACTTCCGAAAATTTGTTTCTGTTTCAGCTTAACGTAAGATGAAGCAACGTGGCCCTTGTAGAGTTTTGTTAAATTAAGTTATCTGCTTTTTGGTGGACTTTTTTTGGTACGTCATTTGGACATTATGATGAAAAAAATGGCGGTCGGTTGTACAGTGCCAGTAATTGTACCAGTGACAAACTGTGTTATCCCGAAACTGGAGAGCTGGTGGCTATAAAAGTCACATGTTCGCCTCGGGTTTATTACCGCTATAACAATTTAAGGAAGCCGAAAGGGTGGCATGGAATTTCGTCGAAAACTTTTGTTTGCGTCTCTGTCTGCCGAATTGTTCTATTTTAACAATGTTTACAATAATAACTGCGCGGTACTCCTTCTTAATAATAGAACTTAACTATTGAAAGCATGGGTCACTTTGTTCACTTTTCCTTTGAACAATTTGTCTGGTTTATGATTTGCCTACTATTGGTTTCCCTTTTCAAAGTTATGTAGTACCTATTGTGTTAGGGTAATTTGTAACAAATGTAAGTTTCGCTCTCGTTTATAACTTCTTACAGATGTTTGTCGACAATTTCACTTTTATTGGGCATGAGTACACTTTCTTGAGTGACTCAGAATTCAGCTTCTCAGAACTATAAGTGCGAGTCTCTTACATGTTTTAACCGATCAAGTAGGTGCCCGAGCTTCAGAAGTTGCGAGAGCATCGTATTTCGTTTCGTGACTGCCTTTTGCCCTGAATATTTAACTTGGTGAGCCCCAAGGCGCCGTCTTTACTGAGTACTTACAACTCACGTACCTAAAGAATGCCAAACACAAAATATGACAAAATATTCTGTCATGATATCGCTTCAGAAATGTTTTTGAATTTGTCCATTTATTTCAAACGTAAGCTGCGAATAAATAATAAGTATCTAAGTAAGCGTAACTCAGAACAAATTCTACATAAAAAGTGGCCATACTTTAAATCCAAAAGACTTTTCGAGGTTGCAAATAGACATGCTTGTAGATTGGTTAAAATTCAGAAACAAGGCAGTGATTGGTTTGCGCGCGTGATGCAATGTCAGATGCACGACAAATGACGTGCAGAACACGGCTTTTAACATTTTTCTAACGCAGTTAGTTAAAAAAAATTGACTTATTGTTTATTCGTAGAACGTAAGGAATCAACATAATGGCTTTGACGGTCGGCAAATTAATATATTCCCATACTAATTTGACTTTCCAGGAAATGAATGGGTATAAGAATAATTAAGAGTATTTCATTAAAGTTTAACTACTTAAGACTAATTAGCAGTTATCAAAAACATTAAGAAGCATCCATAAATAAAACTTATGAGAGTTCAACGAAGCTTGTCTACAGCCTGTTTTGATTTAAAACACGTTTCAACCCAAGAATTATTTTCGCTAAGGTAAATGATATTTATCAACTATTATATCGTCATCGTTCACCACAGCTTCGTCTATGCGACATATTATCATAGTAAAAGTGTGACATGCGGAATTCGCTTGTGGTGCACAACTAACCATATAATAATAGCAGAGAACTAAGTACGGTAAAGATATCTTATTTCATTGATATGGAACTCCTCAAAATAACACTTTGTACATTGTTAAATATGTGCAACAAAGATCATATTGGAAATAATTCCGATCCGCATTAGTGATCCCTTCAAATTGCGAACCTACTGTGTTAAAAATAGAATTGTGTTAAATACTTGTATAGTATATAGATATAATTTATAAATTATTGTGAATCTGTTTTAAAAAAAAATACCTCGTTGAGTTTCTTGCCGGATTCTTCTCAACAGAGGTTTTTTCCGAACCGGTGGTAGATTTTTTGACGTTCATAAGTGCTTGCTGTAGCCTAAATTGAATAAAGAGATTTTGACTTTGACTTTGACATACATAATATTGTAAAATTGCAAGTACGTACTACCCTACCTATTTCCAAATATGTACAATACTTTAATTAATCCGTTGTACCTAATAAATATGTAACTGTTTTACTCAAAAACAGGTTCAAGTCAACGATGAAATGCTCAGGTAATTAACTAAATGCAATTTATTTACGTATTTATTGACTTCAGAACGTTTTCCTTATTTTATAAAAGCATCACCTTTTATAATACCAGCTTGACCGGTCGGCGCTTTCAAATACTTAAAAATGCACTACATTTAATAAAAGCTAATGAAGGGTCCATTTCAAAACATTTACTCACGGCCGGCTCCGGATCTTAATTTACAAATTACGGTTATATCAGAGCCAGCTTATACCTCATTTATCTGAGTGGCTTGTTAGTTTCCAACGTTTAATTCCGCCCCAATCAAGTTTAAATAATCCCTCGTAAAAGATCTTTATACACTGTTATTTTAAATGTGAAAATTATTATCTCGCAACTCCGCGAAGCTAGCTCCCTAACAATGTTGTGAGGTATTTTCGAGCCAAATTATATAGTCGGCGTCTTATCCAATGGCCTCAGACTCAAATACGATGTACGTACCTACGGTACCTATTTGTAAAAAAAAATATAACTGGATACAGTCCGTGCTCACCCTTGTAAATTAAGGCCTGTTGAGCGTAAAGTGGGGGCCAATTAAGGAATTTATAGTCAAAATGTGCTGTAAAACAATAAATCCAATGGCTTTCGACAACAGGCCTTATTAATTACGACTTACGGGGTTTTGGGGCAAAGAGGACAAAGGGCACGACGTTTCTTAATCGAGACAGCTAGTAACATATCGATTTCGATATAAAATCGATTTGCATTTTATATTTGATCAATAAATGACGAGGTTTTGATTTAAAAACTTATATATTTGATAACGTTCGTATCTATAACATATTTACTTACTGATCTTACTCATACAATATTTGTTCTAATCAGTTGTCAAAAGTTGATAGTAACATATGTATATTGGCACATAACGTCAATATAGGTAGGTATCTATTTAATTAATTATGCTTTAATTGGTTCATTTCTTGGCCACCTGGAACTCACTATTATCACTTTTGAGCAGTAAATTTCCATTAAATACGCTCAGTGAATAAAGTAATGTCAGTAGTCGGCCGAACGACCACCACATTAATGTCATTAACATTTGATTTAACCCATAAAATAAACTAAAAATATTTTGGTCCAACAGCAAATTAAATTAAACAGCTACTATTCTAACCTCGTATTCAGCTCTACAGATAACTATCTCGTTTAAATCACGGACAATCGGGACTCAACCGCACTGTCCTGATTGTTAAACGAAAGTGGCGGTATACTGTTTACAACGAGGAAAACGCATAAATCTCTCTAATTTATATCCGAAAACATAATAAGAGGAGAGTTATTCACGCAGTATAAGCTAGTATGTCCGGCCTTGGTATGGGCCGCAAAGTAATTTATAGCGCAGACTTCTAGCGTATATAAAACTAAATAAAGCTCATGAAATAGCTATAAATTGACTTACAAAGAAAGGCGATACTGTTCGGGTTAAAGGGGGCTTTTAGTGATACGTCACAAGCGCTTGAGTTATAGGTGTTTATGAGCGCGCAGCCTATATTTATAATGCCTATTAAAACACAAAGTGTTAATTTATATTTGCGTGGTAAATACTTGGAATTGTATTGTTACTCTAAGTTTCTCGTAGTTTTTTGTAATCGTAATAATATTTATTTTAAACTACACAAATGACTGCATAGTAGTTTCTGAAATTCTTAAATCCTACTCATTCAAAATGTAATACGATTTACCTTAACTGCACCTACAGTTAATTCAAATTATGGCACAAACGTCAAATACATAATTTTATACTTAGCGGTTTGTGACTATTCTCTTCCTCTTTTTTTACGCGTGTTGTTCACTCTCTTATGTGTTTCATTCTTACATAGCCTCCTTCAAACGTTCACGGTTTTATCATTCTGCATTCTATCGCTTTTAGATATTTTAAGTAGGTATACTAAGTATTAGGCATTGAAATTTCGATATTTTACATTCGATAAATCCAAAACAACCATCTTCCATATTGCTTACTGCTCAAATAAACAGACGCTCTTGTACTACATCCCTTTTAACTTTCCAATTTAAATTTGCCATTTCAATTCCTATTTTTGGAATAATATTACACCTTTTGCTGGTGCAACGAACGTAAAGTTATAACGACACGAAAATGTACAAAACTCAAAGCTAATAACGGCCATCAAAAATATAATCGGCAACGTTTATCATGGGACCGATTTTAATAATTACTTAACACCTTCCTGAAGGCACAAAAATCACACCTTTAAGGCTAAAGTTAAGAGTCCTCTTTCCGTTACGACGTCCCTCCGACGCCAGAATGACTAAGAACCGCTAACAAGGTATCATTATAAGGATGTCGACCTCACTTTATCGATGTTTTTTGCCGTGTCTTATTACGTTAGGCAACGTCGACAATAAAGATTAAGCTCTTTGCCATTTATTACTATTGCGGCATAAAAGGCTACTCCGAAATTTGAATGACACAGCGGTGATTAATTTAGAGTTGGCAATTAGATTTCGTTAAGGCATTTTAATGTGATTTTTTTCAATCGCTACGCGCTTGAACGGCAGACTACGTGGTGTATTAGAGATACGTATTTTATTTTAGAGATATGCAGCAATGACAATGTGAGAAAGGTCCTCGATTGCTGACCACGAACCGAAAGACGAAGCGTTGGTGGGCCTGCCACTAGGTGAATACTGGCGACATCGTTGGGGGCAACCGGTGGTTGCAAGTAGCGAGTTGACCTTGTCGAGCATTGTGGCTTTGTTAGGGGAGGATTATGTTCTACAGTGGACGTCTTCCGGTTGATGGTGATATAGTATTTTGTGTTTATAATTTAGTAGGTATAACTCCTAATACTGTTTTATTGGGTGTTGAACACGTATAGATACCAGGTGATCAGAACCCAGGATACAAAATTAGCATGGTCAAAACGACATGTATTGAAAGTGACACGGAGAATCAAGCTTAAAATGTTCCAATCCAACGTAAAGTCCTTATTAGGTACTCTACAATATGTAAAACTATTGTTCGCGGCTAATATTAGTGCCCTGGTTTTAGAAGAAAATTTTAGTTTTTGCATTAGAGTATAAAAAGTCATTTTATGCAGCTGATATCCAGCATAAATACAAACTTTATTAGTATGAAAAGTGAAAAGTTATTTTATTATATTTGTTTTGAAAGTTAAAGTTTTATACGGTAAATCTAAAACTTGTGTACCATTTCAGATCTTTGCACTTTACGAATTATTAAAAGGTACGAGTATAATAATATGTTCAATCGACAACGCTTTCTGCCCTCCCTTTTCAATATCGATGTCGATAAACGTGGACCAACCCGCGATGTTTGGGCAGGTGGCGAAATAAACAGACAAAGGCGGCTTGTATCATTATGCTGTCTCGTTACCGGCGCCCGCGCATCAAGCGAGGCGCGATATAATTCAAAAGGTGTAATTACTTTGTGTACCAATATGCTGGCGGCTCTCCCATGAATTTTGATAATACGTTGTTACTATTTTTGGACGTATTGAGCATTTTATTGAGTTATAATGGTTAATAATGATGTTCTAACGTCGCTACAGGGCTAGTACCTACGATTTGCTATGAACAGTTGTTTTTCGCAGTCTTATAAGATGTAATATAATCCCTAAATATCTCTGAGATAGTTTGTAAATCGACATCACCATATAATTAAAACTATCAATGCAATAATCCCTGGGATCTTGGAATATGTATTTTGAGGTCTGTGCCTGAAGGGTGACTTGACTAACGGAACCCTATAATTATCGCTGTCTGTCTGTATGTCTATCTGTCTGGCTGTATCTCAAGAACCACAATAGATAGTTCAAATAAAAACTGATTATGTGTTTCTATCGCCGCTATAATAAATAAACAGAAGGGATATCTTAAACAGCTAATATAAAATGACCCCACGGTGCGTATACTCTGTTTAAAGCATAATATATGACTCTGCTAATACGAGAATTTTGTGGGTATGGCCATTTACACAATGATTTTGACATACGTACAAGTACGGAATCCTCGGTGCGGTGGTCCGACTTCTTGAGTGAGGTTTTTTTTTGAGTTAAGTAACTAATAATCATTTTGCAAGCCTTTATTTAACTTGTTATATTTGTATGAAAGTAGGTACCGATCTACATGTACCAAAGTTCCTATTTAGTAAATAGAATTTTACCCACTTCTTGAGATCGGATTGAACTTAAATTTTCTTACAGTAAAGTCGTTTCAACTATAACTAATACATATATTAGTTATAGTTGAAACGACTTTCAACAAAAAATACAATCAGCAAAGAAGCTCGCATGTTTTTTTTATAACTTATTCTTGTTAGTAATTGGCTCTGAACTTATTGTATTTTTATAATTTATTCTTACTCCAAACTAAATCTTTAATCATTATAAACTATAAAAGAGCAGTGACTTTAACTCACGCATGCCAATGATTAATACTGATTACTACAGACATCAAATGACCTAAAAACTTTAGCTTTCATTCGATGAACTCATCAAAGAAAAACTTAAAGATTATCACATTAGTGAGGCCAGCTGATAATTACCGCGTACAGTTAACAACTACAGTCACAACTTATATCGCTCTTTATTTGCATTGGAATAAGAACAGTCGTGTGGCTAGGTGTACGATGATGGGCGTTCTCACATACATCATGTTGTTTAAGATGTTACATGGAATTAGTGAACACAGGCCAAGTTCAAGTTAATAGTCTTGAACTGTTAATTTGGTAGATCTGTTATCCGTAATAGATGATCGTGAGAGTGCCTGCTCTCGTTAGAAGCAAGAATTACAAAGCTTAAATAACATAAGTACCTACCAAGTTGCTCAAGTCGTCCAAATCTTGGAAACTTGCGTTTTAACATAAGATTACACACAGTTATGTTTTTGCAGTTAGCCGTCTTTTTTCTCAAAGTGATATATCTGTTACCACTCTCTAAACTGTAATGAATTTTGTTCAAGAATTTTAGAATTAAATTTACCCACTCACGTGTAATATCGGAGGCCATCTACAAACTTCAATCACAATCGTTTTCACCGCTCTTTTCGGGCACGCCGTATAAGACGAGGATAGAAAGAGACGAACGTGATCGCGGTCGTCATCGTTTTAGACAATATGGCCTCTGTTTTAGACCTGATTAGTGAATTCCTGTTTTTTGCCGATACATGCGATACGACACGAAAGTCGCTGCCTACAAATGGCTCTGTGTGACACCCGTGGATATTCTTCATTAAAACGCACACAAAAAATATTGTCCAGTTAATATTCTCTAGTTCTATTAAATGATATTGTAACAGATAACTCACGTCTTAAATCGAGTTTAGCTAGACATGTTTCATAGCCCTTCTTCAAGGGAGCACGCGACTCAGCGGTTGCCGCAACACGTGCACTACGCGCCACTGCTCTGCTCGCGCGATTGTCTAGTTCTGTCCATAATACACATAATAATATATTATTGTCTTTAAAATTGTCATGTCAGAAATCTGACAGACCCAATGAGAGATGTATTAAATACTGAACGAGAAATGTATCTTTTGAAATAAATAGTCACGATTACACTGCATCAAATTAAAATGAGTGGATTGAGTGGGTATCAACCGGTTTCTGAGTTAAATTTATTGCTGTTTTGCACGTGAAAGCAGCAATTATGTAAGGATAACAGTTTCCTTGGTTCATTGCTGCGACTGACGTTAGCTACTAACGTATCAGCTACTAGAAAGTTGTAAAAATTACTGTCTTTGTGACATCTAAGGACTGCAATAATAAAAAACCTTAAGCTTACATTAAATTGCAATTAAATACCACACCCAACCATTAGCAACAATTCAAAATTGTGCGAATGAAAGGCATTGAAAAGTTACAAATTAAAGATAAAATGATGAAACTCATTAAACAGATGCACGTTTTTTATGTAACTGTAAAGTTTAATTATTGTAACTGGCAAAGTACAGTTCACAAAATGAACACATTTTTTATATAAATGAACTTACTTAAAAATAAAAAAATAAACACATTTAGTTATTATATTATATGTCGGCGGCCGATCGCCGAATCTGCCGGATCACGATAAATTCCTAGGCATATCGTGCAAAATTAACCGTTTAATGATTTGCCTAGTGACGTTTAGGCGGATCATAAAATTCCTAGGCATATCATGAAACGCCGCCATATTGGTTCTGGCACTGCGGCGGTCGTTGCCGCGGCACGCTCGCTGCGCTCGCTCGGCTCGTGCGTTGTGGTCACAATTCGTACTAACCACTCCTCGCTTCGCTCGTAGTACCAAATTTTTTTTTTTTTGCCATATCATGATGTGCCCGGTATGGAGCTAGGAATATCGATGAATGGCGTGGCTCTAATCGATCTCCCGTATAGTTTATCAGGCACATTGTGATATGCCTGGCCAACATTTAGGCATAACAAATTTCGTGATCTGGCGGATTTTACGATCGGCCGCCGACATTATACAAAAACTAACAAAACTTGTTGATAAATGTAGACACCTAAAATTGCAAAAAATTGTACTATACTTAATAAAATTATTAAAAAAAAGCATCGGTTTAATTTTATGAAAAATACTAGCGTTTGCCCGCGGCTTCGCCTGCGTGGAATCCGGTTATCGCGCGCTGTTCCCTTGAGAACTGTGCATTTTTCCGGGATAAAAAGTAGCCTATGTCACTCTCTGGCCTATAATCTATCTCTATGCCAAAAATCACGTCGATCCGTCGCTCCGTTTTAACGTGAAAGACGGACAAACATACAAACTACATACATACATAAGTAAGTAAAAAAACTGACCTTTTATTCCATTAAAATTCATCAAAGCTGGATAATTTTTACCTGATTTCACTCTAAGTCTTTTTTTTTGTTATTTTATAACAGTGCTTTTTAAATTTCATTTATGTTTAATGACAATTTACTTTGCCAACTGTACAATTGCGCAGAGACAGAATAGGTGCCGGCTATTATCATAAATCGTAAAAATGGGCGTGGCCTTTATCGCAGTACAGCCAAAGCTAATGTCGGCCAGATAAGTCACAGGGACAGTTAATAAACGAAGGAAACGTAAAAGAGCAATTAGTGAAACAGAAGTTTTTTTTTTAATTTTAGTCAAATATTAAAAACTAGAGTTTACCCGCGGTTTTGCACGCGTAAACTATTCGATCTGGCAGTTACAATTGAAATTCCGGGATTTCACAAAATTCCCCTGGGAATTCCCAAAATTTATATCGTGGTCTTCATTAAGGTTATGTTAAAAATAACCGTTCAAAATTTCAAAACTCTAAACACAGTAGTTGAAATTTATAGATTTTATCCCTATCCCGTGAGAATATCGGGGTAAAAAGTACCTAATGTTAATCCAGGTTATAAACTAACTTTTTTTTTTTTTTTTTATGTGGTAATAATTTTATTGAAATTTATTGAATTATAATAATAAACTTTATTGATAAAAGAAACTAAATAATATAAATATTAAACATAACATTCTAACAATAACTTAAAATAAAATAAAAATTTAACCTAAAACTAAAACAAAGTGTCCAAAGAGTACCCCTTAGGCAAGGTCCCGAAGATGCTGGCAGCGTTTCCTCTTTGAATAGCTAGGCTAATTCTTTGTCCGAGGAAGCTGCCAGCTCTTCGGTCACCTGTGACGTCTACTAACCTTTTAGAAATTTCCTTAAAAAGTTTTAAGGCACTAGGACCCCACGGACCAAGGGTCTCGACACCGAATGGGACAAAGTCATATTCGGTGCCTAGACCCCTGTATTTGGATACTTTTGCCTTTTCAGCCGCTTCGGATGCTGCACCGGCTCTGTTGCAGGTTCCATGGAGATGGGAAGGAGCCAGCGTGTCAGAACAAGTGGCGTCCCACACAAGCACACGACCCATCTTCCATGGAATCAGGCTCATACCATCCGGTCTCTTACCATCGTCTCTTGCAATACCTGCGGGCTCAAGCAACGAAGGCACGTTGGCGGTGGCAAGGGACCGGCGTATTATGTCATTAAGTGCAGCATGTCTGGAGAAGCGGCCTGCACTCTTTTGGCAAGAGAGTCCGTGATGTCCTAGCTGGTCGACGTCATTGCCACAGGGGCACTTATGGGGAACGCAGACCGAAACCCCGAGCCGTAGACAGGTTACAATTCGAAGCGTGTCAGGCTCAAGAAATGTTCCCGTATTTGACGATGGGAAAGCGTGAAGCCAGTAGCCGGCCTCGTGCGTTCCCACAGCCAGAAGCCTGGCACGTTCCGAACCTGTACTGCAACTCAAGAGATTGTCATATGTAATTTTGCAAAAAATGTCATCCCAGCTCCTCTGGGAATTTAAAGAAACCGGAAAATTTTGACCTGGGCAAGCAATTAAGAAAGCATTTCTAGCTTCTGCCAAGCCAGCAATCTCAAAGTTTGAAGGGAATGCCCTTAAAATTTTACTTATGAGATTTGCTGAACTATGCACAGAAGATAGAAAAGCTGGTAAAGCGACGCCAGAAATTTTGTGAATCCCTAAACCACCGTAACGGATGGGCAGGGATGCTTGAGTCCAAGATTGCTCCTTCAGCTGTATATTAAGGATTGCATCTAAACTTGTTTTAATTAAGTCGTCCACTGGTGCTAAAACGTTTTGGTGATTCCAAAAGGGACAGCAACGGAGCACATACATAAATTTTGGGACGAAAAGACAGAATTTTAAAATGCAAAGTGCATAATGTGGACTAATTTCAAGGAGACGGTCAGTATAATTTTGAAATTTAGTAATAGAATTATCAATGTATTCCGGAATAGATTCTTCAAAAATTGGGGAACCTAAGAGGCAAAGGGAATTACTGTTAACTAGTTTTATGTTTGGAGCCAGAATATTGAATTTATTTTTTATATCATTTATATTTAGATTACAATTATTTACAAAGAGTTCGCATTTGGTAAAATTAAGCTCCAAGCCGATTTTTTCAAATTTATTTTTGATTGTGAAAAGGTCTGAAAGCACAGTATCCACATCACCTCCTAGAGTTCCGTCGTCCAAATACCATACGTTAAATTTTGAATTTAAATTTTGGATTATTGGATTAATCGCTAAACTAAAAATTGCAGGCCCAAGGGGATCACCTTGTTGACAACCTACTTCTGAGGATAGTTCATTAGAACGATACAATAATTTTGTTGGGTCAGCGTAGCTGAGGAGCAGATAATTGTATATTTCCGGGACGTGGTGTTTAATTTCCGTTAGCAAGGTATCCCTATTCACCGAATTAAATGCGTTTTTGACGTCAATTTTGATCAACACATCAGGCTGGCCATAAGTCAAAAAAGAGCGCAGAGCATGGACGGCTGCCTCACACCCTCCTTTTACACCGAAGCCTAATTGTACGGGTTCAAATTCCGAATTTAATTTTGGTAAAATATGCCGAACTGCAATTTTGGAGGCCAGACGACGCAGTGTTGAGCCCACAGCAATTGGTCTCACCCCTCCGTCCTTTTTGGTGAGGGCGATGAGGTTTGCACCGAAAAGAATAGGAACTATTTCTGAATTGACGGAGCCGGAATACATAAAGTTGATCAATTTTGTAATAGAATTCACAAGTTGCTCACCTGCATCGCCAACAGAATGGGAAGTTAAATCCTTCAAATGTTGGGGTGAGATCCCATCCAAACCTGCAGCCGAACCTGGTTTAAAAGATAAAATGCCATCCATAACATCTTTGTTTTGAATTTGAAAGCACGATTGCCTTGCTGTAGGTGGGTCGAGAAAATATGGGTTATCTGGAGCTGAAGGATGTTTTGTCTGTAAGGCCTGAAGGGTGTCAGGGGTGTCTGGTGATAGCTCATCGTTAGAGAACAAAAGGCGAGCGGCGCCTTTAAGATCTCCGTCACTGATTTTATTTTCGATGAGCTTGCGACGATTGTGTGGTGTGGCATGTTTACTCAAAGGAGCTGGAGAAGGCGAGGAGTTTACAACACAATTATTTTTGATCTTTTGCGTGAGTGAACAATTCGATTCATCAGTTTTAGCGTGTAGTGTGCTATAAGAAAATAAAAATAGGTTCTGCCAGTCTTCTGTGCTATTGCTTTGATAACATTTCTGTATAAGATGTGACAAATGTGAGGCAACGGTTATCCTAGCTCCTCGTGGAATTCGTTTAACTAAAGAAATACTATTTTTTAAATTACTTAGATGAACGTGAAAAGGAGTGGTTGAAACGTTGGCTGAGGAAGTGGATGGATGCGAAGTACTAGGATGGATATTTAATGCGAAACTATTTTGACTGAAGCATTTTCTGTGAGTTTTAGCAATGTGTATGTTCAAACCTTTTGAAGATTGGAAAGACTTCTTACATTGTTGGCAATTGTGAGTGGTGATCGACGAGCCATCACCAGATTGGGACACGGGCTGCATTCACCGTTACAAAGATAAATCTTAAACTAAACAATTACCACATAAAACATATTAAAAAAACACTCCAACACAGAAGATTAAAAGGAAAACCGAAAACGAAAAATAAACATAAAAGTCAAAATGACGGCTCCCTTTGAGACTTATTCCTCTCAGAACGCACGCGCTGTGGGGAACGTCAATCGTATTTGTATGTTATTGGTGCTTGCCAAAGGTTCTTGCAGCAGTGAGACCTAGCGACGCATATCGTCGCTAGGACAACCGATGGCGGCCTTAGCAACGCGTCTTGTCAATCAAGACGGGAATTCCATTATTTATTTACGTAAATAAAGGCGCAGCGGTGGGGAGAACAGTCAATCCCCCATGCATACAGTTGTAGCAAGGCTTGAAAAACTTTGTTGTTATACTTTAGATGCGCCACCGGACACAAATGGTGAAAAAACAAACTAACTTGTTACCAAATTTCATCCAAATCCGTCGAGCCGATTTAGGTTGAAGAAGTAACAAACATACTCATTCACTCACTCACAAACTTTCACATTTATAATATTAGTAGGATTATTAATTTGAAACATCATTTTCGCAATAAAATACAATTCTTAAAAAAAAGTAAAGTTCTTAAAAAACTTTTTAAATTATCTCATTATGCACTCTAGAGTTGGTATTGCGTGCACAGAAAATTTCACTTCAATAATAATTGGCTCACAATTATTCAAACGACTCCCACACAGAGCGTTATAAAAAGACCAATTCGTATTATTTATAATAGACTATGAGATAATAGGTACTTATATGTAGGCGTACCATAAACAAGTATTCATTACCTAACAAATGATTAGCAAAAATACAGGCGAGCAATTCGTTATTTATAGCCATATCATTTTTAATTGCTTCAAAATGTTACGGTGTACGAAATAACCACATGTCAATCACGATTTTAAATAACTAGTTACTTATGCTTTATTGCAGTATGATGGCCTACGACGTGTATAAAAAACTTTGTCATAATGAGCATACAGTTAGGAAATTTGGCATTGCAGTTCCTTTGATAGAGAAGAAGAAAAAACCAACACTGGAGAAAGAATTGCTGAAGTAATTACATACTTGTTTAGCCATTTAATTTTGACTCTCAGAAGACATGGTTTGATTTGAGGATGAAAATTGTTGACTTGTTTTTGCTGCAATTGGCGACTATTTTTTACTCTTAAACTACTAATGATTCTCAAGAAAACTTAACCGTTACAGTTTTACTTCTAAGGACGGACGGACGGACGGACGGACGGACAGACGGACAGACAGACAGATAGACCGAGACTATTTTGGCTACGGAACCCTAAAACAGATGAATTGAGAACCTCCTCCTTTTTTGAAGTCGTTTAATAAATTTAATAGTCACCACTCATGTTTTGTTTTGTAGCCCAAATAGTGAATTACTGCAGTTGCTGCTGACCTCATGTTTGTAATTCAGAAGTTAAAAAATTCATCCTACTTAAAATATAAAAATTGGTTGAATAGTAAATTTGTAAAATACCTCTGCTTTAAAATCGCAAGTCTGATTCAAAAATTCCGACATCCTTCAAGTATGAAAGCCATTTGAATTGCAGAATCACGTGAAAAATCTCCAAACGTAAACGTTTACGAGTGGAGGAGCCACTTTTAAAAACTACGACCAAGTGCAATTCCTGAGTTTTGCGGACGTGTTATCATGCTCAGAAATAGCATAGCGAGGATAAGAACGCTATAAATACTCCGCACAGTTGAAGGTAATAGAAAATTCGAGCTCATTCTTGCTATGAAACCTCACTTTATTATTGTGAATATATTTTTAGAATTCTGCCTATCTTTCTTTTTGATAGGTAATGTATTATTCACGCGGTCTTCATCTTGCTTGACCTTGTATTGGCAATTAGGTCAATTTTTGAGTAAAAAAATAATATTCTACAGAATGTAACATTTATATCGGCCTGTGTGGGAAAGTCTGGAACTATAAGTAAATACGAAGATCTATTCTTATAGGAACCATTGTCATGGATTTTAGTAACAAGAAAAACTGCATTCATACATTAGAAAAAAAAAACTCAGTTCGGGAATCATACTTACATTATTAAATAATATGAAAATTAAATATATAATGATTTTTATTCATTCTAGATATTGAGTTTGATAGTAACATTTATTAGTTTAACCCTACCGATACCCAAATATAAATAATCTATGTTTTATTTTCAAAACGGCCGGGTTTGATTCCCGAACTGAGTACAAGTTTTTTTTTTTTTTAATGTATGAATGCAGTTTATCGTCCTACTAAAATCGATAATATAGTTTCTAAAAACAGATCTTCGTATTTCTTATTGTTTCTGACTTTCCCATACTGACCGATGTGAATTTTACACCCCGTATAGTCCGTCAATTACATCAAAAGTATTTGACACGTACTTTTTCTTGAGTCAATCAAACAAAAAATTAAAAAAGACGAAGCGCGTCAAAGTTCGGAAGTGGAGGCCCGTGACGTCACCCCTTAGTAAATTATGTATTTTTATATTAACGAACTTCTTTTGTTTACGGAATGGTTATTTCATGGGCTTTTTTTACGTAGTCTTGAGGGATGAACATTTTAGGGGTATTTTTTCTAAAATCCACCATAGCATCATCATGAAGCGCAAAACGCATAAATAACATGCTAACTATCACCGGCGCTCGTTGCACGTCGTATCTTGTGCACGTGAAACTCATAACATTCATAAAATGATTACGTGAGAAGACCCAACCGAGTCTAGTTCTCTGGATATACGGACAGTTTTCCAGCAACTAGACACAGTGTAAATTTTTATTCGAAATGTGCTAAAGAGACTCGACACAGTGTCGAGCGGAGAGGGTTTACAGTAGTTTAAGAATGTGTTATTGCAGTGTGTTCTTTGAAAGTTTTAACTTGAGTTCGGTCGGAAAGGCTTTCGTAGTCAATTTATGCGATTAATTGTTTTCGAAAATTTCTGTGGTAAATGTATGGGATATCAAAGTGACATTAGTTAGCACGTACGTAACACCCTAACCGTACATTCATAGGATAGGCACAGGTGGAGATGTGACTTTGGTATAAACTGAATTCAAAGGAAAACAAAAATTTTAGGGGTATCAAATAGGCTTACATCCATACTAATATTATAAATGCGAAAGTGTGTGTCTTTGTATGTTTATGTATTTGTATGTTTGTGTGTATGTTTGTCCGTCTTTCACGTCGAAACGGTGCGTCGGAGGAAGTAAAGTTAGATATACCTACAATAGTCAGTATAGTTTACAACAGGCGTTTGAATATCTTTTATATCTCCAACATTATTCCCATGTGTAAAGTATAAGTACTTATTTATCGCAGAAATACCTCTCCTCGAACACCACATCGCGTACAGCCATGTAACTTATAAAGCAACACTGTATAAACATCACTTTATGGCAACATTACAAAAATCGCACTGGGACTCTAACGTCTTTATTCACGCGACCGTCCCACAATAAAAATGGCCCTTATATCGACCTTATCAATTTTATACGTTGACGACATTGTTTTTCTACGACGTATTGGGATACTTTATCTGTTCGATATCAATAATAATAAAATAAGCCAGGTTTTATCTCAAAGTAAGCGCTCGAATTATATGTTGAAGACGGCGTTCACTGACTGTATCTTAAATCATTATTATACTTAAGCGTATTCAAGTAATGATGAGTTCATTATGTTACGCGATGGTTTCATTCGGAGATTTTCAACTCTATTACCAAGATTAGTATTCTAGGATGGCGTGTTAACTTAAACATAAAATACCTATACCTTTCTTAAAACGACTTATAAAAATTAAAGTAAAATCTTATGATTAAATTATATTGAGTAGGTTCTTTTTGGGGTAGATAACCCACTTTTTATGTTTTAAACACTCTTTTGATATCTTTTTTTTTAATTTTGCCTTCTGAGCCTAATCCGCAATTTTTTTGCATTAAAAAAAGTATGATTTCATTTGTCAGAAACTTATTTTTCTAACTCTTAACAAGACCAGATATTTAAATTAATGTTATCTTTTTTTTACCGTATTTTATGTAAATATGTAAATACAAATTGGGCCTTGTTAGGGTCATTTAATTATGTAATTTGTAATTTTATTCATTCGACTTGCCATTAGCATTCTCTGTTCCGAAACATTAAAGAAGTCGACTCAAATAAATTGTCTTTTTATCAGTGGGGAGGTACTTGTTATTCTAAAAGTGAATTAGATTTCACGTTAATGTGTTAATTTATTAAGTTGATAAATTTAATATCCTATCTAAAGCTGTCTTTTTGAAACGGTTTCTTGTTCTGTAAACTACTGCCTTAATTCTTTCTAAAAAAAAAACGCCACAAAAGTATTGTGAAATCACTCACATGCACGAGTAGGTATCTGATATTTTTTTGTTTTAAACATAACAATCAAAAACATAACAAAATCTATAGTCGAAAATATCACTTCACACTCGTGAGACATTCTTCCGTGTACTCACTTATGAAAAAGATCTTCCGAAAATATGGAAACCAATTGGACCGTTCCTGGCTTATAATTCTGATTTTAACCGTTTCATTTAGTAATTTTAGTAAAAACCTTTAACCTTTTCAAAATTCTACACAATTTCACTAAATTATGTCGTATCGTTTGCTTTGATTACTTTTTGTTCAAAAAAATCCTTGAAACCCTTTCATATTTTCAATACGAAACGTTTGCAAAACTTCTTTGTTTCAAGCTCATTTAGCGGGTTGTGCTCGCTCACCGTCGACTCTATTAAGCAAAAAATTAAAGAAATAAAAAAACAAATTAAAAGCCGAGCCTGGCGTCCCAGCCATTCAGGCGCGAATAAAAGTGTTTAATTAAACGTTGTTATTGATGGGGTCCCCGCGAGATGGTGTTTAATCAACAGCCTGTACTCTGTACTGAGTTTCTTTGGACTTTATTTTTAATTCGACTTAATTGTGGGAGTTACGAGGCCGTTCGAAGCGCAAGGACATTCAACGCTGTAAACCTTTATTGGAGTCGCTACTAGAACGAAAAGCTTGACAATCGTAATTGGTGAACGAACGTGACATTTAGAATCCTTAAAAGAATTTGATTAGTCTAGTTCAGTTTAGTTTGGTAGTTTAAATTTTGGCCTAATATTTGTTTCTGTAATTTAGTATTAATTTTCAAATAAAAAAAATTATTATCATTTCTAAAATAATACAGTTGTAGATGGACCTTTTATCTAACCACCGATAGTTTTAATTTCGGTGATGAACGATATCTTAGGGAATCCTCTCAGCATTAAATCTTTCATAAATAGGTATAGAAAAATTTTAAAGCCTTTTTTTACAATATTATTTTTACTACAAAATCACACATGAAATGTAGGTACTCGTACATAATGCAACGTAACTACAATTTTACATTATTTTTAACACATTTCAATATAATTGAACTAAGCGTGAATACGTTTAGTTAAATTAATAGCGATACTGATTTTACATCACATTAAATAGACTAAGTTATAAATGCACTATAGAAACATTTTCCAGTGTTGCCACGCTTCCTTAAGACAGTAGTTTCGCAAGAATGTAATTGAAATGTCAGCCTTAATTTGTATCTAAGTTCGTTTAAAGACTTCGAGCTTACAGTTCTGTATATAGATTAAAAACAGTACTGCAATTTTAGATTTTTATGAATATCTTCACTGTCTTTTTTAAACTGGAGATAACTGCTAATATATTCTAGAAATAAAAATAATAATAGAAAAATTTGGAGCTTGATATTTTATACAAAAATAGGTCCCCTGCCATCTTAAAAATGCTATTATAAGGACTGAGTTATTTTTTTATTCAATTACTTAGGTACATTTATTTAATTTATTTTTATTGCAAATATTCTACAAACTTTTGAGAAATTCCATAACAAGGTGTCTCATTAGTTGAAAAAATAGAGTCTCGTGTCAGACAGACGGATGGAATGCGGAATCTTAGTAATTGATATCTTTTATTCCAGGATACTTATCAGCCCAGCCTATAACGTCCCACTGCTGGGCCGTAGTTCCCACGTGGGCCCAGTGCGGATTGGGAACTTCAAACATACCATTGAATTACTTCGCAGGTTTGTGCAGGTTTCCTTCCGATGTTTACCTTCAACGCAAAGCTCGTGGTAAATTTAAAATGTACCTAACACACACCTGTGACATATTATTGATATTATAATGTAGTAGCACTAAAATATATTTTTTTGTTAAAATATAGTTTGAAAACTTTGATTATTCTTTACAAGTTTTGTTTGTAGGTAGTTAATGGCTACACTTGTTAAGAGCGTTTATACCTGCTGAGCGGGCAACGTTGCATTTTTGTTAGTTTTTCACTATTAATCCATAAAAATGTAATGAAGCAGATAAGCGCTCTTAGGTCTAGTCCTAGAGTAAAAGTTCGCTCAAACAGTCAAATTTTATATATTGGGTGGATGTGGAACTTGGATGACATTATAGGACAACCAACAAAAAAAAATATAGCCAGGAATAAAATACAGTCAGTAATAAAAATCCTTATTTTTTTCGATTGCTTTTCTCTACCTCTCAAAGGTCGACTGGCAGAGATCCCTTCAGGGATAATTCCGCCTTTGTACTTTCTTTTTGTGTGATATTTTTGTGTTTCCTTTTTGTAGGTATAATAAAGAGTATAAACAAACAAAGAAATAAACAAAAATTATATGTTTAAAAAGTATCGTTGCTTACTGTTATGATTTGTGGAATGTGCGCTGTCGCGTTACAACGGGCATTAGCAAGAATGCGTTTTCATTAATTTCAAATTTTCTTGGGGAATGACGTCATTTGTTGTAATCACGTTGTCGTAGGTTACATTTAAAAATATATTTTACGACAGTTAAGTAAATATCTTATTCCAATGTTTTGTTTTATGCAATTTAGTGGTAGTTTTCTGTTCTCTAAAAGAATAACGCAGAAGAAAACTGCTGGCAAGCGAATGAAAGTTATATTTTATAACTATTTTTAATTTATTTTATAATTAAAACTCAGTCCTTCGTATTACCGGCAATAAATTAATGTAATTACAAAACCGCCTATCAATTTCTCGAAATTGCAACCGCCTCTACAACTCATTAAATTGCTGAAAGTACTTAAATTATTTACCATCACTGTAGACTGTGGCGTCAAATTATTTTGAGTTTAAAAGCTTGATGCGCTTGTTGTTGGTGATGTTAAGGAAAACGTTCTTGATTGATTTCAATGAGTTTAATAAAAAAAAGAATTACAATCTGTATGACACACACACGCGCACGTTAGCAGCGAACGGCGAAGAGATGAATAGTAGTATCGAGTCGTCCGCTTCCCCGCGCCGCGTCTCACCCCGTTGGTCGCCCGCCGGTTTGGTAATATTCCCAACAATCACAGACTCACACAGTTCATAATTTTATTAATAACTAAGTAAATTCGAGCTGTCGGTGGGCCTCCAACAAGATGGAGCGACGACCTGGCTAAGATCGCGGGATCGCGGTGGATGCGAAAAGCACAAGACCCGAAGACCGGTCTGAGTGGAGAGCCTTGGGGGAGGCCTATGTCCAGCAGTGGACGTCTTTCGGCTGACATGATGAACTAAGTAAATTCACAGAAGAATGATAAGTAAACATTTATATAATCAAAACGAAGGACAGGCTTCTTGTATACAGTGGACAGAGAGCGCAGTGGAAGTGGGGGGGGAGGAATTTGCTCATCAGAGGGACCGGACCTAAGAGTAATAGGCTAACAATAATATAATATACTCGTAGTATATAATAACCAAAACCGCATTGAGCCCGCGTGGAGACTGTGGTCCAAGCTTTCTCGTTCTAAGAGGAGGCCTGTACCTTGCAGTGGAACGTATATGTATAAGGCGAAATGATGATGATGATGAACCAAAACTAGCCAAGTGCGTGTCGCGGCACGGGTACGGAAACCATTACTTGTAAACTGTAAAAAGTTTACCATTTAAAATGTCTGTATAATAATTATGTAATATCGGACACTGTGGAACCTTTTAGTAGAAAAAGTCATAGTGACATCACAATGCTTGATAAGCGGATTCATTATGACATTTACTGTGAGAATGTTCTATACTTCATTTAATTTAGAATTAGAAACCACATCAACATTATATTGCGGCTCGCGTACTATAATCTCTTTACAATTTGTGCTAGAATAACAATAGACGACACGCAAATAAAGTGGCATTAAAACAATTTTATTTTGCGGCTCCCAGACTATTGTACTGGATTATTTGCTAGGTAAGACATAGTTGACCAGACGCAATATAATGTTATTTTGGTTTCCAATTCTAAATTAAATGAAGTATAGGTGGGTCAGGAATCAAATGGTTCAACTATACCAACCACTGCCGCCTGCCTCTAAGCTAAGACGCAAACAAACAAGACTAAAACAGGCATAACAAAACTACAAGCATTCCAATTTCACCATTTTGGTAGCGAAGCCCTAAAAATATAGCGTTAACCTATCCCACATCATTATTTCATCCCTATCAGAAATTGTCGATCACTGCCTATCTACATGCGAGGGTCAAGTAACGTTACCTAAATTATTTACGCCGATATCCAACCTTTGATTCGAATCCACAACTTATGGGTATCTACGAATGCGACCCAATTTACCAACTGAGATTATCTCTGAGGGCAAAGGCGACGCATGTTACTCGGAGGATCGAATAAAGTTTTACTAATAGAACTGAAATGTTTATGTGATGGGTATAACCAATTTAAACATCCAATCACCTTAATGGTCACAGGTAATCTGCTTATAACTCGGGAGTTTACCTTTGTGTTTGTTAATTAAAAAAAACAAAAGTTAGGTAGTCGTAAGTTTAAAGTTTATACCTACTTCGAAGACTAGTGTGAGTAAATATATGAGTATATATTGACATCACAGCAGGGACCTTATTAGATAACATCTCTAAGTATTAATTACTGAGTCGTCAAAAATAAATTAAGGATAAAAAAAACCGGCCAAGAGCGTGTCGGACACGCCCAAAATAGGGTTCCGGAGCCATTACGAAAAAATTAAGTAATATTTTTCTAAGGATTTCGTACTTTATACGGAATCTTCGAAGTATAGGTATATTTTATACCTTACGCTGCTATTTACTCATAAACTACTAATAATTCTCAAGCAAACTTAGCCGCTATAGTGTTCCTTGGAAGTTTAATATACTGACTACCATCCTGAATTTTTTCAAATTTTTCCACCCACCGGTTTAGATTTTAGAGGGGGGGGGGACGCCCGATTTTAATGAAAATTTGCACTTTAAAGTTGAATATTTCACAAACAGATGACTGAATCGAAAAATCGTTTTATCAAACCCCTAATGGTTTCAAAATACCTATCCAACGATACCCCACACTATAGGGTTGGATGAGAAAAAAAAAATCAACCCCACTTTACGTCTATGGGAGGTACCCTAAAAAAAATTGTTTTTGAATTTTTAATTGTACTATTTTGTCGGCATAGTTTACTTATATATCCGTGCAAAATTACAGCTTTCTAGCATTGATAGTCTCTGAGCAAAGCCGCGGACGGACAGACAGACAGACAGACGGACAGACAGACAGACATGGCGAAACTATAAGGGTTCCGTTTTTGCCATTTTGGCTCCGGAACCCTAAAAACTGGTCATGTGCAAGTCGGACTTACGCACCGAGGGTTCGTCCGTACAAACTTGTATGTAATTTTTTTTATATAGATATTGTATCGTCACCGGACTTACGTACGAGTAAGTATGCCAAATTTCAACTCAATCGGATACCAGGCAGTAGTTGAAAAACAGTTCGCAAATTTTGGAACCACAATATACTAACGTACAAATGTTGTAAATTAATTAAAAGCTTGTAAAAATACGTATACAGGATCACTTTGTACAAAACGTGTACCAGCTGGGCTGCAATCTATTTTGCTTGCTAAAAAACATACGTGCAAGTTTGAATCCAATCCATCACGTTTTGAAATACGGTTTCAATTACTTTTTGTCGCATAAATGCGTGCACCTAAACTGCTTTGGCCTAGCACGCTGACGTACCGTACTCTACCATGTCAGAGTAAAGTATTCTAATTCTTTCTCAATTCCAGCCATTTATCTAAATGTTATTCAATCAAAGCCCTCAATCAAATCAAATAATTTAAGAGCTTGTAAACGCTTGCAAGGCTTTGGCAAGCGTGTATATGTAGCATTAATACGTGCCAGACTCGCTGTGGTATAACTGTAAGTATGGGAAACCTGGAAATGCTGTTCAAGTATTTGCAGTGTTAGAGCTTGTGAATGCTTGCCAAGCCTTGGCAAGTGTGTAAATTTAGCATTAAAAAAGTTAACGAACTAGGCTCACTGTAGTATAACTGCAAGTATAGATAGCCTGAAGCTGGCATATAAGCGTTTTAAAAATTTGAAGCTTGTGAAGGCTTACCAAGCCTCGGAAGATGTGTAAATGTAACATTAAAAAAGTTTACGGGCTATATAAGCTCATTTGGTATAATTGTAAATATAGGGAGTCTGGAAATGCCGTTCAAGCGTTTGTAGTCTTGGAGCTTGTAAATGCTTGCCAAGCCTTGACAAGTGTGTAAATGTAGCATTACAAAAGATAACGGGTGAGGCTCAGTGTAGTATAACTGTAAGTATAGATAGTCTGAAGCTGGCATCTAAGCGTATTTAAAGTTTTGAAAATTTTGAAGGCCTGTCAAGCATCGGAAGGTGTGTAAATGTAGCATTACAAAAGTTAACGTGCTAGGCTCACTGTAGTGTAAGTATACATTAGGTACAAGTATGTGCCACATCCTGCGGCGAATGCAGAGGGCATTAAACAGGCGTTGCGGGTGCGCTCCGACATTAATTTCGTAATTAAGTGAACGATTAAATCGATTGTTTAATTCGTTTGCGGGCGCGACTCGGAATTCTGATTATTGTTCAACATCGGAGTATACATTTCATTCGCTACGGCTCGACCTCGGGCAAGTCTTTGAAGTTTAAATTAATTAGGGCTTTATTACAACCGTCCTTTAAGACTTAAGTTCACCGGTACGTATAAATGATAAGTTTGGTGCAGTATGTATTAAAGTTAATCGAGAATATTTTAGTAGGTGATTTGGCAAGTTTGATTTAATTGGGCGGAAAATATTTATAAGATCAAAAATGTTCGTCTCAAGGTACTCAATGGGCTACACAAACTACGTAGACATTCACAAACAATTAAATAACATACGCAAACTAAATGTCATAATGTAATTCCAATATCAAAGATATCAGAAACTAAAACGCAGAAATAAATAGACGTATATGGACTGAAATTAGAAAGTGTTATTAACAGTGCTTTGCATAACGTAGATAATGATACTTAAAAATAACATGCAAATGTCGGTATAATTCATGATCACGCAAAAAACAAAAACAAATTTGCCGTTACATTAAAACAGTCAAAGAATTTTAAACCTTGTCTCCATAAAGATAAAGACTCAGTAGTTCTATGATTTGGTCAAACGTATTCAAGTTTTATATCGACGAAATGTAATGACTATGTATGCACTTGTTCTCATGTTGAGTCGAATAATGCCCATAATAATAGAGCGAGGCAACGTAACCTATGAATTTGGACAAAAAGTGTTCTATAGTAATTTCAATCAACTTTGACCTTAGATTTCGGTAACCCACTTATTTTATACGCTTTGCATGATATTCTCAAAACGAACTTATATTATAAAACAATGCAAAATTATTATTCCGTGTCATGATTTTCCTATAACCTATATTTGTAGCGTTAGAACATTTTTTTTACTTCTACCCGTGGACAGCTAGTGCTAAAATATCGCATAAACTAGAGCCTATATTGGCTTGAGAGTTTATACTAAAAGATTGTTTTGTGTTCTCTGTCTTAAATTGTGTTTGATTTGTATAATAAGTAAATTAATTTGTAGCATCTTCATTTCCATATTCTTATATCACTTTTTTTTGAAGTAAGGGATCGCCAATGCAGATCAGAATAATATTATTGCCAAATATCCATGTCCATGATATAATCATTAACTTTATAATACGCCTTAGATATTAATGTCTTCTTGACAGTACATAGATCTGAATTTTGTATCCGTTTCATTGGTTTAATTTTTTGGGATTAAAACGTATGCAATTTCCCAGAAACGACTTTATGGTTTTAGCGAGTGTGTAAGATGGAACTTTAAAGCTTCTCTGTGTTTCTAGTAGCCTTTGGCTTATCGATGTTAGTGGGAAAACAATACATATATAGTCTAGTAAAATACAACATGTACTAATAATAATTAACGTTAGATACAGGTTCATGTTAGCTAGATCGTAGTACTCGTATAACTCACTGATCAATACAAATAAATTTCAATTACCCGACGACTACTTGATATATTGCTCTATAACAGCGCTTACATGTAGCATAATGCAACTTTCTTTAACGCGTAAAGAACTAATTAACCTCAAATTATAAAATTAAACTCAAACAAACTCAAACTCACAATATTTATTGACAACAAAAACACACTACATCACAGCAAAAACAGTAAAAACATAAATAGGAGAAGAGAGAACCAAAAATCATATCAAAAATTAGATGTTGTTGTGCGCTGAATGAGCTACGTTATAAACTGTACAAAGTTCAATTATGTTTTAAAAATCTTAGTAAGTAAATTCATTAAACCAGTAATTTTTATAACAGCTATTTACCTAAAGACTAACAATCTTTTTTACTTTGATACGTATCTATCTACTCGTGAGAACATTATTACATGCACATTATTATTATGAACATTATTATATTAAACTATTAGTATTGTTATTATTTTTGCTTATTGTATTGGTACATATTATTTATAGTTTGTTTGGATATGCATATATTTGTATGTAGTAGTGTATTTTTATGTTAGGTTTATTTGTAGATTTGTGTATTTTATTATTTAAAGCAATGTATTGTAGCTTCCACTATGTTAATTATTAAACTCACTTTTTGTCTGTCCCTGACTGAATGCTCCTCTCATCCACTCAAAGGTTGACTGGAAGAGATCCCTTAAAGGGATAAGTTCGCCTTTGTACATATTTGTTTTTTGTCAATTGTGTTTTACTTGTTTTGTACAATAAAGAGTTTACATACATACATACTATAGGCCGCAAAAGTGGATGGACAATGGCAAAACATAATCGTCTGACGCCTGAAACGGCGCCATCTATGTGTTCGATGTGTATTAGCGGAATTCACTTATTTACTAACTTGTTAGTTTACCAAAATCCCGCTAGATGGCGCTAGTTTGTTGATTTTTTAAGGGTTCAAAAAATATTTATTTTATCTTCATGTTAGAAAGACAAATTTCAACATCCTACTGCCCATTACACATGTTGTAATTATGTGTATAATCATTCACTTCAACTCTCGTGGCCAGCTAAACATGTGTCCCTGCCAGCTGCCAGGGTGGGACACCGTGGGATGCTACCTTCGTGTAACGACATTTCTGTCTCTTTCGTATTGTGCGAAAGTGTGTGAGAGGGAGAATTTTATTGTTTTCTTTACGGAGACCCATAATATGTTGCTTGTTTTTATCATCGAAACATCAACTTTACTAATCTCCAAGCAGTAAATTTACAAAAACACAAACTCAATATCGTCGCCTAATAGGATTTGAACTCGCGACATACGATTCTGTCGGAGCACTCTCAAACCACTCAGCCACTGATCTGTTATTTGAAGTCATGAAAATTGGATATATAACTCTGGTCGCCTTAAAATTAATCGGTAAGTCATATTTTACGAAACTTAAAGAGGGTAGACTGAAGATCTTCAAACTACCAGGCTGTTTTTATTACTTTGTTTTAAACTTTGCTACCTACTTGTTCAGCTGTTCCTACTTCTCGTTCCATTGTCTCTTTCAAGTTGAATCTGCTTACTATCGTAGTTATTCTTTAAAATGATTAGTTTTCATCGCAATGTTGAAACGATTAAAAGGTGTGATAAAATTAATTTATATAAAGAAGTAAAAAATATTTTTGAAATTTCTAGAGAAACTGGAGTTGATGTGAGTTTTTTTTTTACGTTTATCCTATCATTTTTTTTTACAACAATTATATTTACATTACATTATTTCATGTTTATTTATATTGTTACAGAAAAAAACAGTTATATTATGGATACAACGATATCGAGACGAATACCTTTTCTGCGGTTTTTGCTGCATCGTCAAAGATCGGTTCGACCACGACTCCTAGATACTATTCAAAACAATACCTACGCGAAACGACGGTGATCTCGTAGTGCCCAACATGGAATCTGGTCGTATAACCGTCAACCATGGGGATGGACGAGTGCTGCTGACCCGGGAGAACTTGTTAGAATACCCAGTCGAGCGAACGGTGGTGATTATGCCAGTTTGCTTCAGGAGACCATGTTGCCCACTGTTAGAATTGTTTATCCAGAAGAACAAGTGCCGTGCATAACGTTCGTGCAAGATAACTGCTCAATACACCGGTCGCGTATTATGCAAGACTGGTTTGATCAACACAAAAATAGTATTAAAGTAGTTTCTTGTCCTGCCAGATAACCGGATTTTAATCTCATTGAAAATATATGAGGTCTTATTGTCCAACGTTGAGATAACTAAAATGAGCGAACTCCGGAAACGTTAGAAGCTCACTGTGTAAAAATATGGGACAGTATTCGCGGGTCTAATCTGTGTGAAAATCTAGTTGCATCTAAGTGTTCCCGTCTGCAAGCAGTTATCGACAATCATGGTGGTTAAACTAGTTATTAAAATAAAATTGATAGTTTACGTGTAGACCGGGTTATATACTCAAACAATCATGTTATATATAAGTATTATAGAAACCAAAATAATTATCTTTATTTATGATCCTGTAGTATCACTTTGTTACGAAAAGTAATTATTTTATTATTATGAACAAAACATTTAATTACCAATGCCTTAATAGTTTTTTTTTCGTGAGATAAGTGTGAAAGTTCAATATAATACGACTGTAATCTTATTATAACTGTTAGTAACACACTACAGTGGATCTACGCCATCAATTATTGTTATGTTTAAAACTGGAAACTTCACTGTTTATATATAATTTATAATAAAGCCTACGAGTCTTATGATAACCCGGTCTCACATAATATATACTTTCAAATACATTTTTTTTATTGTGGTCGCTTCAATCCTCTTTCCAGAAACGGAAATGAATACTTAAGCGAATACCTCAATAAAATCTTAAAATACAAATTTTGGTCAAGTGCTAATTAAATAACTAAAAACCTCACACGACACCCCGAAAATATTTTTGTATTTTTTTAAGTTAGTTGTTTGCGTTTATTTTTGATAACCTTCATTATTTCTTAAAATATGTATCAGTAGTTCTACTTCATTTCTAACTTTACAGTTGTAATTTGTAATACCAGATTTAGAAGAAAGTCAAACTGACAGCCAAACGGCCAGTATTAAATTATCTAAGGGGTATGAAACATTCGTAAAACATTTTTAATTGGCGTATGCATTCGTAATATTTAGACTGGGCACAAACACAACCTGATTTAAAACACCGTGTAATCGATTCTACTCTGGATTCTGAGTAAACTACTTTCTGGTTTTCAGTTATTTAATTAATAATAATATTTAGTATAACATTAATAACAGCACTGCCATATTTAATGAATAGAAATATTGTTTTAGGAATAAATTTTTTTATGTTTTAAACTTCAAAACTTGTATTATTTTTGTTGCAACCTTATCCTTTTTCAGATTGTTTTTTTGTTTCCATGTTAGTCATCTACAAAATTAAAATATAAAGTAATAAACAAAAAAAAAAACAAAAACATTATTCTGAACTGTAGGATACGAACTCGGGTTCATTAAAGAATTTTTCCAAGCAGCCGATCAACTGAGCTATCGGCACATACCAATATGAGGACAAAATATCAATCATATTCATACCGTGCATTAAGCACGCCATCTAGTGCATTTGTGGTGAACAACTAACAAAATCGCCGCCTCTCGTGTGCAAGCGATTATAGAACGTAAGGTGTCCATCCACTTATGCAGGGCCGTGTACATACATACATGCGTACCTCATATATATTCCTAATGCCTTATAGTGCTACTTAGTCTCGCTTCGTTTGTAGTTCTACGTTATATAGCCTTAATAGACCTTCGTAGGCTAGCCGGTAAACAGGACTTAAGCCTAGTGCACACGTGTAGGACGCCGACATAGGCGGTGTAACGTTGCATGGCGACAATAATTTAACGTCACTGGCACTTGCATTGAAACCACACCACAATTTAAGACCTATGCAATAAGGGAGCCAGCATTGTCTGCTAGTGTCTCGTGTTACCAGCATTCGTGTACTACGCTTTATGCTTGACTTAATCTAGTTTCAGAGCCTTTAAAGTTGTGTTTAGATTGTGTTGGGTCGGAGTTTCGAGCCCGGCTCAGCATTTGTGAGAATTGAAAAGATGCAGATTTAAGAGAGATTTTATCTTGTTTAATGAGTAGAAAATTAGATGTGATTAATGAATTCCAGATGAATGTGAGAATAAGGAATTGATAATTATTTTATTTAGTAAGTATAATAGAAACTAAGTAATTTTAATTTATAGTTAGATACTACTTTAATTTAAACGGACCTACAAAATTAAGATTTGTATAAATTCGCTAAGTACTTACTAAAAGTAAAATATCGCTTATGCTCAAATTGTAACAACTAGCAAATTATAAAACGAAAAAAAAGGTGAAAAACTCAGAAATGTTTGTTTACATACTAATAATTTTATCTAACAGTAATTATTTTGAGCATTATAAATAAGTAACCAATAACATAAATAACCAGAAAGTAAATTATTGGTTATCTACTCGGCGCTAACAGCAAAAATACTAGATAAACCAATGCACAGGTAATTTTATTCTTTATTTTACGAAAAAAGTTTTCTGAAAATAAAATAAATCGCTCCGAACTAGATTTTCTCTAAGTCCATCCAACAAATGCGACGTAAAGTCAAAAATCCTCCAAGCCTCCGATATCGCCCGTAATGACCTTATTTAGACGAAACCTCAGACAAGTCCCAGCAAAACGAAAAACTTTTGCTCTATCTAAGATAGTCATTAGGTTCCTTCGTAATGCCTGCTCGCGAGCGTTTCTCCAATCTCTCTGTAATGACGCTGCCTTACATTGGCTTCATATGAGCACATTTTACTATCAAGCGGCTAACTTTTGTATTTTTTAAGCTTTCGTACATCTGGGAGAACTTATAACGATATTGATAATCTGCTCTTGTTGCTTAACGTTTGGTTCAGTCAGACTTTTATGTGTTAATTTTTCGCAGTGGTTTATCGGCGTAGGTAATTATTTTTTTAACAAACCAAAACAAAACAACTGGACCAAATCACACAACATTTACTTACTGGCTCACCTTACTTAGTAGTTACAATGTTGAACTACGCAGCTAGTGGTTGCCCTAAAAATTGTAGCATAATAAGCTTGTACTGCCCCTAAGCAACGTGACTGTAGAATATTTACTGTGGCAATTCGAAATAAGTAGCTGACTTGAAGAGTTCTGTGTATAATTGGCTACTATGTTATTTATTGTAAAACAAATAAATTTCATTCTGTTGTTTTTACTTACATTAGCATTACATTCCTGCATTATTGTTATTTTACTATTCTATCTACTTAAAAACGAATTGTATAGTTTTCATTATTTGTGATTTCATTCGCACAAGTCTGGGACAGCCACAATTCCACACGTAAGAGGATTGCCTCTCCATAAGGATATAGCAACAAATTCACTGTAATTTTCCTTTTTTTTTTCTCACGAACACAAATCTGAATAGATCTCATGGTAACTTTGGGATTCAGCCGCGGTTTATGGCTCACGAGTGCGAGGTGCTTATCCATAATGGTGAAGAAAATTGCTTATTTGAATCCAGTCATCTAGTTCCTGTTGCGCTATTTTGCGCTTTGCCGTTTTAGAACATGAGGAACCTTATCACGCTATCTATTGGACAGACCGTTGAAAATGACTGATAATTTAAGCGTTTCTCAGTACTTATTTATCGTAAGTTTAAGAAATCACAATTGTACCTATCTACATATATCTTCAAACGAGTAATTCTCGTAAAAAATACTTATTTATACGTGGGATCCCCGTCGGAAGAGAAAAATTTTCGAGTAGGAAGACACAGCATTGATAGGCCTTCCACTAGGTGGACTGACGACATCGTGAGAATCGCGGGTAACGTAGATGCAAGTGGCGAGTTGTCGTTCATTGTGACGTGCTAAGGGGTAGGCCTTTGTTCAGCAGTGGACGTCTTCTGGCTGATGATGATGATGATGATGGGATCTCAAAACGAGACGGCTTTTGGAACCAAATAATCGATCCAATCTGAATTAATAATTGCACTGATGCTATTTTTTGTTTTTTTTTAGTCGGTTTTAGATTTTGTTAAAAAAAAACTTTGTTTTTTACTTTTTAGTGACTTGAAGCCAAGTTTCATCTCACAGCGTTTCCATTCAACCCAAACACGGCATAGTTACAATATACATACTCCTAAATATGGGTCAAACTGAGAACGTCCTTTTTTGAAGTCGGTTAAAACGCCAAAACCTTCTCCTTAATGTAACAAATACTTTTCTGAAAACTGCATCAAAATCCGTTCAGCCAAACGCGAGATAATTGCGGACAAACCATACATACATATATCAACCCGAGTCACCTGGTTAAACACTGAGAACCTCCTTTCTTTTGTTTTTGAAGTCGATTAAAAAAATACTATCTTACTGCAAGTGGAAAACGGCTTGCCAGTATTATTGCGGCATGCCATATTCTTGTACTAAATAATAAAGTCTCGCTCCAAGCCGTTACCGAGAAACATGATTCTTAAAAATTGCAACAACTGCCCCTGTAAACCATTGAGTTCAGTTTAATACTGCTAGTGTTTCGCAAGTTATAGTTGACAGGTAGTTAAGGCAAGGCGGCCACTGTCGTTCACTTTTCAAAGCCTTTCTGACTTAGTTCTTCCTGATAATTTCTCTGCCGGAAATTAAACGTTGCGGGCGCCAGCGAAACGGGAAACTTTAAATGAAAAGTGTTAACTTTTAGCTCCCTGTACATTCCTTGACGAATTTCTTTATGTCGCGATTATCTCGTAATCTTACGCTTTGTAACCCTTCGGGGAAGTTTCCCCAAAGGAACTTAATGGCGTTGTCGTCTTTGGAAGATTAGTAATAGCCTGTAAGGCTTAATCAGTGAATTAAGTTCGCGTTTGTCAACCAATTGTGTTGCGAGTTGATCTAATTTTTATACAAAAATTGTTTTTTTTTTCGACGTACCAGGACTTATTTTCTGTAAATTATATCCCAAGTATTGAAGAAACCTAATACTGGAAAATGCTTAAACAAAAAGGCACTCGCTTTATTTTGTAAAGCCAGTTTATGCGAGTTGAGTAATTGCTACCGTCACAAGTCCGTACAATAAACTTGCCACGGAACACTGCACACAATAAAATCCCGTTTTACGTCTTTGATTAGCCAGAGCTCAGGTTTCCTTATGACCCTAACATTCATATGCTAGGCTTTTGTGTCTAGCAACTCGTGCATTTTACACATGCCAGGACCACCCTTTGAGCAGAATTTGTGCAAATGGTACTTTTGCAACCGTAATTTGCTGTTTTATTATTGGATAAATGGTAATACTTTATTTACTAATTGGATAAAATACTATTTTTGAATTTGTTGAACTAAAAGACTATTAGTTATTTAGGTACTACCTGGGCAAAGTGGGCGAGCCGAAGTAGCTTTTATAAAAGCTTATTTGCAAACGATTGTTATGTTTATTACAATATTATAATCAAAGTAATTTATAAATTGACTTAAACTCTACCATGTGCCACCTGTTGTTTATGACACTGACTGTCCTGTATATTGTCAAACAATTTAAGAAAATATTTAAGTACGATTAGTTAGCGGTCAAACTACACCTTACTATTATTTTTCTCTGGACTGAAATTAAAATTTTCGGAAAATTTTAAGAAAATAAACTATTATTTGAAAAAAATAATGAAGATTCTAATACTGACTTAAATTGAAGTCACCGTTCATCAGCTGGTACGACTTTTTTCAACTTTAAAAACTGAATGCAAATTTTAATCACTATTCCACTGAATGTATAAAACATTTTCGATTTAAATTGTGTGTGTTAAGCAATTTGCGTTCTTTTGAAATACGAGCGAACTATTAAAACTTTAACCGGATTGGAATACATTCTGCTGCTCGTATAAAATGTATTAAATTTCGATGCAGTCTATAGAAATGTATGATGTAATCTAATTTTATAGTTATCAATACGTAATTCAGAGAAAAAAACCCATCATTTCGATCTGAATTATTCATCGAAATTCGTCTCACTGCGAGCCGTCAAGAATATAACAAATGATCCGAAAATATTTTAGGTTAATTTGGAACCTTCTTTAGTAATTACGTTATTATCAATTTGGCAAGCATAATTTGGTCATAATTAGTACCTACTCTATATTCTATGGTGCTCAGAGTTTTTTTTAATGTCGATTATTGATAAAATTCAGTGATTGAGAGGAACTATATGTATATTTTCGTTGTTTAAATATTTTGTTTTCGGTTAAATGGAGCAAAGACTAGCATTTTTTAGAAAATAATTTATGAAAATTGATTTCTAATATTCTGCCACAATTAGTAGTTATATGCACAGTGTTGTCGTTTTTCTTTATTAAGTATGTTAGGAGGTAAACGAATAGGCGGATTACCTGATGAAAGCCCACTGCCCTTGAATTAATTTGTAACTTAGCTGTGTCATTTTATTTGATTATTTCACCAAAAACTGCCTGATTACCATCTCAATTTAACCGTGCTGCGTAACGTTTATCGCGCGTATAAAATACGTTAAAAAGATTGTACCATAAATCCGAAGGACATTTTTTTCTGGTGCCGATTTGAAACCCTTTAAACCAGCGTTACGTTTCGACTCGTATGTCTCTGTCTGATCTCTTTGGGTAGAAAAGGTTAGTGATATTAAAGGCCGTTGATCTGTTGATATTCTGGTTTTGAATTGCTGGGGAATGTTTTTGGTTTGACCGGGGCCGGATGACACTGCTGGTCTGTGATTAATTGTAGCTACGATTGAAGCCACAGAGCCCCCCACTGGCAAGCGAAATGGAATATTGTGTGGCGGCAACCGTGTAGCCAAATAGGGCCTTTCAATAACGAAAACTAATTTATGTACTTATTATACGTGTTGCGTCAGATATAACAACAATTAGTTAAGTGGATGGCGCATGGGCTGAATTCTAAATGAATGACTAAGTATCTACCTACCTAAATGAAAAAAAGGTATCATAAAAGAAAAAATTAAACCCTAATTTATCGGTTTTTGTGCTGACTTCCAATGAATATTCACAAAGAAACTAGTAACATTGTTTTGATAATTATGTTTAAATTTTAACAGCGGACCTTGTCTGGACCACTAGAGTCTGGCCAAGCTAAGTCTGTAACGGAATAATTTGGCAACTCCATAAACTAATTTAAATGGCAATATTTCTTTCTTGTCAACGACCTTCACTTTTGTGGTATTTGTGCTGTCAAATTGTTACCGTTTCACATTATTTCTTGTAATAAAAGTAAAAACAGTGGTTAAACCATATAAAAAGCGAAGATCGGATATTACAACATATTTAACCTAAGTACATGTTGTGTGATTTCAATCGTGTTAAAGAGCACAAGGCAAGGATTCTGTGCTCGTTCAAAAACGGCAATGTTTACAAAACACCGAGGCGTTCACAGGTTAGTATACTAAACAATTATAATCCTTAATATCATCACACATTTGTTGAGAACAATAAAATTATGTAGGTATCATAAGTTTGGTTTCGTAATAAAATTACACGACTAAATATAATTACACTCTGTATACGTACGGTATATTTTTTTACAAAACAGATTTACAATAGTCAAAATACCACAAACGGGACTTATCACGCTATCTTTACGCTATTTTTTGTAGTGTCTACTCGTTACCACGGCAACTGCAACGTTGCCGAAACGTCGAGGTAAATATTACTTGTGTAAAAATAGCGTGATAAGTCCCGTTGTGGTATTTTGACTATGAGTGAGAATCACGAAAGTTTAAAACGTCATTAATGATATCATACTATTATACATCACAAGTATTTAATTGATCACAACTTTATTTTAACACAGTAAGTTCGCTATTTGAAGGGATCGCTAATGCTGATCGGAATCATTTCCAAATATCCCTGTCCATGTTATAATCATTGACTTTATAATAAGCCTCAGATTTTATAGATAAATGGATAGTTCCCTGTTCAGGTGGCAAATAAGCATGTGTAATTAAAAAGTACAGCTTATTAACGATTCAAATGGGCGTTGCCTACAAATAAAGTAGGCGGGTTGGGCCTGTGATTTCCGTTTAAGATACCAATGTACCGTTGGTGGTGCGAACGAGTTAGTTAATTATGCTAAAATGGTGTTAATGTGTCAACATTAAACTTTTGCGATATTATTTTAGGGTTTTGCAGTCCTATAATGGTCGTGGCTCTCATGTAGTGTCGGGTTAGAATTACACCTCTCCATTTCTTCCATGGATGTCGTAAGAGGCGGCAAGGATATAGAGTAAGGTATACCGTAGGCGACAGGCTAACAACCAGCCACTATTATACCGTTTTTGTCAAACTTTAAACCTAAAATTGCTAAAAGTGGTTCCGAAGCGGTAACGTTTCGTATGCTCTGCCTACCCCATTTGGAAATACAGGCGTGTTGTTTGTGTGTGTGTAGCCCTACAGTCGTTCCCTCATGATTTGGCTAGGATTATTTTTACCATGTCCATCTTCCGTCTGGCCATCCGCGGCCTAGCTTAGAGCCTGTCATGCTAGAAAACTGTAATTTTACATGAGTATGATTATTATTATAATGTTAACCATGCCAACAAAGACATACATTAAATTAAAAACAAAAACTCCTCCTTCACGAGCTAAACCATTGGTTAAAAAATGGTTGGTATAATAAATTTGAATAGAAAACTAGTAGGCTTTAAAAAGTAAGTACTTTAAAATTGAATACTATTGAGTATTTGCCACATGTTAGTAGGTGCGAGACCCTACAATACGCATGGCGCAACACGCGCTTGACCAGTTTTTTCTTAATCCTCTGAGAACCTAGAAAAAGTAAAACTGACATCGCGAAATTAGTAATTTATTTCAATCGCAGATAAAATGAGTTAAATATCAAACGCATTATTTAACTCAATAAAAAAAACACAGCAGCTATGACTTGTATAATGTATAATCAAGCTGCCGACAACCCAAAGAAAACGACCACAACAATTCGCACTCACAATTAATATTAAAAGTTAACATCTCTTTACGATGCGGTCTCGTGTGTTCTCATTCGATAAAAATATTAAATGCCTCCAAAACATCCCGTATCGCTGGCTCGTGATATTGTTTATGGTACAGGTTGGTATAAATTAGTTCAGATTAACAGGGCCCGCTCTTCAGGGGTTCCTCGGAACAGGTTCAATCGGTTAATTTGTTTCATGTTTTTTAACCTTTTTATTGTGCACGGAATGAGTTGAAGAGTCCTTGACTCAACGAGGTGTAACTAAATGGTCAAATTTGTAACGAATTTCATTGATCGGCCGATGGTTGATCGTGATCTGTGATCACCTGCCCGGTATCAACTCAATCTAAATTCGAGTTATTGAAGTTTTTATGATTTGGTTTTTAAAAAAAGGGTTTCTTGTTTCTTGAATTGTGTTGATTTTAAACACGCGAGTTTTTTTTTCAGAAGCTAAATAAACGGAAATGGTTCCAGAAACGTAGAACTTTATATAACGACTACTACTCGATATCTTTTTGTTATTTATCGATTTTAGCAGTGAATAAAATTAGGCGGCAACAAATCCCACTTCCCACTGATATTGTAAATGCTAAATTTTGTATTTTTTTTGTTTGTTTGTTACCTCTTCACGTTTAAACCGCTGAATCGATTTAGATGATATTAGGTATACAGATAGCTTGAATCCCGGGGCCTTCCATAGGACATAGGATAGTTTTATCCCGGTAAATTTGCATAATTCCCATGGGATAGCAATAAACGAATTCTACGCAGATGGAGTCGTAAGCCACAGGCTAGTACTTTTTCCTTCTTCAGCTTAACATCAGAAAGCGACTATCTGGATTTTTATAGTTGCACAATTACAAGTGACCGTGTTTTGTGTTGAGTTATCAAATAATCGACCTCATTGATGTATGGGCTACTGGCCATGATTTATAGTGGCTTCCGTGTAGAACATCATTCCTCTGCGATGATTTTCAATCACATCCGACGCTTCGTTAGCGTGTATCTTAGATCATCGACATGAAGGCAGAAAACAATTTTCTAAATAGAGGTGGCATTAAATTTTTATTTCACTCTTCGATCTCACTTTGTTTGTTATAGATACGTCAAAAATTTTCTTAGTTCTTTTTTAGTTAAGTAAAGTGTGACAAGCAATTATTTGTTTAATTAAACCAGCGAAGTTAAATAAACTTGAATTTTGTTTAAAATCAGTTTTTCCCAATTGTACTATTATGAAGCGTTACGTGTAGGTACCTAGTCATAAATTTTTGCACGAAAAAACGAACGGAAAGTTACTAAATAAAAACAGTGAAAAAATGTCTTCTCCATTGTGATTCCCGGTGATTTGTTGACTCCGTTGGCAACATCAACAAGTAGTAGTACGGCGGGACACATGTAAATAAATTGTTAGACCATTCCCGTTGCGGGCGAGTCGATCTATCAGTAATTCACGATACATTATCAATCACCACACTATGATTGATGGAATATGTATTTGTTCGGTAGCCAGATATCGCGTCTGTTTTTTACTTAATTAAGTCTTCTACATAAGCTGAGTTTCGTGTTGTAGAAACATGCTTACTTGTTGTATAGATATACATGTGTCGGTTCGAGAATTTTAGATTTTATCTGCTTATCTATCGGAGCAGGTTTTAAGATCGTGGTAGGGAATGTCGCCCAATCTGTTCAGTTTATATTTGATAATAATAAACTCCGAGTATGCGATGCTATCTTGTTTCCGAATAAAATAAATAAAAGTTATAATTCGTTCGGACAATTTAACTACTACATTTTAAAAATGTTGCTTATCACAACGTTGGTTTAATTCGTATGCGGGATTGTATTACAAAAACGTTTTCCTTTCTGGGTTTTGATTTATAAAGTGATCGGTCATTATTAAAGTAACTTAAACAACCTGGTGCACGTATGGCACTTTTTACAAACAACGTCAAATACGTTTGCGGCGATATGCTCAAAATACGTGAACACGACTAAAAGAAACGTTGACGTGATAGTCACTTTTTAATTAAAGGACACGACCATTTGTTTCGTTTTAAATACTCGTAATATATTTTGAAATGTTAATTGTTTTTATGATATATTTTACATACATAAATTACATACATAAATTGTTTTTATGATATATTTGACGACCGGATGGCTAAGTGGTTAGAGAACCTGACTACGAAGTTTGAGGTCCCGGGTTCGAATCCCGGCCGGGGCAGATATTTGTATGAATAATACGAATGTTTGTTCTCGGGTCTTGGATGTTTAATATGTATTTAAGTATTTATTTATCTATATAAGTATGTTTATCCGTTGCCTAGTACCCATAGTACAAGCTTTGCTTAGTTTGGGACTAGGTCAATTGGTGTCAAGTGTCCCATATTATTTATTTATTTATTTATTTATGACTGTGTCGCACAGACACAGCTGTCTTAAAAGTCCTGTCAATGGAGTAAGGTAAATTGGTTTTAGTTCATCGTTTACGTAATATTTCTTTAATGCTAAAGCTGTATAGCTTTTGTACAGTCAAGGGCAAAGATATCGACACGGCCAAAGTTGCAAAATATATATACACGGCCTTAATGTTAAGTGCATAAAGTCGTGTATATACATATTTTTATAACTTTAGCCGTGTCAATATCTTTGCCCTTGACTGTATAATTAATATTAAATATGTTATTAATTAATTAATAACAGGTTACGTCGCCAAAAATAAATCTAAACACTGTACCAGGTATAAACCTGTTCACATTAACTTTTTCCTCTCATTCTAATGACACGGTGCTTTTCTATTTGCCCATCGACAGCCATGACAAACACTCGTCACGGTGTCCGTCCGTCTACTTGGGACGGATAAAGGGTCGAATGGAATCGAAATGTCAGCCATTGTGCAAGCGAATCGACTAACTATTTTTATTCGAATTCTGTCGAACATTCCAAAAAGTAATTCTCAGCTATCAGCTTTGTTGGAACGCCGTTTAGTGTAAAATCAGAGATTAGAATTTTTAATCTCGCATTACTTACTGTCTTTCATTTTAAAGTTATTTTTTAGCTGTTATATTATTTGTATAGATGCTTTTTAGGTATTGTTAGTAAAACGGTTTACTATGAGAAACTTAATATACATTATTTGACTAAAGCAACTATACAAAGTTCATTTTCAGTTGAATTAAACTGTTATTAATTATAAGTACCTAACGGAAAAAAGTTTTACAAGTAAGTGTAACAGTCGTATAATTATTCAAAGATCTCTAAGATCCCTGCTATATTTTACTATAGAGAAAACTTCTAACTCTTCGAAACACATATCTCTCTCACATTTTAAGCGCCTACTTTGTGTTATCACAGCCAAAAGATAACATTCGCTTCTGACCTTTGATTAAATAGTATACTAGGAATTGCAGTTCAAAAGCATAGGTTCCTACTAAGGAAGCTCTCATTCGGTTTCATAGCCGTCAACATTGTTGCGAAGTTGACGAAAAACGAAACTTTCAAAGCTTACGACAGGTTTATCTTTCACACATTTTGTATATTGCGTCTTCGGATGCGCACAAGAGATTGTATTTATTTTCGATATTCATTTTAAATTTCATTTATGTTTGTGTTCTTTAGGACATTGTCTCTCTTTGCAGTCGGATAAAAATGATTATTCGAACGAACCTAAAAACGATAATATTCGACGAAGTACATAAATACTGCATTATTAACTATATGGATTTAAAGGTAATCTAACTGTCGATTCCGTGGACATTTTGGTTAAGAATTAACGTAATTTTAGAAACTACATTCTATGATTTATAGTTATCAAAAGATTTCATGTAACTTCACGTTTTTTTTTTTACTATAGTTTAACCTAGATTTAAAACATACTAAACTTGAAGTTACACGAATTCTTGTAAGTTAAATATGAGTACAGAGAAGTACAGAGAAGGTCTGTACATAGTATAGTTTTACTAATGTCAGTCTCAGTGAAGAAAATATGAAATTCTAGAACATTTAACCGACTAGTAAACCAACATGGCGAACAATCCTTCCGGTACAAACCAATGCCTATCCGGTCCTAGACAAAGGAGCAAAAAGTTTAATACGTCGGGTCGGACTTTATTTGCGGACGCCAGAGTTCTCTAATTACGAACAAGTGGAGTCAGCAAACAGGGGTCTAATATAGGCGGTGTATGTGGCCGCAACTCGCAGATATCCACCGAGGCCTGACCGCAGCAAGTTACTCAAAACTATACACCTTCAGAGCTAGAAGCGCACAGTGTTGCATGCTGTGATATCGCAAGATTGAGTAGTTAATTGTCAACCGGTTGAGATATTTGTAGCTAAACTATGTTATGTTTACAACCAGCGAAGATACTAACCCACTTGCTCGTTTGCCTTCCAGTCGAATAAAAAAAAATACTAGGGCACCAAGGAGGTATATAAAGACAAAATGCCTTGAAAAAAGAACTTACGTTTTTAATTGATTCAGTGTAAGGCAACAGAGACACTGCGTTTTGAATTAAATAAGCTTCATATTACTGTTCCGTCAAACTTACCCAAACATCTGCCGAAATATGCCGTCCATCCATCCATCCATTCCAGTTTATATACGTCCCACTGCTCCCAGGCCTCCTCTCAGAACAAGAGAAATATACCGTATTAATAAAAAAAAATGTATGCCTAAAATTGTTAATTCCTTAAAATGTCTTCACAAACGTGCATCCTGGCAACACAAAGACGCCCAAGTCCAAGTTGAACCAAGGCCGGGCATGTTCATGGTACAAGCTGCATCATGTCCAAGCCGTGTTGAGGGTTAATATCAAGTTTCTATAGTGAGTAACACGCCATTTTGATTACTTTAGCAAAGTTCCTACAGCGCATGGCCTGTTGGGTTTCTGCGTGAAACGGAATTAGTTTGAGTTGTTAACTCATATGTGTAGAAGCGGGCAGCTTAGACTGTAATACCGCGATGTAGAAGTAATCTAAGTAAGGTTCGGATAACGTTTTCTTACATATTTTAGTAATTATTTTTGTTTACACAAAATTTGCATAAAATTAGATGGTCTTCATAATTACTTTAAGAAAATAAAGGCCCAATTTACTAATAAATAAAACATTTTCAGTTTTCTTTCCATTTCGTTCTAGGTAAAATTGGTTTCTTTATATGATAGATAGAGTAAAATTTGTGTTAAAACATTTAAAAAAAAAACGAAAAATCTTCATACTTTCAACCCCGAATTTTCCCGAATTTTCAGGCCCGAAAACGTTTGATGTATAAAAGTACAAAAAAATATTTTTTTCCGTTTCGAAATGGTGTAGGTTCAAATTGTGATACTTTTACGCAAAAACACTCATAAAGCACCAGCAATAAGAAGACAACAGATACCATTTAAAAGTACAGTTGCGTTAACCCTTTTTCTTGTAATTGCCATGTTGACTTGTAACCGCCTTAGTATAATCCTCTTACGTAGCCTGTCGAAGTGCCTTTTGTAATTTTGTAATGGTAATTCAATCTTTGTCTGCCTTTGCAGTCTCTTATCTTAGGGGATAATCTGTTTCAAAAGATTGGTTCCGTCTTTACCTGTTTTCCCTTTGTGATTTTAATGAGCAAGTATTTGTCCCAAAACACCTGGCTCTGCTAATTGACTAAGTATTTTCATAAGATACGATATTATTTGCTTAATGCAAATAAAGAGGGAAAGACAGAGTTCGAAAACTACGCCTCTTCATGTACCTTATACAGTGTTTTCTGTCACTTTTCCGTGACATTAATTTAATTAACAAACGAAAATTCATACTTTGTTAACTTTCTAAGAAAATTATACTTAATTGCCAGCAATGTACAGCAAAGTAAATTGACAAGTTATAATGAAAACTAGCTTTTGCCCGCTGCTTCGCCCGCGTTGAATTCGGTTATCGCGCGCTGTAATACCAAAAATCACCTTGGTCCGTCGCTTCTTTTCGATGTGAAAGACGGACAAACATACACACAAACACACACTTTTGCATGTATAATATTATAATAGTATGGGTATATAGTATTATAATAGTATGGGTATATAGTATTATAATAGTATGGTTATCTCTGTTGTCTATCATTAACTTACTTGTATTTTTTTTTGTACACTGCTGGCAAAATTGTCTAATTGTATCTTACAGCCTACCTATGACTACAATAAACAATTTTTCTGATTCTGAATTATGACTTTGTTAGGAAGTTAACAGTCTGAATTTTAGTTTAAATTAAATATTTTATTAAGATTTGCATATTGTTCTCGTACGATTGAATACTGTACCTACTTGAAATACACCAATATCTTGTATTTATGTTCTGTGTATTCTGGCAAATAAATTATTATTATTATCATTATTATTATTATTATTATTTATTAATAAAATTAATGTTATGGTTAAGTTATACGTATAGAAATAAGTTACTTTAACTTCCCGTAAAAAACCTGGCTGCTGGTAACACACTGTATCAGTTGAAGGCACACAAGTTCAGTCAAACTTAGTTAAGCAAACTAGTGAATACATTGACCAGGAGACCTAGTAGTTCGTAAGTAGAATTCTGTCTTTACTTTTCATTTGGTCTGAGCTCATAAGTAACCAATTTGAGGAGACTGCTCTAGACAGTTACATTTTCATCTTCTCATGGTATTAATGCCATTGCATTGAAATTATCACATTAATTGCCATTTACCGACAAGCAATTTCAGTAATCGTTTTCAGGCGTTCTATCTAATCAGTTATTTCATTATTCAAAGCTCCTTGGAAGGCCACTTAAAAAGACTGCTTATTTTTTCAGCGAACAAGGCACGATAAATTGTTAAGTGAGTGAGAGAAATTCGATATACCGCGTTAAACAGGCCCTGGGTCCCGCTGGGTGTAGTATAATTTGCCTGCACAGGCGGGTTACTACAAAAATCGAAAATTGAAGTTCGCATCGTACCGTCCCTCTCAATCTCATATTAAATGACATTAGCATCAGCAGGACGGTACGATAAGAACTTCGATTTTCGAATTTTGTAGTAGCCCCACAGAGGCGGCCAGTGGAACCACGCGGAGCGGTTAGGGCTAGTGCGCACTAAATGAAATTCCATAGCCGACGTCACCTTGTTGGAGGTAAATTTAAATTAAAAATGCCTTTCAAGTTTACGCGCGCGGTAAAAAAAATGCTATCGGAAGTCAATGAAATTAGATCAAAGCGGTATATTTTACTACACTGAATTTTGTTGGTGCATCTATGACATTGTAAGTACAAATGAAGTAGCGAATCAGAAAAGTAAGTACATAAATTTATAGTTGGCACAAATAAATTATGGTAACATCACTATACGCTCTTAGTAAATAAAAGAGTGTGGTCGAAAAAATATTACGGACTTGTGTCTGTGAGCACTGTGACATAATAATATGTATATTATTAAATGTAAACGGCACTTGAATCGCATTGATGATTGAAGGGTTTGTGAGAAATAGAAGTTCTCATAACGTAAAATACGGCAATATCCGAATCTTACAATAACAATTTTTATTTTTTTTCGGGATGTAGACTTAATGATGGCAAGACTGTCCGCAGACAATAATTATGTAAAGTAGACAGCAGAGCTCAGTTTACATACACATTACTCTATATGATGTAGGACGTCGAAATATCGCTAGCTCCTTAAAAAGACTTACTGTCTACTCTACACTTCCTAAAATAAATATTTAATATAATTACATTACAAATTATATATCAACTAGCTTTTGCCCGCGGCTTCACCTGAGTCGAATTCGGTTATCGCGAGCTGTTCCCTCGGGAACTGTGCATTTATACGGGATAAAAGTAGCCTATGTCACTCTCTGCCCCATAAACTATCTCTAAGCCAAAAATCACGTCGATCCGTCGCTCTGTTTCGACGTGAAAGAAGGACAAACATACAAACACACACACTTTCGCATTTATAATATTAATATGGATATGTATGTATGAAAACTCCTTAGTGTACAAAATAAGTAGGTAAACAAACACCATAGACAAAAATGAAATATATGTAGGTACAAAGGCGAACTTATCAACCTTTGACTACGGATATGTATATGAATGTTTGTCAATTGTGTTTGTTTAGTTGTTTTGTACATATCTACATACAAACACACATTACCTATGCCTCCTTTATGTAGGTGCATTTGGTTAGTCGACAAATCAAATCCAGCCAACCAGTCGCATCGTGTGTAGCCAGCATTAATACTGAACCTGCCTTAGCGGGTCGCCGCGGCGCGTCGAAAGGTACGTGCGCCTATTAGTAACGACTTAGATCGAAAGCTAAATAATTGCCCCAACCTGTTCCAGGTATCTTCTCAGAGCTCCAGCTATTTCCTTTGCTTACCTGATTTATTTACGAATCGGTCGTATATTTAACGACTTGCTGTAAGTACGCATACTATTGAATTGATGTTAAGTACCTAATACAAACGTCCTAAAGATAAAAGGGGTTATACTACAACCCTAATAATAGACGTTTAATGACATTTCTTTCTTATTAGATACTAGCTTTTGCTCGCGGTTTCGCCCGCGTGGAATTCGGTTATCGCGCGCTGTTCCCTCGGGAACTGTGCATTTTTCCGGGATAAAAAGTAACCTATATCACTCTCTGGGCTATAAACTATCTCTATGCCAAAAATCACGTCGATCCGTTGCTCCGTTTCGACGTGAAAGACGGACAAACATACACACATACAAACACACACACTTTCGCATTTATAATATTAGTATGGATGTATACATACATAGTCAAATTAAATAAATACGGTTAACAACGGTTAACTAGTACCTAGTTCTTAAAGCCTTAAGTTTCTTAGAAACTTTTTTGACCGACGATTTGTGGTTAGTATTTTTCGTAATTTTGAAGATGTAACAAAGCTTTTAAAGAAAAAAAGTAATACTTATATACAATACAATCAATTTATTACAAACACTACAATTAATTTTACTTAACTACTTAATACAGAACGAGAAATACCTAATGCACGTGGATGAAGTATTCACAAAGGCGCTTTATTTTATTTATATTATTTTATTAACTACTATAAATTTTATACTAAGTGTTTTAATTACGAAATGTAAACTGAAAACCACGAACAAAAAATACATTGACATTTGACATACAGTTGTAAGTAAGATAGCTGTGATCTTTCCGTTTTTATTAGCCATATTCTTTGTGATCTTCATCGTACTAGAGTATAGGTACCTACAAAGCTACACACGACTATGTCATTTCATTGATAGAGCAACTTAATACAAGCAACATATTGGAGTAAGTATTGAAATAAAATGTACCGCACTAGTTAGTACAAATACATAACTGTTAATGATGATAGACACAAAAGGACTTGTTAACCACCGCTCTACAAAGTTCCCACCCACCGTTGACATTTCAGAAGAAGCAAAAATACAAAAACGTCGTCATAATTGGCACAAAAGATGGTACAATGCAAAAAAGACATTCAGACTAAGCATTAATCTTTTTTTAGATTAATATTTTTGAGCGTCTTTTTTCTTAACAGCTCAACCTCTGAGCCGTTTATTTTTTATCTGTTTCATATTTAAGTTCAGACTTTGTTCGAAGGAATCTATGGAGTCGCGTTTATAATTTTAAGTTAATCGTAATTTTTATGTGTAATAATTGTTTGCGCGCTAACATACACCTAAATTAATTACCATACAACACAATTATCTTAACTATTTTCTAAAAGTTCATTTAATTACGTATACCTAACTCAGAATTGCATTACTAATCTTTTTGTAGGTATTTTATAATAAACGTTTAATTGGAGATTTTCTAGTAAACTAGTAACTATCGTAATGATTAAAAAAAGAGAGGAGACTAGTGGTGCTACTTGTAAAAAATCCATTCTCTGCATTCATTGATGTAAACTAAATTAAATTGTTCGATGTTTAAGGTAATGACACAAATTACTTTTTTTTACTTTGACGGCCAAGTGGTTTAGAGATTAGGGTTTAGAACCTGACTACTAAGCTTGAGGCTCCGGGTTCGATTCCGAGAGAGATATTTGTATGAATAATACAAATGTTTGTTCTCGGATCTTGGATGTTCAATATGTATTTAAGTATGTATTTATATATATAAGTATGTTTATCCGTTGCCTAAGTATCCACAATACAAGCATTGCTTAGTTTGGGACTAGGTCAATTGGTATCAAGTGTCCCTGATATATATTTATTATTAATTATTTTATTTGGACAAGCTCCACGCCACCCTTGTTGGATGAAGGGAACTTTTTTAAAATATGAACAAAGCTTATAGTGATAATGTTTGCTACCTGAGCTCGGCTGCCTTCTAGACACCGCTCGTGAAATATTGCCGACCAACCCCTGTCACATATCCACCTTATAAAATGTGAAAAAAAAACCCTGTAAACGAGACATACGATGCAAAAACTTAAAGGTACGAAAGGGACATATATATTGAATGTCATAAGAAATAAGCATCCTTAATTGCTTTGATTAGATTTCAAAGATATTAATACACAGATTCACGCGTTTTGTCAAGGTTCATATTTTATGATTTTATACGGTGTGAACTTTAATAAAAATGGATTTTTATATTGAATGGAATGTTTACCCTTCTTAGGTTTTGGTCATTGTGTGGCGCGTATTATAGTCTTTCATTGCCGGGCTGACTGTCAACATAAAGATGAAAAAAAAGTTAAGAAGGAAAGGAAACATTTCACGTTATTTCCTCGCGGAAGTTTACTTTGGCACTTTTTATTGAGTTTTATCGTTTTTAACTCACATTAGGTAAAGTAAAGCCTGGAATTTATGAAGGTTGATTTTGAAGGTTCGTTATGGTGGCCATATCTTTTTATCTGAATCGAATGGTTGCAGCCGATGAGAACTTTGGAACGAAATATGTCAGGAACTTAACGGACCATTCCAGCTAATTTACATGAATGTAAAGATATTCTTGTTTACTGCTAGATTTTTATTTATTTTTGTTAATCCTAATGATAAAAAAAAACAAAGTACCTACCCATAGGTAATAATTATTTTAATGCACTAAGTAAAGTTTGTACGTCCTATTCAACGCTAAAATATGTTCCACATGATCAATACAAAGAACGTGAGAATTTGACAGTATTTAAGTAAATAGTTATGTAGTAAACAAGGCAATAAAAAATGCGAATTATTTCAGCAGATGGTTCAGTTAATTTGACTGAATATTCTTGTAAAGGTCTTTCATTTGACGCGATACACTTGGAACATAGAACAACAAAAAAACCTTTAAAACATTTACGGGAATTTCTAGCGAACATAAACACATGATAAAATAATCCAGATTATTTTGAAAAGACCATGTAATACGGAGAATTTTTGCGTGTGCTTATACATTTCACGGTAATGTGTGCCAACCAACTAAAATTTACAAAATTGAAGTACTAATTTTATGAATTATACTTTGATTTTAGAGCAGTTCGATATTTATTTATTTTAGTTTATTAGTAATGACCGCGATAGTCTAAAATATTGCGTTAAATTGAAGTACCTCCCGAAAATGTATTGGAGTAATTAGTCGACATTCCGTTTCAATAAATTAATCAGGTACAGTCCATAAACGTCGAGAGAAATAAAGATACACAGACACATCAATTAATCTAAGACTACTAAACCACTAGTTTAGGATACGCTTTTATTGAGGCAGAATGAAACGAACGTGTGCAGAAGCGAGCGATTGCCTTACCTACCTACCACTACATAAATTAGAGTATTATTAGTAGTTTAAGAGTAAATAGAAGCCTAAGGTATAATAACCTAACCTAACCAAAAAGTTGGAAAACCCCCGACTTTGTCATTTCAAAGTTCAATATCTCAAAAACGGATGAACCAATTTTGATGGAACATGTCTGAGAACCATCGCTAAGAAACCTGCTTTCAAAAAAAAGTCGCATTCTAATCGATCCATCTAATCGGTCAAACTTATTACACCCCTCTTTTTGCGTCGGGGGTTAAAAAGCCGGACTAGATGTTGATTTCAATTGAAACTGACGTGATTGGTACATGTATTATGCGCATCCCCGCTTTCATGCGTCTCAATAGAAGCGCTGCCTTAACCACTGAGAGCTATGTCTTGGAAGGGGCGCTTAAAACAGATCTAATAAGAAAATTAAATAAGACCGACGGACGTTTTGTGTTTGTTTGACGGGCTGGTACTGAGCTCCATTTAAACACATTTCGGTGATCGATACCTGTGCAAAAATCGAATCAAAGCGATTAACTCGAGTGGATAACTATTCCAACGGCGTGTCGCAGTACTGAATAATCGAAGAAAAAAGAATCGATGCGTGGGTAAGGCGATGCCCCTAAGGCGAGTATCAGCGAAAACGATTGATCATTATTCATTTCAGAGCTGACAGATTGTGATGTGAAACACTTCGGTGTAATAACTTTAACACGTTGCGGAGGCATCGTGATAGATATTTTAAGGAAAAAACGCTTGTACGCGTTTAGGCAAAGTAAAAGTTTAAGATACGATCATCATCATCATGTCAGCCGAAAGACGTCCACTGCTGGACATAGGCCTCCCCCAAGGCTCTCCACTCAGACCGGTCTTGTGCTTTTCGCATCCACCGCGATCCCGCGATCTTAGCCAGGTCGTCGCTTAAGATACGTTGCATATATATATATATATATATATATATATATATATATATATATATATATATATATAAGTACTAGCTTTTGCCCGCGGCTTCGCCTGCGTGCGATACCCGAATTCCACGCCGGCCAAGCCGCGGGCAAAAGCTAGTACTTATAAACTAATGCTTAATGGCGGTAAGTGTGGATACCGCCGTTACAGGGGGGTACCTTTTCTCTGCAGCTGACTGTACAAGCTTTGCTTAGTTTGGGGGTAGGTCAATTGGTGTCAAGTGTCCCATGATATTTATTATTTTACATTGCAATAAAATTATTAAAATACTGAAAAACGTGAATTTCTTATATCTTAGTTTAATCCAATCACTTAAAATGGTTGAAATTTTGACAACTCGAAAAATACGTCTATAAACATTTATTGCAAGTTACACAAAAATTGTTTGTTAAATAGTGTAAAATACTGTTTCATCAAACAGTAAAATTCAATCACCTCCCTATAGGTATTAAATTGAAACAAATTATAATTAAATCGCAAAATGTATGGGTAGCAGTAATTAAAACACGGCTAGAACGAACCGATCAAATTAGGGGTGCTCTCGAGTTACGTTCGGGAGTAGAAATATTGAAAATATACGAGCAGAACGGTCCCTTAGAGATAAGAGAATAACTTTTTAATTTAAATCTATCGACCATTAATTAACAGGCAAGTCACGACCAAGTTTCTTTACATCAAGCGTGAAGCTCAGTTCCGTGACAAAAGAAAAACACGGGTAACCGTAAGGCATCTGTCTCATAGTCAACTTAACTAAAAGGATTAAAATGATATCTTCCGTCGTCCGACATCTAGTGTGGTCCGTCGAGCGTAACAGAATATTTCTCATCCAGCTCTTTTGAAAGCATTTACGAATTTCGTTACCTTAAGCTCCTAATACCTTTATCCTATAGTAGCTTTTAATTTTGGCATTCAAAAAATATAAAAGGGTTGATTTTTAATCCCGCTTTCCTGTGTAGCCAAAGCGTCAGAATCTTTTGTTGCTGTCTGAGGTCCCTATTCATCTTGCGGTAAATTCATTTCGATTTCTGTAAGGAAATTTATACGTTTATAATAGAAGTAAAAAGTTTTTATGCGATTACCTCGGGTTTATTTAAGATCCTATTAGGTTTTATTTTCGTTTCGTGCGCATCGCACAAAGAGAACGATTAATATTCTGTTATTTGAAGTTTAAATCAGATTTTTTTTAATATACCTACATCCTAACCTATCTTATTTTAAATATCAAAGTATTCTATTTCTTCTACGATAATGCTTAGATATTCGGATGTGTGTTCGAAGGATATAAACGAACGGAATCCTATTGCAGTCGCTTCGCTGTCCGTCTGTCTGTCTGTCACTCATATCACACACACTGGACTATTTCGTGAAATACATAGACAGCTACGCAAAAATGTATATTTTTTCCTGCTGCTACAACAATAAATAATCAAAACAAAATAAAATTAAAATTAGGGGGGCCTACACAAGAAACGACTGAACCATTATTTTATCTTTATTCAATTAATGACCCACATAAGAACCTTAACTTTGCGATATAATAATAATAATAATAATTTATTTCAGTTAACAACAAAATGGTGTTCAAGACAATCGTTGAGACCTTCTAGTAGGCATACACAATGCCTGTAACAGGTATGTAATATAGGTATGTAATGTTTATTATTATGTTTTTATCACACGGCCGCTACACTAAGCAAATACCTAAGCAAATCTCTATGTTTTTGTTATTTATATACTACAAAATAAAAATACTCATCTAATACTCTAATATTTAAAATAGATTTTTAAAATCACACCTGAAAGAATCCAAATTAGTATTGAAAAAAAGTAAAAAAATAAATAATAAAAAATACCATTGCAATTTGTAGCAACTTGAGAAAATGGATTAGTAGTAATTTGATACAGTTTTTTTTTATTAAGTACAGCTATTTTGTATTATATATTACTGATTTCGAATATTTGTTATTTTCAAGAATATAAAAATGTAACGTAAGACATTTAAATGCCATATTCAATTGTTTGCCATTGAAAAAGGTTTTAACTGACCTATTGCAATATTAGAGGATTCCTTTAAGTTGATTTTGAATTGGAGATCAATTTTAATGTCAGCGCAATCTGCCATCTTTCGTAAATAATTTCTTTGCGAAAATAACTTGCGCCAGTATTACTAAGTTTTATGGAACAAGTAATAATTGGTCAAGATTATTAAGATCTGCAGAACTATAACGTCAATATTTCGTATAATAAGTACAACAACACCTAAAAAAATCCACTATAACTTTTTACTATAGCCGTTACCGTCCATTCAAACTTTGCGGTCTGGCATACGCGTGCGTCCGATGTCTTAGAGCTCCGTGAAAAAATAATTTATTGTAATAAGTCGTCGTGAACATTCGCAACCGCTCGGCTCATCTCGCCCAAACGCCGCGCACCCCTCGCCCCACCACCAAACGTATACTCGACTGCAATGCCTCTACTCGCATCAGTTTACTCACCGCAGCGTCGAGGCACGGTCGCGCCACTCGACGCTACGTACGGACGACATTACAGTAGAAACACGCTTATCACCAACGTATTTCCATAACAAACATTTGCAACTCGAACAAACTAAAGAACCTGCTTAATTGAAGAGTTATCAAAACAAAAAGTACGTGTAAAATTTTTGGTGATTTTTCTGGACTTTTCGTGTGTGGACTGTGCTATGTGAATTTTTGTTTACGTCTCGGAGGATACTTTACCGAACTGTGAATTGATACCGCACTATGGTTGTTAATATAACAAGGACTATTTCGTTAAATTGACCCCGAAATAGAGTTTATAAATTGATGGATACTTCACATCCGGCAAGGGGACGAAACACACGAACGCCGACGGAAAAAACATGACACTGAGCCTATCGTGTCTTGTTTTCTTTCTTCCTTGATATTTGATTTTCCCCATAATGGCTTTCCGCAAAACTACTTCAAGAAAACAACTCTTCAGCCAAATTTTGTTTTGGTTTGTTATCGGTCTTAATGTAGCTGATCAGAGCTCATTACCACTAAAATATGAAGCCCCTGATGATTGTCAGTGGTGGTTAAGGGGGCCAAATGAGTCCCATGAAGTTTCCCTCACATGCAAGCTTCGTACAATAAATAGTGAATTTGACACCACAAACTTTAGTGTCATTCCTTCGGAGCACACGACGTCACTAAGAATAGAATGCAATGAAGAAATGATGTACAAAAGCTCATTAGACGATCGGAGTTTTGCGCATTTAGTGAAACTGCGTGAACTTGTTTTGGATAACTGTAAAATTGGAAGATGGCCGCCTGGTGTACTTTCCGGCTTGAGAGATCTTCGAAATTTAACGATCCGAACGAAAAACACAGAGTGGGCCGCTATGAGTTTAGAGATAGCATCGGAGAGCTTCGCGGCTGTTCGGCAGTTGGAAAAGTTGGATTTGAGTTTCAACAACATTTGGTCGTTCCCCGAGAACCTGTTTTGTCCACTAACGAATTTAGTGTACTTAAACGTTTCTTCAAATCGGCTACTAGATGTGAGTGATCTAGGATTCCGGGAGCATGCAGTCCACCAAGCTCTTATCAGTGAACAAGATGGACCTCCTCCCTCAGTGTCTTCACAGCCCCATGCTTCGTGTTCCTTAGATATTGAAGTACTGGACGCTTCAAACAATCGCTTTGTATTGATGCCTGAAAATGGTTTCATGTCATTGAGAAGATTGAAAGAATTGCACATTCATGATAATGACATATCTATGGTATCAGAAAAAGCCTTATCAGGATTGAAGCAACTACAAATAATTGATCTTTCCAATAACAAGATTGTTGCACTGCCTCAAGATCTATTTAAGGATTGTAAACCAGTTATCAAAGAAATTTACCTACAAAACAATTCTATAAGTGTGTTATCTCCTAGCCTCTTTGCTAACTTAGATCAGCTGTTGGCACTAGATCTGTCTAATAACCACTTGACGAGTACCTGGGTGAATGAAAACACGTTTAGAGGTCTAATAAGAATGGTCTTGCTTAATTTATCTAATAACAGATTAACGAAACTGGACCCCAAAATTTTCAAGGACTTGTATACCTTACAAATATTAAACGTGCAACATAATTCGCTGGAAAGCATTGCGGCCGATACATTTGCACCTATGAACAATCTTCACACACTTATATTATCCTACAATAAGATATCACATATCGATGCTTATGCGTTAAATGGTTTATACGTTTTGTCGCTACTTTCTATCGACAATAATCATTTAGAAGAGCTCCATCCTGAAGCATTTAGAAATACATCCTCTCTACAAGATTTAAATTTAAACGGAAATAAATTAAAGAAAGTGCCCATAGCCTTAAGAAATATGAGATTGCTCAGAACACTTGATCTAGGAGAAAATCAGATAAAATTGCTTGAAGAACCCGGTTTTGTCGGTTTGCATAACGTATATGGATTGAGACTTATTGGAAATAAGATAGAGAATATAAGCAAAGACGTATTTTCTGATTTGCCTTCGCTACAGATATTGAATTTAGCGCGTAATAAACTGAAACACATTGACATTAACGCTTTTGAAGCTCTTTCTAACTTGCAAGCCATTAGGTTGGATGCCAACCAGTTAACCGACATCCAAGGTCTATTTGTAAATATTCCCTCTCTGTTGTGGTTAAACGTGTCAGATAACCAAATAGAATGGTTTGATTACGCTTTTATACCACAGGGACTTCAATGGCTGGACCTACATAGCAACAACATCAAAGAATTGAGAAATAACTACCGCTTGGACAAAGAACTGCGTCTGCAAACATTAGACGCCAGCTTCAACAAAATGACAAAAATATCCACCTTTTCTATTCCGAGCAGCGTGGAACTTCTGTTCCTAAATGATAATCAAATTACACAAGTTGAGGCTCAAACTTTTGTTGGAAAAACCAATTTAACGAGAGTCGATTTGTATGCAAATCAGATAACTAGTATGGATCTCAATGCGCTTCGTCTAACTCCGGTGGATCCAGGTCGCCCTCTGCCCGAATTTTACATCGGGGGTAATCCGTTTCAGTGTGATTGTACAATGGAGTGGTTACAACGAATTAACAAACTTGATCATCTAAGGCAGCATCCTAGGGTGATGGACCTAGAAAGCATATACTGCAAGTTGTTATATAATAGAGAAAGAACTTATATTCCGCTCATTGAGGCGGAATCATCCCAGTTTTTGTGTACGTATAAAACTCACTGTTTTACGTTGTGCCATTGTTGTGATTTTGACGCTTGTGATTGTGAAATGACGTGCCCATCGAACTGTACATGTTATCATGATCAACCGTGGTCGGCGAATATTGTGGACTGTTCGGCTGCGGGGTACGCCGAAATACCCAACAGTATACCTATGGACGCTACTGAACTATATCTAGACGGTAATAACTTTGGTGGTTTAACAAGTCACGCATTTATAGGTCGTAAAAATTTAAAAATATTATACGCTAATAACTCAAATATCGACGCTCTGTATAATAATACATTTAGTGGACTAAAACGCTTAACAGTTTTGCATCTAGAGAAAAATAATATAAAAGAATTACTCGGCTTTGAATTGTCGCCTCTGGAGAATTTACGAGAATTACATCTGCAAGACAATAAAATACACTATATCGACAATCGAACCTTCATAGAGTTGAGGCATTTAGAGGTGCTCCGTTTGGAAGGGAATAACATTTACGGCTTTGCGGTGTGGCAATTTACAGTGAATCCATATTTGGTAGAGATAAGCCTGTCTCGCAACCCTTGGTCTTGCGACTGTCAATACTTGCAGAAATTCAGAGATTGGTTTAAAAATAACTTTGGAAAAGTGGAAGATGCAAATAAAATCACGTGCGCATTTGACAATATTACGAATACCGTTGGAGCGCTAATGGCTGATTTTAATTCCACTACTTGTACAAACGACGTTGGTGGAAGTTCTTCAATAATAGAAAATCAAGTTATAAACGATTACCTTCCACTGCTTTTAATATCACTGTGTGTGTTTGTAATAAGCTCGGCATTAATATGCGGCGTGTTTTACTGGCGCCGAGAGCTCCGCGTTTGGATTTACTACCACTGTGGCTTCAGAATGTGTTACAAAAGCACTGCTTTCGATGACGAAGCCGATAAAGATCGATTGTTTGATGCCTATATCAGTTACAGTGTCAAGGATGAGGCATTCGTAGCGCAAATGTTAGCGCCCGGCTTAGAATCAACTGATCCTAGTTTTCGACTCTGCCTGCACTACCGAGATTTTAATGCCTCAGCGTACGTAGCAGATACAATCATCGAAGCCGTGGAGTCGTCGAAAAGGACAATAATTGTCTTATCTAAAAACTTTATCAACAACGAATGGTGCCGTTTTGAATTTAAAACAGCACTACACGAAGTTCTAAAAGAGAGACGTAGAAGACTGATAATAATATTGTTAGGCGAGCTACCGAATAGAGACATCGATCCCGAACTGAGGTTGTGTTTGAAAGCTAACACGTGTATAGAGTGGGGTGATAGGCAGTTTTGGCAGAAGCTAAGGTTTGCGATGCCGGACTTGAGGAAGTGTCAGTATCACCGTTCGACGGTGAATATATATGCGTCGGTGTCGCCGGTGGGGGCCGGGCGGGCGCCGGCGCCGCCCCCGCCGCCGCCGCCGGGCAAGCTGCCGCCTCTGCTGGGCGACGGCCTGGCGCTGTCAGCCAGCCTGCACGCGCACGACCCCCACTCGCACCGCATGCCGCCGCACGCGCAACTCTGGGCGTAGCGTATGCTCCAACGCAGGTAAATCTCACCTTAATTTCAAACGCTTAAGCGTATTAGTCCAGCAAAAAGTGATAATTATATATAAGATCGTTCCATATATTTATTGTAGGCTAAGATGTTACATGTAGAATCACAATCCGCATTTCGATGTACGACTTAAGATGATAGTTAATTTTAGAGTTGTTACTGACGGATTACTTTCCTACTATCTGCGATAGTAATTTATAGGTAGGCTACCAATTAATGATGTAAATAGTACAAACTTTGTAAAAAAAACTGATACGAATAATAATTTTATTGAGTTTATTTTTTACTGCTTAATTTATTATAATGCCAAAGTTTTATGTACAGATGCATTTATATTATAATTTGTTAAAATATGTTTGTCATTAAAGACTGTAAATAATCAATATGTGAATATTTGTAAATAGTCGAAGGAAATATAAAAAGAAAAATAAGTACATGAAATAAAAACAAATTTTCAAAATTATATTTTTGTTTTGTTTTTTTGTTTTACCATATGTTTTTTTGCATTGTGTTAAAAAATTCCCCTTCAAAGTAGGTATCCGATTTACCCAGAGTTCACGGGCACATAATAATCTGTTACTAAGTTTGACACTTTTTCCGGGTTTAAAAAGGTCTTAACGGCGTTTACTTAACTTTGAAGCGTCTTTAAATAAAATGCCTGAGTAAAATTTAGCCAGTTTCAACATTCGCTCAGTCAATATTGAAACATGTTAGAAATTCAAAGTCACTCCACTAAAGTTGAGTGCTGGTAAAAGGAGCCTATAATGCGGTTACTGGAGACTTCGTGGTGTTCTGAAAGTGACATTAGCATACTTGGTGGTCCTTTAGAACAGTATCTGAACATAAACTATTGATTGAACATTTATTTTGGTTAAAACGCAATACCCGATGAAACTAAAAACTATCGATCAAAGAGAAAAAAATGTATTTTTTTCTTTTTAGTACTATGATAGTCATGATCAAGAAAATTTAAAACTAAAAATAGGAATCATTCTGGCAACTTCTTTGTATTTATAAAAATAACATATTATAGAATTAGCTTAATATGAGGTAACATATTATAGAATTAGTTCCAGATAAGGTAATTCTAAAATATGTAGAGTTTTAAGAGTACCAAGAGAGACAAATAGACAATCAGACACACGTACACTCAAGGGGGCTTAAAAAGTAAGTATCGATTTACGATTAATCTATTCTTACAGTTATAGATGATCAGATCCAGTTGATTCGTATTGTAATTATAATAATTCAACAATAAAACGTCAACTGAATGCACTCAAAAACGAGTAGAGTTGGTTTTCTAGCTGGTTTGACAGCAGTTCTGCAAAACTTGCCTGCAATATTACTAGCTATGAAAATCGTAACCTGTGCCGCGGTAAAAGCGATCAAAAGTTTACCAACAATCAACAAGATGATTGAACACAGTCAAAGAATCTGCGACCTAGTATTAAATTATGTTCCGTATAGCTTAATAACGACTAGAAAACATCAAAATATTACATTAATAATCTAATTATAATTTCCCAACGCTCCCTTTGACTCTGGCACCAGCCGACGTCGTGACAAGCGTGTCATATTAACGCTTTTTGTCCCCACTTCCCTGCGTTGCTCAACTTGCTCATGAAACTGCTATTATCTGTGCGCGGACAAATCAAAACGAAATCAACATCGGTTTCCCTTCTGCCGTTCGCACCCTTATCAACCGGAGACGGGTCAGCGCCGGAATAATGGGAAAACTTATTTCCACGAATCCCGGGTCTCGATTTTATCGGATACACCCTGTTTGTTAGTTAGTCTTTACAACTGTAAATTGCCGGAAGTTAGTGCTGAACTGAAACTCGAGTAACAAGAGACTTAAGATTTCGGCACCGTCGTCCATTTTGTGTTATAGAACTGACGGGAATGGGTACTTAAAACTTTAATATCATTGGTCTGATTTATAAGTTATGCACCTCTCAAAAATATTCAAGATTCAAGCTCAGTTGCGTGCGAGAATTCGTGGTTAAGTCATTAATTTTTATTATTAACTATCTGTCGCCCGTGAAGAATTCGGTTATCGCGCGCTGTTTGCATGTGAGCAACCTGCATTTTTCCGGGATAAAAAGTGGGCCATAAACTATGTGCCAAAAATCACATCAATCCGTCGCTCCGTTTCGACGTGAAAGACGGACAAACATACAAACACACAAACATGCAAACACACGCTTTCGTATTTATAATATTAAGAAAGCATGGATTCGTCTAAACTGTGGCTAAATAGATGACAAACTTGATCACAAAACTTGATTCGTTTAATTGTATTAATTTTAAAACTTAAGTATTTATATACCTAGGTATGTATAATCCACTTTACTCCTATCCAAATAATAAGTATATTATCATCACACAAAAGTATGAAACATAAACTGTCTTATTTACATCCTCTCTTATTCTTAAACGTTTTTTAAGGAAACAATAAGTAACTTTAGTTGGTATTTCTGTCATTTTGACTTTGAAAGACACAGAAAAATCATATTTTTAAGAATTTGTATCGCTGTTATTTACATTTCGGAAACTATTCCATTTTTCTAGATAAAAACTATCTCTTTATCCTTCCTAGGTCTAAAACTGTCGCCATAGCTAATTTCATCTAAATCGGTTCAGTGGTGTAACAGCATGCAGCGATAATATACAGATAGATAGATTTGATTTCACATGTATAAATAAAAAAGGATTTCAATGATTAACGGTTTGGCCACTTTTAATGAATCAAAGTATGTAAGTACTTTTGAATAATTATCTTCGCGACACATTCAAATAAACTAGCCGAAAATATGTAACCCATTTTCTCTCATAAAACATATTCGCATAATGCTAACACAAGGGCGGGATAATGGAATTAGTTGGTAATTAATTTCGGTGCTCCACTGAAGAGGGATGTAGATAACATTGTGCGGAAAATTTTAGCTACGCACGCTTGTACGTTTTGATAGTTATTACTTATTAGTGAACCGCAATAGGGTTCTGCGAGTTTAAGTTTTAAATTTAGTTATTAAGGGTTGAATGATTTTGTTTGTAGTGGGTGAGGACACCGATTCGTCTCTAAACAAACTTAAAACATCCAAAATAATTTTAAACTCGATTTTTGTTTAACCACAAAACAAACTTATCTGTTAAAACTTTGCATAAAGGATGTTTGTTGAAAGGGTTCACCAGCTTATCTAAATTCTTACGGAAAAATGTAAGTGTGCAGTAGAATCAACTTGTAAGTGTCTACTTATGTTGTTCATAGAAGGAATCCAAAGGATGCGGACTCTTTGATAGACGTAATTCTATTTTAGATGCCGTCTTTCAAATAAGCATGCCAAGGTATAAGCTTACTTAAACATGGAGGCTTTACAAAGAGACATCTGCGAGGAAAGCGCCATATGGCTCGACAAAAGACGCGTACGCAATTTAAAATCACTGTGGTCTAAAATATCATCTCTCGTTTAGAAAAACGTATATTGTCATTTGATAATCCTTTACGTACTTTAAAGATGTCACTGCAAGAGATCAGCTTTCGTCTAGGCAACCGTATTGGGTTTGCGTAACTCAATACAAATTGTTAAACGCACGCGTACCATCATTCAATTATGTCTCCTATCTGCCACGAAATAAGAACTACGTGACATGTCATATTGATATGTCGACCACAGACCGCAAAACAAGGACAGCCGAGGACAAAGCAGCGCAGATAAAATACCATCCCTTAATCACATGCACCGTTGCACTCCAAATAATGTTTGGTAGTCAAATAGAAAAACATTGGGATGCATGGTTTGTTCTAAATTCTATTTCGAGGAGCACAAATCTATTTACGCATTAAGAACCGGCCGTACAAAATTTTTTCGGGTCGTATTCGTTGTCAAAATGTAAGAATTTTGGGATCAAGTCGTAGTCTATATTCGAATTAGTTGGAGGAATGTTGTTCGGAGCGCGTTCGGAGTTACAAAAGATAATCGTTAATTTCACTAAGGATTTCGTGACTACTTGTAGTTTTTAGTGTTGTTAATTCAATCTGAAGTTGGTTGGGAATGTGAACAAAGTGTCGGCATGAGAATTTTCGGAGCGCAGCAAATAGCTCGGTGGAGCGACCGTCATTACAGTGGGTTCATTCCAAGTTCCCAACATTAGCGTCGGATGTCACTTTACTATCCTTACAATAAATATCTCTGCTTTATTAGAGCTGAGAAATACATGACCAGAATTGTATTTAGGTAGCTATTTAAATAAAGTAAAGAAGAGTAATCAGTTATAGGTAGAGTCATTCACGATGACAATCACCATCTTCATAATTCTCCTTAATTCTTATTACAATGTTATTACCTAATGTGTAATTTTGATAAAATCACGCGTCTTCGTGGATAGCACTAGGTATATGTAGCCTTTTGAAGTATGCAGAGAAAAGTAATTAAAGTTAAAAAATTCCAAAACCTGTCCTTATTTTTTGTCTAAGTACATTATTAGTCCGTTAAGACTTTTATGAAAAATATTTTTCATTACACTTGCCTGTAAACAATGTCGTAATACGTAGGCTACTTTGGGCATAAGACCTTAAATATAAACCTTACGAGCCTTTTTTCTCTATTACATTCCAAGAACATTACTTGTTTTTAATTTATGATACTAAATATGAATAGTTCTTGATGTAGTTTAGGTACTAGTTCAAGAAAAGAGGTTACCAGGTTGAATTCACTCAAATTAAAACTTATTGCGTTAAATATGCAATTTAACTAATAACGTTATGTAACAGTTATTATTAAGATTTATACTAACTTCACTTTTTTTACATTCATTTAGTAATGGCTATTCGTAATCCTGAACAACAACACATCTACGAAATAAATGATATCGTAAAAACCAATGAAACATAAAATGAAAACTTTAAAAGTCACAAGTAGGATGTGACGATTTTCACTACTTTGTTTGATAATTTATTTATTTCTCACACACACATGTGTAAAACATTGTATGTTGCACTGCACAGGCGGCGTGGGAATTAAAAAGTTCCACAAAAAAAGTCCTTAGTCTTTGACTGGGCTTCTAATAGATTCCCGTTCGCAATTCCTTACTTACTGGGCTTATAAAACAATGTTACTATAAACAACAATGTTACTATAAACAACAATGTTACTATAAACAACAATGTTACTATAAACAAACACATTAAATAGTTGTCAACAAAATGCTTGAAAAACATCGTTGGTTGCGAAAACTACTAACGCGAAAATAATAAATTTCATAAGCTTTTTCATATAACGCTAATGTTTGCATTTACAACTAAGCAAACACACATTTTGGTCTTGTTTGCAGAATACAACTTCGCAGTATGAATAAACCCAGCGTATTATCGAAGGGCTGTCCCCAAGGCTACGGTTTCGATAACCCAAAGACAGCGGTTTCCAGTACCGAGTGCCAATAATTGACTATCAAACTTGATATATAGCGTTCTTGGCGACTTGACGGCGGTAGTTGGATGACTTATAGCCGGCCGTCCTCGGGGAGAACCGGCGTTTTGTTAACTCGCGCAAAACGGACTCTGATTTTCTTGTCAGGAACTGATTGCGTAAAGCAAGATTTAAAAAGCTAATGAGTTTGCGAGAAGTAATTAGGAGCGAGTAGTTGTTTGTTTATGGGATGGCTAGAATACTTAGAAGTAAATTTTAGCTACCAAACTGGACTAAACAACTCGTGTTAGTTTGGGTATTCCCTTGACTTGTCTAAAATTTTCATGCCTGATTTCAGTTTGTCTAGCAACTTTTACTAGGTATAATGAGTCGTTTGCGTAAAGTCAACTCGTATAAATTCATTAATCATAATTATTATTTCGTCGAATTTTAATATTTCCTATATTTTAATGATCATTTTTATAACTTTTGTTTCGTCGAATATGATTTTATTTAAAAATCACTTTGTCTAATCTTATTTTAACTAATCATTACTTAGCCGAATAACGTTCTTACTAGGATTCGAACTGCGATCAGTAAAGAAGGTTCGGTTAGGTTACAACTTCGATAACAACCGAACTTGTGTTAGACGTATAATCTTAGACGAAAAATAATTATGTCAGTCAAACAGTATACGAAATAATTTTATACAAAATGAAAATTAGATCATATAAATTAGGCGAAACAAAATTATGTATTACAAGTTGTATACAAAATGCCGTTCACTTAAAAAATAGCTAAATAAGCCATTAGGTTAATTAATATTAGTTTATCTATACTTAGGCAAAAAGTTATTGGGCAAGACAAGGTTAGTTTGGCCTATGTAGGTAAGTACTTTGGAGATATCGATTGGTACAAAGACCTTAAACCATCACGTTAGTCGCTTTAAGTTTTTAGTGCTGGAATTAATTAAAGGTTAACTTTTTAACTAAAACAGATAATTGTGTCCAAATTAGAATATGTACCACGATAGGAAGAGTTCTACCATCATTTTCTTCACCTTACGAAATGCGGTCGCCACTCTATAATCTTACAACTCCTACAGTTATCGGTTCCTCAAGCAATGTGCCCCGCCTACCGCCTTTTAAGGTAATTTGCCGAGCTATGTTAGTAAATTTAGTTCTTCTAGTAATTTTTCTCATTTCTAATTCGATTCTGAAGAGATACTCCAAACATAGTCCTTCCTATTGGCTTTTGGGTGAATATGAGCCTTCTTATGAGGCCCAGCATTGTGAGGAAACCAGCACACACACATGCTAAGAAATTCTTTGGTAGGTACATGTGAAATACTAATCCGCTCTGGGACCGCGAGGGATCTGTGGCACAAGCCCTCTCATTCTGAGTGGTGGCATTTGCCCTGCCCTGGGATTTAATAATCCGAGATGAGATAATGAGACGAAAAGATGCCACGTACTAGTCAGTGACAAAGTGAGAAAATATTAGTTAATACAAGCGGGAACTAAATATACAGCTATCATTATAGTGGCAAATGCAGAAAGGGCAAGTGAGGAAAGCGTGATGTCTTCAAATGCAACACCTTGTAGGTAGATGCATGCCACCTTTGCCATACATCTTATCACTGATATTACGTGAACGGGTTATAGTACCTATATGGAAAAAATACAAATAAACCCTTGAGAATCAGTGTTGTTGGAGGGCTAATAGATACCACTGCTGCGTAACTTCCGAACGCAAGCATTGAATTAAATAAAGCATTGTTAATAGTTCGTCTCATACGAATGAAAAAGGTAGTGCTTGAGACACTCATTTACAATAATGTGCATTACTTTTGTGTCTTAAGTACCAGGTCACGACATAAATCGAGTTAATGTGACCAATGTAATCAAAAACGTACCGGCCGGTTTCGTCTACCAGCCTTTAAATAATATATACCGAGCTAAAATGCTGCTTACATGTGTTAACAAAGGCTCAACTCATTGAATATTGAATACGCCGCTATAATTTACAATGAGTCTGCTCTGCTTATGCTGGGGGTTATGAAATTTTAATCAAAGTTCCTAGCCCTTCGAGTATTGGTGGATTCACTTTAATGGAATCTGTTTAGTGTTACCCGGTTTCTTGTTTAAGCTTTGCTTTAAGCAGACTACGTTATGCGTGTTGGGTGTTAAAGGTTCAGACCTCAAGGTGCGGTAAGCCACTTACTTCCATACGTTAAAAGCATATTCCTACCGCCTTGCCGTATATTTGCACTTAGCGAGAGCAAATATACAGAGGTCGGTATCCGTCCGTTCAGGTTATGTATGTAAAAAAGATAAGGGTAGGGGTTAAGGTAGACCTAAATAAAGTCTCAGAATACAACATTTTTAATACTTTGACCTTTGGTATTTAACATGAAAAAAGGATTTAGAGAGCGTCATAGAGCAATTATTTATCTGGAATCATCAAAATAAGTTGAATAACCTCGAAGTCATCAAGACAAAAATTTTGAGGAAAAAACTCGTCATTGAATTTCGGTGTGGTGCTGACATCTGTTGGATCATTAGCGCAGCCAGAGTGTAGAATTAAAAAATTCCTCGAGCTGACAAACGTCCATTAATATTAGTTTGTCATACGCTTCTAATTTGTAAAATTTACAGCGCTCTACTAATAGCACTGTTTCCGGCAACTGATCACTGAAATATTAAAAATGTTTAGCGCTTTTTCTCAGTTCGGAAACCGTAAACGTATTTATGTGTCAGTTAACACCGATAATCGTCGGGAGCAGTCATCAAAATGTTGTTAAAATCATTTGTTAATGTTTATGCTTTTACATATTTCTAGGAACTACAGGTGTGGTCGTTTTAACTACTTTCGTTTATCTATGTATTTCTATATAAAATGCCATGGGTTGGTTTTTTTAGTCAAAAATTGTTTTTTTTATGAAAATGAGCATCTAAAGCATGCAAAAATATCTGACACGCCCTACAGGCCATAGAAATAGAGTCGTACCACTTATTTGTGCCATTTTGTGCACGCTTTAGTACGCACGCACCTGTTTGAAAAATAAAAAAGTTTAAAAAATCACATTACTATATAAAACGTTTTCTCTATTGGCTTAAATCTTGCCATCGGTAAAACTCCAGGAAGCAATCAATTACTATATCTAATGCCTTCCGCTTTTTATGCAGTGTTAACAATATTTACAGCACTGCCTCGGCACCTGGTCATCTGACATGTCAAGTAAAGTTCGATGGTATCATAAATACAAAGCGCTAGTATTTCCAAAACGCCTCAGGTCAAATTTAATTATCATGTAGACGATGAATGTCTCTACGCATTCTCGGGTGTTTTAAGAGGTGTTGAGTTCACGTGACCTAGTTTTTATACTCGTTTGGTGAAAAAGTATTTTATAAGTATTGAAAATACTCGTGATTAACTTTGTCATTATTGTTGTGATATGTAACTATGTAGTTATTATTGCGATTATTAAGGTATTATTAAAATAATTTTAACTCGACACGGGCATAGGTTGACTTAAATACATATTTTCATATTCACTTTATAGGTACAAAGAATAAGAAAAAACTAAGACTTCTATCAGCAGTTCTATCTTTACCGTATAAAAGGAATAAAGAGATATTTTCTTATGAGTTACAAACGGCAAGGCGCAGGAATGGCCAGTCAAGAAATAAAAACGTAAAAGATGAAGTTAACTAGAAAGATGTAGAGTATTTTATACTTAGTATTTTCTATCACATAAATATCTATACATTGTGCTCACCACTATTCTCAAGAAACGCCTCTAGTGAAGAATAAATCGCTTATTCGGACATACAAAGTAATATTTCAGTTCGTAACTTAAACAATAGTTAAAATGATGGTGTCGATGCTCAAGAACATTTATTTAGAGCCGTTTAAATAAATCAATGCATAAAATTAGAGCCTGTTACGGTGCATGATTTATCTCATTCTCATAGTTCATTTGTTATGAATTTGGTTCTGTTTAATTTCGTAATTTCATTTTAGTTGATGCTTTATACTAAAAACTAGCCCACCGCATTAGCACGCTGAAGTGGCAATGGGCCGGTCATATAACCCAAAGAACCGATAACCGTTGGGGAAGACGAGTTCTTGAGTGGAGACCACGGATCGGCAAACGTAGCGTAGGACGCCCTCAGACTCGGTGGTCCGATGATCTTCGCAGGGTAGCTGGCAAGAGCTGGATGAGAGTGGCCGAGGATCGTGCTCAGTGGATGAACATAGGCTGATGATGATGATGATGACTAAAAACTATACGACGAAAATGTTTTGAGCTTGCTAACAACGTGATGAATTTCATTATAATTACTGCGTATTTTGATATGTGCCTATAAATTTTATTTATAAAAATTCAATGAATCATTAACAAAAAGGTTCGACTGGCAATCGCTATCGGTCTATCTTTAATTCATAGAAGTTTCTAGAGACCAATTAAAATAAAATAATAAAACTTTTGTTTAAAGGCACACAAAAAGGCCGGCGACTATTTTACTCCGCCTTTTTTATTTCTCCAGTAAGGCATGGTAATTAAGCGAACTCGGTCTGACTCCGGCTGCCATACAAACTAGAATATTAACCACCTAACACGTAATAGATCATTCAAAAACGTGGGTTAACTAATAGGTTCCAAATGTCAATACAGATTTACAATATCAGCTTAATTATTACAATTTATTAAATCAGACGTTACTTTGCGGAGGTCCATATCAATGAACCACAATTTTTTTGCTTACACGTTACCTTAATAGACATGTCCGCACTGTAAGAACACACAAAAAATCACATAAACCTATCTACTACCTGTCTGATGGTGGCACCAGACTACGAAACGCGTTAGTATAGTATTTAGTCAGTGTAGACGGCACTATGTTGATGATGATAAATGCCATCCAGTCAAATAAAAAATAAAAATAATAAAAATAAATAAATAATAAATAACTATTTCTCCAACTTGCTCGGAAATGTTCTCATTAATGTTGGAAATATCGACTGGGAAGTCCATCGTTATATGCGTTGATCCGATAATAATTTAAAAAAAAAAAAGTGACATTACTTCCTGGACATGTCCGGGAAGTGTTTATTATCGGGCAGGTTTTTTTACTTTTAATTTCATCCAAGACCGAAAATTCACCAAACAGCCAGACAATTGTTCAATAATCACGTACAAAACCGAGATTTAAAAAAAATGCTTTCTGCGTTTAATGCTTATATGATTGTGTCAAATCATAATAAGGTGTATTGAGACTTAATTATCTTCTCGGACTACTAAATATTTTGCAACATAAAGATATGTTTTTTTATGTCGTGCGTTTAGGAATTGCCGCTTAAACTAAAAGTAAAAATGTATAATATTTATATGTACTAATCCTATAAGTTTTTCTTTTAATTTATTTTGATTACTATATTTTATGTGGAACCAAACATACGATTCGGACCCAAATCTTTAATATCGAAATTGAGGCGGGAACGTGAATTTCATTTTGTCAAAGATTTTTTGCCGTGTTATTTTTACGAAAATAAAATGAGTTCTATAATTAGTGATGAAAATATCCTAATGGGCACGCAGCATCTTTTATCAGTAAGGTTTATTTTTATTACTATAAAAGTGTTAATTTTGTTTAGATTGTAGGTACATTGTTATACAAATATATTATGCCAAATAAATATGTTTTCGGTTTCTTTCCTCGCATATTTGGAGAAAAGCAGTATACAAGCCTCGGCAGGAATGTCATTTCGTGGATTCGTTTCTATTGAAGGACTCGGCTACGCCTCGTCCTTCAAAACCATACTCATCCACGAAATGACTTTTCCCGCCCTCTGTAGTAATATACTATTATGGACCACCTGACACCAATTGATGAGATTAAATCGAAGCAATGTGTATTGATACATAATCAAATAGGTTTGCTTTTGACAAATATACATTAATCAGTGTAAAATTAAAACAAAAATACTCATTTATGATAACATAGCGTGAGTCAATGTTGTTTGTATGAACCAGCGGGGTCAATTGAGCTACAGAGTATCGTACTGTTTTGCCTCTTTGGCTCAGCTAACGCATCGGCTGACGTGCCTACACAGAAAAAGCCTTGATCATTGATTAAGAATAAGAGATAAACAATGTGGCTGGAAAGGTTCGGGATATTTACTAAAAACACGATAATCACTCGGATTTATTGTTAGGTTAAAATATTTGTCGTTGTGTAATTTGGCCTTTCATTTCATTTTCATTTCATGATGAACTTACATTTGGATGAAGTTACAGGTCCATGAAAATACGAAGTGTTAAAGCTTGTGTCAGTGTATTCGATTGGCGTATAGATCACTGTTTCATATTGTCTTGAGAAAGCCCGCCGATGGTGTTGGTGACCATAGGCTGGTGTGATAAAGAACAAAAATAATAAATATTTATTTCATATAACTAACATAATAGGAACAAGGATTTTTTTTTGATTACTGACCATTACGTGAAGCGCACGCTCGTTTGTCGGCTTAAGTAGTAAATAAACAATATTATACTAAGGCAACGTTTCCACCACAGTTGTGTGAGTATGCGTTGCGAATAATGTATTTGTCATGAACCAATAGAAACGTCACCTTACCTATCCACGCTCCGCTGGCCTGTTTCCAATAGAGCTGGGCTGAGCGAGCCTATAAAATAATACTTTCTAGTCGTTACGGAAATTTACTTTGTTACTTAAAGATTGATTTCTTAAACATTTTTCTGAAATTAATAAGTGTGGAACAATCTTTTTTTATTTTAGGATCAGGTTTTTTTCTGTATGATTAAGAGACACGCAATGTCACCTTTGTTTTAAAAACGTGAAAAACCCAGACAGTGCATCTATTTAGTCTCTTGAAATGTATAATTCAACTACTTCTAGGCCTAATTTCGTCTCGTCCAGTATTTCTACGTCCTCAACTCGATTCCGCAGGCCTTCAACCGTATAAGGATTAGGAATTCGTGCGAATTTGCTTAAAGGGAGAGATGGAGGAAAATTGAGAATTGTTTCCTCTACCACACACGAGCAAAGCTCTCTCTTTGAAACGAAATATTCGCGCATTGCAAACGCTCCTATGTGATTGTTTATTTGAATTCTTTTTTAGGTATCTGTGGTCAAAGTGAAACGGACTGATTTAATAGAATTGTTAAAAAATTGAATGTGTCAACAGAAAACTAAACAAAATTCAATATTTTTTGTAACAAATGATTACTAGCATACTTTGGGTTTCTCCAAATTCAATATGCAGGAATAAAAGCAAAAGTCAACGAATTACTTAACAATAACGTCATCACAAAAAAAACTGGCCGAGTATGAGTCTAGCTTCTAGAATTGTTTAAAAATGGAATGTATCAAAGAAAACTAAACAAAATTCAATATGTTTTGTAACAAATGATTACAAGCATACTTTGGGTTTCTCCAAATTCAATATGGAGGAATAAAAGCAAAAGTCAACGAATTACTCAACAATAACGTCATCACAAAAAAAACTGGCCGAGTTTGAGTCTAGCTTCTGCACTGAGGGTTCCCTACAGTTGAGGCAAAAATACTGTATGTATTGGTATACAAATTCCTGTTTAAGTTCATAGAGTACCTACCTATATAGGCAACCGCTGGCATACAAATTACAGTATTGTTTTTTTTTACCGAAGAACAACTCACACTTACCTGTTTTAATTATTTGCTGATTTACAATATATTTATCTATCATCATTCCGAGTTCGAGATTTGTATGTTTGTATGTTTATTTTTACGTTATGGAGATAAACCGAAAACAATGTTTTTGTTTTTTGAGGAACCCCTTTTTTTCGTGCAACCTCTACAACGGTTAAACATATATTAACCTTGAATACACGTAAATATAGAGAGAGAGAGAAGGAGAAAAGCTTAGCAAAAGTAATAAGGTGTATTTGTCACTCTTCAGATAAGGAACCCTAAAAATAACAAAGGAATTTGTAATTTAACAACATTGTAAACTGTATTAGAAAAAAATGAAGTTTAGTTTCGTTCGTCACAATGTATATTACCGCTGGTTTTCGGAAGGGCCCTCTGTTCAATTCCTGCAAGTTATTTATGACGATGTTGATAGTAAACGAAAGCCGAAATTGAACCGAATTTGCATACAAGGGATGCGTAAAACGAAACGGAGAATTCAGTGGAACCAACTTTGTCTTTACGACTGACGATTCTATTCATAGTAGCGAGTTCTTTGTGAGTTTCGTTACGATTTTCGATTTAGGTCATGACTCATTTTTGAATTGAATAGCGGGTTTGAGTGAATTAGCATTGGCATCCTGGAAAATATCAGCAAAGAAAGTTTCATATTAAAATAAAAATCAAGATGAATCACAATTCTCAAAGAACTATTTTATTTCATAAGTTTATCTTTAAGAACTAAAGGGCTGAAATAAAATACTTAAGTCAGAATAGAACCAACAAACTAAACAGCTGTTAAAACAGCCTATAGAAAAAGTTACCCCTTTTCGCTTTTGGCTTCTAGTAGGTAAAGATTTCCTAAAGGAGTCGACTTCTATTTTCATACTTTTACTTTCTTAAGAACGGCAAGGGATCGGCCGTCATAAACGAAAGTTTGGGCCTCCTATATTAATATTTATTGCTTCTAATGTTTACCTACACTTTCAATACCGTGTTATAAATAGTTTTTATTTCTGTGTCGGCTGCCCATTAAATGGCATAACAAGGGAGTTTTATGAGGCTTGCCGTGCGACGAGACGCCGTCTTTAAGCCTTAACAGGATTATTATTGGCCGTTCAAACTAAAGGCTGGGTGCCCTCACGCAGGTCTGTTTAAGATCACTTTATTAATAGTATGAGGCGTGACATCTGACTTATTCACAGCGCTATATGTATGAATACAACCATATAAATATCTACACGTTCATCTTAAAACTTTAGATCAGAAGTAAGTCTGTCACGCCCTCATCAAAGTAATAACTATTCCGTTACTTTTAAAAACGAAATATTACGCATTTTTTATGAAATAAAATACAAGTATTTTTGTAAAACGGTTTTAATTAGGTTTTTGGTGGGCTTCAATAATTGGACATTAACATCCTTATAGTAAAGAAAGTTATATTTAACTGTTAAATGTGACGCCGTCTCTATTTGTTTTGTTCGAATAGACGGACACGGCATCACATTTAACCGTCAATTAACACTAATCAATGCATGGTGAAGCAGCCCCTAAATCTAAGTCAAAATATCTTGATTAAATTTAGGCTCTAACAAGCACTTTCGAATGTCACAAAATCTGCCGGCACTGGAAAAACCTCTGTAGAGCAGAACCTGGTAAGAAATTTAACGAAGTACTAATTTCGTAAATAAATGAACTACGCAAGCACAACTACACAGGACGCTGATAAAACCATATTATTACGCCATTAGAAAATGAGAAAGTTGCGTACGAAATACATTTTAAAATTGTATTAAAACATTTTATAAGTTCATAAAGCGAAATCGAATATCAATAAGTGGCAATAAAAGCGATTAAAAAGCAAGCCGTTCTAAGAGCTCATTTTTGTAAACCTCTGACGGTGGAACATTATCCGAAAACTGTTTGCGAGTTAATATTGCCCGGGAAATTTCACCAGCGCGCACCGAGACTTATCTTTATGTACGTTTTTATGTATTTCCCAAAAAAAATGTTATCGGCCAACAGTTAAACAAGGTCCTTAATGATGGCCCTCCCAGCGTTATCGTGCAAAAAGTATATAAAGTAATTTCGAAGAATTATTGCAGATTTCGCGCTTCCAACGGGCAATGAAAAATTAAACAATAAAGAAATTTTGGCCTACCAAAATAACTTTGTGATACACGTCCATTACATGCTACGTTTAGGTCTACAAAGGCATAATAAGACTTTACTTGAAAATAGGAACCTAATTTTTTGCTTAATATTTACTAAGTACATTTTGGCTTTGTGATATTGTTGTGTTTCGGTTCGCTGACACACTTGACACTACACTAGGTACCTTTTGAGATGTTGTGATGTTTCGTGAATTCTATCCAAATGCGATTTTTTACCAATTCCGCAGAACTAGCTTCTTTAAACGAATTGCGTCGCGTTTCTCACTAAAATCGTTTAGGCAATTTGTTTAAATTACTTTTCTATGCTAATCTGGGTCGCGTTACGAATACGTTTTGAAGCGAAAAAAGAAGCAACGGCTCGTAGGCGTTTAAGGCTGTTGAATTAAGGCTTGCTCCACTCAAATGATGCATGTGGTGGTAGCCGGATCTCATATAGAAAAACAAGATACTGCAACCTATTACAACGCGCTTTACATCGTAAATAATCGTCTTAGCGCAGTAAATAAATAAGTGTATAGACTGTTGGTTCGTGCGAGCGCCGCTATCTGATCCGAGGGCCCGGGACGCAGCAAAAGCCGGGAAAGTGCTGTTTAAGAGGCGAGATAGCGAATAACGTAGGAGGAACATAAGTTTTGCGGCGTGTTAAAAGATAATGAGTGCGGATATAGCTTATAAGAAAAGAAGACGTTGCGTACGCTCTTTGTAAGGAGACAATATTTTCTTATCTCGCATGGTTGCGATCACAATACAGAGTTAAACCTTCTTTGTACATTCTAACGCACCTCGATTCGTTTTAGGATTTATGTTCTCCCGGGACCAAGTTTAAAACCGAAGATTTAGCGGCTTCCCTTAAAGATACCAGCGCCTATTCAGAGGTCAAACGTGGGGCTAAGTCAATTATAAAGTACTTTCTGATTGAGTTTTTAGCGTTCTGTTCTTTGCGTTGAATAATGATGTTGATTTATATCTATCTGAACTGAGAAACTGTAATCTTATAACTAAGTTATCTACACGCAGTTAGCCTAATAACAATTTTGTATTTTGTGCAAGTTATTGCGTACTCAACTATATAGGTAAGTATAGCTTTCTGCTTTTAAGATAATAATAATAATATTTGTATGATCCCGAAAACCTTTTCTTCGACTTTATATTCTAACTGAAATGTTTTTTTTTTTAAAGCAAATTCATTATTTTATTACTATGTTGGTGGTTACCACTTAGAATTGACTAGAATTATGTTAAATGGATAGAATAACAAAGTATCAATTCGAAATCCTTCTAACCTGACCATTTATATATTTGGAGTTAAATAAAATCTCCAACTTGCCCGTGAGTCCATTACCTAACTATAAAATATCATACGTACATATATACTTATATCAAACTAAGCCGGCTAATATACATTTGTTCTTTAACTGTCAATATTTGTGGTGAATGATCATAAACTAACTAGCTTACAAAATAGAAGAATATAAAATGTCGAAATCTATAATTTATCAAAACACCAACGAATCTGAACTAAAAACTTTTCAATTATGGACATCATAGTGCTTTCAATCGTGATGAACTGACTTGTTCTTGATGAAAGATGGACACCCACATCAAGTCATGCAGGCTCATACGAAGAAGTTAAACGATACGAACATATCCCGTAGTTAATGAAGTATTGCGTTGGCGGACAGGTAAATAAACTTAATCATACCTATGATTGGCCCATCAATAACTACAAGTTACATGCGCGCGGAATAACAATTAGTTCAAACGTGTATTGACACCCATTTGGTTAATTGGAATTCGTGCGGAGACCCCATGTTACCTCTTAACATCTAAACGATCAGTTATTACTCATTATAATTTAAATTTTATCAATCATCTTTCAATCTAAGCATTTTTAAATTTTATTGTTATTCTTTTTTTTTTTTTATTCTTAGAATGATATTTTTAAACACCCTTAAAAATCTCCACCTATGTTATTTAAATTGAAGTCTGCTTTTACACATCATTATTGAAACCATACAAAAATAAATTTATTTTCAGTCTAGACACCGTAAATGTGACTGAAATCAATTCAGATAAATTACACAGCTCAATCGCAAACGACATTTGAACTTTTGTTGAAAGAAAAATAAATTCCAACAGTGCTATTTCTTTGCTTGAAGAATAAACGGGTATAGGTGCTGTAAGACGAATCACTTAAGCGCAAACAACCAAAAATACGTTTGAAAGTAGTTTGAGCTAGAAAGCGAGATCTTATCTCGGATCTAGGATTGATAGGAGCAATGCATCACCTGGCTTCCGTTGCAGCACGATCTTGATTCGCTCCTAATGCACCTACCTCCCACATCCAAGTTCACGTGAGTGATGCTACCACTCTAAAATGACCTCCTACTTTACAGATAAAAGTCAAACAGATCTAAGCGGTAGCTGGGAAGTGTGAGGGGCCTATTGCTTCTGGTTTGGACACATCCTCAGTCGGGTTACTTGACGTTCCATAGATAAGATTGGCTCCCATCCGTTTAACACCTACATCGGCTACCGAATATTGATATTCAAATTTATTGTTCGTGTGCGTGTTGGTTTCTTATGCGTTTAAATTATATATTTGAAAATGTTTTCGAGTTAGTAAAAGGAAGAGAAAGCTACCAACCTACCACTAATAGTTTGATTTTAGGAAACTTCGGACAATATTTTTTTTCTGTTTACTTTTGATAGCTTTACTCGGATATATTTGAGAAAGTGATAAAATAGGAAAGTTACTCGTATAATAATGTATTTTAGAGAAAAAAACGAAAATGTGCAAGGACCGCATAGTACTTACTTCTCTAATGGTTTAAAAGCCGTGCTGGATTTTACTAAACGTAAAATTATACAGTTTAATACCGGAAAATGTAAGTAAATATTTATACCTTATAAACAATTTTGGCTATTACCCATAGCAAGTTACTATTTCGACAAATATTCTGTCCATATAATATAAACAAACCTACACAACGCATGGCAGCATTCAATACTTCCTTGGTGTGAAGCTAAAAAGATAATAGATAATTTAGATAACAAGAAAAAGCCATTTCGAAGCGCCGCTGCCGAGTAAATGGTGAATATTACTCACATGTTCACCGCAACTCTTTCGCGTAGGAAGAGATTTTGCCTCCAAACGATCACATTGAAGTATGCCTTTATATTTTTCTGTAACGCAGTGTGTACGCTGGCTAATAATTTTATGCGCGCCAACGGGAATTCGATATTGCGAATTACTTTAACGCTTTCGTAGAAGAAAAAAGACTTTAACTATTCGAAAATTTGTACTAAGACTGTGTCGTGTATAGGTATTACAGAAACTTCAACACAACACTGTACACAAAATATTGAGCAAGGAGAATATACAACTTTGAGCATTGCAAATAAAAAAAAAATAAAAGCTGTACAAAATTTTAGGTAGGTTAAAATAAAGTACATACATTTTAAATTGCCGTATCTATCTTGTGTTGCCCTGCTTTTAAGTAAATAGAACAAAGAGTGGGCTCATTTTAACTGGATTAAAAAAAAAAGAGAAAAATAATCGAACTCCTCTGTGAAAGCGTTTGATCATTAAACCTGTGGGACAGACGAATAGACGAAACGACGGATGGCAACGCCAGTGACAGGAATATGGTTCCATTTAGACCATTCGCTTTGGGTATGGAATCATAAATAGAATTGAATAGCAACATGAGTCCTTAGTTTAATTTTTTATAACAGACTAGTGCTTAGACCGACCTAAAAATTTTTGTATTATTCATTGTTGAAATTATCTAAATTCTTCTTGAAGGCACGAAAGCACGCGGCAAGTCACCCATGCGTTGGACGGACCAAGTTAAAGCTACACTTAACGGTCCACTGTACGAATGTTCGAGAAGGGCTGCAGTACGGGAGGAATGGCGACGGATTGTAAAGCTTGCCACCACCTCTGATGTGACGACCACGACTACTCTGCCAAGAGTGTGACGACCAAGAAGAAATTCTTCAGTTCTTAATACTTTGAAAAATAGTGTAACTAATATTTATTTTTGCAATTGATCATATTTAAACATTCTAAACCATTGTTTCCTAACCTGTGGTCCGCGGACCCCTGGGGGTCCGCGAGCATATGTTTGGGGGTCCGCGGTCCCATACGCATCTCTCTTACTTAGAACATAAACAAAAATAATATTGTCCGAAAATTGCACTTTTTTTTCACTCAGGGGTCCTTTGCATTATGCTTGATTTCCTTGGGGGTCCACGGCTGAAAAAGGTTAGGAACCGCTGTTCTAAACTACTCTTAAATTAGAAATAAAATATCAACTTGAACAACAATACAGAGTAAATTTTTACGATAACCTAATTTTCTGTCACAAACACTACGAGTAAGGTGTAATTATTTAATACGATAAAGACATTATTTTTAATTGCGTACAGATTACGGCCTATAGCAACCAAACTTTATGAATGACTATCGCATGCGGTAGGCTACGTTCCAAATTGCAGTTTTACTGCTCACAGCTGAATTCATGACATGACATGACCGACAATTTATATTGCACGTTATTAACATGAATTGTCTTTATCTTCCGACTAATTGTCTAATCTTTAAATTAAAACCGATTTTAACCCAATTGGCGTCTATATATCATTAGGTACAATCAGCAACAGATGTGGGTGGAGCTTAAAATCACTACAGTATTTACCCGGCGATAAGGATGGCACATCGATTTCGGAAAAAAACAATTCACTGTTCATGACGATTTCCGAACACTGGCGACCGTCCATTAATCATCGTATTTTATTAAGTGACGTTTTACGGACTTAATTAGTTTACGTCAAATTCATGATATATCATGTAACTTCGGATATCTATAGAGAGCTGTTGCAACTACTAGAAAAAGGATAGTTCCCTCTTTTTTCTAAAGATTCCATCGTACAATTTAAAGTTTTAGGGGGTTTCAACAACTCTTTATTATATATTTTCATCTAAATGCATCCGTACTCTATTGCACCTGTACAACGACTGACTGCCAGGTACTGTACACACAATCTTATTATTCCGGCAGTAAACTCGTGTGTAGCTGCTTATTTTGAGCTCTACATCTGCTAATCTATTCCTGTTAATGACTAGTACAATGCATTTACGAGGATATTAATATTGGCTAGGACTTGGATTCATTTCTTGTATAGACCAGGTTACTATCAGTAACCTCATATTTGTATTCAGCTCTGTAAATTATTTTTCAAATACTATAGTAGATAGGTATAATTATATCTACGAACTGATGGCTATTGAGGCCATGTGTCCACGTACCGGAAGACGTGTGGTTAAGCCCCCCACAAGTTGGATCGCGTTCTTGGGGAGGCTTATGTCTACCAGTGGATGTCTTTATCCTAACAATAATGATGAAGATGTTGATAAAGAACAATACATTATATTTCAGGGGTTTCGTGAGTAAACAGCTTTTGCAAATAGACTTCAGAATTACAGTGGTGCCAATGACTTTCCCGCCAACTCGACCGATATTAAACTACACCATTTGGCACTAGAACTGGCTCCGCCTAAAATATAGAGAGGCTTGTAACTGAATATAAAGTTCTCCTTTTTGTCAACACTAGTGAACTATCGGATGCGATCCCGGAATTGGCAAAGAAACGTGATTTTGTATGAATATTTTGTTCGCGGAGAAGGGATAGCAAAGTTCCGGATTGAATTTGTAGAATTGAGGTTGCGGTCTGTACTTACTTTTACAAATGTTAGCTGGTATTATTTGCCACAAATAAGAAAATAATTTAGAAATTTTTTGGTTGAGATCGAAGTGAAACAATTTTATTGGGCCAAATGATATTTAAACAGACAACTAAAAATAATGTACTAAATTCACGTAAATGATTGGTAGTTTTAGATAGGTCTGACTAAACATTCGGTTTTGGTTTTGGTATCGGTGAGTTTTAACGTTAAATTGGACGTTAATTCAGTATAGTTTCAATTTTGGTCGTGCCAGATTCAAGGGCTTTCGAGCGGCGTGCGGAAGAAATCAAAATCTTAGAGTGGCCCCGATACCGTGCAACAGAACAGCTATTCATCAGCAATCATCATTAAATAAAATAGATACTCATTTTCTAAAAGATACCAATGTATTAATTGATCGAATAATTGATTTTATTAACAGAAGTAGAAATTTACAAAATCGTCAATCCATACTTACTTAATATTATAGATGCGAAAGTGTGTTTGTATGTTTGTGTGTCTATATGTTTGTCCGTCTTTCACGCCGTAACGGAGCGACGGATCGACGTGATTTTTGGCTTTAGAGATAGTTTATAAGAAATAATAAAAACACAGTCATTTTATCCTTATTTTACCAATGTGCGTCTCTTATTTTCTTTTGAGTAGTAAAACACAGAAAAATCGTCAAGAAATCGAAACGTATAGCCTCATAAGTGGTCTATAATGAATACGAGATATTGAAAAAACAGAATACGAACAAATTACCTCCATTATCAGCTTACGCGTTAAGTCTGTCCCACAAAGGGATCGCCGAAAGGAAGCTACGTACCTTTTGAATATCGATCTCGCTCTGAAAACCATATATTTGGTAAAAGGAAAAGGCGCTCGTACTAACGAGATTGTAAAAGGTAACTGAATATACCTACCTCCAGAAAACTCTCGCTTGGTCGAGCAACGTGAGAGGCATATTTACATTTTTTAGGGTTCCGCCATGAATCCTTGAAAATGATGCTTTTTATTCGCAACCTTGATGTCCGGCGATCCTTTACATGCTTGAGGTGAAACTCAAAAAAGTATAAATAAAATAAATGCTTAATCGTGAATTACTTCTTCGCGAAAAGTTTTTATGAAATCTGAATTTAATCTAATTAATTGGAATATGCATTGGTAGAAATATCAAAGTATCTATGCTGTTATTATACAATGATAGTATGATTTTAGTATTCTTTTTGAAGAACAGATAACTCTAACTGAAAACTGAAAGTAGGTACGTTGCCTAGACGTTAAAATATCTAAACAACTTTATTTCACAAACCGCACCTAGGTCGTAATAATCGTAATGTATAAATGTGTTTGACGCGATGACTGCATAGATATTTTAACAATATTTTTTTTATAAGATTTTTAAAAGATTCTTCAAAATCCTAATACGTACCGTGCAGAACCCGCATATTACGTCACTCACTTTTTTCTCAATGTCATTGCGGACCAAGTTTGGTGGATGGATGAGTCCACGACATTTTGTGACATTAGGCTCCATTGCGCCTGAATATACGGTACCCTAACCAACCGCTCTAAACAGATAAGCAAATGAATTGGAAGAGTTTTGTATTCCCTATTTAAGAATTTCTACAACGTTAAGGATAATGTTTGGGAGACATTCCTTTTAACGTATTGTGAGGAGTGACGTGTGGGTTTGAGTGGTTTTTAATAGACATCAATTTCTCATTTACTATCATTTCTTGTCGCGTTCTAATGGTGTTATTTTTTTCATACTATTGATATTCTTGATATTCGGAGTGAGTTTCTAAATGTCTTTATTGTTTTTTTCCAAAAGAATAAAATGTTGTAAATCGTTTTTAAGAGGCATTGGCTTTAACAATGAGAACCTAAAATTGAATTATTAAAATCATCAATAGGTACGAAATGAAAATAATTGGAATGGAATCAAGTCACAGACAAAGGATTGAATTGAATTAATTTTAAAAGCACTCGTTTCTAATTGATGCTTACTCTTGAATGTTAGTGGGCAAATATTCTTTAGATTCGAAAGACAAACGTCCAGTGATATTTTACTTCACGCTACGAATACAGTCGCCCGTGTAGCACATAACGACCGTCTATAAACTAACATTATTTAAATGGATTCCACGCTTCTAATTAAACAAGTCTTAAGGTTCGCTCCCACCACGTAAAAGGATTGTGAAATATTTTGGCAATTAGGCCTCCGGTTTTATTAAAGAAGTCCGTGGAGTGAAAAATTAATTAAAATTTAAGCCTTTCGGTGTTCCCTACGCAGCAGTTGCTAAATAAAAGGGCCTTCACATCTCAGCGAGCAACTGAAGATCAACTGCGTTAGATAAATTGAATGGTTTCATGCGGTATGCAGATGAATGGATTAAAATTTCATTATTGTTCAGCGCATTAGGTACGCCGCGCTGAGAAGCCACGGGCGTATTATTAGCATGTTCACTAATCCTTACTTATGAATATTACATGCACAGCACGCGCGTTTGTCTCACGGGGGTTGACAATCAGTTGCGTCCATTGTGTATGTTTTCTAAAATTAAACAAAAACAAATGAAATGTGCGTAAATAGAATGCAAACCTTTGGAATCGAGTAACAATATAATGGATAGGGTAGGTATGTCTCTGTATTTTCAAGACTGCGTTGGACGTTGTATCACGTTCGCGCTGGGTGGTGTGTGAGTTACCCAACATACGTGATGTTATTTTAGGCTCTATTTTTAAGAGTTTGCATAAAATAAGAACCACTATTTGATGTAAATAAATAATATTAAAGGTATTTTTAAAGTAATGTCTAGATAGGTAGGACGTACGTAGATAAGGGATAGAACTTATAATTTATTTCACATACTACAGGTTGGAAATTTAGAACACCACTTGGAATGAAAGTAATGTGAATACTAAAAAAATAGGAAAATTAAGTGAAAAGACACGTTCCATTCCTGTAAATAAGAAACAAAGCTAAATTCAAAGATAATTTAAAAAATTATATCATATTCTTTTGTGGCGTAATAAGATAAAGTTAATGAAAAATATTAAGGGGCTGTTTCACCATCCATTGATTAATATTAACTGACGGTTAAATGTGATGCCGTCTCCGTCTATTCGAACAAAACAAATAGAGATGGCATCACATTTAACCCTCAGTTAACACTAATCAATGGATGGTGAAACAGCCCCTAAATCTCTCCAACAAACCTGAACTTTTCTTCTAGTTAACATTTTTTTATCCTTGAACATTTTATAGTATTCGTGTGTATTTCGTGGTCGCGGGCAACCACTAGTTTGTTATAAAATTAAATGTGCAATTTTTCACTTACCGATCCATCTTCTTGAAATACCCAGCAAATTACTTCAACATATTGCATAGCACCATCAAGCTTTTATTTACTAACGTCTTAGCCCTTAACACGGCCTCTTTATCAAGAGAACAATAATTGCATTCAAAATCAAAGATGGGCGTCCAGATAATGCGTGGGTATTTTCACTAATTAAAGGCAGACATGCACTGAGCAACAATTAAGAGGACCGATGGTTGATAAGCCCGAGTTGATAGTCTTTAGATACCGCTTAGTGAAGCTGTAGTGGGTTTCACACCTTATTAAGGCCCTTATTCTTCGTAGTGCCACCGACTTAAGGAGGCTCAGTGGCTATCGGCGAATTTCCGTGAAGCTCGACTTCATTGTCACAGCTGGTATTTTAATGAGGTTAATAATTAAGTACTAAGCAAAGTTTGATATAATGTATTGCTTCCGCGGTATAAATATTAATTTGCATCTTTTCAATTAGGAAGGAAGGAAGGAAGGAAGGAAATACATTTATTTAAAATTCGAAGAAGCCGTTGTAGCCTAATAGTTTGATGTATGGCCTCTTAGTATCGTGGTTTCAAATCCGGGCTCTTACTTCAGAGTTTTTCAAAATTCATGTGCCAAATTACATTCTAAATTCACCAAAAGCCCTCTCATTTTGCAAGGAGGCTTGTGCCCAGCAGTGGGGTGAATGTAGGCGGAGATGATGATTTAACTTCCCATATACTCGTATGTCCTGGAAATCTACAAACCCTTTTTCGACCAGTACCTGGTATCCGATTGAGCTGAAAACCTTTATATAGAAATCAAATGACGATACAACAATCTGGTATATATAAATATTTTGGTGATCCAGCCCAGAAACTCCTGAATTTATAATGGCATTGATTTGAAATTAGGTACGTATGGCAATAGGTATAGTTTGGATAATTAAACTATAGTGGTCAAAAGTTTGGAGTCTCGTTATTAAAGGCAATTATCTTATACTTATTATTTCTCATGATATCAAATGAACAGCTGTGTAGAAACAAGGATTTCAAAGAAAATTATAATAGCCTGAGATCTGAATTGGACAGTATTTTCGTCCATCTTTTTAATGAATAAGAAATATATATTTTTACTAAATTTAGTATAAGATTATTTTCATTATAATTCTGTTCTATACAACTGTCGAGAAAACCGCTTAAGTCCATAAGATCACACACACCATAATAGAAAAGAAAAATATGCCTAAGCTCCCAGTTCTCCGTCAAGGCTCAAGCTTAGCAACCAATGTAATTTTTCAATTCTAATTCCGTTTCCATACTTAGCAACAAGTCATATACGACGTAGCATACCAGTACACATAGTGGCTATTGCGAACTAATGGTACGCAGTAGTCAGGCCCTATACACCGAAGTGCTAAATTCGAACTTCGTATGTTGCCGTCCCGCTGACGCTTATGTCATTTAATACGCAAGCAAAAGGGAAGGTGCTATACTTCGATTTGCTAGTTTCATAGTAGCCCCTCAGAACTTAGGTCCAACGCAATTAATAGTTACACTTATGATTTGTCTCGAGGCATCTGCAATTACAGTTGTATGGCGTGGAAATGAGTTTCTTCCTCTTCATTGCAACTATGTAAAACCTGATGTTGTAATACACACTTGCCTTACCATAAACGTTCAGATCTAAGAGTAACAGTTGGTATTGAATCTGAACCGATTATTAAACAGTAACGGGTAAAAGTTTTTTTTTTTATCTTCATATTTTATGCCGATCCAAAAGCCATCAAAATGTCTGATAATGTGTTTCTATTACTGATTATTGAACTGTGAAATTTAAGATAATAATTAAAGATGCACTTTTATAAGTTTTTTTTTTTCAGTTTGCTGCTCCGTATTTTATTTTTGTAATACTATATCCCCATTCAATGGTGTGTACAGCCCAAGCTCTCCTACACTGAGAAGAGGCCTGTGAGAGAAAAAAACATTGGTTTACACCCTTACCCCATAAAACACAATATTTTTTTTGTCTGTAAGAACCTATGGAAAATAGGGCTATGGAAAATAATATCATAACGTCAAATAATTATAATCGAATGTTAAAATAATATAAATGCATTTTTTTCTATTTAAAAACTTGTAACTCATTTTTTTCCAAAACTCAAACCCCTGGGGTGGTTAATTTTACGCCAAAACTCCTGAATAAATAATTTCAACCTCTCCAGAAATCCAAGATTAAAGAAGGAAAAACGCAAGTAGTTTACGGTTAAAGCTGGCCGCTTAACCCTTTTAAGTTCACTCCTTTTAAGCAACGGAAAAGTTGATTAAAAAACTCGGCGCGTTAACGCTCGATTTAACCCTTGCGTTAATCGTAACACAAACAATGGGCAAGCAAAATAATGTCGGATTCCGGTCGACAAATTAGGCGACCTTTTTAGGCGGTCGGCACTCGGTATTTAAAATAACAAAAGGGAACTTTTTTCACCGGCTTTTCCCGTTCCTGTTCTACTGCCGTACGTAGCTGAATTTATTTCTAGGCTCTCTCTCTATCTTTTTTGTGTTACGAGTAAGATAGGCGATTGCGACGAAGTAGAAAAGAATACACAATATGATGTAGTAAAAATAGGGACTGATCAAAACCTATAATTACAAACGTATTCGTAACTTTAATCAAGTGATAAACATTAGCATTCTTAGTTATTTACATTAGTATTAAAACAAAGGATACATTTGATTATCATGATACATAATGTGATGTACAACAAAATAATTACGTACCTTGACATAGTCAAAAATACAGTCTCTTACTATACTTAGTATCACATTGGTGAAGCCGAAACATGAATGCACAGAAAAACCAGAAAAATAGACCAGCGCTGGGAATCGAACCCAGGTCCTCAGCATTCCGTGCTGCGTGCTATTCCCCTACACCACCACTGGACAAAATAATAATGTAATGTAATATTTAAACATTCACGGGATGACCGTAAAAGAAAAAAAAAAAAAAAAAAATTTGGAGTTGAAATAAAAAATACAAAAAGACTCCAAATCGTAATCTTGGTGAAACATGATGTTTCATGTTTCGCAACATGACTTTCTTAGTAGTTTATTTAAACTTGAAGATGGTAGTTCTAGGACATCTGTCAACTGCCAAAATACCTAAATTCATATAAGTGACACCTGTGACAGAAAATTATAATAATCGTCGCAACTATACGGTGGTCCGTGTTTCATGGAATTCGAAAACTTTGTTTGTGACAAAAATATTTACCTACTGTGAGGTTTTTTTCCAGGACGTAGGTTAGATCTTCTGATAATGTTTCATTTTACTGTACTTAAAATTATGCCTTTCACCTCAAATACAGATACGAAATACGGAGCAGCCATTCGCGTCCACGTATTTAGTGACCCTATTAAACTGTGAATCGTTTGAATTATGTATGAAAAACGATTCTATTACGTTATGAACGGAATAGCAAATGCTTGTTGTTTTTGAGCGCAACGTTGTTATGACTCTACGTTATAGTATGACGTACCTATGTTATCATAACATGGAATGAAAGGCATTTTTATATAAAGCATCAAGGGTCCATACTTCCAGTGGCTTTCAGGATTATTGCGGACCGAGGGCGGGGTACCGCTCTAAGGGTTTATTCAAGCTTTGTTAAATATTTGTATTCGTGTTCTGATTGTGTCAGAATTAAGGAAGATTTATTTATAGCACTTACTCCAAACCAGTGTTTTTCAACCTGTGGGTTGCGACCCCCTGGGGGGTCCCGAGCCTCTTTAGGGGGTTCCCGAAGCCCCTATAATTTGCTGCGAAAACTACTTCAGTAAAAAAAACAATAAGTTTAAAAATAAAATGTTATTGGCACTTAATAATAATGAAAAAAAAAACAATGGGGTCATGAAATATTTTTCTTCATACTAAATGAAAAAGGTTGAAAAACACTGCTCTAAACATATCTTCATTAAATTTTTAATTCTGTTTTACTTACTTCTTGCCGCCAATTTATTTGAAACTAGGAATAACTTGCTTTATAAAGCTAGTTATCAAGAAACAGACAGTGAGCTGGGCAAGTTCAGTAGTCCAAGAGATTACTTCCTACAGACAAACAAAGTTTATTTGTTTATTATTCATTCGCGTAAATATTACAATAGCTAATCTAATCATCAATAGGTTCAGTTTTCAGTAAGTCATTCTGTAATAAAAACTCAACAGTATATAATTCAAAGCAAATTTAATTGAGAGAGATCTCTCCTTTTGTATCAGTCTGACTGCACATATTTTATTGAATCAATTTTGTAACTCATGGCATAATTAAAAAATATTGGAAGCAACTTCTCGCAATATCGCATTTATCGGCTAAAATACGACGGTCCGAAACCGTTTTTCAGATATTAATTCCTAACAATCATAAAAGTAACTTTCATGGTGGCCCTAAAAAGTTATTGCCGTTTCCCCGGGAAATATACTTTCTATGGACTTTATCTGGTGTTCAGTTTGTCTACAACCGGGATCTGGATTGTCGTAACAATAAAGCAATAACACTTAGGTGTATTTTTTACTGCCCGAATTTATACGAAGAAGTTACACACATTTGAGAACGCTTTGAGTAGGGTAATGTTATTCACGTACGTCTTTTGACCTCTACTGTACCTAGGCTTATTACAAAATCTGTCTGGATTTACCTGCCAAGAAAAGGATTCAAATGAGATTCTACTCGCAAAAGCAATTTGGTATAGTACCTGACCCTAGTGGGAATTCGTAACGAGGTAAAAACATCAAAGGAAAGCCTTATTTATTTCAAAGTTTTACATCAATTTTATATTAAATCGTTTCACGTGGAAGCATAACGTGTTATTAATACTAAACAATTTATTTTCGTTTTATTTTAACGCATCGACAATCCTCCCATTCTTAGTGTCAATGAGTGACACTGCTCACTAGTAACGGTGACCCAATTCCTCGTTTATCATCCTTAATTCGTAAAAGAAAAACTCTAGAAGCCTTTTTATAGCTCATTTATCCGGTAAGCTCTCTAAGATGTACTTAGTCGTCACGTTTACTGTTACATGAACTCAAGTGCACACTTAGCAGAATTGCGTAGCGCAGCATTAAAAAACATTAGGTACTGTCACGTTACCCCGTCAGCTTTGTCATCACAATCCAAGGCCGACTCCAGCTTTCATCTAATAAAATCCTAATCGCACCAACCATAAACCATTTCCATCAACAACGCCCCTTCCAAATCAAAGCAGGAATTGCTTTAACTTTTTTCCCCGACGCAGACGATTGCGTGAGGTTTTATAATACAAGTTTGATGATTACTTTTTATTTTATTTTGTAGTCGTAACAAGTCGACAACGAGCCGAATCGAGACAATAAAGCATCTTTCAAGGCTGATGAGACGAAAGTAATGATTATTGCTTACGGTTGTTGATCCGAGCTTCTGGTCAGTGTACCTGTTATTTACCGAGTACCTGTGCGAGTCGACTTCGGAGTTAAGTCAACCTTATGTCGATAAAACAATAGTGATTCGTTGCGTTGAATGTTCAAAAACATAATAGATAACGTGCCATTTTATTTCACACATAGGGAAAACATATAATACACCCAAGCCGCACGTGAGGGCTGATGCTTCAGTCAAAGGTAAAATATATTTTATGAACGAGTTACATTCTGATTTTCACTTCGACGTTTAGAAAATTAAATAGCTGCATTGTAAATAAATGTATTTACTTCAACGCATTTTTCATCTATTTCTAAAAAAAAAATCGTTACAATACTTATAACACGAGTGTGTAGTCAAAAGTGCCGAAAATTGTGCTGAATTAAAAGTACGAATAGAGTAGTAGAAAATTACAATTTTTTACTTGTTTATTCATAACTCAGCAAAATTCATTATTTGATCTGTATTTTTTTTAAAGCAAATACCTACGCTATTTTTTAACATTTTCAAACAGTATTTTCAAGCGATGTGATTACAAAGATCGGCCCTCTGAAATAACATTGAAAGAAACACGAAAATTTCGTTATCAAGAAAAAACTACTTCGTATCTTTTATCGAGAAAAACTTGCTACAAAGAACAACTTTGTCTCACGCCAAATTAAGTCTCAAGATTCGAAGAGATTCACGACAGCTGTTAGATAACATCTCGTCGCAGACTGGTCTTGCTACCTGCGCGTACGGCGATAAGTATTAAGATTTGTGATGGCATCAGTACGATATTATATTATAGGTAATCACGTATGTATATAAATATATAGTGCAACAGAGGTAGGTTAGTTTAATCAATAGCAAATTAAAATTACCTTGAGGCAAAGATTTGTTTATTAAAATAAGATACACGAGCGACTCACTTAATAGTAGTCGCGGTATGCTCTATAGTTGTTGTGATAAAGACGAGCTATATATAAGATTCTCTATTTTTTAGCTGTAATTATATTTATTTTTACTGTGTCTAATTTAGCTAAATAAATTTATTATTTCTTTCTTTCTATAAGAGCGCTGGCGCGCAGTTCACAGGGTAACTTTCTGTTTGAGCTCACCTTGACAAGGAATCACGGATTGGTTCGAAACATGCCAGGCATACCTCGACTACTAATACATATCTAAGTGATCGTAAGTAAATGTGTATTTTATTTCAATATTTTTTTTATTTGGTATTTAACTAGCTTTTTCCCGCGGCTCCGCCCGCATGGTATTTGGTTATCGCGCGCTGTTCCCTCGGGAACTGTGCATTTTTCCGGGATAAAAAGTAGCCTGTGTCACTCCCATAAACTATCTCTATGCCAAAAATCACGTCGATCCGTCGCTCCGTTACAGCGTGAAAGACGGACAAACACACAAACATACAAACAGACTTTCGCATTTATAATATTAGTATGGATTTAGGCGACATTTAATTAAACAAATTTAATTTCAGAAAGGTATTTCCCAATCCATTTGAATAATCATTTACTTAAAATAGGACGTAATAACTGTTTTATTTAAACAAATTAAATTTCAATCGTTTTATATGTTCGAATTTGTCACGTAACCTCATTTTTTTCCTATCCATACTTGGGGCAACGGCCGCGTCAAATGTTACAGATGATTACATTACATAAGTCATCATCATCATATTTTGTGGATCTGTTGTCGGGGACGGGGTCGTTATATCAAGTTAAACTGAGTTATGATTGATGTTCCGAAGAGCTGATGTTAGGAAAATTAGAATTGTCGGTTAATGACTGCTGTGTCGAGAATCGGAGTTTGACACTGGATGTTTTTTGATGCCACGGGTTTTATAGAGAGTTTTATGCTCTTCGTAAACTAGATATTAGACATAAACTGTGAGTTTTAGACAAAATTACTATCAAAATGTTATAGTAGACTAGATTGTTGGGCACTGATTCTAATATTCAGGGAAAATCTTTTTTATGGTAAAAATAAATTTTATTTTTGCAAAGACGTGATTACACAGATAGAAGCTGAAGCAAGAGGGCGGCAGTGTTGCCATTTGTAATTAAAAAATATCTATTTGTTGAAGTTGCTGACAAGATTTTTCGGATTGTTGGTTTCATAATGCTGTATCATCATCTCAGCCGTAGGACGTCCACTGTTGGACATAGGTCTCCCCCATAGACCTCCAGTTGCTTCGGTTGGCAGCGGCCTGCATCCACCGTGAACACGCGGCTTTAACCAGGTCATCCGTCCATCTGGTTGGTGGACGTCCTACGCTGCGCTTGCCGATCCGCGGCCTCCACTCGAGAACTTTTCAGCCCCAACGGCCATCCGCTCTCCGTGCTATATGGCCTGCTCATTGCCACTTCAACTAGCGAATTCGCTTTGCTATGTCGGTGAACCCTGTCTTGTTATATCGTATTAGAACTAAAACAATGTCCCGCTTAAAACATACTTTTGAATGCCATGAAAGTTTCATTTTAATATAAAGCCCATACTTACACAACATAATTAACATTTTGATGTAAAATTCTCCATTCACCGTTGCCCTAAACGCCTACTTTTATTAAAAATTTTGGCATGTTTTACGCACTTAAAATTGGTTAAGAAAAGTATTGTTTATTAAGGTAATGTTGAGCGGCGCAGGCGCAGGTAATAGCGCCTCGACTCTTGGTACGAAATTTCTTTCATCAAATAATCTTGCCCCGAGCTACGAGTAAAGGATTTATAAATTGGTTAAGGCTTTCCATGCGCGTTACGATAAAAAACCGGTCCCATACGAGTTGGACTCGCATACAAAGAGTTCTTTACCACTGAAGATTTGCCACTGTTCGATGTTGATTAGATCGAGCAACGCTATTTTCTAGTCTGCTCCATCCTTTAATTTTTATTTAGAATCTGTTTTATAATTAACTAGCTTTTGCCCGCGTGGTATACGGTTGTCGCGCGCTTTTTCCTCGAGAACTGTGCATTTTTCCGGGATAAAAAGTAGTCTATGTCACTCTCGGGCCCATAAACTATCTCTATGCCAAAAATCACGTCGATCCGTCGCTCCGTTACGGTGTGAAAGACAGACAAACACACTTTCGCATTTATAATAGTACTATGGATGTGTTACTTATTATGGCAGATGTTTTGGGACCTTTGCAAGTCCTAATAAACTCAATCGAAGTAATAAAGTAATCAAATTCCCAATTTAAAGTAAAATGACCATTATTGCATTATTAGATAGGTAACAATCTTAAAACAATTATTCTTATCCGGACTAGCTTAGAGAGCGGTACTGGTTAATTTATCAGAAATGAGGGCAATACAATCAATTACTGGAAACCGTTTGGATAAATAAAATTATTCCCAGTAACTAGTCAATCTAATGGAATAAATATTGACTTGAACTTTACGCACATATGTCTTTCACAACATATTAATCAAACTTATGTATAATGCCAATAGAGAATAATCCAATTAGGCTAGAATAAACTAAAAGAATTTCTTTGCTCACCCGCGACCTTGACCTCGGTAGTCTAACATCTGGTAGTATGGTTTACGGCTGTGTTGCTCTGAAGATGAGCTCTGGTTGAGTTCGAAACGCGTCAGTGTATTGTGGTGGTGGTGACAGATGGGTTTGTGTGATTTTTGTGTACTTATTCTTTCTTACAGTGTGGAGGTAGAACAACTGCATGAAAGGACGCGGGTGAGCAAAGAAATTATTTTAGTTCATTGATATGCACCTCCGCAAAGTAACGCCTGGTTCTAATAAATTAGCTGTAAGAATGCCAAAGAAACATTTAAAACTTTTTTCTTTAACAAATAAAGTGTTATATTTAGGTCTTATCAACTTATATCGGGAGAGACATGGACCATCTCTTATAAAACTGTACTTGTTAAATAAATGCATCCAGCTAGAATCGACATATGCATGGCTACCTTTACAATACTTATTCATACACATTATGTAGTTACCGTATTCATGTTATAGCGATGTGCTTATGCGCTATCCGACACCGCACTCCGATGATTACGCGAAACCCTTACTTTCTCAAAGCGCAGATTCCAACTTTTTGCATTTTATAGCATACAATTTAGTGGACTAATGGCGTGATCGCTACAAGCGAGAGAGGCCGTGCGGTTAAGTTTTAATATTAATATTCAGTGGTTTATTAGCTGAATCTTTGCTTTTTGCAATTCGTTATGCAATTATTGAAATTTTTTCGTGTGAAAAATTTGGAATTTCTACATAACTTGATTAAGAAGTAGGTAAATATGTTTGACACAAAATATTTTAAGTTATTAATAATAATCTTCTTCATCTTCCTTCCCTTAATCTCAGTTCGATTCGGGGTCCATCTTAAAAAAAAGCGTTAGGGAACTCGATCTTGGGTTTCTACAGGAGTTGAGCACTACGCTTTTATCTTTCTTCTTTTATTTAATGTGTTACAATGATTTAATTCTGCACAGTTTTAATGGCTCACACGGTAAAAAGATAACTTTATTGACAAATCTGACAGATTATGCTGAAGATTATCTTTAAAAAAGGTGATTCTGTGAGTCGTTCAAAGTGATCGATGATGCAAAATGTCACTTTCTTGCATCTATTTTAATCGATTAATCCATCAATGACCGGAACTGTAAAAACTGCACTTTGTGCAATCCAAGAATGTATTCTCAAGTGAACCACACACAAAGAACACTCGACGTTATAACATTGCTTACAATGTTATAAACGTCAGTAAAATAACAAGCGATTGTATTTCTTAAGACGTCGGCAGTGAAGACGCAAGTTGGTTATCGCTTGAAAATTTTTACGCTTGCCAGGCTCAGGCTGCTTTGGGGAGCGTTGTAAAAATTTTCTATTACACCCGCGAGTCGTAAAAGTGTCACGAGACAATAAGAGATCAATCATTCAGTAGACGAGGTCTCCAGTAGTGATTCAACGTGAAAAATATCAGTGGGCTGACCCACTTCCAGAGATTTGCATTCAGGCGGAATACTCGGGTAATTTATCATCCTTCACGTGCCAGCAAAAAAGTTCGCCAAGTACGTGTGTATTTTGGAACAAATGTGGGTTCCGTTGCTATTAAACTATCGAGGCCCTAGCAATAGAGTTTATCGCGGGCATAAATCTTACGTTTCTTTCCAACGTGCTTGTGTGATAAAGACAGATGCTATGTATCCGGTACAGATGTTAACGTGGTAATTCTAAGTGGGTTTATTTAAACTATAGTAGTCAAGGCCACATGGCTTAAAGGATGACTATAAATCTAGTTATGCCTTAGACCTAGGGTTAAGGGTTCATTATAGCCGGGTCTTTCAATTTTCTTTGTCAAAGTCTTTCATAGCTGTTTACTTCTTTGTATCATCGTAATAATATTATGATCAAAAATTAAACTTCACTTACGCAAACTATTTTATGCAAATATACCTAATTGATAAGTACGTTTTTTCCAATCAGTACTGAGCCTGCATAGGAACTACGGCCCAAGCCTGAGACAAGGCCTGTACTCAACATTAGAACGTATTATACTCGCATAGGCTAGGATGATGATGACTTAATTGTTAAAATTAGTTGTTCGAGAGACTATCATTTTTTTATTACAGAACCCTAGAAATTCCGTAAGGGTATCATAGTAACGATGGCAGTCTCTTATTCGTTGAATCAACTACAACGGAGGGGATGAAAATGTGAGCCGTTTGTCTTTTGTTTCTGTTTTCCCTTTCAACTATAGGTACCTACTATTTCTGCTCTACTTATTCAAACCACTGTTTTGTTTTTCAATGTTATTCTATTGAAAGAAAATTCCTGACAGACTAATTGACAAACGTGCATCATAAATGAACAGATTTTTTTAGAAAGCTAAAGATTGACCTACCTACTTCAAGGTTCCATTAACAATGTTGGCAAGAAATTTGATGAGTTTTAAAATTAGCACGGGATAAGAATTTTTCAACGGGGAGGAGCTGCAGGCACAACTTAATCCTACTGATATTACAAATGTGAACGTTTGTTTGTTGCTCCAGCACGCTAAAGTTCTTGACCAATTTAATTAAAATTAAGAGCACAAATAGTTGATGAGTTGAATAAACATAAAACGATAAAATAAAATTAAAGATAAAATAATCAAACACTCACCTCTATAACCTCTTTAAATGTAGTCTTACCGAATAATCAATAAATAATCCTCTTTCCGGACACTCAATTTATTAAATCAATATAACGTTTTCAAACCGATAAAATAAATTATGACCACATAATTTGTAAAGAACGGTTTGTCACACGATATAAATACTTGACCTAATCGGAATTTAATATTAAGATTTGCTTATAAAATATCTTAAATGACTTACCTCTTATTATGTAAATTAAGTTCAAATGCCTACAGTGATATCATGCAATTTTCGTTCTCGTTTAATATCGATTACCATACGTCAATGTATGGGATTTTGCTGTCAGATAATTAGCATATTTTAAACGGAGAATATTTAAAATACTGCTCACAGAGGTTACAAGCCAAGCATTCATATTGAGATTTTATTTACTGTGGATACTTATGGAATATTTTCGACTGTAACCTTTCAAACAAATATGGGATTATCAATTTTATTGGATAAATTAAGTTATAAATTATACTTTTTCGAATCATTGTTTGTCATATTTAAAATTGATACTTATAGTTGGATTAACGATCACACACATAAATAATATTAAGTTGATAAATAAATTTAACGACCGCAATTAAATTTCGATAAATATCAATGAACAAGTGACTTCATAAGTGTAATACTATCCGCAAAAATAAAAAATACTGTCATCAAAATTAAACCTGACCTATATAAAAGTAAAAGCTCTATAGAACGAACTACATAATTTATGATGCCAGAAATATATCATCGTCCCGCAGACTGATAAGCTGGAACAATAGCCGAATTCCAAGAGGAGATCAAAATATAAATAATTCATAAAATATGTTTTTATTAATTAATAAAGTCGCCGCCGTTCTACCCATCAGATATCAAAGTAAAAAGTAATTTCGTCAAGAGTTTGCCATATGTCTCAATTCTTTAAATTCATACTTTTTACCGATATGTTTGTTTGATTTGAAATTCCATACAAACATGAGATAATACTGAGAATTTTATAATTGAAGCATTTATCTTGGGATTTTTCGAAAAAACTTAGTGGTATGCCTTTCAGAAGATTCATGCCCCGAGGATGGCTTTAATATCGAATCATTTGGTCCTAATTTGAGTAACATGGTGCAACAGTTAATTCATATCCTCGACAAAAAGACAATATCGAGATAGAGATCCAATTTTAAAGACATGCCGAAGACGAATGGAACAAGGGAGACTATAGAAATCAACTCATGCTAAATTTATCATTTTTATTTATTTGATTTGTGAATTTATGTTGGTAATTTATAAAGTCCCTAAGTAATAACAGCACAATAATATTGTATGTAAAATTAACTTAAATTAATTATGAATTACTGTTAATAAATTGTGTTAGATAAGTTTCTCAGAAAATAATTACTCTCAGCTATGTTTTAGCTGATTCACGTGTGAGATTGGCAGTGTGCTTTATTATTTACGTGCTCGTTAGCTAGAAACGTCATGACCTAAAAGATTACTATCTGTATTCGTACTAAAGTTTTATTAGGACTTAAACAAATTATGAAATTGCCACTTGTTGACAGTAACGTCCAATTAAGATCTAATCGTCCAAATAGAGAATAAATAAATTTACTGTAACATCCAAATCTACTTTTGTTTTTATGGAGGTAATTGAGGAGATTTTTTCTCGGAAGGGAAACTAAATAAAACAATATCTGTCTCGTTGTAAATTTCATTTTCAAATAATGGGAACGTTATCAAAAGTTCAAGAAATTGCCCTGAAGCTTTGCGTAAATAGGTCTGTATAAGTTTTCTCCAAAATTGGCTGAATCCTGTACTTAATTCTATTTTTTTTTATTTGATTACAAAAATGTGTAGGTATTAAGTCGCAGTGGTCGCCCAATCCAAGTATTAACCAAGTGATTAAGGTTTCCAATTATGTCATTCTTATTGAACGTAACTGTATACCTTTTAATACCTCGCCAGGCTTTGTGCTTTAACTACGGACGTGATAGAAATTCTTTAGTACATTGTGAAATTAATTGTTCGCTGCTGGTGACCATACAGGGCTTGCTATTCGGGTCACTCGATGCATGCTCTTGATAGCACTACTTACTGCACAAAGAAAACGAATCAGTTTTTAAGATTACGACACCTTTTTTAAAACTTTTTCACCTCCTAAAACACCCTACTCATACTTTAAGTAACATAATTCCAAAGCAGTTCTGTGTAAGCACACAACTAAAAAACTGTACCAACAAGAATAAGTAAGTATGTGTTTTACAAAGCAGTTTTTGCACGTTCTCTTTAATCAAGGCATCTTTGCAGTCAAACAAGGTCTATTTGGGAATCACGTCGTCTACACTAACGTTATAATCTGCGAGAAGATTTTATGTTGTCTTCAACCTCTTATGCTCATACGACTTTACTCTTGTCACGGTGTAAGCTCAGAGCAGTAATAACATCTGGTAGATGCTAAAATAACGGTTAAGCCGAGATATCGTGTTTTATGTCCTGGTGTATAATAGAGTTAGCCAACTTCATTACAGCATTTTAGATGCAAATCTACTGTGTCATTGTCTACGATTCCGTTAAATAATCCGTGAAGCGTGGGATTATTAATTTGCTATCATAACTAACAAGCGTTAACTAAATAGTTTTGATTTTTAGGTGTTGTATTTTTTTTTAATAAAATGTTAAGCCATAATTCATTTTGGTCCTGCCTTTACTTCATTTTAATAACATGAAATACTTCATAACAAAATATTTAACTCTGCGTTGTAATATTCTGGCTCTATTAAACAAGACAAATTTCCAGACTTCAGATAAAAGCATTAAGGTGTAGTTTATGAATCCATTCAATTTCACGACCCTCTAATTTCCCTTGAACTAATTAGGATACAAAAGAAGGAGCGCGTAACAGCTGATTACAATATTTCACACTTGCACCAAAGCCCGTCTCTCCGGCTGCACTATCTGTACCATTGTTTTCTTTGTCAAATGTGTCGCCTTAAGCGCTTGGTTTATGATTATCTTTTACAGCAGTGGATTTATTTTGACGATCTTTACGCATTTCATGAGTCAGGTGCTTTATTATATTAAAACGTTGCAATCTCGTACTTATTTTCAATTGAAATTTCTCATTAATATTTGTACCTAAATTTTCTCTAAATGCTTAAGCAAACTTCTCAAAAGTTCAAACAGTAACGCAGCTTAGTAGGCAAAAAAAAATCAGAATATTATTCAAACAAGTTCATTCCAATTTTACGCTACCCAGGAGGCTTAAAAGGTATTAAACTGAAAATCACCAGACACCTCTTAACACAAAACATCAAAGTAGTGAAAACAGCGCCGTATCTACAAGTTAACAAATTAATATACAAAACTAAGCCCGGTGAGCTAAAAATACAAGAATCAAAGGGGCTGAGTGAGCAAAACGAAGATCATTCTATTTAAGTTAATGTCACGGGCGTGAGGAAGCGTTTAAATCCAGTCATTAATTATTGTCAAAGCTAAGACAAAATAGATAATACATTCTCTATTTGTTGCCCTCTCTATACTCCTTAAAGAGCAGGACGAAAGAAATAACAAGGAAATAAGTAGACTTCAAGACGAACAGATTGATGATAGACTTGGGATGAAAAAACGTGTCCTTAAATTAAGGATGGTTTCTTTAAGGCCATTCGTTCCTAAATGAGGTTTGGGAAATGACGTAACACTCTCATAAGTAACAAAGGATGGAGGGACATTAAATAGCATTTTGTCAAGTTTCATAATTTATCGTCCGTTGTACGTATACAGATGGGTCAGGAATTCTATTTATGGGTTTTATGACGCCTTAAAAAGAATGCGTCTTAATTACATTTTATAGGATTTCTTATTATTAAGAGATTTATTGATCGACCCGTCTCGTATGTTCATAATTGTTTCTGTAGTGGCGTGAACATAAGAAACAAGAATATTTCATCAACAGCATACTGTTCCCGCATAGCACAAGTCATCGACAATAATTATCGTACCTACGATTCAATACTTCGGAATACAATACTCGCACCATTCCTAACTGAATATCATTTTCTTCATGCCGTCTCTCTAAATGAACAAAATTAACCGGGAGAATGGAACTATTGCTTTTAATGTTTGTAATTAATGATTAAGGGTTTCAACTTCAGATGAGAATCAAAACCTAAGAAAGTAAGGAACAATAAACGTTGAATCTCTTTTCAAACAAATGTATGTTTTTCTATTAACAAAATATTCTACTTTCGCCTATGTACAAAATAGACATAGAGATTCGTTAAAGATTACTAAATCGATTTATTCCGACATAAACTTAATCAATGTTGGAAGGCGGTCGTTTCCTTGTATATTAACAGTAATCAATTAAAAATAAGTTATGGCTTCTAGTTTATTCCAATTGAGCTCAAAAAGAAGTTACTTTTTGTTTTATCGTTCATGTTAAATATTATGTTTCAAACTAGTTTAGTTTTATTAATATTGTCAGAATTGAGATACATGATGACGACTTGGACGCATTAATTTCCTAGGAACATAGAAAACTACATCTGCATACACTGCGGCAAAGCTTGGAACATACGTATGTGATTAAATCATTCGACTAACCGTAAACTCGTGTGTATTGCACCGAATCGTGTCCGCACACAGATGGTGTTTTAGTACGGCCGGTTTGTACAGAAAAAATAAAAAGCAAAAAGGTTACTGAGCTTCTAATAATGCAGCTTGTACTGCCGACTACGCATCTGCTGTTTTTGTGAAGCCAAGTGAGCACTAATTAATTTCTGCTTCCATGCCCCGTTGTTAATTGATTCTTCATACTTATTCGTGAACGAAAACGAGTCAATTATCACAGCAAAAAATTAGATCACCGCAATGTTGTGTTCTGTTTACGTTACACCATATTCAAGTTCAAAAACGTTAGGAGTCCGTATAATATTATAATTTTATTCAAAGTGCTTGGCAGTGAGGGACCGTCCTCTGTAGCAGAATACAGAGTATATCTTAAATAAATTATTTCCTTTCGTCACTAAGTGGTCAGTTCACAATGAATGAAGCATAATAGATGACATATCTCTTTGTGCTCCACTGAATGACATTTTGCCGTCTAGAATTAATATTTCCTAAAGAAACGCTCAGTTTTGTCTTTGATGTTCAAAGTGTTGAAATATAATCAGTATATAATTCGCTACAATAATTATTCCCGGCACTTATTAGAAATTGTCGGTTTGATTTAATTTTTATTTTTATTTTCATTCATTTAATTGAATAAAGACAAGACACAAGACTTAATATAACCCTAAAATAAAACTAAGCAAATTGCAACGGTAGGTTTCATTCTGTAACCAATTTCTTTTTAATAACAAAGGCAACGAGAAACGCTTACTCTTGATGACTGCGAGGGAACGCTCGAACGTCATCGACAGACGAGTGATTTATGAACTTGAATTCTTTAGGCGACCGTCGGAGGACACGTTTCTTATTTTTTTGCGCTTAACGCGGCAACTTTGAGAGCATTTAACGCTGATTAAACTGTAAAATTACAGACGCAACGGCCTTTGTGACAGATGCGGCTCCGAATAATAACATTACACACACGCACCGGTATCGTAGGTAGCACTGTCATGCGGCCGACCCTTTGTAGCTAACGAAATCCACTTACAGCACAAAGAATACAATGGATATCTTTGGCAAATTGTAAAATATACACCTAATTATTTGCATTGAAGTGCGACGGAGCGTTAAGGATTCTCTATTTCGTAGACGTACGTATTGAAGGCGGTCCTTGAGGCTTATGAAAACACGATACAATACGAAAGGTCGCCCATTGGTGTTCCGTATTATGATAGGTGTAGCTTAGACTTTTTATGTGCTCATGTTACAATTGGCTTCCTTAATTTTACTGGATACATTATTTTGAGGTTAATTTTTAACTTAGTCATATTAAGTATTATCTTTCATTTTAACTTAAAAAGAAGACAAAGTAAATTATATGTCTAATTAAACTTTCATACTAAAATTGCCGATTTTTTTATGATGAAGATTTACTTAATTCGATTTAAATCAGTTTAAAATACTAGAAGCTAAGCTTGCACCTTTACTTTTAAAGGGGCGTATCCCCCGTCATCGAAATAAAAGAACCGATACGAATATAAGGCAGTCAATTATTAACAAAATTACAACACACCTATTCTTCACAGCTAGGGGAGTTAAGTTATGAAATATTAGTCACAGAAGATGTGAGCTCAAGATTTTTTCAAGCATAGTTTTGATGGAATTTTATAAATTTCGTTATGAATGGCTCTCCGCCCCGCGTGGAGGGTCGATTGTTTTGTCAGCGCAACACCTGGATGCAAACAAAGTGCGTGTGCGCCAGTAACCGTTGCTAAATCAAGATGGCGACTGCGTGCGACGCGAAATTATCTTGATTCCAAAGAATTTGTATTTTGAATCAACATTTTAGGAATTGTATAATTTGAACTCTCCTGTTTTATAATTTAGAAAGACTACAAATAGTTGGATCGACCCAAGTTATCAACTGCAATAAGTATTTCGTTTAATTTGTAGTCTTTATGTTAGGAACACTTTCAAATTTGTAAATCACTTCGAGAGCATTATTATTTCGTATTAAAAGTAATGGATGGATGATTATTAGTTCTCAATTGTTTCATCGCTTTCAAAATTCACAGAATTTTGAGGAAGGTATTTTCCGTTACAATAATAAACTTAATTTATCTACTTTCGATAAAATAATCCTTTGAGTACCTACGTAACTAATTAACTTTAATTCGTATTGTTAGTATTTTTCTGTCATATTTTAAAACTTGTTATTTATTTGTTTAGTGTTCTGATTTTTTGCTGAAGCTTCCTCCAATCTTTGCCATCTGTATATATTTTGAGGTATATGCTACCTAATTTACCCAAGTTCAACATCCGAGCGATTTTGGTCCGCTTTAAGTCCTTACTGCAGTCCAACCCCTAAAAAGAAAGTGAAATTTGAATAACCATTGTGCATTAAGGAGTTCCGTAATTAAATCGTATACCAGATGCTTTAAGTTTCAAAGGTTGCACGATAAGAGGTATTTTAAAAGCGAAATGCTGCTTATAAACTTCGCAAGTTCTTTACTCCTTAGCAGGCTAAAAAACCGCTTTGCGAGGGATTAAAAGAAAATTATTAAAAAGTGGTTTGATAAGATTTTTTTAAATAAACTCTAGGTTCATTCCACTTAACCTTTTAATCTCCATTAGTGAAATAAAATTACCAATTCTAATCTTACATTAGGATTACCTGTTAAAGTAATCCAATTTCAAGCCGAAAACAATGTTAGTAGGAATACGTATAAAATTTGCATTTTTATGTGAGTTTCTGATATAAATCGTGCACCCAACTAATTTGGTGTCATTAATACATACGTTATCACAACTTAATTTCTGTGTTTTTGTCTACCGCCTATTAGTGGAAGTTTCAACTCATTAATCACCACGGTTTAAATGGCAGCGGTTTTAGCTCCAATTTAGGTATAAATGAATCTTTTAATTTTTGGCTGTCATTCATTAAGATTACAGAAGGTATTTTGCTGTGATGATATCATTTTTATGTACGTTTATAGTTGTGTAACTGGTTTGATACAACTTAAGTGGAGTTTACCGTAGTCATTAGCCACCTCTTAATTGATAAAAGAGATGATGATTATTATAGTACCTACATTTTGAAATTAACAAGATTTTAATCCCGGTACAGTCTATGAAATTTAGTCATGTACTAGGATGGAACTATTGTCATATTGACATTAAAAGCATCTGTCTAAGAAATCAAAGTAAAACTGAATATGAAAAGTTTCCTCGGCTCTATTTGAAGTTTTATGAACTTAATTACTTATCAATTTAAAGAATACAGTCCAAGATTATTACTAATTTCTCCTTATTGTCCTAAACATGTTCCAGGTACTTTTTTCGCATAATTTAAACTACACAAAATCCTATCGATACAATACAAAGTACGACGATCTTCTTATAAATTAAATACCTAATGAAATGAGTTAACAGTTTTCATAAAAAGATTTTGAGACAGGAGTATTATAGTAATTATAAACGGATATGCATTATATGTAGGTGTTTTCCTAAATGTTCAAAATCACTGACTGTTTTGGTGCTCTTATCTGTACTATGGCCAAAACTGGCTCAAACCAGTTACTTCTTCTTAAGCACCTGTAAATATTGTGAGTTCCCAGTAAACTTTTTAACACATAACGAGAGAAGACTTGGGAGTATTCATAAAATTACCATCAGACATCACTTAAGGTCGGTCCGTCTGATTTACTAACTATTTATTATAATCGGTCTGATTTACATAATTTTCTTATTAGAAATGAGGTAAATTATTACTGGTGCTCTGTTTTAGCGGCATCGTAAATTCTCTACCGGCGTCCAGTTAGCTTGGACGATACGTTTTTTAATTAAATCTTGGTTCGTTAGTTTCGTTGGTATGTGCTCGGATATGTTGCTGACAGATTCATTGGTTGTTTTGACTGCAATATAACTGACATTGGAAACAGATACTTGCGTAACTTTTTGATTCCCTATATCTATTTATTTACACTTGATCGTCATACCTTATTGACGACCGGATGGCCGAGTGGTTAGAGAACCTGACTACGAAGCTTGAGGTCCCGGTTTCGAATCCCGGTCGGGGCAGATATTTGTATGAATAATACGAAAGTTTGTTCTCGGGTCTTGGATGTTTAATATGTATTTAAGTATGTATTTATCTATATAAGTATGTTTATCCGTTGCCTAGTACCCATAGTACAAGCTTTGCTTAGTTTGGGATTAGGTCAATTGGTGTCAAGTGTCCCATGATATTTATTTATTTATTTATTTATTTATACCTAACTCACGATACTGTTAAGCACCGTTTTGCCTTACGAAAAAGTTTACCCCATTCCACTGCTTTAATTTACTATATTGCCCTTCTTTCGGTTAGCTTATCCCCCCCCCCCCCCTCATCCGTGTTCTAGACTACCAATTTGAAGAATTACCAGATAGTCTTCCTGCTTTGCAAAACGAATAAAATTCACGTCCACTTTTATTTAAATTAATTCTGACATATCATTCGATAAAACTGTTAAAGCACCTGTTAAATCACATGTTCACGTTGATGAAAATAATTATGAATGCAACCTAGTTTCGTTTTAATTATGAGAATCTTTAGAACTCGTAATTGCTTACTGAGACCATTTACGAAATTGATTTTCAAATCACATTATTGGTTATTGATTTAAATTTTCAAATGAACCTTGGCATTTACTAAAATGCTTTATGGTTATTCGTATTTCTGAATAACATGCTTTTGCTACTTATGTAAACCTCGTGATACAAATTTGCGATTTGCAAAGTTCCTGGGATACATCCTGTTTTACAAAGATGGCACGACCTGACCTCAGGCAATGAGGGCTTAGAACGGCCCAAATATAGGGCTAGGTACGCCCCATCACGTAATAGCGGTATCTATCATACGTGCAAATTATGCATGAGTGTTATCGGTCGAATTTGAAATATAGGTGTCGGCATTTGGGCTATGAAGGATTTACTCAATGTTTTTTGCAACTCGTACATTAAAAAAAATGCATTTATTGTTTACGCTTGCTAAGCATCATGGGGGTCATTTGTGTCTACGCGAAAAATATATTTTCGTTGTCTATCTAATTTCTTAATTGATTGAGTTAAACACTCGAGATTACCCATAAAGATATTACATTCACCTGTTCAATTTTTATTCAGCAAAAATCCAAAATACGATATTGCTCGTAAAAAGGCATCCAATGAAAGTATTTCGAGCCAGGTCACGTAAGAAAAGTGTTCAGCCATACGAGAGAAACCACGATACCACCCTATAAATATTTACCGGATTTTTCTCCGCTTATCCATAACAATGTCCGGTACTGGCCGTATTCTATCTCATCACAGTACGGTGCATTTTATAGAATCCTGCCTATATTTATGGCATACTGCAGTTTAAAGCTGATCTTTTGTGTAGGTAAAATTATTGAAGTGCAGATTTCACGTTGAAAAAAGGTTGTTGATCCTACCTATATTAAAAAATGTGAAAGTTTGTGCGTTCGTTCATACGTGTGTTTGATACTCACGGAAGGATTGGGGTGAAATTTGGGAAGTAGTATGGATATCTAAAAATAAAATAGAACACGTGCTACTTTTTTGTATCTCGATTTTCCACAGGATCGGAATAAAATCTGAATTTCAACCACTATGGTCTATGGTTAGACACATGAAATTTGACGCGCATGTTTTTATTAAACAGTAATGATATCACGGTGTTAATAGTTAAGTAGTGGGAGTCAATACGGAATTTAGATGAAATCTCAGAATTTTAGTTCAAATTCTAGATTAAATGGTTAACGTAATTTGAATGACACAGCAAACAGAGTCAACAAAAGTACAGTCGGCAAAACATGCTTGTATTAAAAAAGTTTTTTCTTAAATACTTATTATTTATGTGCGTTATTTTACGGTCATACGAATATTTTCGATTTTGGTGCCCTGGTCTCAGTTAGATGAAATAATATATTTATTCTACGTTAAGACCTATTTGGTAGGATTTATCGGAAACAACAAGATAGTTCGATAACCTTTCCGCTATTACATCTGTTCGGTTCTTCGGCGACCCTTTCATGTCCACGAGCCAGTCGAGTCATTACAGACAAACACAAAGTTTAAAATACACAGACGCGGAGCTCGTTCTTAGGTATAAATTTCTATATTTTCTCTGTGAGGTTTAACTTATTTTATTGACATATTTTTGATGTTTTTATCTGTCATTTTAATGTTAAGCATTAGTTTTTTGGCTAAAACTAAAATCGTTTTTGAATCAGAAAATGTATTTAATTCCCTTGCGGAATAAGTTGCCTATTTAAGTGGATTTTGAAAAACGTTTAATGTAACTTAAATTTCATGTCCAGTTGGGTATACTTATATAAATTTGGTGGAAATATAAAATCTGGTAGTGACATTTTGGTAGTACGACCAAAACACAATCATTTCGACTGGAGTTGACTCCTCAGTGGTTGATAATTTATGGAGTTCATACTGATAACTAATACTTCCAGTAATCATTAATTTGTTCTGTAGGAAATATTGCCTTCCGTTTTGCTGTCTTGCGGGGTAAACAACGCATAGAGTGATGTTACATCTGGTAATTTGTTTATCTCCGGGAAACTCATGTTAATTTAAAACACTATTTTGTCTGATATAAAAGGTTGTTAGTACTTCAAAACGCAGTACATCATTTTTATATGAATTTGAAACACAACCTGCGAAAGAATTGATATTCGATTATTTGTAAATATCTAAAGCAAAAATTCGAGACTGCAAACGCTGTTAATGCATTCCTGCCTCTTGAATAATCTTTGGCGCCCCACTCATCCTACTAGCACGATCATGCGCACGCGATACTCCAAAATTTGTTCCGGCGACGGACATTGTTAGTGTAGGTAGATAATTCCTACAATAAATCGAGAACCTTGTGGAATTCTTCTAACGCAACAAATAAAACGCATTTATACGATTCTTTGTGCTTATTAATTCATATTATGCGGCCTCTTAAGGAACTTGACGTGGTGACAAAAGGGAGGTCTCTGAACGACCACAAAAGTCAATGGATCGGAGCGAACTGAATATAATAAATTACCATGGCTATCCTCAAAGATGCGTACGTACGTATACGTGAGGGTTTTGTTCCTTTTTCTCTCGGCCGCGTTTATTTGTGTACTGGGACAATTTATCTTGCGATACGAGCGGAGTATGAATGAGTGAGCTTACGGTTATCGAACGTATGGAATTGTCACTCGAGAAGCGGAAGAAAGAAAGCCATTTTAAATAAAGTTTTTGCGCAACATGCTTGTATGAAATGGTCTTATGGCGTGGCGTTAGGTTAAAGAAGTAACATTTTTAATGTATGCACTGTCAGCTGACAGCATTATTTTCATTTATATTATTTTTGGAGTGTAATAAAATGTTCGAGACTGTGAAATGTACTGTACCTAATAAATATTGTTTCGAAGGAAATATTATTCGCACTATTATGTATAACACTTTCTAGATTTTTTTTCTCTGTGTATCTGTTTTCTGTATCGCTTACTATTTCTGGTGTACAATATAAAGAGTCTTTGTATGGTATTGTATTGTATGTCAATAGAATTTTCCTAGTCTTATGAACTTGTGAAGCAGTTCAATGGCGTGTCTGAAGTTGCCAATCCTCATTAGGCCTGCGTCGGAACTACAGTCTAAGCCCCCTTATTCTGAAAGGAAGCTTGTGCCCGGTCATGTGCCCAACGTGTATTCAGTATTGAGTATTTATTTATTGCAACACATTTAAAAAAAAATGACGCCGTGCTGGGGCGTGGCAATTTTAAAATTAATTATATTAATTAACTTATACATATATAAAGCCCGGAATAATGACTAATATATGTATATATCAATGATACTAAAGTGCTATTGTAGATACTTCTATAACATGAGTTTTCTGTCATAAGAAGTCTTTCGAAAAATCTCTCTATCTTCCAAATTTTTTATTCTTACAACAAATCCGAACTCGTCTACTATATATTACGTAAGTACGCTCTGTCATGTATTAAGCTTTCAATATGGATGCAAAGTACCTTTTTTCATATTCTACATCTCTTTTGTCTTTCGCGTATTCTTAGTAATTCAAAGACGAGACCGTATTTGTCATAGACAACGCGTGTAGGCACTTACAAGACAGTCAAGCAGGTATTCTTTGTTTGTTTGAGTTCCATTTCCTTATTCAAAATTATGCGGCATATATTTGAAAATGTAATAGGTACAGAATACATTTCTGGAGCGCTCTTTCGTTGCTATATGGAAATGAAAATAATATCTTTGGACCATTTGCATTTTGGACAATAACGTCCGTCCATTTGTGACATTCAAATTAGTATGATAATTTAGTTTGGTTGTTTTATTAAAAAGCTCTTTGTTGTTGAAAGCAACTTTTGAACTGGTACGTCAGCTTTGCTTTTGGTGTGTTGTAATTTAAAATAATAAAAATGTACTTTTAATGTGGTTTGGTCAAAGTATACCCTAAAACTATTATCACGGGCCCAAACACAGCTAGGTATAGTCGTATATTGTCAACCGAATTTCTGTAACGCCCAGTTTCATGTTAATACCATGATTAAAATCGGGTTAAAATTAGGTAATTAGATTCGATTAAACTTAATTATTTAGATACCTACAGATCGATATAATAAAATCGTATTGAGAGCGTTTATACCTGCTGAGCTGGCAACGTTGCATTTTCGTTAGTTTTTCTCGATTATTCTATAAACATTTTATGAAAATAAAAATGTGGTCTGTTAAAGCCTGTTCTTTATATATAAGTACCTAATGTGTCTTCAGCATCGTGATAGACTTTTATTTTCTTTAAAAACCGTTAATAAACATTTCTTCGTTTTTAAAGAATATAAAAATCTATCACGAATAAATACTGGAGTAGATCCATTACTTATATATTAACAACAGTTCTAACAGACCACATTTTTCATTTTCATTCAATTTTCATAGAATAATCGAGAAAAAAAATACAATGTTGCCATGCCATGTAAAAGCTCTTAAAAATGGAAATTGATACATACTATGTTTTTGGCTAATCTAATCACGCAATATGCGTATATGCGTACCTAATGAACACGTATTTGAAAAAACAAAAATGTTGATGTATAATATTTATTTTGCATTTTACGCCCATTAAAATCTAAAAAACAAAACGCACCACGTATAACATACACAGTTTAGTCAAGTTCGTATTTGGAATAAGTGATCTTATTTTATATTTCTCCTACTTACACCTTATCTTATACTGACCCTAATTATTCTTGTAGTTTATCACAAAATGAGCAGTTCCCTCGTTCGTCCGCTGCAGTTAACACATAACTTACACCCTGAAAGCAATAAAACTGACCTATTTATTACCCACATACCATCTGATAAGTTTTAAAGGTCATTAACACTTTACATTCGATAATACCACAATTAAAAAGCACACACTTATGATAGGTTTTGGTAGGTTTAAGTTGTTTTTTTTATATGTATGTGCAATTAATAGGGGAAGGTAGTATAGTATCGGACACATTTTAGGATTAATTTAACTGTACGCATTTTTTAAGTTTTTACTTGTATTACACACACACATCACGCCTGTATTCCCAAATGGAGTAGGCAGAGCACACGAAACGTTACCTTACTGCTTCGGAGCCACTTTTAGCAATTTTAGGTTTTAAGTTTGACAAAAACGGTACAATAGTGACAGGTTGATAGCCTGTCGCCTATGGTATACCTTAACCTATATCCTCAGTCGCCTCTTACGACATCCACAGAAGAAATGGAGAGGTGTAATTCTAACCCGACACCCCGACAAAATTTGCCATTTGTAGTGTCATAACTTAAAATAGTTTCGATATATACGCCACATATACAAGCGATCAAGATATTCGGAGGGGTTGATCGGGAGAACTTAATGGGGGTTTAAATTAAGTCAAGCGTTCCTTAATAACTTTCATAGTTAATTCAAGAAACTGTTGCTATTCTTGTATCAGCTTAAATAGGTACTTAAGGTAGGTAGGTATAATTAATCCTTACAATCCCGTTTAAGCAACTAGACAGTTACTTGAACGGGATTTATAAGGATTAATCATCAAAATTACAGATAAAGTCTCGGAGGATCATCATCCATCATCCCAGCCTATATACGTCCCACTGCTGGGCACAGGCCTTCTCTCAGAATATCATGGACCGTAGTTCCCAAGCAGGCCCAGTGCGGATTGAGAACTTCAACACACGTCCAGGTTCCACGGTCCACAAGTCCACAGGTCCACTTTCATCCAGGTTTCTTCACGATATTTTACTATACCGCAAAGCTCGTGGTAAATTTTGAAAAACTCAGAGTAGCAAGCCCGTATTCGAACCCACGATCCTCTGCTTGAGAGGCCACATGTCAAACCATTAGGCCACCATGGCTTCACAACATTATCATGTGTAGGTAAATAATCCTGAATTATTAAAAAAATACCAATCATCTCAACCATTCGCAGTTTTATTTTAACGCTAGGTGCATAAACATTACTTAAGTTTACCTCCATTAATCAAAACTTCCCATTGATAAGACTTACCGGAATTAAGCATTCTAGGTGGTATTCGTTTGACATCATAATAAAATGATAAATGGTGTATCTGATTGTTCCTCATTATCATAACATGACAAGTCCATTAAGGCTTAGCCGACATATGTAACACCGCAGGGCAAAAGTGATACATTTTAGTGTTACGTTTTCTTTTACTTTTGATCACAAATAAAAGTTGAAAATCAAAGTCAATACACAATTAATCAATAAATCGCCTATTTATCGGACCAAGATAGATACTTAACACTTAGCATGCGGGACGAAAAAAAAAGTACATTACTTAATTTTTTTTCGATGGAAAAAAAAGATTTCTTTCAGCATGTGATTTGAATATACCTACTAGTAACGAAAAAACCTGGATACACGCAATAAGGACTCGTGCACTGATGGTTCCGTAGCAATCAAAAATATGTAAATAAACTTGTGTTTACCTTATTAAATAAAATAAATGTTCCGGATAACTCACGTCTTAAATCGAGTTTAGCTCGACGCGCAGTGCGCGTGTTGTAGCAGCCGCCGAGTCGCGTTGCTCCGAAGAAGAAGGGCTACGGATTAGCCCGAAACATGTCGAGCTAAACTCGATTTAAGACGTGAGTTATCCGGAACATTTATTTTATTTAATATGAGTCAGTCTCACGGTAGTTTTATGTCCAAAATTGTGTTTACCTTTTTATTATACGAGATTACATAGAGCCGAATTTGTTAGAAACATCCTTTTTCCCCTACCTTTGAATCCACTGTTTTATATTGGATATGCATTTTCACATCGCCGCGTTACATTAAGCGTTCAGTAGCAGTAATTGTTGAGTCATTGCGAGTAAATTTGTAAAACGTGTTTCGACGAATTTCGATTCAGAGATAAGCTTTTATAGCTAAGTCCCTTATTAAGTTACCTATTTAGACGTCAGGTGATAAAGTTGAGTTTTTAGGGTTATTATAATAATCTCGTTAAATCTCGGCTTCGTCATTTGGCTTCTTAAGGCTCTTTTAAAGGACTGGTTTGTTTTTTTAACGGTTAAAAAGTTTGCAGTGGAAGACAAGAGACGTTGCATATTGACTTATTTTCATGAAACCCTTCCTATTGTTATGTAAGAAATACAATACATTTCTTTGTGGCCGTTGTCTGTTTTGCACATTAATTGATCGTTCCTAAAATAACCATATTAATATTTAGGGAATGTATTTAGGGAACGGTAATTTGCGTTAAAAGTTTTTTGCTCCTTGTTATATTTTTATAACTACTTAGCTTAATGATGTATAAAAAATTAGTTTTCGTAACAATTCGGAATTTCCTAATTGTAGCAGCTAACTAGAATTCAAAAGAAACTTCATTCATTTATCTTATAGCGAGGCGATAAAACAAATTGGCGCAAGTTCGAACCTACTTTAACTTTTAAAGTCTTTGGTCTGAAAATCGAAAATATATTCAGTCTTGTTTAGGTACAACGTGAGCAAATACTGTAGGGACACTGTAGCTGTTTCTATCGCAAACGTAAAGCCTCTCCGACATATCTCCAATTACGGTTAATGTTGCAACTTTGTAGCAAACGTAATTTTAAAAAATATCCTCTTTATTACACACATAATCCATGGAGCGCGAATCTCCCGCTCGTATATTAGGCAGGCTCGGATCGTAAAGGTCCGCTATGCGAGACCGTATATCTCTGTTACTGAGGAGTTTTTTGCCGTTTGTTTTCACGCAATAACCTCACATTACGTGTTATCTCGGCAGCCGGTTTCTCGACTGCGGGACAAGGCAACTTCACTCATTTAGTGTATTATAAATTTAAGTGGGAGGAGCTATTGAACGCTACCGACCTTCCCACTTCGCGACTCGCAGGAACAAGACGGCAATATAGCGCATTAATTCGATAGCAAACAACGCGAACGAGTGAGATGGAACCTATTATTTTGAAAGTTCACTAGGATAGAAAAATGGGGGCCGATTGCCGGCTTCCCTTCATTAATAAGCTATTAGATTACGCGATGTCGCACCAACCGATTGGTAGGCCATAGGGAATCCCAATAAGCGCTGCCCCCACTTCCACTCGGATGGCTGTTCGAGATTCAAAAGAAGCCCCGCTTTGAGCGACGAAACAAAACGGGCGCTCGAAAAAGACCCCGCTCTAATTCTCTTTACGATCTCCGATTTCAATTGCTCCTTCAGAATTTGAATATAGGGAGGGACAAAGTTTTGTCACGTAGGGTCGTGTATAGAAAGACCGAGTACATACAATGCGGGCTCGGGCCTCATAGGTACCCCATTAACGAGAGTGCCCAGGAGGCGAGGACGATATCAAATCTAAGGATCAAATTGACAAAAAGTAAAGAAAAATGGTTCCTTCATACACCCGTCTAGTTTTATGAGCTTTATATTATAAAACATTTTTAAATAAAATACGTTTCTGTAGCGTCCATTTTTTACTGATCCCATTCAGTCTATAAAGATCTATGGGTCGATCTCTAAACCCTTTGGTAAAGCACGCACACAGTTAAATATATACGCTAGTTTAATGTTTGTCATCATCGCTGCATGTGTGTTTTCTGGTTATTTGTGTCCCCTTTGGTGCTTTTCGATACCGATCATTTTTTGTGCGGCCATTATTACGGGGCATTGTGCGAAGGCTTAGTTAGGATAAGATCTAACATGTCACCAAAGTCTACCGTATTTTTTATTCATCAAAAGGAGTAACCTTTTTGGTGAATTAAAAAATCCATGAGAAACTTGCCCTGCCATATAAATTCTACAACTATTTAAATAAAATACGAGATTTTTGGATAGCACTACCGAGTTGTTTTTTGCTTTTACAAAAAATTATAGGCACGTATATATTATTGTTACGAAGGATAAACAAGAACATTCCAAAATCACGATGATACCATAAAAATGTTTAAAAACATGATATTATTATCTACATTATCAATCGATGGATAATCCTTCATACCACACTTATTCTTTTAAAAATTCTTTAAAAATTAAATCAGAAAATCCTTGACTTATCCTTTCTCGACTGCCATTTTTTTTTAATAGAACTTAAAAAGAGAAATAATTATTATTAGTCTAGTAGTGTAGAACAGCTCTTCAACAGCAGGGATTTGTCCAAAATCGTGAAAAATTTCTAGTAATTTTTACAATAAAAAAAGTTTACCCCCATTTTTTTTCACAGACGCCGTTTAAAAATGGAATTACGTTTTGACACTCTGTCAGTTTTGACAAATCGAATAAAAACATACAAGTAAGTGACTTTTAAAACCAAAATAAAGAAGGCATCGCAAATTGGTAATTCAGTGAACAATCATTCGCTCCACATTGCAGAAGTCGAAACGGCCATCAATCATACCAGATAACGCCACAAATCGAACCAGTCACACGAACAACCATAAAATTGCATATTCAGCACCAAGACAAGATAAATTTGAAGCAAGTAGTGCAGAAACATCGCAAGAACAGTGCTGAATCATTTACCTATCCTGCTTGGAAATATTTCATCGGCTGAATAAAAATGACGTTGATGCTCAAGACAAAAGACACAATGTCTCCACTATGATATTTGCGGCAAAAAGTGAGCAGGAAAATAATAAAAGATACCAACGTTTTGTGATCAGCGTATTTCTGAGATTTCTTACTTGAAATGTATCTATCAAAAGTCGCTGAGTTGTCAGCACAATGGTCTGCTAGAAAACATCCACTTGTTCGGTTTTATTCGTGAGACTCGCCATTTGTCGCTGGCTCGTAACGATAACAATCTCATAAGTCGTATTCAACGTCACATTTCATCAATAGTGTCTTATCTACCCGAGGAGAGTTCATGTTATTTATAAAATGGTCTTGTATTTTCAATACTTATGTTTGCTCATTGGATCAGGGCGTCAATTTGAATTTATTTAAATACGACTTAACATCATGAAATAAATGAATAAAAAATGTGATGAATAAATAAATATTTTATTTTATTTTGTATGATTTTTAATTTTTATTTTTATTTCTGTTTCTTTCAAAGATTAAGCTTGAATTCTAAGAGCATAAAATGTATAAGCTATTAGTGGAAACTGTTTTGGCTAATGTATAATTTAAGATGTGATATTACAACTGTAATAAATTGTGCTATATGTTTCCTAAAACAAAAAAGTCAGTCAAATTCTCCTTCATAAAATAAAGATTTTAAACGCTACTGAATGGAAATGGCACTTTAATAAATTGAGTCTCTTTCGATTAAAATCTAAAGGCTTTCCTTTCTCATTCTGGAGCTAGAACAAAGCAGTTTCCGTTAGCTGCAAGGCAAACGCAAACACTACTTTTCCTATTAGATACGTCCGCTTTTGTTGCTCTACTGGGAAAAATGTTGTAATTCGATGTAATTTCCTTTAGAGAAAGGCTTCTGCTGAGACCCTGCGAGCTCTTGAGAGCCCACGACCATTTGGTATCCGATTACACGTCCGCCAGGACCGGAGTAACTGGTCGATTGTTTGTCGTGCCGTTTTGTTTACTCACTTCACTCCAGCCTGAGTTATCCCTCTTCCACAGACTCGAAACTATCTTCAATCACGCAAATGCTTGCTTGAGCAATGTGAATGATGCAGAATTATGTTTGAATACCATTGTTGTTTTCGTACGTAGTGTTTCGTGCTGTTTTTTTTTGGTGTTGATCGAGGAGTAAAGAATACCTAATTGTACCCAAAAATATTACCTAAGCATGGTTTATAAAGTGTGATTTCATACGTTTTACCCACTTGCTGTTGCCCACGACTTCGTCTGAAAATCATTTGGTTAAGTAAGCGCATTTTTAAAATAATGTATGCAAAATTTCATGGTAATCGGTTGAGTAGTTAAGCGTGAAAGTGGAACAAAAAAACTAATTATAATTATATATATTTCACACGAAAACAAAAACTTTGAGTTGAAATAAAAAATACAAAAAGACTCCAAAATAGTAATCTTGAATTCTAATTACATATTTATTATTATTAGCAAGGATAACATTGACTTGTAGTTTTTTTCTGTCTTATAATTTTTTTTTAATCAATTTACCGCTATGTAATGAAACTATTGTTTCTAACTGAAGCTAAAGTTTTATTGGAAATCAATAAATAAATAATCATCGTAAAACTTAAAAGCACTATTGCAGACGTTTCAGATAAATGCCACGCAATATTACATTCCTCAATCTTGTGTTAAAGTAGATAATATAAATTTTATGAAGCAATTCTCTCGTTATTGTAGTAAGAAGTATCTAAAGAATGCTACGTTTTATAGAAGTTCAAACTATAAACTTAAAATACTTAACTCATTTTTAAGGATTAAAGAGTAACGATGACATGACTGTGTAAATTTTAAGGAGGGTCAAGTCATTAAAATCCCGTGTCACTTATTTAAAACATTTTGTTTAGTTTCATTGTAAAGAATACAAGTATTCTTCATTAAATCACTGACTGAAGTTTGGGCGACAGCTGTGATTTTAGCTTCCAGTTTGTGCAAAATTTAATCCTCGTGGCTCTACCATATTGAATTTCATTTTCGCTCGATTGAAAGTGTGTTTTTTTGAACGTCACAGACTGTCGCCTAAGCTTCGTTTAGAATCTCAAATTACACTGTAGCCTCTTTGTAACGCTGTAACCCAAGGAAGCCGCCATAGGTTCCATTATTTTTTTCTATCTAACTAAGGTTAGCTTATTTGTAGGTGTTACGAATGGGTGGGCAAATATTATTAACAATCCACCCAAGTCAAAACGTTTACTGTAAAATACAGGTAACAAAATGAATTCAGTAAAACCGTTGCTGGTTCTGTTACTTAGGAAACTTTGCATTTGTAACTATTAACTTAGTACTTCAATTTAACTTCTTGCGTCTACGGAGTCAGCGAAAAGTTTCAGTAACGAGATATTTCGAACAAAATTATCTAAAAGGCATTTGTCGGAAGTTTCTCATTAATTACATCGTAACTGATTTTGTTTTGTTGAACCTTGTAAATTGAAAAGTTGCTCGGCGTAAAAGGTTACATGATTAATAAATATAATTTTACATATTCATAGGTACCTAGCACTACCTACTTATCACTTTATTTTCAATATTATTAGTACTTACCTAGCACTTTATTTTCACTATTATACTCATGTAAAATTTTCATCTATCCTTGTGAAAAGGGCAATTTTATTGTCATCATAGAAAAACGTAGACTTTTTTGTTACATGTTTGTTGAACAATAACATCTTACAATGGACAAAAACTTGCCACATTTTCATAGCTTGTCCACAATTCTCTCGATACCATTGGTGCACCTACTAGGAGGCCTGTCAATCTCCTCCGCCCCGCATCTTTCAGTTCGTGGTCACCATTCACCCGTCATAACTTTATATGGGCACATTAGAAGCCAATCTGTTGGCTTCTGTCAGTTTTTGTGCAACTTTTTGCATTCAAGGAACAAACAAAATAAAAATCAAATTAACTGCGCTCGGTTCAGATAACGAGCTCCCGCGGGAGCCAGCTGTAGGTGAGACAACCGATGCATTTAAAAACAATATTTGTACTGTGATACACAATAAAAGACTGTAAATACGGTGAGCAATTACTACACCGGCAACATATTTGTTTAGGACTCAGAAATTGAAGTGTTTTCGAGCGTGCCGAGACATTTCGTTGGAGGTATTTCCTCGAAGGCGGTATGGGTGTGTAATACAGGTCCTTCTACATTGCTGCCGAGGTAGTACAATTTTCTCTAACAGATTATCAAATTTTAATAAATATTGGTGATAAATCAAGACGCATAACTTCCATTAATAATATATAAATTTATGTTTTATGATTACACAATTCTTAATTAAATAAAAAAATCTTGGGAGAATTCACAACAATTGACTTACCCCTAACTACTTAAAGATTGTACCTTCTCCTACCGTACCTACCTATTAGGAACAGACAAGCATTATATCATAGAGGTAGGGAAATATATATAGTATACTAATAATACCTACAAGCACATAATAATATAAGATCTATCACTTGGACATAAACGGTCATGTTGATCTTCATAAACAGCTGGGGACCTGCCTACCATTCTGGTAGCCTCGATTAATATGTTCAGCGAACTGCAAGTAAGTATGAATGATAATAATCAAAGTGATGTTGAAGAAGAAGAAGAAATAAGTGAGGGAAAATAAATTTAAGTAAACGATAGAAGAAATTCGTAACTCTACACTGGATGGTTCGTTCATCGGGAGCAACGTAAACTCACCTTAAGTGTATGCCTACGCCTTCCATTCAGCTATGTAAATAATATTTCGCTGAGACAATAACGAATCGAAACAATCAGGACGTTAATGTATTTGGTTTATTAAGAGCTACAAGACTTACAGCCATCGCATCGTTCAATAAGTTTTCAAATTGTTTTCGTGATTAATGGCCATTTTTCAGGGTTCCGTCAATAAACCATATAATAGAGTAGCACTATTTTCACGCGGTTATCGTTGCCACGTGTTTATTTATGTGTACTCTTTATTGTACAAAAATAAAGAAATAAACACAATGATGGCTATTGCGTATAAATTCGCCACTAGAGGCACTAGTGTAGCGTGAGGTCTCCGAAATGTCAAATCTCATAGTTTTTGGGTGAGCTACGCAGGTTTATTTATAATTAGAATTATTTTGTGAATATTTTGCATTACCTGAAATTAGTTATGGCAGTTTATGCGATAAGGAGCAATGAATGTCAGTGTTTTGCGACAGTTTTGTCTTCCGAAAACTTTTGTCCTCCCTTTTTTTCCGAACAAAACGGGACTACGCAAGACTGTGGTTGTTCGATATATTTATGGTAAGGTATTAAGATGTATTAAATATGATTTTAATCTAAACTTTGTTTTCACTCTCTTAATAATAGACTGAAAGCCACACTTAAAAACCTCACGCAACAGTGACACCATCTAGTAAGACAAAAAACGATAGCCCTCATTGGCAAACTTTGGCTTTGTGATGCTATTTTCACCATAGATAATTGAGACATAAACTGCTGGCTGGTTCTCCTTCAATAAATCAACAAATTATGTGTCACCCAGACGTAGTCTTGCACGTAAAGTAGCGAAGTAGCAAGTTTTAAGGTTACATAGCTTATCACCAATATCAACAACTTTATTTAAGATGATTTTAAGGATTTTTTTGTTGTTTACTCAATCCTAACAAATAGTAACTAATCATTATTTATGATAGAACCCTTTGTATGCGAGTCTGTCACGCAATTGTCCGGCTTTTAGTTTTGTTACTACCGAGAATCTCTTTTTCCACTTAGTAATTGAGTTTTACACGTGGCTGTATATTATCGGCATTCATTGAATAAATTACAATAGACAATAGAGACAGTGAGGTCATCACACGTCCAGGATTAAGATATAAAAGTATATTTTACATTACAATTCAAATGGAAAATTTGTATATAAAAAACAAGAGATGATTTACACCAATGAGGGCTACCGTTTTAGCACTCACCAGTTGGCGCCACTGTAGACAAAGGTCCTGCCTGAATTATAGTGGTTAGTTTGTTATTATGGATCTGCATGAAAACAAAATTTACATTTAAATCATATTTAATGCCCTAAAACCGTACCATAAAAATATCGAGCATGCCACAGTGTTGTGTAGTCCCGTTTTGTTCGAAAAAAGGGAGAACGAAGGTTTCCGAAAGACAAAACTGTCTCAAAACACTAACAATCATTGCCTCGTAACGTTACCGTATTTAATTTCAGGTATTGCAAAATATTAACAAAATTATTTTAATTATGAATAAACCCGCGTAGCTCACCCAAAAAGAGTAACATTTGACATTTCGAAGACCGCTACACCAGCGCCTCTAGCGATGAATTCATACGCGATTGCCCTCATTAATCTAGTGTCAAACTAAGCAAAGCTTGTACTATGGGTACTGGAAAACGGATAGACATACATACTTAAATATATATATATGTACTAACAAAAACATTTGTATTGTTCATACAAATATCTGCCCCAACTAGGGCTGCCATTCGTCCTGGTTTCCCCGAATTTGTCCTAGAGGGCGTCCGGGGAGCGTCCGGGACGGGTTTCATTTGTAGTCCGGGTTTAAAAACATTTTTAATTTGTAGCCCAATGCAATTAGAATTTTTCGAAGAATTAATTTCCAGCAAGTTGTAAATCGTTTTAATATACCTTCCTTAGGTCCCAAATGCGTGTAATCCGAGTTTGTCCCCTTTCCAGGAGGTGTGCAATAACTTTTAGGAGCCAAATAACCGCGAATATTTTGCTCTTTTCTCAGTTTTTTTCTTCTAGCACAAAAACAGTATGTACGCCGGAAAATGTCCGGGTTTTGGGCTCCAAAATCCGGGTTTTTCACGCGTCTTGTCCTGGTAGCCAAATTTTAGAGATGGCAGCCCTAGCCCCAACCAGAGATCGAACCTGGGACCTCAAACCTCACACGATTACGTTTTATAAGATTCTTACATTATGAGATAAATGTGTAATTATTTTGTTTATGCTGGCGGAATTCTTTTTCAAACAGCGTCTCTGATTAAACGAGTTCCGTAAATAACTACAATGTGTGTAAACTACAAAAAAGATCATCCACCTTCATCATAAACTTATATAAATATATCCAAAATGAAATCACACATATAATATGAATACTTTTAATGCAGACAGAGCCCGGTACAAATGAGAAGGGAAGAAATGGGAAAATAAGGGAAAAAATATTAAAACTTTCTTTATTCCATCTTGGAACGTAGCCTCGGAATCCTTTTCGCTAACTTTCTTTAATATAACTACCTACTCCAACGGATCCCGTATTATAAGAAATAAGAAGAAAATATATGAAGCTAGTATAAGGGCTTGAATAATAGGTCTGTGCCACTGTCTAAATTTGCGGATTATATAAAGGTCACATACTAGACTTGCCGAGTCCTTTATTTGTTAGATGTAAGATATTTCTTTATTTTGTTATTTTTATGATCCCTTTTGCTTATTCTTAGTAGATAGTTGCAAAAAAATCTTAAGTTCGCAAAGACATCATGATCCTAGATTTGATCCGCTTTCATATGATTTTTCATTGACGACCAGATGGCCTAGTGGTTAGAGACCCTGACTACGAAGCTTGAGGTCCCGGGTTCGATTCCCGTGTCAGGGCAGATATTTGTATGAAAAATACGAATGTTTGCTCTCGGGTCTTGGGTGTTTAGTATGTATTTAAGTATATATCTATCTATATAATTATGTTTATCCGTTGCTTAGTACCCATAACACAAGCTTTGCTAAGCTTACTTTGGGACTAGGTCAATTGGTGTGAATTGTCCCGTGATATTTATTTATTTATTTTTATATATGTAAGGTAAATAATTAAAACCAGAGCAGCGAACCATTGCAAAAGAGAACATATTATCATTGTCATTTAATCTGTACCTACACACATGTTGTAGACCGACCATACAGTTCAATAATCGAAGGTAGATAGATACAATCTTTTTCTTGCTAGTTCCTATGGAAGAGGCAAGATATACTATGAAATCCTCAGAACTAAACAAAATAAAATAGTGTATCTATTTTCAAAATATAAATGTAGCCACAATTTAACCTCTATTAACACAACGTTTTTGTTTTTTAGTGCTTCCATAGTTAATAAAAAAAAATTCACCCGCTTCGCTTCGCTTGCATCAACCATTACATCTGGAAGTCGAGTCAAGTTCGGAGATTTTATTAAATTTCCATGGGAATTCCCATAAACTACATTGTGGGCGAAACCAGTTCAAAATGTCATGTCTCGCGGGCTGAAATTTAAATCTTGATAGACAATTACTGTTTCCATCTCAGTTGATGCTCAATCAATTTTTGAACAACAAACTGTACAATAGTAAAATTATTGGCAAATAAATTATTTTTTCATTTCATTTCATTAATTTTTTGAGCAAATAATTTCGCTATAGGTTGACTTAGAAAAATAAATATGTCTGGTTTCTTAACCATATAATATCCTAATGCTTTTATTTCACGTGACGTTTCTGCTCCTGTTATCTGTGATGAAATAAAAAAAACTTATACTGGTGGTAGAGATGGAAATGCAGTGCAGCGCTTGTACAAAATTAATATTACTGCTATAATCAAAATATGGCACAGCTCCTCTAAGAATTCCTGCTGTAGCATTCAGAATAATTTTGCGTTTTCATTTTAGCTAAATCGGACTCGGAGAAAATCGAGTTTGCGTCTCTGTGCCCCGCATCTGTGCGGAATGGCTTGTAGCACCGAAAAACAGACGCGACAAGAGATTGAAACCATTTTCTGTCACAATAACGTCGTAAGCGACAGGAACGTGCTTTGGTTTACCCACTCAAATATGTACCCAAAAGCTACGAGAACTAAAGCTACTATTGCGCGCTATCATTTGTGACTCAGACTAGATGCAATAGGTACGTATAGGTACCATCCACACGCCAGATGTTGTGGTTTTCGAATTTCGACGTAACTAAAAGCTTTGTTGCGAGTTAAGGTCTCTAATACAGACAACCGCTATGAAACATTAACGACGTGTGGTAATATTATTTTATTATCATTCGTTTTCTCGTATTATAACAATGCTATTGCACGTTTCTCTCTATATATGGTAAGTAAGAATAACTACAAGGCTGTTAAAATTCATACTTGTGTACGTTTCGTACATGATACCGGGTGTGGCCTGTAATATGAGCAAATAATTAAAACATAGACCGTACTCATCAAACTAAACAACAATTTATTTCGCAACGTTTAAAAATAATAAGTTTTTTTAATTTTTATTACACTTTTAAGTTTATTCGAAGAAGCAATGTAAAGCAAAATGCTTGATGTTTGTAGCGTGACAGACGACGTCAATTGAGTTCTAAGGATGGCGAACATTGATTACAAATGAAATATTTGTATGAAAATGGGAAAATCTAAAGATTCCATTATTTTAAAAGTCGTTAAACTATTGTTGGTAAATTTGACGAGTACGATCTATATTTTAATTATGTGCTCGTATTACAGGCCACAACCGGTATAGTAAAGAAGATTAAAATAAGTTCATACATTTCACGCTAAAAAGAAGATCTCATTTATTTTAAATAAATATGCTTGATCTATCAAAAGTTAAGAAAAAGGAAATTAATATATTCGGGATTGTCTGTTTTCTTTAAAAATTACCACCAAAATGGTTCTCCAAAAAAGTCTATACTTTAATAGTACCGAATAAGTCTTTACTTTCTATTAAAACACCTTATGCAAATCTATATTGTTTCAATTTAGGTACATGACGTTCCAGTTACTTAATATAAATCAAGCAAATTGACAAATTTTTAACCTAAATACAATTAAAGAAACTCATCTCATCTGGGCCTAGGTATATGTATGTACGTCCCACTGCTGGAAACAGGCCTCCAAGCAGGCTCTCAGAATGCGAGGGCTCCAGCTGTATTTCCCTCACGGGCTCTGTATGGATTGGGAACTTCACAGACACCATTGAATTATTTCGCAGGTGTGTGCAGTTTCCTCACAATGTTTGCCTTTAGCGTAAAGCTCGTGATAAACTTGAAATATGCCTGGGTTTGAACCTACGATCCTCTTCTTGAGAGGCCATAGATCAAACCACTAGGCTACCACGGCTTTTTTTAAAAACAAATGACTATGTTAAAAAACAGTTAAAAAACTGTAAATAAAACCGAAATATTTGATGATTCCTTACCTACAATCCATCCATACTAATATTATAAATGCGAAAGTGTGTTTGTGTGTTTATGTGTTTGTATATGTTTGTCCCTCTTTCACGCCGTAACAGAGCGACGGATCAACGTGATTTTTGGCATAAAGATAGTTTATGGGCCCGAGAGTGACATAGGCTATTTTTTATCCCGGAAAAATGCACAGTTCCCGAGGGAACAGCGCGCGATAACCGAACACCGCGCGGGCGGAGCCGCGGGCAACAGCTAGTCAGTAAATAAAAGGTGAAATTAAAAATAAATGAAGTAAAATTATGTTAGAAATTAAATAAGTTACATCAGTACTGGTAATTACAAATTAAGAGCCTAATTTAATTATGAAATATGTTCAAATCTAAGCTTTCCATATTTTCTTTTGAACAGAAAATTAAAATTCGTTTGTGTTTATTTTCATGTCTTTCTGGAATTCTCTACAATTACGGAAAACAGGTTGGTACAAAGTTAAATTTCTTAGAATTGAAATCTTATATTGAATTTATTCAAAGCTTAGTTTTTATTACTGTTTTATATTAAGAGTCAATTTTAATTAAAAAACACATGTAAGACAAAGGTAAGTACGATGCTTGAAATGTACATGACATTTTTATTTTATACCATACTCTTTGAAAACTTTTTAATAATAACCAAATTAAATGATATTGTAACAGATAACTCACATCTTAAATCGAGTTTAGCGCGACATGTTCCGGGCTATTTGAAGAAGGGCTACGAAATAGCCCGAAACAAGTCGAGCTAAATTCGATTTAAGACATGAGTTATCCGTTACAATGTCATTTAATATGAGTGAGTCTCACGGTAGTTTCATGTTCAAAATAACCAATTTGTTTGACATTATGGCTTTACAATCAGCTTCCACTGTAAGCAGCTTTCAAGACCATCATATTCATTACCGGAGAAACCGAATGAGCGAATTACTCCGATATTCTTATCCCAATGCCCATTGTCAGGGGACCAGCCATTATCAAATGACAAAACCAACTTAACCCAGGTACCCAACCTACCAATTACACCCTATTGTCAAAAACCTATTCTGGAGACATTTTTTGAACATGTCATTCGTATGGCACAAGCTGAAATGTCTCTTTCACGTCAAAAATCAAACTCAGCTCAATATTCACCTTTAAATTCAGTGTGATAAGTCCCTACGTATATGCAACAGACTGAATGGTAGCTATGGTAGCTATTGTAGAAATACACTCAAAAACTTTTGTGAACTGCTGCTCCACTCTGTCACATATCCTCCCCATTGTGATTTCATTTCAATGGCTTTGAATCTATTGGTTTTTTAAAAGAACTTTAGCAAAGAGTTCACCTACACCTGCTTTTGTAAACCGTTCTAACGTAAAGAAATAAACGGGATTTTCATGTGAATTTTGATGAACCGTCTAGAGCTCAGTTCATTTTTAGTTCTAGTCTCGAGACAAAACAACTTTTACTTATGAAAGGGCTTTGGACAGGAATTTGAGCTCATATTTTATTATTTTGCGCCGTCAGATATGGCTAACTTCAGTGACAATGATGCACAATTGCACAAATTAATAAAGGTTGCTGATAAATATTTAATTTTAATACGTAGAAACAAATAGATTTAAAATTAATTCACATAAAATATTTTAAAAATAACACACATAAATATTAATTTTAATCTAGGTAGCAGGTAGATAGAAAAATACATAAACGTAAAAAAAAATCCATCAACAGCAAATCTTTTCTGTTTTATCTACCAAGTGGTGTTGAAAGGAAAATTTTTATTGTATGGTCTTTTTTATTTTGCAACGTACAATCTGACTACAGAAACTCTCGAATTAGCTATAGATAATTATAAAACGATTTGCATTTCTTATAGTTTTATTTGCTCACTAACTTTGAAACGGTCTTTCAAATTATACACAATTAACCTTTATTTAATTTATGCTAATAACAAGACTGAAATCGTAGCTTGAATCTTATAAGTATACAGGGAGAATCATCGGTTAAATTACAGTATACAAACAATAGATTATACAAGACTAACATGACCATTAAAGTAAGATAACACCTTAACACTATACAAATCGATTTCAATGCAAGTACATATAAGTAAGTAAACAAGCTTATTATGTCACTTTTATAACATGGTGTTTTTGCAATTCAACTTTAATCTATTAAGTACAAAGTTAAAATAAATACGTACCCTTTCTTCCTTCAGATAACTATGAAAATAAAATATGAGCCTGGTTAAATTTTCATCCGCCATTAGCCCCGATACATATATGCCACACGTTATAGTTTGCAAAACCTTTTTTTTATTTTCTAATTTACCCCCTAATATGTATGTCTCTACCTCAGTGTACACATTTATTATACCAATTTTATTCATGTTACTGCAGTCTTCGGGTCAACTTACATAGTGTTTTCCTTTCAACTCAATCGGTTAATTAGGATCGGAGTGAATTGGTTGTGACAGACGAACAGACAGACACACGAGCGATATTATAAGTTTCCGCTTTTTTCCTTTTGAGGTACATTACTTTAAAACGGGGTAAAATTGATATATAATAAATATCTTACTGATTTTACTGTACCTATGTGGGATAAATTGACTGAATCATAGCGTACACTCTTAGTTAGACCTCAACGCCTAAAATCACAATGATTGTCTAACAATTATTACAGTCGACAGTACAGTTAACTACTTGAAAATATGGGTGCGAGAACTTAATAACAGTGCTATATAAACTTATCTTTTTTTCATTGCCAATGTAAACGAATTACTCGGTACATAAAAAATAAATTTGGGTATAAAACAAAACGTTATCCCATCCTATCCGTCTCCTCCTTTATGCGTGTCCTTCTCAATGTCTCTGTCGAGGCCCGATCATTTATAAATGTCGTATTTATTCCCATACAATAGCCTTAGCCACCTCGGTTCACATGTTGGACCCCTCACTTCTCACTAATTAAAAAAAGACTGACGAATAAGACCAGCGATTTTTATCGCTCGCCGAATCGTACATCCAAAGAAAACACGTAGGCGTTTTCTATTTTACTTCCCTTTCACACTACCACTACGGAGAATAGTTCATCTCTTTCCTACTTATCGTATCTACCGTTTTTCGTTATTCATTAAATCAGTCCGTAATTGTTTATAATTATAATTCATTTAAATTTGGAAGAAAGCCGTTACCGCTTCTGGATCTTGATACTATAGTTGGTCTGTGGGAATTTGATACTTTATCTTCCTACATTCGAAATACACGACGTATGTATAGATCATTCTACAATCAACTCTCCGATTTATGTGAACCAAGTGTCTATAGAGTTCATTTTTATTCGAGCGTTTCATTAAAAGTACGAGTAAGAACGTGACGGCGACAGTGTTTTTATTCGAACTTTACTGGTTTCGGGGAGATAACACATTTTATGATCTTAATTATTGTTATGGCTGTCTACAAGATGAACGTTATGACCACGCGATAATTATCATAATTGTTATCCGTCTGTAGAAAAGCTTGATAAAGCAAAGTTAGTCAGTGCGTGCTATATCCGGTCGTGACATCCTCGTAAGTAACATTAAGGCTTTAATCAACATACCTGCTGATAAAATATAACCCTTAACTTCATTAAGATTAAATAAGACGGATAAGTAAGTCTTTTGATTCGACCGAAATATCTTCGGTCACTTACAGGTGTTCCGAAGTAATTTACCTAATTAAAGCACATCACTTACTTAATTAACTAGTTGGTAATTAAAGTTCTGAAAGCTTTCAAATAAATTCGAAAGCGAGCTCATTGTGTTAAAGGTCTATAAACAGCGGGTTCTGTTTAGTTAAGCTCACACAAGTAATGGAAGATATGTGTTTAAATGTGAATTATTTAATGAATTAAGGTTTCATAATTTAAAAACCTTAAGCTTTAAACGAAAGGAAATTATTTATCAAAAAACGGCGCCTTACCTAATGCTGTTTAATCCCTGAAAGCTAATTTTATTAAATTAAAAATTTACTCAACATCTTTTCATTAGCTTTATAATGAAAGGAAACGCGATGAAAAAACTTATAAACCTGTACATTACAAATAATTTCGAAGTCTCTCTAGAGAAAACCTGCGGGGCATATCTCCTCGTAGGAGTAACAGTACCGCAATAACTATGCAGATTCATTAATATGCATAACGCGTGGATGGATGTTGTAACCAACTATCGCCAATAGAGGGAGTTTAACGCAAGAAACTTCATAATTAATTCACAATCTTAGACCGAATACGGTTTATTACACCAACATTGCGCCGCTCCACTATGTTTGCTCCCGGTGTTAACTTTACTCTGTTATTGTGATAGTTTGGAAGCGAACTCGTTATAATATTATTACAATGTAACATATCAAAAATGTTATAACTTTTGAACGTAGTGTTTAGTGTACCATAAAACTCTTCAACCATTTGAAACCATGTAACAAATAATTATTCAAACAACTTATAAAATCATACGTTCTCAAGCAAGACAATCAAAATAACTTAAGCAAAATCGCACGGACATAACATATGGCGCTATAATGATTTCGAATAGCCTTTGGACCTTGTTTGTTCTCTCACTAGGCTATAATTACGCGGGTCTTGTTAACTTTTTCGTATCTGCTCAGGCTTTAAATTAAAAGGGAATCGTAAGTTCGCCGGCTGGCGAGCTCAACCGCAGCGTACAGTTATTAACGATTCCGGTATAGAAAATGTATTACTTCCACTGTCTTATAAAACTGGTTTTTGGGACCTTTCTGTTCTAACTATGGGCGACGCCTGTAAAGATTAGCGTAGATATGATACGTTTTATTTAAGTACAGTGATGTGTTAAATGTCAAATACTAATAGATTAATTTGTTTTAGGTTAAAAATATCAACGGCTTTCGGTATGAGTTAACATATCGTCACTACTTTGAACAAAACTGGTATCTCAAAATTGAAGATCTTTCCGAGTGAACTTTACGAACATTTTCTCTATTTCTACTTTATAAGTATCTGATAAGATAATAAGTACTTAAGTAAATCTCTGATAATGTAAACCGACTCGCTGGGTCCTAAGATACAGGCTCAGCCTAGTTTGGGGTCCGCCGGACGCTGCCAATTGTATTTCGTATTTGTTACATAATAAACATTTTCATTTTTATATTTTTTTCATTGTCTTAAGGGCCAAATTTGTTGACGTATTGATTTGAGATACGAGATTTTTTCAAAGTAGTGACCATATACTGATACCTCTAGACTCGAATGCTTATTATTTGAGCGTAGTTTTACAAAAGGTGAAACACGCAAACTGCCGTATATTTAGCAGTTTTACAATTATCAAATTGTGATCACATTGAACAAACAATTTCAGTCACTGCTTAACTCAAAATATCTTTTTAATTTAAGATTAGAAACGAAGGTTAATGAAAATATATGTATGATTTTTTTTTATTGAAATAAACATTTCTTACCAGAGGTTTATGTTTGTTGAGGTAAAAAAAGCCGTGGTGGCCTAGTAGTTTGAACGATCGCCTCTCAAGCAGAGGGTCTTGGGTTCAAATGTCGGCTCGCGCCTCTGAGTTTTTCGAAATTCATTTGTGGAATTACATTTGAAATTTACAACGAACTTTGCAGTGAAGGAAAACATCGTGAGGAAACCTGCACAAACCTGCGAAGCAATTCAATGGTGCGTGTGAAGTTCCCAATTCGTCCTGGTCCCGCGTGGCTATGGCACAAGCCCTCTTGTTCTGAGAGTATATAGGCTGGGATGGCAAAGATAAACAATTTATTTGTTCCTTTTGGTTTAACAAAATTTATACATTATTTTTTATATTAAAAGTTCGAACCTATACGACATCCGTTTGAGAGAAAATGGCTCAAACCATTAGGCTACCACGACCTACAATTTTCAAGAAAGCAAATGCGGCATATCCATACTACAACCGTCACTATGTAATTTTTGTTTTTTGTTTCTGGCTAACCCATATTCGTGTGGCGTCGGCGAGGGTGCACAATTATGTAATTACGTGTTAGGAGATCTGTTTTTATCACGTCCACCCTTGTCTATTGGACGATAATTGAAGTCTTGTTTTGTTCCTAACTTATAATCAGGACAATTTACGAAATTTTTATGGTTGTTGCAACCATATGCTAAATTATTACCGTATTAACGAGTGTAGACGTATGGGATTTTTTTTGACAAAATATTATGATGATGCTAATTTAGGCAATTTAAACAAAAAATATTTGATACTTGTACAGTTTTAAACAAAAGAATCAATTAAATTCAATTCTGAATGATTTAATTTAAGGAGTAAACAAATAAAAGCTACATTATCCTATACAATCCTTAGACATATAGCAAGTAATGTCAAACAAAAAAGATGCACATTACGCTCGAGGTTCTTGATTTAACGCAAAAATCTTGCGGAGTAACCAGCTTTCAACAGACATTGTACCAGCCAGTAAATAAACTAGCAGCTGCGTCTTTTTTCGTGCAAAAATCTCCGCACCTGCTGTTTGTGACTACGAAAAACAAAAGAAAACGTGTTAACCAGCGAACAGCTTTTATCAGAAAGATAAATCGGCACTTTTGCTAATTCTCATGGCATGAAGTAATTTCGGTGGCCATATGGCGTTAACAATAGGGCAGGTCAATAACACGTTCGTTGAGGTCTGTCAGTAGAGCGTCCACTTATTTGACGATGACCCGACGGCGTGGATACGATATAGAGATGCTTTAACCAACTGACATTACTATTTCAGAACGTTATAGGGAAAATGTAAAACTTTTTCGCAAAACCCTTGTCAAAAATAAGTGAACTGATCAAAACCATATTGAAAGTTTCCGGGTGGTGAGACTTTATTATTCTATCGTCTATTTGATATTTAAAGCAAAGAATAAATATAAAACATATCTTAACCTGAATTTAGGGAGTCAGTTACGGCGTCCTTATTTTAATCGGAAATTGTACAAGAGGGATTAGTAATTAAAAGATATGTTATTCTGATGACATAAATATCACAATAAAAACTCAACAAAGTAAAAAGAGAATATTTGATAACCCACAGAGCCCGGATACTAGCCATTATTGTATTGATGTACGAACTTTTAAATAATTATAACAGAAATTCATTTAAATTATCATCAATTCAAAGAAATCGTGCGCTCAGCTCTATGTTATATAGTTCCTTGAGGTATGACCATTACAGCAGGTTCAATCAAAAGATCATTTTTTATAATACTAAAAGCGGACGTGGCTCGTAGAAATGACGTTTGAAAATAATTCTATTATATTATTTACAAGTATCGTTAACGGCCGGTGGCAAGCGCTTTATGTACCATCAGCCAAATAAGAGGTCTATCAATTTTTAAACAAGTTATTATCAAATGAATATGTCGCTAAAGTCGAACTTTCAAGTTGACAGACGCATCTATTGGCATTATTGTTTTATGACATACAAAAAAAAATACAAAATAGTTTATTTCACAGAAAACAGAATTTTACAATAGTATGACAATCCGTCAGTGACCAAACTAGGCTGAGCCTGTAACTTGGCCAGCTGCGAGTGCGGTTGACAGTAAAAATTGACAAATGAGGAGACAAAAAATATAAAATAAAAAGTTAACAAAATAAAACAAAACTTGTAGTACGTATATGCAAACCATTATCAATTTTAGGGTGGCAGACTAAATATTTGGCTAATATGTACATCTAGTCATTATTTGTTATAAGAAGAGCTAACTTACAAATCAATTTACAAGATCTTGCACAATAGGATTGAACGAAAGTAACTGTTACATTTTTGTATGAAAATGACAGATACATAATATTTTCACATTTATGTGAAGCGTTTCAAATAGGTAACACAAAGATAGATAAAGAAAGATAGATGATAGATTCTCTGTGTACCTGTTTTCTGTATCACTAACTATTTCTGGTGTACAATAAAGAGTATTTGTATTGTATTGTAAGATACGTTCATTCACTCAAATAATTCATTCGTGCCAGCTCTTTTGAAGCGACCTGTACCTTATTGTTTTATTAATCTAAGCAAATACAATATACAGAGTAAATATAGTCTGAATCCACGTCCAATCATCTCAACGAAACAAAATACGTATATCAACATTGGAATAGAATCTATTTACTTATTCTTTATATCATCAAGTACCTTGGTCTTATTCTTTAGGTATGTTATCTGAATATTTCTTTTAAAGCAACCAACTTTACTAAATCTTTCTTTAATAATATCAAAAAAATAACTTAAAGAAGAAATACCTTGGTAATCCAACGTCTCAAAAATATTCATCACGTAGGTTAATACTAGGATAGGGTAGGATAGGTTTAGCCCACTATAGGGCACAGGGATCCTCACAGAATAAGAGGGCTTGGGCCGTAGTACCCACTCCCAGTGCGGATTGGGAACTTCACACACAACATCGAATTGCTTCGCAGGTTCATCCAGATTTCCTCACTGTAAAGCTTGTGGTAAATTTCAAATGTAATTTCGTACATGGATTTCGAAACACAGAGATGCAAGCTGGGATTTGAACCCATGATCCTCTGCTTGAGAGGCGATAGGTCAAACCACTAGGCCACCAAGGCTTGTTTCCTCTTGCATAATTTTCATGAATTGCTGTAGAAAATCACAATCATAGGCAATGTTGCCTGCATGTTACTCCTTGAATAAAGCTCTGGTTGAAGAGGGGAGCAAGTTTTTGACAGTCTCATTAGTCAATGTCGTCAATTTTTAATATATGCAATGTGATATTATTGATGTTCTCAGAACTTTCAAAGGCGGCTGTTAGGGTTTATGTAAGAGGGTAATCTCTCTGGAAATCTCTTTAGAAAGGGAAGGAAAAATTCTAAATCTTTTCTCAACTAATAATCTGTTAATGAACAATATTACGTAGTTCTACCCTGTTTTTTTTGTCTACATTCGACCAGAAACATCCTATACTGTGCTAAGTTTAATTTATCTATCTATCTTCTAATAATACCTTTAAACGAGCAATTCTTGTATGTATATCCATACTAATATTATAAATGCGAAAGTGTGTTTGTGTGTTTGTCCGTCTTTCACGCCGTAACGGAGCGACGGATCGACGTGATTTTTGGCATAGAGATAGTTTATGGGCCCGAGAGTGACGTAGACTACTTTTTATCCCGGAAAATGCACAGTTTCCGAGGAAACAGCGCGCGATAACCGAATACCACGCGGGCGGAGCCATGGACAAAAGCTAGTACATATGTATATAATTAGAATCTCGGAAATAGCTCCAACGATTTCGATGAAATTTGATATGCAGGGGTTTTCGGGGATGAAAAATCGACCTAGCCTGGTCTTATCTCTGGGAAAACGCCGGTTACCTACCGAATTTAAACCCGAGCGGAGCTCGGTCACCCAGGTACTTCTGATAATGAAAAATATGCCTTAAATCAATGAAGACTACTTTCTCCTCCAAGTGCACCTAGCTTGATCTAGTAAATATTTACTTATTAACGAGTATAACCTAAAACAACGGAACTTATTAACATCGAATTGTTTTTATTTTTCCAAAACTACGGGCCAATAAATTCGTCTCACCCTTAACCATTTTGCTATCGGGCTAGGTTGGTTAAAAGAATGATACTCGTACAGGGAAAAAAGGGAGGAAAACGTGAAATATGTTTTCCCGTTATAACAAATTCGTATACCTCAAAATATTCATAGAGCTTAGTCTCTCGAGGACCTGCCTTGATAAAATGTAAGCAAAGAGCATGTTATGAAATATTTGAGTTGCTTGTTACGAAAATAATGTTAATGTTATTTATGATTTACTATTTATGAAAAGTAACTAAAAATATCACTCGATCTGGATGGAAACTTAAGTAGTCGTTACTCTATTTAAACCAAGTGTCAATTTATTTAATTCATATTAAATATTATAGTAACAAAACAAAAATTTTCACTGCATTTTGCTTGTTTATTTGAAGAAGCATCCGCTACATTTTCCATTACGCGCTTGACATTAAAAACACCTGACTATCGGAAATACTGCCGCACTGACACAACGTGAGAAAACAAAAGAACGCCGGCTTAGTAAAACTCGGTAAGCATTGTGCACCTTAGCACCATTCGTGTTACGGACAAAATAAAATAACGAACAATGTTAATCCGATAGCGTTTTAAATTGAAATTCATTTAATTTCAATCAATGGGAAAACAATGCCGTTGCACACAAATCGATTTGTGCTAAATGAATGGGGCGTTGAAATGTATGGAAACAAAAGGCGATTCTACCTCTAGTAAATGCTCGCGTTGACGGTCTACGCGCTGCCAGGATTGTGCAGAGCGTAATAACACCATTCTGCTGGGATTTTGCGAGCGAAAAAATTGACGTAATTTTAAAAAGAAAAACCGTCGCTCGTAAACAACTGGTGTCTAGTCTCGAGGTCAGTAGGCGTCAGATTCACGAGATAAATTTGGACGTGTAATGTGAATAATTTATGAAATCGCTCCTTCGATAAAATTATTACAAAGTCAAAGCTTCGCCAAAAGGCCGCCTTTGATAAGTAAAGCTTTAACTGCGCAAACTTACATAGTGTGAACACTCAACGACTATTTCTATCATCGGAGTCATTGGAAGCTGAAGTACTTCTTGAAGATGGCTTAAAGCCAACTGGCTGCGAAGAGTAGAGTTTTGTAGAGCACATAATTTGGCAGCTACAATTTAAACGCATTTGAAATAAATAATCGCAACTTCTGATTTGTTTTTGTTTTAAGAAAGAAAACTTATTTATCTCAGCGATCTGATTTAAATTAAATCAATAACATTTCTGAATTATTTTCTTGTTCTGAAGTTCAAACAATATCGCTACGTAACTTTCTGATCAGCTTCCTGTATAGCGCGTATATAGAAATTCATAATAAATACAACAAAATGACCGAAAAAAAGGATAAAAAAAGAAAAACACGGTTATTGCTAAGTATTTACAGTTGAGCCTTGGGGGAGGCCTTTGTCCATCAGTGAACGTCTTTCGGCTAACATGATTGATGTGATTTACAGTTTGAACTGCAGTCATGTATTTTTCACAACCCTTCATCATCATCATCATCAGCCTACAGCAGTTAACTGCTGGACATATGCCTCTTCCATGGCGCGCCACAACACTCTGTCTTCAGCCCCTCGCATCCATCCGCCGCCAGCGACCCTCTTAAGGTCCGTCCACCGTGCTTCAGGCCACCCTACACTATTTTTTCCCGTTCGTGGTCTCCATTCGAGGACTCGTCTACTCCACCGTTCATCGGTCCTGCTAGAGACGTGGCCAGCCCAGCGCCACTTCAGCGAACTAATTCCCTGAGCAACATCGGTGACTTTTGTCACAACCCTTCGTTTCGGACACAAGCGTTTGCTTAAATAATAAATAAAAAAGTACGTACCAAGTTTATTAATCTTCCTGTTGACCTATAGTCTGAGTTCTCAAACTAATTAACACTAATTAAGAAACTACTGATTCAGAAACCAAAAGTTCAAAAGTTAATACGCCAATAAGCGTACAGGCTGTGCCTACATAAATCTCAGTCACCGCCCCAGAGGCATAAAAGTCTGCTTTAATTTACCGCCAAAGATAATGATACAATTGCAAATTAAGCGGCTAGCGGTACCCGCAATGCCTCTGAACCGTTGTTTATCTTTAATCACCCTTTATTTTTTCCCTCTTTCACCCCTTTCAAAACTTGCACCCGGCCTTTAGGGTACCAAAAATTTAGGCTATACAGGATGGACAAAAATGATTCAATATGCAAAATTCTGCAGCTTAGGAAAAATGTTGGAAAGTTTTTGAATTATGAAGTACTAAGTTATTTACACACGTTCATTTAAGTGTCGGTAAACAAGTAATGAGCATTAACTGATTAGATACGTGACATCTCATAGCTAAGACGGTTGATTTTATTCTTAAAGATAGCAAACCCTTCTAAATTTCGCTCACGTAGACACCCTAGCGAAATTATGCGGCAGCACGCAGGATTCTTAACCCTTTCAGCCTAAGTCATGATTTTGCTTATCGCGTATTGTGATCGGGAAATTTAAATGTGATTTTGGCGAACTCACCCTGACGTCCGTTTTGCTTGCTGACGTAAACCTAGCCCCAACATTACCTCAGGCTGCTATTGTTCAGAATAAAATACGTTTTGTTTAGAATTGTTACGACAAGCCGTCACAATACAATCATGCGCTTCCAAATAAAATATTCTCGCGAGTACTATGTATTTTTCATTTGTTTTACAATTTGTGATAAACAATTTGAAAATATAATTGCAACGTCGGTTATAATTTAATTTTCAGTCAAATGAGCCCACATTTTGGGCGCCCGCAGTACGAAATGGTCACAGATTATTCCTTTTCTGTAGCATAGAATAGACAGTTCAGTTTTCTATGTTCAATTCAGCTTGTGTTACATATCGGATAGAAAAACAGTGAATCAATGTACGTAGTGGTAATACGAAGAGATTAAAAATGTCGGCATGCCTGACTTCTTCATGAAAAACTCGTGTAAGTTTTGATACTTCGAATAATCAAATAAAAATAAGAATATTCCAGACCATGGTGTCCCTTGGGCCGCGCCGCGTGCCCAAATTTACAAAACATTTTACTCTTCTATATAACATTGCCGTACCTACCGCCTAAGTCGTAACAAAAAATTTGGTCTGCTTAAGCAAAACCTACTCTTAATTAAGTAATTTCTTTCTAATTTCCGGTCTATACAACTTCTTACTGCTAAGGCCTTCTCTTAAGAGTATGAAAACTTAGAATATGAAAAGGCCTAGCGCGCGGGATAGTAACATCACACTCACCATTGACTTGTTTTACATGTAGGTTTTTTAAATTTAAACAAATAATAATAATAATAATTTATTTATTTGCATAGAATATGGTTACATAATATATGGATGTATGTTATAGGTATACAGTTTAATGTCCAGGCATATTCTGCTGCACATGCAACATACAAATATCGACTATTTATTGATTCAGTCTAAGGCTATGAATATTTATCTAGAAGTCAAATTAATCATAATAATAAAAATCTTTATTTTTCTTTCATGAAATACAATTTTAACAAACTTTTCGGCTACACTTATTAAAACACCAACATTAAATTAAAACACGAACAAATTTAAATTTATGATTTCTAGTCAGTTTTATAATAATCCATACAAAAATAAATCACGTTATATTATTGTTTTGTTTTCTATCATAAAATAAGATAGAATACCTCATGTGCCTCACTGATTCAAAAAACAGTCTGTGTCAACGCGTAGTTTATTCTTTGTCTATCCACGTAGCTATATCCGTATCGCACGTTGTAAGCGATTACGCGGTCGGCCGGGTATCTCTTCTGTTACTCGCATAATTATGGAGCAATATAACAGCACTCACCAATTTACATGTTATAATTTTAATTTGTACACGTTTTGTTCAAAATTTTCTAGAGCACACTCAAATAAAATAACGAGCGATATTGAGAATTGTTGCGAAGTTCGACAGCGTTGTGGGTTTATTCTAATTACGTAATAGTTATTTTCGTAGTTCTAATTTTATTTTAGGTTAATTTTAGACTGCTGAAATATTGAAAGTATTTTCAACAATAGGATGTAGGTGTATGCCTTCGTCTAGTTTTCTCATCGTGCTTATCTTGACGTCAAAAAACTATTAACCAGAGCATCTTATTTGTAATGATATACAAATCGAAAAGTGGCCTCTCAATACGACTTTGTCCACCTTTGACGAGTTTAGAATTAGAATCGCTTATTGCAAGTCACATCGCTTGTTTAAGATCACTATGGGAGCTATGGAGAGTTCTAAGCAAAGGAATTTCTCTCAAGGATCAAAATACGGAATGAAGATTTTGACGGGTAACCAAGGTCACCTAACATAGCTCAGTGCAAGGTGAAAAGACACTGGGCAGGTCACTTATACTGCAGAAATGAAGGCTGTTGGAACAGACAGGTTCGTAAGTGGTGACCGCGTGTTCGCAAACGTAGTGTAGGTTACCTGTACTTCTGTAAGGCGAAAGGTAACGATTGGAAGAAGAATGCTGAAAATCGCGCTCAGTAGCATGCCATAGGCCAGAGGCCTTTTGCCTAACGTTTCTGACACTCGCGATCGCAATAAAATGACAGCTTTAGTATGCGAAATATGTCATTTGATTGCGATCACGAGTGTCAAAAACATTAGGCAATACGGCCTCAGGACTATGTATGTCTAGTAGTGGTCCGGCACAGGCTGCAAGTGGGATATTTAAACCATGTGTTGTGTGTGTACGTGTATAGGTTATGCAATGTGCTAAAAAAACTAAATAAACACCAAATCAAAACCGTATATAATTTTGAATAAATATAAAAATAATTTTCCGGTTTTAGAATAAAATTCAGTAAAAGCCAAGTCGTGTTTAAGTTGTCAAAACATTTCATCGCGTAAATGAATAACAAAAACGCATCATAGTTAACGTTCAAATGCGTATAGCATGGTCGTAAAATTTATATAATCCCCAGTCGCAAATCGAAAACACGGGCCATAAAATATCATCAATGAAAACACGAAAAACGTTTCACGGCAGTGAACAATGCAACCTGTCTAACAGTTGTGGTCGATGTTCAAAGGACATCGATAACTGTCGAACGCCCGAATAAAAAACGACCATTACGTCATTGACGACCAACCTCGGCCCCATTGAGGATCGAAATAAGTCTAAATGATACCATTAGGTCCGCCGCAAGGGGAGAACAGATATAATATGAGGAAAGTTTTGCATGGATTTGGCTGTTAAAATATCTGCGTAGCGACTACCACATCCTATAATTCAAAAAAAGTGAAAATCAAGGGTTTTACATGAGTTTTAGAAAAACATCATCCACCTCATTTTCGCTTTCGTAATCAATATTTTAATGTCAATGTGGTAATTAAGTTAATTTATGAAAATAAATATTGTGCAACAATTTACACCACTGAACTAAGCAAACATTGTGCTATATATAAATACTAGACAACTTGTAGGTATTTGAAAAATAAATTTAATGCCCTTATTTTTTGCCGGATGGCTGCACTAAGCTAGTAAAAATGTTATTTAATATCATACTTTTTTGTCTGAATTTGAACTCTGATTCATAAAACTTTTTTAAAGTAAGCATTTTCTAGTTAAATTTAATTGCATACAAAAATTGGATTTGCTGAGAGTTTCAGACAGATTTGTTCTATCCTGTTTCTTTTATCTTATTTAATATTTACCCTTGTGTTAATTGTTTATTAATTATTTGAATTGTAATTTTAATATTGTGACGAATAAATATTGCCTAATGTGTGATATTACATAATAATAATAATATTACATAGATAATTTAAGAAATCATTAAATTTTCATAGATTTATTTAAACAAGATATACTTTCTCAAATAATGATACCAGTGCCTTTGTGTTTAACTTTTTTTAAAATCTTGATAAAACTTAAAGGATTATCCATTTATTCTTACGTAGTTAAATAAAACTTGGAACGCTACCGAAACATTTGGTAAATGCATAAAATACTGACGCAAATGTGACATGATAATCGAGATTTTATTTGCATTGGTGGCTTTAACTTGTCCATATTTATTTGTTTATTAAAAAGAACGTTCGCGCTAATGTACTGCCATACAAAGTAATCAAAAGTTTTCACGATTTTACAATCTTTTTGTAGTCCTACATTCAAAGAAGATTAAAGCCTTATTTTTACATATTATATATAATAGGTTTTCATATTAACAGGCTTTAAAGTGGAACAGTTGAGCTGGTTTTTTTCCACTTTTAATATTTGATTGTATTTAAGGCATTTACACTCGATCAAAGTTGTACGTTTTCTAATTTAGGTTGAAGTTTACTTTTCGCACACAATAAATTACGTACAATTGCAGATAAAACGGGTTGCTCGTTTCTGCAAGGCTTTAGTGATTTGTCGTACCTATGATACACTATATCTGCACTAATTTTCGCAATGGCTTTTTTCTTCATCTCCACGTAGAACAATTTCTTTCTTATCGAAAAAATAAATCGTTTCTTTTACTTACGCCACTAAATGATGATACATTTAGGTAAATACTATCGATACTGATCAATTAGGTACTCGTAATATCTGCATATCCTACCGTACAGACACACGGACTCTAATAATATTTAACAATTTAAATATAAGTTGGATATTATTATCCACTATTAAATGTCCCTCATGAAAGAGAATTTACAAAGAATAAATTGCTCAGAAAGTAATTTAAAACTTACACAAATCTATAAAACCGATTCAATCTCCCAATAGAAAGCTGAAAGATCTTCAAACATTCCCAACCGAGATTCGGCTCAAGTCACTTGAGGACTATTTCATTCATAACCACTTCAATACATTACATAACACGTTATATTTATTTGAACTTCCTTTTATCAAGTTTTTCTTTTGTAACCAACCTACTTAACAGAAAGGAGAGATTTTTTTAATTCGACTGTTTATTTATGTACAAGTACATGTGTAAATATTGTTACCACTGTAACTGAACCTATTCTGAATATTGTATATCTGGCTGAAAGGTCGCGTTCGATATTTGAACGTTTAAAAATTAATAAGTACACATCTGACGACCGGATGGCTAAGTGGTTAGAGAACCTGACAACGAAGCTTGAGGTCCCGGGTTCGAATCCCGGCCGGGGCAGATATTTGTATGAATAATACGAATGTTTGTTCTCGGGTCTGGGATGTTTAATAAGTATTTAAGTATTTATTTATCTATATAAGTATGTTTATCCGTTGCCTAGTACCCATAGTACAAGCTTTGCTTAGTTTGGGACTAGGTCAATTGGTGTCAAGTGTCCCATGATATTTATTTATTTATTTGGAAAAGGTTTGGGAATTGACTTGTAATCCAGCAGCCAAGCCAGAGGCCACATTGCCTAATGTTTTTGACGCTCGCGATCGCAATCAAATTACATATTTCGCGCACAAAAACTGTCATTTGATTGCGATCGCGAGTGTCAGAAACGTTAGGCAATAAGGCCTCTGGTTATGAAGTTATGAAATAAAATACAAAATATAGGTATCCTACGATTTCATTGCATTTTCAACAGTATTAACATGATATTAGTATGTATTTATGTATGCCACAGTATATCACGAGTAAACCGATTTTGACGGTTCTTATTTTGCTTGATAGTGTATGTCTTAAATGTGTTGTTCCTGTAAATGTTGTCAAAATTTGTTAAGTCATGTAGGTACCTACCTTTCTGCTGGTATCTATGAATCATGTCACGCGTTACATAAAAAATATTCCCTTTTTAAAATGGCTTATTTTACAAACATCCATCTAATCTAACATTACACTTTATTCCTGTATAACAAATTTCGCATTAAAGAACCGGAATTAGGCGCAAATATATTTTGTTCTTGACTTACCTTAATACTTCTTGGAAAAGTCATTATGTTTTCATATTACGAATAAAGCAAACACGGTTCAGATAAATCTGCAAAATCAAATGAAGAACTCGACGCTCGAAGCAATTTTACAATAACTGCAGGTAAGTATCTTAAAATAAGGCCGACATCAAAGACAATAAATTAATGATGAAGATTTTTTATTAGGGTTCCGGAGCCAAAATTGCAAAAACGGAACCCTTATAGTTTCGCCATGTCTGTCTGTCTGTCTGTCTGTCCGTCTGTCTGTCCGTCTGTCTGTCCGTCCGCGGCTTTGCTCAGGGACTATCAATGCTAGAAAGCTGTAATTTTGCAAGGATATATATAGGTAAACTATGCCGACAAAATAGTACAATTAAAAATTCAAAAACAATTTTTTTTAGGGTACCTCCCATAGACGTAAAGTGGCGGTGATTTTTTTTTCTCATTCAACCCTATAGTTATGGGGCATTGTTAGATAGGTATTTTAAAACCATTAGGGGTTTGCTAAAACGATTTTTCGATTCAGTAATTTGTTTGCGAAATATTCAACTTTAAAGTGCAAATTTTCATTAAGATCGAGCGTCCCCCCCCCCCCTCTAAAATCTAAACCAGTGGGTGGAAAAATTTGAAAAAATTCAGGATGGTAGTCAGTATATCAAACTTTCAAGGAAAACTATAACGGCTAAGTTTGCTTGAGAATTATTAGTAGTTTATGAGTAAATAGCAGCGTAAGGTATAAAATATACCTAAACTTCGAAGATTCTCTATAAAATACGAAATCCTTAAAAAAATATTACTTAATTTTTTCGTAATTGCTACGGAACCTTATTTTGAGCGTGTTCGACACGCTCTTGTTAAAGTATCTGATAGCGACTGCACAGTGCCGTTTGATTTAAATTTTGGTAACCCATCAAAAGCTTCGTTATATATCCAAAAATGGTTTCCAAACAAAACCTTTGATCTTGAAAAGGTTCATTCCGAATGATTTATTGACTCTCTGTACTTTCAGGCCTAGGCCTAGGTCGGCAAAAAAAGCCGTGGTGGCCTAGTGGTTTGACCTATCGCCTATCAAGCAGAGGGTCGTGGGTTCAAACCCCGGCTCGCACCTCTGAGTTTTTCGAAATTCATGTGCGCAATTTACCACGAGCTTTGCGGTGAAGGAAAACATCGTGAGAAAACCTGCACAAACCTGCGAAGCAATTCAATGGAGCGTGTGAAGTTCCCAATCCGCACTGGGCCCGCGTGGGAACTATGGCCCAAGCCCTCTCATTCCGAGAGGCGGCCTGTGCCCAGCAGTCCATATATATTGTATTAATATCAAGGAATATGTAGTTTTTTAATACAATATCGCATTAGGCATCAATGGCACATTTCATATTTAATTTGTATTCTTTATCTAGATTTGATTTCAATATTTAATTTTCATTTGAAAAATATTTGTCAAAAGCTGACGTTATTTCTTGAATAAACACATGCCTGTATGCGTAGAGATGGGAAAATTTTTCATATTTTAAAAATCAATTAAAGATGCGGTTTTTAACTACCTTAAAACTAAAAAAAGGTTACTATTTATATAATTAAAAAATTCAATTATATTTTTCGAATTATTCCAGTATGAAATAGGTAACGCAATTTATGAGTATTTAATGAGTTGATTATCACTAAATAGTCCGTAATCGGTTTAGTGGCGTCTTTCTTTACAATATCATCAAATTTGCATCCAGATAGAATGTAGTAAGCTAGAGCAAGCTAAAATGTGTCGTTCATAGACAAACTAAACAAGCGTTATACAATTCGTATTTCATATGGTCTTTTCCTTTCCCATAATACAACAGTGCCAGGAGATTAACTAAGTAGCAAAACAAGATTACTATCGTTAATATAAATCTGTTTACTAAAATAACTAGCAAAAGCAGTCGAAATATGAACCAATATTTGCTCGCCCCGCACGTACCCAATACAAACAGGGTTGTTATGACAAAACGCTTTTTACTCCAAAATAAATAAAGGCCAAAATTAACTAGTATATTTTATCATTATTACAATATATTTAAAGTTAGGTTCGGAGCCACTAGTCACAGTTAAGCTTAAGCCGGTTACGTCCCTCCCTATTTTCTGATGGAGATTTATGTCAGGGGATCAAAAGTTTCCAACTCTAACACTATAGCGATAGTGGGACTGTCTTTGTGTGTACTGTTCGAGCACGGAGGCCGCTTGCAAATTTATTTCGGAAATATTTCGCTATTTATGGACAATTCGCTGTCAGTTCTAATAAATAAATAGCCGTCGGAACATATTCCATTACGGTTCGCGAAGCGTTCACGGTTGATGTAATAAACATATATGTATATACATATATCCTAGTAATGCAAAGGTTTGTGAGTATGTGTGTATTACCTGTCCACGCTAAAACGACTGGACGGATTTGGATGAAATTTAGGATTTAGATAACTAGATATCTGGAATAACACATAGGCTATTTTTATTCAGATATTCTTTTCTCGATAGAATTAAAAACATGAAATCCTTCGTGTGATTTTTGAGAACTTACAAGGTTTTTTTTACAAAATTCCGTTATTTCAATTCAACTGCTAGACCGTGTTACGCGTGCGAAGACGCTGGTAAAGAATAATATATAAAATTTTTGTTTATTCTGTTGAAAATAAATTAAGATATTTTTAACATCTTGTATATTTGGCATAACAGCAAAGTTTAATAAATGGGGGTAGTTCATTTACTCGTTAAAGCTTTAATTTTAGTGACAAGCCGTACGGTCGTGAGTTTACGACTGGTGATTTACTGCCTCATGATGTGTTCTGTGTGACAGTAGTCGTTACTGCGGTCACTGCGCAGGAAAAAGTTACTTTGCTAATTTGGGGTGGTTTCGCGGGGAAGCGAGTGGGTTTGGGAGCTATCCAATCCAGTGAATAGCTGCGTATGTAGAAGGATGAAAGAAACCATTTTTTTAAAGCCCGACTCAAAAAGTGAGGTGTTATAAATTTATATTGAATGATATTTTAACGGATACTCACGTCTTAAATCGTGTTTAGCTCGACAGTTTCATGTGTGTGAGTTATCCGTTACAATATCATTTAATATGAGTGTCTCACGTACCTTCATGTTCAAAATTATTGACGCCAATTGCTGTTTGTCTGCCTGTGTCATTGTAGCTTTCAAGGATAGACCGATTTCTATTCGGTTTTTTTTTTAGGTGAAAGCTGGTTTCCTTGCGGTGGGGTTCAGTTGTAATTCATTTAAATTTATAGTTATAATGACTATGTCGGTTATTCCTTTATTTCTTCATTTTAACGTTGGCTGCATATCTATTTTTTTTTTATTCGACTGCATGGCAAACGAGCAAGTGGGCCTCCTGATGGTAAGAGATCACCACCGCTCATAGACACCTGCAACACCAGGGGGATTGCAGATGCGTTGCCAACCTAGAGGCCTAAGATAGTATACGGTATACCTCAAGTGCCTGTAATTTCACCGGCTCTCTTACTCTCCACGCCGAAACAACAGTGCAAGCACTGCTGCCTCACGGCAGGATTAGCGAGCAAAATGGTGGTAGCAATCCGGGCGTACCTTGCACAAGGTCCTACCACCTGCAAAATATAATACATATCTAGATAAAATACATTTGAAAGTTACCACAAGCAAAGAAAAGCAATGGTGTGTATGAAGTTCTCAATCCGCACTGGGCCCTCGTGCAGACAACGGTCCAAGCCCTCTTATTCTAAGAGGAGGCCTGTTACCTTGCAGTCGGGCATAATATAGACCGAGATGATAATGGTGATGTTGATGATGATATAAGATATGGCTAATTCAAGAGTTTTCAAATACCGTATTACACATTAAAGCCAACTTTTTGCTGTCACATCTAGTAATAGTTACTTTTTATATCATGTATAGATTAGCTTTTTTGCGGGTCGTAAGTTGTGAGCGTACATCCCCACATATTTACAGAGAGCGGGCCGTTTTATTTATTTTATTACTGAGCTTGTTTACCTAATGACAGAGGGTGCAACGTTGATTTCAAATTAAATTGACACGACTTTTCTCGTGACATCGAATTAATTAATTATATTTTGTGACGCATTCAAATATTTATCAGTACTTTACTTTCTATAGAACTAAATAATAATTACGGAATATTGTACACTAGCTTATGCCCGCGACGTTGTCGGCGCGGACCTAGGTTATCGATCGGTGGCGCCCTCTACCGGAATAAAAAGTATCCTATATTGATCCTTGGGGCTTAAACTATCTCTATACCAAATTTCATCAAAATCGGCTCTGCGGTTTCGACGTGAAAGTGTAACAGACAGACAGACAGACAGTTACTTTCGCATTTATAATATTAAGTACGGATTCTTTCCAAGCCAATAATCACTGCTTTTATTATTATAACAGTTCTTGTTAAATACATTAATAGTAGACGTTTATTTTTTGTTTTCTCAGATTTTACTAAATAATGGTACCCCCTAAAACTAGACCCTATGTTTGAAATTCTCATAACCCATTTTCACGAATGTGCCAAATTTAAACTCAATCGATTCAGAAGTTTCGGAACAAATTGAGTGTGACAGACAGACGAACAGACAGACAACGAAGTGATAAGCCTTTTTTCTTTTGTAGTAGGGATCGCTAAAAAGCGCGTTTACAAGTTTCGTTGGAAAGCTTTATGTTTTATATTTTTAAAAATACTTCCAATAAATAAAATATCTTCTTCACGATACTACGAGTACAACATATCTAATAACGTCCGTTGTCCGTCCGTCTAGTGGTTGGAGACCACGGATCGGCAAGCGCAGTGTAGGACGTCTACCAACGGGATGGATGGATCACCTGGCTAAAGCAGTGGGTTCACGGTGGATGCAAGCCGCTTCCAACCGAAGCAACTGGAAGTCTATGGGGGAAGCCTATGTCCAATAGTGGACGTCCTACGGCTGAGATGATGATGACGACTGGTTCAAATGTGAAAAAAGTATTTTAAATCTGTCAGACTGTATTATTGTCCCACATAAATATTAAACTGAAACTTCACGAAAATAACATAACTGCATTCTCTTAATGAACCACCCGAAACCGTTCTCAAAACTTGACTCTTTAGTTCTACAAAATTAGTTTTTGATGGACAGAACTGTTATTCTTTCGGCTAGTTAGTCGTTCACCGAAAATATCACCTGTCAGCGGAGTTCAGTAACTTTATACTGAAATGTTGCAGAGAAGACGGCATAACAATTTATTATGCACTAGAATAGCACAAACTGCCTTTAAACGTGGCAGTTTTGTTTAGAATAACGCGCTGCTGTGATTTAGCATGCGGAATATTAATCTTTATCAAAACGGTGTCGGAGAAACAGATCGGGTTATTTGTTTTCATTATTTGAAGAGATACGATTGTTTTATGGTTTGAAGAATATCTACTTACAACTATATGAGCAAAATTTCAAGTGTGTCTCAGAGTCAATGAAATTCTCTTGAACTTTTAGGTATTTATTATTAGCTGCAAAAAATTATGTCATGCAAGTTTAAAGGGTGATTTATTTATTTCTTTTTCTGAGTCTTTTTTTTGAACTCTGTTAACACGTAAAAATGGCAAAGAAAATACAATTGCTCTTCACCTGTCAGTACGTGTCAGAAAGCTAACTCGTAGTGTAGTACCTATAACTCTTTGGCAACACCCTAGCTCTACAGACGCACTACAATGGACACAAACAGACGGTCCCAGCGACACATAACTCACACACGCAGCAATTATAGTTATGGCACAATGAATTTATTAGGTCAGTTAACTTGAATTTGTGGTATTACGTATACGGTGACGTTATTGTCTGTACGAGCAAAGAGAAAATTTCTTTTGAACCTTAACTTCATAATAATAAGACGCGTTCTGTTAATTGGCTTTGTGGTGGAGTCGTAAATGGGTTAATTGTGTTGGCTCGTCTTTACCATTAAATTAGCCTCTCGAAGCATGTATGTTGAGTATGTATTACCGCTTCATAATACGATTAACTGGCGGGGTGATACTGCTCGGTGAGTTTCAGAATTTGTGACAAAATGAGAATTCGAGTATATTCCTGCTTATATCGCTTGGTTAAGTTTAATTCTAAGAATATTAGCTAAATCCAAGTCCTACCCACGTACCACGTATCTGATCGGATGTACCCCGTCTGTTATATTAAGGAAAACTCTGCGAATTAGAGCTTGTATAAGACTTTATTTATCTATATCTAATACCTTTAAACGAGCAATTATAATCAGAATCTCGGAAACGGCTCCAACGATTTCGATGAAATTTGGTATGTTAGAGTTTTTGGGGATGAAAAAGATTTTTATAAAAAAAACACTCAAAAGGTGCAGACACAGGATGATCGCGTGAATCTTTTTTTTTTTACAAGTCCAAGGGATTTCCAAGTTTAGTTTACTATCTTATCTTGGAACTTTAAGTTTTTATTAAATTTACAATACAAAATGGTAATAATGAAATAAAAATTATTATGCTATCATCATTTTCAAAGATACCGTGATTAGGTACTGGCAAGGGCAATGTGCCTCAAACTTCAAACATCCTTTGAGTTGAATAGTTCCTACAGTTGACACACCAAACCGTTCCTTTGCCTAATGCGAGGGAATACATTTATATACGTACACCCATGGAATACAGTAAGTCGCTATCAGACATTATGGAGCGGCCGCGGTGGTCAATAATAAACACATGCACCCTATTCTCGAGGTTTTAGAGTTCATATTTCGATATTCTTGATTACCTTGCTCCGAAACATGTAATGGCGACTGTACATATCAGTAAAACGACCACAGCAGGTGTATATACCTAGTGTGTATATCTGAGCTATTAAGCCTGAGTTAAGCTGGATAATCTGACACTCAAAGCTAGCAAATCGTTACAACAGTATTGTTGATTCGTACTGTGTTTGTTTTAATTTTATATGCCGTTAGTACCTGATTGTTTTTTGGATCCCGTACCCGAAGGCTCACAATTGAAACCATAGTAATGTCACTTTAATGTCTGTCTGTCTGTCACAGGGATGTCTCGGGATCTGTAATAGATACACAACACAGCTGAAATGCGCACATAATGTGTATTTCTATTGCCGAAACAACAACAATTAATGAAAATGAATTGGCGTCCCATACAAGAAATATATTATTTCTTAATTTTTTTAACTACATAAATACTTCGCCGGTTTTTATTGAGTATTTTTATGTCCATTTTACGGTTAAAATGTAATACTTTTTAGTATGCAGTCTCAAGTGGCGATTTCTTTTTGATCTTTATGTAGTCTTTCCAAAGATAGTAGCAAACTGAAAAAAATCATGTACATTATTATTTAAATGATCAGGTAGGCAGTTGGAAGCAACTGATAGGCGCCTGAATATGCTTGCAATAGACCAGGTGCTAAGCTGAGGTTATTTCTGGCGAGTCAATTGCTTAAATGAAATTGATCTAATCAAAATAAGCTTGGATATTAAATGTATGGACAATATCGCGCGTCGCAAAGTGGTTAATAAGTGGTCAATAATTGGAAGTCCTTAATTTGATCTGTGTAACTTAGATGTCATAATGCTTTGTAGCGGCAGCTTACTTCCGGCCCAGCGGTCCGAGCCCGACACGCGACCCTTCTGGACGTCTATCAGATATGAACCACCGAACTAGACAAAGCTGTCGATGTTGCTGACTAATATTAAATCTGTGAAAGCATTGTCACTTCTGGATAATAGCTTTTGAATCGCATGCTTATCTAGGAAGTTTTCGGACAAGCTAAACATTCCCGCTAAGTAATTAGTTCAGGGGTTAGAAGAAGCATCGGTATACCTACAAAATAGGAAAAAAGAATTCCACAACGATACATTAAAATTCCCTCGATATTGCGACCACACTGTAGCGGCAATGGTCACGAGTAGACTAGAGTTCAGACGTTCGTTTAGTCGCGAATTTTTCGCAATGGCGGTGGGTAAACTGACATTGTATTCTGTTAAAAATACCAGGTAGTAACTTGACAAATCCTCTTGCGGCAGCAGGCCAGCATTAACTGGATGAAGGTCGCAGGGCTGCTACAGACAGAGACAGAACCTGACAAAACAACAACCATTGATTCTATTTCCACGAAACCATCTAATTTTACTTAACTACCACGCGCGAGTTAACTTATTAACTAATAGGTAACTATACCACGCCACCCTGTAACTAGGCAAACAACGAAGCCATTCTAGCAATCAACTGGAAAACATAGATTGTATCGAAAATAATTGTCGTAACAGTCGTTTGCATGAAATAATGCTTAATTTCAATTCCGTGTACACTTGCATATGTAAACTTGTATGGAACGATGCCAATAAAGTTGATATAGATCGTTCCGGTTTGAACCACTATTAGTACATTACGGGGGTGCTTCGATGACTTCGATGTATCGATTATGCTAATTTTATTATAGAAATTTCATTCGATGCGCTTACTTTTGGTGCACTCTTTTTTGGGGGTCCCCTCGAATACGTAATAGAGTTTATTTGCCATTATAAAGTTTGGATAGAACTAGTGACTCATCTGTCACTGTGAAGTTGGTTGTTTTCTGTTTTTTTTTTTTTTGGGAGATACTCGTACTTTTTTAGCTACGAGTCGGACCCCTCATTTTTAATAAAAAAATCACAGTGAAAAGTTGCTGCCTTTGCGATATTATAATTCCAGTAGTCATTTTATAGTATCTTGAATTTATTTAATGGTTTGTAAGCAGTTAAAGACTTCTTTCTCATTGACCAGGCAATCGATACTTGCTTTCATATTTTTATTGAAAAATTCAAATTTTTTTTGTCCATCGTTTTGTCTTATTTTAGAAAAACTTTTTTATTTATTGGATCTAGTTATTTCTCAAAGTGCCGGCCAAGCACCTGTAATTCTACTAACATATTATTACTAGCTTTTGCCGGCGGCTCCGCCCGCGTAGTATTCGGTTATCGCGCGCTGTTCCCTCGGGAACTGTGCATTTTTCCGGGATAAAAAGTAGTCTATGTCACTCTCGGGCCCATAAACTATCTTTATGCGAAAATTCACGTCGCTCCGTTACGGCGTGAAAGACGGACAAACACACAAATACACTTTCGCATTTATAATATTAGTATGGATAGATGTAAACAAGCGTGTGTAGTTTGGTAAGGAGCAACATACTGTTCATCTACTAATAAAAATTGAACGATTTATTTGCTTTTATCTGGTTCATTGCAGCATATACCGTTATGGTTATTACTGCGACAGATTTTCAAAAGTGACACATGTTGTTGTAACATTCAAACTAACTTCAACTAAGTTGTATTGTATTGCAACCCATAATATTGTAATGAACATCTTTATTGATCATTTATTGTTTACGATAAATTAAGAAAGTTACACAACTTTCTACTGTTGTAAATATATTTTATAACTTATTGCTTGTGCTGTATTAATTTGTTGCAATTATTTAGGTATTTAAAAATGGAACTGTTTCTGTTTACGGCTGACTCATCAGAAATGAGTTTCAAACTTCTTGTTCATTATTACTTCATTATTAAGTAGACGTAGATGTTATGCTTTATTGTTGAAACTTGCTTGTACTTTTTACGCCAGCGGAAATAACACGCACGAAAAGCATATTTCTGTAACGAATAAAACCACAAAAACGGAACACGAGTCAAACGTAACTCGGTGAAAGTAGGGAAATTTTGATTTGATGTAGAATTTCCGGGATCGCGAATACTGTAGTTAAATTTACGATCGTGTTTACCTTGCGCTGATGTTTGTTTATCATATAAAATCGAAGGGATCTGACTCCCCGAGCACTGCCGGCGTTCGCTGATTCTGTTTAATCAGAGGAGTAGAACTACGAACGAACGTGAAGTTTACCGTTGTTTTTATTAAAATAAAAACAAAGGATACAAGATTTTCTCGGGGCCACTTATTCTTGTAGCAGTTAACTTCACCACTCTGTGTTAAGTTTGTGCTATCTTATGTGACAGATATTAATGATTCCGTCTCTCTTTATTTTATTTCATTAAACAGTGACGGCATTACATTTATTTGTTACTTAAAATTACAAGAACTTAAGTGACGGTAATGAAACAGTCCCATAAACTAATATTTTGAGCACGTCTTCATCAAATATTAGACCTACTTTGTATTTGTCCAAAAAATTACAAATCAAATAAAAAAAACTATCGAGTTACAAAATAGTTTTAAATTAATATCATAATTAAACCAGGTAGGTATTTATAAAATCACCTCGACGTATCAAAAATGTCACAAGTAGACCACCAAGTGATATTTAGATATATAATCATAAAAACTATATCATCCGGGTTTTAATCACGTAATTATATTGCTTAATTTACCTTGATGTAACAAAGACGTAATTATTTTAATTAATTACAACTAACTCAACTAAACGCAAGAAAGGTCTCAGTACTATCGAAACTAACATGTAAGTATATTACCTATACAATTAATACGTCAATACATTCATGAAAATGAGTGAACAAATTTTTACCCTACCTACACAACAGTCTCATTACGGTGATTAGTCAAAGGTTTAAATTAAAATAATTACGATTGTGTTGTACTAAATTAAGGGTTGATGAATTTACCGTAGTCATACGTAATAAGAGAGGAAGTATGTTTACAACTTAACTTTTATTTTGGAAATTACCACTTTCTTCATTTTATTCAAACATGAGTAGCAACATCTGTAAATGCTACTTCAAATATGTAAACTTCATTTATTAGATACTGTTGTACTTAATTTTCTTTTATTTACATAATAATAATTATGTTTTAACTATCAGACCTGAACCGCGAACTTTACGATTAGCTGACGTAACCTGCCATGTAACAAGGATGGTTCAATTAACTTTGGGCACATCTTAGGATAGTTAACGCAAGAAACGTCTCAGCATAACGATCGAAACTAACATGTTAATAATTGAGATTAATTTACACTCTATGTCACGGGTTAACCGACGCAACTTTTAACCGTGGTAACGCAGACCGCTCCTTAATCTATGCTCCATTAACAAAAACCATTTATCATAGTCTTAATAACAATTTAACCCCAACTAGATTAATATATCTTCATTTATTCATATAGGTACGAGGCGAGCATGGGCTGAAGTTATCAACTTTTATCATTCAAATTTCACCGAGCACTCTTTCAAAATCGAAGCCGCAGCAAATGCAGTTGCATTGTCCTTGTAGAGTTGCATTCATAGCGCACGTCTGTTACAAATGTAGAATTCAGCTTTTGTTGTTTAACCATTGTGTACAATTAAACTCGGAAAGATGTAATAATCTCGACCATCTCTTTGTGTGCTTTTTTAAAAGTGACACATGCGGGGTCATAATAAATAATAAGTGCCGCGTTGTCGGTGCGAACATTTTTGTTGCACAATGAAATTGAATGTCAAGTTTAACCGTAGGGTTGTACTAAGTTATAATGAAACTCAATGTCGTGCATAAGCGTAGGGTTGTGCAGAGTTAGTTAAGCGTGCGCCGAGTGCGCAGCAATCGCTAAATTCGGGGTGTACCGTAATTTATTACAGTATAATATTTAGTCGCAGTCCACCGTTTATAGCGCATTTTATTTATTATGTTTTTTATTAACGGCTAAAACGGGTCATTATTGCGTATTCAGTGATAGGGTCGCTATTCATTAGATTTGTTTATGATTCTCACGGACGATGTTTATTGCTTATGTGCGTAAATTTCTGTGGGCTTATACGTAACTGCTGTGTTTTCAACAGACAATATAAGCATTTTCCTGTTTATTTAATAATTACACGTGCATATTTGCCATCTTTATGGTATGTGTTAGATTAACGGTGCGTTAAATTTCATTAAATTTGTATGACATGAAAAATATCTGTTTTCTGGCATGTTTAGCCTAAACTTGACTAACACTTTGGCGATAAAGTAAGTTCTATAACCGCCGTTTATTATTTCTACTAAAATAATAGTACTAGATATGTGCTAGAGCATATAGCACGACCTAAAAATTAGCGATATAGCACACTAATCCTTTTTGAAACTACTTAATAAACAAAGTATAAATAACCTCAAAGTATTTTATGCAGGTATGTCCATACACAAACTATTATTAGAAAACTTGAATAGAACCTGCAGTTCCGTCATAAAAGCAATCGCCAATTAATAATTTTCCATCACAAATCTACTTAAAGCGATAAGACGCGTTCCAGTTTCCTTCCCATACAGCCAACGCAAATACGTCAAGTAACCAGTAATACACCATAATCGAACAGTGATCACAAACCCCGCTGCTTTAATAAGCCTTAATAACATAACTGTGAATTGCCTGAACAACCTCACGTACCAAATTACTAGTCTTAAATAACTGTGACTGTGTTACTGCTAGGGGAAATCGCAACATGTTAATCGAGTAGGTATACTATCGAAATAGTTTGAATAACTTCTGCGTCTCCCGGGGAGTCTGAATTATTGGTTTGACCCCGAGCTATTTAGCTAAACGTAACTATATTCGCTAATAAGCTATATCGGCTATTGTCGAAATGTAACAATGGGTTGTCGGATATCGAAAATCAATTTGCGCCATGGCCCCGCAGAGTTTTAGTTTAAATTATGAAGTGATTTTTTCTGTTAATTTGATAAAAAGTGCATTTCATGTGACAATAACATTTTTTTTCTCAATCTTTCTTTAACAAATGTAATAAATGAGTTACGGTACTTCGAGTTTCAATGCTTATAGCAAAAATGGGTGCCTAGTTCACTGTTTTTAAGGGTTACACCCTTAAAGAGAAAAAGAGGATTATTACTAAATCACTTCCCTCAGGGTCATGTGGAGGAATCAAAGGAAACCTATAGGGTACTTCCGTTGACATAATAATAAATATCGAAATTGAACAAGAAATTAATGAGGCTTCTTGATACAAATGAAGAGTTCGAAAATAATCAATTCGAAAAAAACTCTAATAACTTTTATATGATAGCCATACTGTGAAAAACAAATTTATTTTTTACATGAAATATTTTCATTTTCAATAGAAAATATGAACTTTTTTTGCAACGCATTGCAGTATCCAACTCGCATTAGACCGATTTTTTTTCCAAGAGTGTAACTGAATAATCCATACAAACTAACTCTGTTCGAGCTTTTGTTGTTAACATAATTTTTTATCATTCTAATGTAAGCCTCTGCCCACTGGTGTTACTAAGGTTTCTATTTCTTAAATCTGTCAACGTAAAACAAATTAGTCAAATTATTATCAGGAATAACATTATTTAAATGACGCAATAGGGGAGAGGGGGGTAACTGCGAACACCTAAGGAAAAGTTGAAATAAAACAAATATAAATGAAGATATTAAAATTAATTATTAATCAACCTTTAGTTAAAGTAATCAACTATATGTTTTTATAATCAACAGTCATATTTGTTTTATTATAATCAAGTTATAGTAAATAAAAAAAACTTCTGGTGTGCGCCATTACCCTACAAGGCGTGGGGTAATCTCGGACATACTAGAGTACGAGTGAGTAGTTAGAATTAGCCCAGAAATCACATAAAAATCCCTTCGAAGTACTTTCCCCATTCGTACACTTATGGCCCATGGCCCATAATTTACATTGATAGCACATTATCCAATCTTCGGTGATTGGTTGTAAATACTTTTGTTACAAATTAGATCATAATACTCTTCTTGACTCTCCGATGTAACTTTTTTTGGTATTTTTCTTTATATTTCACGTATTATTTTCAGTTGCTTTCCGATTTTCCACACCTTTTTACATATATTTTTAATTGCAGTCGTTTCGATAACTTTAATCTTATCTTTTTTTTCTTAATTTTTTGTTCTTTTTCTTCTAAAGCATCTTTCATATTGGTGTTGGTTTTTCTATTTATAAGAAACATCTGAATTAAGATATACACATGTAATAATGGTGAAAAAAATCCGGCCTTTAACCATCTTTACACCAACAACACACCTGAAAATATTATCTCACCTATATTTTTAAATGTTTAAGCTGTATTGCAACTAAATACAGTTATATATTTGTTTTTAATTTATGTATATATAAGTAAAATACTGTATTTTTTTCACATTAACTATTTGGTTACGGTACTTGAATATTAGCCACAAATTTTAAAATAATATTTCACCACTTATGGTTTAGGGGTATCTACGAATGTTCGTAGTTACCCCATTAAAATCATCCGCCATTAGCCGACTCGCCCAGACCCTCAACATAAATATTTTATTTGAGGTTAGAATCACGCGGTGCGTGATACGTGCGGTTCAAATTATTGTTCATTCAGATGTTATTTCACGAAAAAAACACCATGTCCGTCTGTTTTTCGTGCAGTGAGAAACAAACATTCAAAAGTACACAAAAATAAGATGAATTTGTTGAAAAATATTCAAGATAACTTACCGTGAACGGTAAGCGCGACCTCACTAAACAACTTACTGTTTGGCACCAGATTCAGGGCCGACTTGCGATCGCGCTATTCAAAATATCTCCTGTCCTATTCTAACTTATTTAAACCTGTGCGTCCGCCGTTACCCGCTGTCCGTGGTTCCCCCACCCTCCCCTACTTATAATAATCTCTAGAATTTCCTAAAACAAAATTAAATTGTCAACCATTATTCCTTTTATCGCACGTTATAATTTTTGGTTTGCCGCATTTCTGTGTTACCAACATCCCGCATGCAAACACTCTATATGCGATACTCGTAGTGTGCGTCAGCTCGGTGGGACCCAAACAATGACACACACGACCATGTGTGCGTTACTCTGGTCGGACCCACGCAGCGCGGTCACCCCTCGCGTTTCATTAAATACGTTTCCGCATATCACGCACTATGTCATTTCCGCTTATAGTGTTGTGGAGCTATTGTGTAATTTTGTCGATTTTTTCATTGTTGCTTAGCTACTTTGTTGTGTACGCATATTAGTGTAATTGTGGCTTCAAATTGACAGTAATGTGTTTATTTAGTTAAGAATCATTTTTTAAACTCATCTTTAAAATAATAAGGAATCTTAAATTATTTTTTATAGTAAACAAGTATCAATTATCATGAGTCACAGTCTTTAAAACTATGTATATTTACCAATGTAAATTATACAGATCTGAAACTTAAAAATTCCTATACTTATAATCTTTTTTCTTTTATTTCGGAACTAGCCGTTACTCGCGACTCCGTACGCGTAGAATTCTGTTTTCACGTTGTAACTATGCAACTTTCCGGGATAAAAACTATCCTTGTCCTTCCCGTCCTTCCCTGGGATTCAAACTATCTGTATACCGAATTTCATCTAAATCGGTTCAGCTATTTAGACGTGATGAAGTAAAAAGCAAACAAACAGACTTACAAACTTTCGCATTTATTATATTAGTGTGATTAATTGGTACTTACGCGTAAAATCAGTGTCTCCTCATTCAAAGACATGACCTTAACGATCTTAATCTTATTGGGTTAATACCATCTGTCACATCACTGGCATTTACAGGGTAAATCCCTCGTATAGGAAGTTACTTGCGGATTTAATTAAACTAAATCATTCAAACCGAACAGCATTGCTGCGAATACGTTTCCCTGGAATTTACTGCTTTCCATGTAGCAATTCCATTGATAGAAATCAAACGTAAAATAAAATTGGTAGACAGAATGTTACTTTGAAATGTCGAACTATAAAGCAAGCCGAGCTAAAACCTCCTTTAAATTTTATTGCTTAAAGTTGGATATCGCTAATAACGTTTGACTTATGAATGGCGTCACGTGCGATATCGTGAAAAGCGAAACACTACGCATCGTGACTGTATGTGTCCCAATTGTGTATGTCCTAGTTATCTATCGGCAGACTGGTCGTTCATTAGAGCGACGGCAATAACGCGATATGAAGCCAATATTTTTTCTGACAGAAAATTGGCTTAGTTCTTTCGAATGTCAAACCGGTGATATTTACATGTTATATTACAACATATCAATAGAGAATAATACTGTATAGTATATAGATATCATTTATAAATATTGTGAATCTATTAAAAAAAATACCTCGTTGAGTTTCTTGCCGGATTCTTCTCAACAGAGGTTTTTGGTAGATTTTTTGACATTCATAAGTGCTTGTCATAGCCTAAATTGAATAATGAGATTTTGACTTTGACTTTGAACGTTCTTAATGTGGAATTAACTATAATTTCAACTGTCTCTTTCTGATTTATAAATCCGTGGTTAAAACTAATCTATGTAAGTACGCATACAAAAATTTCTCAAATAAAATAAAACAATATTATCATTTTCTATTTGACAAATTGTACATATTATTCTCATACCTGCCAGGTTGTATTTTAACCAGTCATTTATATTTAAAAAGAAAAGCAATAATAATTTACCCACATACGCAGTGAAACACCCCCGTAACACTAACCGGGGGTGGACTGGTCAGTAGCGGTTATATTACAATGCGTTTATCTCCGCAATAAATTGACTACCATACAGATTTAAGGGAATTGTTTAAACTTTAGTTCCCATGCTCGATTGCCGGTGTACAAAAGCCATTTCACTCCCCCTATATCGTCGGTGTTTATTAAGGGTTCGCGTGTTTATTAGCCACATTAACTTCAAATCGATACGTTATTTTTGTTTTTAAACACTCAAAATAAAATTATGAAGTGGTAAAACTTCATGTTATCGATAGATTTAAAATGAGATATATATGAAGGCAGTAAAAGCTTTTATCGAACTAATACTTTCTGAGCCCCAAAACCAACAAGCATTTTCATTATGTTGTTCGGAACATTAGTAAGATAATCGGACATAAAGCTAGCTGTTAAAAACGTTGTAAGATCTTCGATCGCCTTAAGCCTCCGTTTATGAACCATAAAAAACGCATTAATAATTAATAAACTTAATGGAAGCGACGCAACAATGAAGGATGTAGAAATTACTGAGAGTTGGGACTCGGATGTAAAGTCGTAAAGCACAGACTTGTTTTATAACACGTTTATCGCATCATACGAGTGTATTTGTTGAATGCTAATTATAATAGGCGAGACCACCAAAGATGCTAAGTTTTAATTTCCTGAGTTTTATTTAACTTTCGGTCACATGTATGTAGGTACAAGGAAGTCATCAAATTAATACGGCAAATGTAATTATTTGGAAATTATTATTAGTATTTGAAAAGGCGTTAATCGTCTTCTGTAGTTTACGAGGAATTAAGATGTCATATCAAAAGGTAATTTTCAATTTATAATCAGTCCATTTTAATTGCCGTCTTTTATTTCTCACGATACCGTGGCTAAATTATACTAGGTGGTAAATAATAATTTTTAATTTAAATAAGATCATTTTGTACCTAATCAATAAATGAGAACATGTTTTTTTACTCTGTTTTAAGTTTTAAAGGATTTGATAAATCAAATGACTAACCGCCATGGCTATTTAATAATGAGGTAGCTTGTTCCACGTACGCTTTGTTTCTTTATTTACACGCACGAAACAAGTTCCACACTGTCAATATTGGGCTTGCCATACAAATGAATACGTTACAGCACAATGGACCTTCCATTTTGACCGTTGCATCTGTTTGCACAGTCAATTCTCGGTATGCCCAGTTTGTGCCACCAAAGCACTGCTGAAGGCAAGGCGTAACCACTTTCTTAATTTTTATCTTTAAAAGTTTCGAGTCGAAATAACTAGTAGTAAACAATATGAAATATTTTTAGCAATTGATCAGTATACCCAGACTTTAAAATAATAATAATATATAGGAAGTATATTCGCAGCCTCAGAGTGACCTCTTGCAATAGGTATTTGAAACCTGCATTTTGTAATTACTACGAACAGAGAACTAGAGGGTATCTGATACCACAAGTAAATCTTAATATTTTTGATAGGAAATACGAATACATATATCACATATATGACTTCAAATTTAACAATGAAAAGAGAATATACTATACACATAGAATTTAATGTTAAAACAAAAGTAATTCTTATTCTGTATTTAGGTCGATCAACTTTTCCCTGTACCGCGTTGCCATAGTTACAAACCCATTATTTAATGGACAATCTCCTAAGCACATTAGTAGCATAATATCATAACAGTTTTTTTAAGAAACTCTGTCACTGTTGTGTCTTGGACAACAGGACAGAATAACAAACAAGAAAAAGTTGATCGACCTATTTCACCAATATACCTACTTAGGTGAGTTTCGCGTTATAGCTATTATATTCTTTTCCCTAATCTAAATATTGTAAAAATACTCGAAACGCCTACAAGTATTAGCAAAGTAAAGCATGTTTTCTAATGTTTTTAATGAACTTCTCACGTTTCAAATTGCGGAAGAACGTTGTTATTTTACAGAAAAATTAAATATGTAAAATTTAACTAACCGGGCATCATTTAAAACTCTATTTTTGGTTATTATATGTATTATTCCATTTTTTTTCTGATACCTGCGTTACTAAATAATTAATGAGCATAACTTAAGTAACATCACAAGCTGAAACAATAACCCAAATTGGAAAATCAAAAAAACATTTACCTGTCTAAGATGAAAAGCTAACTGATCAATTTGGGTACTTAATGTCTATTTCAATTGAAGCAGGTTTAGCGCTAAGCAAACTTGTTGCTTGTTGAATAATAACTTAATTATGGCCTACTTGAAATTAAGTGGCGATTAAATGTTGTTTCTTTTTTTGTGAAGTTTTCCTTCGAGCTAACTATCAAGATATTTTTAGATAACTACTGATCTTGAGTTATATGCGACACGCAATATGACATTGTAAGTTTTTTTTTTCTTTATTTGGAAACAAACAGCATAAAATATTACAAAATACAATAATACACTTAATATCAAAAAGCCCAAAACAATTTCCACTATTAGGTTTAACAGATTAGTTCAGAGAGGAGTTTTTTTTTTTGTCACATTTTATCCATAATTTATAACTCCACAATAATTTAGTTAAGAATTACATTTATTTTATAATTATATAAACATAATTATCATTCAACTTTCGCATTATTTGAAATGAACACAAAATTACCAAATTTTTAGATTATGATTGACTACTGACAAACATTTCAACTTAGTCCATAATTTTATAATTGAATTAACTGCTCGTTTTCCAGACTTCAAGAATTTCATGCAACTTTTAATTTAAGTTCGTAAATTAAAGCATTCACTTGTTAATTTCAAGAAGAAAAGTTATTCAAGTTCGTTACTTTCTAATTACTTAGATTTAGATGGTAATTAAACACCTTTTTGAATGCATAATTAGTGAGCTTTGGAGTTACCCGTTCGAGTCTAGCCCCTTTATTCGTAAAAAGTAATAAACCTTTTATAATAGCAAATTGTGTATTTTGATATGACAGTTAAAACAACAGACGCTAAATTAACAGAAGTTTAACATGCGTCTAAAAATAATGGGGTTAAATTTTAAAGACCCTTCGGAAGAGATTTTTTAACTAGAACCGTTGGTTTTTATTTTTGTCACAGACTTACTTGTTTACTTTACCTATTGATAAATAAAGTTACGTCTACCTACAAAAAAATTTTATCACGTGCGTACTTATGCTTATTGGTTTTTCTTTGCTTGACACCCAAATCGAGATATTATTAGTCACGCTTACTTAATTTCGTAACTGGTAGTGTAATGCCATATTTTCAAGTGTTTGTTCAAGTGCGAAAGTGAGTATGTTTGTTTGTTACGCTTTCATAGCTGAAGTACTCAACTGACCATGATGAAATTTTGCATGGGGATAGTTTGAGACCTTGAAAAGGACATAGTATAGTTTTTAGTATGAACAGCTATTTAATATGAAGATATTTTTAGACCCAGAGAATATAGGATAGTTTTTATATCGGAAAACTATTTAGTTCCCGCAGGCGCGTGACAAATGATTTTTTTCACTGACAAACTCGCGGGCAACACCTAGTTTCTCAAAAACGTTATGTCACCGAGGAATGTACGTGATATATCCACGGACGGGTTTCTTAGCATATCGATGTCAAGTTTTCTAGTGTAATAACACACACTGGAGTTATATTCAAGAAAGTACCATATTTCGTAATTTGGCACTAAAATATGAAAAGTAACAAGTAGGCTTTTACCTTTTTTTATATCATCATAGGATTATATAATATGGCAATAAGGCTTATACGTCAATTTGTTAAAATCAACATTTTAATCTCAACTAAAATTTAAAGCAAAGCAAAATTGTAGCAACTTCGCAAACAAAATGTACGTATATTTTTGAGCTGTGAATAAAATGCTCGAGTAACAAGAGGGATAGAGCCATAAGTCTTATCAAACGGCTACAATATGTTCCGTCGGCACTGATTTTATCTATGCATTCCATTTCTCCCGGGCTTCCTCAGACCACGCAAAACGCAAAACTTACGTTCTAGGATTAAAGAGGTTCTCACAGTAGGAGCATAATAATATTATTCCTTACACTTCTCCAGAGCTCCGGGCGAGGCTATTACTCATCTTTCCCGACTGGAGGGCTCTTTTTTATTGCTAGACGTGAAAAATACCAGAAATTTCATCCGGTCCGTTCAAAGTGGCTGGATTAATTCAGCAGGCACTTATTTCAAATTGGATTTCGTTCGCAGTGACTGTGATGTCTGCAAGGTCTTTATTCCCTTTTAATAGTCTTCGACTCGCTTTCCATTTACTTCGCTTATGATATCCTTGTGAACCATGACGAGTGATAAGGGTAGGCCTAAGCATTGTTCATTTGAAGGTAGAGTAAAACAATTTATTCTGTACCTACCTAAAATATCGTAAAAATATCATCAAATCTATAATACGTCTATAGATTTAAATATTAACTATACAGTTAAATAACTATTTTTATACACATAATAAAAACAAATTAGTTGTAAGTTATAATTTTTATTTGTGCTTTTTTAAATACTTGTCAAATCACGATTATAACACAAAAAGACAATAAATTTTGCAAATAATTACGCAGCAGTAGGCACCACTTTATTTTCTAAAATCAACTCATCAGTTTATAAATAAATAATTTCAATTTGTAATTGTCTCTATTTCATTTGCCACTCACTCATTCTATTAGTCACTTCACGATATGCCTACGAATTCCGTGATCTGGTGGATTTTACGATCGGCCGCCGACATATACAAATACGAATTGTATTCCGCAGTTAGATAATTGTTTAGTTTCGACGTCGGTTACAAAAGCCGCTGGCCGCCTGGCCTTCAACCGAGGATCTGGAGGATAATCAGTCATAAGATTAACCCGCCAATTACACCGTTATCCTACTACATGACATACAATTAACTGACCGTATGAAGTAGATTAACCGTCATACATACGCAACATTACCTATGACTCTATCTGAATTTGGAGAAATTTCACCCTTTGCGTAGTAGGTAACACATTTGAAATCTCTCTTATTTTATTAGTATCAAAAAGCAATAACCGCTATCCGTCATATTATTAATATGATCCTTACGTTTTAATTTCTTTATTATAATTGTTTAAAAGAAAATACGCAAAAAAGTAGCTACTTATGAATCTTAATGATGTAATATATTTTTAGTAAGTATAAGTCTAAATGTAACCCAAGTTCCTTAAATTTACAAATCCATCACAGCAAAATCTTATATATGAGGATATAATATCTTGTCTGTGTTGGGCAAAGGCTTATCGTAATCGAAGTAAAAGATATGATAAATGTGTAGATGATAAATTAATTTTAAGTTAGCATAAGCATAATGCATAGGTAAATATGTGTATATACAAGAGGGTAAGTAGGTAACGCCAATATTTCACAAATAAATGACATGCATATGGTTAGGTAGTAGCAATATTTCATTGAGAAGCACCAATAAATCATAGACATTTTATAAAATCCCACCCTTGTGATATTCATACGGCTAAGGTAAGGTACACTTAAAAACCTCTTATATGCTCCTCCAAAGTATGTCAAGAGCGCTGACCTATGCTCTCTACTGCTTCTCTTAAAACAACAAGCTAGACAAAGGTAAATACTGCATTCTGTTTACCCAAGTGATCGTAGGTGGCACTCGAAGGCGCGAACACTGTATACCTGGTTCGTATAAAAATTGTGTCAAACGTACTCAAATGAAAACTTCCTGCATTCCATTTTGTACAGTGGTGCAGTGAACAAATAAAAGATAAACAAAACTACGCTTTCGCGATACAAATGCTTTGTTTAAGTTAAACAGAGTAACAAACAAAGAAATGTTGTGATTAATCAAGCTCTTCGAGTAATTTGTAGGTGCAATTTCACTTTTTCGTGCCGCTCCAAAAATTCATCGAGAAATCTATGGGACCGCTAAAGCGTTAACAAGTACCGTCTTAAATCAACTTATTTAATACAAACTTGATTACAACACTGATATCAATATTTTTTTTATTTGTAGATGCAGATTTGTCTAATTTTTTAAGCGAACATACATACTGCCGCCTTAAGGACTCGGTTTTTTTTACTGAGTACGAGGATGGTGAAAAGTAAATTTTGCAAAAAATGTCACTTATGGTTTTTCTCCTTAAGGCGGCAGCATATGTGAAAAATTTAAGAACGCAACTAAAAAGCGGGCCATGTAAGAGTCACACTCAGGAACCGAGGGTTCTGTGCCAATATAATAATATGATGGTAAATATATACGTTTTTCAATATTAATTTCTTAAATATTATTTGGCATCCAAAAAGAAAATACAGTTCATTATCTTTCCCGAAGCAAAATAATGCGCAAGAGCACCCTGTCCCGTCTGTGCCCTAATGTGACCTAAAAAATATAGGTATTTAACTGACACTGTTAATATGAAGTAGGAAAGCCCAGTCATTAGGCAGTACGTCTACGAGTATGAAAGACGGTTAAAAAAGTGCTAAAGATAAAAGTAAAAAATATTTTCAGTAACATCAAAAAAGGCTGCGGAGATAAAGGTTGAAAATTAAAAATTAGTCAAAAGTCAGAAAAAAAACACAAAACACCACAGACTATGTCATTTTGGATACGCGTGTACGCAAGCAGCGTGCCCCTAACGTCGATGTCAGGACTACTGTCTTGTTAGTTGTATTAGGTATTACTATGATAATATTATGTCGACGTTGCTGTGGTTTAACCATGCCTTTGTTTTGTCCGTGAACATGTTCCAATTGTTACTGCTGGCCCATGTAAATGTTGCACTAGATTACCATTAAGGCGAGAGGTCCAACGCAACGCAGTGCATTAAGACGACGAAGCGGCTTCATTAAATTAAAGTTAAGCCTCATTAGCAGAATCTCTAATGGTTCTGTTATGTAATTAATACTCCTAGGGTACTCTAGCAAACAAAAAGCATAAGTTATTTTCATTTCATTGAATTATTAAGTTGAAAGTTAATACCCATTAGTAGATTTTCTAGTATTTTATGTAAGTAATGTAATTAATACTCCTAGCCCAGGAGTCCAGTAAACAAAAACCCATATTAATTTCTACATCTTATTATTGAAATTTGATTGGACATTAGAATGTCGAGCACTGGGACATTTACTTTAACATCTCAATCAATCAATCAATTATTTTTAGAAACGTATTACTATTTTTTCATTTTAACGTCTTTGTCTTGACTCACTCATTGAACGGAGAAGGAAGTTATTTGCAAATTAATTCAAAGCATTATGCTTTAGTGGATTGGTTCCTTTACATCACGCACTGCTTTAACAGACATGTCGAAAGCTTTAAGCGTTGTAAACGTTAATTGGACATGAAACAAACTTTAACACGGCTCATTAAATTTTAGAACAAGCTACGCTAAGCCGGCTTGTTGAAATTGTATATCTTATCCTATAATATAATCCTTTAACATACATTTTGAACCGTTATAATGTGCAATTACTTATTAATTCATAAGTACAGTTAAAATATACCGTGGGTACTCAAAGGAAATCAGTTTCCGTCCGGATTGTCACAATATAAAATGAACTCGTTTTGTTAACATCACTAAGTATCTACCTAACGAGATTAGCAACATAGACGATTATTATAAATAAATAAAATAATTATGCCTGTTGTGTTAACACATTCACTGCCACCGACACACATATGCGTTTTCGGAACCCAATGCCCAGTGCCGCTGTCATAATTATTCATACATTTTGAACGCACACGTGCGTCGGTGGCACCTGTGGAAGTCAGGTAGCAGTGAATGCGTTAACTTTGGTATAGGTAACCAACAATACATAAGTATGAGAAAGTGAACACAACAGGCATAATTTTTATTTATTTATAATAATCATCTTTGTGTCCAGTCTCAAAGCCTAAGACCTGTGGATTCTCTCGCGAGACCCGGTAGATCTAGCAGTTGAATTAAAGTTCGAAGATTTTAATCTCCTAATCTAATCTTGCTAATTTTGTAAATGAAAAGGTGAATATATTGATTAATCAATCATGACATATCAGAACTGATTGGGATGAAATTAGTATAAGAAAAAAATAGAGAAAGGAGCAGGCTCGTTTTTAAGATCCCTGAGTTATATCGGACATAGAATAGTTTTAAATTGCATATTCCTGCGAAATAGGTATAAAAAGTGGTTAGAGAACCTGACTATAAATAAAATAAAATAAATAAATAAATATCATGGGACATTTGACACCAATTGACCTAGTCCCAAACTAAGCAAAGCTTGTACTATGGGTACTAGGCAACGGATAAACATACTTATATAGATAAATAAATACTTAAATACATATTAAACATCCAAGACCCGAGAACAAACATTCGTATTATTCATACAAATATCTGCCCCGGCCGGGATTCGAACCCGGGACCTCAAGCTTCGTAGTCAGGTTCTCTAACCACTTAGCCATCCGGTCGTCATGACTATGAAACTTGAGGTCCCGGGTTCAATCCCCGGCCGGGGCAGATATTTGTATAAATACGAATTTTTGCTCTCGGGTCCGGTCTTGGATCGGGTTTAATATGTATTTAAGTACGTATTAATCTATAAAAGTATGTTTATCCGTTACCTAGTACAAGCTTTACTTGGTTTGGGGCTAAGTCAATTAGTGACACTTGTCCTATAATATTTACTTATTTAAACGAATTATTTGCAAACGAAGTAGCGAGCACTAGCTAGTTTTAAATAAAACACCGATGTTTATCATTTTAAATGATATTTATGCGCTCGCTCGATTCCATTCAGACAGTGTTTGCTGAGATTATATATTTTTACAAAGACTAACAACAAAACTCTCTTTATTCCAGTGCGTCTTCGGAACGCGCTGCGTACACCTGGTTGCCAGACACCAGGATAGAGTTCTGCTCTCCGTACAGCCGCCGTCGTTCCTCCAACTCGACCGTCGAGAGCGACTGATGGTACGATGGCTTCGACCAGCTCGGAGAAGCATTGCTTTGATCACAGACTCGCTTGTGAGCCCACAGACTCAGTGTTAAGGTGTGGATAGTGTGAATATTATTCAGTTAACTTGTTTATCTACGGTTTGTAAATAGCTTAAGTGTAAATAGAATGCTTGGAATTACAAAGTCTGAGTTAAGTTTCACTCATACTGACACCTGAGAATGACACCTACTAAATACATATTTCAAGTTGGATTCATAATTGCATTATACACACTTTATTTTGGTTTCAACAGATTGTTGATTGCAAGCAACAAGCCAAACTAATCTGCATTTTCTTAGCGTATCTATTTGTTATGTTTATATTATCATAGTATAAACAACTTCAGAGTTCTGTCCGCTCGCGATTCTTTCAGAGAAAATAACATTTTTGCTCATAAATTCTCTAATATTTCTTGCATTTACTTGGGACCGAGAAGAAGCGTGAAACTTCCTCATCGTTGCCTAAAATGAATATTTATGACGGGCAACGAGTAATGCGCCATTTATGGACGAAGTTAGAATGTATTCAGTTTACTTATCGAACGAAACGGAATCGCGGGTCTTCATACTCCGATATACCAACTGAGCTCGTTACAAACATTTATAAAGGCGTAGGCGAGCTGGAAAAGATGCTCAAAAAGCGACTGATTACATTAATTTATTGTGATAATATTTAACTTAATCTCGGGACAATTACAAAATAACATTAATTTTTTGTATTCGATTTGTCATTTTATGTACCCACATTGTACTAAAAGGGATTGCAATTTTCTCCCCTAAAGTATTTGTTACCTAAAATGAAATATTCGTAGTTCAGCGTAAAATATTGAACAGAAAGTGCTAAAATTTTCAAAGAGCATAGCAGATGCTGATGTGATGAGGATGACGCGTGTAAATCATTTCAAAATACAAAAAGTACCTAAAATATTTCGTTAGTTATTATATTTATAAATTACATAACACAACTACATATACAAAATTTCCCTAAATACTCTATCTATAATCCTCTTTTATAAAAATTGTTTTTGATAAATGTGGTAATTTTATAAACTACTTCTAACTCTATTTAAATACAACTTTTTGTAATAACTTTAGTACCTACCTTAGGTTTAAGAAGGAAAATCTTGATGTAAGACATGACACCAGCAATCATTGTTAAGTTTATCAATAAAAGGTACAATTATTGAATAGTATGTAAAACATTCGCTGTGATTTTTAGTTAAGCTTTTAATTTAAGTGTTTTTATTTCCATAGCTGTAAAAATATTAACTTTATAGCGTAGTTATAAGAAATAACATTTAAGATTTATTTTTTTAATGTAGGTAGATAGTCCCAGGTTTCAAGACACACGATGAAATAATTATAAAACTATGTGTAACTGTACAAAAACTATTTCTTATCTAATGTATGTACATATTCCATAAAATATAGTTGTTTAAGTAAGTAGGTACATATAAATAATGTTTGCTTTGAAATAAAGTTCCTCAATATTTTTCCAATTTGAATAACAAAACCATTTATGTTCATAGAATTAATTTTATTCGGACACAATTAAAAGCTTAAAAGCAAATCAATTATTTTTATGGGATTTTTGTGACAATTATATTAATAATAAATTGGCGTACATATACTTATAATTTATTTTGTTATTTTTTACTAATAATTGCAACATCAGTGGTCTTTATATATTTGTCAAGCCAATTAATTATTCTCAAAAATTGGTTTAATCGGATGTGTGTTTGTTATAATTAGGTAGCTAAACAAAATGACGTACTTACACTCTAAAATTATTTTGTTATATTTAAGACTACTTGCAACAGTAAGTAAGTAATCTTTACTTGACAATGTTAAGTAATTGTGTATTATTAATAAAAAAAGCTCACATTTTGAAATCTAGTAAATAAGCACATCGCAACATTCACTATTATTTGCAAATATATTTATATGTATGATTCTTTAAGGTGCGTGTAAGTTTATTTATCATGCGAATATGAAAAAGTGCTGTAAATTATTTTATGATTAGGATTAACTAATTATTGAAAAAAAAAGAGCATGATTATGATGATTTCGAAACAGTTATTTACAATAATTGTATATTCTTTGTACACTAACATTGTATTATATTGTAACAATTAACTGTACCAAAAACATTCAACATTGTCAAGTTGTATTCAAATCATGTTTTGGTAACAAAGTTCTGTATTCATCAAAATTAATTGTGTATTATTTGAAACACCTGCAAATATTCTTTTTTTCAAAAAAAAATACTAACTTTACACGGTACCATATTATTAAAACAGACCAAAAAATTTAAACAGCAAAAAAACAAACAATGTTTGAACAAAATTTAGAAAAACCTGTAGTCCTGAGGAAGACCCCTAAATCCAAGTTCACCTCAAAAAAAATTTACAGCGTATTCAGCCACCAAAATCATCTGAATAAATATTTGGAACCGTACACCTACCACTTTACGTTTCCAGTATTGACCTGTGGTACGCCGCGTGACGGATCCGTCCAGACCACGTGATCTATCACAGGCCCCCCCAAATGTAATTCGGAACCTAGGAAAACCTATGGCGGCAAACGGCATACCAAAGGTTAATAACTAGCTCTTGCCCGCGACTCTTCCGCGTAGAATTAGTTAATCGCTATCTCGCGGGAAATATGAATGAATGAATGAAAGATTTTTTTATTTACCAACGTACAAAAATATACACCGTGTTTTTGTTCATTTCCGTTAAATTCGACACGTTGCACGGTCCATTAACAGAAACTACCTGGTATACGTAATTATTACAACACAGCTGATGAGTAAGAGATAAATAGGAAATAAGACAACCATTGTTGTGTATGATGATTGAATGTAAAATTTTCCTAGATAAAAACTATCCTAAGTCCTTCCCCAGGACTCAAACTATTTATATACTGAATTTCATCTAAATCGGTTCAGCGGTTTAGACGTGATGAGGTAACAAACAAACAGACTTACAAATATTCGCATTTATAGTATTAAATAAGTATCTAGTGGGATAAATAAAATTTCTCACCGAAAAAGAGGTACCGTAGTGCCAATCGCACAAAAACTATAACCGACCTAATCAAGTGTGTCATTGCCAACACAAGACGAGATTAAAGCGATGATTAGCGTGACTTGCCTCGTCACGGCTTCCTGCGACAATCTTATTAAAGTTTCCTGTTGCACGTCCTTACACAAAACAATGTTTTCCAGCTACAACACTGTGCCTTGTCCCTGTTACTACGTTAAAATAGTCCTACAAGTCCTTTACCAATTTAACCATAATCAAAATTTTATGAAAATGAGAATATGCAGGGCAAACCTTACCATCCCGGTAATATTTAGGTGCTCGGTGCTTATTAAATGTCTTACACAGTTCTCTCTATAAGCAATTACAAGCTATAAAATCGATGGCAGCTGTCAATTGGTCAATCGGGTTAGCAACGATTTAATTGCTTGCACCACTCATGTCACAATGGTCACAATGGTGAACTCAGCGTATAACGCAGTATCACCGAATTACCAAGTATCACCGATGAGCCAAGGTTGGCCTAGTTTTTGTATTCGACTTTTATAACACTTGGAAAAGTCAATAAACCGTTATATCATAACAAATTACATTAAACCTCAATGGAAATTATAAATAAAATCAAAAACATAGAAAATTACAAAAAATACACAAACACACACATACACCATTAAACTAAACCAGAATTACTAAATTTATGTCAAAAAATAAATGAATAATTAAATTAGAAACAAATGAACAAATAAATGTGACATTTCTAAATATGACACAAAGTGCACTTCAACCGCTACGTTTCTGCTGTAAACAACGAGTGCTAGGCAACGACGGAGGACATGTTTATCGATTTCCCAAGGGAACTGTGCCAGTTTCGGGATGAATGTACCCTCTGTTTGTCGCTGGGTCATAATCTATTAAACTAAAGTTAAATTTTGTCTAAATTTACTCACACGTAATTAAGCCACAAATAAACCAAATAAACTTTTCACATTGATAATTTCTCCACACACCACTCAGAGTGGTCGTGGGCGTTGGTTTCAACCGCCTGATTTTTCTTTTCATGTTTTTTACAAATTGGCTTTAAATTTTATGTCATTTTCTATTATTTGTTAGAGCTCCTGAATTTCTGCCAAATACATAAAAACTGTACCAGAATATTCGGCCATTTTTGCCGAAAAGTATCCAGAAAAATGAGACGGTTGAAACGCTCGAATAATCGCCCGCTTATGGTGAACCTTCATAGCTACATTCTTGGGTTGTGGTTTCCCTTTGCTTTCCATACCGCAGTTCTAAAATCCTGTGTCAAAGGTTGAAACTAGATAGTACCTAAAGTCAAATAGATAGCCACATTTTACTTGTATAACTTTTGCACATTTTTTAGTTTCGGATTTTATTACCAACTTTTGCATCTAAATGTATTTTGGTGCAATATTTTGAAACTGTCTGCAGCATTCTGTGTTCTAATGTTTCCTTTAAATAAAAAACGCTGTGAGTTTTTGTGACGCGCAGCGTGCAGGTTCAGAACGAATCAAACTACGTGGTTCTTACTGGAGGTTCCTTTCGCATCAGCGCGAAGGTTGATAATTTGGAGGGTCGCGTCGACGCCGTAGAAAAAGCTGTCGTTGACAGCACAGCGTCGGTGGCCGCCAAGGTGATGGAGGAGGCCATCGCGACCCTCCAGACGGAGCTGAACGAACGGGACCAGGAGCTGCTAGCGAACGACGTGCAGCTGTCCGGCGTGCCGGAGGAGCCGGGCGAGAGCGCGGTCGGGCTGGTCACGCGGGTCGCCGCCAAGCTGGGCGTGGAGCTGGACGAGCGGGACGTGGTGTTCGCGCACCGCGCGGGCCGCGAGCGCGCGGCGGGCCGGCCGCGCCCGCTGGTGGTGCGCCTGGCGCGGCGCGCCGTCCGCGACGAGCTGCTGCGGCAGGCGCGCGTGCGCCGCGGCGCCACCACCGAGGGCCTGGGCCTGGCAGCACAGCCGCAGCGGTTCTACGCCAACGAGCGGCTGACGCCCACCAACCGCCAGCTGTTCCAGCGCGCCCGCGAGGCCGCGGGCGCCGCCGCCTGGCGCTTCGTATGGACTCGGGGCGGCAGGATCTTTGCCCGTAAAACTGACGGTCAGCCGGGCCACCGCTTGCGCAGCTTGGCCGATTTGAATATTTTTACACCGGTCACCATTGCACAATCGAATATGTAATCATAGTTTAATGTTTGTTTTTCGTGGAGTCCTGGAAAAAAAAGTGTTTTGTTGTTATTTCCGTTTGTATAAGTCTTGTTTAAAAATGTCTATTTATATATTATTATCTTACAAACTTAATTACCTTTATTTTGTGGCCTTCCTGTGTGTTCCAAACGTATTGTTTACATTGTGTTGTGTCGTCGCGAAAGTGAAACGACTGATTATTTTTGTCCCGTTCTGTGACTTGCCTATAAACAAAGTTTTATATTTATTTAACACATATTATATGCACATATTATCTCATACCGCTCTCGCTACACTATATATAACTATAATACTTACCTATTTACAGCCATTTCTTCGTCGTTGTTTTTACATAACCTATATTTCTTGCCATGCCTCGTTTTAAAAATTTCAAAGTTGGTTTATTTAATGCTGGATCTCTTGGTACGGGACATGATGAGCTGATTGCGATTATGACCGAGACAAAACCCGACGTCGTTGCTATTAACGAGACCTGGCTACGCGCCGGCGAGGAGGGACGAGCTCCTACCATCGCTCAATACAGACTAAGAAACGTGCCTAGATCGACCGATGTCCGCGCGGGGCGCGGGGGAGGCGTTGGTTTTTTTATACGCCGTGATCTCGCCGCCCGCACTCTTCCACACCCGCCGGCTGCACTGGTAGAACAAATGTGGATAAAATTAAATATAAACTGCAAACGATTAATAGTTGGAACCGCATACCGACCTCCTTGGCTTGACATTGACACTTTTTTTGACGCCATTACGAACTCGATTACTTCTTTTGTTAATTACGACCGTTTGATTTTACTTGGTGACTTTAATATAAATTTTACGGACGAAACTGACACTAAGTTTGTTTGTTTGATGCATTTCTTAACTTCAGTTAACCTGACTCAACACGTACGCGACCCGACGCATTTTACCGATCACAGCGAGACGACCATAGACTTGATTTGCACTGACGCTCACATTATGAATGTGAACGTGAAGCACATTCCCGACCTAGGCAGACACGCATTCATTACCGCCGAGTTGAACATAAAAAAACAGAAACCGACGCCGAGATGTATTACTTACAGACCTCTTAAAGACATTAACTTAAGTGAATTCGACAATGACCTTGAGACTATAAATTGGGACCAGATAATTTTACTTAATGACGTGAACGACATGGTTAGACAATTTAACACACTTATACTCCAACTGTTCGACAAGCACGCCCCGTTAAAAACAATCGTGGTAAAGGAGGCATTTAAACCATGGTTGACGAGCAATGTCAAGCTTATGATGCGTCTCAGGGACAAAGCCCACGCCAAATACAAGCAATTCAAGACCGATGCTCATAAGCAATACTACCTGGACCTAAAACACCTAGTGATTGCAGCCATCCACAGCGAGAAACGTGCCTACTTCGAACACCACATTAACGACGTTACCGACTCAAAGACTCTCTGGAAAAACTTAAAGCGCACTGTTCTTCCAGACTCGCAGACGCAGACTGACCTTCCGACTCACTTTAATGACCCTGACTTAATAAACCGTCATTTTTTAAATATACCTGGTAAACAAGCCGCAACCATATCTGACCTAACACGCTTTGAATTTGACAGGCACAGTGACAAAACATTTACTCTTTTACCAACAACAATAGGAACTGTGACAAAAATTATGACCTCCATTAAAACGAATGCAAAGGGACATGATTCCATTGCCATTGACATGTTACTCATGACTCTTCCGGTGACCTGTAAGGTACTGACATTTATCATCAATAAGAGTATTGAGACTATGACTTTCCCGACTGACTGGAAAATCGCTCAAGTGACCCCGTTACCCAAAAAACCTAACCCTGCTAACCTGTCCGAACTCCGTCCTATTAGTATCCTTCCCTGTGCATCAAAGATAATAGAAAGGGTGGTTTGCGACCAGCTGTCGGAATACTTGGAGAAATACAGCATCCTACCTGAACTGCAATCTGGTTTTCGCAAGGGTCGTTCGACAGTCACTGCGTTACTCGATGTAGTCGATAATATTTTGCAGGCTCGGGATGCTGGTAAAAGTACGATTTTAGTACTTTTAGATTTCTCCAGGGCTTTTGATTGCATTAGCATTCCTTTGCTGTTATCTAAGATGTCGTATTACGGGTTTGATGTCACGACAATAAAATGGTTTAGCAGTTATTTGACTGACCGTGCGCAGACTGTCGTATTGCGGGGGCTGGATGGTTGTACTCTGCGGTCCTCTCTGTGCCCTGTGGCACGTGGAGTACCGCAGGGTTCGATACTGGGTCCTCTGCTCTTTATATTGTACAGTTCTGATATTGTCAACAGTATAAGGAGCAGTGGATACCATCTCTACGCGGATGATCTGCAATTGTACGTCTCTTGCGCGCCATCGGAAACGTCCATCGCTGTGAACGCCATAAACGCGGATCTCGATCGTGTTTCAGCGTGGTCGGAGAAGAACTGTTTAGTCCTCAATCCTGTCAAGTCGAAATACATTGTTTTTGGATCGAGACATCAAATTCGTAATACTAATGACGCTCTGACTGTCGATAATGTTGCCGTCATGGATGAACCAATAGAACAGGTGGTAGAAGCTAACAACCTTGGCCTCCTTATGGACGGCAAGCTGAGCTTTGAGAACCACATTTTAAAAGTTGTGAGTAACTGCTTCTACCGCCTCAAGATTCTATACAATATACGCGATTACCTTAGTGTCAATTTGCGTGTTGACCTTTGTGAATCGCTTATATTGTCCAGATTAAACTATTGTGATGTTGTTTATGACGGCTGCATTGTCGGCCGTTCTAAGAGACTTTTACAGCGAGTGCAGAACGCATGCGCTCGTTTTTGTTTCCGTATCCCTCCCCGCTCCCACGTCACTCCGTATTTGAACGCCGCTAACCTGCTGAATATGCCTGCACGCAGGCGTATGCACCTCGCCACTCTGCTGTTCGGTGTGAGACGGTATAGGACCCCATTATACCTCCACAATAAAATGGTTTGGTCGAAGAGTGAGCGCAGGAGTGATTTGGTTCTTGTGCCTAAACATCGGACTGCGGCATTTCGCGGAAGTTTTAAGTTCGCGGCGTCCAAGTGCTGGAACGATATTCCTCCTCCTATCCAAGGAGCGTCTAGTGAGTACACCTTCAAGCGCAAGCTGAAGGAATACTTGTTGACGCTCCAAAAATCAATTCGCTAAACCAGCACTTTAAGTACGCCAGCCTGTTATTAGTGTTATTACGTATTCTTACTTATTTGTCCCTTGTTTTTTACTTATGGTTTATTATAATTTATTTATTTATATCTTGTTTCCTTAAAATTAAATCTATTGTATGCCTTAATTTTATTTACACATACGTTTAGTATATTTATGTATCATTCCGTGAGTCACAGACGGTACTGACAGAATACCAGCGCTGCAGGCGTCTAACGCCTCAGCATTATGCTGAGTCAGCGGCCGTTTCACTTTTACGAGGACACACAAAATCGTATATTTTTATTTTGGTAAATACCTTTATGTTTTGTTTGTGTTTGCTGTCTATTGTTTTTTTTTTTTTTGTTGTATTTGTGTGTCTTTGTGAATGTGAATAAATGTCTTTCTTTCTTTCTTTCTTTCTTTCTTTCTTTCGGCAAGATAAAAGAACACACAAGCACAGGGTCATTGGGACTGCTGTGGCGTTACCAGCCTATACATATAGAGCTGGTACTCATGGGCGGCGGTAATCATTTCCCATCAGATGACCCACTTGCTTGTTTTCCTCCCTCTCATAATAAAAAAAACTCTACGAATTAATGTGGAAAATACAACATGACCTCACCTGACCTGACCTGGGTTCGATTCCCGGCGCTGGTCTTTTTTTCTGGTTTTTCTGTGCATCCATTTCTCAGTTTGTATTTTCGATATGGTTTTCACGGGATACCCGTAAAAGTAAATTTGGAGTTGAAATAAAAATACGAAGACTCCAAAAACCAATCATAATTAATGAATTAAGTATATTTCAAGCTTACCACTAGTTTCGGCAATGTCAAGTAAAATAAAATTCCAGTTTAAGAGATGTCAATTACTTTAATTGGCTCCATATCTTACTGATTCAAAAACTATTCCCAACATCGTTGGATAAAATATGAAATGAAGTTTCAAAGTACAACCGTTGGAATCTTAATTTTATTGTTAACAACTAGCTATTGCCCGCGACTTTGTCAGTGAAGAATTCGTTCACCGATACCCCATAGGCACTAAATGGAATAAACTATATTATGTCTGCTAAATTTCTTCAAATTTCATTTAGTAGTTCTGATATGAAGAATAACAAACTCATATAGACACTTATTTAGTAAATTATTAAATAAATGTTAAGGTACCTAATATAAAAACTCTATTGCGGATTGCGGATTGGCAAGCGCAGTATTCCTAGTGTTCAAGTGTGTGTAACAACGAGATATATGGATGATTTGGTTACAACCGCAGGCTCCCGGTAGATGCAGACCACTCTAAAGCAACTGGAGGTCTATGGGGGCCTATGTCCAATAGCGAGCGACCTACGGCTGATACGGTGATGATGCCGATGAAATTTTTACCCATAATTGTAAATCAAAATCCATGACAAAAATTACCGAAATCCAAACTAAAAATCACATTAATTTTGCGGCACGTTCTATCCGAATTGAAAATTCAACATTAAACGAACATACTCGTAAAAATGTTCATTGCGCTTTATTGCATGACGCGTTTCAGTCGCTGCGTCACGGTCACGAAGCGTATTGAAAAGTTCCACCTGAGTTTATTTGAGTTATTCGATTACGGGGCTATTCCCAATTTGTACCCCTCGTTGCTCCCACTGTACTTATACATATACACGAAAACGGACCATAGCGGGATATACCAGCCCGAAAGAGGTTAAGTTGTAAATTAACGCTGTCTAAGCCAATACTAATGCTAATCACATATATATTATGTATCCATATATGTATATACTTTAATATTATAAATGCGAAAGTGTGTTTGTATGTTTGTATGTTTGTCCGTCTTTCACGCCTGTCGCCCCTTTGATGCTTCTATACATGTCATACATATATACCTGGGGTGCTAATGGTACACGGCAATAATAAGGCGACAAATATTGCTGAAGTGTGTAAGGGCAAGTTCTTATTTTGGCTTCACAAGATATGTGATAACAGTGATTCCTAACTCGGTGTGGCTGTGCCACGTTCCTATCACAAGCTAGGCTTAGGTAGCGTGCTTAGCTTACGGTCGATTTACTCCGGTCTAGGCACAGCGCTATGCCCGGGTGCCTCAATGCTTAGGTAGAAAGATCCTGGGCCTACCAGTAATCTTCTGACCAATCCCGACCGATCAATAGGCTCCTGGCCGGTTCAGTTTGCCCGTGATCTGGCCTGGCACCCGCCGGACGTGAGGGCTTTGCCCCCACGAGGACCTCCACCATCCCCATAGTCCTGACCTCGGTTGCTCCATCATCTTACGACCGTTATTGCTGGGCAAGAGATACTCGCTCCATGTCTAGTTTATGCGCTCCGCTGTCTATGACATTACCAAGTGTACATTGTACTCTAGCGCTTACTAGACCCATATACGGAATCTACCCTGTATTGAATTGCGGACATCCTTACACACTTCTTGATCATGGCAATTAACATTATATAGCAAAACACTCACCTTAGGTATCAGCCGAGTTTCAGGAAGGAACTAAACTCTCTATTCTAGGGCATCAGCTTAGTTCTTATCCATGGTTAATTCATTTGTAACGCCATTACTCTATACGGTAGTACCAACACACAAAATTAGACAAATAAGGAAAGGCAATGTGACCACATTACATATGTATTATGTAGGGCTGTGACACTTACCGAGTTTTATATGGCAAATCGCGCTGTGCGCGACACTCCCAAGGGGAAGAGGCTTTTACTCTAGCATGGTTAACAGGTTCCGTGACATCTCCAGAATTTTCTCTCGGGCTCTTACAGCCGCGGCACGTCTTTCTTTGCCTGCAACAAAATCTTGTCCATTGATATTCAAAGAACCCGCCCTTTCCATTGGGGTTCCGTCATCTATCGCCGATGCACTTTCTTCAACGTCTGGATCTGTTGGTTCCACAGGGTCCACAGTTTCTGATTCCTGAGGATTTGATCGTGGCGACGTGACCGAACCATGTGTTGACTCATCGAAGGTTGTTTCGTGGTCCTTATTCGCTACCCTTTCTGGAGTATCAGTTTCAGGTATGGGATCGCTTTCGACCTCTAGAGGATAGAGATGTCCTATGGAACGTGGCAAAATGGAGTTGTCCACTTTAACCTCGGCTACTCTGCATTTTCCGTCGGTACTTTCCCTCATATCCACAATTTTGCCAACTTTCCAGTTAATTCTGTTTTTACTATCGTCCTTGATCTGTACTAGATCACCAATTTCTGGTGTTTTGTGTGATATTACTCTAGGTTGCTTGGGCTCAGACCGGAATCTCTCTCTTAGGCTTAGAAGATATTGTCCTATGAACATTTGTTTAATTTCTTCCAGGATCTTGAGCCCTCTTTTCCAACTAGTGATCAGGTCTATTTTTGCCTTTGTGCCTACTGATGGCAGTTCTGCGTGTGACTCTTCCGTTGTAAGGCAAGTACCTAGACTTAAAAAATCAGCTGGTCGTAATATGTGTTCAACGTCAGATCCAATTTTTGTAAGTGGTCTTGAATTTACTACTGCTTCTACTTCCTTGATTATTGTATGGAGTTGACTGTCATTAATCAAGTGTTTATCGAGCGTTCGCTTAAGGCAGTGCTTTACTAGCGCCACAAGACGTTCATAAAACCCGCCATGCCATGGAGCCAGTTACGGTATGAATTTCCATGAAATTTTGTTCTTGACACAAAATGGCTTCTCTATTATTTCACTTGTTAATTTGAAGTAGGTAGCATTATCTGAGTATATCTTCTTGGGAGTATTTCTAGTTGCTGAAAACCGCCTAATTGCCAGAAGGCATTCTTCTGCAGTCAGGTCGTTGACGACTTCTAAATGAATTGCTCTTACTGTCAGGCATGTGAATAATGCAATCCACCTTTTTACCTTTCCACTTGGGGAGCTGACAAACAGTGGACCGAAGTAATCAACACCAGTATAAGAAAATGGAGTCGTATATGTCACTCTCTCTGCTGGTAGAGCTGGTGTTGGTGGTAATTTGTAAGGCCCACCTCCATGTTTGATACATACTGAACACCTTCGAATAACTTTCTGCACTTGAGCCTTGCCTTGCGGTATCCAGTATTTCTTCCTTATTATGCTGAGGGTATGGGAAGCTCCAACGTGATAATTACTTTCATGAGTTTCTTTAATTACATTGTTTGTAAATTCTGATTCTTTAGGTAGGAGGATTGGGTACTTCATTTCATAACTCCATAATGTGTTTGCCATTCGTCCTCGTGACCTCAACAGACCATTCTCATCCATAAATAGATCTAAGTTCCTTGTCAGGTGTGTTTTCTTTCCTGATAATTCCTCCGGAAAGTGTTATTTTTGAATCCTTTTTATCTCAACAATGGTTTCATCCACTGGGCCCATCTCTATATCTTGAGATGTTGTCTCTAGCTCGTCAAGCTCCATAATTTGATCTGAGAATTGGGCTGTGTCAGATATCTCTTTTGTGCCCAATGGATCTTCAACTGGAACACCTGGATTCTGATCCGGGTCCTCCCCAACTAAGAGAACAGTGTTATGATGGTTCTCGTAGTGTCGAGATTCAGGCCACTTAGTTTCATCATACTTAAGAAATTCGGGTCCGTTGAACCACAGCTCCCTTTTTTCTTGCCAAGTTTCGGGTCTAGTTGCTACGTCGGCTGGGTTGACCTTCGTGTGAATGTAATACATTTTTGCTTCTGGCACATTTCCTTTAATTTCTTTGACTCTGTTGGTCACAAATGGAGGCAGAAGTTTATTGGATCGCATCCATCCAAGAATGACTAGACTATCCGTCCACAGGTACTCTCTTCTGATTGGTAAGTCTATGTTTGCTCTTACATATTTAACTAACCTGCTTGTGATTAGAAAACCAAGTAATTCCTGCCTTGGGATATTAATATTTTCTTTATCTTTGCTCTGTGTTACATGAGACTTTCCCATTACAAATGATATGGATGTTCCCTGTGTACCTGACATTCTGATGAATACTACTGAAGCGAAGGCAGACTTTGATGCGTCAGCAAATCCGTGAAGCTCATATTCAGTGTCAGAATCTGATGTCATCTTTCCAAGTTGTCTTGGGATTTCCACTTTAATAGAAGTCTTCCAGTTCTCAAGAATACCTTTCAGGGTTTGAAGAACTTCAACAGGTAACACGGTATCCCATTTCAATTTTTGATTGCAAACGTCTTGAAATAGAAGTTTCATGGGTAAGATTAGTGGACATACAAACCCACAAGGGTCATATATCCTTGCCAGTGTTCGAAGAAGTTTTCGTTTCGTATCAACATGAGAAACTGGATTCAAATGATGATCTGTTATATTTAGGGTTAATGTATCTCTGTCTACATTCCACAACAACCCAAGAACCTTGACTTCATTGGTTTGATTTGCTTGAAGTTGCTTCGGGATGGAGTCCATGAATTCTTGATTATTTGAGACCCAGTCTCTAATGTTCATTGACATCTCTTGAAAGGCCATTCTAGTTTTATTGAAGATGTCTTGTGCTTCCTGTATCGAATCAGCTCCAATAACTAAATTATCAACGTAGCACTTCTCGGCTATCGATCTCATTTGCTCATCTTTAGATTGTTTCATATGGTGTTTAATGGTAGCTGTAAGAAGAAAAGGACTTGCTATCACTCCAAAGGGGACTCTGCAGAATCGAAGACATAATAAATTGTCATCTCTAACTTCTTGATTAATATCTTTTAACCATAGGAAGCGTGTGACGTCTCGGTCTTCTTCTTGCAACCCCACTTGCAAGAAGGCCTTTTCTACATCTGCTGTCATGGCTATACTCTTAGTCCTGAATTTAATCAAAAGAGAGGTTAGGCTCTCTAGCATGTATGGTCCACTGTAGAGACATTCGTTGAGACTCTTGTTTCCTGATGTCTTGGCTGAAGCGTCGTACACAACTCTGCCCCTTTTCCCTATTTGTTTAACCATATGGTGTGGGAGGTAGTGAATTGGATGATCAGGTTCTGTGTTGGTTTGTGACTCTACTATTTCTATGATACCCAACTCTAGTTGTTCTTTCAGAATCTCGTTGTATTCATTTAGTGACTCTTTATCTAATCTCCTCATAAGTGATTTTAATCTTCCCATAGCCAATCCAAAGTTAGATACTAACTCCGGTGGGTGTTGTATCCATGGCCACTTTACCTCATATCTATTCTGTTCATATTGTACTGAGGCGTTGAACTGGTGTACTGCTTCTTCCTGCCGGGTGGTCTTTGGAGAGTCTGTTATACCCAAGTTTTCTAAGGACCATAGAAATTTTATATCCACATATCTTAATGGTAAATCTGGCTCGGAGAAGTATGGACAGCCTTGCGTATGACACTGGCAGTATGTAGTTACAGACAGTACCTCATCATTGTCTTCAATGTAAACATTGCCAGAAAGAATGTATCCAAAATCAGTATCAATAAGGTACAAATTATTGGAGATCTCAATTTTATCATTACGCATGAATGAACAATAGAAATCATTTCCGATGAGCAAATCAATCTTTTCACCAACTGAGTCATCATCTGCGTGTATATCAACTTGCGAACAATCGAGTTTTGCTATCGGTACTCTATCTGTGATATGTGGTACAATGTTTACTTGTATAATGCTTCTAATGCCACGTTTGGTAAGTATTGTCACTGTAGTGCAAGGACTAGTTGTTTCTTGAGGAGACGGGGATCCGAAGGTGTAAATGACTAGCTGATCCATAGATATTATTGGTAAACTAAGAGCATCGGCCATTTTTTTCGTTATATAGCTTCGTTGGCTGCCGCTATCCAAAAGAATTCTACTATCCTTGAGTTTATTACTGACTTGAGGATTTTGTAACTGCACCACCGCCGTCTGTAAAAAGGTAAGTCCATGAGTCATATTACATATAATTTTTGGAGTTTCAGTCTTCTCCTCATCTTCCTCACCTTTGACCTTAATGCAGAGCCACTGGACATGCCCTTTCTCTCCGCAGCGGAAGCAAGTTACATTTTTTCGGCATTCCTCAGTTTTGTGGTTTTTTCCTAGACAATTGAGGCAGCGCCCCTGAAGTTGAATCTTGAGAGCTTCTACTGTACTGAACTTTCTACAATCTTTGCTTGCATGGTTGCTCAATCCACAAAAAATACATGAGCGTCTGGGTTTTTTAGCTACCGGAGCAGTAGATACTGGTTCTAATTTTCGTTTTCGTTCAGGTCTCCGTTGTGTGTTCTGGAACCGTTTAAAATTTCCCTTTTGGGTCCTGATGTGAAGTGCTTCTGCTGTGGCCACAACAGGTCCAGCCTTCAATGATGATGCATCCGTTTCAGTAATCATAGAAGATGACTTTTCCATTGCTGTTATTATCTTGTTAAGGTTCTTCCTTATTGCTGTCAGTGTAGTAACCTCGGTGGCCTCAGATAGGTGGTGTTCATGCACCACTTTGTCAGGAAATTTTCTTAACACCATAGCACGGAAGTAGTTTCCATTCACTGGCTCTCCTAAATTTTCCAGGATTCTTAAATGCCTCTCAATTTCATTTAGTGTGCTCCTACAACTTGTACTGTTGTACTCTGCTCGTTGTAGATTATTCAGTTGTGTGTAGTGTGCATCTATCAGAGCATCCTTTGATCCGAAGCGATTTTTGAGAGTATCTATTGCAATCATATAGTTGTCGTCGGTGACACCTAAACCTGATACAGACTCCTTAGCTAGCCCGCTGAGACTCCCCAGTAAGTAAGCCATTTTTTCTGAGTCTGCAATGTTTCTCTCATGGATGCTAGCTCTGAACCTGTCCCAGAACTCAGTCCACTTTAAACAGTCTCCACTGTAGGATGGCAGTTCAAGTTTTGGCAGTCTTGTTGTAGCGGAGGCACCTCCTTTCTCTTCTACTGCATGTTGTACGGAACTCAGTGAATCCTCAATCTCAGAACATAAGCTTTCTGCCTGTAATTGGATAGCCAGAGCTGGACTTACTATATCCAGTTTTGGAGTTGGTAGCTTCATAGTATATTCCTTTATTTCTACATCCAATTTATTTACCAAATCTGATAGCTGTCTTACTAATCGTTTAGCCCTATCATATTCCATCTGGTTGCTTTCATATTCCTGTTTTGCTGAAGCTATGAGTGTCTCTAGGCTAAGTTTTCTCAACTCTATCCGTTTCTCCAGAATTTCTTCCATTTTGTTATGGTTGATCTCCTTTTTGGGTGCTGTAATACGTAATTGCCATCACTTAATAGTGTCATTTAAACATGGACAAAGCTTATTTTGTTTTAGGATAATTGATTCTTATTAGATTGCTTTATTGTTACATATTTACTTGAGAATTTGACATAATGTAACTTCTTAGAGATTGTCCACACTAACCTGTGGCATCCCATGTAAAAATATCATCCTTAATTGCGTTTTGTATTTGTATTCTGTTTGTATTTTGTTATTAATTTACTTAATTACGAGTATTCACACTCATTTTCAATTTTAATATTTTAATTTTACAGACGTGGGACAAGACCGGACAAGTTAGCAAGGACGATCTTTACTTTATTTGCATAATTCGAGTAACGAGTTGCTTTAAGATTACGCGGCATTGATAGATTTAATCAAATAGTAAATGTTCGGTTTACAAATTATGATTTTACTTACTTGTATTATTTTTCTTTCAAAATTACCAAAGTAAAGTAATACGAGAGTAATGGCGGCTACCATAAGAGTGCGCAAGTTATTACTTGTCTTGCTTTTAGTACAATTTCTTGCGCTTCTTCGACTAGAACAATACAAATACGATGCTTCAACAATGTAATAAATCGAACGACAAATAAATTAGTTTCAACAAGGCTTTCTTTTGAATTAGTATGTTTCGTTTACTAAGTACTGTAAGTAGGTATTTTTCTCAAATTATCGAAATACCAAGACATGCCTCACTTACCATTGGATATCCATGTAAGAATTACCGGAAAACACTTAACTATCACTTTTCTTAGCAAATCACGTACTCACTCACGATACATAAGCCTGAAACGCAGTTTTCTTACAATATTTTCAATTTTCACACAAACTTTGAACTACTCGCCGCTGAATTGCAATACAGATAAGGATAACATCTACAAGTCGTCGCCATGCCACAGAGTAAGAAATTAATGTTCCAGTACAGTTTGGTACGATGTACCAACTTAACAACCATGCCAAGAAATCGTGATTATAATTTAGTTTTAATTCTTAAATTATATTGATATCATTTTTCGCTTAATATTAAGTAAATATCTGACATTATAATCCTTTCACTTTATAATTTACCAATAATTTATTACTAAATAAGGTAAATAACAGATGTTGACAACTCTCCTCTCAAAGGTACAACACTAAAACCATAGACAACAATACTATTCCTTTTAATAGGACATAAGGCAAAGGAACCTGACTCACGCAGCCCTGTTGGATACCAAAGTACCTTTCGATGGATAGGAAGAAAAGGAAAATAATAATAACAACTGATAAGGACCGTCATATAATGTTAATAAGAAATAAAGACCTTCAATGTTATCATTAATCATATATAATAATTTGCTGTCAACGTGTAGGATACGGATATTAGCGATGTTGCCAAAATTCTTTTGCTTCGCATATGAGAATAAAAGAGGGTTGACAAAGAAATAGCCAGAACTAATCGGGCTACTCTCTATCAAGGATCCCAGCATCTCCACCATTTTTGTCGCCCCTTTGATGCTTCTATACATGTCATACATATATACCTGGGGTGCTAATGGTACACGGCAATAATAAGGCGACAAATATTGCTGAAGTGTGTAAGGGCAAGTTCTTATTTTGGCTTCACAAGATATGTGATAACAGTGATTCCTAACTCGGTGTGGCTGTGCCACGTTCCTATCACAAGCTAGGCTTAGGTAGCGTGCTTAGCTTACGGTCGATTTACTCCGGTCTAGGCACAGCGCTATGCCCGGGTGCCTCAATGCTTAGGTAGAAAGATCCTGGGCCTACCAGTAATCTTCTGACCAATCCCGACCGATCAATAGGCTCCTGGCCGGTTCAGTTTGCCCGTGATCTGGCCTGGCACCCGCCGGACGTGAGGGCTTTGCCCCCACGAGGACCTCCACCATCCCCATAGTCCTGACCTCGGTTGCTCCATCATCTTACGACCGTTATTGCTGGGCAAGAGATACTCGCTCCATGTCTAGTTTATGCGCTCCGCTGTCTATGACATTACCAAGTGTACATTGTACTCTAGCGCTTACTAGACCCATATACGGAATCTACCCTGTATTGAATTGCGGACATCCTTACACACTTCTTGATCATGGCAATTAACATTATATAGCAAAACACTCACCTTAGGTATCAGCCGAGTTTCAGGAAGGAACTAAACTCTCTATTCTAGGGCATCAGCTTAGTTCTTATCCATGGTTAATTCATTTGTAACGCCATTACTCTATACGGTAGTACCAACACACAAAATTAGACAAATAAGGAAAGGCAATGTGACCACATTACATATGTATTATGTAGGGCTGTGACACTTACCGAGTTTTATATGGCAAATCGCGCTGTGCGCGACAACGCCGTAACGAAGCGACGGATCGACGTGATTTTTGGCATAGAAATAGTTTACGGGCCCGAGAGTGACATAGGCACTTTTTATCCCTGAAAAATGCACAGTTCCCGAGGGAACAGCGCGCGATAAGCGAATACCACGCGGGCGGAGCCGCGGGCAAAAGCTACTAGTTTATAATCTTTAAAAGAGTATGTTTGTGCTTTTTATTACGGACAATTAAATTGTTTAGTTCCCGCGAGTGCAGATAAAATTATTCGCAGACCAAGTCGCGGGCAACAGCTAGCTTACTATATTTCACTCCAAAATATTATCAGAATATACTTAATTTCAAAAAGGCTACGATAATTCCTTGTTATAAGATTAAAAAGTAATAATTCCAATGAATTATTAAATACAATTATTTAATAACATTACAGAATGAAAATAATATTAAAAATTTCCCGTGACGAATATTTCCACTCAATCAAAAAATTTTCACCACCAGGAATAAGGCACGAGTGGGAATACCCCCGCTCAACGTCGGAAGTCCACGGAGGTGGCATTAACACTGATTTTATTTGGACAACGGTTACAGCTGGCACCGGTTAAATTTAACCTTTGTTGAACTTCCCGGAATTACGTGGGCTATTCTACTGGGTAGGTAATCAATTGTTTTTTTTTCCCAGACGGATACTTCCCCTAATTTCACGGTAGTTGGAAAAGTATATCCATAAAATAATTCCATGAAGACACGTCATTTTTACTTTTTTGTGCAACGAAACATCATGACCATGACCCGGGTAGATGCATCGAAATATCGGGAGCTCATTAAGGCTGCGTTTCCAACAAAGATGTGCGAGGACGTGTTGCGAGGAATTTGTTTTTGATGAACCAATAGAAACGCTTCATTTATCTATCCTCGCGCAGCACATCTCTGATAGAAACAGCGGAGCGAAGCGAGCTTTATAAAGTGTTTCTACTGGTTTAGCGTACCACATCCTCGCATATCTCTAGTGTAAACGGAGCCTGAAAGCAATTGCTATCTACATCTCGAAGATACTAAATATGAGAAATTACTCTCCTGATGCTAAGACTCGCTGTTTGTAGATTTCGTATGCCGAAAACATAACTGGTGCCCATCCACCTTGGTGGGCTGATAATGCCGAAAGGCGCTATCAATAAAAAAATCGCTTTTATAATACACCATGTGATGCAGAAGTTTCAAGCTACATAACACAAAAGTGTTTGTTTTAGATAGCGCCTTTTGGCTTAGGAGGGCAGAATAAGAAAGAAAGAAAGAAAGAAAATAATTTATTTATAACAGCAGTGACCCAGTAATTTCCCTGCGTTTTTACACATCACAATGGCAAGAGAGGAAATACAACTACGAACGACAAAATTATCCAGAATAAAGAGAAATGGCTTAGTGGCTAAGCACAATAAATTTTGTACGTCAATAATAAGGTATTAAATACGCTTGTTAAATACTCAATAGAACTACAGAATTTCCTGCCGACTTCATCTTTGCGTTTGCAGCAACAAAACTTCACCGTGCAACTTCTCACCCCGGTTCAAACGCATGATGAATATTTAAGTCCCAGCGATGTCATATACATACGCTAGTATTACTGAATATTTGATAGTCCTTATAATTAACTCCTCGAGAGCTTATTAATACTACGACGTGCTTATTAACAAACACTTCCGCACGCGAGATGTTTACGTGGAACACGAATAATGGACATGTTAGAACGTTGTTAATATGAGGATACAACTTTGCTAATTAATGGCAAGTTAATAAACAAGATGAGGTGTTATTATAGATGGTAACGTGATAGCCAAAATATATGGAATAACAATAACAAGAGCTAAAAGTCACCGATATTACATAGCACGAGGAATATGTAAGTTGAAGTCGCAATAGGCTGGCCTGATCGCTGGATGAACTGGCCATGAACCGGAACGTGAAGCGATAGTAAGCCACCCGCTTGATGGACTGACGACATTGTTGAGAGTTGGGGGCAACCGGTGGATGCAAGTTACATATTTTCGTTCACTGTGGCGTTTGTTCATTATTATTGAAATGGAAACCTTTATTCAAAAACATACCTAATAGACATTCATAAATATACTGCAAATCATCAAATGAAAAACAAACTTTGTAATTTGTCTGTTGGTTAGCGGCTGTAAAATACGAACAATTTTGTTCTTAAAATGTGTAAAGAGCCCTTATAACGCGTATCCGACTCGAAAGCATTAGTAAGTAGTTTTAAGTTAACAACTTAACTCAATTAGTCAGACAGTTATGTCTTCTTAGATTTGATTTCTTTCTCTAAATTTTTTTTTAATAAACAAGATTTAAAAAAGACTTGATTTGTTTCATCGGCATGCGTGACTAATCTATACTGCAAAGTCGTGCAGCAAAGCTTTCAGCTCATTAACACGGTAGGTAGCCGAAAAATCACAGTAGCCTGTTAGATGTTTGATCGATTGGACCTACCAGAGTTACGAACGTTAGAAGTCAATTCTCACGCCTAAGTCAATAACTTAGCATTTTGTAAACAAATTCCAACAATAGGTTACCATGTGGATCTTCATTTCATAATCTTTTTCATCTAATGAAAAAGAGACCTCTTGCAGCAGTGTTTAAAGTCGAAAACGTTACGACGTAGTCCAATATTGAAATTTCTAGCCAGCATCGTATTGACTTTACCTTTGTAAACATTAATAGGAAATTCAAAAGTGGGAACTAGTTAAAATGAAACAGTGAATATGTTAATTTTGTTAGTAGAGCCTGACCTGCCGAGTCGGAAGGACTTTTTTAGCTTTCTACTTGCTGCTTATCTTTCCCGAAAATTTTCTCCAGGGAAATGAAATAACATTTCTGAAAAAACGAGTGTAGGTAGGTAGGTAGGTGATAGTTCTTGACAGAAAATCTAGAACTTACAATTGAGGTCAGACATAATGTTTAAACTTTTATACAAAATTGTCACAATGCGAAATGTGACAATGTATGTGTAGACCTTATAGTTATATAAGATAGTGGCATAAAGATGTAAAAAAAAACTTGACCTTTACGTAAAAAAATGTTTTTTTTTTTCTTTAAAGCCATAATATTTAACAAAAGGAAATCATACAAACTGCTTCTGCTACTTGTACTTTTTCTTGGTTGTTTGGCTGTAATTTGCTTGATCATCCAAACTAAATAATGCATACCTTTCAAGTCAATCTGGTCACTGCAACTGTAAAAAGATGAAGATGAGATACAACTTCCAAGATTTAACCAAATAACAAACAAAGGGGAAAAAAATAAACTTTTTTATTCTTTCTCAATATAATTTTACCTAAGGTAATACGAATACATGCAGATAATTATGATCAGATGTTATTGTGTCACGTGGATCACATGTGTCCAAAACTTACTTCACTATATTCTCTCAGTCGCTTTATAACCTCATAACGGAAATATGAAAACACGTCCCGCTGCAAAAATATATCCTTTTCCAGCGTCTAACATCTGTACCGAAAAAGATACTAATCCCCTTTTTATTCACCAAGAATAACCTCTTCGTGGCCTCCTTCGAATATTTTATAGGTTTTTAAGTGACTACCTTTGAAGATATCTCTGCGTGGGCCTTAATAATGATAAGTAAACCAGTATTTTTCATTTTGTTCAATTTATCCTCAAATACTCGTAAATAAGACATACCTTTTTTATTAACAAAAAATATTTGTTTGGAATGTGAAAAGGTGTTATGCGTGGAATTCAAAACGTTTAAGATTCTAACGGTTAATAATACGAAAAATCCATTGCGGGACATGAAAGGTTTTTCCAACCAATCGTTTTATACGGTTAAGCACTGCTATAGACCCGGAGATGGTGACACAAAATATTAGATCATTTGTACCAGTATTGCGGTTCTTCAGGGGTCTAATTGCGAAATGACAAAAAGAAAATGATGGTCATAGCGCTGGTACCGGCGGCCCAATCGCGTGGACGTTAATCGAACGTGTCGGACAAATTATCTAATATTTTGTGTAACCATCTCCGGGTCTATTAACCATAACACAACACTTAGCTTTCCATTGAAACAATACAATTTAACACACTTTTATCTTCATGTACTAAAATTGATTTCTAAGGTTCGTTGTAGAATAAACAAGTATTTATACGACGATATTTACACGATGAAAAAAAAATACGTTTAGAAATTCTCTACACGTATGAAACATAATATTATTTAATTATAATTAAAATTACGTTCTTATTCATGTAAAAAGTATAAAAGACTTACTACTTCACACTTTAATTACAATTTCAATGTAGTCTAAACAGAAAACTAATTACTTGAAACATATTCTACAAAATTTTAGATTATGCTTAATTATGAAAACCTTGATAAAAGATAATTAAAATTCTGTCTACAAAGTTTTGTTTCAGCCATCAGAATTCTGATTAAACATTAGCTGAACATATAACAAAATATATACTACATAATTTGCATGTAAATTATGAAATTCATATACAAGAGAAAAGCAACAGTATCTCTTAGTAATTTAGGTATCGCTTGAAATTCTTGTCACGATTTCTTATTTAAATTCAAATTGCTTGAGAGGCTCCTTAAATCTCAGATCTCAGCCTACATTAGGCGAAGGAAGTAATTCCATTCCACCCATTTAATTACAAACATATAAAACATAATCATAAGGGTAAAGTAGAACTTACTTGAACTTACCTAAAACAAAACACTCAAAATGCCAAGGAAAATAGATTCTAATAGCTAATTATTAATAAAAACACTACATTTTGTTAAAGCTCATGACTGTTAGCATCAAACGTCCTTTTTAACCGACTTCAAAAAAAGGAGGAGGTTATCAATTCGGTTGTATTTTTTTTTTTTTTTTAATGTTTGTTACCTCAGAACTACGTCATTTATGAACCGATTTGAAAATTTTTTTTTGCGTTCGTCTAGGAATGCTTTCAATTAGGTCCCATAAGCACCAAATCAGGATCTGATGATTGGATCTTAAGGAAATCGAGGGAATTCTTCAAATGTTGTAGGGACACCCATGGTAATTTTGATATATTTTGTAGTAACTCGAGCATTTGCTCTTGAATCATTTGGTGAAGTGGAACTGATGATGAAGACCACAGTTGACCATCGGAGTTACTACTCAATAACAAGTATTTCATGGGTTGAATTTCAATTGCTTTAACACAGTTGCTAAGCAATTTATGCTCCTCGGAACGGATATGGCGAAATGGAATGGGTGGTGAAGCACCAGGACTCCTCAATAATGAACGTCTCTGCATCGGACAAAGCAATTTTTCATAAAAGGTGACGAGCAGTTGACATTAAACTATTGTATCTTAGATGTTTTACACTAAAAAGCGTGAAAAAAAAATTTTATAACAAAAAATAGAACCGACTACAAAAAAACCATGAAAATAATTTTCTACCAGCCTGAAGTCGGTACCTCAGCACGAGCCAGCAAGAGTGATTGAAGCCATTTACTCGTATAGTTGTAGGTGAGGTAGACGATTATAGGTCCACTCCTGCTGGCTCGTGCTGAGGCACCGACTTCAGGCTGGTAGAAAATTATTTTCATGGTTTTTTTGTAGTCGGTTCTATTTTTTGTTATAAAATTTTTAGTTTTAAGGTCTTGTTTTAAACAAATTTACTATTAAATTAACACAGCTATAAAGTAATTACTTATTTTTTGTCATCTTCCAATGCTCGTAGGTCTCAGTGAGAATGTGTTTAGGATGTAGGCTACCTACAATCCTACATCTATCGTATTGTTTTAACTTATTCTTGTTGATAATTGTGTCTGTAAAATGACAGTGACCAGTGGCCAAGAAAGCGACTACTTTACGACATTCCCGGTATGTTAACGAATACGAAAAAGAAAAATCATGCAAGTTGCATTACATTGCGGCGCTCGATTGACCACTACAAACTCGTTGGCTTTACGGCCTCGCAATGTAATGCAACTTGCACGGGTTTTCCTGCAATTCTAAACTCGGCTTTAGTCACATCATGAAATGGCGGCGCTTCATGCCTGGATTCATATCCATCTTATCAGACCTCTTTATACGACATCTTTAAATGGCATCGTCGACAGTGTTAATCAAAAATACATATAATTTAATACTACTAAAATTTAATTTAATCAAAAACAATTGCTGCTTGGTTAACACAGCCGAATATATTCATGAAGCAATTTTCATGTACTGATTAGTACCTAAATAATATTTAATTATTTCAGTGAAACCAAACTAACTACGAATTCAATACTAAACGTTATTTCTATTTAGGTCAATGAATACAACATCATTTATCAAAACTCGTCAAAAATACTGCTGACCTACATATTAACAGAGACAGGCATGCGTATGTACATTACCTTATTTAACGGTGTGAACCATTATAGAATTTAAAAATTGTTATTTTTTTCAGACAAGATACTGCAACTCAGTCTCTATCAGAATGAACTAAAAGTTAGCGCTCTTTTATTAATAGGTTAAAGCTTCTCTTTTTACCGGACAGTCGACGCAATCATGGCGACTCGGGAATAATTACGTCCCATTTAACTGCACTTGTAGTTGTCATGTTTAATCAGTGTGAGTTACAATTGCAAGCATCTGATGACTTATTGTTAGGACTCAGCGTGGGTGAAAGATTTCAAGTCGATCTCTTGTGAAAAAATAACTTTCTTATGGACATTAAGTTGCTCCAAATAATCCGTTTTTTGAGTCAATACTAGTAATATCTATTCTATACGGATTTAATTACACAAATTCAATTCATACCGACGGATTGGTGTTCTAGATAATATTGTGATCGAGGGGGAGCGGTTAGTTCCGAAAGTGTGGTTACGTCTCTCGATGAGAGCGAAACATAGATGTCGCTACTGTACTCCTGTCCAGTGGTAGTGTATGTGTGTGTATGGCACGCAGCACGGAATGCTGAGGACCTGGGTTCGATCCCCAGCGCTGGTCTCTTTTTCTGTGCATCCATATTTCAGTTTTTTTTTGTTATATGGTTTTACGGGATGACCGTAAAAGTAACAAATTTGGAGTTGAAATAAAAATACAAAAAAACTTCAAATAACCACTCATAATAGACTTTATTATTTACACTTCTGCTCGTTTGTAGTGCGATTGTCACTACTGCTGGTGGAAACCATCTCGAGTGCTGTAGTGCTGCCATTTGGTCGAAGAAGTCATGTTCCAGAGCATCACGCTGTCGACGAATATGATGTCAGAGTCCCCGAGGTAGTATTAATGTTTTTTTTTTTAATTACCCATGTATTAGGTACTCTAAAAGGTACCTACTTAACATTTTTTTTTAAGTCACTGTTCCGAATAAACTTTCTTTCTTTCTTACTTATTGTATGGAAAATTTTATCAGAAATAAGTCATGCAGTTCCGTTTGGCGTGTAGTCATTCAACGTAATCAATGCTTTGCTTATAACGTATTTAAGTATGCCTCATGTAATAATGTTAAAATTTCTCTGCACTTAACACCTGAGTCAATTTCCATTCCATGCTCTTTATAATTCCAGTTCCATTAAAATAGCATAGTACCATATTTTAAAAAGTACCTACAGGCTAACTCGCACAAATAAGATTATAAAACGCGTAAAATGCGCGTATCAACTGACAGCGTACTACAATCGTAACGAACACTTGATCTTTGCCTTATAAAGGGGCACTTAGACTCATTTTACAGCAACAAGTAATGCTAACAACCTTCGTCAAGTTGCCACCTCGAGTTGTTAAATACATGCCATAGCCAGCGCGCGCGCATTCAGCCGTGAAATAGTCATAGGTTTAAATCATTTCAACTTAAAAAAGCTCATACGGTGCAAGTAAACTATCTAGCACCAAAGTTCAATAATACTGTAAACTAGATAGGTATGGCATTAAAAATTAAATGTATTTTAAACTATATCACAAAAAGATGGTTAAATTAATCTCAATTTTAAAATACTGAAAACGGTAGATATAGTAAAAGCTTACCTACCAGTTTTTAGATTTAAATAGATTTAATAACTCACACACATATTTTACACATAACACGAGCAAAAAACACTGGCATAACAATAAAACAAAAACTATAAAAATAGACAATAAAAAAGAGTACAAAAACATGGTTAGAAATAGAGGTCTGTCGCCAGGAAATACATATACTTATTTGCTGCAATATGAAAACAAAAATAAAAATACACTTCAGAAAACATATTGTTTTATCTTTTATATAAAAAAAAAGTATCTGCAAATTAGCAATCATAATATTTCGTAGTTACATTCGGTTACTAATTATGGTCATGCATTTCGACTTTGAAATAATAACAAGCATATCCTCAGCTAGAGTCTAGTAATGGCCGGACTGAATATTGTATGTGACGCCCACCGGGTATTGTATGTTAAAATGTATATGTTCCACTGTCCCTGTAACTCGATCGCTCTTACATGGCCTGGGACGAACCACTTTTGGTTGGGCTGTATCGCTAACTACGAGTAGGTACAATCAATGTTGTTTGAAAAAATTGCCACAACACAAACCAAGAAACGAAAAGACTTTTAAATATGAAATGTGCACGGGTTAATACATTAATCAATTAATGTGTAATAAGATTTATTTATATGTCACAATCAATACAATTAATAAATTACAAATCAAATAAATTAAATTAAAACTTAAATGAAAAACTAATAAATAAAAAAAAACAATATCAAAAAACTAAAAAAAAAAAAACAAAAGGAATAATTAATTATATTTGTTAGGTACGAGTAATATTTGTGCAAAAAATAAACAAATTTTTCAAAAAATTGCCCTATTACAATTGCCTATATGAGTCATTGTATTCTAGTTAGTTTGATTTACTGCCTCTCCAGCATATAGGGTCGTGAGTTCAAGCCTTTTCGGAAGCAATGTGTCGTATAATCGAAATTTACCATGTACGTTACCGTGAAGGAAAACAATCGTGGGGAAACTTGCACCTTGTGTGTGGAATTCCCTATCAGAAGTGGGTCCGCATGAAAACTATAGCCCAAGCTCTCTAATTTCAAAAGTAGGTCTGTGTCTTTCAGTGGGAGGCATGGGCGAGAATGCTCATTTAATCGTATTGCAAAATATAGAGTCACCTTTGACTTGTAATTACGCAAAATTAATGATCATGTGTGTCAGTGAACTGTAATAAATTAAGGCTGTTTTGGGCGAATATTTATTTTCATCAGAAGAACCGTAGGTAGCAGCTGTCTCATCAATCACTATCGGTAAATATAAACGGCCTCACGATGTTAAATATTCAAATTGTCAAAAATAATCCTTTCCATCAGTAATGTCAAAAAAGTTGGAAACCTGAGTCTTCTTTAACAAAATTTTCTTATGAGTAGGTATACTGGTTTGACCTATCGCCTCTCAAGCAGAGGGTCGTGGGTTCAAATCCCGGCTCGCACCTCTGAGTTTTTCGAAATTCATGTGCGCAATTTACCAAGAGCTTTGCGGTGAAGGAAAACATCGTGAGGAAACCTGCACAAACCTGCGAAGCAATTCAGTGGTGCGTGTGAAGTTCCCAATCCGCACTAGGCCCGCGTGGGAACTATGGCCCAAGCCCTCTCATTCCGAGAGGAGGCCTGTGCCCAGCAGTGGGACGTATATAGGCTGAGATGAGGTATACTTAAGTACCCTAGTTGCACTCTTCTAAAAATGAAGAATGCAATTTTAATTGTGCACGTACAAAACATACCTCTTTAACTTTCAAAAACTGCGCCTAATAGAAGAAAAGCAGCTATCGTAAAGTTAAGCATAAAAGACGTTCTATTGTCACCTACTACAACCCGTTTAGGAATATGGAACAACAAATCTTCAACACCCTATATAGTTTAGAATAGCTGCAAACTTTAGAAACATCGTTGCAATTCCCAAGTAGGGGAAAGTATGAAATAGAACACTCCCAGTTTTCGAATACTTTGGTGCTTATACAAGATACATGGTTAATCTCTCCGGTGTTGGCTTCCTTTTAAAGAGATAATACGGAAGTGCAGAACACACCACCGTGAAAGTTTTTGAATTACGATAGTTTTTCTTGTAACAATTTTACATTGAGGTGTGAAACAGTAAATATAAATTTTGCTATTATACCACCTGCACTTTACCAACATCCTCATGGCGGAAACGTTATTATGAATAGTGAAACTTCTCTCTTACCCTTCACCACTAAAATATATGAGGTATTTATTCCAAAGGATCGAAGTTTATGAGTATTTTATGAAGTTAGAAGTTTCAAATCTCAGAATGCGATGGTAACAGTTGTGACATTTGTGTGATATGTTATGTCGTTGACTTTGTAGCATTCTAACTTGCAGTGTCATAAAACGAGTCATAGCTTGGAATATTCGTTACTCGTGTGCCAACTTCTAATAGTATGGCAATAGCGTGATCGTGGTGACGTCATTCGGCCTGCAGCATAACGACTAACCACGTTTTACAGAGGAATGCAGCTCTAACTGACCATCTGTCGAGATAATTATTTACCTCCCAGGAGTGAGAATATACGAAAAAGCTTAATGTAAATTAGCTCTGTTTATTTAATTTTAATTAAATTTTGCATACGAGTAACGTTCTAACTTTGATAACAAAAATGAAGAGATAAAAGGCAATTCTTATGCTAAGACAATTTAGCATTGTCACTCGTAATAAACCCTTAATAAACTCGTAATAAACCTTTATTGTCGGAATAAACCTTTAATTTTTGTAATGACATTTTGGCAATTATTTAAATAACTGAACGATAAAATAGCGTGCCTAAATTATACGAGTATGTTAAATACGACTTACTACTTACCATATCGGAATAAAACAGGAAATAAAGTATTTTAATTTACTCAACTAGTAACTTTAATAATTAAACAGTCGACATCACCTAAGGTCACGGCTTCCCTTTATTTGTAAAATAGCGCGTTGTACTCTATATGTTTTACTGGCGATGTTTCGATGTGTATTTCGCAGATATCAATGCTGTTTGATACTTGACTAATCCAACACCATACCAAGTGTGGTCTGTAATATGAGCAAATAATGAAAACGTAGATCATACTCCTCAAACTAAACAACATTTGTTCAGCGACTTTTAAAAATAATTAGTTTTTTAATTTTTATTACACTTATAAGTTTATTCGAGCGTTTATTGTGGCGTCATAGGTGACGTCAATTGTGTTGTAGGATGGCGTACATTGAAAACAGTATTAAGTTTGAATGAAAAAATGATAATTCAAAGACTCCATTATTTATAAGAGTTGCTGAGCTAATGTTGTTCAGTTTGACGAGGACGACCTATGTTTTAATTTTTTACTCGTATTACAGGCCACACCCGGTATATCTATTCTGCCAACATGACGTTTCCTCACTTGACCCAGAAGAATACGGACAGACTGAGCGACTGATATCGACATATCCAAAAGTGTTTATTGCGCGTAGTTCACCATCATGCCATGCTTCGTACTTTATTATTATGGACTTTTTGGTAAGATTGTCCTGATCTATTTTTTCTTTTCAGCACATCATGAACTCCTTATTGTCTATTGCAGTTTGAAATTGAATCACGATCGTTATTGCCATTTCTTTCTTCCCACGGTGCGGGTGAGGGCAGAAAGAAAATGTAAATGCGATAGAGTAGGCGATACGGCCGCAAGTTGTAACCGCTATCTACTGCTCTCTGTCCGCGCCCTCTGTCGGCCGCCCCAGCAAGGCTACCACAAAATTCGAAAATCGAAGTTCGTATCGTACCATCCCGCCTACGCTTATGTCATTTAATACGAGAGTGAGAGGGACGGCATGATACGAACTTCGAATTTCGTGTTTCGGAGTAGCCCTTTAGGTTGCGCATCAGTCACACGACGCCATCCTCGCACGTCATCTGTCAAAACTCCAGCTCCGGTTTAATGGATTATTGAATACGCCCGTTTTCAATCAACACGCGAGCGATTTTTTGCGGTCAATTGTGTCACGTGGCTTTAGTTTCGTGATTTGTTACTTTCACACGTGTGGGCGTGTGTTATGACCAATTAATGTCAGAAAACACTTAGAGTAAAGATAGGGTGGCCGTCGGTCACAACGTTTTAATTGTTAATGTTGCCCCGTGGCTTTTGTAGGTTGCCCCATTTTTATGATTACGAATTAATAGTAGCTATTTACAGCAGTACCTATACTAAACCAAACCAAACCAAACCAAATTTTGTAGTATAACGTTTTAAACTTTCGTGATTCTCCCTCATAGTCAAATACCAAATACTCGTGACCACGGCAACTGAAATGTTGCCGAAACGTCGAGGTAAATAATAATTGTGTCATATAGCGTGATAAGTCCTGTTAAGGTATTTCACTACAAATTTTGTAAGTTGAAGTACTGCGCCGATTTCTATCTTTAAAATAATACCTTGCTATTTTTAATCTAAGTGTTTATCTATCACATTAACTTAGCCTGTAAGAACGCTTTACAGGATATTGAATTTCTATAAGAATTCAATATTAGGTACTTTCTTTTAGTAGTTGCAGGTGGTAGGACCTTGTGCAAGGTCCGCCCGGATTGCTGCTACCATCTTGCTCCCTAATCCTGCCGTGAAGCAGCAGTGCTTGGACGAAGAATCGAGAATAACTAACAAAATTGCAACGTTGCTAGCTCAGCACGTATTTATAAACGCTCTTAAGAACACATTGACTCTTATTTTCTTACTTAGTTCCGCTTCGAAACTTATCTAATTGATGTACATAAAATAAAACTTTTAACAAGAAAATATATGTACATACTTATCATTCCACTCACCATTATGTAGGTATAACTCTGTGGACGTCAATTCTTTTCCAACTTCATGTCGCGAAAAGCTTTTAAAGTATAGGTAGGTGCTTCACTCCCTACACATGTAGTGTGCAAATACTTGAATAATAAACACACTAAATTGTGCAAACAGCACGACGGTACCCTAACAGCGGATATCTTTTGCACAAAAAATGTTTCGTAAGTAAATAGAAGTATGGTGAGGACGAGATCAGTTTAGAGTTTAAGGGTTCTGTAGGTAGTGACATAATAATAAAATGTTACTTGAAACAGTAATAGAATCACAGTAAAATTAAATACTTTAGGGGCATCAGGTAAGTACACACCAACATGGAGTAGTTAGAAAATGGATAAAAATATTGATTAGTTGTTTGCGTAAAATGGCTACCTAAATCACTTTAGGTAAGTCAAAATCATAACCTAACCAACAAAAAGTTGGAAAACCCCGACATTGTTACTTCAAAGATCAATATCTAAAAAACAGCTGAACTGATTTTGATAAGACATGTCTAAAAACCATCGCTGGAAACCCTCTTTTCAAAATAAAAAAACCGCATGCAAATCGGTTGAGCTGTTTAAGAACTACGGTGCCACAGACAGACATACAGACACACATAGCGGTCAAACTTATAAACACCCTTCGTTTTGCGTCGGGGGTAAGAAAAAGAAAAAGTAGAAAGAAAGAGTAAAAATTATATGTGAGCAACATTTAATTTTTACTCTTTATTTTACAACTGCATTTTTACTTCTTATGTTCATTCCAATTCCATACTAAAACTTATCAAGTATAAAAGAAGAACCCTAAAAATATGCTGTGAATAAACAAAGTACCCCAAAGCTCGTGTAGATCAAATAGTTTTACATTAACATCCCTTTTCGTTTGTTTACGGTCCAATGACGAGATGTTCCCTAATAAATTTTAATATGTTCTTTTTATCTCTAAACTTAAGGTAAACACAAGGCGGTATCTGGCGCGTAAGGAGTAGCTCCATCGATTATATTTTTATGAGAACTCAAGATGAGGTGTTGACTTATCGAATGAAGTTTTTGTTGAGACTGATGCTTGAGGCTACTGGGTTATCAAACTTGCTGTACGATGTATTCATAAAATAACCGAAAACCTGAAAAACTTTGTTCGTAATCGAGAGTAACCTGAACATATAACTACAGTGAGACGCACTCATATTAAATGGTATTATACCGGATCTCACGTCTTAAATCGAGTTTAGCTCGACAAACTCGCCCGAAATGTCGTGCTAAGATCTGATGTGAATTATCCGATATGATATCATTTAAAATGAGAGCAACACTACACTTTGAAATTGTTTATTTTTATCTCCTTTTTTGACTTTGCCTAGTCTAAAAGTTACAAATTGAAAATGCACCACCGGAATTTCCTGGATATGGATTGTAGAGGATTGTAATAAACTATGTGCTTCAACTATACCCACTGGCAGGTTCTATATACTTATCAGTATTATTGATAAAAGACCAACTATGATCAAACCATCAGAGCGAACATTAATTTAATTGTCATTTTATTTGTATTCATTACAGCTTACCTACCTCTGACAGCTTACTTACACAAACAGTAACCCCCTTATTCATAAAACTTAACAAGCCTATGTTAACTAACAAATGCTTTGTCCCTTTCTAACAAATACAAATGTCGAAGTGACAGATAAGGACAAACGAATTTTAGCGGCATTTTAACTAAAATAGGTTTGATTGTCGTTTATGAATAAGGGGGTAAATCCGTACATTAAGTCCGCTGCTGTACACGAGCTTAGCTTATTAATACGAGTTCCTTTAAGACGATACCAGATCCACTACTCAAATCCCTCTTGTGTTCTAAGGCCATTTTATTTTCTAGGTTTTTTTTTTCATAAATAATCATTTAAAACATCATCTTCAGTCCGCCTCGCAGAAAATAAGTAATTAAAAGCACTCAATTAACTTCAGAAACAAACTCCACTGAGTATTATTTTACGTAACGCCAAAGCGTTCAGGGGTAAGTCGCAGCACAGTTTTAATTATCGTTATTTTTCTTATTATTGTTAATTAGCAACGGGGTTTAACGGGCCAGTATTTTTGCGTAGAAATTAAGTGCGTAATTTAATCTAAATAAGGCGTAAATTCTCATTTAGGTGGAATAAAAACTCTTTTTACATAATTTGGTCTTCCAATTTCGTAAGTGAATCGTTTGAGGCTTAGACCGCCATATATCCCGCAGTTTATTACGTCGATGCGGTCTTTTACCATGCAGGACTTAAGGTGCCGTAAATACACAACAACAAACGTCTCATTGGTAGCGTTTAGGGGCAATTCTGACCAATAAAGCAGTGTGCGTGGGCCGGGAACCCCAACCAATATCTACTGACCTCTGACTCACTTGTTCCATCACTCTGGTTAATTTAAAATTGTAAACGTCTTAGGGTAGAAAAGCAGCGCATCTTAGGCTGGTTAATGAAAAACTCGTATCGGTCGTAATAGCAGCGAATCCAGGATCACATTTATGCACGTGGGAGATATTTGATTAAAATAAGTCTAATTCTGGAGCAAGCAACTGTGTCCATGTTTACTTTAAATTATGTGACAATTTGAGTGCAGATGTAAATTTTTATCTTAATGCGAATAAGGCTCCAAACGCTTGTTATTTCCGTTCAAATATGGCGTTGGGTGATAAGCGTCGTGTTGAGTTTCTGTTGCATTACTTTTGCATATTTTATGAACAAGAACTAGTAAAACAGTTCTCAACACGATGTTTTACATAATGTTACATGAAATTAGCTTTAAACATCTCATTTTAAACGCATCGACATCTTGTGTGTAGTTTAGTTTCTGGCTTTATTTGCTGGCGATATTATGATCGTTATCATGCATATAAAATATTATGCTTTTAACATCTTAGCGCATACGGTGTCTTATATCCAATTTTTATTTAATAAAAGCCATTGCAAATGTTTTTCTTAACTGAGTTTTAATTTTTAATCAGGTAATGTTATTATTAACTAAAATTCTAATTACTAGTACCTATCAGGTAATCAGCAGCAACACAAAGCATGCGTTCCTACAAAATAAAACTGCAGAATAATTTCTTACACAAACAGAACGTATTCAAATTAAACAAGAAGTAGATTTATAGCGTATAACAGGGAACAATCGAGTCTATTCAGTCGGAGTTGCACTAATTACGATCGTATGCGCACTTCGCTGGTTTTTGATGTCTTTTTTCGATGGACTTAATTTTCGCGAGTGATCGCTGAGCGAAGAAAGCAGTAACTAAGATCCAGCGTTACTCTGATTGGTTCTACTGGTGTACGTGATGGATTCTCTTTTGTTTTGACATTGGCGTTTAGGTTGTTTCGTTTTAGTTTGACACGTGCTCGCTTAAAATGTCGATGTGTCAGCGTTGATGGCCGTGTGACGTGCGCGTGCGCTTTGAAGTCACCGCGACGGAGGCGAATAACTTTTGTTTCTTTGATTCGGTTTTGTTTCGTAAATTGTGAATGGAGTTAAAAATTGCTCATAAAGTAATGATTCCTTGTTAGTGTTAAGTAACAATTTTTTCGCCTACATCTCATTGTTATGCTGCATGGCAGAAATATTTAACCCTTTATAAGGCAGAGGGAATATTTTTCCCACCATATATTTGCCCTTTTTTTTCTCAAACGAATGGAGCGATCAGTTTTTTTCTATAGCAACATTACTTGTGAAAACCCCCTAAACATTTCTTATAAAGGACTTGGGATCGGTCGTTGTACATTTTTTTTAGTCTGTGACGGTAATCAGTGTAAAAACAAGTGAATTTCAACTCCTGTTGATAAATCTTTGTACATCTTCAAGTTCCGGAACCGGCAAAGTGTAATTTGTTTTTATTGCTATTTCATAATATTCATTTCACATGTTTTCACTTATATTTTTTATTTAGCATTTGCCATTTCTTTTTTATGTGCTTCTTTTGTGGTGGTAAATATATTCCCTCTGCCCGTGTGGAGCATTTTGATGGTGGTAAAAATGTTCCCTCTGCCCGTGGCAAGCATGTAATGCATGTTTTTTTTTGTTTTGTGTTACAGAAAATCTTCAGCGTGAGCAAAAAATTAGAAGAATACTCAAGGATTTGGAGATAGTTCATGGATTGGAAGATTTTTGGCATCCCCGGTGAACCCGATGTGGCAAAACTTCAACTCTTGTAGCCCGCCTAAGATGATCACTTTGGGACGATTGGACTGGACTGGGTGGAGATACACAGGCGTCAAACTACTAGGCTGAATGAATTTCATGAAGTATTGGGCCTATTAGGTGGATTTAGTGTCGATACCATAGGCCTGTCATTGGGCTCATTATAGTTTTCAAGTATATGTTCTGGACCTCATCTTCATCTGATGCGAAATTATCATCCGATACATCGGGATCATCGGGGAGGCCAAAAATCTCTTCCAATCTATGAACTATCTCCAGATTGTTGAGTATTCTTCTACTTTTACTCATTCTGAAGACTGTCTGTAAAGTAAAGTGAAGTTTTGTCTGTAACACGCGACAAAAAAAAACATGCATTACATGCTCGCCACGGGCAGAGGGAATATTTTTACCACCATGTTTTTTTAAAAAAATTTATTTTTTTTTGTTATCTTCTGTAAAGCAATAAAAAATGCATCTAGACATATAAAGAGTTTTGTTGTATCACCTCTGGATGCTTATGCCTTATAAAGGGTTAACGATTTTTGTCTTTTGAAGAAATGAACGATTTAAACGAAAAGAAACGAACGATATCGATTCAAATGAGTACTCTTTGAACAGTTTACACAGATTACATTTATAAACATTTAATTTCGTTGTTATTGACACTCACTTAAAATATGGCATTACAGAACACATCATATTATTTATACTTCCACACCAACTCTTAGGTACGTCTTATGATATAAATATTTATAGCATTTGCAACCAAACAAGAAGAAACTCTCGCTTACGCGATAAAAATAAAATTTTCGACGCCAAATTTCATTCCAAGCTTGAGCGACTCTTATACCGCAAAAGGCATTTTCATAGTCTATTGAAAAATGGTTCTTAGTGAGTGCGAATAAAAATCAAATGCCAGCAAAAACGGCATTGCGTCGTAAGTGCACCTCGGCATGCACCCATGGTTACAGAAGAATGTCCGAAACGCAGCCTCAGCTGTCGGCGCCGCGAAATGCGATAATTGAGGTGAAAGAAACTGAAATATCGTGTAATTATATTCGGGCGTTTGTGGCTGACAATTTAAGCCGTCGCAAAAAGTTATCTGGTGTAAAGATTGACTGACGCAGGGCTGTCAATCTTGGAGGCTTTCATTTAAACCGCCCAGTGGTCTTCAGTTGTGGCCGGATAAAAACATATACTTTATTATGGGCAACTCAGCAGCAGTAAGTTTGCAAAGCGTGATATAAACGTCATATAAAGAGTTTTGTTCGAATCTTTCCTCTGGAAATAACAAAATAAAGGGTTCAGATACATAAAAACCAATATATTTTATAACTTACACGACTTCTGGCCCACTTTTAGTCGATTCCAAGTAAACACGAGTTTCATCATCATCATCTCAGCCTATATACGTCCCACTGCTGGGCACAGGCCTCCTCTCGGAATGAGAGGGCTTGGGCCATAGTTCCCACGCGGGCCCAGTGCGGATTGGGAACTTCACACGCACCATTGAATTGCTTCGCAGGTTTGTGCAGGTTTCCTCACGATGTTTTCCTTGACCGCAAAGCTCGCGGTAAATTGCGCACATGAATTTCGAAAAACTCAGAGGTGCGAGCCGGGATTTGAACCCACGATCCTCAGCTTGAGAGGCGATAGGTCAAACCACTAGGCCACCACGGCTTCCACGAGTTTGATTGCTGCAAATCATCAGATATATTATACAATATATTATGTCCTTTCTGTGGAATACTTTTGTTTCTCATTCTGTGCACGTGAAATTGTTTTGTTTACGACTGTTATGAAATAAATCGAAATTTTACCATATATTTTTATTTGAAATATCTTTTATGCGAGCTTTACCTATTACAAGCAAGCTTTTTTTGCTAATTGTACGTAATTGTTGACTCTACTTGTTTTATCATTCCATCTACATTCATATTCCTACCAAAATTCAAGTCAATTCAATTCAATCACTAGATGAAGTGAGTGGAGTTAGACTTGCAAGTATAACATGACAAATTTACATACACACAAACATGGCAAGGTGAGGTAGGCAAACTCAGGTATTCATATTTTTATTTAGCAAGCTCTTAGGACCAGTAACTCGACCCAGAATTACGATGGGTCCATTTTCGTATTAACTTCTTTCTTTGACTGAACATTTGTAAAATTCTTTTGTGTCTGCTGCGCCCAGGGAATAAAGCAAAATCACCAACATCTAGAATAATAAGACCCTGATTAAACAAGTTACTTTTACTGAAATATCACGAACGTAAGTACTCCTGAGACAAAAAAAAATACAAGAAAATTAGGAATCTTACATAAATCGGTTGATTCTATTTCTTCTCCTCATTTATAAAAGTTTCAAAGCTTTGAAAATTTTTATAGAAATGTACATCTGGCGGAGCTAAGTGTACAAAAGCTCAGATAATCACAAACGAATAATACATAAGAGTGACAAGCTTTCTTGAATTGTCTCAGTAAGCTTGTACCTAAGTTAACAGAATAAAGATAATCAAGGATACAAAGAATTTTGAAAATCAATTTTACAGTCGAAAACAATCTTTTTCATTTTTGAAGCGAGTAAAAAAAAATAAGCTATATTTTGGCCGAAAATTAGTCTGCTTCCCGCGGGAATTTCGCACTTTGTCGGGGCAAAAGTAACCTAAGTGAGTCAGGGATTACGTACCTATTTATTTATGGATGAGGTTTTAAAATTATTTCATATTTTTAGAGATTATCTCTTTCATACAAATAAATGGACAAAATTTTATTGACCTCCTTATTATTATATTTAGTCAAAAAGTCTAAGGGACTGTTTACCATCCATTTATTAGTGTTAACTGACGGTTAAATGTGATGCCGTCTCCGTCTATTCGAACGAAACAAATGGAGACGGCATCACATTTAACCGTCAGTTAACACTAATCAATGCATGGTGAAACAGCCCCTAAATAAATCATCCAGATACGCCAAAGCTTACTCTAAAACGTCAGCTAGTTACCAATCGGATTTTACCGCGAAGTGTGAAACAACGATCGTGTCCACAGAAAACAGTAAAGAACTTGATTAATTGGCGTCTTAAATCGTACAAGAGCGGCACTTTTAGGAGGAGATAGGCGTTCAAGCGACACGGTTCTTGCATCCACTATGACGAGACGCCCACCATTCACTCTAGTACACAGCACCATCTATTTGGATAATAAAATTCCTAAATCTGATAATAAAATGGTAACATTATTGACAGTGTAACGTTTGATGCGAGGGTACCGACAGTATATTAAAAGTTATCAGAGTAATCTAATTATAATTCATCCACTCAAAGGTTGACTGGAAGAGATCCCTTTAATGGATAAGTTCGCCTTTGTACATATTTGTTTTTTTTGTCAACTGTATTTTACTTATATTGTACAATAAAGAGTTTACATACATACAGAATTCATTAAAGTTGTATTATTATTAAAACTTAGTTAAAAAATAAGACACTTTTACGTACTCATACGTACGTATAGTTAAGGTACGATGGATATAGAGATGTAATTAAATAATCTTCTAATAAATAAAGATACAAAACTTTTTTTTTACTTACAATGTTTGTTTTAAGTCAAATCTCGCAAGTCAAAATTCACCCACTACTAGTGATCAGATTGCCTTGATTTATTTGACACAGATAAAAAGTGAGTATTAAAATAACTGTCATCTTTTTTTTTAAGATTTTGAGTTTGATTTGTCATTTTAGTTTTCTGATTTAATTTATATTTTTAACTTAATACGTACCTACCTACTTAGTTAAAATAATCGTTCATTTCTGATTATACTGTTGATAGAACACTCGTATCTTTGATATCGATTCGGATCCCGTAACGCCAGAATAAAAATATATTATCTTATAAATATTCTAATTCAGTGCTGTTAAATTGCGTATTAAGATCTTTTAAAGTAATCTATTGTTCCAAAATTTTAGATAAAGTCATTCCAATAGGATAAGTGACGGCGATTTATAACAATTTATAATAACACCGCATAAATAAAGCTAATTAATGACCAATGCCTTTAGAATTTTTAAATAATTCTTAATTAACTCTTTTTTTAAATATGGCTTCTGTCCTAATTAATAAGACAATTTCGCCAGTGTCTAAGTATTCTCTTTCGAGAGGCAACGTTGTACGGTGATTGTAGTTTTTGTAACTTGATAGTAAAATTCCAGAAACCACGTACGTACAAGTTATTTAATTCAATAAAATATAAAATACGCAAGTTGTTTCCATGTGGAAACAACTTGCGCATTAAAAAATGTCAGACACGAGAGCAGTATAGAATTTTGTGATCACTGTTCACTGTTAAGGTTAATCGCCGCATAAAACGCTATCAAAATTATACTTCAACTAGCCAAAGAAACAGAAATAGCAAAATTATATATTGTCTACATCCGCCATGTTCGAATGCCACAAATCGAATCAAATTTTTAAATAAAATAACTTTATCCTTCTTACAACTGTCTTTCGTTTCATGTTCCAAGGAGGGTATTTATTTTATTGAATTAAATAACTTGTAAACTGTTCAAATACTTCAGTCGAGACGTATAAATGGATTTTGAATTTCTAGAGAGCCCTTAAAGGAATATCCATTGTCGCTGGATAGTCCTCGACAAATTAAATTCATCGGCAACTTCGCTGGCCTTAGTTACAAAAGACGTGACGTCAAACACTCGGGCAGGGTTTACCCGGATTGTTGTGTTGTACCCTATTATTCGTTACCCTTACTACATTCTTGTTTAACTATTTAATAAATACAAGTCATATTATTTTACAATGCTAATAAGTACATCTCAAGGATGGTGCAAAAAAACATAAAATCACTACACGCTCAAATCACTACATTTATAAAAAAACATAATAACTTTCCAAAATAAGATATTTTTTCACTTTAAGAGGTTTATCCTTACTTAATATTGTCAATGCAAAAAAACGGCTATCCGTCTGTTACCTCTACACGCTAAAAAGTTTAAACCAGTTTAAGTGCATTTTAATATGAAGATAGTTCGAGATCCTAGGAAGGAAGGACATCATAGGATAGTTTTCATACCGGAAAATTGCATACCTAGTTTCCGCGGGATAGCGTTAAACGAATTTTCCGCAGGTGGAGTCTCGGGTAAAAGCTAATAATTAATACAAATACAAATACAAATCATTTATTGCGGACTTTAAATCCATAGTGATAGTATTTACAAATTAATTAATTATTAATAATTGCAATTGATTAGACACACAGAACTGTATCTGTGCTAGATACTGTGTGCTCTGGCTACCCCATTTGGAAATACAGGCGTGATGTTTGTATGTGTGTGATTAAGAAAACTTTAAAATATTACAAAATATGTTAACTGTTCGGAATACGATCGGGAAAACTTGGTAGTGACTAAAATGAACCACCGACCGCAAGCGGGTCAATGAAGCCCTTTGATCCACCTCTTACCTGTCTTCCTCGAGCACTCCGATCTTTCGCAGACTAGACACTTCCTCGCCACTTAACCCAGCCTTTTGCGATGTTTACTTTGTACCTTGTGCACGAAAATGGCCAATACATTGCTTTCAGATTAACGGTAATCGTTCCAACATGACAGTCTCTGTCGAACTAATTAGTAAATACACGTGGATATGTTAAAAGCTTAATGTTAATCCGTTCGTTCCTGCTTCACTTGTTTTTCTATTGGATATTTTCTCAGCTCTTGGAACTACTAAGATGACAGAAATACTTTTATGAGCCACCCTAAATCAAAACATTGAATGATGACAACAGATGTTAAAAGTGAAGCAGCCTATTTAGTAAAGAGCCGTAAAAAACAAACTATCAAAAGCTCCCTAATGCCGTATGAAAGAAGCGTCATAACAATTTGACGATAATTTATTAATAACGCGCGCCCGTGATCACGAATACGTGAAAAAGGAGGAGATTTTTTTTTATAAAAATATTTTCGTGAATGAACGCGGCCGATAAAAAGGTGTGTTTGTATTTTGTGGGTCCAGTACCGATTTGAATAATAATAGTGTTCGAAATTTATTTGGTCATAAAACCTGCGAGTGTTACATTGGCTTGTGACAAAGGCGGTTTTATCGCTGTCGGTGAGCGGTCATAAATTGTGCTTCGGCTGTCAAAACAGTGTGCAGCGGGCCTTAGTCCAGGAGTGCCCGTGAGAGCTGCTAAGCAACGGCGACTATAAAAAGTGTATAAAAGGAAGGAAGTGTCAGCACTAACTCTACAATATAACAGTCAACAAGCCAAAATGGATTTGACTACTAAAATACCTATTAAATTGTAAGTTTCTGTGGCTTCGCAATGCATTGTAATATAACGTTGACAATGTAATATTTTCACATGAATATGAGTTTTCATTGATTCAAACAGTTGTTCTATCAAAAGAGAGCTATACTTAAAAATAATCTATAAAATTTGAAAAGTCGCAAAATAATAATAAAATGTATTCTAATCGACTTCATTCACCGTAGGTATGAAACTTTTTATTACTCTATTATTTTACCTATAAATAAGTAGGTACCTATGTATTTATTAACCTGAGTTTCATATGACTACGCTCCATTAGCAAATCTTGTAGTAATAAAATAACCCACTTGCTTGTTTCCCATCCAGTCGAAAAAAAAATATTGTTTTACTTCAACTATCATAGCAGTCAAATTATTTTCAGAATTTAAGGTAAATTACTAATGATCTCTTACTTTCATACCTCCAAATTTTGTGTGTGTGTAAGTGTGAAATACTTGTGATATAAGTACCTAATGTAATAACGTTGCAAATCTGTTAAAGAAACTCGTTGAGTTTCTTGCCGGGTTCTTCTCAACAGAGGTTTTTCCGAACCTTTGGTACATTATTAAACATACAAAGTGCTTGTTATAGCTAAGATAAATTGAATCAAAATACTTTGACTTTGACTTTTATCGTGTATTATTATGATAAAGCCACAAAATACCTCTTTTTTTGGTAAAATCCTCACTAATAAAATTCACCCAAAGACATCAAATTTAACAAGCGATCAAGGGCTATCGAAGTCTAATCGTTAAAGTTTTATCGTTCGTTTTTGCATTCATATAGATTTATGGCCAATTGAAAAGTAATAAAAGTACTATGGCGCTACTATTCTTTACTGCCTGCTTGCTGGAAGGTCCGCAGATATTGGAAGCAGCAGCTGTTTTGGGCAGATTATTGGCGATACGAATGTGATTTACTCGTATATTTAAGTTATGTATCTTTATTCTACTAGTGCTACTTAGTAATATTGTAAATGGAAAAAGTTTGTGAAAACGTTTGAATGCTTATTACTCAATATGAAATGTTTTTTTTATGGTATAGGGCGCAAACGAACAGACGGATCGCCTGATGGTGAGCGATTACCGTCGCCCATGGATACCTGCAACACCAGAAGAGTCACAAGTGCGTTGCCGGTCTTTAAGGTAGGAGTACGCTCTTTTCTTGAAAGCTTTTTCTTTCTTTATTTCTTTTTATTCGACTGGATGGCAAACGAGCATGTGGGTCTCTTGATGGTAAGAGATCACCACCGCCCATAAACATCTGCAACACCAGGGGTTTTGCAGATGCGTTGCCGACCTAGAGGCCTTAGATGGGATACTTCAAGTAATTTCACCGACTGTCTTACTCTCCACGCCGAAACAGCAGAATAAGCATTGCTGCTTCACGGCAGGATTACCGAGCACGATGGTGGTCTAAACCGATGATTTTTGGTATGGACATAGTTTTAGTGTTGGGGAACACACATAGGGTAGTTTATATCCTATAAATACACGTATAATATAAGTAAATCGTTTTTATTTTTTGTATGAATATGGTGAATTTGTGTTATGAATTACAGACACCTCAGTAATGAACAGTCGCAGCAGCCAGCAGTCACTTAAAGAAGGTTTTAGACATAACTCAACATTTTTCCTATTTATAAGATTTGTGTATCCTTGTGCACAAAGCCTTACATTGGGTAAAAATCCTTTTACAGGATAAAAGTGTATGTTTTAAGTATCCAATTTGATAAAAACACAAAAATTGCCGCAATAAACAATTTAATTCGGAGTAAAAGCTCCTAATTTAGCACTTTATGCATATCTTATGCCCCAGTGCCTTTGTTTCCCAATAAACAGTGGCCGTTCCCGGGTTTTCCTATTGCCGCTTTTTTATTATTACGAGCCACATTTACCTGCGACTGCTTGCTTCCGAACGCGGTTGGGGAAACGTATTCTGTGTTTGTTGCGAATAATAATATTCGTTCTTTTTTTAGAGCAAAAAATAAACACATAGATGCGTTGACACAACTGTAACTACTTTGAAGGCTGGATGGCCAAGTGGTTAGAGAACCTGACTACGAAGCTTATGGTCCTGGGTTCGATTCCCAGCCGGGGCATATATTTGTATGACTAATACTTATGTTTAGCCGTTGGTTTTCGATGTTTACCTATAATAATGTATGTATGTAAGTATGTTTATCCCTTGGTTTTCGATGTTTACCCAATGTTTACCTATAATATGTACGTATGTAAGTAATAATAATAATAATAATAATAGGCCTTGACATCTATCACAGATGATCTAAGTAGCATCGCGACGACACTTGCGCTCGTGACTGAATAGTAAGTATGTATTTATCTATATAAGTATGTTTATCTGTTGCCTAATATTCATAGTACTTTCTTTGCTTAGTTTTGGACTCCGAATAAACTTGCAACTCCATAAGTAAGTCAATATAAGTATTACAAGTTTGCGGTAATTTTAAGTATGAATGACTTAATAACCAACAAAGCTACAACTGGCATCCTTCATAATATTGTCTCCCTGTTGCTTCAGATACACCGAAACAAAATTAGCCTTCTCGTAATAAATTCAAATCACGGCTCACCGTAATTTGAGCCTCCTTTTTACCAGGAGATATTCGCGGTGGAATCCTTAATTTGGTTTCACGTTATTGTTGTGGTTACTTCCGTTGTTATTTCCCGTTTTGTTTTGCTCAATTTTGGTTTTGTATTGCACCTGTTAAGGAGACTGTATTTTTAAGAACATGTTTATGCTCGCACAGGTGAATTGTGAAGTTATCGATTTAATAGTTATAAAAAATAAATATCATGGGACACTAGACACCAAATGACCTAGTCCCAAAGTAAGGAAAGCTTGAACTATGGATACTAGGCAACGGATAAACATATATTGATAAATACATACTTAAATATATTATACTAGCTTTTGCCCACGGCTCCGCCCGCGTGGTATTCAGTTATCGCGCGCTGTTCCCTCGGGATCTGTGCATTTTTCCGGGATAAAAAGAAGCCTATATCACTCTCGGGCCCATAAACTATCTCCATGCCAAAAATCACGTCGATCCGTCGCTCCATTACGGCGTGAAAGACGGAAAAACATACAAACATACAAACACACTTTGACATTTATAATATTAGTATGGATATGGATAGTATATTAATTGCCTAAATGCCAAGTTTCATAGTTTTATCTTCGACAGCGACGAACTTCCACCATATAAACTTTCACCCCCTATTTTAACCCCTTAAAGCCTCTTGTTCGCGATAAAAGATAGCCTATGTCCTTTCCCAAGGTCTATTCTATCTCTGTACCAAATTTCATCCAAATCGGTACAGCGGTTTTGGCGTGAAAGCGTAACAGACAGACAGAGTTACTTTCGCATTTATAATATTAGTATGGATTAAACATCTGAGACGCGAGAACAAACATTCGTATTATTAATATAAATATCTGCTCCGGCCGGATTTCGAACCCGGAACCTCAAGTTTCGTAGTCAGGTTCTCTTACCACTTAGCCATCCGGTCGTCGAATAATTAAATAAATATCATGGGACACTAAACACTAATTGACCTAGTCCCAAACTACTTAAGAAAAGCTGGTACTATGGATACTAGGCAAACAATAAACATTATATTGATAAATACATACTTAAATATATTATATTAAACATCCGAGACGCAAGAACAAACATTTTTATTATTAATACAAATGTCTGCCCCAGCCGGGGATCGAACCCGAGACCTCAAGCTTCGTAGTCATTTTCTCTAACCACTTGGTCGTTCAGTCGACTAACTAAACAGTAAAAAAATATGACTGTCCATCGGAGGACAATTTTGTCAGTGTCGTCCAGTCGATCTTGCCGTTGCATGGTAAAAAAAAGCTAGAAACCGAAATATAAGTGGATGGTAGATGAATATACTGTATTTTTAACAATTCAGACAGACATTTTGCGATATTAAGAACTAGTTTTCAACCCCGGATTTGCTCACGGGATTTCAATAAATTACCGTGGGTTTCAAAAAAAATTGTGATCTCGACTTATACTCGTAATGTGTGAAGAAAGTTCTTGCAATAGGTAATTCAAGTTTCAGCCCTTCCCAATCGAGTCCAATCCCAGGATTTCCCGGAATATCCAAGAGCAAAGCCGCAGGCTAGGACTAGTGCCGAATATTCGCTAAACACTCCGTTCACATAAATCATAATCAGCACTATCAAGCCCGCTCCCGAGTTAGTTACAATCAATAAATTAACAATAAGCTGAGACGAGAGCCCTGCGAGATGCATTAATCACACTGCTCCATTATGAACGCTGTTTGTTTTAACTTGCCAACTACGGAGTTCTAGCTTGTTCCTCTAGCACCGCTTGTCTTCGTGCTTTACGTTTAAAAACGTTTAACTTTATTTTAACTACCGACGCAAAAAGAGGGGTGACATAATTTTGACACCAATGTCTGTCTCTCTGTCTAGCTGTTCTGTCTGTATGTCTGTGACATCGTAATTATTATTATGGTGGTCGGTCACGGTGAAAATTGGCGATGTAAATCAGTGCTATGTTTGCACATGTATGTAATACTAATACTTAGCATCAGTGAACTGCAACTTGTCTCTTAATCGCCTTGTGACAGATCTATAGTCCACGTTCCAAATTAATTGCGGAGAAATCCACAGCTGTTGATCGTCTCCTGTCAACTTTGATCTTTCATGCACGACAATAACACTAACTTAAGTTGTTGACTATCTTGACATACTTATATGTAAGTATGTAGGAACATTATACAAAACAAAGTATGTATTATGTAGTACAAAACAAAGTTGCTTCTGACCACTGGTCCCTCTCTATATAGGTTTACATATACGCTAACATTACACAACGGATTTTAATTCGGTTTTCGTTGATAAATAAAAAATAATACAAAAAATGAAACTTACTAAATAGTCTTACAATACAACAGATTGTAGAGCTTTACTAACACTACAAAATCAATGCAAAAAGTGTAATAATGGTACTCTGTACAAATCTACTAGTACTTTAAGGAATTGGTTAAACTTAATATGGAATGGAGATTGTAACTATTCCATACCAAGTATACCAACATTGTTCTACAAGCTGCCGAATAGGTAATTACTTAGGAGAGTTGATTACAGACTACTCAAGTTCCGAAAGTAAGCAAATGGAATTTTAATTTGCTGTTAGTAGTTACTATGATTAATAAATAAAAAGATAACTATGAACTAAAAGATTTCTTTGCTCACCCGCGACCTGATCATAGCTAAGTTTATGCAAGATATTGCTTAGTTCATTGATATGGACCTCCGCAAAGTAACGCTTGATTCAATAAATTATTTAAAAGGTAACTAACTAAAAGTTTTGCTTTAAAAACAATAGGTAGATACATCAAAATTATTGGTTCTCTACTGTTTACGAATTTCCTTGATACTAATCAGACACTTTTCTAAATTGCTAAAACTAACCTACCCTGCTGCATTCTGTCAGGTGACATTTAAAAAAGTCCTGAAAACATCACCATGTCATATAGGTATTTTATTCCAAAAGTAGTACTGACAAATGAAATTACGGATACGAGGGTACGTGCAGACATATTTAGATGTGCGTAAAACATAGAAACATCAAAGAGAATCGACAAAACCGCAAAGTCAAAGTTGATTCCAATATAAGTGTTAGGCACCGAGTGTGTATAGCCAAGTTCATGTTATATGTTGAACACTACACGCGAGGGATGGTCAACACGTGACAAGCATGATAAATGAGGAGTTCGGGATCATGCCTCCAGGGACTCCTTTTGGCTTCGAGGGAAGATTTAGGAAAAAACATTGCAACCTACAGAAACTCCCCACCCAAAAAAACACCCTACAAACTAGATCACAGGAGCGTATTTCCTTTTAGAGGAAAGTATGTTTCAGCTACGTAAAAATACTTAAGCTACTTCGAATTAATATTGCAAAAAGTAGCTGTAAGGGTGCCCGTGGTAAGCCAATTTGTGTTCTGTGTCTGTGTTATTTAAGTTCGGATTGGTGAATTACGTATTGCGGTTGCAGTCAGTGGAAAATGTTAGCCGTGAAAAGCCAGACAGCAAATTTTAATGTGGATTTCAAGACAGGGAAGCCAGAGGGAAGTGGGGTAGCAATTTTTACCTCCAAGAAATGTAGAAGGTTAAAAAAGTAATTTTTTTTCACCAGTGTAGGTACATTTTTCTTTATTCCAAGTTTTTTTTCTTTAATCAGAAATACCTAACAATACGTTGAAAATTAGAACGCAGACTTGCCGTACGTAGAATACTGCTCAGTTCATTGCACCTTAGTATTTGTTTAGCTGTTTAATGTTTGAGGACAAACCCATAAACTCGATGCTGCCTGACAGAAACACTTGACTGTATGCACATATTGCAGTCCCAAGTGACAAGTCTGCTTGCAAGACAAACGCAGCCCATAAAGTTGGGGGTTTCAAATGAGCTGTTTCTCATGTATTTAAATTGCTCAGGAAGGAAAACTTAGACTTGTTCATTTGATATCGAACTCCCTAAGAAGTTTTCGAACTACTGCTCTTGATACTACTACTACTAATACTACTACTAGGTAGTAATTATTTTCGCATTAATCCCGTAAGTTTGATCTACAACAAATGGCAAGGACTCTGGAAGAACCATAATGACAACATTCAAAGATTATCGATGGTATAAATAATACGATAGATTAAAATCAATAACACAATACTTAGGAAATTAATTATAAAACCAATAGACAATGAGAAATGGTTTTAAAAAAAATAGAGAAATGGTTTTGAATCTGCCTTGGAAATACCAGTAATTTTCTTGTTTAAAATGATTTTCTAATACTATCAAGCCCAATTCTACTACAAAGACATAAAAAATAAAATATGAAACAGGATTGATATTTATTCGAGATTACATACGAGTTCGAAACGTGGTTTACGAGGTCCTTGCATCCTGTTCGATCGGATCGTTCAGGACACGAGGCGAGTCATCTCTACTGCGTGATCTCGATCAATACGATGTTCTCGCGATAATATGGCGTAAGTATAAGCACCTCGGTGTAAAGTCTAGTCTCATATCTAATACTGCTCGTTGGGATTCCAGGCGCGTTTCTCTTAAGGCTGTGTTTGGTCATGACGGGGAAAAGTGACCGATACCAGTTTATTTGGAATATTTTAGTGTATATTTTCACTCTATGTTTGTTCCTCTCTGCAATGAAAATGCGTTTCGATTTAATATTTCGTGTATTGAATGTTCAATATTCATGTTGGAAATAAGAACAAAAAATTACATAAGTATAAAGAAAAAGAAAGAAAGAAAATACATTTATTAACAACAAAAATATTATTAGGTACAAATAAACAACACAAAGGTATGTGTCATTGCGGTTGTGAATCGGATACTAACTCAGCATAATGCTGAAGCCTCAAAAACACCCCAGCGCTGATTTTCAGCCAGGATCGTCGGCAAACCTCGTACTCGGACGAAATTTGAGGAGTACCTCATTCCAAAATATAATGGAACACCAATTTCTTTTTTCTATGTAGTCTTTCATTTTAACACCCATTAAATTTCTAATGCTAATGATTTAAAATTGTAAGTAGGTACTTATAGCAATCATGATATGACTATAGTGCCTTAGCAAGCCGACTAGGCTGCGTAATTTTTTTAAGTGGCATCAATGCTGATGATGATTATGACAATTATTGCAGCCCTTACAGCTCCCGTCTTTAGACATAGGCCTCCTCTTTAAGTTTATTTGTTCAGGCGTTACTTTCCACATTATTGAACTATAATCTCACTCCGTGAACATAACTGACAGCTTCGTCTATGAGACTCGTATGTTTTATATCAGTACCATTATTCCGATTCTGGACTGATTTAGCTTGAATAAAGTATACAGATACTTAAAATGTGGCGTCCAGATAAACAATTACCCCCTAGCCACGGTCGGTTCCATGTGCTGGCAATACCTAAACAGCTGCACACCGGCGCGTGGAACTGCGCAGCGTATTTATAATTTGAATTGCCCAGAAGGCCAGTCTACATGCAGAGCCTCACTCCTTCCGGCGGCGCGGTCCCGAACAGAGCTCCTATTCATACGCGAAACTCTTATCCTTCCATTTGCCTGATCTCATATCCCATTGTAAATACTTTCCTTTTTGATAATATTTATTATACGTTCGTGTGTCTCCAAATCCCTTTTTATTTCATCATCGAAGCCTCAGGAGGCGCACCTACACTGGTGACCCCGTATTGGACAAGAAACGCAAAATTCAAGGAAAATTCAAGTAAGATTATATTAAACCTATATTGAGATGTCAATGGGAAACAGCGCAAGTGACAGTGATGGCGCAGTTTTCAAAGTCGGTGTACGAGCGCCACCGTTTTGGCCGCAAGAGCCTGCGCTTTGGTTTTCGCAGTTGGAAGCACAATTTTCTTTGTCGGGAATAACGGCTGATTCTACAAAATTCAATTTCGTAATTAGTCAGTTGGAGCATCAATACGCGGTAGAAGTGAAAGATATTATAAATTCTCCGCCGGCCGAAAACCGATATGTCAAATTGAAAACAGAGCTTATTTCTAGACTGTCATTGTCGCAAGAAAAGAAATCGCTGCAATTATTACAAGGTGAGCAAATGGGCGATAGGAAACCATCCCAATTTTTACGCCAGCTGCGCATTTTGGCTGGAACTTCGGTGACGGACGAATTTTTGCGCACCGTGTGGTCAAGCCGGTTACCCAAAAATTTACAGATCGTAATCGCATCGCAGCCGAATTCAACGCTAGATGAACTCGCGGATTTAGCTGACAAAGTTCACGATCTTGTACCACAAGAACCGCAAATTTTTTCCGTGAAAAATGACAGTGACAGTAAAATTTTTTCAAATTCAGATGTCTTGAACATGGCAAAGCAAATGGCAGAATTAACATCGGAAATTGCTTCACTAAAAGCACAGTTCAGTAGTCGACAACCGCACTCAAGATCGCGCTCGCGCTTTAATTCCCGCAACAAAACTCCAGTCGGACGTCAAGCGCGGTCACGGTCTGCGTCGAAACCAAGAGACCCGTCCATCTGCTGGTACCATTACAGGTTTGGTGACAACTCTACGCGCTGTACCAGACCTTGCAGTTACCCTGGGTCGGAAAACTTCGACGGCAGCCGGAAGTAGCGGCTAACGACTGCCATACCAAACCGGGCCGCCTTTTTGTAATGGACCGTTCCTCGAAAGTTCTCTTCCTAGTAGACACAGGGTCGGATTTGTGCGTATATCCGCGCACGTCACTGAGTGGCAACCGCCCTAAGAGCAGCTACGAGTTAACAGCGGCGAACGGCTCAGTTATATCTACCTACGGTTCGGTGCAACTGAAACTTGACTTGGGTTTGCGGCGAGCATTTAATTGGAGATTCGTTGTGGCAGACGTTGCTAAACCCATCATTGGTGTTGATTTTTTGTCCTTCTTTAATATTATGATTGATTGCAGAAAACAACGCATTATAGATGGCCACACGACTCTTTCCGCTGCAGTACCAACCCAAGGTACATCCGAGGACATCTCGTCAGTGAAGGTGATGTCAGGGGACTCCAAGTACCACGAGATCCTTCGTCAATATCCCGATATCACCCGACCTTCAGGTACGCCAAAGGTACCCAAGCATAATACTGTGCATCATATACGCACACTCCCTGGCCCGCCGATTGCAAGTAAGCCACGACGCCTTCCTCCGGATCGCCTGAAGATCGCAAGAAAGGAGTTCGAGGATATGCTGCAGAACGGTACAGCTTGTCAATCTGAGAGTCCATGGTCTTCTCCGCTTCATCTAGTACCCAAGAAAGATGACGGCTGGCGACCATGCGGCGATTACCGCGCCCTTAATGCGCGTACGATTCCAGACAAGTACCCTATCCGCCATATACAAGATTTTACGCAGCAACTCGCCGGGAGTAAAATATTTTCAAAGGTTGATCTTGTCAAAGCCTACAACCAGATCCCAGTTTATCCAGATGACATTAAAAAGACAGCCATTATTACACCTTTTGGCCTGTTTCAGTTCCCATACATGACGTTTGGTCTCCGGAACGCAGCTCAAACGTTTCAACGTTTCATGGACGAAGCGCTGCGAGGTCTGGACTTCTGCTATGGATACCTGGACGATGTTTTAATCTTCTCTCGAAATGCAGAAGAGCATCACCATCATCTCCATCAACTATTTCGTCGACTGTCAGAATATGGAATCCTCATCAACACTGCAAAATGTGAGTTTGGTGTAACGAAAATCACCTTTCTTGGCCATGAAGTGTCCGCAGAGGGGATCCGTCCACTACAGTCCAAGGTACAGGCGATCCATGACTATCCTGTACCCAAGAATGTCAAGGAACTCAGACGATTCCTGGGCATGTTCAACTTCTACAGAAGGTTCGTACCAGGAGCTTCAGCACTGCAAGCGCCCTTGAACGTCGTACTGTCCGGTCCGAAGAAGAAGCCAACGCAAGAGATCGAGATGACAGAAGACATGATGCACGCATTCGAGTCATGTAAGCAAGCTCTCTCTCAAGCCACTCTTCTCGCTCATCCACTGACAGACGTCGAGCTCGCTATCCACACTGACGCCTCAGACGTTTCTATCGGCGCAGTCTTACAGCAGCGCGTACCACAGGAAACCTGGGAACCACTAGCATTCTTTTCAAGACCACTGAATCCTGCTCAGAAAAAGTACAGTCCGTATGATAGAGAACTGCTGGCTATATACGACGCTATCAGACATTTTCGTCACATGGTCGAGGCCAGACCCTTCATCATCTATACGGATCATAAACCTTTGACGTTTGCATTCACCACCGCTAGAGACAAATGTTCACCGAGACAGTTCCGATACTTAGACTTCATCTCACAGTTTAGTACGGACATACGGTACGTAGCGGGAAAAGATAACGTTGTTGCAGACGCACTCTCAAGAGTAGAAGAAATAAATGGGTCAATCAACTACGAAAGCCTTGCACGCGCTCAAGATACAGATCCTGAACTGCAAGCGCTTCTTCAAGTTGGCTCATCATCATCATCATCATTGAATCTGAAGAAAATCAAATCTTTTGAAAACAATTTCGAAATTTATTGCGACATTTCCACCGGTAATTCAAGACCCTACCTTACTCAAGCCTTTCGTCGTGCAGCATTCAACTCATTGCACGGTTTGAGCCATCCAGGTGCAAAAGCAACTGTCAGATTGGTGACGCAACGATACGTCTGGCCCGACATACGCAGAGATTGTCGCCGTTGGGCGAGAGAATGCACAGATTGCCAGCGAAACAAAATTTCACGTCATACGTCATCACCCATAACATCATTTCATACACCATCACTTCGCTTTTCACATGTCCACATGGACATAGTAGGGCCATTACCATTTTCTTGTGGTTACAGATACTGCTTGACGGTCATTGATCGCTTTACCCGTTGGCCTGAGGCTTACCCCTTGGCTGACATCACAGCGGAGACCTGCGCGCGAGCCTTCATCGCGGGCTGGGTCGCCCGCTTCGGCTGCCCTGTCAAAATCACCACCGACAGGGGCAGGCAGTTCGAGTCCGAGCTGTTCCACACTTTGTCTTCCATCCTCGGGGCAGAGCACCGGCCTACCACATCCTATCATCCGGCCTGCAACGGGATCATTGAGAGACTCCACCGCCAGCTCAAGTCCTCAATCATGTGCCACACCAATACGCACTGGGCTGAGGTTTTACCCTTGGTGCTGCTGGGCATCCGCAGCGCCTGGAAGGACGACATACAAGCTTCAGCAGCAGAGCTCGTCTATGGGGAACCTCTACGCCTACCTGGCGAATTCTTTACGCCTACGAAGGGCACTACGGTTGACTTCACGGACTTCGCAGCCAGACTTCGTGACCATATTGGAAAGCTCAACCCAGTCCCAGCCAGTCACCACTCGAAGAAACCTTTCTACATCCCGAAAGAATTGAGCACGGCCGAGTACGTTTTTCTTCGACAAGGGCACGCGAAGAGATCGCTTGAGTCCCCGTACTCAGGTCCGTACAAGGTCCTCGAGAGACGTGACAAGACCTTTAGAATCATTGTAAATGGGAAGCCGAATACCGTGACCATCGATCGACTGAAGCCTGCCTTTATGACCAACGACACTACAGATGAGGGCACATCCAGCAGCCATCAAGCCTCAACAACACCAGAGCCTGAACCGAGCACCGTCAGAATGACGCGAAGTGGACGATATGTAAGATTTCCCGATCACTATCGACCATAGCAGGCAATGGTCTCGGCGGGGGAGTAGTGTGGCGTCCAGATAAACAATTACCCCCTAGCCACGGTCGGTTCCATGTGCTGGCAATACCTAAACAGCTGCACACCGGCGCGTGGAACTGCGCAGCGTATTTATAATTTGAATTGCCCAGAAGGCCAGTCTACATGCAGAGCCTCACTCCTTCCGGCGGCGCGGTCCCGAACAGAGCTCCTATTCATACGCGAAACTCTTATCCTTCCATTTGCCTGATCTCATATCCCATTGTAAATACTTTCCTTTTTGATAATATTTATTATACGTTCGTGTGTCTCCAAATCCCTTTTTATTTCATCATCGAAGCCTCAGGAGGCGCACCTACAAAAATAAATCATAGGTTACTTATTTCTGTCTACGATATTTCCACAGTATTTAAATAAGGTTTTTTTTTCAATGTTCTTCGAAATGCTAGTAAGAACCTTCTGTAACATTATTTTCAAGCAATAGAATTATGAATATGAATTATAACCAGAAAAAAAGCGCGGCCGTTTGTAGCTCGGACACAGCCTTAGCATACGAGTATATACGAATAGAAGCTATCACTTGAAAATATAGGCTCTGCAGGCAATGGGCTCAATAGCTGTGGATGAGTGGACGACCGTTATCCGGACTTTATACGATCCTTTTGGCAGTCGATGCGCGACTCTACTCATACTCACGACTTCCGCCCGCCATTTTTTCACAAAAAAATTCAGGCAGAAATTATTGTATTTATCTATTCGTAGTGTTTTTCTTAAAAATAAACATGACCTAAGTGCTCCACTCATCTACTCAAAGTTTGACTGGTAGAGATTTCTTAATAAAATAAGTTCATCTTTGTTTAGTCAAGGAAATTAATTACGTTCCAGGGCGGAACCTTTTCGTAATCATTTTTGTCATGATTTCTTTAACAGATGTATGGAATGTCAGTAGGACGTTAGTAGCACAAAGGTTCCACCCAGGGTAGTGATTTAATTTCCTCGACTGTACATGTATCTCAACAAATACAAATACAACACAAACACTCATAATTGTGGTTACAAAGCATTACAATGTCTGTCCGTGGCATCGTAGCTCCTAAACGTATGCTAGCAACTGGAAGTCCATGATCCCTCCATGACCCAGCTCCCGGTCTAACAGTGGACGTCCTACAACTGATATGATGACGATGATTACCTCCTTACTACGTGACAGAATCGACACTCGCGTTTAACAACCACTTTATTCCCATACATGACGGCTCACCGCCAGCGGTGTTAGTAGGAATCACAGAATACATTCTCGAGTGACCACACAAAGAATAGAACAATATAAATATCACGGGACTATTGACACCATTTGACTTGGTCCCAAACTAAGCAAAACTACTGCAAGGGATAAACTACTTACTGATTCCAGATCAAGTCAGCATCACTGTCTTACAATTATATTTTGCAGAAAGCCTGCGGAAAGCAATAAAACCCCAAGAAAACTTAAATGAACTTGCATTAAGTAGTTACGCCAAGTTTACTACGGTTTCCCTAACTAATCTGAGTAACATTTGCCCTTAAGTTCTCTAATCTTACACTAAATGTAAATCAGACATGCGATTCTAACCTTAGAATATTATTTCACATGAAAACACAAGCTGAAAAATGGATCCACAGAAAAACCAGAAAAATAGACCAGCGCTGGGAATCAAACCCAGGTCCAGGTTCAGGTCCTCAGCAATGCACACTTGCGTGTGCGTGCGTGAGATTTCACGAGATGACCATAAAAGTAACAAAAATTTGGAGTTGAAATAAAAAATACTCCAAAAAAGTAATCTTAACCTTAGAATAACGGGCCGACCTATCTCTAATCCTTGAAAAGTAGGTACTTCATAACAATAACCTAATCGCACTTAATTACGGTTCGTCAACGAAGCCAAGAGTCCAATAATCAAAAAGGGACTTTTTCATAAGACGAACCCTTTCAAAATGTCTCGAAAAAAAAATATCTTTGCATTCTGGGGCGTCGCGTCCGGTGGCCCCGTCCGCGGTTGATTGCGTTCAACCCGTGAATAATGCCCACTTTGTACCCAATAAAAGTTTTCTTCCCTTCCCTAGATATTGGAAACAATGGCTTTGATTCTCAATTTTCCCGGCGCGCTCGGCGCGGGCGGCGGAAACGGTCCAGATTATAACGTTCTTTTGATTTCAGGCTAAACGTGATACCGTTCCAAATAAGGACGCTTTGTTTTGTGGATTTACGTAAATAAAAGTTATTGTAACTTTTTGTGGCGACAGGCTACCTTAAGTACCTACTTGAAGGATTTTCATAGCAACAGAATAACAGCCACTTTTTGCAATAACTAGATTTGCCAATTCGATAAAACCATAAATCATAAACAGTACTATATTTTTAGAAATGGTTATTGAACTACGTTCAATTATTTTCAGCTATCAATTGAAGCTATTTTTGTTTTTCTCGTCAATCATAAAAAGAGGTTTCAAATGTATTAAAAAGACATAAATTCAGTCAAAATCATATTTTTTGTCTAAAAACCTTTTTACGCGTAATAAACACAACACAATCTTAATTACAAAACCGTCCGTCGTTACCGGTCGATTTAACACTAGCTATCCTCAAATTAGACAAAGACGGTATTAATACGGAAAGCATTAAATTGAGATAAGAATTACAGCAGATTGGGTGGGGCCCTTCGGGTGGTATTAGCCCGTAAGTCCTGATAAGTGAGGGGCCGATTGTTTGCAGCGAGTTTCATAGATTAAAGGAGAGAGAGGATACGTTCGGTTCGAATGAACAAATTACAGCTTTGTTGATTTTTTTTATTTTATAAAGTAGGTAACCTTTTATGGGTACGTATCTGAATATCGAATGTTAATATACCGAATGTATTAAAATATCGAATGGGTCATAATATCGAAAAGGTATTTTTGTTAAGACTGTATCTTTTTTAGATTGTTATTAATCTAACCTAACCTAACGTAAGGGGTTCTATACGTTGCCGTTTTAATTCATCCTGAGAAGGTTACGGTTTCAGAAAATAAACCTTTCGATATTATGACCCATTCGATATTTTAATATATTCGATATTTTAACATTCGATATTCAGATGCGTTCCCATTTTTATACCTGCTCTTTTTTTAAAGGATTTGATTTAGGTAACTTGTAAGCATAAGCATAAGTTTCTACTTTTTTGTTTATATAAGTAAATAGCTAAGAGCACCAAACATAACTATATATATAGCAGCATAGCTTATAATACAATAATTTTAACACTTCGGATATAAAATAAGAAAAAAATCATTAAAATATGTTACTTATGTGGCTTGGCCTACTGTTGAACATACATACAATATGGTTTTACATATTATGTCAAATGCTGAAAAAAGACAAATCAATCTAGCTTTTTTTCTTGGCCTTTATTGTTAATTACTTTTGTTATTACGATCGTGCTCTTTACCTGTTGATAATTTGTAGATACGTATACTGTCTCATCTCACACAAAGCTCAATATTTCCTGCTCATTGGCACCATATTCATTTATTTATCCATCCTTATAGAGGGTAGTAGGGTGTCGGTGTCGTTAGTAATTGCAACGCCGGCGGCAACCGGTTTGTCGTTCGACAATCAACACGGAACGTGACACGAAATCCGATACGAGATAGACCGTCGTAATGATCATCGGACATCGGCCAATCACGTGGCGATTTCAGCTTGTAATCTATGATAATGACCTGCGGAACGCTTTGGCCTCAATGGCGGCTGAAAACTGCCTGCGGTACCGGCAGATACTTTAGATTTAGATAGTACGCCCAATGAACATTTGAACACCTTTACAGGGCCTTCTAATTTCTTGGAATTTTAGCAATGTTGTCGTTTTGGACCAAATCTCGCTACTAAAATTTCACACAAATCCAGTGGTCTACAGTCTTGAAATTCTTCGAACATGATAATGTTTAGATTTAAAACAATTTGACTACAGTTTGCAAAAATAAACTGTGTTGTAAATTAATCCTTCACCAAAACTTATTTCAGCGAAGGTTTTTTAATCCAAACACTGGCTTTATCATATTTTATTTCACTAAAATTATATTTATTCTTGTACCGAAGAGGTAAAGCTAATATTTATCACATGAGCAATAATAGTTCAGAAAAAGCTCTTGGAATATTTTACGTACATGTAGCAGGTACGTACTTACCTATATTATTCTATGAAATTTAAATTACCCAACGAGAACCTTGTGAAAACAAGTAAAAATATAATTTTAACATTATATTTTAGCAAGTGGAGCTCACTTAATTTCCGTATTATAAGCACAAAATAAATATTTTCACTGTATTAAAAACGTTTACACAAGAGATATTGCTCAAACGAGCGCTGCTTCATATTAAGTTGACTTTGTCAAACACTCCGGGGTATAGGCAGGAGTCTAATATTATAATTTCATCAAATCATTTAATAAGTTTATCACTTAAGACGCGGAATAAAAATTTCGGTATAAAGGTTAAATTTAGGCACTAAGGTTAAATTTTGGTATATATTTTATTCTTTAGCAATACCGGAAATGGTTGGCCTAACCCTTAGAGTATACATAAGCAAGTATGTATACTCTACGGCCTAACCCTACGGTTGCACTTTAATGATTCAGTTTGATGTTCTTGAAACAAATGTTTATTGATAAAAGAAACCAAATTATATACATATTAAACATAACTTTCTAACAATAACTTAAAATAAAATAAAAATTTTGATTGTCCAAAGAGTACCCTTAGGCAAGATCCCGAAGATGCTGGCAGCGTTTCCTCTTTGAATAGCTAGGCTAATTCTTTGTCCGAGGAAGCTGCCAGCTCTTCGGTCACCTGTGACGTCTACTAACCTTTTAGAAATTTCACCCGAGAACTTTGGTTAAGTCAGTTTTTTTGAAGCCAAGATGCTAACTTACGAGCAAAATTTGACCTCTCTCGTACGCCTAAGCACCAAGCGGGATAGAATTTCGTTATCCTATCCCACTAATATTATAAATCCGAAAGCTTTTATTCTGTTTGTTTGTTTGTCTGAACCATTGAACCAATTTAGATGAAATTCGGTACAGAAAGTTTGAGTCCCGCGGGATAGTGACAAACTAATTCTGCGCGGACGGAGTCACGGGTAACGACTAGTGTGTAGATCATCATCATCATCATGTCAGCCGAAAGACGTCCACTGCTGGACATAGGCCTCCCCCAAGGCTCTCCACTCAGACCGGTCTTGTGCTTTTCGCATCCACCGCGATCCCGCGATCTTAGCCAGGTCGTCGCTCCGTCTTGTAGTATGTATATAAAATATTATTATGGCGTCCGTATATTCAACCCTGGCTGGACGGATACGGATACTGGACAGACACAATTGTGATTTTCCGATAGCAAAACTAAGGAGTCACTTGCTTCTGTCGCTGGAAATAGATCTCGAAAGTCGCGAGAGTTTACAACGTTCCACTCAATTAAAATTAATAAAGCAGTTCTTAAGTTACGAGTAATTTCACAGATAATTATAATTTCCACAGTGAAAACGCTTCCTAATAATACGAGACGGTACGAATAAAGAGACCATTTCGGCGTCTCTCTGTTGACGTTACATTATTATAAAATTCAACATAACGGCCTCGTTACTTCAGCCGAGTACTGGGATCGTAAAAACTTGATGTTTTACCTTACCTTTAAAATATTCAGTTATTATTAATTTTTCTCTCATTTTTCTCTTCGAGAGAAAGTAATTATAATTTTGAGTGCGATGAGAAAATTAGCTAGGTATTATGTTTAACAATAGTTATTTACAGAGGCAAATGGGGAAAGATGGTTTTTAGGGAAGATAAATTCTGTTTTACTTGTGATTAAGTTGTGAGCGGTGAAAAAAATGGAACAATTTTGCGGTTCAAATACGATGTGGGCGTTTGGGAAGTTGGTGATACTACAAAAAGTCATACCAAATAAACAATCAAAAAACGACCTGAACAACCTAATCTCTTAAACTCTTAAAATCTACATCTATTAAAAGTGAAACGTGAGTGATTCACCTCAATCACAGGTAAGTAATTGAAGCCCGTTTTTTTTTCAGCTCTATTCCTTTAGGATAATAAAGATGCACTATGAACAGGTTTCCGAAACTCCGATTTACAGTAAATAGAGAGTGCCAAGCGTGGCGAGCATTGGCAACCCCCCCAACGCGGGGGAGGCCTATGTCCAACAGTGGACGTCCTACGGCTGAGATGATGATGATGATGAAACCAATTTTTTTTATGCATCAGCTGTATCACCAGTGGACATAAGAAAAGAAAAAAATATATAACTTATTTCTGTATATGAGTTTCGTCTAGTCTAGGCTATAATTAAAAACTCTCAAAATACCATCACCGGCATCTATGCCTCCAATACATACAAGTTAAAACATAAACCCTTTTGCAATAATTAACCCGTGAAAACAGTGGCCGGGCCGGCGTGTCAACAAATCGGCCGACCACCCGTATCCGCTACATGTTTGTTTACACCGACCTACGTTACCTACTGCACAAAGTCATAAACGACGCCCAAAAATAGCAAAAAGCGCCACCTTCTCAAACAGTTTGAGTAATTGAACTCTGTACAGTACACTTGTTAAAAAATAACAGTATAACGGATAACTTGTTTTATAGTGGCGTTACTGAGCTAATGTACTCATTAGTACGGCATCTGGTTACAACTTTAATCACATCATCGAATACCACACGAGAACAAGAAAATTTCACAAACCACACTTAAGCTAAGTAAAAAAATCTGCATTTATTTCATGAACATTGGTATGGCCGTCAAAATTTTTTTACTGGATCAAATTCACATCATATGTGTAGATCCCGCACAAAAACAGTAACAGCAATTGACCACTGGTCAATAGAGTAAAAAAACAAGTCTGCTTCGATGTCATCGCCCATAACTGCCTGACCACAAAAAAACTCAGGTTCCTATTAAGCCAGTCAATGGCACCCAAGCAGGCTTGTTTTTTTTTTCACATAACTTTGGGGTAGTTAAGAATTTGTACTCATCCTTAACCGCTGGGAAGAAAGGTTTTCCCCCTGGGTGGATCGACAATATCGCGAGAGTTGCAGGCAACCAATGGTCTATTATTTTGACGTTCTAAGGGTTCTAAACATCCCTACGTTTGGACGTTTTTCGACTGAGGATGATGATGGTTTGTCTTCATGTTGTATTCTATGACAGAAGTAAACTTGCAATCAGATCCTGTACTATGTTTATACTGTTACAATTAACTGCACCAGACGTCTACTGACTTTCGATACAGTTACGACTTCCTCAACAAATATGAAGCTATTTTAGATTGTTTAATACATCACGGAAATACTCGATCCGTGCATTGCCCAGTTTTAGAATAGGATGAGCCCATCTCTTTCCGTGGGTGTCTTAAAAGTCGATTAAGGGACCTAGTGTGACAGTAGACAGTAGCGTTCTCTGTTGCTAACTATGAACTCCGGACTCAGTGTGGAAGGCTAGGGAAACCACCCAATTATTTTCCCAAGAAAATCGACATGAATTTCAAAAGTGTAACGACTTAGAAGAACAAGGAAACACTCAGTACATTTGACTTGGAAGGTCTAAAGAGAAAAAAATTACGGCAAACCTTTTGCAGAATGAATTCAATCAAGATTGCGATGGCAAAACCATGAAACTTTTTACTTTACTTGCCTGTATTTAGAGTAAAATAATCTCAACGTGTCAGTAAATTATAAGTACATCACGATTCAATTACAATGATCAAGGGCACCCTTTCAGTGTATAACAAGCTCACACAAGGGAGACTGTAATTTTGTTCAAATAAAATTAGGTGTATGTATTGTTTGCCACGCCCGCATGTGGGCTAGGCAACCGAATTTTCCACTTCGCAAAACACTTTGTGATTTGGCCAACAAATAAATATGAAAACTATTTCGAATTTACATGCAAATGAAGTAGACAATGGCAATATAAATAAATGCGTGACTGAATCTATTAAGGGTGTTGTTAAATAAGTTTATCGTGGTGTGTTTAGTCAAATTAAAGAAGCTTAGTTTCTTGTCAAATCAATCAAAGCCATTAGAGTGTGTTACTGTACGTCTTTCTTCTTCTTCTCAGTCGTACACTTCTGACGGAGTGGTCGTGGTTATGGATTGTCTTGTAGATGGGCTGCGGCTTTTGCGAGACTTCTCTATCTCACTCTATTTGTGGCACTGCGCGCACACTCAGTAAGAGAACACTTCGCTGCTTATCAATTAAAACGGCCCAACTCAAAATCGAACTTTTTTCAGTAGAGCGATTTGAAAAAAAAACAAATTTAATTTCAAAATATCTCGTATTAAAATAAACTTAAATACATTCTTCTATAGGCTATTGAGTCCCTTGGTTAATCAAGAATAGCTGTAGTATAAAATTATAATGAAATGGCACATCTTTATATCAATAAAATAATAAAAACAGTGACCACTTCGAGTTAAGTCTTAATATTTTTAATTTTATTATGAGCAAGAAAGTCACAAGTCGTAATACTTAAACAATAATACAAGAATGTTTGACAAATAACGACCTATTTGTGTTTAAGTCATGTGATAAAGTAAATTTTATCACGAATAATGTCGTATCAGACAAAATATAACATAAATTTATCTTTAACAACGGCCCATCTTGTATTGTGCACAAAATTTTCATTAAAATTATTGTCAACAAGGTCTGAACACGACTTCCGACGTCGGAGAAGATCATACATTTTGTTTTTAATTGCACATTAACGTTTGCGATACTTTCAACTATCTTCATTAATGTCCCTTTATCATAATACAACATCTATTCAAGCATATAAAATCACATTATTATCACGAGATTTATAATTATGTACCGTACTAAAGAGTTTTTAGTGTATTTTATACACTTCAGAATAAAAAATTGAGTACTTCAAAAACAAAACATAATAATTGTAAAACTTATTACCTATCAAAATCAAATTATCCTTATATGAACAAAATCTTCTAGGACATAGGATACCTTTAATACCGGTAGTGTTCCTGTGGGATAACATTGACTGAAATATTATTATCATATCAGCCGTAGGAGGTCCACTGTTGGACATAGGCCTCCCCTATAGATTTCCAGTTGCTTCGGTTGGAAGTGGCCTGCATCCGATTCCACCGTGAACCCGCGGCCTTAACCAGGTCATCCGTCTATCTCGTTGGTGGACGTTCTATGTTGCGCTTATCGATTCGCTGTCTTCATTCGAGAACTTTTCAGTGCCAATGACCATCTGCTCTCCGTGCTATATGGCCGGCCCATTGCCACTTCAACGAGCTAATTCGCTTGGCTATGTTGGTTACCCTCGTTCTTCTAAGTATCTCCTCATTTCTGATTCAATCCCGCAAAGAAGCTCCGAGCATAGCTCTTTCCATAGCTTGTTAAGCAACTCTGAGCCTATTTAAAAGGCCAATATGCCATCTCACACTGGGGTTAAAAACTTTCGTCTTAAGGATCTGAGGGTTTCACAAACGCTGCCCATCTGAGTTGGATTCGACGATTGAGCACCTTTTCGAAGTTGAACCTACTGAATTGGGCAGTTTGTCCTAGATATACGCGTCGACAACTTCAAGAACCGAACTCGCAACCATAACAGGGGCAGTCACCACACGGAGATTCGACATGACCTTCGTCTTGTCCATGTTCATTTTGAGGCCTACCCATTGGAAGACTCGATTGAAGCCATCGAATATCGTGCTGAGTTCTTCCATCGACTTTGCCGTGACCAGAATATCTTCGGCAAACCGAAGGTGCATAATGTATTCGCCGTTGACATTGATGCCTAGTTCTTTCGATTCCAGCCAGCCAGCTTGAAGGCGTTTTTCAGAGCGGCAGTAAACAGTTTTGGAGATTTTCAAGGGAATCGCCTTGAAACTCTATTCCTGTGCTCCGACCGACATAGTAGCGTTTCTATACAAATACTTCAACACTTCGATATACCGATAGTCATATGGCATCACTGGAGAGACTCAAGCACTGCCCATGTTTCGATCGAATCAGTCATATCATAGTCCACTAATGTCTAGACAAGTTTTACTCTTCTTTCTTCTGATTGACCTGCTGCAGCGTGTACTTATGTGATCTACAGTACTACAGCCTTTCCACAACCCGGCTTGTTCGGGTGGTTGAAAGACGATTTACTATGACCCTGGAAAACAGCTTATAAACATGACTCAACAGCGAGATTGGCCTGTAGTTCTTCAATAAGGTGTTATCGCCCTACTTGAAGAACAACACCACAACGATCTTGTTCCATGCTTTTGGCATTGTACCTTTGAAAAGACGGAATTAAAGATCCTCTGAAGGATTTTAATGACCGGGGATCTCCCCGCCTTCAGAAGCTCTTATTGTTCTTAAGCTGTTTCTGGGCCATCCTTATCTCTTACAGGCTGATGTCCGGGATTCTCATTAATAAATCCGAGAAGACCTTTCTCCTTTTGCTCTGCCACTTGAAGTTTTTATTGCTAATCATCTCTGAAACCAACTAACAATATGGCATATTTCTAAATGTTACCAATAAAAAATCGTTTTCCGTTTCGTAAATATAGGCTAAATTCTACATATCGCCTCTTTACAATGACAACGTGACATCTCGAAAAAAACGTTTTTTTTATTATTTGTTAATCGAAACCGCCATGTTGAATTTTATTTTCTACAAAAACGCGGCATTTTTTAAGTTAACGGGCGCGAAGCAGTGAGCAAAAGAAGTAATAGTATCACGTTGTCTCATTCTCACTTGTGGTGGGACGCTTAACTTTGACAACGCGGCAAGTCAGTCGACCCCGGGCGAGCAACGAGAGAAGAGTTCTCGGTTTGCGCAAAAAACGTGACATCTCTATTATACCACGTTTTATTTGCAAAGGTAAGTTTCTTATCGTTATTTTATTTTTCATATACAGTGTGATAATAATAATTTAAGTCATTATTCCTGCAAAACTTTATGTGCTTAGAATGAGACAAATTGTTTTGTTACGTTTTCGAATAAAATGTATTGGATTTTTTTTGAGTTATCTCATGATGATACGATGTTGTTGATGAATGATTTTAGAATGCAAAAAAAAATACCTGGTCATTTTTTTATGTTCCGTTTTCGTCGAAATCCCTTTTTTGCGAACATTAAATATAATGAATATGTTACGTTATATCTGCTAAAATAAAATTACTAAATGAAAATTTTTTTTAGATGGAGTCGCGATCTAGGATGCTGATTCAATTAGCTACGTGCAATTTAAGTAACCTAAGCTTAACAAAAGAGGCACGAGGTCATTGCCGCATTCAGATGGAACATTCAAGTCTGGAAGAAGAGGTTTCGGCAGGTTAATAAGAATTTTCTGATTGTTCTGTTTGAAGCTTGACTATTTTATTAATGTTGAACTCTGAGGTACAGTCAACGTCATAAATAAGTGATCATTTATGAACCTAGTCGCTTTTAGTCGTTACAATTTCGTATGGCTTTTAAACATGACATTAAAGTGACAAGGTTCATAAATGATCAGTTATTTATGACGTTAACTATACTAATGAATACTTTGTGATGGATCACGTGGTGGCATGAAAATATCTGCATGTAAAGGTAGCTTACCGGACGGGGCACAAGTTTCTTGTAGCACGGAGATGGGTTCTAAACTGGAAGACAATGAAAAAGCTGTTTTGGCTGCTGATTCTAGCACTCAAGTAACAGAAAACTCTGATCGCAATATGATGAAGGCAACAGCAGCAAGTTAGGGAGATTATTTGATTTTTTTTAACTTGTTATTTAATTTTGGATTTTGCGTCCAAAGTTTTTGTAAATTAATTAACATAAGTTATTTTATTAATTTATTTTTAGACGATGACGACGTGTTACATTTTGCTTGACGTCGTTGTGATTTAAATAGTAGCAGTAGTAGTTCTTCAAGTAGTCCTTCGAGCAGTTCTTCGAGTAGTTTAAGTAGTGGTCCCTCGGTATACGAAGGTAATTTAATTATTTATGTACGGTCAAGTGCAAAAATAATTATCTATAGTAACTTCTCAAAAATATGTCCCACGGCTTTATTACGCCGGTGGTGTAAGAGCGTATGGTACCTACTTAGTTTTGAAACTTTGACTAGATACGTATTTTTACACTTGACTGTACAATACAATAACTCTTTATTGAACACCACATGATCGACATTACAGAAAACAGGGAGACAGAGAAAATAAATAAATAGTTAAATATATTTTATAATTATCTCTAATATTTTTTCCAGATACCGATGTCCTCAGATTTGATTGTACTCAGTCAAAGACCCCGATTACAAACTCCTTAAGTCAAAACGTGTCGAAAGTTCTTCTACTGACGAAAAACCGGAGATGGTACTATCAACCATAATTATATTTTTATAGTTTTTATAATAATACCATTGCTTGTATTACAAATTGCGGTTAAGAAAACCATCTTTTTGTTAAATGTTTTATTTTTAATACAAGATTTTTATTTTAACAATGTATTTTATTTAACTTAACACATCGCTTTTTTAGAAAAAATTAACATCTTCAACGTGATAAGTGAGTTTGTCACATGCATTTTTTCATTTTTTTTTCATAAAAAGCGTGACAAATTTTCTATTTTTTATTTAACCATCAAATTTATGGTGATAACTATTGAACAGTGTTTTTTTCGTGATTTTTCAGGGAGATAATTAGTTAATCCAACAAATTAATTGTAAAGCGACAGTAAAAATACTAATATTTTAGACGATATAAAGTTTTTTAAGTTATAAATTGGCTTCCTGTAAAATTGCGGTTTTTGAGATGTCACGTTGTCATTGTAAAGAGGCGATATGACATAAGTAGTATACTTACTTTTTTCATGAAGAATGTTTCACTTCGTAATATTACACTATTGCAGAAAAAAAAGCACAAATAATTAGCTTCCCTTATCGTAAAGATGGCTGTATTTTGCGATGTAGCATTATTGCATAAACAATAAGCAACGACCCGCGGGTTATTTCGCGATGTGCCGTTGTTCACCAGTGAAGTTGCCAAAAGCCGCGGCGCAACTGGCATTCAGCCGCTCTTAACGATAAAATAGTGTCAAGTTCCAACCAATCACATAACGGCCCATTGCTGCCACGGGGTCATTTTTTGAAGTAGCGACTTGGGTGTCTTATTCACGACAAAGTTTAGCTTATTCTCTACGCAGTTTTACAGTTAGTACGAAAACGTAGTATTTTGCAATAGTGACTTATTTTAGATAAGCAGCGACTTACTGTACGTAATATGTGTTTAATTGAATATTTGTCCCCGTTATTGGTCCCAGTATCCAAAAAGGCACGTTTATATAATTTATTGCGATAAAGGCGTCTCCAAGATTTAAAAATTACCCATCGACAAAGAATATTAAGTGAAGATAGGTATTCAATCATCGAAAAAAAAAACTTATCGAACAAGCTTTCAGTTTTACCAGCCCTTGTAGGTCCTAATAAACCAACAACGAATTTATCAATGATTATAATGACTGTTTAATGATATTCATTAGTATTAATTCGGTACAAAATTAAACTTAATTTGTCCTAGTTTGTCGGAAATGTAGTAAAATTATCCGGAGTTCAATACGGACTAATTACAGGCGCTTCATTAGGGGCTTTTGGCAAATGGTTGTACTCGTATTAAACATTTCGTCGTTTTTTGAAACGGAAAATGAGCGTCAATTTTCTTTCATTATAAACTACACAAATTTGTAAAATACTTATTCTTTTTTCCAATAATAATGCTTAATTGTTTATTTTGGGCATTAAACGGCACAACATAAAAAACTTAGAAAATAACACTTAAATTAAACATTGACCAGCAAATATGCCACTATTAAATAATAGAATAGAGTAGAGTTTATTTAATTTGTAATTTATTAATTGTAAATTTTTGATTTTAATTGAATAAAGATATTTCTATATAGTAGAGTAACGAGTACAAAAAATATATATGACCAATTAAGCAATAATTTAGTTGAACAAAGCGAAACTAATGTTTTGACAGGGCAACTTTAAACATCTACTCTTATTTTTAAAACTACTTACGTCTCAATTCGATTAGTATTTTTTACAATTCATTCAATTTAATTTATTTGGGAAAGGGCTTAGGGTCAAAGTTTTTTTCAAGTTAATTTTATATTGATCAAGTTGGCTATTGACATTCTTTATTTATCCGTCTTCCATATCCTGACATCCGTTTAGGAACAAACATTAACAATAACATAATTTAATTTCATTCAAAATATCGGAGTCACAAAAAGTTTTCCAAAGTACTTTGAGCTACCTACAAAGTTTGTTATCTAAACAGAACAGCTCTTTCGTGTTCATAATATTGATTAAAATTGTTATTTTACCAGCAATAAGCTATTAAATAAACTTAGGTACATACTTCCATTCCCAGCGAGATCATTCCCTACTGAATTGTGTTCTATGGAACCCGGCAATATATAGACACATTTCTTTAACATTGAGAAATAGAGACTCTGAGTAGAGTTCTAATTCAGCGGTACAAAACAGTTCTTTGTGTTACCATGCCAGATGGTAAGTCTTCCCCTTTCGAACAAAAACCGTCGTGTGTGACTTTATTTAACATAGCTCTGGTTCTAAGCTTTGTATATTTCTCAAATAAACCTTTTACCAGCTTACGCAAATGCAAAATAGTATTAACTTCGTATAATTTCCACTTTCTTATCTACACAAACAGCGCAGTTGGTGGCGTTGGCAACAATCCGAGAGGATTCGACGTAAGGAACAGTTCACATAGGCTTAGATTTAACGATTAACGGTTGTTTTTTGTTCAGAGACTTTTACAATAGATGAATACATAAACGTTTCGATTTTTTTGTGAACTACGATTTAACAAGTGACGAAAAAACACACGAAAATTATCTATCAAGCTTTCAAACGAGGCACTGTGTTGCTAAACACAATTAATCGTCCCCTTAATTGTAATTGTCATTAAAAAGAGAAATGTAATTACCACTTATCATCATTATAATAAATACTAAAGTTTCGTAGGGGTATAATCTCCAGAACTATTGAACCTATGAAAATTATTAACGATTTAAGAGTCTCTAAGTCTCGCTAAAAAAATCATTCAAAATATTTTAATTGCAGTTAAAAACAATACGTTATCGCCGCTTTTCGTCGCCTCGTGTCTGTCGCGCGCCTTAAGTTCAAACAGACTGGTCGTCCATTGTTTGCGCAAGGAACCTTTTTGTCAAGATTTCCCATGGGACGCCGTCGTGGACGTTTCCCGTCACTCTTGTTTTCAGTGGGGACACGAATACGCAAACAGATTTGTAAGAAAGAATATTCTTAAAGGAAATATTTATTATGATTATGGTATCCGTCATATTCAACGTGTACCGAAGGGCTTTTTGCTTTCTGATACTGATACACATGGGGATGGGGGAGGCCTATGTCCAACAGTGGACGTCCTACGGCTGAGATGATGATGATGATGATGACTGATACACAAGCTATCTGCTGTCCAACTTATATATTTCAGTGTAAAACCCAAAACTGCTACTGTGGTTCATAAATGTCAACATCAAATAAAATAAAACTACGACGGAAAAGTAAATCATCATGACAGCCAAATGACGTCCACTGCTGCACATAGGCCTCCCCCAAGGCTCTCCACTCAGACCAGTCTTGTGCTTTCGGCATCCAACGCGATCCCGCGATCTTAACCAGGTCGTCGTCGCTCCATCTTGTTGGAGGTCTACCGACAAAAAAGTAAATACTAATAATTTTTAGGCTTCATAACACGCATTGACACATGGATAAAATGCAAACAATCATCATCATCAGTCATATCATAAGACGTCCACTGTTGACCAAAGACTCCACTTTAAGTGTAACGTCACCATGAACGACAACTCGCCACTTGCAGTTGCCCGCAACTCTCGCTATGTCGTCAGTATACCTGTGGGAGACCTGCCAACGCTTCGTCTTCTAATTCGTGGTTACCACTAGAAAACCTGTCTCACACAACAGCATAATATGTTCTTCGAGCGATGTGGCCCCCCCATTATCACTTCAACTTGCATATCCTTGAGCTACGTCGCTGACTTTAGTTCTTCGGTGAATTTCTGTATTCCGGATTCTATTGCGCACAGAAGCTCCCAGCTTAGCTTTGTGTGCACTAAGCAAAACTACTACTAGTGTTATTAGTGTACTAACTCGTACTATAGCAAAATGTATGCGTTTCTGTGAGGTTGTTTCTTATTTTGATATCCCCTTAGGATCAGGATATACGCATGTAAAATTGCAAAATCTCAGCCGCAAAGTCTAGAGACATGTGTAAATTTGTTGTTCTACTATGGAATTTTTAGAAAATCCCACGCACGCTTATTAAGCAAAATCCCGGGATTACAATTAATCTATCCAAAAGAACAAAGCGAGCAAAAATGCTAGTATAGGCCAGTAAATAATGCACTGATAGCAATACCGCAAGCGCAGCGTAGGACGTCCACGAGCGAGATGGACGGATGACCTGGTTAAAGTCGCGGGTTCACGGTACATGCAAGCTGCTTCCAACCGAGAAAACTGGAGGCCTATGGGGCAGTTCAATATCCAACAGTGGACGTCCTATGGCTGATATGATGATGACGATGATCGAATTATCATTATATCGGCGGTACAAAGTGAATGAGCGGCAAGTATAAAGCGTTCTCACACATGCCTGTGCACATGTACCTGTGGCGTGCAATTGGCTGGAAACAATTAGCGCATTTCCTCAATGATGTATGCACGAAGATAGGGGTAATGGAAGTGATATTAAAAAGTTACTAGGTACAGTTTATTTTCTCAACCGGATGAAAATATTCAGTCACATGACGAACGTTAGACCACTAGAAGTTGATAAAAAACTTACAAGTTTTCCCTAATTCGATAACCAAATGTCCCGGTAAGAATGAATAAAAACTTTAGAAAAACCCTACAATACAATTGAAAATGATCGGTTGAACTTGTGTTGAGCTCGGCTGCCACCAAGCACATACGATAGATCACTTTTTATTTAACTAATTGCAGTCGTTCAAAATTTAAAATATCCTCGAATCCCTGTCGAAGGAATATTATAGAAGGAAAATTAAAGTCATTTCAGTTAATTTTGATGTCACATACGAATTGCGGCCCCCTGGAACGCATGCTACGGAGCGCTTAGAATTCCATCAACCCCATTTTTAAGAAACCATGGATGCCACGCTGCAGCAGCGACTATGGCTGCTTCAATTTCCAATAACAAGTTGTGTAAAATTCCGACCCAGTCGATGAAAATCGTACATGCATAAAACAAGATAGTCAAAGCACTTCTTGCAAATTTAATCTCGTGTATAATAATTGCTTTTCGATAGTCTAGCGACTGCGTCTTACGTTCCTTACCAGCCGCCTAGTATTAACGTGCTTACCCGCTATAGTTTTTGCTACCGTCTACCTTCCCAAGGACAATTAAGCTTCGTTAATTCACTTTACGTGCGTGGTAACGAACAATCCAAGAGTGAAATGTGATAAAATTTAAGGAATTCTTTGACCATGTTCAATTAATAAGATGGAGGTTTTTTATTATGGCTTTTATACGTTACTGATGATGATGTGACAGCATGTGTTTGAAAATAAATGAAACAATTAAGTATACTTTAAGCTGGTGTAAATACTCAACAAGAAAGTGTCATAATGCAGCCTTTGACACATTTTGACATTTAATAATAATATTATTAGTTTCAGTTACTACTCGGTAATCGGCCAATTCTGCCGCCTCCGGCTATATTTAGAAAAATATTACTTATTTTTTCGTAACGGCTACAGAACCCTATCTTAGGCATATCCGACACGCTCTTGACCGGTTTTAATTGCCAAGCCCGGAAATACGCTTATTTAAACAACCTCTGCAATGAGGATGTTAATCTAGACACATCTCAAAGTAGTAAACAAAAGCTCAGCAATCCAGGAGTGGCCACACGATAAAAGACAGAGCCCGTAAAACATCGGCAAGAGAACGATCGCCATAACTCGGAACTGCAGGGCTACTACGAAACTCGAAACTCAAAGTCGTGTCGTACCATCCTTCTCGCTCTCGTATTAAACAGTATAAGTGTTAGAAGGACCGCACGACACGAACTTCGAGTTTCGAGTTTCGTAGTAGCCCTGCTGCAGAGCCGTAGTGCCGTCCATCGAAAATACATTTGCCATACGAGCTCTGCACATCTTCATCTGAAAATTAGGAATGAAAAGTTCACGTATATACCTCAATGACATTATTTCTTGGTCGTATGCAAAATTTCATTATTTTATTTTCCTTAAACGTTAAAGAGGTAAACCTGTGAGGTACGTACTTACGTTTTCGAGAAAGTTTAGTTAATATGACCATCTACTACTGACACTAAAGAGAGATTAAGCCAAAATCAGGTTGAATAAAAATAAGAATAGTTTATTGGCTGATAAAATAGATACACATACAGAAACACTGACTTAATCTACACATCCATGCCTATTCCTATCAGCCAAAATGGCCGCCCACGAACAAACATTCGTATTATTCATACAAATGTCCAATGATATTCTATATTACTATTGCAACATATAATATTTAGAAGCTCACTGCAAATATATCTGCTCCGGCCAGGAATCCAACCCGGAACCTCGGGCTTCGTAGTCAGGTTCTCTAACAACTTGGCCATCCGGTCGTAACAATATTAATTGTTTTTGTAGCTTGTTACCAGAAATTGAATCACGAAATTTTAAATTTAATTTATCCCGAAATAAGACGATAGCCACAATTTTCTACTTTAGAGAAATCTCATATTTTCAATACCTAGTTAAGTATACTTATAATCTAAAACCAGGGGTTAATCTCACTGTCAATATCAACGAGACTCGAGACCTGAGGCGCTATATTGTCTAATGAACACGGAAACAATCGTTTTTGTTACTTCTGTCAGTCAAAATGTAAAGAATGAGGGTGGAAAGAGATGGTAATGCAATCGCGAACATCCGAATGTTAGACAATAAAGACTCAGGACAGGACCTGCATTTCTATACAAACTACAGTCCTTTCTATAAGATTCTCTGAAGTCAGCTAATACCGTTGCAGTCTCCTGCAGACTCTTTATTGCGATTTGTTTAAACAAGGAACAATTAAAGAACTAAGAATGGATGAATCGCGCTTCTTTTATTTGATAAGTTATAGGGCAAGGTTAGTAAAACAGCGATTACTTTATTCAGAAGGCTAGCTTGACTGAATGCCTTTTTACTTAAAGGTATGATCATCGGAATTTATGATTCGAAGGGTAGTAGTCACGCCTTAGACGCAGTACAGTTTGAAATTTGATATATACGAGTATATATGGAAACATTTTTGTTATGAAAATTTTTGAAAAACCCAACCAAACCTTCTTCTGCAATATTCCAAAAGGATTTTGAAGACACCGTATAAAATTAAACAACACCCCAAGCTTGAACACTAAAAATATAAAACAGTTACAAATGTTTTACAGTGCAGTGCATTATTTTGTAGTGCTTAACTGTACACTTTAGAATATATGCTTGTTTAGTGCTTTAATTTATGCAAGTACTCGTAGGCATTGGTACTCATAAAAAAGTGTTTGTTAGATCTTTTAAAGTACTTGTTCTCATAGATACTTACTTATATCTGTCCCCACACATAAACTATATATCTGGTCAATGGTTATATCCAGTTTAAATATATCAGTATGTGCATCCATGAATCGCAACTACGCGAGCCGCAACCTTACTATAAATTTGTTTCGTTTCTTTTCTGCAGTCCGATTAATAGGAAGACTTCGTTCGCCGCTTGTTAAATGAAAGAATAGTTAATAAACTATTGTAATTAGCATCCGAATTGAAACCTGAATTTTTTCTTTCCTTCTGACAATTAGATACTTTATTAATTGTTTGTTCACAAGGAGGTCAAAGTAGTTTTTGTTACGAGTGAAGATTTTGATGTGCTATTATTTATGTGTATCAAAGACATTTACTGAAAAGTTTTAAATATTTTTTATGTAGATAGTTACAAAATGAAGCTGTCAACTTCAACACAGCGCCTCCTCTTCATCCTATTACATATTTAAAAGCAGTTCATATAATTGAACGTCGTATAATATTTGAAGCATCACGCAACGCAATATTCGTGTACAAAGCTTGGGTGGTCAGAGGTTTTACTGGGATAATCACTCATATCAATGATTGTAACGGAAGTTAAACAACAACATAAGAGCTATAATCATAGTCCTCAAAGCCAACAATAACTTTATCTGTAAAAAAACAGTCAAGTAACAGTCCAACTCGCGCACCGACGGCTGCCTACAAGTTTGTTAGTTTGTTAAAATACGAGTACCTATACACTATAACCTGTAGTGTCTAATAAAAAACAGTGTTAGCAGAGCCCTGTTTCAAAGTAAAATGTACACTGTACACTTTATAATGGTTGGTTGAGATTCAGCTTAATATTTAATTTAATTTTATAAGATACTATAAATTTCAGCTTCTATCTATTATTACGGAACCCTAAACTGCGCGTGGCCCGACACGCACTTGACTAGTTTTTTATTTATAAACGTGTTTGTATTTAATTTCTTTTAATGATGTCGTTAGGTTAACGCGAGTTAACAAGCCGAAGTAAGGAAGTGCACGCAAATGATTTACGACGTCCGATGTGATAGCAGCAGCTTCTTGCTTGTTGCACTACCATGCTGTAAGGTACAGGCTGCTACTGGCACTTTCTAACAAAAGAAGGGTATTAGGTTAATCAGCGTATAATATGCCCAATAAGGTCAACGCTTTATAGCACAGGTTTTTTTTTCAATACCTACTAAGTTCCTACGTCGCATATTGTGAAGATTTTGTAACTGTTGATGATTATTGTGTCAAGATGTTTTAGTTAAGATATTTACCGTAACTGTTTTCACAGTGTTTTGACGATTCCTGTCGTACAAAAATGATAAATATTTCATTAAAATCTTTTGCAATATTAAATAGAATTAATTATTTGGTGTAAAAAATGAGAAGCATTGCAACATTACAGGTTAGTAGCACCTTAACTTAAGTAGATACTTCTATTTACTTCATTGAATTTGAAAATTTTCCGTGAGCTTTTTGGTGAAGAAAAAACCAATAAGCACCTGGGGAACAATTTCATGGTGTGTGTGAAATTCCCAATGCACACTGTACAGGTGTTTTTATAATTCTTCATAACCCTGCATTCATGACAGCTAAGTTATTTCCCATCCCGTGTGCGTGCGTAGATAAAGCCCAACACGCCGTAGGCTTTTGCTTTTTATCGGTTTAACGTTTTTTTTTTGCTCCGCGTAACACTAGATTAATGTGCTACGAAACATCGTTAAGTACTAATTTAAAATTTTATTTTTGTTTTAGTCTTGTCTCAATCAAGATTTTTATTTTTTGTTACGTATTTAATAAAATCGGTGCAAGTAGCATCATAAAATATCTTACCCCAATACAATATAAAGTTATGAACTCGTCGTAATCAATATAAAGCTACCAAAAAAGTCAAAATTACGAAAATAGACAAACGAATAAATAACGAAAGCGAAAAAATATCAATCATTTATGTATATGAATTAAAGGATTTGATTGAAACAAAGATGAGTATTCGTATTCCAGTTTAATTTTTTATTCGCAATTTATCTAAATTGACAGTTTCATAAAATTCGTGTTGTTTCGTCTGATCTTTCCCAATATTCATTAGTAGCCGTAAATCATTTTTAGGGTTCCGGAGCCAAAATGGCAAAAACGGAACCCTTATAGTTTCGCCATGTCTGTCTGTCTGTCTGTCTGTCTGTCTGTCTGTCTGTCTGTCTGTCTGTCTGTCCGTCTGTCTGTCTGTCTGTCTGTCCGTCCGCGGCTTTGCTCAGGGACTATCAATGCTAGAAAGCTGTAATTTTGCACGAATATATAGGTAAACTATGCCGACAAAATAGTACAATTAAAAATTAAAAAACATTTTTTTTTAGGGTACCTCCCATAAACGGAAAGTGGCGGTGATTTTTTTTTTCTCATCCAACCCTATAGTGTGGGGTATCGTTGGATAGGTATTTTAAAATCATTAGGGGTTGGCTAAAACGATTTTTCGATTCAATAAAGCGTTTGCGAAATATTCAACTTTAAAGTGAAAATTATCATTAAAATCGAGCGTCCCCCCCCCTCTAAAATCTAAACCGGTGGGTGGAAAAATTTGAAAAAATTCAGGATGGTAGTCAGTATATCAAACTTTCAAGGAAAACTATAACGGCTATGTTTTCTTGACAATTATTAGTATTTTATGAGTAAATAGCAGCGTAAGGTATAAAATATACATAAACTTGGAAGATTCCGTATAAAATACGAAATCCTTAGAAAAATATTACTTAATTTTTTCGTAATGGCTACGGAACCCTATTTTGGGCGTGTCCGACACGCTCTTGGCCGGTTTTTTTTTACATCAAGCTCATCAAATTAGAGCCAACTAATTGGGTGTCCTTATTGTTCTTATAAATGGAAAGCAATACTTGACCACTTTTAGTTAGATTTGAGACTTTGTTGCATGGAGTTACGAGCTTATATTGTTTGGCATCAACGCCAGCAAGAGGTTTAAATTGAGGCTATAGCTATTCGATGAGAGGGGAGCCGCAAAGTAAGCCTTATAAGCTTTAATTAAAAGAACATTGCGATTACTTACTTTATATGCTAGTAACAATCAAAGAACAGGAAAATCCATTCAGTAGATTAATTAGAAATAAAATTATAATAAGAATCTCATTTATCCAATCATGTTTAAGCGTGATATAATGAGCATTCAATAAAGTTATTAATGACACTCTCATTTTCATATGTTTCTAACAATATTTTAACTCTACAACTCAAGCCTTAGGATTAAATAGTATGACCATTTTCAATGATCATTTTACCCTATTATAAGAAACTGCTTAAATATGACTATAGTTTCATGCACTAAAAATTAGGTATAGAAATAGAATCACTGATATTTACAATAATGCGAAAGATTACAAAGCTAACACAACTCCACTGGTTCTGTTCCCTCTACTCAAGCAGCGACTGATCACAGCTATATTAATGGTCTTGTCAATAGTATGATGTAATTATTATATTAATGTTCTCAGATCCAAGATAAAATGTTATTATTCCAGTGTGCGAATCTTATTACTTACGGTAGAAGCGCTCGCTTAATTGCAATGTACGCATTGTTTTTGATTTATGCGCGTGCGGTTCGCAGGTGATCTAGTGCGCCTGCATTGGTTTCATTTACTACCGAGAAGGTGAGCACAGAGTACCAGTTGTAATACCTTGTTAAAGTTTAAGTTTAAGGTGGATGGCGGTTTTTGCCAATCTTCAGTTTCAGCCAAAATTCAGTTTAGTTTATTGTATTCATTTATGATTAGTTTAGTCATAAAATATTATAAGTATGTCATATAGTAAGATAATTGGAGCTATGATAATATAATCATATATGTAAGGATATCACAATGTACTTTAAGGAAGTTATGGCACAACCACGATGTATTTTATCATAATCAATGTCAGTCTATTAATTATACTTACCTAAATTAATTATTATCTGCTAGCGCGGGGGATCGAACGAGCGAAACGAGCGAAATCGATGAGTTCAAGCTGATGCGATGCTCTCAAGTTAATAATAAATAAAATAAAGGTGACTTTTCGTTAGTTAGTTTTTTATGTATTTTTGATATTTTTTATAAGATAGCATGATACTAGTTAACAGGTTTCACGTGAATATTCTTCTTCTTCGTATTTTCATAGAAGTAAGTATTTGTAGCCCGCTTCGCTATCACTATCAACCGCCACTCGTCTCTGATAGTTGCTTTCCTTATGTATACGTGCAAGGAATTCCCCATGCAAATCCACAAATTTACATCCTTAAGGATGTAAATGTGTATATCACGGCTTTAACCATGGTCCTGTGGCTTGTATAGCTACATTTCTAGAAGCAGATCGCTAGGTTTTATGTAAGCATAAGTATCGTAGTGATAGAACACTTTCAATACCTATTAACTCTTATAACATGGCCCGATCACCAAGACCTCGAATGCTCCTGAATTATTGACATCGGCGTCGACCCGTTGGGTACCTGCCGATAGCGTATAAACTACTACAAAAAGTACACAAGTTTAAATACTACATAAAATACACAAGTATTTTATAAAATGAACAATCTGATTTATAGTAAGTAACGATTTGTGTTAACACAATGATGAACAGTACCGGCGAGCAATATTTTGAAGATCTCCGGTTGTAAAATTATTTGAGTGATGCTAATAATCGGCGGACGGTTAAATTCGCACTGCAGTTGAAGTTGAACATGTTAAAAGCTTTTATTTAACTTGTTTTTTACCTGAGGCTATAATTAGTAGGTACGAGAATTTAATGACGGAATAGTTCGAGCGTTCATTTAATACAGGACGTAAAAATTTTATACCTACGAGTAGTTAAAATCCATGTTGACCGCAGGCTCTATTCCCGACACCTTGAGAGACTTAAATTAAATTCACATAAAGAAGCAAACAGTCAGCAAGCTTATTATTGTGTAATAGTAGATTGTACAACAAGAGCATAAAATAAGGCATTTTACCCGAGACGTTCATATAGCAACCCGAGACGATACTGCGAGGGTAGATAGACACGTTGAGAGGAAAATGGGTTTAATGCTCGAGTTCTTCACTCGACTTTTCACTTCGATGGCGAGGAAATAAAATAGCAACAGTGGAAACAATTGTTCACTTATTATGTACCTTTTACTGTTCATGCATTAGTATATAATTACATATTTTTAATTTTATTGATCTATTTTAACTGATTTGGTTGATTTTTAGTTTTATAAAATATTTAAAATTATTAAAAATTATTAAAAAAATAATATGTACAAACTTCTTTGCTTGTGGCTGTTTACACCTGATTGCCTTGTCTTGAGACGAAGCATTTATTTTATGCACTAGAGCATAAAAAGTAATTTTTCACTTCTCATGCTCTAAAAGTAAGTCAATATAGCCTTACAAGGCGGGAGTAAAGTGAGTACTTTAGTCCCTAGGGAGTAAAAGTAATTAATTTTTTAATTCACTTCGAGTGACTTAGATAAACTCCAACAGCCAATTACTTGCAAAAAATAAGTTTGTGTGTGGACCATTTTCATGACGCAAATGTTACGTTCTTAGTCTACGTGGTCTTAGTTCTATGCTTTTTCCGCATAGAAGGTGGCGCCACTCTATTTTTCCGTTTGTGTATGGACCATTTCGCCGGTGATATTTTGTTAGTAATCTGTATTGGTAGTATCTGTGTCTGGATGGAAAAAAATACTTACCGTGAAAACTTTGAAATTGTTGTAGCGCATAAATCGTAAACGATTAAAATAAATTGATTATTCTCACAATGTCATCAAGTGATAGTGAAAATTATGATGTCGACCAAAGAGTAATAGACATAATTGATAATCTTTTGCCGCCGAAATCTAGCAAGATTTATTTTTATTTTTTGTGAAATCTTTTTGTACTAAACTGACTATTTTTTCTCGCAATCGAAGTGAAAAATAGAGTTTTCACCGCGAGACTAAAAGTCAATATAAACCCTCGGATAAATAGACACCCTCGCTAAAGCTCGGGTGGCTAACCACCTCGGGTATATATTGGCTTATTTTAGTCTCTCGATAAAAAATATACTATTATGTCGCTTAGATCTAGCATAAATACGAACTTTACGAGCATGAGAAGTGAAGAATAAATTTTGACGTTAGCTGTTGCCCGCGACATTGTTCACACAGAGATAAAATCGAATGTATTTATCCAATTTCTATAAACGAGCATGTCTTGTTCATTTATTTATTTCGGGGATCTCAGAAACGGCTCTCAGGATTTGCTAAATATGTGGGGCTTTCCGGGGAAACAATCGATCTAGTTTTGTTATTCCTAAAGACAATACTACGAAAATTAAAATTTATAGCTATGCTACGGACCCCATAAAGGCTACCTTTAAAAAAAATTTCAGCCTTTAATGGCTGAGAGTTTGGACTGAGCGTTGATAAGTCAATCAGTCAGTCAGCGAGGCAGTCAGTCAGTCAGGACATTTCTTTTTTTAATATGTGCTGTACATACTATAATATAGTGTACGGTTGCATTAAATAATTTTCCGAATAGTTATAATTTCAAAAATAATAATAACACATATTTTACCTGCTTTAATGCTTTATGCTCATCATCGGCATTTATTTATATAAATTGGATCTACAATGCCTTAAATAAAACACAAATGCACACTTCATTGCCACCAAACCCTTAATAACGCTTTTAAGGATACCTACTACAAATAAATGATTAAAAATACCTTTCTTAAAATAACTTTCCTGAAACTTTAAAATCTCTCATCATCATAATTAGGCCAATTAGTAGGTGAGATGTGGCTCACTCATAAAAAAATCACACGAACTCCATTAGCTTTCGGCGCGAACCGTTATGATTTTAATAATTACCCATCAACTGCCAACGATCCCGTTGGTTAAATATTGAAAGGCCGGTAAAGATATTTCCGACCCGGCAGACATTCCCTCAGTTGTAATTACTTGGAATTGGTAACAAACTTTGATTAATCAAAACTTTAAAGAAATAACTGCAGCGCCGACCTAAGAAAATCCAATAAGATGAGTTAAGCGCTTTCAAAATGCGATGTAAAGATTTTGTGAGCCAGTTTTTATCCTGATGTTTATAGTAGACTGTAGATGTTTAAATCGACAAATAAGCTTATTTCTTTCGTGAACAGTACTGGATTTGTAGACAGTGATAAAAAGCTTATTTAAAAAAATATAATTATACCTATTGGAAATATGTAGTAGGTATTAGCTTAAGTTACTCATATTACATTTTAAAGTAATTTTTCAGCGATTCGCTACATTATAATATGAAGGGTCCACGGAAAGAACATGTCTAGTCACTTTTTTTTTTAATTGAGATATTAATCTCGAAATGTAGAGCTCACAAAGTACTATGACTTACCATTGAATTAAATAATCTGAAAACATTATAAAATGTATTTTTTTAACTTTTAAAGAAATGGTAACCATAGTAATTGTTCGTGGTGACTAACTTTCAAACCGCAATAACTCAAAAAGTGGCTTAGGTGTCTAGACATGTTCTTTCCGTGGACCCTTCATATTATATTACACTGATTAAGGAATTCATTTACCAAGTACCTACTCGCTTATTATATAACTAAATTTAATTCAACTCCATTCTACATACAGTTAAGAGACCTGTTGTAGAAAAGTTATATATTGTGCTGTGCATGTGTGGTAAAGGAATAAATTATAAAATTAAAACTGATCCAATAGCAAATCTCATTATACATCCCCTCTTAATTATTTGGTCGCATAAAAGGCATACTTAGAAACTTTACTAATCATATATTTATCTACTATAAAACACGGTCAAAGGCTAGTTTAATTATTGATCCCAACTATAGAATATTAGCACGAAGACCAAAGGAAATTTGTAATCCATCAATCGGCCGTCGATCAACCTTTCATTAGTCGGCGGAGCTATTTAAGTAAGCTTTTAGATGATGAGTTGCAATTTTTTACCGGCATCGACTTAAAATATCCGTGTTATTTATAAAAACCCTGCTTCGTTGTTTAACTAACAAATTCATAAGATTTTTTACGACTCTGCCTCACAAATAAATACCCCACGCCTTTTTCGCACGAAATACATTTTTTGCTTAGCACTGTAGGCGTCGTTGTGTGAAGATAATGTAATGTGATAATTCATTAAAAGTAATGGAACACATATTTTTTTGAAAATCCTTGAACGTGAAATAACGTTGGCTAATAAGGAAGGGAACTTAGGTAAGATAAACATAAAGCTCTGATAAAAAGCTTTGCATTATTACGACGGCGCACGTAGGAAAGTATTTTTTGTTTAGTTCTACATTAACTACGAAAAATTATAAAGATAGTTCATGTGTAAAAATAGTGCAATGTAGTTAAAAACTTATATAAATTCCAATTATTGTGTTCATACACTGAAGAGATGTTTTAATATCAGCCGAAGCCAAAACCAACAGAAAGCGCACTTACACGATTTAGCCTTGGGGTACGTTTCGTGATTCGCTCCATAATAAGGTGCTTACAACTCTGTTATTATACTGTCTCTGGCCTGGATATAAAAAGCCAAGCCATTAGCAAGTGATACCTTTGTACGAGATAAACGGTTTGATAATTATAAACGTAGGTCGATATTTGTATAGCTACACAAAGCGCGCGCTATAATTGCTCATAATTTATACAATCATGTATTAAAACACAAGTCTAACAAAAAGTCTCTTGTAGTTATTGCTCTTTTATAAAATTCTTGCAAGCTACAACCCTGCTCCATTTTTCTCTTTCAAAGTATACAAGGAAAATCCCAAAACTGTTTGCCCTGTTGGGTATATGCAAAGCTTTTTTAATAAGAGTTTGGGCTCGTTTTATATCGTTCCTTCGTCTCGCGGAAATGTCAGCAATCTGTGGCAAAATCCTACTTTATTGTTATTGTACCGCATTTTATTCGAAGCTCAACCGAAAGAGATAAACCTGGGAATCGGTTGAGAGTAAATAAAGTCACTGGCTGCGACACACCCGAAGCCTTTGTAGACGGCTGGATCGCTGAGATAACAATTATTGGGATTTTATAGTACGCTTGCCAATTGCCCAATAAAACAGAGACCGGTTAGTGGATATAAAAACTGCAGCTAACATCCAGGACAAAACAAAAGTAGATTTTGCTTGTTTAAGCTCCTACTAAACTCAAAGCGGTGCAAAACGTTTAACTGACTACTTTTCCACCACTAGCCGTATTTTTATCTGATGATAAAATATCCAAAATGGACTCGGTAACGCAAAGAAAAACATTTTTAAAAATCTTTTCATTAAATCTCGTTCCAGCCACTCGGCATTACTGACCTTCGATCTTTCATGTTGAATTAAATTGACCTTTTTTCCTCATCTAATGAAAACATGGCCGTCGAATAAGTCGAGTCAAAAATCTCTTCGCTAAACATCAAAGATGCAGAGTAACATTTTAAACGGTTGAACGAAACGAAAGTAATTGAATTCAAGTAAAAGAATAGGATTTAAGGAAAGCTATTTAATAGGCAACACTGGGGAGTGAAGAAGAATATCATAGTTGTTTAAAAATATAATAACATTTATTTAACAACTCGTGCACATCAGAATTTATTATCCGCTGTAACGTGGTCTCATAAACATTTCCTTTTTTAAATAAATACAGCTTTGGACCGTACAATGCTTATTAAACTTACATTTTACGCTAAATAAAAAATGGGACGGTAATAAAATGCGCAAGTGGATAGCCCGCCTTTGCGTTTTCCCAAAAGGAATCCTAACCATAACTACAGTAAAGTATAAAATATAATAGGAATATCTTCAAAAGGAACGTTTTATTCGCCTTTCCACGGAGTCTCCAGGCATGAAGAAGAGCCGATGCTCACTGCAAGTTTTTCCCTAACGTAAGTGGCTGCAGACTTACGTGCATTCTACTGGAAACGATATGCAAGTATTTTCTGGATTCAATTTTCTCATTCTTTTCAACGTTTGCGATTCTTTGACTTTGATGTTTAATATTATTAGAAGTATTTATTATGAGTAGAGTTTCTAACTAAAGATTAGAGCAAGCTGCACTAGTTTAGTAACGAGTAAGAGAAGATCTGTACTTATACATACATGCATAGTATGCAGCATAGATTTAAATAATTGTTGAGCAACACAAAACAACACCTTGACACACTATGAAAAGAAGACTTCTATTCTGAGCTAGTATAAAACCGTACAACTTTGTCCTTAGGACATAACTTTGCCCAGGCCGTTACATAACCGAAATAAAACGGAAATGGTCAATCGCACACTTAAAAAAAATAGTGGTGTAAACTTAAACATATTTCTGGCAACATTAATTAACGACGGGCCCGTACCATTCACTCGTCAGGCGCCTTCAAAGACGATTGTATTTTTTGGTGGGCCAAAAAGGTCACCAAAACTTTTGATCTAACTTTATTTCCGATGTTTAATATTTAGCTAGGTATTTGCTTTAAACTTTTATAACTTTTAGCTAGAAACCGTGCATTGCAAATGCTTATCTCTGTATGTCTATTAAATTCAGATTTTTGACGGTGGGTAATGTCATATCCCAAGTTCGGGTGCATTGTTCACAAGTTTGCCCAGTAGAATTGCCCTTAGGGTTGTCACTCCTGATATGTTAATAGAAAAAAAAGGCTTCTACTGATTTAAGCTGCGCGTTACCTGTATAAGGTTATTGTTCATAGATTTTATTTCCAGAATGAACAACGATGTTATTGACATAAAAGAAAACTTTAATATTTAGTTTAATAATTTTAAACACATTTCGGCAACCAAAGCCAGGTTCAACCAAAAATTTACAACCGTACCTAAATCTTTTTTTGTATGGGAGACTCGGAAAAAAATTGGCGACTTTATGTTAATAAGGGTTACGTGAAACAATAATACTAAGGCGAATTTCTTACGCATAATATCTATTTACTTGACTCCTTTTGTCTAACGCGCGGGCGCCACCATCTCTTTCTACCCTGATCCTGTACCATGTGAGAGAAGGAAGTGGTCCAAACCATCATGATTCAGAGTGCGTTAGAAATAAAGCGTCTGGTTAGCCTGACCTTCGGTCCTGAGGGCATATCCCAAAATTCAAAAATCGAAGTTCGTATCGTACCATTCCTCTCACTCTCTTATTAAATTTTCGAATTTCCCTGCTGTTTCACATAAATGGTATCGAAAAGAAGTCGTGATCAATGTGATATCTGCTAGCGCTTCCAGCGTCCATGACTCTCGCGCAGGGGGATTTGCAGCCCTCGCAAGGCACGAAAGATTTTCATATTCAATTACAAATAGACAAGTGCGTCTCGAGTATCGCCTTTGACGTCTTTACGGTTTAAGGGAATATTAGGCCCCCTCAACTGGAGGGTCCAAGTGCCAAGGTGCAATAATAAACGTGTCCCTTCTCGAGAGGACTCGCAATTAGCCTCTCCTTTGATTTCGATTAGCTCTTCGAAAATAAAATACTTTTGCCATTTTTCGTTAAATAATTTATTAGGACTTTAGATAGTAATTAAGCTGTCTGAAAGCTCCGTCAATCTAAATGAAAAACTTTTTAGACTTAACAGCCGGATGAAATTTTTTCACAAGTTTAACAATATCTACAAATTTTCCATGAGCCATTTTTTATCTAAGCAAAGTACAAATGCTTTTAAAGTATATGTAAATGTAATCACAATAAATTTTCTCATCGAAGCAAATTAGTTCGCCTTAGTTTATCTCCGTAGCATAATGCTGATGTCAATAAATATTATTACCAGCGCAGTACCTCTGATGGCGCATGGCTGAAGATCAAACAAATATTATATGCAAAGGGGACATGCTGACGAAACGACCTCTCACTATGTGCATATATAAAGGGTAAGGAACAGTAAATAAATCAAAAACAGTAGGAGAGTACAATAAAAACGCAGTTCTACGAGTGCATTAAAATTTGATGGAAGTGTGCACGGTTGTTTTTTAGGTATTTCAAATTATTATTTTACTAACTCACTAGCAATACTTTCAAATTAAACGAATCTTGAATTGTAGAATCATGTCACTGAAAATGTCATAGCGCCAACGTGTTTCATGATAAGGATAAGGAACTATGATTTAGTCGTGTTTACTGCGATCACGAATCAAACGATTTGATTGTAAGTAAGTACCGACAATATTATTTGTTTCCTTTTCACAGATACAAAATTTAAATACTCACAAAATGTACCCTATAAATTACATAGAACCATAAAATAATAACAGATAAGAAGAAAAAAGGTATGAAGTAAAAAAAAGTAAGGCACATTGAGACAAATTTATTACAAACGTTTCACAACAGTTGTTTTATTCAAAATGCAAAATTCTATTTTAAATTATGTTGAAAACAGTGCGTAAACATTTACATATTTTTTAGACCCATTAGCATACTGAAGTTATTAGCTTTACTTCGGACAAGGTAAAGGCAGAATACAAGCTTTGTGCCCTCGTATTCTCGTACGTACTGTTTTATATAATTAGCTTAAGCGGTTTAACGAGGGGACGATGCTATTTGAATAGAATTTTTAAATTACCTAATGAATGTTTAGTTTGAACGAATTTTGTATATTTGAATTTAGATTGCTGGGGTAAGTACCTCTTTGATGGTTTGCTGGTGACATGTGTCCAAATAATGAAATATTCGCTAAGATTAAAATCACAATAATTTGGTATTTCGAACTAGGGAACAGAGCAATCATCTGTTCTGATATATTCTAACCAACACAAACCTAAAACACAACCTTATCTAATTAAAATTGATTTACCTTTAAACAATATTTTTTTGTATAGATATTTATCTATTTATTTTAGAAATCTCGGAAATAGTTGTACCGATTTCGGTGGAATTGGCCATGTAGGGGCTTTCGGGGGCGAACAACCGATCTAGCTTGATTCCTCTCTGAGTAAACTTGCTCTCGAGTTTAAGCCCGAAACCAGCGAATCTCGGTTGTCCATGTAAATAGGTATATTATAAACAGATAACTGCCAGATGATCAATCCCGCCAAAGTTACAAAAATATGTACTCGTATTATAATACGACTTTATGGACTTAACATCTACGTCAAATCATCCAATTTATGGATGAGGTGATAAAAACAATGGAGTAAGTGCGAAGGAGGGGTAATTACGCAAAAGATCCCTACGGGTCGAAGTGTATCCGCAAGGACCCCTAAATTTAAGATAATATAAGATGGACTTAACATTGATGTAAATTTACTAATTCAATCAGGTCAATGTGGGTTTATATTTTCATTACTTACTTAAATTTATTATTAGATGTTATTAGGCTTTGGACTTGATTAGTAGGTCAATTTACAAACTTTATTGCTAAATCGTTGTTACCAGTTTCTTTCTACCTGTAGTTACCTAGAATCCTTTCCATCGAGCCGGCAGCCCACACAAGGAATCGAGATTTTGACGACAATGCCGCCTAAAACAACTTTTTGCTTCTGTCAACTAACTGTCACATTAACAAAACCGATTTGTCGAAAGAAAGAGCAGCTGAATTATTAAATTAAGACATGACATGCGAAGAAAGACATTGCGATAAAGGGGTTCTATCTTGTGACTGCTTATTTTTTGACAACCCTTTTGTTACATTATCACGGAATGTATTTAAAATGTTAAAGTAATCAGATTTTGTGCGGCGCAGTTAAATCACAAATACAACGCAGAGCTGTCAGTTATTGTAACATTCAGACTTTGCAGCAGAAGGGTTGTCAAAAGTTTTTGTCGCAGTGTTGGAACGTACCTATTGATAGATATTGAAATTACAACGTAAAGCTGAACGACTCCAATAATTTATTTAAACGTTATTTATTTAGACATCGTTTTACATGCCGTCGGTGAGATTACCAATTCCGTTTGTGCATTTTTTTGATATATGAATTTTTGCATTTAATTTAAAAGCTATTAGTGCCAAAATCCATGTAAGTACCAGCAAAAAAAAATTACGACGGTTGAATGATATACATTAGTTTTTCTCTGTGTACTTATTAATATTAATGCTATTTCCAATAAAGACATTTACATACTGAATGATGCAGTTAACTGCAATAGCTCACACATTTTAAAAAACTATTAGCAATGTAGCAAGAACGCACGCAGAAGTAAAATAATTAACCTGTTATTATTATTATTGTAATTAAAGATGATCTCATTGCACTAGGTATTACTTGTCCTATTATCTATTCATTGTGTGATACCACATAAGTTCTAAGTTTATGTTACTACTAGATAAAAATGTATAGTTTATTTAGAGACCTTACATTAAGTAAAATAGCATAATGTGCTATAAATGTATAAATTAATTAATGTAATTAATTTTAAAATTGCCGCGCCCCAACAGGGCATCATTTTTTATATCTTCTGTAAAAGGTGTTGCAATAAAATACTGAATACTGAAGTAAGCAAACAGCGATGTGACGCCTACAGAAACAGTCATCTAATTTCTATATCTATCTTTTTGCTATTAGTTTATGTGTAGGCGCAGTAAAATTCTCTGGACTTTTAGGGGCCTTTCACACGACATTTTTTTAAGGCCCGTTTCTATCGATACTAACGCAAGTCGAACGCTCAGAAAACCGAAGGAAGCAGACACATGTTAACCTTACACATGATCCTTGCGTTTGCATCGATACAAACGCCACGTTTTTCGAACGCAAACGTTTGTATCGCGTTTTTATACCCCTCGTTGAGGCGCCGTGCCTAGAAATAAAATAGAAACGCGGATACGAAGTTCATTTAAAATGCGTTTGTATCAATACAAACGCGCGCTTATGATTATAGCGCATTTCATTTGCGACAAAAAAACGTAAAATCTGCCAAAAAGCGATGAAACGCGCAGAGGACGCATCATAAACGCGAGTTGTCATAGCGTAAAGAAACGTCGTGTGTAAGGTCCCTTAATTGTCGAAAATAATTACGTCACACTACATGGCTTATACAATAAAGTTTGAAATTATTAAATATACTTACAATTATAATGTTGATACAGTAGATACCTAACAGTTTTTATTAATAAAATAAAATCGCTAAGATTATCTAAATTCAACTAAAAATGTATGTGAGTGCGTTTTTAAGTACAAAGGTTGCATGAGTAAGTTAGGTAATTAGAAAATAAATGAGAAACTCTCGACAAGATTAAATATCTCATAAATAATTGAACCGATTCTAATGAAACATAGCTTAGAACCTCGGTAAGCCTCGTTAAGCTATAAGGAAAATCGCTTTAACGTAAAAGAACTGCATTGAAATCGATCGTCCTGTTTGAGAGTTACTATGCCACGGACAAACAGACATTGGCATCAAACTTATAACACCCCTCTTTTTGAGTCGGGATTATTTCCTTTATATATTAAGGGGTAAACAAGCATGCAGGTCACTTGATGGGAAGCAATCATCGCCGCCCATGGACTCCTGTCAACACGAGGGGTATCACAGGTGCGTTGCGGCCCTTTAAGAGACTGATAGGCTCGTTTTTTAAAGATCCCTAAGTTGTACCGCTCTCGAAACACTGTCCCAGGAAGCTGGTTCCATATGGTTTAGTCGTGCGTGGACAAGTTTCGCTTAAAGCGGACAGTGCTAGATTGCGAATCATCAAGGTGGCGAGGATGAAATAAAATCTAGCTGCAGGCAACAATCTGAACACTCCTCATGATGCAAGCGGTATAAGATGCAGACAGATGCAATATCCCTCCGCATTTCCAGAGGATCAAGACGGTCAGAGAGCGCCCGGTTGCCTACAAATCTAGCAGCCCTACGTTGGACTCGGTCAAATGGAAGAAGCTGATACTGTAAAGTACAATTCAATAGAATCTAACAATTTTCTACACATTTAACACACCCTAACGTCGACACACTTGATTATATATGTCCCTGTTGTTGCAATTATCATCTAAAAGGAATCAAAAAAGAATAATAGTCACATCACAAAGCCTTAGGCAGCCCGGTGTTCATATTAGAAGGCTGGAAGTGTCTACAGGATTGTTAGATTCTATTGAATTGGAGTATAGTACTCCAGCCCAAAGATGGGAACAGTACTCCATAAGCGGCCTAACTTGTTCTTTAAAAAGCTGTTGGTGACGTGCTGGCGTGAAGTGCTGGCTCTATTCAGTAACCCCAGTTTCTTTGAAGCTAGCGCTAGAACATCGCTCGAAATGTCGACTCCCAGAATCCCTATATTGACGGCTTGACCTCCTTTCAAAACGAGGCGATACTACAAAGGGATCTTTTATTTATAAAAAAAATTCAGTGCCAACCGCGTGACAATTATTCCCAAACAAAATTACCACCCAAACTACAATTCAAAGAAAATAACAGCATAGCTTCACGCAATCTGTTTACGTTATTCATAGGGCGCAATATTCGAGCATAGGAGCCTCAGCAGTGAATAGTTAATGCTGGTTCTAAAATCCGCGCGGGTGATGCATTAACCTGCGTCACGAGGCTTAGTGCGAGCGTAATACTACCACGAGTTACGGGGTGGGAGGGATTCTGCCGTTATTCTGCTTTTGATTACGTTTTGACGGATTACTTCGGTGAGCAGTGATTTGGGTAATAAGTGTGCACACGTTTACGCTAATTAAAGTTCACGCTTCAATGTGGTTCGTTTCACGACAAAAAGTACATGTATCTTTTTCTATATGCCAAACCACATAACTCTCAGCCAAACGCCTCGTCGTGTGACATATTTTCACTAAAATGTGCGACTGTTAGTACTCATTTTATGGTAAGTCCATCAATATTGTGTACCTTTTATAGGCTTAGGTTTAGTTTAGCTCTATTATAGAAAACATAACTTTAATGATCCCAGGTTATTAACTTTTAGCCACAGGAAAGCCTCTTTAATCGTAACGAAGTAAATTTAAAAGTATTATGCTTTAAAACAAAAATTTACATGACATTGTATTTTATACATAATATCTTGTTAAAAATATAATAATATGTTGTTAAAAAAATAAGTCGTTTTAGTACCCCAATTCCGTGGAAAACAACTTAGATACAACTCTAATGAAATGTCGCAAAAACTTCTACCAAATCCTGTCTTGAATATTTGACAGCGGTAGGACTATCCCTACCGTCTGCGTGATTTGGTCACAATTCGTCTCAACTAGCGCTCGTCTGCGGCCCGACGGGGGATAATACCCGGATTTTTACTAAAACCACTCTAAGCCAATAGTAAAATGTTCAAAATTTTTATTTAATTTTAAAAATTAAAGGGATTTGAATCTACTGAATGTTTTAAAGGACGTTGCTTCACAAAATAACACAGTTTACCACCGTCTTTGTGGCATAGGAATCATACTAATTGTTATTAATATTATAAATGCGAAAGTAACTGTCAGTGTGTCTGCCTGTCAGTTACCTCTTCACGATTAAACCTCTAAACTAATTTAGGTGACATTTAATATGAAGATAGTTGGGAATGGCCGGAGATAATTCTTAACCCGGAAAATGGCCTTTTCCCCCCGAGATAGCGATAAACTAATTTCTACGCAGACGGAATCACGAGCAACAGCTAGTTACATTTGGTTTTTGTCTGTCAATGATTAACACTAATTTAAAGTTTTCGTTTTAAATGCTGTTTTTTATTTGATTCTGATACAGTTACTACAATGGTTTTATGGGAATTTTGATAAAGCCGCATAAATGAGACAGTCATTTGGCAATTTCGTTTTTATTAACCTATCTGACTTATGAACTCTTACAAGCGCATTTGTAACGTCCTTGTAACGTCCCCAGTAGCTGTATCAAGAATATTTTTAACTTGTCTGAAACAAACTTCTTTTTTTTACTTTTGTAAGCTTATTTATTTTTATTTCACAATAAATACTCATAACATTGAGTTAAATACTACAGTTAAGGATCCCAGCGCGTAATTACTGGGCACAAGAGATAAAACACATTGAGCCCTCAAGGCTTCTGCAATAAAGTAGCTAAATAAGTACAAATGGTTATAGCTATTTCATACTAACCTGTTTCATTTTAAATTCTTGGAACAGGTTTACTCGCTGTTTTTCTGAACTATCGAATTGTTTATTGTGTTAGGGGTAATTTATGTCTCACGAGCGATCGGCTCCTATTGAGCTTTCTATAATTAAGGGCGATCATCCACTGCTTACATGCTATCGGACGTTCAATCAGCTTTAGAAATTCAATCTGCAGCCTGAGACAGTCTTAATTAACCGCAGCATCAGCGATACAATTGGATATCTTTGTTTAATTTTCTCCAGCGACATTGATCTCTGGGGTATGTTTTAATTTCATCAATTGACTCGTTTGAACAGGCTGTCAAGCGAGCGCAGCCTGTTTGAAGAGGATTTAAGATAATTAAAGTAGTAAAATTGGATATCAAATTCGATAGATACAGGAACTTTTGAAACATTGTCACTAAAAGTTTGCGTTTAGTTTATTCGTAGCTAGCAGCCTCGTGATATTAAAAAGAAATTGAATCATGCTGCAAACACAATGTTACAAGTGTTACTCTACTTTAGCTACAAACAAAATAGGTACAACATGGAAATTGTGACTATAAAAAAACGTTATCTATCACTTAAACTGTTACACTGGGTGCAATTTAAAAGAAACATGGTTGTTTGTGTTTTATTTTTACTAAGTTAGCTATGAAGCTTGAAACCTAGGTACTTGAGATATTAATATCTCAATATCTTTAAAGATATCAAGATTTACCTTTATTTATTTTTTCTTTACACTATGTAAGTAGTAAATAATTTAATTGCATTAAATATGTGTGCTAAATTATTCTAATTCTCACGTTGGTCATTCATTTGGATAAATCAGCGTGCATATTTCTTGAAAAAAGCTTTCTTCGGGTACTTTGAATATTTCGAAATATCCGGTTTCCAATTCTTCTCGCGGTAGGCTGTCAACCAGTTCTGCACGAAGTCCAAACTCCTTGCTTCGACAACAGGCGTCGGGGTCCTTGTCCTGGATAGTAACCCCTGTATTGCTTGCAGAAGGAATGACAAGAGAGACATGGACACCACAATGTTAATAGGGTCAAATCCAATAGAATGGTGATGATACGTCGGTGGTCCATAGTTCCCGCTTCCAGTATGCCCTTGCCCGCTGCCTCCATAGCCTGTAGTAGTATAATGTTTAGTAAAACTTCTGGGAGCAACATACTTTGAATCGGCTTTTATGCTCTTTTCAATCGTCGATTCGACTACCGTAGTATCCTTTTTGAGCCTCGTGACGCTATTTGTATCACTTTTCGAGGTTTGTTTCAAACTCTTTATAGTCTGCAACATCGTTTGAGCGTTGTTCTGGATTTTCATGAAAAGGGACTGGATTTTTATACTTTGCTCCTTTATCATTTTAGCCACCAATTCTTTGAAGGTCTGCACGTTGGAAGCTTGACTGGCTTGCTGAGTAGGCGTGTCGGCTTTTATCGTCGTCACGAGCAAAATAATCAGAAATACTATAATTGATAATAGCGACATTGCCGCAACCACCGTTTTGTTGCCGATATTTTTTAAAGACATTCAACCCAAGTAGATATTCGAGTTGGAAATGGACCAGAGCCTTGACTTTGCAAGTTTATATTGCATAGTTTGAGGTCTGATGCGTATGGTAATAACGTGTCATGAGAGATACGGTGTATTGTAAGGTGTACCTTGACATTTGACCCAGCTGATCATGAGGCATCTCGCGGTGCATTGTGAAGTATGTTTTTAATATGTTAATGCAGGTAATGTTATTAACTTAAACAATAATGAAAGTTACCTACTTATCCGCTTTCTACCGGAAAAGAAAGTTCAATAGAAGATAAAATTGAAAAGTGACGCCTTTTCTAGAAAAAGCGTTATTTTGCAAAGAAAGCTTGTCAAATCTTTCTCAGTTTTTAGAAACTTTCATAATCACCATCAGCATACAGCAGTCCACTGCTGGATATGCCTCTTCCATGGCGCGCTACTTCGGTATAACACTCTATCTTCAATCCTTTGTATCCATCCGCCGCCAGTGACCCTCTTGACAAGTTTAATTTTGATATTCAAAAAAATTGTATTATCCATTATGTTTTATCACTGAAGTATTTTTTTATTTTCTAAAATCTATTGAATTAAGTACTTAATCGAATCCAAACTAAACGGATCATAACATCCGAATATAAAATCCAGCCAGATTGATATATATAGGTACCATAGGTGTAGGCCACAACGTTATCGGTTTAGTATAGTTTTGTTCATGTCAGAGACAGACACAGCTTAGGAGTAAGTATTAAGTACGCACTCATATTAAATGATATACCACGGATAACTCACGTCTTAAACCGAGATTAGCTCGACCTGTTTCGGGCTAATTCGTATCGTAGCCCTTCTTCCTAGGAACACCGCGACTCGGCGGTTGCCGCAACACGCACGCATTCCATGAAACATGTCCAGCTAAACTCAATTTAAGACATGAATTTATCGGGTACAATACATAACTACGGCAGCCTATAAACCCAAGTACAAGAACTTGAAACTCACAAATAAAGTTTTTATATTGCATTTTAGTTATTTTTAAGATATCGTATCATCAAAAAACCCTTTCGGCTACTTTAACGTCTAAAAGCGCCATCTGTATCCAGTCAGTATACACTAGTACATTACTTAAGTTTCGTCGGACGTTTTGCGTCTGCGTTCCGGTCGGTATCTGCCCCTTCATAAGCACAGCCGATCACATTAAGTTGCAAGCTTTTGTTAAAAGAGGGCGTTCTAAGCACTGCAACGCGTGCGCAGGTGCCATTGGTTTGTTGTAGATGGCGTTGAATTGAAATAACAATGAAGCTCTTTAGTATCTAAGGAGCACGCAGGAGGACTTTCTTACTACCGAACAATGCTTGACACAAAATTGTAAAAGTTGGATTCTGCCATTGTTTTTCAAAATTTCATAAATTAATGTACTAGCAATCAAGCAATTCGATTCCTAGGCCACGATAAAACTTTTTCGTAATAAAAACATTTTATAATAAGTAGCTTATCTAATGACTTAGGTATTCAATAAAGAATGTTTGTAAGTATTAATATATTGTATTATAAAATATTACAATGACAAGGTTCTGTGGTATTCTGTACTTATTCCGAAATTATGTAGTTACTTCAGTTATCTTTTAGGCTTGGTTTTTATTATTTGTTTACTATTATGCAACTGCCTAGTAAACACAAACTCCAGTCAGTCGCAATTTCAAGCTAGTTCCTTACAGACACCATGTTTTTATTTCCTAACTGCTTTGGATTGGAAGTAAAGTTAAAAATATGAAAATATATTTGTTTATCATGTTCAGAAACAATCCCATCACTTCAGCACCCCTTATCTCGCCACTCATTACTCACTATCCTCGGTCAAACTCAAACAATAAAAAATCCTGCATAATTTACTGACAAATTAAGTGTAAGGGTCGGTGGAACAAAGTGGTAAGTTGAATTTATAAATGGCGCTGGTTCCTATATTAATTCCTCGTTTGTCGGGCGCAGCGTACAATGTATTTTTTCTGGAAGTAGCACCGTAGGGTTAATTGTAACGAGGAGACGATTGAACACAAAATACGTGGAGCGGTATTGTATTATATTTTTGAAACGCAGTGACTCAAAACATTAAAGTCACTTACTTACTTTCAAAATTAAAATGAATTAAAATTTATAATTCTGACGATTAAATCCTATAAGTTTACATGACGCATTAATTAGACTTAGAAATTAGGTAAGTCAATAAAACAGAAAAATAAAAATATTATTCATAATCCCAATCACATAATTTAATTCATCATCATCATCATCATGTCAGCCGAAAGACGTCCTCTGCTGGACATAGGCCTCCCCCAAGGCTCTCCACTCAGACCGGTCTTGTGATAATTTAATTATTCGTATCGTATTAAATTAATTATAGGTAATAATAACACGCAAAAAATTATTATAATTTATAATCGTATATCATTTAAACAATCAAAAATCTTCCATTATGTACATTCCAAATAATCTTAACAGTAAATAGTAAAACTTTTTAGATATTTACCTGATCTACTTACCCATATGCGCTGCAGTTTACTGGTCATATCTAATTCAAGTCGGAAATAATGACAATATCCATTTATGATTATGACTGCACCTGCGTCAAAGATTTACGACTATTTCTGTGAGATAGATTCGATATTGAAAATTGACGGATTCGGAATCTATCTTTATTTGAACTGAACGATCTGGTCGGTTTCCTAGTGCCTTTTCAAGCGTACCCGGTGGGGTTCGAATATGAACAAATATAGTAGCTTTAATAAAAAAAAATACCTCGTTGAGTTTCTTGCCGGATTCTTCTCAACAGAGGTTTTTTACGAACCGGTGATAGATTTTTTTGACGTTCATAAGTGCATGTTATAGCCTAAACTGAATAAAGAGATTTTGAATTTGAATGTAGGTAGGTATAACAGTGTTAATTACTTACCTGTCACACTCGTAGCTCACCACCAGGAGCCAGGCGCCTACCCAGTCAACGGCGTAAATCGGCACTCACAGTTGATATTTTAAATATTTTGACTATCCTAATTTTCTGTGAATTCAGAAATCATAAGGGTAAAAATGGCATGTAATCTACCTAATGAAAGCACCTGAGATTAAAACTTTAGTTTGAAAGTCTCGCTCACTCATATTTTTAGTGACATTCTCCTCCAGCAAAAACTTATTAAAAACCGCTCAAACAAAGTTCCGTCTGCATTACTTTAACAACTATTGGAAATTCATAAAACTGTGCGACTCCACGAAGCCACGTTCCCGCTCACCAGCTAACAATGTGAAAAAATGCTAAGTATAAAAATACTTCATTATACTAACTTTTATCTCTCGTGTTAATCAATGGGCGTTGGCTAGTAAAATCTGATCGTAACGATTAAATAAAGCAGTAAGTCAGCACCACGTTAAAATAAAACATCTCCTTCTGCTACGGAATAGAGCATCACTTTAAACGTCACGAATTAATGGATCCTCCTTTTGCTATATCATGAAACGGCGTTCTAAGCAAACTAGAGTTTTATAATACCGACAGTAGATTTATTGGTACATCCTAACGCAATTAATTTAGAATTAAGATGTCGGAATATTGAGTGCCTTCGGTGTTCTTACAGTATTTCATTTTAATTTCCGCTTTATTTGGTTGTAAATATAAATTCCAGAACATGAATAGATATTACACTAATAATGGACATTTTAAACTATGGTTTACAGTAACTGTTAAAATTAAATGTAATGTAATAAAGTCATAATTTAGGCCACATATTTTCTTTAATGGGTGATAAAAATTAGTAACATAAAGCAGTTTGGAAGCATAACTAGGTCCGTGATAAGATCGCGTCGGTTCGCGTGAGCCGTTTTCAATTTGCCGGCAGCGTAGTTGTTGAAAAATAATTAAAAATGCAATTAAAAACCACCATAAATCCGTCAGTCGCCCCGCCTAGCGCGTAAACAAACTCAAATTAATGCCCAACTATAAATAAATAAAACGTTATATTGTTTTAGTGTAATCGTATATCGGCGCTCCTGAATTTAATGGGTTTGTTGTGACTCGACATCATAACGCTACTTACACCAATTGACTCCGCTAAATGTTTATGGCTTTCGTAAACTAGACTTGTTATTAATTGCTTTACTGTCTAAACAGTTTATAAAATACTGGATCCCGTTGAATATTTAACGCGTATTTGAAATCTTGTTGTTAGTACGACCGGGTTTGAATTGACACGATGATAAATATTTTCAGACTTGGAAATTTATATTCAAATAAAAAATGAGGAATGTTCGAAACTGTACGCTGTTAGGCATGTTAATTATCGCCTAACGGTTAAGACGGCTGTGCTTTAAATTTACAATATTTTCTACCATAACACTTACAGTTAAAATTAGCTAGAATCGAACCAACCTACAATACGTGAACAATGTCAAATATTTTGCGAGTAGGCCGCAAAGGACTCTTTTACATGTCGCTTTTTTAAACTAACAGCGCTTTCGAGACCATCATTGCTAAAAAAATGCGCCGCAAGAAACTTGGCAGAAAGTTTTTTTTTTAGTTTTTTTTTTTTTTCAATATTAAACAAAATATTAAAAATGAAACGCATAAAAATTACCGCTGGTGCTTAAAATACCACGTTCCCAGATTAGCACATTTTGCAAAATAATACATTACCTATTGATCACATTTCTAGCTTACCAGATTATCGTAGCACCATATTACAAAATCAAAAATTACCTGCTCAAGGAACTTAATTTTGGACATCCGGTACAATGGATATGTAATAAATAGGCACGAGCGAAATTTACAATAAAAAAATTAAAGATAAAAACGACATAAAACATAATAATCACAGGAATGTAAATAATAAGGACCCTTAAGTTAGTTAAGAGACTAGAACTAAACATCGTAACTATACCTTGGTTCAGTGGAAGTGTAGAATGATTTCACCGTCGAAAAATTGAAGATGTTTAAAGTAAAGGGATGCATACCCCGGTTAAAAGTCCACTATTTCATCCCTTTTTATCGAAGCTATAAGTATAAACGATACAGGTGCACTGACGACCGGCAGGTGTGTTTGTTTAAGATCATCTAAATTGTCCAATTAAAGTTGACTGAGACGTCTCGAGGCATCCGAACAACGTCGTTTGTTAATGAAACTGCAATTTAGCAAAATGTCGTTTATTTATCAAAATAATTCAAAATACACATCAACACTAAATTAAAATGAGAAATAGTTAATTAAGACGCTGACAACAATGCAATACAATGTATAAAAATGATTGTTGTATTTTTTTTGTATTTTTTATTCCGCGTTTGTTTTTACCGTGTTAGTACCTACAATATAATAAGGCTGGATATAATTTTAACCTTTGAATAATACTTTTGAAACAAATGTAAAACACTATTTTAAAATTCTGTCTACGTGACAAGCAAAATGTAGGTAGTTTAGACTACATTTCAATAGAATTTGACAATTTTATAGACTTTTAAGACACCTTAACGTGGGTACACTTAATTGCGTATGTTCCTATTGATGTGATTATATACTTACTTATGATCTATAATCTATAAGGAACCAACAAAGAATAATAGTCAGTCACCAAGACCTAGGTAACCCGGTTACAACCCTATATTACTTAGCTGGAAGTGTCTACAGGATTGTCAAATTCTAATGAAATGGACTTTATGACTATTTCTCAAAAAGTTGTCCATTTCCAAGTTGTCGCCATATTAAAAAAAAAACATAAAATATGAGTAATATTGAGTTTAAATGTACCTCTACAAAACCTTGTTTTGTTAAAACTAGAAAGTTTTGATGTAGTTACAAAATTACGATTTTTTCCTCCCAAGATTTCCTGACGTCAAGAAATTTGGGATGTTATAAAAAACAGTTAATAAATGCAGTTTATACTTGAAAAAAACTGATTTCTTTCAATTTCGTGACGGGACAACTTTTTGAGAAATACCTTTATGTTAAAAATTGTTGAGTTAACCATTATCGGCGGTTGTCAGCGTCTTAAAGATATCTTAAACTAATCAATTATTATAAGCAGTACAATATCTGAAATCACAAATTAACTGTCTAGCTACTAAGGAGACCAATTTCACATTTTCTTAACTTAAATGAGGTCAATTATACATATTTATCGTCTATAAATTACATATTCAATTGTGTAAAGTTATAACTAGTTATTTTGTCTCAAAACATTACTTGTACCAGACTAAGGCATGTTCGGTTTGACGTTGACAATACTGATTGTCAAAGTAATGGCTGAATTTATTACGGTAAAGGTATGACAAAAATATAGTTACGGTCTTGAAATGTTTGTTTAGATTCCAGTGCAATAACCATTTGCATTTTAGCTAGATACAGTTTATGTTTACACAAAAATGTAACCACTGAACTATCTGAAAAATATAATATACCTAACTGTCTTTCCTACATATACGATACGGTAACTCAATTCAGTTCATACGTACCTAGTTTGAAACCTCATAAATCTCAGATTCAAATCGAACAAAAATTTAACTAATTTAACTAAGAACATTTTCTAAACAAAATTCATCGCAAGAATCAATGAAATCGCAAAAAGCGCGACGAAAACTAGAATCCTTTCAAAAACAGACACCGCATCAAGTAGATACGACTAGTTGTCACTTGTGCTAAAAACTAGTGGTCGCGCGTCTGATTTGGATAAATCTTGCTCTAAACAACCCCAAAGGAATCATACAATGGAGTGGAAATCTTAAAACTAAAATCTAATTGAAAGTATTACATGTTCGCCTATCACTTCGCGGCGGGCAACGGCTAAGTAAGATTAGAAAATTCATTGCAAAAAATTTGTCCTATATTATGTAATAGCAAATTAGATACCACTCTTTTGGTTAATTTCCCAGTTTCGGCTTCATATATCTGAATATTCAGGGGCGGATCTACTTAAAGGCTTTTTGGGCTGCAGCCCAGGGTCCCATAGATACAGAGGGCCCCCAACCTGAACTGAAAACAATAGACGATATTGTCAATAATAAAAATTATCTAGAATTAAAAAAAATCCGATCATGAGCTTTGAGTAATTAGGTAGGGCCCCTAAGCAGTATGCCGGGGCCCCACAAATTCAAGACCCGCCCCTGTGAATATTCTAAACTTCTGACCGCCTCCGGTGTTAATTTCAGACGCATCACGAGTGGTTGGCGGCGGCGGTGGCGGCGGCGACGCTCGCGTTGGTGATCGGCGGCTGCGGCAGCAACAAGTCAGCGAGCCGCCCAGCTTCGCGGAGACCGGAGAGGAACGCGCCGTGCACTGTTGCGGGATAGTTGCGCATTGTGTGCTCACCTGTAAAAAAATAATGTTAACTCCCTGTCCACTTATATGTTCCTAGTATAGTCAGCAGTAACAAACTCGCTATTCGATTGTGTTGTGTCCTGACAATTGCGTTGTTTATTTGTTTTTTTTATGCTGTGATTTTTTAGCGTGACACAATTTTTCTGTTCCTAACTCAACTAATGCTAGATAGATAATTAAGATAATATATTGGCGTAACTATTTTTCATTTAATGCGTAATACAATTGTCCAGCTTAACTGACCCAGGGTTGTAACAGTGTAAAAACGTGGTAAATATAATATCTAGTATATTTACTTGTTTTTAATATTTTTTCGTAAATTTCTCTGGGGCAAATGTATAGAGTAAAAACAAGAAACAATAGATTATTTCGACAAAAAAGCCACGTTTCATTCAGCACTAGCTAATGCTATTTTGTCACTATCAGCATATTTAACAAAAAAAAATCCTAGTCCTAGCATATATGCTAGTCCTATTAACATACCGGCAAAGAACAGCCTATTCTCGCCAGGAGACGCCCCCGGCACCGGAGCTGCCAGCAAATCATAGTCGGTCCCCGAAGAGCCGACCGCCACGAAACTGTACGAGCCCCGCGCGTACGGGTCGGCGCGCCATCTGAAACAAACAGTTGGCTGTGAACACAATCAAACCCAGCCAAAAGGCAGTCGGAGCCTTTCGAGCGTGAATATAGGCTGGCAACACGGTGTGTTCCCACTAGTGAAACACAGGTATGTTGTATCAGTATTCACTAAGAGTAGTTTGTAGTTTAGCTTTGTTGATACCAGACGGTGCTGCGAATAATTGACAAGGATAACTAAGGCTGAAGGCTTTACCGGGTTTAACGTGACGCTCTTTGATAACTACACCTGTTACTTTCAGGATAAATAAAGCTAACACAATCTGAAATGTTCTGCATTCGGTAATCAAATAATTGGAGTTCTTAGTTAATTGGAATGGTTTTATCCATAATAATTATGCTAGATTTTACACCCAATAATAAAAAAAAAATTGAATACTAACTGTTTTCTGCCCCCGTTACGAAAAGTGCAGTAACTATAGTTTTTCTCGAAATTGAGTTAAATACATATTCAGAATCAGCAAAACGAGTTCTACAACTTCTTATTTGACGTATTTACTGTAACTCTTCAGGATCAATAATTTACAATAAGCATAACTGCAGTAACTCGAAATTGGGGACATGATTTACAAACCATAGGTACAGTAACTACAGTTACTGCAGTTATGATTAGAGATTGTGGTATATTCCAGACTATGGAATTCCTAAGCATAAGCGCATTTTGAATTTTCCATATAAAAAAATTATGTGTCCATTTCGTAACGATCCATATAAACAATGTGACAAAAAAAAACACAAAACTGACAAAAAATTAGGGACACTTTTTTTCTTCATCTAAATCAATAGTAGGTAGGTAATAGCACTTGTGATTCCGAGTAAGAAGAATCCAGAATTATCTAATTCTAAAAAAAAGTTATGTTGCGTCATTTAAAGTAAAAATGCCCACAAACAATAAAGCTTACACTTATCCTTATCTTGATGTACTTGTACTTGTACCTTATCTATACCAATGCTTTGCACAAAAAAAGCCGCCAAAAAACGACAACTAAAAAGTAAAAAATAATTATGCACTACCTAGCTGTTGCCCACGACTTCATCTGCGAACAATTCGTGTATCCCTATCCCGCTGGGACAATGCTGATTTCCCGCAAAATTAGCCTAAGTTAATTTAGTATAAGTACCTAGTAATATTCTTTTTATCTAAGCGTCGCCGGTGTCGGGGGACCGCTAAGGTTAACAGAAACTAAAGTACAGGTTGTATTTTTTAAAGTATTAACCTTAGCGGTCCCCCGACATCGAAATTTTTAATTTTATTTTTTTTATTTCATGTTTTTTAAACAGCTCGTCGTGTTGCTATCACTGCATTGTATGTAGAATCAATTACTGATCAAAACGAATCCAAACACGACATATGTGCTATTATTTTTTATAGTGTAGGTACTAATGTGCTGGATATCTTGGCTGCAGCATCAGCTCATCCTGTTGCCACTTTTTCATTGTATGTAGAATCAAATACTGATCGAAACGAATCCAAACACGATATATCTGCTATGGCTTTATCAAGAGTGTATCTACTAGTGTTCTGGATATCCTGGCTGCAGCATCAGGCCGAGAACTGCATAATCTTGCATAGTTACATAGCATACATGGGTGTTTCAAGTTTTAGGTCCCAAACATGTTTGAAAGTAAAGTAAATACCCATTATGCGTCTAAGATTCCTACCACAGCGAACAAAAGAGCTGATGATCTTGAAACGGCTGAACCGATTTTGATGAAACATATCTAAGAACCATCGCTAGAAAACCAGTTTTCAAATAAAAAAAACCGCATTTAAATCGGTCCACCCGCTTAAGAGCTACGGTGCCACAGACAGACACACAGACACACATAGCGGTCAAACTTATAACACCCCTTTTTTTGCGTCGGGGGTTAATGACAAAAGGAACAAGCTCAGCTTGCGCTTGTTTCCAGTCTGCCCCTGTTGACTCATGCTAGAATGGCTTACATAGCCAAAAATAGCAGTTACAAGTATATCAAAAGTTTGATACACCTAAATGTTAACTTACCTGGTCACCACGCATTCTTTGGGCTGCGGAACGGCGGCGTGGCCAAAGATGCTTTTCAGCACGGCGATGCATCTCCCGACGATGACGTCATCAGTGACGTTTTCCATCACAGCGGCAGCTTCACCAGCCACCAAGGCCAGCAACACTGGCGCGCTGTATAGATTCCAGAATAGAAAGAGTTCGCCTGTGAAAAAATATTGGTTCGCTTAAGTTTTACCAGGCAGGTACCTATAAAACAAAGCACATTATAAAGTTACATTTTCCAAAACATCGTGACTCAAGGATGGAAGTATGAAATACCTATCTAATATTGTAAATTTTAGAACCATTTAGAATTTCTTTCAAAAAGTAAAAAAAAAAACGGAAAAATAAACAAAACCAAAATAAAAATAAAAAAGCAAGTCTAGTAGTCTAGAACTCTGTTAAGTAACATAAAGTTTAACATCCAGACCAACTCAAAAATTCCTAATAATGGGGCCCGACTGTTGAAGTTGAACTATTAAGTAATAGTTGCTTATTGTTTTTACTTCAAGTTTCTATTTTTTTGATTACCCTATGCCACTTCGAAAGTTTCGACGAATCAATGGCTATGTTAAAAAATTAAACTATTTATTTCAAAAAAAATTGCATACGAGTATTAACTTGATTAGGTATTTATCAATTTAATTTGTTGAAAACCGTCTAGCCATTTGGGCAACAGAGAGAACCAAAGAAATAAACATAAATACAAACTACGCTGGAATACATAACCCTCCTTCAGGCAGTCTGGTAAAAATAGTGGCAATCGAAACCTACATACTTAAGTAAATGAAAAAGTGCAAAAATCGCATCCACAAAAAATACCTTCGTTTTTCATAAAAACGCCACGAAAACTTCACTCGCTCGCTTTTAAATATGAACGGAACCTTCAAAACTGTAGTCGAACTCGCACTTGTGGCAAAGTTGCATTCAGCGCTCGAGATCAAAAGATAGATTCTTTCAACCCACCATAAGTATAGCAGAATTAAACTAGACTTGATCACTAATTTGAAGTTGATAACAATGAAATAACTACTTGTGTAAATCAGAGCACTTGTTCAATTGTTGCTGATGTAAGAAAAGAATCGCTACGCTGGACGCCATTTTCTCACATAATTCTCAAAGCGACATGCAAGCGATAACACTACATCAGATATCCGACCTCCTTAAACACGACCAAGCCCGAAAACGTTAAATTGGCTACTATTAAAAAAAGAGATGCCCGTTTACATTGTTTCGGCATTCCCAGCCCAGACGTAGGGGCCTTAATGAAGTTAGCAGAGCACACAACAAAGACGGTAAGGAGGTGAACTAAACCAGAACGTAAAAAAAGCTTGTCTTGGCTCTGGCGGTGATTTATCGCCAACGGCGCCCCTCGGGTTGCAGGTAGCGTTAATTATTCAGCTTTTAATTCTTTATCAGGGCCTCTACTGTTCCTAAGTTTTACACTATTTACAGTAGGAAATGATTAACGGCGTGCTCGCCAGGGTGAAAACCGGTTGGTTAATTTGTGGGGATTCCCCGGTTGTTCTATTAATATGTATTAATAACTCCGTTGGATTTGTAGCACTAACATGCGCTTTAAATGCAAACTACTCGCTGCGTGAAAGGTTTTACAGTGTTGATGTTTAAAATTTACAATTAGTTCTTAGTAGCGATTTTAAATGGAAAATAAAACAGAAAAATATTACAGAATGTTTTAATGAAATAGTTCAGAAAACGAGTAGGTGGGTCACTTAAAGGTGTGTAAACAACTTAACATCACCACACATTGCCAGCTTAGAAGAGGGCTAAGATAGAGTAGGTATCTTCCTCATGTCCTGTGATTTCATCGGCTGATTTACACCGGCAGCGCAAGCATGACTTAGTGGCAGAATTAGCGTGTTAAATATGCGAATCAACAAGAACTTTACCTCTGCTAGCCGTGGTCGTACCAACATGCCCAAACAGGTTAGCACTGGGATCCCAGAACGTCCGTTCAAAGCATAAAACCACCTTATTCAGGTTTCCATATCCCAGCCTCTTAATAGCAGCTACCTGCAAAGAAAAAAAAATTACATAAAGCAAACGTGCTTAATACACTTGTTTTTTTTTTCTTGAGGTGCAATATTATAGTCATACCTTCCAATCAGGAAGTGGTGGGTCGAAATTAACGAAGTTCTGCTGGTTTTGACCGCTATTCGCGACAGCTACTTTCAAGACTCCAAGCGGCAAAGTACACAGGACTACATCACCTGCAAATATAATTTAGTTAGTTATATTTTGTACATATTTTTAGACGCAGTCTAAAAAAGAAGGTTTGAATAGCAAAGATCAGTCATCAAAACGGCTTATATTATTTCTTCCTTTTTATCAACATCGAAAGGTAGCCTGTGGTTATATTCTTCTTGATTTTCCGGAGAAAAAACTTAGTGTAAATAGGCTGCTTGAAAAAACACTCCTCAATTGAACTAAACCACACCGACCGTTGAACAAACGGCGCGTGGCGAAGCAATCAGGCTGAAAGCTGTAGGTTGACCTGTACAGGGCTCCTGAACGACTCCGAACGCAAATTAAGAGCTCTTTGTCTTTTTCTAAACAATGACATGACTTTTTTAAGGTTTGTAACTTTTATAAGAAATCGCAGTAAGGAACCTTAGACTTGGCACAACTTTGTCTAGATTCCATTACTTGTTAAAGATAAACAAGCAGCTCCATCGAGACTTGGTTAGTTTTTTACAGAATGTTTTCGGTGGGATTAACTTTTTCTCACATCACCAGTAACTTCGGCTAAAACATAAGATTTATTATTAGGTACACGGAAAACTTTGATACGAGTACAAATATTAATTACCGCCGCCATGACAACTTGAACTCCACCTTGCCACCTGGCTTGCTCTTATGTAATTGGATACAAAAATACCGAGTAAGCTGGCAGTAGGTATCTCTTCATTTTCATGGGTAATATCTTTTTAAACAACTTCATACTCGTATGAGCACAAACTGTTAAGTAGGTACTACCTAGATTTTTTTGTACATTCTTTTTCATTACGTACCTAGCATGCCATGAAAACTACGCGGGTTAGTTAGCTAAAACTCAAACGTGTACTAGGAAAAAATAGAGGCGAGCGCCGCCTCCTAAACGTCTAACTGGCTATCACAATAGACTCCGCCCGTATGCAAATGTGGCGGAAGAGCCTCCGGCGGAGTGGGGTCGATCGGGCCCGCCGGGTCAACACAGGGCCAACCGTATTTTTGCGCGTCGTCAAAGTGAAATTAACGCGTTAGAATTGCAAATCATTCCGCGACAAAGAAATGACAAGGAGCCAACGGCGCTGTGGATTTTTCTCATAACGCCCATTATATCGTGACGATGTGCTTTGCCTTTGTTTTTTCTGTTCAATATTGAAGGCACGAAAAATTGTACCGGGCGCCTTCGCTCGTGGAACGCGAATGTAAACACAATAATAATTTAATACACCGTACAACGCGACATCAAATCGATATAGAAATCGCGTTTCGTTTTTTGCAGCCTCAAAAATATTTTTTATAATTTACATAATTTTCAAGTCCAAACCGATAATCTATGACAGGCGTTTTCAACCTTTTAGTTTCAACGACACATTTTTCTTTCATTAAAGTTTCACGTAGGTACAGTATACCCATAATATTTTTTTATTCGACTAGATGGCAAACGAGCAAGTGGATCTCCTGGTGGTAAGAGATCACCACCGCCCAACATATGTATAACATAACGGACCATTCCATTGCAGCCGTTCCCTCATGACTGAAGATAGTGGTCATCAACGGACGGTCAACATTTGGATAGAATGATTTGTTTTTATCAGCTTCTGTCCATGGCATCTCTGACGACGGAGCTAAACCTCAGGGGTATATTTTCTCATTAAAATAGCTAATCATGACATGAGGGCGAATATTCAGCATTTTTGCAGCGTTTGTTTTTGTCATTAGTGTCTTCACATGTGTTATTAAAAGAGCTAATGCTCAGGGTTGTTTTTTTATGAAAATTTAAGACAATGCCGATGCTGAATTTAGCGTGATTAATATTCTTGTGACTTGTCTTTCCGTTGTGCTATAAGAAACGTGGGACGCTAATGACGTTTGACCGCGCGGTCAAAACGCTCGAATATTCGCCCATGACGTCAATGCAGCACACACGGTACTTCGCGGCAATCACGGCACACTTGAAAATACACACTGGTATGCCGCGGCACACCAGTTGAAAACGTCTGACCTAAGACATAAAACTAAGTACCTACCCGCAGAAACGAAATTCACTCGATTCCAATAACGCATTTGAAGCGTGTCTCGATTTTATGAGACTGAAACTTTATAAGCGGATTTTTATTATTAGCTTTACGATAAGCCGTTGGCACCTATTTCACTAAACGTGATAGAGTTCGATTGGATTTTCCATTTAGACCGCGAAAAGTTTTTAACGAGTTCTGTAACTAGCTTACCTTTGAACACTTGCGGCTGGCTTTGGTTTCGAGGGTTCACGGCTTTAACTGTGACCCCTGGGCCGCCGTACTGGATGTCGGTGACTGCGGTGCCAAGCCTGATGTCCAGACCCTCGGACAGCGCCACTGGCACGCAGGAATACCCATTGCGCACTGAAACAACAACATGCCGTTAAATAATTGTCTAAAATGCTTTAATTTAATTTAATTTCATTATTAGCTGCTGTCCGCGACTCGCTATCCCGCAGGAACTACTATCTATATACCGAATTTTGTCTAAAAATCTGTTCAGCGGTTTAGACGTGATTAAGTAACAAACATCCAGACATCTTCACAAACTTTCACATTCATGATATTAGTAAAATATTCATATAATGTATAAGTTACTTTTCATTGATAATACAGGACGCATAGAAATTAAACAGTGCTGATCTAAAGAATTTCACATAGGCAGTAGGAATTTACCTACAAGAGTTGCTGATGTTAATAACTTGTCTAACCAATAAAACTTTTATTGGAAATATTAGAGGTAATTAAAATATATATACGAGATAAGATGAAATAGAACATTCACAGACTATAAAGTGCAATATACTATAAAGTACGTACGCAATTAATTTGCAGTAACTCGTTTGAGATTCTAGCAAAATACGCTTCTCAATGACTGTAGCCCTTAATGTAGGTGTCTACGTAAAGATATCGATAAAAGTATTAAGAGTGCATACAGGCAGCCACAACAATGTAGTTTTCAATTAGGTTGATAGCAGTGCGGCGACGGCGTGCCTCTATTGTGTTTTAATAACTTTAAGTGGACTTCTTACTTCAATTAAGTGGCTAGAAATTTTTAGTCGACATATTTTTTGCAAGTTTAAACTTTTCTAAATATGCTTTTAAGTGAGTAGAAAGAATAGAAATACAAAGTAAAAGAAGCATTAAGATCTGAAATAGAAGCTTTGAGAAAATATATTTTAAAAATCGTCACAGTAATCCAAATATATTTATAAAAACAACAGAAACCGAACCTTTAGACGTCTAAGACGTCCTAAATTAGATCTGCCGACTCAATCTCGCTAGTCGAGTCACCCATTCAGCCAAATTACGAGTATTCCGGCATCACGTAACTAACAAAGTAACGTTGTAATGTTGCGTTACTGTCACAGCCGTAACGAAGTCAGACCCTCTTAATTTTACTATATCTACAGCTAATTCCGTTATATTGTTACAATAGGTTGCTTAGTCACTCTCCCGGCTCTATTCTGCTGTTTTATTGTGGCTTAGTTTGGGCTGTTTCGCGTTCAGCCAGTTGCGGCGACAACGGGAGTTAGTGTCGTTAAATGGTACATTGTTGTGAGTGCATCCCACAGAAAGTAGACAAAACGGAGCTTTAGTGCTGCATCCAGCAATACTTTCAAGAGTAGCGTTCTCCTTCGCTTCGTAAATGATATCATTATAGAAATGAGGAATCATTATAGACTGTTTCATAGTGCACTTAAACTATGAAAAATTTAATGGAGTCATAAAACCATTTATTGTGAAAGTGTATGTGGAAGAGCTACATTAAGCCTCTACGAGTTAAAAAGTATAAGAAGTAGTTAGTTCGAAAAAAATATACGTGAACAATGGAAATTAAATTTAGGATTTAATATTTTGTGTATTCAACATTCTAGTATAGGCACGTAAAGTAAAAATATAATGCGAATCACTTCAAAACGGTTGCACCAATTTAGCTAACTATTTTTGTCGTGATTGTACAGTCGAGTGTAAAACGCTCCAGAAATATGCATCACAGAGTCTTCTGCTGCATCGTAATAAGGCCTTTGTGACGTAATTTTGTGTGATTCGACTATATACTTATTTTTACAATAGAGTGTAATAATAATAAGAATCATTTTATTTCCGTAATTAATTATCCGTACGAAGCTAGGGCGAGCAGTATATTATAGGAGTACCTAGTGATAACTGGTGAGTAACTTAAATATCTGAGAAATCCAACGCGCTTTAACTGTTTCTGACTTCAGCTGACACAAATTAGCAAACGGGAGTAAGTATTTCTGTGAACATCGATCTACAGTACTGTGGAAATTAAGCTGACCTTCTAATAGATGAACCAAATAATTGCGCGGTGAATGGTACATCACTAAACAACCCATATATTGTTGTTAGCGAGTGCCTGTTCAATGGAGCAGAGGGGAAATTAGTATTTAACTAGCCAATAGAAATTAAGCTCGTATTCAGGGTCGTTTGGTAGCATTCGATTCAATCCGTCAGACTAATGAAAGCATTACTCTACTCGGACTATTGCAACCGGGACATATTATTGCTTTTAGTATCAGTAAGAAAATTGCAAACTTTAATGCAGTCTTACTTTGTTTGATGTTAGACACTTTATGTGATATAAATCAGAGAATGACCTAAGAACACCGATCCTGAATAAATAGGAATGGGATAAAAGCTTGTTGAAAAAAAATATTCTTACCCAATTGAAAAAAAAATTTAGAGTTAGTAAGGCGTGAACAACCTCCTAACCTACCTACCGTCCAAACTTAAGGTTTGCCAAAGAGCCATAGAGCGTAACACATTAGGTGTGAAACGGATAGACAGAATCCAGAACACCACGATGCGCTCAAAAACACGCATAACCGACGTTGGGAAAAAGATTGCTAATCTAAAATGGGACTGGGCTGGACACGTCTGTCGCATGCACCCACAAAGGTGGGCTCGCACAGTTACTTGGTGGGTGCCGGAGAAAGGCCAGCGACGTCGAGGCAGACCGAGAAGGAGATGGCGGGACGATATATGGACACGTACGCAACGGACTGGCCTGACATTGCGTCACGTGAGGTCAAGAGGGGAAGCTTTTGCCCAGCAGTGGGACACTATACAGGCTACATAAAAAAAGGCGTCAACAAAGGACAGTTAATAGTAGATTGTACTACTAGAGCATAAAATGAGTCATTTTAACCGAGGCGTTCAAATAGCCACCCGAACCGGTACGGCGAGGGTGGATAGACAAGTCGAGGGGAAAATGGGTTTAATGCTCGAATTTTACACTCTGCTTTTCACTTCGATTGCGAGGAAATGAAATAGCAACAGTGGAAACAATGATTCACTTTCTATGTACCTTTTATTTTTTATGCATTATTATAATAATTCCATTATTTTAATTTTACTGATTTATTATGATTGATTTGATTGATTTTTAGTTTTATATAAATTAAAAATAATTTAAAAAATATATAGAAACTGTTTTTGGTCTTGAGTTGGTATTAGACGAAGATTTTATTTTATGCACTAGAGCATAACAAGTCATTTTATGTCGCCTAGATACAGCATAAACACGAACTTTACGAGCATGAGAAGTGAAAAATATATTATACTTGAGGTGTACATCTCTAAAGCACCAGTTACTTGTGACTACATCTACGGAGAATTCGCTTACCGCTATCTCGCGGGGCCAAAGTAATTTTCCAGGATAAAATTATACGATGTCCTTCCCGGGGTGTCAAACTATCTCCATAACGGATTTCATCAAAATCGATTCAGTGGTTTAAATGTAAAAAGTAACAGGCAGAGCTACTTTCGCATCCCATTGCTATGCAAAAGTTTGTAAATATAGCGATGTATGTTTGTTATTTCTTCGCATAAACTGCAGGACGGATTTGGATAAAATTTGGTATGTATCTAGACTAAAATCTAAAATTTGGTATGGATCTTGAGTAAGACGACGTATATGCTACTGTTTATCACGGAATCGGGATAAAATTCCAAAATTTCAACTGAAATTTTCCACAGGTATTTTTTATGCGATGTTATTGAAACCAATAATGTAATCTTTCGGGATTCTCAAGGATAAAATAAATTTTATAAGTAATATTAGTAAGTTAAGTACCCATAAGCACAGTACGGGTGGATGGATGGATCAAACCAAAGTGGGGCACAAGGAGAGCAATGACACACCAAATTCCAGCATACAATAGGTATTTGCTTCATCATTACCATAAGCCTGTGTGATGTGAATTGAGAATAAAGTTAAACTTAGGTCATTACTTTTGAAGATAAACCTGTTTATGCCAAGGCTGTGTGCGAATTAACGACCGTCGAATTTAATTCAGGAATCGGCCATTAACACAACACGGGGGAAAATATTCGGCAATTCGTTCCCCAAAGAACATTAACTTAAGCGTAATTTAAATAATTTTACGTGGCGGTGAGCACAAACAGCTGTAATTAAAGGTATATTTTGCGAATGTACTAATAATAAATAACGAAGGGGGCAACGCTTAGTGGCAAGATTAATGTAGCGAAAAAACGTTGGAGCGATAGGTGGTGCATTCCTAAGTAGACACAATATCTAAGCGCAGTGCTTACTGGATATTGGCAAGCATGCCTCGAATAAGCAAAAATAAGCCAATGAAGTTGCCAATGCTTAATATTCATCTTCAAGAACCTACACGTATATTTGTATATATGGGGATGAGGGTGAATTATTTTTGTAAGACTTCTGTGGAATGAATAGGACAAGCGAATGAGTTAATGTTTGAGTTACAATCGGGTGAGCCTATGCGTTAGTTGTTTTCTGTTTTCTCTTGTGTTCAAAGTACTTATTCCATATTTAATTTTCATTAAACTTTTCTACTTTCATTTCTAAAAATTTGTTTTCCTTCGCACGATCCCACATACATTAGGTACATAAATAAAAAAATAAAAACATTACAATTCACGAAAGAAATCGTTTAATACGCGTGTAAAATAAATCACACTTTGTTTAAAATATCGAAAATATTATTATGATATGAAACAATAGTCGGAAAATGTTTTAATATTTTTTTTAAATGGATAAACTCGAACAATACTCCCGGGCGCGCCTCTCCGATGAGAAATTAACAATTGAATTGACAAACATAACAATTGAATTCGCGCGTCCATTCGATTGCTAATTACTCAAACAGTCAATGAAAAACTATGGAGTATTGAAAATTTAATCATTCATCTCGCAAACAAGGAGTTGTTTAATTAAGCATACCTTTTTAATATTTAATTTATTTTCTCCATCGAAAGGTGCAATTAGTACTATAATTTCATATAGATTTCATAATTCAGGTCCTGTCCTGAAAATAAAAATTAAAAATCTTTGTTTCTGATGTATGAAGGTATGTACAAATGGGTTCAAAATGAGCTTTGTCGTTACGTAAACATGAAATTTGACCGAAGTTTCATGTCCATAATTATGACTACGATGAATTAACGACCGTTAACGTTAATTACAATAATAGATCAATATTCGTTTCAATGAAATTTACCTTTAAATATAATGAGGAGTGTGTGTATATTTTATAACACCAACATTGACGTCAAATTGTTTGGACTCTTCTAGTAAATATTGATTATGCTAAACAAATATTTCTTTCATAGTATAATTTGGCCATTATTGTGAGTTTATGAGTTTGATCGCGAGTAAGTCGGACGATTTGTCACTTAATAACATGCGTTCTGGTTTACGACTGCGCTTGGCTCCATGATAAATTCCGCTTTAACAAAAACGAATTAGGCCTAAAATTTTATAGTGAGATTTTATGTTCTACTTTATCAAGCGGGGACCACGTTCTGTAACGCCCAAAGGCGCACGTTATTATAAAATATTGCTACAGTACGTAGAGCTCGAAAGTGTTTCAATAAAAAATACGAGTGACGTAACTAATAACAGTTACATACTTTATTTTCATTAGAGGAAATACGCATAATAAGAACCAAAGTAGTCATTTATGTGATGGTTTGGGTGAAGTTAAAGATTTGAAATTTTTTCTTGTGTGCTTTAAAAAAAACTTAAATGACCGAGTAATCGGCAAACATAAATGAAAAAAAAATACAAACATTGGAACATAGAACCTCCTCGAGTACTGCCTTTTCGCAACGTAACGTTTGGCAACCTGTTTCATTTCTCAACATTTCATTTGTCAAAGATTTAGATATATTTTTATATATAAAAGGGGGAAAACACCTGATGGAAAGCCATCACCGCCGCCCATGAACACCTGCCAACACGAGGGATATCACAGGTGCGTTGCCAGCCCGAGAATATTCTTTGCTAACATCCGCGATTCATTTCATTCTTAGCCGAGGACAATCTTTACGACATTGACAAATTAAAGACATGTCTACATTTAACTTGCATCAATTATCATTGGTGATATAATCAATCAAAAAAAAGAAGCCACCCGGTCTTTTGAGAAGCTCAAGACGAATTCATTAAGCTGTCAATTAATATCTTGATACGGTTCATTATGATATGTAATGTGTTAATTAGCGTTTTATAATGCTGACAGACCCAAATGTCATGTCCCACTGTCATTTTACGTTGAGTTGGGCTCGTGCCAAAGATGAGGGTGAGATCTATCGCAAAAGACCGACAAAAACTTCTTTTTTTTTCTTTCGGTGACGCAAATAAGTAAAAAAAAAATTAAGGCATTATTAGAAGTAGTCAGCAACATAATTTGCTCGGAAACAATCGTCTTCTTGTTACAAAAAAAATCTAGTGAACGCTGCGTTGCTACACGACTGAAACGTTCGTAATTTCAATTACACCGACGTATATGATTGTAATCTATTACGGTTTTTACAACATAATTGTATCAACAAATATGTTAAGAGCAATTATTAATAGCTGCATTTATACAATCATTTACCGTCGCAAGACAATTTGAGATGCTGCACGTAAGCGAAGATGTGCTGCATGTAAAAAAAATAATTAGTGCCCGTTATACACTTTAGGCTAATCGACTTGTGTTTGACGAGGGTCTGTGAGGTCGCGCTGCCCGCGTCCGAGCACGGGAAGGGCACTACAACTTGGCCCATTATTCGGACAGACGCGCTCCGACGCCTTTTAGCCCTTTGACGTGGAAAGGCCCCATTAGCATTGAGCGGCTTGTTGATCTCGCCTGTTAATTACTGCCCTCCACCTTAACTAGCAGCCTGTCTATAGTAAGGCTTCACAATCTGAAGCATCACGAAAATGGTTCAGTGCACTGTATTTAACAGTGAGTATTAAAACTCTGAAACAAAAGAACAGAATCCAAACAACATAAGCAATAAAAATCGAATACGTTGCATTTAATCAGCATCAGTAAAGAATCCGCGGCGAAAGATATTCAAATGAAGAACGAGCTCGTTTCATGACAGGGATGAGCCTTGAAATCAAGGCAGCGGAATCGCCGAATAAAACTGTTGATTACGTACCGCGCAGAGTTACGCTCCGTCGGATGGAATTTTATTTACTTGCTCTTTCGAAAAACAAATATGATGGCTTTTAATTTATGAGTACGGCCGGTGGATCTCTTGATGTTACATTGCGAAATTGCCTGCTCGGAACCGAGATATGGGTATATATTAAACACGATTTTTATTGCAACTCTTTAACAATGTGAAGATGGTGTTCGTACACTATACTGAAGCTACAGTCAAGTAGTTTAATTCATTGGCCACCATGAAACCATTTCGCAGTAAACGTCATAGTGACATCGTATTAATTAACAAGGAAAGTCGTAATGACTTTTCCTTTGAAAAGATTCCATGGTAGCCCATGAATTAAATTCCTTGACTTGTACCACCTATATATCAATGGCTTGTTTTTCAATGCTAAACGGTCAAACCTCAGATTTCAATATAAAATCACATTGGTTACATATTGTACATAATATCTAAAGTGTAAGTACCTAATATTTGTCGACTATTGTTTGTTGTACATTTAAGGGTACCTGCAACTACAAACGTTCCGAACAAATATTGGAAATTTAAACTCGTTTAATTTTGCGGAGCTAGTGGCTTGTGCTATTTAACAAAACGTCTTCGCGAGCGAACTTCTGAATGCCAATAAAGCAAGCCGTAACCAAACCCGCTTCTAAACGCGCAGAGCGGCGTGCTGTAATCGTTTACCAGGCAAAAAATTCACTGCGGATTTCACTGTGATGGTCGCTCGCGATGTGTTCACAATGACCGCATAATAATTCCTCAAAAGATCATGTTAAAAATATAAAAACATTTGCATAGTCATTTTTTGTTCTTGAAGAGTGACGTTTGTTGTTTTATTGTTGGCGTTTTTCGAATGTGATTATGAAATAAAAGGTCAAATAATAAACAAAACAATAATTTATACAAATCATCGAATATTTTTAACCGACTTCAAAAAAGGAGGAGGTTCTCATTTCGACTGTATGTTTTTTTAGTAGAATATACCCCTCAAGAGATTAAAAGGCTATTTTACCACCTATTGATTAGTCTTAACTGACGGTTAAATGAAATGCCGTCTCTATTTGTTTTTTTCGAATAGACGGAGACGGCATCACATTTAACCCTAAAACTCCTGTAGCTAAAAGACATTCCATAAAGAGACTGAACCACCAAGATAACTTATTTTTTCGGTCATAGTTTATAGTTTCGGTCATAGTTCGGTTATAGTTTCAGTCGGTAAAACATTAAAAATAGTTAAATAATTGCGAAAACTAAAGTAAAAACTACGGCTCTATACATTACTTATTATTCATTCTTAACGCAGTACTACAATAAAGTTAACTATTCTATGCATTATAGCAGCGTCTTTTTAAAAGGTAAACTTCGAACACGGCCCTAGTTAGTGAATCGCCTTGGAGTTGAAGCAGCCGACGTTCTTTTAGGTAATTTGTACGCGGTCGCCATAAGTGGTCGTTTAAAAGTAGATCACTCATGCGCGGCCGGCCACTACACATCGTCGATTTTATCCATCCTGACACTTAAGATATCTGAATAAACGTATCGCAGACACATATCTCGCTGCCATTTTATTTTATAATGGTACATACAGACGCATGAACTTAATTGGCTAGCTTAACGAGAAAAAAGTTACGGGAGTCGCATTCCGTTGACATAGACATTAACCCTAAGATTATTAAGGTAATAAAGAGTCAGCGTGAGGGAGCACTAATTAAATTCATAGTTAAGCATCCATGAAGGTAAACACTTGTAGTTAACTGGCATACTATCAGAAGCAGAATCTCATCGCTACACAAATTAACGCTGCATCGTCGACATTGTTCACTTAATCAGTTCATACTCCACTTTACGCTAAACTAATTACGTTATTCAACTCCAATACCTACGTTAAGGCATCTCCTAAACGCTATCAATGAAAAATTAGCTCGCTAAATTAAAGGCTAAGACTTTGTTATATCGGCAGAGCTATTATTGATACTTGAGAGTGAAATTTACACAAGAAAATTATAGGCTATTGATTATCTACTCCCAACCCTTTATTAGCCTTTTTTTTCTAAAATAAACCGATCATGCTTCTCTACATCTATATATTTCTGCATCAACGTATGCATCATTGTTGTTATGTATAATATTCGACCGGTCGCTGTTTAAAGATGCCGAAATCAGATCGGCGCATCAAGGATGTCTCCATCGTGTGCAAAGTCTGCAAAGTTGTGGACGTAATGGATAAAAAAGAAGTTATACCTTGTAAATCAGCACGTCAGGTAAGCGAAGGTCTACGACAACCTGCGACGACCGGCGGGCGGGCAGGCAAATCGAAGATCTTGCATGCCAATAAAGTTGTGACAATCAAGGGCAAGTGCGAACTTAAGGAGGATTTATAAACTTCATAAAATAGTAATTTTATGAAATAAACATGTAGTTTCATTTAATGTTATTGAATTACGCCTTAAACGATTTTAATGACAAACTTTTACTTTTATCGTTTTTGGTTTTAAAAATTAGTTCGATTCCAAGCAAAGTTAAGTACAGACTTTGAGCAAGATGCTACAAGTACCTACTTAGGTACCTACTTGCATAAAAAATGAAGGCTATTGCATCGTCAGATCATTTCAGTCTAACGCCGTTGTTAACCAATAAATTAATATCAAAGATTTATATCACTTTTGCGTTATTAAATTCAGGCCGAGACGCATTTTGATATTATGTAGAATCTTGGCAAATATTTGCGACTTCAAAGAAGGGAACTTGCGTACAAAAGCAAACTAGACGCGATTATTAGATACCTACCTTCGTATAATAAACGTTACCATAAACACAAAATTCCATTCATTATAAACGTTGTATATTATGTATGGTTTGTGTAATCATAATGCACGGAGATTAGTTGATATTTGTTTTGGATCTGAGTGTTTATGATCTCAGCAGTTTCGTTGATTTAGGGTAATTGTTTTAGAACATTGCTTTTGTGTAGTCGAGACAAACACGACATCCTCATCCACCGTATCGGATAGAATTTACTTTTATAACAAGGGTTCGATATTATCAGAAAAAATATAGATTCCTAATACACTGTAGGTAGGCATTTTAACTTAACGTATTTGCTCTTAAATTAGCACGTATCGTGCGTATTACGCGACCTGAATGACAGTTGAATTTGTTCAATAGAATCAACTGAATCTTGACTCACTGTGGAACCTTTCCGCAGAAAAAGTCATAGTGACATCGCATTGCTTGACAAGGGAATCACTTATGACACTTACTGTGAGAACGTTCTACAGTGGATCAGGAATCAAATGGTTTGTCTTTAAACTATTATAAGTTTATCTGTGCTCTACCGGGCAGGCAGATAGAATCAGATATGGGTACCTAATCCTAAAAGGGTTCATTCTTTTAAGACATGCAACCTAAAACACTTGAATTCTAACTAACAATATTTACCTACTATTGAATTTAATAAAAAAAAATTAAGCCAGTTTCGGTAAGCATAGACTTTTATAATCCTTTGACGGAGGCTTTGACCTTTTGTAAGCGCCAAAAATCCAATACGTGAACAAAACTCAAACGCTATATATACCTCAGCGTGTTATATCTCGCGAGACAGGCTTATAAACGAGCGCCTTTTGAAGTATTTTCCATTACATTAGGTAAGTCGCTAATCTTGCTCCTTTTTACGTTCGCGCGATGTTCCTTAGACGTAAGCAAATATTAGCAGAGAGCACTGAAGAAGGTGCAGGGCGTTTGTGAATTTGATTACGAGCACTTCACCTGGCTTCTCAGTAACGATATAACGCGTATAACGCTTAGTTCATACAGCCGTAATTTAAATTAGAAAATGCCTGTTTTTAATTTCAGTCTAACGCTGCATTAAATTTTCTTGGCTTTACAGAGCAGTAAAAGAAATCATTTATTTTCCAGCTGTTAGAGCTTAGCAATGAAAAAAAAACGAGTGTACAATACAGCATACAAATCAGAGCCTATTATTTTAAATATAACCTGGTCCCAAAAAATCGATGGGCACCGCGGCGTGACGTAATTTCGTCGCACAATGACCATTTACATACAATTCTGTTTAAGTACCTATTATAAAAATTGGAACCTAAAAGTACAGACCAACCAGCTATTAAATCGACCGTTTGTCCAGATACGTTACTTTGCAGCAGTAAAATGAAATAGAGCTATTAGGTACGTAATTTAATAACAAAATTGTTGGATCAGTTTACTATTTAATAGTACAATCACGTATAAACCAGTCTCACATCAATATGAAGCAGCAAAGTGAAGTAGCGGATGTTTTATGACATTCATAAATAGAACGAACGAATAAACTAATGAATGGCTCCGCGGAATGAGGAACGATGGCCGACCGTTAGTCCGTACACCAGTAGTGCGGAATAGTACGTATTGTGTAAATCTGCCAGCTAAGCCACGGAAGTGTCGCGGTTTATAAGTCGTAAATCAGGGGGCTTATCGGAATACGCGGCGGTCGCTCTGCTGTCCACAAAATATGCAACGTGGACATGGATATTATACGAAACTAGGGAATACTTGCTTATTTCAAACATTGTATTTATTACGTGCTGATGTGACGAGAAAAAAGTGGGATAATTTGAAATGTAAACCCATAGTTTGGAGTAACATTGGATAAGTCTCTTAAAAACATTATCAGTTTGCTCAGATCATTTTTTAGACAGAAAGATAAAACGTTTATTCGGTACTCTAAACACACTCAATCAACGTAACAGGGCCAAAACTTCAGTCCAAACCCTTGAACATTTTTCCATTCAGGGATTCGCTTACGAAATAGGTATACGATTTTAAAGTGCTAATTTTTGTTATACGCAAGTGTGTCCCCTCCCCCTCCCTTCATTATCTAAACCGTTAGTAGACTTTACAAGTTAACGAGTAATAAGTCAATCAAAACTTGTTTAATCCTACTACTATTATAAATGCGAAAGTTTGTGAGTGAGTGAATAAGTGAGTAGGTATATTTGTTACTCCTTCAGGCTTAAACGGTTGGACAGATTGGGTGAATTTTGGTAAGTAAATGCCAATGTCCAGACATCTGGAATTAAACATAGGCTACTTTTTATCCCGATATTCCCCCAGGATAGGGATAAGATCTCGAAATAAATGCTTGCTTGATTATTTCTTGCATAATGACATGCTTGCTTAGATACATGTTCACATGCATGCTAGCTTAATTGCTTGCTTCTTTGAAATGTTTGTGGTTCTCGCGAGCGAAACCGCGGCTAAAAGCTAGTATTAGATATTTGCCAGTACGAAACCCTACACTGCGTGTTGCCGCACTTGGCCGGTTTGACATTTAAGTGAGAGTTTATTGAAGCTTTCACTTAGCAGTTTTATCAATAGATACATTTTTATGCTCAGAACCTGTCAGTACTATACATATTTCTGACACATGAAATATTTGCATGTTTCGTCGAATCAGTACAAACAAAGTTACGGTTCGCAACCGTAATGAATGACCGAAATTCACCTACAAAACTTTCCCAATGGTTTATTTCCCACAGCGCAGCTCAAATCAAACAATAGAAAACGTCAAAACTTCAATATGGAAAGTGGGCACAGCGTTTACGGTTGGCCATTAGTCAAACAATATCAGGGCGACATCCGTGTACTGCCTCCGTATTGTAAACAGTTGAATAAAAAAAAGTGCTGGATTTCGCCAGCTATCCCTGACTACTAACACGAGAGTGAGGAAGATAGCAGTCTCTAATCGTACGATTTGGTATTCGAAACGTTAGAATCTGAACGTTCGTCTGACACAGTGAATGGCACTGGACATTCAGTTGAAGCGTAAAATCTATCGCACTGAAAATATCCGTTCGAGGGAGGATGTTCAATTACTGACCGTGTTCAAAAAAGACAAATCTTTGTTTTATTCATGAATGAGGTGGGCGGTAAAGGATAGCAAATATATTTTTGTTTCAGTTGTTCTATTCTATTTATCTTCTAATAATTATGGCAGTACATCTAATTCAAAAAAATAATTAATGTTCAAAACGAAAAAAGCAAAATGTACCTATCAAAAAGGCAAAAAGGAATAACAATGTCCTTAGTTACCGAGCTACGTGAGAGATATATAATGTAATTCAAGTAGATGTCTAACTAGAACACAGGTTTTTAAAATCGTGCTAATGTGATAATCAAAATCGAAATCAGGTAGTCTGATTCCGATATATGTTTCGCTTACGAATGCGTGATTGACAGGCGTCCAGGCCCGATTAGATATGCCATGCTATCTGTGGACCGGTCATGCCGAGGTTTTGTATGTAAATGCATACGTCACACGAACATGCCAGCCGTTTTTTGCATGCAACTGACGCCTCAAAAACTGAAACAGGATCGAATTGGTGTCCGCATTTTATAACTAAATAGTTTTTCTCTCTGAATGTATACACGAAACATGTACATTGATAGAGTATGATAGAGTATTCCGAGGACAGTCTTTTTAAATCCGCAAAACTGGTATTTCAATATTTATACTTTGTAAATGATATAAGTGTCCGTAATCTTTTCAACGATTTATATACTCAGCGACACGAAATTTGGCCTACTCTACATTTAAAATTACCTATTATTATTTAATACATTTGAGGGCCAGACTTTTTTTTGTTCAGTATATTTCTGATTCCAACATTATTGCTTACTGCAAAATGAAAAACGATTGACCTAAAATAACCCAGTAGCGAAATAAATTAGACAAAAAAGTACTATGTTGACGTCGATAAACGTTACTGAAGTTAATGTTTGCGTATCAATCATGCTATATGCATGTCCGTTCAGTGTTGTATTTGTTTTTGAACCAGTATAAAGGAGCGGCCACACCGCTGCTTAAAAAATGGTGACGGTATGAGCACCGTTTTTATTGCATACTCTCCAAACCGCTGCTTAAAATACGGAATCGCAGTGACGTGCCGTAACCTTCTGGACTTTACTGAACAAAACTCGTGACTTTTACAGCAAGTCACTGCGATCCCGTATTTTAAGCAGCTGTGTGGAAACTTGCAAAAAAAACCGATGCGCATACGATGCGTCACTGCGATTCCGTACCGTAACCGTTTTTTAAGCAGCGGTATGTCCGCTCCTTAAACCAATTCAATACTAATTATTAATAGCAATCATTCAATCACCGGCTTGGCTCACACATTAAGAGTATTTCCTTAAAACGAACGGGTACGTAACAAGATTGCACCGGCAAAGATTTATTGCTCTTTCGTCAAAACTTGAATTAAATTTATAGTTTTGGTATCTCGCCGTTGACTAGGGTTGGTATCAGCAATTAATTGGCAGTTATACGGACTTGGTGCGACACGTTCTCTGGATGGGCATTAGTTGTGTGTTGTATTGAGACCAGTTTCTCCGTATACGGTATTGCAATTACACCTAGGTGAAGACTGGAGCCGTAGGCGTCTGCCTTCGCAGATTGATATCTCCCGGGACAAAAGAAACGCTTAGAGAATAATAAGGCTTCAGTGCAAGTGAAATGATCTGCTTCGCGAGACGAAACCGCTTTGAAGTAGCATTCGCTAAAAGCCTCTATTTAAATGGACTTTTTGTGTGGATGTTAGGGACTTTTGTTTTTTAATAATCTTTTGTTTTAATTTCAAAATATAACATTGACTTTTTATTAATGTTAAATTATTTTTATTAAGGTTACCAAGACGTAAAAAATACCTACACACTTTTATGCCACTATCCAGGTAAATATTACTCGTGTGTTTAGCGTGATGAGCTCTGCAAGGCTACCACGAAATTCGAAAATCGAAGTTCGTATCGTACCGTCCCGCCTACGCTTATGTTATTTAATACGAGAGTGAGAGGGACGGCACGATACGAACTTCGAATTTCGTGTTCTGTAGTAAACTTTCACGAATAGGTTCCTTGCGGAAACTAAGAAATTCCCAGTGACGAGCCCCCAAAAATGTGGGAACCAGCTCGTGAAATGAAACGGCACAGTCCTTATTAGTTGCCTTTATTGGCTAGCGGAGATAAAAAATAACATAAAAATCGTAAGAATTTAGAAAAAACACACAAAATTCACACCCGTTTGCTTCCGTCGTACGTCGTCAACTGCCATAACATCTCATTTGTTCTTCACTCAAACTCAGTATTCATTCTCCGTTCAAATTCAAACGTACATCATCTCATCACGCTTCAATACACCCATACCACACTCCACATACATTTGACACTTTGACTGTTCCTCGGCTGTACTATACGTAATAAAACTTAATCAATGCAATAATTCTGCCATTACCTAAGTGGTGATGATAAATAGTTATCTACCACATCAAACACCATCCCACGGAGATATGCATAAATGTAAACGGTCAACTGCATGAAAAAAAATCACACAGGCACAAGTATTAAAGACCGTGACGTGACGGGTGTTAAAAAATAACTCTATTGACAACTACAAATTCCGGCCTTTACTAGCACTACGGCTTGGTAGGCCAGGGGATCATCATGTCAGCTGAAAGACGTACTCCTCCTCCTTGTGTCGCATTCCTCTGTAATGAGGGTCGTGACCACCCTTCTGAATCACTTTCTCTCGCACAAACTGTTTCCATCTATTTCGGTCTCTGGCGGTGTGGAGGGCGTTATGAACAGTAGAGTCAAGAGCGGTGCGAATCTGAAGGGCTACTCCGAAACACAACGTTCGAAGTTCGTGTCGTGCGATCCCTCTCGCTCTCGTATTAAATAGTATAAGTGTGAGAGGGACCGTACGACACGAACTTCGAACGTTGTGTTTCGGAGTAGCCCTTCTGATCAGACCAACGCATTGGGCTGTGTGTGACCACGAGGCCTCTACCGGTCACAATTAGCTTCTCGAGGTTATCACCGTCTTTCCTTGCAATGTAGCCAAAGTATTCAAGAACCCTGCGCAGACATTCGGATGACAGACGCGATGAGATTTTCAGTTCTCGGAATATAGAGGCGAAAGACGTCCACTGCTGGACATACAGGTACCCCCGACAGGGGCCCAGGCTAGGGGATACGACAGCACTATTTTGTCAATAAAGTTTCACTATACTGATCCTAAACCGATAACCGCTACCACTCTGTTAAGAGTGTAGCGACATATTAGAAGAGAGCTTTTACCCGCGACTCCATCAGCAAGAATTCATTTCTGGGACAAAACTATTTATGTCCTTCCAATTTCATACCAAATTTCATCGCTTCGGCGGTTAGAGCTTGAAGAGGTTACATACAGACTGAGTTACTTTCACATTAAATTGCAATGAATCCCTACTAATATTATAAATGCGAAAGTAACTCTGTCTGTCTGTCTGTCTGTTACGCTTTCACGTCGAAACCGCTGAACCAATTTTGATGAAATTTGGTATGGAGATAGTTTAAGCTCCAAGGATCAACATAGGATACTTTTTATTCCGGTAGAGAGCGCCACCGCACGATAACCTAGATCCGCGCAGACGAAGTCGCGGGCATAAGCTAGTAAGAAATAATATAAATCTTTACTGCGACAACTTGGTTAAGATCGCGGGATTGCGGTGGATGCGGAAAGCACAAGACCGGTCTAAGCGGAGCGCCTTGAGGGTAACCTATGTCCAGCAGTGGACGTCTTTCGACTGACATAATGATGATGATGATAGATCCCAGCATATCACCATTACTTTACCAAGATAAGTAGTAGCAGAAGCTGATAGCGGAAAAATCTTGATACACCGTATATATTATAAATATTTATACCGGATAAACTGTACGAGCCTATAAGCAATATAACTACCGTGTTCCAATGAGTCACGTAATTAATAAAGACCACAAAGATACACCCTTATTTAAATATACAGTTATGAAATTAATAAGGACAAGAAATTATTTTAACACAGCGTAATTAATCAGAGTACAAATATTCAGAATGCTATAAGCTGTTTTTTTTTGTAATAAATATTTTAAAGCCACATCATATATCGGTCACACCGTTAGCCATCTTAACCCATATAATAATAGTATAAAACCTTCAACAATCAAGTTAGGTTTGCAGCATTGCCAATAAACCCGGCACAGGATGTACGTAATACACTTGGAACACGTTTCGATGCAAATAAGAGCATTTATGCAAGGCGCCTACAATGGTCATTACCACGTTTCAATTCGCTCACAATTGCCTCGCTCTAAACAGTTGAATAGCGTAAAACGAAACCTACGAACGGGCGAGCAGGCCTTTACGCATATGCTGCACACACGGAATATTCATGGCTTGCTAGTAAATGGAGTAGCAATGCCAATTCAATCACACGCAACTAACGCCCGGGAAAGGCTATAAAGAAATCGGTAAGCGGACATCCAATAGCGAGCGAAATATGCGCAAACCAATAAGTTGGAGTACGTAATGGTATGACATATTTTAAACGCACGTCGCGTCGAATAGCTTGCAGCGAATGCCACTACGCAGATGCTAGTTCCCAGAGGCATTAAGTTATTAGCTAAGCGCTTTAGCCCGATACACGGTCGGACACAGAACTGAACATTTTACTCTGCAATTTGAATTCAATGGAGAGAATTAGAGAATGTGTGTGCGACGCGTTCACCTAGCCAGCTAGATAAAGCAGCATTAAGTATGTGAGATGGGAATTGCTAAGCACGCTGGTGCTCTATTTAAGTAATTTACGTTTAACTCATATTGTTTTCCTCTGTAATGCGTTCAAAAGTTTAATTTTAAGCCGTATAAACTTAAACGACCATTTTTTTTTTCTTTTTAAAATTCATATAATATATATAAAACGCGACCCTTTACACCTTTTTTTTATCTAAATCTTGATCAAATCAGTGCACTTCCTAAAATGCTTGTCGTGGATATTGCGCGTACGTAAATCTGCAAGGAGTTGATTAGCTTAATTGATGCCATTAATCGGAGCAATCACGACGACGGGCGTATCGTGTTTAATTAACTAACGAACGTACGGACATTTGATTATCTTAATGTAGATGCGTCGGGCGCGGCGGCGGCGGCCAGCCCGAGTCGCCGGATGTCACCAATACCTGACACACTGTACGAGCAGTAGTTCTCAAAAACAGTAGGCATAATAAAATCTTATTTAATTTCAGACCACTAAATTCTGAACTACTTTAAAGCTCATGTCTCACACAATGAACTACTTTTAGTCCCGTAATCCCGCTAATTACTTCCAAAACAACTGAATTCACCCATGAAGTTTCCCTTACACTTTTCTCCCACACAGGCTTCTATATTCCACTTAGCCACCTCATATGTAGTTAACGGACGCCACATTAATCCTTCCTGAAACTCCAAAACTTTGAAAGCCGGGTCGTCAACGTGTTATCATGCATGTACAATTAAACAAACAGCAGTTTGCGGCGACGCAGCTTTTGTTTATCGTTTAACTCTACGCACAGGCCGGATCTCTTAATCCTAAACAAATATCGCACGCAGCCGACTCGGTTTCCCTATAAATTTTCTATCTCACTTCTGTTTAACGAAATGCTACTACTCACGATACAATGAGGAACGGTAAAGAAACGATTAAATCGCCCGGTCGCGGGCAATAATATAAACAACTGATTAAACCGGCCCCACGGTTACAAAAGGAGACATTAGTTAAGGGCTAGTCTTTGCTGCGTTGCGAACCGATAATAGTAGGAAGTGATAGCGGAGAAAACTGGCACGTTCGGACGGCGGTAAGGTTCCTTCATTATTGCTAAGCAGCGAGCTCGCATTGTCGTGTCTATTGTCTGCTTTTACCATCTCAAATAATTATTATCAAGTTCCAGTTATTACATTAATAAACATAACCTATTTATTCGCATTTAAAGGCGTCATGTAGCACAATTTGTATAAACCACTTAAAGATGCTACCTTGAATATAAATGAGCAAAGAAAAGGGTGAAAGGGCAATTACACAGCTATCTGGGGCAGGTTAGCGTTGCAGCGATAATTTCCCGTGGAGTAAAAGGGAGAAGTGATGAGTTTCCCGCACCTACCTCTCGCTCTTTCTGCAAAATGACTACCTGGAGGAGTTTATGGTAGGTTTTCAAGCTTCATGGGGCGGGTGCTCGTAATTAGAACAAGAGATGCGCAGCCACGCGACACGGGTGGCTCAAGTCATCGAGAAATAGCGTGTTACTATTATCGACCAGTGCATCAACTATTAACCAGTATAGTTACACCACGTAATGGCGCATTAAGCATGGTGAAAAATTAACAATACTCAAAAATTTGCTTAAATATATAAATAAATAATAATAAAATAAATAAATATCACGGGACAATTCACACCAATTGACCTAGCCCCAAAGTAAGCTTAGCAAAGCTTGCGTTATGAGTATTAAGCAACGGATAAACATACTTATATAGATAAATACATACTTAAATACATATTAAACATCCAAGACCCGAGAACAAACATTCGTACCTATTCATCATACAAATATTTGCCCCGGCCGGAATTCGAACCCGGGACCTCAGGTTTCGTAGTCAGGTTCTCTAACCACTTGGCCATCCGGTCGTCATAAAAAACATTATTCACAAACGTGCCATGACAATTGTAGGAAAACCAAGAACAATATAAATTAAGCTGGCACGGCACAGCCGCGAAAAGGCGCTGGCTCAGTACGTGCTGCTACATTGCTGTCACAGTGCTTATATTCTGTAAAATGATCTGATGATTCTGGAAGATGTAAATAAAACGTTGGCTGACTTGAAACGTCTTTAGTCTGAAATGACGTACCTACTTACTTCTTAAAACTATGTAAAGTTATAACTCCCTTGAGAAGAGGAACTAAGTGTACGTAAATCCATATCTTTAAAACAATTGAAGCCATTGTCATTTAGTATATAGGCATGCAATAACATCACTAACGAGCAAGTGTGATGAAAAAGTTTACAAACACCATTTGTTTTTATTAAAACTTTTCTTGAAAAGAACGCAAAGAACAATTACGCCAAGAAATCTTATTTCAAACTGGGTTTTCGATCAAAAACAATTTCAGTCGATAAATAGATTAACTTCTGAAAGTTTATTTGCATAAAAATACAAACTTACTTTTCCCAATGGTACCTATATTGTTAGGTACGGAACCTTCGAAGGGTGAATCCGAGCTTTTTTTTATATATAAATCTAGTTATAGGCTGTTTGCAGTCCATAACTTGCACCGCTGTTGTTTATACAAACAGCGCTATCGCAGCGCGCACTCGCTAATTTGCGTCGACTACCCGCCGTCCGCCGACTTCTGGACGCGATTACGTGACGTGACGCCGGCACTGAGCGATTTATTATAATTAATTATAAACTAGGCCTTAACCTATCTTCACTTATCTATTCAGTGCATTACACGTGGCCTTGCTGATTGCCACTAATTGAATTAACATTTAGCCACATAAAAAGATGTCACCAAGACCAGTTGCCTCTGTCGCGATAGCCTGTTTGTTGTCAGTCAGACTATAGTGATAAAACATTTTCCTGTAGTTTTATCTTCGTGTAAGCGTTCCACTTGTTTTCGACAAACAATCGAGTATTAGGACCGAGCATTAGGCTTAGGGGCTACGTACATATTGAGTGACTTTGGACGCTCTACTAAGTGACAAAGAGACCGCGACTCAAACACGTACCGACGGATAGGTACTCAGCTAACCAAATAATACTCGGTAGCAATGATATGACAACAGCAATCTGGGGAGCATTGTTTTTGTTAGCGCGTACCGCACAGGAACATGTTAAATCAATTAGCAACCACAGATAGGACATATGTCAGTCGTCAATACAGTCTAAATGGATTTCCACTGCTTTGTAGTTGATTTTATAATGCGGGTCAGAGAAGAAATAACCCTTATTATTAGTAAAATGCAGATATCTACTTATAAGCAGTTTTCTAATACGTTACATTGATAATTTAAATTTATTATTAAGAATTTAGAAGCGAGTCTTAATGAATAAATGTTTTGATGATAACAATCATAATAACTAATTTAATGTCACGTGTTCTGTACCTACAACAAGAAAACCTCAAATTTCAAATGCTGATTGGTGTAACCAATATATCACTTTTACGAATTTAATTGTGCTCCAACATTTAAAGCACACATTTACACAGAGTTACAAATATTCGTATTACACCTTTAATTTTTTCATCCAAATTTATTCCAAACACGGGATTAATTTAACAGAAATACCTAAATAAGTTTGCCAGCAAATTTCTTGTCCAGGAGAATCTCCGCCGACAATCGTCCGGGATCTAGTCCGGGATCTCGCCGGGATCTTACCCGGCCGCGCCGGATCGAATCCCGTCGCGCCTCGTCCTCCGGACATCCTGAACGTCTGCCAGGATTATCAACACGGTTACACAGACACTGTTTTTCCCCCTCATTGTTTGTTTTTAGCATCAAGGAAATGTTACGTTTGTTAGGAGGGGTTTTATTCCGAATTGTTTTTCTAAGCTCTTCTAGTGTGAGAAAGAACTACATGTGTTATAAGGAAGATAATGTTTTATTTTGTGAGGGTGTAATCTCGATTTAAACCAGTACTATACCAACACCTTGGAAAGTTAAATTTGTTTTGTGTTAAATTGTGTTTGTCAACTGTTATATTTGAATCAAATTAGCTCAAAATAAATGGTACCCTTTTGGATAAGTCTATTAAGAAAATAGAAATGTGCAAAGTTAAAAATAATCAACCCCAGCCCCTCTCCCGGGCATCCGTCCCCCCTTGCACCCTCAAGGGTGTCCTGGATCGAGATTTTCAGTCTTCGAAAAAGCGTTCACTATGCATAAAAAAGACTGAACAAATGATAAAATGCTCAATAAACTTGGTACCAACGTGTACATCTTTTATAATTTTTGCACAGTGAGACACTGTAAATGTATGAAATAGGTAGGTACCTACTTACCGTTAAATATAATATACGATAAAATAAAGTAAAATCTTACCTTGATAATATCTGTTAGTGAATTTAAGACCGTGTATTCACGAACAAAACGTGTTTAGCGGAATTCGCGGTTTTAACTTACCCGATAGTGTTCAAGTGAACATTTAAAAATAGACAATCAAACAGACGGAAGTACCATAGAGTTAATAAGCATTTCATTTTATTCTTTAACTATACAATGATTCTAAACTACCAACTCTACACTACTCGGTAAAAGTCGTTACGTGAAACATTCACAATTTGTTTTTAATGAAATACAAAACGCTAACCTTTAATCAACTGAGTCGATTAGCGTTCGTCCTGATCACCATCTGCAGATCGCCCCGTATTAAAAGTAAACCTAAACCATTTTCATATTAATAAAATAAAACATTGAATACAAGACTACATCTTCATATTTTTCTCTTTTATCTCGGAACATAATCTTGTCATCTGTCTGGGACCACAAGAAACAGCCCACTAAATATCGTTTGCTGGCAGGATCTGACGGTATTACAGTTTCGCTCAAACGAGCACAAAACACGGCGAACGCGTCCTCGTAGGCGTGCGGGGCAAAAACCGTCGGCCTCTCGGGCGGCCCATCCTCGAAACACTCCCTCTTTATATTCAGCTAAAGTCCACTTTTTCATACATTCAATAAACGTCGCCAGGACGTCGGAAAAACCCAAGCAAACACCAAACTTCTTTTAATTCCAAGAGGGAGGTACATTATAAAATTGGGCTATAAAATTTGCCATCTATCGATGCGGTCCGTACCTCAAATAAATGGTTCTTGCAGCGAAACCAAGTTAACTGCTTTTTCCTTTTCACACTTGCGTAAATTGCTTTTTGCGTCTCGTCGAGGTTTCGGGACGGGATAAGTGCACGCTCCTTGTTGCGATTTGCAAACAATGGCTTGTTGGCCGCCTTGTTGCTGTCCTTTCACATCTAACGTGCCGAAGATATTATGGCGTCAAATTAAACACTGTTATTTCTCGCACAATTAATTTGCTAATAAAATCACCATAATTACGTATTGATGCGGTGGTTTTTATTCCACCACACAAGTGGCACGGAAAGTATAATAGTTATGCTTTTATTAACTACCTACCTTTTTCAGTGTCCATTTCATAATTGAAAATTCCACTTTATGGTTGTTTAAAAAAGATAATGGGAACGTAAGTTGTAATTATTCTACAATTAAGTTTATTTTGTAGATTTTGCTTGGCAAAGTGATGTACTCAAGTGAGATACTACAGAACAAAACTGTTACTTTTTAGGTTTTCAACATTTTGTCGTCACAAAAACACCAAATATATTAAAAATATTTTTAAAGGATTTGATTGCTGAGATGAATCATGTGTTTACCTACCGTGATTAACTATGTACTCATCATGTTTATATTGACATGAAATTGTTATGTATATCACTGAACTCCATGTAGATAAATAGCGGGACCGATCTTGATAAAATTATACTGAGTAAGTATGTGTGTTTGAATCATCATCATCATGTCAGCCGAAAGACGTCCACTGCTGGACATAGGCCTCCCCCAAGGCTCTCCACTCAGACCGGTCTTGTGCTTTTCGCATCCACCGCGATCCCGCGATCTTAGCCAGGTCGTCGCTCCATCTTGTTGGAGGCCTACCGACAGCTCGTCTCCCGGTCCGCGGACGCCATGTGTTTGAATGGACCTATATAACTTCCAACTAACAAATGATAAATTCTTCTAGACATCCTCAGTTAACAATCGCAAAAGATACTTGATTCGGGCAAACAATCTACGTTTGGTACTGGAATCGCATGCCGATGGGCTTACCGGCTTCCCTATTATTAATGCCACATCGTCGTTTAAGGCATAGACCCGAGTACGTATTGTTGAATTCTGTACAACGTCTCCTATTGTGGCGTGAACAATAATTTGCAACCGAACCTCACCTGAAGTGCAGATATCAGGAGGCAGCGGGAGCGGAGGAAAGTTCCACTGTAAACGCATTCAGAAATCAATTATTGTTTTGGACGAACCACTATGTCATTGGTTCCACAGCTAGGCACTATGTCAATTGATAGAATGCATTTCATAAAACAAATTGAAGTATACTTAATATTTTAATTATTTGTATTTCTCAACTACCATTTGGACCATGAGCTACCAGCATGTTTTCACGCTAAGACGCGAAAGGATCAAATAACGGCGGTGTTAGCGGCAAACGAAGCATTAGGCATTCACGTGTAATCCTTTCCTCTAAGCTGGATTACTGCCCTACCCGTTCGTCTATGTAAAGCCCTTTAGTTTACCTGACGTCATTACTTGTACTTGATACACATTTACGGGCTTTGCAAATCAAACTAATGTAGTCAAAGTTTGACTTGCCATTTCCAAAATTTCTTAGCTGCTTAAAAAACATATTTCATAGTGTACTTTTGTTGACTCCGTCATATAACATAACCGAAGCCCAAAAAAATAGACGTGTTATTAATCTGAATGTTAATTTGGCGGACGGAGAAGGTGCTAAAAACTTAATCGCTCTCAATTGCAGGTTTCGATCTTTCATTTTATAATTAAAGTAATGACCTCCACATCGCGATGCGTTCATTTATAATTCCTGCTGCGCTTCACGTGTGCTCGAACAGTTCGTTATGTCATAAATCGATACATTTTTAACAACGCGAGCATACGCAGTGCGGCGAATTGATTCAAGAGACACCTCTTTGAGTAACTCGATTTTGTCATTAAGCTCGCATTGTTTCGTTACAGATTATTATTTATACACCCTTCTTTTGTTTCATTCGTTATACTCTTTTTTTCATATTAGGAATTTAAAGGGGATGATTTTGTCCAAAAATAGAACTGATCTAAAGAAAATAAATGAATGAAAACACATATAGGTGGAAATTAGAGTTGTTTTAATAGCGCTTTCACTGTTTTTCTATTGTCTATTATTTACGAGTATGCATAAAGAGAGCTAGATAGATCTTAGAAGTATACGTCACTTGAGTCGATCTAGAACAGGTCAATTGAAATATTTCAAAAAAAGAAAGTTAATGGGCTGTTTCACCACCCATTGATTAATAATTTTATTTGACGGATAAATGTAATGCCGTCAACGTCTATTCGAACAAAACAAACAGAGACGATGGTGAAACAGGGGGTAAATTCTTCAAGTAACGTCAAAAATTTACTTTTTAAAATTAGCAACAAACAGTTCATTTCTGATATTTCGATCGTAGGGCACATTGCAGTATCGTCGCAGTAGCCTCGCGATCTAATCCCGCTCACGATCAGCGTCGCTCATTAACGAGATTTATGTTCCAAAGAGAGACGTTCCGACGACGTCGTGTGCCCCGATGCGTTATTTACGGCGACCAGATTGGCCAGATAGAACCACGACGCTCGGTGCCCGTGCCTTACTGGGAGGGGGATGACGAAAATATTTTTTTCCATGTCAGCAAGTCGTGCAAACAAGTGTAGTGTAGTGAAGTTGGCGCTTCAAGTTTGCTACGAAAACAACACCGACGAGACTTATCTTGAAACAAAACCTGCATTTCGCGATATATTTTACTAACAATAACTACTTTCTTCATTCATATCATAACTTATTCCACGATATTTTCAGCTACTGTTTTTTATACGTGCAAGCAGTACGCATTTCTCGAAACTAGTGTGTACAGTGTTATCATAAAAAACAAAACTCTAAATAAATAAACAAAGGTCAGTATCTAGTTCTCCGTAGGGGCAGAGTAATCTGAACGTGAGATAAATCGCAGCGGGTAAGAATGCTCGCATATCGCGCTGAGTTCGTGCGAACCGACTAAGGGCGGGTGTATCTTTTGCTCTTAACCTTAGATTAATAAGTGATTTAATAAACAGAGTGGACAGTCGAGAACTAAAACGATACATTGCTGTAACTGTGTGAATGCCGTTTGTAATTACTATTAGTAGTATAATATTGGGCATTCTAGCCCACCTATCATTCGATCGGGCGAAATTTCGCCCTCTCTCATTTGCGGTGAGCCAGATGCCCAATATTATAATGAATGACAAACCCTGCTGCAACGATAATGACTTGATAAAAGCGTTTTGCATTCGGATTGATGATAAACGTATTTCGTCAAGCTTATATCACGAATCATATTTGCTCCTGTGGTCATTTTAAATAAACCTTTCATGCTTGCAACACGCGAATTGATCTTGAAGAAGTATGAAGTTCGTAAAACAAGCTCAGAGCTTGCAGTTGGATGTCCTTTGTTCCGATCGCATCAATCGTAGTTTTCGTCATGGTGAGCTTTTACCTGATACAATTCGCTGTATTATTTGCGGTCCATCTAATTGCGGAAAAACTAATTTAACTGTAGGGCTTTTACTGCATGAACGAGGACTACGTTTCCAAAATGTATATGTATATTCAAAAACCCTTTTTCAACCTATGTACCAGTTGTTAGAAAAAGTATTGATGTTAGTTCCGTCAGTAAAATTTCAAAAATATCGCGAAAATGATGAAATACTAAGTCCACATGAAGCTGAGAATAATTCAATTTTTATTTTTGATGATGTTGCATGTGAAAATCAAAACAACATAAGGGATTATTTTGCAATGGGAAGACATAAGAATATTGATAGCTTTTATTTGAATCAAACTTACAGTAAAATACCTAAACAATTAATAAGGGATAACGCTAATTTAGTAATCCTTTTTAAACAAGATGGTGTTAATTTACGTCATGTTTATGACGAGCACGTTGGGTCAGATATGTCCTGGTCGCAGTTTCAGGAAATGTGTGCAAAAATATGGAGCATACCTTTTAACTATTTAGTAATAAACAAAGATTGTGCCAGAAACTCAGGTTGTTATAGAATGGGATTTGATACGTTCATCGTTTTGGATTAACTACGATACTTAATGAGTTCTAATTTCAAGATACATTTATTGCTTCATATGACACCATCAAGATCGGACACATGGCTCCTAAAATAAATGAAGAGAAAATTTTGAAAGAAAAGGTAATTCAGTCGGCTGAGGCAGTCAAAAAGAAAGTTAAACTGCTTCGTGACATGAAAACTAACGATAATATTATATTGGAATCAGTGTTGAAACCAATTACAGAGCCGCTTAATGAAATAGTGAAAAGTAACGGCAACAGTAATAATAATAATTCTTTTAATACTAACGAAACAGATTTTGATGAGGATGCGTTTAAATGGAAAAAGACAGCAAAAACACTAAAGTTTAGCCCTGATGATGAGAAGAGAAGTAGTATAAATAATCATACAGTTGTACATAAATCTTCTGAATCTGGTTCGAACAATGATGATGACATATCAAATGGTAGCGATTACAGTGAAGATGATGACAGCATGTCATGCGAAAGTGATAACAGAGATGGCTTGGAATCCGTAACCGATACATCATTTAAGACGACTGATTCGTTTGCATCTCCTCGTGAAAACCCTGCTTGGAAAAAACAATATAATAACAACTTAAATATTCCTTTCGGCGTACGAACAGAGCGTGACAAGCTAATGCTAGGATCTTATTCAGTTTCTGTTAGCGGCGAAAAACTAAAAGTAAATGGGAATAGTTACAATTTAACACCCGGTTTATATGATTTGTTGTTTAAGAAATTGCCAGATTTAGGTATCATAACTGAAGATGATAAACGTTATTATAAAATGTTGCTACTATAAAACGAATGCCCACAGACGAGATTTTAACCCCAATAAACCAATAAAAAGTAACAAAGGCAAGAAATATTTGTACATTATAAAACCGCTTTTCAAATTATCTAAAGAACGTTTAATAAGCGATGGAAGTACTCATGGTCAGGGGTTACCAACAATGAAAAAAGTAAAAAGAGATGTTTCGTATGTATATTGGGACGACCCTAATGAATTAGTTGAAAGATTGAAATTACTAATTGCTTCCCGTGATGCTGGTAATACTGGATTAGATAATGAAATAATATCAATTGTTGAAGAACTGCGTGAAGCGGGCTTAGTTAATTAATGATATATAAAACTGTTATTTTAATTTTACCATCAGTTGAAGCCGGACTTCTGATGACAAATACATAAAGATAAAAAGTAAAAATGAACATAGACAAATTCGGTCACCATGTTCATAAACGTTTACGTGTATGTGAATTTTTTGAACTTGAAAATAAAACTTTGCTGCGTTCAGATAATGGTGATTTCGATTTACAATCATCGCGATTAAAGGGGGTAGCGGATCCTTCGTTACCTAATGATGCAGTTAATAAGCATTACGTTGATCAGCTCGTTCAGAACACTTTCGAAAAGAAGAAACTTGATTCTATGTTTGAAAATATAAATTCTCAAATCGAAATTATAAATTCTCAAATCCAACAGCTTGCAAATCAGTTGAAAATAAACTTTTATACAAAGTGGGAGATAAACAATTTTTTAAGTAATTCCAAAGATGGCAAAAGAACAAGTCGTGAATGAAATCCATAGATCAGCCAGGAAAAATTTCAAGCGTCGTGCAGTTATATTAAAAGGAATTGACGATTTGTGGCAAGCAGATTTGATTGACTTACAGAAGTTACAAACGGTTAATAAGGGATACAAATACATTTTAGTTGTTATTGACACTTTTTCAAAGTACACGTGGTGTATTCCAACAAAATCAAAAACTCAAACAGAAGTAAAGAATGCTTTTGCACTAATTGTCAAATCAGCAAAACGAGTACCTAAAAATTTACAGACAGACTTTGGGAAAGAATTTTACAACGATCAATTCGATCGCTATGTGAAATCCTTAAAAATAAATCATTATTCCTCGTATTCAATTAAAAAAGCATCTATTGTTGAAAGAGTAATAAAAACGCTAAAAAACAAACTTTACAAATATTTCAGTTTCATTGGAAATTACAAATGGCTTGGAAAACCTTTAGATGACATAGTCCGATCGTATAATCAAACTATGCACAGCACAACAAAATTTAGACCAATTGAGGTTAATCGTAACAATGAAGCTGAAGTAAAGATAAATATTGATAAAAAACAATGCAATCGACGTTTTAAATTAAATAAATTTAATGTAGGAGATCGTGTGCGTATAAGCAAGTACAAAAGCCTCTTTCATAAAGGTTATACACCTAATTGGTCAACTGAGCTTTTTACTATTAAAACGGTGAATGACACTCGTCCTGTTACTTACCATATTGAAGACCAACGAAAAAACACTATACTTGGTACATTTTATGAACAAGAACTGCAGAAAACTAAGTATCCAGACGTTTACCTCATAGAAAAAGTCATCAAAAAAAGAGGGAAAAAATTGTATGTTAAATGGCTAGGACTTAACGATAGCGAAAATAGTTGGATTGATAAAGATGCTATTGTATAAATATATTTCAAAACTTTCTCGCACAAAGTCATTCACTTAATGGATATGAAAGGAAGAGGACTCCTAAACAGTATAATTAATCACTTACCGTTTGAACTGCACTTACCTGGCTACAATTATTGCGGGCCAGGAACAAAATTACATAAGCGGTTGCAAAGAGGTGATAAAGGAGTTAATGAATTAGACAACGCGTGTATGCAACACGATATAGCATACGATAAATATTCTAACCTAACAGATCGACATCGGGCAGATTTAGAACTCTATAAAATGGCTAAACAAAGATTGAAGTCAAAAGGTGTTGGAAAAGGAGAAAAACTTGCGTCGTGGATAGTTAGCAAAGTGATGAAATCTAAAATGAAAGCTGGTGCAGGTATAAAATCATTTAAACATTTTGTTTCGAAGATACGCACTGAATTGAAAAAAAACAAATCTAATAAAAAAGATGGTACCGCAACCAGCCGAGCTTTTGCTGCAGCAAGTAAAGTATTTCTTAATAACAATACGAGTAAAATGCGGGTTCCTCGATTAATACCGATCCCTAAAACTGGAGGTATATTGCCACTAATACCTATTTTCGCCGGCCTTTCTGCGTTAGGATCATTAGCAGGAGGAGCAGCTGGGATTGCTAAAGCTGTTGGTGATTACAAAGCTGCAAGAAAAAGCTTATCCGAATCAGAACGTCATAATAAAATGATGGAATCTATTGCACTGGGTAAAGGGTTATACATTAAACAGTATAGAAATGGGAAGGGTTTGTGTTTAAAACGCTTAAAAAACTAAACAAAAGGCTACCCAGACGTGCTCTTACAAATGTTGATATTTTAAAACATTCAACAGATATTCCTCATTTTCGTGGTGTATACATGAGAGACAAATTACCGAAGCGTCCGAAAAGAGTAGAATGTGCAATCGTAAATTTAGATAGCTCTAAAAACCAAGGGACTCACTGGGTAGCCTATGTCAAAGATAATAATTATTGCGAATATTTCAATAGTTATGGTGATCTTCCACCGCCGCTAGAATTAATAAAGTATTTGAAAAATCATAATATTTCGTACAATTATAATATTTATCAAAAATTTAATACTGTTAATTGTGGTCATTTATGTTTAAAATATTTAAAAAAATATTGGAATAATCGTTTAAATATCTGTGATCAATAAATAGCTTCTCATTCTCACGATGTCTTTCACTTTGTCCATAACGGGGTCTTCCTCAACCCTGATTACGAATCACTCACCAGCTCTTCAACTAGATGGTGAATATGAATGCGGGTTGCTATACATGTCAACATTTAACTCGATACCCAATATAGACTACAGAAATAATAAGTTTTATTATGGTGATAACGAAATAGTAGAAATTCCTGAAGGGTCATATGAACTTCAAGATCTTGATGATTATCTAAAAAAGCACCTCCAAGGATGCACTTTTACACTGAACTGCAATAATAATACGCTAAAGACATCTATTTTATGTTCCAAACCAGTATATTTTAAAAAACCGAATTCGATTGGTCAGTTACTTGGTTTTGGGGAAGAAACAGTTCAGGCGAATATATTAACTGAGTCCCCTTTTCCTGTGTCCATTCTGTCTACAACTATAGTGCGGGTTGAATGTGATATTGTGAGCGGGTCATTCATAAACGGAAAACCTAGTCATATAATTCACGAATTTGTGCCTAATGTGCCGCCTGGTTACAGGATTATAGAAACTCCTAAAAATGTTATATATTTTCCTGTTACTCAAAACAGCTTAAACTCTCTTAAAATAAGAATACTGGATATAAACGACAATTTAGTGAATTTGCGCGGTGAAGAGATTCAGATATATTTACATCTCAGAAAAAAATGATAGACTTTAATAAAAGTACGGTCTCAAACAGCAAAATGGTTAGTGCCCATTGTGCTATCAAGAAAAGAAGACCTAAAGGTCAACTTACAAAGGAAAACAAACAATTTTTAAAAAATATTGGATTAATAAAATGAGTATACTAAACTTATCAGACACTTATTTTGATAATACGATTGAAAGTTTTGAATATCATTCGTATAAACCGTACGTGACAAGTTTCAATTTAAATGATGAAATCCGTATACCTATTAACCAGCAAGATCTATACTTATTACCATCGGCGAGTACTATATACATAGAGGGTACTATAGAAGTATTCAACAGAGAATCAAAAGCGAAGGTGTCCAGTGTTCTTTTCACAAATAATCCTATACTTCATTTATTTCAAGATATTCGATATGAGCTGAATGGGATTGAAATAGATAAAATTAAAAACGCTGGGATCACAACAACAATGAAATCTCTTGTGTCGATGAATGAATTTGAATCATCGATGTCAAAGTTATGGGGCTGGGACGTTGATGGCACAAAAAATTCGCATGGATCATTTTCTGTATCTATTCCTTTAAATAAGATTCTTGGCTTCGCAGAGGATTATAACAAAATTATTATAAACTGTAAGCATGAACTTATTCTTTTACGATCCAATACTAATTTAAATAGCGTAATACTGAACACAAATGAGTATATAGATAATATAACTATATCTAAAATAGTATGGCGTATGCCCCACATTAAGGTTTCTGATCGAGAAAGATTAAATTTGCTTAAATATTTGGAAAGAGATCGAGCTATTCAAGTAGCATTTAGGAACTGGGATTTGTACGAATACCCGCTTTTACCTAAAACATCAAAACATTCTTGGGCCGTCAAAACTTCGTCTCAAATTGAGAAACCTCGATATGTTATAATTGGATTAAAAACAAACAGGAAAAATGTTTCTGATAAAGATATATCGCATTTTGATCATTGTAATTTGCGTGACGTTAAAGTTTTTTTAAATTCAAATTATTTTCCTTACGAAAATTTGAATGTCAGTTTCTCGACTAAAAAATTTGCTATATTATATGAACAGTACGCTAAGTTCCAACAGTCTTATTACAACCGCAGCCAAGCACCGTTGTTGAATCCGCAAGACTTTGTAAATAAAGCACCTCTGTTTGTTATCGACTGTTCTCGTCAAAATGAAACTTTAAAAACGGGTTCAGTCGATGTTCGGATTGAATTAGAGTGTGACACCGATATACCTGACCACACCGCGGCTTACTGTCTTATTTTAAATGATAGTATTATAGAATATAAGCCGTTGACCAATATAACAAAGAAAATATCATGAAACTAGACCATCTATTCGTAGATGTTCAGGGGTTCAAATCATATAAAAATGAATTTATTATTAAAGAATTTGCATACAGTACCAATGAATACACGCAAACGTTTTTAATAAAACCCCCATACTCATTTTCTAATTTAACGGAAAACGAAAAAAGACAAGTGAAATGGATAGAGAAAAACCTTGGCATTATGTGGCGTGAGGGGTATATCGACCATAGAGAATTTAAGAGAATGATTCGTAGTTACTTGGAAGGCAAAAAAATATTTGTAAAAGGTTTTGAAAAAATTAGATGGATTAATGACTTATGTGCTGATTGTACTGTAATAGACTTGGGAGAGAAAGGTTGTCCTAATTTTCAATTAATGTATAAAGAGTATTGTATCAACGACCGCTCTTATAATTGTCTACATCATAAAAAAAATTGTGCGTTGAAAAACGTTATATGTCTTAAAAAATGTTATTTCGATATTTTGCATACTTATTTAAAATTGTAATAAACTACTTTAAAAAATAAATATTTAATTGTTTGATTATTATTATTTTTTTTATTTTTATTTTTTACCCACTCAAAATTGGTTACCATTTATTTTAATAAACAAGTTTTTATATTAATCGATTTTCAAATTATTTTTTTATTTAAACATAAAATAAATGATAACAATTCATACCTGCGGTTAATAATAAGAGTTAATCTAACTAAGCGATACCCACTGAAAAGATTTCTCTTATAAATTTAATCATAATATTATTTATTCGTTAGAATTATTTGTTACATAGACATACAAGAAAAATCTTTCTAGTCGGCTATATCGCTAAATTAAAGGAATAAAACAACAAAATAGCTGAACATATTTATTACTTAACAAAGTTATACATAAAACAATTAAAAATTAATAACTAACACTATATCCGCACAACTTTTTTGATATCTTATTTATAACACTTTCTGTACTGTCTATAATCTCATCGTATCCGTCACTTGCCACATACTGCGCACTAAGCAGGACGTTTTCTCCAGTTTCGTCGTTTTGATCTGGCACGGAGTCACTTATGTTAATTATTTGGATTTTGACAAGTCTATTTCCCTTAGCTGCTTCATTATTTATAACAAACGACGGCGGGTGCCCTCGTGCACTTCTCTTTACTATTTTGTTAAGCCTTGGTTTTGGTTTATTAGGTTTTGCTTTGGTTTTAGCACTTGTCACCTTTTTAAATAGTTCACTAACTTCTTCTTCTTCTTCATCTTCTCGGAATCCTAATGGATCCTGTGCATATTGAGAAAATATTATTTGAGTGTCTTGCGTTCCTTCCATATTCTGAAACTAAAGAAATAAAATTAAAGCAATGCTTGCACTGTTTTTCATCTGGAAATACATTTATATAAAACATTAATAACAACAAAAAATAACAGAAATGATATTTCGGTCTAAGAAAAAATAAAGGTAGGTACTGCATTCAATATAATTACAATTTTACTTACCAAATCGGTATCACCTCGTGGTAATTTTCAAAACTAGAACGAATGTACTTATTCAGTTATGAATGGACGTGCAGATGCAGAATGGTAACTTACTATAACAGCTGCTATTTATACTGGTAGTAATTCAGTGCGTCAGCAAATTACCCTAACACGCGCTGTTTAATGTCGTCAAATTTCAACGACAGGTAAGAACATGTTATAATTGGTATCAAATGCAATAAATGTGAATACGTTGCATATTCATGTGTCAGCAAATATCCTGAACACGCGCTACATACCGCCTCGCTACTTAGAACACGTAAGAACATGTTATAATTGATACCAATCTTAATCATGAAACTACCGTGAGACTCACTCATATTTTATCCGACTGTGCAAAAGTAACCCTTATCTAACTAAGGATATTAAAACTTATATTTCTTAGTTAAAGTTTATTGTATCTGAACATTCACGGAGCATATGCACAACCGTTAGTTAGTTAGTATGATATATAAGTTTGAATTTCCTTAAAAGAAAATTGAATTATGTCAATCAGGCTTTCAGGCTCCTATATAAATGAGGTATAGGGAGAGTAGAAAATAAAAAACAACATACAGTAGGCATTTTACAAGTTTATTAAAGTAAATAAAACACACATTTATAACACATAAAATTGTTATACTAAATATATCTATTTCATTGTACAAATATAAATTAAGAGTAACATATTAATAAATAATAATGTTAGGTATTACATGGATTAAACTTTTTTCTTTTAGCTTTAGATAAATCAGTTATCTAAGTATCTTGAAACTTTACAAAAAAGAACTGTTACCCCATGCCGTAGTTGAAACTTTATCTGATAAAGTGAGTCGTTTATTGTCTTTGTTAGATAAAGCAACTTTGTTAACCGTCTGCGTGAAGATCTCATGCTTAATAGATTTAAACAAGATATTTTTTTTTCTTATGATTGTATCATTTAACAGTACATCTTTATAATTATTTAATGTGAGTTCTTGAATGCAAGGCTTTTTTATTCCTTTTGCTTTTTTTATAATGTGTTTTTCACTTTTAATGCAATATAATTTGGAACGTAATCCTACAAACTCTGTTATCAGTTCTCCTGCTAGCTCGTCTTTAAATAAACCAGGAATTTTTTTATTTCGAGAAGGAATCTGTAACTCATTCGAAGAATTATAATTACTAGTATCAAAAAAATCTAAAAAATGATTTTTTAAATCAAGATAAAAGTCTTTGGTTTTTATTTCATAAATAAAACTATCGGTATCAGTGTAGCAAAGACTAACACGATCACCATAATGAGGCTTTATTACGGAGTAGTGAAATTGATACATATGGCTTTTAGACAGTTCTAGTACCGCGAACCCTACGTATATCGGTTTATCCAAAATGACTCTCTCTGGTTTCATTTGCACCGCGACTAAATTATCTGTTAGTACTGTAGCACTGTGAAAATTTGGTCGAGCTATTAATGTACTCGCACAAGTAAACTTTTTAGTTTTGTTTCTTTCATCATACCATTGATTAACTAATTTAACATCTACGCGCCGTTCACTATCCTCAAGAGTTTTACCAAACACGGAGTTGTTCATTAATTTAAAAAGGTCCTGTTGGAATGTGGTATTTGCATTTTTCCTTAATTCAGTATTTAAATCGATGTATCCCTTTAAAAAGGAACTCTGGCGAAACGTTAGAACACGATGAATTTTATCGAGAATCAATCCATTCTGCAAGCACGTTTTTAAATGTACATAATGAATAACGTATTCGTATTTATCAAACAAATTAGGGATTAATTTGCTAGTTTTTCCCCCTGGAGGAACAAACTTCTGCGCGCAAAAGGGATAATCATTATGAGTACTATGCAAATATGTAGGGTATAGTAAATCCACCTCAAGTATAAATCCAAATTCTGCGTCGTTCAACACAGACATAATGTCTAATTGAGCTATTTCAGTGCGATCTAGAAAGCGAAAATTTGACATTGGTAATGGCTGACACATACTGTAGCCATATAAATTGTTACAATCTATGTATATGAGAAACGTGTCGGGTTTTTTCTCGTCGTAAGTTTTCATATGCTTGTTATTGGCAAGTGCATGTCTGGTTGAACACATACAAATGCCTCCTCGAATGCCTTTTTGAATAAGACGAATAATTTCCAATTCTGATATTAACTCTAATTTCACACCGGTCTTTAACAACATTGCGTCAAAGGATAGACTGGGAGCTGTTAAATAGAATGCTGGGTCTAAATGATAATTTAACATGCAAATGTTTCGAAAATTTTCAAATATGTCTGATAAAAGCAAGACGTCAGTTTTAAGATAGAGGTCAGTATATTCACCCAGGTCTTTTACATTAAATGTGTTCCATACGGAATGAGCATGATTGTAATCTAAATCGCTAATTTGCTCAGCAGATAGAGAGTTAAAAAATAATTCCTTTTTAGGTAACTTATTCTCCTTAAATTTATCCCAGTCAGTCATGTAATCGTAAGGATAAACTCCTTTGCGAGTTAGTAAATCAAATTTTTCTACCTGTGGGAAAAATTTACTTAAACAGAAAAAGTCTTGTTTATTCAAGCCCTTCGATAATTTTTCTAAACTTGTTCCCAGGAATTTAAAGGAATCAACGAATCGTATTCTCGCATACCGATCATCTGACATTTTTAAAAATTTTGTGAAACTTATATAGTTCTCTTTATTTTTTGGAATTATTTTTACTGGACCAGAACATTTACCTAATTCTTTGATAAATAGGTGTGAATCATAACCGGACAAGTTATGAAAGAAAACGGGGATAAATTTAGGTACACGAAGGTTTAAGTTACAATATTGATGAGCCGCGCCTCGATATAAACCTGTTAAATGACAATGGTCTCTAACTTTGTCAAAAAAGAGAAGTTTCTCGCAAATATGACAAATCTTAGCTTGCTTATGTGCTAGAGCATTCGCTTCGGTATAAATCATTGGAACTTCATTATTTAAGATTGTATATATCTCCGATACATGTTTATACAAATAATGTAAGAACTTAGAAGTGCAATCAGGTCCACGATATTGGACAAAACGATTTAGGCTTTTATCGTAAGAACAGACTATGTAATAAGCAAACGCAGCTGGTATATGTATTTGTTTATTTGAAGTAAAACTCTCCGTGAGCGAATGTTCGCAAGTCTGAAATGGTTTCAGAATCGTTTCAAAGTCGGCATACACCACGAAAGGTACTTTATGATGCCGCTCAAAATTTTTAAATTGAAGATATGTACCTTTGTCAGGGAGTACAGTGGCAATTCCACTACAGATATGATTCTCAAAGTTGTCTTCAGTAGCAAAAAATATGAGACAGTCTTCACAAAAGTAAAGTTTACCATGATGCTTAGTAATTTGAGAACGAACAAGACGCGATAAATCGTTAATTAGAACGTAGTGTGATTTATTTCCGTTTTCAATTAAAAGTAAGTTTATTTTTTTGCTTCTTTTTTGTTCTGATCTGTAAATAGGTCCAACAACAGTACGATTATTCTTTAAGGAATACACATTAACGCTTAAATCTATATTATTTTGCTCAAATGTACAAATATCTGAGAGAGTCATAGGAAAACTGAGATGAGCAACATTTAACACATCCTTAAAGTGTGGGTATGATGTTGTACGCTCTTTGTGCTTTTTGGTTGGATATAGTGACGCAACAATACTCCAAAGAAAGCAGTAATCGTCATTGTTATGTATGTTAATACAAGCTTTTTTGTTTTTAATAGACGTAGGTAAATCTATGTAAGAGGATCCTTTCATGGGCTGGTATTTGTTAATATTAATCTCTAAATATAAATTGGATAGGAAAGCCCATCCACTATCACGTTCTTCAAATTCTTCAATCCTCTTTTTCAAATAATTTATTACTTTTTGATACAGTTCAATAAAATTATGATTTTGATGTACTGTAAAGTTTTTTGTGGTAAAAGATTTTGTTTCTTCTTTGTTGTCTTTAAATAAAAGAAAGTTGCCAAAATATTCAAAGTTGATTTTTAAGCAAACGTGCCTTAGCAGAGAGTTTTTTATAATGCTCACTAATTTAGATGTTAAATTATGCAAAAACAGTTCTGGTATAGCAAATTCTAACTCTGACGAACCAAAAACTCTATATGACGATATTCGACCCCTGAATGCAGACGAAATTTCAACCACGCCATCAGTTAACGCTGCTAACGAGTTATTTTTGTGTTTAGTACTCCTTAAATGACCCGACCATTTATTTTTCTGAACATCGATTGAACAAGCCGAGCAAAAAGGCATATTTAGTGTAAGTATACAAAATAATTACCTATATCAAAATTTGAAATCTACATTAAAAATAGTAAACGTAAAAATACTAATTTGATGGTTTTTGTTTTAAACAATAAAACATCGTAATAATCAGTGATCACGATCAGAATAAGTGTATAAAATAACTACGCCTTGCGTTCGAAGACGTTTATTATTATGTGCTAATAACTATTGATAAATCATGGAAAGCAGGCTTCTAAATAAACAAAATATGTTTTGCCGTTTTAAACTGTCTTTACTAAGTACGTTTGAAAGCCTGGCGTAGGTATTTTTAAACTTTTTTGTTATGAAAATATTTAACGTCGGCATCGTCAAACAGAGTTTTCAAATGTTTGCTTAGTTTTTGCAGATACTCCCATTGAGGAGTGTCTGTATCAATTTGTGCTTTAACAGCAAGAAGGGCTTTTTTCCATCTGTCTTCTTTTAACTCACTGCGTATATCGTCGGTGTTGTAAACTCGAAGCTCCAAGTAAAACGCTCCTTCAAGATTGACAGCACGCCGCGTTATCCCATCAGCCACGCGTTGAGTAATAAACGAACCCAGCTGATCCTGTGCAGAGTAATTCTTCACCAAAGACTCATCCTCAGGAAATAGCTCGAACGGGTGGTGAGCTTCTTTTTTCTTTGATGCCGCGGCGATAGTCCTGTAATAAAAAATAGATACAATAAAATAAAATGGAAACAAAATAATTAATTTTTTATTACAGCACACTATACAGAAAACAATATAGGTGTTTTAAACTAACCCGTTGATATATATATATATATATATATATAAAAAAAAATATTGCAAAACAATAAGTACCTGTACGTTTTTTTTTGCGCAGGCTTTTTCACTTTTGGTTTTGTGATCGTTTCCCCAAATTCGAGTTCCGAATCAGACCTGAAACTATTTTAAATAAATTAAAACTTTTTATATAGGAAAAACCAACGAAAATGTACAATATCAATACTTAATGAATGTTAAAATAGACAGTTGGATTAAATAATAGATGTGTCAATAAATTTACCTAGCAACATCAGGCTTCCTTTTCTGTCCTGCTTTTTTCAGTTTCAGGTCTCCCGCCTTGTTGTTTGAGGCTACAATGCTTTCAAACTCTGAGTCAGACCTAAAAGTTAAACACAACATTAATTAACATGTTTGAGCTAGATATGAGAGTATGATAATCTATAAAAAAATAAAAGACAACACTTACGTACATTTTAACGCAATGTTATATGCAGACGGACTGGAGTATAAAGGTAGTACTAGAAGACTGCTGCACAGCGTTCAGTTGAAGGTGAATATGGAGCACGTAATATTCACGGTTGCGTACGAAGTCACAAAGGAAGAAACAATTAGAACGACTGATAATTAATAGCCGTTTATTGCTGATTTTACTAAACGATTCAGGGCTGTACATTCCATATTTTAACTTTAATAAATACATGTAAGGTATTTTATATTCATAATTTATTAAGTTACTATTTATAATTAACAAGTCAAACGTTAAATATGCGACCTTTATAGACACTGGTTTATATTTTGGTTAAGCTAAATTAATACATAATGCGAAAACCCTGATTTGAACTTTAACTTAGGTATCAATGAAAATCGAAAATCATGCGTGAAGTGGTTATGCGTACGTATTATTTATCAAAATTTTTCTGTTAAGTAGTTACGCGAGGACATAAGAATAGACATACATACTCATCCACTCAAAGGTTGACTAATCCCTTAAAATGATAAGTGCTTTTGTACATATATCTCAATATCTGTGTGTCAATTGTGTTTGTTACGTATTTTGTACAATAAAGACTTTACATGCATACCTACTTACAAACATACGTACATACGGGTTAAACACATAACCCTCCTTCCTCGCAGTCGGGTAAAAATAAATCAATTAAACGTAGTGTTCAGTAATACTTAATAGGATAATTGAATAAGATACCTATGTGTTGACAGCCCTATACTTATGCTGATGCTATATGAGCGCAGGTATCGTATAACTAATTAATTAGGTGCATCCGGTTTACAATTATGAAATTACTATATTTGTTTTTATCAATTTGCGTAATCGATATAAAATTATAAATAACCCTCGGAATTATAAAGTATGAACCGATATATATCTATCTATTTATTTTCAACTTTCTCTTACAAATTTTAAAAATATTTTTATAAAATATAGACATCAAAACGACGGCGGAATTACTAATTAGAAAAGGTTTTAATAAAAAGCAAAAATCTGAAATAAAAAGCGCCGGTGGGTGGTTCGAACTCGCGTCCTGTGGATCACAGCCGATGATGGTATCCATTAAGCCACAAGGCTGATACTAAATGATATTGAATTTGTCAATCACGTTTTTTTTTTTCTTCTTATGTCAATTTATTGTTAAATGGTCACACAAATTAGATTATCATACTAAAACAAATACACAAATAATATGTATTATTTATTATGCACATTTAAACTTTATTGAAGAACATTATTCTTTATTAAACAATAAGTTTTTAATGTTGCAAGAATGTTTCCACGTTTTGAGAATATTCGGCAATTTGTACATTGTTTAGTGATAAACAAGAAAAGAAAAATCTATTTTAGTCAAAACATAATCCATGTAAATCGTGCGCCATCTATGTAATAAACGAAGAACCCTAGACAAACATGCATGAAGTGAATGACATACCTTACCTAGGTTCGGGTTCAGCACTTTAAGTTAGTTCCACAACTTACCAATAGAGTACACATTAATAAATGACGCTTGCTCACATTTTTTAACGTAATACGAACGTAGGTATAAATATCAGCTGCTTATACTTTACCTACTGGTTTATTTGAAAGAACACAATTATTCATGATCCGTTATTTGTTATAATCCAATAGGGAAAGAAAAATCAATTTTAGTCAAACATAATCCATGTGAAACGTGATGCCCTCTATGTAATTAACAATGAACCCTGGCGATTGACTTACCACGTTTGGTACATTAAATGGTTATACTTCCACTAGAGTTCGCAATAATAAAAATGACAAGAAATTTGATCTGCTTGCTAGAGCATTTTAACGTAATACGATGTATAAATAATTGCAGTTTTAGACTTTACTGTTTTACTTGAAAGAACACTGTTGTACTATCTCAGTTATTAATTTATGACATTTGTTATATCCAATAGAACACTGGGTCTGCATCACACTATCGAAGTTTTTTATTTTGCTTCATATAAATAAAAGTTTAGTGGTTAGTCTCTCGGGTAATGACGACCGAATTACCTCAACATGTAAATCATGCATATCGGAACTGGCCACCCGACTTGTGTGTATTGTTGACTAGACTATTTAGGGGAACTCTGTATCTACGCGGTCGATAGATATGGACTCCCACACCCGGAGGGGTTAAACTCACGAAGCACGTAAAATGCGACCGGCGCTGGGGTTTTCACCGCCCCAGAGGTTCATTCGTGTCTGTGACGCTGACGAGCTGATCAAACACGTTGTGTTGGAAACGCCATAGTTAACTCTATGTGGGTTCGCCCTTGCACACATCTGAGACTGGCCACCTTGGATCGTGTGTAGCGTTAAGCTTTTGCTGTTTCATTCAAGAAACAGTTAAACTCATTGCTATCACCGGAATTTGAAGGAGCTCGTAATTAATTTGATTTTTAATCATGTAAGGAGATTAGGTACTCGATAGTTAATAAAAATGCTATTGTAATTTCTAAACCATATTATAACCGATCGAAAGTCATACTGAAAAACAGTCTTGATTGGTAATTCGTGAAACGATTAGATTGAAACAGATTTTCGTTCAACGGAAGAAAAACGCAGCGTTTAAAGCAATGCGATAGAATCAGATTCCATTCAGACAAAACGGAAAACGATTATCAACCCGAACGCAAAATGCTTTTATCAAGTCATTATCGTTGCAGCAGGGTTTGTCATTCATTATAATATTGGGCATCTGGCTCACCGCAAATGAGAGAGGGCGAAATTTCGCCCGATCGAATGATAGGTGGGCTAGAATGCCCAATATTATACTACTACTATTAATAGTTGAAGCAAAGATCAGCAAAAGAAAAATATTGAACGTCATTCCCAATAAGCTTTGATCACTGAATTAGGTTGCACGTATAGGTAGTAAAATAAGTTAAAGTTACCGGCTACTATTCGCTGTCGGTTTATTCGGTGCGTTTTATACCCAAATTTTAATTTCTTACTAAGTACTTTACCTGACTACGGTGAAGCCAGAGGAAGGGTTATCTACAATTTTAACAATACGCTTGTCCTATCTTTGCGCCAAAACGTCTCATCTGATTTTGATGTGTTAGGTGCCAGCGATTATTATAGTAAGTACGAATTTCATATCACAGTTTTATAGCAACAATATAATTTTAAGACAGACCAAATATAAGGATGTCGCCAATTCAGAGGTATCTCACCAACTTATTGGATTATGTGCATAAACACATTAATCATAAGCTCCTTAGCTTAAGAGTCCAAATTAATGTTATCAAAATTGTGTGATCCCCTACGCACTTTCAGAGCGCGATTTTTTCCGTAGCCTCGTTTAAGTTTTTAACTCATCCAATTCGATTTATTAACGGCAAACTGTCTAGTCTTCTTATTCTTCATCTCGGACAATCGTTTCGCCTGTAATCCGATAATAATGAATAGAAAATAGTACGGACGTCGTGGCACAGTTGGGATAGGAACAACTGAGGGCACGGAGCGTACTATCGCAGGGCATAATTCGGCCCCGCGTCACGCGCTGCCCACGACGCTTTATCGCTTCTCGATTTTCTTGGGGAGTTGAATTCATAGAACGATATTTATACAGTAACGTAAACGCGGGTGTGCACTTTGAAGAAGTTAACGAATAAAATATTAATTTGTAAATAATCACACAAAAGACCAGTCGCAGTAAACTCAGTGAAGCTTTTACAATAGAATAATGACCTTAGTCTTGCCGGTCATATACCTAAATCTAATCTCACGAAATTAAATTCACGTAAAATAAGTTGCTAAGACTCGCAAGCTTATAAATGTTTCAATATCAAAAAGTTATTACATATCATAAAGAACCAAGCCCCTAAAGAGTAAGCAGAGAATTTGTAGAGACAAACTCTACATCTTGATTCTTGACCGAAAGTTCAGCTTGACTGTTTCACGAGCATAAGAAATTAAATCATTAGACTTCAGTGCTGTGTCGTGTAATATTTTTATTGGTATGTATACCGAAACCATACCTAATATTTAATCATGACCTAAAGTTTGTAGAGGTAGGATTTACGCAATTTGAACTTATGGAGTTATGAGAATTGATTCTTCGTGAGATCTCAAAGCTTTTTAACAGACAAATGTTTACCAGCTAGTGAGTCTTGGCATCCTAAGTATTTTGCATTTATTTCATTTGTTTTGTGAGATACCCTTCTTCGTATTATGGAGGTTAGAGAGTGAAAGATACGGATTATTTAAGTTTTATGTTACGTCGTGTGCCGCCAAATTTGAATGAATAACTTATGTCAATTAAAATTTAAAAATATTTAAATAAAACCCATAAAACAAACCTCCTTTTTTATGATATAATTAATAAACAATTCACCTTAGTATAGGAGCTCGAATTAAAGCTCTTATTATGAAACAATAACCTTTTTCGATGTGAAATTATAGACATAAACTTTGAGGTACCTACATAAATTCTCGAGTTACGACCGCGTAAAATGATAGGGCGGGAAATATTTGCTAGTTCCAATTTATGCTGCATGATTTTATTTGTCTGATGATATCCTCTGTTCTGTGCACTTATTTATTGCCACTTGTTAGTTACGTAGACAGTACTTTCCAATATTATTCTGCTAACATTGTATGGGATTGGTATTGTGAATAAGAAAATTAAAAGCCTAGGAAACATTACGCAATTTAAATAAAGCAAATTAATAAAAAAAATGTCATAGAATAAGATGACGCATACAAACGGAAGCAACCCTTCGCTGGTATTACATCTAATCGATCCCGTGTATTGGGCCCGCGCCGGCAGAAAGCAAACCGGCGCTGTTCCGGGCCATCTTTTGTTCCATTGTGGCCCGCCTTTTGTTCTACCGTCGCGGATAAATTATTTTCTACGATCCTTCTTAGCTCCTATCTCGTTCCATTTCTCCCGTATTAGTTCCACTCGATGCGCAACGATTACGGCCTTTATGTTTGGATGACGCGAAAATCATCCTGTCTGCCCTACAATTTTACGCCTCAGTATTCCATCTTAAAGAGATAAATTAGAAATACCGAAACGAGGGCTCGAATAAACGCTACTTCATTTTGAAACATAATGTTCAGTCAGTTACTCGTAATAACAAAATGGAGTCGTTATCGCGTTTAATGAGCAAAAAGTACGTGTAAATTTTTTAAGGAAATAAATTAACTTACTTAATATTCTCGAATTAAATGTCCAACATTTCTGAAAATTTTATTACACTTTTAAATATTTAACATAACTCTTTTAGTGTCGTACCTTTGGAAGTCGAATAAAAATTTAAAGGGCGACGCGACGTTCATTAACGCGTATAATAAAAACTACATAAATATGAGTGATTAAAGCTGGGATCTTAGCGGGGGGGCTGCGGGTTCTGTCGAGAGAAGTTACATATTAAAGAGAGGTGCAAAGTATAACAGCATACGGGCATATTTATTGAGCTTTCCTCTCATTTTAAGCCAGATGACTCAAAATAACCGCTACGTCGGAACATTATTTTAATCGTAAATTTAATGCTGACCGAATTAAAAAAGGTTATGTTTGTACTTTATGCGTACAGTCGAGAAACTGAATTAAGTAACAGAGCGGAACCTTTTCACTGTAAGTAATTTGAATGAAATCACCGAGAAAAGGTTCCCTCCTATTACGCCATTCAGTTTCCTCGACTTCATCTACAGTCATTTAGAAAAGTGTGAGAATAATGATGTATTGATGAATCTAGGACGTATTAAAGTCGACACCATAACGAAGTAGATCTCCAGAAATCCAATTATTAATATGATAAGAGGTGTCGACCACGACACGATCAATCGGTGCCAGTTTGTAGCGATAGCGCCTTGACGCCCGTCGCCGACTGCGCTTGATTGATAGAACCAACCTGTGGACCACTTACTTATCAACTACGAGGAAATTAAGACACTCTCGCCACGCTAATGGAACAGGATATCCATCAAATGACACAAAATAAGATGGTACCATTCGTTACATTGAATAGATTATGACATCAACAATAATGATTTCGGGTTAAAAGCCTTTCAAAATAAAATTAGATCACTATGTATAATAATTAATAAATTAATAAAATAGACCAAGTATTTAAATTACGTTGTGGTCTGTGTACTAGTTACATACAGCATCAAGTGTCTTTTGTTAGTGTTGGGGCAGTGTTATTTGTAGCCTACATCATAATTTTCTATTATTTTCACGCGTGAACATTAAATAATGTTTATCTTATTTTTCTAGACAAGGCAAGAAAATGGTCGAAATACATTCCAGGTTACAGGATAAACCTACCTAGAAAACTTCGCACGACGATCATTCACAAATTGAAGCGTACCCTCATACAGAAATAGCTTGAACGAAGAGAGCATCCGACTAAAAGACAACAAAGGAAAGTTGAAGTCAGCGAAGGGCGAATGTCACAGTAGCCGCAGATAATTAAGCGGCGGCGATGTCGCGGCTCGAGGTGCCGCTACAATGATCGTCGAGTCGAGAGCCCTACAGCGGCACTGGCTTTGGAGCGAGGATTCGACGTGCAACACAAGCGAGGAGAAGCAAGCGGCTACCTGAAAACCGCGTTAAAATTAATGGGATGGTTGATCCATTACTTCAGAAGTCAACACCTAAAAATCCTAATGTTGGATCTTGGGTACGTATATTTTTTAGGGTTTAGCAGCCAAAATGGCAAAAACGGAATCCTTATAGTTTTGCTGTTTGTTTGTCTGTCTGTCGGCTTTGCTCAGGAACTAACAATGCTAGAAAGCTGAAGTTTTGCACGAATATGTACGTAAAATATGCCGACAAAATGGTACAATAACAAATTCGACAAAAATATTTTAGAGTATCTCCCATAAGGTATAAAATATACCTAAACTTGGAGTATTCCGTATTCCCTTAGAAAAATGTTGCTTAATTTTTTCCTAATGGTCGAAATACATAATGGTCATTTGATATAGGTAATTCAGATTTTTGTCTTAACAGGATTAGATTGGATTAAATTATTTATTAATTCAGTATAAAAATCCATCATAGTTTGTACATGTCAAAGTTACTATAAAATAAAACTTAACCTAACCTACATCAATCTGTAGATTAGGTACACAATCATAAAATTAGGTACTGTCATTCGTCCATTACTATTTTTAAACTTTATTTATTTTGATATGTTCCCGTTAGATCTTAACTATATCGTCTCCATTAGCGCAGACTTTTCATTAATATTTCCTTGAATAATGGAATGGAATGGCTGGCCGGGTGCTTAATATGTGACCTACACCATCGTTATCGAAAACTACCAAAATACATGTAGGTATACGATGTGCCATAGCCTTGATCATTTATTAAGTTTAAGACGAAATAATAATAATACCTAGCCGTTTCCGGCTACAGTGACTTGAGTCTGCGTATTGCATTTACGGGCTGGGATGTTTAGCCCTTACATGGCTGACGTAGCCGATCTTTGCAGAGAACGATCTTTTGCAAGTAGCACAGGTTAGAGTACCATTGTCATAATTGTAGTATATGTTCGACGAAATAATGTAGTATCAACGAGTAAAATACTCTCTTGGTTGTCTTTAAAATCTGCATTATACGTACCCGATACTTTTAAATTTCATCTCGTTAAATACTTTAGGATACAGTTTTACAGTCTACTTGAACATATTGCCAGGACCAGTCCTGGTTCAGCTAGTCACTTGTACCAAGCCCCAACTGTTGCGCCCGCCAGGTGAGAACGACTCTCCATTTGTAAGGAAAAACAAATTGCCATGCTCATTACGACATTTGGAAAAGTTCGCCGCGATTTCACAGTTCATTCAATTTTGATGGCGTTATTACTTTCCCCGTAAGCACGTACAGAGGGAAAGTACCTATTGAATAAAACGTAGCCGCCGTTTCGGAGGCCTCAAAGGGATTTGCAATATCTTTCAAATCAACTGCTCTACTCGTATCTGTATCTGTGTATAAGTAAATAAGTAATTTGAACGTGTTTAATTTGTTTTGAAAGGGTAATGGACCTTATCGATCTTTTTTGGATAACATCACATTGAAAGTTTATCGAAATGACGCACATTTAATTTCTGCAATCAATCACAACACTGTTAGTGACGCTGAACGAAGCGATAATTGTCTTAAACAAAATAAATCATCCCGCGACTCGATCGTAGTCACAATAGGCACTACAATCGATACTTAATAGCTGGTCGATTTGGCTTCAAATTTATGAGACCGTTAAAATTCAGAGAGGCGGAGTATTAGATATGTCGGTGTAGTGACAGGAAGCCAGTCCGGAGTGATTTCACACTCGGTCGGGTTTCAATTTGCCGCGGCCGCTGCGCCTGTTTATCGAGAGCCCGCGGACTCCTCCCTGTTGTCGACTTGCGGCTGACGAGAATTAAAAAGATGCGGTCAGAAAAAATATATTTCGCACCGCCGACTTCGCAAAAGAAAGCGCAACTAACTTCTTCGTAAAGAGAAAAAACAATTTATTTGTACTATTTTAGGTTGACTTTGTACCAAAACTAAGGGATTCTAGAATGAAATCTTTAGAATATTTATTTCGGTAAATTTTAATGGATGGCGTATTATACTGAGTGGGAAAAAATCTGGCCCTCGAATGTATGCAGCAATAAATGTAATTTTGTTTGTAGAGTGGACCAAATTTTGTGCCGCTGAGTTGTAATATGGTATGTTTTCAATGGAGAATAAGTTCCTAAATTAGAGATTTACGTAAGCACCAAACAATCAACAATTAAAACTACTTATGTGTAGCACAAGTGGAAGACGAAGATATTACTCCCAAACAAAGGTTGAAAAAATTAGGGGCAGTTCGTAAAGATGTTCCAATGAAAATAAATTAAAACTAGATACAAGCGACTGATACAATGGTCATGACATATATAGATTAGCAAAACAAAAAGAATACGTTAAATTAAGCAACAAGAAAGAACAAGAACAAGAACAGGAACAAGAAGTTCCGAAACGTCAAAAAGTAATAACGATGAATAAATCTATGGTTTCTTAGCCCCAATGAATCATCACCACTCAGTTAAATTTACAAGCGAGGACGCCTTATCTTACTTACCGTTTCAACAACAATGTTATGAGAAACAAAACTAGATATACGAGCATAGATACTGCCCGTAATACAGGTCGATGTTCTGACTCAAAATATATTTGGCTCAGCATTGTTTCAATTAAGTTTTTCTATAGTACAAAATATCAATAAACAAATCAAACTTCACACAGCGTGGAGCACTGCGTCAGGCATTCAAATATTTCTCGAGCAAACGCCGAGAGGATTATCACGATGATAAACAAGATATACACAGCCGGGACAAGGGAGCCAATCACCATACATCACCGGCTAACGTTCAAATAAAAACAGGTGAAACAAAAAGGTAACAGCTCTGAACAGTGCCAACGGAAAACAAATTGTAACAAGGGAGAGATCATATCGCGCTAGGCGTCTTCAAAGAGGTGAAAACTAATTAAGATCGGACGCTTTTCTATGGCGATAACTTGCCACGGACCGACGGACGTGTTTGTGTATTGGCAATCAAAACAATTAACTTTTTGCTGTGTTCACAATCTAACTAGGCGAATACAACTACATCTCATATTTTAGGAGGTCGCTCACCTTCTCATGGGATTTCGGCTTACCCGGCGATCACGTTCAATATGATTGTTTTATTTTCGTATAAAGTAGTTTCAATGTAACTAGGATTGCAATGCATTATTGAAATCGCTCCAAAAAATACTGAAATTTCTATTAGTCCATTGATGTAGCGCTTTTGCCTGCAGAATGAAAAAATAGCATAAAATTTCCTAACGAAATAAAAATAAGAGTGCTAACAAAACGCCGCGTGGCAATCGAAGCGTGAAATAAATAAAATGGAAGCGCCTCGCAAACGAGAAAAAAGGGAATATAAAATTGTGGCGTTAATTTTCCAGCGAGATTTCCCAGCAGTCTCGGGGCAGCAGAGACGGCTTCGCCGGCGCCGCGTGCTCTGGACATGTGAATTAAAAACGTTAACAATACGCCGCGCCTTAATGAACCTCGCCTGAGGCAGCCAGGGACCGGCCGGCCGGCCAGATGACCGGACCGGCACCGAACCCACATTCTAAACAAATAATGCTACCACGTCTCTGATTAGCATGTCAGTTCAACAGTAGGTAATCAAAACTACCCCTTTTTTATTAGGTCGAATGCAAGTGTCATTCTTTGCACGATTTTTGTAACTTTATTATTTACATTCCGCATAATATGACCATCAATTGCAAGTTAAAAACATATTATAAAAGTGTGAAATGGCATTAAACTTAGTATCTAATAAAAAAACTGCATAACTTTGAATGATGGATACGTATATAAAATCGAGCCTAAACATTTGCACCAAAAAACGCTACTCATGTGGCAATATAAGAGTTTGTCAGAGTCAAACAACTAAGTTCGAAGCATTATCGGTGGGAACTGTCACTTAGCCTGACAATTTGTCTCTTGAATATTCAGCATTATGGCCGGATAATTACCTTAGTAATAACGAGCATAGCCCCCATACCATAAAAGAGCAAAATTTCCGCTGCGAGAAGGAAAAAGCGTTATTGAAAAAGAGGCGAGCTGATATATAAATAAAATACGGGTTAGCTATCGACGGCTTGTTATCGCATGCCTCGATCGCGGCTATTACGGAAAAGTATCGGTTATTCGAGCGGCCGTGGGCACAGTTTGCTTTGCAACGCGCCGGCGCGCCGCTAGCTTGTTATAATAATGTGAACTTGGGGAATTGCGACGTCTTTGGAGAGTCATTCGCTTGAATCAATGTTTAAATATTTGACATTTTTGTGGGGCACGTCGATAAAAATAAAGTCGGATTTAGCGATCAAATTTTATGATCCACTTTAAGTGTAATCGTTTTTAACTTCAAGAAAAAAAGAGCGGCGTCCTGATAAAGTCCCAAACGAGACAATCTTAAATAAGTACGGAAATAAAATTACCAAAAGACCTCATTACGTTATTTTAAAATTAACTTAACGATTTCTACTTTTTTTTTTAAACTTACTTAAAAAACATACTTCAATTTAATTGCAAACATTCAACAATTTCATTTTAACAATTTTACTGTTACCTATTTCTACCTTTTTTCTCACAGAGGCACTATTTACCTACTTACTTGAACACAAAGTCAACATAGACGCCATCTTAAAAATATTACAGAAACCTAACAGAGAGTAGAAGAGTGGTGATACCGTAAATATATCTATTGTATTGAAGATTTTAATTACCAAATACATATTACTAAGATTTATTTGGTAGGTACTAAACTTTTTTTTAGTAGTTCTCTAAAAGCTGAGCAAAGACTTGTCTTCTTAACTACTACAATTCCCTGTGCACAGTATGTCTTAGGTACTATAAAAACTTGTTTATGCTAGATTTATTCATAACACCTGATCAAAAACTACTGCATGCCATTCTTTAGGCTATGCCAGAAAGAATTTCTTTTACATACATAATAATTGCGAGTTGTCTCGAGGCGTCACGATCCTGATGCATAATGACAAACTGCACAGTGACGTGAAAATTGCTCTACGCGCTGCTTAAATGTATCTACTTATACTGAAGCTTGTGCATAACAATATCCAGTACCTATTTTTGAGGAATAACTAAAATAAAATCTAAATTTTGCACTTTAAAATCGCTAAACATTATTTTGACCGTGTTTTGTCTGTTGTTTGAGACAGTTGGGATTGTCTGACATTGTGTTTTGTTTAATGTGCAGAGTGCGGGTCCTGCATATTACATACTAGCTTATGCCCACGACTTCGTCTGCGCGGATCTAGGTTATCACGCGGTGGCGCCCTCTACCGGAATAAAAGGGATCCTTGGGGTTCAAACTATCTACGTACCAAATTTCATCAAAATCGGTTCAGTGGTTTCGACGTGAAAGCGTAACAGACAGACAGACATACAGACAGAGTTACTTTCGCATTTATAATATTAGTATGGATTATGTCTAGCACACACTTTGCTACGATAAACAATTTATAGCGTAGAAGCATGGTTAAAGTAGTATAGTTCATCGAAGTAACATTATTTGATTTATTTTTATTGTAAGGATACTTACCAGATACTTTCACTTAATAAAAAAAATCAACTCAATTGATAACCTCCCCCTTTTTTAATTCGGTAAAAAATACACCAATTCCACTACTTCTGTAGCTGTAAAAATAATTACTTATTAAATACAACGACATAAAACGAATACTTACCATTAAAAAATACTATAATAATATTACTTAAACACTTTTTACTTATTACTTTCATTCCTTAGAATCCACATAAATTAACTTTTAACTCGGCATTCGCAAAGAATTTTATGATTAATAAAGAAACCATTTTAATCATTATCACAACTGCACATCCAATTAAAAGATAGAAAAACAGGGCCCTTCTTTTAAATACCCATATCATAATAGGTAGGAATAAGATTAACCTATTTTAACCAGGTGAAGGAGAGGGTGGGTGTCGTGTCGTATCAGGAAGTCAAACAGCTGGCCGAAGACCGTGCGGAGTGGCGATTACTCCACCGACAAGAGCATAGCTCTTAAATTTAAGAAGAAGATCATAATAGGTAATGACACGTCTTTTACAACCTTATCTGCCAGCGGAACGGGTTCCGAGACAGGCGACGTTCACTGTTCATAAAGAGGTGGTTGTCATCCACTTTGTATCGCTTACTGTGCCTTGCTGACAGCTGAGACTTAATTTTTTACCTACTTAGTTATTAAAAAACGGAAGCCATTTATTTGAATACGATATGTTGAGTAATTTCCGTTCAATTGTAGGTACTAAGATTTCATGGGCAAGCCAACAAAATATCGTAGGTTATAACGCCTGCACCTCAAATCTTGAGGGACCAAAACTGAGGAGAGATTTAAATACTTAATTTTTTTACTACTTATAATTAGACGTATTCTCAGTATAGAAGTTTTAGAATTACCTTTAAAAGACATTAGGAGAAATAATTAAAGAGTTTTTTAAATCAATAAATATCACCATACCAATTGATCTAGTCCTAAACTAAGCAAAGCTTGTACTATTTATGGATACTAGGCAGTGGATAAACTAACATACTTATATCGATAAATACATACTTAAATACATAATTATAGATAAATGTGAACGAGACCATATAAAATGTATGAAACCGATACCATTCTGATGCGTCACGACACAACACGACATAGATAAATGTGAATGCGACTTTATTCATACAAATATCTGCCCCGGCCGAAGATCGAACCTGGGTCCTCAAGCTTCGTAGTCGGGTTCTTTAAATTAAAACTGCCTGCAGTAGTGTATGGTACGTGTTGTAGATTTGTCGATAAATAAGTAATACTTAAGTAATAAGTTTTATTGTACCGTTTGTGCCCAAATACATAAATAAATAAATGCCTGACAGATTCAATGTTACCCATGCTTCGTTAAAGAAATCCATTACAAGATATTTTGATACGTGATAATATAAAAAATCTCAAATAATTATATCTGATAAACTATAATTGTAATTAAAAGCTGCCGTGGTGCTAAGAGGAGCGAAGCGCAGCCGTCATTCGTTTGCAGCGCGAACGTAATCGTATGCGCGACACGTCGCCCACGCGATGAGATAACTGGCGACTAATTCGCTATGTGCTAATCATTATTGACCATTATGCGGTTATTAATAAGCCTATCGTCATGCTTTTTTATCTAATTATAACATTTATAATCATTTAACACATTGCTGATTTACAATTAGACGTAATGTTCGACGACACACGTTCTCGCCGCCGTTATATAAAACAATTTTGCATAGTAAAGACAGGAAACATATTTTTTAATGTGTTTACTTAAGCAGCAGAAACTTTTATCATAAAATTGGCAACAAAAGCTAAACAATACGAAAACAACAACTGTTACGAACATAGGTATTTTGATATTTATAATAAAATAATGATAATAATCTTTATTTATTTCAGGTATATAATAATGGCTCATTGAGGACTCATGACCTAGGTTGACATAGGTATTTAAGTTTAGTTTTCAAGTTTCATACGTCCGGAATCCACCCAGAAGGTGAGTTGCAAAACACACTGATCACATTACTGACAAAAGACTATGTGGAAATAAGATTATGAACAAAATTTCCATTCTCTGGCTCGAAACCTTAAAACGATCAGACGTAATCCAATTCTTTCACATAAAAACCCTCGCCGACTAATTTCGTGAAAATAAAATTTGAACATAAAAGCTGCAAGCATACAAGAGGTGGAATAAAATTTGTAAGTGTCAAGACAGTTAAATCACGGGAACATAACGAGATCAGTCTTTGAGAAAGCACTCAGTTGAGAATTAAGTTTCAAACGAATCCGCGGGCGTGACTAAGACACGTAATTTTAAAGTGCTGCGGTTTATGTGGGATGCGATTATATTTTATGTATAAACGACATCGTTCGTAAAAATTTACTTTTTATTTGAAATCTTTTTTGCCGACTGTACTTTTTGTTAATTGTATTTACACTGTCAAACTATACATTTTCAAGTCGATGTCGAATCGTCAAGGAGTTTGGCCCTAAGTCTTGGCTGGTACACCAAGATTTTACTACCAGATTATTGTACTGTCACCGGATTTACAAAATTATCCTAAATTTCAGTTAAACTAATAGTCAAAAAATAGTTTGCAAATTTCCATTGAATACGTGTACCTACTATGGTGAAGTGTCATAAAAGCGTGTAAAAAGTGTATGTCTTTACATCGGTTTAGTGACTACCATTTAAGGTAAGTCTTAGGCACGAGTAAAACACTACCATCGAAAATCATATCTTGCCGCAGCACCGTATTGAGCATGGCCGGCCGTTATCCGCGCTTTTCGGCATTTTAGTTAAGTATTCTTAGTACTTAAGAAATAATAAAAATAATCTATAATTTGTTTTTCTTTTTCATTACAATTATTTTTTTAGATTTTTTACCTACTTCACAAGTTTCGCACGCGCAAACTAATCATAAAAATTCCCCAGGCCTTAACATACTCGCTTAGTATGTGAACGAAACGTTTGCTGTCAACGTGGAAACTATCTACTATTATTAGTAGATAACGTGTATTATTCAGTAAATAGCCGCTTTCTGCCTAACATACACCCCTGCATTTAGTTTATTATTATTACTTTTTTCTATATCATTTACTTTTCATAGCTAGTAAATGTCATCATAATCATATGTTGGAAAAGAGAATGCGAAAATTATAGGTGGCGGAAAAAAAACTCAATGACACCCCACTGCAATCAAATATTATGCTCTACAATTTTAAACTTAACTTAGTTGAAATTGAATGCTATCATTATTTTCGTATACGTATTACGATATTCTTACAAAGCAAACCATAATTTTTATGTACCTACTTGGAAATAAAAAACATTCTAAAGCCGTTTTTTTTTGTTGTTGATGTAAATTAGGAGTATAACAGATACCAAGTTCAATGAACTACTTTACTTGTTTAATGTTAGATCTGCGAAAGACACAGGGAAACAATCGATCAATGAAAAAGGTCTTTGGATTACATTCATTAGCTAATTATCATGAATCTGTGGCATTTTCATAAGTATATTTCTATAACCTTTACAGATATCAGAGAATTTGCGTAACTATCCAAACAGAAAGTGCCTTTGGAACCTTGCCTAAGAAAATAATAAGAGAACTCATATAATTCGATTATTCGATTTCGATAATTTTCCTCTCTATATGTACCTGTTTATGTATCGCTTACTATTTGTGGTGTACAACAAAGAGTCATTGTACTGTATCGTATAATTTATTTATTTTATCTGTAGGCACTTTAAGTTTAGGATAATTATATATTAATAGTTATAATTTAACTGTCAGTTACTTTTTACTGTATTGCTCATTTTCTGATAGTATACCTACCATAAACGAGTTCTCTAAACCACTATTACGTAAGTACTTACAATCCAGAATAAAGCGAAAACAATTCACCAATAACGCAATGGCAGAGGTGTAATCTACAGCAAGATTTACCTCCATATATAGCGCGTCAAGTGTTGGCATTGCAATCGAATTGAAACGGCTCGCAAGCAATACCCGAGGGCGGCAGGTCTGATGCGACTCAGAATGCGCTCGCGCTGCACCCGCGATCCACCGATAATTTAATTGGGTACCTGACATTTAATCAATACGCTTGATTAAATTAATTGAACGTGTGCAGCCGATGCACTTTTATGGAGCATCGTTACTTTGGCGGTGAGCTTCTTGGCCTTTTTCAGAACACTGATCGAGCCCGATGCCGCATATCGCGATTGTAGGTTAGATATATGGCGACAAAGACAACAAATTAATGACACAAGCCAGAAACATTGTTACTACAACGTGACACACCAAATTATCAACAATCTACATGTAATTTCACCATCTCACATGCATACTTATAATAGAAATTACACTTATAACAAACGGTAAACTACTGATTATGTATACCAAAAAAATTCAATGTAAACAATAGGCACGCATTACGAGTGGACGATTAGTGTCACTCCGATTACTCGTAATGATATTTGTGTGTTCATAGCACAGATGTTATTTGATCACCGTGTGGTAATTGCGCGGAGTAATAATTTCACTAGCTGTTGAAACTGACCGCTACAAAAACATCGTGAGAGATATCTACAACACAAGTATTTTGTAACTATTATGTAGAAATCTGTGTTTATGTAGTTGCTATCAAAATGTCAACGATAATTCAGTCCGCCACTAAATAAACCCAACTAACTTTAAAGTTAAGTATATAATTCACTACCATTTAGTGCAAAAAGTAGTAACTCATACGTTTTATACGAATCGTTTGCTCTTTTCTTAGACATTTTCTAACATAACAAATAATATCAATAAGCTGAATTTCCCAGTGGTACAATTGAGAAACTTTTTGTTTTGACGCCAGAAAGTCAATTTTACGGATCTACACAATCATAATACAATTTTATCGCGGTAAAAGTTTTTGCTCAGCAGTGTAAGAAGAATGAGAGAAAGGCATTACTGTGTTTATTAAAAAAAGTAACCTTTTGTGTGCTCAAGTTTTTTTTTAAATAATGTCATAAAAAGGTTAACTTGACACTTGTTATTTTGATTTAGGCTAGATTGTCAAAAGAAACGCAAACATTTTATAGAAAATCGGGGAACAATTTTGCTAAAACAGGCAAAAACTTACTTGTTTAATACGTATAATTAAAATTAGATATAACAATCCTATCAAAATTTGTAAGTAACTTTGATAGCAATTGCGGATATAACTAGTCAAAGACCGGAGGCAGTTACTGATTTACGTTTGCTACAAGCTCTATTATTTAGCAATCAGCTGATCTTAACACCACACTATAGGGAACCTGATAACAGTATGACTAATCGAAGTGCAATTAGTTAAACGTAGATTTACATGATACAATAGCCTTAAGAGTTAAAAGGTACCAACCCCAAAAAACCACGCGACAGTACTAGAATAGGAAATTGGAACTGTGTTCTCCCAAACCAGAATTTCGAAACCATTATATTTTATTTGCTCTATACCTAATTCGATGATAATAAATAATGTCAAGATCGGAACAAAGTACGGGTTTAGTGATAAAAAGTGATACAAAGGCGAAGCATGCGAAACCTTTTCGTAGAAGACGAGGAAAGAATTCAATTCTAAAAGTGACTGCTGGTCGCGAAAAATTTAACAAAATAAAATAAAATAAGAGACAAAAGATAACCGACAAGTTAGCGTGTGAGAATCATGAGAGTTTGATGCGTTACTTTCGCTTTTCACGATACAAAAATGCTACCGAAAAACAGTTTGAATTTACTAAGTACGTCACGCTTAGGAATATTACAATTGATTAATTACATTAACTTTCTTTATTGCTTAAAGTTTAACCCACAATTTTAATTACAATGAGAAAACTTACTTTTAATTAAAAACGGAGCAACAAGGTATTTAATTGATTAGTATTAGTTATTAAATAAAAGTACTTTCTTGCGAATCGGTTTGACTATCACAGTTTCTTCCAAAAAAAAAAACTCTACCTACATAGAATAGAATAGAAATATTTTTATTCAGCCAACACATCATGAAAAAACAAGAAAAAAAAACACAAGTATATGATTTCGAAGAAAGGTTAAGAAATTGGAAGTACCAACCATCAACCAAAGGAAAAAAATAATGCAGAATAAATTGCCTAATATGATAGCCATTAACTAGAGCGTGAAATTTAAGTCAACGACAACAAACAATTCCGCGGCCAATAATAGAAACGAATGGCAAACTTCAGAACTCCATTAAAACGGCGTCCAAAGTTCCTATTCGGGAGCGAGCAGGCGCGCCGAACGCAGAATATTCGTATTTATTCATCTTTACAACATGCCGTGCCTCACGATTGCTATCCGATAAAACTTTACTAAGCAAAAATAAGCAACACAATCAGGTGTACCTGTCACTCGGCCCTTGTTCTTGTTTCTAAAAATTTGTATAAAATATTCCAAAGCGGTCGCGACGCGCCGACTACTATTCAGTTGCAAAAATAAGACTAACACGTATTATAAAATAAAAAGTGGAAAGTTGAAACATATTTACATTTTAATCTAAGCTTTGTTTGTTATACGAAGGATACTTTTTTTTTATCGCTGCCGCTAGCTTTCGAGATATGGTTTTAAACTTTTTTTTTAATGATTTGTTTTTATTAAAGTACCTACATTATGTTAGTACAACAATTTGGTCAAGATAAAACATTTTATAAACGGCCTCCTAATTACCAGGAACGAGTTTGATAGTTGCCGCCGCAACCCAGATTCCTTACATTTAGAGACACATCAAGATTCCCTGAATTCGGTTCGACAATACGTGTCAGTCATTCCATTAATGTCTCGATTTCCTAAAACGTCGTAGCTTCGCTCCTTTGACGAAATTTTTGACGCTTCGGGAACGGAGTCGTTTTCTCACGTGGTTTTTATATACCTGCCTACTACATTAGAATCTATGCTAACCGTGGGATAGATCTGATGACGATGGATTTAAACAAAAAATAAAGATATACATATTGGATTAGCGATTTATTCGTGTGTATATTTAATTAAGTCATGTAAGATTGATCAGGGCGCAAAAAGCTCCTAGTGAGATTCGGACATCGTCCTCGCTCCCTGCGCGCACCATTTTCGTAATTTTTATATATAGGTAGAATTAAACACTGAACAACTCAAATAAACACTTGAAAATGACACATTTTCCTGCAAACGTATTTTCAAAGAGCTCTCTTTAAAACTATACGCTTTTAAGATGTTTGGAGGCCGTAAGTGCCTTAATAGTTCATTAATATTTTAGTGTGACTGGATGAATGTGCGAATAAAAAAGCGGCTTGTCTATCGCCGCGCGGCGCGAGCAGCGTCGGTGTCCGGCGTCACAATAGCACAATTAAAATGCCAACAAGTCCGGTTGCCAGCCCAATCCAATTACAGTGGACAACGATTCCGACGAGTAATTGGGACTGCAGCTAAGCCCTACATAAGCTAGAACGCAACGAACAAACTCTAGTGCCTAATGATTTATTTATTTATTTTCACAATATTTTTGGTGACTGTACTTTTTGTTGACTCTTTGCACTGTCGCTGAACCTACTTACTATGTATACCAAAATTTCAAGTCAATCCAACCACTGAAAGCGGATCACAATTAGCTTGCAAGGTTTGATGCAAACACAGAAACAACAACAAAAAGGGCAAGCTAAATAAAAGCTAGTAAAAATACGGTTGTCTAATGTTTGCCCGAACTTCATATGCCCGAATGTATCGTTTTCTAGAATTTTCATTTGCCATAAAGTAATTTATTTCTGAAATGGTATTTTCTTTAGAGTTGATATTAAACTAACCTAACCTAACCTACGCATTCTATAAAATGACATTATAAAAAATCTTGAAAACAGTACGGTTCTATATATTTTATGGCAAACGTTGGTATGGAAAGTGAAATTCGGGCAAATGAAATTCGGGCAAGTACAGGTATTCGGTAAAAATACGCATACAGCCAATCAACTGCGGTAACTGAGTTTTTTTTATGTAGCTTTTCATAATGGCAAAATTTATAATTCTGAAAAAAATTTGAGGATACTAACGTCCAGGTCTACGGCGAGCGTCTCGGCCGCACAATAAGAGGAGAAAACGCACGACGCGCCTCCGGACGCTTTGTCATCCTGGCTGGGTCAGTGATGATGCACTTAGAGGATTATCAGACTGGCGATTTGCGGACAAGTTGAAAGAGAAGCGAGCGCGAAACGATATCGCCGCGAGCGTGCAGCGAAACCGCGTATAGCGCGGAAGACGCCATAATTATTTTTCTACGAGAGTGCTCATACCGCAAATCGCCAGTGTGATAATGTTGTTATAGTTTCCTAAGAGACAAAGCAACTTTGATTACAAATCATCACAGTACTTAATTAAATAAGCATTGAATTCAGATGCTTCACAGGTCTTACTGCCTTTTCAGAGAAATACGATTCGCTAAATTTCACTTAACAACCTTTCGCCGAAGTTTCATTTGGCAAACCAATCGTTAGCATAACTTTATTTCGCGTTGCTCTTATTTCGCAACATTTTTATACCTTTTGCAAAATTTTAGTTCATCACACTTTTATGTGGCAAATGATTGGCTTAGGCAAATAACAAATTACCAAATATCATTTGGCCAATTTTTATACATTAAGTACATCACTCGTGATCCATACTAAAATTAATAAATGTTGAATGTGGCGGCGAGCGAGCGAAGCGAGCAAGACGTGACTGGGCAGAAGCGACTTGGATAGATTAGGCTCAGAAGCTTAAGCCTTCGATGTTGGGTATTTTTTTGTAACAGAACGAAAAAAAATGATGGAATAATGGAATGGAATGGAGTTAAAAATTATATCAGTGCTAAACGTTTAGTTGGGAAATAACTTTCGCCTATATAAAAAAAAATTGTGAGCTAATAATTTGCTAAATAATTTTCGCCGAAACATTAGTAAACCGTTTTACCGCATCTTCAATCTTTGAAGAAAAGGAAGGATCGCTGTAGATGACGCCACGCTATTAAAAGCTAGTTTTACAATAAAGTATAAAAATGAGTTCCGTGCCGGTCTGTCTGCCGAGTTGAAGCGGCCTTTGTGCAGCATTTCCTAGAGAGGGAATTCGATTATCGTAGAGAAAAAACTTTCTGCGCTACGGGCTACGACCAAACTGCAAAGTGCACCAATCTTGGAATCTGAACACTCCAAAAGACTCCAACTTTTTCACACTGTGAAAACAAAGGCTGCAGCTAGACATAAAACTAATTATAAACACAGCCGAAGACATTTTACAGTCACCGAAATTACAATACTAAATGTCAATGAATATTTTTTATTTTATTCAGAAAGACAGAACACGACATTACATATATCATTTAAAAAATAGGATTGCAGGAGGGGTAGAAAGGATATTACATTTTCAAGCACGCATAAAAACTCCAGGTAAAAAGAGTACTAAAGTGGGAGTGTATGATTCCTTCAGCGGGATACACTACCTAGGGTTTCGTAGTCCTAGCAAAGAAAGTTTAGTTTAGCCATGTTCTTTAAATGTAAATAGAGCTATTATGTGTGTCAAAATGAAAAAAATCGATTTTGGAATATTAAAATAATGTCATTGTATTAAAAATTCATTCCACGTAGGCTGGTCTCGCGAACGAAAAGCAGGATACGAGAGGACGGAAGGCTCTTAGTAAACGCCGAATAAACGGCATATAAATCTGACACAATGAATACAGAGAATACGACGAGATAAAAATGGAGATTTGAAATATATATGAGACATGCATGGCATGGGAGGCGTCGCTTTAAATGTATTTGCGCATTGTTGGCGATTCGCGCGGCCAGTGCGTAACATAAATACTGGACTCAGTGGGCATGCTCCCGAATGCAATGGACGTTAAATAAATCGGTGAGCATCTTTCCGGGCGAGCGGCGGCGGTAGGCCCCCGGCGGGCGCCGCGCACTAAATCGTACCGAAAAAGAACGAGCCGATATGGCAGCCGTATCGAACGGTGCTAAGTTACGATCGTCGGCGACACGGGACGCTAAGTGGCCTATCGTGTTTTCAAAATTCAAAAACTGGGATTGTCGGTTAAGAGAAAAATATAGATTTTACAGCTGCGGCCTTTTCCCATTAATCAGGATTAAAGAGGTCACGAGGGTTTTCGTATAATGCCCCGACGCCGAGACGTTCGGACGCCGCTTATCAGGCGGGTTCCAGCCGTCCCTGCTATGTTTTGCTATTGCACATTGGATATAATAAAATGTTTCGTTACGAATATAAAAGATAAATTTACATTTAAAACCTTCATAATCATCATTCTACTTTTCCATCGTACCTATATCTAGGCCATAATTAATTTGAAGCATTTGAAAATACTCACATGTTTATTGAAGTTCTTTCTTATTTTCAATAGACCAAACCTTAGCAAGCATTTCGAATCGACTAGAAGTTTGTTAGTACAAAGCTGTTTCATACAAAGGAAACTGTAGTGAGCCTGAAAATTAAGTTGGCTCGCTCTGTTGCCTTTGCATTACGCTAGGTCTCTCAGCTATGGTTATTTTGCTGGCCATATGAGATTGTGACGCATCACTGGGCTTAGATTGATGTAGCTGGGGAGTGCCCCAGTCTGGTCAAATTTTGAGTAATTTAGTACCTCAGCAACGCTTTCGTGCATGTAAAATTTTGATTTTTAAAGACAAGAGCCACAACTCAAGACCTTGGACACTGTAACGTAAAACTTGTAGGCTTCAATTAACATTATCTATTAAGTTTATAGATTCATCATCATCATTATCAGCAGCATGGTTCACGGTGGATGCAGGCCGCTGCCAACCGAAGTAACTGGAGGTCTATGGGAGAGGCCTATGTCCAACAGTGGACGTCCTACGGCTGAGATGATGATGATGATGATCATCAGCCTACAGCTGTCCACTGCTGGACAATTGGACATAGGCCTCACCCATTGAACGCCATTGCGCCTTGTCCTCGGCTCAACACATCCAACTTCCACCAGCTGCCTTTCGCAGATTGTCACTCCGCCTGGCCGAGAGTGGAGGGTAATTTTGAAATTAATCCAGAATGTTTTAGCAGATAGTCAATAATACAACTGAATATCCTGTAAACAATTTGCATCAGAATCTTTAACGCAAGATGTAGGTAATCGTGCCCTTATTGCACCTTAAACTTTGAAAATCTTTTGAATATTTGACGGCAAAAATTAAAACGTTCCGTATTTTTTGAACATTAGCAAAAAAATGGCAAAAAAACAAGTTTGTTGTATGGAAGCCCCTCTTAAATATTTATTTTATTCTGTTTCCAGTATTATTTGTTATAGCGGCCACAGTAATACATCAATCTGAGTCTCTAGGTATTACGGCTCAAGAGATAGAGCTCTGTGACAGATGGACGGACGGACGGACAGACGGACGGACGGGCAGACAGACAGACAGACAGTGGAGTCTCAGTAACAGGGTTCCGTTAGCACCCTTTGGGTATGGAACACTAAAAATAATACGAAACTTGTTTACTTAATTTTTTTCAGATTACGTAACGAATTTTAAATACCTACGTCAATTATAGCGAATAATTCGTATTTCATATTAAACCCTTGCATGATCGTTAAGGTGATACCCAGCAGTAAATTCACAAGTCGCGATGACGGCACCGGCCGCGGGCACGTCGTGACCCGACTCGGTGCCTCAATTCTTATTATTTACGATTTTTATTATGACGTAAAAATGCGCGAATTCTTACAGCCGCGGCCTCGGTCGCGCGTGGACAGCTCCATTCTCAACTCGTCCTATTAAAACTACCATGTTTTAATTTATTTATAATTTATTCGTCGTTAAAAGTTAAAGACATCACGCTACAAGCACCTGCATCATCAGTGAGCAAGATCGAAATGAAGCTCCGCAGTAATTTGCTACTCGAATGACTTACCCCCTTATTCATAAACGACAATCAAACCTATTTTAGTAAAATGCCGCTAAAATTCGTTTGTCCTTATCTGTCACTTCGAAATTTGTATTTGTTAGAAAGGGACAAAGCATTTGTTGGTTAACATAGGCTTGTTAAGTTTTATGAATAAGGGGGTTAGACTCCATAATAGCTACTTTTTATTTCGCTATTCCCAGAATATCGAAATTTAGGCATGTAAAGAAATAAAATCTGACCGCTAAGTCTAGCTAGAAACAACAACAACAGTCTAACAACTGGTAGCATGGTATACGGTTGTGTTACTCTGAAGATGAGCTCTTGTTGAGTTCGAAACGCGTCAGTGTGATTTGGTGGTGGTGACAGATGGGTTTGTGTAATTTGTGTGTGTTCTTACAGTGTGGAGGTGGAGGAACTGCATGAACACGCATATTTTGCATAAGCCTAGCTATCGTAAGATCGCGGGTGAGCAAGGAAATTCTTTTAGTTCATTTCTAGCTAGAAACATAAAATTTTGCACTGGAGTCCTTCATGCAAAGTAAATTTAGAGCGTAAAATACCTCTGGGAATAAAAAAATCCAGAAACCACAATTCAAATGCCGCATCTAATGATTCACGTGATTGCAGCCGCGGGGCTAGGGTATATAGCTAAACAAGTAGCCAGTTTCCGCGAAATAGATTCAAATTCGGAAGACTCTGATCATAGAAAATAAATGAAGTCATAAAACTGTTATTTTTAATAAATCGTTTATAAATTTTTGTAACAGTTGAAATGGGAGCAGCTCAATTGAACTAAGCCACAAACTCGTCTCCTGTACCAAGTTGCTGGGATGAGTTGGAGACTTACCGCGGATGCACGCGTCGATAGCCGCTTCGTGAGTTTCGCGATACTGCATAAATCTGCACTCACTGCCGCCTTTAAGGTGCTTTTAGTAAAAATATACTTACTTATTTAAAGTTGAAAGATTAACAGTCCACTGTGATTGCTGATGGAGAAAAAATGCTTATTTCAAAAAATTAAGTTTTCGACGGGTGCATTAGGGTTCCGTATTCGAAAGATGATACTTAAATGGAACCCGAATATTGTTGCTGACCGTCTGTTTGTCTTTCTGTCAGAAAGCCATATCTCAGGAACTGTAATTTCAAGAACCGAGAACCGTATTGTTTACGGTTGTACTTTATGCTGGAACAGGTATCTATATCCGCCTAGATCCGGCGGCTTTAAGTTAAAGAGCAATCTCTTCCAATTAACTTTCGAGCAGTTGAAAGTGTGAAGTAGACGTATGCAATGAACATTGAATAGATAACAATATCTAATTTAATAATTACAGTTCTTCTTTTTTTTTTAATTTAACATTGAAATTTTGTTGGTTGTAATGTTAAAAAGTGTTATGTCTGATGTTGTGTTAATGTCTCTATAAAATAAATAGATGATTTTTTTTACACATTTTCTGGTTTCAAACTACTTTTTTTACAGTCAAATATCCATTTGTATGCGGAAAAAGAATGCTCTACATAACGTGGTAAGTTTACGACAATCTAATTTAAAGTCTAAGAAAGTATTTTATCAAGTCTAATATATCGACACCATTTAGGTAGAGTCGATAAGTGTGAAGTAACTATGTCATCAAAAATGTGTCAAAAATTCTGGTCTCTGGAAATATTTATTACCTAATATTTATCTTACAGTATCCTCGTTGTCCAGCTCGCACATGGCCAAATTTTGTCTATTAGGTCTTGACACTCAACTAGGTTAATCATATATCATCATCATCATCATATCAGCCGAAAAACGTCCACTGTTAGACATAAGTCACAGATCTCCAGTTACTACTACTAAGTGGCCCGCATCCACTGTGAACACAACGCACGAATGATAGGTACCATAGCGAAAGCAATTGTAGGCTGATTAAATTTATTATACTTATCTTCACTTATCTTCAACCCGTGGTTTCGCTGGCGTTAGATACACCTTCACGAGAAACATTTACAATCTTAGTGATAAAAGTTACAGTAGAATTATTCATGTACAATGTTCGCTCAGACAGCGCCATCTATTGATTGGAGACAAAATTAACACGTCATATTGAAACCCAGGGTACCTCAATGTTCTTGGACAGCGCCCTTTATTCTTATTTAAAGTTTGCTATCCCACAGGAACCGTATAACCGGAATACAAGTATTATGTCTGAAGCCTTCTATTTGTATAATTATATATTCGCTAAGTTTTATCTAAATCAGTTCAACCGTTACTGTGCAAATGAATAACAACCATCTTCACACATATTCTCATTTTTTTAAATTTTAGTAGGCCGTAGTATAGTTACAAAACAAAACCAAAAAATCATACGTTGAGTAAATTCAATCACTCCTTCATCCTTATATAAATAAGGTCCGAAACAAGCCGAACCAATGAAGTCGTAAAATCTAAACCTCGCATAAAAATCTCTGACTACAAGGTGCTCGCCGATAAAAGTGTTCTCACCGAGGCGGGCAAACGGCGAGACCTTTCCCTCGCTCGTCAATACGGCACGGAACGGCGAATAGAGGGCGTTACGATAGTTTGAATAGAGTACGCCGCTTGTTTACAATAGCTTCGGGTATTTCGTGATCCGCTCCCCATTTAGATGGGTAGCGCGTAGATACCACGTACGGCTGCGGCAGTCACGCCAACCACCAGCTTTCTGTGACCTCTTCTCTAAGCAAACCATTTCAACTCTTCGTGGTCGAAATGAAGGAGTACGTAGAGCTCTTTTTATATTGGACAGTTATTGCCGCCCCTGTTATGGAAGTTTATGGAATGAAGTGCGTTTTATACGGGCTTTGATGTTCGGTTTCGCGCTCTTAGCATGTAGTGGCTCCCGAAGGGCGAGCAATAACAACATCGAGGGAAGTGCTCGCGGTCGTAACGTAAAGTTAACGGTCTACGCCACGTCAATAAGCAGTGGCGAGTGAATAGCTACATTTACTCATCAGACCAACTAATGACGTACCTATTTAATACAAACACATTACATTGCAGATTTATCTATTCATCATCATCCCAGCCTATTTACGCCCAGAATACCTACTGCGTGCGCTTCATTGCGCATTTGGCAAACCTTCGTTATACACTTTTGAGCTTCAATCTATGATCAAGTTTGAGTTACGTCGTTTTGGAAGAATATATACAAAATGATATGTTATGGTCCTCTTTCATTACCCAGCTCTTCCAGACATTTTTAATGTGTATATCGATTTCTCTAGACCGCCTTTCCTTTAAGGAGTTCAACCTCAAAGCTTGCCGTATAAAATGCTAAATAAATCATTCAAATTGTGGTACGAAATTGATTGATTTATTACAATACATCACGACTGCACAACGAGCAAACATTGTAGCAACAAAAAAAAACATACAGTTCTGAAGTATCCCAAGGGACCCAGCCTTTAAATATCACCTCGTTAGCTTTCTTTCTTAAAACAAAAGCAATTTAATTATCCACAAATCTTGAACTTTACAGTCCAGCCAGTCCTAAAGTTAAAACCTCATACAATCCAGCATAAATTTCGAGGGGTGTAAACCAAGATCCATTATGTTTAATGGCTGAATTACTTTTAATCTGCTCCGGATGAAAAATGCCTTACAAATCACGGTTAAATAAATCTCACGAGATGACCTATAAAATGCGGAGGAGTAATCTCGTTAAAATCCTTGCGGGTAGTTTTAACAAACGAGCGGGGGGAAATGAAGAGGGGGAGGCGCGACGGATGCAGTGTGGATGTAGCATCTAATTAAATCTCATTTTGCAGGCGCGACAATTTTATGCGCAAGTTTAATACCATTACTCTTGTTCTTGTTTATCGAGCATGCACAAGTCGAATTCACGTGTCCCCTTATTCAGTTAATGTTTATTGCAGATGATACAAGAGCATTACCGTCACATTTGGTTTACCTAGGTCTTAAATTAACCCAACCATAAACGCGTTGCATATAGGAATGAGATGTAATAAGCTGGACACTCTTATAAACCTCTATTATGGCACTCCCCAACTTGTGTCGGCGATTTAAGATATTCAACGTTAACGCTTAATAGGGCAGAAAATGCCGTTTTATAAGAATTTGTCAGAAAATGTATTGATCCTAAATCCGCTTAATTAAAGCTTTTAACTTAAGTAAGTTCTTGACTTAACACCTTTCATAATTTGTAGGTTTGTAATAATTACTTATTGGTTGTGGTTTAACGAAAGACAGTTCCTATAATTTAAAGCAACGTTGTATACGTGAGAAAATACATCTCTACCTGAGCGCTAGCAATCGATTCATTTAACAACTCTGCAATTGCTCAATTGACTCCCGTGTCGTGACCAGTACTAATTACTCGCTGGCTCTTTGTTTTCCATTGACATTTAGTGCTTAATTATTGCCATCTCTATTCGGCATGCGCATGAATGCGATAGAGATGGAAACAAAAACACATTTAATCGGAACGAACACAAAGGAATTTAACGGAAATGATATAATTGCGCCCAAATTGGGAAATAAAACGAGATCATTTCAACTAGAGAGAAAAAGAGAGAGGCAAAATTAACAAATGAGATTTCTTTTAAGTGTAAAAATAGACTTTTATTTCACTTACAGGTAACTAGCAATACGAGCACCAACACAATAGCACATATTGAAAAGCTATTTGAATAATATTCACAAAGTTAGCACTCGTGTTATATACACAGGTGGAATTTCAGAATTGAACCGCGAGCATCGCATGTGAATGCGCCTACTATTATCCAATAATACCCAATTAACACGGGCGATATCTACCAAGATCTCGCTAAACCGCGTAAAATTCGCCGCCGGCATCTCTGTGTGAATAAAAATAAAGGCTATTTTTAAATTACTTAACACATGGATGTGGAATGATTGTGCTACACGATATAGAATAAATAAGTACTAAGTAAAAGAAAGACTTTGCCATAGAAATATTTCTTGTGTCCAGGTTGACTTTAAGCTTACTAGTTACTCACATTCTACAGCCATAAATTCGCGTCTTTCGTCCTCCGAGGCAAGTCCCAATGCAAATGACCAAATCGCATTATAAAAAGGCACCTTCTTTGCTATATATGTATTGGTTGATTTAACTAGCTGTTGCCCACGACTCCGTCCGCGAAGAATTCTTTTATTGCTATGGAATCCCGCGGGAACTATGCAGTTTTCCGTAATAAAAACTATTCTTTGTCCTTCCCCGGGACTATCTGTAGGTATAACTAATTTCATCTTAAACAGTTCACCGGTTAAGACGTGAAAACAAGTAAGCAAACAAACAGACTTTATCTTTCGCATTTATAATATTAGTGGGATAAGAAAAAAGTTCTCATCGTAAAATAATGAAATGCTTCAACCTCGTAAACAAAAACACAAAATCGTACAATAATTTCAGCGCAAACAATTACTTACTAACAAAGGGTTTATCCAGGATCTTTGGTAAGTTTCTACAATTGAAACTGTAACATTTATCGAGAGACCCGGCACCCGGTCCGAGTTCATAACTAACTGAGAGCCGATACAATGAACGGGCTAAGAGGAGCCGCATTCTCGGAGGGCCAAGTTGGCACCTAGACGGCTGACAAGCGGCCAAGGAACTAGAGCTAAGTTGAATAGTTTATCGACTACAAATAACAATCATCATCATCATCAGCCGGAAGATGTCCACTACTGAACAAAGGCCTCCTCCCCCTTAGAACGCTAAAATGAACTACAAGTCCACGTACCACGATGTGATCAGTCCACCTGATGGGAGGCCTGCCAACGCTTCCTCTTCCGGTCTGTGGTCGACACTCGAGGACAATATACAATTATATGAAGATAGAATCAAAGTGCTAAGTGCCATTTTCGCATTCACTCAAATATTGAGTATGATTGGCGGATGCCGTTACTTCGGTTCACTAATGAAGCCCGTGGAACAAAAGCAAAGGCGAGTGAGGGGTGTGTGAGGACGGCAAAGGGAGGGGCCCGGCACGAGCGCGCCACCTCGTAAATCTGAACAGCCCGAGGCTCAAACCAGCCTTCGTGTACTTCGTGGTACGGAGCTACTTAGCGACTAGAGACAGTACCCAATAAATTTCCCAAGGTGAAAGATATTACTTGAAGTGTTCAATATGGTTAATGGTGGACCAATATTGTTTGATTTGTTAATTTAATATCTAACTAAGTAAATATGTTGAACCAAAAAGATCGATATATGTAGTGTGAAACCATAATCAGAAAGTGTAATTTCAGTTAACCAAAATCATGGTTACCTGATAAATACTAGTACCTACCCAACAGACCCCACTGGCTGCTTCCAAGTGGTGACAATGTGAAAGTTTCCAGTACGCAATTAGCTATAGTCACCATCGCGCAGCGAAACGGGGGTGCGATCAGTAGGCTTGGTGGACAAGGTGGACTTGGTGGGTTAATGATGTCGCTTAATGGCTAGACGCGTGTAGAGTAACAAATTGGAGTTCGTTACAGGATGCCTGTATCCAAGAGCGGATGATTAAAGCATAGATAATTAGCTAACTGTAAACAAATATCCACAGTATTTTATTTCTACTTAAAAGGTAAAATAAGCTGCTATATAGTTCAAATAAAACTTTCTTGAAACCAAATAAAGCAGTCCCAATTAAAACAATACAAATTATTGACACAGTAACTATTTAGATCAAAGGATTGTGCCACGGCCGTGTTTACGACGGAGGCCGTACGGAGCAGATTTATAGAGCCGCGTGTCACCTGCCAGCCGCAACACTAGCCGCTCCGTGAACCATGAAATTAAACACAGCGGAACTTTACTCCTGTTTATACCAGTATAGGGCTCAGAACAGTTTGTCAACGGACCAGCCGGGTGCCAAGTGGACGGCCAGGGACAACCGATACGGCGGCCACCGTGACAGCGGTATTGTTCCAGCGCGATACAACACCGCAGCTAATTTATACCGATAGCGGCATCTTGTCCAATTCTATCTTGGTTAAACTTAACGATATAACTACATGCCATTTAAGGCTGAGGCTCTTCAATACAATGTGAGCACCAGCTATTTCAAGGTCACATAATTGTTACTCAGGAATTTCGGTTAAAATAATGACTAAAGTATATAGTTATAGTACATAAGTATAGCGTTAACTCGTTAGTTGTAATTTAATAATCCACTACGTATAACCTATTCTAAGAATATAATGAGTAAATTAAAATATTTGTATTTTTTTACTTATTCGCAAATAACTCTTTCCCGTTACATAAAACACGCTCTGCACTAAAGTGCTCAAATCAAATTTCGACTTACCAAAAAACGTATCTCTTGCAGTCAGCCATTTTATTGGTATATGGCACTGGTCCCACCGGCGGCTACAAGCTATTAGCGAGTAAAACTATAAACTACAAACGAGTGGGCGAGAGGCGAGAAGCGAGTATAGTTTTGCTAGTTTAGACGCTCGGCTATAAGCGAGTGTTTGCGTGCGACGGGCGATTACTCGCTGCACTAGCTCAGCCGCCATACGATGTACAGTCGAGATCGAATATAGTTAGTGTTTAATTTTGTAACTAAGGGACCCCATACATCCCTGTATTATTATTTAATTTTTTTTTGTAATTTTTTGTTAAATTGTTTACTGTAGTTTTTAAGTATTTTATTTGTAATTATTTTATTTTGAAAAAATGACTTTCTGCCAAGTTTCTTGCGGCGCATTCTTTTTGGCAATGATGGTCCAAAGAGAATATAACCACTACGTTTTAAGAGGCGGGACTCCCATACTAACGAATGGAATCGAGTTTGTATTGAGTCTGCATGGCAAACCATTACCAAAATGTACGCCAAGCCAAAGATCCGTTCAACGCCAAAAAACAATACTACCAACATAACAGATTTAAATAGTGCAGCATGCTAAACGTTTGCGCTTTTTATCGATATCGATAAAATGGTGAGGGTTGAAATACAGGCTTAGGTCAACAATTTTTGTAATCAAATTTAGGTTAAGATCGAGTCCACACTTAAGTCGTATACCTACACATAGTATTGGATTTAGGTGTGGACCCAAAATAAAATACAAGTTTTCTATTGATTTCCTTTATTTTTTTCAAAGCCCTGTTTTCAAAGTGATCTTCACGTATGTATTTTAATACATGTAATTTTTTTATGGAAACATTCACCAAATCTTCTTTTCCCACTAGTTTGTGCCCTGCATCTGAAAACATTTTATCGTTAAAACAGAGGTATTTATTTTTTTAATTTAGTGTTAAAATGTTATGTAATCACTAAACTCAATAATTTATCCAGGCTGTGTGTGTCTTGTCCCATCCCATGATCAAGATATTTTCAACTGCATTGAAATATCGGAAGTTTGAAAATGCCTATAATTATGGTCATATTGCATGCAAGTTGTCATAAAGTTCCGATCTTTCTTCTTCTTATATAAAGTAATATTAGTTGCACTGATAAACAAATAAGCCTACAGTTATCGATAGTTGTAGTACACATCCCTAGTGGACAATGATAAGGATATTAAATATCTATTTCCCTTTGTTTATTTAACTTGCTGCTACAAAATATAGCTAAAAGTATCTAAGACAATACTTACCGGTTCTCGTCAAAGGGAAATTTTGCCATAAAAATCCTTTTTTCGTGATTATGTCGACTTGTTCGATTTCCACAAATTTCACACGTTATAAATCGTCTTTTCGGTGCCAATTTCACAAAATATGTTTACGTCAGTCACGTGTCACTACTTTAGAAAACAATTAAGACGAACTTAAATAGAAATCTAAAGAAATTAACGAATAAAGTATGCGAGTCACAATCACAAGCTAAGCAACATGCCTGACATGACACTCATGACAGTTGACCTGACAGCTAAACTGTACTGAGCAAAGAGAATATAACCACTACGTTTTAGTTTATATTATGGTAATGGTTTGCCATGCAGATTCCATACAAAAGTTTTTTTGTTCTAAGTTGCGCGAGACTGTGATGGTCTTTCCGAAAGCGCTGGTAGTTTAAAAAAATGACGTGTAAAAGTGCCTATTGCGGCCTATTTACTGAATAAATGATTTGAATTTAAATTTGAAAATAAATTTTCACCACACTAGCTAGTTTGAACTCACTGTATTCTTTTCTGAAATAATTAATTTTTTGCATCCAAATTTTTCTTGTCATTCTTTTTAAAATATTCCTTTTTTTCTTCCGTCTCTTCAAAATTGCCACTGCCACTACACACACGCTTTTATAAAATACATCATCATCGTCATCCGAACTTGACAACAAAGATAGTTCGTATGATTGTTTTAAATTCATTGTATATACGTGCACTCGCATCCACTTTGAAAGGTAGAATGATCGCTCTGATCGCCAAGCAGGCTTCGGCGAGTACCGTTGAGCTAGTTTTATAGTCGATAGCTTATCGCTGCGGTCAACTAGTAAACAGTGGTCCCACCGCCAGCTATCGGCGAGCTCGGCGGTCAACTAGTAAAATTCTGTACTAGAAACAGATGACAATCGGCGGGCGGCTAGTAAACAATTGTATGGAATTATCGCTTACTCGCCGGGCGGTGGGAGAGTATCCTCGCCGGCAGTGTGAACAGCCAGCTATGAACTATAAAAATATAACTCTCTCTTTTATGTACACGGAAGCGATTGTCTTTTGTTCGTTTCTTGGGCTAGAAAATAGCCGAAAGCTCATAGCTTACTATCTCGCGGTGGGACCAGTGCCTATATGATCTCTCATATCATGAGCACATCAAAAGAGGTGTTGTCGCGTGCCGTGCAAGAACTACGTGTGACGAATAGACATCGCGACATCAGAAGAACGGTGATATTTTATGTAAACAAATTCGCCAACTTATGTTATGATCAAAGCAGCGATGTACAAATTCTTGGTACCGTTGGCCAACGCTTATGAATAATAAATTTACTTACACCACGATATAGCATTGAGTTAATTATGTTGTTAAATTTTTACCTTTTTTAGGAAGCTTAGTTAAACAAAAACTGAGTAATTAAAGTTAGACTGGACTTATTTAGCTGTACCTGTCATGTGTGCAAATCAATTCAATAACCCGATCACAAAATTAAACAAAACATTGCGAGATCAGTCAAAGGAGCAAGTAAAGTTAGCACTAATTCCGGCGTTTGCCAGTTTGCAACTTTGTCCAAACATTCTAACTATCAATATTAATTTATTTGAATTTCAACAATTCCTCTCGGGACTTCAGTGTAGCAAATGAGAAATAGAATGTTACCGAGTTTATCTTTAGATCACGAAACTGTAGGAACTGATAAGCGAGTCAATATTTAAGCCCAAAATACAAACATAATATGCACAAAAAAGCTCAGCTGAAATGTAAAAGTACGGTTACATTTCAGATTTGGTACATTAAACTTTATACGGCTGTTGCTAAATTGGGCTTGGTTAGTTTGTTCCTTGCCAAGTTTTTTCCTGTCCAGTCGAGGGCGTAGGAAAATGGCCGTGCAGCAGGTAATTGTGTTAAAACTTCATCAGGAAGTGTGAAATTTTGCGGGAACCTCCGTACCCTTAGTTTAATTTGTTTTGAAATTGTGTGAAATAAAAGAGGAAACTAAAACGAAAAGCTAAAGAACTGTTATTGCGGCGAGCTTTTCATCGGAATAGAAATAGAACATTAATACTTACATTCCGAATGATTTAAGTTTCACACCGCATAATGAGAAAACTTTAACTGTTGCTCAATTTTTGACAGCTGAAATATATATTGATGGTGATATAATCATTGAAACAAAATTAAGTGACATTTACCGGCCCCGACCGACAGCTAACACGATCGTGTTACGGTTCAAATTAACAATGGAAAACAATAAATAAATAATTCATCACCTCTGGAATACCTACAATATTTTAATTCAATGAGAAGAACACTGGGCAGATACTGAGACTGCATACTAAAACAGTTGGAACACGTGACTTGTCGACGCAGAGTTCTGGGACAGCCTGGCGCCCATAGATTTTTAAAAAGATATAGTAAGTCTTCGAATGCTGGTACTCTCAATACAATACAATACAATACAATAACTCTCAATTTGTATTTGCATGAATTATTTTCTTTTCTTTTAGGCACAATCAAGCTTAAAAGTAGGTGAACACTTTAATGCCGCATCACTTGCAATAATTTTAAACATGTCACACTTCACACTGTCCTGGTGTAGTAATTTACTGCAACAAAGTAATCAAGTGATCAGTAACTTTTAAGCTTGACTAAGTAAACAGGTTCAGATACGCTTTTGAATTAAAAAAAAACTTGATTGGTCTTTACTTATTATATGTATTAATGATAAAGATTATGAAATCCTTGTTATCTCATAAAATATACAATCAAAAAGAATGGTCAATGCAAAAACTCAATTTTATCACGCATAAAGAACAATTAGTGGCACCATCAGAACACCATTCATTGTACTAACATAAAAGTTGGAGAAAAAAAAGGTAGCGGAGCTAATAACAATCGGTCATGAATTATTGATGAAGCGTTAAATGCGTCGGCTCATTACAACTATTATGAAAATGAGCCGCCAACATCCATTATCACCGAATATTGAAGACGCGCCTGCGCAGCATTCGAGTGTACGGATGAGATGTACGATCCTACTCTACCAATAACGTTCGGTAATCTTTATTTAGAATACTTAATATTAAAACGTCACGTACTAATTGCAGATAAAAATTAACAGTCAAAACATGCATCTTCACATGTTATTAACACATATGATGTGAAATGCTGTTTATTTTAGCTTAGACAGCGCAACATGCAAAAGCAAAAATGGTCATATCTATTCTTTTAATGACTCACAATACTTTTGACAAATTATTAAAATGTAAAATTTAATCAGTCAAACAAATTCAAATAGCATGGTAGTGAAGTGATGTGATAGAGTATTATAGAACAGTGAAATAGAATAGGCAGTCATAGAAAGAAAAGCGTCAGCTAATGCCTCTTCAAGGTGCACACCGTTAATGAGATCGATCGAATGCAAGTTCAAGCTACCGTAGAGCATGCAGCTCGTGACACGTCCGACGGTTTACAAACGGAAGTTGTTATTACGAAAATATATGCAAATCGCTCTCCCACCGGTAATATCCCATAACAGTAGTGTATCATTTTTTGTTCTCCTTGCCGCTGGTCGTCATTTGCATCCTAATATTCGAACGTTTTGGGGGTTAACTTGTCGAATTTAAATAGAGTTTATCAACGCTTCGAGGCATTGCAAGTTGAATAAAAAGTAATTTCACACGATGCAAGCACGGTATTCTACTCAGGTAGCTTGATTGATATTCTAAACGCAAGAGACTAATCGAAATTGTATCCTTAAATACTCTCAGAAATAACTCCAGAATATTATTAAATACCTATGTTGTTTTTCAATAGATAACCACTTAAATGTTTATACGCATTTCGGTATCGGTGAAAAACATGTTATATTTCCCATGAATTATTAAAATAAAAATTGGTTAGGTAGGGTACACTGGGGTCAATAGTACCATCACCTATAACTCTGCAACTACACCGAAATAAGCAAGTCTGTGTTTAGGTACTGTCAAGGGCAAAAATATATATACGCTTTAGTATCTTGTCACTTTAACCAAAGTTCATATATGGCAGTTCAAGTATGACGAAAATAGACAAGGTACCAAAGTGTATAGATATTTTTGCCCCTGACTGTACACGAGTGTACCTTGAGCGTGTTTCGACCTGCTCACTAGCCGGTCAGACACTCGCTACCGTGCGAAACGCAAGTGCTAGACGAAGATTTGTATTTTTGACTGAACAAAGTACTAAGTACAGTATCCGGCAATAAAGATTACACAACAGTCTTCGGAAAAACTTCCACTTCCATACACTGGCCACCATCTATCAATAATCGTATTTATTAAGTGATGTTTTATCGCACTAATATTATAATAAATGCGAAAGTTTGTAAGTCTGTTTGTTTGTTTGTTACTTCATCACGTCAAAACAGCTAAAACGATTTAGATGAAATTCGTTATACACATAGTTTGAGTCTCGGGGAAGGACATAGGACAGTTTTTATCCCGGAAAGTTGTATAGTTCTACGCGGATAGAGTCGCGGGTATCGGCTAGTATCAAATGAATACTGCACCTTTATGGACCTAATTAGTTTAAGTCAAATTAATGACATGTAAACTTCGGATATCTATAAAGAGCTGTTGCAATTACTAGAAAAAGGATAGTTCCCTCTTTTTCCTAAACATGTCATCGTACAGTTAAAACTTTTGAGGGGTTTCAACAACTCTTTATTATATATTTTCATCTAAAAGCGTCCGTACTATATGGCACCTGTACAGCAACTGAAAAACGTCACATAAGTAGGTGTGACAATGCTCTACGAAGCCGAAATTAGCCGAGTCTCTTTCCAAAGACCGATGTGCAATATTTATGGCCGGGTACTGTGTGTCAAAGCGGAACATATACAAACTCACTTTCGCATTTATAATATAAAGGAAGGAAGAAAGGAGGTAAGCATCAGAAATATGTAAAAAAAAATTAAAAGAATAATATATTTCCCATGGATATTCCGGTTCATAACAATATTTTTTAACAGTTGACTCTTCGAAAGTGCGGTATACCCGTACCCAGTAACTTTCAAACGCAACTAAAGTACCCTGTTGTCATCCTCGCTTTTTCCCTTCGTAACCGACTGTACATTTTATACAAGCAATGTCTCATTTATTTATTTTTTGAAATCGTAAGAATCAAATTGTCAATAACAGGTACTCTTTTAGATAATCGAAATTACAGTCGAATTAACTTTCCGCTTTCGGTAAAGCAGACAAATAACGTTAAGTCGACAAATATAAATTTCGTGGGAAGCGTTCAAATTCTACCGCAAGATGATTTGTATGTTCAAATGATCTCTGAGCTGTCCGTTCAAGGTGTATATTGGACTGAAGTATTCTAGTAGCGTGTGTTCGATAATAAAGTTATTGAAAGTGGTAATAAGATTAACGGCTTGTTCGTTGCTAGTAAATCACGATGCATTACGTCGCCGACGACAGGAGGTTCGTATCGCATTACAGTGGATTAATTGCAGCTCAGCTGCGCCGCGGCGACAACTGGGGCGGGGCCTGCGTACGCGCATATCTCACTAAACGTTCTTAAAGCCATCATGCCGACTGGTGCCAAGCAAAGGCAGAATTAGGTTCTGAAATTGTAAAATTGTTTTAAAAACCAGCGAACGATGGCTTCACAGAATAATTGATATGGCATTTGAATTACAGACTCGACTTGACCTTTGAGTAAATCGTATCCGTCATTATCAGTAACTGTAACGAGCGCGGTGGGATCGCCACAAATCCTGAGCGCACGCCGGTCACCGCCTGGCCCTGTCGTTCACTCGCAAAATTAATTTCCCGTAAAATCGCTTAAGCGATCTATCTTTTTCTGAGAAAAATAATATGCACTGCGGGCCACATGATAATAATTTATTTTGTTCGTAAACGCTTAATCTGCTTGGCCGGAGCGAGCCTGCCTATCTCAACACAAATCGACTCACTTGGTCGCGCGCTTGAAGGAAGTGGGTAATGTGCAAACAAATTAATAAGTTTCCTTGTAGGGAACAAACCGCGTATCAAGGAGCCATCACCGCACGTTCATATATGAGACACTAGCGTTTTTTGCCTCTGATGCCCGCTTCATTAATAACAGTGGTAAAGACGTTCTTGTTATAAATGGCTCGTTTTTTGTAAGTTGTTGTTTTCTTCAAGACTTATTTGTTGAGAATATAATTATAGAATAGTCCTTGCATATACTCAAGATGGTATGTTTGAGAAATAATTTGCATTCAACTTTTTGTCTGTACCACTTGGATCAATTATTGTTTAACCTTGATTCGACGTTAAAGAATTTACAATTTAAAATATTTATATAAGAATACAATCCATACTAATATTATAAATGTGAAAGTGAGACTGTTTGTGTGTATGTTTCTCCGTCTTTCACACCGTAACGGAGCGACGGATCGACGTGATTTTTGGATTAGAGATAGTTTATGGGCCCGAGAGTGACAATAGACTATTTTATATCCCGGAAAAATGCACAGTTCCCGAGGGAACAGCGCGCGATAACCGAATACCACGCGGGCGGAGCCGCGGGCAAAACCTAGAATAGGAAATATAAGTAAATTCTGATCCATACGCACAATGCTATTATCAAGGTAGTGAACGCAAAAAATATATAAGTAGTAAGTTTGTATGAGACAGAAATTTATTTACACATATTCAGTAAGTAAGTACACATAAAAAAATATTTGGAATGCAAATATTAAAAACAAACAACAACCACAGGACAGATCAACAACAAAACACAACTTTACATGGTACAGCCGAGGAAACTGAATACCTACATACCAAGGTACCTTTTCATAATTAATTTCGCTATGAACTCTTTGGCAGATTTATGGAATGTCAATATGATATCAGCAGAGCAAAGGTTCCACCCTGGTCCGCGATTCAGTTCCTTTGACTGTGTGTTCTGCAAATTTTCAAACCATTTACCACTTTCCAGCACTTATCCGATTGAGCTGGAAAATATTTATGTAAATTCGGTGACAACACAATAATAAGGACTATAGTTGACTGGCCAGGACCGTCTCTGCTAGACGGAACTTCTCAACGGTAATTGGCATCGACTTGTCTTGTACTTAGGTACGAAAATATGATTTGTATGACAATTAAGTACAGTCAGTAAAAAAACTTGAATTAAAAAACACAATTTTTACGTAAACACTGGAATGCTAATTAAGTAGGATAAATAGGAACAAATTAAAAAATAATATGATCCTTTAGGTACGAATAGTAACATCCGTCCAGTGTTTGAATCGATCGACTAGAGTTGGCTCTACGCAAATATGGGAAACATTCCCGTCAAGTTTATGGCGCTGGTTTCCCGCCTAACGAACGATGCGCGCCGGAATGAGACGACAAAAAGTGTCCGATCGGCTATTCTTGGCTGCCGACACGCCGCTCGCTCGATTAGCCGCCTACCGACGCTATTTCCTCTCGATGTCCAGCTCAGCCACGGTGACTTGAATGCATTCGAAGCTTTGAAAATAATTGCCTCGCTGTTTAAGTAAATAGAATTCTTACACCACCACTCGAAGGAGAATTTTAATGCGACAATAAAGGGGACTTGGCTATAATGCCCACTATTCGTGGACCGAACAAATTAAAAACCACAGTGTGTCGCCATTAATTTGAACAAACGGTTCGTCCGATAAATTCCAGCAACATTATCGGGTTAACAAGTCTCGCAGCCCCGTAGATATCAGTGTGAGCGGTGGATGAACTTGATTTATGAGCGGCAACAACATTAAATTACATCTAGATCGAACATCGCTATAAATTACAGGTCGCATTGTAAATCTGCCGCGTATATCGATGGTCAAATCATGTAGCGAAACTATATCACTCGTATCATATCAAGAAAACGGTACCAGACGTTCCGGTTGATTCGTCCTGACCCTCCACGATCTAATTTTTCCGATTCTTCCTAGACCTATTTTTATAATTTCCGTGCGGAACCTAATTGTGTCATCATTACAATAGGGAAAAATCCAGAACTCTCATTAAATAGTATTTAATAAAAAAAATGAAGTAATTAAAAAAACTAAAAAACCCGACTGCGATGTAAAAAATACAAAGTTTAAATGATTTCAATCATTACATTCTTCATAGAACTAAAAAGCATAAAATAAGCAAATCACTAAGGAAAGGACTTCATCACATTTCCTAACGTTGGGCATGCTGTTAAGGTTGATTAAGAGGTTTTACTAAAGAAGGTAGATATAAACGTAATCAGAACATTCCATCCTCGCCCTTTTCCACCTTTCCCAGTAGTTTACACAATTATGAATAGACTGAACTGAGAATGAAAATATGACAAATTAAGCATGACAACATTAAGAACCAAATTTCGTAGCAGGCGGGACCCATTAATTTTCTTTCGATTTATAATTTGCAAATGGGTCCCGCCTGCTACGAAATTTGGTTCTTAATGTTGTCATGCTTAATTTGTCATATTTTCATTCTCAGTTCAGTCTATTCATAATTGTGTAAACTACTGGGAAAGGTGGAAAAGGGCGAGGATGGAATGTTCTGATTACGTTTATATCTACCTTCTTTAGTAAAACCTCTTAATCAACCTTAACAGCATGCCCAACGTTAGGAAATGTGATGAAGTCCTTTCCTTAGTGATTTGCTTATTTTATGCTTTTTAGTTCTATGAAGAATGTAATGATTGAAATCATTTAAACTTTGTATTTTTTACATCGCAGTCGGGTTTTTTAGTTTTTTTAATTACTTCATTTTATTTCTTGCTTTTTAGTATAGAACTACGAAAAATATGTATTGAACTAAGTTTTTGTTTTGAACTAAGGTGTGTTATTTGGAGCTAGTTCAAGATTTCGCAAACGATTTAATTCTTGTAATGAATTGAGGTCATGAGGGTTATTTAATAGTTTTCTTGGATCTAGTGCACTAATGGCTAAGCTAAATCTGCAATAATTTCCATTTTTGAAGAAAGTGTGGGTATATTTGTGTGTTTGAAGTCGTTCTACTAAATATTTCAATTCTTGGTCATCATCAGGCAGCTCACACGTTACGACTTGGTCAAGCATCTGAATACCTTCTGATGTATCGAATGAGGGCATATCATCACACCATACGACCGGGTGCCCTTTATTTCGCATACTTAATATTACGCATAACAGGGTTCGCATGATCTATTTACGCCGAATCTTAAACTTGCCGAAACTTAGTTTGGCATAATTCTGTATAAGCCGAATCATGGTTTAGCCGAATTTTATTTAGCATAATATTAACAAGGCCGAATTTCATTATGCATAATCTAGTTTGGCATATATGTAATTTAGCCGAATTTTAATAGGCCGAAATCCCATCCAAATCTGTGTCCGAAAATAAATTACCGAATTACTATTTATGACTAGAAAAAAAGGTTAGGTTAGAATAATTCTAACCTTTATTGTATTTGTAACGGAATGAACCAGTAAAAGAGGCAAGGACATGAAGGGGAGGGACGGGGGGCGAAGCCCCCCGCAGGGGGGTTCGGGGGGCGGAGCCCCCCGAATGTAAAATCTAACATCATCTACCCCCCTTTTAACCTGGACTTTTACTATTTATGACTACCTCTAGAAAAAAAGGTTAGGTTAGAATAATTCTAACCTTATTGTATTTGTAACGGAATGAACCAGTAAAAGAGGTGAGGACATAAAGGGGAGGGACGGGGGGCGAAGCCCCCGCAGGGGGGTTCGGGGGGCGGAGCCCCCCGAATGTAAAATCTAACATCATCTACCCCCCTTTTAACCTGGACTTTTACTATTTATGACTAGAAAAAAAGGTTAGGTTAGAATAATTCTAACCTTATTGTATTTGTAACGGAATGAACCAGTAAAAGAGGCAAGGACATAAAGGGGAGGGACGGGGGGCGAAGCCCCCCGCAGGGGGGTTCGGGGGGCGGAGCCCCCCGAATGTAAAATCTAACATCATCTACCCCCCTTTTAACCTGGATAGGTTCGTTAGTTACCTTATATCCCTCAGGTTTAGCCGAATTTTATTTAGCATAATATTAACAAGGCCGAATTTCATTATGCATAATCTAGTTTAGCATATATGTAATTTAGCCGAATTTTAATAGGCCGAAATCCCATCCAAATATGTGTCCGAAAATAAATTACCAAATTACTATTTATGACTAGAAAAAAAGGTTAGGTTAGAATAATTCTAACCTTTATTGTATTTGTAACGGAATGAACCAGTAAAAGAGGCAAGGACATGAAGGGGAGGGACGGGGGGCGAAGCCCCCCGCAGGGGGGTTCGGGGGGCGGAGCCCCCCGAATGTAAAATCTAACATCATCTACCCCCCTTTTAACCTGGATAGGTTCGTTAGTTACCTTATATCCCTCAGATTAAAAATAGAAGCCCCGCGAAGCGGGGCTTCGTCGACTTTGTCACAGTCATGTCCCCATTTATTAAAATACTACTACTCACTAGTTACTACTTTTCAGAGAAGTAGATTGGATTAGGTAAGTAAGTTTAGGTAATATTAAAGGCTGTTGCAATATTAAAGGATACTCATTTGATTATATTGGCAAAATTACATTAAGTATGCGAAAGTTACTTTCTGCGTAACTGATTTATGCGTAAGTAATTTTCTGCCTAAGCAATATTCGGAATTCACAAATTATGCGTAAAGCCCATTCGGCTTACATTGGTTATGCGTAAAAGAATTCGGCGTAAACTGTTATGCGAAAACAGTTTCGGCGTAAGTAGTATTATGCGTAAACAGATTATGCAAAATAGAATTATGACATAAAAAATTATGCGTAAGCTGGGGGAACCTTACAGGATCATGGAGTTTCTCATTTATGGCAAACTAGCTTATGCCCGCGACTTCGTTTGCGCGGATCTAGGATATCGCGCGGTGGCGCCCTCTATCGGAATAAAAGGTACCCTTTGTTGATCCTTGGGGTTCAAACTACATATATACCAAATTTGATCAAAATTGGTTTAGTGGTTTCGACGTGAAAGCGTAACACAGACAGACAGACAGAGTTACTTTCGCATTTATAATATTAACTAGCTTTTACCCGCGGCTTCGCACGCGTAAACTAATCGGTCTGGTAGTTGCACTTGAAATTTTCGGGATTTTAACAAATTCCCCTGGCAATTTCCAAAATTTATATCGTGGTCTTCCTTCATTGAGGTTGTGTTGTGAATAGCTGTACAAAATTCAAGACTCTAAACCCAGTGCTGAAATTTCAAAAATATTGCCTATACAAATTCAAATCATTTATTCAGTAAATAGGCCGCAATGGGCACTTTTACACGTCATTTTTTAAACTACCAGCGCTTTCGGAAAGACCATTATTGCCAAGAAGAATGCGCCGCAAGATAGGTACTTGGCAGAAAGTCGTTTGTTTTCAAAATAGTTCAAAACTATCCCGTGAGAATATCTGGATAAAAAGTAGCGTACCTATGTGTTATTCTAGACATCGAGTTACCTTCATTCCAAATTTCATGACTCTTAGCCCAGCGGTTGTTATTTCGAGATTTTATCCCTATCCCGTGGGAATATCGGGATAAAAAGTATTCCATGTTTTAATCCAGGTTATAAACTAACTTTTTGCCAAATTTCATCCAAATCTGTCCAGCCGTTTTAGCGTGAAGAAGTAACAAACATACTTACTCACTTACTCACTCACATCCTCACTCACAAACTTTCACATTTATAATATTAGTAGGATAGGGATTAATTTACTTTGCTTACTAACATTAAACTGACAAAGAAAAAAAAATGACAAACAGACAACTACTACACTATTTTCTTTAACAAATATACAATTTTACTCACAAATGTGATGAAAAACATCATACTTATTAAAGCCCTCAGTTGTCGACTTCGGGTTTCTAATTAATAGACTCTCGTTAGGAATTCCTTATTTACCGCCCTTAAGACACAATGTACTATTACATTATTTGTATCTCAGTGCTTCTTTTCTACATGGGTTTCATAGAGAAAATTATTGTACAATGATATCTAGTAGTTGGCATATTTATCTGCCTACCGTAGTTTGAATAAATTGATTGCCAATTTATTCTTCCAAACTAAACTTAATCATATGACTTGTATATATATTTGTAATCTCTCTTTAAATCTCTTCATTTTGATACCCTACTCGAAAGGATTGAATAAAAAAATTTTTTTGAAGACTCACAATTTGACGCCAAAAATCCGCAATTTTAATTTTTCAAGAAATTCATGTACCCAGTGTCACTCGCGTCACCAAGATGAATCCAATGACGTATCATTTGTCAAAATCGGTTCAGCCGTTGAGTAGTTACGAGAGGACATAGGAATAGACATACATACATACATACATACGCGTCAAACACATAACCCTCCTTCTTCGCAGTCGGGTAAAAATATGTCTGTACAATCAGATAATTTTCTTTTCATTTTGGAATCATACTTATATTTTTAGAAATCGATTTCTGTTATTAAGTATGGCTGTTGTCTGCTTAATTCAACAAACAAGTTAGGTACCACATTATCTTCTTCCTTCGATTTGCCTATGTTTGTCTGTGAATTATTATAGTTTATTTCGTTCCGGTGGTCAACAATTTCGTTGAACGCCAGCCGATTGTTGAACTACGTATCACTGACCGTTAAAAATAAATTATAAAATAACAAGCGGGCAATAAACGATCTGTTCGCAGGTCGGAGATGCGCGCAGATAAATCACCGGTCTGCGGTCAGGCTGAACGCGCCACAGACTCAAATAACAAGTACCACGACCCTATAACAGTACAAATAAAGGCGCAAATTACTAAAACAAGATCTCAGGTGAATCTGCTCGGCTGGGCACGCACTGGTGTAGGTGAGTGTTACGAATGAGATATGTGATGACCTACAGTCGAGTGTCTATAAATTACCTTTTGCCTTTTAACCGCGGTAATTAGAACTTAATTTAACATCCTCGTTAAAAATATGTTTTACACCGTACAGGGTCTTGCTTGCTTATTTATAAAATTTATGCCTTGAGAGAGGTACAAATTTTCATATTTATTCCATTCTATTATTCTGGTTCAAGTTAAGACGTTTATCGGATTATGTGAAAACAAAAGACGTTGCCAAACCAAACAGAAAATAATTCTCAAAATTTTCAAGTAGGTATGCTTAGTAGAATAACGTCTTCATTAAACAAACATTTAATACTTGAATATAGTCCTAAAATAAAACAAATGCACACAGCCAGCTGTTTAGTGAAACAAGTCAGTCAATATTTGCGTCTGAATGAAACGGTGTTATAGTAAGCACAGCAAATTCTGTAGGCAAACAAGTATGAAAAAGGCGTTAAATTTGGTATGGACTGAGTTTTGACACCTACCAATTAGCACGCCTGTAAGCTTGTATAATTTAAGCTGATATCTGCTTCAAGCGAACAGTTATATACATTTAAAAAAGATATTATACTCGTATTTTTTACTAAAAAATCTATAGGATTATTGTGATCTCTTTAAAAACTGCATACTTGAGTATTGCAAGTTATTAAATTTAACATTTATAAGAGAAATTGTAACTCACAGTAGAATATTTCGAGGCTGCAGGTGCCGACGTAGCGTTGTGACAGAGATACAATTATCAACAAATTATCGTCACTGCCAACCGATACTTACCTAAATGATAGGTTGCAAGCTTAACGCCAACTTGAAAAAATATCGACGCCATTTTACAAGAGACTAGTGTAAATACTACGTGGTGAAGCCGATATTAATCATCAACACTGGGAAGTTATTTATAGCAAGTTGTAAGTTATATGTTTGTTAAAAATAATGTCTTGATATTGTTCTTTTACGTGTTTTAGGCAAATATGCAATAAAGCAGATAAACTTTCCATCAAATGGTAATTTCCATCAAAACGTATGTTATGTGTACCTACATATCTACCTTTAGCGATAGCTTCTAAGCAAATAAGTCATCATCTCTCTTCCAATCAAAATCATTAACGAAACGAATCGAATCCGAGAGAAATGACTTCCGAATGTAAATAATTGGCGCAACAGGTGAGGTATAAATCTCATACGGGCCAAGCCGTGATTACGAAGGCCATATATCAAGTGTTAGCGACTCGCCACACGCGACTTCAGCCTAGCCATCGACAGATCAAATTCCAAATCCATTTAAGAAGATAGCTCAAATTGCGATCTGTCGGTTTAATGAGCTAACAAGGTCCTGTTGGAAAAATAATTCTAATATTTTATATAATATCAGCATCAGATACACTGATTTGCGCTCCAGAACTCAAATTGTTTATGTCGGGATGAAGACCGCCAAATTAAAATGGGACTGGATGGGATCGGATACGTCTGCCGCATGTATGCAGACCGCTGGGTCAAAGTCATCACCAATTGGATTCCATATGTGGGGCACTAGAGTAGAGGCAAACCAAGAAGGAGATGGCGGGATGATTTGGACCGTTTCCAGTCAGACTGGTAAGAGTTGGCCAAAAGTATAGACAAGTGAAAGAAAAAGGGGAGGCTTTTGCCGACTAGTGGGACACTATATAAGCTAAATAAAAAAACTCAAAAAGTAGTATAAGCAAACTCTTGAAATATGTTTGACAATATCACTTTAAATAAAGGAAATTTACACCAACACAAAGGTATGTACCCTGAAGTTGCGGTTTGCCTCAGTAAGGGATTCTATGATAAAATCACCGCATCCCGATTGTACGTACAAGCACGATCTCGATAGTACGCCACACGGCGGGCTTGTCCTGAGCCCTTACTGACGCGTCAATTAAACACCACTTTGTTGCAAGTTATAAAGAAATTTATTTCACATCCAACATGTTATCTTGTATCTTGCTGAATTGTCGTTTTCCTGACAACCACAGGTGTAGTGTCAGTGATAATTTGACGTTGTTAAAAAGTTTAATATATTCAAATCAATTGCATTATTGAAGAAAAAAAAACGATATGAACACAGGTAATCTTCAAGTTCACTTCAATATATAGTTAATCATAGAACTTTGACATCAAAAGACAACAATTCAGAGAATGCAATATAATTTTCGGTTTAGAGAAAACAAAAAATAACTTTTTTACTGTTAGGTCAATTTATTTATTAAGCAAGGTGGGCGCAGGTGATATATTCGATGAAATTAACCTTTAAAGCACGCGTCTCATTCGTCGGAATTCCGGTTTCACTTTAATAAGCAACAGGCTAATTTCAGAATTATTTTAAAGGAGATGCGAATGTATGCACAGCGTTAAATTTATTGGCATTCAAGATGGAAATTGTATTTTCTGAAGAGGATACAATAAATATACGAGAGGTCGCGTTAACGAGCGGCCGACGCGAGACGCACGGAACAATAAAGTACGACTTTAACTGAAGACGAGTACATGCAAGAAGGTGTATAAAATCCAATTCGGCAATCGGCTAAGGGCCTTTACATCATCCAGACAGGACGAGTTTTATCTTTTATCATGTTGATAATGTAGTCGAGCCGCGTGAAATTCACGATCATGTGTAAAATAAAGCGCGAGGGTGTTATTTCGTGATACCTGCGCGAGCACTGATCCTCTTACAAACCTCCCCGCATATTTAAGCCCACGCCTATCTCCCTAGATCTCGCAAAAAGCCGACGCTACGTACCGAGAGCATGCCTCAGCTCGGTAATGATTGGCCGCATATCGAACTTCGGAATCCCTTATAAAATTACCGCCGCCTCATAATACGTATTTTCGGCAAGATTTCTGATTTGCCTCTTATCATCTCATTTCAATCTTTAGCGTGTTATGACTCGCTTACTTCAGGTATGCCTTTGGAGTTTGTGGAGTGATCGAGAGTGCGTCATGTTGCCAGTTTTTTTTCTTTCAGATTAATTATCTACTTATTTGTGTGACTGATAATATTACGGTAGCAATATTACGGTGTGAAAGAAAAAATATAGTCTGTAAAAAGGTTGTCTATCGCCAATACTTACTGTACCTTAAGTTATATTAAAATATGAAAATAATTTCTTTCAATTATGCTTGATTACTGATTACCATTCACGAAGCAGACGTTTACTACGCGGTCAGTTAATAACGCTCTATTCTACCGTAATCTTACCGTTAACAAGTTTTGCAGCTATGTAAATCTGATTTAACCGCGCCACTTGTAATTGAAAATCGCTGATTATTTATTATTTATTTATCGTGAGGTAGTTATTGCTAGTTATCATAGGAGAATAGACGCCTACGGGCGCATTAACCCGTAAGAAGTAACATATTTAATAAGACACTGTAAACTTAAACCACTCATAATAATAGTATTCAATATCGCAGAACGAGCCAAGTGGGAATCGTTTTAATGTAATCACGTTAAATTTGAACAATATTCAGCAAGTTGAGCGGAGTAGACGTTTCTGCGAACTACCCGTCTTAACGGTTAACGCGGCAATCACCGCGGCCGCAGCCTCACTCAGATTGAAATGTAATTTTATGATGAAAATAACACTCCGACCCGCGGCGCTGTCCGCTATTCAACTCGAAACGCTTACAGTTTTGCCTCAAGTTAGATAATGATAAGTGTGCTCGTTTTGAAGCGGAGTCTAGAGACGATTCACACCTGACGAACAGCATTAGAGCGCACGACCTACAGCACAGAGCACCATGGTATGCTTTCTGTTGGTGCCGTTGGTGATGATCAATTTCTGAATTCTCTTTAATGCAATAAATAACAAATAATAACACTCCGCTTATTATTTATTTTTGCCTAATGCATTTTTTTAATTCTGCAAGTTTCATGTTAAGGAATGGTATCTCATAAGCCAAAATTAAAATTTAGCTAACGCAACAGATGTCCAAAACATTACAAGCAGCCCGGTCCTTAATATAATTTGGGTTATAAACTTTCATAATCATGGCAAGACTTTAAGTAGAATTGTACTAAAATAATTTCCAGTACGTGGTTGTTAAATACAGCTAGCTCATTATCCGAGACCAGAAAATCACGAGTCTGTACGGAGTAGCGCATTCGCAATAGACGCAGGACACGCGATAGTTTGGTGCTTATTTACTATAAATGTTACAAAATAGTCAAGATCTATGATGAATGATGGAACAGTATTTATCAGAGCAGAATAAACTGCTACGTCGTATGAATTACGTAGAGCTTCCCACTAACTTAATTATTGATGTCGATCATGAGCTTAATTAATAGCCTGTTACGTACTCAAATTACAAAAGCAGTTCTGTTCAACGATTTCAATTGGGGATCATTTAAGCAGAACTTTTTTCACAACAAAAGAGTTGTTGTTTTGTTTCAGTCGCGAAGACTCCATCGCTTTGGTGAATACTTTCTGGTATCATCAGCTTCACAGCATAATGGCATATGCGTGGAGTTCAAAAAGTTGAACATCTTAACGACGTTGATTATATTGATTAAAGTTTGTATGGAAGTTTCTGTTATGACACGGAAAATTCTCCAACCCGTTATTAAATATGAAAATATGAATATGAATGTTTGAAACTCTTTAACACTAAAACGGCTAGGGATATTGGGTGACATCAGGCACACAGATACCTATTTTAACTCAAAGGATTGTTTTTGACCTGGATATGTTCATAGTTTCGTGGGATAGTAATAAATGAACGAAAGAATAAACGAAATCTCGCGGGCAGCAGTACTGAAATAGCCATAAATTACGTACTTTTAATATGTCTGAATCTCACGGTACGTGGTTCATTTCAAAGAAAAATAAATTAAAATCATAAATTACTTACCACGTGAAGCCAAGCAATTCCTGGTTCAATATTTCTTACCTGAAAACAAACAGACATTTCAATGGAATGAATTGACATAAATAGGTTACCTAATGCACACAAGTTTATTGACCAAGATACCTGGCGTAGGTGTCACAGGGCAGCGTAAGTGCGAGAAAGGCAACATTGTCGACGTACAATGGGTATACTATTATTTGCTGGCGGGGTCATAGACGAATATTCATAATATTAATATTATTTTAGAGATTCTGTTGTCCAGTGGCCTTATTGTACAATAGTTTTCGACATTTCTTTCTGTCTGACGGTATTGAATGAGGGTAGAAAGAGAAGGTGAATACGATCACTAGCGCCCGCACACAATACGGCATATTCATCATCATCATCATATCAGCCGTAGGACGTCCACTGCCCTATAGGCTTCCCCCATAGACCTCCAGTTGTCGCGGTTGGAAGCGGCTTGCATCCATCGTGAACCCGCGACTTTAGCTAGGTCATCCGTTCATCTCGTTGCTGAACGTCTCACGCTGCGCTTGCCGATCCGCAGTCTCCACTCGAGGACCTTTCGGTTCCAACGACCATCTGTTTTCCACACAATACGTATCTCATGCATGACTCATGACATCTATTCTTTTAGAGTAAATTCTTTAAGTTTGACATGTAAAAATAGAAATAGAAATGTTTATTCGCTTTTTCGCAAAAAAAAAGACACGTACAATATAAACAGAAATAATAAAAATAAAAACAATTTACGTTTAATGTAAATTACGTTGTAATTTTAGGTATTCTCTTGACTTGTCTAAAAACGTTTTGCATAATTTCACTTTGTCTAACAACTTTTACTATAATGAATAGTTTGTCTAAAGTCAATTTGTATAATTTCATTATACATAATTTTTATTTTGTCGATTTTCATTTTAACTAAATTATCCTTTGCATAACTCTTATTTTGTCGAATATTATTTTATCGAAAACCCACATTGTCGATTGTCATTTTAACTAATCATCGTGTAGCCGAATAACGTTTTAACTAATATGATTTTGCATAACCCTTGTTCTGTCGAATATTATTTTATCGAAAACTCACTTTGTCGATTCATGACGACCGGATGGCCAAGTGGTTAGAGAACCTGACTACGAAGCCTGAGGTCCCGGGTTCGAATCCCGGCCGGGGCAAATATTTGTATGATCAAGGACGATTAATACTGGACTGCCAATCTCATACAAAAAAATGTAACGCTGAAATAGCTCAAAATTCCGGGCTAAAACTAGATGGCGCTGCTTCATAGCCTGGAAGTAGAAAAAAGTATGTTTTTCTCCAACATTTATATGTTTTTCTTGTTTTATTGGGAACAAACATCATTCCACTTTGTTTCAATAACATAATATCACTTCAATACACGATTTTTAAAGATTATATTTTGTAGTCGTCAAGCACGTAGTTATATTAGTATTTTATAGATGGCACTACCATAGGAATCATAGGTTGCACGCAGGCTCGCTAAGTTTTGCTGCATAAAATAACTAGATGGCGTCGATGAGCTCGTGAAATGTGTGATAAAATCAAGATATTCAGTAGAGCCTGTCGCAACTAGTCGCAAGCACGCACAGAGTAGGTACATTGCAAGCGCGCGCCGACACACAATGTTGATTGTTGGTTCACAACGGCGTTCGCATCAAGAACGATGAATTGTAAAAAATTGCAAAAGTAAGTATCGGAGCGGAAGTAGCGAAATGCTTAAAAATATTTGATTAGGTACCTATCGAAAAAAAAGTAAGTAAGTATGTGACTACTTCCACCGGCATATACAATCTATTAGGTTCTTGCGAAAGCTTAATCATCGGACGTCAGTATAATAAATAAATGCAGTATAGGTCGATCACATAAATATCTGATACGATACTAAATCAAAAACTACTTAGGTAGTCATTTTTTATCTGCAAAAACGGACCTTATCAATCTCTCGCAAAGCCCTGAATTGTAAGAAGTAATTTGACACTCACGAGAACAGTGCAGAAAGGTCAATATTGTCATTGGACTTATATTATGATGAGCCTCACAACTTATGAATATTTCTGTCACACGCTATTAAGACGAGGGAAGAAAGAGATGACGCATGCGATCGCGAACGTAAGCGCCACAGATATACATTACACTAGATTACGCAAATGTGTCCGAACCCCGACCAAACGTCGTCGGGGTTGGCAGCCTACAAAGACTGACCGCTAACTGACTATTCATTACTTGTGACTGACTCGGGCGGCGCGATTTTGCGCGGACATCGGGGAATTCCTGGGAATTCATATTGCTAATTTTCTCTTGAGACGACACAGTAGATATAAAAAAACCGGCCAAGAGCGTGTCGGATACGCCCAAAATAGGGTTCCGTAGCCATTACGAAAAAATTAAGTAATTTTTCTTCTAAGGATTCCGTATTTTGCAGGAAATTTTCCAAGTTTAGGTATTTTTTATACCTATAAGTTTGATTACCTATAAGTTTGATATACTTACGACTATCCTGAAGTTTCCCAAAATTTTCCACCCACCGGCTTAGATTTTAGAGGGAGGGGGGGGGGGGAGGGGGTGAAGCGTGATTTTAATGAAAAGTTGCACTTTAAAGTTGAATATTTTGCAAACAAATCAATGAATCGAAAAATCATTTTAGTAAACCCCTAATGGTTTTGAAAGACCTATTCAACGATATGCCACACTACAAGGTTGGATGAAAAAATATCACACATTTACGTCTATGGAACTCTGAAAAAAAATTTTTTTTTTTAATTTTTATTGCACCATTTCGTCGGCATAGTTTACATATATATTTGTGAAAAATTACAGATTTCTAGCATAGATAGTCTATGAGAAAACCGCGGACGGACAGACAGACAGACATGGCGAAACTATAAGGTTTCCGTCTTTGCCATTTTGGCCACTGAGCCCTAAAAAGTGACACGGTTGGTTTTCATACTGAGGTATTTGCGTTATCTGGTGTAATCTATATCTGTGGTCGGCGCGCTAGACAATTCGGCCTCCGTTTATCACTGAAAACGCGTAAAATTTCGAATTATAATGACTTTTTTATAGTGAAAACATGGCGCAATACAATTCAATAATTTAAGCAGTTCTAATATCAGCATCGTGGCTCAAATGGTAGAGCGGTACACTAGTAATCTGATAGGCCAGAGTTCAAATCCAAATAGCATGTGGTATCTTTTTCGATAATATTTTTTTCGTTTGGTTTCTTTGTTCTTTTAAACCTTGTTTAAAAATACGGATCTTCTCAAAAAAAAAAAGCTAACAAAAAAAAACTGGGTAGGATAGTGCTCGGTCACCCAACTACTTTACTTTGATGACAAGTTTGTCGTAAAAGCAAGGGACACCCCAATACAATACAGCAGAATTTTAATAATTTTATTTTGGACATTTTTACATTAAAATAAGCCAACCCAATGGTTCAAACTAAAAACATGCTTTAATGGTAAACAAAATGGCAAGCTTAGAGACTCGGGCTTGATCGATTATTACTATTTTATGAACATAAACAGCGGGGCTGCTACGAAATTCGAAAATAAGACTATATATATATATATATATATATGTTTGTGTGTGTATATAAACTTTTGCTTATATATATACTGTGACAGAATAAAGTGAAATGGAATTGGCGATCCATCTTATGAAGCATAAGCTAACGCCATCTATTCACTTTTCACTGCATTACTTGGAACGCGGTTGAACGCTTGATGGTATTAATTCACGCTGGCGTATTTGTAGAAATTGGAAAATTACGACTTTAGAACGAAGTGGTACTCTTAGCGCCATCTAGCGACGCAGAAAGATACTAATTACCGGCGTACGATTCTTTGTATGGAGATTGGCAGTCCAGGTATTAATCGTCCTTGGTATGATGAATACGAATGTTTGTTCTCGGGTCTTGGATGTTTAATATGTATTTAAGTATGTATTTATCTATATAAGTATGTTTATCCGTTGCTTAGTACCCATAACACAAGCTTTGCTAAGCTTACTTTGGGGCTAGGTCAATTGGTGTGAATTGTCCCGTGATATTTAAAATTTATTTATTTTAACTAATCATCATGTAGCCGAATAACCTTTTAACGAATCCAAATATTCTTCTAACTTTTTATTAGGTTAAAGCAAATAACAATACTAAACATGCAGGGAATAGGTGCGACGACGAGCGAAGCGAGGAGGAGCGTTAGGTAGAACTGCGACCCCACAGCGCGCGAGCCGAGCGAGCGAAGCGAGCGTGCCGCGGCAGCGGCCGGCGAAGCGCCAGAATCGACTTTATTTTATAGAACTAAACTTTTTAGAATTAACTAACGATATCGCAATGTATTTGGATTAACCGAGATTAGGACAAATGAAATTATGTGATATGTATGTTAGGCAAAATATATTTATGTCAATCGAACTTTAAACAAAATAAGTTAATACAAAATGAAGTTTATGTGACATGTACGTTAGACAAAACATAATTATGTCAGTCAAACATTATATTAAATGAGTTTATGTAAAATGAAAATTAGGTAATTTAAAATTAGGCAAAACAAAATTATGTAAAGTAAGTTGTATTCATAATATCTATTTGCACTGTTAAGCTTAGAGATACTTAAATTATTTTTAATTTTATTTTATGCTAGCGCTTTAAGCCTGCGATACAGAGTTTTCTAGTAACTTTAGTGCAGGACAACGTGTTACATAGAATTTTGTAAAACATTGTATTTATTGTTATTTTGTACTGCAAATTATTGAATAAATTATCTATCTGTCTATCTATATAAAATGACTTTCATTGAAATGAAAATTAGGTAAAATGAAACATTAGGTTAAGTAATATTAGTTTATCTAACATTAGGCAAAGTGAAAATAGGCAAAAAGTTGTTATGCAAAACAAGGTACAACCGTAATTTTATACTGAACTAGCAGTTGCCTGCGACTCCGTTGCGGAGAATTCGTGTGTCGCTATCAATCTATGGTCTGTCCCATAATTCGAGATAATAAAATGACGTTTCATGTGTTACCTGTTTTTTGCGTCTCATAAATAGTGATGTGCCGCAACCGGTAATCACCGAAAGATTTTGTAGGTACCTGTGTACCAATATATGTATGTCGTAAAATATTAAAATATGAACGGATCCGTGATGTAATAACATGTAGGACACTTAGGACATTCTAGAAAAGGCAAAATAGGTCTAATAAAAATGCGACAGTTTTGGAGATTTTGATCATGAAACTACCGTGAGACTCACTCATATTAAATGATATTGACCGGATTACTCACGTCTTAAATCGAGTTTAGCTCGACATGTTTCGGGTTATTTCGAAACCCTTCAACAATGGAGCACGCGACTCGGCGGCTGCCGCAACACGCGCACTACGCGCCACCGCTCTGATCGCGCGACTGTCCGATAGGGTGGGTCGCTCTAGTATGGAAAATTTTTTTTTTTTTCTTTTGACTTGTAATAGCAATAAAAATATGTTACATGGCTATGGTGACTTACACAAAGAGTTTTATCAAAATCGGATACAACCTTCTGCCTCCGGATTGACCTTGAAATTTTTGATAATAATTGGAATATACTAATTAAAAAAACTGATTCTATTTATCGTAGGATAGGTACATTGAAATAACAAAACCTTATTTAAGCACGTCCATTTAATAATAAAGTAATTAAACATGCAAATAAGTCTTTTTTTTAGTTAAACGTCATTTTATTCAATACAAAAATCTTTTTTACTGTCATATTTTGGCATAAGTCTACGAGACTCAATCTTTGCTTTGATGAAACCTTCACGAGCTGACTTTGTGCACAGACATCCTGAAGCTTCAGTTACAGTTTTTACTGACCTCTCAACTGCTTGAGTATGGCAAGGTAAACGTAAGAAAGCTAATTTGTTGTCGTCTCCATTAACTATAAGAAATTGTAGCTCTTCGTTAGAGATTTGTTTCAGGATCGGTGGTTCTGTAACATAACTTTGCCAATTAATAAGGTCGTAATAGGCTTTCGCATCCATGTTTAAGTGTGGAACCTGGAATAGTCTCAATTTTAGTGTTTTTTCACCGCGTGCTCGTATAATACGTCGCAGTGCTAATTCCCTTATATGTTTCTCAGGGTCTGATAACATAGCTAACAGTAGATTTTCAGGATGGGCGAAGTAACTGTTGCGTTGTATTACAGGATCAATAACAGCCTTCAATTCCGCTGATAAGTAACGAGATCTCGAGATTAATTGCCATAAATGTCTTCCTCCATCTTTGCAACTTGGGTGGTTTTTAATATGAAACCATGTTGGAGCGTATACTTTAACAACGTAAGTTGCTAAAGTAACAAGATTATTTGATGGCTTTGATGTTGCAATGTAAAGACGAAGAATTCTGTTAGCACGCGTAAGCCATCTCGCATGAGACATTTTCCCTGGCGATTTGTGAACTAAGTCTTCAGGGCATTCACCTGATATAACAGCCGATACAATTCTGTACAAATACTGTTGGTCAGAACTGAGATCTCTCGCAGTAATCAATGGCATTTGACTCGGAATATTTTGGAATTTAGCAACCGCTCTCTCTTCACAATTTTCCAAATCTTTTCCGATTTGACCTTTAAATGTTTTCGGACCAGAAGTCAAGCCATCCACAAAAGAAAATAAATGGCGGAATGGCAATTCATTCATATGCAACAAGCAAATTATCCACTGCAACGGCTTGTTTAACGATTTCTCCAGTAATCTTATTATACCACCAAATTTTCCGACATTGACATTAGTACCGTCACATCCAATAGCCATCAAATTATCTAGAGAAACGTTTTCATTCAAAAGAAAATTAATGATTGCTCTTTCTATAAATTTTGTTGTTCCAGCTGCCGGGGTGATGAAACCTAAATATTTGCTATCAGGTTCTTTAATTAAGGAAATATGTTCTTCAACTATGAACTCTCTATAATATTGTCCATCTTTTTTTTTGGTAACCAATGTCTTATCTTTTCGACCATCAAAGTAAAGCGCAGGTATTTGGCATATTTTCTGTTTCTCAATTATTTGCTCTCGAGCTTTCTTTCTTTCTCTTCGCAATTTATTTTTATCAATGACAGGCATGTTGGTTTTATGTAAAACAACGGAAGCTATAGCTGCGGCAGCCCTGTCTGACACTCCGTAACGATCGCAAGTTTGAGACAGTGCAGAATAGCTCATAGGAATAGGAGATTCCATTTTCATTTTTCTTATTTTGGTAGGTTGATAATCTTCACTGTCGCTGGATGTATCACACGCTGAAGATGACCAGATGTTGTCGATAGGAGCAGTTGCATTTACGACTTGTGAAGGATTATTTTTTGTCATTTCCTGTTTGAGTTTCCGTTTCAGACGTTTTATATTTTTTCTTGTTGTTGCAACATCCGAGTTTCCTATTATCATTTTTCTTGCAGATCTTTGGTCCGTGAGAAAGCTTTGTTCATTTGATGGGACTTTATTTTGCTTGGGACAATTACATTTGGAAAAGTCTGAACACTTGCAAGAAGAAATATCAAATAAAACTTTGCTGGCAGTAAGGAATTCTTCTAAACGCTTTTTAGGTATTTTGGGATGAGATTTTAAAATATTTTTAAATTTTTGATGATAATCTTTAAGCATTTGTTGCACTTTTACATGTGATGAAATTGGGAGTGATGCTTTCTTCCATATATTTTCAATTTTTTCAGTCACGATATCTGCAACTTCTCGAAAATTTGGTTCTTTTTTCGTATTTTTGTTCACTTTAATTTCAAACCTCGTCCACTCATAGCACTTTATTACTTCTTCATAAGTTGGAAGCATATTGTCCTTCAAATCACTTGTATTTCCAAATATAGGGCACTTCCAAGCTTTACGAGTACGATTCATTTTAAATATCAACACACGAGTCACAGCGCAATTAAACGACTAAACCATCGCGTTGCTGTTAGAACTTAAAAAATATACACCTACCCACATTGTATTTTGCTGTCGTTTTCGGTATTCCTTGTACCTAAAATACTACCTAGATGTTACTATAATCATAAAAACGTAATTTTACGAGCATAAATAAAGTGTTATTGTCATCAGAACTATTCAGAAAAACTTGCTTATTTGTTATAAATTTTGAAACTTTCAACAGCATCCGGAGGCAGTTATTTTCTGCGTATTGATTATTCTATGAAACGACAATTATGAGAAAAAATATCTGTTAAACGAAATTCTATCAAAATGTCTCCAAATCAACGTAGGTACAACCCCGATAAGATTGTGTAGGTATACAATCTCACAAATAAACACCATATTAGGTACTATTATAGCGGCTTTTGTGGTCCAGTAAAATTATGTTTAATACACAGGGGTAATAATAAAAAAAAAAACAGTTTTAATTGTCATGTCTAATGTTCATGTAGTGCCAACTCCCGTAATAGTCGGAAGCTCTGCGGTCGAAGTTGTTGACGACCTAGGACAGACGGTCCAGTTAGGTAAGTCCAACTTCGAGAAAGAGATCACTCGTCGAATCCGACTCGGCTGGGCAGCGTTCGGGAAGCTTCGCAGGGTCTTTTCATCCAAATTACCGCAGTGTTTGAAGTCAAAAGTCTTTGACCAGTGTGTGTTGCCAGTGATGACATACGGATCTAAGACGTGGGCGCTAACGATGGGCCTCATAAGGAAGCTCAAAGTCACTCAAAGGGCTATGGAGAGGGCTATGCTCGGGGTTTCTCTGCGGGATAGAATCAGAAATGATGATATCCGCAGTAGAACTTAGGTTACTGACATAGCCCGAAGAATTGCGAAACTGAAGTGGCAGTGGGCGAGGCACATTGCACGCAGGACTGATGGCCGCTGGGGTCAGAAGGTTCTCGAATGGCGTCCGCGGACCGGGAGACGAGCTGTCGGTAGGCCTCCAACTTCGAACTTCGTATGTTGCAGTCCCGCTGACGCTTTTCTCATTCAATACTCGAGTAAAAGGGACGCTGCCATACGGACTTCGTTTTTCTAGTTTTGTAGTAGCCTCTCTGTATTATATTTTTTTACGTTGGCACTAAGTGATGAACACTGTATTTTACCTGTTTTGTATAGTCAGCTGCAGTAAAAGGGTACCCCCCTGTAATGGCGGTAGTATGGATACCGCCGTTACAGGGGGGTACCTTTTCTCTGCAGCTGACTGTACCTGTGCTTAGATTTTATCACTTTATCGTAAAAGTGTAGGTATCTATATTTTTAAAATAGGAAGTAGTATATTGAATACTTTAATGTTATTTTTGCTATCGTAAAATATACATTTTTATCGGTTATTTACGAAACCGGAATCACGGAGCCGCACTGTTCGTTTTATGCTGGCCACATTATTTTTACGTTTGACATTTCAGACTGTCATTTTATTATCTCGAATTATGGGACAGACCATAAATAGGTTATATAGTTTAAGCGTGAAGAAGTAACGTAACATACAGACAGAGTCACTTTCGCATTTGTATAAGTTATATTAGTAAGAATAGTCATTACACTAAAATAAACTTCTCGCTTCACTCGCTGGAAACAAAAAGTTGATTTGAAATTTCAGGGTATTAATAAATTTCCAATAAATAACGAGTGGTCTTCATTTACATCTCGTTAGTTACGTCGTATAAGTTTCTAATAAGAACACACACACAAACATCACGCCTGTATTCCCAAATGGGGTAGGTAAAGCATACGAAACGTTACCGCTTCGGAGCCACATAGGCAATTTTAGGTTTGAAGTTTGACAAAAACGGTACTATAGTGACAGGTTGCTAGCCTGTCATCTACGGTATACCTTAACCTTAATCCTCAGTCGCCTCTTACGACACCTACGGAAGAAATGGAGAAATGTTCTAATAAGAACTTTGGTCTTATTAGAACAGAATGTTTAGTTCTTATTAGAACAGAATGTTTAAACGTGTATAATACTACTCTACTACTTTACTACTATACCTATGACCTTCAGGCACTTGTTCTACCGCCGACGATGAGCGAGAAGCGATTAGAGCTAGTAACTACTTAAATAGAAACAAGTGGGCGAGCAGCGAGAAGCGAGTGTAGTTTTGTTTGTCGCTAGACCGTCAGCGAGTGTTCCAGTGCGACGGGCGATAACCCACTCTCACCACTCGCTCGAGCGGGGCAGCCGCCAAGCTAACAACGCTGAGCTACTCGTAGTTTTATAGCTCAGCGAATTTTATAGCTCTTGTCGATGCGATAAAAGAGTAAAGAGAGAGTTTTCGCCGACAGTGTGAACAGCCAGCGATCAACTATTAATATAATATGTGACTCATTTTACTCATACAGGATCTACATTTTGTTTATTTCTTGGGCGAGAAAATAGTCGATAACCAGCCAGTTTTGGCTGAACATATCATGGGAAGCAATAGTATACTACATTTAAAGCAATGTATTGTAGCTTCCACTATGTTAATTATTAAACTCACTTTTTATCTGTCCCTGACTGAATGCTCCTCTCATCCACTAAAAGGTTGACTGGAAGAGATCCCTTAGAGGGATAAGTTCACCTTTGTACATTTTTTTAGTCAATTGTGTTTTACTTATTTTGTACAATTAAGAGTTTACATACATACATACATATACTACGTATAATATAACACCAGAAAGAAGCAACTAATAGTTATGTAGGACGAAATAAAAGTGAACCGATTTACATAACAACATCAACACGTCACATAAATCGCTTAAAAGAACTACGAACGTTTCAGAAATTCGTTCCGCTCGTCTAGTATAACCGTTTAATTTAATCGGAATCCGAATGACCCAAAGCACATCTCAGTGACAGCTATTAATAGGTGAACAGCTACAACAAATCCGATGACATTATAGCTACTATCGTCAGGTTCAAGTGTGCATAAATATATGTGTGTGACCATGCATCGTGGGAAACATTTTACATAGAGCTGTCTATCCATCCATTGACCCTTTAACGGTACTAAGTGACCGAACGATTGCGCGCTTCGATTGGCTATACTTAGGTACTACAGTAGAAAAACAAATTGGTTTTCATAGATAAGCGTCAAAAATAATAAAAAATGTAAAAGGTAAAGTTCTTTTTATAAAAATATCTAGCGAAAATTAATTACAAAATTACAAAAAAGAGATCGCCCAACGTGGGGCTCGAACCCACGACCCTGAGATTAAGAGTCTCATGCTCTACCGACTGAGCTAGCCGGGCAAGTAACCGTTATCCCGAAAGTTCTTATCAGTTTGCCGAGAGCACTTTGCAACTGTTACGCTACTTTGTATTATTAATAGCTAGCTACTAGTCAGTTTGGAAAAACGAGTCATTGTCAAAGCAATATTAATTAGAATGAAACATCTACAGCAAAAATAATATACAGGTAAGTATCTGAATTCTTTAGTGCCTGTTACTTTCAGCGCTTAATTTGAAACGTGTCAAAATGTCCATCCTTTCGAGCCGGACTGTATATAATACGGTATGTTTCACAATAAAACTATAGTTAAGGATAAGTTTTACTTCAAGGCAAAGGTGATTGATACCTTCAATTTATTGAAGTAAACGATTCATGGTTATTTGATCCACGCTAATATTGACACTATCGTATTAAGTCCGCATGTTTTCTACAGTAATAGCTAATGAAATATTTGCACTGTAGTAAACTCCTAATGAACCAGTTGAGCAAACAATAAGTAAATGTGACTATTATCTTTACTATCCAATTTACGTTAGGTACATGTGGGAATAGAACACACCTCAGTTTTTTGTAAACTTCTTATATGTATGTGGTACGTGAATGTATGTACGATAATGTTTCTGGCATTCTTATTAGGCCGAGTAAAATGGAAGATAAAATATTAAGCCAACGACTACAATTTCCGATGTGACTTATCAGACATTTTACATAACGGGCTCTAAAGCCCAGCCTAAGAGTAAGAGTCAATGTTTGTCGGCACCATTACATGGGGACGTCTCGCTTGGCGATGTCTGTGTAGGATTTATGTGATCGCAATGTTTGTCCGTAACAATACTGTCTGCTGTTATTTGAAAGCCTTTAACATTGGGATAATTAAGTCGTTATAATTTAAACATGTGAAATTTATCAGTATTCACCTATGTTTGCAAATAAATCACTTTGACTTTTGACTTTGACTTTGACTTTATTATTAGCTTTACGATGAAGGACAGCATCGTGAGGAATCCGTCCATACCTGCGAAGAAATTCAATGACGTCTGTGAAGTTTCCAATTCGCATTAGACCCGTGAAGGAACTATAGCTCAAGCCCTCCCATTTTGAGGGAAGGCTTGTTGCCCTGCAGCGTGACATAAGTAGGTATAGGCATAAGTATAAGTATAGGCCGAGTTGAATTAGACATCGAGTTGAAATTCCACATGACTTTCAGCAATTTGTGAAATCACGGTGAAGTCAAAAATTAGTACTTACTTATTTGTATACGAATTCGACAACAGTAAGTACTTGTAGTCTTTTAAATTACTATCAGACTGAGAACTGTTTAATGTTTATTGTTCTGTGTCCGCTTTTGTAATGTGTAGGTATTAAAGTTGTTTTTAACGTAAATAATTCTGTATTTATTTTCTATGTATTTTGAGTATTTCTGTTTTTCTTTTTTCTTATCTTTACGGCACGTAATTTTAACTTTCTGTCTATCCTCTATTATTATACAAATTGTCTTCTCATAATTAGGTTAGCTGGAAGAGATCCCTTCTTAGGGATAAGCTCGCCTTTGTTCTCCTCTCTGTGTTCATGTATTTTTATTTTTTTATGTGCAATAAAGAGTTTACATACATACAGAACTTATAATCTTTACCTATGTATATACCAGTGGCGTGGCGTAAGATATGTCCGTGATAAAGCCGAAGCAAAGATCGCTTCCATCTTTCACAAATCCTGTATGTCATGTTGTCCTATTTTATAAATGGCAAGCTGATGGGAATAGGTTTCTATGAACGCTTCGCTACTGGTATGTACAACAACCAAATATTAATGTTTTTTTTACCTCTTCGTTGTTCATGATCTTGATTAATTTGATCATGTACCTATCTGAGTACCTATACAACCAGTGCGGACATCTCAAGATAATCAGCGTGCTATCGTGAAGCCAAGTATCAACTTGTCAACGAGACCAGGAGACGACTTAAATCAAACAGTGACCGGGACAATCGCCGCCGTTCGATGAAGAAGATAAAGCATGCATAAGATCTACGTATCGCATTCCTAGCCCAGGCGTTGCTGTTGATTCTAACCCGAGCGTACAGCCGGCATGCAGCTGAGGTAAGAAATATTCATAGCCTATAAAGATGCCACACCAGAAGTGTCTCTTTCGTTAGTGTCTAGAAAGTTTTGTTTCTATACTTATACTAAAGTTCAAGTCTGGTCTTAGGTATCTTAATTATTATCTGATTGACAACACAGCAAAAATTTAAATTTAATTTATTAATACGTAAGTATGTATCTAAGTTATAATCATGCTACGAGTGTGGCAAGCAAATTACCTTCACAGCTTACAACACAAGCGAAAGCAAATAGAAACAAAAGCAACATGAGGCCTACCGCTCGTCTTAGTAACTTGCCGATACTAGTTACACCGTACAGTGGCGTAGCAAACAGAATGTACAGATGATGATATCATTCCTACCAGTCGTATCGTGCGATCCGATCATCGATATCGCGAGCCGTTCGTCGCCGAGATGTGGACACGCGATCTTAATGTACGACTCATATAAAAATGCTACACCTATACGATATGTCTTATATCAAATTGTAGATAAGACGCTCTGATAATTTAGATGGACGTGCATATTTATATGAGTAACTTAAAGGTCCCCGTCAAAGCGGTCAATGACATTTAACTAAACTTATTTTTTCAGTGAACAGACAATGATGAGACACTAGATAATTACCTCTATAAATGAACACAAAAAAAAGGTGCAATTGTATTATTTATTAACATGATCCAGAAACTAAAAAAAATAGCAACGCATATGAAACACGTAAGCTTCTTTCTATTTAAAATTATAATGTTTAATCAGTAATTATTACTTTGGGTGGATGCTTCCACCCAATGCAAATATTCACATTATATTACAAAGTTTTACAGCTTTATGGATGAACTTATTATCGTAGTGGTTAATAATAGTCGCTTCGCACGAATGTGTCGAGCAAAAAACATGCAGGCATATAAAAGGACACGCAATAAGATCGGGCGACGCAATAAGTAATGGTCCGATACCGGCGCTGCCATCGATTGCTAGCGTTATCTCAATAAAGAGCAACAGAGTGCGTTCATTAGCACTCTGACACGGAGTAATCATAAATTGTGGAACCCTGCCGCGGCCCGCATCGCTACCCTTCCCAAGCACCCCTGTTACCTGCCCGCGCCTCTGCTCCTGCGTCACAGCCCACATTCGACTTTTTGCCATTTCCATTGTTTTTGGGTTGGTACCCCATAAACCGTAACGGCTCTGATCTCTGATACGTACGCAGGTGTCGCCTTTCACGCCTTACTTCCAACTTAATTATACACATTTTTAACAATACATTCCAATTCGCGTTTACGATAAGCTAGCACCTGCGATGAATTAGCCCAAAAGTTTGTTGATTCGTTTTCTTCTATGTGCGAGTAGTTTCCTGCTTTGTTGACTCTTTCTGTGGAGATAAATTATATAATTACAAGCTAAGATAGATGCATATTTCAGCAATTACGTACGCAATAAAATCAAAATAATACCCACTTAAACATAAAACACATTCTACGTTTCTAGCAGTTAACGCCACATATTTTCATTATAATATAGCAGCAAAAGCTTGCAAACATAGGAAGTCATTAAACCGAACGGCATGGCACTTAGAGCAACTCTTAAAGCCGTCTGGCCAAGCATAAAGATCGATATCTTAGTGGCTCGCTGCCAAAATCTTTTTAATATCGTCCCCAAACCCCTACACATGTGAGAAGTAAACACACGGGTTAAACAAGAAGAACTAATACTAAGTAATATACTTTATATGATCAATCCTTAACTACCATTTTCAAAAACACTGTATTTACTCTTACTGGGAATTTACAATGACTATTAGTAATATTTAAAATTACCAGAAACACAATCACACACAAAAACACGTTATTAATTATTATCTATCACCTTAAAGTTTTGCGAAAAGTCGGCTAACTCAAAAAACCCAAAATTCGATAGGATATTTTGCCTATCACCATATTCGCCGATTTCATCTTATTGTTAGGATAATGGTCCGAACAGAGTTAACTTACAGCACTTCTGAACTAGCTGCCAAATTCCAGGGCCCGAGTTTCAAGGGTTTTCGTGATCGCTTGTAACTTTTAACGAGACCAGCTTTAGTTATGTTACAAAGAACCGATAATAGTTGGATAAATATCAGGTTGGACATTGAAAGACGATCAAGGATGATAAGAGGGTTAAAGTACTATTGAAACTTTAGCAGATTTAAACAAATGATAACTTTAAACAAAGCTTTCACGTGATGAAGACAGTGAACGCTACAGTTTACGTCGAATTAAACTCAATAATTCAAAAATGTATTCATCGCCACAGGTAGCCACAGGGCTACCGACCAACCAGCGCCGAAATGTTATCGTGAACGATGTCGGCTTCAGGCCGGTGGTGAATACGAAGCACCATCTCAAACGCAATTGCAATAAGCGTGGTTCCCTTTGTGCAGGCAGTGTCGTCCTGTATAAGTACTTACTAGCTGCAGTACCGTTGACAGAAATCTACCTGTCGCGGTTGGACAAGGAGACGATGAAGAGAAGGTCTTCGAGCACATCCGCGAGGCAGGTCAGGGTCGGTTAAAGGGATTTGAGTTGTTTAACCAGCTCGAGTCTAAAAATGTTTGCTATTTTTGACTCCCAGATGCCGGCCAAGCACCAGCGGATGTTCCTGCACTCCAACTTCTGACCGGAGGGTGTGGTGTTCCGTCTCTTTAGGGAAGCAAGGAAAAAATCCCGAAATAACTTTTAAATTTTATTATTATTTGTGATTATTTGGTATTTTTGGTAAATAATTTTATGTTTTAAATTGATATTATAGTTATATATATTTTTTTATTATTATAACTTGTTTTTTTTATACATACTTAAATAAATAAATTTGTATTGCTTTTAAGAAATTAGATAAGAAAAAAATACTATTTTGCTACGACTACCTCAATAAAAAGTGAAATTCAACTCAGTCTATTAAAAACAACATTGGCTTGCTAAATCAAATTCCTCTATCAAAAAGAAGCGTGAATGAAGGCGTTAAGTTTCACACCGCACCGTTCTCGCGCTCGGCGCACGAAACGCGACGAAACGAACACCTATTATCATAAAGCAAACAAAGAGACGAACAAAAAAATCAACAAATATAAGCTTTAATGATTTGGTAGTTCTCGGGATGAATGCCAACGAACCGAGAGAGGAAACAGCAATAAAATTGGTTTTATTGGGGGGTCTGTTCATTGCCGTAACGAGTAGGATGCTTTAGTGGTTGCATAATGTTCATCGGAAAATAAAAGTTTTCTTCTAAGTTTTCATAAGAGTTTGTTTTTACGAGGACGCTCCACTTATTGTGTTTCAAAATATTGAACGTCAAGTAATACTTTGGTTGAAATATAAAGCCTTTACAATAACCTTCGTCCTAATAATTCTATCACAAAATATGTGGATCGACTATGGCTGGCTGAGTATGGCTAAATACTTGACTATCAAATTTAAAATAAAATAGGTAACAAATTTATGGATGAAATCTACTCCTTTAAAAACCATTTAAGCATCGTCAGTATATTCAAAGCACACTTAACGCAATAGCTGCGGCATAGAAATGGGTGATCATGAGTGGTGAGTGCTACTGTATGGGGCGAGACGTTTATGTAATATTCTCACGAATAGCACCAAGGGGGTAGAAAAATCAAACCTGAGAAACCACGTTTAGAATTTTATAGTGAGCCGACACATGGTTTAAACTACTAAAACTTTAGTAGGTAGGTTCAAAATTACATCGTACTTGACAATACAATTCGAAAATAGTAAAAGTATCTATTAGTAAACTAATACTTGGCACAATTAATTAGAGCATTAATTTACTACTCTACTCGTAATTGAAATTTGACTTAAATTTTTCATCTCATTCGAATGGTATTTTGAGTAATATATATTTTAATCGGTCTTCTAAAACTATCCTTCATTCATAATCTTGTTTAAAAATTAATAGTCCTTTATTTATGTAGTTTTAGTAAGTGGGTACAGAAAAAATTAAATTTGCAACTAGGAACTTCGCACAGCGCTGGTTTAATGATTCTATTTGTATAATTAAATAAACAACTTGACAACCCTCGGCTGTGAAGCTTACGTAAATATTTCACTTAAAACGCAACGAGCTATAGTACGAGACACATTTTTTTAGGAATGCAAGACTGCTTTGTATACTTTATTAACTGTTGCTTTAAACGTAAAGCATGATGAATGTGTTAACTCTATAATTCGAATTTCTCACCCCAATGAAAAGACGTATAAAAATGTTAAAAAATGCCACACTCACGGAGACAGGAAGCATTCCCATAAAAACTACAACCGTATCCGTCCCGAATAGAGACATAACAGAGCTGTCGACGGCAATAATGATGAAAAATGTCTATCGCTTCATTTACTTACAAAGGCACGCCGGACAAAGGCGACAAATATTTTAGCGTGACTTTTATAGTAGCTACGAAATGTTATTAAACAAACAATTCGCCCATTCGGCAACATGTCTTCGGTTAGGGGTTTGTATAATTGATTCTTTCCGGGGCGGGCAGCGGAGCGGCCGACCTATTGTCGCGCGGCAGACGGCCTTCTAGTTCCCCGGACATATAATATTCTTACGCCGCTAAAGAGGACTTTTTGGGAATTTCCTCTTATTTCCGTTTCTAAACGAAACCTCGCACACTGACAATGCTTGTCACGGCCACTCTTCAAAGTGAAATAATAAATTGCTCGTCATCAACTCATCACAATTATTGACATGAAAAAGCTAATACTAATGCCCAATACATAATGCCCAAAATGTCACAACACGACAGCTCTGATTAAGTCATCAATCATTAGTTTAGATATTCTTTAGTCTTTAGGCTTCTGAAGTAAACGTAGTACCTACTAAATACTGATAAAATGAATTTGTTCCTTATACAGTACGTAAAAGAAAAATATTCCATCTCCTTTCTGCTCATAATAGTAGTACGATATCTCGCTGTACTCGAGATTACAAATATGAACCATTTCGCTTCGAACAACTCCGAATAGCCACGATTGAAAGACGAACGCGCCAAGCGCCTGTACGATTTTTTGAATGTACTAGTTTAAACTAAGTAGTAGTGAGAACTAGTTAACAAAAAGAAACGGAAGTGGTATTGGAACGGGAATGTAAGTACCATTCATATACTCTATTGCGTGCACTATTTGCTCAGGATATTAGTTTTCTGAACATGATATCACTTGCTTAAATATGTATACTTATATTGCTTTAAAATGATAAATCAATTTACCTATGCACAAAGACAAAGGTAAAAAATAACATTAGTCAAAAACTAAACTTCAAATCTGCTAACCTGATAATAACCGGCCATGGAACAACGGAGATGGTTTAACGAATAAAACCAACCTTCTCATAATATGAGAAAATCGTTTAAGAACAGTGTCATTATTAGGGCTTGAGTCCGTCGCATGCGGCTTACTCCAATAATACCCTCCTAAACGCTGCCAGGCTAACTCATTTCGACTCCCGTCATTATAAAATATTTAGCGATGTACCTAATTTCGTAAATGATACGGGGTTATTTTAATAGAATGCCCATAATAACTAGGCACCCGGATACAATACGCCCCAAAGTTTCAGATAATGACTGGTTCTGACGGACCCACGCGAGATTAATATATCCGAGGGATTCAAATAACAAAAGTAACAACAAAAAACTAAAACGGCCGATAAATGTTTGTGTCTACCTGGTTCCGTATTCACGCTCCGCAGGGCGATTCAGGCCCGTAGCAATCGAACCGGCGATAACATCCTCTTCAAATATAATAAATCTAGCCGATAAAATTCTTTACTTTACAAAGAGCTCCGACTAATTGTTTTTGGGAACCTGTTATTAAAGCAAACTCGGCCACGGGCTACATGCGTGTGCTTAACTGCCCTTGAAGCAAATAAAGGGTCAGGTAATCGAAATATTAACGAACTACATAGAAATTGTACTTTTAACGAGATACTTTTCACTTAAGATACGAAAGTAAGTGTAAACAGCACTGAAACTTTACCTGAAATAACAGCACACAAATCTCAATTTCGAAGAAAGGCAGCTTCTATTATGTACTGTAATACAAACTTCATCGCCGGCTAAACGAGTGCAATAAAGCAACAATAAATGAGCGAACACCCAACGCGAAAAAGGGGTAAAAAGGGATTACAACCGGTAAAAAATATTCAAAACTCAACAAAACAATAGATGTAACAAAATAAATGAAAGATTCCGAATAGCACCCGACTTTGCTCTTTGGCTTACGCCGCACAAATAAGTGAAATAATAATGGCTTCACTTTCTTCCTCCTTTGTCAGTATTATATTCTTACCTACTACTGGAAACCATAATATTTCACCGTTTCTTTAATGCGAAAGGACAAAAGGGTTTACGAAGCGTTCGTTACAATAAACATTGGACAATTAGTGTTGCAACTGTTCAAGTGATTTTTTTTAAGGTCTAATTTAAGTTATTTATACAAACTTTTGACAACACTTAAGTCCTGTAAAACAGAAAACACATTATCGTCGCTACTTAAAAAAAACTAGTACCTCAAAATAGATAATTTTTCTGAGTGAACTTTATATGAACACATTTTGTCAAGGTTCAATTTTATCGCTAGTTACATTTGTTATCTATTTTATCGTGTACCTGCAAGAACTATACCTTCAATTTTCGGGATAACAACTAGCCAATGATCTTCTAAGGTCTCAAACTAAATGCCATACTAAATTTCATCAGTATCGGTTGAATTTTTTAAGCGTGAAACCGCAACAACATGCAAACATGGAATATGGGGCATATTAAATAGTTGACATACCAAAGGTGGTCGAACGCAGTTATTGGTCCAGTTGATCTTGGCAAGGCAGAACGTACAAGATTTTTAGCAGAAATATATGTATGAAATATATATATATATATATAAATATAATTCAAATGATTTAATAGTTAATTTTTGGAGCTAGCCAAATTTTGAACTGTTAGTCACTTTTCTTTCGGAAAATGTTTCAGTTAAATGGGGATGAAATGCTGAAAAAGTTGTAACTATATCTTGGCCTATACGAAAAAATGTAACTGCAGAAGGGATGAAAACAAAGGACAGTTTTTTCGTTATCTTTTATGACAATAAGAAAGCTGTTAAGCAATTAAGACAGACGACACACTCGTCCCATTTAAGACAAAAAAAGGCCACTCGTGCCTGTACTGGTAAATGACACTAATGCCAAAGCCATGTTTAGAAATATCTCACTCATCACAAATGGCAGATTTAAAGAATGCATTAGATAAGACATAAGCATTGAGTCTATTTAACTTGACGTTATTTAAAATATGTGTATTTTTAGTTTATACTGATTCTTAGATCATAATCTAGAACAATCGAAATAAAGGTGGAACTATTGAAGTCAAATTTGTTTTAAAATTCTTGTTTATTAATATTACTCTTTAAAATAAATAACAGACAAAAAGTGCCCGCAAACCTTCTTCATAAGTGCTCGAGTAGCGGTAACTATATATTTCGCAGTTTTCTAATAAGCATAACAATACACTTTCAAGTCGAAATTCTTTGAACTTATCCTTGTTATTTCAACGCAACCTTAGATAGGGCAGAGATGAGAAAAACAAACAATAATGGGCGGCAGAGAGTGAAAGGGCGCAAGTTTTTATGGAGACAATAGAAAAATGATATACCTCGGTTACACAAATTGTCAATACCGGTTTTTAACGTTTAACAATTTGAACATTGATCTGATTGTTAAGAATTTGGACCCGTCGGAAGGTTGGAATGAGTCACTTTAGCTGGAATTTCGTAGAATAGATGACAATGACTGATCAGTGGTGCACGTAACGCGATTTCTCAAACTTACGAGTAAGTTCTAATGGGCCGCGTAAACAAACTGACCGCAAGATATTTGCCAACCTAAATCAAGTCACGTTGTGACCAGAGCCAAAATGTTATGATCCCATCTAAACCGCAAAGGTATTTTAATGGCTCCATTAAAAAGTGATAGTTACAAATCTGTTTTCAGTGGGTTAGTGATAGTAAAAATTGCATGCGATCAATATAAATGTCTAGGAAAGGAAATGTCATGGCTACTTAGTCATCGACTAAAAGTGAAACTATGTATTTTGATTAATAGATCACCTGATAAAATGTAACTAGTAAGCATACATCTATACGTTAAATAAATAATGTGAATTCTATGTCTACAAACCAATATTTAGAGAATAAGAAATCATAAGATGTGTCGTCATCAAAGTGACGTTTCAAGTGTGAGGTCCCGCTGGGTGATTCGTTACAATTTGTTACCAAAACACTGTGACGTGAAACAACCACCCACGACTATCCGTCATTAATTACTTGTGCCACTTCAGTTCGCCCCCCACGTTTACGTTGTAAAAAAAACGGCGCCCGTGAAAAAGTTACCACATGGTCTTTTGCTTCTAGTTTCGAGGAATTTCGCACACAAGTTACAAAACATGTGACGTAGTTTGCTACATAACGGTGAAAAATTGATATGATGAAAGAATGCCGCAAGTTGGTGGTTCAACGGGGCCTGATTTTGAGCAAATTGTAGCCCTTTTTTAGCCATATCTCACATTTTTTTTTATTTGTATTATTAAAAACAAGCTGTTAATTGCTTAAATCCTCTAAAATGAAGGAAAAATCTTTAACTAAGCCAAACCCATCAATTTATTACATTACACAATTTAGGTTAATATATGACACATGATAAGATAAATATATATAGGTATGGTAGATATGGTATGGTAGAGTTATTGTATTGTATTGTATTGTAGATAAGCCTATGGTGTGCATTGAGGGTAGGCAACGCTAGTGCACGCCAAGCTGTTGCCCACGATTTTATCTGCGAAGAATTGAAATAAAAGGTGTTCCGTTATTTATTTTGCTCTCTTTTGCGAAGAACTAATATTATTTAAGCTTTACTTTTAATCTATTTTCATCTTTTTAGTGTAATAAGGTACATGTACAAATAAATGACGTACGTATTGTACGTTGTGCTATCAACGATCGAGCGAGAAATTCACTCGTTCAAGTCATGGTGTATCATTATAATGTATTGTCGTCAAAACTGAACGTACAAAACCTACAACCGTATCTCCTCAATAGTTGATAGCAAACTCTTACCAATCCCTAACGTCATTAAACGATCTCTATTTTCTATACAATTTTGACATTCACAATCCACCCATCTCCCAAGCTTAACGATTAAACAAAACTCCACAACAAATGCACAAAAAATGCTTAGAGTGACGTGTCGGGTTGAAGCCAACTCCATCGCAATACGATGCTCTAGGTCTGAGTCTCGACTGTTCTCAACACCCTGTGTACGAAGGCCCTATAAGTTCTTATAACGATGAATCTCTCAAAGCTATTGAAACCATTTCCATCTCAACTCTAACGTATACGTATTTAGCTATCGGTGACTTTTGCTCGATTTATTTTTGTCCATAGCTATTTCAAAAAACTGTAAAAAACGAACTCCGAGAATGTAGAAAAAAATAACATCAAAGTCACCCTATTAACCACAACATGAAAGCTACGAAGAGGTAAGATTACGGCATGAGTTTTGCATTGGCCGAGACGTGTCGCCGTGTGCTAACAAAACTACGGGATGGAACCGTTGGCATTGTCAGCTGTGACTATTAGAACGTATTGCCGTACGTGCCCAGGGATGATTTCCCCGGCTCCTTTATTACCTTTAGTTTCGTGCCACTTTTGTTTGCGCTACACGTAGCCAACACTGACTACCGTCTGAATGCCAAATTGCTGCTGAATTGAACGCGGACGGACAAAAACCAATAAGCGTTTAAATGCCATAATGAACTGACTATTAATTATAATCGTTCAGCTAGGACTCTGTAATGGGATTGGTAATTATTGCCTTCCTTATTATACTGCAATTAGAAAAGCTTCATAGCTTTTTTAATTGGCTGCAATCACACTCATCATCATCATCATCATCTCAGCCGTAGAACGTTCACTATTGGACATAGGCCTCCCACATAAAGTAATACAATCACAATCAAATCAATGCAATGACACTATTAGATAGTTGTTAAATAATAATGCTTTGGTTATATTATAAGTACCTACTATATTCACATTGCTATCGTATGCGTGCATACATACGTAAAATATTTACACATGTCTAACAGATGAGTCAGAAATACAAATAAAACCATGAATAATAGAACAATACTAAACATTTTTAGAATTCGTATCTCTCATTTAAAGGAATTCTGGAAACAATACCTTTATCTCTGGAGACAAGCCAATGCCATTTGCCCTTATTTTTTTAAGATCTTACTCTGAGAATAGATGTATGGAATGGACATCTGTTATCTTTGTCACCGTCAGAAACAATAAAACTGTAAAATTTTGCTGTCATTTAAGGTTCCTTTTCTAAGCATTGTTAAAGATGATTTACAAAAAATATTTTTCACACACCTAAAAACTTATCCACATTAATTAAAATTCTTATTATGAAACATTCAACCAAACCTATACACGTTTTTAAATTAATATACATCTGCCCCATAATACATTGCCAAATCGTTATAACGGATCAACAACAAAAGACCCGACAAAGGCCTGAACAGCCACGTAATATAAATTAGATTCGCATTAATGAAACATGGGCGGACGAACGACTTATCTAACCGTCCGTTCGACAGAGAGCAGCTACACAAAAAGGACTTCAAAAACGTGGTAAAATAGTTCCAGAGTTAACGGCAATTACACGGAATGAACGCTATCAAAGTCGAGAATAGCGTGAAATAAAAGCAGTCACGTAGCGTCCCGTCCCGCGGGATACCTCAAACTTCGGAAACCATGCACCTGTATTATAAACGCATCGCACACCTTTGTTACAGCACAATAGATCCCAAATTGCAACACAATTTTTTTGACCATCGATTTATCTACATATGCAGGTAGTATTTTTTATCGGAGAGCGCTCGTAAACAGAAGAATTACGATTATCAACTTTTTATACGATACCTAAGTTAAGTTTTTCTATTAAAATAATGAGTTCCTCTAAACTCTAAAATATCCTTTTATCAGAAAAATACTTCTAGTTATTATAAAGCTCATTCGATACGTACTTATTACCTCTACAATTGCTATAGTGAAATGTAATCGAATACAGACTTAGGTAACTAATAACTTAGTCTAAAGCTGCAGTATTTATTTTAAAGCGTTCTTAATTAAAGTTAAAAATACACTAAACGAGTCCGTCATACAACAAGCACATTAATAGATACTAAATACAAATTCGTGTGAGAATTATAGTAATGGGAGTTTTATTAAGACTATAAACTCTCTACAGCCTGTGTCACATACGGTAAGTTCGTCTATCTCGATACCAACTAATCTTAACTCACACCTCTGATGACTTTAATTTTATTAACGTAGTTAAATCAGGTAGGTATTACCATTTTGTTACAATGGACAGACGTTTTAAAGACAACGATCAAAGAATAATTATTGTAAATTAATACGTTCTGTATTTTACTAAGAAGGTAAGTAAGTAATAAAATTAAAATAAAGAATGATTTTTGGCGTTATGGTATTGGAGAATAACCACAAAAAAGCCTACGAGCTTCGAAAATAAACAGCAAAATGGAGCGCCTATAGACAGATGCTACCAGAATTAGATTTATAAGCTTTTGTTCAATTTGGTAATTCTGTCAGATAGCAGAATCATTAAAGCTAAGTAATAATCAAATATTTAAGCTCATCAAATTTTAAGGAAAGACTAGAAACACTGGAAAAACGTAAATGGCATTAACCTAAAAGTTTAGATATCAATTTAATTATTGCAATTCACCAGATTAATCATGTCTACATATTTTGGATAATTTAAAAGTTTGACTATTTGGACAATATCGTCCGTACTTATTAGTACGACACATTAACTTTTTTATAACTTGTTTTTAATCAAAACCAAGTTCAAGTTACCAAGAGAGTTGAATGTCATATTAGAATAATTGACCAATGCATTACTTTGATATCTGTGACCATCTGTCATGTTGAGAATGACGTTTGTATAGAACAAAAACTACTTATCACCCGTTATATTGAATATGTCGGATTTCACAAAAAAACTAATGTGTTACATGCCTCGACCACTTCTGAACAAAGCAAAAAATTGGCGAGAGTTAAACTAACATCTCTGGGTATATTCCCCGTCTTGCTTTTATAAATTATACATTTTACGGCCACAACAATCGCTGATCTGTAATTATAATAAGGCTCACGAGTCACGTTCGTCGGACGACGCCTAAGTCGAGCTGTAAGATCCGCAGCAAATTTACTTTTCACTGATAATACCTACTTTCTAACAATAACGCAAGCAAGCAATCAAACAGATAGTAATGATCAAATTTCATGTAAGCATACCTAAGTCAGCGTAATTTTGAATCACAAAAGAACTTTGCATGAAATTTATAGATAACTTCACTCATAGTAAGTATTTTAGCTAGCTGCAAGATTGAATATGTACCATTTATAACATTTCAAATAGGTACTGATTTGTATGAACAAATCTAAGCAGGAGTTTGCAGCAGGCCTATGGTGTATCTAGCACAAAGTCGTGTCGATACACTTCCAATCCGGAACAAGGCATTTTCAAAGTGCTAGTTCTGAATGGTGCTGTAGCCTTATAACGGTGCGCCGAGTATGATTGCGTGAATATTATACTATTAGCGTGCCAAGATCAGCGTAATGCACGGATGCCACATGCACAATACAAGCTGGAGCTACTACAATTAGGTCGTTAGGTGAAACGATACCATGCTCTCACAAAGTTTGAACTTAATCGACTTTACTGCCATTTTCGACTGAATGCTAGCTGATAATTAGTCAATGCGATGAAATTGATAACCGGCCTGAGAATTGTCTTCATCATGAGCCGAAAGATAATCAATGTTGGGTATAAACCTCTCTCAAGAAAAATACAAACATTCATTGAAAGGAGGGTAGTCTGAATCCATCCATCAGCAACTGCTTTAAATAAGTCTGGAGTCTCGTCTCATGAGAGGAGGATATCTCATGGAAGTACTTTCAATTAATCTCCTTGCTCGTTTTGTTGCCTCGCCTGAGGGATTTGGGTCTGGAGGTGAATACGACCAAGTGTGAGTTTTTCCCTTGTGGTCAGGAGTCGTGTCCTCTCTTCTCTCATTTCTCTTCGTTACTTCCGGGCCTCAGGGAGCTTAACACTGACTCATTTTGTTTACTTGGTGCACCCATATTTCCTTCTGCAGTTCCTGAGGCGCTTGGAATTCGCAGGAATCTCCTTTTGTTGGCTAGTGAACGTCTCAAGGTTATTAATCCACATGTAGCTCTGGCGCTGCTGCAGAAGTGTTTTGCCGTCCCAAAGGTAACCTACCTCCTGCGTACGGCCCCAGCTTGGTTGTTCCCCGACGACATCGGTTCATTTGACGCAGCCATTAAGTCAGCGGTCGAGTCGATAACCAACGTCTCCCTGAGCGATGACCAATGGGCGCAGGCTGCTCTGCCGATTCGGCATGGTGGCATTGGGGTGCGGCGTTTGCGGGATGTGAGCTTGCCGGCCTTCTTGGCGTCGGCACATGGGGTGGCAGGCTTGGTCGCTAATATTCTATCTTTGAATGGCGACAGAGCAAGCATACCGTATGTGGCCGACGCCGTGGTGGCGTGGTCGGCTCTCAATCCGGGGGCGACCGTGCCTGAGAACCCTGCAGTCCAGCGTGGGTGGGATGATGTGGGGTGTAGAGCGACTCTCGATCGTCTCATTGGGGGCGCCACGGGTGCGGATCTCGCGAGACTCTTGGCGGTATCGCGGTCAGAATCAGGGGCATGGCTGCACGCGCTACCTTCGCCTCAATTAGGCACTTTGCTGGATAGTGACTCGTTGCGTGTGTCAGTGGCTTTCCGCCTGGGTTGCGATGTATGTCAACCTCATGTATGCATCTGCGGTACCTTGGTGGAGGCTAACGGTCATCACGCGTTGAGTTGCCGTCGATGTGCTGGCAGGCACCCGCGTCACCATGCTCTCAACGATATTGTCCAAAGAGCCCTCAGGTCGGCTGGCGTTCCATCCGTGCTTGAGCCACCGGGCCTTAGCCGTACGGACGGCAAGCGGCCCGATGGCCTGACGTTGGTGCCGTGGGAGAGGGGGCGGTGTTTGGTGTGGGACGCTACGTGTGTCAGCACCTTCGCCGCCTCCCATCTCGGTCGCACTACACGCGCGGCGGGAGCGGCGGCCGAATCTCAGGCGGCAGTGAAGCGGGAGAAGTATGCCCCGTTGGGTTCGGGGTATATATTCATTCCCTTGGCGGTGGAAACGACGGGATGCTGGGGAGCGGATGCAAAGCGTTTTGTGTGTGATTTGGGCCGTCGACTCAGGCAAAAAGGGGAGGACCCTCGCTCCGAGTCATTTCTGATGCAAAGGCTGTCCATAGCTATCCAACGTGGTAATGCCGCGAGCGTTATGGGCACCTTTGCGCCGGGAATGGCAAGGGGCGAATTATTTGACTAGGTTAGTGTTTATTGTGTTAGGTTAGTATTTAATATTGTATTGTGTTTTTTCCATAGTTAAGTTAAGTTGTTATTGTAAATATTGTTGTGTACCTGTTTTTTATTTTGTAAATAAATTTTATTTAATTTGAATTTTACCATTAATCTCCAAATACTATTTGTTTTTATTAGGTGTAAGTGCGGATTCTGTCGTACGCAGTCGAATACATATTATCTATTTCGTTTTTTTTTAATCACCCTGGTACTTAATACTTGAAACATACACATATTATGTATAATATGCGAACTTATACCTACCAACACACTTTTCATAAGCGTTTAATGTACATAATTGAGTTGCTAAGCATGACCTAAGCTAACCCGAAAAGTCACATAATAAGTATGAATCATGCTCAAACATTGAAAAAGCCGTAGCGAATCAGCCACAATGCTACCACACAGCGGCGCCTGCATTGTTGTCGATTAAGAAACACCTAATAAACGGTGCTCTTAAATAGTTCCATATTTACTCAATTTGAACCAGCTTGAGTATCCTTACTATTACAAAGGGGAAAGTGAGTTTGCAAAAATGCAAATGTTTGTTTGCTTGTTACGCTTTCACGCCGTAACGGAGCGACGGATTGTCATGATTTTTGGATAGAGATAGTTTATGGTCCCAAGAGTGACATAGGCTACTTTTTATCCCGGAAAAATGCACAATTCCCGAGGGACCAGCGCGCGATAACCGAATACCACGCGGGCAGAGCCGCGGGTAAAAGCTAGTAGACTATATTTTACGGCAACATCTCATTTTACAAGTAAACATTTAATTTTTTGCAAGATTTCTACTGCTCACCTTGTTTATCCTTTACAATAAGTTTCATTTTCAAGCATTACATCTACTTTCTATTTACACGAGATTAGTATTCAAACTATCAACTACCATACATGAAATACAGGTTTATACCTAGTTTGGCAGCTGTGGCCCACTGTATTTACGATTTTGTCTAGTTACTACATATAATTAGTCTAAGATACTTGTACCTTTTTATGGAAATAAAGAATTATTATTATTATTATTATTATTATTATAGGCGCTGATTTGCTGATATAAAATAGAAAAAGAAAAAAATTAAACGTAGACGTGATTTGAAACAATTTTCAACTGCTCGCTCGTCTCTAGAAAATTACGAACGCGTCGAACAATCATTGCCTATCGCCTATCACGCGTTGGTGTTACTTGTTTATTTGTTGTGGTTACCTACAATCACCTCCACCATATACTAGCCATACACTTACTGATTCCAGTTCTTTAGACTAAAATGATTTTAGAACATCTACGCAGCTTTTGTCCATGTGCACGCGTATTTAATCAAATATGTTAGTCACGTTTACTATACTCAGCGGCATAAAATTTGGCCCACTCTACATACAAAATTACCTATTACTGCATTCGAAGGCCAGTTTTTTGCCGCTCAGTATATTTTTGCTCTTAAATATAAGCTATTGTCTTTACAGAGACAACGGGAGTGCGGCGTTATCTGGAATTCGTATGATACGACTACGCAACGTTGAATAAACGCCCCGTGAAGTCATAAAACTGAGCCACAATCACTTCAAAGGGCGCCTATAAATTCTTCATTTTATGATGCAAAACATATATTTACTAAGATCGCTTTACTTTTTTTCCTTTTTCAAAGCACATAAATAATCAATTGTAAATTACAATTGCATTCTTTATTTGTAATCAGCATTAAATATAACATCAGTATACAAGTAAAGCGGTTTCATTAAATATTAAAACTTTACCGAGACATAATGATGCCGTACATTGATAAAAATGCCATCGTTAATTTAAAAAGAGATGAATTAAATTGACAAATGAAACGGTCAACGCAATTATTCGCCTCAACAAACTCTCACAGAAGGAAATCTTCTAAACCTTGGCGTATTCAATTGTAAGCAGACCGCCTCCTTTCAAAAGTTGACAACGCAATATCTTAGTCTTTTGAAAGACTCCCAACGTTTTATTCAACGGTAGACAAAACTGAATGCCCACACTTCCTACAAGCAAGCAAGTCATAATAGGATGCCGACATCTGACAATACGATGAATATTTGTCAGTAGGCAAGGCACCAGAAATACTAAGCAAACGATATATGCACGCTTTGATCTCCGAGAAAAGAAACACCTAATTGTTGGAAACGAACAAAAAATATGGATTCCTCGTGTTTACCTTTCGGAGAATGTGCCTCGGATATTTCATATAATAACACCAAGGAACGTTTATGAGAATACTAAATGATTTTGATAGTGGTGAATACCGCGATTATGTATTAATACTTTAAATATTTTGGTCTAATACAAGATTTAAAATTTATACAGAGCCGTGATCGATAAATGATTAAAGAATAATAAAATAAAATTAATACTTTTTCTAAAAAGCTTCAGATTTGAGCATCAAAATAAGTCGGTAAACACCTCAGCATTTGTTGAAGCGTGCTCAAATAACATACAAAGTTGAGTGGAAGCTCAGGTCTTTTAAAGGATTAGTTCGCTATTGAACATGTATCTCAGCGTTTGTAGTTGTTCCTTCCTTTATGTTTGTACATTATAGGGTTTAACATAGACAAACATTTACACACATCATACCAAAAATATTTATGTTATAAAAATATATAAACTTCTTTGCTGGCGTTTTTTTTAATAAAAGGTTTAAGTTAAACAGATGCTTGTAAAAAAAGGTTCAAATAAAAGTGCGATATGATTACGATTTCGGACTTATCTAACTAAAAAATGATATCTTATTATTAAACTAAAAATACTAGTTGCAATCTTATGCTAGCACTATTAAAGAAATATCAAGACCTTCCGTTTCTATAGCGTAGTGTTATCACAATGCTTATAAAAGCCAAGCGAAGGAGGCATCAGAGCAAACAGCCCTTACGGACCACGAACTGAACGATTCCTAGCACAATAGGTTGCCGGCCCTACACGTCAGTACCCGTCATATTGAGCAGAAACACAAACATTTAAAAAATCATCAGGAACGAACAAAATAAAAAAAATATGTTCGACAATTATGGCCCCAGGAAGCACAATGGTAAGTTTTTCAAAGATAAACATTGTCCGCTCGATGAGTTTTGAGAATACGGAACGATGCCCTACGAAAACACTTCTGAGCAGTGATCAGCAAGGCTACCACGAAATTCGAAAATCGAAGTTCGTATCGTACCGTCCCGCCTACGCTTATGTTATTTAATACGAGAGTGAGAGGGACGGTACGATACGAACTTCGAATTTCGTGTTTCGGAGTAGCCCTTCAGGGATGCCAGTCGGTAATTCAGCGATGAGTTATTCGGCACTTCGGGGACGAGCACACCGTAACACTGCGACTGCGGAATCTGACTGTGTAGATTCAAACTGTCGGCGGGACCTTTGAAGTACCCTTGGACCACACAAAACCACAATTACGTTTATGTAGACCCACTGCGTAATGTAGCTCGTGTAATGTTAACTTTTACGCGTGGCAGGATTCGTAACTTTTATTAAGATATATGCCGACCTAAGTTCGTAGTAACGATCGCGATAGTTATACACAGTGGTATAATAGACCCATACCACTACCATGAGTTTACACTGAACGTACTCGATAGCGACGGCGTAAATTATTTGTATGGAGAATCATAATCATGTTTTATTGCTTTCACGTAAAGTTTACAGATCTTATAATAATAATAACGTTTAGAGAACGTGAAACCCTGCAAGGGCATTGAAATCTTTAATACTACCTTGTACAACGAATTGCTGAATTGTACAGCGCCTCTACAAATAATTTACGCCGTCGCTATCGAGTACGGTCACTGTAAACTCATGGTAGTGGTAATGGTAGTGGTACCGTTGTTAGCTCAGGTGCAAATATCTTAATAGTTATCCATAGCAAAGCCAACATTTACAAGAAAGATGTCTGTCATGGGCACGGATCAAATTTCTTTGCGAATAATGCGTTATGCAAGTAAAGTTTACATAGGACTGTTTAAATATCACAGCTGAGAACAGATATTTTACTTTGTGAGTAAATGGAAGTTATTTCGGTCGGAATTCTGTATCACAATCTCAATAATATTTTTATGACACTTTTATAAAAATCAGCCCATAGCAATCAATAAAGCCAAACGCAGATAGAAATTGTTTTTTGAAAATAACATTTAATTTCTTTATTCATTCTAAATTTACCATGAGCTTTTTGGTGCATGAATAAAAAAATCTGCACACAATTGTGCAAAGTACAATTGGTAAGTTCAATGCTGGACATCAGAGCCAATAGGTCGGATGTGCATTTTTGATATTTACTTTACAACTTTTACAAGTCAAAAAATCATAATTAAACATCAGTTATTTTTCTTCTAAGGTGTTATGGAAAACCGACCTTTTTTAGAAAATCTAAGTTGGTTAATAATATATATTTTTTTTTTTTTTTTATTAGCCTGTTAAAGTGTCCCACTGTGTGCTAATATATATTGACTCTCATAAAATTTTATTCCTATTTTTTTATTTTACTACCCATTTTTGTTCATAATAATCACTCTTCATAATTTTTTATTACTAGCATCGGAACTCATAACAGACAGTGTTCATATTTTTTTTTACTCATTATGTATGTCATTACTAAGAATAAATCTCAACTCATAACGTTGTTTTTCATAAAGGCTACCTATTAAAAATAAGATTTACTTATATCGTTAATTATTATATTATATTAGTAGGAATTGAAAAATATGTTCAGTCCTGGCGCTTCGCCAGCCGCTGCCGCAGCACGCTCGCTTCGCTCGCCCGGCTCGCGCGTCGTAAGGTCACAGTTCTACCTAACACTCCTCCTCGCTTCGCTCATCGTCGTACCTAACGGAGTCCTCCTTAAATAAATCGAAAAATTTCCAGGTCCCTGCGCGTCAATAATGCGGGTAAATAACACTTATGAGAAATATATGAAAACAAGCATTAGTATTAACAAAGTTACGAATATTGGCGTTATTAATAAGAATGATTAGGAGTTTAAATCGTTAATATTAGAAAATATATGAAAACCGATATTAGTATGAACAATGTGTATGATTAGTGATATTATGAATTCCGTTGAGTATAACTTTCGATCGTTAGTAGGTATTTTATAAAAAAATATATGAAGAGTGATTGTTATGATGTAAAATGGTGTGAGAAACATTTTCGGACTTCGAATAATAGGACTTAAAATGGTATGTGAAAAAATGTGATATAACAGTAGAAGTGTAACGAGGTAGAGGAAGACCAAGATTAACCTATTTTAACCAGGTGAAGGAAAGGGTGGGTGTCGTGTCGTATCAGGAAGTCAAACAGCTGGCCGAAGACCGTGCGGAGTGGCGATTACTCCACCGACAAGAGCATAGCTCTTAAATTTAAGAAGAAGAAGAACAGTTAAATGGCCTGAAAGAGGACAAAAAAATTGTATGATTCTAAAAAAAGTTATTTGGTACAAATTGGACATCCGGCCTCTTAGCTCTGATTATGGGGTTTGTGAAGTTCTGGTACCACAGCACAGAGCCTACGCGAGAACTGCACACATCCTAAGGCATTCTTTCATTAATTTTCAGGAGACCAGTGTCCAGCAGTGGGACAGATATAGGCTAGAGACGTGTAATTAGGGCCGTCGAGTATGATGCAGACGAAATATTAAAAAAAATGAAACCTGTTCACACAAGTTTTAAAATAGACAACATGACACTTAAGCTTTACAAGCAGACATTAGATTCTGTTACGTATTCTATTTATTTTAATATACGGACAGTGTCAACGTGCCCGTCAATCACCGTGGTGTTAAATTGAACATTCAAAAATTCCAGAATGTCCAGCCCACTGCATGTAAGGCTGCCCACGGCACGTCGCGAGATACACACAAGTGGGAATACGATTCAATGCATTTATTCAACATACCTTCATGTTACTGACACAGCAGTCTGTAGCTCTAGTACCTACCGACGTTGTGTGATTGTAGCAAGTTAATTATCGCAGAACTTTTCTTAGCTTATCTAATTAAAAAAAAAAACTTAAAACATTTTGTGAAGATGTTCATCAGACTAAATCAGAAATAATGTAGGTGTCCTGTGTTCAGAAAGGCAATAATAAAGGCTGAACGGGGGCTTAGCAAGGTGCTATTTTCAAACACTTCGCTGTTGTCTAAAATAATAAAAAAATATATTTTTAATGATACCAGTAACAGAAAATAATAGATAAAATGTTTGATGAGTACTTAGTATCTATATTAAGACTGCATTTCTCAAAGTTCCGCTTTTGAAAATGACAAATAATGTGAATATCGGGCTTCAAAAACGCCAAAGTCACGAGCTCATCACATATTCGTGACTGCAAGACCTGCAAAGAACTGAAATTACTTACAGCATTTAGATACTATCCATCGACTGAAATTGAATTCATGATTTTTCGCTGTCGAACGCTTTGGAGATAGCGTTGTTTTTTACGTGTATTGAAGCATGTCGGCACGAACTGTCGGTGCAGCTGCTTTCAGTCACGTGGATCGGCGGTTAAGCGACAACGGTTTTGATGCCGCGACAAAACCATTATAGCTACAATCCAAATAAATTCATTCATTTTTTTATTTGATTTCACCGTACTCGTATTTCATAAAAAGACATAAATATGTTAAATGATAGGCAAAGAACTGTTCTGACAACCAAATAAACCATGGTGATCCTCTTGAATCTTAAACTTATTACCAATTGTAATGAATTCATAAAAGACGTATACAGGATGTTACATACAATATTAGTGTTTCGTGCTTAGTTAATGCTGTAATATAATATAATACATTAACTCTTTCCTTGAAATCAGTCTGAAAAACAATTGTGGTTTCTATACATTATTGAAAATATAAATCATGAACAATGTATGGAAACCGCAAATTTCTCTACAAACTCAATTTATAAGTGATTAAAATTTGATATAGGGATAAATAACTCGTCTTTTAATGCAACTCCCCATGATCAGAAAAGGAATTTTAATGTACCTACCGCTTATTCCCATTTTCAAAAAGTTCGAATTTAATTTTAAAATACAATGGCACTTTCAAAGTACTTTAAATTATCATATCAACAAAGAATTTGTAAACTGTTCCCTGATTTCAACGGGACCTTAGTTAATAATTACTTTACACCGTTTAAAAACTGCTATCAAAATCTACTCAATACCCAGAACCTCGTAATCGGCTCAGCGAAAGATAATAGTGATGACAAACAAAGGAGACAATGAGCCATAATCGTTTTGGACCGGTCGCTTATGGACCCGGGCTCACCACCGTCCTGAGGAAAATGCAAACTTGCTAATTACAGGTAGCAAGGGACAACGAAACGCGCGTTTCACATCAATGGCAACACACAGCGTGGACTTTGCACCGACATGCTGTATAATTTAAGTCACAACAGCTTAACGTTTATTTATTTAGTTATATAGATAATACCGTCGAATGTACCCTTAGCCATCACATTACGGACAATAAAATAAATCCGTCGGTACCCAGCGAAACGGAAGCTTAAAAGCACATTTAAAAACACGGCGCAGTTACGAAATGTAGATTTTGTGTAGAAGTCAATGTTTAATAAAATTAATTCAATGTCGCAGTTCTCACGATAACCCTTGAATAAGCCTAGTCCCCCGAATAATATCAAAATGTAATCAGATTCAACATATTAAAGTTCAACGATCCTAACATAGAAGTTGAGATCGGAAAATAATTCCGTCGCTGCTAATACCGCATGTGTATATTCATTTGTAATGAATGAGCATAAAAATGTTTGTATAACGTACAAGGTGTCTATTGAAACAATTTATAATCTGACATTATTATTTAAATATTAACACTTGGATAGATTTATGGCGCATCGGCAAACGTAATCGATGTGAATAACTTGAACGTGTGAAATTCGCCAGTTGAGTTAGTGTGAGGCGTGGAGTGGCTGTGAGGCCTGTGGGCCGAGGAAGCCGCGTTTCACGACCCGGTAGTCGCCGGCACTCGCTCTATTAATCATACAGTTGACGCCTACGGGGCGTGGCCACTAGTTATTAATTCGTGTAGAATTATAAAATCTATACCGAAGGACGAGCCCGTCACAATTTGTTCAACTAATCTGTGTCTGTGACTTCTAGCCGCTTTTGTTTGCTGCATTTCAGTAGAGATCGTAATCAACAAAACGAACGCTATCTTCCTACATTCCAAGGTATAAGAATACCTATCAAATAATAGTATAGTAGCATTCTAAGGGGAATTCTTAGATCTTGTTGTTAACTTTGGAGTTTGTTTATTCAGATTGTAGATAAGCAGTTCTCGATAACGGAAATACAACTTTCAAGAAAAGCTTTGATTTTAAAATATTTCAAGGAATAAAAATTCTAACAAACAGTTTGTAAACGAAGATATGTTTTAGGGTTCCGTAGTCCTCCAAGAAACCCTTACAGTTTCGTTATGTCCATGCGTCCGTCATTAGCTTAGCTAAAGGCTGTCAATGCTAGAAAGCAGTAATTTTGCATGACTACCTATCTGTCTATTTAAGTTAACCACGCCGACAAAGTGGTAAGTATAATACCATTTTGAAAAATCCTTACATGAGTTTCCTTTTATAATTACCTACTTGTAAGACAAATTCTGAGGCCAAGGAGTTTGGCAGGTCGTTGTTGTTGAGTCAGTCAACGAGTCAGTCAGTCAATCAGTCAAAAATTTTCTTTTTATAATTTTACTAGCTTTTGCCCGCGGCTCCGCCCGCGCGGTATTCGGTTATCGCGCGCTGTTCCCTCGGGAACTGTGCATTTTTCCGGGATAAAAAGTAGCCTATGTCACTCTCGGGCCCATAAACTATCTCTATGCCAAAAATCACGTCGATCCGTCGCTCCGTTATGGCGTGAAAGAGGGACAAACATACAAACACACAAACACACTTTCGCATTTATAATATTAGTATGGATTTGAAGTTATTGAAAGATAATACTCGTAATGATAAAACCTGCCTTATGCACAAACCAAGCCAACTTAAATGTAACACTTGTCTGGCAACGCAACGGTAGCGGCGCGGGCGCGCAGGCGCGAGTTAATTATATCTAGTCGTAAAGCTGTTTAGCAAGTGCGCTATTTATTGGTCGCTAACGAAGGTTAATTGTCTGATCCTGTGAGAAGCCGAATATATTATTTACGTATTGTTATGGTTTACAAAACAAAATTCGTTTTTATTTACGTCTCACGCCTTTAACAAGAGGTTAAATTAACGGAAACTTGTAATTTGTTGCAAGAGCCCGAAAAAATCTCGACTCAGAATGAATAACTTTGAGAACTGTTAATTTTAGTGAGTAATTTTGCTTCACTGCGCAGTTCCGTCAAGTCAGTAATCTCACACAAAAAAATTAAACAAGGGTCATAACACCTTCGATTCATCATTAATATACGGCAGTAAACTGCGACCACTACTACATCATCTTTATCGAGGTATTTTTTGAATCTTTCATTTGTAGCGTATCGGCCACCAGTTCATTGGTAAAAACTTGCGCTGTCCGAAGAAAGATTCGATCGAATCCATCACAGTCACATGCCTAAAATAATGTTCCATCAAGCGGAGAGGCCGACGGGCCCGTCGGGCAGACGCGTATGGAGATGAGCGGCTCCAGCCAACACCCTCGCGGCACCCCGCCGGGACCTGCTATATCTGGCGATAAACAATCAAATATGGAATTCTCTCGAGAGCATAAACTACCTCTTCGAGCAAGTGATAAGGAAAATATTGCATGCCATATTGTAGCAAAGTAATATCCCCGACGGCAATGTATCGATGTACGATAACGATTAGGTAGGTATATTTTAGAATAAACTAGTATCGTGCAAAAACCAAACAGTACTGCGTAACATAAGGCTGGAGGAAGCGACAGCATCACTTCTAAGTCGATTGGAGAGCACCGACGTCAATACTCTTGGGTATAAATTATTTATGTAAATTTTTTCGACCGCTCGAAATTGTATTTCAGCATCGAAGTGATTAATGTTGTCGGATTTTTCACTTGGCCTCTCCCTAACGAAACGATCAAACAAATGACGCTGCCATCGGTACGCACTCGGCTGTACGTCTACCGGGAATTCATTAGGTACGAAACAATCTTTTTCGGCAGCGGGTAATGCCGTAATCCCAGAATCTCGCCACAAATAGCAAACCAGATATTTATAAACGAAGTTATTACACTTTATAGTACTTATATGAAAATTTTTCTTTAAACATCAAAATCACAAACAAAAACAGGTCTAAAAGTAAATACTTAGAATTACAAGTACAAGTTTCGCTGGTTTTTAGCCGGAAAAAGACTTAGCAAAAAAAAGGATAATTTGCTAAAATTACCGTACAAAGACACAGAAACGAATGCGGCTCAAAGGAATAAAAAAGAAGTATGGTACTCACCACGGCTAAATATTCTATAATGATTCCACATTCAGTCAGGTTCTGACGAGCCCTATTAATGAACAAATTTATAGTTGAACGAGGCCTGCACTCGAGTGATATTTCCGACAGGGGTGCATGCGTTTAATGAAATCAAAAGGATTACGAGCATCTGCTTGCTTGTTATTCAAATCGATTGTGGGCTCGTTTATCATTTTAAATAAGCTACTGCTTAGATAAATGCGGGGTGTGGTTCAGTTAATAACAAAGGAAGCGGGACTCGGTAGCCCAATTAACTAACTAGTTATTAATGCAATAAGGAATGAAACAAAATTGCTGTAGTAGTAAATAAGTACATAGCGATACCAAGTAATGCTACTATACAAGTAGGTTTTGAAGTCGATGTTAAGAGCGACAACAAACCCTCCTGTAAACTAAACACTTACAATTTACGTTAACATAAATGTCAACACAATTTATATTCCCCCTCCGTATTGAAACTCGGAATGATTACAAGGCATTCAAGTAAATGAATATCGAATGCGAACAGCTTCCAGTACAATGCGGCCGGGCTGGCTGCGCGTGATGACGCCTCGTGTTTTCCCAGAGCAAACAATCAAACAGCCAAGAGGATAGAACAAATTACTAAAGCATTGTCGAGGTGCTTAGAAAATTGGGGAACAATTGCCTCGCCGAGTTAAATCTCTGATAAAATAATTGTTGTCTTTGGAGAAGTCGCTCGGCAGTGAGGGGATGAATAAATCTTTCCTAATTGGAACGCGCCGCGCCGGCCGTGCGACAACATAATGTGGAGGCTTTGTTGCTGCGCGTGCATTCTTCTCCTGCCCAGCTGAATACGACAAATCAACTGAGCTAATGACGATGGGAACTTTTGACATCCCATCCTGACATAATCAATGTGCCTTCACCACTAAACTGGTTCTATCTGCTCGAGTGATGTTATTATCATTTTAAATTTCCGCATGGATCTTCCATCGCAATAGCGGACTTAAATCAAACAAAATAGTCTTGGAAAATATTCCCAACATAATCCTTCAGTCATAAAATAAGAATATCGGGCATACGCTAACCCGTGCATTCGTTCCGGGACCACTCACTTGTAAAACTGCTTATTTTATTGCCCCGGTGCTCTAAGTGGAAAAACGTAGTTCGTCGCAGTTGGCCGCGTGGCGCGTCGCATAGCCTCCCGAGTTTAATGCGACGAACACTACACATGGTAGTTGGATCAAAAACGTTCGTTACAGTTGGGACGGTGACGCATACTTTAAAGGGTTGAGAGATCGATCGACCGATAAGATCAGAATGCTAGAGAAATACAAACTAGTTTAATTTTAAATGCCCAACCTAAAAAGAGGACACCGTTGTAAAACACAGGATGGGCTATTGTTACATATTTTATTGACTAGAGAGAAAGTTAGTATCGTTTCATTAATCTATTTCACATCTAAATTACACATCAAATAGTTCCTAGTTTAATTAAACTAAGTGCCCATTAAAGTAAACAGCTTTTTGAATACATACCTAAAATAAGTACACAAATTGTCAGAAGATTCAGGCCCCTCTTCACCAATAGTCATATTTACTGGGCACGTGCCCAGGGCCCCGCGAAGCATTGGGGGCCCCCTAGGTCTTTCTCCATTACCAAGCGATAGCCAACAGCTACTCCTCTCTCGCTTGAAAATCAAGCTTACCTACCGAATGCAGCATGTTGTGCCCAGAGCCTCTAATAGGTGAAAGACGACCCTGAAAAGATAAGTTTTTGCGAGTATGCAACTATTCTATAAAGTGAGGTCTTAAAACGCGAATTGGCGTGGGTAGCGACTTATGTAAATCATTGTGTTAGTGTTTGAGGACCTTTAAGAGTGAAATAAAAGTAGGCACAGTAGTAGAAAAAGTTTTTTTTTATATTGTCGTATGATTTACAAGGTGGTGGTGGCTGGAGAGGTGATGAAACAGGCAACTGTCCCGTCTCCCACTAGTAAATTGTCCTGCAAATTTAATGTTCACTAAGCATGCGTGAAATTGCCTGTAGCAGAACAAAATCCATCTTGTTGGACGCTGACATTAAAGGAGGATGGGCAGATTTGTATGGACTCTAGCCTAGGAACCAATAACGACATGCCTTATATCATTAAAAATATGACGCATATAAAACAAAATCATGATACAAAATCATCAACATATAGGAACTTACTTACTATCGAAAAAACCTACTTTTATGCAGCGTTAACTTATTTCACACAAACATTTGGATAGTAAAAGTTTTAGAACTTAGAATAAGCTATCCAGTGACATACCTACTTATCGCTTGTTCTTATTGGTCATTAGACCAATTAGTTAACTCTCCTTTGATATTTGAAAGATACCTACGTTCAAAGTTCAGAAGATAGTTGTTGTGCATTGGTGAGCGTTCAAGTAAATAACGACATGTTTACGTGGCTTGCAACAGTCGTTCAATTCACAATTGACAACTATGAATCAAACAAAACTTCTTCATATTATATTATTATATACTCGCAGTTATGGTGTCTGCGGACCGGGAGACGAACTATCAGTAGGCCTCCAACAAGATGGAGATCGCGGGATCACGGTGGATGCGGATAGCACAAGACCGGTCTGAGTGGAGAGCCTTGGGGGAGGCCTATGTTCCTGCAGTGCACGTCTTTCGGCTGACATGATGATGATGATGATTATATAGTTATTCATACCCAATATAAAAATCTTTATCATACCATAAATACAATGAGAAAAATAAATAGTAATACTGTAATTTCTATACCTGCATTTCACGGACCATAAAAGACCCATAACCGGCAGGGGTGAGCCGGGTATCGACATTCTGTTTTTATTCAATAACCGTACCATTTTAAAGGACGAGTCGTATTACATAACCCTTTGTTATATTGAAATTGACTGAAACTCCATGCGATTAAGCGTTAACAAAGAGAATAAAATTCAACTCTACACAATACAAAAAAAATACAATCTGCTGTGGTTTAATTTAGCAAAAAAAAAACTTCAAATTCGTGGTGATTAAATAACAAAAATAATATGTTAAATTATTGAAGTCATCTTAAACAGATGAAAAGTTAAACGGAGTAATTTAATAAAACGATATCAATTCGTTTGGGACTCGTTATTATGTAATCAAAAACGGCTTTAATATTAATCACTCAGACGTCACGATACAAATACAAACAACATTATAAACATCATAACATAACATGCCTGAAGGGTAAACACGAGAACAGTGATTAAAATCGAAGAACACGAGGCAATTACGAGCCGTAACAACAGAGGGCTTAATGACAAGGGATGCAGTCCAAATTCAATTAATTCATCTGAACTCCAGTTAGGATGATGCATATTCGCTTTTACTACCACGCAACTCGAAGTTGGATTGTGAGAACTATTGAATACACAAACACTTAATGAGCGAGCTTAAAGTTACACTTAAGTAACATAGCTTTCCACGACTGTGTGGGAATCACTTGAAATACTTTAATTCTTGTATACAGATCGCACTTGAACTCAATTATGAATGTTCTTTTCTAAAAAGAATTCAAAATATTTATTTTAAAGTACCTACCTACTCAATTAGAAAACGTCGTCAATCTATTCAAAAGGGTTATTCGCAACCAATACCGATCGCTTTTTATCATCCTTTGTCGCAGCCATTTGATTAAAGTAAAGGGGCCGCAATCGCATGCGAAGAGCTTTGCGCCAGCGGAAGTATCGCGTTTACAAACGGCGCACCGACTGCATAGTGGTACAGAAGCCGCCGCGCACGACTCCTGCGGGAAGGCAATCGAAACCGGATACCAATACTGAACAGCTAGAGAATAAGAATCACGCTCTTAGGAGCGGTTTCGCTATCCTTGAGGGAGGAACCGGAATGAAAAAGACGATAATGGCTGGTGCTATTGTCGTCAGCTTCTGATATCTGATACCACTTATATAAAGTAAAATTTAAGTGAACAATTTGCAGTGTCAAGCTGTCACTGTCGCATGAACAAAAAGCAAGGCGTGTTAATGGATCAAATCACACTATAGATACCCCTATAGTAAACATTGATTGGTACTGATGTAAAATACAAGGGAGTTTTTGAGCAACACCCAGGAACACCACGACAATCGTTTCGGCTTCTTTGTTATATTCTAAAAAAAGTACGTATCCGAAAGGCACAATAATTACAAACTTGTAAAAACCAGTTTCGATGGAACATTATTCCTTGCCTAATTTAGTATCTGTTATCTGATGTTAGTAATGTGATAAACACCAAAAGACAGACACCAGAACAAACATAAAATCAATATACACGTATACTAACATAAATCGCAATAACTCGAAAAACCACTTAAAGAGAGCCGTCCATTATGCGAGGCCCACGCTGACTAAAATCCGAAAAAATGCTTCACGCAAAAAGTCAACAAGACTAAGCAGTAATTCATCGCGAAACAACGTTTGGATCATTAACGAAGTGAGGATTTACGATCACGCAAGAGGAGAGAGCGACAAAGACGCGCGAGACGAAGGTGGAAGGCCATCAGCGATGCAAGTAATTAAACCCTTAAACGAGTGTATAACAAGAATCTGTTTTTAAGCGTCTGCGCAGCGACGTGGTGCTCGAACGAAGCCAGCCGTTACACTTATTTACGGCGAGTATTCGCGGCGGGGGATTCCGCGCCTAATTTTTCGGTGCGACACAGTCTCGTGCGATTTATTTAAAAATAATTCTCTTTTGGATTGTATCCCGCTGAGATACAATCGATAAAACGGCCGGAGACCTAGAATGGGATTGGTGTTCTCTTGATTGAGCCACAAAACACCTTGATGTTCAGTTCGGGCAGTTAATGATGGACGTTAATGATAGATGGAATAACAAATAATTTATTACATCATATTATAATATTTTCCTCATATAATATAAAACCTCGTATAATATAAAAAATATACTTTGCGTGTATATTGCTCACCCTTGTTTAATACTTAGTGACCTAGCTCTGTTTGAAAAGATTATTCGGTTTTTTTTTAAGAAGTTTTCAAACAATGGTATTATTTTCGGAGGGGAAAGAGGCAGGTACGTATGTTAATAGTATTAATATGTATTTACTTAATACATACATCCACCGCTTAAGAATAGCTGCATAACGACAATAAACTAATTCTGCACTGACAACGTCGAACGACTTACAACGACTTCATTAGATCATTGGTTCACTCTCATACGATTTTGTGTGTGACAGAACCTATTAGTTGTGCAGCCGTGTGTGATAATCTTATGTAGGTGGGTTCGCAAAAAAAAATACTTTTTAAAGCAGCTCAGCATTACAATGCCCAGAGCCTGTAGCGTTCGTTCAAATCCCATTGAGATTATCTTACAACGACCTCAGAAGAAAGTAATCGAATCATGACATCAGTCATGTAGGTAATCTAATAAAACAAGCGATGATCAACAAAGTAAACTCATTGCAATAAATTTAGTCATAATTTGTTGCTTTCCTTCTATATTAGTTTCATTGGACGGCTGACAAGTAAATACACTTAAACGATGTCGGCTCCATCTCATTTGAGTTCCATATTAAGTGGCGCAACAGTTTAAGTCGTTCTCCAATTTCATCATTATTTCGATATAATATCGTATGAATTTACTGTCCAGGAATCGAGAGAAAAATTTAAATGCATTGAATATTGACACCAAATTAATTTTCGCACATAATAAAAATTAATATTTCACGATCGGGCAAGGCTTTAATAAGTCTCATCAATTATAAAAATCGATAGCTCGGCCGGTTAATAAGCTGCGTTGAGCAGGCGGGGGTTATCGATTAAAACGAAATAACACTAATTCTTCCCACGGTGTTAGTGTCGCGTCAACTCGGACAGAATTCATTATTGGTGTGTCATGCGGAGTCGCTCGCGCGGCCCGAGTCAATATCCGTCGCGGCGCAGTAATTACCGGCCGTGAACCTTTCGCTCCACAATCGAAGGGAGTACTGTCAAACTTAATCGATTCGCACGTCAGCTGCGGCCCGAGGAGCTGTTACGATTAGCTGGCATGATCATCACGCTAACGACTTGCGACGTTTCTCATCCGAATAAAATTTCGCTCTTTATGAGATGCTAAACGTGCACATTAATTAACAAAAAAGCCAGTCCATGTTCCAAAATATTACTTGAATACTCTGCATACGTAACCACATACTACCACAGCTATGTCTGAACAAACACAATAAATATCTTCCTCCACGTGAATATATGCACGGCTCCTTTATCAAGGACATTAATTAACTCTGTTCTCTAATATTTTTGATCACCTTGACACATGTGCCGAGCTATCTGTAGGTCATTAACATCGCATCGTTCTAGTATTGCGGAGACAATCAACATCCTAAATCTTTGTCATGTCTAAATAGCCATACCTAGAATCAACAGCAACGCATTTTGAAGCAAATAAAACGGGAATTTTGAAGACGAAGTAATCATAGCTCGAAGAAGAGACAGAGTTAGTATTGGACAAACAAACGTTGGCGAAACGAGTGCTGTTGACCTCTCAGGCAAGGTGTCAGAACTTGTGCCGAGCAATTGACACGCGTTCTCATCCACGCGTGAGAATATTTGAACAAAATACGCCTTTAGTTTATTTTACCTCGGTAATGAATCATTGCGTTAACGGTCCACTAAGAAAATGTTAAGTACCTAACTATGCGACATCAAGCTCTGCACTAATAAAAAAAAACTCCATTCAAGGTTGGAGTGTACTGTCTCGAATGCACTCCCTCGACTACCGTACTCTGGCGATTCTGATAGTAAATTAGTATCGTAGGAACATAAAATAAAATATTGGTCTCAGTACTAGCACACCAAGTTAATATCACTGAGTGATGTTGAAAATATAACAGTTCTGGCGTGCGGTGCGACTGTAACAAAACGGATAAGAACGGATAAGACCAGGTGCTAATTTACGACAGCGACACTATTCTGCCGAATGTCCACCAATATAATGAGTCGTAAACAGGCAAGCCAGCTTGCTTCAGGCGCCCCACACAACGCTCGGGTGGGTAAACCCATAAATTTTCTTATGATATCTACAACGTTTACACCTACTTTCATACTGTTTAATTTTGAGACACGACGCGGTAGTCGGCCACCGTAAAATAACATAGTTCCACGTAATTACGACCGTCTACGACAAACAGTTTAGGATTTATGTTCGGTTATAATTATAATAAATTGGGAGGGTTTGTTTGTAAGTAAGTATAACGAATTTCTCTGCATTGAAAACAAATAAATTCTTGATGTTTCAGAGCTAAATTTAAAGACGTGACAATATATATACCCGTTTGCCAATTACCAGTGACTGATAGCCGATAATAAACAAGCAGACTCAATTATGAAAACACGATTGAGCCTAAGTTAGTAAACGAAGCAGACAAATGCCGGACATTAATTTAAAAAATCAAAAGTCAATATTTGAGATACGGCAGCGATCGCTTTAGAGAAACAAATGCAAAGTTTATCAGTGTTGACCCCATAGAAACTTCAAAATTTAAACCGCATCTACATATTTAAAAAAAGAAATTAGTCACTTGAATTCCGCTAAATAGTTTGGTATGGCAAGGTGATTCGTTATGTTGGCAATTAAGATGTCATCGACGCGTTTAGATTTATAAGTAGCAATTAGACGGGCATAATCTGGGCATGAATATTGAGTAGAATGGAGACATTTATAAACAGCTTACAATTAGACTACGATTCGGTAATAACGGTGAACGCCAATAAAAATACACTTAGCGCATTAAACAAAATCATATCCGTGTGTGTTATTTTATCATAAAAACTTATATAATAGTTTATAATCGTTTTGCGATCACTTCATAGAAAACTGCTATTTGAAACAACTATAATACCTAGTAGAAACAACTTTAGAAAGAACTATAAAATCTATATATAATACCTAGGTATTGCATTGTAGGTATCCGATTTAACTTAACTGGACGTATTTGGTAGCTGCCTCATTATTATTTTAGAATAGAATGGATGCAAAATCACCTATATCCAAAATCTACCCATAATCTGTTTTCCCTGTTTGCATACTTTATTAACAACTTTATTACTTGCATGACCGAACACTAATTCAATTTGCCAAATGCAGAAGTAGGTAGGTAAATATAGGACCAAACTAACTTCAGCAATTCTCAAAGTGCGCTAAGATATCATCTATATCATCTATTTATTATGAAATTTCCTAAGAAAGGTACTTTAATCACAGATATAACATTGCAATGACAAGAATTTGACGGATCTTGTGTTAAGACCTTTTATTGCCGGAATTACATTTAAGGATAAAAATTTGTAGTGTGGCAAGTATAATTTATGTTATTACCTATTGTATTATTTATTTATAAGTGAATTGAAATTCGATCATAATTTTTATCTTCAACGATACTCCGGGTGCGTGGATGCTACGCAAATACAATTTTAAAATCGATGAAAGAAGAATTAAAACAATAATATGCCTTGATTCATATAACCTGATATTATGTAAAATAAAACAAATGCTGACCAGCGTCCAAAATACAACTAAAAATGCTAGATTCATTAATGTCACAAAAAATATTTTTAGTAATTATAATAATTTCACGAATAAACAACTGACCTAAATATAGATAGCTAAAGGTATTCATGAGAGTTATGAATGGTAAAGATTCTCAACATCGAGCACGTTAGAGTTTCTTAACACTCGTTGAACACAACAAAGACATAAGTTCGTTAAGTGCCCTCTTATGCTCACTTCACAAATATTTATACAAAAAGCGAGCACACATCGCTTTGTTTACAAATATAATCAGTGGGAACAGGTCATTCGGCTCGGAACTAATTAGAAAATTTATGTTTTCGGCTCAAAACTGCTATTTCCCTGCAAAAATATACAATAGTCACATTGATATACAAGTTCTCTGAGATATTTGTGGAATAGGAACAGATAAATGTAACTGTTGAATAAAAAAATAAGCGAATAAGAGCAGGTTAAGTATACTGCCTTGAGCGAGCGAATCAACAACAGTGATTTCCGTTTCCATTGCTAGTTTTCCGGTAACAATAAAAGTGCAATGCATCGAGCAACAGCATCCTACTGAGACGCTTTTGCCGATACTCTGGGGGAAACGTACGCAATAACGCTCAATTTTCAAGAAAACAACTATAACTCAAAGCTGTGCACTCCGTCGTCTGTGTTCTTTTCTTCCGGGCAATTTCTATTACCATATAGACGCGCTACTTTTCAATTCTTTTCCATTAAACTTGGTGCATCGCCGTGCGTTTCCCGCAACCGACGTCTCGGTTGCTATTCTCAAAACACATTTATAAAATGCTCTTTACTTGGCCGCAATAGTCTCCTGGGACTGTCATTCTATTGCGAAATTCAAAAGAATATTTCCTACGAAACTACTTTAGGTCAATAAAAGTTTCACAACTTTGAAAATCCGATTCGTGTAATTGAAATGGCACTTTCGAGCCATTCAAATGTTTTATATGTCACTAAGTACAGTTGATTTTAGTATTAAAATCAACTTTACTAACACCCGTATTTATAAACGAGTCATTACTTGTTGCTAAGTAAATGTTTAAGTAAAGAAAATGGTGACTATGACTTGGCTAAGAAATGACAGTTGAATTTTCAAGCAAAAGCTCAACTATAGAATAAAAATCGTTACTTGAGTACCTAATTACTTTTACTCAAGTAATGGCCTTTACTTCTCTATAAATATGGGTGTTAGTATATGTATATATTCACACAACGAGAGGCCGATTCTGTTTATAAAAATAAATAAATCTTTAACGATCCGCATTCTTCAGCACTCCCTTTACTCACAGCCCTGGCAGATGCTATAGCAACGAAAGGATTAAGTTCAACCAAACAATTTGTCACAATAATAATTTTTCATAACCAAAACACAGCCACACAATAACCGGGTGCATTCTATTCAACCAGACCAAACAAGCATTCTTCCTTCAACAAAGACATCTCAATCGGTAGCCGTCATGCATTATCTGACGTGTTTCTCAAATAAATACATACAATTTCCTTGACAATACAAGGACACCGACAACGCTGGGGATACCTAGTTTGATGTTTAACATTAAAAAAACCTATTTATCAAATGGAAGATGGGTTTTGAGAGATAATTCAGTAGACTCTATTATTTACCCTTTACATTCTGTTTGGGGTCGAATTCTGTTTAATACCATTAGGACAAAAAATATAACCGGTTGGGCTTACTGCTTTGAGGTTAATCAATCACACGATCTAATTAGAATATTAGCAATAAGTAAAGTATATTTGTTATTTGTGTGTCCATATTCGTTCTATCAACTAATATTTCCGTCTTCTGTACCTACTCTAATGCATCGATTCACAAAGCTATTTTTAGGTACCTGCATAGTCTCATTTGTCGTCACAATCACAAAATAGTCGGCTTTTTATCTGAAAGCCTTGTAAGTACTTTGTCTCCTCGGCGCAGACCAGCCAACAGGGAAGGGATGCACCGATACGGCGCGATAACATCTCATCACAGAAGTAACTCATGTCCGCGGGAGTTTTGCGTCTCCGCCGCGCACGAACCGAAGCTCACGACCGAATCTCATGATCGAAATACGTGTACATCTCGGCTGCATTAACATAAGGATTTACCGTATGACAACTCTTTCGGTTCATACGGAATACTGATACAATTGTGTATTACACGAAATCGCATACATCTTCCTAAGTGGCAATAATATTGTATGTACCTTAGCTGTATTCGTGAGCACGGAATTGTAACATTTATTGTTAACTTATAATGCATTCACTGTCTACAGATATTAATGGTTTAATTTTAATCTCATAGTTTGATATATAAATATATTTGAAGTCAAGGGTGCGCTAATCATGGATGACATAAGTGGGCTCGCCAACAGTTAAGAAGCACGCATCATTTGCCCGCCGTCTGGCGCGATTAAACGCCGCGCGATGACACGGGTAGCGGCGGCCACGTGGTCTCGTGTAATTACGAATCGAGCTTCACTGAGCATCGACTCAATTCAACGCTGACGCCCCCGTATCGTACATCAATTATACTTTTCACTTATTGACAGGCACAGTTATTTGTGAATTACCTCGGCGATCACATCACAATCAAATCAGACAGGAGCACCACCTCAGAGAATCTATAAACTAATAAACACTTATACAGCTTTTTTGCGCTACATCGAGCGTGACGGTCTCCCGCAGAGTTCAAATAACTTTGAAAGAGGTCGAGTATTTAATTCGTGTTTTGTAATAAAGGACACATTGTGTTAGATAAAGGATGGGCAGTAATAGTGTCGCGTCATTCATATTAGTAATGCGCCTCCCGGAGTGCGTCCTCCGGCGAGCGTGAAACGCACCGCATCGTTTATTATGTGTTCCAATGGGCGACGGAAAAAATTACAAAATAAATAAATTTAAGACACGGTCGACCCAGAAATACTTATTCAAATAAGTTGCCATCAACCCGACCGTAAAAGAACGCGAAGGGTTGAGGACTATCAGTTTTATTAATATTAAACGAACGCTTCAGCTGACACAAATTGGCGATAATCAACATCGAGGCGAGATTTTCGTTATACATATACATACATGTCATTATTTTTTGCTTTGTTTTCGATTATTACTGTAATTGTAACGTTTTTATCTCTTACTGTTAGGCGTAAAAAAATGTAAATGTCAACTTTTTAAGTCTTTCTATATTCCAAAGATATTCTTCAAAAAAAACCGAAGAAAAAAATAATATGGTGGTCAAAGTTAAACCGTCTGTACTTTACTTTGAAACCCTATTTTTTAACGGCAATCGATAGTAACCCCATACAGCGGTATTTGTTCCAAAGAACAGGGTCAAAAGTCAAAAGCACTTTTATTGTTTTGGGGTTACTTCGATCTAGAATAAAATTCCCCATTAACGAATAATCAACCATTTTTTTTTTTTTAATTTAAGGTTCCACTCATTACAAACATAATTGCAGAATATATTGTGAAGCTAGAGAAACAATAACTTAGGGGGATGCTTTGACCAACGTCATCACAGTCAGGTGATCGAAGATACCCCAACAAATAAAAAAATAGAAATAAAAATGTAATTCGAGGTTGTGATATCTAACACAATACAAGGTAACCCCAGTTTATGGTATAATGATACAACTTCGGAATATCAAAAATTTAAGTAGAATTAAATAAAAACTTAAAAACAAATTATGAAAATAACCAAATGACTAGTATTCAAATTTAGTTAGCAACAAAAATCACAGAAAACCGATATCTGTGAGAAAACAATTGTACGGACTACGGACGCGTATGCTCGGGGCTTCTCGCCGCCAATATTGGGTAAGTACAGTCACCTGTATTAATATACTACTACCACCATTTATTATTGTATTTATACACACTTATTATATTTATTCACGCTTTGTAGTGTCAGGTATTGGTTCTGGTGATTGTAGCGCCATGCTAACAAAGATACAGAAAACAACACAAAACTACAAATGCTAATCTCCATATGAACTTTGTAACCGACAGAAGCCTACCCAAAATATATTCGAGAATGTTATCGATGGAATACATATTTATACTTAAGCCGTAACCATTAAACTCTGACCATAAAACTAAGAACGTAACATTTTATTGTTAGTATCAGGCTTAATTTGCCCTCAAACTGTGCCGTTTCAACGAATTCACGCGCTCGACCCACAATAAAGCAGTTAATTAACCGTAATTTATATAAATGGGCTCCGTCGCAATTCGGACAACAAATTATCTGCGATAGGCGATCTCTCTGAGCACTCGCGAGCGGCAAATAGATACGAGTAGAGTACTGAGCTAAGACACAGTCGATTGAAACCGAAACTACCTATATGGGGAACTTGAATGAAATACGAAATTAGAAACCGAAACTCTTCGTATCGTGTTTTTGATATAAAAATAAAAACAATGGTTTATAAAAAAAAATACAAACAGTATAAACGACTGCCGTAGATATTCCAATTATTGTCTGAATAGGGCCATTTTATTTATTTCATACCTAGTAGTGTAATAGAGACATCTATTGTTGAATTACAGTTGAATCTATTCTGTGGTTGTAATTTATCATTCGGAGCATTTGTAAGATTTAATTCATATTCATTTATTCATTTTGCATATCACATTTACACATAGTAGGTGTTATAATTGGGTACAGTCACATGTAACGCCCTGCAATCTTTTTATTTAGGTATAAGAAAAATATAATCAAAATTGGTTGTACCTACCTATGTTAACGACTGTACCTGACTACGAACTCTGACTTTTTTGAATCTTAAATTGCATAATTCGACAAAAGCTAATTGGGTGTAGGTTCCATCAAAACTAATGGGATTTTCAGTCAAAATTGTGAGGTGTTTCACCTCAAAGGTGGCAAAGGCGGTGTTTTGCGCGGGCGCAGGGCAGTGTGTCGGCGGGTCCCCGCTGCGCGCCGACGCTCCGGGACCCCGTTTAATTTATCGCGAACAATCACATTAGCATATCACATAATGTAACGCAGACGCATCCGCGTATGCAGCCTTAAACGGATTTTCGACTCCTTTGTTATACCAAAATGTATAAATTGTGCAAACAATTTCGTGTCACGCCCGGCAATCGTGAATTACACCCGAAATGTTTTTTAATCATCGTATGACCTACGTTTCTCTTTGCATATGTAAAAAAAAACATTCTCGCGCATGCCCAAAAAATCGAAAGCTATGAACTAACCGCATGCGAAAGTAATCCTAAGTGACTAGATCCTACTAAACGTTAAAAAACAAGAGCCCATCAAATTGAAGCAATATTCAAATCGTGGCCCAACAAAGGAATCCCATGCGATGGTTCAAGTTTCAAAGAATGTGTGTTGCGGAGGTAACACAATACGCGCCCTACGCGCGCGGCATGGGCTGAGAGTTGGCGAGCCACACAGTAATGCGTATTCACCGCGACAGAACTTGAAGCAAATCATATTATGACCTTTTTGACTTCAGGTTTACAGTTTAAATTTGAATAATTTTAACCCTAAATTGCATAGTCATACTTATTCCATGGTAAGGTAGGGTCTAAAATGTACTCGTAAATTATAATTTACAACAATTGAAGCTACTCCTGGCAAGGTTTACAATATAGTATTTTTTGAATTAAATATGTATTAATAGACCGCATAATTTTCACTGTCAGTTCAAGAACCTTACTGTTTTATTATTGTAGTAGTTACAGATTTGGTAATCGCAGTGATTATGTTTTGTTTATTTTATTTTATGAATCAAAGCTTGCCGGTGCGTGTTATCGAACAAAAAACAATTTTCAAGCTACCTTTACTTAAAACAGAGCTATAAAAGTTTTAAATTCAATACGATATATAAGTAAGTATATGATAGAATATATAGCACTCCAGGAGTTGTCAAATAACGTACATATAAACAACGTTCTTCTTTTTTTAATTCAAATTTTATTTTAATTTGTGACTATTTAATTTATTTATTTTTTACTTCATTTTTAACATTTTTATGGACATCTTGCGTTTGTGGTCAATAATGCTGTGTTTTGTGCTCCGTAATGTCGGAATAAAGTACCCGAAATAGTTTAAATATGGCTCAAACTGTAACATACATGATGTGGATGTATTTTATAAATAAATAAATAAACGTAATTTTGTAGTGGCAAGACTATTTTATAAATTACTAGCTTTTGCCCATTCGGTTATCGCGCGCTGTTCCCTAAGGAACTGTGCATTTTTCCGTTATAAAAAGTAGCCTATGTCACTCTCGGGCCCATAAACTATCTCTATGCCAAAAATCACGTCGATCCGTCGCTCCGTTACGGCGTGAAAGACGGACAAACATACAAACACACTTTCGCATTTATAATATTAGTAAGGATTGTAATCTTGTTAAATTGTATAAAAAAAAATCTGTACATTCACGAACTGATTGTCGCGGTGGTACATATACCGAAGCGCACAATACGTGAACCGCCATTGTGGATCACCCCGAAATGGGGTGCAACGATATGGCCAATGAATAAAGTAGCTCTCAATAGAATAAATAACACGATTCAGGGCGGTACTGCTTTATTCCACTTACTACTATAAAATTATATTAATGGCATCTATCAATAAATTATATTTTGTAGATTTTTTTGTAAATACATAATTGTAAATGCGAGTGCTAAAACTACGAATGACTTTTACCCATAACTTTGCTCACGTAAACCAATACCTGGCAGTCAAATCGAAATTCCAATATTTTACTAAACTTCCATGGAAATTCCAAAAAATTATATCCGTATCCGTACACATCATATACATTCGAAATTTTGATAGTGTCAATGGCAAACTAAATGATTATTTTAAAACAGTAGTATAAGAACGCTTTTTTTTTTTCAAAGTGTTGTCCTGCCCTTGTCCCGTCGCTTTAGATATAGATAAGTACATATTTTTGCTTGGACGCTTACATGTGTTCATTTCTGGAGTACTACCTACATAATAAATAATAAATTATACTGTGCACAGCTATTTTGCCGTACAATAATGTGCTGAATCTGAGTTCCAAGAGGAGTACAACACTCGGAACACATCTGATTGACACGTGATCCGAGCACCGTGAATTATGAATCTTTTTGAATTGAACATTTTTTTACGCGGCCATTTTATTAAGCCTATATGGGGTTCATATTAGCCCGCAGCTATGCGGAAAATATTTAATAGAGATGTACAATACGACCAAAACTAGGATTTGGAATGTGCATTTATTGAGGGACAATGAACTTCGTATTAACGAGCTATTGTCGTTTTTTTTTGTTAATACATTTTTTTAAGTCATACTTGAGAAGATACCTAGGATATTCACTTTGTCTAACATTTAATTCACATAGTTGGTGTAAACAAATATGTACCTAATAAAAAAGCGGTAGCGGCATCAAGCGCAAAGAGACCACCATGTAAATTACTTCACAGGCCGACCAACTTGAATTATCGTCCTCTCGCAGCAATAAAACTCCCAACATGTGAAATTTTATCAGTAAAGAAGTAACACATTGCCGTATTTCATGGAGCCGAAACGGTCCGCTTGTGAACCGGCGAAAAAATATTATATTAATCTGCAAAGTTACGACTTTTGTATCATTGTGCCCTTTGCACAAGACAGTATTTACTGCGAAGAGCGAAGCAGGAGCCGCAGCACCCACCTTGACTCATACATAATACCAATTTTCAAGTAATAATCAAATCCTGATAAAATGAATTAAGAAATAACAAAAAAAAATTATGAAATTTTGATCATGAAACTACCGTGAGACTCACTCATATTAAATGATATTGATCGGATTACTCACCATCATCATCATCATCGGTTCATCGGGTCATCGGTTGGTGTGAACGTGCCTTTACGGAACGATGTTGTTAGTGTTGTGTGCTACCCTACATTTGATAGTGACAATAAAAATGACGATGAAAATGTGGGTAGTTGTGCGCCTGAGTTAGTTTCGTCGGACAGTCGCGCGATTAGAGCGGTGGCGCGTAGTGCGCGTGTTGCGGCAGCCGCCGAGTCGCGTGCTCCAGTGATGAAGGGTTTCGAAATAACCTGAAACATGTCGAGCTAAACTCGATTTAAAACGTGAGTAATCCGATCAATATCATTTAATATAAAAATTATGAATGTAAAAATTTCAATTTTTATCATCTGTAATTTTTTTAATTCATTCGCGAAACGAACTATACATTAAAAGCACCAAAAGGCGATCGAAAATAACATACTGCTTAACTATATACCTATATCAGTTTTAATCACCAAAAGTCAACCGTGTAATATACGAACGCAAATTCCATTATGACCGGTTTAATTTTAATATAACAGTATAAAAGTGGCAGGTACTGGCACCCCTGTAATTACTAGAATGTCCTGTAATAAAAATAAAACAGGAATTAAAGTGATCTCGACAAATAACTGTTCTGTCGCACGATATACATCAGAGGTAAAGAATTTAATCAGAAGAGTCCAGAGTGTGGTATGCCGATGATATCTAGGGACGTTCATTGGCGGGCCCGAGCCGAACAAATTGGAAAGGTGGAGTGTGCGAAAGCAACAAAAGGTTACAATTGAAATTTTCGAGATGCCTGTTACATTTTTCTTGGCGGGGGCACGTACTTCGCCGCAGGAGATGCCACGCAGGCTTGCTGGCTATAATACGTTTGCGAAGCAAAAACCCTCCCTATGGTTTTGTTCGATTATAATTGTACCAAAAATACCACAACGTTCCCTATTACGTGACTCACAGTCACCAAAAGTACGCTCATTGTATATTCACTGAATACAGTAGAACGATACGGAAATATATCCTCGAGTTAAGTTTCGTGACGATAAAAAGTTATAGTGGCGTGCTTTGTAAATCCATGGCCTTGGTGGTAACTTAGATAACGACACGCAGAAAATGAATACCACATGTTATCACAACTGATAACTTTCAATATTTTGACAACATACCTTCGTAAGTTGTCACTTATTACCGGAAACAGTTAAAGGCATTTTTTTAACTTACCTATCAGTAAAATGTCATTAAACAATAGAAGTCAGAATCGGTGTTCTAATAAGTATTGTATACGGATTTGTGAATGAGTCACTCAATCATTCATCAATCATTAGTCAACGCCTACGGCCAACGTTCAGCGTAGACAATGGCAAATAATACAGACAACTTGTTAACGAAATAAGGCGTACTGATTTGTAACAATGTCTAACAACACCCAGCTCCAACTGAATGCTTTTTTTAGCGGTTAATAATTTGACTCTACTTATTTTAAAAACAAGTGTTCTCAAATCAATTTCCGACATCATCAGTGTGTTGTCCGAGTGCCTATCTATGAAAATCCTTTTACTCAGAGACGGGTGGAGCTAAGCTACTATACTATCTATTTACTTTTTATTACTGGGATATAGGGCCTAAGAAAAAATAATCTTGAATAGAAACTTCAGGCGTCAGCAAACATCATAATTTCAAAACAAGCACTGACCTAACCTAACCTTCTAAACGCAATTAGCCACGTCCGTTTTTGATCCAAGCCGCGGCGTCGTTGACAAAAAGGGAGCGCAGAGCGCAGATGTCACCGTCAACGACGATTGTTTGCAAATAACAAAGTGAGCGCGAGGCCTGGCGGGCTCGGCGACAGTTTCTAATTGTGCCGCGACAATGCGTAATCTAACCGGTCGCTTTCGACGGCACGTTGCGTCCCTAGCTCATAACAGGAAAGGAGTAGAGCCGTTACGGCAAAGTTGTGATAAAGTATTTTAAGCTCAGAAAAAGCTTTACTGGAAAAATGGTGATCAGTTTAAAAATATCACGGAATCATAGTAGGCAAAGTATGAACAGAAGTAACTGAATTTAATATGATCAAAAATTTTACTTGTGCATTGGTTTATTTAACAACTGTGAAGCTTAATAACAGTTCAAGGGCCAAGCAATGAATTGACAGCAACTAAGCTCACTGTAGCAAAATTATGTTAAAAAAAATATGATTATGGTAAATATTAGGTATATTATAATTACGAGTAATAGTAATAAGTTCACTGTAGCAAAATTATGTCTTATGGACACCTATAACCTAACTAACCAAACCTAAATTAAACAGCAATTAAATAAATACCTATGTTACATCCATTTTAACAAACCATACTTGACCATCACAAGTACATCTGCTTAACGTCGCCAAACACAAAAAGAGAACACTTTTGTCCAACTGATTTATTCTAAAGGTAAATGCAATAATAAATCACACCTCAATACCTCATCCACTCCTTGCCATTTATAGGCTGCACCCTGCGTCGCCAGGTGCCCCATATGAACAAACCCACATCGGCTCTCGCGCGCCAAATTGCCCGTGTCCCGATCCAAAGCACTACTAAGGGCTCTGCTCACGTGTAAAATCTGTACAATTTACACGCTACAATTTAACCCGCCGAGGGGTTAACACTCCGGTAACATAACGCTAATGTTCAAAGTGAGCATTAAGTTTTATTTTCTATCGTATAAGCAAACAGATTTACGCTTTACTTCCGCATCGTTGCATCAATTGTACGCGCTAAGTTTAATGTAAACATGATGTACTCACTGTGTTCAGCTGATGATGAGTTTGTCGTTTTTACCCGGTGACGTATATATCTTTTTATCGTGTCTATATATTACCTGTAATAAAATAGAATAAATTAACGCTACAACAAATACACAATTTATGCAAATTATTTATTACACTTAGATTAACCCCAATTCCACGTCATTTCCGTTTTGGTGGGTACTGGCCAGGCCCCGCCCGTCAAACAGGACGTTAATTAGAAAATTATGTGGGAAATTATTAATAGGTCCGCCGTGTACCCGATTAGATAACAAACTAGTCCATTAGCCGTGCAGGACACGGCCGGAGGAAGGTCGCACCCGAGGGGTTATCGTTGTTGGGGCTATTGTTCTAAGGTTGATATTCATTGCGTTGAGAGAAATTGAAAAGGACTTGGCGGCAGAGTAGGTAAGATAAGGCAGTAGCAAACAATACGGCGTGCGATCGTCCGGGGGCGGTTTGACGCGTGGTTGAGGAATGATCAGCCGCGTGGAAATGACGACTTAATGGATTATATGTGTCCGCCGACACCGAGATAAGTGTCGCGCCGGTATCGGGCCCGTCGCTGGAGATTAGGCTCCGAATTTACAAAAATTAATAACATAATGGAAATCGAGGGAATGATTTTACACCTCGATGAACATAATGATAAAAAGGTTTAATTAAAAATTGCATTTTTAATACAAACTTTTGACTGTGCTTTTTGTTGACTGTACTTGCATTATTAACTATTAGCTTAAGTACATATGTAATTATACCAAGTTCCAAGTCAATCCGACCACTGGAAGTGGATCCAAAGTTTACACCATTAAATAATAATAATAATAAATAAATAAATATCACGGGACAATTCACACCAATTGACCTAGTCCCAAAGTAAGCTTAGCAAAGCTTGTGTTATGGACACTAGGCAACGGATAAACATACTTATATAGATAAATATCCCGGCCGGGATTCGAACCCGGGACCTCAAGCTTCGTAGTCAGGTGCTCTAACCACTGGGCCATCTGGTCGTCATTATATAATAACATTAAATAATAACATTATTTATTTATGTTCTACCTGTATGTGGTTACTGTACTTTTTTATATCTCTCTGTAAATGTTATGTAAGTTACTATTGTCCATTAACTAGACTATTTACTACGACACATGTTAACCGCTACCAAACAAAATCGCTCTGGCAATAATAGCGCTGTTTTTATGCTTGATGCAAGATGCTGACCCACATCAACCACATTTACCCACGCGAACAACATACGAGACAGTTGCACGATGACGTGAAACACCGTAAATTGTATTCGGACATTATTGTTAAAACTCCCAACGGTAAACGTGCACAAGCCCTCGAATGGATATTAAATAGCGCCACAATAACCTCAGATTTGCCGGCAATCTATTCTATTATTCACATAGAACCAGAAACGCCTCGCCACTTACGACAAAAAGCGTAAGATCTCCAGCCTTTGTTCGGGACCTTTCTGGGCACGGTCTGGACAAACGAGCCATGGGACCCGTAGTGAAATATTGATGCAGTGTCATAGTGGGACGGACGTGATTCCCATTACAAAGCCATTTGCGCTGTTTACATAAAGGAGGAGGGCCGCAAATGCTATAGTATCGACTGCGGTGCGATTGCAAATTTTCCGCTTCTCGCGTGTCAAAGGAGATTATTTATTGCAATTGAGATATAGAAGGCGCCTCGGGATCAAGCCAGCAACACCTCACATAAATAGCGGCGCGACGGACGCGCCAACCGACCTCCTATCATCCCAACACCAAATAAAATTATGAGCATGGCTATTTATTACACTAGATTAAAAAGGGGTATTCATCTTTAACGAACCCATAGAAAATGTTCAGCTTCACTTCGGTATGTGTTTCACAGGTACGACCGAGTTGCAATTCTGCAAAGTAACTGCTGACGCTTTGGAATTTAATTTATTGAATGGTCAGCTTAGTCCATTGAAAGGTGTATTTTGGACTGAAGCATACCACACATCTTTATTTTTGTACAGATACAGATGTTTATACTTATAATTAGAGCACAATAATATAATTTTATGTTTTAAATTCGAGTTACGTTCCGCGTAAGTACCTTGATTTTAGAGAAGCTCGATATTTCGGCACAGTTGCATGCATCACGAGACTATTAAAATCAAGGTACACGGAACAAAACCCGAAGTGAGTGACGTCACGGACGGCGATACATCTATACATGGTCGTGTTATCGGAACGAAATTAATTTCATTGTTACGAAGATAAGAGGTTTTTCGCGTCACGAGTGTGCCCCCTAGTGTCGGATAGCGAAGTGAGAGTGTTCGCAGACCACAATATAGTGCTACACAAATAAAATATTCAATTTAAATTATATCGTTTGTTTATTGTGCAAGTGGGTAGAACTATAAATAAAAACAAACAGTTTTCTATCAACATTCTTCTTATTTTTAAATTATAATAGTAGATATGGCAAAGTGTAACGTTTGTGGAAAGTTCCTTCCGACAACAGGTGTCGCTGCCTGTACGCTTTGCCAATGTAAATACCACAAGGGCTGCGTGGCGGTGCCTGATGGAATGGCTGTTGCGAGGGACTGGGTTTGCCCCGAATGTAAAGGCAAGCAGAGGAGGGCCGATAACAGCAGCACTCCGGGGAGAGGAGCCAGCGGGTCGCCGGCTGGGGCTCCGGCCGGGGCCCCCGCCCCCCCCTCGTGCGGGGAGACCGAGGTCGCGGCGCTGCGCAGGGAGATGGCGGAATATATCGCCGAGCAGCGCGAATTCCGCGACGAGATTCGGGCCTCCCTCAAGAGTATGGGGGAGCGGATGGACGAGATCGAGCGGCGACTGGACGCGGTCGAGAGCAGGGAGGCGGAAGTGGCGCCGCGCGGCGGCGACGTGGAGCAGCTGCAGCGGACCGTGGAGCGCCTGCAGCTCGAGCTCAACGACCGCGACCAGGACGCGCTGCTGGCCGACCTCGACATCGGCCAGCTGCCGGAGGAGCCGGGAGAGAACGTCGTGCACACGGTCACCGTGCTCGCCGCCAAGCTGGGCGTGACCCTCGAGCCGCGCGACGTGGTGTTCGCGGAGCGAGTGGGCGCGCCGGCGGCGGCGGGGGCGGGGGCGGGCCGGGCGCGCCGCGTCGTGGTGCGCCTGACGCGCCGCCAGCTGCGGGACGACCTGCTGCGCGCGGCGCGCGTGCGCCGCAACGTCAGCTCGGCCGACGTGGGGCAGGCGGGGCCGCCCCGCCGAGTGTACGTCAACGAGCGGCTGACGCGAGTGAACCGCCAGCTGTTCCGCCGAGTACGGGAGGAGTGTCACAGATGTCAGTGGCGGTTCTCCTGGACTAGGCGAGGCCGTGTCTACGCCCGGCAGGGTGAAGGCAAGCAGGCCATTTGCTTCCGCTCCGATGCAGACCTGGAAAGGGTTTTTGGTTCAGGTTCGGTTTGTAAAGATAAACAATAAAACTGAATTGTATAACGTTTATTCCATTGCACCAAAAACATTTACAATGCAACAGAAAGGACTAGACCAGGTATACGAAACAGGAATGCTTATGATGACAAACAGATACATACATGCACATAACAAACTTAATTTTATATTTCTACTCGTAAATGAATCTGGATTTAAATATTATTTATATGAGTTACACTGCTGCTTTTTATTGCTGAATTACTATTTATACTTTTACCATTACTTTATACTGTATATTATTATACTATGGATACAAATGTTTGAAATTATAAATAAAGTTAGAAATGCATAAAGAGAAATTGAAAATTGGTTTGTATAATGCAGGTTCCTTGTGTACAAATCACGATAATATTGTTGTATCATGCGCTCGGCATAAATTAGCATTGCTGGCAATAAATGAAACATGGATCAGAGCGGGGGAGGAAGGGCGTGCCGCTGTGCTGCCGGGTTACCGGTTCCGTCATAGCCCGCGACCACAGGGTGAGCGAGTGCGTGGTGGGGGGGTTGGGTATTACACAGATCGTGCATTGAAGTTTCGTACTTGGCCTCACCCAATTGACCCTGCTCACAGGTTGGTTGAGCAGATGTGGGTCACGTGCACCCTTAACGGAAAGAAACTTGTGATAGGTACTGCATATCGTCCGCCGTGGATGAATACAGATTTATTCTTTGATGCTCTCAGTGACTCTATAAGTTCTATACCTGAATATGATCACATTATATTGTTAGGGGATTTTAACATTAATTTATTAGGAAAAATGGATAATAATATCACAAAGTTACATACTTTCTTATCTTGTTTCAATCTGACGCAATTAATAACAACACCTACACATTTTACTGAGACCAGCCAGACACTGTTGGATGTGGTATGTACGGACTTGACAGCCAGGGACATAGTTGTTGAACATGTAGGAGGCTCCCTTCATGGGCACTGCCTTGTGGTATGTGAACTAAATATCCGCTACGAAAAGCCTAAGCCATACACTATAACTTACAGACCTTTAAAACATATAATTACAAATAGCTTTGACATGATTTTACAGAGTGAGGACTGGAATGTAGATGGCGATGTAAATGTTATGGTTAGCAGTCTGAGCCAACGCATGCTGGCATTATTTGATTGTTTTGCACCCATGAGATTAGTTGTAGTCAGACATCAATCTTATCCCTGGATCACAGACACAGTAAAATTAATGATGGAGTTGCGAGACAAAGCCTTATCCGATTATCACAGAACAAAAACGGACAGTAAAAAACAATATTATAAGTCCTTGAAATCCATGGTAAACAAAGCACTTTACACAGAAAAAATCGCTTATTTTAAGCAAGAAATTAATAGCAAAATATATGACCCTAGGACCCTTTGGAACAATCTCAAATCTACCTTATTACCAAAAAGTGACAATGAATTACCTCCCAATTTCAGTGACCCAGATGTGATAAACAATCACTTCCTTGAATTGCCATGTACTAGAGATGTGACTATTTCCCAATTGACATATTATGAATTTTTTAGGTTTAGTGACACTATCTTTAAAATGGACATTGTTAATGTGGACCAAGTTATACAAATTATTAGGAGTTTAAAAACAAATGCAGAAGGTTGTGATGGCATTACTTTAAATATGTTAATATTGACATTACCATACACACTTGACATAATTACAAAAATAATAAACAAATCAATCACTACATGTATAGTCCCAGATGTATGGAAAATAGCAGCTGTGCGACCTTTGCCTAAGGTAACAAATCCTACAGAATTGAAGGATCTCAGACCTGTTAGTGTTTTGCCCTGCCTCTCTAAAATACTAGAGAAAGTTGTATGTAGGCAACTAACAAATTTTTTGGAGAAAAATGAAATACTGCCAGAGCTCCAATCAGGTTTTAGAAAAGGCAGGAGTACTGTAACTGCATTACTAGATGTTACTGACAATATTATCTGTGCACAGGATGAAGGGATGTGTACATTTCTGGTACTATTGGACTTTTCAAGGGCATTTGATTCGCTAAATGTTAGCCTATTATTGTCTAAATTAAGTTTCTACGGGTTTGACAGTAATTCATTGCGTTGGTTTGACAGCTACCTGGGCAATCGATGCCAGTATGTAAATATGACTCGAAATGATGGTACCGCACAGATTTCTGAAAAAGAGGCAGTAAAAAGAGGCGTACCGCAAGGTTCGATCCTCGGCCCAATTCTTTTTATTCTGTATTTGGCAGATATAAAAACACAAATTAGGAATGCTAAGTACCATATATATGCTGACGACATACAGGTTTATATATCTTGCAAGCCCTCAGAGGCTGATTCCGCAATAAATAAACTAAATGAGGATCTCAATAGAATAACTACTTGGGCGTCAAACAATTCCCTGCTTCTTAACCCTACAAAGACCAAATATATGGTTATTGGAAGTAAGCAACAGTTGTCCACTTTAAAATATACTGTAGATGTTAAAATACAAAATGAAAGTATAGAGCGGGTGTATGAGGCACGTAATCTAGGTATTTTAATTGATAGTGAGTTGCGATATGAAAAACATATCGCAAACACAATAAGAAATTGCTTTTATAAGCTGAAAGTGCTGTATAGAGCTAGAGCATTCTTGAGTGAGAAGTTGAGAGTACAGCTGGTAGAGTCACTGGTGCTGTCAAAATTAAATTACATGGATGTAGTTTATGGACCGCGTTTGCTTGCAAAAACTAAAAGACTCGTCCAGAGAGTCCAAAATGCATGTTCACGCTTCTGTTTCAATGTTCCGTTAAGGGCCCCAGTTACTCCTTTCCTAAATAAGCACATAATGCTCAAAATGCACCACCGGCGTAAACTTCACCTGGCTTGTTTACTTTTTGACGTACTTAAGCACAAAGCTCCAATGTATCTTGTAAACAAACTCACATTTTCGTCTTGCTTGAGGTCAAGTGCAGAGCGAGAGCGTGCCATACAACTGCTTATGCCTCGTCACAAAACAGCTGCTTTTCGTGGCAGTTTCAGGTATGCAGCCACGAAATGCTGGAACAATATTCCGCCCCCAATCCGAGACCTAAAATGCAAACAAAATTTTAAATTAAAGATTAAAAAGATGATGTTTGAACACCAAATGGCTCAAGAAATGCTGCGCCATGATACGAGTATAATTTGAGTGTTTTTATGCTGTCGAGATTAATGTTTTAAAATAGGTGTAGTACATACCTTGAGTTTTTGTCCCACATGCATCGGAGCGGATGAAACTGTTTTCGCATTCATGAGCTTTTGAATGATGCCAGATACAAACAATTAACGGCTTGTGACTCATATTTTTGGAGTTTGTTATAATTAACTTTGATTTGTTACCAGACTGATTGAATTGTATTTATTGTGTGTAGTTTAAGGTTATGCAGAGCACTCAGCAAACAGTGTCATGTCAACCAATGTCTCTTTGAATGACAGTGACGTGACACTGACATTCGCCATGGGCCGCAGACCGGATATGATATTGTGCATGTCATATCGAGGTCGGTGGTCTATGGATGATGCAAGTTGGAGGTGGTTGTTGGGTGTATTTTGTTTTTATTGTTATTATTATATTGATATTTTTTATTTTATTTTTTGTAATTAGTTTTATATTTCGATTTTGTTTCTTTTATTTGTTTAATTTTTGTCGCCTTCCGTGAAGTCGCCAAGCGGTCGCAGCGGAAGACCAGCGTTGGCTTACACGGCCAACACTATGCTGAGCTGCGACCGTTTCGTGCCTTCGCATATTGTATATTTTTTGTTTTCATGTTTTTTGCCCTGTTATTTTTTATGTGCGAAGCGTGAATAAAAATATTTCTATTCTATTCTATTCTATTCTATTCTAATTGAAATCATAAATTAGACCGATAGTCTTAAACAATGTGTAATAACATAATTGCACGAAAAACTGTCGACAGTAACAGATTTTATACGACTCTGTCGTAGGTACGTAAGGCACTTTATGAGATCATTTCGAAAACATTCCAAAAACGATACCTACCAAGAGTGCATATAATAAGCTAATAACAGTGTAAGGCTAAGTGTTTAAGTAGTTGGTATAAATCTTGAGAAATGCAGTCTACGATTTAGTAACGCTTCAATTTACTAAATCAAACGGCAAATTCAACAAATTGGTGGCTGCGCAAAACGCATAATGAGTCGATGTTTAATTTGATGAGAGGTTTCAGTCGAATGGTAGGAAATTATATCAAAAACGTTTAACTTAAATAAAGGGCTATTCGTTTTTATATTCCTGGAACGTGAATTTCATTTAGTAAAATAATAAGAAACACAGCAGCTAACATTTTATTGGGTAGCAATCTCACGGTTTGATGGACTCCATATTATATTAATAACGAAACAATTTTGATCGATTAGATGATTATTGTTTCCTTACTGAATTAATAAGAAGTTGATTTTTAAATGAAATCAAATTAAACGTAAATACACCATAAGCAAGTCCTCAAAAAATGTCACAAAATGAAAAATATAAAAAAATACATTAAATTATGAACAAAATAAAATTGGAATCATTTAAACAAATCAAGCTTATTTTAAGTTACAATTGAAATTGAGTTGAATTAAACAAATCAAATGGAACTAAATTAAATATCATTATAAATTTGCAATGGTAAATCAGTGAAGTAAAAAATCACATTAAAAAGATTGCTTTAAATAAATTAAGTATTAACATATGTCTAACCATTTCTATGTATATAGTTATGAATAGAACGTATACATACAAAGTAAAAATAGTGTTCTAAATGGCAAACAGATAAAATTATACCTAAGTTTTCCTAGAATAATGCGTATTACATATGTTGCGTTACGTATTTCTAGACCGAAAGATAAGCCACGCTACAAAAAAAATGTCTATTTTGAAGACGTTACTTTAAATCGATCGAACGACAAACAATCATACATAATTACACGCAACTAGTATTTATTATACATACATTATATGTATTCTATCAGCGGTGGTGTTAACAAGGAGAGAGTAAAGCAATGTGCCTGCACACTACCTGGCCAGCTGCCTCGAGCCCCCACCAGGCACTGCGCGTCTCACCCCGCGCGTCGTATACCTCCATCTCGCTCACACTACACCACGAAAGCTCGTCCGAGCGCTACAAAAAGCGGTTTCGCTGTGTAGTGTTGTAAGTCAACTATGCTTGTGTGCGTAAGGTGTATTTTTCTGACAGCCTCGGTGGTGAAACGAAACAAGCAGAACATCGAACTATGCTACAGGCGCTTAGAGCCTTTTACCTCAGAGTTGACATTTACCTGTTGGAACGCGTGAACCGGCGCGGCCTTGTGCGCGAGCGCAGCACAGGTTTGACTCAGACTCAGTTCCACCCCAGACCTCTGCGCGGGTGCGCGCGTCCCATGCACTCAGTTGTGTAGTGCCGGGCGCACGATCCTGTCCAATTAGTGTTCTCGCGAGAAACGAGTTAAGTGGCCGGTTTAACTAGTGAAGTACCCAGGCTTAGCAAAACGGACTAATGTGCTCAGCCAATGCGATATGTTTGTGCGGCTTTAGTGCGGAATTATAACACAAAACTATGTAATAAATTTAAGTGAAGTTTAGTGAAAGCTATACATAATGTGTGGTTCGTGGTTCACAAGCGCTTTGCTGGTGATAAGCGCCGCTTTGACGACGTGGAGTGCGTCTCTATCGGCTACCACGGGAGCACTCTATCAAGCTCCCGATGAGTGCCGGTGGACGACCGACGACGACGGTTCAGGAGTTGCGTTGCAATGCAGATTACGGACTATAAACAGCGAATTAGAAAACACCAACTTCAGTGCAATTCAACCGCATCTCACTGTGAGATTGCGTCTAGAATGCAGTGATGCTCTTTTCTTCCAAAGTTCATTGTCTCCCGGAAGTTTTAGGCAGTTGGTAGAACTCCGCGAACTTACAATTGAGTACTGCAAAATTGGAAACCTTTCCGACGGCGCGTTCACAGGTCTTCGCGAACTAAGAAATTTAACAATTAGAACACATAATACGGATTGGTCCGCAATGTCACTTGAAATAACACCCACGGCTTTCTCGCGAGATGTTCAAAATCTGGAAAGATTGGATCTCAGCGAAAATAACATGTTAGTTTTTCCTGAAGGTGCACTGTGTACTTTACGGAATCTGGAGTATCTAAACATGACTGGAAATAGAATGAGAGACATAAGTCACTTTCAGTTTTCTTCAGCACATCGTCACCCAACCGAAAAATGTGGCGATAACATATTGGTACTGGACCTCTCAAGGAATGTAATCGATACTTTGCCGCCAAATCTTCTTTCTGGACTTAAACGATTACAGAAATTATATCTTCAAGGAAATGCGTTAAACTCTGTCGCAGATAGAGCGCTAGAAGGTCTTATTTCACTAACGACAATAAGATTTTCTGACAATCAGCTTACAAGCTTGCCACCTGAACTATTCAGTGATACGAAAGAACTAAAGGAAATATATCTGAACAACAACACGATAACAGTATTAGCTCCAGGATTATTCAGTGACCTAATGCAACTTTTAGTTTTGGATTTGTCTCATAATGAATTAACTTCAGACTGGATAAATACTTCCACGTTCACTGGACTGAAGAGATTAGTATTTTTAGACTTTTCTCACAACAGAGTATCCAAAATGGAAATAGCTGTATTCCGGGACTTGCACAATTTGCAGATACTAAAAATGCAAGATAATTTTATAGAACACATTCCAGAAAATGTTTTTACATCTTTGACCAGCCTGCACACGCTGATTTTATCGAACAATAGGCTCACGACAATTGAAAGTTACTCATTTTCTGGCTTGCACGGGCTGTCTGTGTTATCTATAGACAGTAACCGCATTTCAAAAATACACCCACACTCGCTGCGCAACTGTACTTCATTGCAGGATTTGCACATTAATGGAAACAGGTTGGATGAAGTACCTATAGCCCTAAAGGAAATACCACAGTTGAAAACTCTTGATTTAGGCGAAAACTTAATCGTCAGCATAGAAAATGCTTCATTTATGACTATGCAACAAATGTACGGATTGAGATTAACTGAAAATAATATTGGGAACATAAGCAAAGGCGTATTTGACAAGATGACTTCATTGAAAATACTAAACTTGTCCAGAAATAAAATTCATAAGATCGAAGCCGGCGCATTTGACGGCAATATTAACTTACAGGCTATTCGTTTAGATGGCAATTACCTGACTGATATTGGTGGACTTTTTGCTAAATTGCCTAATTTAGTATGGTTGAACATATCTGATAACCGCTTAGAATGGTTTGACTATGCTATGATTCCAACAGGATTGCAGTGGCTAGACATCCATGCCAATAGGATTGCTGAACTTGGAAATTACTTCGAGATTGAGTCTCAGTTATCACTGAGTACATTCGACGCCAGTTCTAACAGATTAACAGAAATAACTGGCAGCGCTATTCCGAATTCTGTAGAAATGTTGTATCTAAACGATAACTTAATATCCAAAGTACAATCCTATACATTTTTCAAAAAGCCAAATCTAACCAGAGTCGACTTGTATGGAAATAAAATAACTAGTTTGGACCCAAATTCATTGAGAATATCAGCGGTGCCGCAAGATAAATCTGTTCCAGAGTTTTTCATAGGCGGGAACCCATTAGAATGTGATTGCACAATGGAGTGGTTGCAAAAAATAAACACTGGGAACAGAGCGAGAACTCAACCCAAGTTAATGGATTTAGACAGCATATACTGTAAATTACTTTACAATCGCGGAAACGCCTATGTAGCGTTAGTGGAAGCTGCATCGCATCAGTTTTTGTGTAAATACGACTTCCATTGTTTTGCTTTGTGTCACTGCTGTGATTTTGATGCTTGTGATTGTGAAATGACTTGCCCAAACAATTGCACGTGTTATCATGATCAATCATGGTCGGCAAATGTTGTGGAATGCTCCAATGCGGGATATATTAATACTCTACCTGAGAGAATACCAATGGAGGCCACGCAACTGTACCTCGATGGTAATGACATAAAAATGCTTCCCAGTCACGCATTTATTGGACGAAAACGCCTCAAGATATTATTTTTAAACTCGTCTAACATAGAAGCAATACAAAACAGAACATTCAATGGCCTAAAAGAACTTGAAGTTTTGCATTTAGACTACAATAATTTAAAAAGTCTTGAAGGACAAGAATTCGACGGATTGGACAACTTACGAGAACTTCATATCAATAACAACAAGATTCGCCATATAGGTAAAGAAATGTTTAACCACATGGCTCGTCTGAAACTACTACACCTACACAACAACAAGTTAATAATGTTATCAGTGTGGCAAATCAATCCCACTGTGACGGAAATAACACTTTCTTATAATCCATGGTCGTGCGACTGTGAATATACTGAAATGTTCCGCGAATGGATGAAACGAGTAAATTCTATTACCGATATATCAAGCGTGAAGTGTATTTATTCTAAAGGAAATAATACTGAAATGACTGTTTACAATGAGGACATTTTCAACGATTCGGAATCTGGATTCACAATTGCAAGCGAAAATGGAACAATTTGCACAGGCCTACCAAGTATTAACAACAGCATCAACGGAAATTTAACGGCTACCAAAACTATCATAACTAATGAAGACGTCCAAGACTATATACCGCTTCTTGTAGCGACGTTGGGTGCATTCTTATTGGTGTCCTTTATAAGTATGATAGTATTCATATTCAGACAAGAAATGAGAGTTTGGTTTCATTCAAGATTCGGGGTGCGATTATTTTATAGAGCAAGTGACATTGATAGGGACGATCGCGAGAAAATGTTCGACGCATTTGTAAGTTACAGTTCTAAAGACGAAGCCTGGGTCGCTGAAGAACTAGCACCCATGCTCGAACGCGGTGACCCGTCTTATAAACTTTGTCTACACTATCGAGATTTTCCAGTGGGTGGCTACGTCGCCGACAACATAATACAAGCCGTTGAGTCATCCCGTCGTACAATCATGGTGCTCAGTGAAAACTTTATAAAATCAGAATGGTGTCGTTTTGAGTTTAAATCGGCTCACCATCAAGTTTTGAGAGACAGAAGAAGAAGACTGATAGTGGTGTTGTTAGGTGAAGTGCCTCAGAAAGACCTTGACCCTGATATAAGGTTGTATTTGAAGACCAATACGTATCTTCACTGGGGTGACAGGCTGTTCTGGGAAAAGTTAAGGTTTGCGTTACCCGATGTGCCTAATAATCAGAGGTGTCGCGGCGGGCCGAGTCCCGGGGCGGGAGGAGGTGTGGCAATGCATAGACACCACCACGCGAGGAGTCACCTGGGTGCGCTGCCACCGCCGCCGATCCATGGCGCGCATCCTGTCTTGCCGCCGCATCCCTCCCACGCCCCGCATCAGGCCCCGCCGCGTGCCTCTCCCCGCACCATATCCGTCCATGTATAGTGAAAATTCAGACTGAACTAGAGTGCTAGTGATTTTTTTCAAAAGACTGTAAAAATTTCAGTGCAAGTGACTGTTTTAAGCAAAATGTGATGGCTAGTCGGTTAGTGTACATATTGGTTCAGAACGGTGTAAATAGTAGCAGTTAAGAGTGAATGGATTCACAGCGGCACTCAAAAACGGTTTTAGTATAATTTCTTGTACTGTATTTTACCATATTATAAATGCCATTTTTTCAATAGTAAAAATATGAATGCTTCCTGGTCTGCGTGAAGATCTTTTAATGTACATAGTAACTATATTTAAACATGTAGGTAGGCCTGTTCAGGCTGTGTTTGTTAGGCATCTCTTGCCGAATACTATAAAAGTGACTTACATGGCATCAATGCCACATATCTGTGATAAATTAGGTGTAATAAGTAATCTGTAAGTATTCCATGAATGCATATTATGTAATTTAGTCATACCCAAAATCAAATATTTATTGTAAAATAATAATAAATTGAAAATTCAGCTGTATCAGGCAGTAATAAAAGTCGAAATAAAACAAAAATTCCAATTTAATCACTTTGTTTCCTTATTCACATCCTAGCACGCTTATATGTATTTAAAATAGTAATACTGATCTTTTTAAATAAATACTTCGTCTTAACCATTCACTTAATCTAGTATATCTAACAGGCTCACTTCGATTATTAATGAAACAGTCAAATTTCAGAGGTTCTAAATATAGGTAGGTCTAAAATCATACAAATCACGCATACCTACATAGTACTTTTATAGGTACTTCTGATTCTCTAAAAGTACGTCAATGTAGCCTTACGTAGCGATGAATTATTTAATTTACACATTGACTTAGGCAAAATGAATACAGTTAAAAACATGATCTCTACAAAGTCACTAAAATTAACTAACTGCTTCACTGAAATTGCACAAATTGTAAGAAACATGCATATAATCACTTGAATCATTGTGATCAGAACAGAACGTAATTTAAAAAGATTTACCAAGTCGTATAAATGGCCACATTATAAACAAATTATAGGTATAATCAATAGAACAATTTTAGTGATTTTGTGCGGATCATGTTTTATACATTTCTTCTGCGAAGACGATAGCGCCACTTGATATCCAACGAAATGCATTGCACCTACGTCATTTTTTTTTAAGCGAGATAAGTAGATGATATACTTAATAATTTATTGCAATTTAATTCTTGTTTTTTATTCGAAGTGAAGCTGAAGCTCATGTGGTTAAGCATCTCGGGTTTATTATTGCTCATTTTAGCCCCGCGCTATAAAATATACTACTATAGTCCACACACAATCCCAGTATATTTTGTGGAACCATAAGCGCAACATTTTAATTATGCAACTACATTAAATATCTTTTTTAATCACTTTCCTTGCCACATTTAACTTCGTACAACGATATTGTATCTACCTTTATTTAAATAAATGAGCATATAGATAGGTACGATCAAAATCTCTTGATCTTGCCTGCATTGCATTGGGCGCAGATGCGCAAACCTTAAAAACCTCATCTTCGTTTTCATTGCCCTCACCTATAAATAGTAAAGCATATTCTTGAGCTAGGGAATAAAAGTAAACTTCAAGAGTCTTAAAGAAACCACTTTCAGAATTCAGATAAGTTCTGAGAGCAAAGATCAGCTCGAGCGTTCGGTCATCGACCGCAGCCCTTCAATCTGTGGTAACGAGCGCACTCCCCACAGCCCTAAGTAGGTGTGAAACAAATGGAGCCGCGAACAAAAAGGGTATCCAGCCTCATTCCTGCCTATCGAGATTGCTTTTACAGATATAGACCGATACTCCAGCGAGCCGTTGAGACATTGATGAAAAAGTTCACAAAGATCTCTCACCTTTTCACTATCGCGGCTATATATAAAACGGGATCGTGAGTCTATTGTCCTTTATTTTACGGTTAGACTAGACAGAGACGTTTACATGTAGATGGAGACTTAAAAGTATTTAGTTTCGCACTCGACTGAATTGACAAACATTATAAACATTATGTTATCGCCTGCATGTTATCGCTTAATTCTAAAGTTTTACAAATCTGTTAATCGCACTCGCAGACTTCCAAGATACATGCTCAGCCTAGATTTGAGTTTGATAGATATGTGCTGTATTGTATCAAATATGCTCCGGTTAATAAAAATATTTGTATTTGTACTAAAATAGAAAAATTAATCCACTTAGATATCGTCAAAAAGAAACCGATAAAGTTATATCAGTTTTTTTTTTACTTAGCTCATTACATTAAAAATAACGAAAATGTAACGAATTGAAGTTATAATTTTTTTATTGATTTTTTGCCTGGTTGACTCAGGGTCAGGCGTTGAGAAAATATAATTTTCATGCATTCAATTTTTCAAATCGATTCGTCACCTAAAATGTCCCGTGAAAATTATTATAATGAATGCTAGCTTTTGCCCGCTGTTTTCCTCGAGGAAATCGTACGATCTGGCAGTTAACTTGAAATTCCGTGATTTTTCTGAATTTCTTTTATAATTAGGTATAAAAATTATAACGTGGTCTTCATTTTAGTTGTAAGCATTTGTGCGAAATTTCATGTTTCTTAACTTAGTGGTTTTAGTTTCCGTGAGACAACGGAATAAAAAGTAGCTAAGTGTTAGTCAAGATATCCAGCTATCTACATATTAAATTTCATTGACATTGCCCAGTGTGAAGGAGTAACAAACTCATGCGCGCACGCATTCACAAACTTTGGTATTTATAATATTAATAAGATCGGTTTTAGAAATGTTTTATTTTCAATGGTGGGGAACACATTTTTAGAAAAGTTCATTTAACGACAACACCTTATGTATCATTAGGTACTACACGGAATGCCCGGCCATAAAACAGGCTTTCGAACCAAAGAGTGTCTGTAAACTTTAAAAACATATAGCCAGTATATTATTATTTTGCTACGCTAGTAGGTATAATATTGTGTGTTATTCAGGAGCTGAGCTTTTATAGCTAGAATATGTTTTATGTGCATTGTTTAAAACTTTGATGGAAACTTCGTGGGTTACCTTTGTTGGTTTTCAGGGCCATAGTTATAATAATTTCAAATTCGATAATACAATACCAGCGTGTTATTATCTAGTTAAAGATACACGCACATAATCAGTAGTAAGTCCTATGATCATAGTATTTGAAGCTTTACCTAGACTGTAAAAAAATACTTATATACTTACTAGCTTATGCCCGCGACTTCGTCTGCGCGGATTTAGGTTATCGCGCGGTGGCGCCCTCTATCGGGATAAAAGGTATCCTATGTTGATCCTTGGGGTTCAAACTACCTATGTACCAAATTTCATCAAAATCGGTCCAGTGGTTTCGACGTGAAAACGTAACAGACAGACAGACAGACAGACAGAGTTACTTTCGCATTTATAATATTAGTAGGGATTTGAGGTCCATTCACTAAGTCGCTATAGCTATATAATCGGTTCTGATATACCAAAAATCTTCAGTTTAAGAGCGTTTATACCTGCTGAGCTGGCAATGTTGCATTTTTGTTAGTTTTTCACGATTATTCCATAAAAATTGAATGATATTATTCGTTATAGACTTTTATTTTCTTTAAAAACCAGTTATAAACATTAATAAGTTTTTAAAGAATATAAAAGTCTATCACGAATAATTATTGGAGTAGACACATTAACTTATATATTAAGAAGTGTTCTATGAGACAATATTTTATGATTTTCATTCAATTTTTACGGAATAATCGTGAAAAACTAACAAAAATGCAACGTTGCCAGCTCAGCAGGTATAAACGCTCTTGAATAGATCATTTTAGAGTAGAATGTTATGTCTTTTACTAATATAATAAATATGAAAGTGATTATGTTCGTTTATTCATTTGTTACGCTTTTACGCTTAAAATACTCAAAGGATCGTCCTGTAACATGTAACATCGTATGGAGATAATATGAGACTTCCAGCAGAACTTTAATTGTCCTATAATTTTTATCTTGGAAAACTGTGTAGTCCCCGCGGGCACTCAATAAACAAACTCTTTGCAGCTTAAGTCGTGTGCAACGGCTAATGTAGATATAAAAGTGTTTTCTTCGAATTAAAAAAAAATGTGTATTTTACAGTGTTCCTTAAAACTAGTGTTACAGAGTTTTTCATTATTTATCTATTGTTTAAGAACACGCTGTGGAAATATGTTTCTTTTTTTTTTTCGAAACAAACACTTGTTTTATTACATCTGACCAGCCAGTTATAAAAGTGTGTGATATAAAAGTGTTTTCTTCGAATTAAAAAAAAAAAGTGTATTTTGCAGTGTTCCTTAAAACTAGTGTTACAGAGTTTTTCATTGTTTATCTATTGTTTAAGAACACGCTGTGGAAATATGTTTCTTTTTTTTCGAAACAAACACTTGTTTTATTACATCTGACCAGATAAGCATAATCCTAGGATCCGTAGGAATCCTGAGTCCATCTACGCCTAACGCGCGCCCACCGCAAGCACTCAACTGTGCGGTCGCCAGCGCCGACCATCTCTAGCACTAACAGCAATTCAGATTTGTAGTACAGTCGGAGTAAAAAAAGGTTCGTCACTCTAAGATCTATTTTCCTTTGCTCAATATGAGCGCTAATCTGCTTTGCCGATTGAGTAGGACATACTTAACTGCGTCAACCTGTCAACCTGCTGAACATAATCAGGTGACCATAGCAACCCTACAACTACACCTTGGCATTGACAAACACTGACAATTAAATAGAACATTATTTGATTGAAACTTTTACAAAGTTGTTTATTAAAAAGGTTTTGTATTGATATGAAACTAGATATATGTTAGAGGTGTATACTATTTTGTTCCTTGTTATCATGTCAAGTAAGATAATTTGATATGCACTTGTCTACTTAGTACTTTGGTTACAAAACGTACTAAAAGCCTATGACTTTGTAAAGGAATCAATTTAATAACCGACGAAGGTTTTCCTACCCCCACTGTACACAAATGGTTTATTCCAAGCTGATACGCTTGCTTTGTACTGTTGAATCACTGATCAAATAGCGTTAAAACTACGCGCACAGGTATATTTAAAAGATATGATCGCTTTCACGAGCTAGGTAGATAAAAGCCGACTTGCAATTAATTGAATGAATGACGTAAAAATGTATATTTTTAATTTACACAAAAGATAAGAATAAGAATAAGAATAAGAAATATTTATTTGCTCGAATACGGTAACATACAGATTTTATGAATTTTATTAGGCCAAGCGTACTCAACCTGCAAGCAGGTGTGCAAATTATCTATAACAAAACAATGTCCAATTTTTACCATTCAAAAATTAAATAACAATACAATAAATCATTTTAACATAAAGAATACTATTGAATTAAAAATATTATTATTAAATTATTATTAAACATTAATTATTAATTTGTCACATATTCACCAATACTGTAGAAGCAATTCTCATAAAGCCATTTCACTAATTTGTTTTTAAAATATTTCTTACTTTCTAATTTAATATCGTCAGGTAACATATTATATAGGCGTATACACATAAAATAACAATTTTTCTTATAAGCGTAGGCGTTGCAAGGAGGCTGGTATAACAAGTTCCTGTATTGCGCCCGCGTATGACGTGCAGTAGTCTCATTTCGAAAAGTGAAATAATTTGGGTAGTTTTTAACCAAGAGACATGCATCCCTTATATAAAGGCATGGAAGGGGCAGTAACCCAAATTTTTTAAACAACGGCTTGCAGCTATCGGTAGACCAAGCATTGTCTAAAGCACGGACACATTTTTTTTGTAGTCTGAAAGCCCTTTCGATGTCAGTAGAGTTTCCCCACAATAACAGTCCATAGGTGAGCACAGAGGAGACATAGCCATGATAAGCCGTAAGAGCTGCTTCTAGTGAAACCGTTTGTCTCAGTCTCTTCAAGGCAAATACAAACCGATCCAGCTTTTTACAGACATGATCGACGTGATATTTCCAATTTAAGTTTCTGTCAATTATGAATCCTAAAAATGAAAATTTGTCTACGAATTCTACCCTTGAATTATCGTAATTAATATTAAGAGACAATAAGTTTGCATGATAAGAACTAAATTGCATGGCTTTTGTTTTATCTATATTTATTTTCAAATTGTTACTTTTTAACCAGTTAGTGGTATCTATTAATGCTTTGTTAGCATTATTTTCACATTTAAGCCTATCATCACCGCTGATTATGAGGGTCGTGTCATCGGCAAACATAACACAGTCCTGTTGAATATATTTCGGCAGATCATTTATTGCAATTAAAAACAACAATGGGCCAAGAATACTGCCTTGAGGTACGCCAGTGCCATTTATTACAAAAGTCGATGTAAACTTTTGCTTGCACAAACAGTTTCTCGCATTTTTGACCAATTTTTCAATTTCTGTGCACTGCATTCTTTGACCTAAGTAACTCTCAACCCAGTCACGTGCTTTACCTCTAATGCCGTAAAACTCCATTTTTTTAAGCAAAATTGCATGGTCGACAAAATCGAAGGCCTTACTCAAGTCTAGAAAAATTGACATAATTGGAGTTTTACGATTTAGGCTCTCAGAAATACGTCTTACCAGATTAAAACCTGCTAGGGTTGTGGATTTGTTTTTACGGAAACCATATTGTTCTGAAGTTAGAATGTCATATTTACTTAAAAATTCATTGAGCCTCTGAAGTATGCATTTTTCAAAAACTTTTGAAAATACAGAAATTTTTGTTATGGGCCTGTAACTGTTTGGATCTGTTCTGTCACCTTTTTTGAACAAAGGGTTAACAATGGACAATTTCAATTCTTCAGGAAATACCCCCTCTATAAATGATAAGTTGACAATATGCGAAAGAGGACGGCAAATACTAGACGCACACAGTTTCAGGACTTTTGTTATAATTTCATCACAGCCATATGCTTTACTATTATTCAAAGACAAAATTATCCTGTAAATTTCACTCTCGTCAGAAGGTCTCAAAAAAATTTTATGAGTATTATACAATGACTGATCTATTTTAATGCTGGGTAGATTGGGTTGTTTAACATTTGTCAAAGATATGAGGTAATTATTTAATAGATTGCACATGTCATTAGGATCGGAATAAGATTTATTACCAAAACATAAATTATCAATTTCATTTTTACAACAGGTGCTCGACAATGTTGTTGAGATTGCCCGCCAAGTAGCTAAACACTTGTTTCTATGACCTTTTATGTATTTATGATTGTTAAACTGCCGGGCCTTAAGCAAACAAGACTTAAATATTTTATTGTAATGTTTATATTTTAATTTATTAATTTTTTTGTCACCACTTTTTATTCGAGCCTTGAAGTACAATTCACGCTTCGTTTTACTCGATTTTTTTAAACCTCTTGTAAACCATTTGATTCTTTTAGGACGGTTGTTAATTTTTACCCTAATTATAGGAAAGCATAGTTTGTAAAGTAAGCAGAAAGTTTCATAGAAATTATTAAAAGCTTCCGAAAATGAATTTGACGTTAGAATGTCCTGAAAAGATAGTGATGAAATATAATTAGTAAATTTACGTAAATTATCTTGACTATAGTCTCTTCTGCTCTCAAACCAAGTAGTGACTGCCTTCTTTTTATTTGTCCTTATATTTATTATTTGTGCTGATTCATGGTCTGAAAGTCCTAAATATGCTAACTCAGATTGTATGTCCTTTATGTTACTCGCGATTTGATCAATGCAAGATTTTAATCTTGTCGGAACATTTATATGAGTGTTTAAATTATAGTTGTGTAGTGTATTCATCAATTCCTTTGTCGCTGGAGTATCTTTAATTATATCTATGTTCCAATCACCACAGAGTACAATCTTTTTTCGTTTGTATTTTTCTGTAGCAAAGTAATATGGTACAAAGTAAGATGGTGTAAATATGGCGTGTCTACACTATCTTTTTAAAATCATATACGAATCTATTCATTTTAAAGATAGTACACAACAGCAAAATGGGTGTTACGATAAAAGTAACATATTACAGGACATAATCAAAAAATCTTGTGATGTAACCGCTCTGTAATATGATCTCATATAATAACCAATACAGACTAATATTTTCATAAGACATTTCTCGTAAGACACAAGATTTTTTTTTCTCACAATATGCAAAAGGTAGCGTACGCGGAGTCCATACAAAATTTGGTCGGGGATGCATAGCCCTTCTTTACAACTTGGGGTTTTAGGGTTATGACATCATCATCATTTCAGCCTATATGTCCCACTGCTGGGAACAGGCCTCCTCTCAGAATGAGAGGGGTTGGGTCGTAGTTCCCATGTGGGACCGGTGCGGATTAGGAGCTTCACACACACCATTGAATTGCTTCGTAGGTTTGTGTAGGTTTTATCACGATGTTTTCCTTCATCATAAAGCTCGTGGTAAATTTCATCTCAAATGTAATTTCGCTTATGGAATTTAGAAAAACTCAGAGGTGCGAGCCGGGGCTTGAACCCACGATATACTCTGTTTGAGAGGCGACAGGTCAAACCACTAGGCCACCACGGCAGGGTTATGTAGCATACTGAAATTAATTTCACTGGAAAAGAGGTTAAAAACTATGAAGAATAAACCCAACTGGTTTATTGGATGGCTTCAATTAAAAGTCCCCCTATAGCCGCCTATTACTTACCTTGTAATTTTCTCTCTGTGTACCTGTTTTCTTTATCGCTTAGGGTGAAGTCACATCCATCAGCATCGAATCGCATTTAGTAATACAGAAACGCAATGTTGTATGAAGATGCGCCCACATCAATTCACCCTTCGGCATGCGGACGCACATACAATATTGCGTTTTTGTATTGTATTACTAAATGCGATTCGACGCTGATAGATGTGACTTCACCCTTACTATTTCTTGCTAAAGTCGCAGTTGCATTTTAGCGTTTTGCTTTAAATTGAGGGTTACACTTTTTGTAATATACTCGTAGACTGCTAAGTGCCTAATAAATAAATTAAATAACTGTTGAAAGTAAACGCTAAGCCAAAAAAAAAAAGGAAATAAATATAAGCATAATTAACACCTGCAGAGCTTTCGCAATTGCGAGTCGAATTCATACACAAAAGGTTCCGTACTACCATACCTAAAAACGGAGTATGGAGATCCCCTTTAATTTAAAACTCTATTTGTATTGCTTATTGGTTACATTAATACGTACTCCATAAGGAATTCAATGTTTTACCAAAAAACAAGATGCCCAGTGCCAGATACTGGGCGAGGGAGCTTCACTTAACTAAGGTTTCGCTAGGCACCCTTGGGTATGGAACCCCAACCAGAAATTAAATTAACAAATAAAATTTTAATTGTTCCCTAAAACACACGGTTTAACAAACGTTCTTAAATTAAATCGTTAGAGTCATGTAGGGTAAACATACGCAGTGGGTTAGTGTACGCAATCCCATACATTTCAGTCCGACGTGTATGTGTTTGCGTACATTTACCCCACATGACTCTATAAATAATTTAAAATTCTACACTCACATTTTTATAATTATACAAATATAACATTTATTTAATTTTGTGTGAATATGCTAAATTTCAAATTTTTCAATTGTTTTTCCTCACTTTTACCATAAATGCTTGACCTTTTACTGATAGAAGACTACTAAAATCGCCACAATAAACCGTTTTTACAGCAATATTTCTGAGTTCAGTGGGGTAGCAAGATGTCTATAGGTACTAATATAAGTGCTCTTCATAACTACAATTATATTCAGTAATTTTGTACAGTGTTAGGACCCAATAGCTCAAGTAATTTAATCGTACCAAAGCGAATAAAGTCTGAAATGAAAAAAAAAACCAAGCCAAATGACTTTATAGTCTTAATGGACACTGACTAATCGCCGCTTCACGCTCATTCGCGTATTTCCCTCCAAACAGGCTGTTCAAACAAAGAAATCACTGGCTCAAGTAGGTACGTCTCAGTTGCCATGCCCCATAAATTAAACTAGAGAATAACACGGAGGTGAAAAAATAAACGCGACGTCGGCCCATGTAGAACATTAATCAGGGCCTCGGGAAGGCGTAGAGAATTTATTTTACGATTGTTACAGCACTGATGAAACGTTAAAAATGCTGTCGGAGGTATATTGAAACATTCGATGCATTGTTCGGCCCGATCCGGCCGATAAGGCACCGCGGTTCCGACACCACTGTGCGCGAGAGTTCCAGTTGTAACACTATATTCACCCTTATACAACTGGTTAAGTAGGAAAGAGACGTAATGAGCCACCAGTGAGATTATGATTTGTGACACTCCAGAACGCATCAAATGTGCTTGGTTTCTCAGTTGTTGCGTATTACGTCTCCCTCGCACTGAGTTAAACATGAAGATAGAGAACGACAAGCCTGGAGTTAGCTGGTGCCAATCTATACTAACTCATTTCTATCTAGCATTTACGCTCAAGTGACGTCACATTGAACATAACAACCAAAAAAAAAACATTTCTTAATTTGGTCCCTGCATAAACAGAAAATAAGTGGCCGAAACAATAAATATCTTATGATCATTTGCGAGTATCTGGAAGCCAGCCAAGTGGAGCGCAATACATATATATTTGTTAAATAGTATAATTAACAATAAAAATTTTATGTTTTTCATATTTTGATAGTTATATAACGAGTCATAATCACTACTTATGTACTAGGTACTTGGCCAGTTATTACACGGTATCAGCATTGAGTAAATCTGTAGGAGCCGCCGACACCTCTCGCGGCGCGACTCCAACACCTTGTTGATTTTCGAACGTAAACTGTCCGCCGCTTACTGCCCGTAACAAGTTTCTTTTTTATTAGTACTGGTTTAGAGCAGGACGCAGCTCTGTATCGATTGTATGATTAGGCCACGAGATATCATAATCACCGGTCTGCGCGTTTATCGAACTTATAATCGGAGAGTGGCAATAAATTTGTCTCATTTTAATATCCTAGAGCGTGTAATGTTCTGCCATAACCGTACGATGTTTGGACATGTGATATCATTAGGGGAAAAAACGGGCAAGGAGCGCGAGCGCGCGGTACAAAAGAGTTCAACGCGGAGCAAAGTTAATCTCCCTCGTTAACGACGATATACGAGAGGCAACCTGTTATTTGTGCTGCTATTACGAAACCAAACAAAATCACGTGATGGGCTTTATGTACGGCCGTCCGTACGCCGCACTGGGTGACTCACTGTACTAACGATCTTCATTGAACGCGAAACAATTTTGACGCAAATTATACGTTGCTATAAACCACGACGTTAATTAAGTTGCGAGCGGGATTAAAATTATAATCCAATTTTTATTTCAATAACATTAACAAGTCAGTTATTAATTCAATTGGGCTATTTGTTTTCATGAGCTTTAGTATAATAAAATGTAGCAGTCACTTTCATCGTGTGTAGATATTATTACACTCTAAGATAGAGCCAGAATAGATTGTTGATGGTAACGTAGTTAATACTACTTATTAAACCTAATAATAACTCACACTGCACTGTGTTCGAAATCAATAAAAACATGAACATGTAGCCGTTATCTTACAAAAAGATATTCCTAGTATGCATGTAAGTATAATGTCAAGTACACAAGTGATCTCCCCATTAACACAGAAGTAAGGATTGCAAGGCAGTGTACATAATTTTCGTACATTTATATTGTAAGTGGTACTTCGAGTGAAACGTGCATTTGTTCGAGTATTTGCATGGAGATGGAGTAAGCACGCAGGCGTCGTCAAAGCGAGCCGAACGGATATGTGGTTTTTAACCTTTTTGGTCGTTAACTAAGTATTATTCCAAGCAATCGATACTGGAGTCTTCGGTTAGGCTTAAAAGCTAAATGAAGTGAGTGAAATAATGATGCATTCACTTGTAATGTATCAAATGAGATTCTTTTAACAGTGCGTTTTGAAATCATTGTTATATTGTGTAGTTGTGTATTTAGTATCGTAGAAGAGCTATTCCTCTTATGCGAAAAAAAATACACTATGACTACACCGTATGACGAACCAACGTCACGGTGTGCCAACAATAACATTTTTACAAGAAGTAATGTTAAGCTGATGTAAAAGATATATGACATTGGGACTTTTTTGGAATAAAAAATAAATAATTTATTGAATCAGGCGTTACTTTGCGGAGGTCCATATCAATGAACTAAAAGAATTTTTTTTTTGCTCACCCGCGACCTTGAGATAGCTAAGTCTATGCAAATTATGCGTGTTCATGCAGTTCCTCCACCTCCACACTGTAAGAACACACACAAATTACACAAACCCATCTATCACCACCACCACAATACACTGACGCGTTTCGAACTCAACCAGAGCTCATCTTCAGAGTGACACAACCTTACACCATGCTACCAGTTGTTAGACTTAGCTATCTCAAGGTCGCGGGTGAGCAAAAAAAAATTCTTTTAGTTCAATAAAAAATAAAGAATGAAATTGTCGCTTTACGATCTTTTTTGCTGTCAAGAAAAATGACACATACCGAACTTAATTTATTTTTTAACAAAGCTAATTAAATTAGCCAGATCCGACAAAGACACTATTTTTAACCTAAAAAAAGTGATAAATAAAATAGTACTATTTCACTAGTACTAAGGTAACACATAATAAACAATGAAGAGTTCTTCAAAATCATCATATTCTTAATGTTAACGAGAGTTGATAGCCGCTTCAGGCGCGAGCGAGATGGCCGATAATCTACCATAGCTCATGGTTAGAAGTATTTAACGGCGAGATAAAATCTTAACAAAGGCGATTTGGTTAGCCGTCTCGTTTTGATACTTACGGACATCACGTATGCATCTATATATACCAATCTAGCTGGCACACATCCAGCGTAAGGTGAGCCGCGTAGCCCGTAGCGGTTTCCACCTACACGTCATCTGGATGGAAGGAATGCGGGAGGCGGAAGGGTTCAGTCTGCTGTGGTATTGCGGTAAATGTATTGACCCCGACTGCGTGCCAGCGAGCGTCGGTGCCTCGTCTATGATATGTTAATGATAATTGGTTTCCGAATAGAAAACGTTCTGTTTATGTTGCCGTGAACGATCGGGGGGCGAGCGAGTGCCGATAATTTTAATACGGTCCACGTTCGATCAGAGTAATCAAGCGATAAGATTGTGTCAATATTTCGATGAATATTAAATGACGAAATTATCCACAATTTATTATTGCTGTAATATTTGTTGTTGCCGTTTATTTTAAATTAGAAATCGTAAAGACGCGAGATCGAGGTTAACGTCGAGTTGAATTTCTGTTATGCGTCCAGGCTCCGGCGAGACGCTGGCGAGGGAAGCCTTTGTCACATAAGCGTCACTCACTGAATAATTCGAGACGCTCACAAACGGGTCGCTTGGTTAAAGGCGCATTTTATTTGCTCTTATTTAATTTAGCATTTATTCAATCTACCCCTGGTGATATGTGGCTGTGCCGGTGTTCCTGTTTCGTTGGCACCTTTTGTGACAGGGCTCATTGAGCGCGAGGTGTCGGGATGTGTTCGGCCGCGGCTCGGTTTACGCGCTCGACTCCGCTGCTTTCATCGAGCACAAAGCGTAATTGAATCCCACAGAATCCTACGCAGGCTGTAAGATTTAATAGGGCATTTAAACACTCGCATTGGCTATTGTGCGTCGGTTTTGTACGCGATTATTCAACGCAAACCGCAGCGCAGCTAGCTATCCGCAAAATGATGTGCACATGTTAGACAAAGTGCAAATGGTTCTACATTAATTTACATAAATCGTTAAACAGGTTTAGCGAAATCCAGAAAAAGAAATAACGGGTGCGCATCTGAATATCGAATGTTAAAATATCGAATGGGTCATAATATCGAAACGTTTATTTTCTGAAACCGAAAACTTATCAGGATTGATTAAAACGGTATCGTATAGAACCCCTTAAGTTAGGTTAAATTTATAACAATCTAAAAAAATACAGTCTTAACAAAAATACTTTTTCGATATTATGACCCATTCGATATTTTAATACATTCGGTATTTTAAAATTCGATATAACCAGAAATAAGTACCGCAAAAGCGATTTCCTAAGGGAATAAACTATAACTTACTGTAGATGATCAAGGCTATCATTTAAATAATAAGTATCTATTAAATTTTCTTACTCACTTAACGCGCTAAGTACTTACTATAAAAATTACTAATGCAAAAATTGGAAATAAATAATGACTAGTTAGACTTGTTTTTCTTCCGGGAATCCCATACGAATTGGCATTGAGAAACTGCGGCATGCATTGAGTTACCAAGTAACAGTCGAGAAAATTAAAACACGTGTCAAAGTGGAAATTGTTCACAATTAATTTCACGATGATTTCTTTAACCGACGTATGGAATGTCAACGTAACATTTGCAGCGAAAACGTGTATGATCAAGTTTCTTCGATAATGCAAGATTTTACAATACTGCGTGGGGACAATAATGTACCGGCAGTAAACCGGCTAAGTACCGTTACAAATCTATCGCACGGAAATAATTTTCTAAATTAATCCTGAAATAAAACTTTACAACAGTTATTTGTTAATAATAGTTGTAAAGTGTCGTCGTAAAAGAAAAGCTTCGCGATTTCCTGGTAACACGATTAATTTAAGACCACAGTTGTGCGTAAGCTGCGTCGGCGTTTACCAGGAGGGCTACTCCGAAACACAACGTTCGAAGTTCGTGTCGTGCGGTCCCTCTCACACTTATACTATTTAATACGAGAGCGAGAGGGATCGCACGACGCGAACTTCGAACGTTGTGTTTCGGAGTAGCCCTTCAGCCCTAAGGCACCGGAGCGCGCTCACACTAATATAAATTTAACTGAACGTCGGAACTTAACTGAGGTGTAACAACGAATGGGTCTAAACGTATGGATTCTAAAATAGACAAACCATCTTACTATGACCCGTCATTCCTGCACCGTTACCGCGTCAAATGCACGAAAGTCAGGTTACCTATTGCACTTGTGGCTCTCTTTGGAATGGTGAAGTTATTCAGTCCATAAAATAGAAAATGGATTCTTGCAAATTGGTGATATTAAGCCGAGACGCGAATGGCTCCGCGACCGCGCATTCACTTGCTTGATTACAGACGTTCTCGGTATTGCTCTTCACGCATCTTTTATGAAGAGCTGGCTTTTAATATCCATTTAATTGAACATGATGCCAAAACTTTAATAACAATATTTAACCGAGAACGAGATGTCATAAAAATATTTAAATTCGTAATCGATTCCGAATGTTATTGTTTTATAATAAAACTATCTCGTTGGAAACTCGTGCTATTAGCGGATGCCTTCACGATATTTAGGCAAACGTTGTAACGTAATACTCTTAGTATCCACGAGAAGGCTTGAAGTGGGCGGTGTATAAAATTAAACTGTAATAGGTTAATGTGTGGCCGGTAATAGAAAACACATATCCTACTGTTTTTGAATAAAGTGTCGTAAATACAAGCAAGAGGTCCCGCGAGACTATAAAAACGCAATATCGGACATCGATCAGATGGCACACGGAGCCAACAATAGGCTGACCATTGTGCTCTGCTATCTAATCGTAATGAATATAAATTTTCAGATGACATTTACGATCGTTGCACGCCGTGATACTGCATCTCTGTAAACGTGTTAGATAGAAATTTTAATGCACGCACACAGCGCTATGATCAACCATAAAATACTAACGTGGTACACTTATGTCTTTTGAATGCATTGCCAACGTAAATTTTCATATCTTATATTTATTTATGAGTAAATAAAACATTGGAAGTAATCTGTGAAAGCGATTACTACTTTTTTTTATTTGTTATTTAACTTTTTATATATACATATAAAAGTAGCTGTACCCAATAATAATTCATTAATCTTACTGGTAATTTTTCCTGGTAATTTTTCATCAACGTTTCTATTGCCTGAATTTAATTTTTCAATCTTTCGCACACCGTAATTTCTTATCACAACACGTTGATGTCTTTTCGACTAAAAGTAAGCAAAGTCAAATGAAGGTCGTTGTTTTAAACTTAGCAAGTACTATTTAAACTAATATTATGAATGCGAAAGTAACTCTGTCTGTCTGTTTGTTACCTTTTCACACTAAAACTACTGCACCGATAGTAATGAAATAGTACCTAATTAGATAATCTGAAATCGTGAGCAGGTCATAGGATAGTTTTTATTCCGTAAAATTACACAATTCCCGTGGGATAGCGATAAACACCTTTTTGGGAAATAAAGTGCGGGCAAAAGCTATTTATAATAAAATCAGCCAAGAGCACATCGGACCATGCAAATTCATAAACGGTATCCGATCATGTTGAAAATAATTTTCATTGAAAGTATTTAATTAAGTGTTAAGTCCATCATTTCAGAGTTCCGTACCTCAGTCGGAAAAAACGGAACCTTTATACAATCACTTTATTGCTTGGCCATCCATCCGTCGGTCAAGCAAGACCCAATTTCTTAAGAACACGTGGAGGTATCATATCATGCTGAAATTAATATCAAACGCTCAGATCTGCTAACTCTTAGAACAGTTAAAAATTTAGAATACTTATGTAAATCGCGTGAAAATAAATAATCTAGAAGTGGCATCCTGGTAGTCCAGCCAGGATCGTCTCCGCAGAACGAACTCTTCAACGGTTAATAGCATCGACTTAAAATTCGGATATACAAATGTAAAGTACAATTCAATAGAAACTAACAATTTTCTACACATTTAACACACCCTAACGTGGGCTAGCTTGATTATATATATCCCTGTTGTTGCAATTATCATCTAAAAGGAATCAAAAAAGAATAATAGTCACATCACAAAGCCTTAGGCAGCCCGGTGTTCATATTAGAAGGCTGGAAGTGTCTACAGGATTGTTAGATTCTATTGAATTGGAGTATACTTTGGGTGACAATGCAAGTACAATCAACGAAAGGCACAGTCAGCAAAAAAGGTTGTATTAAAAAATAAAATATTACGGTTAGGTTATTTCTTAGGATACGGGCTCTGTTATCCCTTAATATTAATAGATTCCTACCTACAAATTTGTAACGGTTAATGCAAAAAAAACTCAGTACAGTTTATTTTTATAATTTTATCTGATTATTTGCATAACAGCATCGGGCTACTTGGCGACACGCGTCGCGAGAGCAGCAGTGGCACAGGAATCGATCGACCGAAGCATGACCACGACCACTCTGTCAAGAGTGAACGACTAAGAAAAGAGACTTGGTTCACTACCTGTTTACACCAATTCATTACCTGTTTATACCAATAAGCTGAAACGTCCGTCAGACGTTAATTTTACACTTCCTAACGGTTAGCTGAGTATCGAAACATTGAAGTAACCACATACCTTTATGTAATTTAAAAAAATAGCTGACGATGAAAAGACATGATTAATTGTTGTTAAAATAGTGAACTATGACACGCGTTAGGAGTCCGCGGCTGACACGTGTACGTACAACATGCCAGCCTGACTCGTCTCGCCGACTTTCTCGACAAAAACTGACATCTCATTGATGTATTGGTTAAAAAGAAGGCTCCTAGACCGTTAGCTAGTTAACAAACGAAATACGACTATTCATCATGCTACGATAGCTATCTTAATTATAGATATATGTGTTTTAAACAAAAATTTCAGAACTATTAGACAGCCTTGATAAAGCCAACTAACTTTTTTGACCCTGGATTTAATAAAGAAGCTAGAGCAGCGATAACTATACGGTCATTATATTTGCATGCAAATGGCCTAACATTATCAAGATAAAACATATAAAGAGCTCGATAAATTTGCGTTTACATGGTTAACTTTGAGAATCCATTCACATTATACTTAAGGTTGACGACCGGAATGTTGATAACAGTAACAATAGCAGTTAAGACGCACATCCCGAATGTATCGATGAAAAAAAATAATGGCGGCGTGCGGGCGACAAAATTTAGTGTGAGCCAGTCAGGCTTCGGCACCATTAAGCCAATCCGCTAGCCAATAAGGTGGACACTTGATGTATGCCTTTCCATTAGGTTAGCGTGCAAGAAATACATCACAGCTGGCCTTAATCAAAGACGCAAAGAAACCCACCGAGATTAATACGTGGACAAAGGCAGCCGGTATTAGAAAGATGCGAGTCCAACTTGGCTACTAATGAAATTGTCAATTTAAGGGTACGATACGTTTTTGTGATTCGGCGATAAACTAACAAGAACATCTACGTAGAGTTCATCTGTTATTTTTAGTATGATAAAACAAGACCCTAATTACATCTATATATAAAGGGATGTTTCCAATAGTACTTTGAAATATTTCAGAACGAAAAATATTAAGAAAAATCTAGTTTTAGTTAGAAGGTAAGTAAAAAAACTTTGAAAACCGAGTATCAAAAATGCAACGATGAATTAAAATAAGGCCATTAAAAATATATTGTGGTAGCCGGGTATCTGCCGGGGATTCTTAGCACCCCGTAGTCGGGACTAGCGGGGCTGCCGGGGACTAGGGGCCTGGGTAAAAATTGTGCTTTAATTTGAGGTTGATGATTATTGTCAATACTCGCCACGCTTGGCAAGCGGGTTGGCGAGCGCAGTATAGGATGTAAGAGTCGCCAAGAAGACGCTGCTGCCCATCTTCTGGTACTATCCCTCAGCCGATTTCTACGGCGCCCACGGGAAGAGAGGGGGGGAGATAACATTCTTACGCCGGTGCCCCCCGGCATGATGATGATGATGATTAAAAATATTGCCAGCACAAAACCACAGTATATATATAAGCTAAAGCAGTATGGAAGCTATGAACAAATTGATCGAAAGTACCGCAAACCCCCCAGAGACCGTGTAGAGCGCGCGTCTGTGTGAGTTCATTTCAATCGTAGCTTCGTAGCTTCCTAACTGCTTTAGCTTATATACTGTGCCGAAACTTTGCACACGAAAAATACGTTTATCTCAATCCCGCAATTTCCTCTATGCCAAAGTCATAATGTGTAAATCCACGTTATAAATACTATAAAAATTTACAAAAGATACCAACTAACGCATAACCCGTGTGCAAGTTAGTAAATATCCATCAGATTTTATTTCGAAACCCAAGCATCATACATTTTCAAAATATTCGGCATCACTCACATAAGCCATCGGAGCTTTAGGAACGTCTGCATACATTAATTTCATGAGCCCATTGGAAGCTCGAACACTGTATCCAAGCATTTTCAAAAAGCTTTTGCATTTCATCTTAGATTCCGCATTTTTTACAAATACGAGTAGGTAGGATGAATGGAACTGAATCTAATTAGTCTCCCAAAACGTTCTAAAAATTTTGTAAAGAATTTTTCTTTTCGTCACCAATAACCAAAAATTTCCTTACAAATAAATTAGGAAACTTTGGAATACTACTTGTTTATTTATTGTATAAGTCATATACATAAAAATATAAAGATGTTAAGTATAATTAGGTCGGTCCATGACGCCCATGAATACTACGGTTTTATAACGCGGAGATAGTCAACAGGGTAAAAGGTATCCATCATAATATGTTAATGGCCAACACTGCTAACTTGGTTAGTATAATTTTTCAACGACATAATAGACTAAACATAGAAAACCAAACTTTTGCAAAATATTACATCTCCCATCTCCCTAGCAGTATTTTAAAAGTGGAACAGGGGTTGTTACTTAAAATGTTGCAAAGAACTTTTCTTATTTTTTGTCATCCGAAGCGGGACGGGTGCGGTCTTAAAGTCTCAACCGAGTGCGACGGTAACTTCTCCTCATAATTGATTTATCCGGTCGCAGCAGTTCTACAAAAATCTTAAACTTTTCTAATAGCGAAGCAGATGAGACCCACTGAAGGGTTAATTAAAAAAAATGGTCGGTCATCCGCGAACAGAATGACGAAGTTTAGCGGATCACCAATTTCAATGCTTTAATATTGTTACAAAACTCGGCTCCCGTTTCTTTAATTAAAATTAACGACGCAAAACTCTGACAGTCAAACGAATTATTAGTACGAAAGCAAACTTTTAATTAGTTCGCCTCCTTCCAGCGATACTTTTGTGCATTTACTTGTTCGAAGTAATTTGAATTAATTTGAATTCTTCTATAGGAGGAATAAAAGTTCGTATTTTAATGTATGTTCCTACTCATATAAGAGCAGTAGAAGCTTCAACATACTATATATTCGCTTATACATAGAATATGCTTAATGAGGTAATTAAAATTACGTAGGTTTAAATTAAAAAAAAAAATAAGTTGCAAAGGAAACATTAATTAAATTAAGTGGATCTTTATTATAAAATACGGGTAGTCGATATCGAATCAAACAAATTGATATAATCAAAACGTTATTCACAGTAGCGCGAGTTGATTTTTTAGTTTGGTATCAGTATACGTGGGTAATGGTGATAATTCCATTGATTACAAATTTCACGGCGCTGGCTGGTGTGTGCCGAGCGCACAGATCTATGACAATTGACAGCTCAGACACGAACCGTTTCTAAAAGCAGATGCCTTAATATGTCGGCAAGCTTTGAACAATAATAGATTATTTTGTACAAAAGAACCCATCAAAAGCTACGAGTATCAATACCAATCTATGAATAATTCTTCATATCCGTTCCGGAAAAGATTCCCAGAGGAGTAGCCGCATCGTAAATAACTGGAATGTCACGGTAAATTGCAGCAAATATTCGGATTTAATTTAATTTTGTTAAACAATTTTCACTTATCATCATTACGTTAATTGGATAGTGTCGTTTCAAAGGACTTCATTTCGCAATTGCAATATTTAATTTAAGCTAAATGGATATGCGTGTAGCCGTCATTAAAAGTAGCATGAAAATTAAATTGCAGTTTTTTTCATGAGAGAAGGTAAAGATATTCCACCACCATACCATTTGCTTGTCAATGAGTGCTTGTTACAGAACGGAAAATCGTTTTCAGCTTACTTATAACTAGGTATAACACAGTCATAAAGGTTTAAAAAACAAGACTAGACGAAGAAAATAATACTAGCATATGACGCTAAAAGAATTTCCTTGCTCACAAGCGACCTTATGATAGTCAAGCTTATGCAAAATATGCGTGTTCATGCAGTTCCTCCACCTCCATACTGTAAGAACACACACAAATCACACAAACCCACCTATCACCACCACCACACTACACTGACGCGTTTCGAACTCAACCAGAACTCGTCTTCAGAGTACCACAACCGTACATCATGCTACCAGTTGTTAGACTCACATTTAACATCTGGTATCGTGTATCTCGCATTAACTTTACTATAAGGTCGCGGGTTGTTAGGACTAACTAATACTACGATGGGTTACATATTTGAATATGGAAAATTAAAATACCTACGGTTAAAATGTCGATGTTTAAAATATCGAAAATTAAAATATCGATTGTATCACAATATCGAAAGTTGTTATACCTATGGTCAAAATGTCTGAGATTGAAATAGCGATTGATTAAAATATCGAATGAGTCAAAATATCGATAGCCAATATAACTAAATTGTAAATGTCAACACATTTGAATCTTTGAATGTCGAAAATTAAAATATCGTACATACTAATCTGCTTTATTTTACATAATCTAGTCATTTTTAGCACTCGTCGACAGCTGCCGCGGCACGCTCGCTTCGCTCGCTCGGCTCGTGCGTTGTTGTAGTCACTATTCTAACCTAACCGAACCAAATATTTTTGGTAATTCATGTTCAATAGGTTAGGTTAGGTTAGTATTGCGTCAAGGCGCGAAGCGCCACAACTGAGCGGAATAGGAGCTCCGCTAAGCGGAGCTCCATCTACCCTGTCACGTGATAGTTCATACATAGTATATTCGATACTCTGTACTTCGATATTTTGGACTTCGATATTTATATCTTTTGATGTCACTTTTGTAGATAAATATGTATATTTTCGATGGACATAGGTTATCTAAACATTCGACTCTATAAACGTGCATTACTTTAATTTTCGATATTTCGATACAGTCGATATTTTAATTTTCGATATTTAGAACATCGTCATTTTACCCGTAGGTATTTTAACTTTCGTTGTTCAAATATGTAACCCTACGATGCGATGCGAAGCGACGTCGCATCGCAGAAACTAACGATGCTAATTGCTGCGATTCGATTTCGTGCAGCAAAGCGTTAGTGCAGGTCACTATACCTAATACATATGATATCGCAAGAATTCGCAGGAATGCGCGATGCTAATCAGATCGGAAGTTTTTGCGTGCGTCCTGCGAGCTCGCAGATTTTTGCAATGCGATGCGAATTCACAGTTTTGTGTGGGAGCCCTGTCGCTCAGACATATTTGTGATTTACGACTTGTAGTTGAGAAGCAAGATAAAATTAGGTTAGTTCATTATAAATCTAGTTGTAAAAGGGGAAAAATGTCCTAATATTTAATTATGTAGCTCCTCGCAACGCTTGCCGCTATCCTCTCACGCCGCGTCATTCCGTTACCCTCTGCTCGGGCACCTACGCGCACCGACGTAAACAAATCGTGAGATGAGATCAATGAATATTAAGCAACCTTCGAAACAATTTCCAACACCATCATCGAGATAAAAAATAAAAATTCTCCAAATAAACTGGGAAAGAAACACTGATTGCTTCATAAATTGTCAAAGTGTTGCCATGTAGCAATGAATTTTGCCGGTCGAATGCGGATGAATTATTGAATAACGTCTGGCAAATTGGTAACCAAATACGAATGAGATTTTGTTTGAGTAGCCTCGGAGTAGATTTTTAAAACACATATGTTCAAGTTATGTGTTTCTGTTACACATAGGAAAAGTGTATCATTCATTATTAGGTACGATGGCCGGTTTACTAAATGAAAACACAATGTCTAAATACTTTTCTTTTTATTTAGAAAGCACTTTCGAGATGGGGACGTTTGATTAAAAAATAAAATTAGTAGCGCAATGTCCCTCAAAGCAGCGTCACCCGTCGCCACTGACACGATGGACATCGAACTTGACAAATTGCTTACGCTCCTAATATCCAGACACCTCGGCATCCGACCAGATAGTCGATATCTCCATTTACATCTCACTGTGTTTAGATTTAGAGATAACTTGATCAACTTCATATGAGAAACGTGGATCGCTCGGCTCAAAACCACTAGTGATGCTACTAAACACCAATATTTTTTCCACCTTTTACGGCACTATTTAATTGAAATTATAGTGTCGTTATTCATTTAGAACTTACGAAATAGAATGTTACTCCGTTATAGAATTCCACGATTTAATAATTTGTTTTAATGTACAGGAACCGAGTCTGTTGCCATATACAGTATATGTCTAACTAATGGTACGACAGTATCATAAAACCGTATTTACGGTGTTATAATTTATTTTTATTGAGCGTACACTTAGGCACAGCCCTATTTGGTGTAAACTAGTTGCGCTGTGAACGAAACCGTGCGGTGGGTTACGGATAGCAAGTTCCGTACCATAAAGCACAATCAATATGGCAATGTCGGCGATAAAAAAGTTAAATTCTTAGATGACATTAGTGGCTAGCAATTTTATTAGGTTCACCTTCATCTTTACACGAGCCAAAGGTACATATTTACTCTGAATGAGTATAAACATTTCAATACGTTACTGTGATATACCTAAATGAAACGGACAATTTTAAAGGGTGAGTATTACATAGATTAATTAAAGACCCATGTGTATACGCCGTAAAATCGTGATTGGCTCCAAGTGAAAACTCGTTATGTCGATCGTAAAAGTCGACAATAATTAGGCGGCCACAACGAAGCACCGATATGAGCTGATTACGAAAGAAATACAGTCGTAGCCCACTGATTTATTGTGCACTGCGCCTTGGGTTTCATCGCCCTTTCTTACAAACGTCTACGAGAAACATATGTAGTTAATGTGTACTTAATGAAAAGAAATTCTTCACATTTGTCTTCTGCCTACATGAGAAGTTCAGTAAAGTGAAACACGTGAGTGAAACAAAACAATTGCTGTACAAGCACCATTGACAACTGTATTTGCATTGTGTGATTGCAAACGAAGTATGACCGTTGACCGGAATAAATTTTTGCAATCGGAAAAGTCAACAAACGAGTACTAATGAGTGTTCGCGGTTACGATTACGGTGATTCATACTCAACAGTTAATTAGACACCCAATTATCAGGAATGGCAATTAAACCATGACCACAACGAAGCATTGTCGCGTTTATAAAACGGTGTACCTACTCGTAATTTGATACAACAATTAAAATGCCACTAAGATACAGCATTTAAAACAGATAACCAGTTTTTTTATTACTACGGATATCGAAAAAAAGACTGTATTTATTAGTCTTCAGTTATAATACAGGTCAAAATGGATTGCAATGAATTTACGGAGCTATTTAAATCCACTAATATGATAAACGATTCGTTCAAGAGAGCAATTACGACTGGTAGTTGGAAGTAAAGCAATTTAAAACGACTGTTTTACATCTACTGTGAAATCTGTTACACCATTAACAGCTAACTATTGAGCATACATAGCTGATAGCCAGCCCATACTTGCATTCATACTATGCAATTTATGTTTTTTTTTTTTATTACTAAAACTATACGATACTTTGGGACTGGATGCCATAAGATGCGTTCCGACGACATGGTAGACCCGATAGATTGAGTTTGATGGTAGAGCGATGGCGAGATGATCTAATTTTCAATGTGTCCCTTACCGACTAGCATAGCACCGCGCATAATCAGGGCAAACGGAAGACATGGAGGGAGGCCTTTACCAGCAGCGGGACACTTCTTCACGCTAATAATTAGAATAAAAAGTGTACTTCTGAATAACATTTTAAACTAGTTCTAGATGCGATGTCGTTTAAAAGTGTATCAGTCATGCGAAAGACGCGAGGCACGCGCTTGATCCCGAGGTCATGCGTGCCTTCGTCTCACCCGATAGCTCGTTAACATACATTTCAATGGCACTCAAAATTCACAATAAAATATAGACTACATTGTCGATACTAATCTCTTCAATGTTACTTTCGATCCGTGAACAAATGACGAGTACATCATTGCTACAATACGTATGGACGATTATCAAAAAGTCAATGGTAAGTATAAGAAAATACATATTTAAAGTCTAAAACTAAAACACCAGTATAACACAATAATCAAGGTGAAATAATATTTATCACAATGTGCTTGAGAATATGCCATCAAAATTAGTGTTAAGAATGCGACACTCGACCACCTTTTACCGCGGTAACTTAATCGGAGCGCTGTGTCATTGGCAATTGAGTTATCTACACTCGCTGACACCGCGATGGTATATTACGGTCAATAATAACCCGTCCAAAAAACATATAAAAGAGATGGAGTGGAATAAATTCGGCCCAAATAATATGCAAATTTCAAAAGAATACGTCTCATATAAATTGACCGGGGCAGATAGTAAATCTAGCAACTGTAAAATAAAAGTTTTAAATTATTACAGATATAAAATGTGTCTTACATATAGATTGAATTTGATGGCTTTTCTACTTCTTTTATGCGGCTTCTGAAGAAGTAACGTACGGTACAAATTTTACGGCCACTATAGATCAACCGTCGGACGGCCCACATGGTAAAATATTCTACATAGTTGGGATATCGTTCAATTAACTGGTAACGGCTCTATTAGAATTAGTAGAGAATGAAGGCAAGTGGAAAGAAAGCAACGCGGGTCACGTCGGTGGTATCAGCGGCGTGGCAATAAAAACTGTAGCACAAATAGAAGGCCGCCCGCCGCCGTCCCCGGCGTGTGAAGTCACGCGCACGTTTATCTGATGAGCTTCTATCTGAGTCGTAGTCGCGCTCGCGCCGCTTAGGATTTCCATCTGAACTACAAAACGCGATATTTTTAAAGTAATTGCTTGTTACTGTCACAAGATTAAAGTCTTATCAGCTAAAATACTACAGCACTCCTGTACTTGATCCATCCGTCCAATAATCCATTACGACATAATTTGACTTAACAAAACAGTAAGCAGCCAATTTAATTATAAGTATAACACCGTTTCTACAAGGTACGAGTATAAACATGTTATGATATCCCCCTGCCTTTTAGTTAGATAACAAGTGATTGGTCACTCAAGAAAGTTAAGAGCACTTGATCACTCGCCCTGACTATACAAGGCGGTAGTAAATCAACCTATCCAGAGTCAACTGGATTTAGTAGAGCACCCGCTGTCTCGATACGTTAGATAATAGCTATTACAGCAATCGATGGCTAGTAACTGAACGACCACGTGAGGATAGGTCTTTAGCGGGGCCGCCAGTAGCCAGGTTAATCGAGTCAGCGGTATCTGAATTATGTCATTAAAACTTCATCACACGCTCATCGGAGGCTAACTGGACTTCCAAGTGGACGGGATCAAACTGTATACTTTGTTAATTAAGTTTCTAGCAGACGGAGCGATTTCTTGTGATCATCCAGGTTATTTTATAGTTGCGGTGAGGACAGCGTGCGACTGAGGAAAGGCATGCCTTCCCATTACCGCTCGCGTTCCGAGCGAAACCCAAAAATCGAGAGACAAATTATAAATTAAAATTCCACTGTTGGTATGCCACCTTTAACATTGTATTAACCACGGCGCGTTATAAATTGCTTGTTATTGATAAATTGGTAGCAGCCGTTTATGTTTACTTTCATCATCATCATCATATCAGCCATAGGACATCCACTGTTGGACATAAGCCTCCCCCATATAACTCCGGTTGTCCCGGTGTTGGAAGCGGCTTGCATTCACCGTAAACCCGCAAATTTAATTCACCTCAATCTAACTAAAAATTACTTCTAAAAATAAGACTTAACATGTGAAAGATACAATTTTGATTTGCATTGTGGATGAACATTAATATCACCAACAACGTTTTTTTATTTAATGTTGACATCTTTAGGAAACCTACTTTTATTGAATTGAATAATTTATTGAATCAGGCGTTACTTTGCATAATTGCGTTGTTACGCATAATTTGCATAGACTTAGCTATCTCAAGGTCGCGGGTGAGCAAGGAAATTATTTTAGTTCATTTATTGAATTGATTTATCTCTTAATTAATATACTAATCAAGGGACAAAACAACGAAAATTTTAATATACCTAAGATCTATAAAGCTCCTGCACTCGTGATCTTCATCATTGATTGTGTAAGCAAATTTATTGCCAGGCAAGTCGAAAGATAATTTCCCAAAGTAAAATAAATACGACACAGCGAGCAAGGCCATAATTAAGAATTAAAGTTGCTCTTCCCGAAAATGTCGCGCGAAGCCAGAGCCGGAGGACACCTCTGATTTATTGCACCCGAATAATAATTCCACCAAAATTGAAATTATTTGTAAGAAATTCAACGTTAATTTAGATAACCGGCACGATGCAACTTCGACGTCTTGAATTATGTGTTGCATGCAAGACTATCGGGACCACTTTATCAGCTAAATGTCGGTAATCATCGAAAAGTATGGTAATAAAATGTCTTATTTATCATACGTTCACTAAATGTGCAACACCTCTATATTTCCGATTCGACGTTCGTTAATTTATTTTTAACCTGAAATACTATATACGATTTATTTGATAATGACAGTGGATGCGATTCTACGCGCACGTCGGCTAAATTGCCTAAATCTAAATTTTATAACAAGTGCTATTCCAGAAAGTCACGCTGACCGGCTAGATAAATCGGCTAAAATAAGAAACGTCAGATTAAATTAGCGTTGTCATTTGATTATGACAGGTGCTCATAGAATAGCAAAGTGATTTAGCGACGTCTAAATAAAATTAGGAATTTTAGCGGCCGCTGTAGAATCGGGTCCAGTGTTTTCCAGTTCTAGTACTTTGTCGTGTAAGTACAACAATATATCATTAAAATAAGAATGAATGAGACATGGATTCGAGACAGCTACATGGAGGTCAAAAAGCGACATGTGTGTCGCAAAAAGCTCTGTAGTCGCGGCAAGCGAGGTGGAGGGCAGTTTTTGTCGAAGCCGTCAAAGCGCGATGTCGCGCGGCGCGCCTACAACTTGAGTGCGGCTCCCTCTAATTGGACGGCTACCTGTTGCTGCGCCTTACTATTTTTTCCAGCCGTCGAGAGCACACTCAAGTGATGAGCCCTCTACGTGCACTGTTTCGTTAATATCTACTAATATCCCTTGACGTGGAAGCTCCTTTTTTGTTTCATATTCAGGATGGAGAAAAGAATTGCGACTGTGGTATAACACAAACAATGCAAGCTGCAGAATATTATCAACTTGTTTTAAGTGATAAAGAATATGTAATACATAAAATAGCATGATTTTAACTGAAAAGCTCAATTCTTTAACTGAACAGAACTGATCTACGCAAAATAAGGGACACGTGAAAATATTGCGACATGATTGCTATATGAAATGCTTTATTCAATTAACAATCACATGTTACTCTTACTCTTTATCTTGCTCTATATCGTCTATAAACTGCTAACTTGAAAAGGCGCTTAAAGACATCTAACAGGACTCTAAGTATCATCAACAGCTACGGTACGGCCGGTTGGTTCAGTTAGTTTTTCAATCGATAATAGCCGGCGAAGCGTGTCTGGTCTACGGAACAAATACTCGTGCATCGTAACCAAAAGTGAAATATCGCTTACAGTACAGCAAAGCCACTCAACAGGTGTTATTCATCAAACTACAAGTAGCACAGCACATTCATAAAAACGAGCGTTATTCAAGACGGTTTGCATAAGGTACATATGTAAACTAATGAATTCACGCTTAGTAATGGAAACGGAAAACGTGGAATACCTGACTTAAAAGATAGCGTTTTCTAATTTACGATATTTGTCAATAATTGCAGTTCGTCAGTGACCCGTTATAATTTCAAAACGTAGCTTAAAAATATCTACTAACTGACACACTTTAACGCGTTCGAAAAAATAACCTGGAACATATTTTACATATTTGAAGTCTTGTCGGTCGCTATATATGGGACATTCTGGAGTGACCGTCTTACCAGGATGACTTTGGTTTTGATCGTGACCGTGTAAACGCAGAGTCAGCGTCGAGCGGTCAGGTGCCGACGGTCCAAGGCGTACGGCGATTCTCCACGGGCGCCGTGCGACCGCGCCCGCCGGAAACGCAATGACAAGTTAACAAAAACTTGCATTCATTCATGTTTTTTCCACCACAGCACTCACTGTAACAGGTTCTCGATATCTAATGCTTCATTGGTTCAGATTGATAACTTGGCCGACGTGACAGCAAGGCCACTGGCCGTTTTGTATGTCGCACCAAACGAAGGTTGGGAAAAAATATTGAACGGCTTATCTTGTCTTCAAATTAATTCGAGCACCACATCTCTAATCCGAGTGTTCTAGATTAAGACAGCCCAATGTGATAATGGAAACGCACTTCCGACAGGAGATGGCACTGTAAGAGAAAGATGTACCAACTTCAAGATTTGAACAGTTCTTCCTGAAGCTAATATAAAGATAATAAAAAACCAGCTACGAACATCAGACAAGCATAAGCGAGTATGTGATACAAGCATTTGACCCCAGTGAGGACAACCCGTTGCATATCGAGAACACTTAGCTGCCAGCTCTCTAAGTACAAAGCCAACATAGAGATGAAATCGACGCTTGACCATTCGACAAATTATTTTCACGGAAATTGTATGTAGGTCCGCTGGTATAAATAAGTCGAGTTTGACGATAACTGGCGGGTGGCTGCACGATCGCCCCCGCAGCTGTGGCCACCATTGTTTTGACGTGCCGTTTGATTTGTGCGCGAGCGCCGCGATCGATCGCCGAGTGCCTATTTATTGCCTTTCTCAGGATCCGCTTGCGGTGATACGTGGCGTGCGTTGCAAAAATTCTGTGGCATGAACGCAAAGTTAAAGCCAATGCGTGAGATAAAATTTAACAAAACCGGGAACTTAAATCAATCAATAAGCAAATTAATTATACACAAGATTTACCAAAAGTAATTAAAAAAAACTAATAAACGACCAAGTGCGAGTCGTATTTGAAAGCGAGGAATTCCGTACCACAAATACGTTTCCTGTATAATAAAATGGAAGCCTCTTTTAATTTTATGCTTTATATTCTTCAATATGCTCGGAAATGTCTGCCTAACTATCGCAAATTTTGACCATTATAAGTAAAACATAGGTGCAAGGCCAAATTCGCTTGTAATAAAATTAATTACCCACATTTTATAAATAACAAAATTCAAATTTATATTTACATTTATTTTGCATTTGTTTCAAAATCTTGCTTTTCTTTTGGACGCTCCGCACATTGCTTGACGTGACTCCATGTCCGCGCGCGGTGTTACCCACAAATGAAAGAGAACGGTCGCTCCACTTGCCGGTGCTGATACAATTAGCTGAAGGTGTGGGGACGCTTCGTGAGATCTATGATATCGCGGTTTTCCTGCCGCTTACGACTGTAGGAAGGCGACTTGCAGCTCTATGTTACTATTAAAGTTAAACGAACGTCACCATTTTACACAAAATAACAAGAGCTACAACAAAAATACCTACTTTAGCAAGACCGATCAAACCAACGAAATCCATAGAATTTATTCATAAATGGGACTACAATGGAAATCACAAGAATGAAAGAATGGTAATACAAACACGTAATCGCATATGAGCCGATAAAGAAAACGCATAAATCTGGCACTAAAAGAGTAATTAATGTTACCAACATTCATTATACGCAAAACTGTTGGAGTAAGCGATACGAACGAATAAACCTGGTAAACAATCATTCGATTAGTTAATCCGCTAAGCGACGCAGCTACGTATCAATAACGCTGCCAATAACCAGCGAGCTCTGATTAAAAACAGTGCAAAAGAGAGTAAAAAATTCATACAAGCGACAGATGCGATTGAAAATCGTAAATATCGAGAGCGCGCGCACGTGACACAGTGCGCTCGTATATAAACATACGACGTCGGGATCCAATTTCGGTGAAATTTAATGTAAATGCATGAATTTTCCCCGTGCCACTCGTACAATCAGTGTCGAGAGCTGACATTTGCATATGCGCTGGTGAAATTTCAGAATAGCTATTCCGCCGAGCTTAACCGAGTTCAAAACTTGGCGAGCACACGACTTGTGGAAATGTAACAGCGATGTGGTGGATGTATCCTCATGTCTGACATAGCAGGAGCGAACGATTCCGCGGAAGCAGCGATATTAAAATGCCAGGGCATTCTTCAAGTGCCTTGCACACTACGAAAATATCGCCATACCGCACTTAGCGCACTCAAACTGTAAGTTATCTTCAGAACAGATGACTTTTACTCGTAGAAAAACCCTACTTCAAAAAGGCGCGCGCCATGTGAAGAGCGTGCTTAAAGTTAAACAGTATTGAAAAAGCTAAGACAGATGTTCTGTGCAGTGCATAACTAATTGGATGGAAAATCTTGGCACCACCCGATTTGCATCTCGGTCGGATGACACACACCACACATGTCAATACCGACTGACGAAGACGGGCTTACTATTACCGTCGTAGATATAGTTTGTATTTTCTCGTGACAACGTTGCATGTTAAAATAAACATTGAACGCTTAGCGAATTCTTATATTTCCGTTGAAACAGTTCCGTTAAGTGGAGTCGTAAAACAAAAGCTCCAATTAGGTCTGCAAACTATGAGCCCAGAGTATTAATTAAAGAATTCATACTTCTTGATTGGTCATCTCATCACCATCACAATGGTTGACAACTTAATAATAGCCATAACCTACACATAATGATTGCAGTAATTACAATTTACTACACTTATTATTTATAGATACTGTTATCAACAATTAAAATAATTTATTTTAACTACTTACTTATTTTTAAATTTATGTCTTACTAACCACTACCCGCGACTTCGTTTATGTTAACTACTTACTAGATTGGCTTTCATAATAAAATTTCAGGACCTATAACTTCAATACTAAATGACTGTTTATTCATATATATGTATGAAAATTATCATTTTAAGGGGCTGTTTCACCATAACAGTCGGTTAACGCTAATCAATGGATGGTAAAACAGCCCCTAAATCTTGATATGTTTTAAAATCCCCAAATCGAGAATATTTTTAAGCGTAAGTAGGTATAATTTTTTTGAAAGACCTATCAAATTCCCCACGCACCATACCACCAACCACCACCAACAAAAAATAAAAATCATGTACCCCTTCATGTGTAGGTGAATTAAGTACTTAGTTAAGTACCTATTCTAAAAAAATATATGAGATATAAAATTAAAACCAACATGAGGCACAACAAGCAACTCGCTACCTAACTACCGAAAAAAGACAGCCGCGTTATTTAGCAGAGGCTCATAAAATGTACCAGCTCATGAAGGACTCCAGTAAACGCTTCGATTCATTTCAAGCAAGATTAAACCAAGCGAATACCATGTTTGCAACAAAATATCATTTCTTATAAAAGAGGACACTGAACTAAATATCTGTTTGCATTTATTGATTTCACTCTACTTATAACAACAGAACCCATATAAAATTTGCTTTCAAATAATAACAGTAATCAATGCCATATTTTTATTAGGCTATTAAACGCCTTCGTTAACCATACAACCATAAAGATGCTTCATGTCGAAAAATAATTGAACGTTTAACTATACATGGCTTAAACCGTATGAACAGGAAGGGTGCCCGAATTCAATTAATGTAATGATACTTGAGAATGTATGCACGGAGTCCACGGAATTTCTCATATCGTAAAGCTATCAAAGAAGACGCGAGACTGAGATTCAAATGAAGCCCACGCCTCAGCACACGGCATACATTACAAGTGGGATAGAGTCCATTCATAGTGGACTTTATTTCAATAGACCGCTGATGCCGTTCCCAGACACCACGAGTTGCCTGCACAAAGACCGTTTAAATTTTAAACGCGATCAGCATTAATGCGATCAATAAGTATAAATGGAAGGAACTAAATGGGTGCATTTATACTACTATTACCGGTTATCAAAGAGCAATTAAAGAAGCATCGCGCGAACCGAGAGCCGCCGCATACGCTCGCATTTACTTTTGACTTTTATTAATCGTTCTTTTTGTTTGGCTCCAATCTCATACATTTGCATAAGAATGTTAGCGTTGAGAATGTATCGGTCAGACAGGTTGTGTATAGTAAAACTTTTTTGGCGTCTGCTCCAAGAAGGATCATGGCAAATTGTTACGATTCAGTTTAAGAGTTCGACTATCATTAAAAGCTTTCTCGGTCATAGTGCAAAGCAAATACGAGTATGCATATTCAATCGATGGTCTAAGAATTTACTGTGTCGGTGGCCTGGTTCACAAGTTGTGTGATTTCGGTAAACATAGTGGAGAATGTATCGTATTTATACAAACAAGGCATTGACACGTTGACACCGGTGATGAGTCATGACGCGATTGCGTCGTCAGCGTCGAGTGGAGCGCGGGAGGCTCGGCGCTTGCGCAACCTGCAGTCTGCGGTCGCGGCTTGCAACTGGGCAGCGTCCGTGCGAACTCGGACTTGAACTTCGAAGAGCGGTCAAGTGCAATGTTTCCGAGCTCACAATAGTGCCGGGAATGAGATTTATTTTCTTATTTGCGTTACAGAGGACAATTCCGTACCGGAGAAGCATAAAACTGCAAGTGCTACTTTGTAAAGTGGCACTTGTAGCGTTTTACTATGATAAGGTTCTAGGTGGCCCAGGAGTCAAGTTGGTTGACTGTACATAAATAACGAAAACTTTATTTTTGTGTAGAAAGACCTAGATACATTTAAAGCAGCTGTTAAGAAAGCACATAGACACAAACAGACTAAACTTAAGTGACCGATACACAGTCCGTAATAAAGATAGAAACGTGTTAGTGATTACGTTACAAACACTATCCGAGCGCAATCGAGTGGAATGCCAGAAGGATTGTTTTCAGGCGGTACAAAAAGTTAATTAAAGCTCGTTGCCGGTGACAGTGTGAAGATCCGCAGGTGGCTATGGGAAGATCGGCCGTGCGCGACCGACCGGCACCGCGACCAATCGCCTCTAATTGTGAGCACGGCGGCGCGAGCATCGACACCGGCCTGACCATTGCCACTAGAAACAGGATATTTTCATTTACGGTGAAATGACTCCTAGCTCTGAGACATGCGCTTATAGTCTTGTCTTTTCAACATTACGACTAGGTACTTACAAAAGCATGTGAAGTATTCATCGTTAATACCGTCAAAGCTGTACTCCCAATTGCTAGAGTCTATATTTAAGGGTAAGTACAGGCGTCGTCAATAGACATCGGAGCTGTCAAAGTGCTGAAAAATATTTGAACATGCACTTACGCAACTGACAACGTGGTCGATCATCATCATCATCATCATCTCAGCCTATATACGTCCCACTGCTGGGCACAGGCCTCCTCTCGGAATGAGAGGGCTTGGGCCATAGTTCCCACGCGGGCCCAGTGCGGATTGGGAACTTCACACGCACCATTGAATTGCTTCGCAGGTTTGTGCAGGTTTCCTCACGATGTTTTCCTTCACCGCAAAGCTCGTGGTAAATTGCGCACATGAATTTCGAGAAACTCAGAGGTGCGAGCCGGGATTTGAACCCACGACCCTCTGCTTGAGAGGCGATAGGTCAAACCACTAGGCCACCACGACTTCCCGTGCACGTGGTCGATCGTGTGGAGATATTTGTGAGCACCCAGACTGCTTCGATGTTTATGATGTTGACTGTACACTATATTTAGGTACAGAAACATGTTTTGGGATTTAGGGCTGCATATTGTATTGCATTGTTTTGTATAGTGTTGTATAACTCTTTGAGTATCATTGCTTGTAACTTTCTCTCTGTGTAGGTATCTGTTTTCTGCACTGCTTACTATTTGTGGTGTACATAAAGACTTAAAGAGCCATTATATTTTTGTATCGTACATAAAACATACAAAATTAACAGTTAAGAAAAGAAATATATTAACAAAATTAATATTATAATGTAGTATTGCTGAAGTCGTCAATACATCGTGCACTAATCGTTTAGTCTACAGTTATATTATATAGAACTAGCTTTTACCCGCGGCTTTGCACGCGTAAACTAATCAGTCTGGTAGTGGCAATTGAAATATCCCGTGGGAGTATAGGGATAAAAAATAGCGTATGTGTTATTCCAGACGTGCAGCTACCTACATACCAAATTTCATGACTTAGCCCAGCGGTTATTATTTCAAAATTTTATTCCTATCCCGTGGGAATATCGGGGTAAAAAATAGCCTATGTGTTATTCCAGAGGTTCAGCTACCTACACACCAAATTTCATGGCTCTAAGCCCAGTGGTTGTTACTTCGAGATTTATCCTTTGATATCCCGTGGGAATTTTGGGTCAAAAAGTCGCTTATGTATTATTTCAGACGTGCAGCTCCTTACATATCAAATTTCATGACTCTGAGCCCAGCCGTTATTATTTCGAAATTTTATCCCTATCCCGTGGGAATATCAGGATAAAAAGTAGCCTTCGTGTTATTCCAGAGGTCCAGATACCTACATACTAAATTTTATGGCTCTAAGCCCAGCGGTTGTTATTTCGAGATCTTATCCCTAGTTATCCCGTGGGAATATTGGGTCAAAAAGTCACCCATGTGTTATTCCATACGTCCAACTACCTATATACCAAATTTCATGACTCTAAGCCCAGAGGTTCTTATTTCGAAATTTTATCCCTATCCCGTGGGAATATCAGGATAAAAAGTAGCCTTCGTGTTATTCCAGAGGTCCAGCTACCTACATACTAAATTTTATAGCTCTAAGCCCAGCGGTTGTTATTTCGAGATCTTATCCCTAGTTATCCCGTTGGAATATTGGGTCAAAAAGTCACCTATGTGTTATTCCATACGTCTAACTACCTACATACCAAATTTCACGACTCTAAGCCCAGAGGTTCTTATTTCGAAATTTTATCCCTATCCCGTGGGAATATCAGGATAAAAAGTAGCCTTCGTGTTATTCCAGAGGTCCAGATACCTACATACTAAATTTTATGGCTCTAAGCCCAGCGGTTGTTATTTCGAGATCTTATCCCTAGTTATCCCGTGGGAATATCGGGTCGAAAAGTCACCTATGTGTTATTCCATACGTCCAACTACCTACATACCAAATTTCATGACTCTAAGCCCAGAGGTTCTTATTTCGAGATTTTATCCCTATCCCGTGGGAATATCGGGATAAAAAGTAGCCTATGTCCTTTCCCAAGGTTTATTCTATCTCTGTACCAATTTTCATCCAAATCGGTTCAGCGGTTTTGGCGTGAAAGCGTAACAGACAGACAGACAGACAGACAGAGTTACTTTCGCATTTATAATATTAGTATGGATAGTATGGATTATCTTGTACATAACCGCTTATACAAAATATACTTAAGAAGCTAACACAGCAATTTCAACCAGTTCTAGCTAACATTAACTTACAATAACGAAACCCGTGTATTACTTGTAAGACTGGTCTTGGTCTTTTGGCCTTTATTATGGCGACTATTTAATTAATTAATGTAAGACCAATATGAATTTGTTTATGCAGATTTGATCTAATTGTTTATTAGTAACCGGACCGTTTCATAACAATAATGAAAACAATGCTATTATAATTAAGAAATTAATTATACATTGTCAAACTTAAAACGCAGGTTGCGTTTAATAAAACATTTTCATGTCAACAGTTTTAAACGATAAAGTTAAAATCTAAAAAAAATGATTACTTAAACGAAAGATTCAGTCCGAATTGATTTTCCCTAGTCATTTCCTTACTAAAATAATTTTCACTTAGACAATTACGAACCCGATCGTGTCCAGGCTTCATAATAAAGCAAATCAATGACTCGACCGCACCGGTAGCACAGCAGACAATAGGCAGTATATCCACATGAGAGTGGTGACTAGTGATAAATAAACAACCATAAGTCGTTGTTTATCTCATCGGCTCTGGAATTGGGCGCATCTCGCTCGAGCCATCAATCGTCTCTGTGCACCGCATACCTAATTCACTCCTGGGAATAAAGCGTACAATAAAGATTCCATATACACGCTTGCTGGATTAAGCGATATAACATTTGTTTGCATTATCATTGGCTCGAGCGCCGTGGTAATTATAACCTTCTTTTGTCATTAATTTTAGATATATTGGTTCAACTCAGAGATGTTAAATACATGCCATTTAAGTCGTTTATAGGTAAGTAGATATTTAAGCGCCACTTACTTTTTATTTAGCATCTGAATATTGGGTAAATAAGTCGTGCTCCTAAACTATCGTAATTTCGATAAGTATATTATTAATTTTACCAAAAGTTTTTTAATCACGGAAAGATTAAGATGATAATATTATTAAATCATATGACTTATGTTTAAAAATTTTAGAAAGTCTTACAAACTCTAGCAAACATGTTTGGTCAACCTCATCCATACATGGCAGCTGAATGGACGTATAAATGTTTTGCAGATTCTAGTCGCCTCGCTACTTCCTTAACCCCATAAGGTAATACCCAACTGAGAAAGTGTCTAATAGTTCAGCTCGACAAATCCATGTAATTTTTAGTTTTATTTGCACCAAATTCGAGATAAAATAACCCAACAATATCAATCATAAAAACTATACGTTATCAAGAATGTATCGGCGCGACGCTTAACCCGTTCCGCCTTGATCAATGTCTTTATAACGAGAACATTTGAATATTCAGACGGTGATGTCTCGAAATGTTGTTATTTATGTGCGTTACCTATTCATCTTGACTAATTTACTGGTGGTAGGGTGCCGTTTATCTCGTGTATCTCAACACTGGATTATAAATTCCAGCTGAGAGGCGAGATCTCGCCTGTAACTGAGCCTCGGTGAAGCGTTTTCCGATTATGATTATGTTTCATACGCGGCGCGTGGTTTGCTGTATTATTTTACAACTCGGTTCCGTTATAGAAGCAGGTAACGCCTTGTGGGTAATTTATGTACTAGGAGTGTTTAGTTGCGATGTACTTAATACGTTTTTTAATCTGTTTTTGTAAAGTTTTAAAGACGTCTCTGATTATCTACTAAGTTACATTGCATTTCAATGAGCAAAATACGCACTTTGTTTGTTCAATTGTCTGTAACAAATTAGATATGGCCTATTTATTCGAATTTAGCTACTCTAATATTGTTTTATAATACACCTTCGAAAAGCTTTAGGTAAATGTACACTGTACAAGAAACTGAATCAGGTATCAAGGAGGACCTTTTAGCTGCAATTGTTATACTAACATTCGATACAATACAGCTGCCAAGGAATCATGAAATTAACTGTGAAAAGTTTCTCGAATTACGCATCTATCGATGTTAGAAAAATTACCGTTCCCCGTTATTATAATCACTTTATGGGACAAGTTCGTCTTAGTACATACATCTGTTTTCACTGTTTTATGTTTTTTTCTATGTTTTATGTTTAATAAAAGTTGTACATACATACTCACATAGATACAATTACCGAGGGCTACAAATGTCGTTTAAATAAGTAAAAGAAGAGCGTGTCGGACACACAACATAGGGTTCCGTAGCCATTACGAAAAAATCAAGTAATATTTTTTCTAAGGATTTCGTATTGTGTATGGAATCTTCCAAGTTTAGATATATTTTATACGTTAGGCTGTTATTTTAATCTTGAACAACTATCAATTTTCAAGCAATCTTACTTAGGCGCTATAATTTTCCTTGTAAATTTGATCCTGAATTTTTTTCAAATTTTCCACCTAACAGTTTAGATTTTAGAGGGGAAGAACACTCGATTTTAATGAAAATTTGCACTTCAAAGTTGAATGTTTCGCAAACAGATCACTGAATTGAAAAATCGCCATGGATCGAATGGGTACTTTTTTTTTTTAATTTACCACTTAAAATGAAAATTAGTACGTATGAAATGAGTGCAAATAAGCATTAGGATATTCAATATTAGGATAAAAATACCATGGCGTTTATGTTATGGAAAACTTTATTATGGCAAAAGATCATTATGACAAAAGATGTTATGGCTTTTGAAACTAGGACAAAATATATTATGGATTCCAATATAGACCTATGGCGAAGCTATAAGGGTGCCTAGTTGACTACGGAACCCTAAAAACATTTTGGGCTCGTGTGCTATAAAATGTTTAAGATTATCGTAGATATACGTAAATATAGTAAAATGCAGTGTATTTTTGACTATATGTATTTACGCACGTGTTTTTAATACACAATCAAATTAAAAATGATGCCTCATTACGCACATACATAGGTGCGCGTGCACACATCTTTCGACGCGCCCGTTAACGCGCGGAAGATCAATGGGTTTTTAGGTCGTGGGCGGAGCTTTCCGTTAAATATTATAGTATAAAAGCAAGACCAAACTTATTAGTTCCGTAGGAATGTAACGACTTTTTTAATTATAAACGGATATTTTTATTTGTTTTGCAATGGCTCAAGATAAGCCTAATATTAGCCATTGCCTTATAGTGTTGAAATGCATTGTTATAATTTTGAAATAACCCAACCGCGTCCAACAAAAAAAATAGTATAGAAATTTCTTAGAAACAAAACCGACAAGATCGAAAAAATAAATTGAGCGAAAGCTACATCCATAAATTGATATCACGCGACAGCACGTGAGTAATGCATAGGCGATGCGCTGGGGCTGGTATTATGGCCAGAGACACGAATTACCCAGTAGCGGTCGCTTATCTGATAATAAATATTATAGTCCATTCTTTTAGGCGAGGCGGTCATTAATCCAGCGGTCGATCGCGCGCATATCGCCTTACAGACCGCATTGTTGCTCACAACAGTTGTTCCTATTTATCAAGACGCCAGTAATATTGTTCTGGCGCACACAAAGAGCTCGCTCGGACGCGGAGCTCGAACAAAGGCGACGCTTTGTCCTTTGACAAGCGACACTACTATTAGTGAAATATTAATTTAAGATAATCAGGGTATGAAGAACGTCACTCTGCTTTGAGAACTCTGGTTATCAACGGTACGTTCACAACGTAGTTTCACGGGTTGATTATACATTATGTAGCTGCTGTTTATCTATCTATACTAAATATAATAAAGTTTGTTTGTACACTATTTTCGTACGGTATTCTCTGAATCTATCGACAAAAAAAAACACTAATATGATCTACACTATCCCAAATTCACATAAGCTAATTTTAATACGGGACAATACATACGAGTAGTTTCCACATGACGCAGCGCAGACGAAGTTGCGGGCAACAGCTAATAAAGCATATTTTCAATAGCACTCGCTGAAAAGTGAAATTAAAGACAAATAGAGCATGATTTAATCCCGCCTACGTCTATGACCGTTACTATCAAAACCCAGGGCTTTGTAACTCCAGACGTATTAGAGTCAGGCACTCGTCAAAGTTAAAATGATTTGCATATAAATTACTTTCGTCGATGCGTAAATCCACGTGTTGCTCGGCGAGAATAGAGATTAATGTGGTAGGTGTCGGTACAGCCGGAGCCGGGTGACGGACACACTAAGCCGACATCCGTCAACGCCACCGTCTGTAATCGCCGGATCGAAGATCGATGCTAAGCCCAGCTTATTTAACTCTTCATCGGGTTCTAATCGGACTTGTTCCAAGTTTATCGCACGACCCATCACCGAATTTCGTTGACCATGTTCAGTGTCATAAATTCCACTAACATATGTACCAATTGAATAGACTCCAAAAAACATGAAAATAAAAAGTAAAAACTGTAGATTTATTAAATTCTTAATATCAATTTGTGTGCGCTTCTGACTGATCACTTCAAAATCTGTGCCAAGCCCAATTAGACAGTATGTATTTAGGTAACGTAGATGAATAGGTCCACCTCCGCTGGCTCGTGCTAAGGCATCGACTACAAACTGATCAGTAGAAATAGCACACATAAGCATAGATATAAATTTGGATTTGTTATGGTAGCGCATAAAATTATTTTTAATTATTTTCCGCTTTTTGAAGTTTTTTTTGTGGTAGTCTTAAAGTTTTTTTATGTAAATTTATTTATCCCCATCTCAGTTTCAATAATTTGATGAACTAAAAGAATTTCCTTGCTTACCCTTACCCCGACCTTAAAATAATAATTTGATGTCAACTGCATGCATTCGATAGCGACGAGCATAAATTGCTCAGCAACTATAGTAAAGTAATGAAATCGGTTTCAGTGATATACTTCTTATTGCGTAGTTCTGGTAAACATTTGTGGTCTTCCTCATCAGTATCACTACACCAAGTACCTAGCAATTTCCAAAAGCAAATACACGATTAACTAGAAAATATACCCAAATCACAACAGGTGTACCCGGAACATTTGAAGAATTTTCCCGATTTTCCTGGGATCTACTCATTAGATTCTGATTTGGTGATAATCAGGAGTATCCTTTTTTCAATAAGAAAAAGAATTTTGAAAATCGATCAACCATTTTCCATCACGGCAGTAGGTATTATGGGAACCTCCACTGCGGCATGGCGGAAGTGAAGGGCGTTTTCGCATCTCTCATCGAAATTCCAAGATCGAAACTATTAAACGGGAAACCGTGTGTTGCCTTAATCTAATCAACATTGCGTCGTTTACATCAAAGCTGAACTTTTGTCCAATCGCACGTTCTCTCTAGACCCTCGAGATTCCCTTCGGCGTTGTCTGGGAACAAGTGGTCGTGAAATTTTACGACAGCTACTGACCCGCGCGTAACACTAGCTTCAGTGATGGCTGCAATTATAGTAAAATCGACGCACGTAATCGAGTTCACTACTTGCGAGAACAGTCGCCGCACACATTCTCAGCCTTTTACTTACTGCAACCGTTAAAAGCTTACTGAATTCTGTTTAAGATTAGACACCTGCGATGAAACAAAATGTAATCGGTACCTATTTATAAATATAAGAAACCACAAATAATATAATCGATAAGTTACTTATTGGAGCCTAGAATGTTTTATCAATGATGAATCATCATTGATAACGTGAAAATAAAGGTAAAAAATACGCGATAGTCCGTTAGACGTATTTATTAAGGTAGGAACAAGACCCGTATCATACACAACCCGTATCATTGTTATGGACTACTATTTTGATGCCGGATCAATTAACACATCTACTCGGGCAGCCCATATCATGACAGTCGGTCATGACAAGCATAGTAACGACCGGGCTGATCGGGGTGTATCGTCACCACATATATCAAATGATGGGGTTAATTCGGTGTCTATACTCTTAGAACAGGCGTTCACGAGACGCGGCGATGTCACACAATATACGAAGCGTCGTAAAGAATCAAGTGTGTAAGAGGAATTAAATTCTCGCGGCAACTGGATGAGATTCTGAGAAAGAAGGAAGAATTCTGTGTCTAAAGAGTTACAAGATGTTAGGAGCCACCGAAAGTAGCACATAAATAGGGGCAAATTGTGTTTGTTGTAGGGACACGGCGGGGGTAGGCGAGCAAGCACGACGAGAGCGAGCGAGGCGTTTCGTATTTATTCTATTTGCCGAACGTGCCTCGCCGCCGCGGCCCCTGTTTGACGATGCAAATTTATCGCGACGCTTAATAAAACGCGCACCGACCTCATTGATCCGCAGATGTTGTTCATTACGAGCGACGAACCAACGCCGCCACCGCCACCGTGGCTCGACTACAAAACCTGTTAACTCAACAAATTATTATGAATTGTCGTCGCCCGCCTGGAGTATTTATCGACAGTCGCACGTCTTGGTGTGAGTTGCATTGCACCAAGTTACTACATATGACGATAACCAATGTCAAACCAGCCGTCAAACCTCAGGTTAAGTAAATTTACGCAAGTCAAAATTTACTTACCTGAGACTTCACGTCTGGTTTGTTATAGTTATAGTAATAAGACCGATTTGAGTAGAGAGCCTTCCAGCAGTGGACGTCTTTCGGTTGTCATGATGATGATGATGAGTCAATACAATGTATATCAATATCCAAAACGTTCAATACGTTCATAAATACTGACTCGTTCAAGCTGCTCAAATTGTTCAGTCCATCCACCGTATACAAATATACCGTCGTAACATCTACAGGATCAATATAAACATCCGACACGCTCTTGACCGGTTTTTCTAAACCTCATATCTACATTATTTAGTAGCTACCTAGAACACAATTAAGTACGAAAATGAACACAAACCTAACATTAAAAGAAGTCCGTATGCCCATAGACGGAGGCCATAAAGTGCGAGAAACAGTCGTTTCATCCGATAAAGGCACACATCGCAGGCTCGAGCGGCTCGCCCTTACGACCGAAATCGACATATTCGAGCCCTTCCTCCTTAAAGAAACAATGAACCTCGTTTGAATTGATTATATACCACGTTGGGCGCCGAGCTACACATTTTTTGCAGTGTAAAGAGCTTGTTTGTAAAAATAGCAATTTTCTTGCTGCTACACCACCTTATTCAGACAGAACCTGCTCGCTCGCTTCTCATGCAAAAACACAGTGGGGCGGAAAAAACGAGATGAAGCCTCGCAGTCGGCGGCTGCCATGCGAGACGCGCCTCTGCACTGACCACACCGACGGTTTGCAAAGTTGCGCTACGCCTGTCTGCAATCGTTCCACAAATAGCGACAGTTTTGACACAGTATAAATGGGTACCTTATAATTAGTTCTTGAGGCCGAAGTAGCCTAGTGGGTTGACCATTCAGGGTCGTAAGTTTTAACCCGAGCTCGCACCTCTGATTTTTTGGAAATTTACGTACAACACTCCATTTTAATTTACCATAAGCTTTACGGTAAAGAAAAATAGCGTGAGAAAACAGGATCACAATTATAATAAATTAAGTGGTGTGTGCAAAGTTTATAATCCGCACAGGGCCCGCTAACTATAGTCCAAGCACTCACACTATAACAGGAGGCCTATGCCCTACAGTAGATAATTTATTGCTTATACTGTTAACAACTACTCGTATCATCGTCATTCATCAATATAGGAGGATTATAAAAGTGAGTGCTGAAGAAAATTCTGCTAGGGAAATTGACTTGCGGAGCTACATTGCTATCTGAACTATTAAGTCCTAATCTACCGCGTTTACTGCGGCACGGCAGTATAAATTAAAGCTCATAATGCGTCAGTTATCTCGTAGTACGAGGGCAACACTGAAAGTTTTTAGAATTGGCCACTTGTAAAAAATATAATAAAAAAGTAAGTTTAAATTTTGAAAATGGAACTCTTTGGCAATATTATTGAGTATGGATTTCATTCGTTTGTCATTTGTTTTACGATTTGGCGGCCAATTGAAAATTGTCTGTGTCACGTCAACATGAATTTAACGCGAGAAATTTTTCGTGCAATGATTTTTTATGACTTTCGATGTCATTTAAGTCAACAAGAAAGCTATGATAGACTTCGATTGGCTTTTCATGATGAAGCCCCATCTCGTGCGACTATTTACAACTGGTTTAATGAGTTTAAACATGGTCGCACTAATCTCACCGACGATCTGCGTGAGGGACGGCCTTCTACGGCGACGACTGAAAATAACATCAGTGTTGTGTGGCGTATGATAGAGACTGACAAAAGAGTGACGTATCAGCAGATTCGGACAAGCTTAGGCATTGGTATGAGTCAAGTGCATAAAATCCTCCATGAACATTTAGCGGTCAGGAAGGTTTGTGCGAGGTGGATACCTCATAATTTGACCGAGGCCCAAAAACTCCGTCGGGTTGATTGGTGTCGTGAAATGATTAAAAGATTTAACGGAGGCGACTCAAATGCTGTTTTCGATATACTTACGGGTGACGAAAGCTGGGTTTACTGTTATGATCCAGGAACCAAGAGACAGTCTGCTCAATGGGTGTTTCCTTTCGAGGAGTTGCCAACTAAAGTGAAGAGAGGTCGAAGCGTGGGAAAAAAGATGGTGGCCTCGTTCTTCGGAAAGACAGGTCACTATGCGACAATTGTTTTAGAGGATCAAAAAACAGTTACTGCGGACTGGTACACTAACAATTGTTTGCCACTTGTATTGGAAAAAGTTCGGGAGAAACGACCTCGAAGTAGGATCCTTCTTCACCACGACAACGCCTCGTCGCACACCGCCAGGCGAACGATCGACTATTTAGTGACGTCAGACGTGGAATTACTGGGTCACCCGCCGTATAGCCCCGACCTCGCACCTTGCGATTTTTATTTATTCCCGAAAATAAAAGAAAAACTTCGGGGAAAACTTTTTATGAACACCGAGGAAGCAGTGGGTGCGTTTGAAAAGGCCGTCGAAGAGACCCCTAAGGACGAGTGGGCTAAGTGCTTTTCTCAGTGGTTCCATCGGATGCAGCGGTGTATTGATGTGAATGGACACTATTTTGAAAAGGTATAATAAAACTAAAAACTTGCTAGTTTGCTCAGTTTTTGATTTTCTAAAAACTTTCAGTTTGACCCTCGTAGCTAAGCTAGTAGATCGAGCTCGGTGCGCTTGTTTCTAGAGTAGAACACAAGTTTACAAAGCAACCTGTAGCCGCAGTACAAACCAGCGTAAAGTGTAATGCAGCCACACAAGTGAGGTTTAGCCGCCGTCTCCACTCCACTTTACCTCTTACAAGCGGGATCGCGTAACTCTCATGCGGCACGGCGCAAATTGATGGTTTCATCTCGTTCCATGCAAAACGATCATCGCATCCCGCTTGCACGCCATTGCACCAGACAACACGGTAATCATTATTTTTGAACAACAAGAATAAAACGACAACCAGTCCAAAGTATATATTATGTAGGCGAGAAAAACAAAGATGCCGTGGTATTTCGATCGATGAGTATAAAATAAACGACGTCTACAGTTTTTGCTGGTTATTTACTTTAACTTGCAACTTTTTAGACGTTCCAGTACAATCGGAAATGATTGGATTCAGAGAGAAATTCAAGCGGTGGAATTTGACTAAATTGATGATAGTTAAGAAAATAGCGGAACAAAGCACAGAACGTTTTAAGCAATACCGTTGAAGACAAAAAGTAGATACAACAACTAATGATGCTTACCTACTTACTAGCCTTACCATGTATAAGCCAAACTATAAGCTAGCTCCAGCTTCTGCAGCGCTGCGATAGAAAATTGTTATTGAACATTGAAATAAAAACACACGCACGCACGCACGCGTATATCCTCAGTCGCCTCTTACGACATGCACGGAAGAAATGAAGATGTTTGAAATAAAAACATTTTTTTATAATTAACTATGTTTAATTTAAAAAAAAGCCGTGGTGGCCTCGTGGTTTGACCTATCGCCTCTCAAGCAGAAGATCGTGGGATCAAACCCCGGCTCGCACCTCCAAATTCATGTGCGGAATTACATTTGAAATTTACCACGAGCTTTGCGGTGAAGGAAAACAACGTGAGGAAACCTGCACAAACCTGCGAAGCAATTCAATGGTGCGTGTGAAGATCCCAATCTGCACTGGGCCCATGCGGGAACTATGGCCCAGGCGCTCTCATTCTGAGAGGAGGCCTGTGCCCAGCAGTGCGACGTATGTAGGCTGGAACGATGGTGTTCCAGCCTACACGACTCCCAAGCGATTACTCCCTATCTTACTTCATCTGATTTAAAGTGCAGATGAGGCCAAAGGTAGGTATAACTCACTGGTTCAGTGGGTGATTTTTATTCTTTATAGCTTTGAAAATCCCCAGCCTTTTAGTAACAGATACTACAGGTGATGAAAACTAACTCTATATCCTTATTAAATTCGTTACAAACGGTTATAGTTTACAAATACTAAAACTAAATGAAAACATTGATGAATTAAGAACACTGTTGCCACAGAGCAACATTCAAGCACGTAGCTGCTACCGCGTTGTTACCGCAGTAGCCAGAATCGTGTCCAAAGCTTGGCTCATAATACGGAGGTCATGTTCTCACATCGTCAACTGCACTGCTCTTCCTTTTACATAATCCAGAATATGAACAATTTATAGAAAAATTTGTCGTATCACAAAGGCGTAAGGTGCAGGGTATGGAGGCTAGATCATCAATCACGTGACAAGTGCCACGCGTGACTACGCCACGTGGGGCGCGCGGCGTTACGATGATGGATAGTTCTGAAACGGGAACAGTGTCACACGCTCAAACCGCCGTATGAATAAATGCATTTCATGAACAATAACACTCGCTCGTAGTAAATTACCAATGGTAATCTACTTTTAAGATTCATATTACCACTTTAAGAGGGGTACTGGGAAAGTTTTTAGGGAAGACCAGCAATATTTAAGGGTCACACAAGTTACTACATGAGAAGGGCTTTTTCACTACTCCGCTTACTCATTATTATCTTTTTACTTTACACACTAATAATTCATGTTCCAAATTTAAATCTCATTAATGCCCTTTGTAAAAAATTTACTCTGGAGAAAAGTTTCTGCTAAAAATTTCATTTTAATAAGCTTTTTCTGCTCATTATATTTTTTGGTGACTGTGCTTGCATTGTCACTCAAACTACATTTGCATAGCAAATTTCAAGTCGATGCCACTAACCACTGAAGAGTTTCGTCCTGTGGAGACGATCCTGGCCGAACTACCAGGATATTATGTCACTACGAGATTATTGTATTGTCGTAATATTGTTGGAAGTTAGTCGAATTTAACTTGCAACATTTGATTGCAGACAGACAGACAACGGGACAGGTGAAACTAAATAAAAGCTTGTAAAAAGACTCACTTTGCTCGCACTTATTATTACGTACCAGTGGTCAGTTTTCAAGTAGGAGTGATACAAACGATTTTTCTGTCATCTTAAGCGATACAAATAGATTTTCTACAACACTACTTTTCTTTGAAAAGGTTATGTAATAAAACTATCGTCATATCGTGAGCACTCATTCTATATTCTCCAAGCTAATAACTCCTCTGGTAAAAGTTCTAAATGTATTCAATAGTTTAAACGTCCGCATAAGCCATACTGTCGTGTAGCAGTTAATAGGATTTAATTCCGGTGCCAGATGTGAAACGTGAAGTTTAGTGTGTATTTTAATGATGCTCGGAGTTTGACAAAGGGTTATAAACGCAACTGATGCCTTTAAATTCAGTGTGTGCTGGTTAAAGTGACTGTGTCTTTTTTTTATAATATGGTTACTTTTCGTTATGTAATTATAACTATGTCTAAGATGAATTTGCAATACCTAAGTTAATTTTGTAGTCCCACTTCAATACGCTTATACGGACGTGGTTTATATTTTGTCTGTTACATTATACCTCAAGAAAAAAACTCACTAACTACACATTGTACTCAAAAAAGTACACGTACAATTTTATAAGCAGGAATGTGACTGATATTAAAGATGCAAAAAAACAATTAAAAGAAAAAGTGAGCATTGAAACATAAACCGGACGCGTGCGAATATTCTCCGTAGATCAGCTTACCGCTGCATTCCGCGGAGCCGGTGAGATTTTATTAGAGCTCGTTGAGTTAACGGATCGCACGACACTACACCGCTATTGTTTATCATTCACTTTCACAGCTATTCTCCCTGAGCGCCAATTTCGTAATAAACTGAAAAGATCGCTCATGCAGCGAGGAATATAAGAAAAAATTGAATGTTCTATTATTTGACGTACTGCAAATTATTAAAGGAGAACAGACAGCTAGCAGATATTTAGAGAAGGTGGCTAAGTATTGGGCTGCAAAGTCCTTCATTGAACCATGTTAGTCGCGCTATTAGTTAACTGCGTAAAAAATGTCATAACTTGACATGAAAATTGAATTAATCACGCACGACGTGGTATTAAAATAAACGAAAGCTTAACTCAATACACAGGCGATCGCGCAAATTATGATCTGATCTGCTTGAGCGGGTTACGCAAGACAATAAGCAAACATCTGGCCCGATATGCAATAGGCAACCTTACAATGGTGACCGTCGATCATACCCGATAGCGTTCCAACTACGGCAAGCATTCTCGGTCCGCGGCCGTAAGCAGCACGAGACCTATCGAAAGTGAATTGTCGTGCTGCAAATATATGTCGCCCGACATACTACTAGCTTTTGCCCGCGTGACTAGACTTTCGCGCAATTGAACATTAAGGACAAGTCCCATGCAATCCCAATCGACGACTTCGACATTTAAAGCTAATTCATAAACAGTAGACTTAGGCACCTCACCATACAACGGCGTGGCTTCAAATGATAATGGAATAGGGCTTTGTATAAGGTACATTATAAACTAATGACACTGATACTATAATTACAAATGCCTACATTCGTAAAATACTATGTTCGAGACGTAGATTTTTTAGGAAAATTAGTCCTTTGTTTTCTGTCCAGTGTCGTCGGGTATCATCATCGCACTTACAAGACTCAGACCGCGTCCAATAGAAACTACGTCCCCTATTATATGTAATCTAATATCTATAAAAATCTAGTTAAAGATGACGTACCTAATCAATAGATCATTCACCATCAGTCAGATTCATTTAATTGTAATATACTTAAAGTCAAATCAGGTGAGATATTGCAAAATTGTATGTCAAAACAAGGACAACCAGATAAAATTCCAATAAAACTAATCATATCGCACCGGACAGGCGTGGCATGTAATGGTGCTAGGTGGTTAATAAATCTCCTCAAATGGAATTGTCGGTATCAGCCATAAATATCGAATCATGATCGCATTATTCGGCTCGAGACCTAAATCGTAGTGAAAAGTGTTCGGGCACAGGTTAAGCGCAATATTTACATTATCAATTGTATGTCATCGGCGTCGCCAGCGTCGGAGCGATGTTTTCACTCGCGCGCAGCGTGTTACCTTTCGAAAGCGTCGAATCATAAACAAAGCGACCTCTGAACTTAATAACAATGTAAAATGGGCGTGCGAAACGGGAGATGCACCGAGCGACTTGCAATAATTCTTTCCGAGCTCATCGAGCGACGCTAGAGCTCCATGACGCTGTGATATAGCGATCCAAAAGGCAAAACCCCTTTGTTGATTATTGACTCAGATAATAGTGAATTGCTTTTTTAATATTGAACTAGTATAGCGCCGACCCACTTCGTAGGTACATTGTGTTGCTTAAATGGAAGTGAGAATATTTTTATACCTTCATAGTTTCCGCTGCAGACATTTCAAACCTCGATAACATGATTCGGTAAAGGTTAATGGCGCCTTTATACCAGTCATGAACAATATTTATTTATATCGTTTTACGATGATAATGAGACAAGGTCAACGAGTTTATTGCTAATAACAAATATACTTCCAAATATCTGATAAGGTAAATTTCGTGACCCGCTTGAGGTCACCAGAACGAATAGGTAGAAGTATTGCGATGGCATTCTAAAAACCTTGCCACAGTAGGTGTATTGTCTTAACCTTTTCAGATTATAGAACGTACGGTACATTAGTTAGACTTACAAATTATTTCAAAAATAATAGAAGTTCATGTGACTCACTGAAGATATTTACAGTCGTAAAAAATACACAATTATAAAAGTAAGTACAAGTTTTTGTAAGAAATGTTGGTACATATTAATAACCATTTAGATAGTAGTATTAGATCACAATCGATAAGCGGCTTCTGTTCGGGTCACAGCCAAGACCCCGCCGTCGCATGATCTGCCATTCCAACACGCTTATTCAATGTCCATGATCAAATTTCAAACGACTAAATCAATACTACAGTTCAGTTTGACAATGCTACTAAAATGGCTCCGTGTATAAAATTAAATATAACTAAGTATAATCCAGTTTGCAACAACATATAATTCGTTTCCCAACCCACAATCTGATGCACTTTGGACTCAGCGAAACGGCACAAATACGTGCGGCCATTGAGTAAGAGCTCGTTCTAGCGGAGCTTTCCTACCAAAGAGAAGATATTTGCTCACCAGGACACGATTTACCACTGGGTAGGTATTTACTTTTGAGACACGCTTTTATTTATTTTATAATTAATTTCGATAGTTGCAATGCGAAAAGATCAAAGATTATCATTCGCATTGGCATAAAGTTAGTTGATGCTTTTAACAACACCAAGTCATTAAGCACTTCTTCATTTCTTAAATATTTGACAGTAACTGATCGTTTTGTATCAGAAAGAGCGAGAAAAAGAAAGGTTCCTAAAACAATGTTAAAAAAGAAGTGAGAATTATTCTGCTGAGGCGTAAAATATTCATTTAATTAATTTGTTACTTGCGTTAAAGATTGTATATTAGGTTCGCCGCTGTAGTGTTCATGTTGTTTACGGACGCCAAATCATATCGAACGCGCACCAGCGCAGTACTTTAGCTTCCCATATCAATTGTAACAGCGCCCAACAACTGCACTATAACAATAGACGACCAGAATTGATGGCCTAGTGGTTAGAGAACCTGACTACGAAGCTTCAGGTTCCGGATTCGATTCCCGTGTCGGGGCAGATATTTGTATGAAAAACACGAATGATTGTTCTCGGGTCTTGGGTGTTTAATATGTACTTAAGTATGTATGTACCTATATAATTATATTTATCCGTTGCTTAGTACCCATAACACAAGCTTTGCTAAGCTTACTTTGGGACTAGGTCAATTGGTGAGAATTGTCCCGTGATATTGATTATTATTTATTTACACTTAGGGACTATTTCACCATCCATTGATTAGTGTTAACTGACGGTTAAATGTGATGGCGCCGTCTCTATTTGTTTTGTGCGACGTAATTTTCAGCATCAATACAATATATGTAACAATAACTCCTTATTGTACATCACATAATAAACAGTTGAGAGCAACAGATACAATAACAAAATTCACAGAAAACGCATCAAAGTAACGTTCTCATGATAATGAATTAGTTTAACGTAATTCAGATAAGTAGTTCTGACAATGGCCCATTACGCATTCAACACATTTAAATTCGTGACCAAAAATAATTTAGGATTAACAACGACATGATTGTTTGTGTTAACAAATAACAAAACAGTTTCCCACAATTCACTAGACATTAAAAAAAAGCTGCTGTAATGGTAACAAAACGGTTTAAAAATTTAATCAACACGCATAGGTGCGCCCTGTCGAGTTTGGTATAATTCGATAATTTACAAGAGTCGGACCGGCGCGGGCGCCTTGGGCTTGTTAATCAGATTCTCATGAAATTCGGCGGCAGCCGGCGATCCTATCTCAGGCACGCTATCCATCACGTGGCGCTACTCACGCAACAAACTCACTAATTATTTCCTCCTAACTGAGACAATTTGTCATCAATTGTAAAACATTCCAGACAAACACTAGTTCCGTGGAATATATTTCACATAATAAAAATGTACCACGCCATGTACAATAATTGGGAAGAAAAAAATAATTGGTTAATATATAATATATTACTTTAGCTGTAGTAGCTGAGTAGTAAACACAAAAAGCTTTATTATGATTAATAGTCTTCATTCTATGTCAACATTTTAACTCCCGGACTAAGTAAACTCATTTATCTTAGCGTTAGCTTCTTCACGAAGTTGCTCTTTTATGGGCTATTTTGTTGCGGTGTAACGTTCTATTTAGGCTACTGCGGTCAGATTATACTATTAAGGTAAGCTTGAATTTTCCCGTGAGATGGATTCATAGATAAGCCGGCGTTGCTGAGGGATTGATGGCCCATATTACCTCATAGAGCCATTCAAAGCTAGGGATGCTGTTTCTACCAGACTGTCTAAACAGAATTGCAGGAGAAAATCCAAAACACTGACAGTGGTATTGTTGCGGTTCGGCAGCGCAGCTCGCAATCCAATAAAAGCAACTACTTGTTCGTTATCTCGACCAGCAGCCGACCTTCAACTTCACACGACCTGAATACAAAATAGCATAATAACAAGAGACATTGGGAGGTAAACGTTGGACGCTTTCGTATGCAAAAAGCGTTACTAAGTGTTAGCCGACGCGGTTGTACGGGCCGAACATTAAACAAGCGGTTGCGAGCTAAAATAGGAATGGGTTGTTTGAGTAGGGTTCTTTCGCGAACGCAATTGTACTCGAACGTGTCTTGTTAGTGAATGCGCTATGCAAATGCCCGCGACCAATAGTTCGTACGGAATCTGCATTGGTCGTATTAAAACATTTTTGAGATTAAAAGTCATCGCATTTCTCAAACGAACCTAAGTGCATCACGAGCTCCCGTAGTCTATATGAGTCATAACGTTTGTGCAAATCGTGATCGCATAAAGTTGGTTAGAAATAGGTATATAACATTTGCCAAAGCTTGTTATAAAGGAAGCGCAATTTACTTTTGATCAGTCATATATTGTGTAATAGCATGACTAACACATATCGAAGATCTCAAGGTAACGGTGGGCGAAAAGTAAACATATTGTTCGTTTTACGACTGCCAGTAATGAAGTCGTCTTTTACTAGCCAAAGCTAAGACAACTTATAACGTAGGCTATAAAATTAGACATGTATATAAGAATGTAATGTAATATGTAGGCGTGTAATAAGGGCAAGCCGCATGTTAGGATCTATCCTCTTTGTCAGGTAATATATTAAACTTGAAATAACTAAATATCAAATATATAAATGAACATAAAGTATTAAAAAATTAAAACTAATATTTAAATTCGGTAAAATTATAATATTGATTTGATATAAATACCTATACATTTATCATAAATCGCTAGTAAAATATAAATAAATATTTCATTGTTCATTCAAATCAGAATCTCATTTAAAATCGATGATTACAAACTTCAAACTGGTTTTATTCACATCTTGTATTCTAGCATCGTGAAATCAAGGGAAGTCATATTTTATGTTTGAACTGGAAAGTGATAAAATAACGATAAATAGACCACTATAAAATGAAATGATGCATAAATTACTTTTAGAATGCTTATTTCTAGTAAATGGGCAACAGTCAACTATGGTAAATTCATTAAACTAATATATTTTTTTTATAAAAAATTGGCTTACGTAAATGCGTGATGTATTATATTTTATTATTTTCAGACTAGGTAACTAAATACTACAAACATTGTCAGAAAATAATTAAGTGCTAATAACATTTATTTGTTGTTAATTAATAACTTTACCAGTTAAATAAAGTATATGAATTTCAGCAACGGAAATGACCAAATATATTTTAAGTTTTGGTCACAGTTTGGAATCAAACAATTGGATTCCTGTAGCATTATCCAATTTTCATTCGGAAGCAATTAATTGGTTCAATTAGTGATTAAATAGAGCGGGTATATTGAAACAGCCATCAGTCAATTCAAAACAAGTAGGCACGTTAATGCAATGATTGCTTTATGAAGCTTTGAAAGAATATCATTGTGTTTAAACGGATAAATAATCAAGATCAATTTATTAAACTTTATTGGTGCAATTTGATCGATTGTATAAAACATGCATGCCCCTAGTTTGTATGTTAATCGTATGTTTATAGAATGGATTTTTAAATGTAATGAAACAAGAAAATATGAATACGACGCATTTTTTCGGCACCCTTCAGACCACGGTGATATCGACCGAGACATTCGAAAGAAGGTCATTATATTACCCATTCAAGACGTAGAGGCTCGCGGTCGGTATTGGTAAGGGTGACATCGACGGACAGGGGTCAATACAAACATGCGCTCATTATGCGTCGGACGTGAGGCTCGCCCGCGCCCGCGCCGCCGGCAAACACGCCCCGACCCCACGTCGCCTCGCTGTTACATAACTATGTAAGCACATAATATAAGTACATACACCGACACGTCCGCACTCACTACTACAAAGATTAAATTTCGCCTAAAACGCCCCTGTCAACCCTGAAAAGGCTAAGGTCGAGATCGAAAGGAGAGCTGGAAAAAGTTGGTTCTTCCGGCATAAATTTTATATAATCACGTACTTAACTTTACCTACTAGCCGGTTTAAAAAATGTTTTCTAATAATGGTAATGGGATAGGTTTGTCGCAGTGACAAAAACAAAACTAAAGACTTATTTTTACTTTCTAGAATTCCAATTATGTTACAAAAACTGCATTTTTTAAAGATATAAACTAGAATGGTGCCAGTGTTCAACCAACCTACACTAAATGATACATAAAACCAACGATTAAGAGACAAGTAATACATTGCCATAGCACAAAAGCTGCACTGAACTACTGTCGCTGCAGCGGCCGTTGTCATAAATTTCATAATTAATTTTATTATCGAAGCCATTGCTCGCACGTCGACTTAAAGTGAGATTTGCGAGCCAAAGCCACCGCCGACGAGAGAGTTATCATTAAATGTTCACGATACTTTGCTCGCGCTCCGATTTTATAATGTCGCTTAATGCGCTGTAATTGTTTGTGAATAAAGGATGCCGTCGGAAAAGGGACGATGCTGGTTTGAGGCGCCGCACCGCGTAAAAACCATCATTGTACCTCGCGCCCTACTATAGTACATTTTCTTCATTGGTGACTCGGTTATAAAAGCTAACTTTTTCAAAGGAAAGTAAATGAGAATCTAACTCGGCGGAAAACGGTCGGCGGGGTCTACTTTGCTGCAAGAGCAGTAATGGAGAGAAATATTTTTTACGTTACTCGCCGAGTGCCGTGATAGTCCTTGCGGCGGCGCTCCTTATTTAGACTTTAATGCGGAATGGCAATGAGCTTAACGAAACTTTGTACCCACAAGGGTCAAAAGATTCAAAGCAAATTATGGCCCGCGTTTACTTCCGTAATCACCAAAGAAATTGAAATGTGCACAGGAGTGAAAAAATGTTTTGAGGAAATAGTCTTTGAAGTCGTATTTTTCAACACTTGCTGAGCCAACATCAAAAGTTAATATTATAACAAACAAATATTTAATGATAATAAATAATTTAAAACTTATTTAGCGGTAGTTTATTTTATTTCATATTATGTGAGTTTTATAAAAACAGTGTTGTGAGATAATTAAGATATACCAACCTAATAAGAGTTTCATTGTGAGGTCGCCAGCGCGGAGACCTTCGACTTCGTTAACACCATAAACGATGACAGTACTGTAGCCGCGAATGGCGTTTCAGGAAAAACGTGACTTTCTTTGTCCAATTATCTCGAGATTATCGTGTAAAGCAGTGGTCATGAGCGTGTGGCCATATTGTAAGTAAGTAACCTTTCGAGGGCCGTTCGACGGTGCTACAAATAGCTACTTTTTTGCAACTATCGCAGTCAGTTGAAATTAGGTAGGTATGTACTTGAGCCGCATAGTTTACGAGTACAAGTACAAATCATTATGGTTGTTCAGATAGCAATGCATACATTGAGTGCATCTCTGCAAAAAGGTACAATCTTGAGTAGATAGGATAACAAGATAACAAGCGTGGAGCGGCAGACGGGACGGATAAAAACAAGACGGAGTCTACGGTTGGACGTGTACCTTGTTTACTTAAACGGGATCAACGTTAAGTGCCTCCGGAGTACGAGTGCGCAACTGCGTATGGAAATTTTTGGAGCATACTATTCTGATGCAGCTTCATTTTTGACAATGTACAGATAACACCCGCGCAATTTACTTTTCTCGGTCTACTCGTCTGCGTCTCTTTTGTGTACGAGTACGACAGTAATAATAAACCGGCCAAGTGAGAGTTAGACTCGTGCACCGACGGTTCCCACATGTCTAAAGAATAAAAAAAAATGTTTGTAATTTACAGCTGCTAACGACAAAATTACATAGATGTTTACTAGAAGACCGACTGGTCTTAGGGAAAAATTAAAAGTTTGGAAATAAAATTGAATAATCTTAAATTTATAATTTTTTTTGTATGATCGGCTTTATTTTTATTGTTTCTTGTAGTGGCTATAGAAAAACATATTTATGTAACTTTTAGCTGCCTATCTATTGCGGTTCTAGAGATACACCCTGTAACAGACAGGCAGACGGACAGCGAAATGACGATTAGGATCAATGAGCAGACTATTTTACATGGTTGAGAATAAAAAAAAACTTCAGACGAAAAATATAATAAGTAACATAGAAACATGTCCAATTTGATCGTAAAGTTAGTTGATTTTTAAAGCATGTTCTAGTGCCTAGTATTGGGTACCTAATATTTATAAATCAATCAATCCGAATACGGACAGGAGACATCTTGCTCGTTTGCCATCCAGTCGAATAAAAAAAAATCTGAGGCTATTCTAGGTACATCCACTGAACAGGTTTCTAGCTACCAGTTCGTAAACATGATAGATTCAGTCATGAAGTATACTTACTATATGTACGTTACATTGGGCAGATATAATTAGTAATATGTGCATTAAAACCTCCTGCACATATCAAAAACATACTGGCTGAATGAACATTCCGCTTTCTCCCGCACGGCGGCGCCACCAGTCAGTTGCGCAAATTTGACAGCTCGAAATGAATGCCGGCCGGCGCGCGCTCTTTTAAATTATTCATAAAAAACTCTGAAAGTGCTGTGATTGTGTCTTAAATGTGTCCCTGGGACTGAGGAATAGAGCCAGAACAAACTGTAAGTGAAACCTATATCTTGCCCAATTCGGTTTTGCTAATTATTTTCAATATTCAAATGTCGTAGTTCAAACATTTTGGTCAATCGAACCGCATCCTCAGTTTGCAAACTAAATACACATTCATACACATAAAACACACATTTCACGCAGTTTTAAGGTAACAGGCTTATTTCTAATCTAAGTTATTTACCTAGAATAATACGTATAAAATAAACGTTTTCAATTTTCGTTCTTTGCAACGCGTCGCGCGCGTCTTTTGTTTTTTAATTCGAAATGGACGAAAAAGAATTCGATGTCGAACAACTTATCAACAAAAAAGAACTGCTTTTTATACGATGTCAAACGTTATTTGAACTATCCAAATCAACTCCACCAGAGCGTTTAACCGAATTTAATTTGCGACTCAAAGAACTTCATTCGACTCGGGAATGTTTCGAACAATGCATATTCGAGTTAAATTCTTATAATAAGAAACAAAACCCGAAATTTAAACCAAATTATCAAGAAATTCAAACCTTTGACGACATGTATTTCCGTATTCTGAGTGTAGCGGAGGCTAATAGCGACACTTGGCAATCGTGTGACGGCAGCGGTAGCGGACCTTCGTCGCGCTCCGCGGGCCGCGGCCCGGGCGCTGCCGGGCCAGACTCGCGGTCGGCTAAGCCGCGGCTGCCTAAACTAGAATTGTTCCATTTCGATAGCAAATTAGAAAACTGGCAAACATTCTATGACACGTTTACGAGTTTAATTCATAACAACAATGATATTACGAACATTGAGAAGTTTTATTACCTGCTCTCCGCAGTCAGCGGTTCGGCATTGACTGTGGTAAAAGGGATGCCAGTGACGGCCGATAATTATCCGATAGTATGGGCTTTGCTAGTCAAAAAATTTGAGAACACTCGTGCCTTAGCTACGAGCTATTTAGATCGGCTGTTTCAATTTAAGCCTTTGTCAACTGAGTCGGCTACTGGTCTAAACACATTTTTACAAACGTATCAAGAGTGTGTTAAAGCATTGAAACTTTTGAAAATCAGTAACCTATCGAGTTTCATACTGTTTTATATGGGATTGCGAAATTTAGACCCCGTCACTAGGCGCGAATTCGAACAATCAGTAGATCAAACCGATATACCTACTTACGAACAGCTGATTAATTTCGTAGAGAAACAGGCGCGTGTTTTGGAAATGTCGGAGGTTAAAATTAGTACATCAAAAATTCAGTTTACGCCTAAGAGTGTCCCTAACACCTCTGCAAAGCCGAATTGTGTTCGAAAAAATAATAATAATGCTGCTAATTACAGTAGTGCACCAAAGCAGTTCCAAAAGCCGTGCTTGTCAGCTGTGAGTAAGAATAATAGCGAACGATCAAATAGATGTCTATTTTGCGACAAACCGCATTCAACTTATCGATGTTTCGAGTTTTTTGATTTAACACCGGTGCAGCGTCTTGACAAAGTGAAACAGCTTCAATTATGCGAAAATTGCTTTCGTCAGCATTCGTTGTCCGAGTGTACGTCAAAAGTGCGTTGTGTGCTGTGTAAACAACCGCACCATCACAGTATTCACTTAGATACAGTTCCAACTGTTCAAAATTCATCAATTAATCAAAACGGTTCAAATAGTCAAAACATTTCAAGTATTCAAAACGTTTCAAATGGTCAAAATCAAAGTCAAAGGTCAATGCCAAACGTCGGCTTGACTTGTTCGTCAAATTCAACCGTGCTGTTAGGCACTGCCATGGTGCACGTCGCAGATCGATGGGGAACTTACCACGCCGTACGTGCAGTCATTGACAGCGGTGCCATGTCCGGTTATATGACAAAAGAGTGTGCCCAGCGCCTGGGTTTGTCTCGACGCAAGTGTCAGTTTGAACCCATGGGTCTGGGAGGTGCGCCAGTGCAAGATTTCGGTCTGGTTACATGTTCAATTAAACCACGAAACTCATTTGGTCCGGTGCTTAGCACTGATACTGTTGTCGTAAGTAATATAACTAGCAACTTACCTACAGTAACCTTATCAAACAAAGTTATCAATAATTTCAAAAATCTAGAGTTAGCTGACCCGAACTACTTTTCGGCGGCTCCAGTTGACTTGTTGATCGCAGGTGACTTATTTCCCTACATTTATGACGGTCAAAATATACTACCACGTGACCCGGGTTTGCCCGTCGCGATGCATTCCATATTCGGATATGTCATTACTGGTCAGACAGTACTGAGTGACGATTGTGAGTCAAATACAGCCTCGCTCAACTTGTTCTCTGCTAATAAAACTAGTAGTATCGATAAAATCATGAACTCTTTCTGGGAGACTGAAAACGTGCCGTATGACGTCACTAAAAAACCAGAAGATTTGTATGTCGAACAATTGTTCCAAAACGAACACAGTCGCGATACTACGGGACGTTATACAGTGAAGTACCCGTTCAAACCCAGTTTTGATCTCGGCGATTCGACTCCACAAGCGTTACGTCGTTTCAACAATTTAGAAACAAAGCTGAATCGTCTTCCGGAACTTAAGGAAGAATATAATAAATTCATGTCCGAATATGAAAGCCTTGGTCACATGACTTGCGTAGGTGATTTTGGTACTATGGATTCTAAGTACATAATTCCTCACTTTTGTATTCTCCGACCGTCAAGTACCACGACAAAACTCCGAGTAGTTTTTGACGCCTCATGCAAAACGACAAATAATAATTCTTTAAATTCAGTCGTTTACGCCGGTCCTAAGCTTCAAGCAGATATTAATGAGATTTTAATAAATTTTCGTATACATGAAATTTGCTTGTCAAGTGACATTTGTAAAATGTTTCGAATGACCTTGATCGAAAAATCTCAACGCAATTACCAACACATCTTGTGGAGGTTTCAACCTGATCAACCTTTAAAGGTGTATGAGTTAAACACGATCACATACGGCGTTGCTAGCAGTCCGTACCTAGCGATCCGAGTCCTGCATCAACTGGCTGACGACGACTGCGAGAAGTATCCTTTAGCGAGCAAGGTTCTAAAAAAGGGTTTCTTCGTCGATGACCTTCTGTGGTCAGTGAGCAGCTATGATGAAGCAGCTAGGCTACAGGATGAACTGTTAGAGTTGCTGAGTGGAGGAGGATTTCTGCTTCGTAAGTGGGCCAGCAACTGTCCCCAGGTACTGGCTCAGGTTCCAGCTGATCACCGCGAAACGCCCATTGCATTCGAGGATGACAAGGACCTATCCATAAAAGTTTTAGGTCTGCAGTGGCGACCCGCCGAAGATGTGTTTTCCTTCGTATTCCATCCACTTCCAGCTTCACAGGCGATCACCAAGCGTAGTGTCTTGTCACAGATAGGTCGTCAGTATGATCCCTTAGGTTTCGTGGCTCCTTGCATATTCTACGCGAAATGCTTCATGCAGAAACTCTGGCTCCAACAGCTGGGTTGGGATGAGCGGCTGCCTCCGGAACTAGAAAAGGAGTGGCTCACCTACATGTCAGAGCTCCCGCTGTTGTCGAATTTTAGCCACGAGCGCCAGGTTACTGTCAAACAGCACAGCTACTACCAGATACTAGGATTCTGCGATGCTTCAGTTCAAGGAATAGCTGCGGTCATCTATTTGCGTAGTTTTAACAATCAAGGTGATTCGAAGGTCAGTCTGGTCATTGCAAAATCCAAGGTTGCACCCTTAAAGACAGTGACCATTCCACGTCCCGAGCTAATGGCTGCGCATTTGTTAGTCAAGTTAGTCAAATATACGAAGTCAATATTGTCTGAACGAATTCCTGTTCATGAAATACTCTTGTTTACCGATTCCTCTGTGGTGCTGAGTTGGTTGAATACACCCAGTTATAATCTCAAAACCTTTGTGGCTTCGCGTGTTTCCAAAATTTTGGAGACCGTGCAAAGCGATTGTTGGTTTCACGTGAGCGGCGCGTCCAACCCCGCTGACGTGTGCTCGCGCGGAGCGCTACCTTCCGTGCTGTTATCGACAGCGGAGTGGCTCGGAGGACCGAACTGGCTAGACGCACCAAGAGAGAATTGGCCAGTAAAATCAATAGATCAATTTAAATCGGCAAATGTGCCAGAACTCAAAATTCCATGCGCGACTTTGGCTCAAACTAGCGTGCAAGACACAACACGTGATTCAAACCTTGTTTATGATTTAACCGAAAAATATTCGAGTTTTAGCAAGCTTCAAAAGGTCTTAGCGCGTTGTTTTCAGTTTATTAACAATTGTAGATCGACGAAGTCTAATAGGAACACAGGTCCTTCGTCTCTATCAGATTTAAAGAACGCACACGATGTGCTCATTAAATCCGTTCAGCGAGAGCATTTTGCAGCTGATATCCAAGCAATTTCCAATGGTTACAGCTGTAGTTCTTCACTTAAAAGGTTAGCACCTTATGTCGACCCCCTCGGTTTTCTCAGGGTGGGGGGTAGGTTGTCTTTCGCCGAACTACCGTATCAAAAGAAGTATCCATTATTGCTTCCTAAAAAGTGCAACTTTACAAAAATTCTTATCGACTATTTCCATAAAATTTATTTACATATCGGTCCGCGTACATTGCAATTAAACGATTATTTGCACACGCTGCAGCAGCGACAAAAATGGCATAGGAATTGTCGTAATATTCAAGTTGATGAACTCGTTCTTATGCATGCTGACGCTCCTCCGCTTCAATGGCCTCTCGGTCGTGTGACGGAACTTTATCCAGGAGCTGATGGAGTTGTACGGGTGGTAAAAGTAAAAATCCAGAATGGCGAATACACGCGACCCGTTGTAAAGCTTAGTCCACTTCCAATGGAATTGGATTCAGCATAATTTTTATTTTCCTTTGTTTCTTTGCATGAATTTGACGCAAGAAGGTGTCAAATTTATGACAATTTTAGGTTCGAAATAAGTCATTTATTTTACTCAATTTACAGCTACACGTGTTTAGTTCACTAAGTCAACAAATACTTACACTATACAGTCCACTTACCTTATTCAATACCATCCCTGGTTTTGTTTGTAAACTGGGGAATCTGGGGTAGATTCCCGGTGGGGGGTTTATGTACGTTACATTGGGCAGATATAATTAGTAATATGTGCATTAAAACCTCCTGCACATATCAAAAACATACTGGCTGAATGAACATTCCGCTTTCTCCCGCACGGCGGCGCCACCAGTCAGTTGCGCAAATTTGACAGCTCGAAATGAATGCCGGCCGGCGCGCGCTCTTTTAAATTATTCATAAAAAACTCTGAAAGTGCTGTGATTGTGTCTTAAATGTGTCCCTGGGACTGAGGAATAGAGCCAGAACAAACTGTAAGTGAAACCTATATCTTGCCCAATTCGGTTTTGCTAATTATTTTCAATATTCAAATGTCGTAGTTCAAACACTATACTTTCAACATGTACAGATACGTTTTAAACTTTCGTGATTCTCACTCATAGTCAAATACCTTAACGGGACTTATCACGCTATTTGACACAATTATTATTTAACTCGACTTTTCGGCAACATTTCAGTTGCCGTGGTCTACCGGCAACTGAAATGTTGCCGAAACGTCAAGGTAAATAATAATTGTGTCAAATAGCGTGATAAGTCCCGTTAAGGTATTTGACTGTGTACAGGTACAATTAAGTCTTCAACAATAAGGGTTTTTCGACAGGAGAAATATCGCTAGACGGCGTTAGTATCGCGAGGTCCATTTGACATTTGCGTCACACTCGTGATTGGCTAAATAACTAAATGATCCTGTTAGCGACTGGCTGCGGTGTGACCTTTTTTTATAGTTTGTTTGTTCCAATAAATAATATTGTGGTTTTCTTATTAAATAACCTATCATTTAACCCGGTTTCCATAAATTTTCCCATTAGTTCCCATGCAGTCCAGCACTAGCTATCATTTTAGTCCATTTTAAGTTTGTTACCTCAGAACTCCGTCATGAACCGATTTGTTTTTTTTTTCGTTCGTAATACCTCCACTTAGGTCTCATAAGCACCAAATCAGGATCTGATGATTGGATCCCAAGGAAATCGAGGGAACTCGTCAAATATTGTAAGGACACCTAATAGTAATTTGGATATATTTAGAAGTAACTCGTGTATTTGCTCTGGAAACTCTACTTCATCATTTGGTGAAGTAGAACTGATGATGATGACCACAGTTGACCACCGGAGCTATTCAATAACAAGTATTTCACGGGTTCAATTCCAATTAAGTACTTTGTTGCTAAGCAATTTATGCTAGTTGTAATGCATATGGTGAAATGGAACGGGTGGTGAAGCACCAGGTATCCTCAATAATGAGCGTCTCTTTTTTTATATAAGAGGGGGCAAACGAGCAGACGGGTCACCTGATGGAGAGCGATCACCGTCGCCCATGGACACCCGCAACCAGGGGAATCACAGGTGCGTTGCCGACCCTCGGCATCTCTGCATCGGAAAAAGCAATCTTCCGTAAAAAGTGACGAGCAGTTGACATTAAACTATTGCATCTTAGATTCATCATCATCATCAGCCAGAAGACGTCCACTGCTGAAAAAAAGCCTCCCCCTTAGAACGCCGTAATTAACGACAACTCGCCACTTGCATCCACCGATTACCCGCAATTCTCACGATGACGTCAGTCCACCTAATGGGAGACCTGCCAATGCTTCGTCTTCCGGTTCGTGGTCGCCACACGTGGGTTAACAATATTTCGTGAAAAACTTAACCAACTTAGCAGACCACACAAAATCAACTCAAGCAGCAAAACCCAGACACTATACTCACTACACACCACTTGTCACTTATTTATAGTCGAGCGTTGAATCTTTTATTCCAGTCCAGCCTCAAATGCTTATCTATTGTTAACTGTATCAAGCAGTCGCGTTACACACGTAGCCTGCCCACGGCCGCGTTTGATGGCGGAGATCGCTGTTGTTGCCGTACTGTGGTATGCGGCAGTACGAGTATTAAGACACTAGCGTTTTCATAAGCTATAACTTCACTTTGGATACCTTGTTTGATTCAGATCTTGGAAATAGCTTTTGGTTTACTTTTAGTAGCCAAATTGTTGTGAAAAATCGAAAATATAAAAAGCTTCTACAGCAAAAATTATATAACACGTAGTTCGTAGTTTAACTTTTTTTACTCTTGAAACACCCTTCAAAAAGTTTTTTTTTTTTTCTTTTCTTAAATGAGCCTCTTTCAAATTTTAGATTTTTATACCATACTATAAATTAAAATATTTTTATGATTACATGCGCAGTGAAACATGTTTTCTAAAAAACAATCTCATCTACAAGAAAATCTCAACATACAAGAAATTTCTTTGCATTTTCTTTCTTTGGCTTTCAGCGATCTTCAGATCATGATATGAAATATGTCAGGAACTGTAGATTTTTAGTTAATTAGAAGTTTCCAACATTATTATTTAAGCTAGTTATTTACTTAAACTTTGCCGCCTTAAGCTTGTACTAGCAAGATAGAGCTTTATCGGCCTTCTCTCGTGGCAATCAGATGCGCGCGTGAGAACTTACGTCCAGAGTTGAGAAAAAATGTGTATGACTCAATATGGTGTGAACACGTCGTTTTGGAGAAATAAAGCTTTGTCTCAACGAGACAAAACGGCCACAAAAAGCCATTTTAAAATGTAATAGTGTGCTAAAAGTACTTATTACGTAGGTACTTGATTTCGATCCTACTGGTTGATTTTGCTATCGTTGCACAATACGGCCAAATTTTACTACTATAAATGAAACTTTCAGTACCAATTTAATTTTGAATATTTTCATACGTAATTTATGTATACCAACGTCCAAAAAATAAAAAAGGAAGAAATTCACTTAGTTGCGTTGTAACAAATACCAACAGATACGGATCATCGAAGCGACGGAACACTAGTCACACATTAACAAACCATGACATAAGAGATCCAGCAAAGTGCAGTAATCACACACCTTCTAATAAGAAGGTGCTAGGGCGCTGCGTATTTATTACTTTAATGGAATATCAGCAATTAGGGACTGACTAGAGATAGAAATCGCCGGCGCTGACAAGGTGCAAACGAGAGTGGTTCGACCGGATACTTGCTCCAAAAAATAAATGTTCTGACCATAAGACTCTCATGGAGGTTCCGTACTATAGATCATAAATGGTTACGGAATTTATTTTATCTTCTTTTGATTATATTTAACTGATAGTTAAACATTGAGATATCGCGAATTTACACACTTAAATCTAATCATTTATTAACATGTCAACATGAAATTTTCTTCACACCTTTTTTTTTTCAGGCAAATTCAACTTCAGATCATATTAAACGTTCGGAAACAGTAGGGACACACGTAGTTCCCTATACGTTTAGGTATATAATTTGCTGTAGTATTGTGGTTTCGTAGAAACGTATTTCAAGTGTCACTCTACTACAGCACCGATATCATTTCAGAAGCACTTAATTTCGTGCATTCACAGCCAAATCGATTGGAAGAAATGACAGGCAGTCGCCTGAGTGGAACCAGAGATGGTGCGACAGGCTTCGGGGGTCATGCACTGACAGTTCATTAGGTTTACACGCAATTTTATCTTTTGATGGGCGCTCAAGTATTCATTATCCTGTTATAATGATAAATCTCAAAATACTCTAAAGGCAATGATATTTTGGTTTTTATTAAATGAGCTTGAAAAGTAATTTTCATTACATTTGCTCGTAAGCAGTGTCGTAACATGCATTCTAGCTTCTTTGTAACACTCCATGTTATAAAAGGATATAATAATAAAATAATAATATCATGGGACACTTAACACCACAATTGTACCTAGTCCCAAACTTATAATATAACTTCTAAGGGCCTAATGAAATGTCTTTTTTGTTATTAAGAAGAATAACGCTATATTACAGAATATAAAGTTTGACTTAAAAAATATTTTACATAGAAAATTTTAAGTAATGTAACTACAATTTATGTAAATGTTTAATAATAATAATTACTATTATATTTCAATAGCTTTTGCAGAAAAATATTGCTATTTATTTTTGAACTTATTTTTGCTTTATGCGCCTTTGTTTTGTACGAATGTATACAAAACATCTAGAAACTAACGGTATCTATTGTATTTAAAAAAAAAACTGTAAATTGTCATTGAAGCTCTCATTTTTGAGTTCGGATTTCTAATAGATTCTCGTTCGTAATTCATCTATTTTTACCCGACTGCGAAGAAGGAGGGTTATGTGTTTGACGCGTATGTATGTATGTATGTATGTCTATTCCTATGTCCTCTCGTAACTACTCAACGGCTGAACCGATTTTGACAAATGATACGTCATTGGATTCATCTTGGTGACGCGAGTGACACTGGGTACATGAATTTCTTGAAAAATTAAAATTGCGGATTTTTGGCGTCAAATTGTGAGTCTTCAAAAAATTTTTTTTATTCAATCCTTTCGAGTAGGGTATCAAAATAAAGAGATTTAAAGAGAGATTACAAATATATATACAAGTCATATGATTCAGTTTAGTTTGGAAGAATAAATTGGCAATCAATTCATTCAAACAACGGTAGGCAGATAAATATGCCAACTACTAGATATCATTGTACAATAATTTTCTCTATGAAACCCATGTAGAAAAGAAGCACTGAGATACAAATAGTGTAATAGTACATTGTGTCTTAAAGGCGGTAAATAAGGAATTCCTAACGAGAGTCTATTAATTAGAAACCCGAAGTCGACAACTGAGGGCTTTAATAAGTATGATGTTTTTCATCACATTTGTGAGTAAAATTGTATATTTGTTAAAGAAAATAGTATAGTAGTTGTCTGTTTGTCATTTTTTTTTCTTTGTCAGTTTAAAGTTAGTAAGCAAAGTAAATTAATCCCTATCCTACTAATATTATAAATGTGAAAGTTTGTGAGTGAGGATGTGAGTGAGTAAGTGAGTAAGTATGTTTGTTACTTCTTCACGCTAAAACGACTGGACAGATTTGGATGAAATTTGGCAAAAAGTTAGTTTATAACCTGGATTAAAACATAGAATACTTTTTATCCCGATATTCCCACGGGATAGGGATAAAATCTCGAAATAACAACCGTTGGGCTAAGAGTCATGAAATTTGGAATGAAGGTAACTCGATGTCTAGAATAACACATAGGTACGCTACTTTTTATCCGGATATTCTCACGGGATAGTTTTGAACTATTTTGAAAACAAATGACTTTCTGCCAAGTACCTATCTTGCGGCGCATTCTTCTTGGCAATGATGGTATTTCCGAAAGCGCTGGTAGTTTAAAAAATGACGTGTAAAAGTGCCCATTGCGGCCTATTTACTGAATAAATGATTTGAATTTGGATAGGCAACATTTTTGAAATTTCAGCACTGGGTTTAGAGTCTTGAATTTTGTACAGCTATTCACAACACAACCTCAATGAAGGAAGACCACGATATAAATTTTGGAAATTGCCAGGGGAATTTGTTAAAATCCCGAAAATTTCAAGTGCAACTACCAGACCGATTAGTTTACGCGTGCGAAGCCGCGGGTAAAAGCTAGTTAATATTATAAATGCGAAAGTAACTCTGTCTGTCTGTCTGTGTTACGCTTTCACGTCGAAACCACTGAACCAATTTTGATCAAATTTGGTATATAGGTAGTTTGAACCCCAAGGATCAACATAGGATACCTTTTATTCCGATAGAGGGCGCCACCGCGCGATAACCTAGATCCGCGCAGACGAAGTCGGGCATAAGCTAGTTTGCCATAAATGAGAAACTCCATGATCCTGTAAGGTTCCCCCAGCTTACGCATAATTTTTTATGTCATAATTCTATTTTGCATAATCTGTTTACGCATAATACTACTTACGCCGAAACTGTTTTCGCATAACAGTTTACGCCGAATTCTTTTACGCATAACCAATGTAAGCCGAATGGGCTTTACGCATAATTTGTGAATTCCGAATATTGCTTAGGCAGAAAATTACTTACGCATAAATCAGTTACGCAGAAAGTAACTTTCGCATACTTAATGTAATTTTGCCAATATAATCAAATGAGTATCCTTTAATATTGCAACAGCCTTTAATATTACCTAAACTTACTTACCTAATCCAATCTACTTCTCTGAAAAGTAGTAACTAGTGAGTGGTAGTATTTTAGTAAATGGGGACATGACTGTGACAAAGTCGACGAAGCCCCGCTTCGCGGGGCTTCTATTTTTGATCTGAGGGATATAAGGTAACTAACGAACCTATCCAGGTTAAAAGGGGGGTAGATGATGTTAGATTTTACATTCGGGGGGCTCCGCCCCCCGAACCCCCCTACGGGTGGCTTCGCCCCCCGTCCCTCCCCTTTATGTCCTTGCCTCTTTTACTGGTTCATTCCGTTACAAATACAATAAGGTTAGAATTATTCTAACCTAACCTTTTTTTCTAGTCATAAATAGTAAAAGTCTAGGTTAAAAGGGGGGTAGATGATGTTAGATTTTACATTCGGGGGGCTCCGCCCCCCGAACCCCCCTACGGGGGGCTTCGCCCCCCGTCCCTCCCCTTTATGTCCTTACCTCTTTTACTGGTTCATTCCGTTACAAATACAATAAGGTTAGAATTATTCTAACCTAACCTTTTTTTCTAGTCATAAATAGTAAAAGTCCAGGTTAAAAGGGGGGTAGATGATGTTAGATTTTACATTCGGGGGGCTCCGCCCCCCGAACCCCCCTGCGGGGGGCTTCGCCCCCCGTCCCTACCCTTCATGTCCTTGCCTCTTTTACTGGTTCATTACGTTACAAATACAATAAAGGTTAGAATTATTCTAACCTAACCTTTTTTTCTAGTCATAAATAGTCATTCGGTAATTTATTTTCGGACACAGATTTGGATGGGATTTCGGCCTATTAAAATTCGGCTAAATTACATATATGCTAAACTAGATTATGCATAACGAAATTCGGCCTTGTTAATATTATGCTAAATAAAATTCGGCTAAACCATGATTCGGCTTATACAGAATTATGCCAAACTAAGTTTCGGCAAGTTTAAGATTCGGCGTAAATAGATCATGCGAACCCTGTTATGCGTAATATAAAGTATGCGAAATAAAGGGCACCCGGTCGTATGGTGTGATGATATGCCCTCATTTGATACATCAGAAGGTATTCAGATGCTTGACCAAGTCGTAACGTGTGAGCTGCCTGATGATGACCAAGAATTGAAAGATTTAGTAGAACGACTTCAAACACACAAATATACCCACACTTTCTTCAAAAATGGAAATTATTGCAGATTTAGCTTAGCCATTAGTGCCCTAGATCCAAGAAAACTATTAAATAACCCTCATGACCTCAATTCATTACAAGAATTAAATCGTTTGCAAAATCTTGAACTAGCATCAAATAACACACCTTAGTTCAAAACAAAGCAGTTACATATTTTTCGTAGTTCTATACTAAAAAGCAGGAAATAAAATGAAGTAATTAAAAAAACTAAAAAACCCGACTGCGATGTAAAAAATACAAAGTTTAAATGATTTCAATCATTACATTCTTCATAGAACTAAAAAGCACAAAAAAAATGAAGTAATTAAAAAAACTAAAAAACCCGACTGCGATGTAAAAAATACAAAGTTTAAATGATTTCAATCATTACATTCTTCATAGAACTAAAAAGCACAAAAAAAATGAAGTAATTAAAAAAACTAAAAAACCCGACTGCGATGTAAAAAATACAAAGTTTAAATGATTTCAATCATTACATTCTTCATAGAACTAAAAAGCACAAAATAAGCAAATCACTAAGGAAAGGACTTCATCACATTTCCTAACGTTGGGCATGCTGTTAAGGTTGATTAAGAGGTTTTACTAAAGAAGGTAGATATAAACGTAATCAGAACATTCCATCCTCGCCCTTTTCCACCTTTCCCAGTAGTTTACACAATTATGAATAGACTGTACTGAGAATGAAAATATGACAAATTAAGCATGACAACATTAAGAACCAAATTTCGTAGCAGGCGGGACCCATTAATTTTCTTTCGATTTATAATTTGCAAATGGGTCCCGCCTGCTACGAAATTTGGTTCTTAATGTTGTCATGCTTAATTTGTCATATTTTCATTCTCAGTTCAGTCTATTCATAATTGTGTAAACTACTGGGAAAGGTGGAAAAGGGCGAGGATGGAATGTTCTGATTACGTTTATATCTACCTTCTTTAGTAAAACCTCTTAATCAACCTTAACAGCATGCCCAACGTTAGGAAATGTGATGAAGTCCTTTCCTTAGTGATTTGCTTATTTTGTGCTTTTTAGTTCTATGAAGAATGTAATGATTGAAATCATTTAAACTTTGTATTTTTTACATCGCAGTCGGGTTTTTTAGTTTTTTTAATCATTATTTCTGTTTGTTACAAAATCCATACCCAATCTATTTTTATTTTATTTTATTGTGAAGCTCGATGCACTCTATGCAATTGCTACTGTTATTAGATAGAAGACATTACAAATGAATGTTTAACGAAGGGAACCCCAATAAAACAATGCAACCGATGAATTACCATAGAGAATGAGCGGAACGGGCGGATTAAGTGAAATACAATCAAACAAGGAGGCGCGAGCGTGCCAGGAATTTGAAATAAAACTAGCATTATGCCTTACAGCTATACCTACACTCGTTTTTCTTTATGCACTAGCCTCCTGACAATTGAATTTGATGTAGATAAAACGGCTGTGTATTAGGTACTTTCAATATGGACAGAGTGGAAAGAAAACATTTTTTTTTTTAATTCCTAATTTAGAGAAACCCTCGAAATAATTTCGATAAAGATAACAAACCTAAAAATTGAGTTTTAAATTTGGGGAAAAAAAATAAAAGAATATCTACCAATCAACACAATACACCCGCTGCACCTATACGGTTAAAAAGGTAAGCGGTCGCCCCTTTTTTATATATATTTAATGATCAAACTTCTGCAGCCGCATCACAGCTTTAACACGTTTGCAAGAATAAAAAAGCAATAATGATAAGTGAATACTAAGCAACACAAAACTCTTACATAAATCAGTACGTAATCTTTATTTGGTTATTAAAAACCTCTCAATCACGGAAGAACGCAACAATCTGATTCTAATTCGCTTTCACGTGATACGTATAACTAATTCTCTAGGTAGCCCTATTCATTTGTTTGTGTAAAACAGAATGACGTTAGAGCTTGGCTTCTAATCCCTACTAATATTATAAATGCGAACGTAACTCAGTCTGTCTGTCTGTCTGTCTGTCTGTTACGCTTTCACGTCGAAACCACTGATCCGATTTGGATGAAATTTGGTACATATGTAGTTTGAACCCCAAGGATCAACATAGGATACCTTTTATTCCGGTAGAGGGCGCCACCGCGCGATAAACTAGATCCGCGCAGACGAAGTTGCGGGCATAAGCTAGTCCTTAATATTTATTCTCATGGTAGGAGCGGCATCGACTATCGGCTACCTGAAAGTTTGACGCGCCGTCAGCGTTCAACTAGCCTGACTCAGCAGCGGCGCACTCCCGCGCATCGGCCGCCATTACAGCGCAACTTATCATTAGGTCGCGTGCACTTCGCAGAACCGAAAACACCAGTCATTCCGAAACCAATTTTGATCAATTAACGAGCCAACAGCAATTTGTGGAAGCAGATAAAACCGTGTCGAGATGTCGATAACGTGTCCTTGTTAGTGCGACTTGTGGTTTGGTGGAAAATTGGATTGTATTGTATTGCGCATTTATGACTAAGTTGATGTGGATAAAATGATTATAAAGTTGAACACAATACAATCGACAAAAGGCATTAAATTTCTTAATCACGCACTTAAACCTATTAAATTAATAACACTATTGACACAATTGATCAAAAATCTCTTACAATTCAAATTAAACAGTTCGTGGAACAATATTGTGGTTCGACCGTTTAAAGTTGAAAGCAGTCAATACCATCAATGACTATTGGATTGGAAATAAAAAATGAATCACACATTCGTTACGCCGTTTTAGAGAATTCAATTAAACAGATACCGCGCTGTGGCTCACCTGGCTCGAACATTCTCTATTAGTTACAGTTACTGTGGTTTAACATAATTGGTGTTCTAAAGAATACACAACGCTGAAGCTGGCTACTGTGCTAAAGGCATTCGATTTGATGATCTTGTTTCGTAGAACCCATTGAAGTGGAGCAAAAGGGATCGGCTACTTTAACAAGTTTCCTGATTAAGCGCTAGTCCCATAAAGTGAACGATTTAACCGTATGCAATTAAAAGATTTAAGCAAACCTTTTTTTTTTATTTCAATAAAAATTCGGGACTGTAAAATGACTATTTTTAATAAAAAAAAATCACATCATTGTTAGTAGAAATAAAATAATAATTCGTAGATGAATTGTCGTGTTCAACGAGCCCAATGCTCAAATGACCTAGAATCGCGGTAGAAATTTCCGCCGTTAATGTCAAGCCACAATGCGCCGAATATTCCTTATTGTGCTGTCATAGTGCGGACTGACAGTACCGACATAATCCGCTATTCATTAAATATTCTTGCACACAATTACTCGCGGAACGCTGCTTGGATGATGTCGTCGTGTCTTATACACTACCGGTAGAAACGATTATTCAATTTAAGTCTTATAATAAATATCATCTTCATACCAACCTATACAGGATAGAAAGTTGAGATGGGGCGGCAATACTGGGTTAAGACACTAACTTTAGTCAAAATGTTCAGTTTTTAGCTATCTAAATACTGTTTAATTTTCTTTAAGCATAAAGGATTCATATTCGTAAAAAAAACAACATGCGAAAGTTACACTTTGCAAATTAGTACCCCACGAACAGTATGGAAAAAGTTTTCTTTGATTTGGTAGATATGTGATAGGTGTTCTAGTGCCCTAACATTAGTTGGTCTCAAAGAGTGTTTTAATTCTTGGTAGAAATGAGACCGACTGGCATTAAAAAAAAAAGTCAAAACTGTCGATTTTCTCATCACTCAAAAAGTTAGTAAAGGTCTCCTAAGAGCATTTTCTTGTACCAGCAAGGGATATAGTAGCTGCCCTTGCTGCCCCATCTCAACTTTCCACCCTGTATACATCCCGCTGCTGGGCACAGGCTGCCTCTTAGAATCAGTAGTCTTGAGCCATCGCTCCCACGCGGGCCCAGTGCGGATTGAAAACTTCACGCACACACTATTGAATTGCTTCACAGGATATGCAGGTTTCTTCACGATGTTTTCCTTTATTCTAATGCTCGTGGTAAATTTCCAAATTACTTATAATTTCGGACATTAATTTCATCTCAAGGGTATTCATTCATTGTGTAAATAATTGTCCGCATTTTATGAATTTATATTTCTTATTAAGTAGCAAACATTGTGGTAGTATCAAGAACAAGACTTACAATATATAATTAAATTTTACATGTTAAATGTTCATGTAAATAAATTTCAGGATGTGTTTAGGTGCCTACACCTACTAGATATTAATCATTTTTTGGACTCGCCAATAACGACAAATATTCTTAATATTGAACCTGAATGGACCTTGAATGTACAGTCAAAGGTAAAAATATGTATACACTTTAGTATCTTGTCTATTTTCGTCATATTTGAACTGCCATATATGAACTGTCACAGTGGTTAAAGTGACACCAAGTTATTTCGATTTTAAATACTCCTTGAAAAAAAAATTAAAAGTGTATCTAAGAGATCGCCCATACTGTGGTTAGAAAATAGCTCTTAAAGCAGCTTCTCTTTATAATAACAAGCTGCTTAGCGACGTCGCTGGGCAATTCCAAAACCGCCATGTAGTCAGGTCGCGTTCTAGTTAATTGATAGGTGTGTGAGTGGACGAATGAGATGTCGGTCGGCGGCCAGCGCTTCAAGTATTCAATTTGCCTTAAATCAGCGCGCGGCGCACGTCCGAGCCGCAATTAAAACGAGCCGAATGCAACGCTGCAGGATATAATCTACGTCAACACCCCGCCAATATTCCACCCAATTCCCAAACACCATCACTGAAAAGCGATGAAGGGTAAAATGCGCTCTGAATGCCAATTAAAGAAGTTAACGAGTTCAATGGGATATGCTGAAAGTAGTGAGATATAAATCTTCTCGGCATGGTCAGCTGTTTATTTTCGAAACAGTTTAATCAGGAGTAAGAGATACCTGAAGTCATATTCTGTATATGTTTAAGATATATTTATATATTTTATGTATATAAAATAATTGCTCTACTTGGGCCAATCAACTTTTTTACCGACACTAATCTGTCCGCGACATTTTTCAAACAATTGCAGATTTGTGTAAGTAAACATGTTTTTTCTGTAATTTAATAGATCGTACATAAGTTCAACCTATTAAACCGTGAAATATCATGTTGGAAGTACGATTTTTTGGTAACGCCGGAGACCATTTTGGTAGCGCAGGAGACGCCCAAAGTGTTGGTTAAATAGTTGATTGGCCCACTTATCAATGGCGGCTATAAGTTAATTTGAGATTCCAACAGTGTCGCAGTTTCTCATAACTTTCCAATCGTAAATAATACAATACTCAAAACCAATACTTTCCGGTATCGGATCGAATGGAACTAACGTCTGGTGTTAATAACATAGCAGGATAACTCGAGACTGGATAGAGTCGAAGAGTTAGACAATTGGACGCGTCGCAGCGTCAAATGAGATCTCCCGCGAGCCAATCTCCCAGTTCAATTTGCTCTAAATCGCAGGCACGCGCACCACTGACGACTAGAGTGCAATGCAATTAAATGGATGCATATCTTTTTCTCTTTGTATAACAACAGATAAAATTAAGATTTAATTTACCAAACATTCTTAAAATACCACAAACCGGACTTATCACGCTATTTTTACACAAGTAATATTTACCTCGACGTTTCGGCAACGTTGCAGTTGCCGTGGTCACGAGTAGACTGAAATGTGGGGTGTAAAGTGTGCCTAGTAGCGCCCGTTTGTGGTATTTTGACCATGAGTGAGAATCACGAAAGTTTAAAACGTTATAAACATTGTTAAAGTTGGCAAGCAATAATAACACTCTTGTCCAGAATAACTACTCATTAAATGAGTTTAGTAGGTATGGCCTCGAAAATAAACATTGCTTTATCGATGACCACAAAATATTAAAATACCGTAAAGCGCAACGTCCAGTATTATATTTGGGATATAAAAATAACCTCAACAGAGTAAATAGATTTCATTAACAGTTATCTACTGTGAAAAATAAATGGCTGATGAGATTTGCTACTTTAGTAAAGATGGGATAATGTTTTGACCGCTAAATTAACCATAAAGATAAATTCTAAAGGCGTTGGATTGGCCAGTCAAATGGATGTAAAATAACAATCGGAAAGCGAAGGAGGTACGATTAAATGGACAGCATAATGCTTTCCGCGGACAATAAGCCATAAAGCCCGTTACTATACGTAGAATACGTCGGCGCGAGGGCACTTGGAATTAACTTTCGTTACTTGTTACATTAGTGACCGCCGCCCACATTCGTTGGACTTCTACAGTTAGGAATAGAAACTTGTGTGTGATATTATACGTTACATTGTTCCCACAAAGTTTTACTCAATGGCGTATAATATTGCTATTTAAGTAGTTCTAAGCCTAAACGAACTGAGTAAGTAATCATTTTGAATGAAACTTTCGGTGTGTTTCAAAACCGCTACCTATCAGTATCTTGTCGTGTACTAAATTAAAGAAATGGGTCTCACCGAGCTTACGGATTTCATTAAACTTTAGTGTACTTGTAGTAAAACATCAAGTTAATTATAAAAACTAGCTTTTGCCCGCGGCTCCGCCCGCGTGGTATTCGGTTATCGCACGCTGCTCCCTCGGGAACTGTGCATTTTTCCGGGATAAAAAGTAGCCTATGTCACTCTCGGGCCCATAAACTATATCTATGCCAAAAATCACGTCGATCAGTCGCTCCGTAACGGCGTGAAAGACGGACAAACATACAAACATACTTTCGCATTTATAATATTATAGAATGGATTTTGTGGTTTTGTGCTCATTACTCAAATACATGCAACAGGATACTGATAACGGTTGAAACGCTACTAGTACAATCCAATTACCACTCAAAACGTTGTTAATTTGCTAATTTAAAATTCTTTTCGCGGATTCCTTCAATAATACTTCATTTACACAATAAGTCTGTATTTAAAAGAAACTATTCAAAATATCCTTGCAACCGCATAAGTGTATAGCAAAGTGCATCCTTGGAGGGGAAGTCCTGTGGTGGGGTAGTATTTAATTATCCGGCAGCGGAAACGCGAGGCGGGATCGGCGCGACCCCACCCGCCAACAAGATGGCCGTCGTTACAATTACACGCTTTTATCAAACTAAGGAAGTCGCCACTCACTTTTAATATTTAATTTGTTAGGACGTTTTTAATACAGGTCTTTTATGTAAACCCCTATGTGGCCGGGAAACCGTTAAAATGTGTCGGTATGTAAATTGAATATTCATTTTTAATTTTTCAATTACACCGCAAGGGCACCGACGGCAAGGCAGGCCGAGGCGGAGATGGCGAGATGACCTGGACGCGGAACAGAGTGATTGGCCAAATATAGCTCTATAGATTGGATAGGGAGATGTGGAAGTCAAGAGGAGAGGCCTTTACCCAGCAGTGGGACACAGTTATAGGCTAAATATAATAATAAATAATTTTTCAATATCACAAAGTCCCTATGTAAGAAGCTTAAATCTAAACCTCACGTCTAAGTGTGTTTTTTTTTTGTTTCAGATCGATTTTTCACCCACTAATAGCCTAAAGAACCTGAAACCCCACAATTTCATGATGGCAATTCAGATTTCTGGCACACTATGCAATCAGGTACACAAATATCTCCTTAATTCGCCTTAACTATAGGAAGTCAAATAGCATAAAATTCTTGGAAAACATAACCACATTTCCATGACACGAAGAAATTCCTGACAGTGCCACATTATTTTAAACAACTCGCACAAGTTCACCCGCGAGGCAATGCAGGAACTTGCTGAATTTAATTGCAAAGTAGGAAATACGAGTTTTGATTGATATATTATTGGCAGGTATACATATTTATTAATACTACCTCTCTATTATATTATCAGCTAAGCAACCTAAGCCGGACTGTGACAATTTGCAAAATAAACTAGTAATAATAAAATTATTTTTTATTTATTATTATTTTTACTAGTTAATATTGGTATCCATGACACAACGTTTCTTTAAAAAAATATTTTTTTCTTGATAGTAAAATGTTTTTAAAAACTAGTGAGAAATAAAATTTGACTGTAATAAGATATAGCACAATCTGCTCTTGCTTTAAATGAGAAAAAAAACTAGTGAAGGGTTTTAGACTATGTCATTACTAATTTTATGATGATTTAAATTCGAGTTTTGTTCCGTGCACCCTGATTTTAGAGAAACTCGATATTTCGACAAAGTCGCATGCGCCATGATCACGATACGACTAAAGATTGCGGGTATGCTGATATTATAGTGGTCATAGTGGTGGTATTGTATGTTATTTTTTCACGTTTAATACGATTTCCCGTATAAGATGTTATTTTTGCTAGGTCCCCTCTGAGTCGTCTGAAGCGGGTTCTATATAGGTGTTTAATAAAACTTTATGACTTCTTTTTTCTTCTGTTTTATTTTCAACATATAAAATGCTTATTCTTCAATACAATAAATCTCACTACGTCCATTGGCGTGCGAGCGGCGCGCAGCCATTCACTGCACAGCAGCATGACGTGCTCTTATTAAAACTTCAGTCCGGATCGCACGTCGGCCATTCACGGCGCGAACCCGATGCTGAGTGCATAGTAATAGCAGACCAGTATTGAAATCAAACATTTACTAAAGTATTACTGTATTTACTGTTGAAATGTATTCATGTATCAGAAAACCAAATAACGCTGGTTGTAGGATGGAAATAAAAAAAAAAATTTTTTATTCGACTGGAAGGCAAACGAGCAAGTGGATCTCCTGGTGGTACGAGATCACCACCGCCCATAAACATCTGTAACACCAGGGGTATTGCAGATACGTTGCCAACCTAGAGGCCTAAGTTGGAATACCTCAAGTGCTAGTAATTTCACCGGCTGTCTTACTCTCCACGCCGAAACACAACAGTGCAAGCACTGCTGCTTCACAGCAGGATTAGCGAGCAAGATGGTAGTAGCAATCTGGGCGGACCTTGCACAAGGTCCTACCACCAAATACTACCAAAATAAATGTACCTAAAAGAAATACGAAAAAAATTGTGACGCAAACGTGGAAACTTCGACGAAATTGAAAACATTAAGGTACCGTTTTTCTACAATGACATAGAGGTAAATCGCTATTCACAAAAACAATAAAAAAACAATAGCAACTATTCGGGCGAATTCTTAAATGTAATGAATCAACATGAAAAAAACACCTGGTTTATACGCCAAATTTACCAATCTTTAGCAATCTTACTGTTTTGCCATTATACTGCAAAGTAAAAAGATGACTAATCTTAAGTGAGTTGGCGTGAATAATTGCGGCCGCCGCAAACGCGCCACTCAACTGCAGCGTTCAAACAAGCTACAAATAAAAAGAATAATTTTGTATGTAATTATACAACGTAAGAGACCGAGAGGGTTATTTTTGTTTGGTTGTTACAGTAATCATAATGCTAGTATTTCACTCCTGCTACAGACATGTGTAGCATCTGAATAAATGGTAACATGCGACGCACACGTTTTGTTGTAACTTTACACGTTTGACATTATAATGACATAATCGATACAGACTCTCACTCATCATCATCATGTCAGCCGAAAGACGTCCACTGCTGGACATAAGCCTCCCCCAAGGCTCTCCACTCAGACCGGTCGTGCTTTTCGCATCCACCGCGATCCTGCGATCTTAACCAGGTCTTCGCTCCATCTTGTTGGAGGCCTACCGACAGCTCGTCTCCCGGTCCGTGGACGCCATTTAAGAACCTTTTGACCCCATCGGCCATCAGTCCTGCGAGCAATGTGCCCCACCCACTGCCACTTCAGTTTGGCAATTCTTCGGGCTATGTCAGTTACCTTAGTTTTACTGCGGATATCGTCATTTCTGATTCTATCCCGCAGGGAAACCCCGAGCATAGCCCTCTCCATAGCCCTTTGACAGAGACAGACAGACTCTCACTACTTAAACAATAAATTAAAATTGTAACTTCACCTCACTTAAAACTGTCAGTTGAATAAATTTTATTTAAAATATTGAAAACCGAAATGCCAAATTACACGTACTTTGCGAATTAGCGAGACTAGCCGATCACTATAGGACTTCGTCGACCAAAATACAGCTACGAGTAACATAATGTACTGAGATGTAGTCACACGTAGCGCTCTAGTGTAGCTGGAGCACAAACAAAGCAGCGCGTTGAAGTCTTTTGTATCCGCATAGATATTTAAAATATATTAATAGAATTTTGGAGTAAATTTACCTTACAAAGAGAACTACGTAAGACTACATTTTACCGGTGGATTTTGTCCGTGTGATCTGGCAGTTAATTTGAAAATATATATTTTATATTGTCATAGTACTTCAGCTCTATATTTTGAGATTAAAATCTCAATTAAAAAAAAAGGTGGCTATGCATTTTCTTTCCGTGGACGCTTCATTTGTTTTTAAATGACTTCAAAAAAAGGAGGAGGTTATCAATTCGGTTGTATTTTTTTTTTATGTGTGTTACCTCAGAACTCCGTCATTTATGAACCGATTTGAAAATTTTTTTTTGCGTTCGTCTAGGAATGCTTTCAATTAGGTCCCATAAGCACCAAATCAGGATCTGATGATTGGATCTTAAGGAAATCGAGGGAACTCTTCAAATGTTGTAGGGACACCTATGGTAATTTTGATATATTTAGTAGTAACTCGAGCATTTGCTCTTGAAAATCATCATTTGGTGAAGTGGAACTGATGATGAAGACCACAGTTGACCATCGGAGTTACTACTCAATAACAAGTATTTCATGGGTTGAATTTCAATTGCTTTAACACAGTTGCTAAGCAATTTATGCTCCTCGGAACGGATATGGTGAAATGGAATGGGTGGTGCAGCACCAGGACTCCTCAATAATGAACGTCTCTGCATCGGAAAAAGCAATTTTTCGTAAAACGTGACGAGCAGTTGACATTTAACTATTGTATCTTAGATGTTTTACACTAAAAAGCGTGAAAAAAAAAATTTATAACAAAAAATAGAACCGACTACAAAAAAACCATGAAAATAATTTTCTACCAGCCTGAAGTCGGTGCCTCAGCACGAGCCAGCAGGAGTGATTGAAGACATTTACTCGTATAGTTGTAGGTGAGGTAGACGATTATAGGTCCACTCCTGCTGGCTCGTGCTGAGGCACCGACTTCAGGCTGGTAGAAAATTATTTTCATGGTTTTTTTGTAGTCAGTTCTATTTTTTGTTATAATTTTTTTTTTTATCAGCAATAGATAGGTTCGCTAAACGAACTCTGAAATGTATAAAAACAAAACAATTTTCGAACGCGCCAGACTAAATTCGAACCTGCATTTGCTGGCATATTAAAGTAAAACTTATTTATTTTTAAGAATCTGATATTTCAGGATTTTATAGGTATGGTGTACATCTCGACGCCGTGGGAATATATTAGAATAAAAAGTAGCCTTTTTTTATTCGACTGGATGGCAAACGAGCAAGTGGATCTCCTGATGGTAAGAGATCACCACCGCTCATAACACCATCTGAAACACCAGGGGTATTGCAGATGCGTTGCCATCCTAGAGGCCTAAGATGTGATACCTCAAGTGCCAGTAATTTCACCGACTGTCTTACTCTCCACGTCAAAACACAACAGTGCAAGCACTGCTGCTTTACGGCAGGATTAGCGAGCAAGATGTTGGTAGCAATCCGGGCGGACCTTGTGCAAGGTCCTACCACCTGCAAAACCATGCTTGTAAGCCTACGTGTCATTCCTTAGATCCAGCTATCTACTTACATACATATATCAAATTTTATTCAAATCCGTCTGCCAATATAATAAGTAAATAGAACTACCATATGTTATTATTATTAAGTTTTTGTTAGTGCTACTATGAAGAACTTAATTTTGAAATGCTAAGATTTCTTGTGAACTAAGTTTACAATGGCCCGGACGATTGATATGCTTTTTCTGGAATGTCTAAAAAACATAGCTAAGTATTTATCGCCTTGGTCTATTTGATCAGTTTGAATTAACGTGCTGTCTAGATAAGTTTAAGAAAAAGTAGAAAGAAAAAATATACCTACACCCACTAAAATACAATACAATAAGCTCTGAATACGTTTGCAATACAAACACAGAATCAATAACCCAAAAAAAACTAATTTAGAAGTACCTACTTAAAATTTGATCCGCATGTAATCAATTCCTTGAACTAGAATTCCATTTAGAAAAAGACTAGTTTGACTCCATGGCTTCGCTCCTTTGGAAGAGTAAAAAATTGGCTATCCTAATTGGGAACTTCGTAAGATTTCTTCTTAGTGCTAGTGCCCCTCTAAAATCTTCAAAGATCTGTTGTATCTTCCCAGTGGCATAGCGTAGGTATTAGCCGACCGGAGCGGACATTTAAAAAAAAGTAACTAGGTATACAATATGTCAATATATTATTATTGTATAATTCAAAATCACTATTATCATTCAAAGGGGATTCTCCGATTTCGTCACAGTAAAGTAATGGAAAATTTTGTGTTCATTCTAAATGGTCCGAATTGTGTGAATTGTGAAATATTTATCTAGATGTTGCCACCCATGGCATCCATTACGCTACCTCTATCTTCTAGTGGGTTAGGATGTGCATTGTCGGTAAATCGGTCACGTTACTCATTTATAGGTATAAGATATGTCAGTACTGATTAGATCTAACTTGGTACGTGTAATTAAGTAGCAGTTTGCAGGTGGTAGGACCTTGTGCAAGGTCCGCCCGGATTGCTACCACCATCTTGCTCGCTAATCCTGCCGTGAAGCAACAGTGCTTGCACTGTTGTGTTTCGGCGCGGAGAGTAAGACAGCCGGTGAAATTACTGGCACTTGAGGTACTCCAACTTAGGCCTCTAGGTTGGCAACGCATCTGCAATACCCCTGATGTTGCAGATGTTTATGGGCGGTGGTGATCTCTTACCACCAGGAGACCCACTTGCTCGTTTGCCTTCCAGTCGAATAAAAAAAAAAAAAAAAAAAAAAAGTACACACAAACATACGTTACACGCGCGAAATGTAGTCTTTTAAGCGGTCTACCATCCGACTACTTTGTATCGAGCGCGGTCCCCAAAATGTTCATTTTTGCTCACGAAAAAAACAATGACCTCAGCAAAAGCATGGACGTTTCGTATCAATCTTAATTAATTCAGAAGCAAGGCGACGACGCGACGAGTAAATAAATTGGTGTATTAAGGAGTGTATAAGATATTTAATTATGCTCGATTGCGATCTGAGGTGGTAGCCCGTTGCGTGACACGGATAAAGTCCTTCTTAAAAAGCTTTTTAAGCTCCAATGTACAAGCTTGCACGAAAGCACTAAATCAAGAGTTTGTTCACAATGATACATGTGATTTTTTGAAATAATGGATTGTTAATTTCACTGGGCATTTTTAATTAAATGGTCACACGTTTACTTACAAAATTTTAAGCAAACAAATATACATAAAGAAATTAAATTAAAAAAAACTGGCCAAGTGCGAGTGGGACGCGTGCATCAAGGGTTCCGTGCATCTCAAAATAATAATAGAATAAACGATGATATTTCCAACAAGTCTGATTTATTAATATAATGGGTATTTGTTAGTAAAATATTCGTAATATAAACATAATCACCCTATTTAAGATCGCGGGATCGCGGTGGATGCGAAAAGCACAAGACCGGTCTGAGTGGAGAGCCTTGGGGGAGGCCTATGTCCAGCAGTGGACGTCTTTCGGCTGACATGATTGATGATGATGAAACATTATCACCAAATTTTAAGTTCATAGGTCACCGGCAATTAAAATATTTAAATTAAAATTTGTAAAAAAACTTGACTTTGGTGTGTAAATAATGAATTTATGACAGTTATGAACACACGCACTTGTGACTCTTCTGGTGTTGCAGGTGTCCATGGGCAACGGTAATCGCTCACCATCAGGCGATCCGTCTGCTCATTTGCCCCTTTACCATAAAAACAAATAATAATGAATAAAGAATGTACGCCAAAAAAACTACTATACCCAACTCAAACAAAATCGCGAAAGGGTGTTCAAACGTGTCGTGTAATGAGGCGAGATAAATGAACAACATCACACGCACTCGGCCGACCTTTAATGAAAGTGAAAACGATCGCACAGAAGCCGATTATAATACCTACTATGTTTTTAAATAATTATTACGGACTTAATTACATATAAAATATGTCAATACGTAATTGTTCGATGCGACAAAAGTCACAATATAACAAGTAAGTTGAACAGATTTAAATTATATTTGGTACAGAGATAATTTATTACACAAAAAAAAGGATACTTTTTATCCTAGAAAATGGTATAGTTGCGAGATAGCGATAAACGAATTTTTCGCAGAAGCAGCTGATAATTTCATAAACCTATAACAAGCACTAGCTGTTGCCCGCCGCTTGGTATGACTCCAGCCGGAATTTCGCACTTACCTAAGATAAAATGTCGTAAGTTTATCTAGTATAATAAAGCATTATATTTTTTTTTTTTCAATCTGTAGCTCTAAACACCCACTTCACATTAACAAAAAACTAGCGGCTGGAGATGGTACAACATTAGTCCTTATGAAGGAGAGTTTATTATGCAACGCACCGGCAGTCCCAATAATGCTGTACCTAGGCGTGACGATGGTGGTGATGTTAGTGGTGGTGGTGGTGGCGCTTTAGTACAAAAATATAGGTATAGCTGGAATTATATGAAAGGGCCCTCTTCAATAAAAAACCCAATAAAAGTATATTGGAAAAAAATCGAAACATCGACATGTTACCGATCAAATACCAATAAACATCGCGAGAATGCCTAGATTCCTCTGTGGTATTGCTGTGCCTCTGTTTCATAAGTATTTGACATTTAAGTTGTACTCGTATTTGCTGAGCTTTTGAAATGCAGTAAATGAATATGAATAATCAATCGAATACTATAACTCTTATAGTCAAGTTTGAAATATTGAACCCATTCAACAAGTTACAACTTTATTATCGGTCAAAAACTTTATTTCAGCTCGAATCTGTTTGCAGTGGAACAACTAAGATCACGCTAACGAGAAACAATAGAATGTTAACATTAGTCTGACATTAGTAATTCAGCGCTACCAAATCATAGTTACTACTATGAGGTAATGTATTCTTGAATTAAACGCCTCTAGCAAAACAATAATATTTGGTCTCAATGCATACCTATTGACTTAACAAACGTGCCTCAGTAAAGTTATTATTGCAGTATAAGTGTGTTGGTTCACTGTTTCCAAGCAACTTGCTCGATAGCCCTAATTTAATTCAGTGCTGCCGCCAGTGAATTGCCGGCGAGCATTGTGTACCTAGGAAAGGAATACGAAATGCAGTAGGTACGTAGCAGAGTACACTTTGTACGAAATTCAGATCACTAATTTAAGCGATTTTTTTATATTTCATCTTTAAATTTTTATATTTTATTTTGTACAAGCTGCTCAACTCGGCTTCAGGTTTTTAGTTTACTCTAATGAAGAAATCAAGACCACACTTTCCCTGAAAGCATCTTCGGTTTTATTCATTCACTCATTTCTTTTTTTACATTGAGTTTTTTTCTATAAGATTTTACAAACATGTTCCTTTCATAGAAACGATCTGCTGACATATTAAAATATTGGTGCTACCGTTTTAAAGTGATGCGCTTACATAAATCCGTGAGTAGTTGGTGCTCATGGGCAGTGGTGTTCATTTCCCACCAGATTACCCACTTGCTCGTTTGCCTCTCTCTAATAATAAAAAAAGCATTAGGCATGAGATTTTTAATTTATATACATAGATTCCAAATGTACCTACAGAAACATCAAGCCAGATATACCGTAAATACGCTTCAGAACCTGTTTGACTGATATGGGGAAGACTGGAAAACTGGCATTTGCATTTTGATAATCCACTATCAAAAAAAAAACTTCATTATGAGCGTTAATTATGATTACCTTCCACTGAGGGCGTTGAGAATGTATGGATTCTCAACGATAAACCGCATGGCAGCGCTTCCACTGAACTTCTACGAAGTTGGTTGTTGTAAGTTAAACTGAGTCAGTACGCAGTCCGCTGCACTCGCAATGAAAGGCGGGTGTATTAGAATTGAGTAACGGTCTTAAACGTATCTTTATGAACACACTATCTGGTATGGCGTGTAATATATTACACAGGGTGTCCACATTCTGGAAAGTCAGGGAAAGTCAGGGAAAAGTCAGGGAAGCTTAAGGTGGTCAGGGAAAGTCAGTGAAATCGAGGGGACACCTGGAAAGTCAGGGAAAATTGAGATTTTTATGATTTTTTTCCCCGTGATTGTAAAATGAGGGATTTAATTTTATGCTCTGGTCTGACCCTTAATCCAGACCATAGAAGCATTTTTTTTTTCAGATTGAGAGTAAACTATATTATGATTTTATTGTCATAATTAGATTACTATTTTTCAGTTTGAAATAAATAAATATTTGTCACAATAAATTTCTTTTATTTCAAAGGGTTAACTATTATAATTATAACATTATGGGATTATTTTAGATACGTTTTTTTTTCAAGATTGGAGTGAACTACGTATGATTCTTTGTCATAATTAGGTTACTCCGTTTTTATTATTTTCAAGATTGGAGTGAGCTATGTATGATTGATTGTCATAACTAGGTTACTCCGTATTAACAGCTCTTTTTTTTACAGGTCTTTTAATTCCTAATGTGAGAATAAAATTATAAATTATATTAAATTATAAGTGATAAAATGAGTGCTAAACAGTGTTTATTTAATAAAGCGTGGCTAGATCCCAAAATTAGCCCAGAATTTTATGAATGGCTAAATGATGTAGCGGATGACCCAGGATTAGCATATTGTAAAGTATGCTGCAAGTCCTTCAAACTCAGTAATATGGGCAAACAAGCTCTGGTTTCACATGCTAAAGGCCCTAAACATGTTAAAAATGTTGAACTGAGAAAAATGCAACCTAATATTTCATTCTTTGCGAAAAAGGTAAAATCTGATGAAACATCAACAGCGACAATTGCCAGTGATAACATGGAAACAACGCAAAATACAAAAACTGTTCCTGACCCACCGAAAACCGAAGAAATTAAAATGTTTACATACAAAGACGACGATGTGACATCTGCAGAGATACTATGGGCTTTAGAGATTGTTTTCAACAAAATGTCCCTTAATTCTAGTGACAGAACTACCACCGCAATGAAGAGAATGTTTCCTGATAGCAAAATTGCCTTAAATTTTACATTGGGAAAAACAAAAGCCTCATATGTGATAAATCACGGAATAGCACCGTATTTAAGATCCTGTTTGGAGAAAGAACTTGAAGATTGTCTATTTTACGTAATTTCCTTTGACGAATCACTGAATAAAGTCTCCCAGAAATGCCAAATGGATATGGTCATCAGATTTTGGAACAAGAGTATCGAAAGAGTCGAGACAAGGTATTGGACTAGCATTTTTCTTGGAAAGTCAACTGCTATTGATCTATTGAATGGATTTTTAGAAGGGTTGTTAAATCTAGACCGTGACAAGTTATTGCAGGTTTCAATGGACGGGCCCAATGTAAACCTTAGCTTTATTCAAAAACTAAAGGCAGAACTCTCCACAGAACAATCGAAAACTCCATTAATAGACATCGGAGTTTGTGGTCTACACACCGTAAATGGCGCTGTTAAAACTGGACATAAGCAAACTAACTGGGACATATACGAACTTCTAAGAACAATGTACAATTATTTTAAAGATTCACCAGCACGTCGAGCTCTATATACAACAATTACTGGAAGCACAGAATTCCCGCAGAAGTTCACGTCGATAAGATGGCTTGAAAATGGCCCTTGCATAGATCGGGCTTTAAAGGTTTACGATAAAGTATTGAATTTCGTTACCAACGCATCTGTTCCAGAAAGTTACAACAAGAAGAAGTTAAGTGCTACTATGAAAGATCCTTTGTTGAAAGCCAAATTAGCAGCTGCAAGGTCATTTATATCCGAATGCGAACCGTTTTTAAAACGATTCCAAAGCGAAAAACCACTTTCACCGTTTTTGTACACAGCTCTGATGGAATTATTAAAATCTCTCATGATGAAGATCGTGAAACCCACAAAACTAAACGAGGATTTTATAAATCTAGATTTAAAGCAAACAGAAAATTTGATATCTACTGAAAATATCCAAATTGGATTCGAAGCAAAGCGGCTTTTAAAAGATGCAAAATGTACAGATAAAGACAAACTTCTATTCAAACATGATTTTAGAAAATTTGTTATAGCTTGTATTCAAAACATGCTAGAGAAAAGTCCTGTCAAGAAGAGTTTTGTAAGGGGTCTAACATGCTTTGATCCGAAAATTATAAAGCATCAACCTGAAGTGGCCAATAAGCGCGTGAATGTCGTGTTGGAAATTTTGCACGAATCCAACAAGATAAAAGGGTTTGTCGCTGACAGTGCCAAAAAGCAATATCAAAAACTAATTCCCGAAGCACAGAATACCTGGAGCCAACAATTTGAAGATTTTGATAGTGATAAAATCGGTGTTGATGAGTTCTACCATTCACTTATTGGACGTGATAAACAATACATGGACATATGGAGCATTATGAAGATCTGTTTTATCCTCTCCCACGGAAACGCGAGTGTGGAGGGCGGGTTTTCTATTAACAAATCTCTCTTGGTGGAAAATTTAATGGAAAATTCAATCATATCGCAAAGAATTATATACGACGCCTTGAGAAATATCGGTGGTCCTCAAAATTTCCCCGTTACAAAATCTTTGATCACTTCAGTACGAAGCTCACGAAGAAGATATCAGGAAAACCTAGATAAAAAGAAGGAAAAAATGTCAGATGAACAAAAGAAAATCAAGGAAAAAAGGAAAATTGATGAACAGCTAAGAGAAGTAGAAGAGAAAAAGAAAAAAATTAGAATTACAGAAGGAAAAAGAACTCGTGGAATTACAGACGTTAAAAAGAGCTTTACAAATAAAGAAAAGGAATATGTGATTTATAATGATACCTACCTACTTACCGATCTCATTTTTTAAAGTTTATAATAAGGATAAAATATTTAATTTAGGCATAACTTGGCAATAAGTATAATTTGATAATAATTAAGTATATCAGCAGATATTTACTTTTGTTTCATAATTATATATGAAGGTTAGATTTTTTTTGTTCATTTAAGTTCGAAGTTTAATTTTGCTACTGAAACTGTTGATTTTGTTTTAAGTCTTACGGAGCTTATGCAAAGAGTTCGGGTCTTATGTTATAAAATTGTTGATAAAAAAGAGTTCCTAAGTGATAAATACCGATCTCAATATTTTTAGCTAGATAAAATAAAAGAAATTTAAAATATTAACTGTGTATAGTTTTACTAAAATTATAATATAATTTATTTAATTATAGGTTTGGTTAGGACATTGCAGGCTGAATCATCTGATTGTCCGAAAAGAGAGATGATTCCGTGCTTCGGAGGGCACGTTAAGCCCCGGTCGCTGACCTAGTCAGTGGTCGTTCGTTACACAGACCATGTCAGAGGCCTACTAGGCGATCTAGAAACTTTGACACCAGAGTTGTCGGGTCGATTATCGACTTACAACCTACTCGTTAGAAGAAGAATTGAAATTGTGTACTTATCAGATATTTTTCATTTTGCTTAAAAACTACTTTACGAATAAAACATACCTACTTGCCTACTGAATGACTAAATTTGGTCAGGGAAATTTTGAAAAATGGTCAGGGAAAGTCAGGGAAAAGTCAGGGAATTTTTTTGAGCATTAGCTGTGGACACCCTGATTACATTACTGCCGATACCGGGAAAAATTAATTCGTGGATGAGAAGAGTTTGACGGACGATACGAATCCACGAAGAGTCATTTCAGCTTAGGCCTATATAGTGCTTTTTTGTATGGTATACAGGGAAAACAAGCAAACGAATCACCTGATGGTAAGCGATTACCTTCGCCCATGGTCGCCTGCAACACCAGAAGAGTCACAAGTGCGTTGTCGGCCTCCAATAATGCGAGGAAATAAAACAACAATTTTAAAATATTAAATTAAATGCCTGGGCACAGTTTTAAAAATTTTGCCCTTATACTTTTCCGCGATACTTGTTTGTTTTTTATTTAACAGTACACGATACGACATATAATGCCATTTCATTGTAATATAAAAAAGTATGATATCAATAAAAAATATAAAGTTAAATGCAAATGAAGCTTTGTATCACTAAATTAAGGTTTATAGTGCTACTGAACGCTATTTATTTAATTTAATCATTTATTTTTTTTTTGCCATTTTTTCGGTTTCTTAAATTGTGCTTGAACACGAAATATAAAAAAATAGAAGGAATTTGATATTCAGTAATATTTGGCTGTTTAGATTGACATATCAATGTGTCAAAACGTGAATTTAAAAAGTAAAAAAACTATACAGTAATGGAATTTCGTACAATTTAGTTTAAAAAGAAATAACTTGAGCGGCCGGGATGTGTTTTTTTTTTAATTTGTGGCAGTATATAATTAAGAACTTCGTGGACTATGTTTGCTACAGATATATAGGCGGACATTCTCGAGCACATTGGAGAAAATAGTATTTTTTTGTGCATGCGGAAGGCCAGGAGCTCACTGGTGTCAAAGGGAAATCTATATCTATCTATAAAATTAAAAAAATAACTGCCGAAATGCATGTACGCGCATAACTTCCTAACGACTGCACCGAATTAGGTAATTATTTTTTGATGTGTTCGTTATTGTCAGGACAAGAGTTGTGCGTAACAAAATAAAAAATAAAGACTGGAACGGGGGCGAAGCCGTGGGCAACAGCTAGTTTTAAATAATGCAGATGCACTCACCAGATTTGGAGCTTCGGCCGATATCAAGGCGGGGATCGTGCGCGATGATGAAGGTACTATAATTCTTTATCGTCCGGTATTAGAGCGGTTTTCAATAAAAGTAATGATACTGACTTATTCTTAATTTTATGCCAAAGAGCACCCCCGCACTACCTACGTATAGAGCTAAAAATGGAACCGACTATAAAACCCTTGAAAATATTTTTATAGGTAGTACCTACTAACTCGAAGTCGGTGACTCAGCACGACCCAGCAGGAGTGATTGAAACCCATTGTATGTAGGTGAAATAGACGCCTATTGCTCCACTCCTGCTGGGTCGTGCTGAGGCACCGACTTCGAGTTAGTAGGTACTACCTATAAAAGTATTTTCAAGGGTTTTGTAGTCGGTTCCATTTTTGTTATTTTTTTCATTTTTTTGGAGTCGGTTTTACTTTTTTGTTAAAAATTTTTTATTTCTCACTTTTTAGTGATTCGTAGCCAAAGTACGTCTCACAACGATTCCATTAAGCCCAAACACGACTAACTTACGTTGTTTTATAACAGAGTTCCGTTGCCTACCTTCTGGCTTCAGCATCAGATCAGTTCGAAAGAATCATTAACTTAAAGCTTCTTCTTACTTGCTTATCTAGATATGTTAATCATGATCGTTTATAGACGAGCGAGTATTACTTAGCTTCGACGAGTTCCATTGGTCACCTATGGTCTTCTTCATCAGGTCCAGGTTACCAAATGATACTTTCTGAATGTAAATGCTTACCTTAACACTAAAAATACTAAAATCGCCATAGGTGTGCCTATAAAATTTGAGGTTTGCCCTCGATTTCCCTAGGATCCCATCATCAGATCTTGATTTGGTGACAATGGGACCACCTCAGAAGAATACCCTTTCGAATAAAAAAAGAATTTTGAAAATCGGTCCACAATTGCCGGAGTAATCGGTGAACATACATAAAAAAAAAAAAAAAAAAAAAAAATACAAACATTGGAACATAGAACCTCCTCCTTTTTTTGAAGTCGGTTAAAAATAGGATTTAGTGCTACACTATCGCTTACCAGCGACCAGTCAAAAAATGGCCGAATACACCATACTGGAGAGTCAGCTTACCTGAAACAAAAATATTTACAAAACATTGTTAAAATTGTTACTGAATAAATATGTATTCTTCATAATTAACCTTAGAACTAACTAACATTTGAAACCATAAGACGGCAATCGACTCGGTAAATATGCTATTCGCAATGGTTCGTCCTGTCTGTTTGCTGCCAGTCTAGTCTCTTGGATACGACTGGTTAGGCGCAGTGCCGGCAAACGCTCATACACTATTGTCTAGGCACATTCGAGTGACTCAAGTGGAGCAGATTTGCATGCATCACCACACAAACGAGGCTCAGACTTGACTACCTATGCACAAACAGACTGTGATTAAACTATTCTCTGTGAATACGCATCGTATCATAATAATGGGACCGCAACGTTTCACTGATCCAGACTGTCAGCTATTAAGCGCTATCAGTAACACCGCGTATTGATCTTGGTATCAGTTATATTTTATTATGCAGCCCACATTCTCAGATTCGGGGCAAGAATCGAATAAATTATAACCTTCGGTCGAACATTAATCTCCATACAGATATCCTTAATTGACAATCCATGTAATTACAATAATCTAATTGTTGATTTAAATCCCAAAGGGTAACAAATTTAAAAACGCAATTTACGATTTATCAGTAAGTATGTGGCCCTCCTACGTTTTAAGTAGAAACAATAAATTCATCGACACTAATTGGTGGTTTTCTCCCATTTATCAGCTCATTACATCACGGTAGCGAGAATAAAATAAAATATGTGTGCGGAGCGGTCCGTACGCCGTGGGCAGATCATTCGCATGCGATAAGCGTCGGCCGGGCACATCGTAAATTCAAAGGGCAGGCTCGGGCGAACTACAGACCTGATTGTGTGCCTTAATCAGTTAGATGCTCGCTCGCTCGGCCATGTGGCCGGCACTTACCTACACTCGCACTCGCTCGCCTTACGCAGCTATCCTTCTCCTTTTTGCATCGCACATAAAAATATGATTAATAAGGAGAGCAATAAAACTATTGCATTCCTCGTTAGGCACAGGTTGCTGTTTGATTTATTTATCGAGATAACTAGCACGAACAAAGTAGGTAAGGTAGATACATTCAACTTATTCAAAGTTTCAAAAATAAGTACCACAATGAGGCCGTAGTAACATATTTTTGAGTGGTTGAATAGATGCTTATTTTAAACGTATTATCACGACCTAATAGCACGTAAGCCACTTCTGCTATCTCCAAAAATCCACCTCGATGGACGATGTTCCTCCAGTATGCGATTTAAGCGATCTTCATTGGCCTGTACCTGCCAAATTTAAAATTGACTGACGGGTGGAGTTTTACTAATATGCTAAGACAAAGACGCCTATCTCTTTTAAAAGGCGAGTGTACCATTTCTTGCAAGGCCAGCAACCCACCAGCAGACCCAGTCACAGGCGTACACTGCCGGGGCAGAGGAGGGCAGCTGCCATCCCCCACCCTTTGGAGCTCAATACATTGTGTTGTAGTACAGCTATAGTACAAAACAATTTATTAAAGAGACTGAGACACAAAGTTTTAAACGTCACCTTAGTTAATACGCTATCGCCTAACTCTATGCAGACAAAGTCTTGAACTACAGATAGTGTATAAAATTCTTACATTTCCCTTGCAATTTATATGATTTTATGTAATAATTAAATAAAATCAATATATACATTGCAATACCTTGTTCAACGTGTGCCAAGTTAATCGTTAAATGACGCCAATAAAACAAGTCTTATCAATATTCTATTAGCTCAACTCCAATAACGATGTAGTTTTGCGTTTTACTGCCTGCAATGCAAATAACAGTTTAAAATAGAGTAAGGTCAGCTTTAATTTGGCACAGAGACGTAAATTGCATCGAAACGCGTAAGCCAATGTCGCAACTTAAATGCTAAATCTGGAGCAAACGTAATGGAAATGTAAATTCTAGTGCTCTAAGGAATCGGATAGGCTTCGACACTGGCTGTAGGTAGATCTTATCAGGAGAATGGATGTCTCTTGTACAACACAAATCCATCAGTTTTTATGAGCGGCGTTGTTATATAGTGTGCATCAACTCAAGTAAAGAAAATGATTAAACACTCGGAAATATTGAGGCGCAATTAGGTCCAGTTATAACTACCTTGTTAGGTACTAAGATTTTTGAGGATTTGCAGGATTTCGATTTAACGGTCTTGACATTTATGATTCCCTATCAGAAGTAATATACCCTGTTATAATTCACAGATTAGCAGTGACGCAACTCTTAACAAGGGCGTTAGATCGAAAGCAAGGTGATAAAATCTTCACTTTCATTTTCTCAGCCGTTACATAAATCGACCAAAGTAAGCCTAATGATCATCGTTCGACATATAATAATTATCGCGTTGTAACACAACCACTCAAAGGATATATGACAAGCCGGACAATGTTATCGCTGTGTCAATCTATAGATCACGTTATTACCTAAGTGTTGCGCAAATGCTGGCGATATTTTAGCGGCCATTATCCGGTCCGCGTAACACATAACCATGGCAATTAGTACTTAGTCCGGTGAGCGACAGCGTGCCTAACCCGATTATATCCAGCATTATCGCAAGATCGCCGGCGCGCCGTAGTTTCACCAACAATACTCGGGAACAGATTCCTATGCCATGACAGACACCCAGAACAAACCAGATCAACAAACTGCACGACTCACTACGCCTATTCAGCATTTTACAACGGTTGCGAAAGGTCTTTGGTTTTCAAGTCACTATAGAAATTGGTAATAGACAAAACTAAAATCATACTTCTTGCACGTGAAACATGACAACTCGGAGTCAATGATTAAACACTTAGAATTACGTGCATAAAACAACTAAAGCCTTTCACCGAATGATTCATAATGTAAGACTACTTTCAGCGTCAACGGCACGTAAGCAGCTGAATGATATTGGTCTTTGAACGTGTAAATATGCGTCGTGCAACATTGTGTTACCCGTATGTAGGCAAAATGGGATTAAAATTTTTCGACAGTCACTAGTCGACACGATGACGTGAAAGAAAGAAGAAAGAAAAGAAAGAAAATAAATTTTATTCGTAAAAGTAACTTAAAGTAAATAACTTAAAACGATACATGAATAACACAAACAAGGAAAGCAGTTAACATTCACGAAACGGACCCACCTCAGCATAATGCTGGCTCAGGAGCTAGCGCTGGTCTTCCGGTGGGACCGTGAGGCCGTCATTGCGAGCTGAACGCATGACCGGACCGTGTCTAATTGTGAACGCGACCGTTTAAAGTCAGCGCTACCAACACAAACATGACATACGTGCCTGACATTGACAATGACAACTGACACGGCCAACCATGCGCTCAGCAAGCAAGACGAAAAACAAACAACAAAAAATAAATACAATAACAATTTTCAATTATAATAATATACAAGTAGCAATATTAATCGAATAGTACACAAATAGTTTCAAGCAAAATTTACTTCGATAATCAAGACATGCACATCTCCCTCAAGATTAGTGTCATTCTGAGTACCTACTCAAGATAAATAAAACTAGGTGACAAAATAAAACAAATAAAAGAAAACATAAACCACATGACAATAAATTCAAGTAAAAAACAAGAAGAACACCGATGTCAACACCGATGGGACGTACTGCTCAGGTATGTACTAAAAACAGCTGGTGTCATGCATTAACGTTTCTTGATCTTTTTGATGGGCGTAGATAATTTTTTTTACACTTGTTTTAAAACTATGTATGTTTTTCAGGTTCCTAATTGGCGGCGGGATGTTGTTCCAACATTTAGTTGCAACATAGCGGAAACTTCCTCGGAAAGTAGCTGAAGCGTGCTGCGTTGTTACCAGCTGTATACCACATTCCCGAGTTCTGTGCGTTCTGCCACTGGACAACCATGACAACTTTTCAAACAAATATGAGGGAGCCCTGTTCTGTGTTATTCCGAACAATAAACATGCCAGATGAAGCTTGCGGCGGTGCTGCATCTTAAGAATGCTATGTTTATTTAAAAATGGTGTTACATGGCCCCTTGGTGGAATGTTGAAACAGAAACGAGCACAAGCATTTTGTACACGTTGGATGAGTTTCTTTGTTTTGGCTAGTAGCCGGGGACCAAATACTATGTCCATATAATTTAATTTTGACAGTACAAGTGACTCAACCAGCTGTACACGTAAGGTTTCAGATATGAATGGCCTGATTTTGTAAAGTATTTTGAGTTTATAAAAGCAATTTTTAACAGAATTTGCAATGTGTTTCTCGTATCGAAGATCACAGTCTATTAAAAGGCCTAAGTTGCGTGCATCATATACTCGCTCAATGGGCTCACCCATTAACTCAATAGCAATATCTGAGCTGAGCTTGGTCAACTGTTGTTTACTACCGAGAATTAAATATTTTGTTTTTGTGGGATTAAGTAGTAAACTGTTCCTTGAAGCCCAAGAAGCTATGTTTGCCAAATCTGTGTTCAACTTTTCCACAGCACCATCAATCTCAGATGGCTTACAGGATATATAGACTTGTATGTCGTCTGCATAAATGTGGTATTTACAGTGTGTAATGAGTGACCCAATGTCTGCAGTATATAAAATAAAAAGAATCGGTCCGAGTATTGATCCTTGTGGTACGCCTTTAGCTAGACTAACCCTTTCTGATACTCTAGAGGAGCCATTATTAAGGTTGAGTTTTACATATTGACAGCGATTACTGAGATAACTGTCAAACCAAGCCAGTGCATTTTTGTCAAACCCATAGTAACTCAGTTTGGACAATAAGATATTAACGTCCAAGCAGTCGAATGCCCTAGAGAAGTCAAGCAGCACAAGTATTGTGCACATTCCTTTAGCCTGAGCACACAGCACATTGTCAGTGACGTCAAGCAGGGCAGTCACTGTACTTCTGCCCTTCCTAAATCCTGATTGAACGTCTGGCAAAATGTTACAGCGCTCAAGGTATTCCGTTAATTGAGTGCATACAGCTTTTTCCAATATTTTAGATAGGCATGGCAATACACTAATAGGTCTAAGGTCCTTCAGCTCAGATGGATTTGTGTGCTTAGGCAATGGTCGCACAATTGCCAACTTCCAGAGGTCAGGAAATGTAGATGTCAAAATAGAGGTATTTACTAAATCTGTTATTGCGTCTAAAGAGTATGGCAAAGTCATTATTAACATATTTAAACTAATTCCGTCACATCCTTCAGCATTCGATTTCAAACTACTAATGATTTTCATTATTTTATCTGAGCTTATTGTTTCTATATGAAATATGGAATCGCTATATCTGTGAAATTCAAAATAAGTAAGCTGTGACAAAGTGACTTGTGATGATATTGGCAAAGTCAAAAAATGCTTGTTAATGATATCTGGATCACTTAATAAAGTGGGCAGTTCAGCATTATTCTTAGGTAATATAGTTGATTTTAGATTTTTCCATAGTAATTTAGGTTGTTTAATTTTATTGTTTATATTTTGTTTGAAATACGCGCATTTCTCACTAAATAGTGCTTTATTCACTGTTGATTTTAAATCCTTATAGTATTTCTTTTTACTATCAGAGCCATTTTTATGAAAGTCAGTTGATCACGCATGCGCATCATGAGCCGCACTGTGTCCGTGATCCAAGGGTATGAAGAATGTTTGACAACAGATGTTTTTAAGGGTGCATGTAATTTAAATAAAAGGACTATTTGTTCACTCAATGCATCAACCTTCTCATTAATGGTACTTAGCTGTGACATTGAGTCCCACATTACACTCTGCAAGTCCACGTCAAGGCTTGCGAAGTCAATGTTTTTCAGAGGTCTGTATGTGATTGTATAGGGCTTTGGTCTGTTTCGCTTGACATTAAATTCGCATATCACTAGGCAGTGACCATACAGAGAGCCTACATGTTCAATGGCCGTGCTTTTAGCGCGCATGTCAGTGCAAACAACATCCAGCAGCGTTTGACTAGTGCTTGTGAAATGTGTAGGGTCTGAAATCAATTGCGTTAAGCTAAAACTAGATATGAAAGCATTAAATTTGGAAACCTTCGCGTCAGTGGTAGTCAATAAATTTATATTAAAATCGCCTAATAATATTAAATAGTCATAATTGGGTACTGAGCTAATTGAGTCTGACAAAGCATCGAAAAAAATATCAACATCCATCCAGGGTGGCCGATACGCCGTACCTATAACTAGTTTCATTCCATTAAGTGTCAGTGTTACCCACATTTGCTCAACAGTTTTGTGCCGCGGGTCTATCGGGTGAGACCAGGTGCGAGCGTTAATATCTCGTTTAATATAAAAACCTACGCCTCCTCCCCGCGCGCGTGTGCCCTGGGGTCTAGGATTATGTCGCAACCTACATTTTGGAAGTACAGGCGCCCGAGTTTCCTCTCCTACCCTCAGCCAGGTTTCATTAATAGCCAAGACATCGATATCATGTCGAGTGCAAGTCGCTATAAAGTTGTCATGGTTTGTACCAAGTGAACCCGCATTATACAAACCTATTTTTAGTTGTCCATTAATCATTGCACATAATGACATACAAGTGTGTTGAGTAGTGGACTGGTTCTCCTTTAGAAGTAAACAATGAATTTAGGCGTGATGTGGTGCGTGGACGTTTAGTCTCCTGGCCTGACAGTGAAAAATTACAACTCCCAGGTCGAGGCGCGATCGTTCGATAGTTCCTAATGTATTGCTGTCAATACCATGTTTTGACGGGCAGAATCACTATCTGCGTGCACAGGCTCTTTGCGAGACCAATGTTCGCCTAGTCACTGCAAGTAATAGAAGCGTCACTCTGGCATCGCTATTGCAATTTTAATTGCTTATGGAAAATTATACACTGCGTTGCTAAGTAAAGCTTTATGTGTGATAGCATAATTATTTGATGTTTATTTATGAAACACAGTTATAATTTTTGTATAAAAAGCAGTAAAAATATAATCAAAACACTTTCGGACAAATTAATTTCGAATCGTGAAATGATGACATGAGTTAAATAAATTCGATATATTTTTTTATTTAATAGAGTTTATTGTTTGTCCAATAACATTACAATGTCAATAATAATTTGTATTAGCATTTTGATAGGCAACATTCTTGACGCTAAACGACCGGAAAATCTGGTTCGAGCGACGGGATAGTTTACGTAAAAGCAGTGAATAGACACATAAAATAGCCCGCTTGTGAGCTGGCCCAACCGCCCTACATGCAAATCAAGTCACGGGGCGACCTAAATTAGATACTTCTTGCTGTGACCGACTCGTGAGTACAAACAGTGCTAAATTACTTCCATCAGACAACAACGCCGCTGCAATCATGCCGCAATCACCACCAAACCATGCCCGAAAACACTACTATTATAAATAGATTTAGCAGTGTCAGATACATGGAAATCCGTGATTTGAGTTAGGCAAAACATAATAGCCACCATCTGTAATAAAAAAAGATCCGTTTCCATGAAATCTACAATCACAGAGTTCATTTCCTTATCATAAAAGCATAATGCTTTTATAGCGCGTGTGCTTACCTAGCTAATAGCATGTATATTTTATTAGGAAATAACTTTATGCAGACGCGTAATAAAAGTCTGAGAGAAACAGGCATGTGACCAGAGAAGCAACTGAAACGGCAAATAGTAACGTAATAGCCAATTTGCGGAGAACCACACCTCTGCAGGGACCGTTGATTAATATTACATACTAAATAACATCGTCGTAAAGTCAGGCAAGACAGTGTTTTCGCGTTGTAAACAAACCCGAGAGTTGTACGATAGCGACACGGTGACGACGGTTCTCCGACGTAAATGCCAACGTTATGAAACCACAACAGCCTTAAAAGCACGGAACCAACAACCAGCCCTCGGAGATACCTCTGACTACGCTCGCTGCGAACAGTCGCCTCTTACGACCAAGGTAACTCAAGAGTCTTAGAAACCTTCTAAAGCTGGTGGCGTAGAACGTGTATTGTTAAATTGCCGGCATTACGTTCCCCGAGAGCGCTCTATGTGTCACCGTACGCTCCAGTTTCGCGGACACGCCATCGCAGCCGTGGGAAGTCATTATGCGCCGTAATTGCGGTCTATGACATCGAATATTCTAAATGAAGTTCGTGGCTAAACAATGCGACAGTGAGTCTGTGACGCAACTGTATGCAACTCGAGTCGTAACTTATCTCCGCGTAATAGGTGGTACGAGGGTACTTGGTCAAGTAAAGCTTGCTTATTATTACGAAAGCCATTGTTGAATATAGATGTGAACATTAAATGACAACTTATTTTTGATACTGATTAATGTCCGACAGATAACATTACTTTCTTTAGTTACATTAATCTTACTAAAGTTCTCAATAATTCAAAGCATTCCGCGGCCAATCTAAGCCCAGCCTTTACTCGATCAGCGTCGGCGTTGTCAGGCGATACGTTGGGGTGCGCGTGCGCAAATCAATTTGCTCGCAATCAAGATACCGTGGATAGTCAATCTCTAACGAGCTACCGACTGCCCGGAATTTAAGGCGAATTGTTGAGGCGTCAATCTCGATGCAAGGGTGCGTGTTGAAGATCAGGAGATGATTAAAAGTGACTCAAAACTTTACAAAATTATAATGAAAAAAAAAAAGAAAACAAATAGGTACATAACAGTACATTATGTGTGATAGGTGCGACGTCGTAAAGCCGAGTGAGGCGCTCGGTGTTTGTCGCAAGCCCGAGCGCTTTGCTTGCAGTTTATACGGCGTTAACATGCTCCCCCCTTGGGAACGGAAGTTTCCAAAATCGGCAGTGGGCAGAGTCGATTAAAGGCTCTTCGTAGAGTCCCGGAGGTGGTGTACACGTCGGCGACGCGTGACACGCCGTCGGAGCCAGGGTGCAGGCCGGTGACGCGGCCGAGCAGCCAGCGGTTGGGGGGCAGGCGGTCGTCCTTTACAACCACCATCTCGCCAAGGTTGAGGCGCCGGCCATCCTTGTGCCATTTTTGTCTCTTCTGGAGTTCAGAAATGTACTCTTTATAGTATCTACTCCAGAAGTGAGTCTTTAGCTGCTGCGTCCTCATGTATCTTGAAACGGAGATTGTAGAGTCGTTGACTTGAGGCGATGGCAACATCATCAGAGTTCGTCCGATTAAGAAATGAGCTGGAGTTAGGGGAACTAAGTCTCTGGGGTCTGATGATAAAGGCGTCAGAGGCCGAGAATTGAGGATTGATTCGATTTGGACGAGTAATGTGTTCATTTCCTCGTATGTTAAATTTGCAAGGGCCAATACTCTCTTCAAGTGATGCTTAATAGATTTCACGGAACCCTCGGCTAAACCATTAAAATGCGGGCTGTAAGCAGGTGAAAACTTAAAATTTATGGAATTCTCCGACGCATATTTACTTATTTCCAGCGAAGATGATTTTAATAAACGAGCGAGTTCATTGGAAGCCCCTACAAAGTTAGACGCATTATCTGAAAAAATGTTGGCAGGTTTGCCTCTACGGGCAATGAATCTGTTCAAGGCGGCAATGAAAGCTTGTGAACTTAACTCGGTGACAAGTTCGATGTGAACTGCCCTTACAGCCAAGCATACAAATACACATATGTAGGATTTAATCAACTGACATCCTCTTCCCTTTCTGTTCGCTATCAAAATAGGACCGGCATAATCAACAGCTGTATTAATAAAAGGATAGTCAATGTGAACACGTTGTTCAGGTAAATTACCCATAATGGGTTGTACACTTTTACCTGCGAATCGACAGCAAGTTATACAATTGTGAACGGTTTTTCGAGCAAGATTGCGTCCACCAATAGGCCAATATTTATGACGTATTGTAGCAAGTAAAAGCTGCGGACCCGCGTGAAGAAGTAATTTGTGATAGTACTCAAATAAAAGTTTAGTGACATGATGAGATGCATGCAATATGATGGGGTGTTTTGTGTCATAGTCGTAGTTAGAATTAGATAATCGACCACCCACTCTTATTAAATTGTCTGTATGTAAAAAAGGATTTAAATTTATTAATTTATTTTTTAAGGACAAATTATTATTATTTTTAAGTATGTTGTATTCATTTCTAAACATTTCTTTTTGCACGATTAAACATAATGAATTAACTGATGAATTTAACTCTGAAATTTTTAAATAGTTTGTAAATTTTTTGTTTGGATAACGACAGTTAAAAATAAATCTATGAACATAAGCTAATACTCGACGCAATTTTTCGAAGCTAGAATATTTAGTTACAAAAGTATTCACATCTTCCAATTGTTCTGTTAATGAGACGTGGCATACAATTTTAGTTTCTGGTAAATTGTCAACTTTATGAGTTGGTTTTTTAGGCCAATGTTCTTTATTTAATAATAAATAATTAGGTCCAAACCACCAAATATTTGACTGGTTTAATTGTGAAGGTATGAACCCTCTCGACCCGATATCGGCGGGATTTAATTCAGATGGCACATAGTGCCATGAGCTAGGATCCGTATTTTCTGTTATTTCGTTGATGCGATTTAAAACAAAAGATTTTAAAGTTAATTTCGGCGAATTAATCCAACCGAGTACTATGGTGGAATCGCACCAGTAATAACAACTGTCAACATTTAAGCGCAAGGCTGTTTTTACCTTGTCAGCTAGACGAGCTGATAAAAGGGCTCCACATAGCTCCAACCGTGGAATTGTCGTAGGCTTAGGTGGGGCGACTTTGCTTTTAGCCATAATTAAATGTACAGAGACCTCTCCATTCTGTGAAATCGAACGAATATAGATGCATGCTGAATACGCTTGAATAGATGCATCGCTAAAAGCATGGATTTCTATTTTTATAGGCGATAGGCATAAAACGCGTCGTGGTATTATAATATTATTTAATTCGTGCAAATGTTTTACGAAATTTGCCCAATCTGACTGAAATTCAGAAGATAAAGGTTCGTCCCACGACACTTTTGTTGCCCACAACCTCTGTAGAATTATTTTAGCTTGTAAAACAATAGGGTTTATCAATCCTAGTGGATCAAAGATTTTTGCGATTGTAGATAAAATATTGCGTTTGCTAATCGGGTTAGGAAACGTATTAACGTCAACTGAAAATGTTAAATTATCCTCTGTACTAGACCAAAGCAAACCTAAGGTTTTAGAATATTCATTTTTATTTATTTTAAGTAATTCATCACTAGAATTTTGACCTTGAATCTGATTAAGTAAGTAAGAATTATTGGAACGCCATTTACGTAAATGAAACTGACCGCCGTGAAGTACATTTGTAAGTGTGTTACATATTTGAATTAATCGATCTTCAGAATCATGACCTGAAATCAGGTCATCTATGTAAAAATCATGTAAGATAGCACTAGCTACTTCACTGTCAGCGCATTCTTTACCTAACTGTACCAGACACCTGGTCGCAAGATAGGGGGCGGAAGCAGTTCCGTAGGTAACTGTGTTTAATTTATATATTTTTAATTCTTCTGTGGGGTTAAAACGCCACAGTATTTGTTGCAAATTGCGCTGTGAATCATGTATTAAGCACTGCCTATAAAATTTGTCTATATCAGCACTCACTACGTATCTATGCTGACGAAATCTAATTAATATACTAATGAGGTCATCTTGAACTGTTGGACCTACATGTTGGATATTGTTCAATGACAAACCGGAAGTCGTCACGGCTGATCCGTCGAATACAGCACGGAGCTTAGTCGTGAGACTCATTTCTCGCAGCACTCCGTGATGAGGGAGAATGTAAAAGGTTTCCTCACGATTAAAGTGCTTATTTTCGGTCATATGACCTAGTTTAATGTACTCCGAAATAAAGTCACAATATTTATTTTTAAAGCTAGGATCGCGTTTAAACCTGCGCTCCAAAGATAAAAATCGACTTAAAGCCTGTTCATAAGAATCTCCTAATACCTCTGGAGATTCCTTCAATGGCATTTTTACTATAAAACGCCCGTCTGACTGACGGGTTGTGTTCAGTGTAAAATGACATTCGCATGCATTGTCATCTTTAGATAAAATGTTATGGTCTGGAGCTCGAACTGTTTCAAGCTCAAAAAATTGATTTAATTGATTTTGAAGCTCGTTATCAGCGGAATTTTGTAAAAAATTGCAATGGACTGTATTATTTTTATTATTACCTTTGCATGACAGAACCGTACCTGACACTAAATAACCAAATTTACTCTTATTTAGAGTCGGTTTATTTTTACCTAATGAAATTCTATGTGTACCTAAAACACTCCAAAATATTTCAGCACCTAACAACAAATCTATTTCTGATGGCAAATGGAATGTTGGGTCAGCTAAGAAAATATTAGGAGGAATATTTAATGATGTACAGTCAACCTTACGAACTGGTAAAAGTTGCGTAATCTGAGGTACGATGAAGCAATTTATGTCAACTATGTATTCGTCATGACGAGAATAAATAGCTACATCACACCGTTTTGTGATGTGTGACGACTGACAATTTAATCCTTCAACTGAAGTTGAAGTTGAATATGCAGGTAAATTAAGCTTGGAATATAATTTCTCTGTCATTAAGCAACAAGTACTACCATTATCCAACAGTGCGCGCACAGTGATTTTATTACCATCGCGATCAGCGACGTCGACGAGTGCCGTAGACAACAGCACGCTGCTGTGATCAGCGGTGGTAGACGACAGAGCGATATTGTCCTTTGGTTGGTCATCATCAGTGTGCTCGCCCTGCTCGGCGGCAGTCAGCACGGTGCTTGTGCCTTGAGCGCTAAAGCTGTCAGCGCTGGCATGAGACGATTGGTCGTCCGTATGTAATAATGAATTGTGCCACTTTGAGCACTGTAAGCAGGGACCTAGCCGACATTTTTTGTCTGGATGCCTAGGTCGTAAACAATTGAGACATAACTTTAAACTGTTTGCCTTTTGTAGACGTGTTTCTACAGTTAAAGATTTAAATATAGGACACTGATAAACGGCATGTTTATTATTACACAGAGCGCATGAACGTGAAAACGAAGGTGGGGTTAACTGATTTGCGACAAAGGTTTTAGGTCGAACATGACTAACATCGCTATGACGACGCCTTTGCTGCGCCTGTGACTCTGCCATGGTTTCTAATAAATCAGCACGATTTTTCAGGAATCCTTGAAACTCGTTCAGTGTAGGAATATCTTTAATGTTGTTACGGTGTTCCTCCCATTCACGTCTAGTCAAAGGATCCAACTTATTAGAAATCATGTAGATCACCAGCACGTCCCAATGATCGGTAGGTAACTTCAGCGTAGCGAGAGCTCTGAGGTTTTTATTAACAATATCTATAATATTTCTAAGAGCTCGCGCAGACTCTTTAATCACGGGTTCAATATTGAAAATGGCTTGGATATGATTGTTTATCAGTAATCTGTTATTATTATAACGATCGCATAACAGCGACCATGCAACCTTATAGTTATCCGCTGAAAAGTCTAATGAGCGGATAATTAAAGCAGCACTATCGGTTAAGGCTGCGCGCAAATAATGAAATTTATGAATCGTGGGTATTGAATTATTCGAATGAATTAATGACGCATAGGTATCATGGAACTCCAGCCAATCTTGATAGCGACCAGAAAAACTTGGCAGTTGGATAGTGGGTAACTTTAAGCTTGGCCCACCTGTAAGGACAGCCCTCGAACCTGACTCCGCCGACTTGAGGCTGTCGGCGCCGCCCGCAGCGCCGCTGTGCCTGTCCAACACCTCTCGAGCGCCGGCGACGGCCGCGTAGTACTGATCTTCAAAGTCCTTACGTTCATTAAACTGGTCCTCTGGAATTTCAGACAGACGTTCTATGTCAGACTGCGTGCTGTCGAAATATGCATAAAGTTCCTCGAATTTAGATAAACGAATATTAGTTTCTTTGATTTGTAGGTTACTAAGTGATTCGCAACTTAGAACGACTTCTAAATATGATTTAAATTGTGTAAGCTTGGATTTATACGAAGCTCGCACTTTAATTAAGCCTTTGAGATCCATTATATACCTACTTAGTGCCAAGAATGAAAATGCAAATAATAGGTACTTCGCGAATATATATGCAAGTGAAGCGATAGTTAAATCAAATAAGAATTAATATTATAAATGCGAAAAGTAGGCAAAATGCAAGGAAACAAGTAAACATGCGCCGGGTCGCCTTTTGTTCTCAAGGCGGAGGAATGCGCGCTGGCCGCTGTGCATGCACAGACACCGTGCACGACTCTGAGACGCGCTCGCTTACAGCCACGCAAGAAGCCTGACACAGTAAGACACTGTGCTACGTAGCTGGAAAGCACCGTAAATCGTCTTTAAGCACAGAAATAAAATAAAATATTAGCCACTTGCAGATGAAATCCAAACACGAATCAAATGGAAATTGATTGATAGGCAATTAGATTTTGTACTTATAGAATTAAGCACTAAAAATTTGTTACGACTAGTTACGTGAAATTACCTTAAATTTTGGTAAAATGTTACACATAAATAAAGAAGAACTAATAAAGAGTGAATTTAATTGTTATATTTCTCTGAATAAATTTCGTTAGGTAATTAAAAGGTTGTACCTAAACGATTGAAGTTGGGATATTCCAAAGGTAAATGATTTTACCCATGTAGGTAATCGTATCTATTGACGAATGACTTTAATGATGAGAATGACTAGGAAGTCAATTATACCTATTAAACGTTAAATGCAACTGGGAATGATCACAAAGTGAAAAATCGGAACGAACTCACAATTAATTATGCCTTCCTCGGTGCTCACGTAGGTATTGTGATAATGATTGCAGACGACGACTGCTTGATGATGAACTAATTATTTTTTCTTGTTGTACATTTCTTGACAAAGTTAAAAACTGTGGTTTGTCTCCGTAGGTGGGCCCTTTGGGGTACTACACTCCTGCAAATGGGCACTTTCTGCTTACGAATCACCCTTCGTTAATTAACTTCTTGACGACCGTTTGTGCCACGCAGTTAAACTAGGCCTGATCTGAGCATGAACACTTGCAAATCCGCTGCTTGTAGTCTGCGTGGTTCATGAAATTTTAATTGTTGTTGCACAGTTGGGCCTGATCTGAGTATAATACTTGCAAATCCGCCACGTATCGCCTGCGCTGTCCTTTGATCTCGCTGTGTGCACTCTGCTTGATCGCTAATTGACCTCCTTCAGTGGTCGCTGGGTATAAATCCGGTATCGTAAGGCCAAATGTTGAGGCGTCAATCTCGATGCAAGGGTGCGTGTTGAAGATCAGGAGATGATTAAAAGTGACTCAAAACTTTACAAAATTATAATGAAAAAAAAAAGAAAACAAATAGGTACATAACAGTACATTATGTGTGATAGGTGCGACGTCGTAAAGCCGAGTGAGGCGCTCGGTGTTTGTCGCAAGCCCGAGCGCTTTGCTTGCAGTTTATACGGCGTTAACAGCTGCTAAGAGCTCGCAAAGGACGTATTCATTTAGATTTAACTTTTTTTAGCTGTTATGATAGGTACGCTGAGTTGGATGAGAAAATGAGGGAGCAACCGAATTTAACTTTGGATATGGAAATGTAGAGGTCAAAGCCTGTGCCAAGCTCGGGTTGTAAAAATAAGTTAATTAATAAAATAAAAACTTTTTTAGGATTCCATAGTTCCACAAAGAACCCTTATAGTTTCGCCCTGTCCGCCCGTCCGTCCGCAGCTAGCTTAAAAACTGTGAGTACCAGGGAGATGCAGGTAATTTCGCACGAGGATATACGAATATAATGATTTAAAAAGGAAAACTATCACAACTTAAAAGATTTTAAAAGTTCGAGTAATAGTCGATAAAAACTTAAGTAACATTAAATATTTGCCACATATTAATACTGAATCCATCTACCTATGTGGCCCGACACTAACTTAACCAGTTTTTACGACATTGGAAAATGATCGACTTCTATAAAGGATTTTGGCAATACTGTCGATAGCTAACTGAATAATATAATTCTGTAGAATTTTAAGCAAACCATTAAATAATTAATAAATATTCATGTAGTTCAATTTATCATGATCAACCACTTTCGTATCTCGCGTGAATTGAACATTTGGTGTTGTGATTTGTAGCGTAATCGCTATGAATTTATCCAATTCGGTTCGCTTATCAAAGTCTCACCAAGTAGATACTTAAGGTAGATTAATTAATGCATTTAAAATTTATTGTTAAACATAAAGCTCGTATTGAATATGCAAAATGTAGGTTGAAGCGAAAACGAAAGCGTTTAGGCACAAACATACATGTGTAATCATGCGATGAAAATGCGTCGTCACGATGAATGTTCAGGACTAAAGTGTACCGGGGGAACTCAAGGAAAGCGATGATTCTTTTCAAGCGTAATCTGTTTACGGCTGAAATACAAAATTATCTCCCAAACATATGAAGTTTGCCAACAGGCAATCAATCATAGCGATTGAAGGGGCGCGGAAAGCCGCGAACGCCAAACCGGCGAAAAGACTGTTATGTATGAAAGCTTGGAGTAATACAGCACGAATCAATCATAGATTTTACGACGATCCATCATGAATTTTCAATAAAAAAATGGTGTTATAATAATTCGATATGTTGGCGCTGAGGGACTCTTATGTGTACGCACTTAGGATGATCGACTTGTTTTCTTAGACTTCCCATCAACATTATTGAAAAGTAAAAGTAAAATTATCCGTTACTCAAATAAGAATGTTTCTGCATTTTAAATTATCTCAGGCAGGCCTCCCGCAGTTTAGTAACTAAAACACAGACGGCGATAGCGTTAAACATCTAAGCGGGTCGTAAGGCTAATAACTCGACAAAGAGTCCCTAGCGAGTTTAATAGAAAATCTTATATAATTGGCCTCTGTAACAGTGACAATAGGTGATCTCGCATAAGATTGAACCTTGGCCGGCGTGTCTTCAGCAATCAGGCTCGCTCGATCTGGCTTCCGCGCAGAGCGGCAGCCGCTATTCTGAAAAGAGACAAACGCAAGACAAGTGCACAAAGGGTGCGGATCGTGGCATTGTAAATTACCCTTAAGTATCCACTACTCCCTCTTATCGTTAGTGAACTGTAATAAAAACGGACAGTTAAAGTTAACTATGTTTGACATACAAACAAAATCAGTAATAAATACCTTAAATTTTATTGGAGAGATGCCTTTCATGTTTCACTTTTATTTTACGTCGTTGAGGAATTATCTCTACGAGACCTTGAAATTATACGCGGATGTCAAATGTTAAAGTAGGATTACTCGTATACTTACGAGGCAGCGTCAAAACGTATTGATGTTCTATGTTTGAAGAGGTTGAACTATGTAAGCTACCTGTGCAAATAGTATGGAATACTAGGTCTGCGCGCTCTCTGAGTACGATTCACTTATATGGAGAGAAATTTGCTCTGAGAAGGAAAACTTTTGAGACATAGATCGCGAATTCGCGATAGGTTTTTATTGGCAAAAGATTAAAAGCTTCGGGTACTTAAACTTTATTTTCGTCCTGCCTTGAAGATATATTCTATTCTTATCGGTCCGGTCGTACAAGAAAACATGTTGACATTCGTAGTTGTGTGTTGCCAACAATGTACAAAAGTACATACAAAGTACCTACACAGGCTTGGACTGGACAGTTAAGGGATAGTTTCAACAGAGGGTATAGGTATATTTTAATAAACATTTTCAAATACGGACATTTTTTGATATATAGATTGAAGAAGGAATAGGAATATCGATTCATGTTCTCCAATTCTAGTATGATAAAAAATTGCACTAAAGTTCTCGGTCAGTGGATTCAGTAATTTAATTTTATTGATGTTTAGTCTATCTATCTATTTCTTGTTGTTATTCTCTATTCTTTTTGCTCACAAGTTTATGAACTCGACTGTACCTACACTTTTTACTAAGGACTGTACTACACTTTTTACCCCTACTCCCGTACCTCCCGTACTTAAATTTAACGCGCCTCATCTTTGTCATTTTAAACTTGATTGACAAAAGAAAAAATACGCGTATAATATTTTTTGAATATGTAACTGACGAACTAAATAGATTTCTTTTTACCCAGGAATCTACCCAATTTATTGAAAAATAATATAAATTTTAATATAGACGAGACAACAACGACTAACAAGCTCCGCTAATTTAACTCGGTTAGCTAATTTATCCGCTATTTAGTCGGTAAACGTGAGATCCATATCGCGGACTGCAGTCGGAGTCGGCGGGCGCACATCGAAATCACGGCGGGCGGGCTACTTCCCTCAAACAGACTAAATCCAATAGAATTTACTTTAGCTCTATATGTGTATAATTCATATTATTCTTACACTACATAATTCCATACAGTACTTAATCTATACATATAAAAGGCAAACCTGACTCACTGGGTTATAATCAACGCACAGCCCAAACCACTGGGCACATGATGTAAGTGAGCACTAAGAAAGGATTTTTAGAAATTCATCCCCTAAGGGGGTAAAATTCATATGGAATTTTCTCATTTCTGGACTTAGAAGTAAGAAAATAGGTTAGTTCTCGATTATAATTAAAACTTATACGTGTAGGCAAATATAAAAAAGAAAAAAGTAACTTTCTAATCATTTATATTCTTTGTACGTGTTACTCTACTGTATAATTTAATAGTGACATATTTGCTGGTCTATGTTTCGTTTAAGTCTTATTTTCTTAAGTTTTTTTCTGTATTGTACCGTTTTTTGCCCAAATAAACATTAAACATTATTAGGGGGGAGTTTTTATGAGACTTCCTTATTTCTAGACTTAAAAATATGACTAGTCACGATTAAAAATGATCCGTGTGGTGTTGGCGATTTCAATGGGGAAGGGGATTTTTCATATAAAATGTAAAACTAAAATGTGGAAATTAAATTGATATTTAAAACTATGTGTGAAATAAATTTACTAGTAAGTATGCAGTACCTAACTTAAAGATTATTCATCGGGTTGTGCATAATAAAATCAATAATATTAAGGCAGCATAGTTTTTGTGTGATTACCCGTTCTTATTTATTTTTTACCTAAATATTACGTACCGTGCAATCTAGAATATATTTCGGGTTCTTGAGTAAGATTCTATTCTCGGCGGAAGCACACGAACCAAAAAAAACATATGCCCTGATAACTAAAGTACACGTGGACGAAGTCGCGTGCAAAAGCTAGTATTAAATAAGATCGACGAAAGCAGACGAGACCTGACGTATTTTGACAAGATTTTCTGTCGCTCTACCTTTTGGTATGTTTTTTATTAATAATAATAAACACACAAAGTCTACTGTCTACAAGTTTACTATATCATTCGAGGCCAGAATGGATTTTACGAGCTTTTATTTAAGTTCACGTGTGTGTGTATGTATGTAGATATATACGGTATGGAAATTTCAATTGAGCTGAAATTTGGTATTTCTACTTAGCTTACTTGTACACAATAGAAAATCTAATATTCTATCTGGTAGTGAAGTCCCGGTAGTCTAGCCAGGATCATCTCCTCAGGACGGAATTCTCAACGGCTAATTGCGTCGACTTGAAATTTAGTAAATAAGTACGGCAATGTAGTTTGGATGACAATGACGTACAGTCAACATAAAGTACAGGCAACAAAAAAGCATAATAAGATAAAAGTTAGATTATCTCGTGACAATAGGTACCGTTTTACTTGGATTACGTTGACTATATTAATAATCCAAGAACTACACGCGACAAAGTAGCAACTAGAACGTTTTGATAAGCAGTAGGCAGAGCTTACACGACAATACCTCTCGTCACGCCACATTATACATTCTCTTAGAAGCTCGGGGCCCCGAAGATTCAGATTAGACTAAGAATTCCGTTTGGAGCACACCTACATGCATAAAATACGGTACAGGTGGTTGTTTATGTATTAGGCAAGTTGCGGAGGTTTGATGAAGTAATGATAAGTAAAGGATAATTCCAAGAGATTCAAAGTATGTGGTGAATTTAAATTTATTGTTTTTCAGATTCTACAGGGGATTCGAACTAAGAAGGTAAATTTCTAACTGTGAACTAACACTTGCGAACAAAGAACTAAAAACTGAAGGAATAGAAATATTATTGTTTCTGCTTTACTCCCTCCGTTTTATTTTGCGATTCAAAGAATTCACAAAATTATTGAACTCAGAATTGAAATTTAATTTATAATATATTTTTAATCCGTGAAATAACTATTTTTTTCAGTAATTAACCCGAGCGGCAATTCTTTACACACTGAGCCGGCAAAACGAAAACATTACTTCTCAACTAGAAGGCGCTCCATCTTAATGTTAGTTCTATGGTTGCAAACCTTAAATAGAAAAGTTCAAAACTGTTAATAAATTATTCGGTATAAAACTAGGTTGAAAATTCTGTAGCTTAGACATCTACAATACCTAGATATAAATTATGTGTATCTTTGACAATAGTTTATAACTAAAAAGCGTGCATTCTGATTCTGCAGATTATGAGGCCATATTAAAAAAATATAAAGTCACTAAATATCACAAAGTAACCATACCATATTTGACACAGATAAAACGTACAACCATAGTAATATTTCACGTAGAAGTGGCGTCCATAATTCTATTCAAAATCCAAAGATACGAAGTCGCCATAAGAGGAAGTCGCGGGTGCAATCGCGGCCATCGCAGCGCGGCTGTGGTGTGCGCGAACATTTAAATTATCGGGGAGTTAGATCCGCGCCCATAATCACACCGTTCATTTGTAAGTTAGCCAGGTAACAGTACCGACCGCCCGGCGAAAGTATCGCCATCAGATTAACCACGCTCATGTTCAATATTATTCAGAACTGCGAAAAACAATCGTGGCTCGTTAGGCTGCGATAGCGGCAGCAAGATTGCAACGATCTTTCTGTTTAGATATCCCAATGTTATGTAACTTTTTCACTTCCTGATGAACTCATCAATGATGCTTTAACAAATAATGTCAGTCGAGTACCATTTGCCATGTGCAACGAAGCACTAGGACGTGTTTTAGATAAAGGTTGTTGAGTAAGAGTTGATTATGTAAGTGAACTAAAGATAACTAATTGTTATGATATACTAATTGACTAAGCAGTTAAGTAAACCAGTTACGAAATTGGCTAGACATGTCAATTCCTCTACAGAAAACAAAAAAATTCAACACATTAGAAACAAAGTTTAAAATACTTATATTTCCAATCTAATATCACATGCCTAATCTATCAAACTTAACTGGTTACCGAGCGGCCACCGCTAATTACGGTGCTGTAGACACTACTAAAGAGACCTTTACCATCAACGTATCAATCCTAGGAGGCTTCTCAGTGCTGCACTTTCTCGATTATTTTAACAGTTAGAAGACTGGAAATAAAAAAAATCATCAATTTCCATGAATTCGTTGATTACTTCTGAATTTTTGTAAAATGCAGACAACAGCTCCTTTAAATTTTAATGCATAAATAAAAAAGAACTTGAATTCTGTTTGCGATGTTCGAATGACTTTCAAGTAGGTATGCATAAATTGTTTATTCAACAGCAAAAATACTAGACCGATTTTTCATCATCATCATCAGCTTGAAGATGTCCACTGTTGAACTTGGCTTCCTCTTAGAACGCGACAGTAAACGACAACTCTCTACTTACATCCAACAACTCCCCCCCACAACCCCTCAACTCTCGCGATGTCGTTAGTCCACTTAATGGGAGGCCTAGCAATGCTTACTTTTCTCCTCCAACATTTTAACTTGCATATTCTTCGAGCTTGTTGTGGCTGTTGTGGAGGTTGTGACTTCATTTTTTCGACGAATTTCCGTTACGAAGGATTTTCAGTTTGTCGCATTACCAAATAAAGAAAGTACAAAAGTGTGCAGCTACATTCAATGCTGACTTTTCTACACCATAGACAAAGTTTTTACCTACTGTGTTTACATAAACAGGTATAAGATCAAAATAACCTTGTGAATCGAAAAGTACAGTATTGAGAAAAACCCATCACAGAAATTAGATCGAGCGATGCTAATGAGGCCGGCCGGTGAATAAGGACAAAATTGCCTGCTACTTCAGAGCTATCGTACAGAAATTTAAAGCCTGTGTTGCTCGAGATAAAGAATGCTGCTGGGCTAGACAAATGAATGCTTTTCTAACTTTGTATGCAATAGGCACGACATTACATTGTGATCTCTGCTTGAAATAGGAGACTGTATTTCCAAGAGCATGTCGAAATAGGCCCGTTATTGGTAGCCAAGTAATTATAAATATGTAGTACCTAGAAATAAATTAAGAAGAAATTACCGGCACTTGAGGTATTCCAACTTAGGCCTCTAGGTTGGCAACGCATCTGCAATACACCTTGTGTCGCAGATGTTTATGGGCGGTGGAGGTCTCTTACCACCAGGAGACCCACTAGCTCGTTTGCCTTCCAGTCGAATAAAAAAAAAAAAAGACAAATCTAAATACTCAATTCAAATCTTCTAATAATCCTTCGCAATAGAATCAACAAATTATCATAATCGAGGCTTGGCACGTTTTAAAATATTTTTGTTCGGATAATTTTAATAAGATCCGTTTATTTTGTAGTGGATTTTTTAACTGCACTATCGAAACAACGTACAAATACGATATTGATGGCGTCGTGTGGCCAGCGACATTTTAGTTCAAGTATCGCTAAGCTCAGGTCTAGTCCTATACAGCATGCATTCTTGAACTACAATATTATATTACAACAATACAATGACTCTTTATTGTACACAACAATAGTAAGAAATGCAGAAAACAGGCACACAGAAAATTACAAGGTAAGTGATAAATGGTCTTATCGCTTCAGAACGATTTCTTCCAGCCAAACGTATTCAATAGAAAGAAGTAAGGACTAGATAACAGCAGGTGGCGCTGTTAACAGCAGCAGAAAAGAACAATAAAAACAAAAACATATAAAAATAATCGTACGTAATATATAATGCCTACATGTCTAAAATAAATATAAATAGTTGGATACACTGCAATATGTAAATAATCTATGTTAAAGCTATTTATTTCTTACAATCGCCAAATACATACCGACCTAACCAAATCACAAACCAAACTAAAATAAAAAAAAACAATGCTTCATGTAGTTAATTGTTAAACGAATGATGTGAATAGCAAGTGGGTTTTACCAATCGTCTCACTAGAAGAAAGTGTTATTTATGCTTAGTGCTAGGAATAGTCATCCGAATTCAGTATGCGTCCACATAAGAACTATTTACGGTTCACAAGCTTTATCATCATGATTTGAGGGAAGTTGATGATTATGAAATTGTTAAAAGAAAGGTGTTTTGATCGAAAACTAGCCAAGTTTTAATCCTACTTTACCTAACCTACCTACTTTTATAAACCTTATTTCAAGCAATAAAGATTTGGGATTCTGGTACGAAGCATGTCGCGATCAAAGCGACTTCGCACTGACATTTGAATAGGGCTGTCCCGGGTCGTACCAGCACCCGGCGACGGTCGACGACTGCCAACATTGTTCTCGCTACACAGAAACATGGCTCCATTCAAGTCAAAATTTACTTTTATTCAAACGTTGACGTCAATGACCCTATTTTTCAAAAGGAAATCTGGGTCAACGGAAACGGATTGATTTAGACACGTTCATTACTGAAAAACATGAAGAATTTCAATGTTTACAGACATTAAGTTCGCAATGATACCAGACTGTTTAGAATGCGATTATTATATTATTTCTTTATTTTTAATCGACTTCACAAAAGGAGGAAGTTATCAATTCGGTTGTATATATTTTTTATGTTTGTTACCTCAGAACTCATTTATGAACAGATTTGAAAAAAAAAAATTGAAAAAGAAGTAAGTGTTATGCACTGTAATTAAATATTACTAATTTCAGAAGAATAAACACTTTAGTTTTTTTTTTGTGTGAGTGCAGTTGTTTTTTTTTAATAATTTTCAACTACTGCTAGCTACACAAGTAGTATAAGCTTTACAAAGACTGATTGTAATACACTGTGTCGCAAAATATGTGTTCAAAGCAACATTCCTGCTGCGTCCACGAAGACTTCAGACAACAAATCATAAAATAAAGCCCGGATTACGTTACAAGGATAGAAGAAACTAATTTGTTTTCTGTTTTACGAGGGTCGTAAGCAACAAGTAAGAAAGTAAAGTAGGCTGTAAACTCCAAGAAAATAATAGCACTAAGAAGCCGTTCTCTAAATGTGGCCATTTCATTTAAACTGACAAGCACTATCGATAGCGGTTGACGCAGATAAACCAGTGCAATTAAACATTTCTTCGTTTCATGGTCAGTAAAAATAAGAAAATAGCTATGACAAAAGAAGGGAAGTTCATAATACGTTCATTTAATGAAGCAATAACCCTTCGGATATCAACTGTGAGAACATGCCATTTAATAAAAATATAATAATGTTAACTGGTATTGCAAACGTGATCTCACACATTAAACACATCCCAAACAATAAATGCGTCATAACGCTTCTGCATTAGATTATCTGTACGCGATACGTGTCCTGAAATAATGTTATAGCCCGCGTCGGCTCTGGGGAGCATTCCAATAAAACTACTAAAATATCGCTACACCGCCGCAAACTGCTCGCTCCGTGCTTCAGAATGTAAGTGACGCACTTAACCATACTTCAAAAGTATATGAAAATTAACAACACCGATTGAAATTTAATGGCCTTTGTTGAATATTTGTTAAAGTTTAAGAGCGAGAAACCAAAGGTAGGGATTTTTACAGAAAGCTTAATATTAATCATATACCAATGTGCAATCGTGGGTTCTTGTTATCTTTAAACGATCGAACAGCCGCTATAGGTATAACTAAGGTCAAGCTTTAACAACTTCTAAAACGCCGGAAAAAAATACAACAACAAAGTAGATACTTTAATCTATGAATATACAAAATCTAAATCCAGTTGTAGAATATAAACTTGCAAGTAACAAATGTAGTACGTTATCCAGTTAGCACGAGGTCCAAACAATATAATTTATTAGTTTTTTTTTGTATCCTGGGATGTTTTTCCATCTAGGTATGTTAAATATAAGCACTAATCTCATAAAAGCAATATATATAGATTTATACTTTAATTACTTTAGACGCTGCTCTTGTTAATTTGTATTTTTTATTCACTTGTTATATAAATAAAATTGACATTTCAAAGAATTCCAACAAGCTCAAATCAAAACCAAGTGACATTGGTAAACACACACTCGGATCCCTCTCTAACTATTATGTAAATATTCAAGTAGCAACAGCATCCATTCTACTCACTCGCAGTTTCAGGATTCCTAGGCAGCTATGTGAGAACTTTGGCGAACAGAGGAGACTGAGAATTGTTTGTATATATTTGTATAAGAAATGAGCACCAAAGCGGGAAGTGTAAAACTTTTTAGTTTCGCTTTAAACTTCGTGTATATATTCTGGTTTATCACAATTTGAAACGTCGTTGGTATATCCAAGAGTTGGTATTCTAAAAACAATCACCAAAATATGTCACTGAAGGTTTTGTTAGTCTATTTTCCTCTTGGCACTTTTCCAAATGAAGCGTAACTCAATCCTAATGCTATCTATGTAGGAAAAGTAAATGTATTTTGCGTTACCGATGAGTATACAGGTGTTGGTTCTCATGCGTATTTCCTTTCCGACAAGATGATAGATCTGAAGCACTTATAACGTCCTATCAATTATAATTGATGTGGAATACATATATACAAATATAAGTACAAAAAAGACACAAAACGTTGCAAAACGAACGTAGGGACTGTAATTAAAAATTAATCAACGACAATAATAAATCAAATATAATCAATGTTTACTATTATTAATACCACCTGGAATGAAGGTGCTAACGACAGGTGGGCCTATCTTACGGCTGCTAATATAGGCAATTAACTTGACATCATTGAAACCAAAGGCGGCAGCTGAACCACATTAACTTCTTATAAATCGCGCATGATGAACTCCCGTTTGCCACATGGTAGAAGCTCGTGTTAATACTAAAGAAATCAGTACAAAAAAATATATCGGTTGCATGCAGGAAAATATGGTGAAGAGTGGTTATCTTATGATAGTTATAAACATATCGCTTGACACAACATGGCACAATGGTGTGACACTACGCTTAGCAACACTTGAATTCCATAAACCAAATGTTATTTTTTGATAAAAAAAAATATAAATAAGACAATGATTAATTTAGTAGTAGTAGTACCTAATAGCAGTAAAACTCTTTATTGTGCAAAAAGGAAATACAGATAAAATACCAAAGAAAATACAGATAGATTACAAACAGAAAAATACAAAGCACAACGGCGGACGTCTCAGACTGAGTCATTACAATCATAAACAAATTTGATCAATAGGGGCTGAAAAGATTTCGGAAACCCTAACTTGTTTAATTTATAAAAAAAACTAGCTTTTGCTCGCGGTTTCACCCGCGTAGAATTCGGTTATCGCGCGCTGTTCCCTCGGGGACTGTGCATTTTTTCGGGATAAAAAGTAGCATATGTCACTCTCTGGCCCATAAACTATCTATACCAAAAATCACGTCGATCCGTCGCTTCGTTTCGACGTGAAAGACGGACAAACTTACACACAAACACACTTTCGCATTTATAATATTAGTATGGATTGGCCCCCACTTAACATTATAATTAATCTTGACTTCAGTTCAAATAAATTGCGTACCCCTATATTAACGTAACGATTCTATTTGTCAAACATAACTTAAATGTTGACATGTCAATTTGTCGCAGCAGTCAAGGAACCGTGTCGACAAATTAAACGTTACACGGCAGATGGACTCTACCAAGGGTCGAACTTAAATCAAATAAATTGTATTTGTTATTTCAACGTTTTCTAACCAAAACTTAACTAATGTACTTAATTGTATACTAGGCATCGTGACTAGCTCAGACACATAGAGCATTATTTAATACTGGAGATGGCAAGCATCAGTGATTCTACAAGAATTTAAAAATATGTACCTATATCAAAAATTGACACAATACATTAGATTAGATTAATTTCCATCGCGCCTGGCAATAGACAGATGCACTTTAAGTAGCGAGTTTACGAGTTCGGTGAACCTATTTAAAATGGCGCACATCGATATTTCCTAATCCACTAATCTTTTATCTTTTACCAAATTTAGATTATTCTTCCAAAAAGAGAGGGGCTACTTATCTGTGATGGATACGTCAAAAATATATGAACTCCACCCTACTGGCTCTAAATCAGTTTTGTATGCCAGTTTTATGGTCAAGTCGCACTTATGACACGACACCTGTAAATATTTTGATAGCCACTCAGCCTCAATACCTGTTCCAGGTACTTTAGCGCTCTAAAGCCGCGTGGCATACAGGTTGCTCGGTGGAAAAGGCCAGAGGGTCGCATTCACCACTTGCACCGCTAATTGCCGCGCCTCCTCAATGCATTCAACAGTTATTCTAACCCACAATAACAGCATTCAATAATTATTTATGCTATTGATATTGAGCTTACATTGTAAAGGCTATCCGCCTACGTAGGAATAAACGCTTGTTAGAATGTAGCATGACAATGCGCAAGAAGTTGCAAATAATAACACAGGATGCACGCAAACTCATGATGACAAGACAAGTTAATTTCTTTTTTTCTTGCTTTAATTTTTATTTTATTTTTTTACTTGCATTGTTGCAACCTACATAATTATGTAGGTTACCAAATTAAAGTCAATCCGACCACTGGAAGCTAAATAAAAAATACTAAGGTACAATCAAGGGCAAAAATATATACACTTTAGTACCTTGTCTATTTTCGTCATATTTGAACTGCCATATATGAACTGTCACAGTAGTTAAAGTGACAAGGTACTAAAGTGTATACATATTTTTGCAATTGACTGTACTAGGCTAGTAAATGAATAGGTATCTTTCTCCATTATTCACCGTCTACGGTTGAAACATTCCTTAAAATTATGCATGCAGTGAACTGATAGCTCAGAAAATAGTTTTTTTTTAAGCGTTAGGGTCGCAATAGATGTAAGCACACTGGAGATAGCCACAAGAAGGTGCGAGCTAGCATCAAAAGGCAAATTGCTATTGTTTATACGCCAGTCGGCGAACTCGCGAACACCTTTCATGAAACAATGCACGAGGAAGTTACTGCTTATCCTTTGTGCAGTACGGTTAGCATAGTTGCGCATATATTAATGTTGAAAAAATACACGACTTACCGGTAATATAAATATAACGGTTCCGTTTCTTCAATCGGCATACGGAACTGAAACCTAACTTCTTAAAAGAGACTTAACACTTAATGGGTACCGTAAGTACCGTAACGACTTAAATTATACTATATGCGTGTGTAAAAAAAATAAGGATATCTTAAGCTAAGACATTGCCTATTGTTAGATTATACAGGATGTTAAACAGTATTAGGATCTGACACAAAAATGTTGTTCTTACCAGTTTAGAAAATAATTTTTAACAGGTTACAGGAAACTACTGACGGATCGATTCACGAATTTTTAGGTAACTTAGTAACATTAATAATCGTTTTATCTTTAATTGTTCACGGCAAGACAATAACACGTCTGACATCGGCTCGTGTGTTCCGGTCACGGTATAAATAATCGATAGCTTAAAACAATCATTTAAAATCACGAAATTTTTAGTACAACACACGTATGGAAACATCTTGCATACAAATTGGGTTTGAAAACTTTGAATTGTGGTTTGTCCACTTAATGCATGTTATGTACCTATGGTAGTGTAGTTCCATTGTTTTTCTTTCGCTTGAGCGTGATTAACAAATTAGTTGAACGTGTAGTCTTCAATTACCGCATTGTGTGGCTTCATTTAGAATGTCCCTCTCAGAGTGAGGTACAAGTTGCAACTAGGTAACTCTACGATGGTATTTTAAGTTAAAAAAAAAAATAAGTTGCAAAAGATTTCCTTACATCTATATTGTGACTGACCTACGTCTCTTGAGACCCAGCGAGTCAAGCTAGTAAATATAAAAAAATCAACGTAAGTGTTTAACCTTCATAAATTTCATTTTGCTTTTTTATCTTCATTAAATACGATCCAAGATATTTACTTAGTACGAGTATCACAGCTCTCACAAAATAAGTTTAAGCGCTAAATGTTTAATAAAAACCGCCACCATAATACCTACTTTAAAGTAACAAAATCTAATAGCCGGAAAATATACATATACATATTAACAATACTAATAACCATAACTAGAACCTGTTTTTATATAGGTACATTATCCGCTGTACCTGCCAAAACTATAGCCAAATCACGATAACTTTGATGCTGACAAGGCTCGCTGTCGCCATAAAACCTATGCACGTGGGCACGTGTTATTATTTAAATGCGGCGATTAGGGTCGCTGGACAATTACCATCCATATTGTACATAGGGTTTAGTACGGGGCGGAGCAACCAACAATTTCTGCGTCGACGCTATAGAGTTATGACGCGGTGAGCTGATGCTTTATTATCCAGCCCATCTCTTCCGCTCTTGTTGGACTGTGGCGCTATAGGTTACAGTAAGAATAGAAATATATCATGCAATTCAATTCTTTATCGCAACCATGGTATTTGTATAGGTCTTAAAACATAATTCATTATTAATTATTATTTCCTATTTGCCGATAATTTCACTACTATATCAATCAGTATTCTGTTGTGTATAATGAATTGAAGAAATTAATATTTAGTGTGCATGTGGTACAATATTAATTTTATCCTATCTTGGCTCATTTCTTCAACATTTGTCATTTGGTAGAGCGGTTGCAACGGTAGTAGGTAGAGTATCCCACATAAAATTTTCAATGAGGTATATTGTTTGTTATAAAACTTTATTCCGACACCTACTGCTTCGTGAGTTTCTACTATGGCATCCGATGATCCATGATCACTCTTGTCGCGACTAACGGTCCTGGTCCCCGCGGCGATATGGCCAAACAGCATTGTAGACAAACATGTCATAACATGCACATACGCTGATAACACTAATGATATACCACTCCCCTAGTGCAATCAATAACTTCAATTACAATGATCGGACACCTCTTATCGGTTCTGTCGTACAAAACCGTTGTCCGTGCTCCAAATGTTAATTGTACTCGGATATAAAAGATATCTTCAAATTATTACAGAATATGTCAGCAAATAATCATAAATTAGTAACCAATATAAAAATAATAATAATAATAATTTATCATGGGACACTTGACACCAATTGACCTAGTCCCAAACTAAGCAAAGCTTGTAGAAAAACATTGTAGATACGACATTATTGATAATTTGACCCAGGTCGAAGGTGTTAAGCGATGAAAGGCAAAGTGCGAATTGATAAACTGCTTTCGTCGCATGTACACGCCCACCGCCATCTCCCAGGCGGCTTGCCCTGTTCACCTACCCTCACACCAATTATGATAACCATCACTCAAGGCGAGCGGAACGAAAGGGGGCAGGCACCAGTTAAAACGTAAAATTACACTTCAATTTTTACTCGACGGCGGGCGCGCAACAAAAAACAAATATTCTCATGGCGAGTATCGACGGAACGTGACCGACCTTCGTCAAAATAGTCGGCTGTTGTCTTATTGGGCGGCGTTTTACATCGAACGGACGAGGTGCTAAAGTGTAAGGCGCTGCAGTGAAATTTATAAGCTTCGCGTCACGATTATTGAATAATGACTTTACAAATTGTCAGTGTCCACGCGTTCTCCGATGCGCTTTCAACAGTTAGCTTCGATTGCCTAATTAGTACAGTCAGTAACAAAAATATACATACATATAAAGTGCCAAAAAATATGAATAATGGACCTTATTGCCTAATTAGTACAGCCAGCAACAAAAATACATACGTTTAAAATGTCAAAAATATGTATACAGGACCTTATTGCCTTAACATTAAGGTTGTGTATATATTTTTTTTCACTCTGGCTGTACTCATATTTTTATTTCTGTCTGTACTTTATAAAAATACTTAAATAATTACGATAGAACGTCTTAATTTTTACCCGACTCCGGGTTATGCGTATTTATATACTTACAGATTACTTAAATGTGAGAATATAAAAGTAAGCACATGTAGGTATGGTCGGATCCCTAACTGATGTAGGTATCCACTTTTCCATACTAGCTGTATAGAATAGTAGATACTTATGTTAAGGCACGGACTGTACCTATAAGGTATACTTAAAAATGAACGCAGGTGTGATTTTAATTTTTTGTTCAGTGCTATAATATAATATTCTTAAGTAACCAGACTGATTAATAAATTAATGATTATTCACTAGAGGAGAAGTTTTCGTCAATGGACGTCCTGTTTTACGATTCGTAGCAGAGACCCGGCTATCGCCCTTCGCTGATGAGGTGCGCTAAAGTTGTAAAATATTAAACTCTCCTTATTTATGTGGTGGCTCGTTAACTTAGATCGCCGAGGGGAGTGTACATTTATATCTCGTTGTCGAACAGAGTGTTTTTACATGGGCGAGTGTTACAACAAATTCGACAAACGACCGGGCGTCATCTATCAAAAACGCTAACGAGCCCAGATGCCGCGGCGATTTACAATCACAACGGACCAATAATATGCGATGATGTTGATGAAATATACAAGCCGCTGCCTCTAATTTACCAGCGTCAAAACACTGTCCCTGTAGAGTTACAATCCGGTTAAGTCACCATTATGATAAATATCATCAGATTTAATCATGCTTATGAAATTTATTTTGCTAATGGTCCAACAGAATCCTTTATAAGCAAGAAAAACCCTAATAAACGTACACCAGGGATTTAGCTGGCCAGCCAGAAATACCTCGGTCATGCATAGTTAACGTAGCCAGACCGAGCAGATTTCAGCGGGAATGTCCAGCTTTCCCAACTATTAAAGTACCCGCAGGTCATTCTTCATTAATCCTGAATGTATTATTACAGGCAGTGTTTAAATCAGGTATCGCAATTGCAATAAAATGAAGCTTAAGCAGTTTATTCATTGTTTGTTATACGATACAGTACAAATATTCTTTATTGAACTCTACAAATATTGATGTTTAAACTAAAAAATAAATAAAAATAGAACAGCAGCGTGGCATGAAAAATTTCAGCCAAAGTGTATATTAAGACAAGCGTGAGTTAGACATGTCTTTTGATGCAACACTTCGCGGTTACTTGTGTAATAGTCCGTGAGCCCAGCCCTTAGGTACCTACGTAACATGACATCACGATAAGATGCATGGCATCAGATGGGGAAAGTTGTGCTGAGCTAGAATCAAAAAACTAACACACTTAAAATTAGCCGGAAGTTTGAGAAAATCCTTCACTTCCGGTCAAAATTTTAAGGTCAATTTACGTCACGTGACATCATTACGAAACACGTGGCATCATGAAGCCCTTTATCCGTAGAGAGGGGCAACATAAGTCTGTCAGTTCTGAAATAGCCGGAAGTGCCTGACAGACTGCGACAAAGGTGACCCCCAAAAACGATTTCCTACGTCATATGACATCGTGACCAAAATTATTACAAAAGTTTCGTAATATTAGTGTCTTTAATAATATATAAGTCTGCCAAGCGTTTTTTAGCCGGAAGTCCTTTAAAAGTGTAATTTTAACTACAAGGAAAATGTAACCGTATCATGTTAAATGAGAATAATTTAACGAATTATGATCGATTAACAAGGATTATCGACTAATTCGTCGTGGTCGGTATATTTAGTATGTAAGAAAATAAAAAAATTACAATCTTTTATTTTATTCGCCCCGTTGTCTGTAATCAAATCTCGCAGTATAGTTATTTGGATCTAAGTACTTTCAGTGGTTGAATTGAGTTGAATTTTGGCATTGTAATATAAAACTGGTAGCAAAGAATAATTTGGTCGTGAAATTCCGGTGATCATCACCAGGTCAGAATTGACTCCACGGGAGAGAACTGTTTAACGGTGAATGGTATAGACTTAAAATTACACGAATGGATTTTCGAAGGCAATACAAGTAAGTACAGCCAGCAAAAAAACTTCTACTAAATTATTTTTTCACGGGAACTAATAGTTTCAGTGAGTTTCAGTAGAGTGTCAGTCTGAAATTGCTGGAAGTGCCTGACAGACGGTGGCAAAATAATAAATATGAATGGTTTGGTCTGCCATGGTCCCACTGAAAATCAGCGTTGCGGCTTGCCGTAACATTATGCTCCCAAAAAATGTTGCACGATGCCCGAGAGATATGACGAAAAACGAAAGTATGAATGGACTGTATTCCAACTATGATGATCTCTTACGTGTGTTTCCCAATTTAGGATTTAATTAAGGCACAATTTACATGAAATGGTCGATTGCGGTCGCGCTCACCTGTTCTCCTGAAGCAGCAGAGGTCCGAGCAGGCACTTAAGAGTCAAATCCAGAACTGGGCCCAGTATAGATCCTTCTCTCGCCGCTAAACTCCACAGGTTTACTCCACATACAGCACGAACGCAATCTCAATCGCTCTTTAACTCAAATGATGCTACTTTAAATACTTTGAAAGCAGTTCGCGAACACCTTGGTTGAGGGTTCCGTAGAAGCGAAAATACGGCAGACCGACCTCAGATGCTCAGTGGTGCCCACTTTATACTGTTCGATGTTATTTTTAATTCTTTCCATCTAATGTATTTTTATGTGTATCGAATATATATAAATAAATATTTCTCTCTCTCTCTCTCTCTCTCTCTCTCTCTCTCTCTCTCTCTCTCTCACACAATAAAACTTCTACTAAATATTTTTTACGGTAAACTAAGTTTTAATTTGATTTCCATTGTATCGCGGTGATTAAAATACACACTGTGACAACTAGGTACACATCTACCGTATATTATGGTTAGTGAAATATGGCTCGACGACAGACGAAAAACGTAGCCTTAGCAAGAAAACGTATCACAACTCAAAGTTAAAATTAAAACAAAAGACAAAATTAAATTGCTACACACGATTGTCAATTAACAATACATATTTAGGTCAATGTCACAATAAAAATATTTATACTCAATAGTCCGTGAGCCCAGCCCCTGGTTACCTACGTAACATGACATCACGATAAGATGCATGGCACACGGTGGAGAAAGTTGTGCTGAGCAAGAATCAAAAAACTAACGCACTTAAAATTAGCCGGAAGTTTGAGAAAATCCTTCACTTCCGGTCGAAATTTTAAGGTCAATTTACGTCACGTGACATCATTACGAAACACGTGGCATCATGAAGCCCTTTATCCGTAGAGAGGGGCAACATAAGTCTGTCAGTTCTGAAATAGCCAGAAGTGCCTGACAGACTGCGACAAAGGTGACCCCCAAAAACGATTTCCTACGTCATATGACATCGTGACCAAAATTATTACAAAAGTTTCGTAATATTAGTGTCTTTAATAATATATAAGTCTGCCAAGCGTTTTTTAGCCGGAATTCCTTTAAAAGTGTAATTTTAACTACAAGGAAAATGTAACTGTATCATGTTAAATGAGAAAAATTTAACGAATTATGATCGATTAACAAGGATTATCGACTAATTCGTCGTGGTTGGTATATTTAGTATGTAAGAAAATAAAAAAATTACAGTCTTTTAATTTATTTGCCCCGTTGTCTGTAATCAAATCTCGCAGTATAGTTATGTGGATCTAAGTACTTTTCTCCTGCGATAATTTCGTCGGGGTGTAATTTTTGTGGAAGTTTGTTATTTTTAATGCTCTTTATCTTCTCCCTGGTATAAAGTGCCACTTCACGGAGTCTTGTTGTCTCTGTAGATTTTTGTAATAAGATTTCTTCTATCATTTTGTCGATATTTAAGTTTTTTTTATAAACACTTAGTTTGTCTGTCTGTCTGTCCGTCTGTCTGACCGTTCGCGGCTTTGCTCAGAGACTATCAATGCTAGAAAGCTGTAATTTTGCTTGATTATATGCGAAAGTGCTCCAATTGATGAATAAATTATCGAATTTCGGACTTTCTTGCACCTGAATTTGGATCACCATTTTTGCGATTGCCAAAAAATATGAATTTAGTAAAAACAAGGCGATTTCTTTTTCTACGGATCTGACCATCATTCTATCTGACCTTCGTTTGTTGATATAATCCACTTATTTAAATAACAAAAAAATTTAAATTTAAATTTAAAATTTATTTAAAAAATATGCCTCATTGAGTTTATTGCCGGATTTTTCGAACCGGGGGTACTTTTTTTCTGACATTTATAAGTGCTAGTTATAGCCTAAATTGAGTAAAAATATTTTGATTGTGACATTGACCTAAATATATATTGTTAATTGACAATTGTGTGTAGCAATTTAATTTTGTCTTTTGTTTTAATTTTAACTTTGAGTTGTGATACGTTTCCTTGCTAAGGCTACGTTTTCCGTCTGTTGTCGAGCCATATTTCACTAACCATAATATACGGTAGATGTGTACCTAGTTGTCACAGTGTGTATTTTAATCACCGCGATACAATGTGAAATCAAATTAAAACTTAGTACACATACATACATACATACATAAAATCACGCCTCTTTCCCAACGGGGTAGGCAGAGACTACATCCTTCCACTTGCTACGATTCTGGCATACAACTCTCGCTTCCTCTACATTCATCAATCTTTTCATGCAAGCACGTCGGTTTAGAGTACTCCTGACCCGACCTTTCTTCAGAATATCCCCGATTTGATCGTGGTACGTTCGTCTAGGTCTTCCTCTCCCAACGTTCCCATTCACGCTCGTCTTATAGATCTGCTTAGTCAATCTGTTTTCACTCATTCTCTCCACATGCCCAAACCATCCAAGCATACCTTTCTCAATCCGTGTGACTATACCTTCATTTACACCACAGCGTTCCCTTATCGCACTATTTCTAATTCTGTCACTCAATTTCACATCTAACATACTTCTTAACGCTCTCATTTCTACCGCATTCATTCTACTCTGATGCCTTTCCTGCCACACCCAACTTTCACTTCCATACATGAGTGTTGGTACTAGCACCCCTCTATGCACAGCCAGACGAGCTCTTTTGGAGATTTTCTGGCTATTCATAAAAGTGTGCAACGCTCCATTCACTATGTTACCAGCATTTACTCTCCTTTCAATATCACTTTCACACTTTCCATCCCTAGTAAACATCGATCCCAGGTACACAAATTCATTCACTTGCTCCAAGTTTTCGTCTCCAATCCGGACACACACTTCCGTTACGTTCTCTTCCTTTTCAAATACCATAACTTTCGTCTTTTTTACATTCACTTTCATTCCCTGTCTCTCTAAAGCATCATTCATAATAGTTACCATCCCTTGCAAATCTTCAGCCGACGATGCAAGTAATACTTGATCATCGGCGTAAAGAAGGCACTTGATAGGTAACTCATTCATTCTCAGTCCACGATCACTATCTTTTAGATCTGTCAAACAATTATCCATGAATAGGTTGAACAGCCATGGAGACGCTACACATCCCTGTCTAACACCTTTTTGAATGTTAAACCATTCAGTATACGCTCCGTTTATTCTCACGCAAGCACTGGAGTCCTCGTAGAGAGACTTCAGTGCTCGAATCAGACCACTGCTCACCCCATGCGCAGATAACGCCGACCACAGTTCATTCCTCATCACTTTGTCATAGGCCTTTATTTAGTAGAAGTTTTATTGAGAGAGAGAGAGAGAGAGAAATATTTATTTATATATATTCGATACACATAAAAATACATTAGATGGAAAGAATTAAACATAACATCGAACAGTATAAAGTGGGTACCACTGAGCATAATGTTACGGCAAGCCGCAACGCTGTTTTTCAGTGGGACCATGGCAGACTAAACCATTCATATTTATTATTTTGCCACCGTCTGTCAGGCACTTCCAGCAATTTCGGAACTGACACTCTACTGAAACTCACTGAAACTATTAGTTCCCGTGAAAAAATAATTTAGTAGAAGTTTTTTTGCTGGCTGTACTTACTTGTATTGCCTTCGAAAATCCATTCGTGTAATTTTAAGTCTATGCCATTCACCGTTAAACAGTTCTCTCCCGTGGAGTCAATTCTGACCTGGTGATGATCACCGGAATTTCACGACCAAATTATTCTTTGCTACCAGTTTTATATAACAATGCCAAATTTGAACTCAATTCAACCACTGAAAGTACTTAGATCCAAATAACTATACTGCGAGATTTGATTACAGACAACGGGGCAAATAAAATAAAAGATTGTAATTTTTTTATTTTCTTACATACTAAATATACCGAACACGACGAATTAGTCGATAATCCTTGTTAATCGATCATAATTCGTTAAATTATTCTCATTTAACATGATACGGTTACATTTTCCTTGTAGTTAAAATTACACTTTTAAAGGACTTCCGGCTAAAAAACGCTTGGCAGACTTATATATTATTAAAGACACTAATATTACGAAACTTTTGTAATAATTTTGGTCACGATGTCATATGACGTAGGAAATCGTTTTTGGGGGTCACCTTTGTCGCAGTCTGTCAGGCACTTCCGGCTATTTCAGAACTGACAGACTTATGTTGCCCCTCTCTACGGATAAAGGGCTTCATGATGCCACGTGTTTCGTAATGATGTCACGTGACGTAAATTGACCTTAAAATTTTGACCGGAAGTGAAGGATTTTCTCAAACTTCCGGCTAATTTTAAGTGTGTTAGTTTTTTGATTCTAGCTCAGCACAACTTTCCCCATCGTGTGCCAAGCATCATATCGTGATGTCATGTTACGTAGGTACCTAGGGGCTGGGCTCACGGACTATAAGCTTAGTCACATTTTGTCATCATTGACGTGACGTCACATATAAAATTTAGGCAACCCGGTGGGATTGTTTCGGAGCCACGCTTCAGATATAATATCGTTTAAGTGATCTCTTCCAAGCGATCATTTTCATTAGGAAACAAATCAATGAAATCATAAATAACTAGTGGACAAATAAAAAGGTAAAGATTGGTTTTTGGAGTCTTTTTGTATTTTTCAACTCCAAACTTTTACGGTCGTCCCCTGAAATCCAACGAAAATACAAATGGAAACACGGATATACACAAAAAAAACAAAAAGGAGACCAGCGCTGGGAATCGAACCCACTTATTTAGTCTAGACACAAATTTCTCCCATGAGTGTGGTTCATGGGAGAAATTTGTGTCTAGACCCCTGTCCAGTGGTGGTGTAGGGGTATGACACGTAGCACTGAATGCTGAGGATCTGGGTTCGATTCCCAGAGCTGGTCTGGTTCTGGGTTTTTTCTGTGCATCCGTGTTTCAGTTTGTTTTTTCGTTAAATAAATAAGTCTAAATAAATAGGTACCGTCAATAAACACACAACTTACAATTAATCTACCACTAAAAGAATTGTAAAATTAAAAATCCTAATACCAGTTGAACAGATTTCCAGCATACGTAGCCAAAAATCGTCTGGCTTAATCCAGCTACCAAACAAAAAACCGTGTCATAATCGGATTATCTAGTCCGAAACTACAATACAGAACGATAGACAGAAACAAAGACAGGCAGTTTTTTGCGTTGCGTCAGAGATTTTTACATACCTATGCTTGTGTATTTTATTATTCATTTTTTTTTTAATTTTCTAAACCTCCACTTGTTTTATCTTAAATTGTACAGTAAGTTTATAAAGTTTTGTATACCTAAATCAAATCAAATGTGGCACGGTAATTTTCAATTTTCCATCCACCTCCAGTGATTTACTTAAAAGTTTAACAGATATGGGTAAAAAGGTGACCCTACATAACAAAGCGTCAAGCGTTACCTTCAAAATTAAGAATAGGTTTTTTAACGGTTTGGCACGCAACTTTCGATTCTTCTTCCTTTACCTATATATTTTCCAATTCAAAGTAAGTGGTTAATTGAACGACAGTCGGGCCCAATTCGTGTTAGGGGAAATTAGAGAGCATTAATTGCAGTTTAGCGGTAGGGAATTGAATTTTTATTTTAATATGGAGTTTTACGCACATGACATGCATAACCATGCCTGTTTCATTGGAAAAAAAAATACATCCTCAAGTCTATTGAAAAGACGCCATATGCTACGGTTATTACTACGGGCTGAATGGAAGGTTCGGTTTTGTGAGGGAAATTAAATTATCCGAGTGTATATAATAGCCGTTAACTTTTTTCCCCTTCATGTTTTTTTGGTTTCAAAATGACTTGAGTATCTTGAGAAGTTCAAGATGGTTTTTACATTCACTGTTTATTTAACGGTACAGCCGGAGACCCCTAACTTTTTATATGAATAGGTTTCGTTGAATAAAAAATAATACCGCAAGAAGTGTTATTAAGCACTTATTTAGTCACACTTTCGATGAGCCGCTAAGAATGTTATTTTAACACCGGCGCTAAAAGCTTATAATAACTCGGCATTATTGTAATCTAATGCGATCGTAGAGCGAAATGCTAGCCAGTTGATCGGATCTGTAACTCTATCAGACGATTAAATGATTTGCTATGAAAACACTGATTTGAAAACTGTCTAGGAATGTCATGGTCGTGGCAATTAGAACCTATGGATACTAATGGATAGTATTCAGAGGGTAATAAACGAAGTTATGGGAAGGAATCCGACTGGTTAATTACAGCGCGACAGGCGCATTGGTGTATATTCTTTCTCATTACCGTACCGGCGGGCTCTCATTAGGTACGAATCTGTCAGTGGCGGCGTGCGCGGCGTTCGGTCGCCGCTCGTTTGTCCTGTCGCCGCATGCGCCAGACATTTTTCACTGTGACGTAATAAATACGCGCCAACGCACCTGCTTTTGCACGTTCAATGACAAATCGTTAACGTTCTCGATCCTTGATTGCATTTTTTATTCGCTTTCCCTACTGCTGTAACTAGGATTGACGAGATCCATTAGACTGCAAGCAGCTCTGTAAATATCTAGCTACCCATATAGCAAAAATCACACCATCTTTTCCTTTACAACAGTAAAAGCTTTTTAAGGTCATTTTAGTTTCTCTTTTCATAAGTCGACAAGGGAAGCTTAATGTTTGTTGTGAATTGTCGATTTAGTATTCATACTGTTTTTATCAACTAACCCGCTTACGTTTAATTTATAGCATAACACTTAAGCTAGATCAGGCACGGAGAGCATATCAAATATCAATTTACATAATGGTAAAGGAGCTCATAATGTTCCGATACAAGCTGAAGCGTAGCACCTCACATTAACGAGATTATGTCAATATTACGTGACGTATCTACATCGCGTTGTTTACTACTCGACACACCATTCGAGCTATGGATCACACAAGCTTAGTAAACCCATAACCGCCCAATGTAAGTACAACTTGCCTCGGGACGTCGCTTCGTTTCTGTTATTCCGCTCAAAAAATCCTTGTAGCTCACAAGTTTATACAATAACTTGAAGGTAGTAACACCCGCGCAGCAAGCACTGTTCCCGGGTGGTCCCAGCGGGTGTCCGGCAGTTTTGCTTTACAATGCCTATAATTCAGTGATTCGCGCGAATACTAACTATTCTGGCTTATCCGACGCGACATCTACTAAACTAATGCCTGGCAGGGAGGAAGCACTAAAACAGTGCTTGTCAATGCTATCACAAAACTTGCTTACAGCAGGCCATTTGCGTGCTGATTCATAAATTTGCGTTAGTAAACGGTTGTAAATGTTACTGAGCGGTAAATTAGATGAATTGATATTTTTATTTCACGAGTACTAACTATCTACACGAGCTAAAATATTTAGGTTGGAAAACTATAAATAAATAAATAGATAGAGCTTATTTGATGCTAATTAGATATCAGCGAGTACAACTTAAATCACCCGAGCAATTTAAAAGCAAAGAACTTATTTTTTTACTTACTTCGCCTGTAAGAATTGAACACAAATTTATTACAAGCTTTTTTTTTAGCTTGCCGTATTTTGTTTGAGTCAAAATTAAATCTTGGAAGCTAAATTTGACCCACTTCCTGTGGTCCGATTGACTTTCAATTTGGCATACTTATGCGTAAATTTTAATCTGATGACAATACAATAATCTTGTAATGACATCCTGGTAGTCCGGGGAGGATCGTCTCCGCAGAACGGAACTCCTCAACGGTTAATGGCATCGACTTGAAATTTGGTACGGAAATGTAGTTTGGATGACAATGCAATTACAGTCAATAAAAAGTAAAGTCAGCAAAAAAGCCTGTATTAAAAATGTAATTTTCAACAAAAAACTTATAAAGTTCAGATAGAGCTCTGCGGTTTCATTATACTATTTCACAATTTAAAACACAATACAGACAGATATTTTGGGATCAGATAATTTATGGGATTGTAATAAGCATTCAAAACATGATGCATTCGTTTGTGATTCAAACAATTAAGACCAGGCGTGATAAGCTCATACTAGCCATATACAATAATAAATAATAGGTAAGTACGTGCTACAACTGCCTAATTCGCAAAACACTGAAGCAGTGGGCCACGACATTCTGTACGTAAATAGAAACCTATTCAGTGAGTTAATGTAATAGTAATGGGAAGCTCAAGAGATTGCGTGACGATGAATTAAATGACTTTGTGGCGAGTTTCAATTTGCGGCCACGTTCCTTGTTAGGAGCTTCCACAGGACCCGTGAATGGGATAACGCCCACGAAACAACGTAAGAACAGTCTTTTACCATAACTTGTCTATTTTAAAGCCTTCATAAATTTGATAATCTAACAAAAACGAGACATCATGGTAGAGCTAAATATTTAACTTAAAAGATATATACTCTACTAGCTTTCATCCCCATCTCCAAAATTAATAGAAAATTCACTATTATTGTCATGAATTGCATCGTGGGTTTCATTTACACTAGAAATAAAGGTTAAGATGTACTGATTTCCTGAGACCTGCTTTAAACTATAGTGTAATCAATTCTACTCTCGATTCTGAAAAGATTAACTTTAGGTTTTCAGTTACCTATTTAATTAGGACCTTGTATAAAAATAGTCTATAAGAAATCTTTCTTTGCTCTTTTACAACATTGTATGACTGCGCGAGATGTGTGACCCAACAAACTATGACTTTATTTTCAGCTTATTTAAAAGGACAAGCGCTATCTCCTCTAAAGTGTACAAAAGTATCAAAACGTCGCTCTAATTCATCTGTATGGAGATTGTGTAAACGAAAACACAGTGGCCACCTACCGTGTGTGTCGAGGTTGACATTAGATGTTAGCATAGAGACTCAACTCCATATAAAGCGGAAGATAACATTGTTAAACCACTTTTGAAACTTTACAAAGTGTACACCTTTGACCAAAACCAAAATTATAAATGTTAACATTATAGGCAAGGTATATTTGTGTTATTAAGCATAATAAAGTGGGTCAGTATGCAGGTACTTAGCAGAGTGTACAGTATCAAGAGAGCGTTGTATTAATTTAAATCGAAACACTGGTTCTATGTTTAACGCAATACAATTTAGTCATCAATTTAAGATTACGCTAAGTATTATCCAGTTAATGAAGGCTACAATACAAAATACAAACTAGCTCAGAGGAAGCCATCAGAGAACCATCTCCGCACGAAACCACTTTAGCGGAGGCGCTGTGCCTACTTGCTAAGTAGTTGAACTCATTCCACTGTTTAGTGCTCCGTAATACACTTAGAAAGCGTATTTGCTTTAAGTCAAATTCAGTTGTTAGACACTGCTTTTAGCGTAGAGGCTGCAACTATAACACACGATTAAAAGGTTTGTAAACCTAAATCGCGTAGCGTATGCGGATGAAGCCTCGCGTAATTGTAAGAAAGTCAATTTAGTACACTAACGAGATTGGCTGAAAGGCGGCAAGTTGATTAAGCTCTATAAGGAGAGAAGTTGGCGGCAACATTCCGTACCGAGCAAGCAGACCGCAGCGTCACGCTGGGAAATTGTCGAGAAGCAAGTGAAACCACAAGTTAAAGATTATTTATTTCAATAACACATGCATTACATGTACTGGCAAGGATTTGCGAAAAGCGAGAAGCATTTGTCAGTATTATAATATTAAATCAAATCTTTCATCAAATAAAATTAGTTGTTATGGGTCATAAAAGTAGTGTTTCAATTTCATTTATGTCTTCTTCCTACTAGCTTATGCCGGCAGGTGCTGGCGTTAAAAAAAAACCCTGTGCAAATTTTCAAGCTGTTAATCCAAGAAATTCAGGCTGTGCCTTGATAAGTTAAATAATTTCTGTACCTACTATAATTTAACCCTTGTAAAGGCTACTGATTACTAAAATGATACAACGGAAATCATTAAAACTTGAAAATATTAAATTATGTTTCATATAGAAATCATAATAAGAAGACTTTACCTCTATACAATATATATATTTTTTAATTTCAATGTTTTACCACGTGTATCGCGTTAATAATCACTAAGCCTTAAAATAATAGGTTAATTAATAGTACAGGATCTTTTTAATACCCTGTATATCAGTCCATCAGCGTCTTCTTTAGTACATACGGATAAAAATACGAGATGACGTGTGTCACAGATTTCATATTCCATAAATAATGGGTTATGTTGGTATTTGAAGTATTTTTTAAGTTACTAGGTACTTGCGCGTTATAGTGCGAGTCACGCAACCGTCTCACCGATGGAGATGAGCCTGGATACGGGATCCGCATGTTCATAATTGTTAAATTTGCATCTATAATGGTGGCTAACAAGCGGCGATTGCGATCGGCTAGTTCACGCGGCAACGACAAGTTGATTCTACGCAATCGACGCAACCGACACACTTATTAGTGGTGCGACGCATAAACTAAGCAATATCTATCGATGAACTTTTTTTTTTATTATTATTATTATTTTTATTCGGAAAACCAACAGCTTGAGTTAACTAATACAGGTATAATAAAGATATTGAAATACTGAAGTAATCCTGCCTTTATGTAACACTTGACACCAATTGACCTAGTCCCAAACTAAGCAAAGCTTGTACTATGGATACTAGGCAACAGCTAAGCATACTTATATAGATAAAAACATACTTAAATTCATATTAAACATCCAAGACCCAAGAACAAACATTCGTATTATTCATACAAATATCTACCCCGGCCGGGAATCGAACCCAGGACATCAAGCTTCGTAGTCAGGTTCTCAATAGACAGATACAAGTTAAATCTAGTTACAACACCGCACGTTTAAACACAATTTTATTAGACTTGCCTTGTTGTTTTTTTAGGGTCAAATCTTGCAAGTTCATTTTGACCTAGGTACCTCCAGTGGTCGAAATCTTTCGTCGGTCGTGGTCCACCTACTTAGTTCACCTGGGTGGACCACGGGCACTTTTTCTTGCCGGTGGCCCACCTTTACAATAACATATAAAATAATGTTGCAATCACTTGCCTTGTTCATCCGTAACTCAGTGTAGTAGTGTTAATGCACCTAGAGTTAATTCACCCAGCCATAATTCAGACCAGAAAATAGGTAGGTTAGGTTAGGTTAAATAGGAGCCCGCGAAGCGTGTAGAATTTCACTGAATCTGCAGTAGACTTAATGCACCTAGAGTTAATTCACCCAGGATTTATTCATCCGTAATCATTTGGCCATCCGGTCATCGTGGGCATGTCGGTTTGTTACCTCTTCACCCTAATGGCTATAACTTGGAGATATAAAAAAAAATTAGCCTACTTCTTTCTCATAGGACTCACTACGTACGTACGTAAGTACGCGTACTTAACTCAACTTATGTTATAGGTACCCTTTATCGACGGTGATTGCTTTTCTTCAAGTGACCCGCCTACTCATTTTCCCCCTGTTTTAAATAAAATGAAATTTTGTATGGTGGAAATAGTTTGAAACTATATAGATGACAGGTGTAGGTAAATGCGTAATTTCCTGAAGTAATTTATAAACGCTATTTGTAACAGAATCATGGTATTTTATATGCGTGTCTTTTTTTCGAGTCAATGTGTGTGATAGAAATCTGAGCGGGGTGGAAGAATCAGATTATTTTTTTAGATCAAAGTCAAAAGTCAAAGTCAAAATAGTTACTTGCAAGAACTATGCAAGCATTATGCCCCGAAAAGGAGTGAAATTTCGAGGAGAGAGAGAAATTTGCCAGGCAGTATCATATAAAATGAACTATATGTTGTAGGTAAGTATATTTTTCCATCGACACATAGAATAGATAGATGGGAACATCACTACCCGACGAGATCGTAGGGAGGGACGCGAAGCTAATTACAGTCATTAAAGAAGTTGCTGCGCAGCCCACGGGACCCTGGTCACCGATCCGAGGACCACCGCAAATCGCATGCGCAACGTTATTTATTCGCAGCTATTTATCTAACTTGCACAGACAAGGAACGTCTGAATGCACATGAATAACGGCGTCGGATAAATTAAAGGCGTAAATTTATTCATAAGAACCCCCAAAGTTAAATACGAAGTTCAAAGCTCAAGAACAAGTGTCATAATTTGGAACGGAAGTTGATGAATATTTTTATAAGGGCCACAATCTACTTATTGATCGTTTAATGTATGATTTTATACTATATTTTCCAAAAATGTACGGCATCTGATATATTTTATTGGCTGAATAATAAAACAAATCGAAAGGTAAGTAAGTCGATCAATGACGTCACGTCAAGTTGGTCTTAAAAGCCTCGTGTGCCCATTACCGCAACACTTTCCTACTACTTTCGCATGGAATAAAAGTTAATTATTTTCCAAAATTCGGTACAATAAAAATAAAATAAATTAAAACAAGTAAGAATAACGAATAAGCGAATAGGGTGGTTGATAACCGATTTCGTGTCTCTGCTCCATTAGAGGTATAGTTTTGGGAGAATGTATAAAATCTTCGATTTTTATAAGACATTATAATAATAATGTAGAAAATAGGGCACCTCTGTATATTTTATATGTGTAACCTTTTGCTGAAAATAAAAAATCACGGAGGACACAAATGCACGTGTAACGGATGTGTTTAATTACTGACCCGCCAAAATCTCGGAGAGTTGAGCTTCATAATGAACACAGAAGGCTCAAACTCGGCCCGACAGCGATTAACTTAATAAAATATCAACACGTTGCTAACACCCACACATTATGATCAGGCGCGTACGTAAATAAATATTACATTTCACAAAAAACATGCTAAAATTAAAAGCTACCCTGAAATTAACCGGCTTGGGATGTTTTACAACGCGGACCACAACCGACGGTCAAATTCTACCAGAGCTGTTATTGTCTACTTATACGAGAACCCTGAGCGGTAGGGTAAAAATACCGAAACACATGGTGACGTTAATTTTAAAATTAAAGGAAAAATATAGCGGGAACCGGCAATAATTAACCCGAATAAATTTGGACAAAGGTCTCTTACATACATACCGCTGGACCGTTGTATCCATATGTGGTAGAAATAACAAGACAGCTTTTTAAATTTGGCTTCAAATAAAAAGTTTTTTTTTCTTCACTACTCGGTATATTTTTTTCTTTTGTATTTTCTACACCAATTTACTCTTTTATAAACGTTCACCAGTGCTACAGTGCTATTCAGAATAATTGCTTCAAGGAAACCTCTCTTTAAGTGTCGAGAACACTTCTAGACCTAGAAATTCCATAAATTTTAGCTTTAAAAAGGGAAGAAACTAAGATAAGATGGTATTTGCTTGGGTTTTTTTTAGACAGTAACAAAATGTAACGTATTTAATTATACCGCTAAATCTGACTCTTACATACAAGAAACGATGAAAACATCAAAATATTTTAGTCTTCTTTCAACGGGTTATATTATATATAACCAAGGAGACAAATGGCAAATGAAATTTTGAGAATCGCGCGTAGTTTCGACCCACACAATACAACCGTGGGCGAGTAGGTAGGTACAAATATCGATGCGCCTAATGCGCCTCCCCTGTCCCGTACTTTAATGCCAAATCTATTACAATTGAATTAACATATCGTGAGTTTAATAAAACGATTTGTAATAGAATCATTCTAATGTCAAGACAGAGCGATCAGAATGTAACGAGTCACTGAATAATTTTGAATTAATTGGGATGTCCCAAAAAAAATAACCTATAGTTTTTATCTTATTTTTGGAAAGAATAGGATATTTTAAGATACCTTTTTCATCGATTTTGAATTTGGATGAGCATTTAATTTTTTATAATTTTTTTACGAAATAAGCTGGATGACGTCACAGTGAGACAGCCACGTTCCATTGCCTAGAAAAATTCAGTTGTACATAACATAATCTGTGGCATTACTGAAAGTCAAGTGACAGTCAACAATCATACAAGCACGGCACGGTCCTAAATGAACCATGACAAATAGTTTCATTTATTTCTCTTCTTTTAGCTTCGATTATTCGTAGGTTTGTTTAATGGTGTGATAGTAAATACATATTTTTTATTAAAATCTGATATTTAAATTCTTTTATATTCACTTTTAACGTAGTTATTTAATACTTTTATTTGTGAAAATGCATTGGTAATACTCGTATACATTTCGGACTTTACGATAAAATGACAACTGTTTAAAGCCGAATGCGCATCATGTGATTAAATTTCCATCTTTGTCACTCTTTGCTATTATAAGCAGGACAGCAACATTTCAAACTGTCAATTTGCTTTAAAGTGTAGACTTTCCTTTAGACCTACATTTGTGACGTAACACTGCAGGGGTCAAATGAAGGTCATTACTTAAATTTTATTTATTTAATTCAGATTATCATATTTTTGGAATCTGATTTCTGAAAACGCTTCACAAAGCCTATTTCTCCAAATGGTTTTCGATTTATTATACTTTGTAAAAAATTGGGACATCCCAATTAACAGCGTCAGATCATACTTGCATAAACGACTATTTTTGTGTTAGAGTTAGGTATCATGGGGGTAAACCCACATTGATAATTATAAATATTACGTATGTTTCGTAATTCGCTAGATATCCCTTTAATGTTATAACTAAGAGCGAAAGTTTATGCGTAACGACACAAATTTGGAACAATCGTTTTTGTATCCTTACTTCACGGTCTTACTAAAGCCAATCACTATTTTGTTAAACTCAATTACTTTAAAAGGTGTTCATTAAATTTCAATCATTTTCTTGTTGCTTGAGATTACGAACAATGTCAGAATGTACCTAACGAAAATGATCGGCTAATGTAGAAAAATACGCCTTTTATAAGTTCCTTAATTTTAAACTTTCTTCAATAATTAAAAGCAAAGCTAGAGGACGAATTTGTGAACCAAAGAATACAAAGTCATATTAATTTTCGTCGCAACAAAACCGCAGCCCATGGCACTGCGACAAGACGCAGACGCTCAACCGCCTGCACTCCTAACGAAATTGCGACCTCTTTTGGTCCAGGCTGCGACATATTTTAGTAAGAAATAGGTACAGTCAGCTGCAGAGAAAGGGTACCCCCCTGTAATGGCGGTAGTATGGATACCGCCGTTACAGGGGTGTACCTTTTCTCTGCAGCTGACTGTACCTAGTAAAGGAAATATTTAATTAAGAGCTTTGAAATATTTCAAACCAGTCAAGTCAATCTTAATGACTTGTTTTGGAAAATTGTTAAGCATAAACGATGAAAGTGTCGACTTTGTGTAAAAATAATTAATATGTATTTACGTTATTGTTGTTTCTTTTTTGTTTTGTTTGTGTTTGCTGTTTATTGTTTTTTTTTTGTTGTATTTGTGTGTCCTTGTGAATGTGAATAAATGTCTTACTTTCTAAAATCATCGGGTGTCACAAACCAACGTATGAGAATTCAACAGGTGGTTTAATTAGTTTATATGAACACCTTTTCAATATACTATAGATTTTGTTGCCCGCGACCCCGTGTGCAAAGAGTTCGTTTATCGCTACCCCGCAAAAAATATTTTAAAATTGTAGGGCCCCGTCGTTTCGGATATATGGGTGGGGATGGTTTTTTGACTTTTTTTTCAATGACTTTAATAATATTTATCTCAAATTAATTAGTAAATAAACAAATACACGTAACATATCGACTCCCACGTTTAAAAATCATTTATTTACATAATATTAAGTACCTTCGTCTTTGGATCACCGACTTACATAAACTTAACCGGTTCGATAGTTTCCAAGAAATTTGGCTGTGACAGACGGATAGACGGCCAGACAGACATGCAAGTAATCCTATATAAGTTCTATAAAGATTTGAAGGACGGAACCCTAAAAAGAGTACCTACCTACTGATGACAATTTTGCTGTGACAAGATTTACGATGCGCGCGCGCCTTGAAGGCGATGCTTCGCGTCGCGACACGCAAGCTTACTGTGCGTAGGGTTACCATGCCGCGGGTTTGTCATGAAATGTTAGGGTATTTGAGAGGTTGTTCAGGATTTGTATCCACATGTTGGGAAAATGATCGCAAGTATATCTGGAATCATGAGCGGAGCATGTGTGTGCACAAAGATAGGCGCGCTCAACCACAACTACAAGACGATCTAGACGACCAGGGAAAGGAACCAAGCAACTTGCCGTACGTAGCTCTGGATAGGGACACAAGGAAGTCCAGTCTAGGCTTTTCTTAGCAACAAGATTTAAATTTATTTAAAGTTTATCTAAAGCAAGAATACTCAAACGAAAAATTTCGGGAGGGAAACTTTTCTTTTCATCTGGTAACCCTAAACGTGCGTGCGGCGTTATCGCGACCACTCGCCAAATTAACTCACCTTATGAAGACATACGACATGCTACATGCACTGCCAACAAGCGACGTTTACAGAGAGCCCTATTAAATTACCTTTAGCAGAGTGCAACGAAGCAATCATATAATTACGCTCATTCTAACATTATGAAAATATCTATATCTCGCTTATATTACTTTTATTAGGGCGATTTTTATCTGTCATAACCTCAAAACACTAAATATTTGTGCCTTTCATAAAACGCTTTTTAATGCGAGTTCCTACAGATTCTAGTTTAGGCGCCAGTTGGCGCTCTTTATGCTCAAAATTCATTTAAAGTTATAAACTATCTGTGCACCAAAATTTCAATACTTCCTCACGAAATTTCGGAGAACTGCACGGTATCTTTTTGGTTAAAGAATACAAATATTAGTCGTGAGTTAAAACTAAAAAAAAACACAAAACCTATCTACACTTTTAAAGAAGACTAATACTCTTAGAAATAACGAATTTGATTAGAATCAAGATAACGACATTGGCTCTTTATAAAATCCCCTCATTACCTATACTCCGCGCACCTAGATGCTGCGGGCTGGGGCGTGTGATCCATTTCGACGCACAATGAATACGAAATAAGAAATCAACGTAACCGCACTTTCCCTAAGCAATTTTCTTTCATAGAAAATGTTAAAGCGTCTCTCCCGAGGAGGCGCCGCCTAAAATATGGAGCGGCACGTTGTTAAATTTTTGTTTAGTGTGCAATTTTGAGGCAACCCAGACGTATATCACGTTTTTCGGCTATTAGAACGCAACCAAAATGGTGCAATAAATCTAAAAGTCCATTTTCATATAAAAGAAAACCGATTAAGGAGCTTTTCCGATAGCGATCGCTCGAATGAAGCTATATATTTTCATGATCGAGCGAATCCAAGATCACGGACGGCTGACGGCCGGTGCGTGAGGAAATTGAAAAGGAAAACGTTTCCTCTAATGGTATTGTCCTTGAGCAAAAGATCATTTACTTGCATTTCCTGTTCCGGTTTCCGACCGTGCAAAGGCTCATTCCGACACCTTACGAAGGTCCACCTTCAGGGCCGTTTGTGGGTTTATCTTGTTTTGAAGGATTCTCCATTTGTGTTCAGTACAATCGTATTTCGTATTTTATTAATATAAAATGAACTACAATTCGTACTGAAATTAAAAATAATTTAAGATCTGACATTAAAAAAATCACGCCATTTTTGGCACTTGCATAAAAACTTTCGACGGCTGTTACAGCTATAAACATTTCAATTTTAATGTATAAAACCAAATACGTACCAAATAGGTAATTAAAACTATACACTGTCGTACTTAGGTAGGTACTAAAAGATTGAAGTTTTTGGCAATATCTATCATCAAAGCCACATTACCAAAAGTCCTATGTTCATAAAATTTGCCTGAAATCATAAACATCATAAATATTCTACTCACATTCGCTTGAGTGTTAAATGAAATATCAAAGCCGCATTAATCACGTAATGCTCCATAACTCCTCGTTTAATGAAGTACCCAATCAATGTCTAATCAAAGGTTTGCGAGATTGCAAATAGCGCGATGTATAAACGTTTACGCGAACGGATCCGCTTGCTAAGCAAACTGTTCCGGGCGCAGCTTCGGTGCCGTTGACTTTACCAATCACGATGAGAGACGGCTCTTCAATCAAGCTTCATCTCGTTATGCCCCCAGCGCGCAAAGTAATAATGAGATAATGAACGATTAATTTACTTACATTATTAGCTTGATCCCGTTTGTTGTACCCTGTTTGAGAATATTAAATTATAGCCGTCGTATAGACTAAAATCCTTCAACAAGTACTTTAGCGAGAATTATTAAATTTGCTCAGTGCCGCCTTCTCTTATTCTGCAGTGAGCTAAAAATAAATTCATCATTATACATAAGGAACCAGCTTTTAGCAATTGAGTAAAAACTACACTATTTTCGTAAGATATCTGAACTCTTACTAGTTACGTAAAATAATTTTAATTCTATTTCATATACATGATACATCATCAACAACAATTATATGTAAAAATTATCATTGACAGTATCAGCCTTTTTTTTGTGTTAAGCTATGTGCCTTATTTTCATCAAACTTATATACATACGTACAGCTTCAAGTTAGTCAGACCAATGAAAGTAAGTGAAAATCACAGATATAGATTACACTAGATAACGCAAACACCTCAATCTGTATGAAAAACAACTAACCGTGTCACTTTTTTATATCTACTGTGACGTCTCAAGAGCGAATTAGCGATGTGAATTCCCCGATGTCCCCGAATTCCCCGATCGATTCAAATGTGCCGCCCGCCCGTTCATGGGGCTCGAGTCAGTCACTAGTCATGATTAGTCAGGTAGCGGTCAGCCTCTGTATGGGGCCAACTTCGACATTTGCGTAATTGCGTAATCTAGTGAAATCTATATCTGTGGTTAAATCAAATCTAGATTTTATTAACACAGATAAAATATACACGAGTAGCATTAATAAAAAATACACTAGTGCTAAACGTCGAGATAAGCACGCGCTATACATACCTACTTACAAATGATGATCGCTAAGGAATAGTGGACTTGAAAGCACTTTGAGCCCGGATGCAGACCCCTGGGGCCGTTTCTTGATAACTGAGTGATGAACAATTTGTTTGTCACTCGTGCGTCGGGTGTGAAGGCACAAGAAGCCGGCGTGGTTAACAAGCGTGCCATTCTTACCTCACTCGACCGCCATGCGACGTCGGAATTTAATTTCTATTCAACTGCGTGAGAAAGCACTAAATTACTATTGCACTAGCGTACTTATAAATAAACTCCACGGAAATAATAATGGCATAGTTATGTCTGCTGTAACATTTCATGGCTGCATTACAAATGACAATTGTATAAAAATAATAATTCGCTAAACGTAAACTTTGCTATTAATTGGAGAACGAAGCGATGCACGCAGTGTCTAAATAATCGCTTCCCGTGACTCGTTACACTTTGATTACGAAGATTAAACAGCGATGAAATTGACAAGCGAACGGACGGCGAGCCAATAAACGGGATTCCCGAAATATTTTACTTCCATAAATACTCAATAAAGTCTCTTTTCCCACGCCCGTTGCGCAATCGACGTCGGGAGCGTCGATCCGCGTTCCGCCACATTAAATTCTTCACGTTTAATCAATTCCGGGACGGTAGTAAAAAATATCAAAGTGAAGTGTTTCCTTCCGTATCGACGGCGCCTAGAGCACAGCAGACAGCAAATAAATTGTTGGCGTCGTTTCAAAAAGCACGAAAATTGCCGGGGTAGCTTCGCGGACACGCCTTTTATCTGTTACGTCTATCAGGAGGCTTCACGTTCGCCGCCCGCACGTAAATAAGGGCAAAAAATAGTCCGGAATAAATAATACGGCGAAAGAACGGGAGGACTGCAGCCGCGCGGATCAAGCGCTTGATGGCTGCGGATCACTTCCCTGACCTACTTGAGCCTAAACTTAGCTAAGCTGCTCGACGGCTCGCACAGTTATGTTTATGTATGAACAATCATGCCTAAGGTTGAGCACTCGTACAGTCACCTACATTGATATCTGCCATAGCGGAGCGTGCAAAAGTATCTGACACGTTCTACCGGCCCTAGAAATAGAGTCGTATCAGATATTAATGCACGCTTTGTTGTGTCAGATATTGGTGCTGGTGACTGTACTCTTTGTGACAACCATAGAACTCGTGCGATTTCAGATAAATACACAACGTCCATTTAAATATCTCACGCCTATCAATATTTGTAAAATACTTATATAAAAAAATACTTGTAAAATCTCAGATACAACTGAAATAAAAACAGAAAAGTTATTAAAAAAAATAAACCCGCTTCAAAACTACACATTTGTGAAGACGCTTGAATTTTTGTAACTCAAGCGAACACGCAATAACGGCTCGACGGATTTAAATGAAATTTATTTGGCATACAAATAGTTTACAGCCTGTATTAGTACATATAGCATGCTTTTTATATCGAAAAATTGGTCCCGCGAGATAGCAATAATAAGTAATTCTAAGCAGATGAAGTCGCAGGCAACAGCTATAAGTATAGTAGTAAATAAATACATATATGAAAAGTTTCTTGTTTTAACAATTTTCAAACTGATTCATTACGCTAAAGACTGTAAAGAGTGGGTATATTACAGCGGCAAAATAATTGACAGCTGCCGACAAAAGATTAAGTATCTAACACAAAGTAAAACTATAAAGATAGCAAGGAAGTTAAATTTTACTTCTATGGAAGTATTCACCGGGGAGGCATTTAAAAGGTATAAAACTCGATGCACTGAGGTCCTCATACTAAAATAGGGATTATGGTTTGCTATAAACCGTAACCTGAGAGTCGGAAAAAATCGAGAGTAAATATGGCTAGTCACGATGTTTACCGAAGTAGTCTGAGCAGGGCTCGTTACGCTGCTTTATGCAGGGAGGTGGCGGCGATCGTCTCACAACAATGTGCCGGCGAACTCATAAATTCGAAACAATTAGACGATAAATTCCCACTTGAATTAGTATTTTTATTTGCACGTCACGTGCGCGAGCCGCGCTTTCTAGCAATTTATGTAGGGAGGCGTCAAATTTAACAGCTCAAAGAAACTGATGGCGCTCTCCTAAGCTTCGGCGCGCACTCGTGATGCCCCGTAATTATGTTTACAATTTATTTGCAGCTGAACAATGGAGTAGATTCCCGTAGAGCTGCTTTATGACGACGCAACGAGTACCTTTATACGTACATTACTCATACGATTACCCATTGCCATGGGGAAATACAATTAATCGGGTTCTACAAGCCCGTGTTGTGAAAATAAATGGGATACATCTTTCGAAAAATAAATTTGGTCCAGTGCAAGGAAATTGTTACCGTTCGATAGTTTAAAAATGGTCTTAAGCAGTGTAAGCCACTCTGCACTGATCAGCAGCGTGATTAAGAAAAACGAATAAGAACGAAAGCGTGACACGAGGGCTGCGCGATAACAGAGGAAAAACGAGCAGCGAATCGCCTGCGAGCAGACGGTATCTGCGACCGCCCGGGAGTTATTAAATATTAAAATAAAGTCGCATTCCGACGCAAGTCCTTCGCGATACGCGAGATATAACCCAACACAATAAAGCACCGGCTCTGATCGCTCCCCCGCTTTATCATATCAAAGAACCAGAAAACATAATTTAACCGGGAAATCATTTTCTCACTAGTCCCCTTGTGTTTTGACGGAAATTGACGCATATTATGTGTAAACACTTAATTAAAAATTGCACAGGAGCGGGACTAGAGCGTAAGTTATGATTAATAAATAATTTGATAATCAAAGGGCAAATTTAAATGAGCCTCAACCACGTCACGAGAGAAGCCAAAAACGATTATAGAACGTTAATAATCGCATAACTCACGAACAGTATTGCTTCATCGCGTTTCAAATGTGTATCGGCCGTCGCATCGCTCAGTTGCCCAAGCACCGCTCCACCCACTTACCTGAAACAATACATCATTACAATATCACTAACTGAGAGCAAACGCATGCATTATAATATTCGACACCTACAGTTCGGAATGTCAAATGACGCACGCTCGACCTATTACGCTTACATGGTAAATTATTAATTACATATTTCTTTATTCATAAAAGTTTTTTTTTTATAATCTGCCTGTGTTAGTACCCCACTGCTAGGCATTACCCCTAAACTTAAATCGCCCAGTGGGCACTTAGCTACATCAAATTTTGCTGCACAAAAGTTCAAGTTGCCGTAGTAAAATTACCGTCGTCTGATCAACCATTTAAGAGTTAGTCCTAGATTTAAATACAATAGTAAACATGAGTCAGTATTATTTTGCTGTCTCGCTGATATGAAATGATGCTAATATTTCACAGTAACAAAAAATGCAGTGCTTAAATGTGATTCTTAAAAGTACTCAATTTTTATTACTGCAGTACTGTCAAAACCGTTTATTAGCAATGTCAGTTATGGTAGAGCCTTTAAATGGATATAACATCGAATATTCAAAAGTTAACTAATGGTAAAGTGAGGTAAGTTAAGTTAGGTGATCGTTTAAAGTTTAATTGGAAGAGATATCTTTTAGGGACAAATTCACCTTTGTACATGTCTTTCTCTTATTTACTGTTATTTTCTATGATTTTATGTACAATAAAAAGTTATACAATACAATATTAGAAACTGTTGATTTATGTAATTGGTTTTAAATAAGAAACAAATACCATCGAGAATAACGACCATCGTCTGTAATGTCAGTAACTTTATGTTCCTTCAGAAACGGTTCTGGTTGTAGTATTCCGCTATTTAACTATCAGTATAGTGTACTGAGTGAATAACTAATATGGAGGGAATGAAATAAAAACTGACTCTAAACAGTAGGTATACAATATTATACCCGGAGGGTAGTCTAAATGGCCGCAATCCTGTGCACCAATATAAGAGGCGGCAAGCAGATACCGTGCACGGTATACTATGATAAAATTTTATTTAAAGGCACTAGCATCGGGCAGAGCCTTATCAGGACGCTTTTTGCAATGCATATTTTTGTTATATATGATACCAAAGTATGAAAATAGATCGCACGATAGAATAAGGACAGAATGTTCTAATCATAACCTATTTTTAAACGTGTTTATTGTTTCACAAAAATTACCTTTTTAAAAGTCCACTGACGCTACCAAAACTCGACCTCAGCGCAGTATCGCAAAAATTTGCTTGCAGTAATTATACCTTCGCTGTTGAGGATCACAGATAGTTAAATGGGAGGTATGTACCGGAGTATCGCGGGATCTTTCGTCGTGTGGCGGCAGTGTATGGACTAATGTCGCTTAATTAACTCGTATTCATTATCGAGAGGAACTGAGAGCGCGGGATCTGGCGCGGCGCCGCAGGTGTCCTAGTACGCGGAAATAAGAGGACCACCATAGGCTCAAAGAGGTGATTTGGATTCTGTGTTAGCTACCGCAAATTGTGTATTAGGATATGTCACTTCAATCACTTCAAGAACTTTCCTTAAAGGTGAGATATGCTATAGGCTAATATCTCTCATCATCATCTGCTTGGTAAAAGATAGTCCTACCAAACCAAAATCAACATTTCTACCTATACCTATTGAGTAATAGTACCTATTTTTTATTCTCCTTCATGCATAAAATGAGTGTAGGCAAGTTTGGGATGATTCAATTACTGTATCAAAAGCGTGGCATTTGACTGTGAGTGATAAATCGAGAATGCGCATGTGTAATGAATGACGGAAAGTGACGTGAATGGACATATTCGCTGCACATTTGCATCCAATAGAGAATTAAATATAAAGCAAATTGCAATGACTGAAACGGGTTGAAATCCGAATAATCTTTTGGGTATCTATTCCATAAAAATATATTTCTATATCTTGTTCGCGTTTCAATCTAACTTGCAAGATTTTAGAATATTTATTCGTAGAACAAACAGATAAATGCATACCTATCTATATTCAACAATGGCAAGGTTAATTTAATTATGATTAACTTAATTGAACTTAGTGTAGAAGTATTTTATTTGTTACGTTTTTTTTTGTTTTTTTTATGTCCAATTGTGTTTTTTGTATAGTTTGAATTTTACAGCGGATTGGTTTTATTGTAATGCTGTAAGTGTTTATTGACAAATAATAAATAATTTTATTTCAGGAGGTAATATTACTATTAAGCCTTTCCTAAAAACATTAAAATTTGGCCAGGCAGAGTGTACAGGAACGGTTGTTTCTTTTCATCTCTGCTGTCTCAAAATTCCCCATAGCTATTTACCTATATAGGGGTTCAAACAACGTTAGAGAAACATTTGACCTTTTAGTCAACACCAAGCTCATAGCAAAAGCGTCGCAGTTCGTCTCTGCTGCAGCGAGTAAAATATTACAGCTATTAATATTCGGCGGTTGCACACACGAGATAGCTCGACTGGGGTCAGGTGACGTAATGCATTGCTTAGTATCTTATATGAGCACTGATACATGACCTAAAGGCTAAACTTTGATGTTTAGCGGGACGGGACTAGTGGGCAATTAGACATAAGTAGTCAGCAGAATTATGTAGGAATCGTCAAGATAAAAACGTTAGAAAACAATGGCTCTTCCTTGGAAAATTGGCGATACCTTTCTTCAGAAGGTTAGTGAGAATAACAAACCTTAATTAACTAAAACTAAGTTCAACCTATATACTGAAAAGGAGGACACAAATTTTCGTGTTTTTTTTTTCATATTATCCATATACGCCTCTATTCTAATTAAATGGACCAAGCGATTGTACGTAGTAGAAGGAGCAAAATAAAAGTGTTGTTCATAGGTAGATATGAACACCCGGCAGTCTTTTATGAAATATATGCCAACATTTTTCCTATTATTTATTTTATAAAATAGTATTCCTTCAAAGGTATACTGTTCGATTGAAAAAAATATTGCGTGCGCATAATCAGATGCGTAGTTCTACGAATCTAGGAGGTAGGAGTTGTAACACCATAGGTATCCAAACCGCCCCGAGCCGTCCTGGGGCGAACGCAAACCTTACATGCGTGCTCGCCATAATTATGCAAAACACACACCGGATACGCAAATTACTTATTAATACGGTACCTAACGAATACAAGATTGTGGGAGGACGCTCCCGTATTATGTTTGTTGTGCTTTAAATGTTAAATGGTTACGAATAATAAGTACCTACATCACAGTCTTCTCAGCAGTTTTAGCTGTGACTGACAATCATTAAGTTAGTTAAAGCAAATAAGTACTTAAATCGAATCACACAAACTTTACCATATACCTACCGCTAAAGAACACGCATAAGAGTCCAGGAAATACATAATTATTTGATGATCACCAATTCACATTCTAGCTGATTAACTTCATATCTAGTTATGAATGTTGTGCCCTTAGAATTTCAAATACTTTGCAGTTACAACAAAACACCAACGGTGAAACTGCAAACTAAATACAAGAATCATGTTCCTGCGCCGCTTTGCGTGCTTTATGAAAATAGAGGACAGATAAATTCTCATTACTACCTACTTGGGGGCAGTAAAGATAGATTTCCCAGCGTGGTAATGAGATTACATTTTCTGTTATTGCCACTATTGGACGATTTGCTAACCATAAATAGACACAATTGCAAGCACTTTTTGTAATGAATTGCAGGAAACTGTGTAAAATAAACAAGTATTACGCAAATTCCGATATTACCGGAGCAAATAGTAGTCAAAGCTCATCTTTCAGTGACAACTCGTACTAATCTGGTTGTTAAGTATAGGTAGCTGTTCTGTAAGTAAATCAACACAAATACGTCCTTATTTAAGAATAAAATAACAGTATAATTACTACACGAGAGCCGTGGAGGTATTAGTGATCTTACAATGTCTACATTCTTGCTGAATGTCACGTTTCTGAGGTGATTGTCGATTAATATTCAGCAACTGTGTGTAAATAAGGCAATCGAATCAAAGTGGCAAGCCTTGTTTTATGTAAACAACAGCTTTAAATCAGTCGTAAATGGCAAATAGATAAACATAAAAAGTAGTAGTTATGATGACAACAATGGCGGAGATGGGGAAGAGCGTCACAACGCCACCTCGTGATGACCAGACCATGTTCTCGTGGGCTGCGATAAAGATCTCCGATGTATTTTGAAAGGAAATTTACAAGATAGTCCGCTAATAAAACCGTATACATGCCAAGTCAAGCGTCCGTCCGGACGGGACGGTGACCCGATCTCGGCGCTCGCTTACGACCCCACTAGTGTTCGGATTTATGATCGTACCCTCTAAGGACAAGGGTACGACATTTTACAACTTAATTTAAAACAGGTCAGTTTTTACTGAGATTTTATCGGACAGACGGTCATTTCTCACACCGATAAAATAATGCTTTAAAATGTTAAATTTAAATTACCTATCTATCAGTGATGGATAGACTGCATTTGCTTTTTTCACAGTTTAGGTATTCCAGGACACAACACCAACTATTTTTCTTTAATACCGCGGAAAAATTTTAGCCACCACGAACGACAAAGGCTCTTATGGACTTTAAAATAGTGACATTGTGTCCAACTAACGAACGACTTAAAAAAAATGAAAACGTAATTCGTTTAAGCGTACCTATCTACTCAAACACAATCCAATGATGCAACATTCAGATGTGACATAAGCATCAATCGTGCTGTGAACGACTCAATCTCGCGATCTTTTCATACGGAAAAGCTCCATTGAAGCGGTCGATAGAGCATTATTGTGTGAGCGCAACGCGTCAATCATTCGTTGCGCAACGTTGGAGAGAAAGTCGCGCGTGCTCACGCGAAATGTCGCGGCTGTGACGCTATGGTTTTGATAATAACAATATGGGGAAAAGATAAATATACAGATATGGGGAATTGGGTGATCGCTCCAATTGCATCTTCATGGTATAAAAAAACATACATACATGCATGCAGTCGAATAGATAACCTCCTTCTTTTTTGAAGTCGGTGATTGATCGATCAAGGTAAACCGTTGTAGACATAAGCAAACGACAGTTACGTATACGAGTATACACGTGCATATAACTACACAAACTGATGTTCAGTACTTGCACACCGACCCAAAAATTAGAATATTAATTTTACATCGGCAAAGTTCCCTCCGCCAATAACAAGATACCAGCCCTACTAAAAGGTAATTCAAAGCGATAAGCATCAGATAGCTCAGTAGGCATCGCCGTAATATCATGGTGTAAATATTCATTGGCTGAGATTGTCGTTCGTCTGGTGAGACCGCGTAGGCTGCGCTGTGAGGCGCGGTCGGGACACGTATTAGAGACAATGAGATTTGCATAGCTGGGCGTTCCTAACTGTCAACCAGGGCATTCACATTAACTAATCTAAAGGGAACTAATGTATGCGAAATACCCACTTTCATTATTCACGCGACATTTGCTTAACATATTCATTGCAAAGGTTATGAAGACGTCTTATAAGACGTGCAGTCTCAGTTTATCAAATCTGCACACACGTCAATTTTCAATAAACTTTACTACAATGGCTTGCTACTCTTACGTTGAAACTTAACTATTAAACAGCATAAAACATATTAGGTACCTATGTTATAGATGGGGTAGCTTTGCACATCATAATAGCGCATAAGCCGCGCCATCCGCAAGTGCCACGCCAACTCCCATACGAGGAATTCTCTTAGTGGAAAGTGTGCCGGTTTTACCAAATAAGGATCAAAAAGCGTTCATTTCGACTAGTAAAGCACTTATTGTATGAATACGTCCGCCCGCGAGCTTAGGGCGCATTGTACATTCGAGAAGCGTCGCTTCCACGCCGCGACGCCCGGCCACCGCGCTCTGCAATAATGCGCTTACCGCACTCACTGGTTACCCTTATAATTCCATTCTTCGCACAATGCGACTTTGGCCCTAAGTCGAAACCCGTGTTACCGCTGACAGACTTATAACAATAGGTTTAGGCGACGATATTTTCAGCTTTTTTTAATACTCGTAAAATCTGAAAAGGAAATAAAACTTAGAATACCTATATTACGTTTCTAACTGCGTGTAAGGTTTAAAGTTAAAAATCAATCTGTTTTGGTGTAAATTGTTTGATCAAATTCCTTGTTGCTCCTCAAAAAAGATGTTAAGTTTTATTGATAACGTGGAAAGGGTTGTCCGAGGCGTAAAGCGCGACAATAAATCACGTCCGGCGTGGATACCGGGGATAGTTAGCAATTAAAGAAAGAATCCCACCGAACCTATCTGTTCTACGAACTAATGAGTGGAGTCAGACGGCGAACGACGCGCCGCATACACAGGCTCTTATCTTCCTGATAAAGAAGTACAAATGGGTACACGTTGCTTCCAACCCCTACTCCCTATTTCTCCTTTAATGTCTTAAGTAAGTCCGTACAACTTTTATCAGCCAGACAAAGAAAGAATTCCCGCCCAATCTTCATTAACTAAATGTGTTACCAATGAAATCGAAACACGTTTGCGGTTAGAGAGTTTGCGAAAGTTGTTGGGAAATGACAACAGACTTAATATAAGATAAGGGAAGAAGTCGTGCGGGAGTAAGGGGGGAGGGGAACATTTTATTGCACCTAATTGCCTGAAGGCTCGTGAAGACAAATTCCAAGGATGTTTATGAAGGTCTGCTACGGAGATTTGGTATAACAGAGCGGCCACAACACGCCAGTCGGCCAATAAATGAGCTGGCTTCAACATATCCGGATATTGTCCGTAGCGCTTTTATTGCTACATATTTTAGAAAGACGCGTGGAAACGCCTCCAATCGATGGCACGTTTACGATACGTGGAAAAAATGTTAGATTTTTATTCCTATTCACAGAAGCTTTTTGAAAAATCTGCCTGCATATAAAAAGGAGAATTTGGCGACCGAATGGCCTAGTCTAGTGGACAGTATGAGAAGCTAGAGGGGTTTCGGTCACGAATCCCGATACCTGCATGCGCTACTGGAATCATCGATATCACAGGTAAAAAACTTCAGCAAGGCCCCTCTTGTATACAATAGTGGATAGAACTGATATGAAACATAAATAATTTTTAGGGTTCCGTAGTCAATAAAGACGCGTCGGAAGAAGGAAGAAATTGTGGTTCCGAAACATCAGAGAGGGGAGCGGTATCACCCATGTGGAAGAACTGTTTTCTCTGACGAGAGATAAGGAGAGATATGCGGAGCTGACAGCCAACCTCCAGTAATGGAGGCTTACCACAAGAAGAAGAAGTCAAAGGGTGACAAACGGAACCCTATTACCGTTACTTCCCTGTCTGTCTATCACAGGGCTGTATCTCGAGAACTGTATTAGAGAGACAACTGAAATCAAGACATAATTTTATATTTTTATTGCTTCTACAGCAACAAACAATACAAAAAAAATAAGGGGTTCCCCATAAAAGAACTATGTATGTACTATTTTTTTTAACTTTTAATGTTTTCCCTAAGACTGACTCACGCTTGACCGGTTTTTATTATTTTTAATTTTAGCGGGTAAATTTTAACCACATACGAAAATAAATCATAGAAGCAAACAGCTGTACATGAAGCAAACTTGCATGATTAACTGCTGCTAAACTTGTAGAGCAGATTTACCAAATCATAACATTTTTAGAGTTTGCCATATTCATTGAAGAAAACGTGCGCTTATTGATATACACAACAAGAGCTCGTTATTTGAGGTGTTAAATGTAAAAACGCCAATGCCCGAGGGTGGCAGAAGTCCGCCGCGGAAGCAAGCGTCTGGGGTTACTATTCAATGGAGCAGGAAAACCGCCTCGAACGATGGTGAGGAATGAAAAACGATTTTAATGAGAGTTCTCATTAGATTTACTGCGACAATCCATTTTTTACTGCAGTTGTAAGTAAATGCGTTTTTCTTTTCTAGCAGAAGAGGTGTTAGATAGAATACTAAACTAATAAAGACCTTATTCAAATATAGTCGCTCAACAAGAACACAATACGAAAAAGCAAGCTATTCAATGTATAACAAATTTATACGTTTTCAACTTTTATGCCCATCACAAAAATATTGAAGATGGAAATAAATTCACAACATACATTTACGAAAAGAACATTTAAGCATAATTTAAGGAACAAAAACAAAATAAGTGTTTAGGCATAGAACTAACTGGCTACGGTATTCGGAATTTTATTCGAGGGAGCAGAAATCTAAAATAACCTGCCAAAGGATATCAAAGAATGTGACTCCTTAAGTTTGGTTAAAGTTAAGTTAAAAAGCAGATCTATGATCATATATATTACTAGCTCCCCGCCGCGGCTCCGCACGGGTACAATATTCAAAATAACCCTTTTTTGGACAGTCGGGTAATAAAAAGGTCTCCGTGCCGGTGGCCCGTAGTGTGCACGGGTAAAATTTTCAAAGAACTTGCCATGTGCGAGTCTGTTTCGCGCACGAAGGGTTCCGTACCGGTATCTATAGAATATTAGACATAGCAAAAAATCACGTTTGTTGTATGGGAGGTACCCTTAAATATTTTATTTTTAAAGTGAACATACAACTAAATATTCTGTGAATATTTCAAGCGTCTACCTGTTGCGGTTACTAGGTAATATCGAACAAAAAACGGCAAACAAATCACGTTTGTTGTAGGGAGCCCTACTTAAATATTTATTGTATTCTGTTTTAAATATTTATTGTTATAGCGATACAATAATCGCGATTCATGAGATCACAGCCTGGTGACAGACGGACAGTGGAGTCTCAGATAGGGTCCCGTTTTCACCCTTTGGGTACGGAACCCTAAGAAGTTCTCTAAGCTAGGGCACTTCAAACACATTTTTCAGCTCCATTTCCCAAAAACTACACCCGACCCGCGCGAAGCCGGGGCGCGTCGACGTAAATGCATTTTTTAGTTAGATTGATATTTTTAAATTCGCAATATCTTTTGAATGGAACGTCCGATTTGAATAGTTCAAAAAGTAATCTACAGGTACTGAAACAGGTAGATAAGGATTAATATGAAGGTATGAATAAAATGGTCTGAGTTTAGTTGGCATTTCTATCAACTTTTAAAATGTAAAAAAAGTAGTTATAGTGTCATAACTACAATAGTTGGACATAATATCGTCTCGCGAAGTTTTTTGAAGGTATTAATATATATATTTTTATATTGTAGAACATTTTTTCGTTCTATCTTTAAAAGTTTCCGCAGCGCATTCGAATTAAGACATTTTGTGACTATTTTTTACAGCTTGGGTTATATTATTGAAGTTATAGTACGGATCCCTATTTTTTTTATAAATATAGTGTTCTGGTACTCGTATGCAGTATTTTTTTTATTTGTAACTATATTCCTCAATATTATCTACTCGTATTTCCACATGAGTTATCAGAATGCGATTGTCAAATTGCTAGGGTAATAAAAAAAAATGACGTTAAACATTAAGTTTTCTGAAATAATCATAAATTATTTGTAATTACTCTACATTGTTTCAAGCTATAAAGATATAAAAATAAAGCCATTATTTACGAGGACTGCCAGAGGATCTCTTACAGATGTACGACCGACCTACTTTTATTGCGTTAATAAACTTAACCAAACCAAATTTACAACATATAAAGCGTATACACATTACATTATTCGATAATCAGATCACTAACAAGAAACACCCATCGGCCGCGAAACTTTAACGTTCGTTTTCACGAGCCATTAAAACTTTGAGTTTATTGACTTGGCCATCGAGACGTTAACACCTCGACTCGAAAAACTGGTTAATAAGACACGGTTCAATAAGATGTGAAAATAATGTACGATGTTATCTGGAAGTGGTTTAGTGTGTGTCGGAGGTAATAGAACGATATAAAATCACCGGTAATAGAACGGTGAGTTTATGCGTTCTAACGATTGCTTGATCGTTCTAAGGTACTTTCCCTATTGTGAAAAAAAAAGGATATCGTGTTAATTATTGAAAGTGTTGTCCGTCTGCAGTCTAATGAAGAATCATCAGCTATAAGCCCGCTTTAAATTTTCTTCGTAATCCTCGAATTATAATTTAATATCTTTATTCTTCTCCTAACATAATATGACTTTGTAAAAATACAAAAAGTGAGAAGCACAAGCAAATTTAGTTTATAATAACTATCGTGTCACTCTCGAAGATGTAGATGATTTTTTACATTAGTGCAAGTTAAGAAAGCCCGGGATGCGCGCGGGCCCCAGTTTTAAATAACTAATAGCACTTGGTAATTGCTCATTTGTCTTCGTTAGTTTTTCCGCAGTTACATTATACCAAGTCTAGAGCCGGTGAAGCCTTGGGTATTTTTTAAACAAAAAAAATACAAAAGATGACAGTTACAAGCACGGCGAAGCCTTAAGTATTTTTTAAACAAAAAAAATACAAAAGATGACAGTTACAAGCACGCTACAAGCATATTTTCTTCAGATACATCTATCTATATTGAAGAAGGGTAATCTTTCAGTAAAAACGTGAGCACCTCATTAAGTACACTGAAAGAGGTCGCTAAGCGGTCCCCTCGTCGGTCCGCTTGAACTATCTAATGAATGCGTATTAGCCGTAACATATGGCTTACTAAGTTGCTCGCGTTTCATTAACTGCCAATACGGTTAATGAGCGCCAAACTTTTTCGCTTAAATAAACATTAAGAAGAGATGAAGAGAATGGACGGTGCGGCGGGCGAACCTTTTACCGGAATTACGCCTCAGCTAAGTGCTCGCTTTTAGAGGCCCACGGCAATGACGCTGCATACGTTGTACCAAGCTGATGTTTCGACTCCTTCTTTTATAGATCCACATTCCAAATTGGCAACGTTTAATGTTTATGTGTGGGTTCACAACGTACGCGTCTAGAAAATGCAGGCATTTCCTTATTCGTACGAAATGTTGAACTCGCGTTATACCACTAGCCTATTCCCTGCCTTGTTCGTTTGCTCATCTGGACTTGTCTTTCCTTATTCCAGTTATTTCAACAAGCACAATGGCTCTCGAGTAGTTTATTTATAGTAGAAAAAAATACCCACATCGAAATTGAAATTATTTACATAGCACACACATCGAAAAATAATCGTGCGTGTTCTTTAATCAAATTGAAAGCGTGAGAAAAATAAATGACAGAGTTTGAAGCATCATCGTTTTTAGTGAGAGACACAGGTTGGTCCGTTATCCGGGGACGAGATTAAAACTTTCCCACTTGAAAGTGCAGTGGCCGCACCGCACCGCACAGCTGAACTGAAATTTACTCGGAGCAAAAGTTAATATGAGCGAAATTTGTCCTGCGGCGAGCGGTTTGCGGGACGTCTGTCCACTGCAAGTTGGATGGAACCTCACGGAGACGAGAACTAACTCCAGTCTATCACGCTTGCACCTGCGCTCCTTTCTACTTTAAGTCTCTCTTTCTCACTTGCACATAAATTGCGGTCACTGGTGATAAAACTAAAAACACATTAATTTCACTGTCCGCTTATCTATGACCAGCTTTTTCGACATGTTTAAATTACTTCTAATTAGAATTTGACTACAAGATTTATTTGCTTTTTCGCGGCACTTTTTATCTCGATGTAATGGTATGGAATGAAATTCTGAATTTAATTAAAGTTACTTCACCAGCACTTTTTCGTTTTCTTATCAGATGCGCGCTGACTCGCCGAGACAAGCATCAGATGTAATTGCATGGGCCTAAGCTTTAATGTGCCGCCCAACGGACGTGCACTTGTGCATTTAAAAAAAACCTACTTAAATTGCTGACACTAATATTATACACCTAAGTAGATATATACAAACGATTACTTCAATTCAAATATGGAAACTCGCATTAGACTAGACTTTGTTGCATCTCTCAACATGTTTCGATCGTATCTGCTATGAAACCATTTTGGTATCTAATGTTAAAAGTTCAAGAATTTCAAAACTATAAATGAAGCACTACTATGCCCTGCACAGTCATTTAAAGTGCCGCAATGGAGAAAAGTTTGTTTTAAAATGCACTCAAAGCTTGCTCACCCTGTGTACTTCGCGTAAACAGTAACAAAGCTGTGGTTGCAAATGAGGTCGGAGATAGCAACGAGCTGGGAAGTTAGTGTAAGCATAAATTAAAACAAGCGTTTCCATAAAAAGTTGATAAATGGCCTTCCACAGGCGGCCTGACAAAAAAAGGGAACTGACGTCAGCCAAAGAGCTAACGTGTTTCATTTTCGCGTTTACTGTCGACATCTGGTCCGTTTTCAGCACGAGCGAACTGTGGACCCAGCATATGTGACCTGGCTGCGTCATATTTTAACGATACCAAAATAAACAACAACTTTTTTCACGGTTTTGTGTGGCAAGAGCGAAAGCGTCTATATTAAAATACACCAGTACTTGAAACTAACTTAAAGTCCTAAAGCAATTACGACCATTTGTGACTTCTGTAACTAAATGAGGTATAAGTAGGTACTTACAGTAATATAATAACGAAACACTGATTCGCTAAAAGAAAACGGAAACTAGTAAAGCAGTGTCTTATGAAAACGAGAAAAAGCAGAGACAAGTTAATAAAGACAGACCGAAGTGGAGGCAGTTTTTAATAAAACACCCTTAGCGACCGAAAAGATTGCCGAGAAATTGGTTTCTTTCTTCGGCACGTGTCGGAATAGGCATCTTATACGAACCAAGGATTTATAGCGAGAAATATTTTTTGCTGTACCGCCACAGAAAACACGTACTATGAAAAGAGCATATTCTTCACAGAGGGTTTCATAAAGACTTTTGTAGAAAGTGTTATTTACCCAACAAGTTTTTGCATCAATAAATAAAGCACAAGTAAATACTTGCTTGCTTGTACTTTAATTAAATGAATTAAATGTATTACCATTAGGTAAGTATGTAATTGATGTATCTAAAATGAATATTAGAAGTTACAGTATTTGATATGGAATGTTGTTCAATGTACATTGAAAAAAGTTATTCCATAAATTGAATACCTTGGTAGGTAATCAATCACCAAAACTATCACATTAGCTAAAACTGCATTTTATTTTTGCAATAACGCAAATGGCAAGGAGCGTTTGCGATTCACGCTGCAGTGAGTTGGCCGGTGCTCGGCCGAGTGAACAGTACAATCCTGTATGTTATACATATCTCATGAACGTAAAACCTGTTTCAACCAAAAACACAAGTTTCCACTAAGTAACGCAAATTTTAGGCTCCCAGGGTCTAACTGGAGTTCTTGTGATATTAAAGATAAGATGCAGTGCAAGATGTTGGGGAATGTAATACAGGTCGCAACAACCCTAATAAAACCGCAACATACTACTATTAGAGGACTGGGTCCACGAACGGAATGTTAAGCCTTCTGAAATGCGCAATAAAGCGACGTACGCTACCACAAACAAACACTTGAACCGACCATAACGACACTAGGAATCTCTCATATAACATTGCAAACAATATTTAATATCCATGTAGTTTAAATTAAACCTAACAGCTAACAAAACCATGAATTAGAATCTGTTTACTTATGATTATCAATCTCAATAATAATCGAGTGAATAGGCAGCAAGCAACAGAATATTTCCATAAAGGATTAGATGAACGTTTAATTTCCCGTGTAGGCAGAGCCCACAAACTATCCGTGTACCGAAAGTTGAGTAATCCACAAACGTTCCCTTTAATTGGTTTACCACAGACCTCTATTAACGAAATAAGATGGGAAATCAGAGTATTAGCATAACAGTGAATTCAATTAGGGTTCACAAAGAGGATTACAACTTTTACAATGAACAGAAAGTAAAGGCGGAGGCCCGAGTCCAACTAACGTGGAATAATCAAACTTTAAATGGGTGCGATTATTGAGATGAGATTAATTTATCTCTACCAGTGATCCTCTCAAATGTTAGTTGAGCTGTGAATCCCCGTACAAAATCGGGGAATATTTAAAGCTTTTTATTTATAGTTGATTATTTGAAGATGCTTTATAAACAAGTAGGTAATCAGATTCTATATTCTAGGTCTTAATTTTTTTACGATACTGAAAAATAGTACAGTTCTAAATTTATATCTAGCAGCACCTTATGGTAGATATAAATCACCGTAGCCAACCTTCCGGCAGATCAGTGTTTGCCCAGCTCAGAAACGTGATAAGGGAATTGCGAAAATTAGTCATCGGGTAAACTTCGAGAAGCAATAAATTAAACAATATGACGGCTCAGCGTGCAAATGCGCCGCAGTAATGGTCAATTGTTGGCAATAAAACTACTGCCGTACACGATGCAAATTATATTATTGGACAGGGGTGCCCAGCGGGCCCAACGTTGTGCGGATTAACGCAAATATCGAAATCAGCTATCTTAGTCCAGTTCAGTAAGATTCGCGTAGATACTGCGCTTATGGAAATATTTTTCTACTGAACACGGTAGCCATTAGTCATTGAGTGAAGCGGTTTTAATGCCCGCTGTCACATAAACTGTGGAGTAGATTACATGAATACGTATGCAAAACGAGTTGTTATCTCGTTTTTAGTCAATTGGTAAGTCGTAGGCTAGTTTAAAGACTTAGCATAAATAATATGCAATACTGAATACTCTTCACAGTAAAAAACAATTACAGTCAACTGTATTAGGGCGAACAAAGTGCTAAAGAATAAGATAGCCATAGCTTAAGCAAGACATCTCCAGGCATTATTCACTACGATGGCCGCTTAGATTTGTGAGATACTGCCTCTATACAAGTTTACTGTTTTGTTGCAACATTTGCGAGTCAGTAACAATTAATGAAAACTCTCACTTCCTGTTATGACCAATTTGTTTCATTCCGTACATCACAGAATGCGTGTTTTGCCTCTGAGCTGATATTATCAAACTTTTGTGCTATCAGATCAGACACGCAACCTACATAATATTATAAGTAGTTTACCTGCAGTTTCCCCTGAAGTGTTTTTTAAAAGCTGAATCGAGATGTTTAAATAGTGTAAATATCTAGTAAGATACCCAACCTTCATTATTTCTGACAATTTTAGTAAGCCGTCGCTACTTCTACCTTTTTTTTTTGTACCTAAATTCCTTATAGCGGTAAATTCTTAGCTCGTGGAATTAAATTATACATCCTTCCTATTATAAAGGGGAAAGTGAGTTTGTTTATTTGTTACGCTTACACGCCGTAACGGAGCGACAGATCGTCGTGATTTTTGGCATAGATATAGTTTATGGTCCCGAGAATGACATAAGCTACTTTTTATCCCGGAAAAATGCACAGTTCACGATTGAACAGCGCGTGATAACCGAATACTACGCGGGCGGAGCCGCGGGCAAAAGCTAGTTGATTATAATCGGCTGTAAAGCCAAAAACAACTAAACAGTAGATGTCAAATGAAGAAATAACTGACCGCCACTTTCTGGAAAAATAGCAGTACGTTCTTCTCTAGGAATCCATCCAAATGTTACGAAAACCCGTACAGATTGAGTAATAGATTGAGTTGTTATAAAAAATGTAAAGCCAATTCCAAATAAGACCCCTTTATCGATATGACCCCTATGTTACAACTAACATCTCGCTCTTATGCACTACTTGTAGAAGCGAGTCTGCGAGACACAAATTAAATTACAAACTACCTGTGTAGCGCAGACATATTGACGAATGTTTATACGCAACTTTTACGCGTAAGAGTATGATAGAACTGGCTTTTGCCCGCGGCTCCGCCCGCGTGGTATTCGGTTATCGCGCGCTGTTCCCTCGAGAAATGTGTATTTTTCCGGGATAAAAAGTAGCCTATGTCGCTCTGGGGCTCATAAACTATCTCTATGCCAAAAATCACGTCGATCCATCGTCCGTTACGGCGTGAAAGACGGACAAACACACAAACACACTTTCACATTTATAATATTAGTATGGATTTAGCTCAAATCGTGCAGCTTACGTTTGTAGGCGTGTTGGCCAGGAGGTCTGGTGTACTTAAGTCTGGCCCGTGCATCGCGCACTCGTTAGCGGGTACCCAGGTGTGACGATCGCTTCCGGAGCCTTGTCAATTAGACGAACAAAGTCCCGCCGCAGCACATCGCACCATATAAATCCTGGTAACCGACATCTGCCGGCAAAACACTCGCACCGAAACGACTATCGCGATGAACTAGGTACCTCAACAATTCACTTCCGCTCTATCCCTTATTGTATTTTCAAACTGTTTTCAGTCCCAAACCACAAGACGCGAAATCATAATAGAAAACAGCGGTTGCGACGCGTTACGTGCATGCAATTTTGTGGATCCGGGACAAAATATTACTCCTTCTTGTTTGCCTTGTTACTTGTTATATAAAAGCGACATGAAAGAAAAGTGTTTTACAGTGTTATAATATAAATTGTTAGAAATTGTATAATTCACAAAATAAACGTTAGCACTCGCCAATATGACAAATAAACAATGGAGTCGTAAATTCTCAAAGCAAAGTCATAGAAATTATAACCCACTTTGTACTATGTTACGTTTAACAAAATACCGTTCCATTGCGCAAATTACATGGTATTCAAACGTCGATGCAAATTCTATACCCAATCTTACACGAACAGCATTTACCTAAGTGCTTTGGCGACATAACGTCATGGACTCTAGTGAAAGCTGTGACCACGATGTGAACAATACGTGCCGCTTGCGCAATATCATTGAATACAGGGCTACCAGATCAATAGATCATAGATAATCGCAGCCTTGACCTTAAAGCTTTCCTCGCGCATTCCTTTAACATGCGCTTTCATTTAATTAATTGTGATTTAATAAAAACCTATCAGAGGTAAACATTATATTTTTTAGAACGTTGTCAGTTTACTTAGTGAAAACTTATTTCGCGTAACCTTATCTCACAGTTGTACGAGTTGTAACCCAGCTCAAGTGGAACAATGGCGGTTTAATAAAGTCATTCGTTGCCTCATCGCTTATTCATCCACGCCTCCGACGCCTCCGCGGGCGTCGCCACCGTCGCGATTGATGTCCTCGCGAGCCAACAGACATCGACTACGTCACCCAATCCAACACAAGGCGCACATGCAATTACAACGACAACTTGTACAAAAAATCCCAACGACTTTCGCTTCAAATTTTAATAACTAACAATACATCCAACAGCTCGTTTACACACAGAAAGGTAGCGGTAGATTTCCTTTTACAAGTATACCCCCTAGTGGCAAGTTTAGTTGCGTACAAGGTAAAACAACAAGAGCCGAGTGTGAATTTCTCCAGAGAGCGCGTACTATTACTGAGCCCAGATTGTGATCGCCGCTGTGAGCGCTAAGCGTCCCAGCACGACTAGACACTATCCTAAAGGCAACGCGTCGAGATATTTTATTCATAGAGAGCGTGATAAATGAAGAAGGCCGGCGCTGTATCACATTCATTATTGCCTCACGCATGGCGTTATCAAAAACTTGTTGCCGCCTGGAGACGATCGTTTGGCCCCGGACACCTCCGGGACTTGTTTCAGATGCCATTTGTCGTCGGTAAACAGCAACATAGCATATAAATCTTGACCGTGGCTTTGTTACTTGTATTTATGATATACGAATACCTTCGTCGTAGGTCGGCTGTCGATAAATCATAGCTGATGGTAATTATTACCGGAATGTGAAGTCACAGGTTGTCTAACTGCTTACTTTTCCATGCTTAAACGAATACGTAAACGATCGTTTTTATTTCGAAATAATCTTCCAAGAATTACCTCCCTCGCGTTCTAATCTTCATACATTATAGAGAAAACACAGTTAAGTACAATATCGGCCAAAGTAGTACTTGCATAAAATGCCGTTATCTAACAAAATACGTTATCTCGGTAAATATAATAATTCTGTGACAAGTCACGATAGCAGCGGTGGTTTCATGGAACGGTTAACAATCGTTCAATTTGTAGAGCCAACGGCTCAACAATGGCTGTGCACGCGACTCCGACTCTACATTCTCATGAGTAGAATAACGCACAACAATCAAGATGTCATTTTTCAACTACCCACGCCGCGAACACCGAGCGAGTGAACAGCGAGAAATATGGCCGACAACGCACGCACCGTACAAAAGAGGCGGTTGATACATATCTCTGGACTGAACAACAGACGCGACAGATTCACCTTGAACCTTTTTATGCTTTATGCGTAATCGACGAACATAAAATAAGGATTAATGCGCACGGTGCTTATTAGTGACAGTAACAAGACAAATGCATTTAATTTGTATTTTATGTTATAAGCCCGCAGATAACAAACGTGGCCCCGAATTACATTTTTCCGATAAATATGTGCCCTTTGTCATCCATAAAAGGTGAATAATTACTTTTAAGTTGTTACAAGATTGTAAAGCAACTTAATATACTGGAATATTCTGCATCCCTCATTATGACAATTCACAGGAGTCAGAGAACAATTTATCGGATGTAGAAGATGTAAACTCGCAGCAAGAAATGATAGTAATTATTGACACGAACCAGCGCCGCGGGCAAAAGTCCGCCATCCGCTGAGAAAGATCACAACCGGCCACTAACTCGAAAATTCCACATTCATAACGGCGCAGGCCCTTAGGCATGAACGGGGGCTGGCTCCGACTTCGATCGCACATTGCCAATTGATGTTATTTGCAAAAAATCATACAGGCAATTCGATTACCTTTCGCATAAATAACCTAAATCGAGTACTAATTATTCGTATAATAAAGTATGAAAAGTTTCCTCAGATTTATATTATTGGTCGCTGCAAATAAACTCCCTAAGGCTGTCGGAAGAAAACGTGTTCGAAAAGTACCGATCATCTACAAACGCTAAGGGATTTTCTTAAACGCCGACCGCTAAAGTGGGAACAAATAACAGTGCTCGCAAAGCAATCCTTTTAGGGGCAAGTATTTCTATTCGGTGGCATCTTTTGTGTGTGATACAATGGCGCATCGATCGCACCAGAATGCGCGGAAATGTTCAGTAAACGCTAACGAGTGCTCAGACCTCAGCTAATTGAAGTTATTGCCTTGGAAAGGTGACTCGAGAGTCAGTGACCTTTTATTAGTGACTGTCACCAAACAAACATTAGGTTTTGCCAAGTTCTCGTAAGAACATCTTCTGATGAAAATGCCAGTTCATTCTGAGTTATTGATGTCACTGTATTTCAAAATGATTAATGTTCGATGTTATTAGATACAAATGAACGACATGTGCAAAAAGTATATTAGTTTTGAAATAAATGCACGCACTAGCACTAATGATAATGATAATTCCACAAACGAACAGTGCAATAATCAAGTAAACTTGATAGGTCAACTAAGTTCAATTTGATAGTTCAACTAATTACCTAGTTTTAAACAGTCAAACAGCTTAGGTACAGTTGTATCGACCTTCAATTATGCATTTCCTTCGTTACGACATGGACTAATTTTTAATATGTGCTCTAAATCTCGCAGTTAAAACTGTAGTGCACCCAATTTTACGCATAGAATCCGCGCTCGTATGGTGCATGGCCCGTTTGTTACCATTTTAGATAATGTGTGAATAAATTACGAATGTCAGGGAGTTTATTGCAGTGGCTCAGACAGCTGTGACGGACGAATGGTTCACATGAATGACGCTAACACGCAAATTAAGTTTTGATGTTAATAATATTCTGGCTTTTGCCAGCTGTTTTGACCGTAATGCACCTAAAATTAAACGTAATGGTATAAAATAAAAACCGGCCAAGTGCGAGTCGGACTCGCGCACGAAGGGTTCCGTACCAATATCTAACCTCTATGCAACTTGTTGTATATGGGAACCTCCTTGAATATGTATTTTATTTCAATTATTTATTTTTAAAGTGAATACACGACCAAATATTCTGTAAATATTTCAAGCGCTTGACTGTTGCCGTTATTAAAATTGAGCAAAAAACTGCGAAAAAATCTGGGCGGAAAAATCGGGTCGGTATTATCCGGGCCGGTAAAGAGTGTCACACGGCGGGAGCAACGCAGTCATTGGATTCTTATTGTTTGTTTTGTGATAAACATTTTTTATCGTAGTGATCGTGAATTCACAATGTTTAATCTCGTCCAAAAGTGCAATACATAGTTGAACTCGTATTGGTAAGGCCTCCCCGTCAAAGTAACTCTTTTATCTATTGCTTACTTTGGAACCTCTACAACAATGTACTATTTTGGTCAGAAAAAATAGACATAAATCCCAATTCCCACTTATAGTATAACTAGCTTATGCCCACGACTTCGTCTGCGCGGATCTAGGTTATAGCGCGGTGGCGCCCTCTACTGGAATAAAAGGTATCCTATGTTGATCATTGAGGCTCAAACTACCTATATACCAAATTTCATCAAAATGGGTTCAGTGGTTTCGACATGAAACCGCAACAGACAGATAGACAGACAGAGTTATTTTCGCATTTATAATATTAATAAGTAGGGATGCGAAAGTATGAAAGTCTGATTGTTTGTTTATTTGTTACTTCATCAGGGCTAGATGAAATCCTGTACACAGATAGTTTAAGTCCCGGAGAAGGATATAGGATAGTTTATATCCCGGAAAATCTCAATAGTTCCAGCGGGATAGTGAAAACTCAATTCTGCGCGGACGGAATCGCGGGTAACAGGCTAATTAATCCAGGCGACACATAATAGTACATTGTGCATTAATTTACATTGCTATAGTTTGGCTAATGAAAGCTGAACCCAGCTATTAGTTGAGTGGCAACATTATTCAAAAGTCATGGGCAATCAGACCAACGAGTATAAGAAAACAGACACTTGAGCTTGTATCTATTCTGTGACTTGTTGAGTTTAGACCTTCGTGTGTCAAAATAGAGTTTTTTGAAAATGAACTGCTGAAACATGGTCGAAACAATCAAAAGTCATGTGTCACAGATTATTTTAACCATGTTAAGCAAATTCAAACAAAAACAAGCAGAGTGTTTAGATGCGTTGACCTAATTTGTAGGTGAGTAGAGTAGGCATGGCAAAATATTTTGATACTATATACCTTTTGTATATAAATTTGAATTAAGTGATTTACACAAGTCACAATTTCGAGCAGAAATATTATGTACATTTTTCACAAAAGTCTATTAAACAACTTTGGAAGTTACCTAATACTATCTATAGCTTCCGAATTTATTTCGACTTATTAAAATAACTGCTTAAAAATGATAAACACGGTATAAGGCACCGCACTATAAGGACCTGACCTCATTAGAAGGAAATCTATAAAAAAAAGTTGTGAATAGTTAATTTTAACACTGCCGGGGTACTTACGTTCTACATTAGCTACTCCAGACCTTCAACATCACGGTTTAAACCATCTCTGTATCAAAGGAGAATGCTTAACCCTTTAACCGCCATTGTCTGAATTATAAGGCACAAATTATCCAGCTCATTTCGCCGCAGTCTTATAATTAAGACAAAATGTCATATAGTTTCGGTGTAGGTGGCGACACGGGCACGTACGAACGAAAACGTATTGGCAGTTAAATGGTTAAACGTAGGCCCACACTTTATGTCAATAATAATAATATTATTATTAGTAATATTTTTAGACGACTTTAGGAACTTTAGGACTTTATTTTGTTCAATAGTAATAATATTATTATTCAAATTTATACCACTATCTGTGCCATAGCACAACATCTGTATCATATCATAATATGATTCACCCTGCCATATTGATACTTACGTTGTCGCATCTGATTTTTTAATCTATGTTGCGGTCTTAGCATTTGTATTTTTTACAAAAAACTGAAAATACGTAGTTAAAAACAAATATTGCATGTGACATGTGATCCTTTGAGCTTTATTCACTTTAGCACCACAATTTGTGCACTTTCGAAACACACACGACGACATTTTACATTGATTTGTTCAACTGTCACATTGACTGTCACGGACTACTCGCACCGTGGCTTGTTTTAGGTAAACTGATTGCGACACGAGACAATTGGGTCATTTATGAATCTTCAACTCGGGGGCGGTAGTAACATATCTACTCCCTGTTTATATGTAATATCAATGACATACCTATAAAGTTTTTTAATAAAAAAGTTTTCGTGTCCGTCGAAGTTAACTTCGGCGTATCTTTTGGCCATATGCGCCAAGTGCGCCACAGACGGCTCAATGCACAATAGGGCTCCCACTTTATCGTTCCTTAAATGCTGGCACTTCACTTGGCATATTCGCACAAATATTTGCGAGTTTGAAAGAGATGCACTATATCGTTGCTAGTGTGAGTGACAGAGATGTCATTAACGCAACGCGAATACGCATTACCAAGTGAAGTGACACCATAAAAAAAATCTTGGATTTCGTTGAGCAAACATACTGCTGTGCTGATAAAAGCATTTAATTTAACATACCTGTCAGATGATTCCCGGTAAACTCAAAGTCGTCGTCCTGGTCCCAATGCTTCAGTGATAGATTGCCGAGAGGAGTTGCGTTCGCAAACTCCAAATTCGCGAAATGCCAGTCCAGAATCTGCCTGTCTCGAACTGATAGATAAACCGAACTGGAACAAGAATATCTATTGTAATATCTCCTAATACTCTTTTAACATACGTGCATGATGTATGAGGTGAGTAAGGATCAGTAGCGTTTAACATTCTGTAGTGTGGTATTCGGTTCCCTCGGGAACTGTGCATTTTACCAGGATAAAAAGTAGCCTATGTCACTCTCGGGCCCATAAACTATCTCTTTGCCAAAAATCAAGTCGATCCATGGCCAAGTCGTGAAAAACGGACAAACATACAAACACACAAACACACTTTTGCATTTATAATATTAATATGGAAGTATGGACATAGCTTTTGCCCGCGGCTCCGCCCGCGTGTTCGGTTATCGCGCGCTGTTCCCACAGGAACTGTGCATTTTTCCGGGATAAAAAGTAACCTATGTCACTCTCGGGCCCACAAACTATCTCTATGCCAAAAATCACGTCGATCCGTCGCTCCGTTACGGCGTGAAAGACGGACAAACATACAAACACACAAACATACAAACACACTTTCGCATTTATAATATTAGTATGGATTTTACGATCTCGGAAACAAGATCAACTTGGTTTTATATCTGGAGACGAAATGAAATGAATTGGCCCGCTGAGTTTTATGTGTACGCGTAGGAATACTTCGGTATTTTTTAAGTAATTTGCGTTTTAAGTCTAACCACAGAAGAGATAATAGTTTACAAGTCTAACTTTCAAATAACGTGATGCTTTTCGAGATGGTAGATTTTAACAGTCAGCGTTGCACTTCACTAGAACAGCAGAAGAACTAAGGTTACAAACATAGTCCGAAGAATTGCGAAACTGAAGCGGTAGTGGGCGGGGCACATTGCTCGCAAAACTGATGGCCAATAAGGTCAAAAAGTTCTCGAATGGCGTCCGCGGACCGGGAGACGAGCTGTCAGTAGGCCTCCAACAAGATGGAGCGACGACCTGGTTAAGATCGCGGGATCGCGCTGGATGCGAAAAGCACAAGACCGGTCCGAGTGGAGAGCCTTGGGGGAGGCCTATGTCCAGCAGTGGACGTCTTTCGGCTGACATGATGTTGCACTCCACTCCCGCCTGAATTTACCTTGGTGGGTTAGTTTCGAGCTGCGTCAACTTATCCTCAATGTTCGAATTGAGGGTCACCAGCGCGTCATATTCGTTACATAACAGCTTCATCTCACGGTTGAGACGCCGCAAGTTAAACTCCTGCAGTATACTAGCGTCTCCTGCCGATAGCTTTGTCTTCTCCAAAAGCAGTGATTCCTTTTCTACCTTCATTGACTGCAACAACTCTTGAATGTCTGACATCCTGCAACAAACAATAACTATAGTTAAAAGGTGGACTGAGTGTTTGTATGATTAAATTTCGATTAGGCGAAAATAGTCGTATTATGTCGTAGAGTTGCAAAGAGTTTCTCTAAATAAAGATTTAAGGAGGCTGCCATTTCTCACTTGCTGTTAATAGTTGTATGAAGTTTCATTATTCGAATTTATATTCCTTTGTCCTCTTCTGGAACAATTTTTGCTTGTAATTTGCTGTTGATTTGTAACTTTTATGAATAAGGGTTATGTCGCTAAACCATTCACCCAGTATTATAGATATCTGCATTATTTGAATGCACTGTTAATACATCAAAAGAACAATCAAACTTAATACGACTATTAACAGCGAGCGAGATTGGCGAGATATAGTAGCCGCCTTAAATCTGTACTTAGAGGAAAGCTATGTGTATTATGATACATAACTTGACAAACATTATGTACAGTCAAAAAGGGCAAAAATATGTTTGTATACACTTTAGTACCTTGTCACTTTAACCACTGTGACAGTTCACATATGGCAGTTAAAATAAGACGAAAATAGACAAGGTACTAAAGTGTGTATACATATTTTTGCCCTTGACTGTACTCGTACATCGAGCTAGCCCTCCTGAACGTACTCACTTGTTAATATTAGCCTTAAGCTTCTCTTGGAGCGTAATAACCGCTTTCAGTTGTTGAATCTGTAAAAGGAAAAAGATTTTTATCAACTTTCGCATTTCAAATTACAGAAAAATACATTATCCTAAATTAACTGTAGCTACCTGCTTATGTTTCACGTTCTTCTGCTGTAGTTTTATGACCCATTCAAGCGCTTGACCAAGAGACACAGGCGTGTCATTGTAATAGTTAAAATCAACTTGATGTGACAAGTATGACGTGGCATCAAGAAGTCTGTTGAATTCTCTTTCAACCTGCAACGACGGTAAAATTAACCCTTTTAGATGCAATTTAGCATCAAGAAACACAAAAAACGAAGTTTGAAAATTTCAAAGACCACAGCACTTTAGACTGAAAAAGATCAGAAGCGATAGCAAAATTGGTCATTGTAAATTGCCTCATGGATTGCTTGTAGTAGCAATCAACAAGGGTCAATTCACACCGAGACGCGACGCAATGCTGGCAATCTTTGGCGTATTATTTTAGTGAAAAACGTAATAAATGAGGTACTCGTTGAAATCTCTCATTGAAAAATGCAGCCACACGTGGCATCTCGGTGATATCCGACCCTAAGGGCTATTATCTGATAAACATTGCGAGTATCAAAGGTTACATTATCTCTAATAATTTGAATAAATCACAATGCTTTACCATTTCATCCTTGTGCTTCGGAACTTGGTTCCCAGTTGCTTCATATAGTGGACACTTCTGTTTAATCTTATGCAGTTCCATGTTCATCTGGACGGACAGTGTCGTGACGGGGTTGCCGCCTAATCCCGTTACAACCATGGCGCCTGGAATTTAAGTTAAATAACTAAGAAAAAGCTATAATCTTATGCCAATCGTTCTAACCATAATAAATTTAAATAACAATCATACAACTCAGTGAAGACATTGTTCCCTTAAGCGGATGAACTAAAAGAATTTCCTTGCTCACCCGCTACCTTAAGATAGCTAAGTTTATGCAAATTATGCGTGTTCATGCAGTTCCTCCACCTCCACATTGTAAGAACACACACAAATTACACAAACCCATCTATCACCACCACTAAATCACACTGACGCGTTTCGAACTCAACCAGAGCTCATTTTCAGAGTAACACAAAAAAAAAATTCTTTTACTTCATTGATATGGACCTCTGGATTTTAATTTGTATTAAATCCATCTTTCTAGTTTCTTTACTTTTGTGTCATATAAGAGTTGTCTCTGACTCACCAACTTTTTCGCGAAAAATGAAATTGCCCCTTACTTGAATGTGTGCATATTTAATTAATAGTAAACTTACTTGATCCCTATAAATAATTAATAACCTTTATAATTATTGAGTTAAGAACCCCTGATATTTTTTTTTTATTGATTGACGTCAAACAGACTATGCCTGAACACACCTCGCAGAAAATTCAAAACAACGGATTTACCTAAATCAGCAACATACGGTCCCTTTCTATAGGTGACCACGCGGCCACCAACTCTATCCCTCCCTTCCAGTATCACCACCTCACAGCCAAATGATTGGAGCTGGCGTGCGGCCGCCAAACCAGACACTCCTGAAATCAGAACAGTTCATTTATGAAAACACAATGTAGTTTTGGTAGACAGAAAAAAATTATATCTATTCAGGAATTATTCCATGTAGAAGGCTCTACCATGGTTGTACCATAGAATAAATAACAGTACACAAAGGCGCTCACCCATCAATGTAATGTCACCAACATAGTTTATTTTATTATCATTTTAGGCTTATTACATCCTACATGCCTCGTCTGAGAATTATATTTATTAAACCAACATCATTGGAAGCCCAAAATTACTTTACTCACCAAAGATACTAAGGTATAAGAGATAAGTTGAATGTCACTTTAACAAGGAGGCACAGGATCCTAGCTCAGTGCATCAGTAATAATATCGTCCGCGACCGCGAGACACAAATGCTTATGAAGTAAAGCATGGACGTAAAGTAACGTTACTGCACTTTGTGACTTTTTGCAGTTAGTGAGTTTTTGCAGTTAGTGACTTCTTGCAATAAGCCAATGTTATGGAACTCCAATAAGTAAGAAAATTTATAGTTTTGCTTACTCTGTCTGTATATGGAGGTTCAGTTCACAGAGGTTGAGAAATAGAGAGAAATATTTTCAATTTTGTATATGTGATTCAGAGTTGAAAACCATACAAACTTTAGCATACTTACTTATCATACGAAAACTTTGCAAAAAAAGAGGTAGGAAATGAAATTAAATATATTAAGTCCTCACCTGCTCCAATAATAATAACTTTAGGCCTCTGTTTTCCTTTGGGAGGAGTTGGTATGGGTGCTATGCGCTCATAGATCCCATAGTTTATAAAGCCATGTCTTTCTAAAAATGCATGCGTCCTGATGACCAAAGCTGGATCACCATTGTATGGAGGCTGCAAATAACAAATGACAATTTGTTAGATTAGCAGACAGGTGTTATTAAATTAGTCGTAGTTAATTTGTTGCAGTGACGAAAGCAATACATTTTTCGTACTAAAACAGATGCTTCTCGCTGCTCACCGATAATGGGGCAAATGCTAAAGTATGGAGTCAATGTCAACAGAATATTTTTTTTTTGATCTTATATTTCAACGAGGCTTCAGTATACTAAATGTGACTATGCCAGCCTCATGGGGGGCCTCAGATACATGTTACACTCTCTTGTGCCGAAACCTAGTCTCTGGATGCAAAAGCCCGCCTGATGAACTTGTAAATCCGCATCGCTTCTTCTGAAAGAGGATGACTCAGAATCACATTTACACTTCCATTAAACAGATCCATACCCAACACAAAATTTTGATCATGACATTAATACTGGACACTTCAAGTAATAAAACACTTGCCAGTATGTATGTAGACTTTTGAAAATAAAACCCCAAAATATCTATAGCAATTTCTTTTTAATTAATTTAAATAAACACTATAATAAAACACATCCATTCGTTTTTTTCGTTCCATCCCATGACAATCTGTTCACCTGACTTTTTTTTTATTTAGCTACTTCCATAGACATTATTTCCCATCCTACATTCGGCCATCCTGCTATTGTATGGCCTCAGACAATTTATAAATCCACATACATTTACAAGTTAGAATACTTACCTTACATTTTTTATATCAAAATAAACAAAACTTTATCATATTTGAAAACAAAAGCAAATAAACAAATAATAATTAAAAAAAAATGCATTCTGTCACTTAATATAACACATCTAAGGTTCCCTAGAACATATTCAAGACTTCATGAAATAAACCCTAACTACAGCAACTTCATTGTATGGTTGTTTACCAATGAAAATAAATAAAAATTAAACTTAAATCCTATTCCTCCCAGAAAAACCAGTCCATGTAACACCTTTTAACATATGGAGCCATAAAATAAAATAATCATGTTTAATTTTTAAACAAACGTAAATAAAAAATAATAATAATAATAACACTTGAAACTAAGTATTCACATGGGCCAAGGTTTCATGTAATCTGCCGCACTAGATGTTTTCAATGGACCCTCAGCAGCACTGTCAACCTTTTCAACTTCATAACGGTCATTACTTTTAGCTTTGGTGACCCTGTATGGACCCAAAAACTTAGGCTTTACTTCATACATGTTCCAAATTGAGTCCGTTTAATAGCTACTAAACTTCCAACTTTATACTTGCAGCTGTCTTTTCTCCTTTTGTTGTACTGCCGCCGATTTTCTTCCTGCACCTTTAGTATTTGAACTCTCGCTTGCTCCCTTAACTCATCTCTCTGTGTATTAAATTCTTGTAAACCCTCCTGCTGTAACAAAGAAAGTAAATGTATGTCTTCTTTTTGTCTCATTTTCACTCCAGTTAATAATTCATAAGGACTCATGCCTATGCTTCTCTGATATGTACTATTTATAGCCCTTTGTACTTTGCTAACCTTTCTGTACCATAAAGTGGGGTCTTCTATGCACAGTTTGGTTAAAAGTGAAACAATAATTTTATGAATTCTCTCGACTTGGCCGTTGCCTCTTGGTACTCCTGTGGTAATCATAACATGGCTGATATTTTCTTCCCTACAGTACTCCATGAAGTCATTGCTTGTAAATGCAGGTCCCTTGTCTGTGATTATTCTTTGTGGATTTCCAAAAACTTGCTGATGAACCATCAATTTGTCAAGCGTTTCCCTGGCAGTTGTCCCTTTCGTAGGAAATATCCACACAAATTTAGTAAAACCATCCACCATAGTCAAAAGATAATTATATTTCTTCTTTGTCTCAGAGAATGGACCCACATGGTCTAAGTGAAGCGTACTTAAAGGTAAATCTCCCTTATCTAAAGTATGCAAAAATCCTTCTTGCTTCCCCTCTTTGTTCATAGACAATAAACAAGGTATACATGTAGAAATAACCTCTGTCACTTTTCTTGCAATATCTGATATAAAATATTCATTTTCAATTAATTCCAGCATTTTTTTCTTACCAAAATGTCCATTTGTATGTAATCGCCTAATAACTTCTAATTCCATGCCTTTAGGAATTACCAATAATCCTTTTTCTCCTTTGTACAATAATCCATTCTGTACATAGTAGTCTAAGTAGGGTTTCTCTTTTAAAATTTCACAGATAGCTCTCACACTATCATCTGCTTCTTGTGCTAGCCGAATATGACTGTGTAGTCCTCGTGTAATCAGTCCAACATAAGGGTTGCGGCTGAGAGCATCCACATGTCTCATCTTCACACCGGACCTGTGTTCCACTGTGTAGTCATACTCCTGAAGTAACAGAACCCATCGAGCAACCCGTGTTGATAAATCTCTTTTTTTTAAAGTCATTTCAAATGCCAAACAATCAGTTATAATTTTAAATGAAATACCCAGTAAATACTTACGAAATTTTTTTACCCCTTCAATAATGGCGAGAGCCTCTAATTCATAACTGCTATATTTTTTCTCAGCATCTGTAGTTTTCTTGCTCATGAAATAAACCGGATGTAAACAGCTGTCATTTGGATCCCTTTGCAATAATATTGCAGAATAAGCCTGCTGTGAAGCATCCGTATGAAGCTCGGTAGGTAATAAAGGATCAAATATCCTTAACACCGGATATTCTGATAATTTCTTTTTTAATATTTGAAAAGCTTCCAACTCCTTTTCACCAAATTCAAAATCTGTATCCTTCTTCAATAAGTCAGTTAAAGGTTTAGCAATAGCAGCAAACCCTTCTATGTATTTTCTGAAATATGAAGTGAGACCAATAAAACTATGAAGCTGCTTTAGGTTCTTTGGTTGAGGAAACCTCATAACCGCATCGGTTTTATCAGTGGAAGGTTTAACGGTCCCATTTTCAATAATATGGCCCAAGTATTCAACTTTCCTTGTTACCAAATCACACTTCTTCCAATTAACATTAAGTCCATACCTGGATGCCACTTGTAGTACTTCTCTTAGCCTGTGAACTGCTTCATCATAATCTGCTGCCGGTATAATAAGGTCATCGATGAATATAAGTAGGTATCCTTTTGCCATAAGCTCTCTGAAAATTGCAGTAATAAATCGGGTAAAATAATTTGGACATATTGATAAACCAAATGGAGCTCTAGTGAACTCATATTGCCCATTTTGAGTAACAAATGAGGTATATTTTGTTGAGTTCTCTTCTATTTGTAAATGGAAAAATGCATCTTTTAAGTCTAATTTACTGAAAATTTTTGCATGCACTAACTTGTCTATATGGTCATCAATCACTGGGAGAGGAAATTCATCTTTCACCATCTTTTCATTAACTTTGCGATAGTCCACACATACTCGAATTGAACCATCCTTTTTTTTTACTAATACAAGCGGACTAGCATATTCCGAAAAACTAGGCTTAATTATCCCCTTATGTAACCACTCACCTATTTGTTGTTCAACTACTTGCTGTTCCTTGATAGCTAATCGCCTTGCTCTTGATGCCACAGGTATGTCATCCCTCAAAATAATCCTCATACGGATGGGAGCTTCCTCGGTCTGGACAGGCTTATAGTTCTCTACCAACTTCTGAACTTCGTCGCGCACACGTACATCTGGCACATAGCCGACCGCTTGCTCAGTATTTGTAAACAAACACTGAGCCAGCCCATCTACGCTTCGCGGAGTTACACTCACCTTGCCCTTGTCAAAAATTATCGTAGCTACTTCAAACATTGGTTGGCCCAATATGATTTTATAAGGTGTTACATCTTTCGGGACTACATAAAATAATAACTCATAACAATAACCGTCAATTCGCAACGTCATATTACACTTACCTAAGGCTAAAACTTTTGCAGACGCAAGTCCCGTTATAATAGTCTCGTCCTTAAACAACACAACACTTATCTGTGCAAGTAAATCTTCGGACAATAAATTCAGCTCGCTCCCAGAATCCACTAAAGCATCCACTGTCACACCTTGAACATCCAAAGTCTTTGCCGAAAAGTTCACCCTCAACACACGATCACTGTTTGTGTTTATATTTTGGCGTCATTGCCGGCAATTTTGACAGCACTGACACTGTTGACAGCTGGAACCGCCATTTTGCCCGTCAGCAGCGCCCTCTGAATGCAAGTCATTCATATTTTCTGCGTTTTGTTCGGAATTCACGCACATTGTGCGCGGTCGCGAATGTTGCCAACTTGTCGCTCGTGCTTCACTGCTCTCCCTGGCGTTGCGACTATTTCTGTTCCATGTTCCATCTCGCTCATTCTCGCCACGCGCCATGTTTGAATTATTTGCTGGACAATGTGGGGCAATATGACCGAAATTATCGCATTTAAAACATTTTATCCCATTGCGACACGAACTAGCCATATGATTTTTCTCACCGCATTTATAACAATTACGCTCAATTTTTGCTCTTTCTGTTGTCTGGAACCGTATCTGCGGATTTTTTTCTTTGCTTTTCATCCTTTCGTAAATAGCGAGAACTTCTTTTAGCTTGCTATAGGTCGTAGCCCCATAAAGCATAATCTTATTAGTGGGAGTGTCGTCAATGCCGTCTACGATATACTGTATCGCAACGTAATCTGCAAAACCGCCACGCTTGCCTAGCTCCTTCATCACTAACATATATTCGTAGCAAGTTTCATCTCTCTTTTTCTTCCGTGATGCCATCATTTCATGAATTTCCTTAACGTTGACATTATCAGGGAATTCCTTCGCTAGCGCCTTTTTTAATTCGTCGTAACTTTTAAAAGTTTTCTCCGATTTCAACCAGAGAGCTGCTGCTCCGACTAACGATCTGCGAGCTATCAGCAATTTTTGCGCTGGCGACCAGTTAAATATTTCTGCGTTATCTTCTATTTCTTCGGCCCACGCCGTTACTGGGAAAGTTTTGTCGACCCCTGAGAATTTTACAATCGTTTCTTCGACTTGATGCAGCCCCTTGGCCGACTCAACTGTAACCGTTAATCCATCTTTCTCCTTCTCCATCATGTTTCTCGCCTTTTTCTCCTTTAACACCGCTTACAATCACCTTGAACACCTTGCACACCTTTTTTATACACCTTGAACACCTTTATCGCCTTTATTGCTTTAATTCCTCATTTAAATTTTATTTCATCGTTCTTTCACACCGCCATTTTTCTTCTTACAGCGTTTAAGTACATCGCAGTTTAAGCCTTCATTTTCGTAACACCAAATCTTGATATCTAATACTTAAATTTCATCCCGGACGAGCCCCCAAATGTAGACTTTTGAAAATAAAACCCCAAAATATCTATAGCAATTTCTTTTTAATTAATTTAAATAAACACTATAATAAAACACATCCATTCGTTTTTTTCGTTCCATCCCATGACAATCTGTTCACCTGACTTTTTTTTTATTTAGCTACTTCCATAGACATTATTTCCCATCCTACATGTATATGCAAAAACAAAACTGCATCAAATTTCTATACAAGAGCAAAGAAACTGCCTGACAAACTAGGTACCATTAGCCAAATATGTGGTCTACCACCCTAAAGTTGATAACCATTTGTATGTCTAAAAACAATAATGCCAATAGACATGTCTGTTAACTTGAAAGTTCAACTTTAGGAACTAATTCAGTTTGATAGGAACTAGTTTAAAAATTGACAGACCACTTATTTGGCTGACCGTTTGTACATAAAGCGTAGCACAACTGGAGCTAGACCAATAGGCACTTGAAATCTGGCAGGCACATTCTTTAAGGATCACAAGGATTCACAAGGTATAGTAAAGATACAGGGGACTTAATACATCTTTTGGTGGAGTGTGTATTGACGAAGGATAGAAGTGAGAGGTATTTGAGTGATTTGGACCTGTCCAATGGTGCAGTGAATATTATTTTGAATTGTCCGGTATCAGAACATACAGTACAAATTTCATCAATCAGTCCTTTGCAGCCAGATAATCTGGACATCACAATGGAAGTGTTTGATGAATGTGGCCCTCAAGTCTTTCAATGAGGCTGGCATAGTCACACAGGTGCACTAAAGACTCAAAAAAAAAATTTGAAAAAAAAAAAGATTAACTAACTTCCATTTTAGATACTGCATGCTCCTGTACCAATTGCTTTTTAGGATCTTCAAACCAAAGCTTCAAGATGCGGTTCCTGATCTGAACAAAAGCACTGCTGCAAGCGCCTTGGAGATCTGAGAAGCACTCGGCTTCTAGAGATGACATTTTATCAAACGGCAACCTTGATTGAAAGGCTGCTCCCTCCAAACTGAAAATTACAAATTGTAACTATAGTCAAAACTGTTTATAACAACATTGAAGCGACAGGAAAAGACAGTTTAGTCCCCCTTGTACAAAAATAATTAGATCAGGTGAGCTGTTCAGTTCAGATTCAACTGATTTAAAAAAGTTAAATCTGTTCTTTACCTGTTTAACATTTCCTTGTAGTTTATCTCCTCAATATCTTCGCTTTTCCCCTCATCCAAAATCACCGTCGTCTTCTCATCTTTCTTGGGTTCCTTTCCGTCCGTATTACGACTTGAAGTTGACTCCCTTCGGCTGCTAACGGTAGTGGGACTGATTGAGGTGATTTTACTCTTCTCGGAATGATCAGACTCCGAATCATCTTGTTTCAATTTCTCTTCCAAATCCCGGTTGTCAACCTATGATCAATAAACATAACCCTAGTTTTATACTATATTACTATACTAAAATAAATAATATTACAAATATCAAAATAACAGACCTTTACACGCTTTCGACGACTCATCATGTGTATAAATAAAGGTGAAATACGGTAAAGAATTCAAGAAGAAACACAGAGAACCTCTGTCAACAACTAGAAGGCAAAACAAACTGAACTGACTTATAAAAATAATAATCAAATCTACCAAGCTGTCAGTGTCAGTACTATACTAGCTGTCAGTACTGTCAGTTGACTTAAGGATGTACGAAAGTCAATACCGGTTTTTCAAATTAAAATTTTCATTATGATCGTTCCTGATTTGCTTGACATTAATTTTATCACAAAACTACACCGTTTACGGCATCGTCCTAATAGATCACGATGCGCGACTGCCAGTTCGATAGTGTGTGTGATGCGCGATTCGAGTTCAATATCTTTGATCGCGCGCACACGCGATGATCGCATCGCTTACTCGCGCGATGATCGCACATTCGCGTTCTATTAGGATAGGACGATGCCTAAAATATATGTATGTACATTGGAAAATATATTTAACTAGATATATTGATATGAGTAATTACAGAGAAGGAATAAAATTCATTCAACTTGTCAAGGCCTTTTATTGTTTCAAATAAATAAAATTTAATCATTAAGTAAAAATTTCTATTGATTTTACTATCTCAATGATTGTTGTCACTCTTTAAAAGCTCTTCCTGAATTGATTGTGAAGCGGTCCTTCGTCGGCATATCCAACCGTTTCTTGTGGTATAATGGAACTAGGGTCAATAGTACCACACGGACGACACATGCATTCCAATGGAGCTTTGGTAACGATCTGCAACAACAATAAAAAATAAGTAACAATCTAACATCGACTTAGTAAAATAAATACCTATATAATATTTCCAATCAACAAATAAACATTATTCTGTAATTTCTTACGTTCTGACTACTAAAATAGTTGATTGGCCCATGATTAAATACGTCAAATTAATAGTTATGCAATGCACTATTCAAAATAGTTTTACTTCTTCTTCTCTTTCGAATGCTTGGTGTTTATTTGTTTTAATTCGTTAGTAACTATTGTTAAAAATTAAGTGATATGCTATATATTGTTTCCTAAGTTCCTAAGACACACATAAATATTTAATAAGTTATGGACAAGTCAGCATTAATAAGCGATCTGCTTACATTTAAACTGCATGCTGTGTTTGCCTGTTATTGAGTAAAGACTCTTCCAATTTTTATACCTATGTTTGTACGCATGTTTTACGGTATGTTACCTGTTGGCAAACCTAAATAAATAAGTAAAATGAAATAAAATATAGAATGGGGAATGTATGAAAACTACGTACCTTCCTGTACCTATTTTCCTCCCTTTTTGCTTCCGGGCAGTATAAGTCAACTGTAGCCTCTCTCTCCCCAGACTCTTGACAACAATTGCAAGATCTTTCCATTTGCCAAATTTTGCTACCTGATACCTGAATTAAAAAACAAAATTACATATAATGCCCTAAAAATTGATGAGTTGCGGATATATATCACACATACACGCATGCACGCACGCACGCAGTCACACACACACACACACACACACACACACACACACACACCACGGCTGTATTCCCACAAGGGGTAGTACACGGAACATTACCGCTTCGGAGCCACTTTTAGCAATTTTAAGTTTGGCAAAAACGGTATAATAGTGACAGGTTGCTAGTCTATCTGTCGCCTAGGGTATACCTTAACCTATCCAATATCCTTTGTCGCCTCTTACGACTTCCACGAAATAAATGGAGAGGTGTAATTCTAACCCGACACCACACGGGTTAGCGGATAGATATTGAAGATTAATTAATCCTCAATAATTAACACGTAAAGATGAGGTAATGATTATAAAAAAAAAATATAGAATAATCTGCGCGCAAATGAACCTAAACCTGTGACTAGCTGTTATGAAGCTATTATGCATCACACATAATCACGTCCATTTAAAATTAAAATTGTATCAACATAAATAAAATATCATTCCGATACAGTATAACAGAAATTTTAATGAACACAGTGAAATATTGAACTAACTTGCAAAACTTCGCTTTTTGTAGTTTGTGATTCTACATTTGTTTTAAGATTAAAGTACTAATAAAAATATATCAATAATGTAAATAGCATAATAGTCCACGTTCATTAAAATCTTTGTCGTACCCACTGTAGGTTTTCCAACCTGTTTTGTATTTTACCTGTAAATAGCTGGAGCATTTTCCAACGCATGCGTACGAAGGAATAAGCTGCGGTTGACATCCTGGGTGTTTTAAAATGTGTACAACTGGAGTCATGACGCAGTCTTGACCTAAAAAAAATACTTGTAAAAGCAACATAAAATAAAATAGCTATTGTAAAAACCAATAACAAAACTCACCAGGTGGTAACTCTACTTCTTGCGTAATAAGGCTTGCTTTACTTTCTTTTATGTGGTATAAATTTAAGATCAAAACACAAAAATATATAATATTGCTGAAGTACATAGTTACGGATTTTTTAATCAATATTCTAAAGACTGTGCTCTTAACGACGGCTTCCTCTACAGTGAACTTTAATGGGGAAAGAGCCTGTTTATAAAGGATTTCTGGGCTATGAAAAATCAGTACTTAGGTAGCTATTGAAGTATAAATATCATTTAAGCTTACACATGTCTTGCGGTGCAAACAAGGAGATCGTGTGGTGTAGACACGGATAATCGATTAGGTGACGGACGACGGTAGCTAACTATTGTTTCAAATATTTTTATATTTATGTAGGAATCAGCTTTTGCCCTTGGCTTCGTCCGCGTATTATTGCGCGCTGTTGCCTCGGGAACTGTGCATTTTTCCGGGATGAAAATTAGCCTATGTCACTCTCTGGCCCACAAATAAACTATCTCTATGCTAAAAATCACGTCGATCCGCAAACTTTCACATTTATAATAATACTAGTATGGATTAGGAGGTATTTTCCTATACTCTGGTCTATATAAGTCTCGAAAATGAAATATATAAGGTATCATTATTAACAACTCATATTGTAAATAGAATACCTACACGAATATATTAAACTAGCGACCCGCCCATGCTTCGCACGGACAAAATAAAAAACCAGCCAAGTGCGAGACGGACACCCGCACGAAGGGCTCCGACCGAACATATACGACATTAGATATCAGCAAAAAAAAATGGTAAAAAAAACACGTTTACTTTATGGGAATCCCCCTTAAATATTTATTTTATTTTAGTTTAATTATTTATTTTTAAAGGAAATGAATATACAAATAAATATTCTGTTAATGCTTCAACCAACTACCTGTTGGGTCATTGATTACTTATAGAAAAAAATGGCAAAAAATCACGTTTGTTGTATGGGAGCCCCCCCTTAAATGTTTATTTTATTTTGTTCTTAGTACGGCAATAGAAATACTTCACCCGTGAAAATTTCACCTGTCTAGCTATCGCGGTTCATGAGATACAGCCTAGTGATACACAGACAGACGGATAGTGGAGTCTTAGTAATACGGTCCCGTTTTTATTACCCTTTGGGCACAGAACTCTAAAGAGGTCTCTGCTCAAGGGCATTTCACACACAGTTTTCAGCTCCATTTCCCAAAAACTACACCCGACCCGCACGAAGCCAGGGCGCGTCAACGTAGCGTAAATGCTTTTTTTGGTCAGATTGATATTTTTACATACATAATATCTTCTGAATGGAAGGTCCGATTAGAATAATTCAAAAAGAAATCTACAGGTATTGAAACCGTCTTGAATATGAAATTATTTATTTGGATAAGGATTAATACAAAGGTATGTATAATATGGTCTGATTTTAGTCAGCATTTCTGTCAATTTTTACAATGTAAAAAAGTACCTAGTTATAGTTAAATGACTACAATAGTTGGACATAATGGTATCGCAAGGTTTTTTGTAGATACTAATATATTCTTTAATATCATAGAACATTTTTTTGTTCTCTCATCAATAGTTTCCACAGCACCATGCGATAAAAGATATTTTATGGCAACTTTTTTTACACTTTCGAGGTACATTATTGAAGTTTTAGTAGGGAACCCTTACTTTTTCTGGTAATAAATATAGCCTATGGTATTTTAGAATTTCTAAAATACCATAGGCTATATTTATAGAATAACTTAGCATTCTAATAGTGAAAGAATTTTCAAAATCGGTCTAGTAGTTTTTGAGTTAATTTGTGACATATATCCAAAAATACAAAAATATGAAAAGTTAAAATACACAGCCATTCTAAAATGGTTATTAATACTAAAATGACCTATGTGAGTACTGTGAGAAAATAGTGTGTAATAGAATCGAAACGTGGTAAAACATATGATTGGTATTTGGTATTATATTTATATAGCCTACTTATGATAAACTAAGCTCCTCTGCTACCTATTAGGGCTTCTTAAAGTCGAATACCGTAATTAGACCAGGTAGGAGCTTAGTTTATCATAAGTAGGTATCACCTCTATGTGTTTATAATTATGTAATTCTATGCAACGGAATAATTAAATTTTATTTACAAATTTTTAGGATTCCGTTCAAAAAGAGAAGATAGGATCACTCGAGCATCTGTCTGTCTGTCCCATCACGGCCAATTTGCTCCGAATCTACTGGACCAAATCAGGTGAAATTTGGTAGGCTGGTGTAATTCTAAAACCCAAACACAGATGTGTAAATTAAATAAATATATTTTTTAAGACAGACAGAGGACAAATTAGAAAAAAAAAGCTTTGCAAACCTTACTGTGCTATATATCAAATGAAAGGGCTCGTTATAAGGATTTCAAGTATATATTTTTGTTTATTATTGTAAAACAAATGGTTTTAATTTTATTCGTGAAAGAAGACGAAAATTGACCATTCCCCCGCCCTGATCTTCGAAACTATAGCCTAAAATTTTGAAAAAAAAAAATACAAAATATAGTTGTAATTGTAGATTGCAGTAAAACATATAAGAATTTTATCAATTGAAAAAAAAGTGATAAACTTAAGGTGGCACGACTTCCATACTAATTAATTTTCCCAACCATTTGCGCTTGAAAGATTATTTGAAACTAAAACCACATCTCTTGACGTTTATTTCGTTATCTAGTTGCGTCATTTTTTATTTACCTTAAGAAAGCTTTTGATTAATACCTTAATCTAAATGATTATTTTGGTTCATTTTTGTCAATATATGAGTGAACAGCCGACAGTATCGTACACCAACGGCTTGGTTAGTAGTGTGCGTTTCAGCCACGTTGTCAACTCGCCGACAATTCGATGATAAGCGACGTTGCCAGATTTCGTTCGATTTGTCTGATCAAAATTACATAATTACCATTTTGAAGCGCGTTTCCCTATTTTTTTTAATATTTTTGCTGGCCATAGGTACAAAGTCCGTCAGTCGAAAGACTGAAGCGCAACGAACAAATGCATTGCCAATTCTTTGGATTTTCGACAGAAATTAGGAAGAAAATGACGTAACATGAACGAATTAATAAATAAGTACGGAAAATTGCATTAACGGATTATAAATTAGTAGTGATAAAATCAGATAAAAGCTGCATGGCTTGTGGCTTTAGCTTTTTCCAAAAAATAAAAATAAAAAAAAACATCTCAATTGTCAAATGTCAAGTCACAATTTTTTGTTCGTTTGTTGTCATGACATTGTAAAAACTAAGAGTATTTTTTTCCTAAATTAAATTATCGTAATTTGTCCTCGAAATTGGCGGAATTATAATTATCTATAATGTGAATGAAGTTATATTTTCAAGTATTGACCTGAATTATAATTCACATTGGAAACTATGAAGCCACGAATTTTGCGAATAAAATACATATAAAGCATCAATACTCTAGTCTCGGAAAAGGCGCATTATAAGGAAATTGAAAAGTAAGTACTGTAGAGATTGAGTACAACATACATATACTGCGCTCGCCAACCCGCTTATCAAGCGTGGCGAGTACCTAAGTATTGGCAACTCGGGAAAATATGTATGGAAGAGGCCTAAAGTCCACCGGTGAACGTCCCGAGGCTAATATGAAGATGATGACGGTGATGATAATGTTGAAAACCATATTCGTACTTCCATACTAATATTATAAATGCGAAAGTGTATGTGTTTGTTTATATGTTTGTCCGTTTTTCACGTCGAAACGGAGCGACGGGTCGGCGTGATTTTTGGCATAGAGATAGTTTATTGGTCAGAGATTGACATTAGCTATTTTTTATTCCGGAAAAATGCACAGTTCCGGAACCCCAGCCCCTTGGTAGCGGATTACATTTTGAGCTTCATATCTCGGTAATTTTGGAGTTCAGAGAAAAGTTCATTTGACAAAATATGCTTCTTCAAAATATGTTTTGTTTTCATAAAAAATATTTAATTACAGAGTGAAAAACACTGTTAAAACATACATCGTCGACTGGTAAGCTGTGTATGAGACTGGCACAAGACTGGAAAAGTGGCGTGAAAATGCAAGAGGCTCTCAGCAGTGGTTGTATGTGGGCTAATTTGATTGATTGATGTAAATAAACAAATAAAAACTGACTTAGTGATGGATTTTTTTAATTTGTTGTTCAATAGAACCTTCAATTACTACCCAACCAATTAAATTTGAAATAAAAATAAACAAGTCTAATTTCATAAGGTCACGTTTTTCGTAGAAGGAAAATATCGTGAAGAAACGTGCAACCTCCTGCAAAATAATTAATGGTGTGTGCTATATTTCAATTCACACTGGGCCTGCGTTGAAAACAACGCCCAGCCCAAGCCCTCATTGTGAGAGGAGGCCTGTATGTATGTATAGGGATAATGATAATTTTCCCATAGTATGTAAACTGTATTGTAAAAAATATATAAAAAAACGTTGAGTTACGGTCATGAAAAATGAGTCACATACCAGGGTGCAATCTATGTGCTACTAATGTATTGTTGACATCCCATACATCTGCCAAAGAAATCACAGCGTAATTGAATATGAAAAGGTTCCACCCTGGTACGTGATTCGGTTTCCTTGACTTTGTAAAGAGGAACTTATCCCTCGAAGGGATCTCTACCAAGCAACCCTTGAGTAGATGTGAGGAATAAGTCTCATAGTAGGTATTGTAGTTGTGAATATTCATAGATAGATTCACTTAAAATTTTAAAAAAATGTGCCTAAATTATGTCTTATAATTTTTTTTCTACAAATTACAATAAACATTAACGTCATTAACAGAGAACTATAAAAAAAAACAAAAAAGCTTAATTGTTCAACGGGTTTGAACCCGAACTTCCTAAGCTCTTCTTAGGGTAAACTCGAGCCTTATACAACTAGGCCATTCTACTTTTTGATCATGCCAGCGAAATTAACAAAGACTTTTGTTTACATCAAATTGCAAGCATGTGTGCGAAAATATCAGTCGAAACTGCAGCGTTCCCAAATTAAAGTATTTTCTGAATTAAAATACATCTGAAACTTGGTAGAATATATTACAAATTTCATTCTACGGGCGCTAGGTACATTATTTTATAAAAATATCCACATTTTCATTCCTAAAAAAAAAAAAATACGTGGAATTTGCACACTAACGTCATCTACTGGCGCTGTAGTGCCTAGCTGACCGTGACAAACCACCTTAATATAATATATTCACTGTGAGGATTTTTAAACCGTAAAATATTAATGAAAAAGCTAGAGGAATATATTTGACTTTGGTATTGTACGGAATCCTCTTCATGCAAGTTCATCCCGCACTTGGCCGGGTTTTCTATTATGTTGACTGGTTGTGCAGGTTTTCGCACGATCTTTTTTGTCACTAAGCTCGTGGTAAATTTCGAATGTGTAACTATCGATAAAGCTATATATTTTTTTTTATTGAAGAAATGATATTATGGCATCCTTCTGACATTTAAGATACTCAAAAACCTTTTACGATTTGTGCTAGTGCTACACTCTGACGGTAGAAAATTACAGTAATATTCCCTATTCAAGCTAGCTGCGATCTCCTGGGATGCTTTGTATTGGAACGTGAGCTAGAGGCAGAATCTCGATAAATAAATTTAAATTACTTATATGTATATTCCAGTAGCTCGTTTCTACCAGTACGCACGCTTTTAAGCTCGTGTATTCTAGGCTATAAGGTTTTGAAAATGAGGTTTTCTTTACATTGTTTGTACCAGAGATCACTTGCTAGACTTGACTCTCTGTGCGTAGCCCGACACGTGATTAGCAGGTTTTTTTTTTCGGTAGTTACCGATTGCAGCACAACGTATAAAATTATTGTAAGTACCTACTCCTCACACTTCTACCACATTTTAGTCTTGAGAGAGAAAATATTGCTTAATTGTTATTTTTGGATTTTTTTCACTCCAAATAAAATAAAGACGATAAGATAATAATAAGGTAAGATATCATTTATATGCAAGTTTGTCTATTTCTCTGTCCGTTACAGCTCAATAGGGAACATTACGCAAAGCTCCACATAAACCGTAAACGAACCGTCGTGCGTGACAACTTCAGTTCTTTTCTTTCATAGTCTATTTTTGTTGGTTTATTTGATAATGATAATCAATTTTTTTTTTTTAATTTTTAGTGTTTAATATCGTCTAATACTAGAAATTTTATCCAATTCTGTCTGAAATATTTTAAGATTATTCGTGGCATTAATTATTAGAGGTATTATGATTAGGTAACTAAATATATCTTTATAAAAAAAATATGACTTAATATTTTAATCCTTAAGAATGTATTAATTATGAAAAAATCAAACAGAGTGAACTTGTATTTAATATTTTATTTTAATTTTAAGGCCTTGACAATACATCATTCCAATCTTAAATTGTAATTAATTAATTAACATCGCAAGCACGTCCAGATGTAAGATTTTAAATTTGTCATCAATTTCATCGACTGTAATCTCCGCACTTGAAACATTGGCATTCGTCCGGCTCTTGAAGTCGTACTTCCATAATGGACCGTTTGGGATCCTCAATCCTGATTCCGTCAGAGTCGTAGCAATGAGATAAAGTAACGACACGGTCTCTCAGAAAGTTTTCCCTGCAGCAGTGACATTCCTGAAACACGTAAAATGTTAAAAATAAATAAAACGCAATATCAAGTTAAATACCACAAACCTTTAGTAGACTCGTTTAGCGTGATAAGTTCAGTTTGTGGTATTTAACTACGAAATATCAAGTTTAGGATATATAATATGTAAGATTTATTATCTATAATGATTTTTGATTGGTCCCATCATCAGTTCCTAATGTATATATCTGATTTTACCAGATTTGTGACATTATTATTAGGAACTACTTAAAATAAAAACATATAATGGCAGTTAACGTGTAGGATAAGCAGATTATAAAAACTGTAGGTTTTGAAAATGAAAAAAAAAACAAAAATATAATATTAAAATAATAGGTATTTTAGTATGTATTCATCTATAAAAGTATGTTTATCTGTTGCCTAGTATCCATAGTACAAGTTTTACTTAGCGTGGGTCTAGGTGTTGGTGTGGCTGGTGATGCAGATGTTTTTAGACGTTGGTGATCTTATACCATCAGGAGACCCACTTGCTCGTTTGCCCTCCAGTCGAATAAAAAAAATTGGTTAATTGGTATTGAGCGTCCCATGATATATAAATTAATAAACTTTTTTCAAATATCTGCTAAATCATAAAGAACAATTATTGTATGTGGAAACAAAACTTATTCAATAATTGTAGCTCCATCGATACTATCGATGATTCCGCCCAATGTTGAGTTTGGAAAAGACACTATCGGTTAGCCGCTGTATGGTAAAAATCAAAACGTAGTAAATGCTTGATAATTGACATAAAATAATTAACCGTAGGTAATATTAATCAAAAATTGACATGTGCGTGTTTTACCTTTGAAAATCCAGTTACTGTGGCAATGGAAGGGTGCACTTGACTACTGCACATCCCCTCACATTTGTTTACGGTCACTTCCCCATTACATGATCTCACAAGACTACCCGTCTCATCATACTCCTCTGCAAATAAAAAGATCAGGTAAATATTTAATTTCTAATTTTTCAGTATAGGTTTGTGTCTCTCTTTTAAAAATTCAAACCTTTAGTCACTAAAATTTCGCTCAGAGAAGTTTCGCAATTATCGACTGCAGCACATAATGGGACTAAAACTATCAATAACTCCAATATGTATACTACAAAGATTTTCGAGTTGTATAAAAACATCGTTAAATTAAATGCTTTTTTTTCTTATTGTTACGATCTACTCTAACCATGCCACGACGTACGTGGCAAAAATTCGACTGCTGAAGTGCAATCAGGCGAACAGCTTTTATAAGAATTTTTCTTCCTATTATTACAGGATATATCGAGGAATTCCAGCAGAGTCGAACAGTAGGTGGCCATGGACATAAGTTAAATATCTTGTAAGCAAATGTGTACGTACATAGTTGTTTAGATGAAGAGTTCATTTCACCATTGTATTACAGTAAAGTAATGTGCAGTAAAAAATTACAATAATTTAATATTAAGGTAATATTTTTCTTTACAGAACTACTGAAATTTTTGAAAGATGGAGCGACGAGCCGAGGCCGTATTGCCTAAAGTTTCTGACGCTCGCAATCGGAATCAAATGAAATGACAGAAGGGCTACTCCGAAACACAAAATTCGAAGTTCGTGTCGTGCAGTCCCTCTGACACTTATACTATTTAATACGAGAGCGAGAGGGATCGCACGACACGAACTTCGAATTTTGTGTTTATGAGTAGCCCTTCAGATTTCTCATACAAAAACTGTAATTTGATTGCGATCGCGAGCGTTAGAAATGTAAGTCAATACGGCCTCTGGCTAAGATCGCGGGATCGCGGTGGATACGGAAAGCACAAGACTGGTCTAAGCGGGAAGCCTTGGGGGAGGCCCAGTGAACGTCTTTCGGCTGATATGATGATAATGATGATGATGATAAATATTTTATTTCTTTTTAGCAGTTGCTTGTGACTTCGTCTGTTAATAATTTGTGTGACAAAAGTAGACTTTGCACACGAAATATCAAACATCCGAACTTTTGCATTTATCATATTTTAGAGGTTTTAGAGTGTGACTACTCGAAGAAAAAATTACGTTGACACGTTTTTGCTATTTGACCAACGTCGGACGGACCGAGCAACGTTGCCACCTTAGTAATTTTGTCACCAGATCTAGTGATTTTTAGAACTGTACAGTGATTTTCTGAAATCATAGGACGCTAAAAATGATTTTATTGAGTGAACAAGTTGTGTCACTCTGAAGATGAGCTCTGGTTGAGTTCGAAACGCGTCAGTGTGTTGTGGTGGTGGTGATAGATGAGTTTGTGTAATTTGTGTGTGTTCTTACAGTGTGGAGGTGGAGGAACTGCATGAACACGCATAATTTGCATAGACTTAGCTATCTTAAGGTCGCGGGTGAGCAAATAAAATCTTTTAGTTCATTGATATGGACCTCCGCAAAGTAACGCCTGATTCAATAAAAGATTTTATTGAGTTTTAATGAAAATTTAAAGTTTCGAACATTTATCAGAATTCATTATTATTCGTTTTTTTTTTGTATTTGTATTGTATTGTTTAGTAGCGAGCGACAAAACTCTGTTAATGGACACCTCTTAAGTGTAGGAAATACATGTAGCAACATTGTATAATGTCATTGTCTGCCATTTTGTTGTTTATCTTTTTGTTATTTCAAGCTACACTTTAGTAGTTCGCCGCTAAAAAGTCAGTCTTGACACCTGTTATCTTAATGCTAAATACGTCAATATTTTGTTTATTTTTTTTCCATATCCAGTACTAGTTTATGCCCGCGACTTCGTCTGCGCGAGCCTAGGTTATCGCGCGGTGGCAACCTCTACCGGAATAAAAAGTATCCTGTTTATCCTTGAGGATTAAACTATCTCTATACCAAATTTCATCAAAATCGGTTCAGCGATTTCGACGTGAAAGCGTTACAGATAGACAGACAGACAGACAGTTACTTTCGCATTTATAATATTAGTAGGGATTAGTAGGGACTAGTAGGGATGGGAGTGTTAGGATTGACTACTTCTCAACGGTGGACTTACTGATGGCAGTCGCTACTCCGAATTGCGTTCAACTTGAAAATTTAACACAAAAAAATATGATACTACGATGTAAAAAGTTATACCGAATGAATTAAAAAAAATCCGACTTTATGTCATAAATCATTAAAAAGAACAGATCAACACACTTTATATTCAAGACATTATTTGAATGTATGGAGTAGCTTAGAGTTTACCGATTTCTACCGATTTTTTTGAAGGTAAAAAAACCGGAATCTAGCGATTTTTCAAGCCCGACTCTAGTGACATATTTATTTATTTGCGAGGTGGCAACACTGGGACCGAGAGATCTCTCATTCTTCAGCAGCAAGGCTACCACCGTAGACAGAGAATATTAGTAGTGTATTAGTAGTGTAAACGTGTAGAATATTAGTAGTGTAAACGTAGTGTATTATAAGTCTATGGCTACCACGAAATTCGAAGTTCGTATCGTACCATCCCGCTTACGCTTATGTTATTTAATATGAGAGTAAGAGGGATGGTGGCCCTTCTGGGCTACTACGAAACAAACACGAAACTCGAAGTTCGTATCGTGCGGTTCCTCTGACACTTAAGCTATTCAATACGAGAGCGAGAGGAACGGTATGACATGAATTTCGAGTTTCATAGTAGCCCTCATAGAGTAGCTTTTTACTACCTGGTAGCCCTGCAGTCCTACTATCGATATGTGTGTGACAGACACTGACAAATTAATATCAATCAACGTTATAGATATGATTTTATTGTAATTGTACAAAGTTGATGCATTTAACTGAAATTGTTATAACACAGACACAATCATGAGTATCGACGAAGGAGCTATTGTTTTTCTAATTCTGTTATTTTCATGGGCAGAATATCTCTGGGAATTGTATTTATCTCTGCGACAGGTACGTACTACTAAGAGGTTAAAAGTAAAATTGAATAATCCGTATCCATAGTTTGTTAATAGAAATCCATAATAAATAATAATATAATTGATACTTACTCCAGTGTAGCTGCAACAGAATTTTTATAGTATTTGTGTTTACTTTGCAGTTGAAAATTTACAAGACCAATAACACTATCCCCGATGACTTGAAGGATATGTTAAATGAAGAATCATTCAAGAAAGCCCGTCTGTATGGCATTGACAAATCACAATTTAGAATAGTAAAAGAATTTTACAGTATAGTACTAACTTCTGTCATACTGTACAAACGCTGGATTGCTGTCGCCTGGGTTGAAGCAGAAAGTATTTCTGAAACACTAAATGTATCGCCTCAGCGTGAAATATTTGTTAGTTGCGTCTTCATGACAATTGTGACACTATTTAACTTTGTTACCAATATGCCATTTAAAATTTATGGAACATTTGTACTTGAAGAGAAACATGGCTTCAATAAACAAACTGCAGGATTCTTTGTTAAAGACCAAATCAAATCATTGATACTTAGCCTCATTATTACCATTCCAATTGTCTCTATAGCAATCTACATTATTATGCTTGGTGGAAACATGTTTGTTGTCTGGCTGTGGTTGTTCACAACTGTGGCAACACTGATTCTCTTAATGCTGTATCCAACTGTAATTGCCCCTCTCTTTGACAAATTTGTACCACTCCCTGAAGGCTCACTTCGAACAGGTATAGAGAATCTAGCATCTAAACTCAGCTTCCCACTGTCTCAAGTGTATATTGTAGAAGGATCTAAGAGATCTGCACACAGCAATGCTTACTTCAGTGGGCTTTTTGGTGCCAAACGAATTGTCTTATTTGACACATTACTAGAAAAGTATGATGAAGAGAAAAAGACTATGACTGGATGCAATGACAATGAAATATTAGGAGTTTTAGCTCATGAATTAGGACATTGGAGCTGCAGTCATATTTACAAGTCCATTGCCCTAACTGAAGTAAACTTATTGCTGTTGTTCTCTGCTTTTGGGTGGTTTTTTAAGTACTCCTTGTTGTACACAGCTCTTGGATTTCCTCCTGGCCAAGAGCCTATCATTATTGGGTTAATTGTTGTGTTGCAAATGATACTGGCACCGTACAACTCAATTTTGTCCTTCCTTGTGACAGCTTTGTCTAGAAAATTTGAGTTTGAGGCTGACAACTTTGCAGTGTCATTAAACTATCCTCAAGAACTCAGATCAGCGCTCATAAAGCTAGGAAAAGATAATTTGGACTACCCAATCTATGACAAGTTATATTCTGCATGGTATCATTCGCATCCATCATTACTTCATAGAATAGAGAATATTAGGACTCAAACAGCTAATACCAAGAAAGACTAATGTAGGGTCTCTGTGACGGACTAATTGGTGCTAGTATTGTGAAGTCTGTTCAACAACTTTGACATTTATGCCACATTTCAGTTTGACTTATAATTAGTGATTGTTATCAACATGCACTTTTCATAGCAAAGTATGGTTGGCAAAAAAAAAACAAATACACAAGTATTTTAATAGTATATATTTTACAAATTATGACATTTATGTACATATTTATAATGATAACTTATAATTGCATGAGACAATCGCAAGCAAGTCAAATGGACCTCACAATACTAATGCCACCTAGCAATATTCCACCTGTAAGAAAACCCTCATTAATTCCAATTTGCATTTTTATTTAGACGAATAAATAAGTACACTTTTGTATTAAAAATTGAATTCATAATGCTAGTCCAGCTCATTCATTTCTACTCATTACCTTATGTTGACTGCTTTTATGCATTTTTTAAGTGTAATTAATTGCATACAAATTAAGGTAATAAAAAAATTACTTTTAGTACTTACATGTTTCTGTTATCAAACCCTTAAAAAATCCTTCTAATGTCTACTAGTGCTAAAATACAATGTTCGGAATAAGGATATAACAAGTTCAAAAGAATTACAAAGAGTTTGAATTCTACAAGTCTTAGTCAATTTTGTGAGAAGTACCTTTGCCTAACAACTTTTTGCCTTTTTTCGGTTTGCTAATTTTCATTTTAGTGGAAGTCATTTTATGTCCAACTTAACTTAATTTTGTTTCGCCTAATTTTAAATTACCTAATTTTCATTTCGTATAAACTTATTTCGTATACGGTTTGACTGACAATGAGCCGCCCGGTAGTAAATAGTGAGTAGATAAAAAAAAACACATTTGACTAAGAAATGTAGAGTTGAAACTCTTTGTCATACTTACTCTAATGTATCATTTAACCCTTTAACCGCCGTTGTCTGAATTATAAGACACAAATTATCCAGCTCATTTCGCCGAAGTCTTATAATTAGGACAAAATGTCATATAGTTTCGGTGTAGGTGGCGACACGGGCACGTACGAACGAAAACGTATTGGCGGTTAAAAGGTTAAAGTTTCTAAATCGCTATTCTGTGCGTGCTGTACCTCTATATTTTTCATAGCAATTTTAATGTTTACAGTAGCACAAGCAAAAGGCTAGTGAAGTATGAATTTAATTAGTCAACCTGGTAAAATTTTATGCTTGTTCAATTGTATCAGGTAGTGGCCGGTTCATGGTTTCAGGAAGATGCACTAGCAACAGGATCTGAGCGAAGGTTGTGCATGCGAGAATGTATATTGGCAGATCAGTGACTACGTCGTTTAGACTCACGAGTACCGGTGCCACCATAGAACCGAGGCGACCAAAAGTTGAAACTGCGGTCACTCCTATATTTCTTTCTACTGTAGGGAATAATTCGCCGGAAAACAAGTAGAGCGTCGGTACTGAACCCTAAAAAGAAAGTTTATAATTTTAGAAGAATGAATGAAAAGAACCAATGATTCAGACAGTTCATTTGGCATTCTCACTGAATAAAAAGTGCAAGTAGGTATAATGGTACCGTACCATTCACTTATTAGAAAATGAGAATTTGGGTTTTGGAAAAAGTAAATTGTAAACTTTTGGGCCATGTCATCTGTGGCTTTTAAAGGGTAGCTAGTTACCTACTGAACACTTCCACCCTCACCATTTAGATGGTTGGCGGTCCTCAACTGTGCGTTTCTCCAGAAATTTCTTGCCTCGCACATCAAAACTTTGGAATGAACTATCGCCTGCGATATTCCCGGACCGATATAACCTTCAAGCTTTCAAGAAAATAGCGTACTTCTACCTTAAAGGCCGGCAACGCACTTGTGACTCTTCTGGTGTTGCAGGTGTCCATGGGCGACGGTAATCGCTCACCATCAGGCGATCCGTCTGCTCGTTTTCCCCCTATACCATAAAAAAAAAAACTGAAAAATATTAATCAACTTACTGCCATACCCCCAAATCCAATTCCAGCAAAAATTAGTTTTGGCCAGTCATTTGGATATTTGTCCCTTGGTATCACCAGTATACAAATAAAACACAGGGCTGTAGCTAATTCAAAAATTGCCAATGTAGCCTTTCGTCCTCTCTTCATTATGACAAAGACACAAATGATCGCCCCAGGTAACGAAATAAGGCCGGTCAGAGTGACTGTGTAAAAAATATTATCACCTATTGAACTAAGATATTGGGAGAAAGTGTAAAACGCTAATCCAGTACAGAACCTGTAATAAATAACAAATAAACTCAGTCGCCAAATCAATTAAGGAATTCTAATCTTAATAAAAAAGTTAAAAATATTTGTGAATACAAGCTTTTTTTGCTGACAGTAACTCTATTGTGTAGATATGTCAGATTATAAGCGCGTGTTACAGTTACAACTACAACACTTAAGTGTTTTGGAATCATATTAAATTATATTGACCGGATTACTCACGTCTTAAATCGAGTTTAGCTCGACATGTTTCGGGTTATTTCGAAACCCTTCATCACTGGAGCACGCGACTCGGCGGCTGCCGCAACACGCGCACTACGCGCCACCGCTCTGATCGCGCGACTGTCCGACGAAACTAACTCAGGCGCACAACTACCCACATTTTCATCGTCATTTTTATTGTCACTATCAAAAGTAGGGTAGCACACAACACTAACAACATCGTTCCGTAAAGGCACGTTCACACCAACCGATGACGCAGCACGAGTATTTAATACTGTTTTCCAACTTGGGGGTACCGACCAACCACAATCCCGGTTAAAATTCGGATGACGACCAATCTCAATGGCTTCACGCACTTTCCGCGGAATGAAAAACTTTTCTCTCGCAAGTACAGACACCTTATCAAATCTGATATAATGCGTCGAATCCGAATCCATAGAATGCTCGGCCACCGCGGATCCCCTGTCGTCCTGCTTTCTCATACTGCGTATGTGCTCCGATAACCTAGTAGAAACGTTACGCCCAGTCTCACCGATATAACTTTTGCTTTTTTTTTTGCTTTTGTTTTTGGGCCTTTTGAGCGGTGGCGCGTAGTGCGCGTGTTGCGGCAGCCGCCGAGTCGCGTGCTCCAGTGATGAAGGGTTTCGAAATAACCCGAAACATGTCGAGCTAAACTCGATTTAAGACGTGAGTAATCCGGTCAATATAATTTAATATGAGTGAGTCTCACGGTAGTTTCATGTTTTGGAATCGTTGCAGGAGTACAGTCACCTGCAGTAATATCTGCTACAGCGGTGTGCAAAAATATCTGACGTATTAGATATTTATGCACGCTTTGTTGTATCAGACATTGGTTGATATTAGATAGGTCGCTACGGTCAGACTTTAATTCATGAGCCCCAATGGAACCTTTTCAAAGTAAAAGTCATTACAATTTTCCTTGTTAATTAACGAGATGTTACTCTAACGTTTTCTGTGAAATGGTTCCATGGTGGCTCATGAATTAAAGTCCTTGACCGTATCTACCTGTTTCTGTACAGTCCTGAAACGAATATAAGGTACGAAACTACGAAGTTAAAGTTAAAGTTAAGCAGTAAAAAGCTTTTAATTACAGCGTAATGTGTAAGTTGCAAGGGCATTTTTAACCACACACCAGTTAATTGATAGCAATATAGCTCGCGATCTCATTTTCTTTATTCTCAGGAATGTAATAATTCCGGTTTTGGCTCCCTTGTTTGGTTTTCCTTTAGCATTATCTAACAGAATCCTAACTTCTTTCCTATTAAATTCTCTTTTATTTATCCTTGCCGCTTTTTTTAGTACCTCTGGAAAGATAACATCACTTTAATTAAATACTTAACCATGTAATCAATTTAAACTACTTAATGGTATTCAAATGTTCATTTACTATATGCGCGGTCTGTGTCTCCAGTTGCCAACAACCACCTTGGCGATTCAGACAGACAAAACCAGTATAATATGAAGGATGCTGAGAAGCAGGATAGTGCGAACTCAAGCTTCCTCCAATCTCTGAGCCAATATGCTAGCCCAGCCATCACGGGGTTGGCGAGAGAAAATGGTAGTTGGTAGAGCACAGGTATTATTGTTCGCCATTTACCACTTACCACCTGCAAGCCACAAATCAGTTTTAACAGAAGCCACAAATCTAACAATCTGCCCATGAACGGTAGACCGTGTCATTATATTAATCATCCATCATCTGCTGGAAAACATCTACAGCCGAATAAAGTCCTTCACGTAGAACTATGGAAACGTATTATGGAATTTGCATCTACCGCTTGCCCGCAACTCTTCACATGTCAATGTCGATTATCTATATTATACATGCAATAATAGCGGTTGCGCAGAATTCGTTAATCGCTATCCTGCAGAAAAGATTGTATACATGTGTTAATAAAGGGTGGGTACATTATCTGTGTGTCAAATTGCATCCAAATCCGGCCAGGAGGGATGCAATAAGGCTGGTAATGCACATGTCTGTAGCTCGCATATTTTCATGCAAATAGCTTGCACACTTTTGTCATGTTTGTACGACATGATTTTTTGTATGGTATGATTTGCTGTCTCTTGGTGCGGGGAGGTTTCAAGTTTTCCATGAACTTCATTAAGGTGCGTATAGGTACATACTCATTTCATATTTACTGTTGTTACTAATAGATATCTATGGTCAAAAACTTACCTCCATGATTAACACAAATGATATAATCCCCGTTCCTCCAGATCCAGATGCTAATAAGAATGAACCGGCTATAAATTGCCAGTAACATGTCGTGTAACACACGCCGAAGCTGGCGAAGGCTTGTAAACATATTGCAAACATTAATGGAGTTTTCCTGCCGAACTTATCAGCGATAACTCCGAACAAGAGGCCTCCCGTCAGAATGCCGCACATGTTTATTACCTGAGTAAACTGGAACAAAGTAGGGCTAAGCTCACTATCCTCTGTTCAATTCCTGATATCTTAAGTGATAGAGATAGATACACTGTATTATATTAGGTACCATCTCTATTTATTTTACAAGAATCATCAGAGACAGTAGCTATCATATATAGATGGCTTGTAGGTACTTACTTAGGTAATATCGGAAACTTTTCAGAGAATGGTGAAACAGACCCTATGGCTTCTTGCGCACTAGACGCTCTACCTCGATGCTCTCGATACTTTCCCGGGACGCAAACCATTTGTAAGTATACCGAATTTCATCTAAATCGGTTCAGAGGTTTAGACATAATGAAGTAACAAACAGACTAACAAACTTTCGCATTTATAATATTAGTGGGGTCTAGCCCTTGATCAAGGTAGAGCGAGATTGATTGTATAAAGCTTTCGCGCTTCCAACGCTTTGTCTTCCGGTTCGTGGTCGCCTAAATAAGGATAATTACAGATATTAGATTACTTACACTGACCAACCAGTGTCTTGAACAGACTAAATCAAAATCCGAGACAATAGTTCGTTCGAATACAGCCGTATCATACTCGAATTCGGGACACTCTATAAGCGGTATGTAAGCCCTTTCCATCGCTGGCGCCATAGCTAGGATCTCCGGGTCAAAGATCAAACACGGGTGCTCTTCTATTCTCTGTTAAGTTATTAATATATTTATATATATATTTGTCGGAAACTGCTGTCACGATTTGTGCTTTAGTTGTCAACAAAGTTTTGCCTTCAAAGTTGATAATTACGAAAATAGACTTTATCGCAAAAAAAATTACTTCCCTAACAAATCTCCACGGCATACTACTTGAAACGGAACATATACGAGCGGAGTCCGATCACCCAGGTACCTTAAGGTATCCACTAATATAAAATAAGTTTCATTTCTTCATCCCAACAGGTAATCTCTTTTGTATGATATCTCTTTAGCTTTGAATGAATTGAATAGATACCTACGTCGCCTGTTCAAATAAAAAAGCAAACTTACTAACCGGTGCGCACATTTCGCGCCATTCTTTGACGGAAAAGCTGCCAAACGCAGCGGGCTTCACGCACCAAAACTCTTGAGGCGGAGCCAGGAACAGAATGTTCAGTTGGTACCATCCAATCGGGAACTTTAGTAGTGCCATCATAATACTTAATCGTAGCTGCCATCTGCCAAAATCGCCGATAACTCTCGCAACTATATCATTCGCCGCTTTATTTTTCTTAGGAGGCTCAAGTATTGATTCTGTTGAAATAGTTCATAAAGTTGACTTAGAGCCTTTATTAGGTATATCACACTGGTGATTTGTAGGCTGCGAGCGTGCAACATTATCGCTGTGAGCGCGCAACAGTTAGCTTGCGTATGTAGAGCGCCGTAGAGTTAGGAATTCAAGTATTTATTGATTAAATGATGTAAAAAAATATAACTAAAACTTTATATAAGTAAACTAAACTAATATCACAAAGTAAAAATGTCGAGGTAAAAGGTAAAAGCACAGAATACATAATAGTACTAATGTAAAAGGTAGAGGCGATTTAGCGACCACTTGCATTGAGTTGGAAACGAACCTTACTAATTTCATGATACGTTACGATTTCCATTGTAATTAGGTATTGAAAATACGACTAGCTTTAAAAATATTCTTTATCAGGTATGTATTCGATAGCTGCTTTTGATTCAGTGGTATATAGTTGCTCCAATAAATGGGGACTTATTAAGGGTTAATATATTTATTACTAAGGTTACATATACGGCTGGCCAGAGATTGATCGGTGTAGGTATTCAGGTGTTATTTAAAAATACGGAGCAAAACTGAGCACAAACACAAATGCTATAAATACCTGCTGCAGAAACATATCCATGGCCATTGTCGATTAATTTTGTTTTTTCCATTGGTTTGATTATCCGCGATGGAATTCTAGATACATGGTAGATGTGCATCGTATGTAGTACTAAACTTTACGTATCCGGCTATATTAGAAACTAATAATTCTAGTCTAATTTTCTTACGCTCCCAATATTTTTCTGTCTATTTGGCTGACAGTAAAAACATAGATATATTCAAAGAGTATTAATTAGTACCTATAGAGAAAATTATACCTTGAGAAGTCCGCGTGACACTCGGTGTATACTCGGTAGAACCACTTTTACTATGGTAGAACGAGGCCCTTATTGCCTAATGTTTCTGACACTCGCGATTGCAATAAAATGACAGCTTTTGTATGCGAAATATGTCATTTGATTGCGATCGCCAGGGCCGCATTTAGAGGTGTGGAGGCCTTGGGGCAACAAAGGAGTGGAGGCCAATGAGGGCCTTTTGATATTTTACTGATTGCCTTATTGAAGTGAAGAAATATACGAATTGTTGTTTCCCAGTATTTACTCGTCGGAATTTGAAAGTTTTTTTTTTCTGTGTCTCTATTGTGGGGGCCCCTATTTTGTGGAGGCCCCGGGCAGTTGCCCCCTTTGCCCTCCCCTAAATCCGGCCCTGGCGATCGCGAGTGTCAAAAACATTAGGCAATACGGCCTCTGTTAGAACCATGTCGCAGGGAGCCTCTGCTGCCTTTATCAAGTTTTTTTTGACAAGTACGACAAATGCTGACTGCGAACGTCACTTGTTTACGAACTTGTCAAGGTACCTAATTTACATTTTTAATGCGCAAGTTGTTTCCACGTGGTTTCTGGAATTTTACTATCAAGTTGCAAAAACTACAATCACCGTACAACGTTGTCTCTTGAAAGAGAATACTTAGACACTGGCGAAACTGTCCTATTAATTAGGACAGAAGCCATATTTTAAAAGAGAAGAAGAAGAAGGTACCTACTTATTAGTGTAACGCTCAGAACAATAATAATAATAATTCCAAAATGGCCAAATTGCACATAACTCTGTTAATCCCAAAACCATTATCCCAAAGTCATTATCCCAAAACACAAGTCTAAGGGATTTAGGGGCAGTTTCCGGTTTAGTGCATCCAAGATTTGGAATGACCTGCCTCCACCTCTGCGTTCTAACATGTCAATACCAACCTTCAGAGAAAAATTGCAAAGAGTTTTTTTACAGAAACAAATCATAGAGGGTGCGTTATACCGTACTTAACTGCCTATCTGAGACTTAACAACACAATGTCATCCAGCCAATCCTGCGGGACACTAATTGTTTCAAAACTTAAAATTTATATATGTTTGGGTATTTTTCCGCTTTGCTTTAACTATCGGTAGAATATTGTTTTTGTTTTGTTTTTTTTTTTGTTTGCATGCATTTGTTAGCTTCACCTTGTCAATGTAACTTTCTATTTAAGTAAAGTCCTACCTGTCTCGTGTAATGTCTGTACGCTGTGTAAGGGTGCAGGCTGAAAATCAGCGCGGTGACGCATAGTCCTCACCGCACATGCTGAGCCTGAACCTTTTGCCACATATGTAGCTGAGCATATATGTACCTACTTCTCACAAATATGTTTTTTTTTCTATGGGCAATAAATGTTTTTTATTATTATTATTATTATTATTAATTAGAGGTCGTCGTATAACATAGTTCCTGCGGGATAGCAACAAGTTTTTTAAAGGTTTTTTTAAGAATACTTTGGTTTAACAATGTGAAAAACGTCTCTTTAACAACCTTAGCTCAAGGATTGCCAGTGTAATGGTTTTGTCCCAAAATCTTAGGGGAATTGAAATAAATTGCGATCGATATTAACATCAAGTTGAGGTATTCCCTTGACTTTCTAAATGACTTGATTTGACTAAATTTTTTTTTTGCCTAGTTTCACTTTGTCTAACAACTTTTACTATAATGAATAGTTTGTCTAAAGTCAATTTGCATAATTTCATTAAGTAAACATAATTTTTATTTTATCGAATTTTCATTTTTAGGGTTCCGGAGCCAAAATGGCAAAAACTGAACCCTTATAGTTTCACCATGTCTGTCTGTCTGTCTGTCTGTCTGTCCGTCCGCGGCTTTGCTCAGGGACTATCAATGCTAGAAAGCTGTAATTTTGCACGGATATATATGTAAACTATGCCGACAATATAGTACAATTAAAAATTCAAAAACAATTTTTTTTAGGGTACCTCCCATAGACGTAAAGTGGCGGTGAGTTTGTTTAAACGAAATAAGTTTTTACAAAATGAAATTATGCTACATGTATGTTAGATAAAAATAATAAAGTCAGTCAAACGTTATACGAAATAAGTTTATACAAAATTAAATTAAGTGACTTGCATATTAGACAAAATATAATTATGTCAGTCAAACATTATAACGGGTGTCCCAAAAAGGACGCAAGATTTGAAATTGATGAAAAACACATTTTTTTCTGCATTATAATATTTTTGTATATAAAATCTTGAAATACATAAAATAGGGTTATTTGTGGAATAATACGCCGGGCAAATGTCATCCTAGGCTTTGCTGGCACATACGCATTTTGTCAAAATTTTCTATGACCATTTTGCATAGATTTTTTTTTTATGTTAGAGGCCAGAGAAACCAACTAGTGGTCGAACTAGTGGGGTAGATGCGGCTGAAATATTCCCATGCAGCGTCGAAATTCCTCTTTTAAAATGGTTGTGGGCTTATCGGCATAGACTAGACTTTAAATAACCCCATAAAAAGAAGTCTAAAGGCGTTAAATCGCAAGATCTACGGGGCCAATTCTGATCACCGAATCGAGAGATCACACGACTAGAAAATGTTTCTGGCTGCGTGGCGAATGGCCCCGTCTTGTTGAAACCACATTGCTTCCACATCGATATCCTCTATCTCTCTAACTCGCCATTTTTACAAACCCTAAAAATTCAGATGTGAAATAGTTTCTTTTTAAGGATTGCCAGCACTAAAATAAAAAATGGCGGCAAATTGAAATCTTGCGTCCTTTTTGGGTCACTCTTTATTAAATGAGATTATGCGAAATGAAAATTAGGTAATTTAAAATTAGGCGAAAAATTATTTAAAGTAAGTTGTAAATAAAATGACTTCCACTAAAATGAAAATTAGGTAAGATGAAACTTTAGGTTAAGTAATATTAGTACTCGTATATCTAACACTACTAAACATTAGGCAAATTGAAAATAGGCAAAAAGTTGTTAGGCAAAACAAGGTTCAATCCAAGTTAGACGGTTTTCAAAGGTCACAGCTCCTCATTAGATCCACTCGGCACCCGATCAGTATCGCCTCGCCGCGAGTGGTTAGTATTCTTTATATGAGAGACGTCAAGCTCGATAGAGCGTGGTTTTGTTTCTTGGATATTGTGAGTTATTTGCGCTGCTTTGATAATGAACCTTGTTTGAGTTCGAAACACATCAGCGTAGTGTGGAGGTGGTGGTAATAGTTGGGTTTATGTGACGAGTGTGCGTTCTTATAGTTCTTACAGTGTGGGGGTTGAGTAGCTGCATTAAACTGCTTAGCAGTTTGGTGAAAATATTTTTAAGTTGTTATTTTTGTAAATTGTAGCGGGGCGTCCTCGTGGAGTGAAGAAGAAGAAAAGGGCAGGTTCCAAGGCAGAAAAGCGTTTAATCATTCCACACACACACGAGCATAAACACACCACATTTATGATAGAGTTCAGGGGTACAAAAGGGTTTTTTTATATTAATCAGAGTTCTTTTACAAAATGCGAGAGTCACACACGAAATTATTTCTTAGCGTCTTAGCGTCTAACAGTTCTCAGAAAAAACATGGCGCGTCCCCAGAGACAAGAAATCAGGGTGGGGAGAAAATAAATTATCTTATTGGCTAAAACGCGCGGGCACGCGAACTGTTCGAGCGCGGCGAGAGCGGGCAACGTAACCGTCGCTTGTGCAGTCCCTAACTGAGCCGTCAGATGGCGCTATATACTCCCCCTCCAAGCCGCCAACACGGCCCGTGGGTGGCTTGGCCACAGTGTCCCTATTTCGGTCAGTTTTAGGTCTACCCCTGGGTCTATGAGGTTGTACAGGTCGGACAATATCGCCTGGAGCGGACACAAAAGGAGTGAGATCATGAGTATGGAACTTACCCACAACCGCCTTGGTGTCACGATCTGAAACACAAAAGGTGGTAGGACTAAACACTTTCGAAATAACGTAGGGACCGTCGCGTTTAGGCATAAATTTCCTAGTCTTTCCTTGACTGGCGTTACTGCGATGATGAGAGGCCAACAGTACTAAGTCGCCCACCTGATACTGCTTCGAGGGTCGACGTTTGTTATCCGCATCATCCTTACGCCGGTCTTGCTGTTTTTCAGCCTTCTCCTTGATCTCTTCCCATCGGTTAATGAAGTCATTAAGGTAAGGTGTTATCTGAGGCACGTAGTTGTCTTTCGACATTATACTGCGCAGATCACGTCCAGCTTCAAATGGCGTCCTCATTTCGCGCGCGAACATAAGGTAAGCCGGGCTGCAACCAGTGCTGGAACAATTAGCACTGTTCAACGCGAAGCGAACTTGAGGCAGAAATTGAGGCCATGACCGATGGTTTTCTTGGACGAGAATAGAGAGTAACGTCTTCATATCTCTATTTTTACGTTCCGCCGGGTTGGCTTCGGCGTGGAACAAGGGTATGAGGTTCTGCTTTATGTTCAAAATGTGCATCACCTGCTGCATCACCGCAGACACGAATTGGACGCCATTATCCGACACTACGCGTCGGACGAAGCCGTAGCGTAACAGATATTCTTCGATTAGAAGCCTCGCACACGCTTCAGCTGTCGCCTCCCTCAGCGCGTACAGCTCGATCCATCTAGTAGCGGTATCTTCGATGAGGAATATCCAACGCGCTCCCCCTATCCCTTCAGGTAGCGGTCCGAACAGGTCCATTGCCAAGACTTCTCCTCGCTGGTTTAGGACGGGCGTCTGCAACAATCCTGGTGGCTTGGTGTTGGCAGGTTTGTATTTCTGGCATTGAACGCAAGACTTGATGTGCTCCATTACAAATCGGCGCATACCGGGGAAATAATAAAGACGACGTAGGCTCTGCAACGTCCGCTCCACTCCCTGGTGACCCGCAGTCGGCTCGTCGTGATGCTCCTTGATGACGGTGTCCCTCATTGACGCCGGAACTACCAGCTGCGCCTCCTCGGCATCAGCGTCAGCGTCGTATCTGTAAAGCACACCTTGAGACATAACAAAACCGCGGTCGGCCCAGCGGAGGTTCGCTAGCTCGTCGTCGCTCTCGATGTCGTCGATAATCTTCTTAAGGTCTGGATCGTCGATTTGCTTCTGTCGCAGGTCCGACGGAGTCGTAGTAGGCATATCCACTACGGCGGAGCAAATGCCACAGTCATCTTTCGTATCTTCATCACAAATCGGCCGGCTGAGGGTGTCAGCGACGACATTGGCTTTACCCGGGGTGTACTGGTACTGAATATTGAAGCTCTGCAGTTTCAACGCCCACCGAGTAAGACGGCCGCACGGAGACTTGAGTGTCAAAAGCCACTTGAGAGGCTGATGGTCACTTTTTACAGTGACAGGGTGGCCATCCAGATAGCCTCGAAAGCGCTCTACAGCCCACACAACAGCTAAGGCTTCTCTCTCCGTGGTGGTATAATTCCTTTCAGCTGATGTCAGCAACCTGCTGGCGTACTCCAGGGGACGTTCATCGTTGCCTTCTCCCTGTAACAGAACAGCACCTAAGGCATAGTTGCTGGCATCAGTTCTCAGCACAAATGGTAACTGATAATCAGCCTGGATCAGCACCGGAGCAGTTGTGAGGAGACGCTTGAGCTCGTTGAAAGCGTGAGATTGACTGGGTCCCCACTCCCAGGACTGGTTCTTCCTCGTTAACCTCGTGAGACATTCGGCGACATGAGAGAACCTTGGTATAAATTTCCGATACCAGGAGCATGTCTGCAAGAAGGTCTTCAAATGCTTGAGGTTGGCAGGCTCCTTCATATTCAGGATAGCTGCAATCTTTGCTTCATCAGGCTTGATTCCAGCTGGAGTTATCAGGTGACCGAGGTACTTCACTTCTTCCCGGACAAAACAACACTTTTCTCTATTTGCCCGCAGGTTAAATTTATTTAGTCGGTCAAACACTTTCTGCAGGTCCTCCAGATGCTTCTCAAAATCCTCAGAAATGACCAGGAGGTCATCAAGGTAGCAAAGCAGGGTGGTGTCGCGCAGAGAGGATCCAGCTCGGAACCGATCCATTAACCTCTGGAATGTCGCAGGACTATTCTTCAGTCCAAATGGCATCTTTGTGAAACGGTATGTTCCTAGCTGTGTTATAAAGCTTGTCTTATCTCGATCACACTCAGCGACGCTCACCTGCCAGTAGCTAGAGCGCAGGTCTATTGAGCTGATGTAGCAACCTCGTTTAGTCGACTGAAGCAGTTCATCAATGAGCGGGAGTGGATAAGTATCTGATTTGCTGACAGCATTCAGGCGGCGATAGTCCACACAGAAACGGTACGTGCCATCTTTCTTCGGGATCAGAACCACAGGAGCAGCCCACGCACACTCACACTCTTCCACCACACCATCTTGTAACATCTTGTCCAGCTCTTGCTTCAGTATCTCCTTCTTTGCCGGAGTAAGTCGGTATGGAGGTACAGCAATGGGAGGGTGGTCACCAGTGTCGATCCTGTGTTCAGCATAGGGGGTGATATCCCCTCCTTGCCGGAAGATGGCATCATTAGCTTGGAGTAATTCGGCAAGCTTGGCACGGTCGGCTTCGTTTAGCATCACACCTTCATCCTCCTTCAGAAAGTCAGCAGAGCATATGGAGCGCTGTACTTGTGAAGTCTGCTCGAGGTGCAACCGAAAAGCATTCTTAGGCTCACCTGAAAAATGCCAAATTTTGGTTTTAAGATCCAACACTACTCCAGCTAAATGCAAGAAATCTATTCCCAGTAGAGTTTCATTTCCTTGTGACTCAGGAAAAATCATAAAGTTTGTTTTAATAGTTCTATGTTTAAGCCTCACCTCAATATCGCGAGCTTCCATCACATTCCTGGTGCAGACCTGGCCATCAGCAAGCTTCACAGTACGCAAGGACGACGTCATCGGGTATGCCTTCGCCTTAAGAACGGCATACAACGTGTGGCCGGCGATACTCTGTCGAGCGGCGGTGTCGACCAATGCACTACCATTTACACCTAAAACTTGCACATGAAAAATAGGCCGTAAAGGCTGACACAAAGGGGTGAAATTATTTTCAACATTAGATGTCAAACAAACCTCTGAAACATCATTAATAGAACTCAAACTGCGAGGCAGATCCATACTAAGATCTCGATCCACACGTTTCTTACGTCTATTATCAGTAATCTCGTTATCAGTGACCTTGACCTGTCGTGACCTAGTCATAGACCCAGTAGTAGCACTATTGTAATTAATGCAATGAAATAATGCTGACGAACTACTTAATTCAGTCGCGGAGTCGACATGGGGGCCAGAGGGGGACAATATATCGTCATTGTTTACAATTTTGTTATGCAAATTTGAGGTTATGTTTTTCTTATCAGTTTGACAATCAAGTAGAGAACTATTGATAACTTGGCTCAACTCGCTTATCGCGTTAAAGGATACAGTATTGCACTTGACGCACTGCGACCGAATCACGCCGGGGGCTCCGCAGCCGTAGCATGATAAAACCGCATCACTTTTCACTTCCAATTTAGGGCAGTCATCGCGTACATGTCCCGTACGTTTGCAATACACACAATACTGTCTATTTGGTTTAGCACTAGACGTAGATTCGTGCCGGGGCAGGCTCGGGGCTCGGAGTCGCCGGCGCTGCGGGCGCGGGCGCGGGCGCGAGCGCGGACGGCGCGGCTCGCGAGTTCAATGATCGCTGCGGCACGAACGGCGACGCGGGCGTGGAGCGCGCGGCGGACACGTTACCGGAGGCGCGCGGCGCGCGCGATGTCGGGGCTCCGGCGGCGTTCTTCGGGGCATCCACGGAGTCTTCGATCTGACGAGCACGATGCAGCAGCTCGGAGAAACTCACGACTTCCTCGCGGCGTAATCGTTTACGAATATCGTGATGGAGGAGACTGTAAACCATATCTAGTTGCACTTTCTCGCTGAGATCGCCCGTAGGTATGCGGGCGAGCAGCGCTCTGGCTTTAGCAACGAAGATGTCAGTTTTTTCTTGTTCACCTTGTTCCGTAGAAAATAAAATTCTGTATATTTTGGGGGGCGGGCGGCGGTCGCCGAAAGCGCTTCGCAGATTTTCGATGGCTTCTGTCCAGGACGCGATCTGCGGCTTGACGCCCTGCCACCATGTCGCCGCTTCATGCGTGAGCAACATGGACAGGCCGCGCAGCGCGCTGCTGTCGGACACGCGGGCGCATTCTTTGTAGCTTTCTACGGCGTCTATGAACCCCTCCAAGGATTCGTTCGGCGCACCGCTGTAACTCTGTTTGCAGCGGGAAAAATCGCCGGATAGGCCTTCCAGGCCGGTCGTGAAAGTCGGAGACGGAGACGGAGACGACGTCATTCGTGGTACTGAATCGCTTACTCTGTTAATCAGTTTCTCGAAAGCTTCCATCTGCGATCGCTGCAGCGTCTCGAACATAGCAGTGACGTGACCAGGGCTCCAATCATGGCGGGCTTCTGTATCGTCGGCGTCGTCGAGCGATCTATTGCGGCGGGTGCGAGGCATGATGTAAAAAGCGTCGTGCAAACTGAGAAGGCGGCTTCTTGGAGTCGTGCCGCAAGTTGGGCAGCCAGTGTAGCGGGGCGTCCTCGTGGAGTGAAGAAGAAGAAAAGGGCAGGTTCCAAGGCAGAAAAGCGTTTAATCATTCCACACACACACGAGCATAAACACACCACATTTATGATAGAGTTCAGGGGTACAAAAGGGTTTTTTTATATTAATCAGAGTTCTTTTACAAAATGCGAGAGTCACACACGAAATTATTTCTTAGCGTCTTAGCGTCTAACAGTTCTCAGAAAAAACATGGCGCGTCCCCAGAGACAAGAAATCAGGGTGGGGAGAAAATAAATTATCTTATTGGCTAAAACGCGCGGGCACGCGAACTGTTCGAGCGCGGCGAGAGCGGGCAACGTAACCGTCGCTTGTGCAGTCCCTAACTGAGCCGTCAGATGGCGCTATAAAATTATGTTTAACAGATAAAAAAACGATCACATTTAATTTTGTTTCACACATGGGTCGCGGGTGAGCAGTTTGCTTCCTCTCCTAATATTTTTTTATTATTATTATTATTTACCTAAGAAAGGGAAAAAGAGCATGCGGGTCATCTGATGGCAAGCAATCACCGCCGTGTATGGACACCTACCAACACGAGGAGTATCATAGGTGCGTTGCCAGCCCTTCGGGAGATTGCTAGGCTCGTTTTTAAAGATCCCTAAGCTGTTTGTACCGCTCCGGAAACACTGTATTCTAGGAAGCTGGTTCCATATTTGATACCGACCTCTGGAAGTAACGCCTCAAATCAAAAACGGGGCACATGATCTATGAAAATGGACAGCAGCAACTTCTAAGCCTGATTGAGGAAAGATAATTAATTAATTTTGAGGTAGTTTTTTTAGAATTATTAAGTCCCGAGTCTAATTTACTTTTATTTAACCTTGATAGCTTTACTGGAATTTAGGGATTTTTACAGTTTGAAGCTGGCAACCTCGCCTGGCTGGCAGTCCAACCAATGATAGTAGATTGGATACATTTGTCTCCGTGTGTGTTTATGAATGAAAAACATGGTGGTCTAATAGTTTTTAATTCGATTTGCTAACACATTATTAGGTTTTCCTTTGAAAGTTTATTTGTTAAATAGGAATTATGCCTCTAGCTAATTCTACAGATCCCTGGCGAATGCAGAATGTCGGCGACAGCGTAAGTTTTCGCTAATTATTTTGGTTACACTGGTTTAACTAAATCTCAGTAGTTTTCCTTCTACGATTACTCACTCATTTAAAATCTACTTAAAGTATATTGTTTACAATGACGTCTGACTTCATATAATTAGCCTGCGTTTTCCGCAGGATATCGAGCACAGTACGCCCATCATTACTTATTCATTTATTATTGTTTGTATTGGATTAGCTATGCTGTACGTAGCTCGTGCCCAAGTGCTAATTATTAAAAAAAAACTTTGTAGCGTGGTATATCGCAGACTGCCAACAGTCTTCCAATGGTGGTTGAGAATTCCGCCGAGTCCCGTCAGGCTTCCACAGCCGAAAGCCTTGACTCCTCAGGAGAAATCAGCTGTGAAAGGGAGGTGGAACTCCAGGATGTCGTTAAAGAAGGCCACGAAAAGGCAGATCCGTCACAATTTGAATTGCTCAAAGTCCTCGGGGAAGGTTCCTTTGGAAAGGTGTTTCTAGTACGTAAAGTGACTGGTGCTGATGCCGGCACGCTTTATGCAATGAAGGTATGAATGTGTGAAATCTCAAACTTAATAAGAAAGTTATGTTTACGCTCAGTTATTTTATTGCTGATTTGTTTGTAGTACATCTATCTTTTGCAATTCGTTTATCGCTATCTTGCTGGAACTGCAATTTATGCAGGGTCTCAAACTATCTTCATACCAGATTTAATGTAAATCTGTTCCAGCAGTAAATTACTCAAATAATTTATGATACAATTATCCAGGGTAATACCCAGTTCCTTTGAGGTATTTGTATGTCATTTGCCCTAGTTATTCGTCTTTGTCCAGAGGGTAGAGACATGTTGTACAAATCAATGTAAATGTTATGTTTAACCCCTTGTATGCGGTTACTAAAAAAAGTACCTACTGAATACTAGTCTCATTTGTTTTAATAAGCACAAATTCTGATTATTTAAAAAAAATACAAAAAGATAGCCTTAAATTTGACATGAATCCTGTTTTAAGCATAAAAGGGGTTAAATGTAAATAAAAATAAGTATTGTTGTTTATGTTGTTTTTATTATTGTAATATTCTAGGTACTTAAAAAAGCGACTCTGAAAGTAAGAGACAGAGAACGTACAAAAATGGAGAGAAATATTTTAGTAGACATGGGCCATCCATTTATTGTAAAATTACACTATGCATTTCAAACTGCTGGTAAACTTTACTTAATATTAGATTTTTTACGTGGTGGTGACTTGTTCTCCAGACTTAGTAAAGAGGTAAGTTGTTCACATTATTAATGACTGTAATTAATTACATGGTAGTAAAATATTTTGCAATTCCAAGTAATGACTAGTTGTAACATACTTGAACATGTTTATTGCTGTATGGAATTGATTCCAATTAATTTATGCCACATATTGTTATGTATTTACGATGCACCTTCAGTAGGTACTAAATTGTATTAACACGAGTATTTTTCTTTATGCTAATAACTGCAAATATTTCAGGTAATGTTCACAGAGGAGGATGTTAAATTTTACTTAGCTGAATTAGCATTAGCATTAGAACATGTGCACCAATTGGGCATTATATACAGGGATTTAAAGCCAGAGAATATTTTATTAGATGCAGATGGTCACATTGCACTTACTGACTTTGGCTTATCAAAACTTCCACCAAGTAGTGATAAGGCTTATAGCTTTTGTGGTACCGTGGAGTACATGGCACCAGAAGTTGTTAACCGGAGGGGACACACATTTGCCGCTGACTGGTGGTCTTTTGGAGTACTTATGGTAAGTTGTAACTGCTAATACATATTTCAATTTAAAACACAATTTGTTTTTAGTTAAAGGAAATTATTTTATTTAAATTGTACTGCAACTAGGACACATAGGAATGCCTTTGTTTTATTATTTTTACTTATATAATAGTAAATTATGTAGTAAATTATTCTAACAGTTAGAACTACACTCCTTGCTCTCCTGATCTGTGGAATTGAAACTCCAAAAAATAATTAATTCATATTTCATTTTATCCACAGTTTGAGATGCTTACTGGTAACTTACCATTCCATGGCTCTACCAGACATGAAACTATGACCCAAATTCTCAAAGCCAAGTTAGGGATGCCATCTAATTTGAGTGAAGAAGCTCAATCCCTGCTTCGGGCACTCTTTAAAAGAACTCCACAAAACAGGTGAGTAATAGTATTCTATTCATGTCAATGCAGTAGAATTAACAAACTATTGTGTACATCAAAATGCACTGCCAAAAGGCGCCAGCTCAAAGAAAAAACACCTGAGTTATTTACGAGTATAATATGTGATACGAATGTCTTAAGCTACACAATAGTATTAATAACTCAAGTGATATTTTTTTGACATAGGTAGTGCGTTTTGGCTTAGGAGGGCAGAATTTTGTGTTTAAGAAAACCTCCAGCCTCCCCAGGAATTTACTTTGGTGGAGTGTGTACTGATTAAGTAGTTAATATTATTTTTCATCTCTCCTGTTCGGAAAGTTTAATTTTCATGGGTAGATAGCCAGGGGGAAAATTGCGTTTTCTCCTCTAGGGTGGAAAGTATTTTTTTTTTATTTTTCGGCTAGCCACGACATCGAAGATAATTGAGTTACGTCAATGACATTTTTTTTTTCACGTTTCGGCATGGCCATCTAGATGCACGACATGACCAACTCGATTTTTCTTTATAGTCGGCCATGGCAAGTGGCTAGTTAAAAAGGTACCGTTGGAGGTTGGAGAGGTATAAGTAAATTCAATTTATTATTATTCTCGTTTTTTTGTAGTATTTTAGTTTCCTCACAGTCGAAATGAAAAGTAGAGTGTCTAACTCGGGTGAAATAACCCATTTCCCCTCGAACTATTGAAAAATCTCGGGAAATATCTCGGGTGAAATGGGTCACTTTCCACCCTTGGTTATCAATCTACTATTGAGTTCTCCAGTATAATTGTAAGGTGCAATACGAATATACAGGTTTATTGGGCACTCCTTTGCAGCCAGATATCTGTATAAGATAAGTATAGCCTCGAAAACAAGTCGAGGGGCGAGAATGAATGTGTGTGTGAAACAATCTAGGAAATTAGAACATTTGTTTTGTTTTATTTTTTCAGGTTGGGTGCAGGTCCTAATGGTATAGAAGACGTAAAAAATCATGAATTCTTCGCCAGTATAGATTGGGATGCTCTATTGAAGAAAGAGGTATGTTTTATTACTACACAATTGTGACATTGCTCCTTCCCTGATCTCTCTGTGAGAAAACTCTGAAAAAGTCTCGGAAAAAATATCTTTGAAGCATCTGATTCATGTCGTTCATTCGAAAGTACTGACGGTTTGGTGGTACCACTCTGTATTAAGGAGCGGTGTGGCCGCTTTTTTAGAGCTAAAACGGTCAAGTTGTTCATGAATTTTAGTGCGACTAACAAACAGGAATTGATTTTTCTATATATTACACTAGACTAGCTGTTGCCCGCGACTCCGTCCGCGTAGAAGTATGAAATAGTACATTGTGTCTTAAGGGCGGTAAATAAGGAATTACGAACGAGAGTATATTAGACGCCCGAAGTCGAAGACTTCGCTATGTCAATGCAATAAAGACTGACATGGAAAAACTTTTCTCACTTTAACTATAAATCTGTTTCATCGCAATTCTACTTCCGCTAAGTTGTATCAAAATAGATTCAACCGGTTTAAATAACTAACCTTTGAAATTAAAGTCTGGTGTTTTTAAACGTTTCTAAGATGTAGTCAAAATTTTATTGACCAACAGAACAGCCAGGAAAAGTCAGATAAAACTTTCAAGCTTTAAAATTTAGTTTCTGTTGATAGGTGATACCGCCGTTCCGACCTGCTGTGTCGCGGGCCGACGACGCATTTTACTTCGACTCTGAGTTCACTTGCCGCACGCCAAGAGATTCCCCTGGAGTTCCGGCGTCGGCTAACGCTCACGAGTTATTCAGGTAAATTATGGAGATAATGGAAACTAAAGAATACTTGCACATTTTTCGAGGGATCTGGTGATCATGATCACCTTACGCAAAATAATTAATTTTATTTGATACAGGCGGTAAACCACTCCATCTTTGCTCTGTGCTCTACTGCTTCGGATCACTAAATTTACACGAGTTCCCATCACAGTGGTAGCCACTAGATGTGCATCTTTTTTATCTACAGAGTAAAAAATAGATGGACTGGGCAACAAGCAAGATGATTCGATTTGTGGCATTCGAACATGGCGGATGTAGACAATATCTAATTTGGCTATTTCTTTTTCTTTGGCTAGTTGAAGTATAATTTTGATAATCTTTTATGCGGCGATTAACCTTAACAGGGAACAGTGATCACAAAATTCTATATTGCTCTCGTGTCTGACATTTTTTAATGCGCAAGTTGTCTCCACGTGGTTTCTGGAATTTTACTATCAAGTTACAAAAACTACAATCACCATACAACATTGCCTCTCAATGATAATACTTAAACACTGGCGAAATTGTCCTATTAATTAGGACAGAAAAGCCATATTTTAAAAGAGAAGAAGAAGAACAAGCAAGATACGGAAACTTGATTTTATAAGGTTTTATTTTAGCTATGTTTGTAGTGATAGGATAACCAGAACCTTTCGGTGCTTAGTGTGTCATTTCAAATGTGGTAATTTCTTATTGTGGTCCTTAACCTCTGAAGGGCACCAGAATAACCACATTAACCTCTTCCCCTCCATCCCTCTTCGATGTGGAACTAGTGGGAACACATCAACCTCTTCACCGCCACAGAACAAACAGAGTGATCTGCTCTGTACGCCACAGAAAAACCAACGACAAATCAACTTAATTTTTAATTCCATTGCAGAAGGATTAATTTCGAGTTGAATGTTGGTCAATTGATCATGGATAGAATAGATGACCGTGTAGGCCTCCACACGCAAAACTAGTTAATTAAAAAAAAAGGATATTTTTTTTAATTAAAACTATTCTGTTAGGAAAATAAAAGGCTTTATTATTATTATTAGATGACCGTGGCGTGTGAGGCATTCCATTGGCTGTCATGACTAGATGACGGGCGGTGAAGAGGTTAAAGATTGAGTTTAATGAATGTGTCATCATGAAGGGAACTATGTTAGCTTTTCTATTGCGTTCTTCGAAATTAAACTCCTTTTCTCTAAACGGAAGTTAAAACGTATGTTAAAAATCCTGGCGGTGGCATTGGCCAATAAAATAATGATGAATAATATGAGATGTGTACTAAAGCTTTAAAGTAACTATTTTGTTACCTGTCTATTATTAGATCTATACATATAATGCATTCGTTCCATTACGAGATTCACGGTTGTTTAAAATGAAGTGAGAAAAACACTATCTGTAGGTACAATCTTATCATACGTCAGTTTGTTAAACGATAACTATCATTAATATTATGGTGCGGTTGTTGACATTTTGCAAGGATTTCTTGAAGGCCTTGATAACGTAATAGGTGCCTATATTCTCTGTACGAGCTGTATGACCTCATTGACGAACTATTGTATTGTTATGATTGTGTTAGGATCAAATAGTAATAGTAGACACTTTGATTAACACGGAGATACGCTCATATATACGCCAAAGATTTACTGCTTATCTTACTATCATAAGATAAACTAGCAGACCGACCCGGCTTCTCACGGGTATAGTTATTGTATTACGAAAATGAGACTCGATCTATCCTGACTAAAATTAACTGAGTGACTCAGTTTTTGTGAGATTAATAAATCCAATTTTCTTTACGCTTGTTTAAAACTTTCAAACATTTTCTTTAATACAAACCTTATTCTAACAATTACAAACACATAACGATCATTCGACGATCGGATGGCCGAATGGTTAGAGAACCTGCAGGGCTATTGCGTAAAGAACACGGGATTGTAATCGTCATGTTCTTTCAAAGCAATTACAAATTCGACTGACATGAAACATTCGTTTCGCGTAACAGAATCTAGCAGTCATCAAGCGCAATTGTCATGAGAAGCAATATCAATTGAATGGAACGAAAAGTTTGGTTTTTGCAAATATACTTAATCAACGAATGATTTCGATAAAATTGATAAGACTCGGATTGAGTGTTTTCGGTTACAAAATATCCATATTCGGCATGTTTTTTTTTGTTAATTATAGTATAAAAACTTAAATCTACACAATATTATTGTTAGTAAATAAATATTTAAAAATATTGGAAATTAAACTAAACGCAAAGCGCAGCAGTGATTTTTAAACGTCAACTTATATCTATGCCCGTACGTCAGTGCAACGTCAGTGCGTGTTCTATCAACGCCCGAAAAAAAGCGCGGGAAGCTACGTAGTGAACAGCGCCTTTTTTTATTTTCAATCTTTCAATAATATTAAATCCGTCTATTTAACTGTTCTTAGTAGTAAATTTGGGGCGGTTTTTGCAATGGGGAGGAAGAAGAGGAAAAAGGATGGAAAAGTTGTAACTGAGGGGACTGATTCAGACAATGACTCGGTATCCTCTGATAGCTCGACCAAAAACAAATACGAACCTTTCAGAGTCCTTGATTATATACGTAGTTATCCAGAAAATGGCGGTAACTTTGAATACATTGTTTTCTTTGAATCTACTGAAGCCGGGAAGCCTCTAGGTGACAGGGATTTGATGAGTATGTCATCGACCCTGAAACGATTTAATAAGGGAGTCAAACAACTTATCCGTATGAATAAGTACAAAATAGGAGTAATTTTCGAACGAGCTTCATTCGCAAATGCTGCCCTAATAAATAGTAAATACCTGGACACATACAAAATGAGAGCATCCATCCCAGCCGGAGCCACAGAAGTCACGGGCGTCATTACGCACGTGCCTATAAATCTCTCTAATCAAGAGATTTACGATGCCATCTCCAGCACGAAAAACGTAGTGCAGATAAGAAGATTTATGAGACGTACTAAAATAGATGATGATTTTCAGGTTACACCCACCCAGACAGTATCAATAACCTTTTCCTGCCCAGTCCTGCCCGATTCTATAGACCTAAACAGTTGGCGCTTCACGGTAAGACCCTACATTCCACCGATCAAGCAATGCCTGCGATGCCTAAGGTATGGCCACATCGGTAAATACTGTAAAAATGCAGAACGATGCTCAGTCTGTGGAGACAACCACAATTTTAAAACATGTACAATGGACACAAAAAACGCTATCTGTGTACATTGCCAAGGTCAGCACATAGCTATATCCCGAGATTGCCCAGTAAAAATAAGGAAAATGAAAGAAAACACAGATTTATTTCATAAAAGATCATACAATGCAGTAGTAAAAGAAAAGTCATTTCCTCCTCTATCCCAAACAGATCAATTTATATCCCTCCTTAATTCAGATAAAGTTTTAGACATTTTATTAAATTCAATAGTAAAATTAATATCACTCAACAAATTTAACCAAAAGGAAATCAATTCGAAATCCATCAAAGATGTCCTCTTAGAAACATTCAATGTTGAAAAAAATAATCTTAAAACTTAATGGATTCTCTAAACATAGTTCAATGGAACGCTCAGAGCCTAATATGCCATCGACATATTTTTTCTAAATTTCTATACGACAATTCTATACATGTTGCTGTAATTTGTGAAACTTGGCTTAGGCCACATCATAAATTACAGTTTAAAGAATACAACATGGTAAGACTAGACTCAGGCAACACTCACAATGGTGTAGCCATTCTTATACATAACAAACTAAATTACACAGCTATACAAACTCAACATGATGACTCTCTACAAAATGTTGCAATTAGGTTACAATACAATAATAAAGAATTATCCATAGTTAGTTTATACAGTCCAGGTAATTGCACACCTCATTTTTCAAAAAGAAAATTAAATAATCTTCTCCATAACATTCCTGAACCGATCTTCTTAGCAGGAGATTTCAATGCCCACCACCTGCTCTGGGGATGCTCATCTATTGATGCAAGGGGCCGTGACATTTATGAAAGTTTAAATGAAAATTATTTAGTCATTCTTAATAATGGACAGCCTACAACTGTTGGCAGCCACACCTGGCAACCCAATGCTCTGGACCTAACCATTGTATCACCTTCTTTGGCTCTTGATTGCGATTGGATGGTAACTGATGATCCACTTGGCAGTTTCCATCTACCTGTAATGACAAAAATATTAATTAATAATAATACTCATAACTCTGGAGTACTCAACAATCAGAATCATAAACCTTTTCCACAACACTTAAATTGCAGAAACATTGATTTTGAAAAATATACCATAAAACTGGATAGTTTAGTACTGAATCATGATTTTGACCTATCTGATCCATTAAAATCATATGCAGAATTAACTAAATTTATAAATATGGCTGCAGAGGAATGCACAATAGTCCAATACAAATTATCATCTACACACACAATAGACCATACCTTGACAAATCAAAGCTTGACAAAACCAAAAAAACTAAGAATTCCACTGCCATGGTGGAATCAAAACTGTACCAATGCCGTAAATGCTGCTAAACAAGCATATTTAACTTTTAAAGCAAACCCAACTGAAATAAATTACATATCTTTTAAACATAAGCAAGCTCAAAGGAAACTTATTTTGAATAACGAGAGAAAGTCAAGCTGGTATTCCCTTACTGAAACATTTAACAGAACAACACCTCTATCATATGTCTGGTCAATGATGAGAAAATTTAATAAGAAATCCAAAGTCAACAATGTTACAGTTAACCTAGACTTAACTAGCAATTTTCTTAAAAAATATACACCAGACACCGTTGAGTCTCCTTTAAATTTAAGTGAAGAATCTACATCAGCATCTCATGTAGATTACTTAACAAATCCGTTTTCACTAGCAGAATTTAATGCAGCCATCTCTTCACGAAAAGATACAGCTTGTGGACTCGACGGTATTCCATATAAGATGTTGAAGTATGCCAGTATTAACGCCCGAAAAGTAATACTGAATATTTTTAATTCGTTATGGCAAAAAGGTCTCATACCAACTCAGTGGAAAACAGATTGCCTCATTTTGGCCTTAAAACCTAACAAAGACAAGAATAACTATGAATCCTATAGGCCAATTACCTTAACATCTTGTATGGGGAAAATTTTCGAGCAACTATTAAAACAGAGGTTAGAATTTTACATAGAACACAATAACATTTTACCTTCTAATCAGTTTGGTTTTAGAAAAGGTCGATCTGCTAGAGAGAGTATATGCCATCTACAATTAGATATTTACAATTCACTTAAAAAACACAACGTTTTATTTGCAGTGTTTTTTGACATCACCGGTGCGTTTAATAACGTAAACCTACATATACTGTCAAAAGAGTTAATGTTGCTAGGACTACCTAAAAAAATCGTACTATGGATATTTCATTTTCTGCATGGTAGAGAAGTATATGCCAAAACTCAAAATTATCTACTTGGCCCAAGGGAGTCTTATAAAGGTGTTTGTCAAGGTGGAATACTAAGTCCACTAGTATTTCTGTTGTATATAAACAAGCTTAACTGTGTATTAGGATCAGAAGTTAGTAATCTACAATATGCCGATGATCTTGTTGTTTATGCCTCAGGCTCTGACCCACGCGCTACCGTCAACAATTTAAATATTTCGCTACAAAAGCTAAATAGCTATTTTAAATACTTAAACTTAGATATCAATGCGGATAAAACTAAAGTAGTAGTTTTTAATGGAGTGGGCATTAAACAAAAGAATTACAAAATCTCTTACAATAACTCTGAGTTGTGTTCTGATGACTTCGTAAAATTTTTAGGTATTACTTTTACGAATAACATGTCTTGGAACAAATATGTCGATCATATTATGCTAAGAGCTTCAAAGGCTTTGAATGTTATAAAATCATTATCATCAACATATTGGGGTGCAGATCCTAAAATTCTATTGAATTTATATAAAGCATTAATACGCAGCCATTTCGAGTATGGTTTCCTTTGTTTCGCGTCAAATGATAAATTGGTTAAGAAACTGGATATTCTTCAAAACCACAGCTTAAGAACTGTCATTGGCGCCTTCAGGACAACTCCAATTAATTCCTTACAGGTAGAATGCAATACTCCCCCTTTGCTAATAAGATTTAAATATTTAAAATTCAAATTTCTTCTCCACTTAAGTTCAGTAGCTTCCAATCTTCTCTTTAAAAAGATTTATTCCTTATATAATTTATTTTCTTGCCGCAACATTTCAACGGTCCCATATATTCTTCATGACTTTTCATATGTTAATGAATTAAAACTGCGTGGTAACCTATTTACCAGTGAACGAAATTGGGCTTGTTATAATGGTAGCTATGAAAGTAAATAGACCACCATCCCTGTTCATATTGATCCAAAGTTGAAAAATAAACAAGAGGTTTACCAGAAGATTTCAACCTTCGAAAACTCCATACCAGTTTACACAGATGGTTCAAAATCTACGTCTACTTGTTCATTTGCCTTCTACGTACCTCATTATAAATTCGGTTATGGAGAAAAGTTAACAGAATACTTTAGTATTTTCTATGCAGAATCTCTGGCTATATTCAAAGTCCTGCAGTTTATAAATCAAAAAAGACACACTAATAGATGGTTAATAGTAACAGATAGCATGAGTGTTTTGAAATCTCTTCAAAGCACACCCATGAACAGTAAAGTTAACTACATTATATACGACATTAAACAACTGTGGTGGCAATTACATTGTGATAATATTTTTATTGAATTTATGTGGACTCCGGCTCATATTGGTGTGAAAGGCAACGAGAACGCAGACTTTCTCGCGAAGACTGCTTGCAATTTCGATGGATGCCTGGGCAGTGATGAGGGCAGCTCTGTCTCATATGGTGTTCACTACACGGATTTGGTAGCCAAGACTAAAGAAACCATTACCTCTGAATGGTCCTCTTACTGGAACAATGCAAAAATTCACAAAGGCGCATGGTATGCTTCCATTAATAAATTTATCGGCAAAAAACCTTGGTTCTCCAAATCACATCTGTATAAAGGACGAAAATACTATACCATTATATCTCGCTTACGATTTGGCCACTGTCGCATTAATGCACATTTACATAGAATGAAAATAGCCCTGTCACCTAAATGTAACGAATGCAATTTAAATTTGGACCAAACAATAGATCACATAATTTTTGATTGTCCCGCTTACAATATCCAACGACTAGCCCTGATTGGCGAGCTGATGACTCTTTACCAACCGAGTCCGATCCCGCGCGGTACTCAAGAGCTTCTCAAGAATACTGACACTTACATCCATATTTATGAATACATCTGTTCAACCATACGAAATCTTTGAAATGGACCTAAAGAAACCGGAATCGACACACCACCTGAAATTGACTCATCACCTGGAATAGAGACATCACCCGGAATGAACACATCACCTGGAAATGACACATCACCTGGAAATGACACATCACCTGGAAATGACACATCACCTGGAATTGACACACTCGGATACTACAACTGAAGACGAGGCTTGAAGCCTTTATCAACCATGAACTGAAGACTTGGCTCATGCCTAACAAATTAACTGAAGACTTGGCCTCTGTGTGGCCTTACTAAAACTACCAAATAAGAAAAAAATTTAACAATGAAGACTTGGCTGTATGGTGTTCAACCTTTGCCTTTTCCCTTAGAGGAAAGAATAATAAATAAAAAAAAAATCTATCAACGCCCGCGAAACGAAACAATATTTAAAGTAAGTCCTTTAAAATTTAAGTTTTTGAGTTGATTGCATTAGGTAAGTACGTATTTTAATTAGATAAAATAAAGTTATACTTAATGCATTTCATTTAAAGTTATTTTCATAGTGCTTAATCACTACAAAAATGGATAAGCATTTAACGAGCGAGAATCGAAAATGTTTGTTTAGAAGTAACTTTATTTTACTTTCAAAAACTTATGCAATGGGAATTAAGCCATTGAAATACATATACATAAATAAAGCGCCCATTGCCTTTGATAAGACAACTTTCTAAGAAAATTCCACAATTCTTAAGAAAATAAGAGATCGTTGATTTTAATAATAAAGTGATAGTGTGTATATTTGTTACTTTATAAGCATCCAAATTATATCTTAATTGTTTCTTTTTAATGAATATGTTCAAGATGAATAACAAATGTGTTAACATTCATGAGTACCTATTGTTTAAGATGCCAGAAAGGCTTGTCGTCTCCGATGGACAATGAGAGGTGCTCAGTCCTGCATTATATACAGTAGCACCCCCAGATGGCTATAGGGCGTCACTCAGGAATGACAGCCCCCTAGCCGAGAAAAAAAAAACAGATAACCAGTGGAAAGACCTCGCTTCCATCCCAAACTGCTGCGGTGTAGGAGCCACAAAGACGTCAGAAAAATGGCGAGAGGTAATTTTTTTTTATTTATTAATTTTATTAATTAAGTACATATAAGTAAGTAAGTTTATTAAGTAAGTACATATATTGAAATTTTTGAAGAGTTTTTGTCATTATTTAATAATTTGACTGCCAATGCTAATTAACGTGTGATAACAAAAAAAAAATAGAATGATTTTCAGCAATAAAAAACATATTTTCTGTGAGACAAATCATACAATTTAAACAAGGTTTATTATTTACAAAACTATTACTTAGTGAATATTAGAAAAAGGCCCATGATCAGCAGTTTGACGAAACTTAGACATAATCCCAGAACAAGACCGTTGGGCGGCATTTTTGTCGATTTTCTGCACACAATTTTTAATTCTTCTTATCAGCTTTCCAATTTTCTAATATAGCTACTAAAGAGCACAAATAGAGACAATGTGGAAGATTATGTTGCACGGCAATTGCAACAAATCTGGCAATTGAAAGATTCTCTGGGTGTAAAGCAGTGTAAGCAGCTGTAAAGCAGTAGCTGTGTTATTCCCGAGATCTAACTATGTCACTCATTGTTTCAAATTTCAAATCCATCCAGTCATGTTCTATAATCAGTAAATGGCATTGTACATAGCTATATTGTATTTATATTTCTTTTATATTATTATATCGGTCCTAAATCATCCCTTCCTTCTAGTACTGGAATAACGCCAAATACGGGGTGCGCAAGAAGGCGTGCGCGCGACGGCAGCCAGCACGCCAGCAGCTGGCTAGCCCGCGCCATGCCCGCGCCCCGGGAGCCCCGCGCTGACGGAGCAAGAGGAAAAGATCTCATTGGCGTTCATGGGGCGAGTGGCGGTGCACGGAGAGGAGGCCGTGTCCACTGTATCAAGAAGTGGTTGGAACTGACAAGACAGTGTTGGGTGGGCGGCAGCGTTTTTTTGATCTATTCGACATACTATGGCTGTGAGAAACCATTGCATTGCTTCACTGGTTTGTGCAGGTATCTTCACGATGTTTTCCTTTACGCTAAAGTGCACGGTAAATTGGAAATTTAATTTAGAAAGAAAGAAGGTTTTTTTATATCACTGGATGGCAAACGAGCAAGTGGGTCTCCTGATGGTGAGAGATCACCACCGTCCATAAATATTTGCAACACCAGGGGTATTGCAGATGCGTTGCCAACCTACAGGCCTAAGATGGGATACCACACAAGACACAACAATAATATTAAGTACAAATAGACAACACGTAGGAAAGTATGTGTCATTGCGGTTGTGAATCGGACACTGGCTCAGCATAATGCTGAAGCGTTAATAATAAACACCCCAGCGCTGATTTTCAGCCAGCACCATTGGTGACCCTCGGACCTCAACACAGATATATTACTACACAGTTTTATTACTATACATTAGACTACATCCTTACCTACTAATATTATAAATGCGAAAGTGTATTTGTATGTTTGTGTATTTGTCCGTCTTTCACGCCGTAACGGAGCGACGGATCGACGTGATTTTTGACATAGAGATAGTTTATGGTCCCGAGAGTGACATAGGCTATTTTTTATCCCGGAAAAATGCACAGTTCCCGAGAGAACAGCGCGCGATAACCGAATACCACGCGGGCGGAGCCGCGGGCAAAAGCTAGTAAATAGATAATTTCAGTTTCAGTATCAGTTTCTTTATTTGCTATCAACAGATACAAGTATCATGCAAAATTGTGTACAATTATAATAAACTTAGCCTAAATCATGCGTAGAATTCAAAACGAAATTCAGAATAACATTCTAATTACAAATAAATATTTTATGAAGATGTCACATTTTAAAATAAGTATAATACATAATTATTTTTAACAACACAGAGATTGAACAAACGCATAGATACAAGACACTTTTAAACAGCGAATAGTCGAAGTAATAATAAAATTAAGTGATTGTACAAATATATAATCATATTTCATTAAATCTCAAAAGCAATAATTAGTCCTATAATTTAGGAAAATACTCATCGAGACTGTAAAAGGGTCGCATAGCCAAATAACTTTTAAGATTCTTCGAGAATACTCTTAGGTCTTCAGACTCTTTAATATTATCTGGTAGGTGGTTAAATATTTTGATTGCTATATAATTGATGCTTTTTCGGAACAGAACAAAATTCGACCGTGGTAGTGTAATATAATGATTTCGTCTTAACGTGTAACTTGACTTTGACCAAACAATTTGTATGAGCTTTTATTTTTATAAACATGACTGTCTAGTAATATTATGATAAATGTACAATCCAATGAGAGTTCTAATACCGTGCTTCGTGAATAGATGTCTGTGTGTAGTAGGAAAAAGATTTTTCTATAATTGTAATGCACTTTTTTGTATAAGTAGAATTTTGTTTAGGTACACTAATACTATTTCCCCACACTTCATTTTGTAAACTATGGAAACATATTATTTATTTTGTGGCTTTGAAAGACATTAACATTAGTACATAAACATTATTATAAATTTATACACTCTACAACAACATTAGGTACCTACGCGGGCAAAAAGGAAACATGAAATTAACAACTGAAACGAAAAATAAGTTTTGTGTAATAGAGCTGGAACAGAGAGGAATTACAGCTTTTGAAATGCCAACAAATAGCCTTTAATCTTTCGCCCAAAGGTGTACCTGCTAGTCACTCCGAGTATAGGAGGACGAATGTCATTCCATCACTTATACGCTGCGAATCTGAAACGAATGTGCGGAGGCACAATAGCCTTAAATCTGCGCACACTTTTTGACCATGTGATGTTTTCAAAAAGGTACGAGGGCGTCATTTGCCGCACTACACCGAACAAAAAGGTCACAAGGTGCAAGCGCCTGCGAGCATGCATTTTTAGCAGATCACTAGCATTCACGTACGGAGTGACAAAAGGGACCGAGGGGGAACTTCGGAACAAAAACGAGCACATGCATTTTGAACTCGTTGAATCAATCTCCTAGAACTACCAAGTATTTCGCACATAAATTCCGAATAACTTGAGATGCGAGTCAGGGTTCGAATCCACGACCCTCTGTTTGAGAGGCCATAGATCAAACCACATAGCTACTGCGGCTTCCCTGACTAGCGGCTCTTATAATGCAGTCAATCGTTGTAACAGAAACTAACATTGACGGCCAATCAATGGGGGCGAACGGTTGATTATAAATATAAAATTGTTATATTTGTGTATTGTGTTTTCAGATCAGCGAATAGTGCCCGCAGCTCCCGAGTGGTGACGCATTTTGAAAAGCGGTGACTGTTGGTAGAGACAGCAATGATCGCTGCCACCCGCGAAATGCTCGTAGCCCAGATGGTAGCCAAAGTCAACGTGCAGATTGCTGTGGCATTGCAGGAGGTGACGGAGGTGACGCGGGCGTTGGACCGAAGGGCGGGTTTAAGAAAGAACGTTAGGTCCATTTCGCTTGCAACGGTCACGGCACGGTCGCCGTTAACAATTAGATCTTTCAACGAGCGGTGAGGAGGAAAGGAGTGAAATCGCTGATGTATGCGAAAGTGTAAAAGTAATTGTAAAATAAGCTTCATAACGATAAATACAGTAAAATACTAAAATCACTCAATAAATAAATCTGTTAGATCACAAAAATTCATTCACCGTCCAAGTTTTCTCACAGCAGTTATTTTATTTTATACATATTTACTAAAAAAGTGGAAGGATGTAGTCTCTGCCTACCCCGCTGGGAAAGAGGCGTGATTTTATGTATTATTGTAATAACTAAAACATTTCAGACACTTGCTATTTTAGCGCCACTCTGGCTGGAGGAATCTAGAACTAATTATTTACTGCTTACTTTTGCAACTTTTTACTCATAATAGATTGTTCTCCTTTCCTTTGCACTGTAGTAGAGTCTACAGTATAGAGTGACTGTACACTGAACAATTGCTGCTAGGTTCCGTTACCACCAGAGATGTGCCAGGATGTGTAACGATGAATGTGTTTTACATGAACCATTAGAAATGTTTCATTTACCTAGCTTCGCTGACTGACTGATAAGACTGATTATAAAATAAAAATATTAAAATAAACAGTGAAGGTTTTTATTTACTTCTAATCAGGTGACCCACTAGTTCGTTTGTCTGGCCTCTATAACATAAAAAAAAAACATACATTTTATTGAGAAATACATACAAAATTCTATTCATAAATCTCGGTAAGGTTACGGCTAAGATTAGGACTCGCAATCATATAGTGCAGAAACTGACGGGCACTACCTAGGACGCCTGCGCTGCGTGCCTGCGAACAACCGCCCTCGCAGTAGTCATTCTTCAGCCGAGTATTGTGCGCCTGTAGGAGAGACCTTAGAGTTAGTATGTATGTATACAGATAGACGTTGACAGACATTGTGATACTAAATTTGTGCTTTAATTATCCTACTAATCCTACTGACTAATAATCCTTCTAATATCCTACTAATATTATAAATGCGGATGTTTGAGAGTAGGTATAGATGTTTGTTACTCATTCATACTGAACTGAAACAGCTGGACGGATTTGGATGAAATTTAGTATGTAGGTATCTGGATATCTGGAATAAAACTTAGGATAAAAGTATTTTATTTCGATATTCCCACGGGATAGGAATAAATCTCGAAATAGCAACCGCTGAGCTAAGAGTAATGAAATTTGGGATTCTTGTTTATAATGCAACATCAATGAAAACCACGATGTAACTTTCGGGAATTCCCAGGCGATTTTTTTAAATGCAAATGTATGCAGTAACAGGTAATTCTGTAGGTATAGTTTGATAATAAATTTAATATTTATTAAAGGTTATTTAAAAAATTCATCATCTCAGCCCATATACGTCCCACTGCTGGGCACAGGCCTCTTCTCGGAATGAGAGGGCTTGGGCCATAGTTCCCACGCGGGCCCGCGGCAGCGCGGCAGCGCGGGCCATTTAAAAAATTGTTAAGGGCTAAATAAGTTCATACTTCCCACAAGTAATCGTGCGCTTTGGTTTGGGGGAGTGCCCGGTGCTAGTAGGCACCCACACATTTTTGATATGGCCCATTCCTGTAACATATGATGGCTGCTTGCACCTACAAAATAGTAAACATCCGTGAGTAAACACATATATTATTAATGTACATTCAATATGAAGTGGGCACTGCGAAGTACCTCTATATAAAAACAACTGTAATTATGAAGTTAGAAAAAGAATTAGTCTATTAGCTTATGATCCAATAGTAAAATTCTACACCTATATTTGAAGCACTGATTATATTAGAATTAGGCCAACGCTGCCTTTAGGCTTGATGCAGTGAATTAGTTAAACATACCTTGAGTTCCAGGTGCACGACTATGTTGCGCTCCCAACTTCCTATAAGTAATAAGGCAAATTTTGTTGCACAGTCGGACGAACTGCCTTTTTGTGAGCTTGAATTTTGCCCAAAAATAGTTTCTTGGCGCAAAAGCCTCCAGTCGCGCTTGCGTGTGGGCAGTCGCTCTTCTTCCGCGAGCGCCAATAAATTTAATATATGCGAGCCATCGACGAGAGCCATTTATTACGCCTCGAATCGCTGTTCAAAAGAAAACTTTTATTTTCAATTACTTAGGCGCCAATTTAATCAAGATATTAATATTATTTTTATTATAATTTAACGAAAAACCTAACTTACGATATCAATTTGCACAGTAACGGTCACAAAGTTGTCTACGGTTTGTTTTGACAGTTTCTATCAGTATGTAGACCAATTTTGAATTGTCATTTTGCTTACGCGAAACCATTTTTTAGCAAATCAATGGCAAATCATTCGTTCAATTGTGTTAAAAATGGCCGGCCTTAGCTTTCAAATGCTTTGACGTTACATGGACGTTACGCGAAACGAATTACTTCATTTTTAAAGCAGCCTTGATTTCAACTGTCAAAAATGAATACTAAAGCGGTTCCGAGTACGTTAGGCAATAGGCCTGCTGACTACGAAGCTTGAGGTCCCGGGTTCGAATCCCGGCGGGGCAGATATTTGTATGAATTATTATTCTCGTAATGTTTGTTCTCGGGTCTTGGATGTTTAATATGTATTTAAGTATGTATTTATCTATAAAAGTAAGTTTATCCGTTGCCTAGTATCCATAATACAAGCTTTGCTTAGTTTGGGACTAGGTCAATTGGTGTCAAGTGTCCCATGATATTTATTTATAAATAGGTATGGTTTTGACATTATCTTTTTTAATTTCAGAGGTTTTAGTTTCGTCGCGCCGTGCCTGCTCGACGATGACAATAACAAGACTGTTACAAATCAAACTCAAAATAATGATGTGCAGAACAACAAGAATTCTACTGAAGAGTTCTTGTCTGGTTTCGTTAATAGGAATAATTTCTTTGACGAATACAGGTCAGTATTTAATTTTTGCGATATTGCATTAGATGTATACAAATTTTTGTTACTTTGGCCGTATCAGTGTCTTTTTAGTTGACTGTACCAACCTACTATGATCAGTTGTTTCAAGTTGTAAGGTATAAAAATCTAGGGGTCTGCTTAGAAGATGAGCGTTCCAACCAATTCAAAAACCTGTTCCAAGCTGATGGGCAAATGATCTCTCAGTTAATTGATTTGATTATCTATTGACCTGTTGTTGTATTCCATAAAATATTTTTAGACGACGACGACGACGACGTTTTTTGATTTTTTTTTGCGATTTTTTTTTTGGCGGTCGGATGGCTAAGTGGTTAGAGAACCTGACTACGAAGCTTGAGGTCCTGGGTTCGAATCCCGGTCGGGGTAGATATTTGTATGAATAATACGAATGTTTGATCTCGGGTCTTGGATGTTTAATATGTATTTAAGTATTTATTTATCTATATAAGTATGTTTATCCGTTGCCTAGTACCCATAGTATAAGCTTTGCTTAGTTTGGGACTAGGTCAATTGGTGTCAAGTGTCCCATGATATTTATATTTATATTTATTTATATTTAGATTAATGGGCGAACTGGGCACTGGATCGTTCTCAGTGGTCCGTCTTTGCGAGCACAAGGCGTCGAAAGTGCAATATGCTGTCAAGATCATGGACAAGATGCAGTATGATCCACGAGAAGAGATTGAAATTTTATTACGGTATGTAACTTAGATATTGAATACCCGAAAGACATCCTGCTAGTTCAATAGGTTTCCCTTGGTTTTTTAGTATTAAGTCGCCTTCAACGACATTCTCCGCAAATGCGTCCCACTGCTGGGCCTGTATCTCCTCCCAGAATGAGAGTGTCTGGGCTGTAGTTCCCACACGGGCACAGTGCGGATTTCGAACTTCACACATGCCATTGAATTGATTTGCAAATATGTGCAGATCTCCACTACGTTCTTCCTCACTATAAAGCTCGTGACACAAAATAAATGTTATTTCGCACATGAATTCCGAAAAACAATCCCGGATTGAAATCTGCAGTCCTCTGCTTGAGAGGCTATAGCTCAACCTGACAGCCTTTTCGAAATGGTATGTTGATAATGATGATGATGGATTGAATCAATTTTTATCATCTGTGCTGGCTGAACCTTTGTGATCTTTGGTTCTTTCTGCCACTTAAGAATACAGGCAAATTAGGAAGACGAATAATCTCAAAGGGAGCTCTGGGAAAAATAAGGTGGAGAACCTATTACACAGTCTAATGACGGCATCATTTACAGGTACAGTCAGCATCCGCACATAATAACCCTGCGCGGAGTGTACGAGGAAGGCGGGCGTATTCTAGCGGTGACCGAGCTTTGCCGCGGTGGCGAGTTGCTCGAGCACATTACACAGCGGCGTTGCCTGCCCGAGCACGAAGCCGGGCCCATATTACGCAACGTGCTGCATGCCGTTAACTATTTGCACAGGCACACTGTTGTGCACAGGTCTGACATCTTCATTGTTCTGACAATATAAATTTTACAACACTACCGATATTTTAGACATAATATTAAAATCTTAAATTTTCTGCGTTTGCCTTTCAGAGATATAAAGCCATCAAATATTCTCTTCGCTACAGCTGAACGAAAACCAGAAGACATTCGGCTCGTTGATTTCGGTCTAGCGAAACAATTGCGAGCCGAAAACGGACTGTTGATGACACCCTGTTACACCGCTAACTTTGTCGCGCCTGAAGTGTTGAAACGGGCGGGATACGACGCTGCTTGCGATATTTGGAGTCTAGGTAAATTAATCAATGAACCTTCGTTGCGTTAAATATATTAATTAAAATATAATGGTCATGGTCATCATCATCATATATTTAAGAGCCTAGCTCTTGTCGGTGGAGTAATAGCCATTCTGTGCGCCTCTCTGCCAATGCTTTGAGCTCCTGATATTACAATACATAGACTCTCTTTGGCTTGATCCATAAACGTCTCGGTCTTCCCCTGCCTCTCCTAATAATATAATAATACACCGTTTTTTTTTATATCCGTTAACTTCGGCTGACGACTCAGTTCATTGATACTTACTTGATAGTTAACCTTTTCGCTAAAAAGTTGCTATTGGAAATAAAACATTTTTTCTTGCGTATTAAAATACGCAATAATAGCTTCACATTCATTGTTGTACAAATGAGAATGTTATAGAAATGTGATATTTTATGACAGGTGTGCTAGCATACATCATGCTGTCAGGCAGAACGCCTTTCGCTTCGACAGGAGATGACAGCCCTGAAGCTATTTTGACAAGAATAGAGTCTGGCAAGGTGAGTTCTCGCTCGATTTTTCACCATTACCCAACTAATTTAAAAAACAGATCAATTTTTAGGGTTCCGGAGCCAAAATGGCAAAAACGGAACCCTTATAGTTTCGCCATGTCTGTCTGTCTGTCTGTCCGTCCACGGCTTTGCTCAGAGACTATCAATGCTAGAAAGCTGTTATGCACGCTGTTATGCTATTTTGCACGGATATATAGGTAAACTATGCCGACAAAATAGTACAATTAAAAATTCAAAAACAAATTTTTTTTAGAGTACCTCCCATAAACGTAAAGTGGCGGTGATTTTTTTTTTCTCATCCAACCCATCATCATATAGTTTTGGATATCGTTGGATAGGTATTTTAAAACCATTAGGGGTTTGCTAAAACGATTCTTCGATTCAGTGATTTGTTTGCGAAATATTCAACTTTAAAGTGCAAATTTCCATTAAAGTCGAGCGTCCCCCCCCTCTAAAATCTAAAACGGTGGGTGGAAAAATTTGAAAAAATTCAGGATGGTAGTCAGTATATCAAACTTCCAAGGAAAACTATAACGGCTAAGTTTGCTTGAGAATTATTAGTAGTTTACGAGTAAATAGCAGCGTAAGGTATAAAATATACCTAAACTTGGAAGATTCCGTATAAAATACGAAATCCTTAAAAAACATTACTTAAAAATTAGTTGCGTGTACTGCACTGCTGCTGGGGCGTAGCTGCTAGCTCTACCGCTGCCCGCGGGCTGCGCTAGCGGTATCGGCAGTTTTTGTAAAAATAATATTTATCCTTTTACCAATATACAATTTTGCTCGCAAATGTGATGAAAAACATTGTAAGTCGCACGGGCGGTACTGGAATTACGAACATCGTCTCATTAGACCCTTCGACTTCGGGCTTGTAATAGACTCTCGTTCGTAATAGAGATGATGACGACATTAAAAAATAATTCGAAGGCACAACTCTAGTAAAAAAACGCTTTATTTTAGCCCCGAACACCAGATTAATTTTCGATTGTCTGTAAAATTAGATTTTTGGTTGCTTTTAAACAAATTAATAGTTAGTTGATTGAGTTGCCGGATAATGACGTCATAATTCGCAATTGCCATTGAAACTCTATGGGAGAATTGTGTTTTGACAGCTCATAAAAAGTACGTCAGTTGATTGGTGGTGTCAACATCCCTATTCCTTATTTGAAGACACAATGGCAATGGGAGGGCCACATCGCTCGAAGAACAGATAACCGTTGGGGGAGAAAAGTCCTCGAGTGGCGACCACGAACCGGAAGACGAAGCGTTGGCAGGCCTCCCACCAGGTGGACTGGCGACATCGTGAGAGTTGCGGGAAACCGGTGGATGCAAGTGGCGAGTTGTCGTTCATTATGGTGTTCTAAGGGGGAGGCCTTTGTCCAGCAGTGGACGTCTTCCGGCTGATGATGATGATGATGGTGAAGACACAATGTGCTATTTTATGAACCAGGTGGACCTGTCGTCTGGCGTGTGGGCGAGCGTGTCGAGCGAGGCGCGCGCGTGCGTGCGGCGCATGCTCCAGCTGGAGCCGGCGCTGCGGCCGCGCGCCGCCGACCTGCTGCGCGAGCCGTGGCTGAGCGCCGCGCCGCCCGCCGCGCCGCCCGCCGCCGTCGCGCCGCCGCACGACGCGCCGCCCGCGCACGAGCTGCGGCGCGCCGTCGACCTCACCTTCCAGGTCAGTGCCAGCTGTAGCGCGCCGCGCTGCAGCCGGCTCTAATACCAATAGTCTACAAGCCAGGCACTATATTTTCTCAGTCATTTTCTCTCGAACTATAACGTATAGAATGCGTCAGCTGGCGCTCGATGGGTGGGTAGGGCCGTAGTAGCCGCCCACTCATGTAAAAAAAAAATTGTTTTCAATCATTTCCTCCCGTCTGAAAATTTGTCAATTTAGACAATTATTTATGTTTCAAAAAAGTCAGCTGGCCTTACCGTGGTGGATTATGGGTCAGCTGGTCACACAAAAAAAATTCTCTTCAGTGATTTCCTCTCAGCTAAAAATTTGTCAGATGATAGTTAATATGCTAGTTTGATTGAATAAAAACGTCAGCTGGCTCTATGTTGGTGGAAAGGTCGTCAGCTGATGGTGTGATTTTTACATGTTTGTGTGACCAGTTGACGCATAATCCACCAGGGTAAGGTCAGCTGACTTTTTTGAAACGTAAAATAATTGTCTAAACTGTCGTTTGACAAATTTCCAGACGGGAGGAAATGATTGAAAACAATTTTTTTTACATGAGTGGGCGGCTACCACGGCCCCACCCACCCTCCGAGCGGCAGCTGACATTCACGAAGCTTCACCGCACTATTCTCTCGAAGCATTTCATAAGTTATTGCTTGAGAGGAAATTGGTAATGAAAACCTCTTGCTGGCTTGTATACTACAAAGGCTCGCGTACCGTACCATATGAAAGGAAAGTATTAAGTAATTTGAAATGATATTTTTTTTATCTATTATCTGTCATCCTTAGGCGATGACGTCCGCGCCAATGACTCCGCAAGTGTTGGGCCCCGTGTCGCAGTCGACGCTCGCGCAGCGGCGCAACAAGCCGCAGCGCCGCTTTCCGCCTACTCAGCTTTAATCCTCAAGCCAGGTATACGAACAAAATACCGTTTTCTAAATTAAATGTTACGAAATACTAGCTAAAATCTTTTGAGTAACGGTTATTAAAAGACAAAGGAATGTTGCATAGATGCTAGTACCGTGAGGTCAAACGAAACTTTGACGTTTGTGTCGCGTTTGTTATTGGTTAAATAGCTAAACGAGCCAATCACAAGCAAGACTGTAACGTTAAACAGACCTTACTATACTAGCGCCATGTAAAGATATGTCATCACCCGTCAAGAAACCCGAAGACCGAAATATGTAGTTAGTTACTCTTTTTTCGTCATATAGTTGAAAAACATAACTGTAAATGGACAAGTGAGCAGCAAAAAAGTTCATAATGTCGAAACTGTTTTCGATCATAGATTTAGAATAAAGTACTAGATCGACAATGCTCTTGCATTGAGAAAGAGGCATTTTTTACACGACGTGGACCTAGTGGCACTCCTAGGTGAAAAGAATAAACCGCTTTTTAGATACGCGTTAACTGTCAAACTTTTTGGCCCCATCTTAATTACCTACCCTAAGCCGATCTAATAAAGCAATACTTAGGGGCTGTTTCACCATCCATTGATTAGTAGCTATTGATGGTGAAACAGCCCCTAAATCTATGGTTGCATCCACTATGTCGAATGTTATGTGATGTACTGTCAATGTTACTGGTACATGTTGCGTTGTGATGTGAATGTTAACGAAATAAGGATAGCTAATTTTGAAAAACAAAGAATTCGAAAGTATTTTAACACCATTGGGATTGTTACAAATTTGAAATAAATATGTATCATATAATTATATAATATGATGAAATGAGATGAAACTGCCTAAGTAGGTACTGCGTAACTGGGTAAACTGTGTTATTCTATCATTATCAAACAAATAAAATAGTTACAAACAGTAATGGCACAAAACAGATAGGTACAAAATCTAATCTACATTCAAAGTGCGCTCGGGCAACGCACACATGGACACTGCTCACGGACGACATCTCGGACCGGTTGGGACTAGTGCGAGCATGAGTGCCATCCGCTTGAGACCCGAGTCTATGAATTTTTTTGTGCAATAATAGAGAATGCATATTTATTACACTTTAAAATATAATAATCGTACATTTCGCCAATGTCGAAAGCGACGCTAGATATTTTCTGTGACAAATTTGTAATATAACAATGGCATTAACATTAAAATATTTTAGTTATTATTAATTTATATTTCCATTCTTCCCGTTTCATTCTCAACAAACCAACAACTAGATACGAGTGCCACTATCACGATAGTTTATTGTGCATAAGCGATAATTTTTGTTGACAACCCTTGAGCGACCGCCGAGCGTAGGTATGAAAAGTGAAGTACATACACGAGATGGCACCGTAGCAAAATTGTTAAGTACGATATTCCTAAAGACAAAACTGCGAAAATCAAAATTTATAGTCTAATGTACAAAATTCCTACAGATACATGTCCGATGTTCAATTGACCCACGTTTAAAATAACAATGTACAAAACTGCTAGTACCTGAAAATCCTAACGTTTACCCAGGAGACCCACTTGCTCGTTTGCCTTCCAGTCGAATAAAAAAAAACCCTCTTATAATGTCTAACGTTCAATATTGCTAGTCTACGATAATTCTAACCACATTTGTATTTCGTTCAGTTATCTTTAGCTAAAGCATAGATATAACGTGACAAAGTCGACAGAGCTCCGCTGGGCGGAGCTCCTGTATCTGTATAGTTTGAGCCTTAGGCCCTAGTGCAGTATGTACTCGTACTAATATAACCTAACCTATTTACTTAAACATAACAATCTACATAATGTCCAGGCGAGGCCTATAATTTTTATCGTGTTTGAATCATTGTAATTGTGATGATTTTCTAAGAATAGTCATTGGACTTTTGTACAAAGGTGTTTGCGTTTTAAATAGAAGATGTGTCGAATTTCGAAATATTGTCATTACATATTTTGCACAGTAATTTGATTTGAATATTGATTTTCGAAAAGATAGTCATTCGAATTAAATTGCATTGGGACCAGCATTTTTAGGAATTTCGTACTTAGCAATATTGATTTTCGAAATTGTGCTACGGAGCCCATGAGATTGACTTCTTTAGGTACCTATCTGTTTTGTGGTAATGGCCATGCTCGTCATATTGAATGTATGTTGCATTGTTCATCTCACAAGTCAAAATCAAAACAAATTTATGAATGGAGCAAAGTAAAATTCGCTAACGTAATTTGTATTTATGACATGTAAGAAGTAGATTTCATTTAAAGTGTTACAACATTCCTGTTCGCGTTTACTGTTTGGGTGTCAATAGTTTTCTTCGTGTAAGTATGTAAAAGTTGTCTTCCTACATTTTTTTTGAGATAATATCAATGTTTCATAAATATGTTTGGAGTTATCTTGCCCACCTGTTTGAATAACAATCTTAGTCGCTCTGTGCCATTAAATCTTAAACTAAAAAAAAATATATAGTATCCCTATCAATGACAATTTATGACATTAAGGGGCTGTTTCACCATCCATTGATTAGTGTTAACTGACGGTTAAATGTGATGCTGTCTCTATTTGTTTTGTTCGAATAGACGGAGACGGCATCACATTTAACCGTCAGTTAACACTAATCAATGGATGGTGAAACAGCCACTTAATGTGCGAAATATTTTCCTATTAAATTATGTCACGAACAATGTACACAAAGTACAATATTTATTACTGAAATATAATTATTTTTGTAAAGTATTACTCTTCTTGATATGTCTGTATTAGTTTTAGTCTGTCCCTCAGTTTGGTTTACCTTTACTCTAATGAGATGTTGTTTATATTTTTGTAAGATTTTAAGTATTTAGTAGCTTTAAGATGTTTAGACGATAAGAATAAGTATATCGAAATACTTAAAAAGGCTTTTGTTAGCATATGATAAAATTAGATTAGAATTCATGTGTACAACACGATTTATGTGTCAATCTAATTCATTCATCATATCTTCTCTGCATGATTAATCAATTTACTTCATATCACAAGGCCTAACTTGCTCACAAATGCATAATAACTGCAGTTATTTATCTTTTTGTAAAATTTTGCATTTGTCTTTAATTTTATGTGAAATAGAAGTTTAAATGAGCTGCAATTATTAAGCTGCACTTTAAACTGTATGGATGTATTTTTATGTATATCTGGTCATATAAGTGAATTGAATATCATAGTTTCTTTTCTGGCATGAATAATACCTGGTGCCATTTCTTTGTTAAGTCTTGTCATACATATACGCAATAGAATTATAAAAAATTAAAACAGTCATTATTTTAAGATTTTATTTTCTGCATAATAAAATACCTAACTGTAAGAAATATTTAGTAATATTGGTGATGGCTAAGTTTTAATTGACATTTAACTTGCAATATTTTGTGCTAAGTAAAGTTCTATCCATGTTCTATGGTCAATTCGATTCGCGTAGTTAACATAAAAATATTGGATCTTTTACCAAAGAAATATAATAGTCACAAGCTGGTCTTTATTTTCCTTTTTTTTTAATTTTTAAAGGATTGTAATAAGCCCCACTTGAAAGAAAAAAGCTAGTTGTATAAATATGTATTATGTATGCATTTTGATAACTTTTTAGTAATTTTTAAATACAATTGTAGAATTATGATTTTATAATTTCATAGTATTTTACAATTTAAAAAAAAAATTGTGAATTGATTTGACATTACGATTACGAGTAAGTATATATTTTAAAATTGATAATTGCAATTTTATTTTTGAAAAAAAAAAAAAAACAAGCGAGACAAAATCACGGCGACCAAGAGTGACGCAAGGATCTTATGCATTTCGTTCTATTTCAAATTCCTACGTGCTTGGTATAATTTTATCAACTAAAGGAATTGATTCAGATATGAAACTAAATATAGTCAGTATCTTAGATATGTATAAGAAGCAAAGCACAATAGTCGCTTACTACGTATTTGGCATCATGTAATTCTTAATTATAAGTCATGTAGAAGTCTAACATATCTCGGAGCACATTTTCTCTTTCAGTAATATAATCATAAGGTCCAGAGATTAAAATATATTTTTCTTATGCATACAAGGCTCTCCGGTTTGAACCCTTACATTCCATTTGATAAAGTATTATGTTGTCAGATTCGTTTAACAGTGTAAATAATAAGATTGAATAAAATCTAATAAGTAGTAAAGTGATAATATACCTATTAGAAAACTAATAATATTTGTACAATATTGAAATTCGATAAAATTGTTTATCTACCTTAAATAACGGCACAGTCTTGTTGAATAATACTAAATAAATATTTTCTTACTGGAAACTGTTCACTGTTCCTAGAGAAAATGTAATTGTTTTTGTTATCTCACTACTTTCTACTTGTAAACATTAAAATTTACATTAACTTTACTAATTGCAGTAGACTAGAGTACATGATGAGGATGATGAATTATGTACCTCCAAATTGAAATCAATATTATTATTTCGCAAAAAGAAGCTGTTAAAATACAAACTGCTGTTACATAATATACATAATTATAATCATGATATGAAATAGTTCTAATGTGCACTGTGCACTAAAAAAATGTTTTATTGCTCAGAGCAATCAAAGGCCAATTAAATTTAGACAAAAATAAAATTTATCTTAACTATGTTATATTTAGTTGATACTGTAAAAAGTTAACGCCAAGTCATTGCTGGATCTTGTTTGTTACAATATCACAATCATCTATTTTTTTATCGAAAGACTAACAGTAAATTGTTATATAAGACAAACTCATAGGTATTCAATTAGAGATGTAATATATTATTGTTGATATTGCTTACATTTTATTTTATTACCCTTTCTAAATCTTTAACAATTTTGTCTAAAGATACTTTTTTCTTACTGACATTACATTAATTCCAAAAAGTATTATGTAAAGATAAAGAAGTAATACAGATAAATCAAAATAAAACTAACAATGTCTCTTGATAATTTATTCAAACCTTATTTTAAAATATAAATAATAAAATTAGATTTATTTTACATTGACATCTTTTAAAGTGGGAGCAACTATGGCTCCTTTTCCTGGGACAGTTAATGGGGTACCTTTGTAACAAGCTATTTTATCAGAATTTGTTTTCAAGTCGGGAGCACAAGTTTCAAATATCTTCTTCTTTGGGTTCAATACTGCTTCAGGCTCCCTCGGGTAGCCTTCACATGAGACTAAGTCTCCCGGCTGGGCTCCACTGGGAGGGATGAGGACTTCGACCTTGTCAGGTGATGAAGCGCACATTACCATTGCTTCTGATGTAACACCTCGCATCTGAAACAGTGATAAAAATTTAGGTAGATGTGGTTGGTATAGTGTCATGGTAATATTGTGAGAGAAAGAGGAAAATAAATGTTAGTAAAACGTGAACATTCGTTTGCGCACAAACAAACAAACAAACAACCTCTCACCCTAAACGCATATACCTTCTCCGTTCCGTCGTGGGTAAAAATAGGTTTAACCAACAAACTTTGACAAATGGACTGTTCATTATCTTATCACAGCACTTTATTTTAGTTGCTTATTTATAAAATTGAAAAAATCTTAAACTAATTTCATGGTTTCTCTTTATTTGCTATAGACTAATCTTATAACTTTGTCAAAAAATTAATAGTGTTGTCAAGCATGATACAAGGTGTTTGTTGAACTACAAATTTGATGAAACATGTCATGTTAGTGAAATAATAGTGAATCCATTTTACCTACCTTAACTGGTTTTAAATTACATAGAACCATAACAATTCTATCTTGCATTTCATTGATTGGTACATGGTTAACTAGACCAGAAACTACAGTGCGAGGGCTGTCTTCTCCACAGTCAATTTTTTCCACATAAAGAGAATCAGCATCAGGGTGCTTATTGATTTCAACAATTTTGCCAATTCTAAAGTCCAATTTGCCAACAGTTACCACACCATCATTTGTCTGAGGTTTAGGTTTAGTCTTGGCAGAATTATCTTTTTCTTTTTTCTCTTTTTTAGCAGCAGGTGCCTCATTTTCATTTTTAGCTGGAGTCTTCTCTGCCTCAAGGGCTGCAGCTGTTCTGTTAGGTATGGGGTATTGTTTCTTACCATTTAATGTTTCAAGTCTTATTAGTTCTGCTTTAGCTTTGCCTACTTTTGCCACCAGTATCGCATTTTCATCAGTAAGCTGCTTAATTTTCTCCTCAACTTTGATTTTTCTTACATCCTCAAGCTATAACACAAAACACATTACATTTTATAATATTGCAAACTTGACTATCACTGTTTCAAAATTAATACTGAATTTAAATGAATGAAATTAAAATAAGTGGCCTTTTTTTTATAAATTCAATCTGTACCAATATACTTACTAGAAAAATTAACCTTTATTGGTTGGTTTGTATGTAAAGGGTAATCTCTGAAATTAATTAACCAATACGAAGTCGTACAGCTAAACACTATTTCAGATCAAAAATAGGCTACTTTTACGGAAAAACATCAAGTTGCTGCGGAACGCAAACGGGATTACGGGCAGCTGTTAGAACATACTTGGGTGAAAACCAGTTAAAACTAGGATCCTGAACCTGATTACTTGGGGTACAAGTATATTATGATTAAGTACCTTGGATTTCAGTTCGGTAAGCCGTTTTTCCGCCGTTTCAGCATTGCTTATAATTTTTGAAATAATGTTTTGCGACATTTTTCTTCTAATAAATAAACTTAGCATTAATGTGTAAGCCAGCAGCCTAGCAGCAAAAATATAACCTTTCTCTATAGTACCAATACTCTTTGATATAACCTAACCTAACATAGATTTATAACTTAGACGTAACCTAACCTCATATGTATGACAGTTGGCAAAGCCAGTTTGAGAAATTGGAAATAATCGTACTCAAAAAATCAGTCTGTTTATATTGCAACTTAAACAACTTAGTTCCAAACTACAAAATTGAAAAATACACGAAAATTAATTATTTTGAAGAAGGAGTCTTCTGTTTATAGACGAACTTTTTTATTTCTTGTGTATTTCAAATCAAATGGCAACAAAATATTTTAATATCTTTGATAATCAATGATTGCAACACATTTAAATTAGTATGGGGTTGCTATATGTGAGTGTATCCCAATATTTAGGGTTTTTATTTTAATCTATGAAGACTGACGCAGTTCTACTTTTCTAAATTTAGATAAAATACTACAGCAAAGATATACTCCAAAATTTGGCCCACCCTTCATACAAAATTACCGATTCTGCATACAGTTGAGGCCCAGATTTTTTGCCGCTCAGTATATTTTATGTTAGATAAAAGTCAAGTATTTTCTAGTATCACTCTCGTCAGTCTTCGCGTCCTTTATTAAACAAATTTACACTAAGCACAACCTCTTGTTAAGATCGCGGGACCGCGATGGATGCGGAAAACACAAGACCGGTCTGAGTGGAGAGCCTTGTAGTTGAAGAAAATTAGATTGCAATGTATGGAAAAATTGGCAAAATTAAAGCAAGAGGTTTATCTATCAGGATATGTAGGTTATGGAGAAAAAATAAATTTTACCCACTCTCCCCCCCCTCCGGGGGGAGCGTCACCCCCCCGCGCCCTCGAATATGTCCCGGATCGCGGTATTTTCCATTATAAAAGAAAACCGTACACGATACATAAAAAGTGTGTAGGAACGAAATAATCCTAGATAAATTTACTATAAACCTTTCATACATACAAAAGCGATACCACTTACAGTTTCAGCGCAATCTGGCACCAAATACGAACATTTTTAATAATTAATCCAGTTTTTTTTGTTAATTGTTTAGTTTTTTCAATTATTTCACACTTTACCGCCAAGATATGTATGACTAAAGTAAAGAACAGGATATCTTCTTTATAAAAAGGTATAATTCATTTCTAAACTCATTCATTTGACGCTGCTATGCTATTTTGAAAATTCACCATAATCAGCTACTGCGACATTAACTTAGGAAAAAGTACCAAAAAAAAAACTATTTAGTCCGTAAGTAAGATTATAATAAAATATTACACATTTTTTAGGGTTCCGTAGCCAAAATGGCAAAAGCGGAACCCTCATAGTTGCGCCATGTCTGTCTGTCTGTCTGTCTGTCCGTTCGCGGCTTTGCTCAGAGACTATCAATGCTAGAAAGCTGTAATTTTGCACGAATATATATGTAAACTATGCCGACAAAACAGTGTAATAAAAAATTTAAAAAATAAATTTTTTTTAGTACCTCCCATAGACGTAAAGTGGGGGTGTTTTTTTTTTTCTCATCCAACCTTGTAGTGTGGGGTATCGTTGGATAGGTTTTTTAAAATCATTAGGGGGTTGCTAAAACAATTTTTCCATTCAGTGATTCATTTGCAAGATATTAAACTTTAAAGCGCAAATTTTCATTAAAATCGGGCGTCCCCCCCTCTAAACTCTAAACCGGTGGGTAGAAAAAATTAAAAAAAATTCAGGACGATAGTAAGTATATCAAACTTGCAAGGAAAACTATAACGGTTAAGTTTTCTTGAGAATTATTAGTAGTTTAAGAATAAATTGCAGCCTAAGGTATAAATATACCTAAACCGTCCGTCTGTCATAGCCAATTTGATCCGAAACTACTAGACCGATTGAATTCAAATTTAGTTCACCTATGTAAATTGATGACCCAAACACGGACGTGTAAAGTAAATTAATTAATTTTAAACACAGTTTGGGGGGATGGGGGGGTAAATGAGAAAAAAAATATCTAGAAACTATATCATGTGACATATCAAATGAAAGGGTACATTATGAAAATTTCAAATATATATTCTTCATTATTTTAAATTAATCCTTTTTTAAGTTATTTAAGAAAATAGGTGAAAATTAACCATTTCCCCGCCCCTATCTCCTAAAAGCCCAGCAGGGCCTACATTTTTTTTTAAATACAGAAAATAGGTCCATACCTATAGCTTATAGGAAAACATATGAGAATCTAATGGTATTTAAAGTAACACCATTTAACCAGTATGAACATTTATATTTCGCTGAATGGCCAAATGAACTAAATTAAAAAAATAGCATAGCAAGGGTAAATGAAAGATTTTAGAAATTAATTATACCTTTTTATAAAGAATATATTCTATTCTTTACTTCTGTCATACATATCTTGGCGGTAAAATGTGAAGTATTTGAGAAAACTAACCTTTTAGCCGAAAAAATAGATTAATTTTAAAAAAAGTTAGTATTTCGTATCATATTGCGCTGGAACTATAAGTGATATCGCTTTTAAATGTATGAAAGGTTTATAGTAAATTTATCAAGGATTATTTCGTTCCTACACACTTTTTATGTATCGTGTACGGTTTTCTTTTATAATGGAAAATACCGCGATCCGGGACATATTCGAGGGCGCGGGGGGGTGACGCTCCCCCCGGAGGGGGGGGGGGGGAGTGGGTAAAATTTATTTTTTCTCTATAACCTACATATCCTGATAGATAAACCTCTTGCTTTAATTTTGCCAAATTTTGATCTAATTGTACTGAACTATTGGGGCATGACAACCTCTTGATGTTTTTTATACTTAAAGCACAAATTGTTCATTTAATAAAGTCATAAAGAATATAATCTTCATACAATAACAAACAATAATACACAAATACAACAAATAACAACAACAACAACAGAATAATACAAAATATTTATATTTTGGACATAAAACTACCGTGAGACTCACTCATATTAAATAAATGTTCCGGATAACTCAACATGTCTAGCTAAACTCGATTTAAGACGTGAGTTATCCGGAACATTTATTTAAATATTTATATTACAATATTATCTATTATATAACATTATAACATAATATTTTCTAATTTTATCAATTATCTTTATTCTAGAATCCAGTCTATTATGTTTGAGAGATATCTCGGTATGAATGTCTTCTTAGTTCCATTCCACAGTGGTCTCTTTCATACGACAAAAATAAAAAAATACATATATCAAATTTATTAACATTACTAATTATTTGACGTCTACTACGTTCAAACAATCAGAAAATATCAAAATATTTATTTTGCTAACTACCCTCATTACGATATTGTTATCAAAAGGTGGGCTATTTCTTCCCGCTCGTTACTTTACCCATATTACCGGAAATTTTCTTTGTTGCGATTTGTTTTTGTAATGGATATTCATAAACAAGGTATTTATGATTATTTAACGTTTTAATTTATTTTAAATATTGAGTTTTAGTGTGGTAAATTGGCTGCTACATCCGTAAGGTATTTTCGTAAATATATTTAGTTTACTTGGAATGCAAGTCGACTTTTAGTACTTTGTCGACGGTTGTCTAATCTTAAATCTATCTTTATTAGTTAGATATAAGACTTCTTTTACTAAGTCAAGTCTAATTTAATCCAGATACGTCCATTATTTTAAGTAATCAGGGTGCTACGAAAAAGTGTACCTTTTTGTAGCGTAATTCTACGAACTTTATACTTTATGTTGTTGTTGAATTTTGCTCGAGATTATTTTATTTTTGTGTTAATTGATTATATTTTTATGTTTATTAAGGGGGGAAGTCATCAATGTGTGTTTGCACGCATATTTTTCTTCAATATTTGGGATAAATATAGTGGCAAGAAGTTGAACGGTACTTTACAGAAACAAATAACGGATTGGAACCTACAGAAATAAATTTGGGTGGTCTGTACGTCGCAAATTACAGTTAACTTTGGTTGATAGGAAAGTGTGTAATGCGTTAAGTAACACATCTTCCACCAAGTGCTATATATGTCAGGTAACTCCAAAAGAAACGAACAATTTGGATATATGCGTCCGAAAAATCGTAAATCAAGATCGTTACTCTTTTGGGCTGTCACCACTTTACGCCTGGATTAGGTTTTTTTTGAATTCTTTCTACATTCTTCATACAGGTTAAATTTAAAAACATGGCAAGTCAGAAGACAAGCTTCAAAAGACCAAGTAGCAGAGAAAAAGAAACATATTCAATCCCAACTTAGGGAAAAATGGGTTTGATAGTAGATAAGCCTAAGGCCGGAGGAAGTGGGACCTTAAATGACGGAAGTGCATCCAGAAAGTTTTTCAACAATCCTGGAACTTCTTCTGAAGTTACAGAAATCGACAAAAACTTGCTAAAACGTTGCGCCACCATTCTGCTGGCTTTGGGTTCTGGCTATAATATTAACACAGCTATATTTGGGCAATTTGACATAGAAACTGCTAGGCAAATTATCCAAACTAACCCGTGCCGTGGTATTCCCTGCCAGCTTCTGTCCAAAAAAAATTAATGCCTGGCTCCGCCGTCATAGAGCACGCCCTATTATTTATTGGTAAGCTATCGGAAGAAGCAGCAGAAGCCAGAAACAAAGACATTAAAGTGTTCCGATTACGACACACCAGGAAGATTTCCAGGAATGCAACTAATGTAGACCTCTTGAACAGGCTTCTTTTGACCTCTGATCCATTAATAACGGAGTTCAGGAAGTTGCCTAAAAAGAAGAAAGGTCTTCTATCAAAAGCTACTTTAGAGCTACTTAGTTTTTAAGATATTTTTTATGTAATTTATGATCAATATAAATGATTGAAACCCTCTAATTATCCTTTTTTTAATAATATGTGATTTTTAAACTAAAATAAGTAGTTTAAGTAGGTACATTGAGCATTTAGTATTTTTGACGCACCTTAGTATGGACGAGGAACCAGTGTGCATTCTGTATAGTTGTTTTTTTTTTGTCAATTAGAGCAACCCATGAAACAAGTGCTGCTGTTTAAGTAGCGTAGCAGAAAAAAGTAACCGCAGATATCTGCGCATAGGACAAATTGGTGTCTGTACTCCTGTCTAGTGGTAGAGTAGGGGTATGGCACGCGGCATGGAATGCTGAGGACCTGGGTTCGATTCCCAGCGCTGGTCTCTTTTTCTGGTTTTTCTGTGCATCCATGTCTCAGTTTGTATTTTTGATATGGTTTGTTACCTTCTCACGTCTAAACCGCTGAACCGATTTAGATGCAATTCGGCATACCTACAGATAGTTTGATTTTCGGACATAGGAGGAGGACATAGGATAGTGTTTAATTCCGGAAAATTACATGCATAGTTCCCGTGGCATAACGATAAACTAATTTTACGCGGACGGAGTTTTGGTCAACTGCTGTCTTTATTAGGTTATTTTTATTTCCTACAGATTTTTTTTTAATTTTGTTGCGTATTTCTGACAACTTTACCTGGCAACATTTAATAAAAAAAGTAACATGGCCGTTGTAGAACGGCGTCATAAATAGTAGCTGTCTGTTTATTTGTGCAAAAATAAGTGGGTTTTCTAATTACTACTGTGTTGAAATACTACAAACGTTGCTATCATGTGAATAGTGATATTTAGTACAAAGGTGCGATTCTGCGATAATGTATTGAGAATCAAAACACATAAAGATGTCAAACAATACTGTTGGCTCGTCAGGGCCAGCTCCCGGCAAAATACGTGGACCCGGGAGACCACCTAAACGCACTTGTACCTGGTGCGCCGAAAGCAAGACGCCTCTCAAGTATGTGCTGCCGACTGAAAACGGCAAAAAGGAGTTCTGTTCAGAAACGTGTCTTTCAGAATTCAGGCAAGCGTATAGCAAAGGTGCCTGTCTACATTGCGATAATGTTATTCGTGGTAATGCGCCTCCAAACAGCAAGAACTTTTGTTCTACTTATTGTCTAAATAAATATCAAAAGAAAAACGAAAAAAGAACTACTTCTCCTCATTCAGGCAATGGAGCTAATGGTTCAGAGAATCATTCCAACAACAATACGACGGGAGCGTTCTACGATATTTATCAGACTTTTGACTGGACAGAGTATATGAAAGAGACTAATAGCACGGCAGCTCCACAGGAGTGCTTCAAGCAAGCATCTGTGCCACCTGTGAATGATTTTAAAATAAATATGAAGTTAGAGGCTCTAGATCCTCGCAACTTAACGTCGACGTGTATTGCGAGCGTGGTGGGTGTGCTCGGGCCACGCTTGAGGCTGCGTCTGGATGGCAGCGACAATAAGAATGATTTCTGGCGGCTAGTTGACGCTGGTGACATCCACCCTATAGGACACTGTGAAAAAAACGATGGAATGTTACAACCTCCTCTAGGTTTTCGCATGAATGCAAGTAGTTGGCCAATGTTTTTGCTCAAAACACTTAATGGGGCTGAAATGGCTCCACCCAAAGTGTTCCAACCAGAGCCACCAACTCCCAAGACTAATCTGTTTGTTGTTGGCCAGAAATTGGAAGCTGTGGACAAAAAGAATCCACAGCTTATTTGCTGTGCAACTGTTGGTGTGGTGAGGAATGACCAGATTCATGTAACATTTGATGGGTGGAGAGGCGCTTTTGATTATTGGTGCAGATTTGATTCAAGAGACATTTTCCCGGTGGGCTGGTGTGCTAGAGCTGGTCACCCTTTGCAGCCTCCTGGACAGAAGAGTGCTTCTGCTCCGTCCAGGTACTAAATAATACCATACTCAATAAAATATAATAAAACTGTGAATAATTTCTTTACAAATTCACCTTGTCTTTCATTTACGTTGCTTTCTTGTTTGATTTTTAAATTCTAATTATTACCATGGTTTTTTCAGATTCAAGTTGCGTCCCAGTGGGATACCCAATCCAGCCTTACCTGAAGGTGGATCTACAGGTGCTGGTAACTCAACCAGTGCAACACCAACTCCGGCAGCCACTGTGAGGCTGCTTATTCGCCCTGGCTGCTCTGGAGGCAGCAGCTCCTTGCCCACCATGATCTCAGGCTCTGGCCCTTCAGGAGCAGCAGAAGCGCTTGCTAAGGACTTACTTAAAGTTCACCCAGACCCACAGAGGTTGACCCGAGCTATATTAACTGCATCTAGTAGTTATTCAAATATAAGCAATGTACAGGTAATTTACATTGATGTAATAACTATTTTAGTATATAAATATACTGAGTGGCAAAAAATCTGGCCCTCAGATGTATGCAGAATTGGTAATTTTGTATGAAGGGTGGGCCAAATTTTGTGCCACTGAGTATATTTTAATTCATTCTAGAATTTGTATCCAGTTAGAAACTTTGAATCTTATTAACAATATTGTTATATCCTTTACAGGTTTCATCAGGAAACAAGAATTATACTGTTAAAGTACCTTCTGAACTAACAAATGAGGAGTTAAAAAATTGGCTTAAGGCTGTTTGTGAGGGTCTAAATTGCTGCGTGGGAATGATTGAGATAGATACAGGAGAGACTGCGGGTCGGCCATGTGTTCTGTGCGGAGATTCCACTTCTGATGTCTCTGCTGCTGTCAAAAGGCCTACTACTACTGTAAGTTATGTTTATTCTAAGTTTTTTTTTACTTTATTCAGTATAGCCAACCAAGTATTTACTTAGTTGGCTTTACCATTTCTAATGGTAGTTCCTACATAAAAAAATAAATAAGGCTAATTTGTTACATCGATTTGTAAATAGGAATAGGAATTATACTTTATGGTGGTAGTGGAATTCCTTGTTCTGTTAAACGTACAGTAATATAACAATAACAGTAGGTAAGTTACTCAGCTCAAGCTGCGATTTGGTATTTCTAGGCCTCAGGAACTTTAAGCTTCAATTTATACCTTATAGGATGATAGTGCGGGCAGTAGCTTGAACGGCGACGGTAGCGGCGCCAAGATGGCGCGCGTGTCGCCGGAGCGGCCCGAGCCGGCGTCGTCCACGACGGGGGCGCCGCCTCCACCGGCGCCCGGCGCCCCGCCCGCCGACTGGTCCGTCGAGGATGTCATCGGGTTCATAGCTGCTGCGGATAACGCGCTCGCCGCACACGCTGATCTGTTTAGGAAACATGTGAGTACTTAGCACTTTCTTTACAAGCTTTTATTTAACTTTACCCTATGACTGCTCCATCAAAAGACCACAGATACCATATTTACTCAAAGTACTACATTAGACTATTCTACTCAGTGTAAATTATAGTTTGATTCATCATCAGACCAGTTGATGGTACTATCATATTGGATTGTATTCATTACATCAGAACTATACATCATTTCTGTTTCGTGTCGAGACCACAATAGCCGGGTCTAGACTGAGCGAGCTGCGTCGCGAGACCACCTCACAAGACAAATAGTTGGTCGGTTGATCGTGTCTCGGCCGAGGCAAACGCAACGCTGAGCGTTGTCAGTTCTTGTCGATGCTCAATGCTAGAAGCGGCCTCAGTACCCTTTCGGAACGTTCTGTCCGTTTCCCAAAACACCCGTTCCCAAAACATCCGTTCCCGTCACCACCTTTTCCCAAATAATCCGTTTCCCGAAATAAGTATTTCCCAAAATGTTCGTCTCTCAAAACATACGTTTGGCTTGATATCCGTTTCCCAAAAATACCTAATCCCAAAACATCCGTTCCCGTCACTACCTTTTTCTAAATAATTCGTTTCCCAAAACACCCGTTTCTAATATGGCAATCCAGTAGAATTGGTCTTACAAAACTAATGTTAGTCGATTTATTATTATTATTGTTTAAGACTAGTAAATTTCGGAATCTAAATTGAATTAAATTAAATTATTAAATTAAATTTAAATTAAACTATAATAAACGGGTCTTTTGACATACTGATGCAATGAGAAACGGGTCTTTTGGGAATACGGGTGTCATGAGCGACCGGATATTTTGGCATACGGATGCTATGAAAACTGGGTGTTTTGACATTCTGATGCGATGAGAAAACGGGTCTTTTGGCATACGGTCGATTTAGGAAACTGTTATTTTGAAACGGGTGTTTTGGGAAAGGGTATTTTGGGAAACGGACAGAACGTTCCGAAAGGCTCAGTACGTACGTTTCCCGCGCTCACTCAAGACGTTTGTTTTGCCTCGCTTGTTCGTTGCGTGTTAGCGTTGTGAATAAATCATTTCAAATTCATTTAAATCGCTTTATCCACAACGTTTAGGTTTGTTTACTTTTTTTAAGTAAGCCTTAGAATTATTATAAAGGCAGTGGTGGCGATAGCTTCCCGAACATGCGGCCTCATGGGGATCTTGAGCAAAAGTGGTGCGGCTTTTCTTCGCGCGACAATCTTATGGATAGAATCTATGACCGAGCTTGTCTCGCGCGACAAACGCCCGATGCTGCCTCGTGAGGCTGCTCGCCCAGTCTGGACCCGGCTAATAAGAAGCGAGTCAAAATAATGTGGAATGAGTCTGTTATATGCATACGTAGTTCACATGTGAAGCTTGTGGTGTCGCGTTCTAAAAATTCTCGATTTTTGAATTTTCTTTTTTCTTTATTTGTTTCAATTTCATCCTTAAAAAAATATTAAGTAACAGATGAAATTTTATAAACACTATATTTTAGTACCTTATAATAATAACTCGTTTTTAATTGTTCCAGGAAATTGACGGCAAGGCGTTGCTGCTTCTCAATTCTGATATGATGATGAAATATATGGGTTTGAAGCTAGGCCCAGCTTTAAAGATATGTAATCTGGTATCCAAAATAAAAAATCGTCGGCATTATAGCACTTAGACTTACAATAATCCACTCTAAGAGAGTACGAAACTATAAGTTTCTTAAATTTTATTAGTTTTAAGTACTTGCGTGCAAACGTGTGCGTAATTGCGTCGCCTAAAGTTTCAGTTTCACCTGAATCTCAGCATATTTAAGTACATTATGTTGTAACAGACATTGCTTTTTAAACATTATAACCACTCAGTGTTGCTAACAACAAAATACTTCATTACTGTCAGTGACGAAATACTATTTTTTTTAATCCGGCTTCTGCTTGTCAATCCTAAGATTGGAATTTTACGATTAGGTATCCTTACTTTTTTAATTTCATAATTACTTGATACCATATGTCTGTCAAATACCAAAACGACTTTGCCTCATAATACTGAACTCCTGATAAAACTAAAACTATTCTCATATGATCTACTGCTTACCAAAATATATAATATAAAATTTCAAAACTAACTTTCATGAACTGCGTACTTGTTGCCTACCTAAAAGTCGAAAGATGGCATTATGAAATGAAAGCGTAATGAAACTTAATAAATTTTACAATCTAAAAATTTTGTGACAAATCGAAATGCCTTTACTTGGTTAGTAACTATCCCGTAGAACAGGTTAGGTTATTTTTGTTTTATAACAATCCAGATATACTAACAGTTTAAAAAAATCGTTTGTCAATATGAAAAAGTTGAGAAATGAATAATTTGAGAAAATTATTTTCGGCTAAAAATTGAGAACCGTAAATGAGGCTTTGTCACACATTAACAATTTATGTGCTACTACTACCTATTTCAGTTAGATTTCCGTACTAGATTGTATCGTTTCTGCATTTTTTTCATTTCTAAATATATTTATATAGTCATGTACATAAAAAAGAGGTAAATTGCATTTAATGTAGGTAGTACTCATCTTGCATAATCAATGTCTTGCATTTTTTTATACTTCCTGACTATTTAGATATTTGAAAAGTAAATGTAAATACTATTTGTTATACTATCGGCTAGTCGAGCGGTATGCTATTTGCCAGATTCATAGAACACTCAGACTTTTAAATTCAATCCAGTGTACAGAAATTATATCGTAGATTAGGGTCTTAGTGCCTTTCACCAATTTGGGTGTGTTTAAAGATATCCACAAAAATGTCAGCAGTGATTAAAAATAGAAATACGACTAAGCGCTCAAGGACATCAGTTGAATAAATTTGATGTGATGAGATTTTAATAATTCAATTTGGTTTGGGTTTATAATAGTATCTGCTCACCACACCACTAGTGCAGATGCCGTTAACACGGCTCGCGCCCCCTGTGTTATTTTGTTCCTTTACGAAACGTCATTCATTATACTAGTAGGGTATTGAAGACATTTTAATAGTATTTTAATTTTGAAGCTATGCTCTATGATATTTAATTATAATTTGCCATTTTCAAGTTGTAATTAAACTTAACATTAAATTTTAAATATTTCATCATGTGATATTTTAATGTTATCTGTTATCGTGATAAATGATTAATAATATTAGAATAATGTTGATTTGATTATTACGTGATGTATACTTTTTAAGTTTTGTCATGACATGATAACTAATAAGCGTGAAAACTATATTTAAATGCCTGTACACTCGAACTATTTAGTATTTGCAGCTCTGTTTTTTTTTTCGTATAAAATAAACTATTTCCGGGTGATAAAGTAATTCACTCCATAATTCCATGTATAGAGCGCGTTCAGTCCGTGTATGAAATTCAAAGGGCTATTAACAGAGCATAATGTAAGTGAAAAAAATCGGGCTGCAAATCTTAACTAGGAGTACTGTACTTTGTTGTTGTAAATATCTATATAGAATTGAAATGGTAATAGTAGAATGTTATATTTTGGATTCGTTTCTGTCTCGGAGAAGTCTGCTTGTTCTCAAGCCTTTTATTTGTTTTACTATATTTTAAATGGGCAATAGAGGATTTATTTATCCATTTGTGGTTTACGCGCGCTTTTTTTGACTGAGTTATGGTCCTTATGATTTTTTAAACTCTTATTTTACTTAAGTATTTATCAAAGCAATAATTGAATCCTATTTGGCGCGTTTATGTATTGGAGTTATCATAGTGATGTTTACCGCGACTGAATATACCCAATGACTCCAGACTTTAAATTAATAATCAGTAGGAAATGTGAAACAAATTCCAGACATAATTTTACATATTTTATTACTGTAGACTTAAAATTATTTTATGTACATAAGCAAATAACTGAAAACAAAGCTGTATAAATTAAATAAAGATAAAGTGCGAATAAAACAATATAATTGTTATCACTTGTCACCTATTTTTCTCACCCACTATTTGTAAACGAAATTCAACGCATTCACTGCCACCGACGCACATATGCGTTTTCGGAATTTCGCCCAGTGCCGCTGTCATAATTATTCAATTCATACATTTTGAACGCACATGAGCGTCGGTGGCACCTGTGGAAGTTACGTGGCAGTGAATGCGTTAATATGTCACTCGTGTTATATGATAGACAGCAAAAGGGGACATGACATCTTACTGTTTATGTTAGTTGCAGCTTGTCACACTTATGTACACAGTGCTGCACTAGCTGGGACCAAGATTAACAAAGCTGACTTGTCAAATTGTGTTAAGGTTAGGGTTCACAAATTATTAGTGTGTTAGCGTCTGTAGATGTCTGTGCTTCGGTCCGTTTGATTAATACTGTACAATTGTACTTTACTTTTAGGTACTTATATTTTTTAAGGAAACGACCGTGACACCAGTCGATGCCGTAACCAATGCTCATCAATTTTAATTCCGTTCAATTGGCAAACGGAACAAAAACATTTTTATCAGGTCGGTGTCTGTGTATACGTGTACGGATGAAGTGATAAATCGGTCATTTTTAGGGTTTCGTAGCCAAAATGGCAAAAACGGAACCCTTATAGTTTCGCCATGTCATGTCTGTTGCACCAGGGGGATTGCAGATGCGCTGCCAACCTAGAGGCCAAGATGGGATACCTCAAGTGCCAGTAATTTCACCGGCTGTCTTACACTCCACACCGAAACACAACAGTGCAAGCACTGCTGCTTCACGGCAGGATTAGCGAGCAAGATGGTGGTAGCAATCCGGGCGGACCTTGTACGTCTGTCTGTCTGTCTGTCTGTCCGTCTACTAATGCTAGAAAGCTGTAACTTTTCACGAATATATACGTAAACTATGCCGACAAAACAGTAGAATAAAAAAATATAAAAATTTTTTTGGAGTACCTCCCATAGACGTAAAGTGAGGGTGGTTTTTAGGGTTCCGAAGCCAAAATGGCAAAAACGGAACCCTTATAGTTTCGCCATGTCTATCTGTCTGTCTGTCTGTCGGTCCGCGGCTTTGCTCAGGGACTAACAATGCTAGAAAGCTGTAATTTTGCACGGATATATATGTAAACTATGCCGACAAAATAGTACAATTAAAAATTCACAAACAATTTTTTTTAGGGTACCTCCCATAGACGTAAAGTGAGGGTGATTTTTTTTCTCTCATCCAACCCTATAGTGTGGGGTATCGTTGGATAGGTATTTTAAAATCATTAGGGTTTGCTAGAACGTTTTTTAGATTCAGTAATTTGTTTGCGAAATATTCAACTTTAAAGTGCAAATTTTCATTAAAATCGAGCGTCCCCCCCCCCTCTAAAATCTAAACCGGTGGGTGGAAAAATTTGAAAAAATTCAGGATGGTAAACTTTCAAGGAAAACTATAACGGCTAAGTTTGCTTGAGAAATATTAGTAGTTTTAGTTTATGAGTAAATAGCTGCGTAAGGTATAAAATATACCTAAACTTGGAAGATTCCGTATAAAATACGAAATCCTTGGAAAAATATTTCTTAATTTTTTCGTAATGGCTACAGAACCCTATTTTGGGCGTGTCCGACACGCTCTTGGCCGGTTTTTTTTCTCATCCAACCTTGAAGTGTGGGGTATCGTTGGATAGGTCTTTTAAAATTATTAGGGGTTGCTAGAATAATTTTTCGATTCAGTGATTTGTTTGCGAAATATTCAACTTTAAAGTGCAAATTTTCATTAAAATCGAGCGTCCCCCCCCCTCTAATATCTAAACCGGTGGGTGGAAAAATTTGAAAAAATGAGGATGGTAGTAACGACCAGATGGCTAAGTGGTTAGAGACCCTGACTACGAAGCTTGAGGTCCCTGTTTCGAATCCCGGCCGGGGCAGATATTTGAATGAATAATACGAATGTTTGTTCTCGGGTCTTGGATGTTTAATATGTATTTAAGTGCTTATTTATCTATATTTAAGTATGTTTATCCGTTGCCCAGTATCCATAGTACAAGCTTTGCTTAGTTTGGGACTAGGTCAATTGGTGTCAAGTGTCCCATGATATTTATTTATTTATTTATCTAACTTACAAGGAAAACAATAACGGTTAAGTTTTCTTGAGAATTATTAGTAGTTTAAGAGTAAATAGCAGTCTAAGGTATAAAATATACCTGTTTGAACTACGACATTTGAATATTGAAAATAATTAGCAAAACCGAATTGGGCAAGATATAGGTTTCACTTACAGTTTGTTCTGGCTCTATTCCTCAGTCCCAGGGACACATTTAAGACACAATCACAGCACTTTCAGAGTTTTTTATGAATAATTTAAAAGAGCGCGCGCCGGCCGGCATTCATTTCGAGCTGTCAATTTTGCGCAACTGACTGGTGGCGCCGCCGTGCGGGAGAAAGCGGAATGTTCATTCAGCCAGTATGTTTTTGATATGTGCAGGAGGTTTTAATGCACATATTACTAATTATATCTGCCCAATGTAACGTACATAAACCCCCCACCGGGAATCTACCCCAGATTCCCCAGTTTACAAACAAAACCAGGGATGGTATTGAATAAGGTAAGTGGACTGTATAGTGTAAGTATTTGTTGACTTAGTGAACTAAACACGTGTAGCTGTAAATTGAGTAAAATAAATGACTTATTTCGAACCTAAAATTGTCATAAACTTGACACCTTCTTGCGTCAAATTCATGCAAAGAAACAAAGGAAAATAAAAATTATGCTGAATCTAATTCCATTGGAAGTGGTCTAAGCTTTACAACGGGTCGCGTGTATTCGCCATTCTGGATTTTTACTTTTACCACCCGTACAACTCCATCAGCTCCTGGATAAAGTTCCGTCACATGACCGAGATGCCATTGAAGCGGAGGAGCGTCAGCATGCATAAGAACGAGTTCATCAACTTGAATATTACGACAATTCCTATGCCATTTTGTCGCTGCTGCAGCGTGTGCAAATAATCGTTTAATTGCAATGTACGCGGACCGATATGTAAATAAATTTTATGAAAATAGTCGATAAGAATTTTTGTAAAGTTGCACTTTTTAGGAAGCAATAATGGATACTTCTTTTGATACGGTAGTTCGGCGAAAGACAACCTACCCCCCACCCTGAGAAAACCGAGGGGGTCGACATAAGGTGCTAACCTTTTAAGTGAAGAACTACAGCTGTAACCATTGGAAATTGCTTGGATATCAGCTGCAAAATGCTCTCGCTGAACGGATTTAATGAGCACATCGTGTGCGTTCTTTAAATCTGATAGAGACGAAGGACCTGTGTTCCTATTAGACTTCGTCGATCTACAATTGTTAATAAATTGAAAACAACGAGCTAAGACATTTTGAAGTTTGCTAAAACTCGAATATTTTTCAGTTAAATTATAAACAAGATTTGAGTCACGTGTTGTGTTTTGCACGCTAGTTTGAGCCAAAGTCGCGCATGGAATTTTGAGTTCTGGCACATTTGCCGATTTAAATTGATCAATTGATTTTACTGGCCAATTCTCTCTTGGTGCGTCTAGCCAGCTCGGTCCTCCGAGCCACTCCGCTGTCGATAACAGCACGGAAGGTAGCGCTCCGCGCGAGCACACGTCAGCGGGGTTGGACGCGCCGCTCACGTGAAACCAACAATCGCTTTGCACGGTCTCTAAGATTTTGGAGACACGCGAAGCCACAAAGGTTTTGAGGTTGTAACTGGGTGTATTCAACCAACTCAGCACCACAGAGGAATCGGTAAACAAGAGTATTTCATGAACAGGAATTCGTTCAGACAATATTGACTTCGTATATTTGACTAACTTGACTAACAAATGCGCAGCCATTAGCTCGAGACGTGGAATGGTCACTGCCTTCAAGGGTGCAACCTTGGATTTGCAATGACCAGACTGACCTTCGAATCACCTTGATTGTTAAAACTACGCAAATAGATGACCGCAGCTATTCCTTGAACTGAAGCATCGCAGAATCCTAGTATCTGGTAGTAGCTGTGCTGTTTGACAGTAACCTGGCGCTCGTGGCTAAAATTCGACAATAGCGGGAGCTCTGACATGTAGGTGAGCCACTCCTTTTCTAGTTCCGGAGGCAGCCGCTCATCCCAACCCAGCTGTTGGAGCCAGAGTTTCTGCATGAAGCATTTCGCGTAGAATATGCAAGGAGCCACGAAACCTAAGGGATCATACTGACGACCTATCTGTGACAAGACATTACGCTTGGTGATCGCCTGTGAAGCTGGAAGTGGATGGAATACGAAGGAAAACACATCTTCGGCGGGTCGCCACTGCAGACCTAAAACTTTTATGGATAGGTCCTTGTCATCCTCGAATGCAATGGGCGTTTCGCGGTGATCAGCTGGAACCCGAGCCAGTACCTGGGGACAGTTGCTGGCCCACTTACGAAGCAGAAATCCTCCTCCACTCAGCAACTCTAACAGTTCATCCTGTAGCCTAGCTGCTTCATCATAGCTGCTCACTGACCACAGAAGGTCATCGACGAAGAAACCCTTTTTTAGAACCTTGCTCGCTAAAGGATACTTCTCGCAGTCGTCGTCAGCCAGTTGATGCAGGACTCGGATCGCTAGGTACGGACTGCTAGCAACGCCGTATGTGATCGTGTTTAACTCATACACCTTTAAAGGTTGATCAGGTTGAAACCTCCACAAGATGTGTTGGTAATTGCGTTGAGATTTTTCGATCAAGGTCATTCGAAACATTTTACAAATGTCACTTGACAAGCAAATTTCATGTATACGAAAATTTATTAAAATCTCATTAATATCTGCTTGAAGCTTAGGACCGGCGTAAACGACTGAATTTAAAGAATTATTATTTGTCGTTTTGCATGAGGCGTCAAAAACTACTCGGAGTTTTGTCGTGGTACTTGACGGTCGGAGAATACAAAAGTGAGGAATTATGTACTTAGAATCCACAGTACCAAAATCACCTACGCAAGTCATGTGACCAAGGCTTTCATATTCGGACATGAATTTATTATATTCTTCCTTAAGTTCCGGAAGACGATTCAGCTTTGTTTCTAAATTGTTGAAACGACGTAACGCTTGTGGAGTCGAATCGCCGAGATCAAAACTGGGTTTGAACGGGTACTTCACTGTATAACGTCCCGTAGTATCGCGACTGTGTTCGTTTTGGAACAATTGTTCGACATACAAATCTTCTGGTTTTTTAGTGACGTCATACGGCACGTTTTCAGTCTCCCAGAAAGAGTTCATGATTTTATCGATACTACTAGTTTTATTAGCAGAGAACAAGTTGAGCGAAGCTGTATTTGACTCACAATCGTCACTCAGTACTGTCTGACCAGTAATGACATATCCGAATATGGAATGCATCGCGACGGGCAAACCCGGGTCACGTGGTAGTATATTTTGACCGTCATAAATGTAGGGAAATAAGTCACCTGCGATCAACAAGTCAACTGGAGCCGCCGAAAAGTAGTTCGGGTCAGCTAACTCTAGATTTTTGAAATTATTGATAACTTTGTTTGATAAGGTTACTGTAGGTAAGTTGCTAGTTATATTACTTACGACAACAGTATCAGTGCTAAGCACCGGACCAAATGAGTTTCGTGGTTTAATTGAACATGTAACCAGACCGAAATCTTGCACTGGCGCACCTCCCAGACCCATGGGTTCAAACTGACACTTGCGTCGAGACAAACCCAGGCGCTGGGCACACTCTTTTGTCATATAACCGGACATGGCACCGCTGTCAATGACTGCACGTACGGCGTGGTAAGTTCCCCATCGATCTGCGACGTGCACCATGGCAGTGCCTAACAGCACGGTTGAATTTGACGAACAAGTCAAGCCGACGTTTGGCATTGACCTTTGACTTTGATTTTGACCATTTGAAACGTTTTGAATACTTGAAATGTTTTGACTATTTGAACCGTTTTGATTAATTGATGAATTTTGAACAGTTGGAACTGTATCTAAGTGAATACTGTGATGGTGCGGTTGTTTACACAGCACACAACGCACTTTTGACGTACACTCGGACAACGAATGCTGACGAAAGCAATTTTCGCATAATTGAAGCTGTTTCACTTTGTCAAGACGCTGCACCGGTGTTAAATCAAAAAACTCGAAACATCGATAAGTTGAATGCGGTTTGTCGCAAAATAGACATCTATTTGATCGTTCGCTATTATTCTTACTCACAGCTGACAAGCACGGCTTTTGGAACTGCTTTGGTGCACTACTGTAATTAGCAGCATTATTATTATTTTTTCGAACACAATTCGGCTTTGCAGAGGTGTTAGGGACACTCTTAGGCGTAAACTGAATTTTTGATGTACTAATTTTAACCTCCGACATTTCCAAAACACGCGCCTGTTTCTCTACGAAATTAATCAGCTGTTCGTAAGTAGGTATATCGGTTTGATCTACTGATTGTTCGAATTCGCGCCTAGTGACGGGGTCTAAATTTCGCAATCCCATATAAAACAGTATGAAACTCGATAGGTTACTGATTTTCAAAAGTTTCAATGCTTTAACACACTCTTGATACGTTTGTAAAAATGTGTTTAGACCAGTAGCCGACTCAGTTGACAAAGGCTTAAATTGAAACAGCCGATCTAAATAGCTCGTAGCTAAGGCACGAGTGTTCTCAAATTTTTTGACTAGCAAAGCCCATACTATCGGATAATTATCGGCCGTCACTGGCATCCCTTTGACCACAGTCAATGCCGAACCGCTGACTGCGGAGAGCAGGTAATAAAACTTCTCAATGTTCGTAATATCATTGTTGTTATGAATTAAACTCGTAAACGTGTCATAGAATGTTTGCCAGTTTTCTAATTTGCTATCGAAATGGAACAATTCTAGTTTAGGCAGCCGCGGCTTAGCCGACCGCGAGTCTGGCCCGGCAGCGCCCGGGCCGCGGCCCGCGGAGCGCGACGAAGGTCCGCTACCGCTGCCGTCACACGATTGCCAAGTGTCGCTATTAGCCTCCGCTACACTCAGAATACGGAAATACATGTCGTCAAAGGTTTGAATTTCCTGATAATTTGGTTTAAATTTCGGGTTTTGTTTCTTATTGTAAGAATTTAACTCGAATATGCATTGTTCGAAACATTCCCGAGTCGAATGAAGTTCTTTGAGTCGCAAATTAAATTCGGTTAAACGCTCTGGTGGAGTTGATTTGGATAGTTCAAATAACGTTTGACATCGTATAAAAAGCAGTTCTTTTTTGTTAATAAGTTGTTCGACATCGAATTCTTTTTCGTCCATTTCGAATTAAAAAACAAAAGACGCGCGCGACGCGTTGCAAAGAACGAAAATTGAAAACGTTTATTTTATACGTATTATTCTAGGTAAATAACTTAGATTCGAAATAAGCCTGTTACCTTAAAACTGCGTGAAATGTGTGTTTTATGTGTATGAATGCGTATTTAGTTTGCAAACTGAGGATGCGGTTCGATTGACCAAAATGTTTGAACTACGACATTTGAATATTGAAAATAATTAGCAAAACCGAATTGGGCAAGATATAGGTTTCACTTACAGTTTGTTCTGGCTCTATTCCTCAGTCCCAGGGACACATTTAAGACACAATCACAGCACTTTCAGAGTTTTTTATGAATAATTTAAAAGAGCGCGCGCCGGCCGGCATTCATTTCGAGCTGTCAATTTTGCGCAACTGACTGGTGGCGCCGCCGTGCGGGAGAAAGCGGAATGTTCATTCAGCCAGTATGTTTTTGATATGTGCAGGAGGTTTTAATGCACATATTACTAATTATATCTGCCCAATGTAACGTACAATACCTAAACCTATATTCCGTACAAAATACGAAATCCTTAGAAAAATATGACTTAATTTTTTCGTAATGGCCACGGAACCTTATTTCGGGCGTGTCCGACACGCTCTTGGCAGTTTTTTGATATTTTTGAAGTCGGTTAAGAAAGAAATGTAATGAATTTAATTCATGCAAATGGTTTCCTCTGGTGTCTGCCAATCCCAACTGGAAACAGAGAAGTGAGATTATGTATTAGTTCGTATGTTTTTTTTTGTATGTTCAATTTATGTCAAACTTAAAGCCTAAAATTGCTAAAAGTGGCTCCGAAGCGGTAACGTTTCGTGAGCTCTGCCTACCCCATTTGGGAATACAAGCGTGATGTTTGTATCTATGTATGTACGTAGGTACACTATAGAGTACGTTAGGTAATTGGACTTTGAAATGATAAAATTGATAAATATTTACTTAATTTCTATGTCATATTGACGGTTATACTGTGAAAAGAACTCGTGACGTGATAAAGGAATTTATCTCCTTCTCGGGCTATTTTGTTGTTGTAATAGGTAATTAATACGTACTTACACATTTTGCATCACTATAAAGTAGGAACAATGACCTTACTGTGTATAATAATAAAATTATAATAGCTAATTTATAACATCGCTACGTACATATAGTTATTTTGAGAACTTTACATAATTATTATATCACTGAATTTCTTGTCCAAAAACTGCAGGCTGCTTTTCTAGGCAATACGTGTTGGACTAAATGACATCATACACGGGTCCCTTAACATCGTCAACGTGCCATCTTTACTCGAGTCCGTAGGTAGGTATTGCAAGAGACGATGGCAAGAGACCGGATGGTATTTTTTTTTTTTTTAATATCACGGGACAATTCACACCAGTTGACCTAGCCCCAAAGTAAGCTTAGCAAAGCTTGTGTTATGGGTACTAAACAACGGATAAACATACTTATATAGATAAATACATACTTAAATACATATTAAACATCCAAGACCCGAGAAAAAACATTCGTATTCATCATACAAATATTTGCCCCGGCCGGGATTCGAACCCGGGACCTCAGGCTTCGTAGTCAGGTTCTCTAACCACTTTGCCATCTGGTCGTCAAACTATATAAATACAAATATAGAGGTCTAGGCAGCGAATATGAATTGGTCTCGTTTGGTGTTGAGTCTTTCTTGGTCCGTGGGTAGGACCTACTTAGTGCTTTGAAGGTTTCTATGGAAATAAAAGAGGTTAGTAGGTAGTAGACATCACATGAGACTGGAAGAGCTGGCAGCCTCGGTCGGACAAAGAATAAGCTTACCTAGCTATTCAGGGCAATGCTGCCATTATCTTTGGAACCTTGCCTGAGGGGACTCCCTTAAATCTCCCTTAAATAAGTTTACTTTTTTTACGTAGGTACTTTACGTTGTATGTAAATAGATATAATTTTGATTGTTAGATCCTTAAATAATCCTACTTTCTGGGACGACAGGTTCGAATGTATCTATAATAAGAATACTTTTAAAAACTTTCGTTTAAACATACCTACATAATAAATAATATAATATAAGTTACACCCTATAACCTACTCATATAGATACTTGTTCTTAGTCAATTCTAGCAATATAATTAGCTATTAAATTATGAATGCTAATGTAGCCTTGTTTCGAACTTCCTCGTCGTGCTTGGTATCCGTTGTTTCAATTAATACCAATTCAAAATTTAATAACACATCCGGCTCGAAGGACCAATAAGTCTTAACAACTTTTATTTTAAAATTTTGCGTAAACTCGAGATGAGGTTAAAGGAAAACAGATCACAGGCTTAAAAAAAATATAAACGTTAAAATTGGTCTATACGCTTTGCGAGACAGTTTCTTCCAAACTGGAAATTGCAGCGATTAACGAATAAAATATAATGATTTGATATAAAATTTTGGCCCTTTTCTGAAGGGCCCGCTACATAATAAGTAAATAAGATAGAATCTTTTATCTCATGGTCATGATAAGCTGTCGATAAGTTAACTTTAAGTTCGGCTTCGATTGGTGCGGTGTGAAAGCGTTGTGTGTGCACGCAAAGTGAACGACACAAAGAGCGCGCTCGGTCCAGCAATTGTTCGCCAGTAGCTCGGAAAACTCAGCCAGGCAACACGTCTCCATGGCACGATAAACGCGGGAAATAAAGTGTTTATTACGACTTATTAACTTAACAAACTTTTATAAATGGATAAACAGGATCCCAATAGTGAACTCGGTACGTATTGTGGCGGAGAAAGTTATATCTACGCGGCAAGTGCTCGGGTGTTGACCCCAATGTCGCAAATTGCAACTTTATAGGAACCTTGGAAAGTTTGCAATGGCACTAAGTGAAGGTTACCTACTTATTTGTTTTCTTATTAATATTTAACTTGTCTTCTTCTTGATCGGATTTGTATGTTTAGTTAGGTTTTTAATGTTAACAGACTTAAAATAAATAAAAGTAAATATAGTTTAGTTCATACAGTTTCAGTTTAATAGGTAATTTGTTTCAATTATGTATACCTATAAATAATTGAAAGTACCTACTTTATTGAGCACAATAAAAATTCAAATCGTTTAGTTCTGTAACTTTTATACCATATCGAGTTTAAAGTACTAGAGCAAAATCATTACAACAAAAATAAGTAATTTGTAATTTCTAACAGGTAAGTTCCGTAGTCAAAAATAAATAAATACAGTATTACAGTTAAAACACCATGCGCTGTAAAATTCAAATTACTTATACAAAAAGTAATAGGTACTTACACAAAAAGACATAAAATACACAAAAATTACATAAAAAAATAATAATTGGGGATTTTTGAAAGTCGTCTTCGTCGCTACCCCAAAAACGACGGAACACCACATCCTCCGGCCAGCAGTCGGAGCGCTTGGCAGGCACTTGGAGTCTAAAATGAGAATACTCGAACGACAGGATGGACAGCTCTAGCTGGGCTCCCATAGCCAACCGGACGTGCTCAGTATCTATTCAGTATTCAGTCATTTATTTATTGCTTTAAAGATTTCCGTGCAATACAATATTCATCTCAGCCTATATGCGTCCCACTGCTGGGCACAGGCCTCCTCTCGGAATGAAAGGGCTTGGGCCATAGTTCCCACGCGGGCCCAGTGCGGATTGGGAACTTCACACGCACTATTGAATTGCTTCGCAGGTTTGTGCAGGTTTCCTCACGATGTTTTCCTTCACCGCAAAGCTCGTGGTAAATTGCGCACATGAATTTCGAAAAACTCAGAGATGCGAGCCGGGATTTGAACCCACGACCCTCTGCTTGAGAGGCGATAGGTCGAACCACTAGGCCACCACGGCTTTTTTAATACAATATCATTATAGATCAATTCAGCTCAAACACGCTCGAACACCTTCGCCGGCGTCGTCTTCATAGAGTTTCGCCATGCGTGTCTATAGTTTGTAGCTTAGATTGGAGACTATTAGTAGGTAACAGAAAACAGCAACTTGGCATACCGCGCGTAACATCACGCCGACAAAGTGGTATAGGAATAACAATAATTTATAGGGTAGTTGTAGTTACCTCACGTTTTCGATTCAGTACCACTATCATGAGGTTACAGTGACCGTCGATAGCGACGGCGTAAATTATTTGTAGAGACATCACAAACATCACAAACGTTCCGCTAGGAGGCGCTGTTCGTGTTTCCATACAAATTGAGATTTTAACGCGAACGCGATCGAGACGTATTTTGTAACCGAAAAAATACACTAGGGGTACTGTACAATTCTCCATACAAATAATTTACGCCGTCGCTATCGAGTAGGTACGTCACTGTAAACTCATGGTAGCACAGGTATCCGTTGGTGAAATATTAAGCTTTAAGGCTGCGTTTAGACATGGCGGAAATCGCGAGGTTTTAAGCGCTCTCTTTTCAGAGTAGGTATATATCGCCTGAAAAAGAGACGGTGCGCTAATACCGCGCGATTTCCGCCGTGTCTGAACGCAGCCGCAAATTATTGCTAAGTGAATTGTCTTCCCTCCTACATGAATGCTTGTTTTAGATACATAAAAAATCACTACAGTAGTACTTAAGTATATCGAATCTAAAAAAAAAACTATCATAGTACTTAATAGGTTTTACAAGTATCTAACAGGTCTTGGTCACCAAAACGTAATGTTGAATATTTGCCGTAATGATACGGAACCTTACACTATGCGTCGTCAGACATCTATCGACATGTATCTGTAAACTTTCCTTTGTCAAAAAAAATTTGGTTGTGCCTTTGTCTTTTAAATACCTACTTTTAATGTGACGAATGTGTTAATTATTTTTTAATTGTTCTGCGGAATGCAGAGGTACAATACATGTCATATCTGGGGGCACGGCAGTGCCCCCGCCAAGTCGAGCAAAAAAAAACAAAGGCACGGCCGTACCATACTTTTCTCGAAGCCATTTAGGCTATTTTCAACACCCTGTATTTTTGTTATGACTAAAGCTAGAACCCTGAATTTTCAGTTACCTATAGGGCCTAATGGGACTTAGATATATTATCAATAACATTCAGTTTGAACACGTAGATTAAGAACTATCACATGTTAAAGTTCCTCAGTTTTGTCACTGACATACCTACACACTGACTTTTGATCATCATAATTCTAAGGTACTTCTAGCAGACCCACAAGGTCCAAATTTTAAACATAGTTAGTTTTTAGCCTACATAGTCACGAAAAAATCCAAAATGTTGCAATTTCAGTCACGTTTCAAAGTTATACAAACCGCACAAGTAAGTTTGTAATCCCATATAAATACTAGCGATTACAAAGTTACACAGCAATGACTTTATTGAACGTAGTCGTATTGTATACCTACGTATTAATGTTGAGTCTTAATACCTGAGTATTAAGGGTTAAAATGAAATTGTTTATCTTACTAATGTAATAAGTACCAAAGTTCGTTTGTTTGTGAATGTTTGTGCGATGCGAGTGGACGCGAGGATGGACGATGGAAATTGGAATATGGATGATGGACAATGGATAATGGTCGATGGACGATGGGTAGAAAATGGACGTTGGACGATGGAGTGTGGACGATGGACGATGGGCGACGGACGATGGATCATCATCATCATCCCAGCCTATATGCGTCCCACTGCTGGGCACAAGCCTCCTCTCAGAATAATAGGGCTTGGGCCTTAGTTCCCACGCGAGCTCAGTGCGGACGATGGATGGTGGAGGATGAACGATGGACGACGACGGACGACAGAAAACGACGGACGACGACGGATGACGGAAGTTAGACGGGCGAAAGACGAACGACCGACGAAAGACGATAGATGACGACGGAAGTTCGACGACGGACGACAGACGATGACTGACGAGGGAAGTTCGACGACGGACGATGACGGACAACGGACGATGACAGACGACGGACGACGACAGACGACAAACGCCGACAGACGACGGACAACGAACGATAGACGATGGCGACGACGGACAAAAGACGACGACCGACGACGGACAAGACAACGGATGACGGACGATGACCGACGATCGACGACGAATGACGGAGGGTGGACGATGGAAGATGTACGATGGACGACAGACGGTAGACGGACGACGGAAATTCAACAATGGGCGACGATGGACGAGAATGGACGATGGACGATAGACGAGGATGGACGATGGACGATGGACAAGGAAGGATGAACAAATGAAGATAGTAATGCGTTATTACAAGAAGTAGTACCCGAAAAAAAAGAACTGCCTACAAAAAGTGATGAGATCCCACCAAAAACATTACATGTAAAAAGCTGCAAGTCTCGCAACGCAATGCAGTTCTTGTAATGCTAAAAAGGTTTGAGATGCAATGTTATACCAAGTCGGTTATTTTTGTCAGTACCGGGGGGTTTCCATAGAACTCGATTTTCACCAACTTGCTTATTTTAAAACCATAGAAAAATACAGTTTATAGTTCTCAAATAAAGAGTAAACCAAATTATTTTTTAAACACATAATGACTTGGCCATCGCACTCAACCTTTAGTCATTCTCGTATTACGTGTATCACTCAAACTGCAAGGCTGGGGCTAGCGCTATCTTTAATTAGAATTACTTTAAATAGCTGACGTTGATGATTATAATTCATATGTCATTATGTCTTGCGATGGCCAAGTCATTTATGTGTTTAAAAATAATTTGGTTTACTCTTTATTTGAGAACTATAAACTGTATTTTTCTATGGTTTTAATATAAGCAAGTTGGTGAAAATCGAGTTCTATGGAAACCCCCCGGTACTGACAAAAATAACCGACTTGGTATAACATTGCATCTCAAACCTTTTTAGCATTACAAGAACTGCATTGCGTTGCGAGACTTGCAGCTTTTTACATGTAATGTTTTTGGTGGGATTCGTATTTGCAATCACGTGGCCGCAAACTTAAAAACAATTAGTACCTACCGAGGTAACTTTAGGTAACAGGGTTATTAGTTATGTGGAACGCATCGCTCCACGTGATCAATCGATATTTAATCCGTTTATAATTCACGTCGATTAACAAGTACCCCCAGTAGGTACTTATTCGTTTTAAAGGTAATTATAAAATATACGTAGAGCTTGGCATTATTCATAATGCCCGGGCATTATAATATAATACCCTTATGATCACTTGGTCCAAAACATATACTTCAGTCAAGCTAAGTCAACTACCTACTTATCTGTTGAAATATTTCGCTTACTTACCTTATTATTCGTAGGATACGTAGTTCGTAGGATCGCATTTATAATATTAGTATGGATTGTTCTGTTTTTGCCTTGTTTTTTTATGTCAAACTATGTATCAAAACATGGCACCGATAAACCCCATCAAAGTTGATATAATTTACATTACTTAAATTGTTTCATAAGTTCGGTTTCAACGGCACCAAAATTTTTATAAGTATCGGTCCGTTCAGACAGGTTGAGATAGTTAAGGAAGAAAGAGCAAATTATGTAAAGTAGAACAGTAAACAAAGTCATCGGGAATTTATATGTTATTGTTATTATACTTTAATTAATTGATCGATAAACATCGTTGTTGCGTCTGTATTGGCTGAGGCTGGTGACCTTTACGTGGCATTAACGAACCGCGACATCTTGGGTGATTGATAAAAAATTGATTCGCCTTATAATTGAAGATCAATTAAAGTTCACGATGTTTTAAGACATGATTGAAGGAGCGTCTACGTCTTTTGGCCATGGGAAACGTTACCTTTAATGCACCAAAACTCCAGTTACTAAAGGTTTAGTACTTGTAAATGTCCAGATAATTAGTTCAAAAGTAACTGATTGATTCAAGGACTTTGTTGTGGAGGTCCATATCAAATATTAACAGCATACATAGGTCCATAATGTCGGTAGTGGAGGAGCAAGGTAATAATTATAATTATAGGTTGTCATTCAGTTCAATACTCTTGATATCTATTATATTATGCCACACTCTTCACACTCAGAATGGATGACACGTACTTAAGATATCTCATCAAAACATAAGTATGAAATGAGAGCCAAGTTCAATACATATTTTGATATAAAATAAGTATGCCTTAATTGTTGAATTTAAGGATAAAAGAAGTGAGATCTAAATGGGTGCCAAGTGTCAAGGTGCCAAGTTCTATAATAATAATAATAATAATAATAATAATTTATTTATTTCGAGTAACATAATGACTCATACATGGAATTTGTGTTAGTAAGAACTTATTACCTAAGTGTTAGTTACATCTGCAAATGAATTGAAATTGAAATAAAATAAATTGAATAATAAATTGAAACATCGAATAATACTTGTCTTAATTAATTAATTTAATTTAATTTAATTTTTAATTTCTACTCCTACCATGCCCGTGTCACTGGAACAAACACAGAATGTAGTTTGTTCCAGTGACTCGGTATTGGTCCATCTATTTTTGCGTTTAATACCTTTAGAATGCCGTTGCTCGCATGATTAAGCCTCTGTATTAGCGACGCCGTTCTCTTCCTTACGATCGCAAAAAAATCGTCGGTATGAGACTCCGCAAACATACCAGAGGCACTACAAAATCGTGGAAACCCCAACAGCATTCTAAACGCATTATTGTACTGTACACGTAGGCTATGCTCTATGCTCAGTCCTGAAATTTATTTCTAACAATATAATATTTTACAACAACTTAAAATATCATTTTTTCTTATAACTTAGGATAATATATTGAAGACTAAGGTCTGACTTGGCTAGTTGTCATATAAATCAATTTTTTTAATACCTACATGTTTTCTGCCTTTCTGAGATGATAAATTAGGTGCATCATTAATTAATGGTTTTCCGACAGGCGAAATATCGCTACGAGGGCTGCACTGAAAGTTTCGGGAATCCAAAACTTAGAAACTTAATTTTGGCACATATTATACCATTTTATAATCTCTAAAGTTTCAGTATCTTAACCCACTAGCCACATAGAAAAAAAAAGTAATGGTTCGGTTTCAATTGTTTTTTGAAGTCGTCGAGTCGCTGATGAAAATGGAATTGTCCCGTGAAAACTTAAGAGCTATGATTTATTACGATTTTAAAAGTGGATTAACACAAAAAAAATGTGGAGACCGGATGATTGCTGCTTTTGGTAATGAAGCATCTTCAAAGACTACAATATACAGGTGGTATTCAGATTTTAAACGCAACCGTGTATCACTCACGGACGATGTGCGTGAGGGTCGACCAAAATTAGCCGTCACTCAAGAAAACATTGATGCTGTGCGTCAAATGATAAAAGATGACCGGCATGTGACATACTGGGAAATTCAAGAGTGCTTGGGTATTAGAATGAGTCAGATACAAATTATTTTACGGGAAGAATTGGGCGTGCAAAAGTTGTTTTCTCCCTGGATCCCTCATTTATTATCTGACGAGCAAAAAGCGACTCGTGTCAATTGGTGCCGCAAAACTTTGAATAAATTCAACGGAGGATGCTCAAATGCAGTTTTTAGTGTCGTATCGGGTGACGAGTCGTAGATATATGCATATGAGCCTGAATCTAAAAACCAGTCTCGAATATGGGTCTACGAAGATGAGCTCAAGCCGACAAAAGTTATTCGCTCTCGCAGCACGGCCAAGAAGATGGTGGCCACGTTTGTCTCCAAATCGGGTCATGTAGGTACTATACCTTTCGAAGATCGTAGAACGGTTAATGCCAATTGGTACACAACCATTTGTTTGCCGAGTATCTTTGATTAACTCCGAAAAAATAACCCTAATCGCCGCATCGTCCTTCACCACGAAAATTCCAGCTCCCACACCGCTCGGAAAACAAATGAGTATCTGAACGGTAAAAACGTCGAACTCCTGGACCATCCTCCATACAGCCCCGACTTAAGCCCCAATGACTTTTTCACATTCCCCAAAATCAAGGATAAGTTGCCTGGTCAGCGGTTTCAGACGCTGGAAGAAGCAGTGGACGCTTTTAAAAGGCCATTTTATCGACCCCTACTTAAGCGTTCAATAAGTGCTTTAAAGACTGGTTTAAACGCATGGAAAAGTGCATAAAATATAAGGGCGAATACTTTGAGAAACAATCAAAATACTTTTATCCAATTTAACTGAATACTTTTATCTATTCCCGAAACTTTCAGTGTGACCCTCGTAGATGGCGTTTATCGTGAGGTCATTTTGACATTTCAGTCTTGCTTCTGATTGGCTCATATAGTTATTTAACCAATAACAAATATGACAAAAATTTCAAACGGATCTCACGATACTAATGCCATCTAGCGTAGCGACATTTTGCATGTTAGAAAATCCTTATTACAACGAAACGAAACGTTTTATATTGAGGTAAAATCTAAATTATCTAAGTACCTACGTCTTTACTTTAATAACGTAGATAATGGCTGTAAATAAGTAAGCAAATAGGTTTTGCGTTTAGCTGTAAGCTACTGACGAGTCGGTAGGTCATGCTGTTATTTAAAGCGGTAAGTACAACGTAGGCATATATTTCAAGTGGTAGATTGTCAGTTTTGTCGCAGCTCGGCAAATCTCCTTAAGCATAAAATTAGTCTCGCGACCGTACATAAATTGCTCGCCAATGTGACTTATCATTGTGTAAAGAGGATGTGGGTGTATTTACTACTGCCGTAATAAAGATCATAAACCAATTTATATATGTTATATGTTCCGGGCAATATTTGAGCAGAAAACAACATAAGAGCAGAAACACGCAGAACGCAGATATGAGCAGACAGATGTAACGAATAATGTTTAAAGTAATCGTATTTTGTCGGAAAAATTCGTATTACCAACTTATCCGACAAAACACGATGGAAAGACATTATTCACTAGATATACATAAGTACCTATTAAGTATATGTATATCACTCCAAATCGTTCAACCATTTTACGTCAGCCGAGAAATTGTCACCCGAAGTCATAATGGCGAATGTCTGAAAAATTTAGAAACGAGTGAAACTTTTAATATCAATAGGAATAACTTTTCTAATTAACAGAAAAACTATCAGATTTTTTGGTAGCATCAATTAATTAAAAAAAATGAAAGAATTTTCTTTGCCGCCAAATTACGACAGCCCGATCGGTCCATCATCCTATTTCATATGTATGTAAACTATTTATTGCACATAAAAATAAAATACAAAGAAATACAAAAACTCATATCGCGTGACAGAATGTAGTTAGTACTCATGAGCAGTGGTGATAATTTCTCAGTGATGATGATCAAAACATACCTACCCCTGCTCTGGCACACGTGAACTGTCACGTGAAATAGCAAGTTCATCACCGAACTGATACTGCCGCTAGTAGATGAACACCTTGAATTTGAAATACCTACTGTTCATGCTCTGAACAATAAGCATTCAGGATCCATTTTTAGACACCGGTTTGGTTTTGTTCTTTTTCAAGGACTCACTTGCCCAAGCAGTGAAGATTTCTTTTGGCAGTGCGTCTAAGCCAGTCTAAGGCTATTTGTTGTTAGTTGTTATTTGCTGAATGACATTCGTTATACCATGTTATTGTTTGAACAAGTGCGTTCATTCCGAATTTGAATATACGTAAAAGACTAAAATAAATATTCCATTGCATGCTAGATGGAATCACATGGCACGAAGCGTTCCGCACCGTCGATAATTTTTCATTATTAAGATGGAGTAAAAAATAATGCTGCTCTTATAGAAACTATTTGATATAAATTTTATTATAATTTAATGACATAGATAGATAGATAGATTTATTTATTACCTTTTGAAAAAATACGTTATAAATACATGTCAGTTAATTACAAGAGATTCACAAAAGGATCTCTGTTAATATAAATCTGGATAACCGACGTTTTAAATCGAGTTTAGCCCCATGTATCGGCGCAATTCGTAGCCCTAAGCCATATAGCAACGCGACACGACGGCAGTCGCAAAACGCGCACTGCGCACCACCCGTTCTGCTGCAGCTAAACTCGATTTAAGACGTGAGTTATCCGGGTTTATTTCATTAAATATGAGTGAGTCTCATTGTAGTTTCGTGTTTTGACTTTTATGTTTCTACGTATATCCAGTGTTAACAGAGATACTGCGTAAAATGTACGCAGTATGAGGTCATTTTAGATTGGTTATAGAGACGTAGATTAGTAGACATTATAAAGAAATAGATTTTCAGACTTTTCTTATTGGTTTTGCTTCAAGAACTACCTTTCATACCAAATTTCCTGTCTCTAGGACAACTTGAAGTACTTATAGATTTTGATAATATCCATGGAGAGATGTACCCATTTTAATGGCTGTAACTTTTATTGCGTTGAATTAGAAGATTGATTTTTTGACTATACTTTAGTAAGTACTTATTTGTTATTAATTTCAGGTTGATAACGCCACTCCATGCATTCCTGATAATAAGCTAGTACTTAACCTACTAAAAGTTTGGAAACTCCCGACTTTGTCACTTCAAAGTTCTATATCTCAAAAACTGCTGAACTGATTTTGATGAAACATGTCCAAGAACCATCGCTAGAAAATCTGCTTTCAAATCAAAAAACGACACTCAACCCGTCCACCCGTTTAAGAGTTTCGGTGACACAGACAGATACACGGATACACATAGCGGTCAAAATTATAACACTCCTCTTTTTGGGAATTAAAAAGGGTAGACAGACGGACGGTACCTACGGACAGACAATAAAGTAATCCTAGAAGGATTCAGTTTGCCGATTGAGGCACAGCACTAAAAAAAGTATTGCATCGAACAGAAAGTCATTTGGATTTAATGAGCAAGCTTATTTAATCAAATCAGTGTAGTGGTGCAAATGCAATTGCGGAACAGAGTTAAATTGATACGAAATACGAATCAATATGAGTCGATATTAACTAAACGAGGAAACCGTTTGGGGTTTAGAGTTATTATTCGACTGATAATGGTACCTATGCTATCTATGCTAGCAGTAGACTTCGTTAGGCATGTTCTCGTTTCAATCATCTATAAAAATGAAGATTGACGATCGGATAGCAAAGGGGTCAGAGAACCTGACTATGAAGCTTGAAGATCCGGGTTCGATCCCCGGTCGGGGCAGATCTGTATGAATCCATACAAATTATCGAGTCTTGGACGTTCAATATGTATTTATCTATATACGAGTACTTAAGTGTATGTAACCGTTGCCTAGTATAGCAATAGTATTTACAAGCTATACTTTGTTTGGGATAAGGTCAATTGGTGTCAATGGTCCCATGATATTTATTTATTAAGTACATCTATTTATTGAATGATGATCAAGAGCCAATATATACGGTTAGATCTGGCAGTTGAATCGAAACTGGGGTTTTACTAAATTACCATGTGAATTTCCAAAAATTACATCGCTGCCTTTAATAGCGATGCTTGTACTCGTACATATTTATAACGACTAAGATATTACGATTTTGTAAGAAAAGTAACCTATGAGCTTCTCTAAAGATACGCATATAATGAGGGCTATCGTTTTTTCTCTTACTAGTTGGCGCCACTGTTGCGTGAGGTTTTTAAAAGTCTGTTATAACGGCCGTGAAAACAAAGTTTAGATTAAAATCATATTTAATACATCGTAAAACAGTACCATAAACATATCGAGCAACCACAGTATTGCATAATCCCATTTTGTTCGGAAAAAAGAGAGGATAAAAGTTTTCGAACGACAAAACTGTCTCAAATTACAGACGTTCATTGTCCCTTATCGCATAATTGCCATAATTAATTTCAGATAACGCAAAATACTCACAAAATTGTTCTAATTATAAATAAACCCGCGTAGCTCACCCAAAAACTATGAGATTTGACATTTGGTTGACCTCACGCTACACTAGCGCCTCTAGCGGAAAATTCATTCGCGATAGCCCCCATTTTATAATAATCTTTTCAAAATAACCGTCAACTTTTCGAAAAAACTATTGCAGAAGTTACTTGTTTTTTATGTTATTTTTTCTTCTATATTATTATAATAAAATACCTAATGATATCGTGGGATAACTTACCTACATTAATTGACCTAGTTTCAAACTAAGCAAAGCTTACTGCTAAGTACCTACTTATGTACTTAGTATCTTTGATGAATTATACCTGTAGATTCACAATCGCGCGCCCAAATATGTCCGAGCCAAATGAGCGCCACTTTGGTAATCACTGGCCTAAAATCACTGGTTCAGATCACCGGGATAGGTTAGGTCGATAGGTTGGTCGATAGGTCGATCGGTAGGTCGATAGTAGGTAGATAGGTTGGTAGAATGCTCGCCTGCCACTTTGGTAAAAGTGGCCTTCTTTTTTTTCAGTACGTTGTTGTCAAGTGTCAAGCGTTGTGGATTTTTGCCGCTAGCGAAATTCGCCCGTAATAGAGTAAAGACTAGGTTAAAATTTCGTCTCGTATTATTTTAATTATTTTGTGTGAGATGATTTTATTTGTCACGCAAACAAATCAATAGTTCTGACATTCTTTGAAGGGGATTTTGTTCGGCAATGTGCGTCCTGGTTTAAATGTCATTGCTTAGTATAGACAAAAATATATACGTAACAAGTTATATGTATTGTATAGATACAAGACAAACAGAAAGACATACAGATAAATACATACTGAGCATCCAGACTCGACGTTATGTTGTAAGTAAAAATTTATTAGGTAAGGCCCAAAAACACAGCTTTTAGATTTTAGACGGACGGACAGATAGCGTAAGCCTTAGAATTTGAGTTCCATTGGCACCATTTATGTAAGGAACCCTAAAACCAGCAAATGTCTGTCATGCTGAGATGATAAACATTTTACGATTTTGTGTTATAGCTTTTATTATGTACATCATGCTGACAATAGGCACCATTACTGATCCGTATAACTACATAACTACCTGTAGTTACATGAACGGTCACATAATGTGTATTACCTGAACATGACAAAACTACATGGGAAATTAATTGCTATTTACAATTTCAAGACATACAACAACCACATTTCTATTATTTTGGATCCAGGTGTGTGTGTTCCACATATTAGACTTCTTATACTATGTATACGATAACGATAAACCTATACAGTCATTGTTGTGGACTGTATCTATATACTATGTATATGATCTTCTTGTCTTATAGATATTTAGTTGTTCAATGTACAACGATACTTACAGCGTTTACGTAGATCTATGTAATGGGAATTGTTATCTGTCAGTTATCTAAAAAAAATGCAAACATATTTCTATCCACATAAAATAAACATGTATATTATCTTCATACTCGTAGCATGGCTGTGTGGCGGTAGTTCATATCGTATGTTGTCATTGTAATCTAATGCTTCTCGAATATGAAAAAAAAAATTTATAACAAAAAATTGAACCGACTACAAAAAAACATGAAAATAATTTTCTACCAGTCTGAAGAGGGAACTATGGCCCAAGCCCTCTCATTCTGAGTGAAGGCCTGTGCCCAGCAGTGGGACGTATATAGGCTGGGACGAAACTGAAGTCGGTGCCTCAGCACGAGCCAGCAGGAGTGGACCTATAGTCGTCTTCTTCACCTACATACCTTATACATACCCATATACATACCCATACTTTATATATTAGACTTCAATCACTCCTGCTATCTCGTACTGAGGCACCGACTTCAGTTTCGTCCCAGCCTATATACGTCCCACTGCTGGGCACAGGCCTCCACTCAGAATGAGAGGGCTTGGGCCATAGTTCCCTCTTCAGACTGGTAGAAAATTATTTTCATGTTTTTTTGTAGTCGGTTCAATTTTTTGTTATAAAATTTTTTTTTCACGCTTTTTAGTGTTAATAATCTAAAATACAATAGCTTAATGTCAACTGCTTGACACCTTTTACGAAAGATTGCTTTTTCTGATGCAGAGACGTTCATTATTGAGGAGTCCTGGTGCTTCACCACCCATTCCATTTTACCATATGCATTACGACGAGCATAAATTGCTTATCAACTGTGTTTAAGTAATTGAAATTCAACCCGTGAAGTACTTGTTATTGAGTAGTAGCTCTGTTGGTCAAATGTGGTCTTCATCATCAGTTCCACTTCACCAAATTATGATTTTCAAGAGCAAATGCACGAGTTACTGCAAAATTTATCCAAATTACTACAGGTGTCCCTACAACATTTGAAGAGTTCCCTCGATTTCTTTAGGATCCAATCATCAGATCCTGATTTGGTGCTTATGGGACCTAATTGAAAGCATTCCTAGACGATCGCAAAAAAAAATTTTCAAATCGGTTCACAAACGACGGAGTTCTGAGGTAACAAACATACAACCGAATTGATAACCTCCTCCTTTTTTTGAAGTCGGTTAAAAAGAGTTTATTGCTTAGGGATGATATAAGAACCTAGGCTGTTGCTACGTGCAAATACGATACGACAGTAGATTGTGTTGGCCCTTCAACGGCAGTGTGCACGCAACGCACATGATCTAAGACTATTTTGTATTGTTATTTTATTGTAGAGTTTTTTGAACTTCGTACAAGGTAATGACGAGGTTTGAGTCATCAAAATCTTTCAATTTTGTCAATTTAAGGGTTTCAAAGCCAAATTTTTGTAGATACCAAGCCAAATTGTACATAATACAAGTAATAGCGAAATCACAGACTTCGATCTATTTACATTTATGGCCTGTGAGCGAAATTTACCATAAGATCATTTCAAACTCATTTTTACGAAGATAGATCAGAGCTGATGAAACTGTTGTTACTTTAACCATCTCTCTATTCTTTCTTAAGAATAAAACCTGATGCTTTTTTTTTTCAGAGGACAAGCTGCCACCAAAACCAGTGCAGCAAGATCTAATACAGAGAATAACAGGTTCCTTTGGCAGATACCAACTGACGCTATGCCTCCTCATATTCTTAACCAAGTTCCCAGTCGCCTTCCATCAAATGGCGATTCTGTTCCTTGCTCCGAAACTCAACTATATCTGTTCAGACACAGGCAACGAGACGTGCCCTTGCCCAGATCCGGTATATGACACATCCATATTTAGCCGGAGCATTATTATGGAGTGGGACTTAATATGTGAAAGGAAATGGTTGACTAGTTTTACACAAACACTGTTTCAATTGGGCACATTACTCGGCAGCGTGTTGTTTGGAATGGCGTCTGACAGGTGACATTGAGCTTGTTAAATATTTGTGTTAAATATTTCGATTTAGGATAATTTTCACTGCTCCCTTATTTTTTACCTTCTTAACTTGTCCCTATTGCTATATGGCCCACTTTTCCGCTCCACACCACACCACACTTTCGCCACAATTCCGCTTTCGACTTCTCCATATTCCTAACGGGATTTTATTTATTAAACGCCTTAAAATAAAAAAAATAATCTGAGACATCTGAGACATGACGAATTTGGACCCCAGTGGAGTTAGCACTATGGACCATATAGGAATGTAGACGACGTTGCTGCATGCCCTTGTTCCTTACAGATAACCATGGCCAGATAATTAGGCAGATACAGCCGACTAAGTCCTGTCTGCTGCGACTGCGAATTTTCACCGCGCGATATTAATTAGTGCGAAATATATTCCGTGCTTTACATAAAATTTCTCGGATACTCGGATAAGATTCGTGTTAAATGCGAGAAAAAAAACTCGCGGAAAAAATTCGCAGTGCGGACATACCTGTTGTGTATCTCTTTCAACTCGTCATGAAAAGCAGTGTAGTATATTTTATATCGTTCTCATATATACTAATTTTCAATTTCAGATTCGGCCGAAAATATCCTCTACTCGTAGCAGTGGTCATCCAGGTGACAATGGGAATAGCCGCAGCTTTCGTGCCCACATTTTGGACATTCACGTTCCTCCGGCTGCTGGTCGGCATGTCAGTTGGCGGCACCATGGTCACCGGCTTCGTCATCGTCATGGAATTTGTCGGCACCCAGTACCGCGACGTCATCTCAGCTCTCTATCAAGTGCCATTCAATTTGGGCCACATACTTCTACCCGTCTTCGGATACTTCTGCAGGGATTACTCCAACTTCCAACTTGCAATTTCAATACCTGCGATAGTACTCCTGAGTTACTTCTTCTTAATCCCCGAAACTCCACGTTGGTTGATAGCGGTGAAAAGAACTGAAGAGGCTGTCAAGATATTGGAACGCGTGGCAACCATGTGAGTTATACGATAAGATGTCACTATGATGAAATTGAAATTAGGGTTTTTAGACAGGCGAAATATCGCAAGATGGCGTTAGTATATCGTGAGGTCCGTTTGACGTTTCAGCCTTGCTTGCGATTGGCTCATTTAGATATATTTATCTAATCACAAGCGTGACAGAAATATCAAAGGGACCTCACAATGCCTCACATACTAACGCCATCTAGCGATATTTCACCTGTCGAAAAACCCTCATTGTTAAATGTGTCTAAACGTTTTATAGACTAACCCCCTTATTCATAAACGTCAATCAAACCTATTTTAGTTAAAATGCCGCTAAAATTCGTTTGTCCTTATCTGTCACTTCGACATTTGTATTTGTTAGAAAGGGACAAAGCATTTGTTAGTTAACATAGGCTTGTTAAGTTTTATGAATAAGAATAAGGGAGTTAGTATCTATTATAATTCTGGCTAAAAAGTAAAGTAAAGGCTGTGACATAGGTAGTCCAGTCACAGTTAGAGATAGACTATGACGTACAAAACAGAATAATAAGAATGTAAAAAAAAAATTAACAAAAAATGCAACCGACTTGAAAAACCTTGAAAATAATTTTCTACTACATAATCTGAACTCAGTGCCGCAGCACAAGCCAGCAGGAGTGGAACTATAGTCATCTACTCACCTACATACTGTATCTTGGGCTTCAATCTCTCCTGCTGGCTCGTGCTGAGGCACCGACTTCAAACTAGTAGAAAATTATTTTAAAGTTTTTGAAAACGGTTCCTTTTTTTTGTTAAAAAGTTTTTTTTTCATATTTTTTAGTGATTTGTAGCCAAAATGCATCTTACAACTATTCCATTAAGCTCGTTATTTTATAACAAAGTACCGGTACCTACGGTCTTCTTTATCAGGTCCAGTTCACCAAATGATAAGTACTTTTTGAATGTAAATATTTGACTTGGTGTCAAAAATGCCAAAATTTCCTATAGGTATGCTATAAAAATTCAAGGGTTACCCTCGATTTCTCTAAGATCCCATCATAAGATCCTGACTTGGTGTCAATTCCTACATCGGAACCTCCTTTAGAACAAAAAAAGAATTTAGAAAGGCGTAGTTATCGTGTAACAAACATACAAAAAAAAAACATACCTACAGACGAATTGAGAACCTCCTCCTTTTTTGAAGTCGGTTGAGAAAGGCGAACTTATCCCTTAAGGGATCTCTTCCAGCTAACATTTGAACGATTGACAGGATATCAGAAACAAAAGTAGTATTGTCGTATTAGTATTGTTGTTTGTATTTGTAACAGAGTCTATTGTACGGTCCGATTAATGAGATGTTCTTTTCAGAAACAAGCGTCCGACGGAAACCATAAAAGCCGACATCGAGGCTTATCAAGCTGCTATTGAGAAAAACCAACTCAAGAAAGGAAACATTGTGGATCTCTTCCGCACTCCGAACATTCGCAAAAACATATTAGCGATGGCCTTTAACTGGTTGGCGTGCAGTTACTGCTTCTACGGAGTATCGCAGTACGTGGGACAGCTGAGTGGAAACGCCTTCGTCAACGTCGCCGCTAGTGCCAGCGTCACGTTACTTGGCACATTCTTATCAATACCACTTATGAAAATGATAGGAAGAAAAACTATACTAATAATATTCAACTTCATCTGCGCAATTTGTTTGCTTGTTTTGGCAGTGCTGCCAGAAGGTCCGGGCTCCGTCGTATGCGCGAGTATAGGTGTAGTCTGTAGTTTTATTAACTTCGTCGTAGTCTATTTGTATTGTACTGAGTTGTTCCCGACTGTGGTTAGAAACGCTGCTCTCGGGTTCTCATCCATGATGGCCCGAGTCGGTTCTATGATGGCTCCTTTCGTGATAGAGCTGAGAAGCGTTGCTCTGTGGATGCCACCAGTTGGATTTGCTATCTTACCGTTAATAGCTGGCTTTGTTACATTCCTGCTGCCAGAAACTAAAGGCTGTGAATTAATGACCACCATAGAAGAAGGTGAACAATTCGGAAAAAAGGTGAAGTTAGATTCTAAGAAATAGATAGGCAAAGGATGTATATATTTGATGTTATTAGTGTATTTAAGTAGGCAATATTTGTAAATATAATAAAATGAAATAAAATATTTCATGAAATAAGAAATAAACTAGTAAGTAAGAAATAAATAAAGAATTCACAGTAAAAATATCATCTACCGTGACATCTTGTTTGATACGGTTGTTCAATTTGTTATGCCTGATTTCCTTTTCCCCCTTGCTAAGTATATTATAAATACATTCTATCTATCCTACCTACTCTAATATTATAAATAAGAAGTTTTGAGTATGTATACGCACCTACGTGTTTTTTATTCCTTTAGGCTAAAATGACTCGATATATTTGGATGGAATAAAGTTGGCAAATTAATCATTTGGGGTAGATATTTTCGGCGAAAAGCCAGGATCACGACTTTTATTTCCATAAAAGGGTGCAAGTATATAAGACTGATATAAATAAAGTGGGCCACAGCTTCCAAACTAGGTGTAAGTAAACCTGTATTTCAGCAGCAGCTCTTGCACGAGGTCAAATAAATGTGCCGAAATTTAGCAACAACATAATCCCACACCACTTGTCAATTAAACACAGAGAATATTACAGTAAAGGCGTGTTAGGGTACAACTTTGAAAAAAAAAGCATTTATTCAATTTTAAACAAATGTAACAAATATTAACTACGCTGTGTGTAGGTAAACATACCTACGTCATGGATTTGGCCTCACTTGTAATGACACGCGAGTTAATACTCTCTTTTCCTCGTCTTATCGTTATTCTTGAAACCATCCGTACTATTGCTAACATGATTAGATATAAAATAAATCTTAAAAGTATTTGTTTAAGCTTTGTATAAATTCTTAAGATGGCATAAGTATAGCTATGTAGGTATGTTTGTATGTTTCTAGTTTCTACCATCATCATTATCACTCTAACGACTTAAACATTGATAAGATGTTCTGGTTTACTTATTTATTTTTATTTCATTCGGTTATTTATTTAATTATGATTTATGACAATAGCTTCTTGAGCTCTTAAAAAAACCTTCGGATTTTAGAAGCATGCTTCGGGTATTGACGATGACACGCGATCGTGATATGCGGTTCTGTTCTGTTATAAACTTGCAAAAATTTCCAAAGTTACAGTAAAAAGTTATGTAAATAATAACCATCAGTACAAAATAAACCTTACTGTAAAATATTAGGCTTCTTTATCTTTTTCTAATTTTAATACAATATGTCTTTTTGTCATAATAATATATACAATTGCAAGAAAATCAGCATTTTCGAATTATTCCATCGTTAATTTAAACTGAGAATACCTCGTCTTAACACGCTACTTTTATTTGGAAGTATATAGAGCTGTTGGTATATTGTATTTACTTCTCTTGGGTAGGTCAAATGATTTTTTTTGGTTCGCTTTCGCTTAATATTTTTTTAATGTTCGTTTCGAAATCCCCGTTGTTTCCTATAACTCGGTCTTGAACCTTATTAAAATATTTACGATCAACACTTTTCTTGAAACTTTTAGCTTCTTTACAAAATATTTATATGTACATATACATTATAAACAATTTTCCGCGATTGGCTATTTTAGAGAAATAGCCTGTTTAAGTTGACTCTCCATGGAAATCCATTTCCGACAAATAACAAACTAAATAAAATACGATTTGTTCAAGTGCGGCATTTTAACGGCAGAAAATTGCAATATCCCTATTGATAGGATAATCAGACTCGCTCGAGGTGCTTGCAGTTAAAGCTTGGCCACGGCCTTGTCCTTGTCAGAGAAGAGAGAATACCTATACTTAAACAACAACAAGATTAAGGAAAACCATGCCTACCAAACTTACTGTCACGTAATTGAACACAGCTTCAAATTGTCCAAAGGGTCAGACGCGGATTTGTGTTAGGGTTTGCAATTCGAATATTCGAATATTCAAATTATTCGAATATCCGACAGAAATGAAATTCGAATTTAGCAGTGTTGCTTATTCGAATAAAACGGATATTTTGAATAGTCAAAAATAAGAATTAAATAATTACCTATGTATCGTCTTTAATAAAACAATAGAGTCGTATATTTACTTACATTAAGTACAGAAACGTTCATAATTGAATTCCCAATACGTTTCGTATAAAAACTCAAGTCAAGATGGCAAACTTATGACTTCGAGATACCATTATATTTACTAACTAGTTTTTTAGGGTTCCGTACCCAAAGGGTGCCAACGGGACCCTATTATTGAGACTCCGCTGTCTGTCTGTCTGTCCGTCTGTCACAGGGCTCTATCTCTTAAGCCGTAAAAGTTAGACACTTGAAATTATCACAGATTATGTATTATTGTGGCCGCTATAACAACAAATACTAAAAATAAAATAAAGTTACAAATTAAAGGGGGTCGTCATACAAGAAACGTGTTTTTTTAGCGTTTTTTGGTTGCTAAGCTTTATTAGCCGTTGCTAAGGCGATCGAGTCGAGGTAAATACTTTTAGGTTTTGCGATTTTAATGATGTTTTATAAAAGTTTCTATAATATAATTAGTTACTGTCTGATTTATTAGTTTTTGTGCAAAATTAATGAAGTAATTTATGAACCACAAACCTCGATGAAGGCAACTTTACATACCAGCAACAGCAACAGCAATTTCATGACTCTAAACCCAGTGGTTATTATTTCAAAATTTTATCCCTATCCCGTGGGAATATCAAGATAAAAAGTAGCCTTCGTGTTATTCCAGAGGTCCAGCTACCTACATACTAAATTTGATGGCTCTAAGCCCAGCAGTTGCTATTTCGAGATTTTATCCCTAGGTATCCCGTGGGAATATCGGGTCAAAAATCACCTATCTGTTATTCCAGATGTCCAACTATCTACATACCAATTTTCATCCAAATCCATCGAGCCGTTTTAGCGTGAAGGAGTAACAAACATACTCACTCACTCACTCACTCACAAACTTTCACATTTATAATATTAGTAGGACTAAAGGCTCTTTGTATTACTTTGATAGTTAGGCTTTACACATGGGCGCCGCAGGCGCCCAATAGTCAAAGCGTCTACGCCGCTGTGAATTATATCCTCCTAAATGCTCTAATATGGGCGCCGCAGGCGCCCATAATGAAAGCGGCTGCGCCGCTTTGTATTACTTTGATAGTTAAGCTTTACACATGGGCGCCGCAGGCGCCCAATAGTCAAAGCGTCTACGCCGCTGTGAATTATATCCTCCTAAATGCTCTAATATGGGCGCCGCAGGCGCCCATAATGAAAGCGGCTGCGCCGCTTTGTATTACTTTGATAGTTAGGCTTTACACATGGGCGCCGCAGGCGCCAAATAGTCAAAGCGTCTACGCCGCTATGAATCCTCCTACATGCTCTAATATGGGCGCCGCAGGCTCCCATAATGAAAGTGGCTGCGCCGCTTTGTATTACTTTGATAGTTAGACTTTACACATGGGCGCCGCAGGCGCCCAATAGTCAAAGCGGCTACGCCGCTTTGAATCATATCGTCCTAACGGCCCTAATTATGGGCGCCGTAGGCGCCCAATATTCAAAGCGGCTGCGCCGCTTTATGTTGCTATAACAGTCCCGTGCTATTTCGAAGGGGCAGCAGGTGCCCATTGTTCAAAGCGGCTACGCCGCTTTGAATTAGTATCTCGTCACAGCTGCCATTCGGTAAGTAAAGGCGGCTGCGCCGCCCTATCTCTGCTCCTAGATCTAGCTAAAGCTGCACTGGTGCCGTTCCCCCACCTCCCCGACCAACCTCCCTGCAAAATACTCGGGGTATATATAGCCTCGGTTAAAAATTTCGTTGGCGCGATGCAGAACTTCGAAATTCAAAATATCGGAACACAATTTTTTATGAACACTAGTGGCCAGTATCATTGAACCACGTAGATTATAGTTCCAAATGCTGGTACTTACGTGCTCTGAATTTACCACTGGCTGGTTAGATCGCTGATTCCCGACAAAGTAGTTTTATATATATAGACTAGCTTTTGCCCGCGGCTTCGCTCGCGTTAAATTCGGGGTAACATAGATTTACTTTCTACGATCCAATTTCGTGTTTTGATTGATTTTTTAAGAGTATATGGAAATACAGGTAATACAGACAAACGTTGTTTAAGACAGATGGTGCAAATTTTCAAAAGCAAAAATCAACCTACCTAAATTATACAAACTTTGAATCCCTGCTTCACATCTTCAGGGGTGGAATTTCAGAAAACCTACGTGTTCCTTTTGCCCGCGGCTTGGTGCGCGATATAGGATAATTCCCGCGGGATAAGAATAAGTAAATTCTATAGAAAGCTACAATGTCCGTGATTTTATTGAAACAGACTTCTTTTACCTAAGGAAATTCCATATTTCCCGCGGGATAAATGTAACTCTTTAGATCGATTGAAAAAAACCCTTCACTTCAAAGCAAAAAGCTTTCACAGTTCTTGACTAACTTTGGCTCTCTATGAATATACAAAATTCCCAAGAGATAGAAATATAAGGACTGTATACATTTACCTACACCAATTTTTTTTCACTAATAAAAAGCTACACTGTTTTTGGCAGACATGCGCTACTTTTATCGCGAAATGATAATGTTTACCTATTGCTTTTTACACTAAAAAATCATACTATGGTCTGTCCCATAATTCTAGATAATAAAATGACGTTTCATGTGTTACCTGTTTATTGCGTCTCATAAATAGTGATGTGCCGCAACCGGTAATCACCGAAAGATTTTGTAGGTACCTGTGTACCAATATATGTATGTCATAAAATATTAAGATATGAACGGATCCGTGATGTAATAACATGTAGGACACTTAGGACATTCTAGAAAAGGCAAAGTAGGTCTAATAAAAATGCGACAGTTTTGGAGATATTTCGACTTTTTATAGATGTTGATGTTTAAGTTTCAATTAAATTCTAAGTAAGATCATTGCCATAAGAAGCTGAAAATACACTTAATAGGTGTTCCCTTCTTTCACAGACAGAATTTTCGTAGAATTTCATTTCGCAGAAAATATTTCATATAATATTTGCTCTTCGTATGTTTACTTGGAATATTATTGTTTTAACGACTATTAACTTGAATGGAACATATTTAATAGAAAAACTATTCAATGAATTTTATAATCTCATTTAATTTTTATCAAACTTATCAAATTGTAGAATTATTTCCATTTCATTCATTCATATATCCATTTATTCGTGTCATGCGGTCCCTCTCGCTCTCGTATTAAATAGTATAAGTGTGAGAGACCGCACGACACAAACTTCGAGTTCCGTAGTAGACCTGCAGCGACCCCCTCCGAAACGACTCGTTATGTACTAGAAATGTAGTTTAGTTTAGGTTAGAACTGAGACCACATCAGAAAACGAATTTCATGTTTTTCTTGATAGTAATTTTTACATTAACTAAATAATATGAGAATAATGAATATTTGATTTCTTATTCTATGATATGAATATCTAAATAAAAAAATATATTTCTAACAAAAAACAATGGTTTAAATTTCTTCAAAATAAATTTTCTGCGTATTGATTATTCTATGAAACGACAATTATGAAAAAAAAATCTGTTAAACGAAATTCTATCAAAATGTCTCCAAATCAACGTACAACCCCGATTGTGTAGGTATACAATCTCACAAATAAACACCATATTACTATTATAGCGGCTTTTGTGGTCCAGTAAAATTATGTTTAATACACAGGGGTAATAAAAAAAACAGTTTTAATTGTCATGTCTAATGTTCATGTAGTGCCAACTCCCGTAATAGTCGGAAGCTCTGCGCTCGAAGTTGTTGACGACTTTGTATACCTAGGACAGACGGTCCAGTTAGGTAAGTCCAACTTCGAGAAAGAGATCACTCGTCGAATCCGTCTCGGCTGGGCAGCGTTCGGGAAGCTTCGCAGTGTCTTTTCATCCAAATTACCGCAGTGTTTGAAGTCAAAAGACCAGTGTGTGTTGCCAGTGATGACATACGGATCTGAGAAGTGGGCGCTAACGATGGGCCTCATAAGGAAGCTCAAAGTCACTCAAAGGGCTATGGAGAGGGCTATGCTCGGGGTTTCTCTGCGGGATAGAATCAGAAATGATGATATCCGCAGTAGAACTAAGGTTACTGACATAGCCCGAAGAATTGCGAAACTGAAGTGGCAGTGGGCGAGGCACATTGCACGCAGGACTGATGGCCGATGGGGTCAGAAGGTTCTCGAATGGCGTCCGCGGACCGGGAGACGAGCTGTCGGTAGGCCTCCAACTTCGAACTTCGTATGTTGCCGTCCCGCTGACGCTTTTCTCATTCAATACTCGAGTAAAAGGGACGCTGCCATACGGACTTCGTTTTTCTAGTTTTGTAGTAGCCTCTCTGTATTATATTTTTTTACGTTGGCACTAAGTGATGAACACTGTATTTTACCTGTTTTGTACCTGTGCTTAGATTTTATCACTTTATCGTAAAAGTGTATTTATATTTTTAAAATAAGAAGTAGTATATTGAATACTTTAATGTTATTTTTTCTATCGTAAAATATACATTTTTATCGGTTATTTACGAAACCGGAATCACGGAGCCGCACTGTTCGTTTTATGCTGGCCACATTATTTTTACGTTTGACATTTCAGACTGTCATTTTATTATCTCGAATTATGGGAACCATAAGTATACCATAAGTATTTAAAACTATTTACAAGGTTTATAACACAGTTTAAAATTTATTCACACTAAGTTTTGCTTCTTATTATTTAATTACACAACATACGAAGTCCGCAGAATTTCCCGCGAATAAACTGGGCTGACAAGCCAATTTTTTTTTAACCCGCGCGTGGCGCGTGACAATAGCTTCAGAAGCAAACAGCCAGAACTAAAGAGGATGAGAATTAAAATTATTTTTATTCAAAATACTTGCACAGGTTATGGGGGAGGCCTATGTCCAGCAGTGGACGTCCTGCGGCTGAGATGATGATGATGACTTGCACAGGTGCTTAAGTATATTTTGTAATTCTTTTTAGAGGATTTTCTTTAGCTTGCCCTGTTTGTTTATTATTTTTTTTTATCGTTTGTTTGGGTCAAATCTTGGAAGCTAAATTTCATCCACTTCCAGTGGTCCGATTGACTTGAAATTTGGCATACTTATGTAAATTTGGTGACAATACAATAATCTGGTAGTCAACCTTGGCGATTCTGCCAGGATCGCCTCTGCAGGAGGGAACTCCTCAATAGTTAATAGTACCAACTTGAAATTTGATACAGATATGTAGTTTAGATTATTAGAAGCCGTGGTGGCCTAGTGGTTTGACCTATCGCCTCTCAAGCAGGGGGTCGTGGGTTCAAACCCCGGCTCGCACCTCTGAGTTTTTCGAAATACATGTGCGGCGTTACATTTGAAATTTACCACGAGCTTTGCGGTGAAGGAAAACATCGTAAGGAAACCTGCACAAACCTGCGAAGCAATTCAATGGTGCGTGTGAACTTCTCAATCCGCACTGGGCCCGCGTGGGAACTATGGCCCAAGCCCTCTCATTCTGAGAGGAGACCTGTGCCCAGCAGTGGGACGTATATAGACTGGGATGATGATGTAGTTTAGATGACAATGCAGGTAGAGTCAACAAAATGTACATCCGGCAAGAAAAGCTTGTATTAAAAATGAAATTTTTAACAAAAACTTATTGTGATGTAACTGGGTATGTTTGATCAGGTGGAAAATTTCAACTCAAATTTGAAGTGGATACCTATCTTCAACCGATTGAGCTGAAATTTTACACGCATGTATAAATCCGATGACAATGCAATTATGACATAGAGTTGATCTGATAAGGCTAGCGGGTGACCATAGACATTCTAGATTTTGGTTTCATTTGATTCGTCTTGACGACAACCTACTTTGGTAACCAGGGACAAAAAGTACCGCCAGCAAAGCAGCTTGTATAAAAAAATTTTAAAGAAAAAAATATTACTAATCTATTTCTTTTTAAAACATTGTATGGAGGTGCGGAACCCTTCATGCGCGAGTCACTCGCACTCGCACTTGACCGATTTTTTAGTATTGATTTATTGAAAGAAAGAAAGAAAGAAAGAAAATGTCGCTTTGATTTTCTTTTTTCGTTGAGTTTATATTGTTGGACTACTTTACTTTTATCATCATCAGCCAACAACAGTCCACTGCTGGACATAGGCCTCTTCCATGGCGCGCCACCACAACGCTGTCTTCAGTCCCTTGCATCTATCCGCCGCCAGCGACCCTCTTAAGGTCGTCCGTGCCTCAGGAAGCCCTGCACTACGTTTTCCCATTTGTGGTCCCCATTTGAGGACTCCTCTACTCCACCGCTCATCAGTCCTACGACAGACGTGGCCAGCCCAACGCCACTACAGTGAACTAATTCTTTGAGAAATATCGGTGACTTTCGCCCTTTGTCGGATAATGTGATTTCGGATTTTATCCTTCAAAGAAACCCCTAGCGTAGCTATCTCCATTACTCGCTGAGCGACCTTGAATTTGTGAATTAGCCCCGGAGTCTAGGTCCACGTTTCGGCTCCATAGGTTAAAACTGGTAGGACGCACTGGTTGATGTCTTTCGTTTTTAGGCACTGAGGGATGTCTGACGACAAGATATCCTGAAATTTCCTGAAACAGCCCAGCCCAACTGTATTCGTCTATTAGCCTCTTTCTCAAAGTTGTTTCTACTGAGTTGTATAGTCTGACCAAGATATACATACTCAGACACAACTTCGGGTGTGGCGCCACCGATAGGAGGCAAGACACAGGGGTGGATTATCTTCACTAATTTCTGTATAATATGCCTCACACTGTGTATGTGGTCTATGGTACTGTAACCTTTACGAAACCCAGCCTACTCCGGGGGCCGAAACTCGGCTCACCCTGGAGAACAGCTTGTGGCTCAGAAGCAATATTGGTTGATAGTTCTTCCATAGCCTTATCGCCTTTCTTGAAGAACAATACCACCACGCTTCTGTTCCAAGCATCCGGTGAAGCAGCATGAGACGCATACAGCTGTCCGTAAAAACTCTCAATCTCGGTGAGGATTTCTGGGTTAGCAGAGACAGTTTGGCCATTTGAATTTTTTAGCTTCGTTAGGTGGCTTAGTTGTCGTTGGTTGGTTCGTTAGGTTGGTTGTCTCGTTTCGGAGGCCAAGAACCTCTTTGGGTTGCTGAGCCAAATTAGCTCGTTAGTTCGTTAGGTTGCTTCTTCCATGTTGCAGGATAAAGACTTTTGATCTCCGGTTGCGCTCTATTGCCTCCATAATAGAGTGGGTATTGAAACTACGGAGATCTCGCCTTATCAGCTTTCCCACCTCCTTGAAGAGCACTATTTCGTTTCATTTCACAAAATATTCAAATTTCCGAAAAATTCGAATATTCGAATATCGAAATCGAACTATTCATTTTATACGAATTTAAAAAAAAAGATCGGATATTGCAAACCCTGTGTATGTATGCAGATATCTGAAATAACGCATAGGCTACTTTTTAACCTACTTAAAAAAAAAGGTTTTTTATGTTTGTTGCCTCGGAACTCCGTTATGAACCGATTAGTTTTTTTTTTTCGTTCGTGTAGGAATGCCTTCAAATAGGTCCCATAAGCACCAAATCAAGACCTGAAGGGCTACACCGAAACACGAAATTTGAAGTTTGTAAATCGTGTCCCGTCCCTCTCACTCTCGTATTAAATAACGTAAGCGTAGGCGGGACGGTACGATACGAATTTCGATTTTCAAATTTCGTGGTAGCCTTGCTGATGATTGGATCCTAAGGAAATGTGATAATGAAGACCACATTTGACCAAAATTATTTTCATGGTTTTTTGCAGTCGGTTCAATTTGTTTTTTGTAATAATTTTCTTTTCACGCTTTTTAGTGTAAATATTAAGATATAATAGTTCAATGTCAACGGCTCGACACCTTTTACGAAAGATTGCTTTTTATGATGCAGAGACGTTCATTATTGAGGAGTCCTGGTGCTTCACCACCCGTTCCATTTTACCATATGCATTACGACGAGCATAAATTGCTTAACAACTGTGTTAAAGTAATTGAAATTCAACCCGTGAAGTACTTGTTATTGATTAGTAGCTCTGTTGGTCAAATGTGGTCTTCATAATCAGTTCCACTTCACCAAATTATGATTTTCAAGAGCAAATGCACGAGTTGCTGCAAAATATACCTATGCAAATTACCACAGTTCCCTCGATTTCCTTAGGATCCTATCATCAGATCCTGATTTGGTGCTTATGGGACCTAATTGAAAGCATTCCTAGACGAACGCAAAAAAAATTCAAATCGGTTCACAAATGACGGAGTCCTAAGGTAACAAACATAAAAAAAATACAGCCGAATAGATAACCTCCTCCCTTTTTTGAAGTCGCTTAAAAAGCATGAAAATATTTTTTTACCAATCTGAAGTTGGTGCCACAGCACGAGCCAGCAGAAGTGGAACTATAGTGGTCTACCTCGCCTAAAAAAATATTTTCAGGTTTTTTCGGAGTCGGTTTAATTTTGTGCAATAATTATCACGACATTTCCACAGGATCAGTATAAAACCTAGACCGCTAAGATTAAAGACATGATATTTGGAGTGGGTGTTATTTGTGCAACATTAATAAAATTCACGGTGTAAGTATTTTCCGGGTCAAAACCCGGAATTTTAATTCAAATGATAGATTTTATGGTTTAAGCATGCGAAGCCGCGTGTATTATTACATTAGTCGTTTTTTGTGTACAATTACAGTAGTACTTAATATTTATTCGAGCGGAAACTTTGTAGCAGTACACAAACTTTTAGCACTTGTGTGATTGTTACATAGTTATATTTATGTGAGTAGGAGAAAACAACTAGAGTAGGTTGCTTGGTCTTGTCAATATTTTTAAACGTTTCATGGCCCACTTGATTAAGTCGTTGAAACGAATTAAGATTTTATCTAAAATTTACAATCAGTATTTTACTAGGCATGGTTTTAATCAACCAAATCATAGGCAGTTTTAGAAAGTATCAGTGGTGGATATGTTTTATATTGTTTATAACTAAATTCGGCGTTGCATTTCATCAAATGGCAATAATATTTTTGGCTCCACCGGTATTGTATGAGTGCCCAGGGCACAAAGACCTGTGCTGTGATAAGCCCGTGTATAACACGACAGTCTTCAAGAGGACCATTATCACGGAGTGGCATCTGATTTGCGACAAATCCTGGCTAAAAGACTTCACTCAAACTCTTTTTCAGTTTGGTGTTTTAACGGGAAGCTTGTTGTTTGGGATGGCGTCTGACAGGTTAGTGATAAATCATCTACGAATTATAATCCTGCAATAAAAAAAAAAAATTCGTTTTAAATATGGTTCCATCACACACACACACGGCCACGGCCACGGGGGATGGTTACAGCCGTGCTGGCCTAGTGGTTTGACCTATCGCCTCTCAAGCAGAGGGTCGTAGGTTCAAATCCCGGCTCGCACCTCTGAATTTTTCGAAATTCATGTGCGCAATTTACCACGAGCTTTGCGGTGAAGGAAAACATCGTGAGGAAACCTGCACAAACCTGCGAAGCAATTCAATGGTGCGTGTGAAGTTCCCAATCCGCACTGGGCCCGCGTGGGAACTATGGCCCCAAGCCCTCTCATTCTGAGAGGAGACCTGTGCCCAGCAGTGGGACGTATATAGGCTGAGATGAGATGATGTGATGATGGTTCCATCTATGCAAACGAACTTATAGCAATCACAACTAAAATCGCTTTTTCATGGCAATGCTTGCCTAGGACAGTCAAGGGCATATATATATACACGATGATTTTTAATTGGTGATCAGAATAAGGAATAACAAAAAGCGATTAAGACGGTCATACATGGGACTAACACGAAAATCGAGGTAACAAAATCAGCTATTTCATAAAAAACCTCAGCACCTCACCAGAGTCAATGAATGGAACCAGGGATTTTCCCGATTTTCGTATTAGTCCCATGGGACAAGTTCTTCAGTGTGACCGTTTATATCGCTTTTTAACCGACTTCAAAAAAAAGTTATCGGTTGTTTTTTTTTACTGTTTGTTAGATACCTAGAACTGCGTCATTTATGAACCGAAATGTAGGAATGCTTTCAATTAGGTCACATAAACACCAAATCAGGATATGATTATTGGATCCTAAGGAAATCGAAGGAACTCTTCAAATATTGCGGGGACACCTATGGTAATTGTGATATATTTTAGTAGTAACTTGTCCATTTGCTCTTGAAACTCATCATTTGGTGAAGTGGATCTGATGATGAAGACCACAGTTGATCATCGGAGTTACTACTCAATAACAAGTATTTCACGGGTTGAATTTTAATTACTTTGACACAGTTGCTATTTATGCTCCTCGTAATGCATATGGTAAAACGGCCCGGGTGGTGAAGCACCAGGACTCCTCAATAATGAACGTCTCTGCATCGGAAAAAGCAATCTTTCGTAAAAAGTGACGAGCAGCTCGCTTGATATTTAACTATTGTATCTTAGGTTATCTACACTAAAAAGCGTGAAAAAAAAATTTTTAATAACAAAAAATTGAACCGACTTCAAAAAACCATGAAAATAGTTTTCTACCAATCTGAAGTCGATCGGTGCCTCAGCACGAGCCAGCAGGAGTGCGTAGGTGAGTTAGACGACTACCTATGGGTCCACTCTTGCGGGCTCGTACTGAGGCACCGACCGACTTAAAATGGGTAGAAAATTATTTTCAAGGTTTTTTGTAGTTCAATATTTTATTTTGTTATAAAATTTTTTTTCGTTATTCCTGATCACCGACTAAAAATCAATTCACCTATGTCATGTAACCTAACCTAACACTAACTATAAGGTTTGTGTAGATATTTTATGCCCTCGATTGTACACGGTTAGCCGCGTTGACTGTCATGTGTTCATAAGCGCTGGCCGCAGTTTTTTTTTAGTGGAGTCATATTTTTGGCTGATTTACTTCTAGAGAAATTATTATTTGTGCTAAATCAATAGTTGTCATTAATCTAAATGAATTTTCTAACGAAGAAATTATATTTTTTATTCAACACAGATACGGCCGAAAAGTGTCTATGATTGTGGCTGTTGTACTAGAAGTATTTATGGGAGTAATTGCGTCATTTCTCCCTGATTATTGGAGCTTTACCATCGTCAGAATGATTGTTGGCTTCTCCGTCGGAGGAGTAATGGTTGTTGGATTCGTAATCATCATGGAATACGTTGGGAGTGAAAAGAGATACATAATATCAGCTCTATATCAGGTCCCATTCACGCTTGGGCACATCATTTTGGCAGGCTTTGGATACTACTTCAGGGATTACATGTATTTCCAACTGGCTATCTCTATAGTGAACGTTATCCTTTTACTCTACATTTGTATTCTACCAGAATCAGCCAGATGGTTACTTGCTATGAATAAAACTGAAGAAGCCATCGAGATATTGCAACGTGTTGCAAAAATGTAAGCATAATTAGATTTTACAATCATAATGAGAATAGTGTCATAGGCTAGGCATATCTTTCTCTACATCATGCGTGAAAAGATCAAAAGAAGTTAGATATAGCTACCTACTATATTATCTACTTTGTGCTACCTACTAAAGGGCTGGCGACGCGCTGCTACGGCGCGAGCTAGCGCTGCCTACCCTGGAACCAATCCAATGCACGCCACTTTGTTGTTAAGACTGTACAATGGCTTAGATGTTTTTAAACTCTTGTATAATTTTATTACTATACATGTATTTGCTGCTGACTGTGCAAAAAATACTTTTATCAATCCTTTTGTTGCAGTAATAACATGCCAGTGGATGACATTCGGCATAAAATTGAGATGGATCAGATGGAACGCCAAAGTTCTATGCTAAAAAAAGGAACTGTCGCAGACCTGTTCCGTACACCAAATATTCGAAGAAATATACTGGTCATGTCATTCGCATGGTTTACCTGCAGCTACTGTTTTTACGGCATGGCACAGTACATCACACATTTGACGGGGAACATCTTTGTAAACGTCATTGCTAGCGGTTTTGTTTGTTTTTGCGCTTGTCTTATTGCAATACCAGTAATGAGATATATGAACCGCAAAATGTCAGTAGTTTTGAGTAATGCCGCTTGCGGTATTTGTTTGTTGGTAATTGCTTGCTTTCCTCAAGGGATCGCAGCTGTGGTGTTTGCTTGTATCGGAGTGCTCTTTAGTTTTATAGTTTTCGTTATCGTTTATTTGTATTGTACTGAGATGTTTCCGACTGTGGTGCGTAATGCTGCCTTGGGTATATCGTCAATGATGGCACGTGTCGGGTCGATGATTGCACCGTTCGTTGTTGGTCTCGGATCCTATGGCGTGTGGTGCGCTCCCGTAGCATTTGGAGTGTTTCCTCTGATAGCCGCCGCGCTATGTTTACTGTTACCAGAAACAAAAGATTGTGAACTTCTTACGACTTTGGAAGAAGGAGAAGCTTTAGGTACAGACCGGCAAAGAACAAGAAATAGAAATGAAACTATAGAAATTACGTAAATACTTTTACGTCACAATGATCACTAAATAACAAGTTGACGTATATTTTCTCGATCTGCCCTCGCTCGTTACAGTAAGTTGAATTCTGCGTTTCTGGTATATATACTAGTGATACTAGTGATCATTTTATTAGGCATCTATATATTTAAATGAAACCTGTATACATTGCCACAAATTTATCTGACCCGGTGAGGCTGTACCTAGGCTATAGAAGAACAAATCCTGATCCTGTGAAAAAGTGGTAGATTGTACATTGTGTTGCTATACTGCACACCTAACGTAGAATTTTTTGACTAGTTGACAAAATTAATCAGAACTGTAATTTTCTATTCTACTTCCTACTATACATTACCCGTTATTTGAAGTTTTACACCGTCTCTGAGTGGTGTTTTCACGGATGTGATTTCAAGAATTATCTTTATGTGATTGTGATATTACTTGCTGTATTAGAACGTTATAATGTAACTTCTGGCTTTATAATAAAATTGTATAATATTTTTTTTTTTAGTTAGTTTAATGAATATTTATTAATATTATATACATGAATTTAAAATAAAATAACCACATAAAACTTAACTATTAACTAACTACCTAACTTAAAAACTTAAAAACCTACTAAATTAAATCTAAAAAAGGCCCCCGTGGCATGGTGCCCAAGAGGCTGGCAGCATTCCCTCGTTGAATGGCGATGGCGATTCGTTGAGAGAGATAGCTGCCAGCCCTTTGGTCTCCAGTAGTGTCGACCAGGCGCTTTTGTATTTCTCTGATTAAATTTTGTGCGCCGGGACCCCAAGGACCCAGGGTTTCAAATCCTACAGCAACGAAATTATATGCTGGGCCGAGACCCTGGTATTTTAATATTTTCCTGCCCTCGGCCGCTTCAGCCGCTGCGCCAGCTTTTTTAATTGTACCCTGGAGGTGTGAAGGGGCTTGCTGTATTGACCACCGTTCAAGACAAATTTGTGGCACTATACTCGTAATTCGTATTCGGATTCGTTACCCGTGAATAAAATCTTTTCTTCCACAATCTGAGTTTTATTTTGACTTTAGTTTCTGTGTTGTCATAAAAGTCATTTAGTTGTCATATTCATAAATGTCATAGGATAATAAATAAACAATATAATGGTGGGATTTATAAGTCCAATAATTGGAAGCTGTAAAAAATATCAATGGCGGTTATATTTTTTAGTATTTATAGGTAATATCGGCGTAGCTTACCAGTTAATGGCCGTAATATATTTGGTTCCACCTGTCAGTTATACTTGTCCAAATAACATCACATGCTGTGATGACCCCACTTTCGACACGTCAGTCTTCAAGAGGACTATTGCCACGGAATTTCATCTGATTTGTGATAAATCGTGGCTACAAAGTTTTTTTCAGACGCTATTCCAGTCGGGCGCTATGGCGGGAAGCTTAATATTTGGAATAACATCAGATAGGTTGGTACATACACATTGTAAATTATAAGCTATTTAAGTCAAACAAAAGATTAATTTGAAGAATACGATTATTATCGACAAAATTGTGTTTCTAGGTATGGCCGAAGACCAGCGGTACTTGTTGCTGTCATGTTAGAGCTATGTACAGGCATAATTGCGGCTTTTATGACTGGGTACTGGAGTTTCACTTTTGTCAGGATGATTACCGGCGCTGCTACTGGAGGAATTATGGTGGTTACATTCGTTCTGCTCATGGAATTCATTGGAACTGACAAAAGATCGATGTTCTCAGCTATTTTCCACGTACCATTTGCAATGGGACATATGTCATTACCACTGTTTGCATACTTTTATAGAGATTACGTGCAATTTCAATTCGCAATTTCGGTAGGGAATGTTATTGTTTTAATATACATTTGGCTTCTACCAGAATCAACAAGATGGCTACTCGCCATGAATAAAGTAAACGAAGTCGTGACTCTTTTGACAAAAGTGGCGATTATGTGAGTCCATTACATGTACTACACGTGCCATGTTAGTAACATCATTAAAAGAAACATCAAATTTCTCTAACTTCTCTTTTTTTTTTCAGAAACAAAATGCCTACAGATACTATTAGACAGGCAGTAGAGCAGTATCATATAAATTATCACGTTAGTTCGATACCTAAAGGTTCGGTTGCTGACTTGTTCCGGACATCTAATTTGCGAAGAAACATTGTGGTGATGTCATTTACTTGGTTTGCGTGCAGTTTTAGTTTTTTTGGGATGGCTCAGTACGTCAGCCACCTCCCAGGAGACATCTTCTTAAACGTGTTTGCTAGTGGTGCCGTCTGCTTCTGTGCTTGTCTTGTTGCAATACCAATGTTGACGTTTATGAAGCGAAGAAAAGCTGTGGCGATATGTAATGCCACATGTGGTGTTTGTTTACTGATTATTGCCTTCATCCCTGATGGAATACTCGGTATGGTGTTTGCTTGCTTAGGAATGCTGTTAAGCTTTTTAGTATTTATTATAATTTACTTGTACTGTACTGAAATGTTTCCGACCGTGGTGCGCAATGTTGCTCTGGGTTTTTCATCGATGATGGCCCGGGTTGGATCAATGATTGCACCATTTGTTGTTGCTCTGAAACCTCATGGGCAGTGGTGCGCTCCCGTCGTATTTGGGGTGCTACCTTTCATATCTGCAGTGCTTTGCCTTATGCTACCAGAAACTAAAGATATAAGACTAATGACCACTTTAGAAGAAGGAGAGGCTATAGGCGAAAGCTCACGTAAAATAGGCACTAAATGAAAAACAATAGAGTTTGTTCTGAAAACTGTTGGTTTCATAATTATTGTGTTAAACCTTAATTTTATTGTACATATTTATATATAAGTATAATCCTGTTTAATTAAAGTAATTTAAGTTACAATAGGTTAATGTCAATTGATCATAGTTAAATCTTTAGAAAATATTGCTTTTCCGGCTGCAGGGATGTTAATTTTTGTAACTAACCAGGAGTTGCTTTACCACAATTACCACTAAGAGTAGTTTCACTTCACATATTTAAACATGCGACGAGCATACTCGTAAATTCCTTAACAACTATTGATTTAATCAAATCGCACCCCGAGTAATATTCTGGTAGGTACCTACTGTGGTTATCTTGAGCAGTTCTGTTTTTTTATTTTTTCACATATAAAAGGGGAAAACGAATGTGCGGGTCAACTGATGGGAAGCAATCACCGTCGCCCATGGACACCTGCCAGCACGAGGGGTATGACAGGTGCATTGCCGGCCATTTGAGAAATTGATAGGCACGTTTTTTTAAAGATCCTTAAGCTGTTTCTCTTCGGAAACACTGTCCCAGGAAGCTGGTTCCATATTTTAGTCGTGCGTGGAATGAAAATAAGTTTCGCTTAAAGCGGGTGGACGGTGCTAGATTGCCAATCATCAAGGTGGTGAGGATGAAATGACTGACGCCTGCGCGAAGTAGGTACGGTGCCTAGAGAAACCTAGTTGCAGGCAATAATCCGAATAGTTCATTGCCATCTTGCCTTGCTTCTCTTCAGAAGACATGTACGTATATTTAAAAAATAATTTTGCAAATCGGTTCATAATTGATAGAAAGATCGATTGACACAAATTATAAAAATAACATAGTTAGGTACACTTAAATTTAAAGTCGTTTAAAAATAACACATGATGTAAGTGACCATTATTTAAAATATCATAAAATGAAATCAAATATTTTAGGGTACTTTCCGTAAGTAGGTACCTACTTTGGTAATATTAAAAAACTGTTATAATATTATTATGTACTATAAGAACCTACGTGGCCAGAAGGGAACTAGGGTTTACTTATAATTTACTAGTATCGTATTCCTCACAATCTTATAACAACTTACCTTCAAAATCAAACTTAGAGGTTTTCCTACATACAAAGGGATGGTAATACCGTGTAACAATTTAATAAAGTTTTAAGAGGTGTTGGCCTAATAAGGTTTAGTGGGTCACGTAAGGGTTCTAATGCCTCGGTGTCCGGTGGGGCTTCCCGGCAGTCGACAGCCGTAGAACGTCCGATCACGCCGCCATGGCGGCGGCAACGGGGTTGCTGCTCTGCGCTGCTTGGTACTACACCATACTGGCCGGTGAGAAACGAACAAAAAGTAAATCTTGAAAAAAAAAAAACAAATGATAAAAGAGTTTGTATGTGATTTCAGGATTCTATACTTTATACTGTCCCGCCATGTACATCATGTTCCTAAATCATAAATTGTACAGAAAGATTGTTGATGCTTTATTCGCTTTGTGGGAATTGTATCCAGTGGTAAGATAGTGCAAATGTGGTTAATTGAGTTTAAGTATTTAATTATTGGTGTTAAGTTTTTGTGGTGACTTGCAGGCACTGTTTCAATGGTGTAGTAACGCTCAATTGCATCACTTCGGGGACTATGTAAATCCAAATGAAAGTACTATCATTGTTATAAATCATCGTACACGCGTGGATTGGAATTACGTGTGGATCGCGCTTTATCATGCCACTCAAAGTGCTACCGAGTGTACATGTAAAGAAAAACCTGGAGGAGAACTAAAGGAGAGCCACTTTTTGGATATTGGAGGAAGCTCTAAGCTCAAATTTGTGTTAAAAGACGAGTTGAAAGCGATTCCTGGAATGGGTAAGCTTATATGAATAGTACTCTAGCTTATATGTATAGTTTTTATTTGAAATCCTACTCTACCCATATTTGTTATAAAGTACCTAATTTGTGACATAAGGTGACAAGTACCTATGTTAACGTACTTAAATTAGACAGTTCTTGCTCTAAACGTCACTGAGTATCTTCAGAACAATTCCGATGGACTGCTACCACTGCAAAAATAATAAATAACCTAGTCAACTAAAAAAAGTTGAAAAATCCCCGACGTTGTCATTTGACATTGGTCCGATGACTCAAAAACGGTGGAATCGATTTTTGACAAACATAGCTAAGAACTACCACAAAAAGTCGCTTTCGCGTAAAAAATCGATCCATCCATTTCAGTACTACGATGCCACAGACAGACAGACAAACAGACATTGGTATCAAACTTATAAAACCCTCTTTTTGCGTTGGAGATTAAATAAATAACTAGCCCATAAGGAGATTGCAGCCAGTGACACGCATAGACAAAATTAAAGTGCCTATAGGGTTACCTCAAGCCAAATTCAGAATAATAAGGAATTATAATTTAAGTAATCAGCTAAGTGCAACGGATAAAGACCTTATATTGGTTTACATCGAGACATGCGATGCTAATTTACTGACGTTCGATTTATGTCTTTTGCTTTGAGCAGAAACTTTATTAACACGTTCGCTGCGATATAAGGTTCTAACGCCCGATGCATGTGCTCGCACTCTGTGCGGAGGCGAAAAACGTTGACTTTCCCCTGGTGCGGGAGCCGTATTATGAGTATTTCTGCATGTAGAAAAGAGACAAGTATAGGTTTGAGTTTAGGGCTTTAAGGGGAACTCGATAAAGCATTAAGATTGTGCTAAGGTTTTACGGCCCGATAACGCACCGATCGATATTTTTTTCGATTCCTTGCGGGTAACGGGTCGAAAGACCTGTCATGGATCACTGGGTTATTCCGCCCTCTCCCGCACCGTTGTAGGTGATTGCATTATGGACTACCGATTAGTGTTGTGACGTAATTAACGGGAACCGACGTATATTACTATAGTGCATAATTTACTGTGTCAAGTGTTTGTGAACGTTTTATGTGGTGTCAAAATAAGAATGATATTGTCTTGAAGAAAAAACACACCTTCGAGAAAATAGGCGACAAAAGGAGAGCTTATGCTACCTAAAGTTGCGTGCTACAATCATCAGCCGAGAAGGGAATAAAAAATAAAATCTTTCTATGTGGAGAAAGGATACTGTCTGTCATGTCTTTACAAGACTTATATGTTATCCATAGTTCCATACTAATACTAATATACTAATAATATTATAAATGCGAAAGTGTGTTTGTATGTTTGTGTGTTTATATGTTTGTCCGTCTCTCACGTCGTAACGGACCGAGGGATTGACGTAATTTTTGGCAAAGAGATAGTTTATGGGCCCAAGAGTGACATAGGCTACTTTTATCCCGGAAAAGTGCAAAGTTCCCGAGGGAACAGCGCGCAATAACCGAATACCACGCGGGCGGAGCCGCGGGCAAAAGCTAGTTCTTTAATATTTTATAAATAATGTGTCGATAACTTATTTCCCATCACTAATTATTTCATGATTAAACCTATAATTCAGTGCGGTTGCGGGTTTTAAGACCTTATACTTATTTTTACATATATCTCTTAAGTAAATAGCAGGAACCCGGGGCGAGGCCAGTACTATAACAACCAACTCGTCTACTAGCTATATTGATAGGTTGGTATCCAAAATTTTACGTTTTCGCATACTTAGAGACACTTAAACCGGTCGATACCTTACCAGGCCTATGAGCCACATACCGCAAAAGTAGAGAGTTTAAGTATCAGGCCAATGGGCCTTCTAACGCACCATACAAGAAAACGCTATTTTTGGTCCCGCAGCGAACGTGTTAAGTACTTGCTGGTGAACGGTTTATGCTGTTTAAGCGTTTGTAAGTTGCACGTTAAACTAGTAAGATAATGAGTTTCAACCATATTTAAATAAATACTCGTATTGAGCTAAGTAACCCGGCGGAAGACCAGTGCTGGTTTTCAACCAGCGATATGCTGAGTCGGGACCTTTTTATAGCGGCAAAACTTCTTATTTTTATTTTTCCCAACCTGTGTAATGTGTCACTGCTGTTATAAACAAATTATTTTCTTTCTTTCTTTTTCTTTCTAAAGCTGCGAATTGACGAACATTGGTTCGTTATTTTAGTTAGAAACAAAGATAAAAGTATGGTGGTCGTGCGTACAGAGACACATTTACTGACCTTCTTAAGAAAACTTATATCGCAGTTGCACAATCTATTGTTCAACTCTAGTAATATTTTTAAAAACACTTGGAATGGGGAAGTACGTACCTACAGTCGCCAGCATTAATATCTGCAGAGCGGAGCGTGCAAAAATATCTGACACTTCCTTCCGGCTAAGCTTCCGGCTCTAGAAATAGAGTCGTATCAGATTTTTGTGCGCGCTTGTTGTGTTAGATATTGGTGCTGGTGACTGTACATAAGTTTTGCAAACGGTTAACTCTGTAGCTCTTGTTGCTGCCATAAAGCAATAATAATTCATAAACACATACTCAGGTACATGTTTCTAGAAAGGGATGAAGTTTTTTAAAACTTTCTAAACGTCATGGATTACAATATCCCTCTAATATTTAATAGTGAGTACTTCTATATTATACGGTTGCTGTAAGGATATTACAAGGAACCTTTATAGTTGCGCCATGTCATTGCGAGAACATCAGGGCTGGATTGAGAGGTTGCTGAAAGCCTTGGGGCAACAAAAGACATGGGGAGTGTAAAAAAAAAACTATACCTATGCAATAAATTAAATAAAGTTTTAAAAGGATATTGGCCAAAACACATAATGGCATTATTCATAATCGGTTCGTTCGCCGGAAATTAAATAAGCACCTACATCAAACTACCGCATATCTATTTCATCTGTTATTTCTAATCTAGTCAAACTTTATATATTTTATCATGTTTCTGATTTGTGGGTTTAGGTTGGATAATGCAGCTGAACTTCTTCCTGTACGTGAAGAGGAACTGGCGCGAGGACCAGCTCAGCTTGGCTCAGTTCGTGGACTACCACAAGAGGCTCGGCTGCCAACCTCGCGTGGTTCTGTTCCCGGAGGGGACGGACCTCAGTGAGGACAATAAACGCCGCAGCGAAATTTTTGCCACGGCGCATAATTTACTGGTTTGTAATGTTAATTAAGCTCTTGTGAGACATATTTGAATAAATTACAAAAATTAAACGGTTCAGTCACGATTATAAGTCAGAAACACCTCGCAATAAATAGACTTTCCTATATTTACCACAACATGCACGTAAACAACGACGCAATCCTAGAGGAATCCAGTTGATACATACAGTCCGACGCCTGCACTGAAGATTAGTGAGAAGCCCTTTAACATTGATAATAAGTAGATTTACTTCAATAAATGTAATTTTATTGACAAAATATGAAATTGAGGATGGATCCTGTTAAACTTGGTTGTCACAGCTGTATGAGTACGTGCTCCACCCTCGCACGACGGGGTTCGCAGCGCTGTGCTCGCGGCTGCGCCCCCGGCTCGCCTCCGTGTACGACGCGACGCTCGCCTACGACGCGCCCGCGCAAACCGAAGCCGATCTCCTGCGCGGGACCATACCGAGACATATCTACTTCTATTGCAAACGGTATTGTTCACAGAAGTACCTACTCTTAACTGTTTAACTGAGTACATTGTGCAGAAAATACGCGGTCGAAGTTTCACGCCTGATTTTATCTTCTGATGTATTCGGCTGATGAGAGACCATAAACGCGGAAATAATAAGACAGAAATTTGGCGTTACATGTTCAATGCTGTTTCAATTAATAGCAAAATGTTTGGTGTTAAGTGCTCAGAAATAGGTTACCTATTGCTATTGCAGAGATGATGCTTCAAATCGGATTAGGTACATTTCGCTTCCAAGAGTGGGATAGCATATTATTGATTCAGCGACTTTGGTAATCAGTAGTAGGTATGCGTGTTAGTTAGAGGAGTTGCACATGGGACGATATTTTTTATAGATAGGTACTAGGTCATCATGCTCAAAAAATTGTTTTGCAGTTTTAAAAACCTTATGCGGGAAAATTAAAGATACAGAACTCTTTTTATTCAGTTATCCCATCGAAGATCTCCCGCATGAGGACGACTTGCTGAAGTCCTGGCTGAACGACCGCTGGCGAGAAAAAGAGAGTAGTCTACGGAAATTTCACAAGAACGGTAGGAAATTTTATCCTTCACAGTAGATAATTACAGACAATTACAATTTCAAGGATTAAGTAGGAAGCACAAGTCTGTGAAATGTGGGCTACGTTTATAAAGATAATATTTATATCTTTACAGCCATAAGATTATTTATCTTTACTGAATGACAGATAATATAGATTCATATCTTAAAATAAATACATTTAATCATGGTATATTAATTACTTGGCAAAATTTTATCACATTTTATAATGGAAATGCGATGTTTTTTACGTATTTATTTTCATGTGAAGCTAAAGTAGAATTCTTAAATATGCTCAGATCGCCGCGTGGCGGGAAAAGAAATTCTATGCTATTATTTGACTGAATTTACTAAAACTTACAATAATAAGAGCTGTGCAATGGGTGCAATGTACCTATACTTGAGGTTGATGAATGATTTGTAAAGATTTAATTAGTCATTCGGTTAAAAACCTGGGTCTTGTTGTATTATATACTCACATTTGTTTGGATTTTGCTTGTTATTTTATAGCACTCGTGTTTTGTTTTCAGGACAATTTGTTGACTGTGGAACTAAGAGGGCGCCTCCGGAGCGAACACCCCGGTCCCTTCAAATAGCGGTCATGGGGTTCATGTTTTGGCTAATAGTGGACTCGATTTTCACTTATGGGCTCCTCACTAATGTTCTATTCCGATTTTGGGTCCTCTACCATAGCCTGTTTCTTGTTTTTGTTACTTGGTACTTCGGGGGGTTCCAAAACATACAGTATAAGCTTTCAGAGTATTTTAAACTGTAGAACTATAATTTTAGGTAAATTAGCAAAACTTGTTACGTGTACTTTGTGAATTCTCATTGCTTGCCAAAAGATTGTAAATACATACAAAACTATTTTAACTTTAGCTAATGATATAGATATCACTTAATTGAAAAACCATTTATAAATAAATTAAACATCATCAGTATTATCCAATTTTTAATTTCTCTTCATCGATCATCATGTAACTAGATTAGGTACGTTTTGTGTTTTACATATTGTTGTTTCATAATGATACAGACGCAAAAACTTACCTACCTACCTTTCTGGGTAGCGGTGTATGTACTCGTAGTAACAGTAACAATTTTATTGCTTTTAAGAATGAAACTTGACAAGACAGTGGACACAACGTGTTTGTGCTACGCTTGGTATAAAACATTGCTGCTGCCACGATTGGTATAAAACAAATACGAAGCGTTAAATTGTAAATTTATCTTTAGTTTGTTTGTTTGTTTGTTTAAACTCTTTATTGTACAAAAAGGAAATAGGTAGGTACAAAAAGGTGGTTAGTCTTAGTTTGTAATACTTATATTTTTTTATATTAGATAGATTTTATAGGTAATTTACATGTTAATAAGGCAAAAAATACTTGTACTATTTTTTTGAGACCATGGTATCTTTCTCCGATAACGTTTTTCTTTTGTCTTCTATCTGATCGATGGCATTCGACAAAACTACTCCCTTAGTTTCTGGGAAGAAACAACACAAAATCGCTGCACTGAACGCGCCTGCACTAAATATTAAAATTGAGACCCATTCAATTCCAATGTTGACGACATAGGGCGCGACGAATCCGCCGACTCTCGCAAACACCGACGAGAAACCCAAGGCCGAATTCCGTACCACAGTTGGAAACATTTCAGATGAATACATGTATATTTGCATAAAAGCGGTGTAAACACCCATTTGTCCTATAATAGCGAACATTAAAGTCACCCACTGCAAGTGGTCGGGGATTAATATGAATACTATAAAAGATGTACCGGCTATAGCAAAACTTGCAATTACGGTCACCTTTCTCTTCAAGTATAAAGTTGCTACTACAACTATCACCACCCCCGGGGCATGGCTAGCCGCTGAAACGATCACATTTAAGTACAAGTTACCCTGCAGGCGACCTATGTACTGGTTTATTCCGAAAAATGTGTGGGAACAGCACATCCAAACGAGTGCTGATATTATTGTGTACTGTCTTATCTTTGGTGTTTTGAACAAATCCATGTAAGTGCCGTGTTTGTTCTCATTTGCGCTTAAGGATTCTTTTTCGACGTCATTCACTATTGTTTCGATATTCTCTGTCGAACGTTTGTTTCTGAAATCAAAAATAAGCTTAGTTTAAAACAACACAAACACACTCGCATTGCATAGTTATTTTAACAAACTCGATTCGAAACTTACTTTTTTGCGATGAATGTAAGAAGCTCAATAGCTTCCTTTTTTCTTCCAACTGTTATTAACCACCGTGGAGACTCTGGCAGCATCCAGTAGTAGAAGAGGGTAAGAAGCCAAGGTACCCCCGTCACCAGTTGTAGCGGTCTCCAATCCCGGACAAAATACGCTATGATTGGCAGCAGGAGATAGCCAGAGACATAGGGAATCTCACAGAGTCCCATGATATAGGGCCTCATGGTTCTACCGCTCAGTTCGACCAGGAGGACGAAACAGCAAAGCATCGTTCCACCGAGCGCAGTGCCGATTAGGAAGCGAATGACCAGGAACATCCAATATTCTGTCACAAACGCTGAAATTGTGACAAAGACTGCTTCAAGAAACAGCGATAGCACAACAGCGATTTTACGTCCATATCTAAAAAAACATATTACGAGCAAATTGTTAATAGATTTTTAAATGCTTTATGTTTTGAGTAAATGGGCATTTCAATCTACCGTTGTACCCTGACTTTATCTCTCCGATTTCAACAAAATTTAGAAGATAGACTCAGACCATGATTGCGAACTGGAAAAACGGGGTCTCCAGATGTGTCCCCAAAATATCAAAATGTAGTGTCCATTTTGTTACGAATTTTTCTTAGTTTAAATAGTTTTCGCAACAAAACGGACACATCCATACAATATTTTGGGGACACATCTGGAGACCCTGTTTTTACCCATGGACTGAGTCTACCTTCCAAGTTTTGCTGAAATCGGAAAGATAAACTCAGGGTACAATGGTAGATAGAAATGCCCAAATATCAACTAGGAATTTAATTACCTATTACTTTTATTTCCTGCTATTATCTCGAAAGCCAAGTAATCTACTCGCAATTAATGTAGAGATACCGTTGGAGCCATTTGCGGGCAAAAACGTTTCTAAATAAATACCTAGTTATAGGTGGGTATCAATATTGATCCAGATGTAGAAATGGAATGGTTTATTGTGCACTAAAATGCCAAGAAAGGATTTGTTGAATTAACTTTTTCTACCGACTTTTGACGAGATTTTTTATGCGTAACCAATATTTATATCAGTATCTAATTTTTGGTTCTTTGGTTCTAAGAATTTAATTATTAGGTATTCTTATTTTTAAACGTATACAAGTTAGGAACTTATGTAGTTGCCATGCCATATTATTTTGTCGGTTTACTAATGTTTTGGCGAAAATTATTTAGCAAATTATTAGCTCCCAAACTATTTATCCCATATTTTTATTTCGGCGTAATTTCATTTCCCAACCCAACGTTTCGCAACTATATCGTTTCACAACTAGTGATTTGATAAATTATTATTATGCAAAATATTACCTGGAATTTTTTTAAGATGTCATTTATGTTTTGGTCAAAATGTATTGATTGGCATATCTAAACTTATGTCTGTCCCATAATTCTAGATAATAAAATGACAGTCTGAAATGTCAAACGTAAAAATAATGTGGCCAGCATAAAACGAACAGTGCGGCTCCATGATTCCGGTTTCGTAAATAACCGATAAAAATGTATATTTTACGATAGCAAAAATAACATTAAAGTATTCAATAATATACTACTTCTCATTTTAAAAATATAAATACACTTTTACGATAAAGTGATAAAATCTAAGCACAGGTACAAAACAGGTAAAATACAGTGTTCATCACTTAGTGCCAACGTAAAAAAATATAATACAGAGGGGCTACTACAAAACTAGAAAAACGAAGTCCGTATGGCAGCGTCCCTTTTACTCGAGTATTGAATGAGAAAAGCGTCAGCGGGACGGCAACATACGAAGTTCGAGCTTTGCAATTCGTAGTTAGGGCCAGAAGAACTCTGTTGTTGTAGTAAATGCGTGTTGATATTAGTTTTAGTTTTATATCTATTTGAAATTTACAACCTACGTAATTGCTGCCGTTACTTTCAAGTCTTATTGTATTTCTTGAATCCATTAATATGAACCAAAATTAATTTCTTTACTTACACTTCCAATTAAATGAGATTATAAAATTCATTGAATAGTTTTTCTATTAAATATATTCCATTCAAGTTAATAGTCGTTAAAATAATAATATTCCAAGTAAACATACGAAGAGCCAATATTATATGAAATATTTTCTGCGAAAAGAAATTCTACGAAAATTCTGTCTGTGAAAGAAGGGAACACCTATTAAGTGTATTTTCAGCTTCTTATGGCAATGATCTTACTTAGAATTTAATTGAAACTTAAACATCAACATCTATAAAAAGTCGAAATTATCTTCAAAACTGTCGCATTTTTATTAGACCTATTTTGCCTTTTCTAGAATGTCCTAAGTGTCCTACATGTTAGTATACCACGGATCCGTTCCTATCTTAATATTTTATGACATACATATATTGGTACACAGGTACCTAGAAAATCTTTCGGTGATTACCGGTTGCGGCACATCACTATTTATGAGACGCAAAAAACAGGTAACACATGAAACGTCATTTTATTATCTAGAATTATGGGACAGGGTAGGAACATATTGAATGGAATCCAACCTATTTTCCTAATGGCAGGTTATACTGGCTGCTATAAAAAAAAAACCTAACATCGAAGGCTAAGGCGGGAGCTACGCTCCGCTCCGCTCCCGCCTTAGCCTTCTGAACCTAAATTATCCAAGTCGCTTCTGCTCCGAACCGTCTTGCTCGCTCGCTTCGCTCGCTCGCACAAATTTTAAAGTAACACTTTGTAACATAAAAATTGGTCAAATGTTATTTGACAATTTGTTATTTGTCTAAGCCAATCATTTGCTACATAATTATTTGCCACATAAAAGTGTGACGAATTAAAATTTTGCAATATAAAAATGTTGCGAAATAAGAAAAATGCGAAGTAAGGTTATGCTAACAATTGGTTTGCTAAATGAAACTTCGCCGAAAGGTTGGTTGCCAAATGAAATTTTGCGAAAAATATTTCGCCAAAAAGGCAGTACACCTATTTGGTTGGTAGCAAAATTGATTCAACATAACACCTAAGTACAGTCAAGGGCAAAGATATCGACACGGCCAAAGTTGCAAAAATATGTATACACGGCTTTAATGTTAAATGCATAAAGTCGTGTCGTGTACCTATACATATTTTTGTAATTTAGGCCGTGTCGATATCTTTGCCCTTGACTGTACCTAAATGTTTAGGTTGGTTTTAGGTTGCTAAAAATTTGTATCTATCGAATTTATTCCAAATTTCTCAAAAAAAAGATCAAAAATTAATTAAAACTCACCGATCTGAGATGTGCCCGAACACAAGACTTCCAGCTATCAAGCCCACCTGAATGATCGATTGCGCCAAACTGGCCATCCAGCTTCTGCCGCATATAAGGTTCCACTCGGTGGTTACCGAGCTGACAATGGTGCTTTGCTCGTACTCCGGCAGCTGACATGGGCAGTGGTTGGTCATGTTAAGTGCGTCTTCGTCTTTACACACATAGTCGACCCCAGGTACGAGAAACAACACATTCACAAGCTGAAACTCAGCAGGGTATCGTCCTATTGTCACTAGAATTAAGATCCAGACCTGGTACTTCCCAAATCTTCCTATAATTTTTTCTATGCCGTCCTCGGTAAAAGACATCTTTTAGCTGCAACAACGAACATAGTTATAATTTTACACTGTAATTTAAAAACTGTTGAAGATATGCGATGATGATAGCAGATGGCCGTGTTTTCGGTCGAAACATAATTTATGGTTCACGCTTTTATGAGTCCAAGCCCTTCCATTCTGAGAGAAGGCCTGCGTCCAGCAGTAGGACTTAAGAGGCTGGAGATCACTATGAATTTAAAAATAATTAAGTAATATGGGTATTACCTGTACCTACTCTATTTTTGTCATGTAAATAAATTACAATACGCTGATTGTCAGATAAAACATGAAGGCAGACTGCGGCGACACGGTGTGTGTTACAATTTATAACATATTTATAATGAGCTCGGGTCCCTCGAGTGGCTTCACTTTTGATGGGCACTTATGTTTGAGGAAGTACGTACACACATAAATAACATTACTGGCCACTAGATAAACACATGGCATTCAAATCACCCACGCGCCTGGTTACACTATGTTACAGTTTACACCATGATTAGTTTTTAATAGCAGTATTTTCAATGTCACAGGATAATGTTGTTTCCATATGCCGGCGTAGGTACTTGTCAGCTGAACACATGCGGATCGAAAACTATAGTGATATGATTGTATAGGTTAGCCGGCTACTTTTAAACAGCGATCGTTTTACGTTTCTTCAATGCGTTCGGCTCTGCTCGACTCGCACTATCGAGTGGCTACTCGTGTACGTATTGCGGCCGGCTCAGGTATGCGTGCACTGCCATTGTTATGGGTTCGTCCCCATCCCCACCGGGTGACTAAAGAGATTTATGGGGTTCCGTGGGCTGGTCATTTCCCCAAAGTTCCTAGTAGCAAAATTTTCATTCGTTTTTTTCCCAAATGCTTTATTCCCAATATGATTTTTTACTGAAGTTTATTTTCACAATCGCGTTTTTTCCCCAATTTAAATCGATACAGAAACATAGGTAGTGCCTATTAGGTATCTATGTTTAAGGTTAAGTTAAGTTTGCATAGGTCCGAAGGGCGAAAACCACACAACAGTAGGAGCTCCGCGCTAACGGAGCTCCGTTGACAATATTTCTGCGTTGATTAAAATTGGGCAAAAACGCGATTGTGAAAATATGCTTCAGTAAAAAAGGACATTGGAAAGAAAAGCATTTGGGAAAAGAACGAATGGAAATGTTGCTTCTAGGAAATAACGATTTTAGGGAAATTATCTAACCAGCTCTTATATGTACTTCTATGTCTATGTTTTATTTATGTAAATAAAATAGGTTTAACGGTTTCGCTACCGTGAAACTTTAGGGCTAGCAGTTGAATGGAGATACCAGGATTATACACTACTCTCATTAAAATTTGCGAAGAATGTATCGTCGTCTTGTGTTGTATGAATAACACTCAAGCAAAATTTTATACCTCTAGATTTAGCGGTTGATATTTTGAAATATTACAACGAAACGAACACAGATAGTGTAGCGTAGCTAGTCGTAAATAGACACCATCAAGCGTAGAGTCGTAAACAGATACATAACAGCGACTTTTAAAAGAGTAGGTACGTAATAAACACCCAAACACGTAATGTAACATACATTTATAAGCTTTCTCATTTATCCCATAACTTTCAAGGAGTTATTCTCGTATAAGTATTTATTTATTTCGAGGATCTCAAAAACGGCTCTACCGATTTCGATTAAAGTCGATTTCGATATGAGATTCTATATGGACCCCGAAAGTTCACCTCCGCAAACCCCCAGAAAACAAATTTACCTAATTGAAATCGGTGTAGCCGTTTCTGAGATCCTCGAAATAAAAAAAGTATTGTTTTTCATAGGTTTTTTCTCTAAATCGATTGATTGTTCAGAATTGTTATAAAAAAAAACCTAACCTAACCTATAGGCCATGTTCAAACAAAACTGACTGTCAGCCGCCGACGTTACGCAGTCTATTATTTCCATACATATTCACTTTTTAACCGACTTAAAAAAAGGAGGAGGTTATCTATTCGGTTGTATTTTTTTTATGTTTCTTACCTCAGAACTCCGTTATTAACGATTCGATTTGAATTTTTTTTTGCGTTCGCCTAGGAATGCTTTCAATTAGGTCCCATGATCCCATCCCATATGCACCAAATCAGGATCTGATGATTGGATCCTAAGGAAATCGAGGGAACTCTTCAAATGTTGTAGGGACACCTATGGTAATTTTGATATATTTAGCAGTAACTCGTGCATTTGCTCTTGAAAATCATCATTTGGTGAAGTAGATCTGATGATGAAGACCACAGTTGGCCATCGGAGTTATTACTAATAACAAGGATTTCATGGGTTGAATTTCAATTATTTTAACACAATTGCTAAGCATGAGCTCCTCGTAATGTACCTATATGGTGAAATGGAATGGGAGGTGAAGCTCCAGGACTCCTCAATAAAGAAAGTCTTTGCATCGCAAAAAGCAATTTTTGTAAAAGGTGACGAGCAGTTGATATGAAACTGTTTTATCTTAGATTATTTACACTAAAAAGGGTGAAAAAAAATTATAACAAAAAATTGAACCGACTACAAAAACCATGAAAATAATTTTCTACCAGTCTGAAGTCAGTGCCTCAGCACGAGCCAGCAGGAGTGATTGTAGCCCAATATGCAGTGCGTAGGCGAGTTAGGCGACTACCTATGGATCCACTCCTGCTGGATGGTGCTGAGGTACCGACTTCAGACTGATAGAAAATTATTTTCATGGTTTTTGTAGTCGGTTCGATTTTTTTTTACATCGATATCCATATCATGTAATCTGCTTTTGCTATCACAACACTCATTCGAACGACAACGTAACGCTGTCTACTTATCACGCCAGACTAGTAAATATTAGATAGGTTTACAAGATTGCAACTTGTTCTTGATAATATTAATTCCGATGCTACGTCACATAACTTTGTCCTTGGCGGATGTGCGTTGGATGCTGGAATTATTTCTCGCATAATAAAATTAAATACCAACATGTAAAGTTTAAATTTTAATAAGACGCACAAATAAAATAAGGTTTTTTATTTTTTGTCTTAAAAAATTATGAAATACACAGTTTTACTACTAAATTATCACAGCCTATAACAGAAATAGACCCTCTATAGTCTTCCATGTTTGTAATAGAAATGGAGTCTTTTTGTCGCTGCCATTATCATTACTTCAATCAGCCACCTTGTATCTTCCTACCATATTTCTGATTTACTTATGTATAAAAATGAAAAAGCATATCTTACTCATAACTAACACATTATTTATACATTACTAGTAGGATCCCCAATTTTTATAGCATGGTAAGAAGAATGCGAACTATGTATTAAACAATTAATATGAAACTCGTACTCATTGTTATATTTATTCATTTATTTAATTCCAATGTGCCTTTCAAAATATAATACGAGTATATATTTTGGCAAGTTATTTCATGTTTAATTACTTAGTCGCGTCCCATTAGGACGTCTCCCATATGAGACCTTATTCAATTTTTTTTTATTCGACTGGAAGGCAAACGAGCAAGTGGGTCTCCTGGTGGTAAGAGATCACCACCGCCCATATACATCTGCAACACCAGGGGTATTGCAGATGCGTTGCTAACCTAGAGGCCTCAGTTGGAATACCTCAAGTGCCAGTAATTTCACCGGCTTAAAATAAATGATCCATTTATTAACGATGTATATGAAATAAAGTGTCGATGACCAACGAATCTACGTTGGTCATCGACACTTTATTTTTAAATTCTATATGTATTTATTTAATTACTTATTGTTATATTGTCGAATTGGCATTGTTCACTTTTACTACTTTTGTTCAATGTGATCTATAATTTCGTAACCCTTAAAATTTTTGGATCAGAATAGGACAAAAGTGTTCAAAAACTCTATCTCTTGAAATGGTTTTTGAATCAGGGTGCATCGGTAACATAATGAACAATGCCAATGCTTAGTTCGTTTTCGTCTTACCTAGCTATGAAAACTCTTAACCCTAACTATTAGAATTTAGATAATGATCGATTACATATTTGAATATCGAAATATGTTTTATAAAATAAACCTAACCCAACCCAAAGCACATCAAATCGAATTAATAACAATAGAAATAAGTTTTGTTTTTTAAGATAAATTGCATGAGATATATAATGAAAATTATATCCATTGTTGCTATAATTATCCTTCATTACGCACCGATTTTGAACATCGACATTTTAACCGTAGGTATTTTAATTTTCGATTTTCAAATATGTAACCTGATGAACACGATAAAAGGCACGAATGTCAAATACCCATCGGTATAAATTAAATAAATCAATTTTCGCCTTCCTCTAACGTGTCGGGTAATTTTTTGCCTCTCGTGTCGGGTAGAAGTATACAAAGACCCGCGCCGATCAGAGGTATGATTCCGAAGACCAATGGAGGCAGCCAATAGCTAGTGGTAGAAAGAGTAGCTACAAACGGGGCGACCATGGAGCCGACTCTCGCGACTGTTGAGGACAGGCCGACGCCGGAGTTTCTGACGACGGTGGGGAACAGTTCTCCTGCGTATAAGTATACGGTGGCGAAGGAGATGCTCATGCCCCAGAGGCCGGTGCAGCCGAGGGTGAGGTGCGCCACGCCCGAGTGCGGCACGGCCATGATGAGCAGGCAGCTGAGCCCGGTCACGCAGTTTGAGCTGATGAGCGTTATCTTCCGCCCGAGGACTCTGTTCGCGTAGATGGATATCAACGTGCCGGGGACCTGTAAATAAAAGAGATAGGTTTAAGTACTTTGTAAAATCTAATTAATAACAATAATAATTCTTTATTTTTCAAAACACATGTATAATTACAATATGAACCCTGGAGACTGTGTTAGTTTTCACTGTGTTACAGTCTCCCGTAGATACCATTATCATGAACATAGATTGGTTTTTAAGAACAAACAGAAATACCCTTTGGCATGCTAAGTCAAAATACCCCTTGCTGAGCGGTCAATCTTGTGAGGGCAGTTTGTTCTCTCTCTGATAAGCTGCAAAAGCCAGCAACACAACAACAGTCCGGATAACGGGTAAGTAATAAAAAAAGAAACTAACTGTTTTCATAGGAAAATGTTTATCCAACTTTGTATTTAAATCAATTTATAATTTTAACAAATTTTGTATTAAATCAAGTCTTTATTTCTCATTCGTTAAACATTACTCGTATAATAGTAACTAGTCATTGAGATCCATTTATTTAAGTATTAATTTGTTAAATTTTTAATTTCAAGTGAATCAATGATCAAACTTCAAATTTTGCAGATTGTGATATAAAAACACAAGTCACACTCTGCCTCACCCCGCACCAAGTAGTGGATTTTAAAGCCATTTTAATGCCGGGTAATTTTGCCGGTTACCCGGCAGATTCGGCAAAAATTATGCTGAGTACTCGTTTCCCATTACCCGGCAAAATCTGGATCCGGTCCATCTCTACTTTGCATGAATGAGCACTACTAATTTCATCTTAATGTCGTTGGGAGACTACATGGTTAGATAGCTTATTATAAGTTTTTACCAGTATTTTTACAATTGACGAAATGCGACTATCAGTTGCATCAGTTACTTGGTAAAATGAAAGGAAACAAAACTCAATAATTATACTTAATCTTTTTTAAACTGTTATAGACCCCTTACAGCTTTTATTGAAGTGTCCACGTCAAAACACTAAACTTTGAAAATACTCAAAACCGATATTCTTTCATCGCTTAGGCTATTCAATAATAATAATAAACCATTTATTTCAGGGAACACGACCTATACAATAAACACCTAATACTCGTACATATTAAGAATTCCGATTTTTTTTTACGAACAATTAATTTTTGTTCTAAATTTTAGAAGCACCATTTAATCTCGGGGATCTCATTGCTTGCGCGTCAGATGGATAGAATAGAACAATACGATCTTGTTTATGGAATTCCCGAGATCACATTGCATCTTGCGCATTGAACTACTGACCTAGAACTAATGCACGTGTATAGCTGCTGTAGTCTGCATTATCTACCACGATAACAGATTTTGAAGCGAATGAAGAACCGCTAGGTTACAACTGGATTTATCTGAAGTAGTTGAGACGAGACGCCCGATAAAAAAACAACCGAACTGAATAAGTAGGAACAAGATATTGCGATATGTTTATCAGGAATGGAATATCATAATAATGTTCTCGAGTATACATGAATATTGTCAACCTCAAATGTAGGTTAGGTACGAGTTTGTAAAAATGTTTTTGCCTGCCAATTTCTTGCAGGCGCAATGTAGAGTCAACTACAAAGATTATCGATACTACCAAAGTTCCAAAAATATGTATACACGACCTTAATAATAAGCCAATAGAGTCTTGTATACATATTTTTGTAACTTTGGCCGTATCTATCTTTTTGTAGTTGACTGTACTCATGGTATTGGAATGTATTACTAATTATGATTTTAACAAACAGCAACAAGTGTGGTATCACAATACAATGCATTATTAGTAAAATTCAGTATGTTTTTGACTGGAACTTGTGGACTAGAAATTTCCAGTTTAGTCCTGGTAAAGTTTCTAGATCCGGGAATACTCTCTTGTGCACTAGGTTTTGTGGCGAATTTGAAACAAATAAGAGTATATCTTTCTCAGTATAATTGCATGCGTACATGTATATTTAAGTTTTGGAACCGAAAAATAGATTTTAAATAACGTGAGTTCTTTTATTAAGTCTTAATGTAGAGTCACCAGTACTAATATTTGACATCATACAGTGTGCATAAATATGCAATAATATGATACGACTCTATTTCTAGGGCCGGTAGGACGTGTCAAATATTTTTGCACGCTCCGCTGTGACAGATATTAATACAGGTACTTGAACCTATACGCAAAAAAGACTACAGAATCTTTTAACTACAGTATGTATTTACCTGAATAGCGGCGGATATGGCGACGTTAGTAAAGATGTTCCCGGAGACTTGTCCGATGTACTGAGAGACGCCGAAGAAGCAGAGGCCGCAGACGAACCAGTTGAAGCAGATGGCGAGGGTGCGCGTGCGCAGTCGCGGTGTTCGGAAAAGCGCTAGGAACGAGGCGTGCTCGCTCGCGCCGGCGCTGTCTACATCCACGCACATCTTTTGAGTTGTCGCGGCGATGTTATCGGTTGGGCGGCCGTTTCTGGAATTATTAAATGCACCTCTTATTGTTTACTGTTAATAGAATTTTGACACCATTTTCATGGCGATAAGAAGTCTTCGGTTGGAAAAAATATTACGCGCTTCCACTACTGATTAATTTAGGCATTACTTTGTAGAGAATTATTCATTATCTTGTTTCTCCGCTATCACACACTTTTGCTTGTTATGGTAGCGTAGGAGCTAGGCAAAACGTTGTAGTTCGCTCGTTAATGCCCCCACTTTTAGTAGGTAATTTGTATTTTCTTACGTTATATAGCACAAATATTGAATAAGCGTATACTATGTGGTAAATTGAGCTTGTTTTAAAGTTAATGGTTAATAGAGGTTAATGTTTGTTTAGCGATGTTATAGATTCCGCACGCAGGTCGTACCTATTACTAATAGCTTTAAACTTCTACAGGATCCATACTTTTAAAACTGATTAGGCTTTTAAATATTGTGGAGAAAATTTAGCAAATAATGTTATTTTTACCTTTTAGCTGCCACTGTCATGATCTTGACAGCCTCATCCGTTCTGCCAGCAGTGAGGAGCCATCTCGGCGATTCAGGCAGTAAGAAGTAGTAGCTCAGGAAGATGATCGAAGGCAACGAGATCGCGAGTTGAAATTTGTCCCAGTCGCGGAGATAGTAGCCAAACATCGGTAGCATCAAGTGTCCTAGGTTGAATGGTATCTGGTATATAATCCCAACAGTTTCCCGGTATTTGGCACCAATTAGCTCCATAGTAAGGACAAAACTGGTCACCATGGTACCGCCTGTCGCCACCGCCAGTATAAATCGTAGAGCGGTAAACATGTACCAATTGACAGAGTAGGCCGTTGCTACTCCAGAGATCAGTTGCAAAAATACAGCTGCCAGGAATGGCATTCGGCGACCGAACCTGGAATGTTAAAAATTAAATCGTTTAGAATGAAAAATAACTGTTCAAGGAATTCTAACTTGCTGTAAGTTATCGAATGTAAAGCCGTAGTGCTGCAGTTTCATTGAGGACTTTGTTAACTTTTTAAAATGTCGTTTTATTTCCAGATCTCTATTCACAAAGATGAAAAACACGATTAAAATTCACACAAGTTTATTCTGTTATATAAAATAACATTAAGATGGTGTGGGCTTGTGGTCAAACAGGTATGAGTTGAAACGTGACAGCTTTGATCACGTTTCTATTTTCCTCAATTCCTATCAGACTGATAATTCACTGTTTTGAAAATATCAACAATAAGTAACATAATCTATCAATAATAATGTGACGTCCAGAGAGAGAGACAGAGAGAGAGAGAGAGAGGAAGAGAGAGAGAAAGAGAGAGAGAGATTATTCAGTTAAATCATGTAAAAAATATTATTCTATAAATTACGATTCTTGAATAATGCAATAATTTAGAATCAATTCAGCGACATTTTCGCACGCCGTAACTTTACAACTCGGTCAATGACTTGTAATAAAGTCCTTTAAAGTAATGGTTTCCGGAACCTAACGTACGGCAGGATGTGCCAATTTAAGGACCGTAACTTCTTGTTAACATAATAAGACATGCCTACGCAAAATGACTTACCTATCGGAAAGGTGACCGAAGACCATGTTGCCGACGAGGATTCCAAGCATGAAAAAGGTTTGTGTGAGATTCTTCAGCCACTGCCGTTCGCATATGAGGTTCCATTGTGAGATGATAGTCTGGCTAAAGATACTGTGATCGTACTCATAACTTGTGCAGTTGGCATCGCATGTGTTATTGAAGATATCGCTGGGCGTGTCAGCGCAAGTGAAGTTCATCGGAGGCGCAAGGAATATAATGCTCATTTGATGCCACGCCACAGGAAACTTGACGAGGAACACAACGAAGCAAATCCATATCTGCCACTTGCCGATGGCACCGATAGCTCTTGTCAGCGGGTCCTCGCTGACTTTCTGGCTCTCGGCGTCTTTTGTATCGTTGTCCAACACTGGAATTAAAAAATATTTTTTTTCATGTAATCAAGTAAATATCTGATCTATTTGACTTAAGTTGATTAATTTTGAACAAAGCTAAACTATAATAAAAATAACAAGATCCCCTGGTAGGAAACTATCACCGTCGCTTGAAATGTAAGTATAATTACAGGCGAATTGCCGGCCACTTGTGTAAAGAGTAGGCTATAGTTTCTTGAAGATTCATAAATGCATGCATCGGTCCACTGATATTTTTTGTAACATTTCTTGTGACTCATCAAAAAATAAGGAAAGGAGATAGGACCATTATGAATCCCTATCCCGTGAAAATTTCGAAAATCCATTCCAAGTGTAACTCATATTAGCCTCAAGGAATATTTGTGCCGAATTTTAATTCTCTAAGTCCATGTCTTAGGCTGCGTATTGTCTACCGGTCATGAGTCAGGCATTATGTAAAATTACTCTTTTATATGTTTAGGTTTGAAAAATTGGTTAGCCCTTTAGAAGTGCGGTATTCAAAGAGCACCAGACAAAATGTTCTTTTTGCGCCTCTTCACACCGGATTTGACCCTTTGCCAATGACGCTGCAGGCAGGCTTATGGGTGTATTGGAGACCGCTAATTTTTACCGTATCTAACAATTACTAAATATGAAAGATGATTAGATAAGATTAGAAAATTGGAAGCTAATTTTTAATCGCTCCGACCGCTTTGAAACGTTGAAGTACCAAAATACAAAAAAAGTGGTTCTATTTGAAGGTCTAGTCTAATAATTGGGATTTAGGCACACGATTAACACTTAATACATTACTTATTATGTTGATATTTTACATTTTGAAAAAAAAGTAATACTTACACTTACCTACTAAGAAATTTATGGCGATTATTATTATTATTACAGAACGAGTTTGTAGTTTATGATATAAATAGGTTAATTTGTTTTTAAAGTCGCTAAGTGTGCCGTTGTCTAAGAATCCTCATAATTTCTGTTTTTAACCGACTTCAAAAAAAGGAGGAGGTTATCAATTCGGTTGTATTTTTTTTTTTTTTATGTTTGTTACCTCAGAACTCCGTCATTTATGAACCGATTTGAAAATTTTTTTTTGAGTTCGTCTAGGAATGCTTTCAATTAGGTCCCATAAGCACCAAATCAGGATCTGATGATTGGATCTTAAGGAAATCGAGGGAACTCTTCAAATGTTGTAGGGACACCTATGGTAATTTTGATATATTTAGTAGTAACTCGAGCATTTGCTCTTGAAAATCATCATTTGGTGAAGTGGAATTGATGATGAAGACCACAGTTGACCATCGGAGTTACTACTCAATAACAAGTATTTCATGGGTTGAATTTCAATTGCTTTAACACAGTTGCTAAGCAATTTATGCTCCTCGGAACGGATATGGTGAAATGGAATGGGTGGTGAAGCACCAGGACTCCTCAATAATGAACGTCTCTGCATCGGAAAAAGCAATTTTTCGTAAAAGGTGACGAGCAGTCGACATTAAACTATTGTATCTTAGATGTTTTAGACTAAAAAGCATGAAAAAAAAAAATTATAACAAAAAATAGAACCGACTACAAAAAAACCATGAAAATAATTTTCTACCAGCCTGAAGTCGGTGCCTCAGCACGAGCCAGCAGGAGTGATTGAAGCCATTTACTCGTATAGTTGTAGGTGAGGTAGACGATTATAGGTCCACTCCTGCTGGCTCGTGCTGAGGCACCGACTTCAGGCTGGTAGAAAATTATTTTCATGGTTTTGTTGTAGTCGGTTCTATTTTTTGTTATAAATTTTTTTTTATGTCAAAACTCTTTCAACAGCTTATTCAGTTAAAGAAAATTTAAATGTCACTTTATTTTGCGAAATCAATTGAAGCGACATTACAATAACAATAAATAAATAATGCCGGATTGACACACCTCGGTTAAACAAAAATTCTGACTATTGAACTGATTTAAAATATCCAAATTACGTCAGAAAATAGTTTCAAGAATCACTAAAACATTCACATCGAAAAAAAGAGACGAATGTACGTAAAGAAAATATACGAGCATTTCCCAAGACAGTGAAAAAAAAAACGCTCACCTTGGGACCGAAATAATTATTTTAATGACGACTATCGTACGTTGTACCGTTAAAAATTTAATGTTGGTATGTATCCAATGCACAGATCGTTGGTAATAATAATAGATTTTGTCACAGACTTACTCATTTCCCCTATCTTCTCCGGTTCGCTCTTAGATGCTACGGCCGACATCGTACTGAAATTTATTTTTATTCGATTGGAAGAAAATATTCAGCCAGCGCCACGGGCCGCTAGTCGACGCCGAATGTCCGAGTGGAGCTGCGTACGAGCTGATAACTTAGGAGCTGTTCTGGAACCGGACCCTAGCACATTATATTGAATAATGTTGTTAAAAATTGGATAATGACTCCTTGGTGCGATTGGGCGCGTAATAAATCTTAACGACATAAGATGTTGCTATTTTTGTTCTACATTTTTCATAAGAAAATGACGTCATTTATACACCAATAAGACCGTTCTGATGCTGTGATTGAGACAATATACCTACATATGCACATTTACAGGAGTGCTGCGAACGTGGAAATCTCACCGTGTTTAATTATTAGGGTGATGGACAACCGTCGCTGATTTACTTGTATACGGGAAGGTGATGAAATTGTATTGGGTCAGTAGAAGATTTACGTAGCTCTCGTTTTCTATTTTCTAATGACGTTTAGTCGGGTAAGAGGAGGCCATGTCACACAATTATTTACAAACAAGACCATATTGCAACGTTTATTACAATTTACGCATGCAGTGGGGTGATGCTGGATACGTAACTACTTATACTTAATTACTTCGATGTAATTCCTGCGAATGATACCATTTGCTTGATAACCTTTGTCGTTTTTAGCAACGGCTCGTGAAATGGTAACGACAGTCAAAAAGCATAATGTCGCTGAATTATGATATGATATATATGATAATAAAGACATTATAGTTTAGTCAAAATTTTAAAGGTATTGTCATTTGTTAAATTCTATAGCCCTTAGCGAATAGGTATGTGTGCATAAGTCGTAATTACAAATTAAAATTGGTCAGTCGTTAATGTTGGTAACTTGGCAGATGTTAAACTTTGTACCCATAGTCAAATATACCTACATGAAAAGGGTCGCGACCTGTTGATAAGGTCGCTAGTCGTCGAGTCTGCCTGGCGCGACGGACTTGAGAGATAGGTAGCGAGCCAAGCCTCTACACCCAATAAACATTTTGTTCAAAAAAAATTCATCCGGTTCATTAACAGGTAAAAACTTTATAAAATATGATTAAGGGAGTAAATATATATACTTAAAGCTGAACTAGAGCATAAACTGTGTCGTTCATTCAGAGCAGCTGGTTAATGGTTGTATATTTGCTGAAATGATTACTTGTACCTTCTAGCATGTGCTATTCTGCTTTTAGCATTGAAAACACAAAAATACAGCGTTTATGGTATAAACGAATATCTTAAGCAGTTTTAAAATACCAGAGTTACCTATATAACAACTGCTTACAGCTCTTACTTGCTTCCTTGACGCTGTACAAGGGCTGCATACATTATTGCTACCACCTGGATATTGGTTTTAAACCTACTCTGTTGCAACTCCATCATATTAGGCTTGATAATAGCTGATCAATAGTTATTTAGCAGCCTGAGCATGTATATGTCGGCGGCCGATCGTAAAATTTGACAGATCGCGAAATTCCTAGGCATATCGTGAAATGGCGCCATTTCATGAATTGGCTAACGGACATTCGCCGTATCGTTCAAAACTCACTGTTTTGCTTAGTGACATTTAGGCAAACGATTTGCTTAGTGACATTTAGGCAGATCATGAAATTCCTAGGCATATCATGAAACATACTACAATTCTAGGCATATCACAATTCATACTAACAACTCCTCGCTTCGTTCGTCGTTCGTCGTACCTAAATTTTTCTTTTTTTCGGCATATCACGAAGTGCCCGGTATAGAGCTAGGAATATCGACGAATGCGTTGCTCTAATCGATCTGCCGTGTTGTTTTTCAGGCATATCGTGATATGCTTGGCAAACTTTTAGGCATATCATGAAATGGCGCCATTTCACAATATGCCTGCCTATTAATTTCGTGATCTGGCGGATTTTACGATCAGCCGCCGTATGTACAAGAAAATCGGAATCGTAGAATTGTAGCTGCATAATGGAATTTTACTAAACCATAAGTCAGCTTGTTATCTTTACTTATAGGTACAGCTATAATTAATAATTAGGGCGAGAAAATAAGAAACAAACATGTTCCATGTCAACAGTTTTCAATTTTCCGGGTCATGTTACGGACACTTCTTTCGAACTTGTTGATGTTTAGACTAATGCTGTGTGACGTAGACGACATTATTAAATCATAGAACAGTAAGGTTTTTTTGGAACATACTCGAGTTTCCTGTTTATATTTATTGTTATTATTAAATTTATTGTTAACTGTTATTCGATTGCGTAAAGTTTAGCTTATCTAAATATTTTGTGAGATATAGTATATGTAGCAATAAATGTCACGCTAAGGTGTCATGGACAGTCACCGGGCCATGTACTAACACGTATTGCGGTGGCAAGTTGGACTCGTGTGTTGTTATATTCAGTCTTGTGGCTGCGGGAGTTGGTGGTGATACGAAAAACATTTTTTTTTACCGAGAAAACAGTTTATTTTAGACACACACGAGACAGACGCGTTACTCACAACGTTACATCGAGCTGCTTAGGTATACAAAGAAAGAAGGGAGGGGAAAGCCAGTGTTGCCATTATAAAAGACATAAAAAATACTCTTGTTGGGTTCCCAACACGTGTTATTATATCTGCCTTTCTTGTTTACGATGGAAACCTACATTTCTTGAGTTGTTCTCAGAGATCTTTCCACCGTGATGAGTCACAAGGTCATAGGTTAGGTTAGGTACCAGAGAAATGTGACGACATTCAATAACTTAACTCCAAGCAAAGAAAAGTTGAAGATAAATGGATAAATAATTTTTGGGTACAATTTGATAGCAGAGCTGCTTTCTCAGGCTAATTCTGAAATTTGATGGACGAGTTTTCTATCGATAAAAGCTCAATGAAACGAAAATTTTAAGGAACTGCCTTTTTTTAGTTTCATTACAATAATTTTATATAAATTGGTCAATCGCATAAGTGTTTCAGAGCTATTGGAGAACAATTCAGATAACGAAATAAGAGCAAACTTCCTAATAATCAGTAAGTAATAATGCTGTCTGCGTCTGCGTGACTATCTAAGTCAAACAAAAAACTATGTACGAATTTGTACGATAATAACTGTAAAGGCTACAGAGGTCAGCCGTGTGATAATTATTAAAGATGTCATATTTAAAATTTCTTTTAATTTTAATAGTTACGCGGTCTATAAATAATAAATATTGATAGAGCGTAGGTTAAATAAAATCTACTCTTATTTATGCATACTTATTGCTGATTTTTGATAGGAGTATACTGCCTGGAAAATTTTGATAATTAGGTAGGCAAGTAGTAGAGGCTAATATCTGGTCCATTCTGAGAAAAAGATCTAAAGATGTCTCTACTTCACAACAACATAAAAAATGTGTCTTTTTATTTGGTCTTTTTTTTCTTGTTTTATATTAGGTTTTTGGGTGGCGATGCAAATCTGTATAAGAAAATCATTTCAAGAAGCAAATCGCTTGAATAGGTGCATTCCGAAAACAAATAACGACGCAGCGACAGATAAACCGTGTTCGGTTTTAGTTCGCTTTGTAAGCTATTCTTATTGTGAACTCTTATTTTATTTTTTGTACAAATGAATAAAAAAATAGGTAGGTACCTACATTAATAAAAAAACATAATTTAAAAATTGTCACAAGTAGATGTTCAATGTTCATACTCAGTATAAACATTCTTCACTATAAGAGGTACTCACAAAAAAACACGAGCCTCTTTGATATAAGGGTCGACTTACTATGGAAACCCGACTGTGGTCTTGCAAGTCAATCCGGACACTAAAAGTGGGAAAAATTCGACTTGCAATCAACACGGCACTGAATTTCACCGTGTTTTTCTTGATTTCCGTTAACTTTGATAGGCTTTCTTATACTGGAGTCTCTTAGAGCCTATTTTGGGTCGAACCTTGCACTTTTTAAACCAAGGAAGCCACTTCTCCCAGGGGTACCTATAGGTAAACTAAGTTGATTCTGATATAGAGCCACGAGCAGTCATCGTGCAGGGGGGCGGGGGAGGGAGGGTAAAAGTGGCTCCGCCGCGCTCCACTCTAAGCTCAATATCTTCGTAAATAAAGTAACTGCATCGTGTTTGGTATCATTTTCGGATAATTTAAGGACGCCGAATTCATTTTTGATGTGATAATTATACCTTCTCATATAAAAAAACGAGAGATTTTAAAAAATATACGAAAATATAGTTTCTCTTTTTTTTTAAAAACCTTGTACAATAAAAAACTGTCCGTTAGAACTCTATAAAAAATATGTATGGATAGCCAGTTTATTCAGAATTAAAACAATATATAATTTATTGGCATTATTGTCCACTAAAGACTTTAAAAAATATATTTTTTTACCTATAGGTACCCCTGGGCGAAGTGGCTTCCTTGGTTGAAAAAGTGCAAAGTCCAACCTCTAAAAGACTCCAGTATTAAATATTGATTACCTTTTAAACAGCGCGAGTTAGGCCACCAATGGCTAGGATAAATAAATAAACTTAACGGAAATCAAAAATAACACGTTGTATTGAGTATACCCGCATCTAGGAGAGTGTACACATTAGAACAGTTCTGTTTCTGTTGTTCTGACACTTCGTATCACGAAATTCTAAACATAACATTCCAATCTATCACTGGTGTTTGAATCACTGTCCTCGACCCAAAAATCTTTCGAAATATAAGTACCTAGTACTTATATACTAGTTACTCTAAATATAATTACAAAGAGGTCAGATACATCCACAGTTTTATAAATGTATACACGACTTTACTACTTAACGTTAAAGTCGTGGGTACATAATATTGTAACATTGGCCTCATCTTCGTTGACTCTACCTTTTTAAGGGTTCCGGAGCCAAAATGGCAAAAACGGAACCCTTATAGTTTCGCCATGTCTGTCTGTCCGTCCGCGGCTTTTCTCAGGAACTATCAATGCTAGAAAGCTGTAATTTTGCACGGATATATAGATAAACCATGCCGACAAAATAGTATAATTAAAAATTCAAAAACAATTTTTTTTAGGGTACCTCCCATAGACGTAACGTGGGGGTGATTTTTTTTTTCTCATCCAACCCTATAGTATGGGGTATCGTTGGATGGGTACTTTAAAACCATTAGGAGTTTGCTAAAACGATTTTTCGATTCAGTAATTTGTTTGCGAAATATTCAACTTTAAAGTGCAAATTTTCATTAAAATCGAGCGTCCCCCCCTCTAAAATCTAAACCGGTGAGTGGAAAAATTTTAAAAAATTCAGGATGGTAGTCAGTTTATCAAACTTTCAAGGAAAACTATAACGGCTAAGTTTGCTTGAGAATTATTGGTAGTTTATGAGTAAATAGCAGCGTAAGGTATAAAATATACCTAAACTTGGAAGATTCTGTATAAAATACGAAATCCTTAGAAAAATATTGCTTAATTTTTTCGTAATGGCTACGGAACCCTATTTTGGGCGTGTCCGACACGCTCTTGGCCGGTTTTTATTGACTGTACCTATTCGGATCGCTGACGTAAGAATGCCTCTACACAAGCCTATCAATTAGGTACCATAAAACAGACAATGTCAGGTGCGGTTTTTACCGTGTACCTATTCATCCGTTTATCACCTATTTAACCAATCCATTATAGAACCCACTCAATATAGTTAATGTGTCTAGAGCTAAATATACGTAGGTGCGTTCAAAGGACTATGTATTTTGCTGGACTTCTCTTGGCAGGGTATTTGTTCGTAAAACGAAGACATCAGCTATAATACCGATAACAAGTGAGATGCAAGTACAGAGACTATTCCAGGAAGTATGACTAAATATTTATCCCTGCTGTCACAACTTTTTCATACAGTTTCTTGCTTTGTATTACTGGACTAAGTTTTTGCCTCTGCTTTGCCTAGCTTATGTAACATTTAAACAACTCACGCTTGGATACATGCGAATGACTACTACTCACTTCACTAAAATCTTTTTACACACAAAAACAATACACATAAAAAACACTTATCAAATTTACACTCACTATCAAACTCATATTAAACTTAATTTACACTCGTTATATAACATAGAAAAACCTTGTTTACAATGCAATAAACATAACATGATTTCATATAAAATTTACACCTGCAATTCAACTCACACATATATATATATATAAATAAAATTTTAAACTATACTTTTACACAATCATACTTTTATAAATTTCATAGTTATGGATAACACGCTTTTGACGATAAATCAAATAGGTGGCCTTGACATCGCGCAATCAATGTATTGTAACACCGAAAATATAGCAAAAAATATTAATTTTAATCAATCTGATCTGACTATAGTTTCTCAAAACATTAGAAGTGTTTACGGTAATATGGATAATCTCATGGTGGTTCTCGAAAGTTTCAGTTTTAATGTGGATATGGTCATCCTAAGCGAATGTCGATTGCTCCCTGATAAACCGGTCCCAGTAATAGAAAACTACACCAACTTCTCGACAACTAACCACTTAAACCAAAATGACGGAGTCGTGGCTTATATTAAAAACACTCGAAACGTTAAAGTTCGGGAGATTGTACTTACACATGCATCATGCTTGCAAATAACTACCCCGGACTGTGTAATACTTGGTATCTACAGATCACCATCTAATAACAAAGCCGATTGCTTCATATCTTCCTTAAACAAACACCTGGATTCCATCAAATCTAATAAAACTATCGTAATAACTGGGGATATAAATATAAACATTGCACACAAAACAATGAGCAATCTTTTGAACAAGCTAACAGACTTAATTATTTAAATATGTTGGCTTCGCATGGTTTTTTACCTGGTCATATATTATCAACAAGGGAGGGTGCGTGCCTCGACCATTTCATGTTGAAGCTTGACAAAGTTTACTCTAACACTAAGATTCTAGTTCTTGATACAACCGTTACAGATCATGCTATGATTCTACTTAAGCTCAGTACCTCACGTATTCCTAACTACTGCAATAAAAAGAAAATAAGCCTAAATTTTGAAAAAGCACATGCTTTACTCTCAGAAGATAACCTAGATGAATTATATAGCATAAATGATCCTAACAAACTAACTGAAAAATTCATGAATAAAATTAAAAGATGTCTAACTGAAAGTACTTCTGTTACCTTTGTCTCTAGGAATAAACGTATCCTTAAACCCTGGATTACACCGGGAATTTTACGATGTATTAGAAATAGGAACCATATGCAGAAAAGTGTTCGGTCTAATCCAGATAATATTGTTTTAAAAATAACCTATAAAAGATACCGCAATTTCTGTAATGGTTTAATAAATAAACTAAAAAGGAAATATGAAAGTGAATAATTAGCTAATGCGAGTAAAAATCCTAGAACACTATGGAAGGCTATAAATACTATAACTAATCGCGGACAGCGCAGGGTTGAGAGTGCGGAGTTGCTTGATGTTGGAGACTCTCCAATTGAATCAGAGAACTGTGTTAACAATTATTTTTCTGACATTGGGAAGTCTCTTGCTGAGTCTATACCGATGGCTGCAAATTCAAGGACAGGTTCTAGTAGTGATTCAACATTGGTTGACCATGCCAGGGACTCTTTTGTTCTGTTTAGGACAGATCCAAGTGAAGTGGTTTCGATTTTGTCAAGTTTAAGATCGAACGGGGCTCCTGGCTGGGATAATATACCAACTCAATTTTTAAAAGTAGCCAGTGACACGGTTGCACCAATAATATCGCACTTGGTTAATTTGTGCTTTGATCAAGGAGTCTTTCCTGATGTCTTGAAACAGGCTGTGATTACACCGGTGTACAAGGGTGGGAGCAGAGATGATGTTTCTAACTATAGGCCTATATCGGTGTTGACCTCCATTTCTAAAATCATGGAAAAACTTATAAACCTTAGACTGATCAATTATCTAAATAAGTTTAATCTCCTATCTTATGCCCAATATGGTTTCAAGAAGGGTATTTCAACGGAAGATGCTGTCACTGCGCTTTCTTCACTCATAGTTAAGAATGTTGATAAAAATAAAAAATGTCTGACAGTATTCTTAGATCTTAAGAAAGCCTTCGATACCGTCTCTGTTCCCATACTTGTTAACACCTTAGAGAGGACTGGTATAAGGGGTACAGCTTTGTGTCTTCTCAGTAGTTATCTCCGGGACAGGACGCAGAGGGTCAAACTGGGAGATCACATTAGTGACGTCCGTCTGGTGTCTTATGGCGTGCCACAAGGTAGTGTTTTGGATCCAACCCTGTTCCTGATTTATATAAACCAGCTTTGTGACATGCCTATAGAGGCAGGGACAGTTTTCACATATGCGGATGACACTGCTGTGGCTTTCTCAGGTGATACTTGGGACGAGGTTCGTTCGACAGCTGAAATTGGCCTCTCAAAAATTGCTGGATGGCTACAGAGAAATTTACTCACTCTTAACACAGCTAAGACTAATTTCATCTGCTTTACCAACTATAATCGCACACAACCAGATGATGAATGCTCTATCCGGATTCACACTTGTGACAGATCACTTGCGTCCTGTTCCTGTCCGGCTATTGACAGAGTGTGGTCTACTAAATACTTGGGGGTTGTGGTTGACCATCGCCTCACGTGGCACTTACATTCGGAGAGTATTATGGCAAGAATGCGTAAACTGATCTGGGTCTTTAAGAAGCTTAGATATGTTGCGTCAAAAACCTTGTTAACACAAGTTTACGTTTCTTTGGCCCAGTCAGTCCTGACATACTGTATTCCTGTTTGGGGTGGTGCCACCAAATCTAAGTTCCTGGAGTTAGAGAGAGCTCAAAGGGCGATGCTAAAGGTCAGGTATATGAAGCCCTACAGATTCCACACTAGTGAACTCTACAACCTATGTGGCTTACTGTCTGTACGCAAATTGTATTTGCTATTTCTTGTCATAAAAACACACAAGACAACCACTTTTAAACCACAAACTACATCTACACGTAGGAAAAAGACTAATGTAATCCCCACCACAATTTCAAAACTGCATTTGCAAGGAGACAGCAGGCAGCTCAATCTGCCAACCTTTATAACTATGTAAACAAACACATTGATATTTTTTCTTGTACTACACATGAGTGTAAATGTAGGTTAACAAAATGGCTAAAAAACAAAAGTTATTTCGATATTGAAAACCTAATCCAGAAACCTAAATGATAAATTGGAATACTATTTCACACCTGCACTCGTTCATACACAAACTTGCACACTCGTTAATACGTAAACATATAAATACACACAGATGAAAACACAACTCATACGCACGCACGCCACACACACACACACACTTACACACAATACACACTCTCCACACACACACATACACACACACATACACACACACACACACACACACACACACACACACACACACACACACACACACACACACACACAATCTTTTTAAAGTTGTTTGGGTATTTTATGATGCCGAAGTAAATTCATTCCTCTCTGTAATGATACCTAGTAAAGGAGCGGTGTTCTCTTAATACAAGTAACATGTTTACTTAAAAAGAGGCACCAGCACTGTAACTGTTTTTGATGTAAAATTTTTGTTACTGAATATTTTTTTATTTTTTTTATAGAAATTAATACTAGCGTAGGTACTCAAAATTGTTTACTTTATTTTTGAATTGTGCATCATCTGGAAATTTTACTCCATTTCAGTTTTCATCCTGTATACATTATGTGCTTTTTTCGAGTACGTAGAGAACCAGACTTTAAATATGTTGCGATTGTAAAATTTTACTTCAATCAGTAATAAATATATAGGTATGTATAGAGAAATGGATATGTACCTTTGCACTCAACTGTACTTGTGATGTACCTAGTTACATATGTTATGATTAGCTGAATGGGAAGTCGTTATTAGTCCATTATGATGTCGTAAGTCATTCGCAACGAGGTGAATATACCTAGATAGAACAGACGTTAGGGCATAATGCATAGCATTGTCTTTATTTCTTACCATTGACAAAGTAAATTCCATTAAATTATCGACAGAGATAACTTAGGGTCAATAAAATTATGATGAAATTTGATATATGTATTACAGTTGAGTATTTTGTTACTACTGTTACGACCATTTTGTCGTTTGTTGTTGTTTGTGATTGATTATACATGTACCTACCCATGTCGATGTTTTTTATTCCCTACTTGTAAAAATAGGAACGAACACAATTCACGTCAGGCTTTTGTATCAAAATGAATTATATTTCCAGAACTAAAAGCGAGTTTGAACACTTAGCTGAGTGAGAACGGTAAGCGAACATATCTAGTACATGATTTATCGGAAGGCGCGGCTGCTTCTCAAAAAGGCAGCGTATATGACATAGGGTGACATTAGCAGATAACAGCTATGATTGACTGCGGAAACTGCCTCGAACTACGCTTCAAGACCTCGAAGTGACGAGCACCAGTGCAAGGCAACTGTCGCCGTAACCAATCCGATAACGCATTGCTAACTATCTGGGAGTAGCGGCATTAAATTACGGGTTAATTTGAAACTAGTTAAAAGCAGATTGATATCTATATTTTTTAATGTAAGTATTAACAAGCTTTTATTTATTTCGCCGTGTATGTTTGTAGTGGAAGTCAAATTCAACCCACTTGCAGTAGTCGTATGACCCGAAATTTGGTACCTATACCTACATATCTATGTAGTTCAGGTTACAATGTATATCTAGTGAACAAAAAGTATCTACCTACAGTAAGAAAAATTCTTCTGTCAAAAATTAAATTTTTGTAAAAAAATGATTGGTTGATTATTTTACTTGATCCACTTAACCAACATAATGTGATTTTTTGCTAGACAATAACGTGATCAGAAAGCAGACTTTTAGAAAGTAGTTAGATCTGTATTATACCTATGCTATTAAATTAGCACTTGAATTAAATTTATGACTTGAGAACAAACTAAGGCCGCCTATTGCTTACCTTGTAATTTTTCTCTTTGTATCTGTTTTCTGTATCGCTTACTATTTCTGGTGTACAATAAAGAGTCTTTGTATTGTATTGTATTGTAAAATAAACCTATTTCAAGGTCAACTTAATTTTTTAAAACAATTGTGTTAATCCGTATTTTCTCGGTTGTGTTTTTAAAAATCGACTCACTAGACCGTGAACATTCATCAAATTGGTCACCGTTCAAATACTCACAATAGCTTATTACGAGTAGGGGTATGGTAATCGCGAACTATTGCTCGGGTCGGATGTTCTATAACTTAACGAAACTTCAAATATTTCACTGTAAATATGAGACGGGTTATGCTAGATATTAATTTAATGAAATGTATATTTTAGAATAAAATTATTATTATTATTTTTAATTTATGACGGTGGAAGCATTATACATAGGTACACTTCAACTGAACGTAGATATAGTTACATGTTTAGTTTTAGTTTTGTAACTAATGAATCCCATACATCCCTGTATTATTATTGTTATTTATTTTGAAAAAAAAAAGTACTGGTAAGTTTCTTCCGGCGCATTCTTCTCGGCAATGTCGGTATTTCCGAAAGCGTTGGTAGTTTTAAAAAATGACGCGTAAAAGTGCCCATTGCGGCCTATTTACTTACTGAATAAATTTAAATTCCAGACCAGCTAATATACAGAATTGAGTAACTTAATTTTAGTACCCACTTAATTTATGTGTCGTAACTTGGAAATTTGAGATAATAGCTGTAGCTCTTTTATAAAATACTAGTAATAAAAAAACAACTTACTTTTCAATTTGTATTTCTTCTTATTCACAAACTAAAAACTTGATGGAACTTCACAAAAATTGCGAATATAGAACATTCAACACGCTCTGGCGATATCGTCGGCCGACCCGCGCCGCGCGTGTACACGCATTGAGGGGACGCGCAGCGCGCCGCCGTATATACCCGGCGCGGCGGGTGCCAAACAAAAACTAGTTCTATAAGATATAACGAGTAATTAATTACTAACAATCATATACGTGTGTGAAGTTCCCAATCCGCACTGTGCCCGCGTGAGAACTATGGCCCAAGCCCTCTCATTCTGAGAGGAGGCCTGTGCCCAGCAGTGGGACGTATATGGGCTGGGATGATGGATGATATACGTTTGTAGTGACGAAAAGTTTTTCCGTTTTCCTCGGGAAACTCACGCTTAAGTACATCAGTTGCAATACGGAATTCCTTTTTTAGGGTTCCGGAGCCAAAATGGCAAAAACGGAACCCTTATAGTTTCGCCATGTCTGTCTGTCTGTCTGTCTGTCCGTCCGCCGCTTTGCTCAGGGACTATCAATGCTAGAAAGCTGTAATTTTGCACGGATATATAGGTAAACTATGTCGAAAAAATAGTACAATAAAAAAATTCAAAAACAATTTTTTTAGGGTACCTCCCATAGACGTAAATTGGCGGTGATTTTTTTTTTCTCATCCAACCCTATAGTGTGGGGTATCGTTGGATAGGTATTTTAAAACCATTAGGGGTTTGCTGAACTGAAACGATTTTTCGATTCAGTAATTTGTTTGCGAAATATTCAACTTTAAAGTGCAAATTTTCATTAAAATCGAGTGTCCCCCCCTCTAAAATCTAAACCGGTGGGTGGAAAAATTTGAAAAAATTCAGGATGGTAGTCAATATATCAAACTTCCAAGGAAAACTATAACGGCTAAGTTTGCTTGAGAATTATTAGTAGTTTGTGAGTAAATAGCAGCGTAAGGTATAAAATATGCCTAAACTTGGAAGATTCCGTATGAAATACGAAATCCTTAGAAAAATATTACTTAATTTTTTCGTAATGGCTACGGAACCCTATTTTGGGCGTGTCCGACACGCTCTTGGCCGGTTTTTTGGGGTTGGATTCTTTAGATTTGTTTTGCGCTTGTATGTAAACACTTCAACGGAAACCTAAACATTTAAATGTACCTACGCCTAGCAGGTTTGACAGCTGGTAGTTGTGTTAGGTGTAGGCAGTAGAGGAAAATCGTACTTAAAAATAATGTGGTTGTATTCGTAATATCAGTTTGTTTTGATGACTGTAATTTATAGACTTTTCTTGTTTCTATTTTGATTGAAATGAACTAAAAGAATTTCCTTGCTCATCCGCGACGTGCTTTCTTTTCGTTTTTTCGTTTTTCGTTCTTTAAGGAAATTCTTTTAGTTCATTGATATGGACCTCCGCAAAGTAACGCCTGATTCAATAAATTATCTATTTTGATTGTTCACTTAAAAGAGTGTTCTTAAGGCCACTTTTATTCAAAGTTTGTAGCTTATTATTTATACATATGTACACTGAAAAATAGGGTGTTAAAAATCTGAGGCCTTATTGCCTAAAGTTTCTGACAATCGCGATCGCAATAAAATGACAGCTTTTGTATACGAAATATGTTATTTGATTGCGATCGCGAGTGTCAAAAACATTAGGCAATACGGCCTCAGGTCATTCTAAAATCAAATGAATTGTGGACTCTCAGCACAGCAAAACATTTTTTAACGTCAAAATTAAACAGAAACAAGAAAAATTAAACAAATTTTTAACATTGCGTGCAACCGCTTATTTCCATTCCCAATTCCACTCTTGCGTCACGCCTCGATCAAATGACACTAATACATACTCTAACGATATTGCTTGAGGGATTTTCCCTATACCGGTAAGGTTTCTGCAATCGTATCACACATTATTCTGCGCCCTGCTAGACGATACTGGTTTACTTAGGTTACTACATACTGCACTGACTTGTCTCAAGCAAGTATATTTTTTCAATTTTTTAGGAATAGATATAAGGTAGGTAAACAATGTTGACCTGCATTTTTATTGAAAAATGCTTTTTAAACAATAGTTATTAGAGATGTGCCGATCGTGACTTTGGCCGACTAGCCGACTAGCCGATTAGTCGGTTGTAAAGAAGCCGACTAATCGGCCGACAATAGGGCTACTATGAAACTCGAAACTCCAAGTTCATGTCGTGTGGTCATTCTGTCACATATACTGTTTAATATGAGAGCGAGAGGGACGATAAAGAAAGAAAAAAAGAAAGAAAGAAGACATTTATTCACTAACACAGAAGACACACATATACAGCAAAATTTATACACGAATAAACCAAAAAATAATAATAAAAATAAATCAACATGAAATACCCAAGATTGGTTATTTGGAATCTTTATGTATTTTTTATTTAAATTCCAAATTTTTACTTTTACGGTCATCCCGTGAAACCTAAATTGAAAATACAAACTGAAACATATAGATACGTGTTGGTCTTATTTTTCTGGTTTTTCTGTGAATTTATGTTTCAGTTTGTATTTTCAATGAAATACCTACACAATTTTGTGTGTCCCAGCGAATGTGAAACGGTCGCATTGCATTATGCTGAAGCGTTAGATGCCTGCAACGCTGATTTTCTGCCAGAACCGTCTGTGACTCACGGAACGATACACGAATATAATAAATAAACCACTAATCTATGTAAGTAAATAAAATGAAGAAAAAAAACTAAGAAACCAAGAAACAAATAAATTACAACGAACAATATAAAAAACGGTACGATACCTACGAACTTCGAGTTTCGAGTTTTGTAGTACTAGCTCTGCAGCTTCGGGGATTTCCGTGACGTTTTGTTAACCAAAGCTGATTTGGGCGCAAGTCGCAACCTAACGCTTGTAAGCGTGTCGAAAGCCGTTTGTTTTATTTTATTCGTATTATTTTATTTCTAGTTTTTTTTGTTTTGTACCTATCAAAGCGGTGTTTTTGTATTTGTATTGGCGCTTTTAGCCGACTATTCGCCGATTTCGCCGACTACGATAGTGGCCGGACGGTCGGCTTTACCGACTAGTCGGCACATCTCTAATAGTTATTAATCTGTACGAAATCACATTATTTAACTCGTACTTCCTGGGTTTTTTAGGGGTTAAAACGGAACCCTTATAGTTTCGCCGTGTCTGTCTGTCTGTCCGTCCGCGGCTTTGCTCAGGGACTATCAATGTAATTTTGCACGAATATATATGTAAGCTATGCCGACAAAATGGTACAATAAAAAATTCTAAAATAATTTTTTTTAGAGTACCTCCCATAGACATAAAGTGGGGGTGATTTTTTTCTCATCCAACCTTATAGTGTGGGATAGCGTTGGATAGGTCTCTTAAAATCATTGCGGGGTTGCTATTTAAAACGATTTTTCGATTCAGTAATTTATTTGCTAAATATTCAACTTTAAAGTGCAAATTTTCATTAAAATCGAGCGTCCCCTCTCTCTAAAATCTAAACTGGTGGGTGCAAAAATTTGAAAATATCGAACTTTTAAGGAAAACTGTAACGGTTAAGTTTTCTTGAGAATTATTAGATTAGTAGGTAGTTGAAGAGTAAATTGCAGCCTAAAGTATAAAATATACCTAAATTTGGAATATTCCGTACAAAATATGAAATCCTTAGAAAAATATTTCTTAATTTTTTCGTAATTGCTACGATGTGTCCGACACACTTGGCCGATTTTTTTTATTTATTCGACTGGGTGGCAAACGAGCATGTGGGTCTTCTGTTGGTTAGAAATCACCACCGCCCATAAACATCTGCAACACCAGTGGTATTGTAGATGCGTTGCCAATCTATAGGCCTAAGATGGAATATCTCAAGTGCCAGTAATTTCACCGCCTGTCTTATGGTCGGCGTACCTGCTACACTCGTATATCTGTGCGCAAAATTACAGCTGTGGAAGGACAGACGGACAGACAGACATGGCGAAACTATAAGGGTTCCAAAAAGACAGGTCGTTGTTACTTTATGTACCTAGGTAAGTGTAGGTATTGATGTAAGATGGCTTGGGTACCTGTACTATTATCTATTCTGTGGCTTGGGTGGGATTTGTTTATTAGAACTAATGTGCGTAATTACTTATGTATATGGGTAACAAAACAAATTGATTTGTTTTTGCGCATCGAGTTTTTGATAAAAAAACAAAATTTTGCAGTATAACATCGACGCGCGATAAACATTATTTTCGTAACAAAAAGTGGAGTTGTGTTTAGTTCTTACGCAATAGAAACGTGTTTTCTAACTACCTGAGACATAATACTTAACCGGCCAAGAGCTTGTTTGACACGGCCAGGATAGGGTTCCGTAGCCGTTAGGAAAAAATCAAGAAATACTTTTACAAGGATTTTGTATTTTACTTATACTTTAGGAAGCTATTTATTCTTAAACTACTAATAATTCTCAATCAAGCTCAAACGTAATAATTTTCTTGTAAATTTGAAATATATTTACTGCCACCTTGATTTTTTTCGAAATTTTCAGACCGAAAGGGGGGGGGGAGGTGCTCGATTTTAACAATAATGTATGAATGCAGTTTTTCTTGTCAGGTACTAAAACCGATGACAATATGTCTTATAGTTTAGTTTATACTTAGAGCGATCTGAATGTTACATCCTATACATATATCCATGCAAAATTGCAGCTTTCTAGTACTGAAAGCTAAGCCACAGACTGAAGGACAGACAAACAGACGAACGGATGAACAAACAGACATGACAAAATAAGGGTTCCGTTTTTGCCATTTCGGCTATGGAACCCTAAAAAAGATTTTGCATAGGTACTATTATTAAAAGTAGGATTCTAAAATTTAGAAATAAGCTTTTCTTCTTATTACTTTAGACACATTGCCGTATGGGCTAAGTTTCCTTTACATGCTCTTCCCATGTGAACGAAAAAAATAAACTGTCACTGTCACTGTCACTGCTGTCAACCAACTGTCAAATGCAGTGCTGGCTGTCTTCTTGTCATCGCATGCTTCGCACGCACGTGTTTATTTTAGAATAGAAGTACGGATACGGATTATATTCAGTGATAATGGCAGTAATGCAAAGACTAAAGTAAGTTAAAAGCAAATAGACTGTTCTTTAATTTAACACTTTTATTGGAAGTGGTATTCACTTTAATTTGATAATTCCAGGAAACCGACAACTCGGAGAGGCAAGAAAGTACTGCAATCAAAGGATCCGAAAGCCATCGAGGGCCCTAAACAATGTGTTTTTATGCAAGGACGAAACCCATCGGAACGGACTAAGCAGCTTCTGAAAGATATTTACGATTTGAAGAAGCCTGATGCAGCTTATTTTAAACGCAAGAATGATTTCGTTCCTTTCGAAGATGCGACACTTATTGAAAAGTAAGTGAATTTTGGTTTCATTAGCACGCTATTTTTACTCATGAGTTTGCCCTCAAAGTACTTGGAGGAAACATCAAACTTGCCTGAGTTTTCATCAATTTACAAGGATGTAAGCGTCTTTGCTTTACATTGACATGGTTAACAAAGTTGAAATTATTAAATGTGATTTAACCATTAACCAACAACGCTACCTCAACTAGAAAATTTCACTTTGACAGTGACCCAAACAATACTTTATTGTTGTAAGGTTCACTGTGTCTATCTTTGAGTGTCTATAGGCATACAACTATGATTTGCATCTGGTATTTGACTGGATTTACATACAAATATGTTACCGGAACTGGGAATTCCCGGTTTGCATCATGCAAACTCAGAACTGGGAGCAAATGCATGAAATTCTTTTTCATTGAATTCTTCATTATCTTTTAAATATACTCAACGGGACTAAATTTGACCCACACTTCATATAAAATCACCTATTACTGCATACATTTGAGGGCCAGATTTTTAGCTGCTCAGTATAGCAAGAGTTAGGCCACTAGTGACTTACAGAAATTCACTTAATTTGACCTGTTACAACCCCTTACAGTTATTTTCAGTCAAAACGAACATATTGATGGAATAAATTATTATTAAATGTAGCGTAGCATTAAATGTTATAGGAATTAAAACTATTTCTAATTTTATTACAGAATGTGCTACAAGAAAGAGGCTGCATTATTTGGTGTTGGTTCACACAGCAAGAAGCGTCCGCACAACATTGTACTCGGCAGGACATTTGACTACGGAGTGTTGGATATGATTGAGCTCGGGGCAGAGAATTTCAAAGCTATGTCTGAATTTCAAAATATGAAGGTGCTGGCTGGTTTAAAACCGTGCCTGGTGTTCAACGGGCCTGCTTGGGACCTTAACAGTGATCTCAAGAGATTGAAATCCTTGTTCACTGATCTCTTTCACAGGGAGAAGGTAGAGTAATTTATTTCACCAAGAGTAAAGTCACCATCACATATATTGGAGATGCTGAAGTGGTCAAGAATATTGAAACATTGACTCTATTCTCAAGCTGTTAGAGTTCATGTTTTGATATTTTGACCATCTTGGCTGCTCCAAAATATCTGATGGTAACTGTACAATCCTGAAATGCCTATCATTCTATTTTTGTTTAAAGTAGATGTGATACTAAATAATACTTATTTTAATTCATTTTTACAGTCGACCAATTTTATTCTTGGGCCACTATAGAACTTTATTGTATTATATATTTTTATTTGTCTATAGATAACAATACCAACCTATCAAATGATGTACTTATGTCGAAGTCATCATGATAAAGTTGTGTAGAGGCCTATACTTGGTTTGGATAGATATTTAACTAAATGTAAACAAAATTCAGCTGCCGACTTGGTACATCCTGCCGTGAAGCAGCAATGCTTGTACTGTTGTGTTTTGGCATAGAGAGTAAGACATCCAGTGAAATTACTGGCACTAGCCTATCCCATCTTATGCCTCTAGGTTGGCAACGCGTCTACTGCAGACTACGCGTCTGTTGCAGATGTTTATGGGCAGTGGTGATCTCTTATCATCAGGAGAAACACTTGCTTGTTTGCCATCCAGTCAAATAAAAAAAAACATTCAAGGATTTAAAACATTTTACTTATCTATCATTGTAAAACTTGAGTATTGAAGACTTGTGTCTTTAATATACAACGATTCAATATAATGCTTCCAATTTCAGGTGGAATCTATAAGACTTCAGGGCTTGGAGCACACTATCAGCTTCACTGCTACCGATGATGGCATCATTTACATGAGGTCATACCGGATACAGCTCAAGAAGAGTGGACAGCGGACACCCAGGATCGAACTTGAAGAAATAGGTTAGTATTTGATTGTCGAGCCAGTAGTTTGAATATGAATTAAACAATTGATTGAATCTGGTGTTACTTTACAAGTTCATACCCATGAACTAAACAAGTACTCGTAACATGTAAAGTTATTGTTATCTGAAGGTTATCTGATATATTTTAATTCAGGCCTGCTGTAAAACCGTCAGGCATTAAGTCAATGTCATAGCTGGGTAATACAATCCCAAAATGCAACTAATTCATTGCAAGCGTTGCAATTGCATTGCAATTATTTTATTTTTTTATTCGACTAGATGGCAAACGAGCATGTGGGCCTCCTGATGGTAAGAGATCACCACCGCCCATAGACACCTGCAACACCAGGGAGATTGCAGAAGCGTTGCCAACCTAGAGGCCTAAGATGGTATACCTCAAGTGCTTGTAATTCCACCGCCTTTTATTTTAAACTGATTCCAATCTCTAGCAGTGGCTGAAACTTATTAAGAAAATAACAATTCAAATGGCTATATTAGAGCTTATTGTTGTAGATTTTTATGGGCGGTGGTGATCTCTTACCATCAGGAGACCCACTTGCTCGTTTTCTGTCCGGTCGAATAATAAAAAAAGTTAAAGTAAGCATTATATTTATTTTATTATTTATATTCCAGGGCCTTCAATTGATTTCAAGCTCAGGAGGACAAAGTTAGCAGCTGATGATTTATACAAAGAAGCCTGCAGGATTCCCAGAGAAGTAAAAACTGTTACGAAGAAAAATATATCCAGAGATGCATTCGGCTCCAAACTGGGTCGCATCCATATGGGCAAGCAGGACATCAACAGACTGCAAACTCGCAAGATGAAGGGGCTGAAGAAAACCCCAGAAGAGAGGAAACAAATGCGGATAAAGAACAAGCAAGCTAAGAAAACTGCAAAGCAAGCACAACCCATGGAAACATGATTAAATTTATAACCTATTTCCTAGTTTTCCTTGTTTTATTTGCATGTGTGAAGAGGAACCAATGTTTTTCCATCCCTACTAATATTATAAATGCGAAAGTAACTCTGTCTGTCTGTCTGTCTGTCTGTTACGCTTTCACGTCGAAACCACTGAACCGATTTTGATGAAATTTGGTATATAGGTAGTTTGAATCCCAAGGGTCAACATTTGATACCTTTTATTCCGGTAGAGGGCGCCACCGCGCGATAAACTAGTACTTAATAAGTTTACGTGAAATGTGACGTTTAGGTAGAATGTTGCGTCTTCACTTAATTTTTTAGGGCTTGATATACCAAAGGTGTTAAACGGCCCCTTATTACTAAACCTCCGGTATTTAAATGTCAGTCTGTCTTAGGGACTTGTGTTGTATCTTTTCAATCGCAAATAGGGGCTCTTTCACCATCCATTGATTAGTGTTAACTAACGGTTAAATGTGAAGCCGTCTCCGTCTATTCGAACAAAACAAATAGAGACGGCATCACATTTAACCCTCAGTTCACACTTATCAATGTATGGTGAAACAGCCCCTTAGCCTAAATATATTATCGAAAATACAAACTGAAACATAGATGCACAGAAAAACCAGAAAAATAGACCATCGCTGGGAATCGAACCCAGGTCCTCAGCATTCCGTGCCGCGTGCTATACCGCTACACCACCACTGGGCAGGAGTAAGGACATGAATTTCTCCCATGCACCACATATCTCAGCTTGTTTGTTTCTTATTTCAAAGTCAAAGTCAAATCATTTATTCAGCAAATAGGCCGCAATGGGCACTTTTACACGTCATTTTTTTAATCTACCACCGGTTCGGAAAAAAACCTCTGTTGAGAAGAATCCGGCAAGAAACTCAACGAGGTATTTTTTTTTTAAAAACAGATTCACAATATTTATAAATGATATCTATGTACTATACATTACAAGTATTTAACACAATTTTATTTTTAACACAGTAGGTTCACTATTTGAAGGGATCGCTAGTGCGGATCGGAATTATTTCCAAATATCCCTGTCCATGATATAATCGTTAACTTTATAATAAGCCTTAGATATTAACGTCTTTTTGACAGTAGATTTAAATTTTGTATCAGTTTCTTCAGTAATATTTTTTGGAATTTTATTATAAAAACGTATGCAACTTCCCAAAAACGACTTTTTGGTTTTAGCCAGTCTGTAAGATGGAACTTTAAGCTTCCCTGTGTTTCTAGTAGCCTTTGGCTTATCGACGTTAGTGGGAAAATCACATATGTTTTTCCTAACGTACATGATTATTTCAAAAACATAAAGCGACGGCAGGGTTAGGATACCAGTTTCCTTAAAAAATGATCTTAAAGATTCACGCGTCTTCAAATTATAAATTGCTCTAACTGCTCTCTTTTGCAAGATAAAAATTGATTCGATGTCTGCAGCAGATCCCCATAAAATAAGCCCGTACGAAATGATGCTATTAAAGTACGCAAAATACACCAACCGTGCCATCGCCACATCGGTTAGCTGCCGTATTTTCCAAACTGCAAAAGCAGCAGAGCTCAATCTACCCGCGATTGCAGTGACATGAGGTCCCCACTGCAGTTTAGAATCGAGTGTTATTCCTAAAAATACTGTTGATTTTACAAATTCAATAGTTTGCCCATTTAACTTTAAACATTTAACTTTTAACATTTAGTCACTTAAGCAGCGACACTAGCGACATCTATGGTGAAGCCCTCATCGAGAAACTTTCAGCACTCCATTTGAACTAACCGCTCACCCGGACAAGAGATGTCGTTAGTTTTTATTTCAACTCCAAATTTTGTTACTTTTACCATACAGTCATGCCGTAAAACACATATCGAAAATACAAACTGAAACAACTGGAAAATACAAACTGGTTGAACTTCGGTCCCCAGGCGTCTTGAAGCCTCTTGTGGCCTTACGGCTACAAGACAAGCTTACGCTTGGAGTGAAAAGTGAACAACCAAGACCTGGATATTTGGCTGTTTGAAATAAGAAATACAAAAAGACTCCAAAAACCAATTTTAATTAACCGACTTCAAAAAAGGAGGAGGTTGTCAATTCGTTTTTTTTTCATGTCTGTTACCTCAGAACTCCGTCATTTATGAAACGATTTGAAAAATTTTTTTTCTTTGGTTTAGGAATGTTTTAAGTTAGGGCCCTTAAATTCTTACAAATTGAGACCTGTGGCTGGTCAACCTGTGGGGGTCGAGGGCGTTACTGACCCCAAACTCATTGCTAACCTATTTAAAGATAATTTTATCGTGAAATCTCCTCTAAGGCCGACGCAGGAAGGGAAGCTCGGGGATGAGTTTTGTCGTGGTGACGCAGTGAGTCTAGGTATTGTTGCCAAAGACATTGATAAAGTTATCAAGTCGATCTCAGTATTGAGCACCTCCAGCATGCTGGTCCGCACATATCCAGAGTGTTGGCTATGTTCTGTACTTTATGTATGAGGCATTCATATTTGCCGGAAAATTTTATGCGAACAATCGTAGTGCCTGTCGTAAAGAATAGAACTGGGGACCTGGCAAATAAAAGTAACTATAGGCCTATTTCTTTGGCAACGATCGTAGCAAAAATATTTGACAGTGTTCTAAATTCTAGAGATGAAACGGATAGTGGTTTGGCCGGATACCGGATATTCGGCAGGACCGTTGGCCGGATAGCCGGATATCCGGCCGCCGGATATTCGGCCTAGTTTTACGTACAATTAAATTCGAACATGCGCATGACACTCCGTGCAGGTTGCAACTTGCAACTGGTAGAGTATAATTAATTAACTTAGGGGCTGTTTCAGCAGCCATTGATTAATTTTAACTGACGAAGAAATATGACTGAATAGACGCGAGACGGTATCACATTCATCCGTCAGTTAAAATTCATCGAAACATGCCCTTAGAATAATAAACTGATGTCAATAATTGATAAACTCATAAATAAATACCAGTTTTTAATCATAACTATAAGTTTTTTACCATCCGGTATCCGGCCGGATAATACGGTACTATCCGGTATTCGGCCGAATAGTAAAATAGTGGCCGGATAGGCCGGATACCGGATAGTGGCCGGATATCCGTTGCATCTCTACTAAATTCACAGTTAAATAGTTACGTAAAACTGCACGGGAACCAATTTGGTTTCCGACCGCGGTTGTCTACAGAAACGGCAATACTTTGTCTTAAGAGCACTGTCAAGTATTATATCAAAAGAAAGACGCCGGTGATTGCCTGCTTTCTTGACTTATCTAAGGCGTTTGACCTGGTTTCATACGAAATACTGTGGAAAAAACTGGAAGACACTGGTATACCAAGTGACACAATACGTATATTTAAGTACTGGTATGGAAACCAGGTTAACAGCTTTAGATGGTCGACCGCACTGTCTGACGAATACAGGTTGGAATGTGGGGTGAGACAGGGGGGTTTGTCTTCGCCGACGCTTTTCAACCTGTGTGTGAACGGGCGCATCGAGGCACTCAGCAGTACACGTGTCGGCTGCCACATAGATGGAGTGTGCGTTAATAACATCAGTTACGCGGACGATATGGTGCTGCTTAGTGCGTCGGTGTGCGGATTGCGTAGGTTGCTCGTAATGTGTGAAACCTATGTAGCAAGCCACGGATTAAATTATAATATTGTGAAAAGCCAGTACATGGTCTTTGAGAGCGGTCGCAAGGATAGAAATGAAATTCCTCTCATTTGTCTCGATGGCACTCCCATCAGCAGAGTGAACCAATTTAAATATCTAGGTCATGTACTTACGACCGACCTCAAGGATGACCTGGACATTGAAAGGGAGCGAAGGGCCCTTTCGGTCCGGGTAAATGTGATCGCACGCAGATTTGCGGGGTGCTCGAGGGAGGCGAAGGTTACGTTGTTTCGAGCTTTTTGCACTTCCCTCTACACCTGCAGTCTGTGGGCGCACTATACGCAACGGGCTTGGGGGGCCCTTCGGGTCCAATATAATAATGCGTTTCGGGCGTTGTTGGGACTGCCTCGCCACTGTAGCGCATCAGGGATGTTTGCGGAGGCGCGCGTTAACTGTTTCTACGCGAGCATGCGCGGGCGCGCCGCATCCCTGCTGCGCCGCGTGCGGGGCAGTTCCAACACCGTCCTGCGCATGATAGCAGACAGACCTCACTGTGACTATATGTCACACTGTGAGGGACTGCATTCCCCTACCAGTGTGATACTGTGGTAGAGTGAGTAGAATGTTTCTAATAGTTTATAAGTTACCCACTAATCTTTAAAAACTAAGCAAAAATTACTAACAAAATATGTGTCCTAGTTACACGAAATAAATGATTATTAATATTATTATTATAAGCACCAAATCAGAATCGAGGGAATATTGTATAGGAACGCCTATGGTAATTTCGATATATTTAGGAGTCTAGTCGGACCGTTCTAGGAGGGCTACTACGAAAATCGTAGTTCGTGACGTATCGTGACAGGAGGTGAGAGGGATGGTAACGATATGAACTTCGTTCGAGTTTCGTAGTAGCCCCAGTGAGTTATAATCGCGAGATGAAGAGTTTAATTTTTGTATACCTATTTAATAAAGAAGAAGATGTCTTGCTATGCTATGACTGTTATCATCATCATCATCAGCCTATAGCAGTCCACTGCTGGACATAGGCCTCCCCCCTCGGCTAGACGCATCCAGCTTTTACCAGCAGCCTTTCGCAGACCGTCACTCCACCTGGCCGGAGGGCGTCCTATACTACGTTTGCCAAGACGACGTCTCCATTCAAGAACTCGTTTACTCCAGCGGTTGTCGGTTCTGCGACAGATATGACCAGCCCACTGCCACTTCAACTTGTTAATTCTCTGAGCTATGTCGATGACCTTAGTTCTGTGTCGGATAACCTCGTTGCGGATTCCATCTTTCAAAGAAACTCGGAGCATAGCTCAGACATACTTATAGCATGACTGTTATAATATAAGTATGACAAATGATAAAAGTAGCTATTTCATACTTAAAATTAAATTGGGCAGTTTGGGTACTGTACTGTTCCCCATAGGGGTAGACACTATATTTCTATTTATATACTTTTATCTAAGTATAATTACGGCCATCGTCTGTTTGTAGAGACCCTAGGTTGTATAATAATTTACAGTAGACCTAGGATCGAACCGAGTGAGAGGGCTATTTAGTAGAGTAACTACCTCTTTGAGAAAGCGTTGGTTATACATACAGGAAACTCAAAAGTTATTTCGTTTAGTATAAGAAATTATTATTGCTACTATCTATTTTTGATTATATTTCCACTTAATTAATATAAAAAGAGGTGATTTATGCCGTATAGGCCGGGCCCCTCCCCGCCCGGGCCTGTGGAGCTCGTCACCGTACTGGCCACTCCCCCACGGGCTGCCTCGGCACCTCGTGAGGGGATTGAATTAATGTCGTATGTCAATCACGTGCGTACCTCGTCTTCAAATGAATGAGTGGAGAACAAAATCATAGTCACTCCCGAGGCAGGCTTTGTTAATCCCTAACCTTTTCCTGAGTGACTATCCTATACACCTACGGTCTCCTCTTCCCCCCCCCCCCCCAACCTCTAACAGACTAGCGTCAGGAAGAACAACTCGGGGTCATGTTTGTGTTATTACGACGCGTTCCACAATTTGCGTCCACAACCAAGAGAGAAAGTCTCCTTCCCCCCCACATGCCCCACAAGGACTCCCAACGCCACTATTAGTCGTTAGACCTTGTTTAACCGCAACCCCACTTTAGCCCTATTGCCAAGTGAGTAGTAAACAACCCCATCGGACAGAGTCCGTATTGCCGGGTGGTTAGTCCGACAAAGAGGATGCAACGTTCAGCGGCCAGAGGTGGAATTGACCCCTGGTGACCACATGTATCTGAAGACCCTCGGTCCCCAAACACAATTTTGAATATTCTACAGACTCCATTGTGAAACGTCGATCATAATGGTTTGTGGAGTCTGTAAGGGTACTTTGTACAGTATCCATGCGCGCAATACCGACCATTAATACCCAGCCAGCTAGATTAGTACTCGTATCTGTGGCACACTAGTTCCATTCGCTCCACCAGCTGGATACAATAGTAAGTATAGAATTGTATAGCTATCCTTCCCGAGCTATCTGGGTTTCTATTAAAATCATTAGAATGGTGACAAAATTAAGTAATCTGGTTTAGTATAGGTATTTGTGGAGACCGTGATACACCCCGGTTCTAGGTCCAAATAACTTATTTGTAAAGTTAGGCCAAATATGCCGGGCAATTTGGAAGAAACATTGAGGCAATATAAACAATTACACATTAAGCTGAAGTCAATTATTAATATCTCGTTTCCATTAACCTTGGAGTTTCTAGCATGTTATAATATATAAGCAGTTTTGATATTCAATTTTAATTTTACTAATGTATTACTCACTGTCTTAGATTTGTGCCACAAATATATTAGTTCTTCGCTATAGTATCCACACACCGATGGTAACTTCAGTACCGTCAATAGTAATATAGTTTAAATCAATTGAAGATAATGTTCGTTAAAAATATTCAACAATTCAATGTCTTCGTAACACTCCGTAACGCCAGCAGAACAGAACAGTAATGACCCGTATTTGAATCAATTCGATCATTCGAATTTGACTTCTAAATTTCAAATATTTAAATTTAGGTCTTTTGAATTTAGACTGGCGTTATTTATTCTTTATATTTTGAATGTTTAAAATTTAGAACACGGATAAATTATTTATAAAATTATTGTATACGTTCGTATAGAACCAAAGACCGATTTGAAATGAGATCTCAGGAGTGTCGCGGTTCCATCTCGGTTTGAATTTATTAGACATTCTATCAAAATGTCATAGATATTATGTCTAAATGCCGGTTTTTCAAATTTATAAAATTGTGACAACAAATGTCAGATTACGTGGAAATCATAATATAATTATGACCAACTGTACTTTACTTCTATCTACAAATTGTATAATTAGCTCAAATCAGAGTACAATAACAGTGGTAGGATCCCGCCATACTCCTCACTGTTCCTACGCTGTTATGTCGTAACATCGTTAACTACTGGGATGAGGAAAGGACTTAGCTAGGGACATCCAGGAACCGCCATCAGCACTCGGACCGCACGCCAATATTCCAATCCCGTCCCGTTGCACATCACACCACACAACCAGCCAGGATATCTCCATCACGTTGGACGTCGGCGCCAGCATGAAATTAAATATTATTGTAGGAACCGCACAATTCAAAGCTTTATGTATTTTGGGGCGTATTAACCGCGGAGCAAGCTCGAGCAATTAATTATAAGCAATGTTTACTATTCCATTAAATCCCGAGTAATTTGTCTTTCGTTTTCATAATTATTATATTTCAATAAAATCACATTTATTTAATTTAATTCAAATTCAACTTACACGCCATCAATCCAGGCTTGCGTATCTTCATAGTCTTCAACCAGTCCCTCCTCCTCTCGTCATGATGACAGCAACTGTCACTATCCTCCCCGTAGCCACTCAGTCCGCTGAAACTCATAATATGAAAGGGCAAAAGCAATTGTAAATAACTCACGTCAGCACCACACACAGCCTTGCACTATTGGACACCTATTTACACTTCTATCACAACAATAAGGCATAGTAATCCATTGCTTATAACTCCGTGTGTTATGTTTTGTTCGGAGTTTCAAATCCTATACGTAGCGACCTCGCTATGCGAATATACAACGGCTGTCAAACTAGATTTTATTTAATTTTCACTGAAACCGTTTGTAAACTCCGTACTCCATTTTTAATTATTGGTTTTAAGTTAATATATGGATTTCTAGGCCTTTTCATTGCGTTATCAAAGAATTCACATTTTATTTTTATTTATTTTTGGTTAGCACATCTTTCTTTCCATGACACTTGCCAACCCAATCCCTTCTTTTTTCTTTTTTTTCCTTGACATTCTTGCTATCCACTTTCAAACAAAAATTTTTCCCAAAGAGGTTACTCATGATTAAAATAAATTCACAAAGTTTAATACACGAAGTGTGGGGTCAGTACAATCCCCCCCCTTAAATCTCTATTTCATTCTTTTAAATCGAGATTTAATTCTATACTTATCATATAATATTCATAAAGTTAATTTATTTTAAGCGCAATCACATTTCCACACCCTGTATATTTCGTCCATACCTCAGTTACACACACCCTGTATACTTAGCTCATCATCTATTCTGTCCCAACTCATAACACGTTAATTTCCCTGTCCCTAATGATCATTCATTCAACTGTCAGTAGCTATTCAATTACCTCACCCCCATCTACCTCCCCCCCCAAACTATACTTCCCTATAACTAACTTCTAATTACAATCAAACACCAAAATATTTTCAGTAACGTTTAATAATTCTACAAATCAATACATCCAATTTTATCCGCATTCTAAACCACCTTAATAATAATCTAAAATTATTACAATATTTTACAACTCAATATTGTTCTTGAAATTATTTATCCCTTTCACAACTATAAGCAAGTTCCCTATTCACATGTCAACACAAAACTGACAACAAGTCACTATAACCCTCTAATGTAAGACTTCCCACTAGACATAATATCGTGCCAAGTGTACAGCATTAAACAACCCCTTTTCTACTAGTGTTTCTGGGTGCACGAGTACATATACATTCTCATAGTACCTATCTGCAACTATATAGGGTCCATCGTATATCAATTCAAATTTCTTAATCCTTCCACTCAACGAGTCAGATTTATTTAGTCTACGGACCTTAACCAAGTCCCCTATTTGGTATTGAATCAAGTTGTGATTCTTGTTGAATTTATCCTGACGTTTCTTACTAGCACTACGTAAATTTACCCTAACTTGTTCACGTATTTCATTAACGCTCTTATTTTTCGTAAAATTTATTAAAGATCGGTCTATTGAAAGTTGCGTCGAATTCCCGCTAAGGACCTCATTAGGGGTGAAACCCGTACTCAAGTGGAGAGTATTATTGTACAACTCCTCAATCTTTTTCAACCAACATCCCCAGCTCCTATGTTGTTCATGACAATAAATTCTGAAAAACTTTCCTAACTGTTTATTCACCACTTCTGCAGTATTAGGTCTCGGGTTTCTAATAGAAGTATAGATTGTCTTAACACCAATACCGCGCAATCCTAATCTCCATACATCCCCTATAAATTGCCTCCCTCGATCTGTCATAACCTTCTTTGGTTTTATTGTTAATGCAAAATCTCGCATCCTAGACACCACTGCCCTTGCTGTTGCCGCCTTCAACCCATATAGTTTTATATATTTAGTGAAAGAATCTTGTATGACAAATATATGCGAAATTCCTCCTCTCGATATCGGCAACGGCCCATAGAGGTCCGCCATCACTAAGTCACCTGGATTCTCGGATATAATTGACTTACAAGTACCTACATACTTAATATTGTCTATCTTTGACAATTGACAAAGATGACAACTCCTAACAAAATCTCTAATTGTTTCCCTCATCTTTAGCCAGTAGAATCTGTCCTGTAAATATTTTATCATTTTATAAACTCCTAAGTGCCCCAATTCTAAGTGAACCTGCCTACATACTTCCGCCTGTAAAATTTCTGGTAAATACAATACTCTGTTTGGACTATCCAGCCTATTGAAATAAAGAATTCCATTCTCTGTGATACAACGGCTTGCTATCCGCGCTAACCGATCATTTACTCCCTCTAGTCCTGGATTCGACAACCTATTTTTTATGCCCCTTATCACATTATCCCTATCTTGCAGTTGGGCCATTTCCCCTAATTTATCCTGTAATTCTTTATTTTCTTGCACTCCCATGTACATTATACTCGGATACCACAATTTCCCCTCCTGTATCTCCCCATCACTCGGAAATCTAGATAAAATGTCTACCCCTATGTTCTCCGTCCCCTTGACATGTTCTACAGTATAGTTAAATTGTTCTAAATATAAAATCCACCTAGTGATCCGACTGTTGTATAACCTAATGTTCTTAACAAACACTAACGCCTTGTGATCTGTCCTAATAATTAACTCGGCTCCCCGCAAGTATGTCTCAAATTTCTTTATTCCATAAATTATGGCCCAAAACTCTTGCTCAGTAACAGTCCATCTTAATTCCGAACCCCTTAATGATCTACTACAAAAGCTTAAAATTCGTATTTCTCCTTTTTCATCGTACTGATACAATACCCCCGCAATACCTACTCCTGAACTATCAGTCTGCAAATAGTAAGGTTTACTCACGTCTGGATGAGACAAAAGGATGGTAGTCGAAAATTCTTGTTTCAAATTCCAAAACGCCTTATCTAACTCCTCATCCCAATACCAACTTTGCCCTTTCTTCAATAATTTCGTCAGGGGAACTATTAGACTACTATAATTTGGAATAAACCTCCGATAATAATTACATAAACCTAAGAATGCCCTAACATGTTTCACCTTTTTCGGGGTAGGAAACTTTTGAATTGACTCGACCTTAGCTGGGTCCGTTCGAATTCCCTCGGTAGATACAATGTGACCTAACATCTTAACTTCCTGACATGCAAATTTACACTTTTCTAAATTACATGTTAATCCCGCTCTTTCCAACCGTTCTAGTACCAGATCTATTTGTTCCAAATGATCCTCCCACTGACCGTCGGTTAGTATAGCTAGATCATCTAAATAATTTACACAGAAACTTCTAACACTCGGACCTAATATTACATCCATAGCCCGGCTAAAACTTCCAACTGACGTTTTCAATCCCTGTGGCAATACATTATACATATAAGACTTCCCATTAACAGTGAAACCTGTATACTGTCTACTTGTTTCTGAAATTGGGATTTGAAAATAAGCATTATTCAAATCTATAATAGTTATGTACTTAACCCCGTGAAATGCATTTAGAATATCTATCTGCATTGGAGGAGCCTCTGATTCCGCTACCATATATTTGTTAATTTCCCTGGCATCTAATAATATTCGAATAGTCCCATCAGTTTTGGAAGTAAATGTGAGTGGACTACTATACGGTGTTGAACCTCTCGAAATAATACCCATATCTACCATTTCCTGTAATTTATCTTCTACCTTGGATCGGTATGCATAAGGGATGGGATAAGACCGATTAATTCTCGGGACATGCTCATGCATACTAATGTGATGAGTATAACAATTTGCCCTACCAATTCGCTTGGTGAACACTATCCTATGGGCCTCTAAAATCTGCTTCAATGATTTCCTCATGTCAACGGTCAATTCTATACCCGCTTTAATTCTGTCTAAAAAATCTACCTCGCATACTTCGTGGTTAGCCTCACCATCGTTTTCCAACTGTAATGACCTAATGGCTGCAATTCTTTGGTCTTCCTCAATGAAAGGCACGGTAATTCTTCCCCCCTTCATTTCCAAAATTAGTGATCTAGGATCTTGTAATGTAATAATAGCTTTGTATGACAACAGCCAGTCGAACCCTAAAATTACCGGTACAGTCAACCTAGGAACAACTAACAGTCCCGTATCGAAAATTACCTCTTGAATTTTTATTTCTATGGAACATAATTGCTGTATTTTTAAACTCTTCTGCCCTACCGCCCCTCTTATTTGTATAGGCTTTACCGGCAATGAGGGTAGTTGTACATCTCCTCTCGACTGTAACCATTCAAATAATTCCTCAGAAATACAACTAACTTCACTCCCCGTATCTATTAGACAACGTATTTTATTCCCTAAAATCTCTAACCAAATTTCAGCTTTGATTTTATGCCCTATTTCCTCAAAAGAAACCTCTTCATCAAATAACGACGCTGTGACAAAATTCTGCATGGGTTCTACTACTACCGGCCTACCTGCTAAGTTAAGAGACAAGCTCGACAGCCCCTCAAAGTTGGTTGGTATCTGATCCTCCACGTCCGTGGGGATAAAGCCAAATCCTGATTTATCCAATTTCGTCCTCACGCCTGTTGCTACTACAGGGTATAATTTCCCATTTTCCCTTTTTCCTAACCCTACTCCTGGCACCCATCCCGATGACAACATCTGCCGTAGCGCAAACCTAAAATAGTTGCCCCTATGTTTATAAGCTAATCCCGGAGCATCTGGACTAGCTAACATTAGTTTAAATTCTTACCACTATCTTTACACCTCTCCTGCTCTTCTTCTTCGTTTATCTCCAAATTAGCGATTATTTTCGGCTTCTTATTTCCAAAATTTGATTTCCCAGTCGCAGGCATCCCTCGCTTCATTCCTGGTAGGGTTTGATTAGAGCTTCCACCTTCCACATAACGGTCCTGTTTATCCACGTCATCCAAATCTCTTAAGAATTCAGTGGCTTCTATTATCGATTCCCCTTTCCTCATCCTCCAGGCATATTGTACTTCTCTAGGGAAATGGTGCATTAAATCATTAACTAATTGATTTTCCATTAGAGGCGTACTCAACATTTTTGCTTGTCCTGCTAGTGAAATAAAGTAACCCATCATGGATTTATGAGTATTCTTCTCCCACACTCCACACACTATATTCCGTCTTAATTGATTTTGTTCAGACTCTCCCCAATAAGTATCCATGAAATCAGCTTTAAAATCTTCCTCGTTGTCCCAACGATCCTTATAAATTCTCGCCCACCGCCTGACATCTCCTTCTAAGCACCCGATAATATTGTCGACTACATGTTCTTTAGTCGGCAACCTTCTTAGGTACGAAAATAGGTCCTCTATGAAGGTAACTGGATGTACGTCGTACCTTCCGGGGTATTTGGGTTTATCCAACCTTCCATCTATCACTGGATACATTGCGAGTTGAGGCATTGTTTCTCTAACCTTATCCCGTACTGGTTCTTCCTGCATTTTTCCCTGCAGCTCCGATACCTTTAAATGCAGTTGCCCAATTGTCCTACGCATGTTCCGCATCATGAGTGCCATCGCAGACGAACCCCCAGTAGCAGGTGTTGTTTTCTTCACTATTCCAGGTGTCGCTCCAGCAGCCTTCGCCTTAGCACGCATTTCCTTGCCAGCTTGGATCATTTTGCTCATAGTTGTGTTTCTGTAATACATTAAAATTTTCTTTACTAATAGCCCCGATTGATCTTAATTCACCATTGTTGTTTGATTTCTTCTTCTATCGACATATATTGTTTTACAACATCCGCTATTCCTCTATCACCATCTATAATACGTAACTCTTGGAAAGAGTCCTTCCAAGCATTCCCCGTTAGCCAATGCTCATGTTTTTCGTGCAATCGGTTTATATAATCAAGTGTAATAGCACTTTCCTCTATTCTACCTCTATTTTTATTCTTTGTAAAACCACCTCCGGGGAACTTCGTACGTAAATTCCCAAATCTACATTAGCTAAAGCCTTTTCCTTGACAAACGAGATCCAATTCTCGAATATCTCCGCCTCCACAGGGTGTATCAACTCGTTTTCACGTAGTATTTTCATAAAACAATGCCTCGCACTAAATATTGACCTTTCTATTATCTTAATTGGCGTTTCTACTCGCAAGGTGTGATGTTCTAGCAGAGTCGACACCACATAATTTTGGAATACATAAGCCCACCGCTTGGGGTCTTCTACCATTAATTTGAAGAGGTTGACGCCCTTTACATTTTGCCATTTTTGGACAGGTTCTGGTAAAACGGTCACCATCTTATTGGTATGCAGAGACTCTAATAGGGTCGACTTCCCACAACTAATATTACCCTCTAACACAACGGTAAACGTTCCCTTTCCTTTTCTTAGCGTATTGGCCATGTCAAACCTGAAATTTCAAAGCTATGAATACCAAAAAAAAAAATTTTTTTTTTTTTCCGAAAAAAAAAATTTTTTTTCTCTTTTTTTTTTTTCTCAACAGCCCGCTACTTGAGACTCAGGATCCTGGTCACGGCACCAATTTGTACTGTTCCCCATAGGGGTAGACACTATATTTCTATTTATATACTTTTATCTAAGTATAATTACGGCCATCGTCTGTTTGTAGAGACCCTAGGTTGTATAATAATTTACAGTAGACCTAGGATCGAACCGAGTGAGAGGGCTATTTAGTAGAGTAACTACCTCTTTGAGAAAGCGTTGGTTATACATACAGGAAACTCAAAAGTTATTTCGTTTAGTATAAGAAATTATTATTGCTACTATCTATTTTTGATTATATTTCCACTTAATTAATATAAAAAGAGGTGATTTATGCCGTATAGGCCGGGCCCCTCCCCGCCCGGGCCTGTGGAGCTCGTCACCGTACTGGCCACTCCCCCACGGGCTGCCTCGGCACCTCGTGAGGGGATTGAATTAATGTCGTATGTCAATCACGTGCGTACCTCGTCTTCAAATGAATGAGTGGAGAACAAAATCATAGTCACTCCCGAGGCAGGCTTTGTTAATCCCTAACCTTTTCCTGAGTGACTATCCTATACACCTACGGTCTCCTCTTCCCCCCCCCCCCCCCAACCTCTAACAGACTAGCGTCAGGAAGAACAACTCGGGGTCATGTTTGTGTTATTACGACGCGTTCCACAATTTGCGTCCACAACCAAGAGAGAAAGTCTCCTTCCCCCCCACATGCCCCACAAGGACTCCCAACGCCACTATTAGTCGTTAGACCTTGTTTAACCGCAACCCCACTTTAGCCCTATTGCCAAGTGAGTAGTAAACAACCCCATCGGACAGAGTCCGTATTGCCGGGTGGTTAGTCCGACAAAGAGGATGCAACGTTCAGCGGCCAGAGGTGGAATTGACCCCTGGTGACCACATGTATCTGAAGACCCTCGGTCCCCAAACACAATTTTGAATATTCTACAGACTCCATTGTGAAACGTCGATCATAATGGTTTGTGGAGTCTGTAAGGGTACTTTGTACAGTATCCATGCGCGCAATACCGACCATTAATACCCAGCCAGCTAGATTAGTACTCGTATCTGTGGCACACTAGTTCCATTCGCTCCACCAGCTGGATACAATAGTAAGTATAGAATTGTATAGCTATCCTTCCCGAGCTATCTGGGTTTCTATTAAAATCATTAGAATGGTGACAAAATTAAGTAATCTGGTTTAGTATAGGTATTTGTGGAGACCGTGATACACCCCGGTTCTAGGTCCAAATAACTTATTTGTAAAGTTAGGCCAAATATGCCGGGCAATTTGGAAGAAACATTGAGGCAATATAAACAATTACACATTAAGCTGAAGTCAATTATTAATATCTCGTTTCCATTAACCTTGGAGTTTCTAGCATGTTATAATATATAAGCAGTTTTGATATTCAATTTTAATTTTACTAATGTATTACTCACTGTCTTAGATTTGTGCCACAAATATATTAGTTCTTCGCTATAGTATCCACACACCGATGGTAACTTCAGTACCGTCAATAGTAATATAGTTTAAATCAATTGAAGATAATGTTCGTTAAAAATATTCAACAATTCAATGTCTTCGTAACACTCCGTAACGCCAGCAGAACAGAACAGTAATGACCCGTATTTGAATCAATTCGATCATTCGAATTTGACTTCTAAATTTCAAATATTTAAATTTAGGTCTTTTGAATTTAGACTGGCGTTATTTATTCTTTATATTTTGAATGTTTAAAATTTAGAACACGGATAAATTATTTATAAAATTATTGTATACGTTCGTATAGAACCAAAGACCGATTTGAAATGAGATCTCAGGAGTGTCGCGGTTCCATCTCGGTTTGAATTTATTAGACATTCTATCAAAATGTCATAGATATTATGTCTAAATGCCGGTTTTTCAAATTTATAAAATTGTGACAACAAATGTCAGATTACGTGGAAATCATAATATAATTATGACCAACTGTACTTTACTTCTATCTACAAATTGTATAATTAGCTCAAATCAGAGTACAATAACAGTGGTAGGATCCCGCCATACTCCTCACTGTTCCTACGCTGTTATGTCGTAACATCGTTAACTACTGGGATGAGGAAAGGACTTAGCTAGGGACATCCAGGAACCGCCATCAGCACTCGGACCGCACGCCAATATTCCAATCCCGTCCCGTTGCACATCACACCACACAACCAGCCAGGATATCTCCATCACGTTGGACGTCGGCGCCAGCATGAAATTAAATATTATTGTAGGAACCGCACAATTCAAAGCTTTATGTATTTTGGGGCGTATTAACCGCGGAGCAAGCTCGAGCAATTAATTATAAGCAATGTTTACTATTCCATTAAATCCCGAGTAATTTGTCTTTCGTTTTCATAATTATTATATTTCAATAAAATCACATTTATTTAATTTAATTCAAATTCAACTTACACGCCATCAATCCAGGCTTGCGTATCTTCATAGTCTTCAACCAGTCCCTCCTCCTCTCGTCATGATGACAGCAACTGTCACTATCCTCCCCGTAGCCACTCAGTCCGCTGAAACTCATAATATGAAAGGGCAAAAGCAATTGTAAATAACTCACGTCAGCACCACACACAGCCTTGCACTATTGGACACCTATTTACACTTCTATCACAACAATAAGGCATAGTAATCCATTGCTTATAACTCCGTGTGTTATGTTTTGTTCGGAGTTTCAAATCCTATACGTAGCGACCTCGCTATGCGAATATACAACGGCTGTCAAACTAGATTTTATTTAATTTTCACTGAAACCGTTTGTAAACTCCGTACTCCATTTTTAATTATTGGTTTTAAGTTAATATATGGATTTCTAGGCCTTTTCATTGCGTTATCAAAGAATTCACATTTTATTTTTATTTATTTTTGGTTAGCACATCTTTCTTTCCATGACACTTGCCAACCCAATCCCTTCTTTTTTCTTTTTTTTCCTTGACATTCTTGCTATCCACTTTCAAACAAAAATTTTTCCCAAAGAGGTTACTCATGATTAAAATAAATTCACAAAGTTTAATACACGAAGTGTGGGGTCAGTACAGTACCCATGCAAAAAGATGTTTTTATCGGTACGGTACGATACCCTTCGCATGAGTGCCTGACTAGCACTTGGTCTGTTTTTATTTTCTTTTGTCATACCGTGATCATTGCATTCCAATTATCCCAAGAGATTAAGCAACGTTACAGAGAATTATCATTGAAAGATTATGCTGATCATAGTTGTACATAATTGGTTTCTGAGATCAGTTAAAACAATTTATTGCACCTATAAATAAATTGTGTTCTTAATCGAGTTAAAAAATGTAAGACGATTGATTGTTTTTGCCTACTAAGTCTCCGAAATGTTACCTTGGCCTAGAGCAGATTTTTTATTACTTAAAAAAAATCCTTTCGTACCTTACAAACCTTGCGCTGAAAATATATCTTCTGAACACAAAAAAACCAGCCAAGAGCATGTCGGACACGCCCAAAGTAGGGTTCCGTAGCCATTACGAAAAAATTTAATATACCTACTTACTATCATCCTGAATTTTTTAAATTTTTTTCCACCTACCAGTTTAGATTTTAAGGGGGGGGGGGGGTTTGGGGGCGCTCGATTTTAATGAAAATTTGCACTTTAAAGTTGAAAATGAAATGAAATGAAATGAAATGAAATGAAATGAAATGAAATGAAATGATAAATATTTCGCAAACAAATCACTAAATCGAAAAACCGTTTTAGAAACCCCCTAGTGATTTTAAAAGACATATCCAACGTTACCACACACTAAAAGATTGGATGAGAAAAAAAAGTCACCCCCACTTTACGTCTATGGGAGGTACATACTCCAAAAAAAAATTTATTTTTATTATACTCGTACCATTTTGTTGCAAAATTACAGCTTTCTAGTATTGATAGTCCCTGAGCAAAACCGTGGACGGACGGACGGACAGACAGACAGACAGACATGGCGAAAGTAACTATAAGGGTTTCATTTTTGCCATTTTGGCTCCGGAACCCTAAAAACAGTCGACTCGTTCACTCACGCCACCCTCAAGTAGGTAATCCTGAATACTTATACCTACTTTTATGTCAAATTTCACGCTGACCCCCATCTGTAGCGAGCTGCAATTGCTTCAGCAGATCTCGTTTGCCAGCCAACAACGGAGCAATGCCGCTGGAGTGAGTGATACGTACGGTTGGGTCAAGTACGATGCGGATGGGTAGGTAATAAATAATTTTTGTTTCATTTTATTTAGTTTTATTTTAGTTTTAGTTTATAAGGTACCCAATGTGTTAATATTAAATAAAATTGTATATATAAAATATAATAAATATTTATATTATAATTAATCAATTTATATTGTATTGTTTTCAAAGTAAAAAATAATAATTGAAAAAATCAAAAAACCCACCTGCATAATATAGCTAACAGTTGTTAAGGTAAAATGAACTGAAAAGATCGAAACAAGACGAAAAAATCAAATAATCAAAAGTTAACAGAATTGAATGCAAAAAAAATCGATACAAGACCAGATACAAACGGTTTACCTACTTAACACATTATGTCCATGGTAGTCATTCAAAATTTTATGCAATGTTATGTGTGGTAGATTTGGCATGCCTTCGCCTGCATTTCATAACATGCATTACATTTTGAAGGACTACCATGGACATGTGTTAAGTAAATCGTTTCTTTCTGGTCTTGTATCGATTTATTCGCATTCAATTCTGAAATGCAGGCGGAGGCAACCGCTTCCAACGAAAAACATAATTATGAGGGTTATCAGCCTATAATCTACCCGACTCTAACGACAATTTGTAATGCTGGGGCGACACTAATGAGAAATGCCATTAATTATCGCGATAATGGACGTTAATCGTACCTAAGTGTAGCCATGACTTAACGCGATAATTTGACAACGGTATTAACATTGCCGTTTGGCGCTAGGCGATAGCTCAAGTGGCGGTAGGTACATGGGCAGTCACGTTGAACGTTCAAGTGTAGCCACCCACTTTAGCACGTTAAAAATTATCGCAATAATTATCGCGCTAATGGGCATTGACGTTAGCCGCTAGTGTGGCCCCAGCATAACAAATTTAACGAACTTTACAAACTTTCCGCATTGACGGCAATATTTTGCTTACCCGACAAAGGTTATAGAATTTAAAAAAAAAATTACCTGCACCAAACGAACTTTCAACAAGTGACGACGAAAAAGGTCACTTGTCAAAATATCCGGGTTGAAGGACCAAAAAATGTGCGAGAAAGGCGAAGTGGACTGTATGGAAATTTGTAAAAAAGCGACGAGAGGAAAGTAGGGATGGTGAAGGAACGGATCGGAAGCAAAATATTGCGTCTCGCGACAAAATAATAAAACGAAATAAGTAAAGCACGCGAAAGTATGGCAATTTAAGGTAAATGAGAAAATATTTAAAGCCATCAATCGACCGAAATACTTAGCTTTGGGAATTCCCTTCGTCAGAAATAAACCGGTAAACGAGACAGATAGTATAATATCTTTGTAAGTAGGTAAATATACTTCAAAGGTCTATTATATACGTCTAAATTGATATAATTTACATTAAGTAATTTATTAAAAGATAAACACGTGAATCTGATTCATACCGTGACACAGCCGCGGTGGCTTAGTGGTTTAACCTATTGTGGCATTTCAAGCAGAGGATCATGAGTTCAAATCCGGGCTCGTTCCTCTGAGTTTTTCGAAATTCATATGCGAAATTACGTTTGAAATTTACCACGAGCCTAACGGTGAAGGAAAACACCGAGAGGAAACCTGCACAAACCTACCTGTTTGTGTGAAGTTCACAATTCTGCTCTGCACTGGGCTCGCGTGGAACTACGGCCCTTTCATTGTGAGAGGAGGTCTGTGCCCATTAGTGGCATATAAGGTTGGGATGATAACGATTATGATGAATCAACACCGAATCGTCTATGTAGCAAAATGTCCAGCGACACAAATTGATTTATAAGCACAATATCACAGTCATATTAGCAATTTGACCCACAAGCAAAACGCAGAACATCATAAGTCATAACAAAAAAGTAAAACCGACTCCAAGAAAAAAAATAGAATAAAATGGAACCGACTACAAAAACCTTGAAAATAATTTTCTAGGTGCCTACTAGCTTTAAATAGGCCTCAGCACGACCCAGCAGGAGAGGAACTATAGTCGTCTACCTCATCCACGTACTATATATTGGGCTTCAGTCACTCCTGCTTCAGTCGGTTCCATTTTTTGTCAAAAAAGATTTTTTAGTTCATTTAACTTTTTAGTTAAAAATTTTCTTTATTTCTCACTCTTTAGTGATTTGTAGCCAAAGCACATCTTACAATGGTTCCATTAAGACCAAACACGGCTTAGTTACGTTGTTTTATAACAGAGTTCCGTTGCCTAACTTCCTCATTAGGCTTTAACATTAGATCAGTTCGAAAAAATATTTACTTAAAGCAAGGACCATATATATACCTTGGTTACGGTGAAATAACGAAATGGATGAACCAACATATTTTATACATGTACATTTACGAACCTATCTTAAAAACTTTCGGCACTCTCTATTTTTTGGGCAGTTTAAATTGCGTTTATGCGGGTAAGTGGTTAATATATAGAGCAACAATGTAGTTTAAAAAGTAAGGTAGGTAACTAAGTACCTACTTAACACATCGATATCGACTGACACTGTCGGAATACCCAGTTATTTACTGGAGTTAGGTATAAAATGAAATAACTACGAACGGCGTATTAAAACGGAGAGCATGGCCGGTTGATCGATTAATTATAACTCACAACATATCATTGAAGTAATCAAACACAACAGACCACTTTTCATCTACTTGTTTGCTACCAACGTTCCTATAATACAAGTGAGGAGGAAGTGTGTAAGAATATAATACTAAACTAGCTGGTATGTAGAAGCTTTTGTTTATGCAATACAAACTTTTATTTTGCTCAATTTATTTATGTCACAAGTAATATACATATATTTAAACATAACTAAAACTAAACTATAACCAAAAGAAAACAAGAATTAAATTTAACACAAAAAAAACTAACCTAAAAAACCCCTCCCTGCATCGTTTGCCGTTTTAGTATGATTGGCTCTTATTTTAAGCAATCTCTATTCCAGTGATCGGATTGACACACGTAAGTTGGATGACAAAAAGTACCTAAGTCAGCAAAAACGCTTGTTTTTAAAATGTTATTTTAGCAAAAACTCATTGATAAGGAATGAATTGATAGGCAGGACCTATTTTCTCATGAACCTTTTTATTAGGGTTCCGTAGCCAAAATGGCAAAAACGAAACCCTTATAGTTTTGCCATGTCTGTCTGTCTGTCAGTCTGTCTGCCCGTCTGCGGCTTTAGCCGAAAGACGTCCACTGCTGGACATAGGACTCCCCCAAGGCTCTCCACTCACACCGGTCTTGTGCTTTTCGCATCCACCGCAATCCCGCGATCTTAACCAGGTCGTCGCTCCATCTTGTTTGAGGTCTACCGGCAGCTCGTCTCCCGGTCAGCGGACGCCTTTCGAGAACTCTTTGACCCCATCGGCCATCAATCCTGCAAGCAATGTGCCCCGCCCACTACCAGTTCAGTTTCGCAATTCTTCGGGCTATGTCGGTAACCTTAGTTCAAAGTATTTAGGTACTTTAGTATAATATAGACAAGGTAAGATATCGGGACTGCCTAGTTAAGGTACTCACCGGGCGGGATTTTACCTGTTTGTTTGTTAATTAGTATTCAACTCAGTCCAACGACCCACGCTAACCACGTTGGGTAATTCACCCGAGAAATGATTTTCGAGAAAACTTTTTCCTGTATGTTAATTTAGGCCTCTGACGTACAGATTAAACTTTACTCAACTATGAGTGAATTAAGAAGGATTCATCATCCTTATCAGAGTACAGAAGAGGTAGAGGAAGAGTTGTAATATTTTTAGGGTTCCGTACCCAAAGGGTGCCAACGGGACCCTATTACTGAGACTCCGCTGTCTGTCTGTCTGTCCGTCCGTCCGTCTGTCACAGGGCTCTATCTCTTAAGCCGTAAAAGTTAGACACTTGAAATTTTCACAGATTATGTATTACTGTGGCCGCTATAACAACAAATACTAAAAATAAAATAAAGTTACAAATTAAAGGGGGTCGTCATACAAGAAACGTGTTTTTTTAAGGTTTTTTTTTGTTGCTAGGCATTATTAGCCGTTGCTAAGGCGATCGAGTCGGTAGCTATGTCGTTTGAATATTTACCTTTAGGTTTGCGATATTAATGATTAGATTTTAAGTTTCGATAATATAATTAGTGACTGTGCGATTTATTAGTTTTTGTGCAAAATTAATGAAGCAATTTATCAATTACAAAACCTCAATGAAGCCAACTTTGATAAAGCGCTGGTCAAATCCGCTCTGTACTAATCACTGTTTACTTATTGTTTTTTACACTATTAAAAATCATACTAAGTATTTAACACTATTTACAAGGTTTATAATACAGTTTAAAATTTATTCACACTAAGTCGAACTTCTTATTATTTAATTACACAACATACGAAGTCCGCAGAATTTCCCGCGAATAAACCGCATGACAGCCAATTTTTTTTTAAAACCTGTGGGTGGCAATAGCTTCAGAAGCAAACAGCCAGAACCAAAGAGGTTGAGAATTCAAATTATTTTTTATTCCAAATACTTGTACAAGTGCTTAAGTAAATGTTGGTTTTTTTTTTAGAAGCTTTTCTTTAGCTGGCCCTGTTTGTTTATTTTTTTTTATCGTTTGTTTGGGTCAAACAAAAAACAAAATGTACATTCGGCAAGAAAAACTTGTATTAAAAATGAAATTTTTAACAAAAACTTATTGTGATGAGGTATGTTTGCTCGGGTGGAATCTTTCAACTCAAATTTGAAGTGGATATCTTCAACCGATTGAGCTTAAATTTTACACGCATGTATACAGGGTGTCCCAAAACTAGCACGTCACAGTGACACCAGAGGTAGGCCAGCTCAAGAGGACCCTAACCAACCTAACATGACCCCAGTAAAAGTTGCACGGTTTTCGAGTTATTAACGAAATAAAGATTTTTGGGGATACTCCCCTTTGTCTTGACATTTTTAGTACCAGCATCGACTTGGAAAGCTCTTAATAACAGTTTTTTATGTGTATCGAATCACGAATAGTTACTTCAGAAGTACAAAGTGTTATTTTGGCAGTAACTACCGTAAAATGCTGAAAATAACTTCATTAATCTTGATTTAAGTTGTCTCAAAAACATGAATTTCAACTTTAACCATCTGCCATGAAAAAAAATTACTAGAAACGAAACAAACAAAGAACGTCAATAAATGAGGCATGTCATGCAGATTCAGAAATGGTATGACACATGTATCTTATTGCAATAACTTTGGGCATTATTATCACTTTGCTGATGCCGCAAGACGTCACTATTAAGTAAAAACATGTTACATTACTAATTTATTGAATCAGGCGTTACTTTGCCGAGGTTCATATCAATGCACTGAAACAGTCACCTACTTTGCTCACCATCGACCTTATGATAGCTACGTTTATACTAGAAATCTGTGTTCATTCAGTTCCTCCTCCTCCACACTGCAAAAATACACACCAATCACACAAATCCATCTATCACCACCACCATACTACACCGACCGTTTCGAACTCAAACAGAGCTCATCTTCAAAGCGACACAATCATTCTCAATGCTACTAAATATCTGGTAGCATCATCTCATAAATAATAACGTCGCTACTTTGAAAAAAGCTCGTACCTCAAAATCGATGACTTTTTGAGTGAACTTAATGTTCGTTGAACCAAGTCCGAGCCCGACCTAGGATCACAACCCCTTTCGCGCATCCACATCCTCAAAACCCTCACGAACGTCTTTGCTTCGGAACACCATGGACCTGCCATTTCCACAGCGACTGGGACAAAATTATACCCGGGTCTTAAGTTTTGGTACTTTATTAGTTAGTACGGAAAATTGATCCCTTTGAAGATTATCATTGAGCTGCTACTCCGACGCACATGTTGACTGCTGCCTGGACTCTTATTATATCGTTTGCATAAAATCCTTCTTATGCATCCTTATTATTATGGATTGCAAATTTTATTAAACGATGTTTTTTGTGCATCAGAGTCCATGGGAGACAATTTGAACATTTATTGTGAAGAAAATTTATTCCAATACATGAATGAAAGATAAACCTGTTTTTAACCACCCACGCAAAAAGAGGGGTGTTATAAGTTTGAACGCTATGTCTGTCTGTCTGTCTGTCTGCGTGTCTGTCTGTGCCACTGTAGCTCTTAAACGCGTAAACCGATTTGAATGCGTTTTTTTATTTGAAAGCAGGTTTTCTAGCGATGGTTCTAAGACATGTCCTATCAAAATCGTTTCAGCCGCTTTTGAAATATTGAACTTTGAAGTGACAAAGTAGGGGATTTTACAATTTTTTTATTTATGTTATACCCGGTTCTTTAGGATCCGGTCCTAGCCTTGAAAAGGGAGACAAACATTAGTATTTAGCCTTCGTGCATTTGGGAAAATAATTGCATCAGATAATAGATGAGCCACCGCTGTACACAGTATTTTTGTACCACTAGCAGGGACTGCTTTCGGAGCTCCAGTTTTAAATTGGTTTGATAGGGCTTCGCTAAAGTGGTAAGAATGCCTAATGTTGTTGCAATAAGATACATGTGTCATACCATTTCTGAATCTGCATGACATGCCTAATTTATTGACGTTATTTGTTTGTTTCGTTTCTAGTAATTTTTTTTCATGGCAGATGGTTAAAGTTGAAATTCATGTTTTTGAGACAACTTAAATCAAGATTAATGAAGTTATTTTCAGCATTTTACGGTAGTTACTGCCAAAATAACACTTTGTACTTCTGAAGTAACTATTCGTGATTCGATACACATAAAAAACTGTTATTAAGAGCTTTCCAAGTCGATGCTGGTACTAAAAATGTCAAGACAAAGGGGAGTATCCCCAAAAATCTTTATTTCGTTAATAACTCGAAAACCGTGCAACTTTTACTGGGGTCATGTTAGGTTGGTTTGAAAGGTGGCTCGATAGAGTGTGAGACCAACAAATAAAAATAAAAATGCTCTTCTGGTCTGAAAGTCTTTATTTCAGCAAAGGTGGTTTTGAACACTGGTTCTTACATTGGTGATTTGTATTGATGTAAGGCCAGACTCCCAAGACAGAAGAGAAACAGGGTCGCGTTACGGTTCGCGTTGTTTGGACAATTTGTTGCTTCTTATTTTTGATTAAACTACAGTATTTATGGTTGCTGAGAGATCTAAGATGACTTACAGGATGGCTCTTCTCAAACCTGACAGGTCACACTCACTCCGTGCTTCTACCATCTGGCTGTCCTGTGCTTTGTCTCCTATCTCTCGGCTTCCACGTGATATTGATGACTGCTTCAATATAGCAACATAGCATGAAGATGACAGCGACAGAGATGAAAATGAGTACAGTACGGTGCTTTCAGAACAGATAGAAAAATTAATGTATCTTGAAAGAACAAAAGTATAAATAAACCCTCGAAGGATTGATTTATTTTCCTTCTCCCACCCCCAGATCCAGTACTGTACTACTTCAAGATTTCAGTGCAGTGTTGATGGCTGAAGGAAATTATATGTTCCAGGCGACAGAAAATATTAGGGTTCCATATCTATGATTAAAGTTGTTCCATTAATAAACGTTCAGACATTTGGCTTAACTAACATAGGATGCCTCAGGATTCCTATGTGGAGGCCTATTTGCCACGCAGCTCCTCTACGTATGCCACGTATCCGCCGACATCCTTGATGACGATCAAGTATCAAGCTGTCAAACTCAAATTGAAAACAAATGTCACTGTCAATGTCACTCGCTGTTTAAGCTACAGTAAAAACTACAAGATATTGATGCTTCCAACGAAGTGACTTTTAATCCCGACAGATGCCGCCAAACGTTCCGTTACAATACTCCCCCCCTTACGGAAAGTTTCGAAAGAAATGAGAAACTGCGCTGTCCCCAGCGTCTGGAAAAGAAATGATGATAGAGCCTCAAACTTAGACTCTGAAATACTGGAACGGAACTTCCTGAAAATAATAGAAATTAAGAGCAATAACAACCAGAAAAGCTCCTAACCTAAACTTACTATAATGTCATCCGACCATAAGTAAACCATGCTAACCTAGGACAACCTGCTACTCAGGACCTGTCTTCTTCCTTCCTTGCTGAATTTCCTGCAGTCCGGAGAACCTATGCACAAAATCCCCACAATTTCATTCATCTCCTTTCATTCAAAAGCTTCCAATGTAAGGCATCAGCTTTAGTTCTGCTGAATGCCGCCTCCTGACAAACTAACCCTGAGTCACTCCTGTAATCCCAGTGCGACTCGATATATTTCCCCAAGATACTTTGAGTAACTATTTTAACATCAAATGCTACTCTATAGTTATGGTCTTACACTATTTGTGTAAGTACCCTTTGCGTGCAAAAGACCTAAAAACATCTTAGAACCTACTAAGAAACTTATAATAACTTAACCTATTCTACTTCTATAACCTTGGCATCGTTGGTGAAACACAAGAGGTACCACCAACACGTGAAACACGTCCTACGGCTGACAAAAGAGAACATACAAAACTATGCGTTCCTCGACGATGACCCAAGCTAGAAATTAGGAGGAGTAAATCTTGATATCTTTGATATGCCATGTACCAAGATCCTTGCCATCATAACCAACCAGTTCGTAAACCAACGGTGACAGTACCTTTTTTACAATACACTTCATATATTTGGGTGCAGTGGCGATCCTTTCATAGAAGCCCAAAAGCCGGGCTTGCCTTATAAATCGAACAATGTCCAAACGGAAAAAAGTTCTGATAAAATCACTTTAATAATTTAGCGCGCTTTATTTTACGTAAAATAATAAGAATTGCTTAAGTAATTCGGTGCATGGCCAGTGGGGCAGTGGCGCCAAATGGCTGCGCGGCGAGTCCATACAACGCGGCGGTAGTGGCGTACGTTGTAAATAGCATGACATCTCGCTCGCTCTCGTGGGCTTTTACGGGGCTTACGTTTGGAAGCGTTTGCTCTCTTCCCACTTAGGGAAACGTTAGTGTTGCAAATATCTATGTATAGCTGCATGTATAGAACTTTCTTTGCAATTTTGAAGCTGGCTTACGGTGTGAAGTTTGTTGCGTTTGGTTTGGAAAGCGAGTGCGCGGGCGCGAGATGAATAATAACTTCTATTTAACTTCATGTTTATTTCGAACCGTGGGCCGTAGCGTAGAGTTGTGATTTTATGCAATCATTTCAAAAAATAAATAAGTAGGTACTTATAGGTATTCTGGTTTTAGCAGTACGTCAGTACTATTATATATTCTGTGGTTTTAGTGCGGTGTAAAGTGCGCTGTAAGAGAGAATGAGTTCGGAAACGGACCAAATTGTCCCTTGTGTGACTACATGTGTATAAAGAATTAATAATCGGTGGAAGGGTAAATACATTAAGTTTTATTGAAAAGAAAAATATAATTCCGTCCCAAAAGCCGACTTCTGACTTAGTGTATTTCACAGACTAGTAAAGATTGAAGAGTAAAGCGGCAACAAGATGGATTTACCTACATTAAATGATAAAAAATACTAAAACATATCTCTCGGCTTGCCATAGTCTGATACCCTAGGCACGCCACTGTTTGGGTGCTAGTTTGGATGCTTTATGCTTATCTGCATCGCTCTGAATATAAGTTTTACGCCAAACTTCTTGACCTTCTGATAGTTTTACATCGCGCCTTCTTAAGTTGTAATACTTAGTATTCGTCGCGTGGGCCTTCTCTAAGTTTGATCGTACTTTTGTAAATATTTGTTCCAAAGCACCAAATTCACCCGCATACTCTTCCCTAGGCATTGCCACCACATACTCTGAGTCACCTGAGTCTCTATAAAAATCGCCATTAATTACGGGTTCTCTGCCGTGGACCAAGAAAAACGGAGAAAAGCCTGTCGTTTCATTTACCGCACTATTTAGGGCAAATTGAATTTTAAAAATATTCTGATCCCAGGACCTATGATCATCCTTAACATATGATGCAATCATTGTTGTCACGGTTTTATTGTATCTCTCCACCATGTTAATTTGCGGGGCATACCGTGGACCATAATGAATACGCGGAACCCTATATGTCTTCATCAGATTACGGAACTCTGATCCAGTGAATTGAACCCCATTATCGGTAACCACTGTTTCAGGAATGCCGTGTGCTAAAAACACATAATTCTCCATACTTTTAGCCACATTCGCACTTGTAGCCCGCCTCAAAGGAAATAACATCGTATATTTGGAGAAACAACAAGAAACTACTAAAAGATGTACAAAACCTGATCGTGACTTCGGAAGCGGTCCTACTAAATCCACGGAAATCACTTGAAATGGTCTATAACATTGTTTAGGTTTACCCATTTGACCTGGAGTGAGCGTCGTTTTATGTTTGTAGGCTGAGCATGTTGGACACTTTTTAATAAAATTTAGCACATCGCGGTACATCCCGGGCCAGAAGAATCGTAAACTTAGCCTTCGGTGTGTTTTAAAAACTCCCATGTGACCTGATGTTGGTGGTTCATGATTCTCTGCAATAACCTTCGTGCGATTCGACTCAGCTACAACTTGTTTCCACTCAAACTCGTCAGTCAAAGAATATTTCCCCTTACTATAACGGTAAAGTACACCATTTTCTATTCGATAGTTCGGGTAGTTCTTTGGGTATGAAATACAACCTTGGTAAACTTTGTTATACCACACATCTGCCGCTGTTGCTGACGGTAGGGTATTAACAACCTCTACTTTCACCAATCGTGATAGAGCGTCAGGTATGACATTGTCTTTACCCTTCCTGTGCTCTATATTAAAATTAAATTGCGACAGGCGACATCCCCATCGGGCAAGACGTCCCGTTGGGTTTTCTAAATTCATAAACCATTTCAACGACGCGTGGTCAGTGACGACAGTAAACGGCCTAGTACCTAGGTATGGTTCAAATTTTTCAACAGCATACACAACCGCTAGTGCCTCTCTCTCTGTCGCACTATAATTACGCTCATTTTTATTTAGAGACCTACTTATATAGGCTATAGGATGGTCGGCTCCCTCAACGTTTTGCGTCAAGACGCCACCAATGCCATAACTAGAAGCGTCACAATGAACTGTGAACGGTTTATTATAATCTGGACATATTAAAATGGGTGCCGATACTAAACGATTTTTTAAATTCATGAATGCGTTTTCCGCATCTGTGGACCAAACAAACTTTGTTTTCGTACTAGTAAGTGCGTTCAAAGGTGCAGCTATTGTTGAGAAGTTTTTTATAAAACGTCGGTACCAGGAACACGTACCTAAAAACATTTTTACCTCTTTTGCGTTCTTTGGTGTTGGAAAATCTATAACCGCACGCACCTTACTAGGATCAGTCCTTAAACCGCACTCGTCTACTATGTATCCTAAATATTTGAGTGACTTGCGAAAGAAATTACTCTTTTCAAAATTTATCGTTAGATTTGCTTGTTTAATACGCTGATATACTCTATTCAGTAATAATAAATGTGTATCATAATCTTCTGACACTATGATTACGTCATCAACGTAGCAAAATACCAGTCCCTTGGTCACTTCACTACAAAAGGGTGTACCAAAAAGCATGTCCATAAGCCTTTGCTGACGCGCGGGCGCTCCAGTAAGACCGAATGGCATGACATTAAATTTAAACAGACCCTTTCCCGGTACAATGAAGCTAGTTTTTTCTTGTGACTGAGCATCTAACTTAATTTGCCAAAAACTTGATTTAAAATCGACTGAGCTAATAAATTTCGCGTTTCGAAGACTATCCAGTATTTGGGGTATATAAGGTATTGCATAAGCGTCCCCTTTAGTAACTGCATTTAATTTGCGACAATCCAGACAAAATCGCCATGTACCATCCGACTTGGGAACCATAAGGACCGGATTAGACCACGGACTTTCACTGTGGGTTATTACATCCAAGCTAAGCATTTTATCCACTTCCTTATGTAATTCCTTAAGCTTTTCCGGTGACATGGGGTATGGTCTACACTTAATCGGTGGTGAATCGCTGGTATCTATTTTGTGTTCAATTAAATGAGTTCTACCCAGACCCTTAGTCTCGAAAGAAATTTCGTGAAATTTTTTAATTACAATTTCTGCCAATTCTTTTTGTTCCGATGTCAAATTGTCATAATAAGATAAATTATTTAATTGTTGATCAATTTGAGCCGCATTCCTAATAAATTCGGTTGGTTTTTTAATATAAGAAATTTTATCAAAAATTTCTGGTAACAACGAGAATTCTTTCCAAAAGTCTACTCCTAAGATAACATTCGATACTATAGTAGGTATAACGTGAAATTTTATCAATTTAGTAACCCCTTTAAAAGATAGTGGCAGTGTAATAAATCCTATTGTATTACATACTGAACCATCTGCCACTGTGACAGTAGTAGCGGATTCTACCATTTGGTAACCTAAATTGACAAAACGCTCGTGTGCACCATTCCCTATAATAGAGATCGCAGCGCCAGAATCTAACAATGCACAGATAGTCAAATCTAGAATATTGACATGTAAATAAGGCCGAATGTCGTTGTCGTCGGGTTGAAAAAGGACCGTGGTGACGGCATTGTTTTTAAAATATTCTGATACCATTTTTAACCATTTTGTACTATCAGTAGTCACGGCTTTTCCTACTGAAGTGCCGCCACGACCTTCGCCAATTAGTTTTTTGGCTGTAAATTAAGTCTACACTTCGGGCACGATCGCGTCGTATACCCGAGTTGACCGCACTTAAAACACATAATACGCTTGTCAGTACACGCCTTAGTATGATGTGTATCTACCTTGCACCTATAACAATACATCTTGCCGGTATGTGACGGCTTTTGATTGTGAATCTGTGACGGTGGTTTGTACTGTGGCCGTTGGTCAACGAACTGTCGTTGGTGTTGTGACGGTATATTTCGACTACGAGCACCATGACTAAAAGTGTTGAACGACCTCTGCTGTTGTCCAGATGTAGATGCGACGGCAGCAAAGTCCTGTTTTGCGGTTTTACCTTTATAAACAAAATCAGGATTTAATGAAGACTGTTTTGGCGGTTCTGCGAATAATTTGCTTTTTTGACGTGCAGCCTCAATTATTCTACAACAACGACGTAAATCTTCGACGGAGTTAATCTGCTGCAACGCGAGCTGCTCCGAAAACGATGGCCTAATATTATGAAACAGGATTTCTAATTGCTCCTTATCACTTTTTGGATTCGCAAGACGTGAAAACATACCACTCATAACCGCGAAGTAAATATGAGTCGGCTCGTCTTGTCCTTGTGTTCGTGAATGGATTTCCTGCAAAAGTCTATAATCAAAATCCGTAGGTGCAAACTCCTCGAGTAACAAAGTGCTCAACCCCTTCCAAGACTGAAACCTGTGTTTATTTCCTCTATACCATAAAAGACCTTGATCGATAAATAAACAACAAGCTGAATTATATAACTGCTCATCAGATATACCGAACGCTTGGGCACGCTCGTTTACCGCTTCTAAAAACGAATGAACACTTGACAAACCGTTGAACCTGTTGTTGACATATTTTAGAATATTAAAACTTGTAGACTCCTTTGTAACGTCACATAAATCAGCACAGTTACCAACACCGGTACTTCCAGGATCGCTTTGCTTTATTAAGAACCTATTAATAACAACTGAACATTGCTCCAACTTTGACTTTAAATTAGCACTCATTTCCTTTTCTACCTGTAACTCAAATACAGTTAACCTGTACAGTCGAAAATAAAGGTGACAGTACAAAGCTTTGGAACGGACTAACAAACGACTGTCTTTAGTTTTCTCCAAAGAACTGAGCTTAGACTGTAACTCCTTTATTTTCTCTGTAATTACAGGCAACTCCTCACTAGCTCGCAAATCTTCACCTATAATTTCTTCAGGCAGAAATTCTGTGCATAATTTTTTAAGTTGTTTTCTCATAATAGAAACTGTGTCTCCCGGTGTCTCTGCTCTAACACTAATCTCATATGTCAACTCATCTCGAAGCAACGAATGATAATTTATTTTCTTTAAATCCATTTTGTAGATAAGAAACAACAAAGTTCAAGTGTTATTCTATATAAGTTTGTTTTGTTTATGTATATAATTGTTAAACACTCAACACTATTTCTCTTCTATCCCAGGGGTTGACCTAACAAAATGAGTAACAAAATACTGTTTACCAGTAAAAGTTTACACCAAACTCAATAAATGTTAATTTATTGTATTTTATAACAAGTAGTTTAGTTTAAAGTAACTGCAATACACAGTATATACAAGGAATGTTGGGTACTAGAACTCCAGTATCACAATTTAGTAACTAAGTTTTTTAGTAAAAGTTCTTACTCAAATGTACACCCTAGGTAGGTAGGTTGTACTTCAAAATAGCTCTTAACCTAACATGCAGTTTAATAAAAAGATATTTAGATATTATTTGAGAAGTAATTTAGCAGAAATACTGCTAAGCAAAACACTAACAACTTAGTTTAGTATTTGCTAACAACTAAGTTAATTTGTAACCCGGAGGTCTGTACCACAAATTTATCACAAATTATTAAGTTTCTAAGTTAAAACTAACCTCTTGGCTAGTACCTAGATATGATTATAATTAACACAGTACCCTATAATAGATACCATAAGAAAGAAATATTTGTTTTAATTATTTCCTCAGAAATATTACACTAATAAGAAAAGAATCAACTAGCATTTATGCTAGAAGTATTCTAAAAAAAAATTGTTTTTAATAATCGCTAGCTTTTGCTAGACAAAAGATTGATGAAAAATAATTGCTAACTTCATATTAAGAAGCAATAATAAACAAAATCCCCCCGGAACAACTTTCAAAGTATATGGAACCCCACTTAACCTAATATGTATTAAAATTGTCACCTAGAACACCACAAGCACATCAAATACACTGTATATAATGTAAATAAATAGTTCATATAACGTTTAGATTATTTAGTCACTATGACTTAAAGTTGACCTTTATGACAAGTTTGTTTGTTATGCTGTTTATTCAGACATTACCAGTTGGCACTTCTATATATACTCACACATGTACTAAAATATGTACTCACACAAGTTTGTTTGACTATGTTCAACAATTATGACAAGATTTTATTGTATTACTGATTAATTCACCATAATTACTAAAAGAAAGGTATTTCTGTAATTAAACCAATGTTTTATGTTTAAATTTTGAAAACAAATTAAATTATATTATGGAAATTGTTTTGAAATGTAATATCAACTAATTTAAGCACTTTTGTTTATTGCATGTTAGCCAAATAAGCAAGCACAAGATTTGCAGAAAACAAGTTTATATGACATGCAAGTTGTTTGATAATTGTTTTGTTTTGAAATGTTGTTGTAAATAGTATTGTTTTAATAAGATAATTTCACTGAATTTAACCTTGTTTTATTGTTGTTTGACAGAATATAACACTGAAAGCAATAGCTATTATGAATATTGCAATTAAATATTTGCTTATGTATCAGTACACTGATTTTAAAGTATATAATAAAATTACCTGTTGAACATGTCTAGTGAGAAAAAAAAAACATATTTATTTTTATACACTGTGACCAAGTAAGGGTAACAAAATGAAAGTCTCTAACAGCTACAACATCACAATACAGTCACTACTATGAAATTGGACTATTTAAGAAAGGAAATGCCAGCGTGTCACACGCTTCTTTTATTGACAATCCAGTCTTAAATATTATCCATAAGAAAGCAACAATTATCCAAACCTAGTGGGCGCCAGCTGAAAGGTGGCAACCGACAAATAAAAATAAATATGCTCTTCTGGTCTGAAAGTCTTTATTTCAGCAAAGGTGGTTTTGAACACTGGTTCTTACATTGGTGATTTGTATTGATGTAAGGCCAGACTCCCAAGACAGAAGAGAAACAGGGTCGCGTTACGGTTCGCGTTGTTTGGACAATTTGTTGCTTCTTATTTTTGATTAAACTACAGTATTTATGGTTGCTGAGAGATCTAAGATGACTTACAGGATGGCTCTTCTCAAACCTGACAGGTCACACTCACTCCGTGCTTCTACCATCTGGCTGTCCTGTGCTTTGTCTCCTATCTCTCGGCTTCCACGTGATATTGATGACTGCTTCAATATAGCAACATAGCATGAAGATGACAGCGACAGAGATGAAAATGAGTACAGTACGGTGCTTTCAGAACAGATAGAAAAATTAATGTATCTTGAAAGAACAAAAGTATAAATAAACCCTCGAAGGATTGATTTATTTTCCTTCTCCCACCCCCAGATCCAGTACTGTACTACTTCAAGATTTCAGTGCAGTGTTGATGGCTGAAGGAAATTATATGTTCCAGGCGACAGAAAATATTAGGGTTCCATATCTATGATTAAAGTTGTTCCATTAATAAACGTTCAGACATTTGGCTTAACTAACATAGGATGCCTCAGGATTCCTATGTGGAGGCCTATTTGCCACGCAGCTCCTCTACGTATGCCACGTATCCGCCGACATCCTTGATGACGATCAAGTATCAAGCTGTCAAACTCAAATTGAAAACAAATGTCACTGTCAATGTCACTCGCTGTTTAAGCTACAGTAAAAACTACAAGATATTGATGCTTCCAACGAAGTGACTTTTAATCCCGACAGATGCCGCCAAACGTTCCGTTACAGGTTAGGGTCCTCTTGAGCTGGCCTACCTCTGCTGTCACTGTGACGTGGTAGTTTTGGGACACCCTGTATATCCGATGACAATGCAATATTATTGTGACATAGAGTTGTTCTGATGATGAAGTTAGATGTTGGCCATACGAACTCTGTAATAAAACGACACGACCGCATCGATTTTGGTCTCATTTGATTCGTCTTGACGACTACCTACTTTGGTAACTGGGGAGAAAAGTACCACCAGCAAAAAAGCTTGTATTACATTTTTTTAGAAAAAAATATTACTGAACTATTCGTTTTTAAAACACTGTACGGAGGTGCGGAACCCTTCATGCGCGAGTCGCTCGCACTCGCACTTGACCGATTTTTATTATAATTATATTTTAGCATACATTTTAAAGTAAATATTTGCTAAAGCAACCATATCAGAGTAGGTATATTAATTATTTGCAGACTTAACTTAGGCAATATAATTCGTTATTTAGTTTTGATACGCACTATGTAATTATACGCATAATTTATGCGTTTATGAGTAATTACATATGATTTGATTCCTACGCCACGTTAAAAACTTCATATTAAACAATTTTATTCGGTTATTATAATTATAACTATGTACCTACTTAACAATGCTTATCAAAATGTCGTAAATGTCACGACGACCAAAGGCTGTATTGCCTAACTTTTCTGACGCTCGCGATCGCAATCAAATGACAGTTTTTGTATGCGAACTCTGTCATTTGATTGCGATCGCGAGCGTCAGAAACGTTGGCAATACGACCTCAGGTTCTGTGGTGGGTGGCCTAGAAATGAATGACTGGCCGACTTTACATTCGTTTTCAAAGTTTGTCAATAGTGTTTATTTCCTTATTTTCGTACAATAAAAGGTATAAGTATAGCTAGGTAGTCAAAATACCACAAACAGGGCTTATTACGCTAAAACTCACGAGTAATATTTATTTTAATATTTTTACTGAAAGTGAAAATTACGAAAGTTTAAAACGTTATAATAGCTATACATACACGTATAATCTAATATAATCATAATATAACCTATACATACGCATACAATACCGCACTCAGGAGTAATCACGACGATATTGCCAAAACTACATCGACGTTTCGTCGTAGGTACTGATGTAGTGTGATGCGGGTCATGCATCATACATAAATATAAATATCATAATAACGAATTTAAAAAGATAAAATCCCACAAAACCTTTGAATGGAAATACGGATTGATACGCCGATTGAAACTGTTGGTTTGTAAAACCTGGGAAAATCATAATGATTATATTATGATTTATTTAAATGGAAAATTATCATAGGTAGTTTATTAGTTTTATACAAGTTAAAGATGATCAAAACTTAATAGTGAATATTTGCCGCATGAGTAGTAGTTATGCGGAAAATTGTAATACTTACCAATGCAAGGTATTATTAGTACGGAACCCTATACTGTAATAAGTTTTGTAGTACCTATGGGGTTACCAGATAAGACTCTTGACTTATAATTAGGTAGAGAAGAAAGACAAAAGCCATTTAAAGTCGGTAGTTGACTATCCTTTGTTTTAACAAGTTATATTTTATTGTAGTTTGTAGTATTTCAGGTTCCCGCAACTTCTTTAATTGTTTGTATGACGCACGGATTAGGTTATTAGATTTAAATTGTTACATATTCCAAACGTATGAGCTAGAATCATAAAATTTAACCGTTACAGGTATAGTTTAATAATTACGTATTTTGCAGGTGGTAGGACCTTGCGCAAGGTCCGCCCGGATTGCTACCACCATCTTGCTCGCTAATCCTGCCATGAAGCAGCAGTGCTTGCACTGTTGTGTTTCGGCGTGGAGAGTAAGACAGCCGGTGAAATTACTGGAACTTGAGGTATTCCATCTTAGGCCTCTAGGTTGGCAACGCATCTGCAATACCCCTAGTGTTGCAGATGTTTATGGGCGGTGGTGATCTCTTACCACCAGGAGACCCGCTTGCTCGTTTGCCTTCCAGTCGAATAAAAAAAATCCAATATTATGAGTTCAGATCAGAACTGTGTCAAGCAACTTTATACATTCTGGTGATTACTGGTATCTATATTAATATTAATTTCTGTCTTTTGACTTTAACAGTTCCAATGAACTAAAAGAATTTCTTTGCTCACCCGCGACCTTAAGATAGCTAAGTCTATGCAAATTATGACACAACCGTACACCATGCTACCAGTTGTTAACAACTGGTTGCATGGTGTACGATTGTGTCACTCTGAAGATGAGCTCTGGTTGAGTTCGAAACGCGTCGCGTCAGTGTGTTGTGGTGATGGTGATAGATGGGTTTGTGTAATTTGTGTGTGTTCTTACAGTGTGGAGGTGGAGGAACTGCATGAACACGCATAATTTGCATAGACTTTATTAGCTATCTTAAGGTCGCGGGTGAGCAAAGAAATTCTTTTAGTTCATTGATATGGACCTCCGCAAAGTAACGCCTGGTTCTTTATATTATTTAACAGTTCCAACCGTACCTATATATGTATTTTTAATTTGTATAATTATGATTTATGATACGTACCCGTTAAAAAGCTATCGGCGAATTTAGCGATAAAGTACTAAAAGGTACACTACTAAATCATACTATTAATATAAATTTACAAATTACCATTGAAGTTAAGACCGTTACATGGTTACACTGTTAAATTCAACCATTTTTTAATAAACGGAAAATCATATACAATTCGGTTAAACTATAGTTAGGTAGGTACATAACTATTATAAATTGTTACATTTCTATAGGAAGCGAATTCAATAGGTACTTTTTAGGGCTCCGTAGCCAAAATGGCGAACGTTTCGCCATTGTCTGTCTGTCTCTCCGTCCGCGGCTTTTCTAAATGACTATCAATGCTAGAAAGGTGTAATTTTCACGAATATAATATATTATAATTATGTAAAATATGCCGACAAAACGGTACAATAAAAAATTGAAAAAAAAAATGTTTTTTTTTAGAACCGCCTATTAGACGTAAAGGGGGGTGATTTTTTTTCTCATCCAACCTTGTAGTGTGGGGTATTATTGGGTAAGTCTTTTAAAACCAAAAGGGGGTTGCTAAAACGATTTTTCGATTCAGTGATTTGTTTCATAGTGAAAATTTTTCATTAAAATCAAGCTCCCGGCCCCCCGCCCTCTACCTATAATCTAAACAGGTGGAAAAATTAAAATTCAGGATGGTAGTAAGTAATTAAGTGTATCAAACTTACAAGGAAAACTATAACGGTTAAGTTTTCTTGAGAATTATTAGTAGTTTAAGAGTAAATAGCAGCATAGAGTATATAAAATATATCTAAACTTGGAATATTCCGTACGAAATCCTTAGAAAAATATTACCTTCTTAATTTTTTTCGTAATGGCTACGGAACCCTATTTCGGGCGTGTCCGACACGCTCTTGACCGGTTTTTAGGATCTCAAAAAATTAAATTTATATATTTTTTTACGGAAATCTTTGTCAATGTCTTCATTGGACTTGAAAGTTTCCTTTGATGTGTTTGCATCCAAATAACCTGGTCTTAGTTTAGTAAGATCAGAAAAATCGAAAACAAATGTGTTATTTTGTTTTCTTCGGAGGTTGGTTCCATTAAAATGCACTTTTGCAAACGAAAAAACTGATTTATTGCAAATTAAGAAAATAAATCTAAGGAGCGCGGTCACAGCTACGCGAACGGTTTGGAAGCCGGTTAGAGAGAGAGACAGATATACAAATGTACAGTTTCCGTTTTATTTGGAACAAAATGTATGTAATTTTTGCGTATGTACATTCAAAAAACTGAATCACTTACCAGGGTGGAACCCTTTCATAATCAATTTCGTTATAATTTCTTTGTGAAATGTATGGACGGTCAACATGACATTAGTAGCACCCTGGTACGTGATTCAGTGTCCTTGACTGTACTTTGAAAATTGATCGGTTAATCACTCACTTCTAATTTTTAAATCAGGTACCTATGTCGAAACAAGCAGTTTAGATACAATCGTATCGTATGGCACGTGGTTTGCAGTGTAATGCAACGAATGATTTATTGTGGAATGTCCTGAGGCTTATATATACATGGCCAAATTAATTATAAAAGCTGGATTCCGAGCACACTATACGACATCGCTTTCCAACCACAATGTAGGGAAAACAATTCGTTTTGGCTCAAATTGAACCATAACGCATATTTTGCATTTGGCGCATATATTGTCCAAGATGTAAAAGAAACCAAATGTGAGGATCATAAATTCGTAATGAGTGACACCATTTAAGCTCGTGTAATTCGTCAAACTTCAGTACAGTGACATCGATGTCATTCAAAACATCTTCCTTGTCGAAATTTATAGAATTTCTGATCACTGTTTTTGCCATTGTTCTTGCAGTTAACTACGCGGCAGGTTTCGTGACGCATAATTAATTATTTTTGCATAATAATGCATGAATACGTAAATTTTACCAGTAGATAATGACAGTTGGTTCGCCGAAAAGTTCATCGTTTGGCTACGTGGCGCGCTGCGATCGATTCGTGGTCCTCTTTTACTATGTCTCTACCTTGTCTCTACGTACACTAATAGGGATGATGACGCCATTAAAAAATAATTCGAAGGCACAATTACACTAAAAAAACGCTTTATTTTAGCCCTGAAAACCAGATTAATTTTCGATTTACTGTAAAATTAGCTTTTTTGTTGCTTTAAAACAAATAAATAGTTAGTTTATCGAGTTGTCAGATAGTGACGTCATAATTCGCTATTGCCATGGAAATTCTATGGGAGATTGTTTTTTGACAGCTCATAAAAAGTACGTCAGTTGATTGGTGGTGTCATCATCCCTATTGCTTTAGTGGCAGAAGTGGATTTAATAACGGAACTCTTAGATGTGGATACAACATTCCTGAACGGTGATCTGGAGGAAAGAGTCTACATGCAACGATATCAAGAATTTATTACACAAGGCGAAAAAGGAACAGTTTGCTTGCTGATAAAATTGCTCTATGGCTTAAATTAGTGGCTCTAGGTTTTACATACGAACCTCTTTGGAATTGTGTTTATTTCAAAAGATCCGGTGTCATCCCAGCAGTCTATGTCGATGACAACGTAATCTCTCTTATAATACGAGTCATACGAGTATATAAAAAACCAAACTCCTCCGTCGAAACTGCTTGACCGATTTTTATGAAATTTTTTGTGTATATTCGGTAGGTCTGAGAATAGGACGTACCTAAACTATTTTTCATACTTCTACGCGATCGCAGTCGCGAGTTAAAGCTAGTATTTTATAAAAAGATTTATAATCGATCGAATGCTTGTTACATACAACCTGTACTAGCACGCTGATTTTTTATGGTGCCTCCCATGCACGTGAAGTAGGGGGTGATAATTTTTTTCTCGACTAAGTAGTCTAGGGTAGGTATCGTTGAAGCGGTCTTTTAAAAGCAGAGGGTTGCCAGTTGCGAAATATTCAACTTTGAAGTGCAAATTTTCATTAAAATCGAGCGTCCCCCTCTAAAAGCTAATAAAATAATGTTGGGTGGAAAAATAAAAAAAATCAGGGTGTATATCAAATTTAGAAGAAAAACTATAACGCCTAAGTTTGATTGAGAATTATTAGTAAAGAGTAAATAGCAGCCTAAGGTATAAAATATACCTAAACTTGGAAGATTCCGTACAACATACCTATATGAAATCGTTAGAAAAATATTACATGGTTTTTTCGTAATATCTACGGAACCCTATCTTGGGCGTGTCCGACACGCTCTTGGCCGGTTCTACTATTGAGGTATTGAACACTAAACTCCGCGTTTTAGGGTAGGTATCTACAAGGTCCTTATAGTTTGGATGGGATATACATTTAACTGCCTATCAACTACGCAAATAATAGTGGTACAGTAAAATTAAAAAAAAAAAATTTTTTTTTGTAGCTCCTCCCCTGCATTTAAAGTGGGAATATTTTTTTTCTCGCCTAAATCAATAGTGTGCGATATCGTGCGAGAGTTAGTGACCCCCCTGAAAGCTAAATAGTTGACGCGAAAAACCTGAAAAAAATCACTAAGGTAAGGGTGTATCACAGCTTAGTGGGCTCTTCAAGTTAACCAGTAATAGTCGATCAAAATTTAATAAATATTGAATACGCATCTGTCGCACATTTGCAGATGTGGAAACCTATACTGCACGTGGCCCCCGCCCGACGCACTTGTTCTGTGGCAATTCTGCAGGAAGAGTAATAAAAGAATTGTAATTGTCAAATTACGGGCTTAACGTAATTTAACCGTGATCTATAACAGCCCGTGTCGATAAACAATTAAATTATGGTCCTTGATTGATAGACAATGCAGCTATTAGTTTAGTGTTGCACTGAAATACGGCGTCGACGTCTGCGGCTAAACGGTCCGGCAGTGTTTGAGGTGTTGCTCTGTGTACCCTTGACCGGGCGCGCTCAGTCGCCGCGCGGCTCTCTGCTAGAACCCTCGTGTCAGCGCTCAATATCTGCTAACAGCTTAGCAGCTATAAAGCCATTCCTACCCTGCGATACCACAGTTTACCACCATGCTCCTCCCCCGGAACTGTGGAAAAGTTCACACCAGTCCTATCGCGAAACCGTTCGTACTTTTCTCACTGTGCCACAACCCCAACTACAAATAAATAAACTTGTGTTAGACAATTGACTGCCAGTGTTAGTGCTTCAAGATGAAGTCGAGGACCGAGGAGCCGGGCGCCCAGCCCGAGCTGCAGGAGCTCCTGCAGAAGCCAAGCAGCCTCCCACTCCTAGCGGATCGCAGGAAACGACCCACAAGTATGATTTATTTATTTCAGACGCTCTCTGGAAATCAGTGACCATGTGCGTAAATACTCTTAAAGAAAAATGTCTCTTAAGAAAACTCCGTCACGGTGAATTAGATGTGGACGTAAGACGTAAAGCGTGCATAACTAAAACAGAATCTCCATTATTTTACAAAATTATTATTGAGAAGTTAACTTGGTCTTGAATTATACAAAATCCTTGATTTCATAATGTCCAGGGACTTTTCGGATCGCGACGTTATTCGTGTTCACTCACTAAGCATTAAAGCAAGTTTCGAACTTTTAATTGAATGCCATTACTTATCGTGTTCGCGGTCAATGGTTTAGTGCTTATGAAAAAAAAATACAAATATCGTGGAATGTATGTAGTACACCCACGCGCGGGATCTGTCCCTGGGTTGATAGTAAATTTATTATACGAAGTAAACCAGTACAACCTGTATTTTGTATCGCTAATCACGAACTACATCCAAAACATTACATTTAAACTTAACCGTTTAATATCCTGAGTTCTTTTTATTGCTTCAACTATACTCGTATTTATATTATACATATGAAAGATTTGTACAAGAGATATATTTGTTCTGATAGGTTTAATAGTTTCGTCAATTACTAGTTTGTAAACAACACTGCGATCGCACCTATAGATGAACTTAACACAAACATACAAACACACACACTTTCGCATTTATAATATTAGTAGGTATGGAAGATTTATACAAGACATTAAATATTTGTTCTGATAGGTTTAATAGTTTAGTCAATTACCAGTTTGTAAACAACACTGTGATCGTACATAAAGATGAACTTAATTTGTCACTACATAAATACTATAGCCCATCTAGTAAAGGCTAATTCCATGAGCACACACCTTGCAGACGTTTATTTTAATAAAAAACTCTTATTTAACTCTTTAAGGTATATGTGTGGATCAAATCTTGCAAGTTTGATTTAACCCAATTTCAGTGAGAAGAATGTCTTGAGATTTTGCATGCACAATGTAGGTACCATCAGTAAAATAAGTGGTCTATCAATTTTTAAACAAGTTTCTATCAAATGAAAATGTCGCTAAAGTCGAACTTTCAAGTTGACAGACACGTTTATTGGCATTATTGTTTAATCACATGCAAACAATTATCAACTCTAGGGTGGTAGACCACATATTTGGGTGATGGTACATTGTAAGTACAGCCAGCAAAAAAACTCGCATTCAAAAGAAAAATTTTAAAGAATACTTATTAATTTTCGTTATTCGGTACACGAAAACAACACGCAGAATATTGATACATCTTACAAAAAGTTTAGCTGTTATAAATATGTACATACACACCATTATTACTTCAAATTATCTTTTAAAAAAAAATAATCAGTATGTTAAATTGATTTCGGTAATTATTTTTCAAAAGAACGAAATTAATCAAAACGTTAATCAAAAAAAGCAGCATGCGAACTACTTATATTTATACGAGGGGGAAAACGAGCAGACGGGTCACCTGATGGAGAGCGACCACCGTCGCCCATGGACACCGGCAATACGAGGACGGACGGACAAAGATGGACGGACTGCGTATTACGGATTATATCTTATAGCCAAATGGGGATATCAGACATTTTGACGAAGCAAAAAAATAAAAGTCGCAATATTTCGAAGTCTCAAAATATCAATATCGTACAGATTCTATTGCCGCTTCCTTTAAGTGACTTACTAAACATAACTCAAGTTTATACAAAAATATGCTCTGCCCATCCTGGTATGCAGCATGTGTGCGTCATTTTCTGCTGATTTAGTATCACTCAAAATTGTATTATGTAGGTAGTTCCGCAGGCGCGGACCCAGTCCTCAAAAAGGGTTGTGGTCATAGCCAAGTTGCAGCCACCCAAAAATCGGCCTAGTACGAGTCGGAGTGCGAACTCGCTCAGGACCAAAAAAGTTAATTGAAAATGTTACAAAAAAGTAGCTTAGTTATGCTAGTAGAATCGAACCTTAAATTTAAAGCCCCATAGCCAAAGAAACCCTGTATATGAGCCTCCTCAAAGTAAATAATATAAACAGAGTTCATGTTTTTACAAAAATAATGTACGCTCAAAAAAAGTTCAACGCGTAAAAAAGGATAGTGTTACATAAATGTTACAAAGCAGCGAGTGAAGTCGCTATTAAAGTCAATTTTTAATGTAATCATCACTTTCATCCACTTCAGCTGCTGACTGTATTTAAAACAGAGTTACTTTTTGAGAAGGATTACTTACTGAAAATACACGGTTTCTGGGGAGATTAACTATTTTAATTATAATAAATGCTGGACTACACTCCTTACCTACATTCCCACTAGGTACTCGTATAGTCCTAATAATAGTAAAAATGCGATGTCATTTGCTCAAATAAGTTTTATTATATTTAAATGTGGAAGAAGCGCGAAAACATTTGTCATAACATTTACACGACATCGGTTTAAGTCCATCAAACACATATTTGAGAGTACATCTTACTTGAATAAATTACGTCTCTACATAGTGTAGAATGTGACAAGTGAAAAAAATTCAAGACAAATCATGCTGTTGCCTAGCCTTGCCCCCAAAGATTTCTTAAGTTGATAAATTGAGGCAACAATATATTTTTGATTATAAAAGTGAGCTTTTTTCTGATCATTCAGAATTGGAAGTCGGTGTTTTTTTCCCTCTATCTGTGTTGTGAGACCTATCTTGTTGCCTATCGCACTCGGAATCATAGTTTTCACTGCTTCTTTCTAATAAAACTTTATAACATGGATGGGGGTAGAAAGAGATGGTGAATGCGATCACAGGCACCCTGCATTAGATAACACAGCCTCTTACTTAATTTCAAAATTCGTAATTCAATTAGGTACTTATTTATATGGGCCATTTTTTATTTTTTTTTCATTTTGTGTTCCTTATTTTATACTAAATTTTCAGTTTAGTTACAAAATTTCCATACATTTTGTGTAACGCAATGGAGAAATTTGTACGACGTAGTGTGAAAGAAATTGGGGTTACCATAGTCAGAATAAGCAACTTAAAATGGCCCATAGCACAGAAGAAGGGGCGCCACATACAACAGAGTTCCTTTTCGAAATTTAGATTCAAAATTCAGATTCGGAATAATATCGAACGCACAGGCCACAATACGGAATTCCGAATCGGAAAAAACTTCGGACGGAAAACTACTGTGTTAGCTCCATAGATTTGTATGGATTTACTGCGTTCGCAATCCCGAATCGGAATTTCGAATCGAAATTCCCAATCGGGATTCCGAGTGTATGTGGCCGCCCTAAGTAATGAATGTCATATTTTTACGCAGACAAACTAGATATGAAGTGATCTTAGAAGGATTTAATTTTTAAATATAATATAATATCGAAAAATTTTAAAAATCTCCGATGGAACTAGGTTTTTAAAATAAACTGTTCTTATACGTCTATGTTTCTGAAGCGCGTTTAACATATACCACAGTAGGCCCCCAATCCTACTAAGGCAGAAGCCTACAAAAAATATTTATCTTGTACGAGTATTCGTACAAGAAATAAGTGCGTCTGATTCATTGCTAAAAAATCTGTGTTACGTTTAGTCGTAATATTCTATGTAGAAATGCGTAATTATAATTTTTTAATGAATTCCGACTAAATTTTAATGTTGTTTATCAAGTTATTCTAAGAAAATCAATAACTGACTAATTTGTAAACATCATAACACAGAAGAGATTACGTATCATTTGTATAGCTACGCATATGCAAACTTGCTTAGAGCTAGGCTGACTATAAGTGGAAGAGCGTTCCCGAAATGGGTTTTCAAAATTACGAATTTATTACGATAAAATGGCCGCGTTGTTGCCTAGTGGTTTGACCTATGTGGCCTCTCAAGGATCGTGGGTTCAACCGGGCTAGCATTTCTGAGTATTTCGACCACCAGCCCTACGGTGAAGGAAGTTATCGTGAGGAAACCTGCACAACTGCGAAACAATTCAATGTTGTGTGTGAAGTTGCCAATCCGCACTGAGCCCGCGTGCGAACTACGGCCCAAGCCGTATTCTGAGAGGAGGCTTTTGCCCTGCACATAGGCCGAGATGCTGATGACAATAAAATACAATAAGTACAGCGTTTACAACATTTTTTAAATTACTTTTAAGTAATCTTAGTGATCTCCAGACGATTGAGTAAAACACTCAGGGTCTGTAACATAAAAATGAAATAATACTAAAATCTTGTTGGCTGTCATTGTAATTTAGGTATCCTTTAAGCTCATTAGTAGTAGGTAACATATTTATTTTATATTTCATTCCGTCGTCACGTTTTGTGCCCCCAGGGAGGGTATCCCCAAATCATTTCATTTATGTTTGTCTGTCTAGGTCAGTAACCATCTAAATAATTTATAACCTAACCAACAAAAAGTTGGTAAACCCCCGACTTTATCACTTCAAAGTTCAATATCTCAAAAATGGCTGAACCGATTTTGACAAAACATGTCTAAGAACCATCGCTCGTCGTAAAAACCTGTCATCATATAAAAAACCGCATTCAAATCGGTCCACCCGCTTAAGAGCTACGATACTACAGACAGACAGACAGACATACACACAGACACACAGACACACATAGCGGTCAAACTTATAACTCCCCTTTTATGCGTCGGGGGTTAAAAAGGACCCAATACATACATTGAATTTTGCTTAGGAGCAGGGCTCTTCTAAAACCGGTTAATATCCTTACAATTTTTTATGGAACCCTTGGAGCGCTAATCCAACTCGCACTTGACTGATTTTTTAACGTCACCTAACTAAATTGATTCATTAATGCCATTTAAAGCGAAGAACAAATAAATCATTACCCTTCTAAAAGTTGAAGGCGACCAGTCTGCCGCTTTGTTACCTTGCCGTTGAGACTTTGCTTCACACGGTTCTGTTATAAGATATTAAAGTAATTTTGTATCAGTGCAATGGCTTTCCCAGACAAGCCATGGTTAAACGATCAAGGCTAGGCTTGTGTGATAAGTACAACGTGTAGTAACTCAGTCAGTACTTCGTAGGTAAGGCAAACCAAACCAGTTCAGTAGTAATCAGTGCTAAAGAATTCGTGTGAAGAGTTGAACCATGTGGTTGTTTTGTTTATTATCCTGTTCAAATAAACTATGCCGTATGGCTGTATAGAACTAGATTTGAGATTTTCGATTAACAATAAAATTGAACTATTGACGATTGAACTTATTACACTAAAGGCCTGTTTCACCACTTGTCGGCTAACTTTAAGTGTCAGATAAAAGTAATGCCGTCTTTGTTTATTTGGATAAAACAAACAGAGACGGCATCAGTGATATCCGTCACTTAAAGTTAGTCGACAAGTGGTGAAACAGGTCCTAAGGCTGCGCTTCCACGATAGATGTGCGAGGATGTGTTGCGAGGAATGTGTTATTCATGAACGCTTCATTTACCTCGCTAGCTCCACTTCGCTTCCACCAGAGATGAGCTGTGCCAGGATATATAGGAAAATGAAGCGTTTCTATTGGTTCATGAAAAACATATTCCTCGCAACACATCCTCGCACATCTCTGGTGGAAACGGAGCCTTTAACTGGTTCGCTAATTTCTTTCTTAACTCGAAACATAAGATTGATGTTCTTTCTCTTTCTCATTTGAAGTTTCAGGAAAACCAAGAAAAAAGTCTCGAGCGACATCAACATTCTAGTTGCACTGTATTGAGTATTTAATCAGTAAGATGGAATCAAACCATTATAAGTTATAAGTACACGATAAGGATGTTTCTAACGATAACTTTTACCATCAGTGCAATTACGACTCAACATAGCATATTCTTTTCTCCTTGAGTGAATTACCATGACCAAAAGACCATGTTCAAAATCTCTGCCACGAAATAAACAGTTTCGTCTTTGCGTTAAAACCGGCCAAGAGCGTGTCGGACACGTCCAGGATAGGGTTCTGTAGCCGTTACGAAAAAATGTATGTATGTAAGGATTTTTTTTTAAGTATGTTACGGAATTTTCCAAGTAGGTTGGTATATTTAATAAGTTAGGCTTCTATTTACTCTTAAGCTACTAATATCTTTATCCTTGTTAAAATTAGCTTTTTAAAATTAATTACTAGTATAATAATATATTAGAGAAGAAGAAGATAGGTGCTTAGTACTTATCTTAATACTCATGTCAGTGTTTGTACAGTCAAGGGCAAAAATATGTATACACTTTACTACCTTGTCACTTTAACCGCTGAGACAGTTCATAGGTATAAGGCAGTTCAAATAGGTATGACGAAAATAGACAAGGTACTAAAGTGTATACATATTTTTGCCCTTGACTGTAACTAAACTTATCTGAAACGGCTCGACCGGTTTTTATGATTATTTTTTTGTATATTCGGTAGGCCTGAGAATAGGACGTGAACTATTTTTTATACACGGACGGAGTCGCGGGCGACAGCTAGTATAATATAAAACCATAAAATCATGACTGACTTGACTATGTCACGTCATAATTTCAATCTTACTTGTTTGTAGTAAGTATTTGTTTTTGCGAATATTTTCAATTCAAATTAATTTGTCTATAAAAGTCATTTGAAAGTAAGATAATACAAACATGAAATAATCTTAGGACTAGTAGGTAAGTAAAATTTTATCATGTCTAAGCTAGGTTACAAGTGTAACCTGTGATAATAAGGTATCTAAGAAGTTATAATAATACAAGCTTTTGCCCGCGGCTCCGCCCGCGTGATATTCGGTTATCGCGCGTTGTTAATTCGGAAAACTAGAAAGGACACCGATGCAAATGTGTAGCTGTATGGTCAATGACCCTTGCGAGGGAACGGTGGGTGACGAACCAAATTTGGAAACTTAACTTAATTCAGATAATGATTAAAGGTTCTACTATAAGACTTATTAAGACTAATTATAATATATAATATATATTAAGACTAATATTATAAATGCGAAAGTGTGTTTGTATGTTTGTGTATTTGTGTGTTTGTCCGTCTTTCACGTGGTTCTTTTATGTGGTACACTAAGGCTAATGTGACTTTAAGTTTAGAATGACATTTGTGTCTGTTTGTGTAGGATATTGTATGTAAATAGTTACAATTTAATTAGCATTCTTGTTAAAAAAAAATGGAGTCACAAAAGTTGCTGCCAAAGGGTACTTCTTTCGTTTACTATCATCAAAACATCAGCATCTCGTAAATTTTGCATTAACATTTTGAAATTTAACGTCTTTGTAAAGTGAAAATAAATAGGAATATGTATCCCTATCTGACTCACGGCAGTCAGTAGTCATATCAGCGTTAAGCGTGTACTTAGAGACAATCCTTACTATATCAGGGGTCATACATGTATATCTTTGCTATGGTCTTTGCTAATATTATGAATGAGAAAGTTTTGTCTTGTCTGCCTGTACGTTACCTCAAGCTTATATATAAAATATTATAAAATTTGGTATAGAGATATACATAGTTGACGTCTTGGAAGTAAGTAAAACGGGTAGTTCTTTCTTTTCGTATAGTATTGCGTATAGTTATAAAATTTTCGTTTTTTATTCGTAAAACTTCGTAAGTTCTGCGGGATGCCGATATCTTTTTGTAGCGAATTCAGCACAAACGGAATCGCGTGCAAAAGCTAGTGTTAATTTTCATCTGTTCCTTTTTGGCCTTAGTCTTTTTAAATGCATTTTTTTTTCATGCATTAAAAAAATTGCATGTACGTCAGAGCCAAGAGAGAGTGTATGGGTTGGATAACAAGGAATTATTTAAATGCTATTTCGTTAATTAACCAATGCTGAGACAAAACGCGGAAACAGCAGATTGTGAAAGGTAATAATAAGGATGTGGATAAAAGAGAATAATACCTGTATCAAACATGAAGGTTGGTTTATACATAAGTCACGAGTGTTGGGAAGAACGAGTTCTAAGGCACGAGTAACCGAAACATTAATTATTATGCAAATATGTTGGGCTAAGTTTGACGAATGGGTTATAATATTAATATATAACCTTTATAATATAATGTAATAACTTGTATCACAGATACAATGCTTAAAGTGTGGCTCTACTTTTAAAGGTAGAGACAGGCACGCAGTCGGAATATTGATTTTATCTTTGTACTTTCTAGTCAGACTTGTACTAGAAATAATATGTCGTCACAGAATATCAATAATCATTTTTATAATTTTCATTTGTTATCAGTGTACTGCCATAATGTATCCTGGGGCCCGATTTTTGACCCTGTATGACTTGAGAATACAATTGAAATTCTTGCCTCTAGGACACAAGAATAATTGTTATTTTTTTAACTAATAATAATAATAATAATAATAATAATAATAATCATTTATTTGCCAGAATACACAGAACATAAATACAAGATATTAGTGTATTTCAAGTAGGTACAGTATTCAGTCGTACGAGGACAACATGCAAATTTTAATATTTGATTTTTATAATAATGTCAATTTCATCCAATATAAATATATAATATTACTACATTACCACAATTTTAACAATTCCAAATAAATTATAACGATAAACGATTAGGTATGAATTATTTACAAGAAAGACACCAGATTATGACTCCAAAAAATCTTTAACGCGGTAAAAACATTGCCATTGCCATTTGCCATTAACATTGCAAGTAGCCTTATTAATAAGTAATACTTAGTAATTGTACCATTCCCACGTTCAACGGGCGAACCATTAATTTGACGGCAGTATTTTGAGTATTATATGGTATTATCTTCTAATTGCCATTATCACTCAGCGCGGTGTGTATTGAAGTAGGCATATTATATATACCTACCTAAAAATATACTCTGCCGGTATGGTGTGTGGAATTATTATGGGTTTTTGTATTATCATAATAAAAAAGTTGCATATAATAAGGCTCATTAAAAACCAGATCACAGATTAATATGTTATTCACTTAGGTACATTACTTAGTATAACACTGTTCAAAGTCGTTATTTGACATTTAGCTCGCACAGAATCTTCTCGACAAAACAGCGATTTTTTTACTATTGTTAAAGGAGATGATGTTCAAACTTTTTCTGTCTTCTATCTTCTATATTAGTATACTCGTATTATATACAGGGTGTAATCGTTAAGCATAGCCGAGCGATTATTCCGTAAATATAACAGAAAGAAAAGTTTAAGCTGATACCAAATGAGTAAAATCACATCAATATTTTTTTTTTGAAAAACGAGAAATATCCCAAATATTAACTCCAAACCCTCGCATACATTTAGTACGCCATTTGTTGAAAGACTAGAAGGCCTAGTCATTTCACCATTATCATAAAAAACATGATTCGTGAATTATTATTTTATCTACATCTAAACGTTAGATTTATTATCTCATAAGAGGTATTTTTTCTAATTCATAAAAGACAGTTTTATTATTTTATTACAGTTTATTCGTGTAAATAATGAATCTAAAACAGTTTTATCTCTTTGGGTAGGCTGTGTTCTGTTATTTCTATGTGTTTTTATGTATAATAAGGAGTTTTACAATACAATACAAACAGCCTCAAGGAACGACGTACTAAATGGTAGCATTTAAACTTAATATTTTTGGCATACAAAAAATTATTAATTTGTTTTTACTCATTGGATAACGTTTTTCTTTTATACGACTGGAAGGAAAACGAGCAAGTGGGTCTCCTGGTGGTAAGAGATCACCAGTGCCCATAAACATCTGCAACACCAGGGGTATTGCAGATGCGTTGCCAACCTAGAGGCCTAAGTTGGAATATCTCAAGTGCCAGTAATTTCACCGGCTGTCTTAGGTACTCTCCGCGCCGAAACACAACAGTGCAAGCACTGCTGCTTCACGGCAGGATTAGCGAACAAGATGGTGGTAGCAATCCGGGCGGACCTTGCACAAGGTCCTACCACCTGCAAAAAACCGGCCAAGAGCGTGTCGGACACGCCCAAAATAGGGTTCCGTAGCCATTACGAAAAAATCAAGTAATATTTTTCTAAGGATTTCGTATTTTATACGGAATCTTCCAAGTTTAGGTATATTTTATACCTTACGCTGCTATTTACTCATAAACTACTAATAATTTTCAAGCAAACATAGCCGTTATAGTTTTCCTTGAAAGTTTGATATACTGACTACCATCCTGATTTTTTTTTCAAATTTTTCCACCCACCGGTTTAGATTTTAGAGGGGGGGGGACTAGGGCTATGCGGTATTGGGTATTATGGCGATACCGGTATTATTCCGGTATTCTAATTTTGAAAACCGGTATCCCGGTATTTCGGTATTTTTTCGGTATTTTGCCCTTATTCTTCTTTCTTTCTTTATAAGTCTGTTGTTTTGTTGAAATGTAACCATAAACTTCTCTTTTAATAAGAAAGTATTAAAATAAAAACTATAGTTCGATGAAAATTTTTTCGCTGATTATTCGTCCTCAACCAAATTTTCGCATAATTCTCATTGAATACCTACCTATCCAGTTCAAGCTTGTAAGGTCTCTACTGATGAAATCTACGCTCCGCCCAGAACCTGCTCAGCTCCAAAATCCCGAGAGCTTTCAGCTCAAATTTCAAAACCGTTTCGAATGTCTAGGTATAGCGACGTGGACGATTTCAGCGACGAGTTTGTGGAAGCTGTCCATTCCATACGGTCGGGTCTAACTTCTTCAAAACCTACCATACTAGAACCAATAGGCTCTCGCACTCTGGCCCTAGGCTTATGGATGTGAGGCGTGAGATGCTACTACAGTCCTGTGGTGACGGTTGTCGCTATCGGCAGTTCAATAGGCAGATCTCAAAGTCTCTGAAATTCGATGTACGCCGATTTAATACCAATAGTATCGAAGAGGCTATTGAGCGTAACAGGGGCTCTAAGGTGTTTTCCAGGGATCTGTCTGTTAGTCAAAGCCGGCTGATGAAGTTGAAGACCGACAACGGCAGAATCATTATTAATCCAAACCTGAGCTATTAGGGGAATTCGAGAGGTTTTATGGATAGCGACACGAGAACCCGAACACCCGTCGAAATCTAACTAAAGACCCGACGGCTAGTTTAATCCGACACTATACCGAAGAAACCCCGGCCGAACGTCAGCCTGTGCGAGATTAGTATGGCCCTCAAACAGCTTAAGAATGACAAAGCCCCGGGTGACGATGAAATTACAGCCGAACTCCTGAAGGCGGGTTCTCCACCAAGGGAGGAGAACGCCGAAAGCATGAAACAGAAGACAGTGGTGGTGCTCATCTTCAAAGAAGGTGATGAAGAATAGATCCATTTCAGAAGTTATTTTCCAGGGTCATCACAAATCTTCTCGCACGCAGGTTTGATGATTTCCAGCCTCCCGAACAAGCCGGCTTCTGAAAAGGCTATAGTACCTTAGATCACATATGTATGGTATGTTGTCAACGGTACTAAACCCATGCTTGAGGATGCTCTTAAGGTTCTGGACTGGAAAGGACAAGGCATCAACATTAATGGCGAGTAATAATTAATAACTCGCCTTTGATTCGCCTACGATATTGTAGTCATAGTTGAGACCATGGAGGACCTTAGTACTATGCTCGCTGACCTCAGCAGAGTTTCCGAACGAGTTAGCCTAAAAATTAACATAAAAAAAACGAAAATCATGTCTAACTAATATCCATATTGTGCCAACTCCCGTAATAGTCGGGGGCTCTGCGCTCGAAGTTATTGACCACTATGTATACCTGGGACAAAAGGTCCAGTTAGGTAGGTCCAACTTCGAGAAAGAGATCACTCGTCGAATCAGACTTATTTGGCCTAGTGAGAGATTTGATAAATGACGAGTTTCCAAACGTTTTCAGTCATTATGATATTCTGCTTTATAATAATTCGACCAAATGACACGTCACGTTGTCATATAAAAATTTGGTAATAGTTGTCAAAGTCCGCGAAACGTTGGTTGGTAAGTGATATTCGGCCAAAGAAAATTCTCCAAAACACCGCCTAGCCTACGCTATAAATAAACAAAACAAACTTGTGCACTGTAAATTTGAAATTTGAGACTAGATTAAGCGATAAGTAACTTCAAAAGCCGTGAATCTGAAGACAGAAACTATTAAAAGTGCTTGCTTGTTTGAAATTAGAGTCGACTACTTACTATTTTCAACACAAGTTAAAATACCGAAAAACCGGTTTTGTAGATTTTTAATACCGGTATTAAAAAAGGGGAAAAAATGTCCGGTATCCCGGTTTTTCGGTAATACCGAATACCGGTATCCATGCCCTAGGCCCCCCGAACGGAAAAACGGAACCCTTATAGTTTCGCCATGTCTGTCTGTCTGTCTGTCTGTCTGTCTGTCCGTCCGCGGCTTTGCTCAGGGACTATCAATGATAGAAAGCTGTAATTTTGCACGGATATATAGGTAAACTATGCGGACAAAATAGTACAATTAAAAATTCAAAAACAATTTTTTTAGGGTACCTCCCATAGACGTAAAGTGGCGGTGATTTTTTTTTCTCATCCAACCCTATAGTGTGGGGTATCGTTGGATAGGTATTTTAAAACCATTAGGGGTTTGCTAAAACGATTTTTCTATTCAGTAATTTGTTTGCGAAATATTCAACTTTAAATGCAAATTTTCATTAAAATCGAGCGTCCCCCCCCCTCTAAAATCTAATGCGGTGGGTGGAAAAATTTGAAAAAAAAATCAGGATGGTAGTCAGTATATCAAACTTCCAAGGAAAACTATAACAGCTAAGTTTGCTTGAGAATTATTAGTAGTTTATTAGTAAATAGCAGCGTAAGGTATAAAATATACCGTCCCCTTACTGCTAAAAGCGACTAACTGCATCAATAAAAACCTTAAACTTTGAACCTTAAAGTCAAACCTTTAAATGCGTTTTTCTCTAAACTCATTGATGCAGTTAGTCGCTTTTAGCAGTAAGGGGGCGAATTACCTAAACTTGGAAGATTCCATATAAAATACGAAATCCTTAGAAAAATATTACTTAATTTTTTCGTAATGGCTACGGAACCCTATTTTGGGCGTGTCCGACACGCTCTTGGCATGGAATTCCGAGATTTTGCACGCCCTCATACTTGAGCACCGATATCGATGCGCTGGTGTCAATTAGCCATCTATATTTGTTGTTGCCGATGCTTTAAGTGATATGATTTAGATTACTTAAGGCATATGATTTAGATTCCGTATTGGGTGATGTTTGCGCATAACTTTCTGGAACCATCACGTTCACGATAAGATGCGCGTGATGACTACGGCTGCGATATACATTACGTCTACCACGAAATCTATTGAAATTTCCTCTAGCTTAACCTACTTCCACGACTGCGGTTATTGCCTTGCGTGCTACTATGCTGGGATGCAATATATCGACAATAAGAATATTGCTGTTGCTCTCTAGCGAAATAGTTCGGCCGGTAGCCTCGCTGCGTCCTCTGTGGTACCTGTTAACACGTCACTGCGATTCCGTATTTTAAGCAGCGGGGTGGAGAGCATGCGTCAAAAACGGTGCGCACACGGTGCGTCACTGCGATTCCGTGGCGTTACTGTCTCTTAGGCAGCGGTTTGGTTGCACCTTTAATATATATTTTTTCCTTGAGAGGCTTTAAGATGCCATAGTTATCCACGTTGCCAACCGCTTGAGCTATTGTTAATTCCGAAAACAGCTTTTCAATTTCCTATTGTCTATAAACCGCCAAACTTGGGTTGCGGTTTGGAGTTGAGAATGAATTGCTGTAAAAGATTTTTAGGGAGTTTCTCCTTACGCTCCTGGCGCGTATTTTTTAAATCTTTTATGAGGTCGTTCACAGTGGGATATGTAGTCGACATGCGCAACTTTGCATTTTCCGATAGCCGACCTTTTAAAACGAAATTTATAAGCATTTTTTCCCTTCTTCGCTGAGCATATTCGAGTACTATGTCGACTGTGTCGATTAATCTTTTGGTGGTCTCCTCACTATCATCTAACAATGGAATTAATTCACATGCAGTTTTAAGCATGCGTGCAGTTCGCAACTCGCTCATTGCAATTTCTCGCTGCAACCCAGTTCTTATGGGTGTACTTGCATTTTCGGTGCGAGTATATATGTAATATGTAGCGCCAATAGTAAGGATTATTAACATAACCCTAATCAAAACATTGGTCGTACCAGCGTGGAACACTAGGTCACTCGCTGCGCTAGCCTTGTTCTCGCCTCCGGCTGCTGTCTGGGCTATGATAACCTCTTCTTTGGACTTAGATGATCCCATGCTGTAGGACGGTAGACTTATTGCCCTTTTTAATTGCGACGGATACATTTGCACAAGAGCACCATTATGATACAGCAGTTGGCAACGATGAGGATAGTAATTGCCTTCAACGCGCGTTCTTCAAATTGCTGCAAAACTTTGTGATCGTCCGTTTGAGCCTTTTTACTATTGGATTTTTAATTTTAGTCACTTATTTTATTTTACGGATAACTCGATACTCAGCTAGCTTCGCGACGACCTATATGGCAGGGTCGCCATGTAGAGTGAGGACTAGGAGCTTAAGTGAAAACATTGTGTGTTGATAGGTAGTTTATTACTGACTGGACATATATTGGAGAAGATTATATATACTCACTGCTATACCTATATATATACCTAAGTCTAATACTACATGTAGGTAGTCTACATATTTTTTAATCATTTTAATTTATATAGAAACAAAAATCGATCAAAATGAATCAATAAAACTGAAAAAATACAATTATATAGAAATGCATGAAAATAAAAGGTATATATGGTAAGTGAACAATTGTTTCCACTGTTGCTATTTCATTTTCTCGCAGTCGAAGTGTAAAGCAGAGTATAAATCTCGAGCATTAAACCCATTTCCCCTCGACGTGTTTATTCACCCTCGCCGCACCGGCTCGGGTGGCTAATGAACGTCTTGGATAAAATGGCTTGTTTTATGCTCTCGTTGTGTAAAACGATCTACTACTTATTATTGAGTGTTTTATACATATTTAGAAACAAGCTTTTTAGTTAAACATTTCATGTTTAATAAGTACAAGCTTTTTTGTAGACTGTACTTTTTGTTGACTGTATCTACTTACAGTCATCCAAACTACTTACATTTCCGAACAAAATTTCAAGTCAATGCCATTGACCGTTGAGGAGTTCCGTCCTGCAGAGACGATCCTGGGCGGACTACCAGGATGTCATTGCCAGATATTGTATTGTCACGCAATTTACATAAATATGCCGATTTTCAAGTCAATCCGACCACTGGAAAATTTAACTGGCAAGATTTTACTACAGACAGACAGACAAACAGATAGGCAACGGGACGGATGAAACTAAATAAAAGCTTGTAGTATTAGGTCGTTACACACCATTTACATACCTACTAAGTAAATTGGCGTTTTGTCGAACTGGCCGCTTTGATTTCATATTTCGTGCGTTTTTTTGAAAAAGTTCGTTCCAAATTCAGTTTGATTTCAAATTTAAGCTCGTGCATTTTGTGTTCCGATTTAGTGATTCATTTGTTTTTTCTATGACAGCTTTCTATTCACGATAGTAATATGAAAAACTTAAAATATCGCATTATTTTTATTTACGAATACGACTTCCACCGTGGTACCAGCGCCGCAGAAACAGTTCGTAGGATTAATTGTGTGTAGGTACGAGTATGAAGCAGTTATTAGAGGTGTTTTTAATTCCGGATAATCAATGGACTTTTATGGCAAGGTATGTGGTGTCTCTATAACTCTGCAATGATCCAAATGCAAAATATGATCTTGTTTATAGAATCTTAATTTGAAGTAGCCAATGATGTTAACCACTCGGGCAGTTAAATCTGCGTAAATCCAATGTCACGCGCGTGCCTGGCAATGCTAAAGACGCAAATTGTGCAATGCTATGCTATGTATGAGATTTGTGTGTAGAGTAGCCCGAGATACGATAGTTGCCATGACTTACTATTCTATGCAACTGTAGGGTTACCAGGTTGATAAAGTTTGTATGGATAATTATTTCGCTCAGAATATGCTACGGAATTAAATGGAGGTAGGTACACCGAAATGCAGCAAGAGCTGCAATAGTGGGACACATAATTAAACTTAATAAATGAAAAATAAAAACTTAAAGTCAACGAGTTATTATCGGAAGGAAAAACATGCGCCGGTATTGTATCATACCATGAACAGGTTTCATCAAAATTCTTTCAATATTGTATAAGTATTAAGTAGGTACGAGTATATCATTAGCAAGCAGGACAAGCTAAATAAAAACTTATTAAACGTACAATTTGGACTATATAATTTTTTTAATGTTCTTAAATAGTTTATTTTATTTCTGATTATTTTATGTAGAAGATATAGTAGTAGAAGAAGATATGATGAGGGTTCTCATAGAATGTAGCCCATTTCCGGTTTTTAGGGTTCCGGAGCCAAAATGGCAAAAACGGAACCCTTATAGTTTCGCCATGTCTGTCTGTCTGTCTGTCCGTCCGCGGCTTTGCTCAGGGACTATCAATGCTAGAAAGCTGTAATTTTGCACGGATATAAAGGTAAACTATGCCGACAAAATAGTACAATTAAAAATTCAAAAACAATTTTTTTTAGGGTACCTCCCATAGACGTAAAGTGGCGGTGATTTTTTTTTTCTCATCCAAACCTATAGTGTGGGGTATCGTTGGATAGGTATTTTAAAACCATTAGGAGTTTGCTAAAACGATTTTTCGATTCAGTAAAGCGTTTGCGAAATATTCAACGTAAAAGTGCAAATTTTCATTAAAATCGAACGTCCCCCCCCTCTAAAATCTAAACCGGTGGGTGGAAAATTTTAAAAAAATTCAGGATAGTAGTCAGTATATCAAACTTTCAAGAAAAACTATAACGGCTATGTTTGCTTGAGAATTATTAGTAGTTTATGAGTAAATAGCAGCGTAAGGTATAAAATATACCTAAACTTGGAAGATTCCGTAAAAAAATACGAAATCCTTAGAAAAATATTCTTAATTTTTTCGTAATGGCTACGGAACCCTATTTGGGGCGTGTCCAACACGCTCTTGGCCGGTTTTATTTTATTCCTATCATGTCCGAAAAAACCCAAACTTGTAGCTACTTCGTACGGTGTGAATCAAATTACTGTTTGGAGTCGCTCGCGCGTGGACCCGAATCGGACCGCAGCCTTAGTTTTAACGGCTAATTTGCGTGCGACTATGTGATACGATTCGTGATGCGCGTAAAGAAAACAAAAGCATGTTATGTAATATATATTATTTTAATCATTATTACTAACTGTTTTTTATTACCTTAGTGACGCCCTATTTTGTATAAAAAAGTGAAAAAAAACCGTCATTTAAATATAAGATATCGTGCGTGTGGGCGTGCGAGGTAAATTGGAGCACTTTTTCATTTTATATCGGCAGATCTTGATCATTTCGAAGGAAGAACCAAAAACGTTTAAGTTAGTTAATATATTTGAAACTAAGTACCTACATAAGATATAATTATGTACGTTTAATATGAATAATTTTACAGCTGAAATAGTAGACTTTTTTTAAAAATAGGAATAGAAATAAACCCCTTTGCAAAAAAAACGGGCAACTATGGTTTTTCAGATTTTTAGGCATTAAAGCTTAGTAAGCTTAATAAGCTTTCTTGTACATAAAATACAAAAACCATAGGTGCCCGTTTTTTTTGCAAAGGGGTATATTTATTCGGTTTTTCGCAAAATACTTACATATAATTTGGAACACATATTCCTTTTGTTTTTCATGTTTATTTTTTTTTTTAGTTATTTTTTAGTTTTTTGATATTTTGTTTTTTTTTCTTTATTAATTTTTCATTTACGTTTTAATTTAATTTGTAATTTATTGATTGTACATATTTGATTTTAATTGAATAAAGAGTTTGTATTATTTGGAAATTAAATAAAAAATAAATACAAGTTTTTCAAACTGTGATAGTTAGATAAACTTTAAAGAAATAAAATGAAAAAAATGTGTTTTTTCTTTTGCCTCAATTTTCCAAGACGCGGGCGCACTCGGAAGTGCAGCCCGTTAGTTTCCGACCGCATGGCCGCAGTCTCGCTGCAGTATTTGAGTAGGTATTTGTATGCAGCGCAGGCTTGCTGCGCACGGTGCATTCTTTCGCATCTAAACAAAGCCCCTTACTGTTTACTTTTTTCAATAGTGCCCTAAGGCTTTATGATTTTACGCGTGTGAATTCTGATCTTGTGAGAACATACTAAAATTTCATCCAAATCCGGAAAAATCATGAGAGAGTAAAACACACGTATACCTACACAACCTAAATTTTTATCGTTACATTTAGTTATAATAATCCTTCGGAATGTGTTAATTAACTCCGTATCTAAATATTTATAGCTAATTGACATACTTTAACGCGTTTTTACTCGGATCAATTACTAGTCCATATCGGGGGCGACTAATTTTAATTCTGCGAAGGTCACACTAACTTAGTGATATATAACCTTGATGACGAAGGTACCTATAGTTTCCGCTTCAATAGCTGATTATAAATTGGAAATATTTTTCGTTACAACAATTAACTTTTAAGGATCATATAAAGGGTTATTATATTATTAATATTAAGGTATTATCTTTAGTTATTCCACAACGTATCATCCTTGGCTTGTGCACTACACGTTAGGTATAATAAAGAACAACTTCCAGTAATCGAATTTCAAAGTAGGTATTAAGTATGTACAGATTTATTACAAAGATTATAAATGTACCAAAATGTTTACCTCATTATCCTACTTAAAACTAATATTTATGACTAACTAGGCCAAGAGCGTGTCGGGCACGCACAAAATAGGGTTCCGTAGCCATTACGAAAAAATTAAGTAATATTTTTCTAAGGATTTCGTATTTTATACGGAATCTTCCAAGTTTAGGTATATTTTATACCTTATGCTGCTATTCACTCATAAACTACTAATAATTCTCAAGCAAACTTAGCCGTTATAGTTTTCCTTGGAAGTTTGATATAATTACTGACTACCATCCTGAATTTTTTCAAATTTTTCCACCTACCGGTTTAGATTTTAGAGGGGGGGGGGGGGGGACGCTCGATTTTAATGAAAATTTGCACTTTAAAGTTCAATATTTCGCAAAGACATTACTGAATCGAAAAATCGTTTTAGCAAACCCCTAATGGTTTTAAAAGACCTATCCAACGATACCCCACATATAGGGTTGGATGAGAAAAAAAAAAAACACCGCCACTTTACGTCTATGGCAGGTACCCTAGAAAAATTTTTTTTGAATTTTTAATTCTATTATTTTGTCGGCATCGTTTACTTATATATCCGTGCAAAATTACAGCTTTCTATCATTGATAGCCCCTGAGCAAAGCCGCGGACGGACAGACAGATGGACAGACAGACAGACATGGTGAAACTATAAGGGTTCCGTTTTTGCCATTTTGGCTCCGGAACCCTAAAAACTGAGCATATATTTTATCCCAGAGACAAAATTGCCTAGATACCCTATTTTTTTTCCTAAAAGCTAACAATAGGGCTGCAATTGCTCGTACTTAACACTGTTAGTTTCCCTACACGAGTTGCAGGCGATTATTACATGGGTGAATTTTCGAGCGTCGAGCGATTGTTAAGACCATTACGGAAAGAAAAGTCGCAAGGACTTTGATCAAACTAAATTTTTAATCCGTACGGCAACGAAAAAAAAGCTGTAAAACACTGAATATTTATTTATTGATTTACTAACCATCGTAAGCCCTTGTATTTTCATATTGTTCCCTTGTATTTTAATTATACTTTGTTATAATCTAAGATTCTTAGAATGCTTTAAGATCTTTAACCACTGCTTAAGTCATTAATTAATGTCGTAACCGCAATCCTTTAATAAGCAACTGGGAGTGTTGTAGGAAGTTGATTGCTCTAAGTGTATGTAAATTGAGATATTAAATTAAATGTTTTAACCAATATTTTACTCACACCTTTTCTCATATTGCAAAAGCAACACTTACAAATAGACGTAATCACTACGAGGATTATAAGGGTAATTAATTGAAGTGGATGAGCTTTATTATAATTTATGTACCTATAGTAAGTATACCTCAAGTGATTTTATAACAAAACATCACGGACTAGTTATAATTAGAAAAAGCTTCAAAATACACAAGCAAATTCTTTAGGGATCCCAGGCAGCTACCTAACGGTTATAATTCCTAGGTTTTTTACGTCTTCTGCTTTACATAGGTATATTGCTTAGCTACCGTTACGTTTGTGATCGTGGCTTGACATATTGTATCTCTAGTAATTGCTTATTTTGCAAGTTAATTGCTACGAGTATTTATAGAGCAGCAATTCCATCAGCAAACATATGAGTTAACTATCTCATTATTAAGTACGCGACCTGTTGACGTAGGTTTATGAAAAGTGGAAGTATCAATTAGTGTCAAAACATATTTATATAGTATGCAAACTCGGCATAAGTACTTAAAGTTGATACACGTTATTATTTAAAAGCCCAAATATTACGAGTATTATTGATATTGCCTATAATCCAACAGTACAGCAAACGAACATAATACGTGTGGCCTGCAACAGGAGCAGATAATTAAAATATAGTTCGCACTTGTCAAAATAAACGACATCAGTTCAGCGAGTTTTAAAAATATAGTTTTGTTATTTCTATTACACTTTATAATCGGTGAACTAATATTTAATATTGTCCAGTCTGACGAGTACGATCTGTTACAGGCCACACCCGGTAAAGGGACTGATATTTAGGGTTCCGTAGTAATACATTTTTAACACAGAGACCCTTGCGATCTCCAGCATAGTGTAGTGAACCGAGCCACTCTGCCCCACACTGTGATACAGAAGCTGATAACTGAACTGATTACCAAAGTTCTTGTAAACCAATTTTAGTAAATTGCTATGTGCTCAATAGCGTAATATGTATGTAAAAGTTTATGAATATGATATTTGTAGTTTAGATTTTCGTCTACTAAAAGGTATTCGACGACGTCGGTGCAATGAATAGAATTACAATTACAGGGGTTTGAAGAAAAATCAGGATACGTGTGAATTTTTATGTCGGGATGAAGGGAAAGCAGAGAAATTTAGTTTTCACACCTCTCATTCAGAAAAGTAACTTTTCCTACCTGACGAGAGGGATCAAAGTTCAACTTTTCTGTTTAAGGCTTTTCTAAGTGTTTTTTTTTCAGGTTGATAATTGTAAAAACATTTTCTATGCTGGTTGCTGTTTATTTCAACTTGATGCCGCGGTGTGAAAAGTTGAACGATTCACTCTGGACTAAAATTATTTTCATCTTTTCATTTCATCATTTTATTTTCATCGTCTTCAACTCTCGAATCCCTCATTACGCTCAGGTTTCTACTTGAGAGTCTGTCGCTACGCTTAAGATTCTATTGTAGAATTCTTCGCTACATTCTGGATTTACTCGCCGTAGATACACCATTTTGCTCCCTTGTGACACAAATAACTATTTTTATACTACCTGACTAGGTGATATGTGAACTGTCCTGATACAAGATAAAAATATAGTCCTTAAGGTTCTTAGTCTCAAAGGTGTACTAACAAGGTATTTTTTTTTAATTGCCGCGAGGTTTAGAATAAAACGATTTTTTTTTGTTTTATGAACATCAAACTTTATGTCACCTAAGAGAGAGTTCGATGGCGCATTAGAATAAGTTCTATACATATAAGTGTAGGACACTGCGCCGTAGCCGTAGGTTGACAAATAACTCAACAATAAAGTAACCTTGTCATAAAACTCCTAACGTTTTATATTAGCAATGAGGTTTTATCGCACTTATTCAGTTTGTCTTGCAGCAGTGTTAAATACAAGTGTGAGTGAACGTTAGCACGCCTTGGAAATATTTTATTACGCATTACACCATGCTGATGTGAGGTTCTTACATTTATTAGAACTATACTCATACATATTTTATAACCAACTTCAAAAAAGGAGAAGGTGCTCAATGCGACTAAGTATTTTTTTGTGTGTACTTCAGATTTTTTATAGGTCAAATAATTTAGATTATTCCGTTTTTATTTGAAAGCTGGTGCTTCACATGTTGTTCCATTTAAATTTAATCAAAACTTAACCACTGGTTTTGAGTTATCCTTAATATCTCGAGCAGTTGACATTAAGCTTAGATCATTTTTGGAAACCGAGAAAATAACTAACAAAAAAATCTAATTACAACAAAAAAATCAAATTTCTTACGGCTGTTACGAGTACGATGATGATAGTCTATCATGCAGATAGGCTTCCCCCGTGTCATTATTTTACACTTTCTTTACTATGTACCTACGCTGTGTTATTTTTACTTCTTTTATTTTTAATTTAAGAATGTTCAACAGGTCAAATGCCGTTAATCTCTCTATGAAACTAGTGGCCTAACTCTTACCAACCGTTTAAAAGATAATCAAGACTTAATTATTAACTTATAATGTGGAATAAAATAGTAAGTATAAAAGGTTCTCGAGGCATTTCATTTTTTTGTTATAATTGTTTTCGCGGTTTAAGTCTGTTCCAAGACCGAGTTTCGGATAACCGGCACAGTGCATGCGCCTGTAAATATTTGTGTAGCAATTTTATATGTGCGCAATAAAATAATCAAATAAAACATGTAATAAATATTATTATTATGTGCCCGGTATTCGTATTATCCTATATGTGCCCGGGCGGCACATTTAGGAGGCGGCAAAAAAACCATAAAAATTTAATGGTATGTGTAAAGTTCCCAATCCGCACTGGGCGCGCGTGGGAACTGCGTCCCAAGTGTTCTCATTCTGAGAGGAGGACTGTACCCAGCAGTGGGACGTGTATAGACTGGGATGATAATTCCATAACAAAAAAAATATCACACCTACGATTCGGATCGATTAGAGTGAGTACTGCTATAATTTTCTCGTTTCCTTATGCCAGTATGTCAATTAGTTGTCATTACGAATGAAGATTTTTTGAAGTTTTACTTTTTATACTCAGAATTTGAAGATTCAGATGACGACGCGACGCACGATGCCATCCAAGAGTCTGATGGAGACCCTTGGCATGCATCGTCATCATCTAGTTAGCTAGGATTAATACTTTTCTATATTTAAAGAAATATACCATAGGTAATAGTAATTGAAAACACCTTATAACTACTGAAACCCATAAGTAATAATAAAAATACCCCACTGTGCGTTGGCCCCCAGCCATAGGTCATTCCGGGACTGAGTCGTCAACGTGACAAAATGTCCAATGGACGTATTGTTTAATGGTCTAAAGTATGAGTGTCAAAACGTACAAATGTCAAAACGTATAAAGCGAAATTGATAAAATGTTTTGGTGACAAATAATGTCATTGTTAAAATGTATGCGAGTCAGAATGTTTATATGACAAAATGTCCAAACCATTAATTGCCTCAGGGTCAAAAAGTAAAGATGTCAAAATGTCCAAACACCATAATTATTCAGTAAGAATTACAGTGGTGAAACAGTGTATGCGCCTGTAAAAGCTGTGTAGCAAACTGATTCATGCATTTGTTTTACTTTTGCCTTCAATTGTACGCCTGATTTAATCAAAGAGCAAAGTACTACCACAGCATAACAAGTTTACTACGACCCCACCAAGTTATTTACTGGCCAACACTCGCATAGATAATTTTTTTGCCAAGCAAGTTTTATATTAAATGCAGCTTACACTAGATGCAGCAGCACTTAGAGCGTTTATACCCGCTGAGCTGGCAACGTTACATTTTTGTTATTTTTTCTCGATTATTGCATAAAAAAAGAAAATTTAAGTTAAAAATGTTGTCTGATAGAACACTTCTTAAATATAAGTTGATGTGTCTACTCCAATAATTATTCGTGATAGACTTTTATATTCTTTAAAAACGAATTAATGTTTTTAAAAACATTGTATTGAGACTTTTCAGATCATGAGTTTATTTTTTTATTATGCACTTCCTACTCGTACCTACTTGTAAAAACGAATTACCAATTAGATTAGTGTGGACAAGGTAACTAATAAGAGACGACATTCACAAATAAATTATCTAAAGATTTATGTCACGCAGGTAGTGCATCAGCGCTTGAATAGTAGTCTGTGCTGTTGTCTTCGCCAATTTGGGCAATAGTGTCCCCGTCACGAGACTCATTGTTTTGTATTGTCTCGTCATAGTTAAAAGGATCTTCATTTTCAGGATATACGACATGGTCATAATTTTCATTATGCTCTGCTTCAGTACGGTCCAAAATATTACCTGTTGTGTTGTACTCATTAGAGTGCAATTTATTTTTATAATACGTTAATTGATCTTTTTCTTTTTTGGCTGCTGGCAGCTCCCTAGCTATTTCTTCTTCTAATACAGGTTTCAGTGTCCAATCATGCTTATTCACACGGCGAAAATTATGTAAGTTATAATTTCTTTCGTCCTGTTGGTGAACTGTCTCAAAACTAGGTCTCATTAATCTCCTTGTTAAATGCGTCGAATGAGGTGCATTTATTTCATTTAAAGCATTCGAATCCATTTGTGTGGGCCATCTATGTTGTTTCTGTAACAATTTTTTTATCAATTGCAGTCTTTGTTTAGAATTCCTCAGTAAATATTGCTGTCGTATCAAATCGCTCATATGTTGTGTGTTATCCGAAGTACTTGTTACAATACTATCTCTAGTCCAATATTTGTTCGTTTCTTTTAGTGAAGTAGACTCAAAGGACGGTTCAAATACATGATTATCTGTTTTCGTTTGGTAGATCTGTTTAATTATTTCTTCAACATCTGAATATTTGTTTTCTGTAGAATCTAAATTTGCCAAATAATTTGCACGTTCGTTAAATTTATATTGTTCGTTGTTTGCTCCTTTTAAATTAGCAAATATTTCACGACGGGCAGGAGGGGATTTACTTTCGGATTCAAGAATAGATCTTGTCACTTCATTACCGTTACTACTCCCACTTACATTGGACCATAAATTACCAAATGACTTTTTTAAATAATTCATTAAATAATGTAAGGAATCGTCGAACACTTGTTTTATTTTATCTGCATCTATTGCTTGGATTGATACATTGTTGGCTGATTGTTCAGAAGTCACAGAGTGGTTATTAACTGATACTGACAGTCCCAATTTAATGTCCATACTAAGGTATGTACGATTTGTTTCATCTTGTAAAATCAATGGCTCAAGTAGGCTTAAAGTGGTAGTTTCACCTATTTTAGAATCATTGATTTGACAGAAGACTTCAAGGCTAACTAATAGGATAATCGACACTATAGGACACACATCCCGAATGCAAAAAATATACATATTTATTATTGATTCGTAAATTTTTCTTACATATTTTTTCTCGATTTTTATAAACGTTCACTTTTGTACAATCTCAACATGTAATAAAAATAAATGTTGAGGCTATAAATATCGCCATTGATAGAACTGCTTTGCAATATATTATATCAAGGAGTTGCGAAAATTTTACGTTTTCTGGAAGTGCCGAAATGAAGAATAAGATACCTACCTATTCAGATTCAATTATTCCTCGATAATTCATTCAAACTGGAAATAATAACATTTTAATAAAAAGCGTTGAGAATTTGAAATATTTAATGTGCAATATTTATTTACAAAATCCTATAACTGTATTAAGTTTAGAATATGTTTAGCATTAGCACCAAATTTTTTATGTCTTTGACTAAATATAATGCGCACAAAGTTAAATACAAACTGCACATTTTTCGATAAATATGTATAAAGTTCTTAGTGATTAAACACGTTAGGACCGACTATCGTAGGTACGCTTTAATCCGCAGTTGTGCAGTTGGCGCGCATGCTTCAGTTATACTTAAAGCAATTACACTGATATTTAATTATATAAATAATGTTTTGATAGACACGTCGTTGTACTATAGGTAAACTCAAAGATGTGTAGATAGGTACCCATGCCTTCACCATCACCATACTGTATAGGAATAAAGTGAAAAAATAAAAGATTACATCTTTTTGCACAGAACTACTCGTATACGAGTGCCTTTTCGTCATTATTTACCTAAATCTCTTTAATGTAGATACTACTTATTGCTGTCTTCAACCAGTTCAAATATACATCACATGCATTTCCTTAATTATTTTCATTGCGTCTTCTTTCCATTGCAACATTACATTTATTGAATAAACTATGAATTGAACAATCCTGCATTTTATCAATTCTACTGATCCTTTTATGAACAGCAATAATCTGTTAAATTCACTGGAAATAATGAATAGATCCGATATAAATGATGATTGTTTTTTTGGCTCATTTATTGTATTTCTAGGTAAATGACACTCTCTAGTGCTTAGCAACAAATTCCATAAACAGTCCTCGTAAGATGTTCTTAAGCTTTAATAATGTCTTATGGTCATAACTTACGGTCATAATGATTAACTTACGCTCTTCGCGCTTATCAGTTCCACTTGAAACGTTAATTTCTTTTAACAGGAAATTAACGTTGGCTTCTAATTGTGTTAGTACTTTGCTATTTAATTTTGTATGTATTTGCTATATAATTCTTTGTATACCGGTGACTACACTAAACTTGCTTCGCTTTCATTGCCTTCTTTTTCAGTATTACGTTCATTGGCGGTTAGAATATCTAATGTGAACGTCGATCCATTAAATATATTTTCATTTATTTATTTATTTTATTTCTCTGTGTACCTGTTTTCTGTATCGTTTATTATTTCGGGTGTACAATAAAGAGTATTTGTATTGTATTACATTGTATATTTTTTAAATTTATGTTTTGTCGAACATCTGAAGTAGTCTGATTATTTTACGTTTGCATAAGTAAATGGAGTATCTGCTGTAAAATGAGTTATCCTGTTATCATCATAAAAAGTTTTTTCTGTGTTCGTACTCTCGCAGTCAGCTGTTGCGTTGCACAGATTACAAAAAAATATTCGAGCCTGAGACAAAAATACACAAGTCGATAAGAATACAGGAGGATGTTAAAAAAATTATGTACTAACTACAACATAAAGGCTACTGAATACATACACGAAACAAGTGGAAAAACATTGAAAAATAGAAAAAAAAAATGTATGGAAGTTGAGTCACAAGAAGACTACATTCAAAACTAATTTCAATGTTTTTCGACTTGTATCATATGTATTAGTAATCAGTAGCCCTAACATCGGTTAAAATATAGTAAAGGAATTTTGTAAAAAATTTTTTACCTGTGTATAAAGTTAGCAAAACATTAGACTCGGCAAATATCAAGAAATATCAAAAAATGCACTGAATTATATTGAATGAACAGAAAAAATAACATGTAAGAAGTATATTTGTGTGTACCTACCTTACGGAGAGATTCGTTATTTTTGCTGGTTAGCGTATTTTTGTCATATGTACCTTAAACAAAATTACGAATATGTAACAGTCTAAAGGACGGTAAACCAAAATAAGTTATTCAATTACAACATGAAGTTTTATTATTTATTTACAGAAATAAAAAGTATAATAGTACATTATGATACAAGTGTGCTATGTTGGTCATTACACTCGAGTCGGTTTTTAAGCCTGAGCCGAAGGCGAAGGCTTAATGGAGACGAAAAGTGTAATGACCAATGCTCACGTGTTTCATACGACGTTTTTCAACACACTTGCGAGGAAAAGTAAATAAAAGTTCACATTTATTTAAATAAACTTAACAAACAGAAACCCATTTAAAAGATGGCGGCCGTAATTTTTTTTTTTCGCGCGCTCAGCGCTGCATGCGCGCGCAAGTCTGAGATAAGGGCACCGGCAAAGTAGCTAATCAGCCACATATTTATAAATTTTGAAATTGGGTATTTATAGTTAAAAATACACCGTCAAATTATAAATACCAACAAGCTAACAAGCAGTTTCATGAAATTCTTTAATTATTTATCACATTTTGAATTGAATTTTATATTTACGCAAATAACTACTTAGCTGTTTTCGAAACATTAATACTTCTTGCTAATATTTAAAAAGATATGTAATGAAAAGGCACTAGTGCGATAATGTAATGTAAAAGGCACGGCATGGGTAATATTCTGCATTATCAGTGTAAATACGCTGTAATAAGACCTACTTTACGAGCAGGTGTGTTGAAAAAGATCATTATATTTCATCATCAGCTCCAGTCAATATCTATAGTACGTCCCACTATTAGGCACAAGTCTCCTCTTAAATAAAGAGGCTTGGGCTGTGGTTGCCGTATGCTTCGAATGGGTGTGCAGGAATCTCCATGGTGCTTGCTTTTACCGTAAAGCTTGTGGCAAATTTCAAACGTGATTTCGCACATGAATTGTGAAAAACTCGAGAGGTGCGAGCCTGGGTTTGCACCCACGCCACGATATCCTCTGCTTGAGAGACCATAGATCTAAGTAATAGTGTATTGTAATATTGGTAACGCATATCTACGTAAGTGATACACTAAAAATAAATTAAACAATTTGGTACAGCTGATTTCGGACTTTATAAATTGGGGTATTTCAGGGTCCCATTTTGGAGACGTCCCGTGTTGATGAAGGTATAACCCCATCATAATCATTGCAAGTTTGAACTTCTGAAAATTGAAAAAAAAAGATCAGCTTTAATATAATGTTAGATATGATGAAACTAATATAATTAATACTTTACTGAAGTAAGGCCATCAAGAAAAAATAAATTACGAGTATGACATGAGGGAGAATAGGAGCCTGATAGTTCTAATACTCCGAAATTGCAAAATCTAAGTTCGTGTCGTTCCTTCTCTCTGACGCTTATACTATACATATACGAAAGTAAGAGGGACGGTACGATACAAACTTCGAATTTTCGAATTTCGGATTAGGCCCTCAGACAAAAACAAAGTACCTATATCTGATCGCGTGGGCTGTGCTTTAAAAAGTAAGTTAAAATAAAATATTTGTAGTTTTTGAAATCAAGTCCAGCAAGATTTTTTTTTATTTAAGTAATATCTAACTTCCGCGTTAATTTGCCTGATATATGAAAATGAAATTAGTCCTCTTAATTTAAAGAATTTTTTGAGCAACCATAAATTATGTTAAATTAAGAACAGCGGAAGAAGGCTAGTATGACGTAAGAATATGGCAGAAGTTTTTTTTTAAGTTACAAGAATTCCGGTGGGAATCGAGATGTTACAGGGCCATGGTACTACATAATTATGTCTATGAACAAAACAAACAAAAACATTACCTCTAAAGATATTTAGGTATGAGTTATATGACTAAATAAATAAAGTAACCTAAGTACGTACAACAAAATTAGCAAAAACATAACTACCTACTTACGAGTACAATAACGGTTTTCACTTACATTTTTAATCAGAAAATCTACGGTCCACATTGCAGAGGTAGTAGGTAAATGTTGAACTGGTGGGTTAACTTTGAAATATGTTTATGATAACACTAGTTACTCCTTTTATATCATAGGGATAATTATGATTTTCATTAGGTTTCATTAAACTAACGTTTATGTTATTTGTTAATTAAAGCTTGATGAGCGCTTGAATTAAGTAAAGTATTCTACGTAATGTACTAGTTTGGCAATCTATAATGACTCTTTGGTCATTTTCGACTCGAGTGGCACGTTTTTTATTGACATCGGGTAGTATCCAGTTGGAGACGCGGCTTTAGAAATATCTACCCTCATCTGTTGTTTGATGATGACAAAAGTTACTTTTTAGGGTTCCGTAGCCAAATGGCAAAAAACGGAACCCTTATGGATTCGCCATGTCTGTCTGTCCGTCTGTCTGTCCGTTCGCATGCCAGAGCCACTTTTTTCCAAAACTTAGTTCCCCATACTGAAACTTAAATATTTTTTTTTCAACAAACCCATACGTGTATCTATGATATGTCTTCATAAATGATATTGAGGTTTCTGATATCATTTTTTTCTAAACTGAATAGTTTGCGCGAGAGACACTTCCAAAGTGGTAAAATGTGTGTCCCTGTAACTTCTAAAATAAGATAATGAAAAAAAATACGATGTAGTATTTTTTTAATCCATAATAATATTATAAATGCGAAAGTGTGTTTGTATGTTTGTCCGTCTTTCAAGCCGTAACGGAGCGACGGATCGACGTGATTTTTGGCATAGAGATAGTTTATGGGCCCAAGAGTGACATAGGCTACTTTTTATCCCGGAAAAATGTACAGTTCCCGAGGGAACAGCGCGCGATAACCGAATACCATGCGAGCGGAGCCGCGGGCAAAACCTAGTAAGTACGTCATAAATCGTAAACCGCTATTTAGCTTTCATTCAATCTTTTATATTATGTTACTTGCTGCTACGGAACCCTTTACATGCGATTCCGACTCGCACTTGGCCGCTTTTTAGTTAGTAGTCAGTTAGATTAAATAATTATGTACCTGCATTTATAAAATCGCGAATGAATAGCAAATGCAATAGCCTGGCAAATTCCGGAGGTCATGTCATCAAACATCGTCCGGATTGCTACCACCATCTTGCTTGCAGGTAGTAGGACCTTGTGCAAGGTCCGCCCGGATTGCTACCACCATCTTGCTCGCTAATCCTGCCGTGAAGCAGCAGTGCTTGCACTGTTTGTGTTTCGGCGTGGAGTGTAAGACAGCCGGTGAAATTACTGGCACTTGAGGTACCTATTCCATCTTAGGCCTCTAGGTTGGCAACGCAAACTGCAATACCCCTGGTGTTGCTGATGTTTATGAGCGGTGGTGATCTATTACCATCAGGAGACACAAAGAAAAAAAAAACACCCTTGGAATACTATCGTTTTCACCACTTCTTTCTGGCACTCGGTTTAGGACGATGGTAGAAAGATACGAGGGCACTCGCGCGTAGACACTTGCGCCTTCTCGAGATACACTAGAGTTAGATACACCCCATCCAGATGCTCTTGCGCGCTTCTATAGCAAAAGCATCTCGACGGGGTGTATGTAGCTCTAGTAACTAGAACACTCCGTCTGGACCTGGTCTTAGGGCACAGATAGGACAGGAACGAAATAATTATAACAACAATATAACTTTCCGAAATATTTAATTTTAAAGTGCATTTTTCCCACTCTAAAAGCTAAACTGTTCGTTTGAAATGAAAAAAAAAACTACGATGCTAGTTTTTTTTATGGTATAGGGGGCAAACGAGCAAACGGATTGCATAATGGTGAGCGATTACCGTCGCCCATGGACACCTGCAATACCAGAAGAGTCACAAGTGCGTTGCCGGCCTTTAAGGTAGGAGTAAGCTCTTTTCCTGAAAGCTTGAAGGTGTCCGGGAATACCGCAGGCGATAGTTCATTCCAGAGTTTTCGTAGTAGATAAATATGGCAAATTAACAAGGAAAACTATCACCTTCGGCTAAGTTTGTGTTGTTGTCCTATGATACCTCAGTGGTACAAAGGGCTTTCGTAAGACGTCGCCATCCGGCGCTCCTCTCCTGCGCCTGTTGCTCCGCGTCCCTCCAACTCACCCGCAGCTCGGCGTCCACGGTGCATTGCCACGTGTCCGCCGGCCGGTCCTCCGAGTTTACTCGAGAATTATTAGTAGCTTAAGAGTAAATATTAGCCTAACTAATAAAATATACTTAGTTACTTTACTACGGAAATTTTTAATCCTCACAATCAAAACAAATCCATTAGAAAAATATTTTCTTCGTAACGGCTACGGAAGTCTAACTTGCCCTTGTCCGACACGTTCTTGGCCGATTTTTTTTCCTTAAAAATTTAAAACACGCGTTTTCCCAAAGGTCGAAGCTTCTAGAGGCCAATCTAGAAATCTAGATCGACAATTTGTCCTCGAGAACCCCCACAAACTCGTAGAAAATTATGTCGAAATCATTGGAGCCGTTTTCGACATCCCCGATTTAAATTAATATGAACAAGAACTAGCCTTTGCCCGCGGCTTCGCCCGCGCGGAATTCGGTTATCACGCGCTGTTTCCTCAGGAACTGGGCACTTTTCCGGGACAAAAAATATGTCACTCCCTGTCTCATAAACTATCTCCATGGCAAAAATCAGGTCGATCCGTCGTCCCGTTTCGACGTGAAAGAGGGACAAACATACAAACACACACATTTTCGCATTTATAATATTAAGTTTGGAAGTATGGATTAGCTGTGCCCGTGATTTTGTCCGCGTGGACTTAAATTTATCTCATTCAGTTTTTTTTACTGCCTAGCAGCTTACAAAAGCTACATGCCATTAAAATGTTGACTTCTTATTCATAGTTACCGAACTTTTCAGCTTTTCTGCGACTTTTATCCCATTTTGCTTCTCTACCGTATGACGGCTTGGTGGCTTTCAATGGTTTTATTGTTTGTTACCTATTATCACTAAGGCTCTGGTTTCTCAGGCCCATCACACGCGACCGGCGGCATCTGGAAGTGCATCGCACCAGACGAATTAACAGTGCCTACCCGCTGTCGGTGACGTTTCAGAGAAACCACCCTCAAACATTCCCGCCTGGGGGACGTGCGTAAAGTGGCTGTCTTATGTTGAGTTGTCAGTGGGGTCAAACACAACGTGAGTGGAGTGGCCGAAGAAGCAGTTCAGGTTTTTACAAAAGGAACTGCGCTAGATGGCGTGGACGAAGACAGGTGTGCGTATATTTTGTGATGAATGACCTCTTGATATGCTACTTCAATGAGAGAGTCGTGGCTATGGTGACACTCAGGACCATGCCTGAATAAAGCACCGTCTGAATACCGATGCTAGTCTCTTCTGCTTCCTGAAAATGTCCTGTGTTTTCCCTGTACATGTTCGCTGACAATCTCTTTTAAGAGGACCAAGAGAACCAGGCGCGTAGCGAAAGTAATGTGAGGCAACTCACGTTGGTTATGCATTTCATCATCATCAGCCGGAAGACGTCCACTGCTGAACAAAGGCCTTCCCCTTAGAACGCCACAATGAACGACAACTCGCCAATTGCATCCACCGGTTTTCCGCAATTTTCACAATCCCGTCTGTCCACCTGGTGGGAGGCCTGCCAACGCTTCGTCTTCGGTCGCCTATTGCTACTTCTACTTGCATATTTTCCCAGCTATGTCGGTGTTTCCAGTTATGTATTTAAATCCCTATTTCCCTTCTTAATATTATTTTTTCTCATAATGTATTGTATTGTATTGTAATTTGTAACGGATAACTCACGTCTTAAACCATTTAATATGAGTGAGTTTCACGGTAGTTTCATGTTCAAAATTATTTTTACTTTTGTATTCACAAAAAGGTTGTATATTATATTAGTTAACCAAAGCTTCGGGTAAACTAACAATCATCATCATCAGCCAGACATTAGTCAGCAGGACGTCCACTGTTGACCAAAGGCCTCCCTTAGAACACCACAATGAACCACAAGTCGCCACTTGCATCCACCGGTTGCCTAAAACTCTCGCAATGTCGTCCTTCCACCTAGTGGGAGGCCGGCCAACGTTAAACTAACAGTATATAATTGTGTCAAAAGTGCTCTTTGGAATTCTTTATATCGACGTATCTTTTTACTTGTGAACCGATTCGTTAATCCAAGAAAACTACCTACAATAGGTACATCAATGAAAACCACATCCACGTCGGTTAAACCGATCCTGAGATTAGCGTGAACGAATGCACAGACAAACAGACAATAATTCTAAAAATCATTGTTTTGGGTTCTATTGTCCTAATAAGGGCCCCTAGTAACAGTTTTTCTCAAATATTTCTAATATACAGACACCGACGTTCTACAAATTTATTATTTGCAATAGATAATAGAATAGGTAGATTGTTCGGTTCGTTTTAAGGTAGTAATAAAATAATACATTTATACGAATATAATACGAGTAGATAGATAGATATATATAGAGAATCTATCATGAAATGGAATTGAAGTGTACGGTTTATTACTGTTACGGTTTATACGGTATTACGGTTTCGCGACCCTGTCGATGCTCTACGCCTAGGTACATACATGACATGTCCTGACTTCTAAGTTTTGTTCTAAACTAAGTTTGTAGATTTCTAAATGTCCTAGTAGCATATCCTAGACAAGGAGACTACTCGTAATATTTACCTACCTTTATAATTTTGTGTGTATTGTTGTTTGTGTGTTCATTTTATGTAGCCGTTTTATTATACAAGGTGGGCCCTGTTTCAGGAGCAAAAAATTAAATTGCATTCTTCATCTTGAGCTAATTTAGTTCTACAACTTTTGAAAATAATTAGGCTTTGTTTCACCACTCATTAATAAATTTTATTTGACGGATAAGTGTGATGCCATCTCCGTCTATTCGAACAAAACAAAAAGAGACGGCATCACATTTATCCGTCAAATAAATTTTATCAATGGATGGTGAAACGGGGGGTTAGTATTGTGATTATTATTATATTTTAAAGTTTAATTGGACAGCCAATGTATTGCGAAACCCGTCATTTTGTTACGTGACAGGCGATGACGTTTAGGCTATTGGTTGCTGTACATAGAAAATACCTTTTAATTTGTTAAGAATAATCATAATGATGAAATTACTTAATTTTTTAAAGTTGCAGAACTAAAGTAGTTCGATTTGAGTAGTAAAATGTGTGTTTTAATTTTTCGCCTCTGTTACAGGGCCCACCCGGTATGTAATGTATCCTGTCTTGTACATGATGCCACCACCATTTGCTTAAATATGTTTCTATCATTTTTTCCATTTTCAAAGGTTGTCTGGTTACAATCGTTCTGTAGCAACAAAGTCGCGCATTCCTTACCTAGTATTTTTTTTTCAATGTAGTATTTATCTACATACTTTATTATGTGGTCGTTGCATTGTGTTGTTTTGTAATATTTTTAATCTATATTAACATAAAATATAACTTACGTTCCATAAACTTCAGCACAATGTGCTGTATACAAATGCTGTGCTAATATGCCTTGGATTATTTTAATTTGCGTGTCAAGTTTATTATTGTCACAAAACAACTCTCTTGTCATGGCTTGGAAATGTCGCAAGCAACATTTTATTTGCAAGTTTTTTATTCAGATGTGCAACTTTTATTACATTATACAACAATCCAGTCTTAGTGGTTATAAAATTATTCAGGGAAATCGTGATTTTCAGGGCAATTTCTTTTATTTGTTTTCATAATCTTACCGAAAAATATGATAACTTGTTATCTCTTTTGTAGCGGATCCCGAAAGATATGGTGAACAATGAGTGAGTGCAATGAGATAATCGGTTCTCCTTGTATGACATTTCCACGGAGTGTGGCAATGGATGAATGGTCCGCCGCCGGCGCCGCCAGCGCTCTCAGTCTAATCTATCTGCTCGTAGCGGATCGGTGCTACACCGGTTAGCCATCTACGAATTTACGCGAAAATTTAACTCGAACTAAATTAAAATGAAAATTTAAGTAGCATTTAGTGAACGACGAAATTAAGTTGACGTGTGAATTCCGTTATTCCTCAATTGTCATAAACGTGAAACGCTAATAAAAATATACCTATGGGCGAAGTTAATAAAATAAACAATTTTCCGGACATTATGAGAAAGTGTTTCAAAATGGGCCTATTCAAGAGTAAGTGTTACCTCCTAAATTTGTTATGATTTTAGGCGTACAGGCTTTATGTAAATGTAATACAATATAATAATAATAACGCGTATGCAAATAATGGCTAAATGATCTCATATGTATGGTGAATTTATTTGAAGCATTTTACTATCGTACCTAGGAACATTTTACAGGATTATGTCCATAAAATATTGACGTAAAGGAAGGTCCTTTTACTGCATGAAAGCGCGTAAAACAGAAGAGGATGAGTTATTCAATTTATCGGCTACAAATGGATGTATATCGTGAATTTTAGGTATTTCATGAACTATGCAGCGCAGCTGGCAGGTGTAGCTTTGCTTCTTTGCTGCGGATGTAAAGCGCATCTTGTGCAGGAATGACTATGATAGTTGACCTACCAATGTCTATTTACTACCCTGAAATCTCCGCACTACGTCCTAAGACGGCAGAGTTATATTGATGTCTGTCTCTTTTGTCTTCTTTTGTCAATTTAAGATAGTGAGTTACGAGTATAATATATAAAATCAGATGAGACGATCATATACAGGATGGAACACTTTGTGGACCACTTGAAAGGACAGTTATCGAAATGCTAAAAATGAAAAAAGTACTGAAAGAAAATGTTTCATAATTTCTAAAAAGAAGCGTAACTGCTTAAGTGCTGAATATTTTTTTCTATCTTCAGTATTGCGAGTGCTTTCCATTTAGATGGCATTAAAATTATTCAACCGTAGCTACTTGCACTATTGCCCGCGACTCCGACCGCGTAAAATAAGTTTTTTGCTATCCCGCGGGAACTATGCAAAATACTGTCCTATTTCCTTCCCTGGGACTCAAACTATCTGTATAACGAAGTTCATCTAAATCGACTCAGCAGTTTAGACGTGAAGGGGTAACAAATAAACAAACAGACTTACAAACTTTCGCATTTATAATATTACTAGAGTTTATCCGCGGCTTCGGACGCGTAAAGTATTTGTTCTAGTAGTTACAATTGAAATTCTGGGATTTTCCCCCGGACATTCCCGAAATTTGTATCGAGGTTTTCATTGAGGTTGTGTTAAGAACATACATACATACATACATAAAATCACGCGTCTTTCCCAACGGGATAGGTAGAGACTTCATCCTTCCACTTGCTACGATTCTGGTATACAACTCTCGCTTCCTCTATTTTCATCAATCTTTTCATGCATGCACGTCGGCTTAGAGTACTCCTGACGCGACCTTTCTTCAGAATGTCCCCGATTTGATCGTAGTACGTTCGTCTAGTATAGGCCTTCTTCTCCCACGTTAAGAACAATTTTTCAAAAATTTCAAGACTAAACCCAGCGGTTGAAATTTCAAGATTTTATCCCTATCCCGTGGGAATATACCTACACCACTAGCTGCCTACGTAAGAATCAAACCTATAATCTAGATCTACGTACCAAAATTCATGACTCTAAGTCAAGCGGGCGTTATTTTGAGATTTTATCCCTATCCCGTGGCAATTGGAATAAAAACTATCCTGTTTTAATCCAGGTTATATACTAACTTTTTGCCAAATTCCATCCAAATCCGTCTAGCAGTTTCAGCGTGCAGAGGTAACAAACATACCCACTCAAAACTTTCGCATTTATAATATTAGTAGGATTAACAAGTTCGTATTAGTTAGTTATTTTTGTTTTGTTTCTTATTTTTTGAAGCTCCTTAGTTCCGCTAAGCATATCAATTGGACTTATTTAGTAAGTACCCATTGTATGTTACACAAAACAATATCTCATACGTTATATTTCTAATTTGAGGGACATATATATATATATATATATATGTATCGTAATTTTATACCTACTTTGTCATTCGTCAGACGTCGAGATTTATGTAATTGATTTTCACGTCGTACCTACTCGTACGATGAAAATATAAGTAATTTACCAAAACGTGCATAATTTATGACATAGTAAATTAATAATTTAATAATAAAATGCTATTTTTTTGAATTATTTATTCCATGTCAATTTATTTGAAGAGTATTTTGTATTTTTCAGCTCAAGTAAATAGGTACAGTCAAGTGTAAAAATGTGAACTTATTCGAAGTTTCAAAAATAAGTACCACAGACTCTTTTCCGACTCAATAAGGTCGTAGTAACATATTTTTGAGTGGTTCGAATAAATACTTATTTTTGCACTTTTATTTTATTAATCGTATGGAAATCAGAAAATGCACACTTCCGTTTTCGTAAAGGCCAACTAAAAGAGATAAATTATGAGATAGTACGATACGTGTAATTGACGTATCAACCAATGATGTAAATCTCGTCTCGTTGTCTTTGTTTTGACATATTTGAGACTGGAAACATCCAACGTTGATGATTACTTAAAACTCCCGGTAGGTTGCACTTAGATTTAGCCGCATAGTGAATAAATTGAAAATTTCAATCCTCCGGTCGAGCGGCTGCGGTCCACGGTCGCAGCGGGATTAGCAATCAGAGCCTCGTATGCATCGGTGCAGTTCTACAATGCACTTTGAACCTCTCCCGTATATACCTTTGTTTAAAAGTGGTGGTTGGGTAATACGTGCTATGGTATTTTTTCAACAAACAATAGGAAATATGTACGTACAGATTGTGAACTTTTAACCTAAGTAGAAAAGTACCTATTTCGTAAACTTTATTCACTGTATCCTACAGCAGTGAAGACGAATATAGAACTTCTTCTTTTAAAGTCAGTTTAACTATAAGTTTCAACACTGAAAAAAAGGATAGCTGAACTAGTTTGGCTACTTAACGTTTAGCCAAAATTTACTAATTAGGAACCAAAATTATGCTAATAATGCAAAACGATTTTGTAAGACATCACCTAACTTTTAGCTACTAGTAGGCCTTAGTTTTGTAGTCACTTTAGTAATGTTCTAAACAGCATTTTTTTTGTTATTGTTAGAAAAAATTTTTTTCAGTGAATTTTTTCATAAAAACATACTACTTTATAATTTATATTATATATACTTAGCCGGTTAATTTAACTGGAAGACTTTTTTATTAAATTATGATGCATAGATTTTTTAAAGTATATTGAGTATTTAAAATAAAAAATCAGCATTGTTGAATGTTGACATGATTCTGATTGCACATACCTATTTGATTATACAGGTGAGCGCAGGCAAATGCTGAAAAAGTGATCGTGATAAACACAGATGGAGCGAAGTTGTTTTGAGGATCGATATTTTAAATAAATTCACATGAAAATGTCATTCGAATGTAGTAAAAAATTCTTTAAATTTTGAACTTACCCTAGAATAGCTGAAAATTATTTCACTAGGTACATGATCTTGTCAATAAGACGAAAACTTATTTTAACCGTAGTTTTTTCCAAAACACAGATTTTCACCATTTAAGAATTGTACTTATGAGTGACATCGCTCGTATCAAAAATCGATCTTCTGCTCCACCTTACTGGAAGCACACCGTAAGGTTTCTTTATTCTTCAAAAAATATCGATGAGCTAGTATTAATTGACTATTGCTTTTGAATACGATCTCACTAAAATACGGACGTAAATTAGTAGATCATACGAGTACGACGCATTCTCTTTTTATGTCAATGGTACATTTTCGTATTTTAATCGTATGTATGTAGCACATACTAGGTATTGTTTGCTTAAAGGGCACTCTTACATGCGTTCTATATTTTGTAAATTGAAATTAGAATTTTGTATTTAATCTTCTGTGAAGCATATCATGTGTACATCTTTAAATACACATGTTTTATTCCAGACTCATTCATTGAATGACATAAGTCAGTTTCTAACATTTTAAGGAGAAGCCATTTATCACGTTTCATGGAAACGTACTCAATATATTTTTCGCGTACAATTACGTAAGTATTCATATTTGGAAAATAATTTGTCTCAAAAACAACACTTAAGCATGTTTTAATTATGAACCTAATTACTACAGCAGATACAGAGAGCATTGTTTTACTCATTTGAGTAAAACAATGAACTGACGTTTTGAACATTTTCTGTGAATTATGTTCTTTTAAATTGTCATATTACTTATAGTGCAATTGCAACACACTAATTGTCGCCGTCCTTCGTGCGTCGCTTGGAAATTATATCTAAACGTGCCAACGATGCATTTGGGTGTGCAATACATTTTATTGTACTTGCTCAATAGGCAATAATGGTTGGATAGAAAGGTACTTTATATGAATGAAACACTAAACATGGCAGTTGCCTTGATTGAGAGTATGTTAAGTATTATCTTAATTTACGTTACAATTAACTGACTTCAAAAAAGGAGGAGGATTTTATGCTAATTGACGACATGTGATTTTTAGGGGTCCGTAGCCAAAATGGCAAAAACGGAACCCTTGTAGTTTCGCCCATGTCTGTCTATCTGTCTGTTCGTCAATGCTGGAAAACTGTAATTTCCCACGAATTTATATGTAAACTATGCCGAACAAAATACTACGAGTACCTACAATAAAAAATAAAAAAATTTTTTTTTAGAGTAGATACAGTCGGAGTAAAAACAGGTGCGTCACCCTAAGATCTATTTTTCTTTGCTCAGTATGAGCGCTAATCTGCTTTACCGATTGAGTAGGACATACTGCGTCAACTTGTCAACCTGCTAAACATCAGGTGACCAAAGCAACCCTACAACTACACCTTGGCACTGACTAACACTGACAATTAAATGGAACATCATTTGATTGAAACTTTTAAGAAGTTGTTTATTAAAAAGGTTTGCATTTATATGAAACTAGATATATGTGTAGGTGTATACTATTTTGACCCTTGTTCTCGTTTCAAGTAAGTATAATTTGACATGCACTTGTCTACTGACTTCGTAAAGGAATCAATTTAATAACTGACGAAGGTTTTCCTACTCCCACTGTACCTTCCTCACATAGACATAATAAATGGGGGTGACTTTTTTCACATCTAATCCTGTAGTGTGATTTTTCGATTCAGTGATTTATTTGCAAAATATTCAACTTTAAAGTGCAAATTTTCATTAAAATCAAGCGTTCGCCCCTCTTAAATCTAAGCCGGTGGGTGGAAAAAATTTAAAAAATTCAGGATGGTAGGTAGTAAATATATCAAACTTGCAAGGAAAATTATAACGGTTAAGTTTTCTTTAGTTTTTTCTACTTGATTTTTTTTACTTAATTTTTTCGTAATGACTACGGAACCCTATTTCGGGCGTTTCCGTCCGACACGCTTTTGGCCGATTTTTTTGCTACTATTTTTTTTATTCGATTGGATGGCAAACGAGCAAGTGGGTCTCCTGATGGTAAGAGATCACCACCGCCCATAGACACCTGCAACACCAGGGGGATTGCAGTTGCGTTGCCAACCTAGAGGCCTAAGTGGGGATACCTCAAGTGCCAGTAATTTCACCGGCTGTCTTACTCTCCACGCCGAAACACAACAGTGCAAGCACTGCTGCTTCACGGCAGGATTAGCGAGCAAGATGGTGGTAGCAATCCGGCCGGACCTTGTACAAGGTCCTACCACCTGCAAAATACTATTAAATACTACACCACAATTTCTTAATTATTGCAAGCAATTATTGCAATTATTGATAAATTCATGTATTTATCTTCTTGATGTGATAATCACCATCATTGATTATTTACTGGGTTATATTGGAGTAGTACCTATGCAGTAACTTACTACAAGTACTTATGTATCGATATGATCAACCTTTATCATGTTGAAATAGATAACAATAACATTGTTCTAATTATTAATACAAATAGGTAACATAGTTCAAATTACATAGATAGGTAAGTATTGACTCTTTTGTAACATAATATCACTATCGTGTATTATCATCGGCGGGGACAGATCTTTATAAATCACTCGAAAGTACCGTACATAAATAAATGCTAAAATCTGTGTAATGTTTTTTAAATAGACCAAATTTTAAATAAGAAAAATCGTTATTTATGGCACGAAAACGAATATAAACCAAAGCACCTAAGTAGCAAACATGGCAAAGTCATCCTTTCCAAATCTTAAACGAATGCTGTCTTGAAATAACTTTAATGTGAAACAAGCAAGTCTAAGTTGCACTGCGGTGCCGCCAGACGTTTGGTACTAAAATCTCAATAAATATAATTCTCTTAGATTATTTAAGCGTGCTTTATTGCTATAGGATAAGATAATAATCATTAAAACCTCATCTCTAAGTTTGTGTCGGTGTAATTTGTTTACTTTTGCTCTAATTATAGCTGCTCATGAATGGTGTACTTATTGCTTGCATTTATTTAACAAATCTCTCGCGATTTGTACCGAGTTTGCATTGAGATTCTATAAACAAACCTTGTTCGCGGATTCATCACTGAGCTCGATAGACTATCATAAACTTAACTTGTTTGCTTGCGGGAATTGTACAGCGTCTGGTGCCTTGACGTTAGTCGTACGTCGATATTGATTATTCGATGATTATAATGAAGCGAACGAATAAAGATAAGATGGTCAGACGAGAGCACAGCAAGAAAACCGTGGACGAGGTTCATTTAGAGAATCAAACCCCTTACTTCTGAGCGATTCCTGTTTGTTAGGTAAAGCGAGAAAATTCCGCTGAAGCATCACTGGATCTGCATTTAACTTGTCTTTAGAATATTCGCAACACTCATGACGGTTGACAGTTTAATGTGTTCTATTTCCTCAAAGTTCATTTGTTTGTTGAATCACGTAGGTCATTTGGCACCGACAATTCAATGGCGACCAGTGTGTAGGAACAACCGGTCGTGCAGGGCCGCGTAGCCGCAGGACATGCGGCGGAAGTGGAGCACTTCCTCACTTCCGGGGAGATTTTGTAATGTCAAGGCTGTATTTTGACAGTATTAATGGATTTATCGGGGAATTGAGACCTGACCCCGCCCTTGATCGAGACTGAGGTTACTTGGACAGTCAGCTTTAAAAGCGACGCAGCAACAACAGACGGGCTGCTATAAAGTCGTGTTATTTTTAATTATTTCTGTTGTTGTTGTTGTTCTGTTGTTTTAACAGTCTGTTGTAACGATGTTGTTGAGTAAGTGTTTATTTTTTACATGCCATTTGTTTAATAGTGTGTCAGTCAACTTCCTTTCCTGTTTGCAAAACGGAATGAAGACTGTTTGTTTCCAAGGACAATTTAGTCTTAAGGTTGTGCTTCTTCGGCAATTAATGGCTTAACTAGTACTTTTATATCCTTTTGTGCTGTTTTTTTGTTTACTAGTAACATACCTACTAGTTAAAGTTAAGAAGATTCCGACTGAATAAAAACATTTGGTAATTACTCCTGTGGAACTTTCGTAATCTTCAATTATTACTTCGTTTAAAAATTTGATCTTGTGTTTTCAATAATTTACTCATTTAGGGACATTTATTATTCAAAGAAATTAAAGAAGATTGCTTTGGGCTGATGTTAAACATAAGTGTGAGCTTGGTCGCGCGAGCGTATCGGACTGAACACAGTTTTCATCAACCGTTGTCGTAAGGTCCGGCAACGTTCGACCTTACAACCTGCAATTCTCTGCCCTTCATTGTACTATAAATACTATATTTCTATGTAGAATTCTACCATACTCGTAGTCGTAAAGCCGTGGTAGCGCTTTTTAGCACATTAGGTACCTGGGCGACTGAGGTTCGCTGGAGTGACTCGAAAATACACGTTTATCCAGATATAAGACCTAGCTACATCAATTTTTTTGCCTCCAAAAAGAGCAAATAGCAAATTTAAGGTATCGAAAGGTTAACAAAATTGCCTGTTTAAGGGCATTAGATACTATAGATTAACACTTGGAGTAAGTGTAAATTTAAAGTTGATATTACCCAAAAATATAAAATATACAAACAAACAATAACTATAGTTAGTCCTTATGCAAGGCTGGAATTTTAGGTACTGTTTGGCGCTTATATTGACATCCGGGTAAACGAAGAACGTTCGCTCGTGGTTCAAAAGAAGAATCCTCCGAAGGTTTCAAGGCACGAGATGTCGAGATACCTACTATAAGCTGGTAAAGTTACTGCCGAGAGAAATAGGTACACAATTTTTCAACACTGACTCTTAGGAATCAGTTTTTGTTGATTATTCGTAATTTACTAGCTACTAGCTTACGCCCGCAGCTTCGCCTCCATTGTGGAACTCCTTATCCCGTAGAAATTCTGCAAAGTAGCGTTTTCGTTGTCTCGGTGTCGCCATTAACAAAAGGAATCACTGTAAAAAACAATACCTCTCCTTGCAGTCGGGTAAAAATCAATTATTATTATTATTATTGCAATGTAAGGACTTGGGCTGGGCGTCGCGATTTAGATGAAATGTAACATGAAGATAGTTTGAATGGAGACCCTGCAAAGGACATAGGATTTTTTATAACAAATTCTTTACAGACGGAATAGCGAGCAAAACTAAAATAAAACTACCTACTACCAACCTTATTATTGAACCCGTCCAGAAGTTTTATTTCGAAACAAAAAGTTAAGTGGATCACAATTCATTATACCGTTCGAAATTTGTAATCGTTTTAAGTAAATGCGAGCGGTGAAAAGCACTTTTCCACACAAATTTCGAAGGCTAAATACAACCTTATCGAACTAGTGAGATGAAAACAGATAGAGATTGTCTAATTAAAAATGACGCATCCCTCAATCAACTAAATCAGTTCATTATGACTAGTTAGACAGCAAATCTTACAATAAACCGCTTGAGTCCAACAGAGATTCAGGCGGGAATTGTAGGATTTACTGTCTAACTAGTCATAACTAATGAACTGATTTAGTTGAGTAAGGGATGCGTCATTTTAAATTAGACAAGCTCTATCTGTATTTTATTTACATTATTAGATAGATAGAATCTTTATTCAAAACAGCATACAAAGCTCAAAGTACACGTACAAACTCAAAGTATTACGATTTAAGACAACCCATAAATTTGAATAGGTACCTAGCGAAATGTAGTTTTTGTGGTTTGAGTTTTGAATATTCATTAATATATTTAACGTATTCAGGAATGGAATAAATAGCAATAAATATTACTGACTTGAGCGTGTCTCCTACGTGACATAACTATAAACATCTTATCATTTACTGCTCGTATGAAGCCTGAGTGATTATAAATTTATCAATCAATCACTGCGTTTAACAACTCAATTGAACTGAATTATTACGTAAGTCAGTACGTAAAGAAAGTAAGTTCACGAGGCGACACATTGACATTTGACTCGTGATAATGATAACTTGACAAAGTTGTAACGCTTCCGGATTTTGCAAGTGTTTCCATTATAGTCTTTTTTTTTATACTTCTGGAAGGCAAACGAGCAAGTGGGTCTCCTGGTGGTAAGAGATCACCACCGCCCATAAACATCTGCAACACCAGGGGTATTGCAGATGCGTTGCCAACCTAGAGGCCTAAGTTGGAATACCTCAAGTGCTAGCAATTTCACCGGCTGTCTGCAAGCACTGCTGCTTCACGGCAGGATTAGCGAGCAAAATGGTGGTAGCAATCCGGGCGGACCTTGCACAAGGTCCTACCACCTGCAAAAATGATTTTGTCAGATCGCATCTAGAATATTCATCTAGTCCACAATTTTTAGTGTAAATTGATTTGATTCAGTGAAATCAATATAAAACTACTAAACAAGTTTTCCTACTCGTTTATTTTCAGCTCTTTCAATTTGTTTGCTAGAAACCCGATACTTGTTCAATAACATTTTTTTTTCAAATTCAGTCTTGTCAAATCATCAATTTTTTTAATCAGCATTCCAATTTATAACCAGGTATCTAATTCTGAAATACATGTGCTACTTTTAGCAAACAAATATTGTATTGTATAGTAGAAACTGATTGGCTTACCTATATATTAATTTTATAACCGATTATAAAATATTATTTATGCTGTATATTTCCCGTTGCAATAAAATAAATAAAAATGTTTAAATGTTCACCAAAGGGAGTCTTACCACCGGTTACGGTTTTACGGTTAAACTTGAATCAACGTTTCAACCGTAACCTACCTACCTAGTCAGGTATGTAGCATATTGTTTTTAAATATCCATTTTAATAGTAATATGCATTATTCATATTTGCAAAGTATGCTTTTGGCGGTGATTTAAAACAATTCAACTGCACTCGATTGAACTGTTTAAGCCGGTGTTGCCATACAATTTAATCTTTTTTTTTATTTTATTTTTACTTTTAAGTTAGTTTTTAGATTAGGTCCTCACTGAAAACCAGCGCCACGGCTTGCCGTGGCATTATACTGAGTGGGGACCTATTTAGCGTCATGTATGTCTTTATTTGTTCTTTGTTTGTTTCTATGTTTGTTTTATGGCGTTAAATAAATGTATTTTCTTTCTTTCTTTCTTTCTAACCTTGACTTTTCTACATGTATCTTATTGAAAATGCCTTTCAGGTTTTGATAGTTTTCTCGTAGTATCATGTCCCGAGAGGGTAGCTTGAATAAGTAACGCGTGCGCTCGGCGGATTCTTTCACGAGCTGTTTTCGTATGCAGAGACCCTTTGGCGACGCTCCGAGGGAGTTCTCGTGGACTTAACATAAGAATGTCGCACGTTTTAAAGTGACACGTAGCCCATTTCTGTTTTATTACAGTTCGTTTAAGACACAATGCCTCAATTTTACATAGTTTACGTGTCATTAAATTATATGTATGTACATTTACGTCCTATTTTGCTGTCAACAGGCTTGTTACCGTTTACTAGTACTTATTTGCAGGCGAATTTACGATAACTCTAAACGCTCTAAATGGGTCAAACTGTACAGTTCTAAACAGGAACTAAAGAACTTACGCAATTACATACATACCTTTTTATAGTAGGAATAATTGCCTGGCGACGAAATGCGGAGACTAGTTCTGGGTTAAGGTTTATTCCTTGTCTAGGTTACCACTTGAGAACTAGATGTCCTTTAATTGATTAACCATATTATCAGTTGTACTGGTAAACAGAGCGCTTTACCGGTTCCATTAAACGTTTCGTAAGTACTTAGTTTCCAGTTAAAATTTTTTTATAAAGCACTTTAGGTTCGGTCGCCTAATGGGTTCAACTATGGCCTCTAAGCAGAGAATGGTGGATTGAAATCCGCTCTATCACCTCTAAATTTAACGATTTTTTTATGTAGCCTCTATAGTGTCCCATTGCTGGGCAAAGGCTTCCCGTCCCGACCTCCACAGCTCTCGTTCTGACGCTATGTCAGGCCAGTCCTTTGCGTACGTGTCCAAATCGTCCCTCTATAGCCTTTTTGGTTTGCTTCGAAATCTGCCTAACTACAAATTAAAAAAACACTATATCAGATAGTCAGATGCGTGTATGGTATATAGTATTTTAATTGTATAGTTGTATCTAGTGAAAGAAATAAATATTTTGTCTTTCTTAGAATTAATATATTACTGGGATATTAGTGGTAATTATTAGGGTTCCGTAGCAACAAAGAAGTATTACAGTTTCACCATACCAATCCGTCTGAATTCTGTCGGTCGTCGACTTATTTAAAAGCAAGGGGCATATTTAAAAATACGAAGTTGGTAAACAAATACAAACATTTTGCAACTGACGGATACTCGGTATTTTATAGATTTTAGGGTGGGTATATGGATCTGACCTGCTATCCGTCATATCATCTCATTTATTATGTATGCGCTGTCTAGGACCCACGTCCATCATCTAGCTCTCTGGCGATCGCGTACAGTTCCCTACGAAGCTAACCTCCTCTCGGACCCTCAGCATTAAATTGGTGGACGGAAGCTAATGCGATTTTATTGTATTAACCAGCCTCTACTCGTTCTCGTTATCTTGAATTGACGGTAAAAGACATGTGACATGGCGAGCCTTCACCTCTATCCGCCCGCATGTTAACACAGCGTTTAGTTACAATAGTCAAAATTATGATAAATTATGTAAATTTGAATGTAAACGGCGTTGTTAGTATGTGATTTGGTTATTATGATACTGTTTACTAGAGATGCTTTATTGTTGGGTCATTAAGTTATCATTAAGTTTTATTTGAAGTAAAATCCTTTGTTCGTAATAAGACCGGAGCAGGTAAATAAAGGTTCAATTATTGAACATACAGACAAACAACACAAGTAAATTGGGTTATCATTATTGTAATTGCCCAAGTGTACTTACTTAGGGTCCATTAAAATTTGTTTTTTCATTAAACAGTTATCTTCGTTTATTTTGGTATTACATGTTCCACGTTAATATATCAATAACAGGTCAAAGAGTATGTCAATGTTAACTAACAGAGCAGGGGTCAATCACTAATTACAGTCTAATTACCATTACGAGTGCATATACATTCACTGTAAAAGTTAGCCTTTACAAGCGAGGATAACCACTCCGGTGAGAGTTAATGCACTCCGACAGAGTTCGTAATGTTCAGGTTACACAATGGTAATGAAGAAGAGCGCAGAAAGTAGTAAAGTTGTATCAACTCTACTGCATTGTTATAATAAACACGTTCATAAATTCTATGATGTCACGTGCATCTCCAAGAATAGGGTCTGGTAATATTAACAGATTGAGTATAATTGCGGGATACGCGATATGTGTCGCACGCTGGCGCGTAGGTACGCAGAACAGTGACCGGCGATGTGGGATCGTGTCGAATCAGTTTCATTGAGCACATTCGCTTCCTGACGCGTCCCCTCGGCTCGCCCGCATCATCGCCGAGCCGCTCTCCGACCCCGCTCTATGACACCAAATAAGAGACAAATATTGTTACTAATCTAATGCTGAGCAATCTAGCCAGCCATAAAGATCTTTCCGTCTCGCAGCGCTCTAGCGTTTTAAGACAGGAATTTATGGCCCGAGTTTAAGCACCCGTTTTTAGCTGTCGCAACTTTGATAAGTCGTTGACGTTCTTTTAAAAAATTGGATTTTTCCTTAAAAAAGACAGACTTGGTAGCTACTTAATTACGCTTATCTAGGTACTTACAAAATTAATTAAAATCTCCCAGGCGCTTAATCAATTACAAAAAACTTTAGTACTTATGATGTTGTTTTTTACCACTTCAGTAGGAAACCATTAACCTTATGACATCTAGCAACGGTCATCTGAAGCTGATCGATTAGTTTTTTCCATAGGCTTTGAAGTTCGTCTGCGTGACCGTTACAGTTTGGTATTGTTTAAATTATTCACCACATCGACTAAATACCTTAGGGCTTGTCAGGCCCAGGGTCTGAGGAACTTCGCAATAAAACTACAATTACGGCGATCTAGAAAGTAGGTCATTGCCAGAACACCGCTAGCCGAACTTACTCTAACATTAACCGCATGTCATAATATTTAGAATCCCACAAAATATTTGTCTAAATATATTTTTTGAGTGAGGCAGGTACATCATTCTCACTTACTCGGTATTAAATCTGTGTATGGGAACAAAACATTTTCGCGAATGACACGTTTTGGGTTCATTGAACGGGACATCATTGTACCTCATTGTTTCCATACCAAAATCGTTAGAGTAAGATTTATTCTAGAAAATTGTACCTTTACCTGTAGCTCAACAACTCTTTTAATTTATTGCTAGGAGTATTTTTTTATTAAATAGCTGGAAAACGAGCTTGCGGGTCACCTGATGGTTAGTGATCACCGCCGCCCATGGACGCCTACAGCATTATTAGGGGAGGGGGCTTAAAATTGTTGTTAAGATCCCTAAGATTAAAATGCTAATAAATAAAGGTATTAACTAACATTGTTTGAAATAGACATTGGTTAAAAAAAAATATTAAACGTTTTGCAGAATTTGCATAAGTATGCATGTTTTGTTATTATCAACTAACCACTAAGTGATTTGTTGTGCCCGGTCAGCCATGCAAATCGCGAACCCTGTAATCGATATACCCCTCAGCCTTGGCCCCAAATGCACTACTCTGTCTGCTAGATGAAGAATAATGTCTCAACGCATGACGCCTGCTCTCTAGTATATTTATTTGTAAAACGACGCACGTAGCTAAGCCTATCTGGAATGATATCCTCTTGCGTAGTTATCATATGTAAAACGGGATAAAAACACATTAGACAAGCATATTGTGACAGGCAAAGCGTAGCCTCCGCATTGTAAAGTTTTGTTTTCCGCGTTATTTCAAATCCAGTTTGGTTTGGAAATCCTTGAAAACGCAGTACATCAATTAGGCACGTTAATGATATTCCAAACAACGTACATCAATAGCATGCCCACATGCAAGTTGATTCGATGTAGGAAACGCGTTAATGTCCGTTGCCGAAAGGATATCCTCGTTATAATGGTTACTGGTGAAAATATATAAATACTTAGCTGAGTAAAACTATATAAAAGTAAATTCAAATCATTATGAGCCTATTTAAAAGATGAAAGTAAACGAAAGCCTTCTTAAGAAACTTTTGAAAAATTAAAATTTTTCGTCATTTATAAATCACAAAAAAATTATGACTTATGGATTCAGGTTGTTTTATTTTAATGCGTAGGTGCATTTTTTTTTATACGACTGGAAGGCAAACGAGCAAGTGGGTCCCCTGGTGGTAAGAGATCACCACCGCCCATAAACATCTGCAACACCAGAGGTATTGCAGATGCGTTGCCAACCTAGAGGCCTAAGTTGGAATACCTCAAGTGCCAGTAATTTCACCGGCTGTCTTACTCTCCGCGCCGAAACACAACAGTGCAAGCACTGCTGCTTCACGGCAGGATTAGCAAGCAAGATGGTGGTAGCAATCCGGACGGACCTTGCACAAGGTCCTACCACCTGCAATGTGCATGTACCAAAAGTAAAAGAACACAATAGTCTAGTAGGTAAAAGCCCCTTTATTATTTTTTATGGAATAGAGGGCAAACGAGCAAACGGATCGCCTGAAGGTAAGCGATTGCTGTCGTCCATGGACACCTGCAACACCAGAAGAATCAGAACTGCGTAGCCGGCCTTTTAGGTAGGAATACGCTTTACTAATCGCCAAATGCGCGTGTACTACTCACCATGAAATTACATTCGATAAGCAATGTTGTAGCGTACAGCATGTGCTCGTTACGAAACTCAACAGTGCTAGTTGCCGTTGCAATGAAGATCATTGCCAAGGTGCCGGCGGGCACCGAGGGCGCAGCGCACATGTCGCTGTTTGTTTGAATAATAGTCGAGCGTGCGCGAAATACTTCCAGCCGGTTTGCCACACTCGTGGGAAAAAGCATGCGACTTTTAATTCGTTTATCGCTATCTATAAATATCGTTCGTTATCGATAAAAACTATCCTCACAAAACTCAAACTTTCTGTATACCGAATGTCATCTAAATAGGTTCAACGGTTTTTTTTATTCGACTGGATGGCAAACGAGTAGGTAAGTGGGTCTCCTGATGGTAAGAGATCACCACCGCCCATAAACATCTGCAACACCAAGGTTATTGCAGATGCGTTGCCAACCTAGAGACCTAAGATGGGATACCTCAAGTGCCAGTAATTTCACCGGCTGTCTTACTCTCCACGCCGAAACACAACTGTGCAAGCACTGCTGCTTCACGGCAAGATGGTGGTAGCAATCTGGACGGACCTTGTACAAGGACCTACCACCTGCAAAACGTTTAACGGTTAACTTTATACGTGATAACGTTAAAAAACAAACAGACTTACAATTTTTTGCATTTATAATATTGGTGGGATATATATTTATAAGCTATATACATATTTAAAAGCTTAAGTATTTTGTCAAGTTAATGACTACAAGAAACATAAAAACATGAAACCAGCTAAGTCGTAAGCTTTGAATGAAATAATAAGTAGGTAGGTAAGTCTTTAAGTAATTGAATCACGTACATGATTCTGTCACTGATGGATAACCGAACTAAAACTTGGTAGGTAGGTAGGTACTAAAACTCTATCGTTGCCTCAAAAATGGCAAGAGATTTTATGTCAGTTCCTGGTTTAATTATATCTACTATCTACACAAACATAGCGCATATAATATACCAATTAATTTATACTAAACAAAAAACTACATTGTAATTTGAAGCTACATCGGTAATTAGATCACGGAAGTGTTGGGTTTGGTAAAGGCTTCAAAGAAGTCGAATCAAATAACCAATAGCCTAAATATTACAATAAAAACATGCTCTTAGTTTGTCTGCAGATTATATTACTTGCATCAAGGTTCATGTTTTCTCTTGAAACACAAACATCAATTTACTGATCCGTAAAATTATAAATAGAAACTTAGTTTAAAAAAATAGGATTTTTTACTAAAATCTTTACGATTCAAGGAATTGCTCATTCCAATTAAGCCAAAGAAATACAAATACATACAAATACAAATAGTATCTAACACCTCGCTTCTCTGCAGTTAAGGGAAGATGGAGTGAGACGGAAATTTTAAGGCATTTCATAAATAAAACCCTTGAAGAACCCATGAAATGAAGGAATTTTGATTAAGATAATAATGTCGTTCTTCTTTTAAATTCTAATTAGTGAAAACAAAAAAAAATCTTATAGAAATATTTACTTAAAAAATAACAAAATATTGTCATGCCATATATGGGCCAAGATTTTTTATTTGTTTATTTATTTAACTTTGAGGCCTTTGCTCAGCAGGGAGACAGAATGGGCCAATAATAATAATAACAAAGCAGCATGAGTTTGAGTTTGTATTAAGCACATTTTAGTATTACTCGTCAAACTGTACCGTTTATTGGCGTGAAGCGCTAACAAAGATAGATTTATTTAAAAAAATTACCATTTTTTTCAAACTAGCTGTTGCCCGCAGCTTCGCCCCCGTTCCATTCTTTTTTTAAATTTAGTTACGCACAAACTTTGTCCTGACAATAACGAACACAACAAAAAAAGAATTATCCAATTCGGTGCCGTCGTTTTAAAGTTACGCGCGTATATACATTTCGGCGATAGGCCACTAATAGATTACCTATAGAGTATAGATAAATTTATTTTTGACTAAATTTCAAATATGTACCCACAAATGTGACGAAAAAAATGTTATAAAAAAAACCCGACCCCGAAAAAAATTGGAACCAACTACAAAACCCTTGAAAGTATTGTGCTAGGTAAATAAATACCTACTAGCTCGAAGTCCGAGAGCTTTCAGCTCGAGCTTTAAAACCGTTTCGAATACCTAGGTAGCGACGTGGACGATTACAACGACGGGTTTGTGGAAGCTGTCCATACGGTCGGGTCTAAGTTCTTCAAGACCCGCCGTACTAGAACCAAAAAGCTTTCGGACTCCACCATTAGGCTCATGGAGGTGAAGCGTGAGATGACTCTGCAGTCCTCTGGTGACGCTTGTCGCTATCGGCAGCTCAACAGGCAGATCTCAAAGTCTCTGAAGCGCGATGTACGCCGATTTAATACTAATAGTATTTAAGAAGCTATTGAGCGTAACAGGGGCTCAAAGGTGTTTACCAGGGATCTGTCTGTTGGTCAAAGCCAGTTGATGAAGCTGAAGACCGAGGACGACAGAGTGATTTCATCCAAACCTGAGCTGTTGGGGGAAGTTGAGAAGTTTTATGGGCAGCTGTACACGACAACCCGAACACCCGTCGAAAATCTAGCTAAAGACCCGAGAGCTAGATTAACCCGACACTATACCGAAGACATCCCGGACGTCAGCCTGTACGAGATTAGTATGGCCCTCAAACAGCTCAAGAATGGCAAAGCCCCGGGTGACGACGGAATTACAGCCGAACTCCTGAAGGCGGGTGGTAAACCAGTTCTTAAGGGCCTTCAGACGCTGTTTAGTTCCGTCCTCCACCAAGGGAGAACGCCGAAAGCATGGAACAGAAGTGAGGTGGTGCTCTTCTTCAAGAAAGGTGACAAAACCTTGTTGAAGAACTATAGACCCATCTCACTTCTGAGCCATGTTTACAAGCTGTTTTCCAGGGTCATCACGAATCGTCTCGCACGCAGGCTTGACGAGTTCTAGCCTCCCGAACAAGCCGGTTTCCGAAAAGGCTAATATAGTACCGTAGACCACATACATGCGTTGCGGCAGGTTATACAGAAGACCGAAGAGTATAACCTCCCCCTTTGCCTTGCATTTGTGGACTACGAGAAAGCCTTCGATTCGATCGAGACTTGGGCTGTGCTACAGGCTCTCCAGCGGTGCCAAGTTGACTACCGGTATATCGAAGTGTTAAAGTGTTTGTACGAAAACGCCACTATGTCCGTCCGACTACAGGACCAGAGCACGAAGCCTATTCCTTTGCAGCGGGGAGTCAGACAAGGAGATGTCATCTCTCCGAAGCTGTTCACCGCTGCATTGGAGGATGCTTTTAAGGTTTTGGACTGGAAAGGACGAGGCATCAACATTAATGGCGAGTACCTCACTCACCTTCGATTCGCCGACGATATTGTAGTCATGGCTGAGACCATGGAGGACCTCAGTGCTATGCTCGCTGACCTCAGCAGAGTTTCCGACCGAGTTGGCCTGAGAATGAACATGGACAAGACGAAAGTCATGTCTAATGTTCATGTAGTGCCAACTCCCGTAATAGTCGGAGGCTCTGCGCTCGAAGTTGTTGACGACTATGTATACCTAGGACAGACGGTCCAGTTAGGTAGGTCCAACTTCGAGAAAAAGATCACTCGTCGAATCCGACTCGGCTGGGCAGCGTTCGGGAAGCTTCGCAGTGTTTTTTCAGCTAAATTACCGCAGTGTTTGAAGTCAAAAGTCTTTGACCAGTGTGTGTTGCCAGTGATGACATACGGATACGAGACGTGGGCGCTAACGATGGGCCTCATAAGGAAGCTCAAAGTCACTCAAAGGGCTATGGAGAGGGCTATGCTCGGGGTTTCTCTGCGGGATAGAATCAGAAATGATGATATCCGCAGTAGAACTAAGGTTACTGACATAGCCCGAAGAATTGCGAAACTGAAGTGGCAGTAGGCGGGGCACATTGCACGCAGGACTGATGGCCGATGGGGTCAGAAGGTTCTCTAATGGCGTCCGCGGACCGGGAGACGAGCTGTCGGTAGGCCTCCACCAAGATGGAGCGACGACCTGGCTAAAATCGCGGGATCGCGGTGGATGCGAAAAGCACAAGACCGGTCTGAGTGGAGAGCCTTGGGGGAGGCCTATGTCCAGCAGTGGACGTCTTTCGGCTGACATGATGATGATGATGATGAGCTCGAAGTCGGTGAAAGCATGAGCCAGCAGGAGTGGAACAATAGTTGTCTACCTCACCTACATACTATGGGTTTCAATCCCTCCTCTCAATCACAGCTTTGGCGAGTTCCATTGGTCATCTACGGTCTTCTTCATCAGGTCCAATTTACAAAATGAAAGTATGTGTAAAAATATAATTATGTTTATACGCCATTGACACTTGTGCTTACACAAAATCACGTATTTAAATTGATTTGCTAGAATAATTCACTTGTTATAAATTCAAGTGATATTAAAATTTATTTCTATAATTTCACTTACTATAAAAGTCAAATATCTTAAAAACGTATTTTCTGTACTTTCATGTATTATGATTAGTTATATAAGTAGCAAGTGATTTTATAATTTTTTAAGTTAAATTTTGTACGAACTAAGATAAACCCGTCTTGTACACCTCCTTTCCATGTTGCGTTACTAGCAATCAGCGGATGAATATTCCATAGTTACTTACTTAAAAAATCATTGACCGATGCCCATGAAGCGCCAGCATTGCCTCTCTCTCCCTCTGGACCGATCCCGAAAGGAGCCGCAGACCTAGAATTTTTTTTTTTTTTATGTTTTATTTTTAAACGGGCACCGTACAAAATTGTCACTTTAGCCCATAGGGCAAAACATTAATTAAACAGAGAAAAAAAATTACATCTTACATTTCATAAAAACTAGTTTCTTGCCACATCAGCCAACCTGAAAAGCATTAACGCCATGTCTGAGGCCGGCTGAGCTAAGATGCCTACAAACATTCCTGTGTCATACTTGTTCAGGTTGGCTGATGCAACCAACGCCTCCCTCGCAGCACGATTCCGAACACATTCCTCTAACAAATGTTGCACATCTTCTGTCGTACCACATAATTCACAATTTGGTGAATCACTTTTTTTCATCAGATGTGCAAACTTATTAAGAGGAACATGTCCGGTTCGCAGTCTATGTGCTGTTACAATGTTAATCCTACTTAAACTAATATTTTGAAACCAAGGTACGCGTGGAGGCTCACTCTGAATGCATTTATACCAAATACCCTTTTCTCGTGAACGTTCATCAAAATACTCTTTCCAAATCTCATGGCATTTAATTTTGAATTTATTCGTCGCCTCTAAATAATATGGTAGTATATAAATTTCGTGACCTTCCACAATACCTTTTTTAGCCAAATGATCTACTTCCTCGTTACCTTGCAATCCAATGTGTGCAGGCACCCATTGAAATCGCAAATTAATTTCATTCAATTGCAAACAGATAACTTTATCTAAAATTTCATAAGCTACAGGTACACCTCTGTACCCAGAAGCACTACGAGCTAAATGTTGTAACGCACTTTTACTATCAGTGTATATTACAGCCTTCCTAATACCTTTGTCTTGAATATACGATATTGCACTGGAAATTGCAATAAGCTCAACTGTCATAACACTAACATTCCCTACAACTTTAAAGATATTACGATTCTGATTATTTAGGGAGCTAATTGGATCATAGAAAGCGGCTCCGCGTCCCGAAGAAGATTTGGAACCATCAGTGTATAATACGTGCCAACCTTTATACTTTTCTTTTAATTCCGAAATCACATTTGCTTTAAGATTATTAATTTCATATGATCTTTTAGATGTAATAACACAATCCAAATCAGATGATATTAAAAAACCAACATCGATATTTGACATCCACGTAGATAAGGAAAACATCTGAAGAGGATTGGATGAAAATATACGTTCTTCAAAAGTATCGTTGCTTGCGACAACTAGAAGAGGAAGTTTTTTATTAGTCCAATACCTATTTTGGCACAAAGAACTTAAATTATCCAGAAGAGTTATAATTTCATTATTTGCTACAGAACGAATCTTTAAACTATACTTGATAGCAAGATATCGTCTTCTTACAAATAATGGTGGAACACAAGTTTCACTTTCCATAGCGTGGACAGGTGTACTTCGTAAAAAGCCACCAATAATCCTTAAGCCCTGGTTTTGCACTTTATCTAATTTATAGGTATTGCTTTTAGCACTATTATCATACAGAAAACTGGCATAATCCATTCTACTTCTAATCAGAGCGATGTAAATTCTACGCAAATGTTTTGGATGCAGGCCCCAAGACCTAGCAGCCAATAATTTAAATAAGTTTAACCTTTTTTGAACATTGGCCACCACTTCATTGATGTGTTTGCCCCAACGTAATGACTTATCAAGCCAAAGACCCAAATATTTGTAAGAATTTACCGACATTAGTTCTACATTATTAACTTTTAAATTAAAAGACCTAGAATTGAAGGCTACATGCGAATAGATTACCCGACACACATCACGAACGCACCCTTAATCCTGTTGTTTTTTTCTTTTCAGTAATCCCAAGCCCAACAGTGAGTAAAGAGAAGGGTGCAGCCAGCGAGGACGACCACGACGTCGTGTCTGCGGCGATCGGGAAATACGGACGGTGGCAACTGCTAATGACCTTCCTGCTGTCGCTTTTCTCCTTCCCATGCACCTTCCACATATACTTGCCAACATTCACGGTAAGAACAGGTCCTTGTATTTTTAGAAGTTTACTTTCATTTTACTCGCGACTCTGTCTTGGAAAAATTCTTCTATCTCTGTCCCGCGGAAACAATGCACTTTTCGGAATAAAACTATCCTATTTAAAATCCAGGGTCTCAAATTATCTATCAAATTTTGTCTAAGTAAATCGATTCAGCGGTTTAAGCGTGAAAAGGTAACAGACAGACAGAAACGAATATGTAACTACGGAAGTCTCGGTGCGCGAGTCAGACTCATATTTGGCTGTTTTTTTCATTTTGCGGTACAGTACCCCAAAAATAAATCATGTTACTCTTGTAGCACTTTTGTTGGCTAGTCACGAATGGGTTGATTGGTTTCGGTCAATACTTGTCGCAACAATAATCTACATAAGAATATAACTTAATGATCGTTTGACAATTTTGAAATTCCTTAAGTAACAAAACGTATGCTTTGCATATTTAATTAATGTCCATTTAAAATATTGTATTTTTATGTAGATGGGCTTTTGTTCATATACTCGTGTATCTACTGAACAATCATAAGCCTTATTAAATGCCAAATATGCTTTAATGCTAAAAAATAAAATGCTTAAAATTTTTATGCCATCCATACTAATATTATAAATGCGAAAGTGTGTTTATGTGTTTGTATTTTTGTCCGTCTTTCACGCCGTAACGGAGCGACGGATCGACGTGATTTTTGGCATAGAAATGGTTCATGGGCCCGAGAGTGACATAGGCTACTTTTTATCCCGGAAAAATGCAGTTCTCGAAGGAACAGCACGCGATAACCGAAAACCACGCGGGCGGAGCCGCGGGCAAAAACTAGTTCAATAATAAACACTCATACAATGCACAATTCTAGTAAGTAACTGATGTTTTTTTTTTTTAGGCCAGAGAAACAAAATTCTGGTGCCGGAGACCTGACAATCTTTCAGGCCTACCCATAGACGAATGGATTAATTACAGTCAACCCGTCGACGCCTGTAGCGTTCGAGACATTCCCGCTGGCATCACGATAGAAAGTATATTGAACCATACCGCTCCGTTGCTGGACACATTCCAAAAGTGCAAGGAGTGGGATTTCGACAGGTCTGAAGTGGGAGATACTATCATATCTGAGTGGAGTCTTGTATGCGACAGAGCTGGATTGACGAACTTAGCCGAGGTCGTGTTTTTAGTTGGAGTGGGCATCGGAGGAGTTGTAGGTGGATGGATTTCCGACAGGTATGAAAATCTATCATCTAACTAAAATTTTCTGCTTAATCTTTACTTATTTGGAAATATGTAGGCGGAAACACGGATACGGTATCTGATAATGTGAAAAGTAAATTCTTTGTGAAAATATTGTATGAAGAACACAAAAACGGTTTGTTAAAAGTATACAAATTCGGCGAAACGGCGGCTAAACGGACTAAAAATACAACAAGAAGGTACACATCAAGTGGTTTTAGGATTATATTTGCGTGCACTGTAAAGAATTGCTGGAGCTAACTACTTTTGTCAATATCATATTTGATCGTTACCATAACGACACAATATACATATTTAAGCAAGAGAACAAGGTAATGCGTTGTTTTAAGTTACTATTATGTTAGATTAGTTATAGTTAGTCATAATGTGTATTATAAACCCCCTTGCAAAAAAAACGGGCACCTATGGTTTTTGTATTTTATGTGCATGAAAGCTTCCCTTGTTCACCGTACATAACCAAGTTACATTACCAGCACTGGGAGAGAACAAATAATTCCTACTCCAATACCGGATTTTGGAGTAGGATGTTTTTTTTCCTTGTACAAAACCAACGTCATGGCCGGTAATGTACGAGGAAAAATAATTCATAGAACACTACCCGGTTTTGGAGTAGGATTCATTAATGCCTTGTACAGAACTATACTTTTTTACTGAAGCTTATTTTCACAATCGCGTTTGTTCAAAATGGCCAAAACTTCACAAAAGTAGGAGCTCCGCGTGAGCGAAGCTCCGTCGACATTGCTTCTGTGTCGATTAATATTGGGAAAAAAGTGAGATTGTGAAAATAAGCTTTAGCAATATGCTTTTTTACTGAAGCTTGTTCTGGAGTAGGAATTATTTGTCCTCTCCCAGTGCTGGTAATGTAACTTGGTTATGTACGGGGAACAAGGGGAAAGCTTACTTTCTAAGCTTCAATGCCTAAAAATCTGAAAAACCATAGGTGCCCTTTTTTTGCAAGGGGGTTTATTTAAAATACATAATTACACACATTCGTCCAAAAAAATTTTTGTCGAATATGTGTCCTCTTAAATGATTGTTAATTTTTTTTTTTTTTACTTTTTATTAGGTAAAAAAAGATGTCTCTGACCGTCAGCCTGCGGTTGTTTAGTAAAAAAAAATCTAAAAAACGAAATACTGAGAAGAAATGGTACTTAATTTGCTAGACATAAACAAAATAGTTTTTAATTTAACTTAATTTTAACTAAGCTTCTTCAAGCAAAAAACCGGCCAAGATCGTGTCGAACTCGCCCGAAATAGGGTTCCGTAGCCATTACGAAAAAAAATAAGCACCTAGTATTTTTCAAAGGATTTCGTATTTTGTACGGAATATTCCAAGTTTAGGCTGCTATTAACTCTTAAACTACTAATAATTCTCAAGAAAACTTAACCGTTAGGTATAGTTTTCCCTGTAAGTTTGATAATACTTACTTAGATAATTAACGTCTTACCTGAATCTGAGTCTGAGTCTTATTAGTCCTGAATTTTTCAAAATTTTCCACCTACTGGTTTAGATTTTAGAGGGGGGGGGGACGCTCGATTTTAGTTGAATATTTTGCAAACAAATCACTGAATCGAAAAATCGTTTTAGCAACCCCCTAATGGTTTTAAACATTGACTTATATTCTATGGACACGAACGTTCATGTCAACAATGTGTTCAAATACCGGACTGTCACAAGACGTCATCGCTATATAGATTGTACACCGCAGAAGTGACACAGCTATTTTACCTACAAAACGTAATTATAATGCTCAGATGCAAAACTTATATTTTCGAAAAAAAAATTTTGATATTATTTAGACCAAAAAGAAAGAACATAAAATAAATATTCAAAATATCAAACTGGGTATAAATAAAGCAATTAAACGAATTGTCATTCATATTCAGTCACAATTTTTTACCTACAACCAATTCTGAATAGGAACAGAACGTCTGCATGTTTTTAGTCTATGATTGTAAGATGGCGTGACGTCTTATTTAAAAAAATGTTTTTATTGTGGTATTACAATATTATTAGTTGCGTAATCACTTGAACGAGATGTAATTTTACTTACTTGAGTAGTGAATTGTTACTTACGTGCAGGTTCACGCTTACATTCGGTTTCTCAATCAAAAACTAGTCCGTTCGCCGCTCATGAATGTCAAAGTCATACTAAAGTCCTTTGCACAGTGCAAGGTGCAAAGCAGTGGAACACAATGAGTGTTCGGATCGCGATATCTAGTAAGTATATATCGATGGTTTTGAAAGACCTATCCAACGATATTCCACACTACAAGGTTGGATGAAAAAAAATCACCTTCATTTAACGTCTATGAAACTTTTCGGTTCGTTTCGGTTCCATTTTTGCCATTTTGGCTACAGAACCCTAAAAAGGGTTTCAGTTAGTCAGAGTTTTTTTTATTGAATACGGAAGAAGACCATCTGCTAGAAAGAGTTCATTTAAAATGAAAAATATATAATTTCATTCAATTTCAGGTTTGGTCGTAAGCGGATTCTTATGGGCATGATAGTAGCCCAAAGTGCCCTTGCCATTTTATCTCTTCTGGTTCGATCGTACATCCAGTACGTAGTGGTGAGGCTGATCATGGGACTAGTTTCCGTGTCAGTTGTTTACGCTGCCTTTGTGCTATCAGTCGAGCTGGTAGGTGGCAAGTGGGTGACCATCGCTGGAGTGTGCAATTTCTTCCCACTGCCGTTGTCATACATTATCGTGACACTACTCTCTATCGTTCTTCCAAACTGGAGGAGCTTGCAGCTGTCATTGTCACTGCCTGGATGTTTGCTACTCGTCCTGTGGTAAATATATCAAATTTTCTTTGATGTTTAACTAACTATTTTTCAATTCTACATATTTAAGAATAAGAATAAGAATGGTTTTTATTAGCCAATAGAACACATGCAGAAACAAAGACTATTTATACACTTGTATATTTATCTCAATCAGCCAAAATGACTGTCACTCAGCTCTGTGTCACTAAAAGATCTAGGAACACGTATATATTTTTTTTATTTTTTCACTTTTATTTTATTAATTAAGTTAAGGATATTTAATGATTGTTTTGAGACTAATCTTAAATTTTGGTTCCATTTCAGGTTTTTCCTGCCAGAATCTCCACGATGGTTACTGAGTATGGGACGCACTCAAGAAGCAAAAGCAATTCTTCAAAAAGCAGCAAAATTTAATAAACGCGAACTACCTGTTGACCTGGACAAATTACTGATTATCCATAGGGCAGAAAATCCGGAAGAGAAACCGAGTGTGACCCTCCTATTTAGAGGTCATCTGCTGAAGAGAACGATATGTCTGTTTCTCTCGTGGTTCGCAATGACGATCGCATATTATGGTTTACTGTTAAACATTGGAAAGTTTAACTTGGGGAATCTTCAGGTCACGTCTATCATACTTGCTGTTGTAGAGATACCTGCTATAGCCATGAGTATTCCTATTCTTCTGAAGGCAGGTAGACGAGTGCCTATATTTATTAGTATGGTGGTTTGTGGACTCGCCTGTGTAGCCAGTGAACTACTCTCGTTGTCTTCGGAAGACGATTGGGTCATGATACTCTGTCTTATGATTGGAAAATTCGCGATAGGGTCGACTAATATGATGTTACCAATCTTCACGGCTGAATTATATCCCACTGTAATAAGGAATCTCGGAGTCGGAGCCAGTCAAATAGCTGCGGGTATAGCGCTTATCTGCATACCGTATTTGTGGAAATTGGTAAGTTAAATGATTCTGTTTACGAGTATAACCTACACTTAGTTATTATGATATACCTTAGGATCTAAAAAAGTTATATTTTAAAGAGTAACTGAATAAATAATTTTGTTTAGTAGCTATCGGAATCAATTAATCTAAAGTAGAAAACTGCAGCTCGACTTACCTAATTTATATTTAGGAGTATTAAAATGCAACATGCAAGTATCGAAGGCATTAAATAATTGAAGGAATATAATTCAATCCGGTTATTAAACTATTAACTACGTTGCAGTTACGCTTACTAAACAAAAGAAAACCCTGAAAATTATTTATAATCTGTAATAATATTGGGTCTAGTTATAGAACGATTTGAATGACTTTACAGAAAGCTCTAAATGACCACTTACCGATGGTGACGATTGCGGCGTTAAGCGGCATCGGCGGAGGTATCGTACTGCTGCTGCCCGATACCTCTCGTACTGACGAAAAGAACGTCACCGGCAAAAAGTAAGTGCAACCTGAGGCCGTATTGCCTAATGTTTTTGACACTCGTGATCGCAATCAAATGACATATTTCGCATACAAAAGCTGTCATTTTATTGCGATCGCGAGTGTCAGAAACGTTAGGCAATAAGGCCTCTGTATTGTATTAGCTTTATTCCTGGGTATTATATTAATATCCCTATCTTTGTAACAGACAACTGTGAAGTGGGAATACACAGACGAAAATAAGGATAGATAGTTTATTTTTGTCAAATTTTTAAGCTGAATTTCTCTAGATTTTAGATGTAATGTAATCTAACGGAATTATGACCTGCGTGTTATTATTTTTAACCTGGAGAAGTGTCCCATTGTTGAGCAAAGGCTTTCCTATTTCAGTTAGTTTAGGATGTGCCCATGCTTACGAATACAATGGGGGCTATCGCGAATGAATTTTCCGCTAGAGGCGCTAGTGTAGCGTGAGCTCAACGAAATGTCAAATCTCATAGTTTTTGGGTGAGCTCCGCGGGTTTATTTATAATTAGAATAATTTTGTGAATATTTTGCATTACCTGAAATTAATTATGGCAATTATGCAATAAGGGGCAATGAACGTCTGTAATTTGAGACAGTTTTGTCTTTCGTAAACTTTTGTTCTCCCTTTTTTCCGAACAAAACGGGATTATGCAATATTGTGGTTGCTCGGTATGTTTATGGTACTGTTTTACAATGTATTAAATATGATTTTAATCTAAACTTTGTTTTAACGGCCGTTATAACAGACTTTTAAAAACCTCACGCAACAGTGGCGCCATCTAGTGAGAGAAAAAACGATAGCCCTCATTAGAATTATATCGGACTTTTTGTACGCCATCTGTGTCATATACTAATGAACTAACCAAATCTTCGTCTACAGGCCAACGTTCGACAGCGCCTCGCCTTGCAACGGCACGTTTACGGTCACCGACGATAGAGGACACTAGCCGTCGCATTGAGTACTCGATACAGAAACTATAGTGAAACAGACTAAGTGTGAATAGTGAGACAAAAACGAATTTAATATGAGTTAAGCTTGCGATAAGATATTGACGCTTTAAAGCGTGATGTTAACGAAAATCAAAATAACGATTAACTTATATAGATTAGGAATAATTTTATTTCTTAAGGGTGGATACATTAAGTATCTCTACGAGTATGTTGATATTAGCTTAGCTACCTTCTTTAAGTGATGTTGTGTCGTACACATCTAATACCATTAATTAAATCAACGTTCAAAGAGAATTTAATGCTTTTTTGTTAATTGAACTTTTAACTGCGTTGTTAAATTATGTATTAATACAGAAATCAACTTCATAATAGTTCCGGTTTTGCAAGGGCTAATTAATTATTTATTATAAACGTAAGATTTATTTTCTACAGGACTGTCATCATGACGCTGGGGAATGCTTTTGATTTTAAAGCTACCCAATAGTGTTCTATTATCCTATATCCCATAGAAAATAGGTCTAATGTAATAAACCGTACCATTGCCTACACGATTGCCTACTGCAGTACCTTTTATGAATGCGAGAAACATCAGATTTCACAAACATCAATACGCAAAATGCAATGCTGTATTGTGCAAAATGTGATAATGAAGGTATCAATGATCAATTTAAATACCTGTGACTTACAGTTTCTCTAATTATTTGCAATTCTTGCAGCGTCACTATAACTAATTTTAGTATGTTAATTTTGTATTTATTATCCGTCCGTCGTTTGCTGCTAGATACATACGTAAAATAAACAACACAGAAGATTGGAATACTTAATTATAATGAATTAAAAGGTATTTTTGCAATTCAGTTGCCAAATGAAGTTCCGATTTATGTTTATTAAGCATGTTTCAAAGATTTATTCAGTGTTCTATAAAAAATAAATTAACGCAACTAAGTAGGTAGATTAATATAACTGTAGTTACCTACACAGTATAAAGCCGAGTTTAGACTTGCAAGAAAAATCGTACAAGTTGCATTAGGTACATTACGGAGCTCGATCTACAACTACAAACTCGTTGGCTTTACGGCCTCGCAATGTAATGCAACTTGCACGATTTTTCTTGCAAGTCTAAACTCGGCTTAACGCAATAATTAGATTATCTAGATTTTAAGATCGACTACGAAGTTCGTAACATACCTTTAGATAATTTAATAAATCTGTTGTACCTGTTATGTTTTCATAGTCATGTACATATTGATTTCATTTGAATATTTTATAAGTTAGTTAAGAGACTTGTTCTAATTTTTTTTTGTGGCATAAGTATGCACTTGTAATATACACTGTATATTTTAATTGGCGGCAAGGACTAAGGTTCAGCCAGCGAACTAAATTAAGGAATACTGACTATTTTTTTACGTTCCACTGAAGACACGGTGTATACTACGGTGTTTAAATATAAATAATAAAAATACAACTGTCAATAATATGTAGCTCAGAAGTTACCAATGAAGTTAATTATTAACATAATTTATTTGTAAATATATTTTAAGTATAATTTTAATACGCAATATGCACCTATGTACCTCTCCTAGCTACCTTTAATACTGACACAACAGGAACTTACTGGGTACCTTTCCTCAATTAAATTAATTAAAGGTTTATTACTATTTTTAAATAAATTCTTAGTCTACTCGTGGAGACGTTTTAAGGTTGTAATCTGTTTTAATCTAACACCAGATAGGTCTCTGTACCGTAACTAAGGTGGTGCCAGCAGCCAGAGAGCTGGCTGAGACTGGAAAGTGCCCAGGAAATTACCCACAAGCCAGAGGTAGCGAGGTAGAATACAAACCAGGGGTTAGGAAGATAGAAAAGAAAGGCAAGGGCCCGGATAGCAAACGCTATCTCAACTATATGTATATGGCCAGTCCAGCATCGTCTGAAGAGGCACAAAAGTGATTAGACCGATGCTAAGTTTTGAATTTTAAGGCCACAATTATATTTAGAAGCTGATAACAGATGCATAAAAGGCTAGTTACGCATGGTGCGTATAAGTTAAATTAGTTATAAAATATGGGGGTAAAGCGATTCAATCGAAACGTTCATAATTTGCGTTTGGAGTGCTCCGCACTCTATACTACAGGCTCAAAATTAATAAGGTTCCTTCTCATCAAGCCGTCATAAATGCCACAATTGGATGTATATATACATTGAATGTTGAACATGGGCTTTCCTGTTAAGGTAATCCAGGTAGTACCTACAATAAAGAGATTTTTTTATATTTCGCTGTATTCAAAATTATTTTTAAGTTTTTAAACTACCAAGGATTATAATTAGTGTAAAGCTGAGCTGAGCCACCCTGGAACCATTTCACAGTAAACGTCATAGTGACATCGTATTAATTAACAAGGAAAATAGTAATGGTTTTTCCTTTGAAAAGGTTCCATGGTGGCTCATTAGTTAAAGTCTTTGACCGTATTCAACTGTTCAAGGGTTCTTGTAATTAAATCTATTTTGAATTCTGGGACCGTTTTAACCGCTGCATCATCATACAGTCAATTACTAAAGGAATTAAGTTTTTTACAAGCATTAACTGGCCCAGACCTGGAGCCCTTCGTTAAAATACTTAACAGAATGGTGCTTGGAACTTAAAACTCTCTTGAATCTGTCCAAGAGGGTTTCAAGTTCCAAGCGCGATTAAGAAACCTGTTACGACATTTGTAAAATTGAAGAAAATAGAGCAAAAAATTTGCTTGAGCAAACCCACGCTACTCATTGACTCTCTTTGGAATGTAATTTCTCAAAATAATCCTATTCTATCGGCAATCTAAAGAAACCTGTAGATGTAAGTTAATTTAGCTTTATCTGATTTACTAATCAGTGGTTAACAGGCTCCTGTACTTATGAACGCCTCTGTCACCCGGCGTAGAAGAGCGCACTCAAAAAAGTCGCTGTCTTATAATTATTTTGTAAAATGACAACTTATAATAAAGCTTATGATTTTTTAATGTGCTTTTATTGCCAAACACTATTGTTAATAATAATAAATATCGCAGGACAGTTGACACCAATTGACCTAGTCCCAAACTTACTAATACTTTAAATATTAAACATCCAAGACCCTAGTACCTACAAACATTCGTATTATTTATCTGAATCTCTGCCCCGGCCGGGAATCGATCCCGGGACCTCAAGCTTCATAGTCAGGTTCTCTAACCACTTGGTCATCCGGTCGTCGAATTGTTCTAGTAATAATTTTTAGCTCTACATTTTACAGTTACCTAAACCTCAGAAATGTTACTAGTATACACCTTTGTATAATATGCATACATTTTAATGACAGATCCTATTTGGACTTAGTTCTGCAAACAGGAAGCAACCCACACCTCCCCCCAAAATTGAAATTAGTATGCAACAAGTTACTAAAATGCACTCTATCGAGTTGATAGAAGGTGCGCATTTTAGTGACTTTTTACATACTAATTTCAATTTCTGAGTCTGTCTCAAGGATCTGTATAAGATCTCAACTTACACGCGAAATTTAACAGTAATATAAGGATGTACATATAGTTGCAACAATACCACACTAATTTAAAAGAAAAATAAATAGTATTTTTATTATGACAAACAAGGTTAATGTTTGGGATCAATAATTTTCAGACTTACCTTGCTTGTGCTATTTAACCCCTTCACAGCCAGAGTCATCTAGTCATGACAGCCAATGGAATGCCTCACACGCCACGATATCATCTATAGGTACATGACCAACATACAACTCAAAATAAGTCCTTTTGCAATGGACTTAAAAATCAAGTTGATTTGTCGCTGGTTTTTCTGTGGCGTACAGAGCACGTCACTTCGTTTGTTTTGTGGTGGTGAGGAGGTTAAATATTATTAGGTGTCAAAATTTATATACTCGTAATAATAATCTATTTTCACGAGAAGGTATTGATTTCTACGAATAATAACGTTCAAAAAGCTGTAATAAACAACATTTTAGATAGAAAGAAAGAAAATGAGTTTATTACCAACAATTAGGATTTTTTTATTTTCTTCTGTCCGTTTTCTAGTATTTTTTATCGTTGCGTTGACTCGTAAATAATTGTGTTGTTATAATATATGTCCTCGGATAACAGGCTGATATATGTAGGCATTGTGAGTGACGCAGTGTTAGTACGAGTAGATGCATCAACCGATATTCCAGTCATTCATACCCACGTCTATTAATAAGTTACGCCTGTTTGATCTTGGCACAGTTTAATGTTAGTAATGAAGTATCAATCTTCTCTTTAACCACTATGCGGTCTACATTCAAGGTGCTATGGATGAATATAATGTGTATAGTATATTGGGAAAACATTGATAGAAAATCCTGGAGCGCTCTTGGCTCTATCTGTAAAATATGCAGAACTTATCATCTTACTTAAGTAGTAAGGTAACTAGTGTTCCTAGTTTAAAATAACATATTTTGTATCCCACTAAAAAGAAAAGGTCTCACTTATCAAATTATTATGTGGAAAATTATGATATTTTGCAATTCTGCATTTTACGAGTACTCTAGGTATTTTAAAGTCACATCAACTTTCTTTCAGACCAGGAGAGCTTTTGAAAGGTGAAAATGTCATTCCAAAATGAAAATCGTGCTGAATTTTTAATAAGAGAATGATGAACAATGAACGATAATTCGTCACTTGCATCCACCGGTTACTCGCAATTCTCACGATGTCGTCAGTCCACCTAGTAAGAGGCCTGCCAATTGTCTATATTATTGCCGCCTACCTAACTATTCGATTAAAATTTATGAAAATGAAGTACGATTTTTTTTTTCTAATAATGCGTATGTGTTTTAAAAAATCGGGCCAGAGGATCTCTCCAGTCGTTCAACGTAGACTTTTAAATAATTTTAAGTATACGAGGACATTGACTCGCACGTCTAGGGCGGTGCATTCCCTTGGTTGCCATTACAAAATGTCGGTAACGGTGACGGCTGCGCCGGCGTCACCGCGCGTGACACGCATGCGTATACAAACTCGTGCTCCGGTTACTAAAGTATTATTAAATTAAGTCAGTTGTGGAGGAAGTCATAGATCACTTACTTACTTTGCCCTAAGCGATGTAGAGAAACTAGACAAAAATTTGCCATAGGAATTGTAATTTATAAATTAAGCTAGCATACAAATGCGTTTTCGTGGATGAACGATAAGAAAACAGATAGAACTGAGGTCAGTTTCGAAATCGATAATTTGGGCGGATTTTAGTTACTATACTGTTATGTATGACTCGTCTGATTGTTAAAAATGTCAACTTTACTGCCTACCGAGGATTATTAAAAACAATACAGGATGCTGTGAAGAACATACCTACAGCAAATTACAACTACTTACTAAAAATTAAAAACAGACTGCATTTAGTTTTTACCAACGTATTCCTTTATTTTCTTGTTGGATAATAAGAACGAATATTTCTTACCATTTAATTTTTAAAATGACAGGAATTAAATGACCGGGAAATAACTCTGTATTAATCTATGTGCGCTAACCCACCGATACAGTGAATTATTATTCAGTTACCATTTGTTTAAAAAGCGGAAAATGTTTCGTCTTAGCTTCCTCTTTTAAGCAAGCGCTGTAAAATTCAGGGAAATTATGATCGGATTGCAGCCAAAGTAAACAGCATTTTCTCTTACGATTGTGATTATAGTTTTTGCATCTTAAAATATTGCGGCGATTCCTGCGCAACGATAAGTTCGGTCATTCACCTGTAACACTCCTGACACAAATACATAAAACAGTAGCATTTAGACACTGCACGGCCCCGAAACATGTCCTATTGTAGCGGCCATAGAGAAGGTCTCGTGTCGAATCAGAAACGAGCCATTGAAAAAGGCGAAACAGGGCGTCTAACGGGACCGGCTGCTTCTTGACCAACTCTGTAAGGGTATCACAGTCAGTAGTACGGGGAATTCTATTCCATTTATTAATATTTGCATTTAAATTAGGTACGCTGGTTGTCTTTCAACTAGCTTTGTGTATTCTACATAGATTTCTTCTAAAGCAGGACTACTAGCTGAAATTAACGACTACCTTCAAGTACTTAATTTAAAATATTTAACGATTAAGGTGCAATGCTGTCTCAACATAATATTATGTATAAGATCAGATAAATTTATCTCTTTCTATATCGGTCTGTGTTGAAATGCTACTTACTCTTGTTAAACGATTAACTATCAGAAATCTCTTATATGGGGTTAAGTGCACCTTTGTACCCACATGTATCTCAATGTTTATGATCTATGAATGTTTGTGTATTAAATTATACTATAAAAATTTACATACTTACATGGATACAGTCTTCCTGATTCTGAGTCACAAAACCGTGAGCTCTCTCTGATAGTATCAAATTTAAGATAGCAAACTTGAGTATTTCATAATTCACTGAATGCTTATGGCTTATAGACATACATAGGAGGGCGTGGCATTTCTTACCATGTAAATTGTTAGGTTTAAATTAGTTATTTTTTATTTTGTTTTAAGTAATGTGAGTGAATTGAAAGTATGTTCAGTCACTCCGGTGTTGTTTATAATATATAAAGATAATTTAAACCATCCTATCGTTGCCCCTCCCTATCTTACCTAGGTTACCTAACATAGGTAAGGTAGGAAGGGGCTATACTAGATACAAAATGATTGTAATTTACGATTTCCACAAAAACACACATTGTACTCGAATGGTAATGCATAATCACGAATATACGTGCCGACCTGCAGCTTAGCCTGAGTGGGAAATGTACATTATGGCTACAGAACTCTCACTACGTATTGTGATGCTGCCGATGCCGATACACTTTCTTGTGCGTGACTGGACTGCGCGCACGCTGTACCACTGATGTAATACCCCAAATGCTCATTCCATTAACATCGTAGATTTTAGTTAAAAACCTGAAATAATACGTTTAGTCACCTGCATTAATATCTGTCATAGCGGAGCGTGCAAAATATCCGATACTTCCTACCTACTAGAAATATAGTCGTATCAGATATTTTTCATACCAGATGTTATTCATCTGTCACATATCATTTATGAAAGCAGCCCCGTAGTCTAGGTTACTAACACAAAGTGCTTATAATCACGACTCTCTGTTAAGTTTCTGATATCTGAAAATTGTCATATATTTATGATACCATCTTGTTGTTCCTACAATAAAAATAGAGACAGTATAAAGTACACTTAAAATATGAATAAGAAAGTGCTGAAAACATGCCAAGTTTGAGCTAAACCAGTAGCTCTTGTTTAAAGAGATAACTCTTGTGTATAAGAAGAATTAACTTCATTCTTTTCAGCTACCTATGCTACAAATGTGACTAAATCCATAGACCTACCTACCTATACAAAATCAACCGAATGGTAATCTCCTCTTTTTTGAAATCAGTTAAGAAGAGTAATCGCTGATAAGTTTCTGACATTTTATGTGTGTCGTTAATAAAATATCTACACGATTTTTATTTTATAAATATTATTTGTAATTATGTGTCAGTACTTATTTGTGATGCCGGCCGTCTCTGTTCACTTAAACAAAATTTAATAAGCAGAGGCAGCATCACAGATAGATACCTCTTACAAAAAAAAAAAAAAACAGGAAGTTATCACATAGTAGTGTAATATAGATATACTAGGCCCATTTTCATAACATTTATTTTAACGACGATTGAACCATTAATCAATTAAGAAATTAAAACTGTGTTGCGCCATAACAAAGCAGGTAGGTACCTGTTTTTAATTAGTATAATTATTGAAAATTAATTTAGTTGTTATTTAATGTGAACCTAAATATTTACACGCTATTATATATACGATTTGGTTATATTTATACAACCTGTAACAAACAACAGGTTGTTTGGCTGACGTAGATTATAAAGCTACGTTGGTATTGCCTCATCTGACATATAGCATGCTGCGAGCATTTCGATTGAATTACAAATTGAAAAAGAACAATGCCCAACTTCACTTGTGACGAATCGGCCATATTACATCACGCCCTTTGTAATCGTAATAGGATCTATTCTGGAGGCACCTCATTAACAACTCCTTGCTGAGGACAATGCTTTGAGATGCGTCAGGTGGTCTATTACAGAGTAACAGAACTAAAATAAGTCAAAGTATCTGGGCCACTGAGCTTTGCTCGGGCTAAAACTCGATGACAAGCTTTTTCTCAGAGATAAGACCAAGCTAGGCCAATTTTTCATCCTCAAAAACCCCTACATACCAAATTTCATCGAAATCGTTGAAGATGTTTCCGAGATCCCCGGTATATATAAGAATTGCTCGTTTAAAGGTGGAAAGAAATGGTAGGCGGGGGGGGGGGGGGATAATAGAAGCGAGGTGCGACCAAAAATAATAAAAATACTATGCATACTTTATTATAACACAAAATATATAAAATTAAGAAAAATATTGGATACAACTCATAAGTTTAAAATATATAATATAATATCGAATAGTAGTTAAGTATAAGGAATAATAGTCGAAATCCATAGATTGTGCAACAAGTGCATACAACGCGATATTTTGAACGAGACTATATCCATCGGAGCCATTGGCGAGGGTGATATGATAATAGAGAGAAGAATGACTTTTATGAACAAGTTAGGTACACTCTCCGCTTTCATTTCTATCAATATTTTCTATTGTGAGGCAAGCACCTGTGGAAACAATGTTAATTTATTAGGTACCTGCCCTATCATTAATAAGTTTTTTTTTTATTTTATTAAGAAATAACTTAATGAAACAATTAAGTAAAATTTTATTTTATGAACTTTTTATTCGTGGCTGTTGGCGCTAGATTGCCTTGGTTTCATAGATTCAGCATAAATTCGAAGTTTACCAGCATGAGAAGTGAAAAATAGCATTAGTCAGTACTGATTTTTTTTGTCATAACAGGGAGGCAACGATGCATGCAGGTGCTACGCTACGCCTTTAGCAGTGTCGATTTTAATTACTTACTTCTGATTCTAGCATTAGATACTAATTATAATTTAAGTTCTTACATAATTTGTCCATTACCGAACCTGCCAATCCGCTCCGATTTAAAACGTTCGTGATGTTTTAATTACAAAATGAGGCAGACAGATTAAAAACCTTTAGGTAGACACATTCTGCATGCTGTTAACTTTTAGGTTATGGGGTGTTCTTACATAATCTATGGATATTTAATAGTTGAAATTGGTATCTGAAATAAATAATTTCATTACATTTTCATTTCATTTCATTTTAACTTGCTTTTGTATTAAAGCCAGTAATGTCACATTTAACATCATACACAGAGAGCAAATTAAAAATGGTCAGTAATGACGGTAAAAAAGGTAAATCCACCCATACTAATATTATAAATGCGAAAGTGTATTTGTGTTTGTATGTTTGTCCGTCTTTCACGCCATAACGGAGCGACGGTACAACGTGATTTTTGGCATAGAGATAGTTTATGAGCCCGAGAGTGACATAGGCTACTTTTTATCCCGGAAAAATGCACAGTTCCCGATAACCGAATACCGCGCGGGTGGAGCCCCGGGCAAAAGCTATTTCACCATACCTATGTATTACGAGTACGATGAGCATAAATTGCTTAGCAACTGTGTTATCTACTTCTATCTGTGTTAAGTACTTGTTATTGAGTAGTAGCTATGTTGGTCAAATGTGGTCTTCATCATCAGTTCCACTTCACCAAATGATGATTTTCGAGAGCAAATGCACGAGTTACTACAAAATATTATCCGTAATATTACCATAGGTGTCCCTACAATATTTGAAGAGTTCCTTCGATTTCTTTAGAATCCAACGATCAGATCCTGATTTGGCGCTTATAGGACCTAAGTAAACGAAGTAACTTTTTTTTCCAAAACAACCAAAAAAATACAACCGAATTGATAACCTCCTTCTTTTTTTGAAGACGGTTAAAAAGAAGACAAAAAGAACTAACCTAAAATACCTTAACTAAATTTAAAGACACTATAAAAATTAAAATTATAGAAAGAAAAACCGTCTAAAATATCTGTCTATGGCAGCGTTCCCATGATGCTGGCATTGGCATTGGCCCCTTTGGACTGCAAGTGCGATCTGCTGGGATAAGTACGCATCAGTTTATAGTAAGTTTTATGTGGCATGGTTATTTTTTCTTTACATATACCTACCTCATCCCAACCTATATGTATACGTCCCACTGCTGGGTACAGGCCTCCTCTCAGAATGAGAGGGCTCGGGCCATAGTTCCCACGCGGGCCCAGTGCTGATTGGGAACTTCACACGCACCATTAAATTGCTTCTCAAGTTTGTGCAGGTTTCCTCACGATGTTTTCCTTCACCGCAAAGCTCGTGGTAAATTCCAAATGTAATTCCGCACATGAATTTCGAAAAACTCAGATGTGCGAGCCGGGGTTTGAACCCACGACCCTCTACTTGAGAGGCGATAGGTCAAACCACTAGGCCACCACGGCTTTTTTTTTTCTTCATTAAGACGACATTGTGAAAATGATTGTGATAAGAATAAGAACCCATGCCATCTCCATACAGGGTGTGGGGCTGCAGGGCTACTACGAAGCTCAAAGTCCGTGTCGTGCAATCCCTCTGACACTTATACTGTTTAATACGAGAGCGAGAGAGACGGTACGATACGAACTTCCAGTTTCGTAGTAGCCCTGCTGGGTTTGATTTGAAAGGACCGCAGACGCAGAACGAATCGAGTTCAACAAGGTCTTTAGCCTGGTCTGCATACAAAGGGCAACAGAATGATGACAGCCAAAGTATTGTACGTAATGTAAAAGAAAATCGATAAAGTGATAAAGAGAGTCGCAGTGAGTGTTAGGAGTTAGGGTTGGGCATCGCTCCACGGTTACCTTGCTCTAAGCATGGTGCGGGCGCAACACAGGTCGAGAGTGGGCGACCTCATATAGCGTGCGCGGAAGGCGTCGCCTTTATTTGTTGGTAGTGCGTTGCGCGCGAGTGACGTACTGGACACCATGCGGACGATATTGGTGAGTCCCGGCCATTGCATCCCTAAAGTTTTTATTATTAATACAGAGTAAAAGAAATAGAAGATTGATAACTTTCATATTAATTAATTTGAAATGTAATCTATTATTAATTTATTTTTATTAATTTTTATTTTATGGTGGTTTTAAAGTTTTTTTTTATTTAATAGAAAAGTTTTTGTTAATTAAAGTGATCGAAATAACTTTTTAAGTTTTTTGGAAAAGTTTTTTAGAATTGGTGCATTTTGTTAGTGAAATATTATAGGAATAAAACCGTGATTTTATTTATTAAATCGTGGGCGGCATTTCATCCGCAAAGTCGAGCACAAGGTAGGTACTTTCGTTTTCTCGAAGTGACTCACGGGACTATGGACCTCCTGTAACTTTGTTGTGGATTCCTAAAGCAAAAATTTTTTTTTAATTATTAGTTTTATAATTATTACGTACCTGATGTGTGAAAAAAATCCGGTTGTACTACTTTTGACACACAAGAACAGAATAAGACTTTTTGCATTTTTTTTTACAAATTATAGGTACATAAAATGAAACATAGAATACAGTGCGTACATACCTACTTTAACCGATTTCTACGGCCCTTGATACTTATTAGAAAGTGTCGATAATCCAAGGCAGCTTTCAGTAACTTACAAGTAGGTATCTAATTCAACGCAAACAGGCCACCGTGGAAGTTATAATTATCATCCGTATTTTGCCCTGAGATAGATAAACTATTCCATTGATAAACCAGCCCAGCTATAAATATAAGAATGCATTACAAGCAATAGTTTGCAGTAATTTAAAGCGATAGTAACCGCAGTCGCAGGTACACCAACCCAACCTTGAAGCAAGCTCACAGGTCACTTACGCCGTCTAAGAAATATCAAGTCACCTTTCGACAAAACAAAAATGTTGCTCTCCTTAATAACGAGGCGGAACTAATTGTCCAGTTCGAACGCATTATTTGGCAAGTACGTTGTCGTATTAACGACTCAATTACGTAAAGCCTGCTTATGGACAAATGCTAGTGGTTACGTTACGAGCTACGACTGTTATTACTAGTCTACAGGCTGGCCGCTGGGCGTAGGTGCCAATAGATACTAATCGAACTATGTATTTCAACAGTTTTAAATTATTTAATACGTTTTCTGATAAAAAACCTACAGTGCAGTTTCTAAATAATTAAGTACACTGAGATGTTTTGTGTTTGAGGTTTTTGCTTGTGTCGATGTGATGCAGGATTGCCTGAATCTCAAAAAAACGGATAGATTCTTTATTATTTGACAGGTAAAAGTTATTAATCTGATGAGCGCCTCAGTAGTAACAATCAATAGCCTTACCGGGTGTGGCCTGTTATATGAGCAAATAATTAAAACATAGTTCATACTCGTCAAACTGAACAACATTAGTTCAGCGATTTTTAAAACTAGTTAATAGTTTTTTAATTTTTATTACACTTTTAAGTTTATTTGAAGAAGCAATGAAAAGCAAAACGCTGCAGGTGACGTCAGTTATGTTTAAGGCTCCATTATTTTTAAAAGTCGCTGAAATAGTTGTTCAGTTTGACGAGGAGGATCTATGTTTTACTTAATATTTTGCTCGTGTCACAGGCCACACCCAGAACAGTCAAAAGCCACGGACTAGTAATTTCTTCTTGAAATTAAAAATAGCAACCAAAATCGAGTTTTAAATACTGAATCATAATTCAATAAAAACAAAATCACAAAGTTTATTCCACTACGTGCATGATATTAAGCATTGTCAATATAACTGCACCTTGAACTATTTATATAACAATGCAAGTAGAGTGTAGAGCTTTTCGATCGTATGATCTTGAATTTCTGGCTTAGAATGATAGGTGCAGTGACAGGTAACATGGTCATAATTTCCGTGTTAAAAATTACGTACCTACTTGTATGCATTTATGTTAAATATCACCTTCATATATCGTGCGTGTTAAATTTTTATGTGCATCAGGAACCGTTCCTTAAAGCTGGTCTTTGGTTTTATTTCGTTGCGAATTTCAGGATTCGTTCTACTACTGGTTTAGAGGTCACTCGATTTCATCTTTAATTATTGATACTTTAAAATTTTGATAATACATAATACAGGCTACATAAAAAAAAACTGATGTCATGAACACATCAAATTGGTATGTGTCCACCACCACGAATAGAGTCATTAATAAATTTTGTTTTTAAAACAAATCCCGATTACTAATTAAACATTTGTTTGGGTTAGTTTAACGGAACACCGAAGCATTTTCATCAGAGTTATTTGATTAAAAATGTAGTCTCGCCTTTGACACAGTTCACTTTGAATATCAACCAACATAAATGAATATTCGAAAACCACAATTTAAAAAAGTTTAAAATTTTAAATATAAAATAAATAAAAAACATCATTATTTACTAAAATATTCCAATTATATTTTATGGCACAGCCCTTAAATTGACAGTGCGCACGATTCAAGACTATGTTTGCATTTTTAATTGTAGAATTTTTTGTCAATTTAAGTTATGTGCGTTTGTAAACAAGTTTTTCTGCATCCACTGAGCCACAAATAATGAGGTTCACCTCGCATATAAGGAGTACTGCCCCTGACACCGAGCTTGCAAGAGTATCTTACGTACTCGCTTTTGCATAATTACGAGTTTTATTCATGCTTCATATACCACAAGTATGTAAAGTAATGCAACTTTGACGAAATAAGGCAGAGAGTTACAGCCTACTGTATCACATTTCATTACAACCATAAAATCATACTATAGTAAAGTAAAGGCCACGTAAATAGTTCATTTCATTGTATTCACATTTATGCAAATGAATAATGTAGATGTACAGTCTCCTTATAAGTAGAGATAATCTCCGAAACTAATAGATATCTTTTATTTATTTTTTCACTAATGAAAAGCTAAATTATCCTTTTTTGATTAATCATAATGTTTTGTTTTATGTCAGCTTACAGAGTAAAATAAACGCTTTAAGTGTTTATTTAGCAAAAAAAGCTTTGATCTTAGGTACCCATCCAAAACTCACAACTAAAATTTCTTTCAACATTATGTTTCTCTAGGTAAAAGTTGTTTCCATAGTTACGATAATAAGTACTTGCCTAATAATTATTTAGATACAATAACTTTCCAAAAGTCGATATAAAAGTCACGTGTGAAAAGTTCTCCCATGATGTCTCTACAGCCACAAAACGTGTGAGCAAAATTTCTCATTTTGTATGAGAACCATTCAATCACATAAAATGGTCGACTTGACAATTTATTATGAATTGTGTGGTATAGATCTGCAACAAAGTTAGTCACTAATTTGATTTGACCTAAATTTTGCCATATAATCACGTATCTGGTTAAAATTAAAGTTTCAACCGGCTAGAATTTGGAATCGAAATCTAAGTTATCTATACCTACCTATTATGATAATAAGTATGGTAGGAACAGTCGAGTTCAGAAACCTTTGAGCAAAAATTTTATCAAAAATGTCTTACATATAACTCTTGTTATACTTCACTGTAACTCGAATTATTTTTTACTACATCTTGCTTTATTATTTAGTTAACTGATAGCAATTACCTAATGCGCACTTTACCTGATTTCTAATAATGCGGGTGCCTCGTTATCTTGTGAAAATTTTCTTATGTTCGCAATAACCTGATAATAATTAATAAGAAAATCTGAGACGAAGAATTATGGGCAAAAGCTTATTTCTTTTTATAAAACGCATTATTTTTGATTTTCGTTAACTTAGACTGACGACTCAGTTCATTGATAAAAAAATTCTGATAGTAGTTAAAAGTCGAACGTTAAAAATGGGAAAAATTTATGTAGAATATAACTTTAATAGATAAAAAAGCATATTGTTATTGCCACATGTGCCTATGTTATGGATTAAAAAACATTGTCATTTTTTATTTATTTACATTTATTCCTACGGAATATGTTATACTAATAAAGATAGGTTAATACTTAAACAATGAGTTTATGGGCGTACCCAGGTTCTGCGACAGGGGCATAGTCAAAAAAATAAACATAATTATCGACAACAGTAGATACCCAACAAACAATTTGGCGATAAGAATAGACCGTATTGTAGCTTTGAGTGGTAGAGTAGCTTTACAAGGTCTACATTTATAGCTTTTGGTGATACTATGGATCTAATTGGATACATTAGTCAGCTGGCGATAGTAAAGTGATTTAATAGAAATTAGAAAAATATAATAACTTTAAGCTGCACAGTGGAGCTATAAGCTACCACGTTTGTGAATAGTTCAATATCTGGACATCTTAGCCATATTATAAATTTGTCACTATATGCTGGTGTTTATCCCGACGGATTAAAATCAGTAATTGTCAAACCGCTTTTCAAAAAAGGTGATAAAGAGAATCTCAAGGACCACAGACCGATAGCATTAACGCCTGTTTTTTCTAAGATCTTTGAAAGGGTCATCTATACCCGCTTAAACAATTATTTGGATAAATTTAACATACTTTGCAATGAACAAAAGGGATTTAGAAAAGGTAAAACTATAAATATGGCTATTTTCGAACTACTTCGTACTACAATTGAAAACGTGGATAAAAGAATACCGGTATGCGCAGTTTACACCGATATGACGAAAGCCTTTGATCACGTTGATCATAACATTCTTTTAAACAAATTAAATAGGTTCTTACCTTTCGAATCGCGTGCAATGTACTGAATTTGCTTAAAACGGAAACAAGAACTAAAGTATACTTCTAACCCGAGAGTAGTTAAATATGGTGTTCCACAGGGAAGTGTACTTGGACCATTATTATTCCTCATTTACATTAATGACTTGCCTGCAGCTGTTCATCATCCTATGGTACTCTTTGCCGATGACAGCACTGCTATTATAAAATGCGATAATCCTGATAATTATGAAAATGACATAAATACTTCACTAAATGATATCATAACGTGGCTCAATAACAATAATTTAATTATAAATATTAATAAGACAAATATAATGCATTTTTATCAAAACATACTGCCGAAAAATATGAATATTAACTATAAAGGTGATAGGATAAATGATGTTCAGGAGTGTAAATTTTTAGGAATCATTATGGACAGTAACATGAAATGGAAAGCTCAAATAACAGAGGTTAGCAAAAAAGTCAGCAGATCAGCTTATGCACTGCGAAATCTATCAAAAATTGTAAATCGTAGCGTTTTGTTAAGTGCATATCATGGCATCGTAGCATCAGTCCTGAGATATGGCATTATTTTCTGGGGCAACTCAACCCATATAGATATGGTTTTTAAGGCACAGAAAAGATGCATTCGGGCCATGTTAGGTTTGAAACCGAAAGAAAGTTGTGTCTCGGCATTCAAAGCTCTGAAACTACTTACTCTGCCTTCACTATACATACTTGAAGTAGCTTTGTTTGTCAAATGCAATCCCGATTTGTTTGTATTAGCATCTCGCGGGCGGAAACTGCCTGTTCGAGCTCAATACCAGCACAACTTGCGTGCCCCCACCAAGAAAACCGCTCTAGTTGCAAAAAGCTTGCTGGGCATGGCTCCTCGTATTTATAATGAGATACCGAAGGACATTATACAACTAGATTTAAAAATATTTAAAAAGAAAATGACTGAATTATTAATTAATAAATGCTATTATTCTGTTTCACAATATTTGAACGAAGGGGTTAAATAGTTTATAAGTCTAAATCTAAGCCAAATAATTATCACATTATATTTATTCCATTATTATGTACTAATCTTTTGACATTACTAATTGTTATGAATTGTTGGATTATTATAATTTTTAATATTGTTTTTTATTTAATTGGAATGATGGAATTACTTAGGATATTATTACTTAAATATTTGTACACCTGCATTTGTGGGTAAGACATAGCGACCAAGATATGAAATACCACCATCCACTATTGTACCTACCTATGTTCTAGCAAATAAAGTTTGATTATTATTATTATTATTATTATTATTATAGCTTATAGTTGCAGCTGTAGGGTGATTTTATCACTGAAAGCTCTTTAGGAGTGTCTATTAACGCGTCTTAATGCTGTCGCTCTGTAAGAGTGTTATGTTTACCTTCTAGTGCTAAATGTAGCCTTTAGTGTTAAATAAGCTGTAGGAAAATCTTAAAGCTGTATAAAGGTTATAGTGGCAATTCTAATAACTCTCAATGAGTGAGTGATATAACAGAGTTAGGGTATAGCTCTTTAAGAGCTTTAAGTGTTAATAAGATATGTAATAACTCTATTTTAGAGTTATCAGTTCTACAGTAGTAATAAATATGTCTTTTTTAGTTAGCCTTGCGCTCCGAAGTGATAGTATAGAGATATCGGAATGTTTAAGAGTTACAGACAACAACGCCATTTTCGTTTACAAATAATAACCTTAAAATGGCAAACATAATCATGAAAATTAATTATAATTTACTGTACAGTCTTCAAAAATATAAGATCTAGTTACTTTACTACACCCGATCTGCAAACCTAACCCGTTAAATTAACTTTTCGAAAAAAAAAATGCACCGTAGTATTTTATCGTCTAAAATTTTAATCGAAACGTATATATTTCTAAGGCGCTTGAAAATTGAGATGTAAAATATCATATATAATAACAGAAAACTTACAACCGCAATAGTTTTTCACGTATCTACGTAAAAATAACTGATATTAAAATAACGCACTTACCGTTTTCCGTCTTTCCCGTCGCCATTACAATAATATTAGCACTGTTCGCGTTTTATTATTAAAAATGACACATGTTAATTTCCAAATAGAAATATTTCACAAATAGTGTACACTAAGAGCTTTTGTATCACGCAAAGAGTTTATTTTCACCACTGTAGCTCTTTTGTCGCGCTTTAAGTGATATAAGAAAACATTTTACAGGTTTCATAGAACCCTTGGCGCAAGTTACGGCTATTGTAGCTCTTTATTATCTCCTTTATTCGCGGAGAGTTTATTTTCACCACTGTAGCTCTTTTGTAGCGCTTTAAGTGATATAAGAAAACATTTTACAGGTTTTATAGAACCCTTGGTACAAGTTACGGCTGTTGTGGCTCTTTATTATCTCCTTTGGTAATATGCGTCGCTGCTGTAGCACTATTATACCACTTGAAGTGATAAGGTCTGTGCCAAAATCGGACTATAAGAGAGTTATAAGAGAGTTAGAGCGTGCTATATCGCTAATTTTTAGGTCGTGCTAGAGCTAAAGGAGTTTAAAAGAACTAATATACGGCGGTTATAGAGCTTATCTTATCGCCAAATTGTTAGTTGGGTAGTTACTAGTGAGGTACCTAAACATCGAAATTAGAGAAAAATAGCAACACATTTTACGATTCATTTTTATTTATATAGATATAGATGTTCTAAATCAATTAATCATTATGTCAGTAGAATTGATTCCGTAAAATAACAATATAGCAAACTAGGACTTGTTAAAACGACGTTACGAACTTAATAAGGCACCGCTCACGCGGTAACGGGTTAACCCGGTCTTGGGTGGAAGAGACTTTGTTTTCAAACGCTGCAATTATGAATACTGCCCACATTTGCTTAATTAAGCGTGACTGTTACAGCACTCGCTGATGTTACGTGGAAAACATTACCGACTTGCATCGTAGGTAACTTATGAGAATCCCAGTTGCGAAGTTAAACCGTCTGGTATCGGGGACATGGAAAGAAAGAAAGAAAGAAAGAAAGAAAATAATTTATTTATAACAGCAATGTACATACAGCAGACATGGGGGAGGCCTGTCCAACTGTAGAGGTCTTACGGCTGTTACGATGACGATGATGATGATGACATAGATATTATGATTATAAAGATGTTGCCAATAACTTTTTCTGTGTTCCATGGAAACTTTGTACGGTACCTACTTTTTGGACTATAAAGTTGCCAGTTATACAAAAAAGGATATATCATAGCTAAGCATAGTCTGCAAGGTATTTATTGTATGGGTCTAAGTTTCTCGAAATAAATAATTTTATTATTATTTATTATAGCTTAGATTTAAAAAAAACTGTCAAAAAAAGAAAAAGAAACTTTTTTCGCTGATTGACTTGGATGGACTTACCTACATTTGAAAAAAACTGTTCATATGTTTGATTTTGATACAATATTATGGTTTTAACTGTATTTTTTCTCAAAAACCAATTATGCTTAACCGATAAAATTGTAACAAAACTTGTTTACTTTTATTTAATACCAAAATCTTAAAAAAATACAGATTTGGATTTATCCGAGTTCGAAGTTAAGCGACTCATTTAAACTGTTATGATCATGCTTATATCTCTCACTTTATAGCTTAGGTACTTACCCTTACCACCTAAATGCCAATGAATGAGTAATATTTTACAAAAGCAAGTGCTTGACCCAATTTAGTAACAGAAACCGAAACCGAGACCGGTACCGTAATAAGGGTGATACCAGTGAATAATTTTTAAATTTACATTCATTTAAGATTTTGCTCATTAGAATTAGGTAGTAGTGTGCTAGTACGTATTAGTGTTTAAATAAACATTTTAGTGGATGCTCGAGTAGAGTTAGGTACTCCACGAAGTTGATAGCTGCAAGAAAGCACACAAATTTACGTTCAGAGGGCCCACTCTGAAAGTCGAAAATCGAAGTTCGTATCGTACCATCCCTCTCACTATCGTATTAAATAGTAAAAGTGTCAAAGGGACGAAACAACACGAACTTCGATTTTAGAATTTCATAGTAGCCCCGCAGATTCGGTTCTAGTGTCGGCGGATTTTCTTCTGAAACCAAAAGTTCGGTCGCCTCGATCGGACTCTACAAAAGACTTCAACGAGCTATACACCCGTGGCCCCGCACTTTGCAGAAACAATTTATTCGATTAAAATAACCCAAGTACATTCATAAATTGAAATATAAACAAGGATTGGACGAGGTTGTGCTTGTATATTTTATACCTTCAAACAAGCAATTCTGGTCTATTTATATAATTTCGGGAATCTCGGAAACAGCTCTAACGATTTCGATAAAAATTGCAGCTGCAGCATATGTATGAAAATTAAATATTAATAAATTCATTGTGCCGAATCGTCAGCAGTTTTTAAATAATTGCAATATGAACAATTATCTGTAAGATATTGATGCAAGAATCTTAATTGTTAACGATGCCCAAATACACGTCCGAAAGGCAATTAATCGTTATCCTTGAAATAAAAATACGCAAAAAAATTAAAATTGTTCGCGTAATTTATCTCAAGTACAGCTTTCAGTTTTTGCAATTTTTCCATAAATTATCTGGTTTTTTTGTTGGCGACAACTATCCATTCCGTCACCTTGAGTGGCGGAAGCGCGTGCGCCGGTCGGCCTCACCGGCACGCCGAAAATTTCTTAAAGCATTCGAGACTTGAAGACCTATTACAAATTTTAGTTCTCACACGAGACCAATGTAGATCTTTACTTGGAAGTTAAAATGTTTGTGGTTGTGTGTTTGTGACTGTACGTTACATTGGGCAGATATAATTAGTAATATGTGCATTAAAACCTCCTGCACATATCAAAACATACTGGCTGAATGAACTTTCCGCTTTCTCCCGCACGGCGGCGCCACCAGTCAGTTGCGCAAATTTGACAGCTCGAAATGAATGCCGGCCGGCGCGCGCTCTTTTAAATTATTCATAAAAAACTCTGAAAGTGCTGTGATTGTGTCTTAAATGTGTCCCTGGGACTGAGGAATAGAGCCAGAACAAACTGTAAGTGAAACCTATATCTTGCCCAATTCGGTTTTGCTAATTATTTTCAATATTCAAATGTCGTAGTTCAAACATTTTGGTCCTTCGAACCGGATCCTCAGTTTGCAAACTAAATACACATTCATACACATAAAACACACATTTCACGCAGTTTTAAGGTAACAGGCTTATTTCTAATCTAAGTTATTTACCTAGAATAATACGTATAAAATAAACGTTTTCAATTTTCGTTCTTTGCAACGCGTCGCGCGCGTCTTTTGTTTTTTAATTCGAAATGGACGAAAAAGAATTCGATGTCGAACAACTTATTAACAAAAAAGAACTGCTTTTTATACGATGTCAAACGTTATTTGAACTATCCAAATCAACTCCACCAGAGCGTTTAACCGAATTTAATTTGCGACTCAAAGAACTTCATTCGACTCGGGAATGTTTCGAACAATGCATATTCGAGTTAAATTCTTACAATAAGAAACAAAACCCGAAATTTAAACCAAATTATCAGGAAATTCAAACCTTTGACGACATGTATTTCCGTATTCTGAGTGTAGCGGAGGCTAATAGCGACACTTGGCAATCGTGTGACGGCAGCGGTAGCGGACCTTCGTCGCGCTCCGCGGGCCGCGGCCCGGGCGCTGCCGGGCCAGACTCGCGGTCGGCTAAGCCGCGGCTGCCTAAACTAGAATTGTTCCATTTCGATAGCAAATTAGAAAACTGGCAAACATTCTATGACACGTTTACGAGTTTAATTCATAACAACAATGATATTACGAACATTGAGAAGTTTTATTACCTGCTCTCCGCAGTCAGCGGTTCGGCATTGACTGTGGTCAAAGGGATGCCAGTGACGGCCGATAATTATCCGATAGTATGGGCTTTGCTAGTCAAAAAATTTGAGAACACTCGTGCCTTAGCTACGAGCTATTTAGATCGGCTGTTTCAATTTAAGCCTTTGTCAACTGAGTCGGCTACTGGTCTAAACACATTTTTACAAACGTATCAAGAGTGTGTTAAAGCATTGAAACTTTTGAAAATCAGTAACCTATCGAGTTTCATACTGTTTTATATGGGATTGCGAAATTTAGACCCCGTCACTAGGCGCGAATTCGAACAATCAGTAGATCAAACCGATATACCTACTTACGAACAGCTGATTAATTTCGTGGAGAAACAGGCGCGTGTTTTGGAAATGTCTGAGGTTAAAATTAGTACATCAAAAATTCAGTTTACGCCTAAGAGTGTTCCTAACACCTCTGCAAAGCCGAATTTTGTTCGAAAAAATAATAATAATGTTGCTAATTACAGTAGTGCACCGAAGCAGTTCCAAAAGCCGTGCTTGTCAGCTGTGAGTAAGAATAATAACGAACGATCAAATAGATGTCTATTTTGCGACAAGCCACATTCAACTTATCGATGTTTCGAGTTTTTTGATTTAACACCGGTGCAGCGTCTTGACAAAGTGAAACAGCTTCAATTATGCGAAAATTGCTTTCGTCAGCATTCGTTGTCCGAGTGTACGTCAAAAGTGCGTTGTGTGCTGTGTAAACAACCGCACCATCACAGTATTCACTTAGATACAGTTCCAACTGTTCAAAATTCATCAATTAATCAAAACGGTTCAAATAGTCAAAACATTTCAAGTATTCAAAACGTTTCAAATGGTCAAAATCAAAGTCAAAGGTCAATGCCAAACGTCGGCTTGACTTGTTCGTCAAATTCAACCGTGCTGTTAGGCACTGCCATGGTGCACGTCGCAGATCGATGGGGAACTTACCACGCCGTACGTGCAGTCATTGACAGCGGTGCCATGTCCGGTTATATGACAAAAGAGTGTGCCCAGCGCCTGGGTTTGTCTCGACGCAAGTGTCAGTTTGAACCCATGGGTCTGGGAGGTGCGCCAGTGCAAGATTTCGGTCTGGTTACATGTTCAATTAAACCACGAAACTCATTTGGTCCGGTGCTTAGCACTGATACTGTTGTCGTAAGTAATATAACTAGCAACTTACCTACAGTAACCTTATCAAACAAAGTTATCAATAATTTCAAAAATCTAGAGTTAGCTGACCCGAACTACTTTTCGGCGGCTCCAGTTGACTTGTTGATCGCAGGTGACTTATTTCCCTACATTTATGACGGTCAAAATATACTACCACGTGACCCGGGTTTGCCCGTCGCGATGCATTCCATATTCGGATATGTCATTACTGGTCAGACAGTACTGAGTGACGATTGTGAGTCAAATACAGCTTCGCTCAACTTGTTCTCTGCTAATAAAACTAGTAGTATCGATAAAATCATGAACTCTTTCTGGGAGACTGAAAACGTGCCGTATGACGTCACTAAAAAACCAGAAGATTTGTATGTCGAACAATTGTTCCAAAACGAACACAGTCGCGATACTACGGGACGTTATACAGTGAAGTACCCGTTCAAACCCAGTTTTGATCTCGGCGATTCGACTCCACAAGCGTTACGTCGTTTCAACAATTTAGAAACAAAGCTGAATCGTCTTCCGGAACTTAAGGAAGAATATAATAAATTCATGTCCGAATATGAAAGCCTTGGTCACATGACTTGCGTAGGTGATTTTGGTACTGTGGATTCTAAGTACATAATTCCTCACTTTTGTATTCTCCGACCGTCAAGTACCACGACAAAACTCCGAGTAGTTTTTGACGCCTCATGCAAAACGACAAATAATAATTCTTTAAATTCAGTCGTTTACGCCGGTCCTAAGCTTCAAGCAGATATTAATGAGATTTTAATAAATTTTCGTATACATGAAATTTGCTTGTCAAGTGACATTTGTAAAATGTTTCGAATGACCTTGATCGAAAAATCTCAACGCAATTACCAACACATCTTGTGGAGGTTTCAACCTGATCAACCTTTAAAGGTGTATGAGTTAAACACGATCACATACGGCGTTGCTAGCAGTCCGTACCTAGCGATCCGAGTCCTGCATCAACTGGCTGACGACGACTGCGAGAAGTATCCTTTAGCGAGCAAGGTTCTAAAAAAGGGTTTCTTCGTCGATGACCTTCTGTGGTCAGTGAGCAGCTATGATGAAGCAGCTAGGCTACAGGATGAACTGTTAGAGTTGCTGAGTGGAGGAGGATTTCTGCTTCGTAAGTGGGCCAGCAACTGTCCCCAGGTACTGGCTCGGGTTCCAGCTGATCACCGCGAAACGCCCATTGCATTCGAGGATGACAAGGACCTATCCATAAAAGTTTTAGGTCTGCAGTGGCGACCCGCCGAAGATGTGTTTTCCTTCGTATTCCATCCACTTCCAGCTTCACAGGCGATCACCAAGCGTAGTGTCTTGTCACAGATAGGTCGTCAGTATGATCCCTTAGGTTTCGTGGCTCCTTGCATATTCTACGCGAAATGCTTCATGCAGAAACTCTGGCTCCAACAGCTGGGTTGGGATGAGCGGCTGCCTCCGGAACTAGAAAAGGAGTGGCTCACCTACATGTCAGAGCTCCCGCTATTGTCGAATTTTAGCCACGAGCGCCAGGTTACTGTCAAACAGCACAGCTACTACCAGATACTAGGATTCTGCGATGCTTCAGTTCAAGGAATAGCTGCGGTCATCTATTTGCGTAGTTTTAACAATCAAGGTGATTCGAAGGTCAGTCTGGTCATTGCAAATCCAAGGTTGCACCCTTGAAGACAGTGACCATTCCACGTCTCGAGCTAATGGCTGCGCATTTGTTAGTCAAGTTAGTCAAATATACGAAGTCAATATTGTCTGAACGAATTCCTGTTCATGAAATACTCTTGTTTACCGATTCCTCTGTGGTGCTGAGTTGGTTGAATACACCCAGTTACAACCTCAAAACCTTTGTGGCTTCGCGTGTCTCCAAAATCTTAGAGACCGTGCAAAGCGATTGTTGGTTTCACGTGAGCGGCGCGTCCAACCCCGCTGACGTGTGCTCGCGCGGAGCGCTACCTTCCGTGCTGTTATCGACAGCGGAGTGGCTCGGAGGACCGAGCTGGCTAGACGCACCAAGAGAGAATTGGCCAGTAAAATCAATTGATCAATTTAAATCGGCAAATGTGCCAGAACTCAAAATTCCATGCGCGACTTTGGCTCAAACTAGCGTGCAAAACACAACACGTGACTCAATCTTGTTTATAATTTAACTGAAAAATATTCGAGTTTTAGCAAACTTCAAAATGTCTTAGCTCGTTGTTTTCAATTTATTAACAATTGTAGATCGACGAAGTCTAATAGGAACACAGGTCCTTCGTCTCTATCAGATTTAAAGAACGCACACGATGTGCTCATTAAATCCGTTCAGCGAGAGCATTTTGCAGCTGATATCCAAGCAATTTCCAATGGTTACAGCTGTAGTTCTTCACTTAAAAGGTTAGCACCTTATGTCGACCCCCTCGGTTTTCTCAGGGTGGGGGGTAGGTTGTCTTTCGCCGAACTACCGTATCAAAAGAAGTATCCATTATTGCTTCCTAAAAAGTGCAACTTTACAAAAATTCTTATCGACTATTTTCATAAAATTTATTTACATATCGGTCCGCGTACATTGCAATTAAACGATTATTTGCACACGCTGCAGCAGCGACAAAATGGCATAGGAATTGTCGTAATATTCAAGTTGATGAACTCGTTCTTATGCATGCTGACGCTCCTCCGCTTCAATGGCATCTCGGTCATGTGACGGAACTTTATCCAGGAGCTGATGGAGTTGTACGGGTGGTAAAAGTAAAAATCCAGAATGGCGAATACACGCGACCCGTTGTAAAGCTTAGACCACTTCCAATGGAATTAGATTCAGCATAATTTTTATTTTCCTTTGTTTCTTTGCATGAATTTGACGCAAGAAGGTGTCAAGTTTATGACAATTTTAGGTTCGAAATAAGTCATTTATTTTACTCAATTTACAGCTACACGTGTTTAGTTCACTAAGTCAACAAATACTTACACTATACAGTCCACTTACCTTATTCAATACCATCCCTGGTTTTGTTTGTAAACTGGGGAATCTGGGGTAGATTCCCGGTGGGGGGTTTATGTACGTTACATTGGGCAGATATAATTAGTAATATGTGCATTAAAACCTCCTGCACATATCAAAACATACTGGCTGAATGAACTTTCCGCTTTCTCCCGCACGGCGGCGCCACCAGTCAGTTGCGCAAATTTGACAGCTCGAAATGAATGCCGGCCGGCGCGCGCTCTTTTAAATTATTCATAAAAAACTCTGAAAGTGCTGTGATTGTGTCTTAAATGTGTCCCTGGGACTGAGGAATAGAGCCAGAACAAACTGTAAGTGAAACCTATATCTTGCCCAATTCGGTTTTGCTAATTATTTTCAATATTCAAATGTCGTAGTTCAAACAGTGACGACCGAATGGCCAAGTGGTTAGAGAACCTGACTACGAAGCTTTAGGTTCCGGGTTCGATTCCCGGCCGGGGCGGATATTTGTGTGAATAATACGAATGTTTGTTCTCGGGTCTTCGATGTTTAATATGTATTTAAAGTATGTACTTATTTATATAAGTATGTTTATCCGTTGCCTAGTATCCATAGTACAAGCTTTGCTTAGTTTGGGACTAGGTCAATTGGTGTCAAGCGTCCCATGATATTTATTTATTATTTATTGAATGACTTAAAGACTTAACGATACCTAGGTAGGTAGGTATCCTTACCTTAGGAATTGAATTGAATGATTACACACAGCTACAAAAAGAACTGATTACACAAAACGAGAAGACTGAAATAAACGAGTAAATGTCGAAATCCTACTGTCATTCATTACACGACATGTTCTTGTGTGCGTGACCTCAATTCTGGTGGCACTACCTATACATTTGATCGTTTATTTCAAGTAAAGTATGTGGCTAAGTGGGCAATTGTCTGGCATTTCAGTACGTTCTTGGTTTTGCTGGCTCAATTAGCTATTGGAATATTAGGTGGTTTGTTCACAGGATCTTTGGAGAGTTAAGTACCTGTTCAAGTAGAGGTCCCGTAATGCTGGTTGCATGGTGCTCATTCTTTAATAATTAGGCCATCAAAATTGGGGTGATAATAACACAAAATTTTCATTAAACTATAGGTAACTACTTGCGCGGGACAAAAATTACAAATGGCTTCAGAATTGAAATTGGTAATTCATTTTCGCGAAATTCCATCGACGACCAAATATTTTACTCGTAGAATGGCTCAGTTACATCGTTTCCGCTTACCGGGGGGTGATTTACCACTCTGAAAGGACAAATGGCGGTTGTTTATAAATAAAATGGCGACAAAGGTCGGTGCTTGCATCACGCAAAGTGCGGACCCATTAAGATCGATTTCCGAAAGTGGAGTAACCATTTGCATGGCTTGCGACAGGCGTCAACGCCGACAACAAGCCTATGCTCGAGTTTCTCAATCACATATTAATAGCTCTTAATTGATCATAGAAAACCTTCGCCAATCGACGCACATTCATCAAATAGTAAGACATAACGAAGCATTTCAAATTACTCGTGAAGGCGCTAATCAAAGTTAATAACAATGCTTGAATTAACTACATTTAATTATTTTTTTACAACCGCAATATAAGTTGCATTGCAGCGTTGAAAATCTGCACACGCACCGTCAGTGCTGGAAGTATTTCCGAAGTACAGTTCCTGCTATTAGAAATTAGCTTACAAAATAACTATAATCGCTTCAAAATAGGTACCAGCCTCATTACGCACATCTTATATCAACTTGTTTACGTGTAGGTAGATTTTCTATTCATTATCATAATTAGATAAGACGATGCCTGCCTATGCAACAATAAATAAGATAAATTTGCTTTCATTTTCCACATCGGAGAACACAAAGCAACGAAACTTCGTGCATTATTTTTAATAACTCCTCCACTTCCAAACATTTCGTTGACGAAAAAGAAGTCTTGTTTTCATTGCAGGCAAGCCTAGTACTACCAGTTTGCATAGTTTTCTAGTTCTAGACATTGCGCCGGTGGTATTTGATCTAGCTTTCGTACCGGTCTTGATGCAATCTTGTATAAGTACGTTATGATATCATTGGAGCGGTAGGTAGGTACTTTTGTAATCGAGCATAACAGAATCCGATCAAGGCGCGTGGTCAGTGCGATAGTCCAGTGATACCCGCAAGTCGCGACTGTCGCGAGCAAGGTCCACAGGTTCCACAACACTTGAAAGTGGCGCATTGCATGCCGACATTCCTGCGACGAAATTACTATGAATAAGTGCCAGGCACTAAAATTTTAATGTGCCAAATAAAATGAAGGGGATTAGTTTCTTTTCACTATCGTCTTTCTTCTATTAAATTAACGTTCTTGAGCTAGGCTACTTTTAAAGTTGAAGAATAATACCGACAATAAATAAACCCCCTTGCAAAAAAAATAGGGCACCTATGGTTTTTCAGATTTTTAGGCATTGAAGCCTCTAGGTTGGCAACGCATAATTCTTCGATACATTATTTGAACTGAGTGAATGAAAATCCATTCTTAACAATAATTAGAAAAATATACATTAAAGTTTAATTTAACAAAATGTCAGCCTCTACTCGATTACGTGTTCAAGAGTTTTCCATTGTGCATTTGTTGCTCTTTTGGAAATTGACTAAGGGGCTATTTCACCATCATTATTCATTGATTAGTGTTAACTAACGGAGACGGCATCACGTTTGACCGTCAGTTAACACTAATCAATGGATCGTAAAACAACCCCTTAGTATCTCGCTGCGAACTTAATTTAAATAAAATGTTTCATAAAAATGAAATTGTTGGTGAATATTATGTTTACCTGTTTCAGATATTAGCGGTTTGCGCAGTCTCGGTGTATGCACAATACGGCGATGGACCTACTCCTCCGAGACTACAAATTCCTGGTGCCATAGCGCTTGGCGGGCCCCCGCGCGGCGGGTTCCGACAAGGGAGACTACAAAGCGGGCCCCCGCAAGGCGCGGTCCCTCGGATCAGGCGCCCCGGCCTCGGCAGACCCTCCTTCAAATCTGTAGATGCAGCGCCTAGACCAAGCCTGCAGTCTATCGAGGAGCCATCCAAACCGGTCACAGAAGAACCAGAAGATGAGGTTGAAATCAACACCCCGACAGCTTTCGTTTCCAGCGTTTTCACAACACCGGAACCTCAAAATGATTACTTCGATTTCTCTACCACGTCACAACCGAAACCGCCAATTGCTTTCAACCCGGCTCCGTTCCAGCAGTCTTCCACGCCGTCCATCGTAAAACCAGAGCCAGTCAGGCCAACGCAATACAGACCTCTGTTGCAACCGCAATCATTCAATCCCGTCAGGAACGAGCCTTTCAGGCCACAGCCAGTCCGTCTCCAGCCCTTGTCGAGCAGGCCTCAGAGGCCGTCCTTCAGGCCGGAACCAAAACCGTTAGTAGAGGAAGAAGACGAAGCGCCCATCCAGCCCGTCAGACACAGACCACAGCAGCAAGAGCAAATCAACCGCGCCCCAGCCAAGCCTTTCGTTCAACAGAAATACACGCCCTCTAACCCAAGGGAGAAGAAACCGGTGGCCCAAATCATTCGGAAATACAGAGACGAGAATGAGGATGGTAGTATTACGTGGGGATTCGAAAATGACGATGGCTCTTTCAAGGAAGAAACCATTGGGGTGGACTGCGTCACGCGCGGCAGGTACGGCTACGTGGACCCTGACGGCTTGAAGCGGGAGTATAACTACGAGACTGGCATCGTATGCGACAAGACCAAGGAACAGCCGGCAGAGAAAGGTTTCATAGACTACCAGGAAAATAAAGCAGTCCTACCTAATGGTATCACAATTGATCTCAATCAGATGGGTAAAAAATCCAAGAGGCCATTCAGGTCACCCAGTAACCACTGAGTTTTAGGAATATTTATTTGTAGTGAAATCTAATTCAAGTAAGGACTTCAAATATTCGTTATCTTGTCATATACAAGTGTAATACATGAATGAGGTGAAGATACTTACATAAGGGTGGAGTAAGTTTTTGATTGCTTGTGTGTTGGAAAAATGTGAAATAAAAGGAATGTATGCAATTAAAAACCTTTAATTAAGATTTTTGTTTTATTGGTTACAAAAATGTAATGAAAATTCTTGTTCTTGATTGAGAAAGTTGTAAACGCACTTTACAATTTTATTATAATCTATTATCCAGCTCAACATTTACCTATTCCTGTTAAGTTTTTTTTTTCAAGTAAGATAATTATATATTATAGAAAGTGATACAGTATCACATTATCGCAGAAGCAACAGCAAATCTTAGACATAAACCCTTACAGGAGTAATGAAATGCAGTGGCAGCTTAAAATTCAGATGCAAATATTCACAGCATAATGTGAAATGTGAATTTTACAATTGAGTCAGTTTCATTCTGTACAGTTGAGTATATAAGTACATAAGAAATTTTTCTATGATTTCTTTGTCAGATGTATGAGATGTCAACACAACATTAGTAGCACAAAGGTTCCACCCTGGTATGTTATTCAGTTTCCTAAACGGTAAATGTTATTAAAATAAGTAAAAGATTGACACGGATAGATTGGAAAATTATTAAAAAACATTAGACAGAAAAAACATAATCATTATCATTTCCAGCCCTTGTTATATTCATCTAATCCCAGGTTACAAAAGGTTATTGTGAATGAACATAAAAATTCCACTGATATTTTGAGATTTTTAAATATTGCTGTTGCATGTTTGTAATTTTATAGGTAATAATGTTACATTTACATGTTTGCAACCAACTACTTTTCTGGGTAATTTTACTATAAGTACCTATATGGCTAAAAGGTGGTCCAAACAAGTGACAAAAATTCAAATCTTGATTAGGTAGTTGTGTGCCACTGTGGCATGCTAGAGTCCTCGGTTTAAAGAAATACTTACACTTCTAACTTTTCACTGCAGAGAAGTCTAAAATATTATAGTTTTGTAAGCAACCATTATATTATATTAATAAGGACGATTATTCATATAAGGTTGGGGCCTTCTCATTGGAGGAGGCATTCTGTTTGGAGGGGTGATCGAGATATCCAAGTAGTTTCCAATCTGGAATTTCACATTGCTCAATGTTTTGTTGTCATCACCACCGCGTTGCCCTGAGCACGTCACGCCTATTTCTCTCATTCTATATGTTGGCGATCTCATATCAGGATACACAATCGCAAAATCAAAATATGTGCCTTTGCGACGAGTCTCAGGATTGACTTCTTTAACCAATCCTGTTAGCTCGCGAAGAGTAGCATCCATCCAAGTATATATTTGCAGCTCGTTTTGTGGGACATTGCCTCTAACATAGTCACTTGGTGAATTGTGGCGACCAGTCGAACAGAAGACGCGCAGGAGAAGCGGACACGTCTGGAAGAAAAATTACTATTTAAAATTAACAATATTACCTTATTTTTAATGAAATCACCTTCGAATCGTTAAAATGTAGTAACCTGATCGTACCTTTTCTCTATCAACCGGTTTAATAACCTCATCAACAACCATTGACTCCAATCCAGCCATTTTCATAATATGTATTGAAGTATGTTCAATTTTCTATTACTGCTATATTAAACAAGTAAAATATTCTATTATTTCAGTACTTAATGCGGCAATTAAAGAAATAACACGCGAAGTCGCGAATCAAAAAACACTACACCAAGCAAAGAAGAGAAGAGAACAAACAAAGCTGTCAAAATGACAATTTTTTATTTCTGGCAAGGCTACCACGAAATTCGAAAATCGAAGTTCGTATCGGACCGTTCCGCCTACACTTATGTTATTTAATACGAGAGTGAGAGGAATGGTACGATATGAACTTCGGATTTCGTGTTTCGGAGTAGCCCTTCAGTCTAAAATTATTTTATGGCTTAGGTAGTGAAAATCACACCCGCAACACTACAACTCACTATAAAAACACTTACTCAAACAAGATAAAGGCCATGACATACAGTAAGACAAAGATCTTAATGAACATAAAAAACGTCCCAACACATAAAAAAAGACGTAAAGAGCGCCCTCGTGGAAACGGCCTTAAGTTCATTGAATTAGATCTGACTATGGCTATCGCACTGCATAAGCTCACCACTCACATTTCAAAAACCTTAAATGCATGTTAAACAAGTTTGGTATTCACGTGAATCTACAAATGCAACGTTTAGATTATCAACTTAATATGCCTTTTTTGCGTAGAATAACATTTTTACTTAAAATTTTGACATAAAAATGTTTTACAGTATGTGTATAACTACCTTAATGCGTAATATAATATTTAATCAGGCAACTTTGACTACGAAATGTCATGTCAGCTGTCTGAAATCGATTATTTTTCACGTAATTGTTTTTTATTATGAAGATAATGAACGTAATATAAACATTTACTATGCGTTTGCTGCGTTGGACATCACAGTAAGAGTACGGAGATATAACAGTTTTGTGTTAATTGATTCATATACGTACCTTCATAATGGCACAAAAGGAAGAAGATGAACCCTTTCAAGAAGAGGACGTTTACATCAATGCCGAAGACGGTATGCCTAATATACACCCTAACATAGCTAATTTGGAACATGAAAGCGATTCACAGGATGAAGTCAATGACTTAGACGATATACCGAAATCCGTTATCGTCACAAACATTCATAGTGATGTTTTCGGAAACGCCAAACTAAAGACCGAACTGGAAGCTCTTTTTCGTACATTCTCAGACAACGTAACATTTCAGTGGCTTCGCAGCTTTAGGCGGTTGCGTGTGAATTACGACAGTCCCCTAGCGGCCGCGAACGCCCGCGTGCAACTGCACCAATATCAGTTTTACGGCAAGTGCATCAACTGCTACTTCGCGCAGCCGGTGACGCCGGTGACGATCAAAAACCTGCGGCCGCCGGCGCCCACGAAGCAGTTCCTGATCTCGCCGCCGTCGAGCCCGCCGGTGGGGTGGGAGCCGCGCGAGGAGGGCGAGCCGCTCGTGAACCACGACCTGCTGGCCGCGCTGGCGAGCCTGGCGCCGGGCGAGAGCTGCGAGCTGCACGCGCGCACGCCCACGCAGCCCGCCATCGTCGTGCACACGGCCCTGGCGCCGCCGCGGCCTGCCGCTGCCACCAAGCACATCCCTCATACTCGCTGTCCTGATTATTGATACTTTTTCAATTTACTAATACTACATTTATTTACTGAATAGAGTAGATCAGTGTTTTTCAACATTTAAATGTCGCGACCCCTTAGTCTAAAAAAAAATTACAACTTCCCTTCTGTAGTTTAGTTAATAAATAAAGTTTAACTTATTATGTTACAAATATTAAATTCCTAAAACTTTTAATAATAAAAGTTATGCATTTGTCTAATAATGATACTTTTGTTGATTTGTGTCGAGTTAAATGACCATTTTTTTTTCTTTTGCATCTTTTTTCCCTTATTTTATTTCTGAGGCTTCTAGACCCTTTAGAACCTCACAGAGGGTCGCGATCCATGCATTGAAAAACGCTGGAGTAGATGTTTGAATGCTTTTTATTCATTCACCAGTGTTACTGGTCACATGGTACACCAAAGATTGTATTATGTGTAATGGTGAGCTGATTTTCAGACTGAGGGCTACCATTTTGGCGCTCACCAGTTGGCGCCACTGTAGACAAAGGTCCTGCCTGAAGTATAGTGGTTAGTTTGCTATTATGGGGCTATCTGCGTGAAAACAAAATTTACATTTAAATCATATTTAATACCTTTAAACCGTACCATAAAAATATCGAGCATGCCAGTATTGCATAGTATCGTTTTGTTCAGAAAAAAAGGAGGACAATGATTTCCAAAATTCTATACTCTCTCAAAAGTCAAAACACAGACATTCATTGCCCTGTAATGCATATTTGCCATTTAATTTCAGGTGTTGCAAAATATTCACAAATTATTATTCTAATTATAAATAAACCCTCGTAGTTCGCCCAAAAACAGTGACCTTTGACATTTCAGAGACCTCTCGCTACACTAGCGCCTCTAGCGGCGAATTCATACGCGATAGCCCTCGTTGTTAACATGCCATGACCGCTTATTTAGGCTGATGACGAAATTATTGCTTCATAGACATTATTTTAGAATTTGAAGTTAAATTGGTGCTATTTTGATTGTAAATGAATTAACAATGTTTATGTATATGAATTATTTATTATTTTATGTAGTTCTTAATTGCAGGTAATATGTAATTTAAAATTACATTCAAGAAGAGACATTGATATTTATTGTTTACAATATTCTTTTATATTGTTAACTTTATTCAGCGCAGATAACATAGTAGAACACATATCAGCCTGACTAGACTGTTATTGTTCATTATTATTCTTTCTATGTAATTAAAGTGATAAAAACCGATCGGAGCTGGTGTCCCTTTTTCATTACTTTAATTATCAGAAAAACTAAATTGAACCCATTGTTATTGCATTTGTAGGACCATACATTGTTATCAGTGGTGTATTCTGCCAAGTTTCTCAAGCTACGCCATGGGCCTGGGTCCATAGGCTAGCTGTTCACTAATGTTTCGCAACTAATGTTTGGCAACCTGATTCATTTCGCAACTGTTTAATATTTCTGAAACTGTAAATATTTCAGGATTTTTATAAAACTAAACTAACCTAACCTAAAGGGTTCTACATCTACACTATGGCCCTGAAATAAATCCTGAAATATTTACAGTTTTAGAGTTTGCGAAATGAAAAGTTGCTAAACATTACTTGCAAAAGGAATGGATTTCTAGGCTAGCCCCAGCCTCAAGCATCTGTGGTTAGTGGGGCAAAGCACAGCCAATCATGACTTACCAATTGTAGGGATTCGAGAATATGTCTTTGATTGTTGTGATATATTGTAAATTTGTAATTTGTGATGTCATGTTATTACAGAAGATGAAATGTAAATAATAAATTATTTTTGCAACAAGCAAAATTATCTAAGGAATCAAAGTGACACCAACACATTGCTTTATTGCGGGTAGATTATTATGCAATTATTAGAAATTGCAAGTTTATTATATTCTTTTGTAGTTACTTTATTAATATTCTAAACTAATCTATAGGTATAAGACTTGCCTCATGGATAAGTCGGAAGAGGTTCCTCGTTGATTTTTTTGTATGAACATGATTACAGAGGATAATTATTTACTTTGACTTTATAGTTCGCTCAACTGTTAGGTATTTCATAATAAGACATTTTCAATAGATGATGTGTGATATAATCAATATGTATTTGGGAATTGTTTGTCTTAAATTCTACAACAATTTTATAGTCAATTATTGTAGTTTTACAATGCAGATCTTGCACCATTCATGTTTGTTTTTAGATTTTTTGTTAAATTTTAGATTACAGTTTTTGTTTATTTTATTCATAGCAATAGCATTGGTATTCATTTGGAACCACTGTAATAGCAAGTACCTAGTTAACACAATGATATACAGCAGAGTAAGGACTCGAAATTCAGAGAAAATTACATACATAATTTTATTTAAGAATACTGGTTTTGGATAGGTATTTGTTAAAAACTTTAGGCCAGAAAATGTAGGTACTTCTTCTTTATTTAAAGGAGGCATCATTATTATGGCTGCGACAACGCAAAGAAGTAAATAATTATAAGACCATGTTTTCAGTATGGTAGTCCGGAATCTTACGTGTGCGACTTGCACTTGGCTGGTATTTATTTTTAGATATAGCTAATGTTATATTTTTAAAGGAGCAAATTTTGTATATTAATTATCACGGAAACGGCTCTATCATAGTAAAATTCTATTTTACTATGGCTCTATGCTGGTGACTGTACGAAATATAAAAGTGGACACGTGCTTTTAAACTTCTTTCCGTGACTGCCATTAATGAAAGTTGATAAGAACTTCTGTTAGTTATTTGCTGCAAAGGTCTTGTAATTTCCTCACAAACAACTATACATACATATAGGTACTTACTTACAATGCAAGAAAAGATGAAAAAAAAAATACAGCCGTCATCGTCTATGCGAAAGTGTCACACTTTACCTAGACAAACTTAGTGTCATTATTATGAGTAACTAAAGACATCTGTAACCCCCTAACTTTGGAGTCCTCGAACATTCAGTAAAGTGACTTTCATATTCCCTACTGGTGTTTGTAGCACTTTTCTCGTCTAGAATAGGATTAAGGTCACCACTGACCGTGCTTCCACCACTGAGTATTCCCCATAAACAAACTGCCTGTGAGTTTACCGCTTTTGACAAGTAGGTTCCGAAATGTGGTAGCATCGCCAGCGGGGAGCCTAATACTAAGTAGACCGCCACTTAGATAGGATTTAACTACCTTCGTGTAATCTTGTCTCAAAGAATTTGTCTGTTGGTCTCAGCTTGTTAACTTCTTTTTAATAAAAATCTTAAATTAACATACCTACTTCATAATATCTGTGTTCTCTGTATTCAGATCAATGTTTCGTCTATCGATGTTTTTATCTCACTGTGATTTCAATATTATTGTTTGTTGTAAATATTAAAATGTATTGAGTTTTAATGCTGGGACTTTTAATCACCGTGATACCTACCTATTATTGAATTATACGAGTACTACGAGATTTGCTCATTTCAAGCTGTCGAAGTCCTCATCACTCAATTCTACTACGAAACTCGAAGTTCGTGTCGTACCGTCTCTCTCGCTCTCGTATTAAATAGTCTAAGTGTCAGAGGGACCGCACAACACGAACTTCGAGTTTCGTAGTAGCACTTTTTTTTGACTTGATGGCAAACGAGCAAGTGGGTCTCCTGATGGTAAGAGATCACCACCGCCCATAAACATCTGCAACACCAGGGGTATTTCAGATGCGTTGCCAACCTAGAGGCCTAAGATGGGATACCTCGTGTTAGTAAATTCACCGGCTATCTACTCTCCACACCGAAACACAACAGTGGAAACACTCCTGCTTCACGGCAGGATTAGCGAGCAAGATGGTGGTTGGTAGCAATCCGGACGGACCTTGCACAAGGTCCTACCACTTGCAGCCTGCTGCCTGCTGGCCGACTTGCTTGAATGCTATTATAGTGTGAAATTCGAATTTTGATACCTACTTAGGTATCATCATAATAGTAATGTGTAGGGTATGTAGGAACCTATGTACGGCCGCCAAATAGACTATATTGGAACTAAAATATGGTCAACAAGAAAAGATAAATTATGGCAGGAGAATGAGATGGAACGAGACACTAAAATACTGTTTCATTAGCACATTGGGGCCCCGTGACACAACATCTGTGACTTTAGTTCTTGCTCCTATACCAGTGACACATACCTACTTATTTGTGATTGCTGTGGGATGCGTAGGCGTAGTAAAAGAGCTTAGTGAATCGCCAATTTGGTTCCGGCAGCCTTTAGGAGGTACGAATCATTTTGACACACATGCGTGTCACCGGTAGGAGTAAGTAAGAATTTTTGATCACAAACGTATTAATGGCACCGAAATGTGTTACGTCTGTGACACGCATAGAAGTGACTGCTATGGGATATGCGTATAGGCATAGCGTTAAGACGTAAAAGAGCCACAAGAGCTCAGTGGATCGTTGCCGAGACGTAGTAAGAATATTTTGTCTCGCTACGAGTAGCTCTGTTTTACCTATTGTTTTTTTATAGCAGACCGTATAATATAATATGAACATAAACTACGTTGTATTTCTCATAAATAAATATATTTGCAACATTTTGTACAACTTGTTCTCAATACAAATAAACAAATAACAATAATAGTTTATTTACAGTTCGTTTTTTATGTTTTCTTAATATTTACACACTTACCTAGTTTATGAGTACTTAAATTAAGTAGGTATACCTTTATTCCAGTAGGTGTAATTATTGTCATCCAGATAAAATAAGATCGTAGTAAGTAGGTATTTTGTACTTGAATGTACTTGGGCGAGGTCCCTATTGATGAATAACAAAAAAATTTAACCGCCGAAAAAACTGAAAAGCAAAAAATAATGTAAAACTTATTTTTATTTTACCTTAATCTGGGTAGTAGTTTGAAGTCAGTGCCTCAGCATGAGCCAGCAGAAGTGACTGAAGCTCAATATACCTACATTATATAGGTGGTTTTGTAGGTGAGGTAGATGACTATATAGATAGGCCAACTCCTGATGGCTCGTGCTGAGACACCGACTTCAAAGTAGTAGGTAGTTAAGGTTAAATAAAAAAAGGTTTATTATATTTTGCTTTTCGGTTTTTTCAACGGTTAAATTTTATTGGTAAAAAGTTTTTATTTTTATACTTTTTTCCCACCTTTGGGGTATTTGTTTTTCTAAATCAATATAGTACCAACGTCACGGTAGGTATACCTTATCCAATAAAAAAAATTTATCAAAATCGGGCTACTCTGTAAAAAGTTATAGGTACCTGGTCATGCATTACAATCAGTGACTGATCAATCAATCATCCCCTGTTTTACTACCCTTAGGGTAGGTTTTTTTTTTAATTATTGGAACACCCTCGGGGTATCGGTGGTCTGTAAAAAGTTATAGTTAAGTGGTCATATATTGAAAAAAATATATACATACGCGTCGACTTGAAAACCTCTTCTGTTACCTTGCTACTACGCCACTACACATGTAAAATAGCTATGTCGGTGACAAATATCCGTCCTCCTCTCCTTCCAAATAACTAAATTATGTCGCATAGACGCAACTACATATATAATCACCTGACGCGTGAAAACTGTGCAAGTTCGTCCTCAAATCAAAGCAATGAGTATACGCACAAGCATAAGAACCAACAAATTTGACAACATAGGTATGAACCAGTAAATTTGCAAAGAAACCCTTAACTTCCCAAATACGCGGTACAGGACAGGTGGTAGTATCGTAAATTTCAGGATAAGCTAACGTTATAATATTTAGTGTTGGTGATAAATATGTAGTTGGGTCTGTGTAGGTAGATAGTCATGTTTATGTGGAAGCGGAGGAGACTAGGTATTTTCATGGAGACATATATCTATAATGTGTTGCACACACATTGTTGATAAAATACATACAGGCATTAGTTAGGTACCACATCATTGTGCTCTCCATTTTAACAATTTCAATCTCTAGTTTCATATCTTTATTCTCTCTTCTTTATGTTTGTATTTTAGATCCTCATCAGCTACCTACTTTGTACTATACCAATTACTTTACTATGTTTAAAATGAAAACTGTAGAAGAAAAATTAGGATCATTTTCCCTGTTCATAAAATCATTTTTGCTGCTCTTAAACACATGTAGGTAGATTTTACTATGTAAATAAGTACGTGTATTTACCTACTTACAAATGTCGGTGCCATGATCCTTTAAATCTGAAACCCTTTCCGTTACGAGTTTATTTAATTTAAGGCACTTCGCTTATTGTTTACCTAGTCAAACGCAACCTTTTTACGCTTTGCTCATGTCTCTAAGAGGCACCATTGCTTCGCCTGTTTTATCGTCGTCATCTTTGTTCTTACCTACTTTTTTACCCAAACAGCTTGCAAAACATGTATCCCCTACACCAAAGTTTTCACCATCCAATAAAGATTGTGGCATCGGTTGATCCATAGTTTCAGGTAAGAATAAACACAGAAATCCTGATATCAATGCTATGACACCGAATATAATAGCTGGGATTTTGGGGTTAAAAGAGTCAAGTAATGTGATTAGAGGCGTCAGAGCTCCAGAGAGCCTGGCACACATGGAACCTAACCCAAGAGCAGAATTGCGGACGACTGTGGGAAACAGTTCTGCAGAGTAATTATAAATAATCGCAAAAGATCCAGCAATGAACAGCTTGCCTATAATGACAATAACCGTAGATACAATACTTCCTTCGGTTATAAAAGTGGCACCAATACAGGCTGCACCACCAATTAACATCATGGAACTAATTAAAGGCCTCCGACCCCAAATATCAAGAAAATAAATAACTGCACCATAACTCGGAAACTCTACAAAACCTAGAACAGCCAAAATCAAGTAAGGATTTCCTTCTAGTTTACCACAACTCAGTGAAAGTCCGTAGTACACTAAGGAGTTAGCAAACCAGCATAAGCAAACATTCAAAGTTTTTTTCCTTAAGTTTGGCGTTTTAAAGAGATCTATAGTGGTAGCGGCTGGAGCGTCAGTTCCTTTTGACGCTTCGGCTTTTCCTCTTGATACGAGTAAAGGTTTATCAAGCCTTTCGTCCGATCTGTTGCATTTCAAAGCTTTTTCAATTATGTCTACTGCTTCCTTAGATCGTCCCTGAGCCCACAACCAACGAGGTGATTCGTCCATAATCCATATATGAGGGATAAGTAAAAGACCGTGTAATCCGTACACAACTTGCAGAATTTGCCGGTCGTCAATGAGTGCTCCCCACCCTGCTACCAACATGATACCAAAGGCAAACGCAGCCTGGAACGCTACACCACAAGCCGTTCTCTTGCTCGCTCCGACAATTTCCATGGACAACACGAACCCGGTTATGTATGCTCCAGCAGATCCGAAAATTCCGTACAAGAAAGATATGACCAAAAACGTCCAGTACTCTGGTATAAAAGCTACAACAACACCAAGTATTAATTGAAGTACAGAAGACCAGCAAAATATAGTTTTTCTTCCATATTTGTCAGCCATGCCTCCTAAGACGATAGCTCCAGTGAATACACCCAACATGTAAGCGGTTTGCCCTAAGGCGCCCCTCCATCTGCGGTCGCAGACAAGGTCCCACTCAATGGCTCGTGATGAACTCCGATATCTCGTATCGTACACCCACTTTTCGCATATCGAGGTACTATTGTCGTCCGTGAACATGAGGCAGCTGTGTAGTCGTCCTTCTGGTGTAAGGGGTATGGCACTCAATATACCCGAACTGTTCCATGCTGCTATAGACACGTTTGTATCCACGCCATCGATCCAGCATCTGGAATTGTGAAAGTAAGTCAATCAATAAATAAATTCAGGTAAGTAGGTACTTAGTTGTAAGTTGTACATAAGTTTAATAGTATGTTTATTTCAGTTCGTAAGATAATGTAGGTAGGTGACTACGAACTTTTAGCAAGATTTCTAAAATTCCTATTTTATTTCAAATCAGGTACTACTCAAGTAAATATAAGGACGGTAAAATCTTTATTTGTAAACAAAAGAATTCTACACATACAACAAATACAGTACATACAAACTAATACAAGTTTTAACTTGCACTGCGACTCCACAAACACACAAAATAATTATAGCAAAAAAAATCACTTTAATAATAATTATTATGTCACGCAATCCACCCCACCACCACTCACCGTCATATTTCCCGGCTGCCTTGCTATACTAAACAGCAATGAGCACTTTTACTCCGGATTCAAAACTTACAAACCATTATAAAAATAATCTTTTTTTACTTTCTATTTCATCTCTACCGCCTCTATTTCTTCTTCTTCTTTGGGCATAGGTACGATTTATTTCTATTGTAATTTCAATGATGAGTTGATGACGAAAATAACAAAAATACCAGTACTTAACGTTGTATCAGTCAAATTTAAAACGAGCGAGCTTACGAACTTAAGATTAGTAGAGTTAGTATTGATTATTAATACTAACTCTACTAATCTCTAGCTCGTATCAAGTTTTAAATATAAAAATGTGATAGGGAAATTAAACAAATGATGAAAGCATTGTAAAATTTTATTAAAATAGGTATTCGCACCCTTCGTGCAAGAAACGCGTAAGTCCTATTAGGTTTGTACCTGTTTTACGCGTTTCTTGCACCAAGGGTGCGAATGTCATTTACAAAATACGTAAACTAATTCTGCCACGAAATAGTTTTATCATTTTGGTGCACTGCTCAAAAACCTTAAAACCTATATGTTACTAGTGTTACTATACTACCATAAAACAAGGAGTTTTGGAACTACCGGGGCAAATTTAAAAAGTGTTATTTGCGTAGGTATCACTTACTCCCAGTTCATGTTTTAATTGATTTTCTTTTCATCTATTTACATTTAAAGTCACCCCGTTTTATAGCGTTCAGTTTTAAAACTTTGCATTTTGTTTAAAATAAAAATAAAACTGATAACAGACACATATTTTCCTTAATTCAAAATCTTCACTAAAAATTACTAATTACATCTACGTGTGCCGCATTAGAATTCCAAATTTCCCAGAAAAATTCAAAAAAAAAAATACGTAGGTATAGATAGTGCCACCAGAGTTGAGGTCATATAATGATAGCATGAATTTGTAATCAGTTCTCATGTAGCTGTGTGCTTAATCATTCACTTCAACTCCCGTGGCAGTACCTATAGTTAATGGGCAGCATGCGGATTGATTCAAGTGGTGATAAGTGATCAAAGCGGCCCTTGGTTGGACACCTACGAATACTTAGTACCATTGAGACTGCAACGCACCAGCATTGGCAGCCTTAAGTTTTGCCAGACGAGAAAGAAAAAAAACAAGTGTTTTGTCATTAATTTCTAAGATACACATTAGATTCCTTTCTAAACTAAATAAAGAGAGCAAAATGTAAGAAGTATGTGAATGCCGTTTTATTTTACGTGCCTGGGCAGATCACGGCAGTTTTTATATGACGCCCCAACCAAGACCTTGTTAATAGACTTAAAATTAATTGCATACCTAAATTTAACACAAAAACTTCGACAAACTTAAAATTGCTGGGCCCGTGGATCCATTTTAGACTCATTAAACTCATCAATGGTGAGACCAACACTTCTCATTTCAAGCAGAAACAAAGGGACTGAATCGGGGCTTAGCAACTTAAATTTTTTCGATATTTATATTTTTTATGTAGAAAACTTTAAAGATAGTAAAAATACTGTCTATGTCAGTGCAGCTCTAGGATCAGACACATTTACAATATTAGATTAAAAGCTACTGACTGTTTTTCTTATAAATTTTACAAAAATTATAATTAACCTAAAGAAAAATTAAATTGGTACTCAGTTAACTTTCGTTGGACGTGATAACTATGTAGGTAATTGTAAGTTTAACGTAGGACGTAGGTATTTCGAGCTCATGAAAATTCGTATAAAATTAAGGAATAAGAAAGTAAAAAGTATATCTTGACTCGTATTCTGAATGTGTCGAGATACCACACGTCACTAACCTAGTTACTAAAATAACTTGCTGACTCGTAGAAAGTCCAATATAGTTATTTCTGTATGTAGGTAGGTAGATATACATTCTAAATGCAGTTAAAACATGTTAGATAGATTGTAATCTTTAAATTACGAGAATACTAAGTTGAAAATACAAACCGAAACATAGATGCACAGAAAAACCAGAAAAATAAGACCAACACTGGGAATCGAACCCATGTCTTCGGCATTTCATGCCGCGTGCCATACCGCTACACCACTGCTGGTCAACGGCACAGACACGAATTTCCCTATGCATCACATAAAATATCTCAGCTTGTTTACTTTACTTTGTCACTTAAGCAGTGACCTAGCGCCATCTATATTGTCTAACTCTCAACGAGAAGCCTTCAATATCTCCTTCAAGGAGAAGAAGGAGAGGTAGAAGGAGATATTGAAGGCTTCTCGTTGAGAGTTAGACAATATAGATGGCGCTAGGTCACTGCTTAAGTGACAAAGTAAAGTAAACAAGCTGAGATATGCGATGCATAAGGAAATTCGTGTCTGTGCCGTTGACCAGCAGTGGTGTAGCGGTATGGCACGCGGCACAGAATGCCGAGGACCTGGGTTCGATTCCCAGTGTTGGTCTTATTTTTCTGGTTTTTCTGTGCATCTATGTTTCGGTTTGTATTTTCAATTTAGGTTTCACGGGATGAAAGTAAAAGTAAAAATTGGAATTGAAATATAAAATACAAAAAGATTCCAAAAAACCAATCATAATGAGAATACTAAGTTCATCACGTAATTCGACTTCAAAAAGTTGGGCATCTTCACACGGTAGCTTAAATTAAAATAGTACCTATCACTATTTTCAGTTGTGCGACTGTGACAATAGTATGGATTAATTTTCATGTCACGACGGCATTTTTCCAGTCATTCATTTTACTTATATGGTTAACTATTGGTTAACAGGGTCCAACTTTTTCAATTCGGTCCTCATAAAATTTTCAAATCAAAAGTTGCGGTAGTTATTGAAATTGTTTACAGCTAAACATTATAATAGGTGACAAAAATACAAATTGTACGTATAACGTAAACGTAGTTACTAAATATAAATGCAGATTTTTCATTTGCATTCTTACTGTACATAAACAAATTTAGACAAAGCTGTTTTTTGGTTTATACGATCACTCACTTTAATTTTGTTGTTGACTGTTCACAAACGTTTAGCGAGGAATTAGCAATTAAATATGTCAATCCGTAGCAAAAGGGTACCTACTTGTGGCAAGCTGCCATAAGGACCCTTTTGCTACGGACTGTCACAAATGACAATATGATTTAGTGACAGACAAAATCGGTGACCGTACAAAAACTGACAACTTAAATATCATAACTTTGATTGACTCACAACTTTGACTAGATAATATTATTATATCTTATGCGAAATGACTAAAATGACACTATACTAATTAATTATTATTCAGCCGTAGGTTTCGTACTGTAAAATAAGTCTGTTAATTGTTGTTAAAAATATACTTAAAAATATTTATTATTCATGGTATTGACGAAAGGTACCTTCTGAATAACTTAGACTAATTTATAGACAGCATTGTTGTGGCAAGGTTAGGTTAAAATAGGTCCGACAGTTAAAACTTATTGTTTTTTCTCCATAGATTCGAGTGGTACCATTGTTTCTGGCAGGTCTACGGAGGCGTCACTCATTCTTCTACCGCTGCAGTTCGTGAAGCATGTATCGCCGATACCAAACTTTTCACCGTCTTCAAGAGACTGAGGCAAATTCCTACCTATGGTTTCGGGAAGAAAAAACGTTGACACTCCGGACAAAAGAGCCAATAAACCGAATACGATTGTGGGAATTTTGGGATTCAGGGTATCCAGTAGGAAAATTAATGGAGTTAAAGCGCCTGATACACTCGCGCACATGGAGCCGAGCCCTACGCCGGAACTTCGGACTACGGTCGGGAAAAGCTCCGCCGAATATTTGTAAACAATAGAATACGAACCCGAAATAAACAATTTTCCAACCATGACGATACCGGTTGTAGAAGTTAAACCATGCGGCATAGCTGCTACAATGAGACAAGAAATTCCTCCTAACAACATCATGGTACTAATCAATGCTCTATGCCCAACTCTATCCAAAAAGTACACGATAATAACGTAACTAGGCAGCTCAACGACTCCCATCAAGAACATAATGAAATATGGGTTACCATTGAGTTTACCGGTGTTAAGAGAAAGGCCATAGTAAACAACAGAATTAGCAAACCAACAACCACAAATAATTAACGTTTTTCTTAGCAAATATGGAGTCTTGAAGAGATCAGATGTTCCAGCAGCATGCTCATCTGTGTATTTAGCGCAAGTTGCTTTGCAGTGGGAGACGAGTTGTGGTGTATCTAACGATTCAATGGATCTATTGATTTTTAACGCTTTCTCTATAATAGCGACCGATTCCCGAGCTCGGCCCTGTGCCCACAGCCACCTAGGAGATTCATCCATCAGAAACCAGTGCGGAAGAAGTACAGCAGCATGTAAAGCATAAACAATTTGCAAATAAAATCTGTTATCAATTATATAGCCCCATAAAGCCAACAGCATTATGCCAACAGCAAACATTATTTGAAATGAGACACCGCATATTGTGCGTTTAGATGGACCGACTATTTCCGTTGTCAAAACAAATCCCGCTATGTAGGGGCCAAAGCCAAAAACGCCATATACGAATCTAATGGCCACGAAAGTATAGTATTCTGTCGTAAACGCTACCGCGACACCAAATATTAGCTGCAGTATTCCAGACAAGATGAACATGGTTTTTCTGCCAAACTTATCGCACAATCTTCCGATGACGACTGACCCGACGACGACTCCGAACATGTACGCGGTCTGCGCGACTGCTCCCATCCATCGTCTACTGCACACGAAGTCCCATTCAATTCCCCGAGACGACGTGAAATATTTAGTGTCGTACACCCAAGATTCACATTCTGTTATGGTCATGTTTTCTCCGTATAATCTACATGATTCTAATTTCCCGTGCTCGTTCAATGGTATACCATGAAGTACTAGTGAAGAATTCCACGGTTCAGTGAAATTTATACTGTCTACGTCTTCCAGCGCACATCTGAAATCGGTAAAACAAAACTATTAAAACAATGGACATAAATTCATAGAATTGGAATGATGAATATTATTTCGTGGTTCTGTGATCAGTGCTAGTCTTATTCTAAAAGTTAGGCATTTCATTGAGTTCTGTACTACACCAGTTATTAAACATGAACGTTTTTAAATTGTTCTAAAGTCGTTAATCTGTGCATGGTAACCATTTCGATGCAGTTATCAATTTAGTATATATGTCACAAAATACACAGGTGTTTGTTATCCTCACCAAACTGAACTATTAATTAGGAACATGCATTTTCATTAAGGTTTATGTACATACCGATCCCAAAATATAGTAAAAATGTCGTTAAGTTTATCTTCTGTTAGTTCACCATGCATGACGGTTAAATGAGCCTTATGACTATTAGGGTGACAGAAAATATAATAACGAAAATATCTTGAAATTATCTAAGACAATGAAGGTATTCGTGCCAATTTCGTCTTAAGTTAGTTAACAGTAAAGTGAAAAAAGCACAGCGAAAGATTGCAAAAGAAAATATAGACAAGAAATGTATCATAAGAAATGTTGTACTTACCAATATTCAGATTGCATTGCGTCATAGAGTCAATCAGCACCAATAACAGTTATCACTCCGTAGTTTTGCGAAATACCAAAGCCGAATCCATTTATAACCCTCTGACCAGAATCAAGCAAAAATATGTACATTAAATAATTGATCGAAAAATTTGAAGGTTAAATGTTACAGTTACCCAAAACCACTTAGATTACATCCCAAAAATTCTTCCTTATGGCCGTACCTTTTCTATTTATATTACAATATTACTTTTTACAATACGTAACACTAAATGACCATGACCTATAATTATTCAAAATATAAATAAACTGTACACAAAATAATAAAAAACCCAGAAGCCCTTCCCTTTCAAAGTACTTAGATATAATTATGTAAAAACCCATAAGCCCTCGCCCTTCAAAGTAAATATGCAATAAGGTCTCCATGCACATGCTTTTACCATTCACTAGGTCTCTCTGCCTCGTTTTAGTCGAGTAAGAATTAGACATCATTGTGCATTGTTTTATTTATTTTAAAACTCTTCTTTTCAACAGATAAAATGAAGGTAGCTTTGAAGTACTGTAAGTAATTAATCAACAAAACGACTGACTGAACAACATTCGGAATAAAAGGATATCCTTGAACAAATGTCATTATTCATTGGTAGAGCCGATTACGAGTAAAACATGCAAATTTCGACTAAGTATTTCAAATATTTGAACAAGAATCACTTGTTTAGCTTGAACGAATACTTGAAATAGAATTGTTATGAACCCAGAGGCCAAACTTACCAATAATTCACAGATTAATGATAATCACAAAACAATGGTATCCCAGACTTGAACTACTTAATCCTTAAATAATTGCTCTACGCAACTTAAAGGATAAATGGTTGCGTCGTGTAGTGATATCAGTGGAAGTATCAAATGGATCATTGGTAGGTTTTGACTCTAGTTGAGTTGTGTTGAGTTGATAATTACCGTACCTGTGTTCTGGCACTGCAGCGACGGTGACGAGAGACAGCATGTGCATGCCGGCTGTCATTGCAGCCAGTATGTGCAGCACGAACTGGAAACACTGATACCGACCGAAGTCCCCTGAAATCAGAAAAATAACGAATTTAAAATAACCGTTCGATGATAGATAAAACTGAATATTCAGATTGCTCATTTGGTTTCTTTTAACATTGCTAATGACAAATGATCAATGTGTACGACACATTGTTGATGAAAAGGTTTCTCATTTTTCATTTTCTATTCCGTGGTTGCCTTTGTAATACATACTTATATAGGTACTTAAACAAAATTAATTTCATGATGGTCTAAAGTCGACTTTTTTACCATATGTATGAAAATCCTACTACGAAATCTCTTTTAGAGCAACTTTCAAACACACAGATTTTTAATCCATCGTCCACCGCCATCTTTATCTAGAGAAAAAGTTCATAATTTAAATCAAATTCCTTAGATATTAGCTTTTGTTGTACGTCATTAGGTATTACAATTTCTGCTTCTTTGCATGCGTCAATGCCGACAATCCTGAATTATGTAAGTAGAACAGAAAATGGGTAATTATCGGCTCTGTCCGGTCGCGGCGCGTCGACGGCTCCCAAGGACGTGCACATGCGGACATCGCGAAATAGTCTTACTATATACGGAAGATACCTAGACTACCAACTTCACAATTAATTACATTCATTACGGTTTTTATTTAGAACAAAAACTTTCCGAACGTTATATATGTAGATGCGATCAAAAGAAACATAATAATTTTTATTGTATAAAACTAAAACTAAACTATTTACAAAACTTACACTAAATAAAAAACTTCATCAAGGCTGCTGCTTTGGGGGGCCGTTCCTAAGAGGCTGGCAGCATTACCTCTCTGGATAGCTAGGCTGATGCGTTGTGCAAGGTAAGCACCAGCCCGCCGATCCCGAGTGGTATCTACCAGCCGAGAGGATAGCTCACGGAAGAGCCTTTTTGCCTCTGGCCCCCAAGGCCCCAGAGTTTCTACACCAAACGGCGTAAATATACAATCCTCACCGCGGGCTGCATATTTACGCCGCTTATTGCTCTCAGAAACATTAATTAAATACCGATTAAAACCAGTTCACAAACAAATTCCGTCATTTTTATGTTCCCCATTCGTTTATTGTTGTATACCTTCTATTTGCCCTGGCCATACTTTTTACTTAAGTTTAAAATTGCACTTTTTACTCTAATTTTGTATTTTATTTAATAAGTATGGTCGGTTCCCTAACTTATATGAAAATTTCATACCTACTAAGTAGTTGCATAGAAAAGTGGATAAATATATTAGGGCACCAACTGTATGTATTTGTAGAAAAAGAATTGTATACGACGTTGTATACATTATGTAAGTAAAAAGCTCATGGCGTCTTCTTCTTACGGTGTTCGCCATGCTCACATCGTAACCCACGCCACTCGCATTTTTGACTCTACTTATACAACTGTAGCATAAAATACTGATGTCGCACTAAATCTGTTATTTGAAATATCAGGAAACCAATTGTGAAACAGTCCCTAGGTGCGAAAAATGATTTTCATGATAATAATATCAACGATTCCAGATAAACTCCCTCACAGTCACGCGCAGCATTCACACAAGGTTAACGAGTTAACCTTACTGATAGTAGACACTTACTTAAAATTTCAATTTATTCAAAAAAATAACTATGTTTTAAGAAAACCTATTACTCATTTTTTTTGCACTTAGGTACACCTACTTATCCCTACTTAATATTATAAATGCGAAAGTAACTCTGTCTGTCTGTCTGTCTGTTACGCTTTCACGTCGAAACCGCTGAACCGATTTTGATGAAATTTGGTATAGAGATAGTTTAAGCCCCAAGGATGAACATAGGATACTTTTTATTCCGGTAGAGGGCGCCACCGCGCGATAACCTAGGTCCGCGCAGACGAAGTCGCGGGCACAAGCTAGTATTAGTATATATATTTAAAAAACACGAGGAATACAATTTTTTTTTCTAAATAACACCAAAACTAGAAGACATTGCAAAAATTTGAAAAGTATATCTGGGACTGGGAATCAAATCCAGTTTTTCATCATTCCATGATAAAGTGCTTTACTATTTACACCAACCTAAGTCACAAACAAAAAATTATACAGAGTTTGATATTGATACAATTAATAATAATTCACTGTTATGATAAAATAAAAAGGGTGATCGTAAAAACCACAATTCACGTTGTTTCACGTAGATTACTTCGCGTAGGTACCTGATAGTACCTTATGTGTTGCCTAATGGTGGTTGGAACCGTAACAGAGGACCTCGAAAACGAAGGCGAAGGAGCCTTTACGAAGAACAATTGTTGTGAAGTATTGGTAGAAAGGGAGCGCAGCGCAGTGATCTTGGCCGCTACCTTAAATTTCAATGCCAATAATATGTATAATATATGTGTAGGTAAACTCGAGGTAATTTTATTGATAAAAGAAACTTAATGATATACATATTAAGCATAACTTTCTAACAATAACTTAAAATAAAATAAAAATTTAATCTAAAACTAAAACAAATTGTCCAAAGAGTACCCCTTAGGCAAGGTCCCGAAGATACTGGCAGCGTTTCCTCTTTGAATAGCCAGGCTAATTCTTTGTCCGAGGAAGCTGCCAGCTCTTCGGTCACCTTTTAGAAATTTCCTTAAAAAGTCGAGGTTGTTGACCATTAACTTTACCTTGGACCGATTATCTAGTTAGACAAGTCCAATCTCGACAAAGAGATCACCCAAATAAAACAATTCAGATGGGCAGCGTTCGGGAAACTATGTGAAAGCATCTCGTCCAAAATTCAAGTGTTTAAAGACTATTGTAGAATCTTCAATCATTGTGCGATGCCGGTGCCCACATGGCTCAGAGAGATGGTTCTTGACTGTTAGCCTCTTAGATAGGCTCAGAATCACGCAGACACGAGCTACGAGCTATGGAGAGAGCTGAACTCGGGTTTTTTAGGGTTCCGTAGATAAAATGGCAAAAGCGGAAACCTTATAATTTCGTCATGTCTGTCTGTCTGTCTGTCCGTGGCTTTGCTCAGGTACTATCAATGCTAGAAAGCTGTAACAAATATATATGTAAACTATGCCGATAAAATGGTACAGTAAAACAAGCTACCTCCCACAGACGTAAAGTGGGGGTGATTTTTTTTCTCATCCAAACTTATAGGGTGTGGTTGTTGGATAGATCTTTTAAAACCATTGAGTTGCCAAAACAATTTTTCCATTCAGTGATATGTTTGCAAAATATTCAACTTTAAAGTGCAAATTTTCATTAAAAGCTATTGTCCGTCCCCCCCCCCCCCTCTAAATTCTAAACCAGTGAGTGGATTTTTTTTTAAAATTAGGATGGTAGTAAGTATATAAAACTTACAAGGAAAACTATAACGGTTAAGTTTTCTCAGAATTATTAGTAGTTTAGGAGCAGTCTAAGGTATAAAATATACGTAAACATGGAATATTCCGTACAAAGTACGAAATCCTTAGATAAATATTCGGGCGTGTCCGACACACTCTTAGCCGGTTTTGTGCAATAGAATCTCCATATAAAATACTAAACTATGTTGGATTATCGTCATTACATGTTTATTTATTTGAACCCAAAACGTCAATCATGTAAACCAGTTTAACCTAGTGATTCAGAATAAGTAGAAATTTTGTTTCATTTATACTTAACATTGCAGCATTCAACATCAGGTATGCATTGCAACGTTAACTTTTTTGTCTACAAACCAAGTTTATGTTTTTATACGAAAGGAAGATTACCCGTTAGTGTACAAATTCAAATACATACACATATTCTTTATTGCACACCACAATTCACATACATTATGGTATGTGTGTGTGTGCGTGTGTGTTACTGTGTGTGTGTGTGTATGTGTGTGTGTGTGTACATGTAGATATACAAATACCTGCGTCACCAGACTATATGTATATATTTGCACAAATGTTAACACCGATAGATAAATCACCCATAGTTATATCAGAAAACATCGATTAAGCATTTTATATACCTTAAAAATCTACCTATGTAGGTAACATTTACAAAACAAGCCCGTTACAAAACAAGTGATAAAAATCGGAAAATTTTTACAACCAATGAAGGTTTACCGCTTACTCGTTAGTAGCTACATTCAATACCTCAATATTCAAGATATAAATAATACATAACGTTTCGCAATTACACTACTTAAATGAGAAAGCGCAATGAACGTCCACGGCAACATGTTGCACAGATTGGTCTAAAAACGTTAACAACCAGACGAGAACTTAAGTATCGTTTACCCAATCAACGACTTAACACAATGTGTTCAAGAATTATGTGTAAGTGTGAGAATTCTCAGCGAAGTTTTTGCTGCCTATATTTGGTTGTGCAGTTTATTGAACTCAGAGAAGTCGTGACACGCGATTTTTTATTTTGGGATCAAAACATTGAAAGAATTCCTCCTTTCAGAATTCCAAATTTCGCTGTTTACTTATTTCGTTAAATCTTGAAAACAGCACGAGCTTAAATTCAATATGCAATCAACTCAGCACTAAATAATAACTAAAAGCAAAGACTAGGTAAGCACTACGTTATAAATATATCAAACAGTCATGAACAGCTGCTTCTACGAGTAGGTATGTACGTAGGTATTTCATTTCGGTATAGGTAGACAACAATATTGTTAGAATTCATGTAATAACCCACATAGGCTTTCCACCAACTAACATAATTTTCAATAAGTGGGTAAATATACATACAGAATTACATACAATACACGACTAACCGTATTGTTTCCTGCTCACATCGGTAAGTTGGTAATAATAAGTTTTGTATTTAAAACTATCATAAAATAAACGACAATAACTGTTATATTGATGAATGGCTGGCTTGACTTCAGTGTCAGATATGCGACTTAATGTTTCTCAGTTTTATCATGTCTGATATTTCCAGTTAACACCAGTCAATGTCTTTAATTTTACATCATATTTAACTGGAAATAGCTTGTTCACAGGTCAGATTAAGGTCAGTGATCTGGCATCATCACATAAGAGTGAAATCAATAAAAAAAGAATCCTACTTTAATAATTATGAATACCTACTTAAAAAAATACTTTATTAAAATTAACTCACGAACTCAATGTATGAAAACCATTAATTAAATTTATATTAATAACGAAAATAACCTATTTACAACAGTATACAAATTAAAACTAAAATTAAAAAGAAGACTTAAAAATAAAAATTATATAAAAAATATGCCCCAGATCGCTACCTATGGGTAGCGTGCCCAGAAGGCAGGCAGCATTGCCATTTTGGATGGCAATGCTGATCATCTGTGTTTATCAAAATCTGATAAACAAGGGTCGGAAAAACGCCCGACATTTTGAAAACATAACCCTGTTCCGTACAGTAGAGACTTCCTTATATTAATAAAAAATATTATTAGGTATTTAATTTTTATAAATTTATTATACTCACCAAAATTTATTTGTCTCTACTGCACGGAACAGGGTTATGTTTTCAAAATGACGGCCGTTTTTCCGACCCTTGCTGATAAAGTAACTACACATCAATTAATTATCCAAATAACTGGGTAAGTGTTAGGTAACGTTTTTATATTATGACAATTAAAACCTCTGTTTCATGATCTGACCTTATTCAACTCTCAAGAAGTAAATATACCTACATGCGCACTAAGTTTCAAGTCTACCAACACTATTATTACAACGAACTGTATTTACGTACGCTGTTAAAATGGAGTAATAATTTCGCCTCGTTACAACTGAATTTACAGCAAACGTGGCGTTTTACGTGGCATAGTCCCAAATGTTTCATAATGTATTGAAATATTGCATTCAAAGCTTATACAGCATCAAGATCAGATAGTAAATAAGCCCATCATTAAATAGTAACATTATCAGTACAAAATTTTGAGTTTGATAAGCTTAATGATTGAGCAGATTCAGATAAATAGATATTAAATCCTTCACTAGTGATAAATGATAATATAAAGAAAAGATGCCGCTTAAATACCTACCTGCTCTTTTCCGACATTGGTTAATAAGTAGGTATGATGCGCAGTTAACGATATCATCAGTACCTACTGTATAAGAAATTTGGTTATTTCCTTTCTGTATCTCGACGAGCTCGTAATGATTCTTCGTATCTCTATCCTTAATTGTATTGTCAATTATCAACTGCAGACAGTGTTTGTGAATATAACATTAAGGTAGACGCAAAGTGCTGGTCACAGTAGGTACAGTCAAGGGCAAAGATATCGACACGGCCAAAGTTGCAAAAATATGTATACACGACTTTATGCACTTAACATTAAATCCGTGTATACATATTTTTGCAACTTTGGCCGTGTCGTACCATCTTTAATTTTATGTCATTAGGAACAGAGGTGACAGTAGAGAGTCACCTATTGGGCATTAGCGCGTCAAACACTCGGACTTACCTTAATTGTGCAGAGGGACTACTACGAAACTCGAAACTCGAACTTCGTGTCGTGCGGTCCCTCTGACACTTGTACTATTTAATACGAGAGCGAGAAGGACGATACGAGACGAACTTCGAGTTTCGAGTTTCGTAGTAGCCCTGCTGTCACATGAAAAATAAACCGGTTATCACAAATTTTGATCATAACGACGATAACAGCTTAGACGGTTGTAATTTATAATAAAAACATCCTTCGTTATCTAGCCAGAATGGGACGCATGTACCTGTAAACATTTTATTTACTATAATCACATTTTATAATTAGTAGCGTAGGTAAGCTTACCTATTTTGTCCCTGAAAACAAAATTGACGACGCGATATTTTAGTTTACATTGCTTATCTTCTTTGCCGAGACCGAGACACACCTCCAAAATATCAATATTACCGCAAAGCGCTGCCCTGGTTGCCAAATTGTACACTATTAATATACTCAGAAGCAAACATGCGTAACGTCAAGGTTTTGCGTCGTTGACAAAGGGTTGTCAAAGCAAAAAAGGAAATACCGTAATAAGTGACTTATTTTTATTTAAATACCTATCTACCCGAAATGCATAGTTAATAGCTTAGGATACATCAGAGGTAGTTACACAAAGCTATATCGTTATATGCTGTAGTTAGAACTACATAAATTATGTGACATTTTTCAAAGAGCCATGCCAAAATCCACTTCTGCGTAGTTCACCCAGTGCTACTATGTTCTCACAGTAGAACATCGCGTCGGATTGCTTAGTTTTCGTAGAGACACAGACGCACCGACATCAAAAAAGTGCCTTTTTGTAAATACACTATAAGTGATATTTGAATGGATTTCGGTATCGAAACAGCCGACAAAATTAAGACGACACCGCTTTCATACTCATACTCATATGAACAAGGTTAACTTCTAAATATAAAGAAATGAAAATACATATTTTTTTCTTCGCGCATTCTTCATTTACATCACTCGTGACACCGTGCGTAGGTGTTCTCAACTGCCCCAGTTTCCAATGTCACATCTGCCAATGCAAATGAGTCAAACACATAAGGATTGTTTCTTTAAGATGATTGTGAGCTGTAATCGATTCCAATATCCAACGATGTGATTTATAGTGATTTGTATATCACTGTTTGCTAGTATCCGAATGTAAAAATAAATGTTAAAACAAACGAAACTGCTTCATTCATAATTAAAATCTAACCCACGATTTAATCACGACAATATATTAAAAATTATTTGTCGTATTTGTGTGTTGTGTGTGTGACCGAGTGATAAGGTGCCAAAACTAAATATAAATCTACTACGGGTAATTCGGAAAACTGGAAGTTAAGTCAACGAACTCTACTTAATCGACTCTACATGAATCGGCCGAAACGACTATTTGCCCAAAAAGTTGTCATGAAGGCGACCAAACTTCAACAAATGATCACGTCCGTTCTGTCAAGAATGCAACGACTCATAAAAAGTTTTAAACTCAATAATTCATAAGTTACGTTGCATAGTTAATATAGACTAGACTAGAGCTAATCGAATCATATATACTCGTAATAATCAATTCAAAAGGAAGGTTCCATTTGGCAATACCGTAATTTTATCTTATCAAAATCGGTTTCACCTAATTACTGGATTGATTAAGTTGTATGTCACACAAAAACAAGTTAAGCCCGTTCTTTCTGAAATACGTAAGTATTAAATACTGTTTAGCGGCTAAACAGTATTTAATACGTATTTCAGCGTAGGAGGACTTGACTTACGAGGCTAATTAGCCTCATACATGAGTCCAAGTCCCCCCACGCTATTAAGGACAGAATGTTGATCTCTTAAGGGGCTCCTAGACGGGCCATATTTTCACGAAAATGTATATATAGCTGCAATAGTGTGGCCGGCAGCATCAGCCAGCATTTACGGCCAGACTATGCAACACTCGGCAATATTTTTAGTATGGCCGGGATATATTGCCACATATTTTTAGTGTGGCCGAGGAATGTTTAGGGTTTCAGACATATTTCCGGAATAATCGCTTTGCAATCGAAAATACTGCAATATTTCTCAGCCACTTTTATTGTTGTCTCGCTATACGGCATAAGTGCGTCCCTTTCTTATGCTACGTGAAGTATGCCGCGATTCGCTCAAGTAGCATAGCTATGTTCGTGTTTGTTTCTGTTTAGTTTCGATGGCAGCAAAGTAAATGCGGACATCTAAATTTTTTCAAAAATGCTTTTTTTACAAAAAAATACTTATTTCCAGACTTAAAATATCTAACGTATCACGCTTATTGAAATAAGGTCGAATCCACATTTTTTTGTTTTTTTTTTGTTTTGATTTTGCTTTTAAAACAATGTAAGCTGCTGCAACGCGTATGAGTTGGTCAGCCATACTAGCCATGTATGTAGCCCATGTAAAGCCAAAATAATAAGTCATATACTGCTGCAGAAATATTGCCGAGATATACATTTTCCAGCCATATGCTGCATTAAAATGTTTTTTGTATTGCCGGGATATAATCTGCAATGTTGTAGCCACATAATTCATTAAAAGTATAGCCCGTCTAGGAGCCCCTAGATACATATTATTTTGAATTGACTTTTTTAAATAGTTTACTCATAAGTCTCATAACTGTAGTACACGTAACATACAAAATATTAATGTAAAACCAAGTGATTCCGTAATAAAACGGTATATAACTCAAAAAAATTTTTTTTTTTGTCATCCGAATTAATATTATATATTTTTTGATGGTTTTCTTTTCGGGTATATATAGTTCTACTACTGTAGATGTATAAATTACTAGATGTAGATGTAAAAACCACGGACCATTGATTTTTATGATATAACTCAATAAGTCAAATTTTCATAACAAAAAAATATATTGCGAGTGACCGCTCTAATAAATGAATTTCAAATCTTTACTCGCGCGTATCTTGTAACTATGTATGCAATATCTCTAAAATCACTGGACGGATTTAACACCGAGAAAGTTGAGTAGTTTCTCGGTGTTATTGGATAAAATTTAATAAATAATTACTTATGTAGATTTACCATTGTTTGAGTGAAATAAATACTGCAATAATGATAATGGGATAGACTAAAAGCTATAAATTTTTATTACAAGGCTATAATTAACAAGCAGAGACTATGACCTATGCTGAGTTTGACGTATTGTAGGTTTCACTATTTGCAATTTTATGCTTAGCCTTTCTCGTTCCCTAATGAAATAAATACGTTTGGTTACTCCTCTCTTCCATACACAAAGTTGATAGGCGGAGATTGCTTCAAATTATAATTTCTAGTATAATGTTCGTCAGTTATAATTATGTCTGTTTCTTTTTGTGCAAGGAAGTTATACAGGATGGCTCTTGGTCACTGGGAAAGTCTGAGACTGTAATCATGAAACGAAGATTTGTACTTAGGAACCATGTCACCGATTTTTGCAACAAGAAAAATTGTATTCAAACATTAAAAAAACCGGCCAAGAGCGTGTCGGACACGCCCGAAATAGGGTTCCGTAGCCATTACGAAAAAATTAAGTAATATTGTTCTAAGGATTTTTTCCAGATAAAAGTTAGCCTTTATCACTCTCGAGTCCATGAACTATCTCTATACCAAAAATCACGTCAATCCACCGCTCCGTTTTGAAGTGAAAGACGGACAAACATACACACAAAAATACAACGGATTTTACTATGTCTTAAGCAAAATATATTAGTTACTATTTTATTTTATTTCAAGAAGTACAACGGGAGCACGATTTTAACGACGTTTGGAGCTTCAAGAAATGCTCGTTTCACTTGAATATTTACTTGCATGAAGTGGCTAAGAAACCCAGCATTAAGTTTTAAAGATATATCTAATGATATATGTAATGCTTTTGTGAGCCGTAGTCAAAATACCACAGACAACGGTACTATTTGTGATCAAGTGAGGGTATTTCGAATGACTTGCGCTACTAGGCAGACTGGACACCTCACGCTTCAGTCTACTCGTGACCACGGCCACTGTAAAGTGGTAGAAACGTCGAGGTAAATATTACTCGTGTGTTTTAGCGTGATAAGTTCGTTTTGTCTATATCTAATGACAGCTTACATTAAACTAAAATAATTTCCTTGCTCACCCGTGACCTTACGATAGCTAAACTTATGCAAAATATGCGTGTTCAAGCTGTTCCGCCACCTCCACACTGTAAGAACACACACAAATCACACAAACCCATTTATCACCGTCACCACATCACACTGACGCGTTTTGAACTCATCCAGAGCTCATCTTCAGAGTAACACAACCGTATTTTTTGCAACTTTAATCGGCTCATATCAACCAGACTAACAGAATTAATTCCTTCATATAAGTTGCATGAGTAGGTTTCGGCGTTACGGTGGAATGGAACATACGTGATACGTAATTTTGAATGCAGTACCACTACCATGAGTTTACAGTGACCGTACTCGATAGCGACGGCGTAAATTATTTGTAGAGGCACTGTACAATTTCTCCATACAAATAATTTACGCCGTCACTATCGAGTACGGTCACTGTAAACTCATGGTAGTGTTGCTGGTTACAACAATTTATGCGCAGGGCACCGATACGCCCTTTTGTGTTAAAATTACAATGCATATTTATTAAAATGAATACTTCGGCGTGACTCAAACCCATGCTCAAACTTATGTTATATATGGACTATATGTTATACTACATTTTATACTCTAATAAGGCTCTAGAATCGTTGGTTTAAATCTTTCGGGTTATTAAAACCCACGGTGTATAGCTACCATGTTTTGATCAAATAGGCGTCGACTTAAAGTGTTCGGAGTTTCAGAAACAAAATGTAATTTACGAAATATTTCGAGACGGATTTTTTTTTAATCGGTTTTACTCAAAAGTGTATTACGGTAACTATCTTAATTATACTGATACTGAATTACCGTTTAAACTGAATTTATGTATCAACATTCCGATCATGAGTATGTGTGACTGTGAAAGCAATGACAACCAGAACAAGTGCCGCTGGCATTCAGAACAAGTGTGCAAGTACAGTCAGTTCATAAACTTGTCAGCAAACATATGATCTAAAATATCTGAACAAGACTATTGTTAACAGCAAAGAAGTGTTCAGATACTTTTGATCAAATTTTTGCTCACAAGTTTATGAAATCGACTGTACAGACAGAAAAAGATAAGAATACAAGTTATTAATGTCGCCAATTATAAATTGTAATTCAAATCTGAGGGTATGCTGTAAACACTTGACTTCAATAATAAATAAACCACCGGTGGCAAACATGAATATAAGTGAACGTTAATGTGAAATAAAGGATTTCCAATTTTCCAACCCGAGAATCTTTTAGTGGCTGTATTATAGAATTTACTAAATCGTGACACCGGTGGAACCATTTCACTAAAAATGTTAAAGTTAAATCGCTTAAACGCTGACTACGGTGGGTCAAGAATCAAATTACCTAAGTCGATAGCATCTCCTACATACCTACTCTTAAGATCGTGCTTTACCTTGCCATAAATTACTAAATACATCATAACTATTGCATGAAGTTTCAAATGGACGTAGTTTAACAAAAAGGATCCAACCCTCAACAATTAGTTTTTTTTTTTTTTTAATTTTGGATCTACTTTCAGAAGGAGCTAAAGCCTATTGAAAGAATAACATGACAGTGCTTTGGATTATTTTTGGTAAACTAAGTCTAAATGAAAATTAGAACTTGTTAAAGTTAAAACTCACTAATCTAAATAGAACTTTGTTGCGGGTACGTACGTAACATACGTACCTAGTATTTAAACTTAAATTAAGTACAGAATAATTAAAACTGTGACAGGGTCATCGATCGCTGTATTGTTCAAAGTTAGATTATAATTATACTCAGTAAATTGTCCAAGGGAAATGTGGATTTGGTCATACTGTATATTTATGTAAATTTGTAATACCTATAAGTAATCAAGAGTGTATTTACGGAGTAGTGCAATACAAAGAACTAGGAGCATGACAGACATAAAACATCAAAATATAAGTACAAACTAATAAAAACTTGACCTAATTACCTCAAATTTATTCTGTTCATTATTATTTAGTGCTTACCTACTGACATGGAAGCAGAAAAGAAATCCTAGTCTACCTACTTTTGTGATTTATTATTTGTGTAACAATTTTATTTTTGTATGTTTGGGCTTACTTTACTTCTTCTTTCCTATTTACTTTATTTTTTCTCACTAAGTGCTACGTAAAAACTTGACATGATAGAGCAAGAAACCAGCAATTTATTAAGTTACGATTTTATAACTCGATATTATGAAAAAACTTGTCATAAAATGACATGGATGAGCGATTGCGGTCGATAACGTGACAATAATGTAACAAAAACCAATAAAATCGTGACCCTGATTCTTAAATCAATATTCAAAGTAACTTCAGTGATTTTATACTGTGCCCATGTAAAGCGAAGCATAAATAATTTATTGTAACCACTCCGCTATTCCCGAGGTGATAACGCGTTATATAGCACGTGATTAGTAATCTTCCAGTTCAATGAACACATCGATTACTTCTTTATGTTACAAAATAATCATTGCAGTGTTTCGTCACTTTAATAACGACTCTACAATCTTTAACTATCTGCAGAACTTACTGTAAATAACTAATTGGCTTGCCGCGCTGCTGTAAGTCTACATTATTGTGTGTTGATAATGTGGACCTAATCAAGGTACAAACAGTAAATATTTCGATTTTTTTAACACTACGGAAGTGTTAAAAAAATCGAACTTTCGTAGGTAAATAAAAAATATTTGACAGGTACCTATTTGGCGACTGTGAATAGATTTATTTTAAATTTAAACTGAGTATTTATTTTGCGAGCATTTCGTACACGTTAATCTGTAAAATATAGTTTGTTTAAGAATAATTCTTCATTGGTATGTATCCCAATATAAAAATAGTACCTACCTTTCAACTAGTAGGAGCGTATGTTGAATGGAAAGACAATACTTATTCATCATTAATACAAAAGATCCCAAGGTGTCCTATTGTACATTATCATAATTGAATTATCATTGAATAGAGACATCAACAAACTACTTAGTCTACGTAGCACAGCTTTACACTGGAATTGATGCTTAAGCTCTGTACATTTACATAAACCGTTCACGACACGCGTACACGCATCAAATTTCTTTAACCACAGTGGACCAGTTTCACACATCACCAGAACCGATTCAACTTATCTACACTATTAACTATATAAATCACTAATGCCATTAATAATTATTTTGTTTGCAACTTCACGCGATCGAACCGGTTTAAGTAAAAGTAAATTCATCCATATGTTTAATGACACTCACCCAGTTTCCCCATCATTTCCTCCAGCGCGTGATCTTTATCCATCCTGACGTATTCTTTGGCTCTCTTGGATGTTCCTGATTTTATTTGGTTGGGATTCTTCAAGTTCTGCAACGAGTGTCACATAAAACATTGACGGCGGCGGTAATATTGCGTGCGTGAGGCGAGCGTCGAGCGCCAGACGCGCGTGCCGGCGGAGAAGCGAATGGATGGATGGCTATCGTCGTGGCGCCGACACCGCCGGTCGGTTACCGCACTCACGCGAAAAAACATGCACAACCTCTTATCTCCGTTAACCCAATACCTGCCGGTCGAGTGGTCACCTCGCCTGCGACCGGTGTCGGCGCTGCACTACCACTCTCTCGGCCTCCGACGCGCCGCCGCTCTGTTCTCAGTACCACCACGTGCTGCTGTTGCATGATGCATCGCTCTATCTAATCTCTGATCATTGCCCATTATGCAACACATCTGTTACATTAACTGATAAAAATGCCGTAATGGGACAGGTTTAATAGTTTACACGTGATCACGTAAAAAACGTCTATCGTAAAATATCTATTCTATGTGACGCTTGTAACGCTCTATCTAAATAAGTATAAGTATTTAAAATTATGCAATAACGTTAACCTTTCTACATGACGTGTAGACAGTTTATCAATGGTAAACTTATTTTAAGTAAACTTATCAATGGTAAGCGCTTTGCCACCGAACGCGTTATCTGTTTACTTTGCTAGCTAAATGTGTTGTAGCTAAATATAAAGACTATAAACTTGTGTACAGGAGGAAGTAGAGCATGCCACAAGTGTAGATCGTGACATAAGTGTCGGCTGGTAAGCCGTCCCCGCAGTGACGTAAACTCTGAAGGTTTTACTCTAATAGGCTTTTTGTCAATACAGCAGAGGTGTTAAATGACTAAATACCCTTGTGTTTTCAATGCGTGAGGCGTTATACCAAAGTTTTAATACTTACTTGTTCGAATAACGGACTTGAGTAAATAAGATGAAGTAATATTTTTCTTAGTAGGTACATTTTACACCAAGACTAAAACGAGCCATTACGAACCCGAGAGCAGCTAAATACGAGGGTGTTTATGAATTACTTATAATTTAAGAGTAAAGTGAAAAATACATGTTTGTTTTTAGGAACACCTTTGTCGCGGTGGTATATTTTTGGTGAAGATAAAGTCTTGTGCTCTTCATACCTAACACAGTTTAAAACCCGTAGGAACCTATATAATGCTCGGGACTTTGTAACGTATAATGCAGGTTATGCAAATATGTATTTAATGCTAATTCTAAGGACAATTGCTTGACGTATAAATCACGGTAAGCACGTCACGCACCTTTCACACAAATACTGTTTGAATTGGCTTAGTGATTTGATTTTGTTGTGAATCACGACATAATACTTTAATGCACCGTCAACGTCAAACATCCATGGTGATCTTTATCTAGCAGATTACAATGTATGGTAACTTTAATATTTATATTTATTGTCACCCTCTATTAAAACTTTAATGACTTTTGATGCCCTAAATAAAGATTTTTATTTGTACAAATGAAATCAAAAATATCCTAAAAATAACTTAACTAAACTTACCTATATAAAATAAAAATAGAACCTAAAGCTAAAACAAATTACTTAAAGAGTACCCCTTAGGCAAGGTCCCAAGTATAGTTAGTAGTGGCTACGTTTAGTAGGCACCCAATTGTTAATAAATGATCTGTGTGAAAAATAACAAATTAACTAACGAATTCTTAATGACCAATTAGGTGACGTCCGTAAGATATAGGTATATAGTCAAATATAGATAATTCAAACAATTCTTTAATAATTAAATGAGTACGTTAGTGTTTTTTTTTTCTATCTTACCTACTCCAAACAGCCAGTCCAAAGATAAATTGAAAAGTTATGATTTCAGTTAATTTATTCTCAGTACATAAACTTACACATTGTAACTGTAATTACCTTAGATAAATGCTAATTCCGTGATGAATATTAATTTAGTACGTACTTTAACCAGTTACTTGTAGAAAAAGATAAGATAAATTCATTTTACAAGAAAAAATATCCAAAACAGGTGCAATTTTGGGTGTTATCAAGAAGAGTTTTAGGGGAGCCACTTTGATAATCGTAACTGTGAAAATAATTACCATGCAAAATGGTTAAAAAATCTGTGTATTTCGTTCGAATAAAATTTTGGATTACTTGATATAATTATTTAGAGACTAGCCGTTATCCGCGACTCCGTTCGCGCATAATTCTTTTATCGTTATCCCGTGGGAACTGTATAATTTTTCGAGATAAAAATTATCCTATGTCCTTCTCCGGGATTCAAACTATCTGTATAGGTACGGAATTTCATCTAAATTAGTTCAATAGTTTAGAAGTAATGTAGTAACAAACAAACAAACAAGGAGTAAAGTAAAGAGTTTTACAATACAATACAATACAAAGCAAGAAATAAACAAATAAACAAACTACACTTACAAACTTTTGCATTTCAAATATTTATTATAAGTAGTCAAAATACCACAAACGGGACTTATCACGCGCTTATTTTTTGCTTAGTACCCATAGTACAAGCTTTGCTTAGTTTGGGACTAGGTCAATTGGTGTCAGTGTCCCATGATATTATTATTATTACTTTCGCTTTTATAATATTGGTTAGATTTCAAAATAAAGGGTAAACCCATAGATAAGAGCCTCAAAAGTTTAATGCTTACTGTAGCGTCACACACAAAACCGCCACTACGAATAAATGGTAGAACCTTAAATCAGTGGTAATGTGGAGTACTCGTAATGATTGCAAATGGCTTCAAACATTGTAATCCCTCTGTTGCCGATTACGAACTTCGAGCTCCAGAACCGTCTATTTTCCCTAAAAAAGCTGTCACGAAGGTTTGGAATAAGATATAATTGCACAACCAACTAACACGATATCATTCTGCTACTCATACTTATAAGTGAAGCGAATTAGAAAAGAGAAGAAATTACGGTTAGACAGGATTTATCAATAAGTCTGTTGATAATTGTGTACCCATAGGATATACGTAGGATTATGATATGAAATAACAAATAACGTACCTAACTACTTAAACAAACCTTCATCTTAGTGTCAAGGTTAATAATCTATATATGGCTCCTAAGAAGTTATCACAACACATGATTAGTATTCCAGCAAACACGTTTCAATGTAAATAATAACATGATCTTCATTCTCATCTCATAATATCATTATACAAATCACAAACGCTTTTTTTATTACAAATTGCACAAAGTTAACCCATCTACTTGCTCTATTATAAATACCTAACAATCTAGTACGCCTCGACGTCACTGGCGACATTTTATACACAGCAAAATGTCTATGTAAGATCTTTATTTACTTATTTTCGATTTTGCATTTTCCATGTTTTAAACATGTACTACAAAAACAAATTTTGTTTTAGAATAGGAACGGTGTATGAAGACGTTACAACTGACGTGCTAGGCCAGATGGGAGCTTGGCAATGGATGGTAACCATCGTCTCTACCGCCCTTATGACATCGACGATGTTTATTCAGTTTGAAGACATGTTTCTGCTAAATTACTCTAGTGATATAGTGTGCATACCTCCGAACGGATACGAATGTAGCAAAACCAGTGCATGTCACATTATTTCTATAAACAATAGTGAACAATTGCAATGCAGCGCCTGGAATGTAAGACTGATGGGTATGGTTTGGATTAGGAAAAATGTAAGCAGCTTTGCATAGTTTTCTATAAGGATAACTACGAGCGATTAATAAAACATGATATATTTTTATTCAGTGGATCATCACTTGCGATCACGACGGGAATCTTCTGTCGACAGCAATGGTGTGTCGCCTCGGTGTCATGTTTGGATACGTTGGCTACGGTCTCATAGCGGATTGGTGATACACCATATTTTTTTAATAAATAAATAATAATATGTCGTCGGAGAGAGTGCAAATCCCCTAGCAACTACTATTATCATTGGAAAATCCGCTGATTTATCCGTCCAATTCAACCAATTTCCAATTTTTACTCCAAATTCGTTGAACCCCTGTAAAACTACACGTACCTATTTCAGATACTTACGTGGTATTTACATGATGGAAAAAAGCGGATTTGCACTCTCCTCCTTTTCCCGACGATTAAAATTTGTTTGTTACCAAAATGTCAATTTTTTTTTCAGTTTTGGCAGAAAAAAGGCCATAGTGTTAGATGTATGTGCCAACATAGTTTTGAGACTCGCAATTGTATTTAGTGATTCCGAAAGTTGGTTCAAACTACTGGTGTTCATAAGGTCGTTGCTAGGAAGTGCCAATAGCTACATGGGTCTTGTATTAAGTAAGTTGCCATTTAAATATAAAATGTTAGCTTTTGTTCGCGTAAGTAAAAACTAATAGGTATAGATATGTTTGCTACGGAATGTAGACCATAACCTTTAATGAGCTCCCAACAAATATTTCGACGTTATCAGCTAATGCTGAGGAACATGTTATTGAGTCGGGAACTTATGACTGGATTGAATTATACAGCTCAAAGGTAATCTTGATGAAATGCTATTTCTTACCAAATTCAGAAATTTCAAAAGTGACGGGTAAAGATTATCGAATATTTGGAAGCTAGTGATCGAGCTCTAAACAATATTTCAATTGAAAAGATTTTTTTGTGCTCCTTTAATTGTATTGTATTAAACACTTCAAACATTTAAAAATATATCATCAAAAATATGACATTACCTAAACGAACAGAAAAACAAGGCACATTGGATTTTAAAAATCTAGCTGAGAAAAATCTAAGCTCACGCGGAGTCGTAAGCATAACTTTGCAAGCACGAAAAAAGGAAAAGGTTTTTTAAGTATATTTTCTTGTGTCAATAGTCAGTGAGGTGGCTAGCAACCGATGGCGTTCCCGATTGAGCCTGATAGTGGCGAGTCCACGGTTAATCGCCAGCGTGTGCATGGTGCCTTTGGCGCAGTCTATCCCCAACTCTGAGACATTCACAATTATTGCTTGCCTGTATGACGTCCTATTGATGTGCTTCTTGAGGTAACGCTCGCTATCTATCGCTTAATATATTTAATAGTAGTATAGAATCTATATCTATACTATACATATAACAATATTAAAATAATGTGAAACTACTACATTTAGATTAACAATAAAGAATTGTGAAACTGAATTGGCAGTGGGCGGGGCACATTGCTTGCAGAACTATGTTCTACAATAAACATTTTTTCTGATTCTGATTCTGAACTGATGGCCCATGGGGTCAGAAGGTTCCTGAATGGCGTTCGCAGGCCGGGATATGAGCTGTCGGTAGGCCTCCAACAAAATGGAGCGACGACTTGGTTAAGATCGCGGGATCGCGGTGGATGCGGAAAGCACAAGACCGGTCTGAGTAGAGAGCCTTGGGGGAGGCCTATGTCCAACAGTGGAAGTCTTTCGGCTGACATGATGATGTGATGAAATATAGATTTAGATATCTTTTTTCCTGCAAGACGGTATGGCATGGCATGACATGGTGACGGAGATAGTGCAAAATCGCTTATCTGCCATACGTAAACACCGTGTATCTGCTGCACTACACTATATTATAGTTTTACAAGCGATGAATTTTATTTGATAGGTATTCGTTACATTTCAACGAAAAATTGGAAATTGGCTAAATTTGTCGAATGCGCGGAATTATCCAATGCTAGTTACGTTGATTTACACTGTCCCCAGCGATAGGTATATTTAATCGTATTTTTAGATGGACCCCTGAATCTCCTCAGTGGTTATTGTTCAATAACAAAATATCTCAAGCAGAAACCATGCTTTATACGGCAGCGAAAAAAAATCGCAAAAGCTTGTGCAGTGACTTCAAAATCAGGCCCGTCAATCATAGAGTACGTCTGTAAGTTTTAGTATGCCTACCTAACTTTTATTTTATATCGTTTTAAATAAGACTAACGCCTAATTTAGCTTTAATCATTTAATTTCAGGCTTATTATTGTTTAGATGAAAATCAAACGTGTATCGAAGTTCTTAGCACGCACAACACAAGAGTTCTAACTCTAATTGCAATCTTATTCTGGATTTTAAATTGCAACTCATGGAGCATCCTTTACGCAACCGTGTACAATCAAGAGCTATCGTATTATTTTCTTCTTAAAATATTATGTTTTAGTGGCATAATCGGGTGCCTGACGGTACTTTTGTCGCTAAAATGGAAGTTGCGGTATTTGCTAATGCTTAACATATTTTTGGCAGGCGTTTGTGAGGTTACCTTTTTGATTTTCAGTCAAGCAGGGGTAAGTAAGAGTAAACGATCACACTAAGGAGCTGTTTCACCATCCATTGATTAGAGTTAACTGAAGGTTAAATGTGATGCCGTCTCCGTCTATTCGACCAAAATAAATAGACGGCATCACGTTTAACCGTCAGTTAACACTAATCAATGGATGATGAAACAGCCCCTAAGAGTAATTTATAAGACTTGCTTTAATTGATAGATTTTAATTTTTCAGGATACCATAACTAGTTTACTGTATTCTTTCGCTTTGGCCGCGAGAATCACGGCGCTCGCGATTATCCTTATAATTACCCCACGGTTCTTTGCCATAAACATAAGAGCCACGCTGTTGGGTTGCTGTCACGCTGCAGGACAACTGGGTGCTATCGTGGGCTACCTAGTGACCACCACCAAACTAATGAGCACCGTGGCTATGACGTTGCTAGGAGTCGTTCTTACCGTAATCCTCATGATACTGTGCTTGATATTTCCGGACGTCGACAACAGAGAAATGCCCGACGTTTTGCAAGATATGGACTATTTTTGCGAGTATGATTATTATGATAATACAAACTTTTATAGTAAATTTTATTTGTACTTTTGTTTATGTGAAAGTCTCTCTATTTTGTTTGTTTTTTTATATCAGAGAGGGAAAACTGGCATGTGGGTCACATGACGGGAAGCAATCACCGCCGCCCGTGGACACCTGTCAACACGACGGGTATCAGAAGTGCATTGCCGGCCCTTTGAGAGACTGATAAGCTCATTTTTTAAAGATCCCTAAATTGTACCGCACCAGAAACATCGTCCCAGGAAGCTGGTTACGTTATTTCTCATAGGCGTAAATGCACTAGGTACTCATATGCGCGCGAGACGTTGAAGTAAAATCAGAAATGAGACAGGTAAAACTATCATATACAAAATCAAGTAAGGTTTTATTTTTAACTGTTGCAGTAAATGCACCTAAATTAAGAGGCATCTCCCTTATTTCACTCTCGATATACTTGTCATGTAAAAACATGAAAAATAAAATCCATTTTATCATTATATTATACTTGATATTTTTTTTATAAACAGGTTATCCAAACCCTTACGCTGGGCTACTCAAAAGACGCACTCGCCATCTCGCGAAGAAGTTGAACTGAGAACTCACAGTTTCGGCAGCAGAGGGCGCGCTCTGGCTTCGCGCAGCGCGTCGCTGGCAAGAGCGCCGGCGCAACCCATCGGCTTCACCACGGTTTGGCGAATAGTCAGCAACACAGTGCGCCGATATTGTAACGCTTTGTTGTTCAAAAATAAAAAATAAAAATATGGTATAATTTAATTATTCACAATCTTGTTCCATCATACGATTATTCTAGCGTAAACGTGCTCTAACTTCAATATAACCTTTAAGTTAATAGGTACACTTCTAATTTACATTTACCACTTTCAATGGTCTAGTTTCTCTTAAATAGAGAGAGTTTTCAGTCAATTTCCTACCCCGACAATTGGTAAAACATGTATCTTTGAGACCAAATCTTTCTCCGTCATCTAGAGTTTCCGGCAACTGATGTCCGCGCGTTTCTGGTAAAAATAGAGTCGAAATTCCAGACAAGATTGCTAATAGACCGAACACTATGGTTGGTATATTAGGATCTAACAAGTCTAGTAATGTAACTAAAGGGGAAAGGGCACCAGAAAAGCAGGCCGACATGACTCCCAGTCCCACACCGGAGCTTCGCACCACTGTTGGGAATAACTCAGCAGAATACTTATACACTATCGAATGGGTAAGCGATATGAAAAATTTGCCTACCATTACCATGACTACTAATAATGTCGATCCCTGGGGTATTATTGTCACGACTAAGCAAGCTAGCCCGCCCAGCAATAGACTGCCGCTAGTGATGGCTCGGTGTCCCAGCCTATCTAGAGAATAAATGAGGAGAATGTAACTAGGTACTTCAATAATTCCCAACAATGATATCGACAAGTAAGGACTCTTATTTAGTTTGCCGGTGTTCAAAGATAATCCGTAATACACAACCGAGCTCGCGAACCACGAGCCGCAGACAATTAATGTGATTTTACGCATATTTGGCGTTTTAAAAAGAGACCCCGTGGTCGCCTCGCTGCCTTGATTACATTTCAAGTGTGACGCTTTACACTGTGAGACAAGTTCGGGAATGTCAAGAACTTCACTAGATCTGTTTATTTGTAACGCCTTTGAAACAATTGCGATGGACTCACGCGCTCTACCTTGAGACCACAGCCACCTTGGGGATTCATCCATGAAAAACCAATGTGGAAGTAGCAACAAAGTGTGCAAGGAAAAAGCTACTTGTAAATAAAATGCGTGATTAATAAGATATCCCCATAAACCGAGGAGCATAATCCCACAGGCGAACATCACTTGAAACATGACTCCGCACACCGTTCGTTTGCTGGGTCCTATTAATTCCATATTTAAAACGAAAGCGACAAGGTAGGGCCCATTCCCAAACATGCCACATATAAAACGAATAACGAGAAACGTGAAATACTCCGTAGTAAAAGCTGCTCCCATGGTGAAACTAAACTGGCATATTGCTGCCCATCCAAAAACTGTTTTCCTTCCAAATTTATCAGAAAGTCGTCCAATCACAATGGAACCGACTACAACGCCAAACATGTAGGATGTTTGAGCCACAGCCCCCATCCAGCGACGTTCGCACACAAAGTTCCACTCAATACCACGGGACGAGCTCACATACTGTGTATCATACACCCAATCTTGGCACTGAGTTAGTGTACCATTTTCTTTATACATCTTGCAAGATTTTAGTTTGCCATAATCGTTTAATGGTATAAAGTTATGTAATAAAGACGAATTCCACGGTTCAGTATGGTTAGCAGTGTCTATTCCTGGTATGCTGCACCTGAAACGAAATAGTGGGTAGCGTGAGACATTAGGTAAGGAAAAAAAATATCGTTCTACATAATCTAATATAACAATATATTCCTTTAACAGATCAAATGCAAAGATTACTTGGCAGTGGTGAGGCCACCGGATTGCTATACTTTTTCCATACTTGGTTACTGTTCATGACATGACAAGTTCTGTAAAGCATATAAATTTTACCAAAACGTAAACCAACCTATGTTCTGGCACTGCAGCAACGGTGACAAGAGACAGCATATGCATGCCGGCTGTCATGGCGGCCAGGATGTGTAGCAGGAACTGGAAGCACTGGTACCGCCCGAAGTCCCCTGCAATCCATTCGGGAAACTGATATTCGTGATCTCCCGATTGCCAGCGACCGCAGTAGCGACCACGACCAGTGGCCGCAACGACCATAGGCCTTAATTTGTCTAACAGATTTGGAATCACAATCGTTTTTCTTTCTCAATTTTCTTTCTATATTATTAGACTTTACTTATTTTATTTATTTATTAGATGCAGATTATTAAGTGATGATTAAGATGATTAAGTCTTTGTGTGTATACCTGTTTTCTGTAATTTTTTGCTATATTTTGGTGCGCAATAAAGAGTTATTGTATTGTATTGTATTGTATTGTATTATTTTACTAACGGAACTATAGGTACGAATGCCGCACACTTAGCCGCAACAGCCAACTGGCCGCCGCGGCCACTGGCGTAGTCTAGAGCGCGAGGTGCCTAAGAGAAGCCAGGAGCTATATGCATTTGAACTCCATTGTTACGAAGAATAAATTTCCCCCAAATTTATAGAGTACTTTTTTAGGGTTCAGGAGCCAAAATGGCAAAAACGGAACCCTTATAGTTTCGCCATGTCTATCTGTCTGTCTGTCCGTCCGTCTGCGGCTTTGCTCAGGGACTATTAATTTTGCGCGAATGTATATGTAAAGTATACCGACAAAATGGTATAATAAAAAAATTCAAAAACAATTTTTTTGGAGTACTTTCCATAGACGTAAAGTGGGGGTGATTTTTTTTTCTCATCCAATCTTGCGGTGGTGTATCGTTGGATAGGTCTTTTAAGGTGTGCTTTGATCTTCACCCCTTAATTAGATTGTAACTAGTTTTACGCTAATAATTGATCGAAAACTATGTAAGTAATTTATGTATCATAAAAACATTTTTTTTTTCAATGAGGTCATTTCTAAAAATCCGGACACTTGGTAAGTCCAGCCGCAATCTTGATAAAGGGTCAAAAATCCGGACATGCCCGGACAAATCCTGACGTATGGCAACCCTAACCGTATGTCTATGACGGTTCTCTCCTACCGTTAGGGTTCTCTAAGTACCTACCTGCCTGTTTTCTGTATTGCTTGCTCTACAATATATAATGAAAGTTACTGTATTGTATTTTATTGGTTCTGGAGATACAGCCCTATGACAGAAAAAGTTTGCGGCTACTGTACACTGACGTATAAAAACTCCTTTGTTTTAAAACTCTACTCGTAATGACGAGTATTGTAAACATATTATTATTGTAAAGCTTGATATTGACTCAGCTGCTCCATTTTCTTACATTGTAATTCTTTGATAAATGAAAAGCAATCAGCGCAATCCACTAACATTTCATACGTTAAGTATAATTTATTCATAGAACAGGTTTGCAAATATTGGTTAACTGTATTGTTGATTTTAGGTCTCCGTTCCGTGCCTCATTTACTAGGAAAAACGGCCACGTCTGATAGGGTTCCGTAGGTAGGTACTTCGGTTCATAAACTTGCGAGCAAAATTCAATCAAAAATATCTGAACACGCTTCTACGCTTTCCGTTGACATATTATAGAGTTACGAAACTGGCAAGAGGCCTCACACCACGTGACTGTAGCACAGAATATATAATAGCACTGACTGTAGTCTGTGAAAAAAAAATGGATATAACAGATCTGCAACAAAATGTTTTTCACAGCTACTACGTAGGCTTCACAATCCAGTATGATTAGTCAATTGTATATTGAATATTTTCGACATGTTAGTACGGAAACCTGCACTGCCCGTGGACTGCGTGGTAGGTACTCGTTTAAGTAATTATAAGTACCTACCTAAGTAAATGACTAAGTACTTATATTATAAATGCAAAGTTAGACTTACCAAGCTTCAACATCATTTCTTCTATAGCATGATCCTTTTCCATGACGTTTCTATGAGATCAACTGTTAGATAAATAAACTATGGCTATACCTTAGATTATATACAACACTAGATGGACCGTCGGCGGCACGAAAACGTCCACCAAAAATATAAGCCAACTGTTGGCTTATAAGTGATTTTCCCCTCCTCAGTCTGCATTGTGACACCGTAGGTGACGTATGCGGAGCGCGCAATACAAAAGTGCCGAAATATGACCAAATGTGCTATAAAAGTGTGCCGCAATTATAAAGGCAGGCTTAAAAATCCTAATGACGTGACTTTCCATCGGTAAGTACTCCAGAATCCATAAAATTTCGTAAGAAAAGATTAAATTATTTAGGTTAGAATTGTGTGACATTTTTTATAGGTGATACCAGTTTCCAGTGCAAAATTCCCCACAATTCAGTCAAAATCGTACTGAAAAGTTTGTATTGGGCACAAGTCGAAATATATCGATTTCACCTGAATCTGAACAGTTTTTATTTTTAATCTATTTGAGAAAATGACGAATCTAATTAATGTTCTTTGATATTTTAATAAATATTTGCACCATCTTATTGAGCTTTCTTTTATTCTGTATTTATTTGAGATTGACATATATCGACAGATGCCACAGATTATTATCTGCGTATAAAAATTGATCTGCGTATAACATCTGTCGATACAAATATGGTACAGTGTTTTATCTGCAGATAGATACAGGTTGATGTAATAGGCTTGGGTAAAAAAAAAAACGATATATCAAAATATGTGGTGGTAGAACCTTGTGCAAGGTCCGCCCGGATTGCTATCACCATTACTTTTATCGCCATTACTTTTACTAGCGTCTAATTTTCGTCGTGTCGTAATAATTTTCCCCCAAATTTTGGGGATTTGACATTACGTGGTATCATTTAGCACGCACACAGTGACAACCAGATTGACGTAACTCGAGTGTAAAGACGAAGCTGTCACGTGGTCGCCACGCACACAAACAAGAAAAAGAGTGGACGTTTTCAATCGCATTGTTTCTTACTGAGGCTCGGTCTAGTGTTGTATATAGTCTAAGGGCTATACCTACGTGGTTTGTATAGGGAATTAATTAAATAAAAACAAATTTTAGCATCCAGATTTTGTACATTCAAGGATTTTAAACATTTTACCTATCTATTATTGTAATATAAACTAGACTAGTGTATTTCAATCAGAAATGTAAATGTTTAGACAGTTTAATGGGGTAATTTCAATATTTAAGACAACAATTGCCCCTGTTTTGTTTACATTTTGTTAAATACCTATCCAAACCAAGTACTTATAATTTAAAATCGATTAAGTACGTAATAAAGCGGAGACGAGCGATGCTCACAATAATGAATACACAACTGTTTCGAAAATCAGGTGTTGTAGTGTATGTATACCTACTTCGCTACCTTATAAAAGATCTATTTTATCTTCACAGAAGGCAAATTTATTTTATTTAACGTAAAATGAAGCTACGTTTATTTACAACTCTTCATTATAACACCATCCTCGTACTTTAGCTGCAAAAAAAATTGGACTTATTATTTTCCTTATAAAATACGTGACCGGTGTGAAGTTAGCTGCCTAAAGTTAGCTGCCTGTGATAACCCGACCAAATTAAGAAGTGTCGTTTTCGAAAGTGTTAAAATAAATTAAAACATCATGAAATAGGTCGCAAAGTACACAAAATCAACAAAACATTAAGACAAAGGCTTTGATTAAGTGTAAAAGAAGGACAACCGGCGAGAAAACAAATTTTGTTTAAAATTGCCAGGCATTTTCTTTTATATCATAAAAATATAGTCTAATGAGTAAAGCCAGGAGTGGTGGCTGTATTTAACATACAACCACATGACTACGGATCTTAAAACTGAAGTCTAGATTGATACCCAGCTTAGAGCTAGTTTAGAACATAGGCGCCGATCAAAGTTAGCTGCCTAAATCCAACGAACAAATCAAGTCGAATTTCTGCCAAATACGATCCCAGCCAGGACTGACTATTACATGTGTTTTATAGCCAAGATATATATCTTTCAAAATTACCAAAGAATTATATGATACCTCACTCTGTTAAAAAATTAGAGAGAAATTCTCAAAATATACAATTTTTGTCCTCGCTGCCTAGAACGTTGCCGTTTTTTGCAAAATAGAAGTAATCCCAGGAGCAGTGACTATATAGGTCGTTTAGCTACATAACTAGAGATATAGAAACAGGTACGTCCTGAGTGATACCCAGTTTGGTTTAGGAAAAACTGGAAAATCAAGCGAAATTTTCGAATAAACCTGCAAAAATTTGAGGATATGTCACATTTCCGCGAGATACAAGTGAACCCAGGAGTAGTGGCTATATTTATCATACAGCCACACAATCAAGGATCTTAAAACTGCAAAGTCTAGATTGATACCCAGTTTGGTTTAGGAGATAGGCGACGATCCAAGTTAGCTGCCTAAATCCAACGAACAAATCAAGTCGAATTTCTGCCAAACACGATCCCAGCCAGGACTGACTTTTATATGTGTTTTATAACCAAGATATATATCTTTCAAGATTACTAAAAAATTGTATGATACCTCCCTCTTTAAAAAAAAAATTAGAGCGAAATTCTCAAAATTTAAAATTTTTGTCCTCGCTGCCTAGAACGTTGCCGTTTTTTGCAAAATAGAAGTAATCCCAGGAGCAGTGACTATATAGGTCATTTAGCTACATAACTAGAGATATAGAAACAGGTACGTCCTGAGTGATACCCAGTTTGGTTTAGGAAAAACTGGAAAATCAAGCGAAATTTTCGAATAAACCTGCAAAATTTTGAGGTTATGTCACATTTCCGCGAGATACAAGTGAACCCAGGAGTAGTGGCTATATTTATCATACAGCTACAAACCCAGGGATCTTAAAACTGCAAAGTCTAGATTGATACCCAGTTTGGTTTAGGAGATAGGCGACGATCCAAGTTAGCTGCCTAAATCCAACGAACAAATCAAGTCGAATTTCTGCCAAACACGATCCCAGCCAGGACTGACTTTTATATGTGTTTTATAACCAAGACATATATCTTTCAAAATTACTAAAGAATTGTATGATACCTCCCTCTTTTAAAAAAAAATTAGAGCGAAATTCTCAAAATTTAAAATTTTTGTCCTCGCTGCCTAAAACGTTGCCGTTTTTTGCAAAATAGAAGTAATCCCAGGAGCAGTGACTATATAGGTCATTTAGCTACATAACTAGAGATATAGAAACAGGTACGTCCTGAGTGATACCCAGTTTGGTTTAGGAAAAACTGGAAAATCAAGCGAAATTTTCGAATAAACCTGCAAAATTTTGAGGTTATGTCACATTTCCGCGAGATACAAGTGAACCCAGGAGTAGTGGCTATATTTATCATACAGCCACACACGCAAGGATCTTAAAACTGCAAAGTCTAGATTGATACCCAGTTTGGTTTAGGAGATAGGCGACGATCCAAGTTAGCTGCCTAAATCCAACGAACAAATCAAGTCGAATTTCTGCTAAATACGATCCCAGCCAGGACTGACTTTTATATGTGTTTTATAACCAAGATATATATCTTTCAAAATTACTAAAGAATTGTATGATACCTCCCTCTTTTAAAAAAAAATTACATAGAAATTCTCAAAATTTAAAATTTTTGTCCTCGCTGCCTAGAACGATGCCGTTTTTTGCAAAACAGAAGTAATCCCAGGAGCAGTGACTATATAGGTCGTTTAGCTACATAACTATAGATATAGAAACAGGTACGTCCTGAGTGATACCCAGTTTGGTTTAGGAAAAACAGTAAAATTAAGCGAAATTTTCTAATAAACCTGCAAAAATTTGAGGTTATGTAACATTTCCGCGAGATACAAGTGAACCCAGGAGTAGTGGCTATATTTATCATACAGCTACAAACCCAGGGATCTTAAAACTGCAAAGTCTAGATTGATACCCAGTTTGGTTTAGGAGATAGGTGACGATCCAAGTTAGCTGCCTAAATCCAACGAACAAATCAAGTCGAATTTCTGCCAAAAACGATCCCAGCCAGGACTGACTTTTATATGTGTTTTATAACCAAGATATATATCTTTCAAAATTACTAAAGAATTGTATGATACCTCCCTCTTTAAAAAAAAAATTACATAGAAATTCTCAAAATTTAAAATTTTTGTCCTCGCTGCCTAGAACGTTGCCGTTTTTTGCAAAATAGAAGTAATCCCAGGAGCAGTGACTATATAGGTCATTTAGCTACATAACTAAAGATATATAAACAGGTACGTCCTGAGTGATACCCAGTTTGGTTTAGGAAAAACTGGAAAATCAAGAGAAATTTTCGAATAAACCTGCAAAAACTTGAGGATATGTCACATTTCCGCGAGATACAAGTGAACCCAGGAGTAGTGGCTATATTTATCATACAGCCACACACGCAAGGATCTTAAAACTGCAAAGTCCTGATTGATACCCAGTTTGGTTTAGGAGATAGGCGACGATCCAAGTTAGCTGCCTAAATCCAACGAACAAATCAAGTCGAATTTCTGCTAAATACGATCCCAGCCAGGACTGAATTTTATATGTGTTTTATAACCAAGATATATATCTTTCAAAATTACTAAAGAATTGTATGATACCTCCCTCTTTTAAAAAAAAATTACATAGAAATTCTCAAAATTTAAAATTTTTGTCCTCGCTGCCTAGAACGATGCCGTTTTTTGCAAAACAGAAGTAATCCCAGGAGCAGTGACTATATAGGTCGTTTAGCTACATAACTAGAGATATAGAAACAGGTACGTCCTGAGTGATACCCAGTTTGGTTTAGGAAAAACTGGAAAATCAAGCGAAATTTTCGAATAAACCTGCAAAAATTTGAGGATATGTCACATTTCCGCGAGATACAAGTGAACCCAGGAGTAGTGGCTATATTTATCATACAGCCACACAATCAAGGATCTTAAAACTGCAAAGTCTAGATTGATACCCAGTTTGGTTTAGGAGATAGGCGACGATCCAAGTTAGCTGCCTAAATCCAACGAACAAATCAAGTCGAATTTCTGCCAAACACGATCCCAGCCAGGACTGACTTTTATATGTGTTTTATAACCAAGATATATATCGTTCAAAATTACTAAAAAATTGTATGATACCTCCCTCTTTAAAAAAAAATTAGAGCGAAATTCTCAAAATTTAAAATTTTTGTCCTCGCTGCCTAGAACGTTGCCGTTTTTTGCAAAATAGAAGTAATCCCAGGAGCAGTGACTATATAGGTCGTTTAGCTACATAACTATAGATATAGAAACAGGTACGTCCTGAGTGATACCCAGTTTCGTTTAGGAAAAACTGGAAAATCAAGCGAAATTTTCGAATAAACCTGCAAAATTTTGAGGTTATGTCACATTTCCGCGAGATACAAGTGAACCCAGGAGTAGTGGCTATATTTATCATACAGCTACAAACCCAGGGATCTTAAAACTGCAAAGTCTAGATTGATACCCAGTTTGGTTTAGGAGATAGGCGACGATCCAAGTTAGCTGCCTAAATCCAACGAACAAATCAAGTCGAATTTCTGCTAAATACGATCCCAGCCAGGACTGACTTTTATATGTGTTTTATAACCAAGACATATATCTTTCAAAATTACTAAAGAATTGTATGATACCTCCCTCTTTTAAAAAAAAATTACATAGAAATTCTCAAAATTTAAAATTTTTGTCCTCGCTGCCTAGAACGTTGCCGTTTTTTGCAAAATAGAAGTAATCCCAGGAGCAGTGACTATATAGGTCGTTTAGCTACATAACTATAGATATAGAAACAGGTACGTCCTGAGTGATACCCAGTTTCGTTTAGGAAAAACTGGAAAATCAAGCGAAATTTTCGAATAAACCTGCAAAATTTTGAGGTTATGTCACATTTCCGCGAGATACAAGTGAACCCAGGAGTAGTGGCTATATTTATCATACAGCTACAAACCCAGGGATCTTAAAACTGCAAAGTCTAGATTGATACCCAGTTTGGTTTAGGAGATAGGCGACGATCCAAGTTAGCTGCCTAAATCCAACGAACAAATCAAGTCGAATTTCTGCCAAACACGATCCCAGCCAGGACTGACTTTTATATGTGTTTTATAACCAAGACATATATCTTTCAAAATTACTAAAGAATTGTATGATACCTCCCTCTTTTAAAAAAAAATTAGAGCGAAATTCTCAAAATTTAAAATTTTTGTCCTCGCTGCCTAAAACGTTGCCGTTTTTTGCAAAATAGAAGTAATCCCAGGAGCAGTGACTATATAGGTCATTTAGCTACATAACTAGAGATATAGAAACAGGTACGTCCTGAGTGATACCCAGTTTGGTTTAGGAAAAACTGGAAAATCAAGCGAAATTTTGAATAAACCTGCAAAATTTTGAGGTTATGTCACATTTCCGCGAGATACAAGTGAACCCAGGAGTAGTGGCTATATTTATCATACAGCCACACACGCAAGGATCTTAAAACTGCAAAGTCTAGATTGATACCCAGTTTGGTTTAGGAGATAGGCGACGATCCAAGTTAGCTGCCTAAATCCAACGAACAAATCAAGTCGAATTTCTGCTAAATACGATCCCAGCCAGGACTGACTTTTATATGTGTTTTATAACCAAGATATATATCTTTCAAAATTACTAAAGAATTGTATGATACCTCCCTCTTTTAAAAAAAAATTACATAGAAATTCTCAAAATTTAAAATTTTTGTCCTCGCTGCCTAGAACGATGCCGTTTTTTTGCAAAACAGAAGTAATCCCAGGAGCAGTGACTATATAGGTCGTTTAGCTACATAACTATGGATATAGAAACAGGTACGTCCTGAGTGATACCCAGTTTGGTTTAGGAAAAACAGTAAAATTAAGCGAAATTTTCGTATAAACCTGCAAAATTTTGAGGTTATGTCACATTTCCGCGAGATACAAGTGAACCCAGGAGTAGTGGCTATATTTATCATACAGCCACACACGCAAGGATCTTAAAACTGCAAAGTCTAGATTGATACCCAGTTTGGTTTAGGAGATAGGCGACGATCCAAGTTAGCTGCCTAAATCCAACGAACAAATCAAGTCGAATTTCTGCTAAATACGATCCCAGCCAGGACTGACTTTTATATGTGTTTTATAACCAAGATACATATCTTTCAAAATTACTAAAGAATTGTATGATACCTCCCTCTTTTAAAAAAAAATTAAAAAAAATTCTCAAAATTTAAAATTTTTGTCCTCGTTGCCTAGAACGATGCCGTTTTTTGCAAAACAGAAGTAATCCCAGGAGCAGTGACTATATAGGTCGTTTAGCTACATAACTATGGATATAGAAACAGGTACGTGCTGAGTGATACCCAGTTTGGTTTAGGAAAAAAAGTAAAATTAAGCGAAATTTTCTAATAAACATGCAAAAATTTGAGGTTATGTCACATTTCCGCGAGATACAAGTGAACCCAGGAGTAGTGGCTATATTTATCATACAGCTACAAACCCAGGGATTTTAAAACTGCAGTCTAGATTGATACCCAGTTCGGTTTAGGAGATAGGCGACGATCCAAATTAGCTGCCTAAATCCAACGAACAAATCAAGTCAAATTTCTGCCAAACACGATCCCAGCCAGGACTGACTTTTATATGTGTTTTATAACCAAGATATATATCTTTCAAAATTACTAAAGAATTGTATGATACATCCCTCTTTTAAAAAAAAATTAGAGCGAAATTCTCAAAATTTAAAATTTTTGTCCTCGCTGCCTAGAACGTTGCCGTTTTTTGCAAAATAGAAGTAATCCCAGGAGCAGTGACTATATAGGTCATTTAGCTACATAACTAAAGATATAGAAACAGGTACGTCCTGAGTGATACCCAGTTTGGTTTAGGAAAAACTGGAAAATCAAGCGAAATTTTCGAATAAACCTGCAAAAATTTGAGGATATGTCACATTTCTGCGAGATACAAGTGAACCCAGGAGTAGTGGCTATATTTATCATACAGCTACAAACCCAGGGATCTTAAACCTGCAAAGTTTAGATTGATACCCAGTTTGTTTTAGGAGATAGGCGACGATCCAAGTTAGCTGCCTAAATCCAACGAACAAATCAGGTCGAATTTCTGCCAAACACGATCCCAGCCAGGACTGACTTTTATATGTGTTTTATAACCAAGATATATATCTTTCAAAATTACTAAAGAATTGTATGATACCTCCCTCTTTTAAAAAAAAATTACATAGAAATTCATATTCGTATCATATAATTCTTTGGTAATTTTGAAAGATATATATCTTGGGTATAAAACACATGTAATAGTCAGTCCTGGCTAGGGCTTTCAATACCGGGATCCCGGTATTGGCTAATACCGGGATACCGGAAATTTTTCGTCATTTTTCAATACCGGTATTTAAAGTCTAATACCGGGATCCCGGTATCAGTGATTTTATGATTTGTATGTTATTTATTACACTATTACAGGTATAAAATTTACTACAAATTGCAATATAATATAATTATTGACACTTTAGTGCACTTCATAAGTAATATTTTATAAAACAAGTAGGTATTCTTTCAAATACGAATAGGTAAAAGGTACCATCAGCCAAATTAGTGGTCTATCAATCTTTAAACAAGTTCCTATCAAATGAATATGTCGCTAAAGTCCAACTTTCAAGTTGACAGACACGTCTATGCGCATTATTGTTTTATGACATGCAAACGAGTATTAACTTTAGGGTGGTAGACCACAGATTTGGCTGATGGTACCTTACCTTAACTACCCAATCTGGTGATCGGATAATCCCAAAACGCTCTAACTATAGCAAGGAGAACATGATCATTTACATGCTTTTTGTATCATAAGTTAATACCTACTGATTTATAAAAATAAAAATCAGTAAAAAGACTCGTCAAGATGATTTACCCTTTTTAAGCTCTTATGCTACATTTACACCCTTGCCGAGGCATGCCTAACGTCTATAAGGTCCAAGCCTCTGCAAACACTTGAACGCCATTTATATTTTCCTGTTTTTCCTGAACCAAACTGGGTATCACTCAGGACGTACCTGTTTTTATATCCATAGTTATGAAGCTAAACGACCTATATAGTCACTGCTCCTGGGATCACTTCTGTTTTGCAAAAAACGGCATCGTTCTAGGCAGCGAAGACAAAAATTTAAAATTTTGAGAATTTCGCTCTAATTTTTTTTTAAAGAGGGAGGTATCATACAATTCTCTAGCAATTTTGAAAGATATATAACTTGGTTATAAAACACATATGAAAGTCAGTCCTGGCTGGCATCGTCTTTGGCAGAAATTCGACTTGATTTGTTCGTTGGATTTAGGCAGCTAACTTTGATCGTCGCCTTTCTCCTAAACCGAACTGGGTATCAATCTAGAGTTTTCAATTTTAAGATCCCTGGTGGTGTGGCTGTATGATAAATATAGCCACTACTCCTGGGTTCACTTCTATCTCGCGGAAATGTGACATAACCTCAAATTTTTGCAGTTTTATTAGAAAATTTCGCTTGATTTTCCAGTTTTTCCTAAACCAAACTGGGTATCACTCAGGACGTACCTGTTTCTATATCTTTAGTTATGTAGCTAAATGACCTATATAGTCACTGCTCCTGGGATTACTTCTATTTTGCAAAAAACGGCAACGTTCTAGGCAGCGAGGACAAAAATTTTAAATTTTGAGAATTTCGCTCTAATTTTTTTTTAAAAGAGGGAGGTATCATACTATTTTTTTGTAATTTTGAACGATATATATCTTGGTTATAAAACACATATAAAAGTCAGTCCTGGCTGGGATCGTGTTTGGCAGAAATTCGACTTGATTTGTTCGTTGGATTTAGGCAGCTAACTTGGATCGTCGCCTATCTCCTAAACTGAACTGGGTATCAATCTAGACTTTGCAGTTTTAAGATCCCTGGGTTTGTAGCTGTATGATAAATATAGCCACTACTCCTGGGTTCACTTCTATCTCGCGGAAATGTGACATATCCTCAAGTTTTTGCAGGTTTATTCGAAAATTTCTCTTGATTTTCCAGTTTTTCCTAAACCAAACTGGGTATCACTCAGGACGTACCTGTTTATATATCTTTAGTTATGTAGCTAAATGACCTATATAGTCACTGCTCCTGGGATTACTTCTATTTTGCAAAAAACGGCAACGTTCTAGGCAGCGAGGACAAAAAATTTAAATTTTGAGAATTTCTATGTAATTTTTTTTTTAAAAAGGGAGGTATCATACAATTCTTTAGTCATTTTGAAAGATATATATCTTGGTTATAAAACACATATAAAAGTCAGTCCTGGCTGGGATCGTGTTTGGCAGAAATTCGACTTGATTTGTTCGTTGGATTTAGGCAGCTAACTTGGATCGTCGCCTATCTCCTAAACCAAACTGGGTATCAATCTAGACTTTGCAGTTTTAAGATCCCTGGGCTTGTAACTGTATGATAAATATAGCCACTACTCCTGGGTTCACTTGTATCTCGCGGAAATGTTACATAACCTCAAATTTTTGCAGGTTTATTAGAAAATTTCGCTTAATTTTACTGTTTTTCCTAAACCAAACTGGGTATCACTCAGGACGTACCTGTTTCTATATCCATAGTTATGTAGCTATTCTACCTATATAAACACTGCTCCTGGGATTACTTCTGTTTTGCAAAAAACGGCATCGTTCTAGGCAGCGAGGACAAAAATTTTAAATTTTGAGAATTTCTATGTATTTTTTTTTTTAAAGAGGGAGGTATCATACAATTCTTTAGTGATTTTGAAAGATATATATCTTGGTTATAAAACACATATAAAAGTCAGTCCTGGCTGGGATCGTGTTTGGCAGAAATTCGACTTGATTTGTTCGTTGGATTTAGGCAGCTAACTTGGATCGTCGCCTATCTCCTAAACCAAACTGGGTATCAATCTAGACTTTGCAGTTTTAAGATCCCTGGGTTTGTAGCTGTATGATAAATATAGCCACTACTCCTGGGTTCACTTCTATCTCGCGGAAATGTGACATAACCTCAAAATTTTGCAGGTTTATTCGAAAATTTCGCTTGATTTTCCAGTTTTTCCTAAACCAAACTGGGTATCACTCAGGACGTACCTGTTTCTATATCTTTAGTTATGTAGCTAAATGACCTATATAGTCACTGCTCCTGGGATTACTTATATTTTGCAAAAAACGGCAACGTTCTAGGCAGCGAGGACAAAAATTTTAAATTTTGAGAATTTCGCTCTAATTTTTTTTTAAAAGAGGGAGGTATCATACAATTTTTTAGTAATTTTGAAAGATATATATCTTGGTTATAAAACACATATAAAAGTCAGTCCTGGCTGGGATCGTGTTTGGCAGAAATTCGACTTGATTTGTTCGTTGGATTTAGGCAGCTAACTTGGATCGTCGCCTATCTCCTAAACCGAACTGGGTATCAATCTAGACTTTGCAGTTTTAAGATCCCTGGATTTGTAGCTGTATGATAAATATAGCCACTACTCCTGGCTTCACTTGTATCTCGCAGAAATGTGACATATCCTCAAGTTTTTGCAGGTTTATTCGAAAATTTCTCTTGATTTTCCAGTTTTTCCTAAACCAAACTGGGTATCACTCAGGACGTACCTGTTTATATATCTTTAGTTATGTAGCTAAATGACCTATATAGTCACTGCTCCTGGGATTACTTCTATTTTGCAAAAAACGGCAACGTTCTGGGCAGCGAGGACAAAAATTTTAAATTTTGAGAATTTCGCTCAAATTTTTTTTTAAAAGAGGGAGGTATCATACAATTCTTTAGTAATTTTGAAAGATATATATCTTGGTTATAAAACACATATAAAAGTCAGTCCTGGCTGGGATCGAGTTTGGCAGAAATTCGACTTGATTTGTTCGTTGGATTTAGGCAGCTAACTTGGATCGTCGCCTATCTCCTAAACCGAACTGGGTATCAATCTAGACTTTGCAGTTTTAAGATCCCTGGATTTGTAGCTGTATGATAAATATAGTCACTACTCCTGGGTTCACTTTTATCTCGCGGAAATGTTACATAACCTCAAATTTTTGCAGGTTTATTAGAAAATTTCGCTTAATTTTACTGTTTTTCCTAAACCAAATTGGGTATCACTCAGGACGTACCTGTTTCTATATCCATAGTTATGTAGCTAAACGACCTATATAGTCACTGCTCCTGGGATTACTTCTGTTTTGCAAAAAACGGCATCGTTCTAGGCAGCGAGGACAAAAATTTTAAATTTTGAGAATTTCTATGTAATTTTTTTTTAAAAGAGGGAGGTATCATACAATTCTTTAGTAATTTTAAAAGATATATATCTTGGTTATAAAACACATATAAAAGTCAGTCCTGGCTGGGATCGTATTTGGCAGAAATTTGACTTGATTTGTTCGTTGGATTTAGGCAGCTAACTTGGATCGTCGCCTATCTCCTAAACCAAACTGGGTATCAATCTAGACTTTGCAGTTTTAAGATCCTTGCGTGTGTGGCTGTATGATAAATATAGCCACTACTCCTGGGTTCACTTGTATCTCGCGGAAATGTGACATATCCTCAAATTTTTGCAGGTTTATTCGAAAATTTCGCTTGATTTTCCAGTTTTTCCTAAACCAAATTGGGTATCACTCAGGACGTACCTGTTTCTATATCTCTAGTTGTGTAGCTAAATGACTGATATAGTCACTGCTCCTGGGATTACTTCTATTTTGCAAAAAACGGCAACGTTCTAGGCAGCGAGGACAAAAATTGTATATTTTGAGAATTTCTCTCTAATTTTTAACAGAGTGAGGTATCATATAATTCTTTGGTAATTTTGAAAGATATATATCTTGGCTATAAAACACATGTAATAGTCAGTCCTGGCTGGGATCGTATTTGGCAGAAATTCGACTTGATTTGTTCGTTGGATTTAGGCAGCTAACTTTGATCGGCGCCTATGTTCTAAACTAGCTCTAAGCTGGGTATCAATCTAAACTCTTCAGTTTTAAGATCCGTAGTCATGTGGTTGTATGTTAAATACAGCCACCACTCCTGGCTTTACTTATTAGACTATATCTTTATGATATAAAAGAAAATGCCTGGCAATTTTTAACAAAATTTGTTTTCTCGCCGGTTGTCCTTCTTTTACACTTAATCAAAGCCTTTGTCTTAATGTTTTGTTTATTTTGTGTACTTTGCGACCTATTTCATGATGTTTTAATTTATTTTAACACTTTCGAAAACGACACTTCTTAATTTGGTCGGGTTATCACAGGCAGCTAACTTTAGGCAGCTAACTTCACACCGGTAAATACGTGTACTACCTACTTTGTTTTTGTTCAAAACATCTGAAAACATCGCAGTTGTTGACGTGACAGCTGTCACAGAATGCTTCTCTTTCGTATCAAATTATTGTACGCTTTAGGTATCTTCCTACATTATTGCTCTAAAATATTTTAAAAATTAATTACGCTCTGACACAGCACTTAAATCTTCGTCTAGTTACAATTATTTATCTATTTTATTCGACTGGAAGGCAAACGAGCAAGTGGGTCTCCTGGTGGTGAGAGATCACCACCGCCCATAAACATCTGCAACATCAGGGGTATTGCAGATGCGTTGCCAACCTAGAGGCCTAAGTTGGAATACCTCAAGAGCCAGTAATTTGAGATTTGTGATTTGTGATGGTATCAAGAATACACGCGCTGTATAGGATTAAGATTCAAAATTTTATGACTCTTGCCAATATCTATTCCTCTAAGTAATAGAATCCCGTCGCCAAAAAAAATTGGAATCACTATTCTAAGCAATGAGCGTCTACATACAACATCATGACATACCTATAACATCATTGATTCTAAGTATTGTAGAAATACCAGTTCACTTTTTTGATGATCTTTAATAAGTCAGTTTCGAATTTGCGTAACGTTGCATCCCTATAACTTCTAAACAAATGAAACTTATAAAAAACTGGCAAGAGCGTATCATACACGCTTAAAATAGGGTTCCGTAGCAATTAGGAAAAAATAAGTTATATTTTTCTAAGGATTTCGTATTTTGTATGGAATATTCCAAGTTTAGGTATATTTTATAGGTCGCTATTTACTTTTAAACTACTAATAATTCTCAAAACAATTACGTAACCGCTATAGTTTTCCTTGTAAGTTTGATATACTTACTACCATCCTGAATTTTTTGAAAATTTTCCACACACCGGTTTAGATTTTAGATTACGCCAGATTTTAATGAAAAATTGAATAAATATGTATATAAATAATAATAAAGGTACTCTAAAAAGATCATTCATCACTGCTGCATAAAGGCCTCCCCTTAGAACGCCACAATGAACGACAATTCGCCACTTGCATCCACCGGTTTCCCGCAACTCTCACGATGTCGTCAGTCCACCTAGTGGGAGGCCTGCCAACCCTTAATCTTCCGGTTCGTGGTCACCACTCGAGGAATTTTCTCCCCCAACGGCTATCTGTTCTTCGAGCGATGTGGCCCGCCCATTGCCACTTCAACTTGCATTTCTTCCAGCTATGTCGGCGACTTCGTTCTATAAAGATAAAGGCTTGAAAATAAGTGAGTAAGTAAATCTTTTTAAACTCAAATAAGTACCTAAGCTTTATAGTTAACTATGCTAAAAAAAGTCCAGTAAAGTTTGTTACAAACCTACGGCAGTTTGCCTTGTGGACTTGGCGGGAGCACTGCCGTAGGTACCTCAGATTCAACAACTGTAGACTGACATTAAACAAGGCTAAAGGTTATAGTAGGTACAAAAATTATTACAGTACCTAATTAATACTAAGTAGTTTACGTTTTATCCAGGAAGTGCGCCACTGACTCTGTCAATAGGTAGAAGAATATAAGTAAGCCAGTGGACAAATTTCAAGGCATACGAATGAATTCCCTTTTTAATCTAAGTAGGTACAGTTGAAAAAACTAAATTGAGTTAATCTGTCCAAGAAACCATTGTGAAATCGTCTGTGGAAAGGTTCCGTCATCCTGATAGGTACCTACGCGATTTAGTTTCCTTGTCTGTACCTGCGCAGTTATTTTTGACCTGTGATTTAAGTCTAAGATAAGATTTTACATGTGGTAGAGCCTTACTGTAACCACTTGCTGGCTGCAGTACGAATAGGCCGGCTCGACCGGGTTAGTACCTCACTCCCACAGAATACCGGCTTGAAATAGTAGTTTTGCTACTGTACTGTTTCGTACGGTGATTGGGAGATCCAGAGGCCCAACTCCCCCTCCCCCTTTTAGACCGGCATTGCACCCGCAGTCCTAATAATGCTTTAGGTGTCCATAGGCGGCGGTGATCACTTACCTACCATCAGGTGACCCGCCCATGCTCGTTTGCCAGCTTTATCATAGAATGGACAAGTGTGTTATAATGATAAAAAACAAGATCTTTACTTCGTTAATATATTGTTTCATTTGACCAGCGCAACAGCGTGCAACTGATTATAGCAGCAGCGTCGTACAGTCACCAACAGCAATATCTGACACAACAAGCGTGCATAAATATCAGAATGACGAGTCAGATATTTTTGCACGCTCCGCTGTGGCAGATATTAATGCTGGTGACTGTACGACCGCAAACGAGATTTGACGCGCACTGCAATGCAAAATGCAAAAGTTTGCGTCTGCGGCTTTTCTCAGGGACTGTCAATGCTAGAATGCTGTAATTTTGCACGAAGATATATGTAAATTATGCCGACAAAATGGTATAATAAAAAAATACAAAAAAAAATTTTTTACAGTATAGGTAACCTCCCATAAACTTAAAGTGGGGGTGATTATTATTTTCTCATCCAACCTTGTAGTGTGGGGTATCGTTGGATAGTTATTTTAATTTAAAACCATTAGGGGTTTGCTAAAAGGATTTTTTGAAACATTGATTTGTTTGCAAAATATTCAACTTTAAAGCGCAAATTTTCATTAAAATCGAGCGTCCTCCCCCTCTAAAATCTAAACCGGTGGGTAGAAAAATTTGAAAAAAATCAGAATGGTAGTAAGTATATCAAACTTGCAAGGAAAACTATAACGTATAAGTTTTCATGAGAATTATTAGTAAGTAGGTAGTTTAAGAGTAAATAGCAGCCTAAGGTATAAAATATACCTAAACTTAGAATATTCCGTAAAAAATACGAAATCCTTAGAAAAATATTACTTAATTTTTTCGAAATGGCTACGGAACCCTATTTCGGGCTTGTCCGACACGGTCTTGGCCGTTTTTTTTATTTTACCACTGTCGGCGTGACTGATACGTATTATATTCATGACAAATTACAGCTTTCTAGTACTAACGGTCTCTAATCGTAGCCGCGGACAGACAGACAGACATGGCGAAACTATAAGGGTTTCAGGGTTCCTAGTTGACTACGGAACCCTAAAAAGAGACGCGTCGTCATGGTAAGTGAATATTAGGAACTAAAAAGACAGTTAACAAGGAATACAACACGTGTTATATTTATGAAAATATTTTATTGCAACTGGCACATTACATAATAGAATTCTAGTACTAATTGACAATTCAATATTCATCTCTATTTAACCAAACTTTTACAGTTTCAAATTGGTTGACACTAAATTATTTACTACAGTCCGACAAAGATCTTAACTAACGTGGGTGACGTTTGCACGAGGGTGCATTATTTTATTTATATTATTAAATTAATACTAGTAGTTTATGCTCTTACAGCCTTATTCATAAAAAGTTAGAGCCTCCTTGAAGGCTCCTTGATGTCCCGATGTTAAAAAACGTGATTCATAAACGTCTGTTAGCGCTAATCGCTGCTAAAGTTAGTGGACTGTAGACCCTCCTTTATCTCCCTGCTAAGTCACAAAATGGCCGCCACAAATTTGAACAGCTGACTTTGACAAGAGCAAAAAACCATACCGATGATCTTGGCGCACTGTAGTTATGTAAAAAAATAAATAATTCTGCCATATTAGTTTGGACAATCTTAAACTTATGTCATGATACATGAACCCCAGTATAAATGTACATTAAACATAACAAAGATAATAATATAACTGATAAATATTGTGTTGAACTGACAATAGGTTCGCAAAGAACGCAGGATGATGTTAACATTACGATAATAAGGTACAACGTGTAACCTAAATAACGATAACCTTTGCCTGACGTTATGTTAGGTACATAATAATATTAACGTAGTTATTCGAAGCTACTAGATGGTACCAAATGATGTGATGATACCTACATCAACAGGTGATAGTGTGGCTTAAGCTGAACAGCTTTCTCCAAGGAACATACTTAGGTCGAAAAATGTTTTTTTTTCGCCTTTCAAAAGTCGGTCATCTAACCAACACATTTTGTATGGGAGTCTGAATTTTTTTTTCGTTTTTGGACCTATCCTGTTTAAGAATCATCACATCATTTGGTACCCCTGTATAAACTTTGTTATTTATTACTTCTATTCAAATAATTGTATTAAAAGACAATCTTGCGCAGATGTCTATAATTTTAGTTCTTTTATACCTATCCCACATTTGTATAAAATATTTCATCTTAAAAGTTATTTACATCTTCTTATATAAATAATAATAAATAAATATCACGGGACAATTCACACCAATTGACCTAGTCCCAAAGTAAGCTTAGCAAAGCTTGTGTTATAGGTACTAAGCAACGGATAAATATGATTATACAGATTTATTTATTTATTTATTTGTAAAAACTTACACAGCATTACAGATACTTAAATACATATAAAAAAAACCCAAGAACCGAGAACAAACATTCGTATTTTTCATACAAATATCTGCCCCGACACGGGGGTCGAACCCGGGACCTCAAGCTTCGTAGTCAGGTTCTCTAACTATTAGGCCATATGGTCGTCTAAATGTTATAATTACCTGTTATTCTACATTTAATTATTACTGTTAATGTTCGTTGTATTTATTAATCATCTCCAATGGATACCGTTAATCTAACCTAATCAATTAATTAAGTAAACACAAACATAGAAATTAACGTAACATAAAATGAGGTAGGAGCCGTTAGCTGCGCACAGACATACTATCGAGACAATGCTCGATGTGCTAACATCGAACTATACCATTTCATTAATTGACTACAAAAAAGAGGAGGAAGAGGAGGAGGTTCGCAACTCGTCTACATAATGATCATCGACAAAATTAGGATACAACTACGTTGAAATATCGTTAAAGATAATCACGGTCTACATCCTCATAATAAATTATATTATATCTAAGAACAACCTGATTCCCATTTGCTCCCATTTAATTTGAAGAAATGCATCCCCTAAGTTCTTTGAAGTCGGTATTTCGCTTTAAAATTATTTTTACCTGGCCACTTCGGCTTCGGTAAAATAGAGCTAGGCATTTGCTTTTTTGTCTCGGTAGTATATTTGTGGATCAGTAATTATTTCCTACTATACACTAGGTAGGAATTTATTTATTTACTGTAATATCATTTTGGTTATTACATTTTAGTCTTTGGGTACCTGTAGCAGGTACTTAGCTGCCTAGCTGATAGTAAAAATAAACCAAGCTAGGTACAATAACAAGTTAACGATAATCAGAATTTAATAAAAATTAATTTTACCTAGCTACTGCCTATTGTACTGCCGTCGTTAAAAATACATACCGCTCGGTCAAATTCCTGAAAATATTTGAACATTTAGATAACATAGAGCCTAATATGCGAGCTCAGATAAATTCGAGTAACTTGATCGCTTCAATACCCGCCCTTAGTGTAAATTTTCGGTTACAAATTACGTCTCGATCGCGTTCGCGTTAAAATCTCAACTTGTATGGAGGCACGAACATCGCAAACGTTCCGCTAGGCTAGAGGCGTTGTTCGTGTTTCCATGTAAATTGAGATTTTACGCGAACACATTTTACACTAAGGGCACTGTATCTGCTGCCGACGCCTGTTTGATAACGTAAGCAAACTATATGTACTCGTATTCTTAAAATATGATTTACATCAATATTATATTCTACGAGTATGTAGTTAGAACGTTTTAATAGAATATATTTAGTACTTAAATGTTGTACTTACCTACTTACTTACACTTTATTATTCCCAGAAACAGTTATAATAACTTAAAATAAGTAACGCAACATAACAAACAATCGACGTATAAGGTATATAATTTTGATTTCATAACATGATATGATATCACAAAATACATTTGTGCAAGAACACTGTAAATATATGAAATGATTTGATTATGATTCAATATCACAGACCAAACTAGCCCGATATATTAGGCGTTACAACTAAGTCTTAAATTTACTTACCTACACATAATAAACCATATCGATCTAACTGTGCGTAGAGGCAGGCTGAGAAAATTGAACCGTCTAGAATCAATTACGCGGCAACACTATAGAATTGGTTTAAGAATTAACTTAAGATATGTATTGCTTCCTAGTTGATTACAGTATCAGTTCAACTTTAAATAGTCAGACGCTACTAACTACAACATCCTCCCCGTTACATCAAGTGAGTGAGCCGCGCTACGTTAGCATGAAAAATATGTCTTCAATCTTCCTCAAACAGATAACTGGGTCCTTCCGAGTTGAATAAACGGATAAACATTACTAGCCACTTTAAAACTAAGCTACGCCAACAAGAATTGACATCCAAGATTACAATTCTATACCAAAATAGGTACCCCAATCATTCTATTACTCCCATGTCCGCAAGGTCATGTCCATGTCCTGTTACTATGGTCGATTTGTATTGTCCTCGAATAAATTACATATACAAAATATGTCCTTATTACTTTTACTAACTTATTCTGTGTCCTTATGCAGCTTTTCTGGTTATTTTATCATGCGTCATCTCACTCCATTATGGGGAATATTCCCAGCTGCATGTCAGTTTAATGGACAACCTACAAACGGGATATCAAAAATAAAGAATGCATCCTAGTATTTCCGATAAACTCTTGTATGTTTATAACACTTTAACTTAAGCGATAAATTACTGGTAACTTTTGCTAATAAATAGGTATAACTACGAGGTATAACATTGTTTAGTTATTTTGAAATATTTGAGTTACATTTCAGTTTATTTTGGATGAGTGAACTTTGAACTTTTATACATCAGTTCAGTGATAATCAAATTAGAACATAAAGGCATCAAGGCCAATCAAAGATGGGAAATCGTTTCAGTTCACAAGTAGCAGATATACGAAATTCATAACATAAGTATGTAGGTATACCTACATACAGAATAAATTAGTTCAACGTATTTTGAATCAGATAAATACATTCTGACAAAGGCACTTCCAATTTATTTCATATCACATTACGCCCATGATTAAGCTTAATGGATTTCAATGGGAAAGTTGCGAAGTTTATCAGAAATACGCTGGTTATTTTAGATTAGAATTTAAAAAAAATACATCAAGTAAAATTCTTCCTTTGGAAACTTTATTATTTATGATAAGGACTTTCTCATACTAACCCATTTTTATCATTGGAAAATCCGCTCTATACATAGCCACATCCCTAAATCAGCATAACGATGGAGGTTTGATCAAGTGTCCATCTACTTGACAGAAACCATGATCAATACGAGTTTAAACTGTGTAAAAGTCAACCCTACTCATAAGTACGACGCACCCGAGCGCGCGTGCATCTTTGAATTCATAAATTGATCAAGATTTAACATTGAACTTTTTAAGAGATTCTTTCAAAGGTAACTTCCACAGCAGTTATTTTAAAATATATTGACATAGTTCCCTATTATTATGTGCTATAAATATGTCTCGACATAAAATAACATTTCTAATAAAAATTAACTTAAATTTACTTATCTAATTTAATTGCAGTACCTAAATAATCCAACTATTTTTAAACAACAAAAGTTTAACATTATTGTCCAAGCCAACTTAAATCTATAAATTAATGTATAAATACATTTATAAATAGCAAAATATATAACTAATCTATCTAGGAACATTAAATTTCAAATGGTAAAAGCATAAAATTAATTTTAAAAAATGCATAATCATGCAAATATACGAAAAGTATTAACAGTTAAATATTTTTGCGTAGTTAGTTATAGGTGTTAAAAATGCGAAATATTAACCTAAACTAGTCAGTAAACAAGGTCAACAGCAAAGTATACTACAAAAGTAGTATAGGTGACACAGACATAATAGTGTGTTTTTTGCGGTTACTTTTTTGTATACATAGATTACCCCCTAATCTGTTTGTATAAAACAGATGTGTGTGTGTGTGTGATATTTAGTGGTAATTATTTAGTCTGTCTGTTCTAAATACAAAAAAATTAAATACCACTACTATCCTCACGATACAATGATACAAACCGTAGGTCTGTATACACCATTCGCCTATATTTAAAGCCCTATTCATTCATGTAAGTATTTAGAAGAACATAACATAATAACGTAAATACGCATAAATTTGTCATTACATATTGAGGCAGACATTATAACCTCAATCAGCCACACTAAACACACGGTGTTAAAAAATCCTGTACTTAAGTACAATGATTTAACCCACATTAAGGCTACTGATTACTAATACGATACCAGTGGAAAAACATTTCAATACGAAAGTAAAATAGAAATAAAACTGTTTGGAGATAAAGTGAGACAACTTCCATATTTATTTATTTTTCTAATTAAAATATTTTTCTACTTGTATTAGTAGTCAGCATCTATGGAAATGGGTCAAATTATTGTTCAGGATTTTTTAACACCATGTATCTCGCATACCTAGTACAAGTATGACTTCAGAGATTGCCTTCCCCACCAGTTCATCCACCGTACCCGTTTCTTAAGACCCGACCAGTCGTTAAGAGACCTGACAGACGTTCATTCAGGGGCGATTTATAAAGCACGCATGTGAAAATACAATACAACATTTGAAATATGTTTATACAATATTTGAAATAATCATAGCGCGATAGCGTAATTATCTTATACAAATACTAGCGAAGGTCCACTCCATGTCAATGAACCATACAACCCATCTCCGCAACTACTCGTGCAAGATAACTACATCTCTCCTCCACTTCTATATAAATCGACACATGTCATATATTATACCAAACTAGACATTAGCGCGTTCTAAACTCTGTAAGAGTTTATTCTCAAAGCTACACCGACCGACCATACAACCGTTCTCAAACAAACGTCTTGTGTGGTGAAAAGCAGGAAGCGTCGGGTAGATAAATATTTTATTTTATTTATTTATAACATATGCCACATATGCCATGTTATAGAGGTAGATTTTTGGTGGTGCAATACGAGTACGAGACATTATATAGCACATGCGAAGCTGTATCGTGCGAGGTACGTGCTGTACATTAAAATGAAGTGTGTTCATATATGAAAATGTAATTAAACTCTGAGCCAATTTAACAATCACTTGTAATTTATGTTAACGTAACTGGTACAAAACAATACATTGATCGCGTCGCGTCGGGCTGATAAGACCGCCAGCTGACGCACACACACGCACCGCACTTCTATCTTCCATATGCTATATAATATGCATCGGTCACAACAGCTGCGCAGTTCAAAGCAATAGCAACATTAAATAATAATCGGTTCTTTACCAAACGCAATTTAGCCACTAGCCAAATCGTCTTTAAATATTTTCCGTGGACATACTTATTTCCTGATGCACTTTAGTGGTGAGGTGACGTCTACCTACTTAAACTCTAATTTAAAGAAGTTATTTGGGTCTTATTAACGAGTGGTCGGATCTGCGATTACGAGATGGCGGTTTGGGCACAATAATGTATCGATGTCTTTTAAATTGGAATACATACTGGCCTAGTCCTTTTAGCACCGACATTATTTAGCGCTCCTTATACATGTCGGCGACCGATCGTGAAATTCGCCAGATCGCTAAATTCCTAGGCAAATCGTGAAATGGCGCCATTTCATGAATTTGGCTAAAGGACATCCGCCATATCGTTCAAAACTCACCGTTTAACGATTTGCCTAGTGACGGTTAGGCATATCATGAAATTCCTATGCATATATTATAGCCTAAATTGAATAAATTGAATTTTGACTGTGCCTATCATAAAACGCCGCCATTTCATGATTTGGCCAGTTTAGGCAGATCATGAAATTTCTAGGAATTTCGTGATCTGGCGGATTTTACGATCGGCCGCCGACGTACATACGATTCCGTTACGAGTAGGTACATTCGCACCTCAAGTAAATAATCGGGTACACCTGTACCCCATACACATGGCCAGGCCACGACCAAGACCCCTAGACATAAACTCCTTCATTACAGATGCAGAAGAGCTATTTCCTACTTGTAGTTTATTTTCTGTATATGAAACTTTTAAACCACGTTAGATATATTTTAATATTATAGTCTAAAACATTTTCGGCAGTAGTGTCTAAAGCAACGGCAACTTTAAAGCCAAACCTCATCTTGTTATAACGAAGTCAGCTCGCCATTTTTACTCGGGATAGGAGATAATGCGGAAAGTTTTTCTGAAATTAACAAAGAAATGTTATCCATTTTAAGTAAAATAACATAATAAAATAACAGTAGAAAACAATATTTTGATTATGTAAATTACTCACCGTTTTCATTAGGGGAAGGAGATATTCTTCCGTTGCTATTGGGCTCGTGCTCTGGCTTTTGGCCACGACTATGGAGACGAATGGCGAACATTAAAGTTGCGCCAACCAGTGGCGAGATTCCTGCGAGGACAAATGGCAAAGTGTAGGAGCCTGTGTGCCCATGTATGGAGGCTGCAACTGGAGGTCCGATCGAAAGGGGTGCTGCTGCTAGACCCAGCATACAACCGATGGCATGCGCCGCATGAGCACCTCCGCACAAATCAAACGCTATAGGCCCTATCAGAGCTATAAATGCACCATCACATATCCCCATCCCCGCAGAAATAACAACTACTAACCAGTAAGAATCAACAAAAGGCAAAATAATAGTCAACGATCCTATGACGTAAAAAGATATTTGCTGCATTAGGATCCTGTCAGCACCTGGCTTATCCGCAAGAAACCCGAAGGTCAATCTCCCTAGCCCTGAGGTCAATGCTATAGATTGTAACGGTAAATTGACGCGTGACTTGTCTACGTCTTGGAAATTTTGTTTAACGAACTCTGCTATGTGGACATAAGGTACAAAATACCCGAACAGAGCCACAGGCATCGACAGAGCCCAAAATCTGTACTTAGAGTTCTTCCAAATTTGAACATTTACTATAGTTTTAATAAGGGATTGAATATTATTATCTTTTCTTAGCGGTTTTTCCAAGACCATTAGAGGAATGGGTTTAAATAACAGTCCACATAGCGCGATGCCCAAGGTGAATACAGCGAGAACTCGGAACATCCAGTCCAGTCCGTGGTTTTTGATCAAATAGTCCATTAGAGGGGGCATGATGACAGTGAAAACAGAACTACCTATGGTGACAATGCCATTGACGAGACCTAAATATTTTTTGAAATAGTGGCCGAGGATGGCAAGAGAGGGTGTGTACGCGAGAGAGGCCCCTACACCATAAAGGACTCCATATGTGAAAAAGAGGGCATAGACGTGACTGGTGACAAAGGAGGAGAGCAGGAGGCCTACGGTGGCGATCCCGCCGCCGAGCACCGCCGTCAGCCGCAGCCCGAGCACCGCCGTCAGCACGCCCGACAGCGGCGACAGCAGGAACGTGATGCCCACCGCCAGGGAACCCACCAAAGCTGAAACAAAAATTTACACATGACTTGAGAATTTAGACATAATTCGCTTTGTCACAAAAACTTACTGGCTTGAACATTCCTAAGACACTTTAATGAATGGCCAATTGGCCAATAGCTGTTCTAAGTTTTTGTGGTAGCACGGTTAATATTAGTTAGAGGTTTCACTGACATTTGTTAGTTCTTTACCTCGAAAGAATAAATTCCTTGCAGCGATTCGAATCGCATTTCACCTCGAAGTCCTCGAACTAATATAGTAAAATTTCAATAGAATCTTGTACTTGACGAAATTTTTCGCGTAGCTTTTTACATTACAACACTGACTTACTATACAGGCCTTGCTTAGTTTGTGAGTCAGGATTCAACTTATTTAATTGTACTATGTTTAACCTAAGTTTTCTTTTTCTTTGTAATTGTTTATTTCCTCTTTTGTGCAATTTTGTCTTATTGAATAAAGATTTTATTATTATTATTTCGTTTTTTTTTCTCGGCTTACACCGGTGTACTGTTATGCACGGGCCTAAGCCAAGTGCATAACAGGTAAATTGGTTTCAGTGGTGGGTTCGGCGGCGGTTGTTGCTGTGGTTGGCTGAGCGATGTTTTGCGGGGCTGGAGATTCCTGATCTGTTTGTAAAAAAAATCTGACTATTCGGCAAGTGTTGAGAATGACGGCTTTCTGGAGGAGGTTGTATGTGTTTGGTGGCAGTTTCAATGTATTTAGTGATTGGTGCAACTGTTTGGGTATCACTCCCGGTAGCAGACAGGACAATCGGTACTATTGTTACTTTTTGAAGATGCCAAAGTCAGGTTATTTCATCTTTTAATTCGGTATACTTTGTAAGTTTTTCGGCTATTGTAGATTGTAAATTGTGTGTATTAGGAACAGCTATGTCTATTAAATAGGCAGATTTGTTTGCTTTGTTTACTAATGTTATGTCGGTCGGGTCTATTGTAGTGAATGGTTCGATCAGTGAGGACGGCTCGGTCAAAATACAATTTTTCTGTGGGTTTTTCTATAACACTTTCAGGTTTGTATTTATAGTATGGTTCTATGGAAGTAATTAGATCAAGTTGATGGGCCAGTTTTTGATGAATAATATTTGCAACTTGGTCGTGTCGATGCTTATAGTCGGTTTGGGCGATAGATTTACATGAGCTTGTAATATGTTGGATGGTTTCAGGGCAGCTATTGCATTTTCTGCATATGTCAGTCGTTACTGTCTTAATAATATGTCGTTGGTAGTTTCTGGTCTCTATTACCTGATCCTGTATTGCCATCATAAAGCCTTCAGTCTCCAGGAAGAGCTCACCACGAATTAGCCACGCGTTTGACGCTTCTTTGTCGACATTAATTTGGCATAAGTCATGGTGGTGTCTACCAAGTAGGGCGTGCAAATCCGGTTTTCCGGTTTTCAGCAAAACCGGAAACCGGACAATATTTACCGATTTTTCAAAACCGGTTTTGAAATACAAAACCGGTTTCAAAACCGGTTTTTCTGTTAGTGATTGACATATATTTTGTTTGATTTAAATCAACTTTTCTCGAACGATCTAAGAAATATTTAATTTTGATCCTACCTCCACCCTTAACCCTCGCATGAACCCGCAACCACAGGGTGGCCACGCCGTACAAAATACGCGTTCTTGAATCTACATAGGCACGACGACGTCTGTACACGCGTCAATTTGTGCTTAAGATACACACACAGGGGTGACTATTGCAAAACCCTATTGATACTAATATTATAAATGCGAAAGAGTGTTTGTATGTTTGTGTGTTTGTGCGTCTTTCACGCCGTAACGGAGCGACGGATCGACGTGATTTTTGGCATAGAGATAGTTAATGGGCCCGAGAGTGAGACAGGCTACTTTTTATCCCGGAAAAGACACAGTTCCCGAGGGAACAGCGCGCGATAACCGAATACCACGCGGGCGGAGCCGCGGGCAAAAGCTAGTAGTATTATAAGTGCTACCAATGACATTTAAAGGTACTAAATATAATTGTGTGGTATGTGCAAATAAATGTAATCGTTAATCTTACCTATTTCGAGGGTATTCTGGCAAAGCAGAATAAGTGCAATATAATAAATATTATGCACTTATCCGGTTCTGCCCGAATGTCCTCGATTTATTTAAACCTACTTCAAATGTGTCTGTCTGCGTATTTTAAGCATTATTATTTTCCATTACTTACAATAGATATACGTCTACAAACTTAAACGAATTGGTCGGTAGGTAATTATTTCATGTATTAATCGCGTTAATTACAGGTTAAAGTAAAGAAAGTAATTGTGATTGTTCTGATTATAATATATACATTGAAAGTGATTATTGTAATAAATCTAAACTAATATTGTAATTATTATAATAATTTTTTTATTATTGTGGATATATAAACTATCTAAGAATATGATTTAATTGTTCAAATTCTACCATTACTACCATAATAAAAAAATATTTAAAAACTTTGCCAAAACCGGTGAAAAAACCGGTTTCCGGTTTTGGGCTCTCAAAACCGCAAATCAAAACCGGTTTTGAAAACTTTCCTACCAAGTAGAGATTTACCAGCCCACTCGGTCAGTTTGGTTTTATCATCAGTCAGACTTATTAGTATAATGAATGTGTAGTACCTATCTCATTTTTCCTGTACCTACGTAGTATTTTACCCTAGACGCATTTCGCCGCGATCGATGTTTGCACTAAAATACACTAATACACGATCGAGATGAAATCCGACTAAAATTTATAGCGACAAAAAAATAAACGATTTTGGCATAACTAGGGCTTCCAAATACCGGACTTTTTCAATACCGGTATTAATACCGGAATACCATTTTTTCTTGATTTTTTGACATTTTTGATGAAAAAATCAATAAAAAAAACAGTCTTTAATTGAAAATCATATTATATATATATTATAAACATCAAATCTAGACACGCGGTAAGGTGTTATGTCAAACAAAGTTCAAGCTAACAGAACTAGCGAGCAGCACCGTGTGTAATTTTACCCGAAACATTTGTAGCCACTTTTGAACACCTCGTCACTTTAAAACAATTTTACATAAACATGTTAAATTTGGCTCATTTGTTGAGACTTGTGAGATACATATTGTAGCCTTCGCAAGTTCTTTTAGTAGGCACTTAATAATAATTCGTATTTATGAGAACCAGCCAAGTCAGACCACAGGCTTCAATATATTATCCTTCGGGTTTCAACCGAAGACGATTATAATTATTACAGTGCAGCTCGTGAGATGGTGCTATCTTCCTCACACCTTTAAAGCTATAAAACTAAAAAAAATAAAGCTTCATTTCCGTTTCCGCTCCCCACCACTGCGCGCTAGCAACTCTGCGCCCGCGTCGTCTAGCCTCATTACGTGTTTTTGTGTTATCGGAATCACACCTCAATCTCGGAACGAGAAATCTGGTGCTCCATAAATGGCACAGTTTATGCCAAGAATCATTGGCTATGATAATATTAAGTGAAAAAAGTGAAGAAATCATTGGAAAAAACAACGTTGTTCAAAATCATTAGAAAGTGATGGCAGGTAATAGTTACAACACTAGCCGGGAACATGATCCTTATGATGCTAGCGAGTCAGGTAAATAATCATTATTACTATTTGTATTAAAAACAGCACTTAAATCGTACCTACTTGAATACAGCAGTGGGCAGAAATTAGGTGATGATAAAATACACCTACCCGCATATTTTGACCGTCTTGATTTGGCCGATAAAATTATGATGTAATTATTAATATTTATACTACGTGCAGTACGTCCCAAATTCAAATTAATACTGATTATATTTATATTCTTCATTTAAATAGTGTTGAATCACGAGTATCACAACATGACTCGAATATTGTTAAAGATTAACTAAAGTCCTACTTACATTTCACTCTAATAATGTCTCGAACTCGGTACTGTACGTAGGTACACAAGTGGCGTTAAGGATAATAAATGCATATATTGTTCCACTTTAAGAGTGTTGTGTTGAGGCTCTGTTAATCCTCCTAAATTGTATTAAAAATGCTAAATAAAGTACATATCGACAATCCACTTTACTACTTAGTATGGAAATGGAAGTCCTGTTACTCCACGTACATCGTGTAGAGGACGCTTAACATATAATATGTGTATGTACATACAATTCATTTTAATAATGTACCTGCCAGCAGTGTCGATATCTTGCTACCCCGCTTTAATAGTGGCAGCCTTTCTTGTTACTCCGCGTAAATCGCGTCGAAAACTCATAAATACATAACATGTACAATAATACTCCACTTTTATAGTGCGAGTCCTTGTTCCTCCGCGTAAATCGCGTCTGAGGAACCATATATGACATGTGCAACAATACTCCACTTTTATAGTGCGAGACCTTGTTCCTCCGCGTAAATCGCGTATGAGGAACCATATAATATGACATATGCACAATACTCCACTTTTATAGTGCGAGTCCTTGTTCCTCCGCGTAAATCGCGTATGAGGAACCATATATGATATATGCACAATACTCCACTTTTATAGTGTGAGCCTTTGTTAATCCCCGTAAATCGCGTCGAGGAATAAATACATAATATGTTTAACAATACTTTAACAGTGTTGAGTAACCTATACTGCACGTAAGTAGAGAGCGTAGATGATGTAAGTACCTATGCTTAAACCTAATAATCAGGTCAATCATTTTAAGAATAATAGGTGTCTTAATAAACTCCTATTGCATTATACGAGCCACCTACAGTAAAAAGATCTCGAGGTGCTCTAAACTCTGGGGGGGCGCCGCCGCGCATGTATACCAGCAACGACCGAGTGTCGGGCGCCCCTGCCCGTCGACCGCCGCGGGACTACCGCGCCGAGCCGCCGCCCCCCGCCGGACCAGCGCCAACAACGGAGGAGCCGCTGAGGAACGACGAGCCACTGGACGAGAAGTCGCCGCAGGTAGCTGTAGGTAACCGGCCTTACTCTTACATATTTTTACTCTTACGATGAGTGATGCAGATTCACGAACTTTTAATACTCAACCCTAAGCTGAAATAATTGATGACTATATTTCTAATACTAAAACTATCTAAGTAATATAATTCTAAATTAATTAATTATTAATAATAATATCTATAATTAAAAACTGAATTTATCTTACCCTATACGGTGTTGGTAGGCCAGAGACCTACCGACTCTAGTTTCTGTCCTACCTAAATAGAATAGAACAGAAAAGAATTGAATCCAGAAGGATAAAAGGTGTATCAACCTACCACTCATCATACACCTACTAGCCCGGGTCGGCAGCAAATACCCGGTCAGCAAGCAATCTCCACCGTCACCGATCAGAGCGTTCTCGCTGACCTGCTGGTGTGTGACGCATGTGACGAACAATTCGTCTTATTAATTCTCACAATGCTTAATCCAAACTGATTTACTCTAAATTGAAAACAACTTATAAATTCAAATTTAAATTCAAATTCAAAATTCAAATTCAAAATTCAAATTCAAAATTCAAATTCAAAATCTTTATTGCTTACATATGTAGTGTCTGTAGAGGACAATAAATATTTTACCATGGGTGAATAGGTACAACGCTTAAGCTATTACAGCACGCCAAAATTAATCTTTTAATGTATATACTATATACATATTTATAAAAATAAAAATGCAGAAACAGAGTACGACTTTATTGCAAGTAGGAATATGAAAGAAAAGTTTGTACTCACATAAATACTTAAACCAGCGCTTGAGCACTTAATTTAGGTATGTTTGTTTGATCTACTAGATATCTGCGAACTATTCATTTATTTATTATAGACATCCTATGGAGAGGATTTTGCCAACTTAATTACTACCAGCAATGAATTAAAGAAATTACCAGTATTACTCAGCACAAACTAAGACGTTACCGGTTACTGCTTTTTCGCAACATAACGTTTGGCAACCTGTTTCAGCTCGCAACTTTTCATTTTGCAAACTCTGTGTGTGTACATGCAATACCACAAACATGGTGTTTTATGTTATTTTATTTTTCTTTCAAACTAATAAAAAACTGATTAAAAATCGAGACGAAGCATTCATGCTTAATAGTTGTATTGCAGAATTCTTAGCCTTTCAAAGCTCCGCAGGCCCCGCTGTCAGCTACGACTGGATGTACAGTAAGTTATAGTTTTTAGCACTGATGCTGTACTGAAAATAACAACTAATAAATGAATGTCGGTCATTATTAAAATTGATATTTTGTATGGCGGCGAGATAACATAACCTCATGCTGCCCAATTTGTAAACCGAATTACTTACTACATTGTCTTCATGAAGCACCCAACACCCTATTGGGTGTGGTGTGGTAATGCATGTGGGAACCAAAAACACCAACGGTAACCATACAGGGACTCAATTGTTTTTCTTGTCATATAAACACACTCGAGCCAACAACCGCGTTTTATGACCAAAAATTTTTGAAAAACTAAAAAGATGATGATGTTCTGTTAGTTAACAATTGATAACAACACTACTACATTATTACATTTACACCGAATGAATAACATAAATTATTAAAATTTCACGGATTATAGTGGTGTGTACATTAGAAACATTTTGGTTTTTGCGTATTATTAGATATCTTGTGATATAAAGTGACTGGTTCATATATACACGAAACCTTAGGATTAACGCGAATGATAGAAGAATCGATTTAGACGTCACGGAAAACTTCTTAATGGTACCATATCGCTTTTACCGGTCATCAATAATTTGCTTTTCGGAACTGTTAAACTTTGTTTTCCTTACAGAAAATGCCACCTACTTCCTCCGAGTCAGTCCTGGTGGCAACCAAAGTATTAGGATATTGATAATCTAGATACCACAAGCGTCCTTAGAACTAGTAATGGCCCTTTTGCAATTAAAACTTTAAATGAACCTAGCCTGGTGGCACTTCTGTAAAAACTACTAGTCCTAATTTAATTATGTTTTTTAACATTAAAAATTTAATAAAGCGATAGCTTACAGCAGTTTAAACACTCGTAGGTCTACCTTGTATATTATTCTTGGTTTGAATACCTACTACTAAAACGAATATCACTCGATTTATGAAGAGTTTGGAGGTTTTTTTCCTCCAAACCTGATGTAATACACCTATTGAACCAATAACAACATAATATCCGTACAAAAATGTGACCTTATTAAATTTGTTTTATAAAACCTTGGCTATTGCCGTGATCTGCCGAAAGAATACAGGCAAATCTTTTAATCAAAAAAAATAGAAAGTGTATCAAGACATCAAAACGATATTTTATTGTGATTAAAATAGGATATTTTATTAAAACCTCCAGGTCTGGGGCTCATCAACTGTTAATGAGATTACCTAACATCCATAAAATCTCCAGTAGTCGTGCTGCACGTTACTGGGTGTACAGACGTACATAATTAAAACTAGATCAAAGATTAACTAGTTACGCGATCGCTCTGAGGAATATCCCTTTTTTTGTTAGGACTCATAATATCATATACACATAATAAGTAAAACTTGGTTTTCTAAACCCTGGTACGTTGGGTTAAAAAGGTACTAAGATATTGGTATCGATACCACTGCCCAGTCTTTATATGTGGTTCGCAAGACTCCCGTCTGGAGTTAAGCATATTCTATAAGTGCTATGCTAACGCATAGGAGTCGAAAAAGGTTTTTTGGGTTGCGGCAATCAAGCATAGCCATGTAAGAATACTATTTTAATCTTTCTTTTAAACATTAATAATATATTATTTAATATAAATAAATTCGTAAAAAAAAAAAAAAAAAACAATCTGTATACATGAGAATCAAATCAACAATATAATAAAAGTACCTTCTTGTCTAGGTAGTTGATTTATTCTTCTACCTTATAGGAATTAAACGAACTTACCTTGTGAAGTTCAATTCCAATTATGCGAGGGTTTCAACCGAAGACGATTATGTACATCGTCCCATCCCTCCCATCCCATACAATAAAAAATAATAAAAAATATTTGTAACCTGAATATAACACAAAAATTGCTCTGAAAAATGAGGCTAGACGACGCGGGCGCAGAGTTGCTAGCGCGCAGTGGTGGGGAGCGGAAACGGAAATGAAGCTTTATTTTTTTTAGTTTTATAGCTTTAAAGGTGTGAGGAAGATAGCACCATCTCACGAGCTGCACTGTAATAATTATAATCGTCTTCGGTTGAAACCCTCGCATAATTGGAATTGAACTTCACAAGGTAAGTTCGTTTAATTCCTAATTATCCTAAGTTATAAGAAGAAATGATATTTCAAGTTTTTATATATATTTTATATCGTTATAAATAAATTTCAGGACTGACCATTGATCTTTACACCCATTTAGGTCTCACTTCTTTTGTCGTTAAAGTCAACAATCAAGGCATATGGTGTAATATTGAACTCTCATTTCACATATAAATTTGTTTTGATGGCATTTTAATTTTAACAATTAACAAATCAGCAACTTCGTATCCGTAGAGTATACCTAATCATAATCAGTCTTTTATACCAAATGTTTTTTTTATCATACATATTAATTATGCTTTAATATTTTTGAAAGTGCTGTGTACAAAAAATTAAAACAAGATAATCAACATAAGAACAGAACTAAGGTACCTTTTACCTATTCATATTAGAAAGAATACTTTGTCTGATAAAATATTACTTATGAAGTGCATGAAAATGTGAATAATTACATTATATTGCAATTTGTAGTCAATTTTATACCTATAATAGTGTAATAAATAACAGACAAATCATAAAATCACTAATACCGGGATCCCGGTATTAGACTTTTCAATACCGGTATTGAAAAATGGCGAAAAATTTCCGGGATCCCGGTATTAGCCAATAACGCTATAATTAAATATACGATCGAGGTGAAATGCGATTCGGTGAATCGCTACAACGTATTTATGCTTTTGAGGTAAAGCAGTAACAAATGTTGACTGAACATATTCAGTAGTGGCAACTGACAAAAAAATAATTAAAAACGTACTTTAGGTACATACCTACCTACTTGAAACCTATGATTAAGGGTAAAAGACTAGTAATTAGGAAGTGATAATGATCACAATAACAAAGCCCTTTCTATTGAGTTGATATAGTTATCATGCACGACTTTAATAACTAATCTATTCGTGATACTTCACAATTAATTATCTTTCAATCTCTATAAGTATCTACCTAGCCTACCCAATTGATATTTCGTGTTTATGTTGCGAAAGCAGATATTATCATGATTCGTGGTTTCAAGATAAAATAATGTGGGAAACATCAAAGAAATTAAGACGAAACAATTATAAACATATAATACAGTGTAACATTGTTTTTCAGTAATTACGAATGTCTTTATCTTTGTGTACTCAAATGAGATTTTTAATTAGCATTTTCAGTCTTAAACTCACTCAAATGAAAGTAACAAGTGAGAGGAATATCTAGATAGTTGTAATATGTGGAGTGAGTTAAGTTGGCAAGTGCCACACAATGTCTCGTGCCGTGCCTAATCTAATCGGGTCACCAGACACGAGATAGTTGACTGCCTGTAACCATTAAGATTACCTTTTGGCGTATTTCTAAACTACACTAGTGATGTTAATACAATGCTCAATTGACGCCAACTGATTCCTAGAACCGACACCTTAAAGTGTTATCAGTTAGGTTAACTCAACAATAATATTTATTACGTTTTCTTATTGGCCTGATGCGAACGTTGAACGAAAATGGGGGCAATTTTTGAAATCAAGTCGGTTAAAATAGGTAATCGAAAATGGTGAAAAATCAAACCTGCGTTTGAGCGGCCCATTTAACACATTTTTCAATTTCAAATCATTGTATGAAACGAAGCACAATCTTATTTACGTTACGTACAACACGATAAGACTAATTAACGACTTCAACTGAAGAGAAGCGGTAAGACTTTAAATGTTGCAAAATTAAACCACTAAAGCAAAGTTTTTCAATACGGGACATACTTAGTAAGTAAGTACTTACAATAGTTTAACTTTATTAATATGGGTAAGTACATAAACACCTTTATTAATAGTTCACTGCGCGCATTTTCTTTAAGTTATTCGTATAATATTAACACGTGTAGCAGCAATTCGATAGAGTAAGAGTACAGACCGTCATTACCTATCTAGCATGAATCAAATTGCTTAGACCTACTTGGCATAATCATCAATCGCAATGAAAGTAAGTATTTTCATCAGCTCAATAGACTGAAATTGGATACGATCATGTGGCCTTCGCCGCGGGCGCCGCGCCGCCGCGCTGCCGCCGGCGCCTAATGACGATACCACATCAAATCTATGCCTTTACTAGGAATAATGAAATATAGTTGGCAAGGTATGACAACAATTACTCTTATCATAAGCTTAGCTTGGAGTGGATTGGAACATTTTAAATACCTACCTAATTCGAAATAATCTTCACTAGGTACACCACAGGGGTGGACTGTTCAGTGCGGTGTAGGTAGTTATTTCAATTATATATTTTAATAATTTCAATTTCAAATATAAATATGTAATAAGCATTATCATTTAACAACTAGAATAAATCATTTTTAATAGTGTCCGAACGAAACCATGTTTTTTTCCGACATCGAACTGGAAGTTTCGGTTCTGATTATAGTTTCGGCCGAAACCGAATCTTATATACCTAAACGTGACTAGAACGTTGAATAAAACGGGAGTGAGTCGTCACCAATCAATTATCTCCACCTGTTTTCACCTAGATATGTTTGACAAATAAACGTACCTATTTGAATTTGTTCTTTCCACATTTAAACAGTAATGAAACATCTCGCTGGCCTAATAAAATAATTACTTACAGGGTTCTACGTTTCGCTTTTTTTTATCGAATCGAGATTTTAACATTCTCATAGTGACACTGGGTATAAATTAAACTACCCTAAGAAGTAAAAATCGTTTATTTAATTGTGCATATTATAAAAAGTACGTGTGGGACGAAAAGGCTGGGATAATGATGATGATTATAAAAAGTGCATAAGTATGTTTAAGTTTTCGTTTTTGCATTAAACACAATCTTTAATTAATGTGATGATAAAGTCCTTTTTGTGATATTCGAACTGGAAACAGTTTTACTTAACAAATTCTACATTACATTTCTTTGAAATATTTTTTTGGGTACCTATCCGTTCATTTCGCAACTAACGTATGGCAAACTGGCCCTATACGCGAGTGAAAGGGACGGTGCGATACAAATCGATTTGATAGTTTCGTAGTAGCCCATCTGTTTCATTCAGGTCATCGTGTAGAACCTTTTAGGTTAGGTTAGTTTTTATAAAAATCAGAAATACCTATTAAACAGTTGCGAAATGAAAGAGTGCCAAACGTTATTCGCCGAAACATAAGTAAACCGCTTTTTTGTATTGTGACCGCTAAGAAAAATTCGTGTAGGTAGTGCCACTACAATTGAGGTGCTCGGCGAAATAAAGGTTGGGAAAGCCTGATTTAGAGTATCATAAATGTGAACGTTTCTAAGTAGGTAGGTATTATTGCCAGCCGTGCCGACGCGCGACGTTAGGATGTCAGTTTCGGCGCGGCCAAAAGGTTCGGCTGTTTTTTAGCTGAAACCGAACCCTTCGCCGAAACATGAATTTTACGCCAAAACTGGCCGAAACCGAAACCGAATCTTCGGTTGGACACATTTATTAAATCAATCAAGTTTTTTTTAAGTAGATTCTTGGACATCAAAATTTCTGATGGACAGAAATTTCATATCCAAGAACCTAAAGTAGTTGAATAATTTCAATTACACATTATTTTTTTATTTTAATTATAAAAATTAGTTTAATTAATTTTGTATATTTGTTTAAAAAGTTAAATATGTTTTTGTTTAAAAAATAATAATAATAAAAGATTTTTTTGCTGATAATATTTTGTAAATAACTGTACTTCATTAATTAGTAGTTAAGTAATTTTTAAAAACTTAATTTTAAAGAAAAAATTTAGTTTAGTTGGTTGGTTGATTGATTTACAATATTTCTTTAGTTTTCCTGTTAATTAAAATTACAATAGAATTTTGGGGGTTATTTTTACTGATTATGAAGTATTTTTACAATGTTAGATGTAATTATAAAATAAGTCAGTTTTAAAATATTCATTCAACATTTTAGTAAGTAGTCCATTTTAAGTGTACTCTTTTTACAAACAACAAAAATATTTATTGCTGTAAGTTTTAAAAACTTATAAAAGGGTGCTTAAAAAAATAAGAGTCAACATAATATTATACCCATTTACAATAAATGTACCTACATGCTACTAAAGTCACTTAAATTAATGCATGGTAAGTTGTTAAACTTATTTATGAAACTCAAACAGTGAATTGCATCATCTTAACACAGTAAGCTCTGTTAGAAATGAAATGAAATAAGAGAGAACTTACCAGCTTTGCTCTCAGGGTTCTCTATTCCTTGTTCCTTTGTTTGGTTTTCAAGCACTCCATACATCACACTGCAGGAATTTATCACGCCAAAAAGAAGGCCATTTGTCAGGAAGGATCCTACCAGCACAGAGTAGGCCCTGAAGCCCCCGTCGGGCGGGCCTCGCGCCTCACTGCTACGCAAAACCCCGTTGCTTTCTGGCTTCGGCAAATCACTATTTAATAGCTCTACATCGTGTAGTTTATGCAAAAGTTCAGAGTTTTCTTTCGGCTCCGGCTCCATTTTCAAAAATCTATCACAGGTTCATGCGATAACCACCAGGTTAACAAGTCCAAACACCAATTTATTACAATTTCTATTTCTAATAAAACTGTAATTTGATCTCGGCTATCTAGATATAAAACAAATGTTGCACAAATCGTTCTTTTATTATTTTTAGAGAATGAATAGTTCTCGTTGTTAATGTCGACCAAGCGAACTGTAAACTTATAGTTCAATTAATGAGCCGCACAACACATGACACAAAAACAACGTAAATTAGACTCGGCAATGCACATTATTTCTGCATCTTGCCGCTGATAGCGGAATGGATGGAATAGACTTAACGTTCGTGGGGCTCACTCACATGTGGATTATCTGACATTGACAGTGACAGTGATAGTTTACGGCAGCTTTTTTAAAGTTAATCACTTTATCTTCATGGAAAAGCAAAAGAAACTAAACCCATACTGCAGCAATAGATTGCCAAGTTATCGCCAAGCACATTTTAATTTAAAGCCCAATGATACATTGAAATAATTTTACTGGTAAATTTAAAAGACAAAAATGGAACAAGCTGACTTAACTTCTGTATTAACGTGCTAACAATTAATGAGATTCCAATCCCAAATTTTTTAATTGCCACCTGTGTCTTATCCCATTATTTATTCTCTTTAATAAAAAAATCAACCAACCTAAATAATTCTAACTACAGAAATATTTACCCCTCGACGCGATTTTGGCTTCCTTGCAAGCGAATACGAATGTTCAAAAAATGGCAAGTATAATTCACAGAAAAACGAATATGAATACTAAATAGTACAACGTGGTACCTACAACCCTAGATAAAAAAAAAAGACGGTGACAGACAACTTCAGACAAGAGAGCTGACAGATGTCATCGTAGGCAAGGCAAGGGTACTTACTACGTGGAAAGTAGAACATCAACATTTCTTTGATTTGACTAGTTAAACCTATTCTATTACTCCATATTGTTAATTTAACGAGCAGTCAGGTATATATACTGTGTTTAGATCTAAACAAGATATATAAGTACTTGAAGAATGAGTAGAATGTGATTGTAGCTATCACCTTTTGACTATATAAATGTTCTTACAAAACCTGCTCCAAGAAAACAATACGCAGTTGTGAAGCGTACTTTAAGCCCAGTTTTTTCTCTATTTTAGAAAGTAACAGCTCCCATTATGGCACCATCATCAGATTGGGACGAAATTAAACGATTAGCTGCTGATTTCCAAAAGGCTCAGCTGACGTCTACAGCTCAAAGGTAAAGTATATAACTAGATTGAGTTGTTTGCAATTCCCTCGTATATGCACCCTTATTTATCACTTCAGAGCAATCTGTTCCTTTATTACAACAGAAAAACAGGGAAATGTAACATTAAATTTTTAATTATATACTATATTAAAGGTCCTAAAATTTAAAAAACACTCAAAGATTCTTGCTTAAATAAATCATAAATTTTCTTTGCAGGCTTTCAGAGCGAAACTGCATAGAAATTGTGACCAAACTGATTGAGCTGAAGCTGATTGATGTTATTTTCACAAATGATGGCAAGGAATATTTAACCAGTCAGCAGCTTGTGAGAGAAATTAAAGATGAGCTTTATGTGCATGGAGGAAGGATCAACACAGTTGAGCTTGCTAAGGAGCTCAATGTTGATCTCAGCCAGATCAATACTAGCATTGTTGAAATTACTAGAGGTAAAGAAGTGCAGCTAGTTTCTGGGTATCTGATTGCGTCATACTATTTAGAGAAAATTGCAAGAGAAATCAATGAAAAACTCCAACTCCAAGGACAGTTGTCAGTGGGAGAGTTGACTCTGCAGTATGACTTACCAGCCGAACTGCTTCTGCACAGTGTACTGGAGAAGTACTTAGGGAAACTTATATTCGGGAAACAAGATTCTTCTGACCCCAGAACATTTTACACTGAAGAGTATATTTTGAGAACTAAAGCTAAAATAAGAGGGGCATTAATGGGACTTCTAAAACCTACCCCAATTACTGTCATCGTCAATCACTGCAATGTAGCAGAGCGTTTATTCCTGTCATTATTTGACCAGGTCAATGCACCTGGGATGCTGACTGGCCGACAGACTGGGGCTCTCTATGTGCCATCTTCTTACACAAAATCCCAAAATGATTGGGTCATGAGTTTCTTCAGGCAAAACAACTATCTTGAGTATGATGCTTTATCTCGCTTGGGTATTTCTGATCCAAAAGGTTATGTTAAAAGGACACTGCCAAATGAAGACCTCACATTCCTTAGCAGCTGTGTACTCGGATTGCAGATTAAACAGCAACTTGAAACGGCTCTTGAAGAATGTGTAGCATCTAAAAGCTATCTGGATGTTGTATCCCTACTACCTTCTGTCTTATCAGAGACTGATATTGAAAATATATTGGATACATTGCTGAAAAACAATGCAAAGTCAACTGTAGTCTTTGAAAATACAGGTAAAATTTTACAACTTGTTCATTTCCAAAGTAGTGTTACAACTTTTTTTTGTTTGTTATTTTGTCCCATTGTACAAAAGACAACAGTGACAGTTTAAAAAAAAACATTAAATATAATACTACTATAATGCATTTGTGTTAAGATAATAGTGACTCATCAGTGCACCTGCAGACTGAAAGCGTATTCATGCTGGGGTTAAAAAAAAACTATTTATTGCGTAAAAGCAATATTATTCTTACACATTATTTTGAAATATAGAATTACGTAATTATTTTAAAATTTATTCTGAATCGTCAGAAGTTTCATTCACATTTATATTTAAAGGAGTTTGTTCCGCAAGTTCCATAACAACCAAGTCCCACATGTTTTTTTCTTTACTAACCATGTGTTCTTCCATTATTTCTTGCATTTGTTTGTGTTGTTTGTTGTGCCTATTATTGCTTTGCTATTGTGTTGTAAAACAGCTTTTCTATATCTTTAAGCTGAAATGTGGAGTTATTCACAGCAATATAATTGACAAAAGACATGTCTGTACTATCTGAAGGGCTTACTTCAACTGGTCAATATGAACCCTGCTCTAATTTACTATGATTTAACTAATTGCTCAAGGGGTGTGGCTAAGCTGAGTGACAATGATGAGTCACTATTTTCTTAACATGAATGCACTAGGTATAATGTGCTGAAGATATAGCCAGATAGTTTATAAAATAATGTCGTTATGCAATAACTATGACAAAAATGTTTGCTGGATTAATTTTAACAGAAAAAACCACAGAAAAAATATAGAAACTCATACCTTTAAAGAGTTGTCCAGGGGACATAATCTTGACAGCAAGACAAAGTTGATGGACCCTCTTGCAAATTGAGGAAAAAAATATAATTATCTAAAAATACATATCTAAACCTGGTAAGGTTATCTTACCAAAACAATAACTAATCACTGAAAAACAAAATGATCTCCAAATAATGTGTCTTCTGAATCCATTAATTTTATTGTCATTTTAAATTAATTAATTGTTACTATTTTGCGCGGTCTGTTTTTTTTCTATCTCAGGCTTCGCCAGTGGGGAGCAGGGAGGGATACCTGCCGCCCCTCCTGGACATTCTAAAAAAGTTGGCAAATGTAAAGCAACCTTTTGTCACTTTAAAGTTCAATATATCAAAAACGGCTAAGCAGATTTTGATGAAACATGTCTAAGAACCATCACTATAAAACCTAATTTCAAATACCCGTTTAAGAACTATGGTGCCACAGATAGACACAAAACACTACTGTTTTTGCGTCGGGGGTTTAAAAAAGCCAAATTGAGTGAGCCATTATCATGTCTAAAACGTGCGGCAATTGGCGACAACAGATTTTTATTTATATAGGTATATATTTAGATGAATTGTTCTTGTTTCAGTTTTCAGCAGTCATTACATTGATGCTCTAAAACAAGCCTGCATGCCTATGACAGAGAGCAAAGTGGAAGCTATTGTTAAATCAGGAAAGTATCAGCAATTTTTTATAGAAAAGCAACTATCTAAGGCAAATGAATTAGCACATCAGGGTCACGTAGATCATAAAGCTGAAAGGCGTGATGAGAGAAGAAGGAAAGCAGCATCTGGTAAAGGTGGTGGTGGCACCCAGGGCCGGGAAACCAAAACGAAGGCAGTGAAGAAACACCCGAGGGGAAAACAAGCTGCTCATGACTCTGACTCTGATGAGGCTTCTAGCACAACCAAGAAAGCTCCCTCTCAATTAGAAATTGTGAGCATTGAGGACATTAAGAAAAGTATTAAAGATGTCTTAGAAAGTGAAGGCCTTGATGACTTAGTGACACAGATTGCAGAGTTTTTGCATAGGTAAGTTAGTTATAATTTTTCATGAAGTATTTAGATAATTTATAAATACACAATTATTTAAAATAAACTGTCTTATATTTTCAGTGGATTAAACCAAACTGCATTAGCTTCGGCGAAAGAAACAGCCGAAAAGCTTCTTCAAGATGCCAGTCAGAGCAGGAGACAAACTCATTCCTCTACACAAGACAAGATAAACATTTTAGTAAATGATATTAAGCTGTATGAAAAGGGTCTCAAGTCATTCCCTGCAGATCAGCAACCTCAGTTCATTAAATACCTACTTAAGTCTTTGGGAGGCGATGTTTTAACCGAGTTCTGCAAATATGCAGCAAACCAATGCAATCTATCCAATCAAGTAGATGTGTTAACTCCAGAGCAGAGAAACAAAATAATAAATGACTTGACTGAGGAGTATATGAAACCGTTCCGAGCACTGAATGCTACAATATCAGATCAAAACTTAGAACTATTTTACCAAGCTGTTGATCTGTGCCTGTCAGAATGTGGGATGATACTGAAAAAAGTTGATAAAAAGAAAGATAAGTGAGTTCTCATTTTATAGCATAAAGATCACCATGTTAAAATATAGTAGGAAATTAAAACGTCTATTATATTTCAGGCTTATGATAACAAATCACAGAGAAAAGTTGATTTCGGAACTTGAAAATTGCGAGGATCCAGCGTTGTCACTACATCTCGCTGTGTTGGCCATATTCACTATCCTCACTCAAAACATGTTGCACGCGTCTGGAAGACTAGTGCCGGTTATCATTGCGTACCTGAAGACGCAACTGAAAGAAGAATATTTTGACCATCTTCAACAGTACCATGGTAAGACATACGAAACCTGCAGGGCTACTCCGAAACTCGAAACTTGACGTTCGTGTCGTGCGGTCCATCTCGCTCTAGTCTAAGTGTCAGAGGGACTGTCGCCCCTTTGATGCTTCCATACATGTCATACATATATTCCTGGGGTGCTAATGGTACACAGCAATAATAAGGCGACAAATATTGCTGAAGTGTGTAAGGACAAGTTCTTATTTGGCTTCACAAGATATGTGATAACAGTGATTCCTAATGCGGTGTGGCTGTGCCACGTTCCTATCACAAGCTAGGCTTAAGTAGCGTGCTTAGCTTACGGTCGTTTTACTCCGGTCTAGGCACAGCGCTATGCCCGGGTGCCTCAATGCTTAGGTAGAAAGATCCTGGGCCTACCAGTAATCTTCTGACCAATCCCGACCGATCAATAGGCTCCTGGCCGGTTCAGTTTGCCCATGATCTGGCCTGGCACCCGCCGGACGTGAGGGCTTTGCCCCCACGAGGACCTCCACCATCCCCATAGTCCTGACCTCGGTTGCTCCATCATCATTACGACCGTTAATGCTGGGCAAGAGATACTCGCTCCATGTCTAGTTTATGCGCTCCGCTGTCTATGACATTACCAAGTGTACATTGTACTCTAGCGCTTACTAGACCCATATACGGAATCTACCCTGTATTGAATTGCGGACATCCTTACACACTTCTTGATCATGGCAATTAACATTATATAGCAAAACACTCACCTGAGGTATCAGCCGAGTTTCAGGAAGGAACTAAACTCTCTATTCTAGGGCATCAGTTTAGTTCTTATCCATCGTTAATTCATTTGTAACGCCATTACTCTATACGGTAGTATCAACACACAAAATTAGACAAATAAGGAAAGGCAATGTGACCACATTACATATGTATTACATGTATTAGGGCTGTGACACTTACCGAGTTTTATATGGCAAATCGCGCTGCGCGCGACAGGGACCGCACGACACGAACTTCGAGTTTCGGAGTAGCCCTGCTGGCACACACTTAAGTCTCGTATTTTTCATAAGGCTGCGCGGTTGTGGTTAAAGTACCTACGAGTTGTAATTGTCGACCCGAAATAAACAACATTGAACGACCCGATAATCCTAGCCATATCACCGCGGCGCGGAGTCGTAACGAGAAACGACGCGGCGCCGGAGTGCGGCACGTTGCCGCATCGTGTATGTAGGTACACGATGTCGAGCACTTGACAGACCCTGTAATTTGCTCTTAAAACACACCGTAACTGATATAAAAAGTACCGTACCGAAGTACTGTACGTTGCCGCATCGTGTATGTACACGATGCCGAGCACTTGACAGACTCTGTAATTTGCTCTTACAACACACCGTAACGGCAACGTACCCTACTTCGGCGCCGCGCTGTTTGCGTTACGACACCGCACTGCGGTGATGTGATCAGGATCATCAGGTCGTTCAATGTTGATACCGGTGGTATTTAAAGTTCGCATGTGGCTGGGCGAGCTTTTGCGCACGTGTGTCGTCTTAAGTTCGCAAAATGGACCAAACAACCTGCCAGTGAAAAAGCTCACCGTCACTGGGGTACGCGAACTTACTAGATACCTCAGTTGTCAGGCCCTTTAAATTTTATTTCTGTTGCAGAACTAGTTACCAAGTATTTAATATCGTCTGACGAAGAGAAACCATTGGCTGAGGACAAACTAAAGGAAGAGATGCCAACTATTAAAAACATCGTTTATGAAATTAAGAAAAACAAGTAATTTGTTACCTAATTAAATAAAAGTTTTATCTTAAAATTGGCATTGTATTATTACGTTTATTAAGTCAGCTTGAGCCCGGACTTCACTTCTATTGCAGAATTCCCTGTCCTATGGGAATTGTGGAAAATTCGTCCTCATTCGTTGACTACAAAATAAAAGGAACAATAAATGCTTAAATTGTAGCCTTCTAAGTTCAAGGGCTAGGTTTAGGCTAGGTGTTTAAGGGACGGTTATTATGACTTCCTCTTAGGTCCAATACAGGCAGCAGAGATCTATATCTGTGGGGCTATGTCAGTGCCTGATTTAGATTTCTAACCACCCTAATCTTATAATATAAAAATGAATCGCAAAATGTGTTGGTAAGCGCATAACTCGGGAACGACTGGTCCGATTTCGCTAATTCTTTTTTTGTTGTGTTCGCTACTGTCAGGAGAAGGTTTTCATGAAAGAAAAAAAATACAACGGGGGCGAAGCCGCGGGCAACAGCTAGTCTAACTATAAATATAGGTACCTACACTTTTCTCGCACGATCCACCTATCGCACTCTCACTCATCCGACTGTCAAACGCAACGTACGTACGGTACGCACGTAATTACTAGATATTATTAAGTTGTAAATAAATCTCAGCAACTCAGCTTCGTCCAGCAGGGAGACTATGAAACTTGAAGTTCGTATCATACCGGCCCTCTCGCTCTCGTATTAAATAGTATAAGTGTCAGAGGGACCTCACGACACGAACTTCCGTCCGAGTTTCGTAGTAGCCCTGCAGCCGCCCCCTTGGTCCTTGCGCCCTAGCACAGAATATATAATAGTACTGCCCTAGGCTCTAGCTTTATTAGCCAGTGAGTAAATAAGGCCATGGGCTGTTCTATCAACTCGATCTACTCCTACACCAAAATTGGTTTAGCGGTTTAGACGTGAATAGTCCGTGAGCCCAGCCCCTAGGTACCTACGTAACATGACATCACCATAAGATGCCTGGCAACAGGTGGGGAAAGTTGTGCTGAGCTAGAATCAAAAAACTAACGCACTTAAAATTAGCCGGAAGTTTGAGAAAATCCTTCACTTCCGGTCAAAATTTTAAGGTCAATTTACGTCACGTGACATCATTACGAAACACGTGGCATCATGAAGCCCTTTATCCGTAGAGAGGGGCAACATAAGTCTGTCAGTTCTGAAATAGCCGGAAGTGCCTGACAGACTGCGACAAAGGTGACCCCCAAAAACGATTTCCTACGTCATATGACATCGTGACCAAAATTATTACAAAAGTTTCGTAATATTAGTGTCTTTAATAATATATAAGTCTGCCAAGCGTTTTTTAGCCGGAAGTCCTTTAAAAGTGTAATTTTAACTACAAGGAAAATGTAACCGTATCATGTTAAATGAGAATAATTTAACGAATTATGATCGATTAACAAGGATTATCGACTAATTCGTCGTGGTCGGTATATTTAGTATGTAAGAAAATAAAAAAAATACAATCTTTTATGTTATTTCACCTGTCCCGTTGTCTGTAATCAAATCTCGCAAGTATAGTTATTTGGATCTAAGTACTGTCAGTGGTTGGATTGAGTTGAAATTTGGCATTGTAATATAAGATTGGTGGCAAAGAATCTGGTCGTGAAATTCCGGTGATCATCACCAGGTCAGAATTGTCTCCACAGGAGAGAACTGTTTAACGGTGAATGGTATAGACTTAAAATTACACGAATGGATTTCCGATAGCAATACAAGTAGGTACAGTCAGCAAAAAAAAATTCTACTAAATTATTTTTTTACGGGAACTAATAGTTTCAGTGAGTTTCAGTAGTGTCAGTTCCGAAATTGCTGGAAGTGCCTGATAGACGGTGGCAAAATAATAAATATAAATAATTTAGTCTGCAATAAAACTTCTACTAAATATTTTAAGATCAATTTACGTCATGTGACAACATTACGAAACACGTGGCATCATGAAGCCCTTTATCCGTAGAGAGGGGCAACATAAGTCTGTCAGCTCTGAAATAGCCGGAAGTGCCTGACAGACTGGCAAAGATGACCCCCAAAAACGATTTTTTACGTCATATGACCACGCGACCAAAATTATTACAAAAGTTTCATAATATTAGTGTCTTTGACAATAAATAAGTCTGCCAAGCGTTATTTTGCCGGAAGTCCTTTAAAAGTGTTATTTTAACTGCAAGGAAAGCGTAATCGCATCATATTAAATGTGAATAATTTAACAAATAATGATCGATTAACAAGGATTATCGACTCATTTCGCCATGTCTGTCTGTCTGTCCGTCCGTCCGCGCCTTTGGTCAGAGACTATCAATGCTAGAAAGCTCTACTTTTGGTATAATTTCATAATAAACTATGCCACCAAAACAGTAGAACAAAAATAAAATAAAAAGTTTTTTTGGTAGGTAGTCTAAAAATTTTTTTGTTTAATTTTTTTTGTACTGTTTTGTTGGCATAGTTTACATATATATTCATGCAAATTTACAGCTTTTTAGCATTGATAGTGTCTGAGCAAAGCCGCGAACGGACGGACAGACAGACAGATAGATACTTTTAAAGGACTTCCAGCTAAAAACGCTCGGCAGTCTTATTTAATATTAAAGACACTTATATTACGAAACTTTTGTATTAATTTTGGTCACGATGTCATATGACGTAGGAAATCGTTTTTGGGTGTCATCTTTGCCTCAGTCTGTCAGGCACTTCCGGCTATTTCAGAGCTGACAGACTTATGTTGCCCCTCTCTACGGATAAAGGGCTTCATGATGCCACGTGTTTTGTAATGTTGTCACGTGACGTAAATTGACCTTAAAATATTTAGTAGAAGTTTTATTGCAGACTAAATTATTTATATTTATTATTTTGCCACCGTCTATCAGGCACTTCCAGCAATTTCGGAACTGACACTACTGAAACTCACTGAAACTATTAGTTCCCGTAAAAAAATAATTTAGTAGAAGTTTTTTTGCTGACTGTACCTACTTGTATTGCTATCGGAAATCCATTCGTGTAATTTTAAGTCTATACCATTCACCGTTAAACAGTTCTCTCCTGTGGAGACAATTCTGACCTGGTGATGATCACCGGAATTTCACGACCAGATTCTTTGCCACCAATTTTATATTACAATGCCAAATTTCAACTCAATCCAACCACTGACAGTACTTAGATCCAAATAACTATACTTGCGAGATTTGATTACAGACAACGGGACAGGTGAAATAACATAAAAGATTGTATTTTTTTTATTTTCTTACATACTAAATATACCGACCACGACGAATTAGTCGATAATCCTTGTTAATCGATCATAATTCGTTAAATTATTCTCATTTAACATGATACGGTTACATTTTCCTTGTAGTTAAAATTACACTTTTAAAGGACTTCCGGCTAAAAAACGCTTGGCAGACTTATATATTATTAAAGACACTAATATTACGAAACTTTTGTAATAATTTTGGTCACGATGTCATATGACGTAGGAAATCGTTTTTGGGGGTCACCTTTGTCGCAGTCTGTCAGGCACTTCCGGCTATTTCAGAACTGACAGACTTATGTTGCCCCTCTCTACGGATAAAGGGCTTCATGATGCCACGTGTTTCGTAATGATGTCACGTGACGTAAATTGACCTTAAAATTTTGACCGGAAGTGAAGGATTTTCTCAAACTTCCGGCTAATTTTAAGTGCGTTAGTTTTTTGATTCTAGCTCAGCACAACTTTCCCCACCTGTTGCCAGGCATCTTATGGTGATGTCATGTTACGTAGGTACCTAGGGGCTGGGCTCACGGACTAGAACACGTAGAACGACAAGTCATTTCTAATCTATACATATAATAAAGCTTTCATAATATTAGTAAGGTAAAAATAAAATAATGAACAACTGTACCTGTTTGTATTCTTTGAGTATTCAACTATTTTAACAAAATTAGATCAGCATTAAATTAGGTAATCAATTCAACCCGTCCCATGGCATGCACCTATATACATAGTCGGAAGTTTTTAACTTACTTACGGTGACTTTTAAATTTTTAATTTCCAATTTTTCAATAAGCACGAGGCATTGCATTGCATCATGCATGTTTTCATTGAAATAAACAACCTTTTTTGTATAAAAGCAGGCATTTATTAGATTATTTCGTAAAGATAACAACAATTGTAATTAAAACAATGTGTTCAATGTAGTTGTTCAAAACTCAAGCTAATTACATAAAGTAATAATTATGATCAAACAGACCAAGAACCAACTTTAAAGCATACTACAAACGAATAATTTTAGTAAGGTAGTTAATTTCTCGTAACAGAGCACCAGGGGATTGTTTAATGAAATAACATTCTCTTCCATCTGTGTGAAGTTATACAAAGAATCCTTTTTTAATTAAATGCATGGTAATTATTTTAAAATTTTTCTGCTAATAATATCAGAGATCAACTCTAGTTGTTCAAAAATAATACAAAAATTACACATGCCAGTGGTACAGAAGTCATCAGCTCATGCTTCATACTTAATCACAATGCTAGAAGACAACTAAATTTATTTTTTATATGAAGTCATTTTAAGCAAATATTCTAAAAAACCACTTCTCGCAGATTATTCTGCTTTTCATTTCATTGTGCTCTTACTCAAACTTTCATGGACTCTGTATATTATTTGTTAGGATTCTGTAAATTAAAGTTTATTTTCATCACAAAGATATTTCTAAGGTTGGATGTTGGTTCAACCTTGCTTTATAATATTATAATAATGTAATTGTTTTATAAAATTATTTTATGGATAAGTGCAATGTATATTCAAGTTTGTAAAAGTTAGGAGGTTACTTTAGCGGCTTGGCGTTTTTTGACATCCCAGTTATAAACTCTGGCCATGTTTACTTCTGTTGTTGTCCATTGATCACTGGAAAAACAAAATAAGAAGAATTAAATTTCAATTAAATTTTTAGGACAAATACAGTTCCATCGAAATTATCAATGATTCCGCCAATGTTGGGGCTGAAAAAAACACTATGAGTTGGCCGTTGTATGGTAGCTTTGGTGTTCAGTATAAGAAGAATTATAGTGTGATATTAGAATTATTTATTTATTTATTATTTATAACAAGTTCTACCTGAAACTTTATAAATTGTGTCTTGATTTGTCTTATATTATATAACACGCCACACAATGCAATTGTCAACTACTAGTTTACAAAGTTACATACTGTTATTTGTAAACTATGTGAGCAAAATAGAAAAGTTTCATATTTAAGACCCAAAACCACGAAGGTGGAGAATTTGCTTCGGCAACTCATAAAAACAAAAATCTAAATTAATTTTAGTAAATAAGTATTTAATATTAATGAAATTAGTCGCATATATCTATACCTTAAAAAAAAGAATTTCAAAATAAGCAATTGTCATCAATTTAACAGAAAACAAGGTCCAAAAGTCATATCGGGAACGCGTCCGAAACACCACCTTGTAACTTCAACTTACTTGAAAATGTAGTAAAAGACAACTTTAAATGTTTTAAACATACATTATGAGTATTTTGATTCCTAAAAATTAAGTATTTTAAACTAACATAGACAAAATAAATTTATTTTAAACACAGGATTAGTTAAAAGTTTGTCCAACAAAGTATACGTCATATTCGTGAACGACACAATAAATAGGCAAAACTTATACTTCTGAGCAGACTTTTGGCGCTAGTGCGCTGTAGTAGTATCACGGGTGTTTTGTGAGACAGGCGTTATTTGTTTTGTCCGCAAAAATATAATCATTTAAATGCTAAGTACCTTTGTAACTATCTTATACTGACCGTACCTTTATTATAAATCATTACGGGAACGTATGTTACTATCGTTTTGATTTTCAGTTTAATTTATTTTTTAAATATGGTCATATTTTTACATAATTTTCTTTGACACTTAGTTACTGTAAAACACTGTAAGAAATAATAATTAACTACTTAATGTTTTTAAGAACTCTTCTATTTAAAAAAATAAAATTAATGTCGTTCCCGATTTGACGAATTTTAGTAAGGGAGTTTGCTTAAAATCGCTATAGCAAAAAAAATAGTGAAATCTATGCGCGCCCCTTTTAAATCTAGTAAGAACAACAGCGTAGAAATTATTTTAAATCTTTAATTTTGCTAATCCTTTCAATATTTTTCGTGCAAATTACAAAATCGGAATTCGCCACCTTCATGGTTTTGGGCCTTAAATAGTAATACTTTGAAAACAACTGTGTTTCTAATAACCAAAACCACCATAGTATTGTATGGTCAAACTATTGTATTCCACCCATGTTTTATTCTGTTTTTTTTTTTTACTATCCTACTAATATTATAAATGTGAAAGTTTGTGTGAGTGAGTGAGTGTTTGTTACTTCTTCACGCTGAAACGGCTGGACAGATTTTGATGAAATTTAGCTAAAAGTTAGTTTATAACTTGGATTAAAACATAGGATACTTTTTATCCTGATGTTCCCTAGGGATAGGGATAAAATCTCGAAGCAATAACCGCTGGGTTTAGATTCATGAAATTTGACATGACTGTTTTTAATGTAACGCCGGGAATTCCCACGGGAATTTTCAAAAATCGCAGAATTCCAATTCAGCTGCTGGATCTAATGTTTTACGTGTGTGAAGCCGTGGGTAAGAACTAGTTGAACATATTATTTATTAAAGTGGATAAATACCGTAAGAAGTCTAAGTCATGTTCTACACAAGCTAAGTTTTTCTTTGCTGTGGCCATGTTAGATGAGAGTAATTTTTCTGCATCTTCTAATGAATATTCCAGCATTACATTCGCTCCAAGCCATAAAAACACTTTCTCAGTTGGTGGTACATGAGCCTGGAAAAATTGAAAAATTCTTACATAAGTATTTGTAATAGTTCTATAACTATTTTTTCCAATAATTACATAATTTTACCAAAACATCATAATTCTATTTTACAATAGTTGAATAAGCTCATCTTCATTTCAAAAATTCCAATAATATGTACCTCTAAAAACAGCAATGATACATTTAAAAATTACTTGATGGTGATGATGATGAAAACTTTTTTTGAGCTTATTTTGAAAAGCTGAAATTTGCATTTAGATCAGCTTTGTTTTAAAGGTGTGACTAGTTATTTAATGGTACTGTACCTTAACAAAAACTTGATCACTAAGTAAGAACTGTGTTTCTGTGACTTCCTTTTGTGTTTTTAATTTCTCAATCATTTCCAATGATCTGGCTAGGTCAGGGATTTGTTGCCTCAAGCGTCTCCTTTTAGTAGCTAAAGTATATTCCATGAACTTGTATTTGCCATGTTGTTCATCAAGTTTTCGTAATACTTTATCCACACCATCGGAATTTTCAGGTAAACTCATAAATTCATCAACATTATCCTGGAAACAATTGAAGTAAAATATAAGTATGATATTTGGCCCTTATACTTAAAGATTTTCTCATTTGAAGACTTCTCAATTCAAAAAATTTCGAGAAATGTTATCAAACGTTGGGAAATACTATTTTTGGTTACCAGGTGCAATCGCTTCTATAACTATAACCTAAAAAAATATTCTAGAAAATGAAGATCTTACGAAGTAAAAAAAAATCATAATTGCTAAGCTTTCCGGCAAATAATACTTAAATCTGGGCCATCGTTTATTCAATGAATACTTACTACAAATACGGCTTCGGGTATTCCCGAAAAAGATTTCTCATTTGAGGAGGTTTCAGCCCCATCGCCTTCCATTTTGCAAAAAGATGCTTTATAACTTTCTTGTGTGTGAATAATATTCGATTAGATTATTTATAGTATCACAATGTGTTAAATATATCATTAATAATTAAAGCATTTTCTGAATCTTACTGTAGTAATGTATGTAAGTCACAATTTTTTTTAATCGTCCTGTCTGAGGGGCTACTACGAAATGAAATAGAAAATCAAGTTCGTGTCGTGTCGTAGCGTCCCTCTCACTCTCGTTTTAAATGATAATTAGCGTCAGCGGAGCGGGACGGTACGATACGAACTTCGATTTTCGAATTTCGCAGTAGGGTGAAGAATGACGAATGAGGATGAACATGGGCAAGGCATGGCAGTAGGGCTACTCCGAAAGTCGAAACTCGAAGTTCGTGTTGTGCGATCCCTGTCGCTCTCGTATTAAATAGTATAAGTGTCAGAGGGACCGCACGACACGAACTTCGAGTTTCGGAGTAGCGCTGCAACATAGGTGGGCAGGCAACTGACAGCAGCAGGAAGGCTACTCCGAAACACGAAATTCGAAGTTCGTATCGTACCGTCTCTCTCACTCTCGTTTTAAATAACATAAGTGTAGGCGGGACGGTACGATACGAATTTCGATTTTCGAATTTCGTGGTAGCCTTGCTGGGCTACTATGAAACTCTAAAATCAAAGTTTGTGTCATTCCGTCCCTCTAACGCGTATATTGTACTTTTTAATACGAGTGAGAGGACCGGTACGATACGAACTTCGATTTTCGAATTTTGGAGTAGGCTCTCAACAGGGCTACTACGAAACTCGAAACTTGAAGTTCGTGTCATGCGGTCTCTTTGACACTTACACTATTTAATACGAGAGCGAGAGGAATCGCACGACACTTATACTTTTTAATACGAGAGCGAGAGGAACGGTACGATACGAACTTCGAGTTTCGGGTTTCATAGTAGCCCTGCTGCTTATTTTCATTTGTACGATGCTTTAATTATGTGGCAACGTTTTAAATTTCTGCAGGATGATTGCAACGTAGTGGTTATATTATTCTTTTTGGATGATTGTATCTTTTGGATTGGATCTTGTGCTTATTTTTGTGAAAATCCCAACTGAAAAAAAATTTGCTTAAGACTAAAAGTGTGCACGTGGTGTGCACAATAAAAAGTTGCCATGCCACCAATTTTTTTAAAGACTGTGATCTCCATTGAATTTGAAAACATCCGTCTTTGTTTACACTTTTCATAAATTGGATTGATAAAAACCATAGCTGAAAAAGAAATGAAAACTTCAACTGTCAAATACAGTCCCCCCCGCCCTCCTCCTCCAGCAGGGCTACTATGAAACTCGAAGTTCGTGTCGTGCGATCCCTCTCACTCTGATTTTAAATAGTGTAAGTGTCAGAGGGACCGCACGAGACGAACTTCGTTATTCGAGTTTCGTAGTAGCCCTGCTGGTCACGTCATTTTAATAGCGTGCGTATAATTCTATCCTACTATCGCCACCATTTTCTTGTTTGCAGAACAAAAAGTTGTTAAAACGCATTAAACCGCAGCCTTGCTACAGCGTAAGTGATAAACATTTAATCATTGCCGCCAGCTGAAGTAAGCCTTTAGTGAGAAATCAGACGTCTAAGTTCCAGTTTTTGATTACAGGTGTATTCGCAAGGTGTAAGGCTACGCCCTGTTTCTGTTGTGAGTTGTTGAATTTGCTTCCAACATAGGCCTATCAGATACCGCCGTGATGGATATGATGGTATCGACACTACAACAGCAGCGGGCAGTGACAGAACAGCTGCGGCGGGAGGCAGCTATAAAACGCATCCCGGTATCGTCTGCGGTGGCAGATATTGTACGCTACATAAACGAACATGAGCATGAAGACTGTCTGCTCGTTGGCTTTTCCAGCCAAAAAGTTAATCCTTTCCGAGAAAAGAGTTCCTGCACTGTTCTTTAAAATATACCTACTACAATAATTTAATGTTTAACTTCATGTAATGTAAATGTGTTGAGTATTATATTCTATTGAGACTTTAAGTTGTTGTTGGTCTAAAATTTTCATACACTTATTTATTTATTTAGATTCAAGCAGTACTGGTCAGCATTCAGCAATATAACTATTTATAGAAGGAGTATTATGTGCTAACATACTTACTTTTTCAAATCCAACAATATTGTATAAAAGTCACTTCTTTGGTGGTCATAAATATATTTAAAAGCTATTTCATTTAGTAGTTTCATTATTATAGTAAATTTGGTATTTAATGAGGTTGGTATAAAAGTGGTTGAATCTACATTTCCTTATTGGTGCTATCTGGAATTGATTACTATGGGATTAATGAAACTTTAATTAATAGTATGTAATTTATCTGTTTCAAGTTTTTCAAGTTCAACCCGCTTAGTGGATCTGAGCACCTTAACTATTGTGTTGACTGTATAACACTAAAATAGGCTTTATAGGTCCATATTTTTACCAGGACACCATGGCAGCACAACCAGTGGCCATCACCTATAAAAATGTATGCAGCTTTGTGCAGCCAAGTGGATACCCTTCATAGAGCCGTGTACATTTTGTTAGTGGCAGCGACTGGTTGTGCCACCATGGTATCCCAGTGAAATATAGCACATAAAGAGGCAGGACATGGATTAGTATATGCCTGAGTTCGAAATATTGCCCTTTGGTTGCCTGGTCTGTTACCTTTACCTATTCAGCAGTAAAAGCATAATTCATTTCCGGGTTGAGAAAAAAATGGAACCCTTGCAGGATCACTATTATCTATCTGTCAAGACTCCTTTTCCGAGTTAATATACCTAAATGGAAAAAAAATCTTAAAGGTACCCTGCAATATATATTTATTTTTATTAGAATACTACATAATATATATACAAATATAATAAAATAATATTGTATATTATACAACTAACATTTGAAGGTAAAGAAAATCAAAATTTGCTTAAATGAACTTAATAAAACAATGTTTTAATTTGCTATAAGGTTTATTTAGTGCACAGTAAAAAGAATTAACCTACTACTCAATTCCACTAATAGGAATTATTCAAACTCCCAACAATTCCTAATATTTCATAGTGTATCTAGGTCACAGGTAGGTTATATACACATCACTCAAAACAAAGGAATATAAATAATGTTAATATTTCAACATACCCTATTTATATAATAATAACACATCCAACTATTATTTAATGCACAAGGCAGCTTCAGATATATTAGTGCAGAGATCTTATGTTCTAAAGTTTAACAATTTTTGGTGATTAATTTGTTCACTAAGTATATTGAATAGACAAATAACACAGAATAACAACGTAAAATTCCTTTAATTTCCTCAGAATACAATCTAATCTACCTATAGTAAGAGTACAAGTGGTAAGAACTTTAATGTCCACTTGTTCCAGTGTGCAATGGCTGGAATAATTACTTTAATCTTACTGAATGGATATCAACATCAGCAGGGCTACTACGAAATTCGAAAATCGAAGTTCGTGTCGTGCGATCCCTCTGACACTAAATACCATTTAATACGAGAGCGAGAGGGAAGATATGATACGAACTTCGGAGTAGGCCTTCAGACATCATGTTTACTTTACACTAAAGGTCACGGTCACAGCTGATTAGAGCCACCCGACCAGTACCGCCTCGACTTTCGGCGTCCATTCGTCTACAAGTGGTCCACGGGTGGACACAGCGTTGACAACGAGTGTGCCTCGCGTGGTTATTAACGAGTGGACGTCGCGTAGTCCACGAATTTCCGAGTAGTCTATTAAGAAATGAGGGTGGGAGCGCCGCACCGACCGTGCGCGGTACACGCGAGGCACGCGTACGAGCAGCGAGTTATCACAGAGTAGGGTATATTCACCGTCTGCGTGTGGACACCTCACGAGCGAGGCGATCCAGTGACGCTAGAGTTGATGTAATGAGCGCATGCCCGTACAAATCCATGTAAAGAAAAGAATCAGTGCCGGATGCATCTAATGACCTGTGGCCTCACAAAAGCCAGAGGCCGTATTGTCTAACGCGCTAATGTTCGCGATCGCATCCACTATCTTTTTCTACCGTCGTCTTATACCGTGACAGAAAGAAGAGGTGAACATATGGTTCTTATTTCAAGTGTGTTAGACAATAAGCAGGCAGGTCTGTCTGATTTGGGAACCAGATTAAGTAGTTTATAGATTCTTGCACTGTGGTCATTCAACTTGGCTCCAATTATTATTTATGATGGTTTTACAATAGGTGCACAATTATAACCATTAGAATATACATAAAATACAAATTATACAATCAACTACATAATTACGTATGGCGTGTGTGAGACAGTATGAGTAAAACCCCTTAAATGGCTCCATTTAATAGTTAGTTAAATATAAATTCCTCATTTCTTGAGTCATCCACAAAAACATTCACCCCTTTTTTATTTAAAGATTTACTTCCAACAAAAGCATGAGTTTATAGGGTGATGGTGAAAGCAAAATGATAATTTTACCACATCTATTCAGACCATACATTTCCTAAAAATTCTACCTTACCACAACATGAGCATGCTTTTGACTTGGCAGTGGAATGAACAAAGGAAAAGGTATACAATACAATATTCGAAATTGTTTGAGCAATTTGGAGTTAAACAAATAAGTCTTATTCTAGGGGTAAAATATAATAGTAAAAAAAATTAACAACTATCAGTCTTTTAAATTGATGTTGATTTATCAACCTTGTGGCAATTTGTCTCTCAAAAGTTTACAAAAAAACTCTTAACCACCTAGAGGGTATACATGCTTAAGTCCTAGCATATCTATTGTCAGATCCATTATACAGCTACTAAATATCATGACCAGACAGTATATATTGGTATAGTAATATGATGAAGATGAAAGACAAGAGTAGTATCATAACATTAGAAAACGAAACTGTTATGGTGGAATTCTCATGACAAATATTAAAAGGTTTATTGCTTGCTTTCACTAACTATAAAATATTGGTAAGTACACACTAACTACATACTGTTAAATACTAAAGATATATTTTTATTCTATCAACTTACAACTACTTCATTATTTTTAGATAGTATAATCACAAATGTCCCAAATGTTTTCTGAACATATAATATCAGTGATTATGAATGAAGATAAAATTAGTATTTTACTGTATTAACTAAATAGCAGTATACTATGTTAACTCCATAATGCATATTTGCATTTTAATGTTTGCCATGAGCTTTAACATATTAATTTATACAATGTTTTTATTACTTAATTGGGATTTGCTAGCAATTTTATATCTTCTTGTAATGATTAATATATATGTAATATAATATTCTTGAGAAAACGATAAATGAGTATCTAAGAGTACAGTCCCAGTGGTGGCAGCAACATTCACAGATTACACACTAAATACATACAATACTTTAGGTAGTAATTAGAAAATAATTATTCATAATTTACCATTCAGTATCAGCTCATATTCATAAGATTAGCGTCTTATATTATAACTATCCCATCCATCTACCTGTATTCCTTACATTTTATCAGCAATTGCAGATTCCTGAGTTACTTTTATAAGCAAAATGTTTTACTGTTGAGGCTACTATTTTGACTACTAGCATATAAAAACCAAACAAAGTACAGCATTGAAACTATTTTTAATTTTATTACAAAAAAAGGCCTCATTTATTTGGTGTATCAATAACTTACTCTTCTATCTAAGTCATTAATTATTTTGGTATTATTTTATTAAGAAGTTTTCAGTTTTCACTTTTAATTAGGTAACTAAAGTATTTTCATTGCACTAGCAAATAATTAATTTGTTCTTTTCAAGTTAACAAAATGGAATGGTTTTTGGAATTTAAATGAAAAATTTGTAAACTTTTGAGTAGGTATTACCATTTCAAATGCAAATTAAATGAAGGTTAAACATATTTTGTCTGGGGCAGATGTCCTGACACGCTGAGCCCTAAACTCTCTCCTGCTTGGGGGGTGACGCATCCTCTGATCCATTTGACACACTTTGATGGTACAATTTAAGAAGTTCCATAGCATCCTGTGCTTGACGTTTCTCCAATAAAATCCTGGAATGAGATAGATTCTTTGTTTATCATACAAAATTTTAATATTTATAAGAAACACTAGCTTATGCCAGCGACTTCGTCTGCGCGGATCTAGGTTATCGCGCGGTAGCGCCCTCTACCGGAGTAAAAGGTATTCTATGTTGATCTTTGGGGTTCAAAGTACCTATATACCAAATATCATCAAAATCGGTTCAGTGGTTTCGACGTCAAAGCATAACAGATAGACAGACAGACAGAGTTACTCCCACATTTTTTTTTATTATTCAACTGGAAGGCAAACAAGCAAGTGGGTCTCCTGGTGGTAAGAGAGACCACCGGCCATAAACGTAAATTTATAATATTAGTAGGGATAGTAGGGATTTGAATTATCCAATTTTCACTTTAGATTGACTCTAGTATAGTCGCTTGTAGGTTTGATATATTTTTTAGAATATTCCACATTTCTATGTTGAGTTAGAAATTTACACAAATAATTTCTTTAACTTACACTTCACAAAAATTATTTTAACTTCTTAAGTACTTTTGAGCAAAAAGACAGGTCAAGATTGTTCACATTGTGATTTCTATTACCAAAACAAGAAAAACATAATAATACAAAAGCATTGACTCATGGAATGTCCCCTCTTTAAACATATCGACTGCTGCAACATAGGTACAGTACTGAATCTGCAAATTTTCGTTCTTTTTTATTATTGTGCCATCCATAAGCGAATTAAATATAGAACACTTTACATTGGCCTCCTATAAATAACGTATTTTGTAGTTTTGATACTATACATTGTCACAGTTGATATACATGTAGTTAATTAATTAAGGTTCCCATGGCAATTCCCAAATCTAGCATCTTAGTCTTTATCTATGTTATACAAAGAGCACAAAGTAGTTTCATATTTCTTGATTACGTTTGCGGCTAGCAGCTGACTGTTAATAACATTTTCGTTTACATTCTAATATAGGGTACTAGTAATAGGGCCCAAAAATCATTAGTTGTAAATTACCTTCCAGAAGCTTCCTTGATGTGTTCCAGTATGATTTTGTTGTCGCGGTCGGTGACGATGTCGGCGAGGCTGTCGGGGTCCATATCAGAGAGCAGCTCGAGGTCCTGCCCGCCGAGCAGCGAGATGTGGCACAAGTTGTGCTGCAGCCGGCCCACCAAGCTCGCCACCTGCCCCTTGCCGTCCAGCGCCACGTCATCCGTCTGATCCAGAGACACCTGACACTTCGGCATGTTAGGCCCCCACTTTTCACTACCGTGCAGTATCATCAGAGACGTGTCCGGTTCTAAAGTAGAAAAATACTCTTCGTCGTCCACCTCCGTCCCGTCCGATTCCAGCACCACTGTCAAGTTTTCCGACGGCAAACCCAGTTTTTCCGGTACTTTTGTTAGTAAATCTTCTAGTGACGATGCGACCGTACCCTTCTTTTTGTCTCGGTTCACATCGCAAATTTTGTATGGTTTGTTGAAATCGTTCTCCATAGCTACTGGTTGCTTTTTCCCGGTCTAACAGATCATTAACTGAGTACTAATATTAAGATCTATTTAGATTGTATAGGTAAGTCGATTTATTCTTATTATAATTAACTAACAACGAACGAATGACTTTAGAATACAATGTAGATACCTATGAACGAAACTTGATTTGACTGATGTGACGTTTTCGAAAGTGTTGCTAGGCTGCAATAATATAATTTTACGGTTTTGGTAAATAAACTTTGAAGATAAATTTCATTGCATTCGATATAAATAAGTAAATCGCATCAACTATTAAGCCGAATTATATCAAAAATATTTTGGGGGTCTCACAAAGCTTTTTATAAAGAGACGACTGACGCACGTGCTAGCGCGAACGTGACTCCGGCAAACATTCCCGATTCTCGGTCGGCCGCCCGCCCCGCGCCGCCGCCTCCATCCAGTCACCTCTATACATACTGTAAGACCGTAAGTAGACAGGTGGTGTAGCATGACGTAGACATAGAGCTTATAACGGCAAGAAATAGGCGGTTAAAATTACAGGTGTCACTACAATGAGCCGGTTAATTGCGCGTCGGGCTACCACGAACTTATAACTAGCAAAAAGCGCAGCTTTATAAGGGCTCGCGAGATTTTTTAAGCCTGTGTAAATATTTCTTATATTTTTTTTTTGTAGATCAATACCTATATTATTAATAAGGGTGGAGTTTTTACAAATAATTTTACTTTACGCAATAAATCATTTTTGACATGTTTTTATTTCACTTCAAATTTCTCATACGCATTTCTTCTTTTTTTTTACATTTTAACATATATGAGTCCTTAATAGTACTTAATCTATCAAAGGGGAATTTTCTATACAAAGCTAATCCTTCTAATGTTTTTACTCGTGAAAATGCCACGTATGATAAACCTATATAAGTTTCTTTTTCGCCGATGTCTACAACAGCTTTATCTAAGGTTAAGCCTTGTGACTTATGGATTGTGATTGCGAAAGCTAGTTGTAATGGAAATTGTTTTCGAGAACAATTGGTATTTCCTCTTTTCCAAAATTTAGTTATAGGTGGTATTGGAATGCAGCCGCTATTGTCATACGTTAAATCAGGATTATTTTCAAAACGAACCATTATCACTCGTGGCATTTGATCAGGAGGACTATGATTTTCTTCATAAATTATGTCTTCGACATAACCTAAAGCCCCGTTCACCAATCCATTTTCAACCCACAAATTTGAACGTAACATAACTTTTGACCCGATTGATAAAATAATATATGGTTCAAGGCCACATGTCATTTCTGCATCTGCTGATATTGCCTTGGAGCAATTATAGTATGCTGGAATATAAGCTACTGGTTGACGCAATTCATTTAATTTTTGATAATTAAACTCCTTGACTTCTTTATTTGTTGCAAATAGTCTGATGGCATCGTTGAAAAAAATACGTTCATTTGGTGGTAATACATGTATACTTCGTGTCATTAATTTTTCATAATCTTCAAGTGTACTGTCACCGTTACTAATCCGATCAAGTATATCGCGGAAAACTTGTTGAGATTCATTTTGTCTAAATGATGACGATAGAAAGAAATATTTTTGGATACTTGATGTAAATAGCAATTTTCCTTCTAAAAGAAATTCACTTCCTTCAGTTTTCTCACTGTAAAGTGGCCTATCATTTACAGGTGGCAACTGATTAATATCTCCAAAAAAATATACAAATAACCCACCAAACGGTTCATCTTGTCTTGAAGGGAAAATTGTTCGTAATCGTAGATCAATTTTCCTTAAAAGACTACATCCAATCATGCTTAACTCATCAATAAATAAATAAATAAAAATTTACTGTTTTTTACTAAAAATTGATTTATACTTATATTGTTAAAGCAAATTCAATAAAAGATCGATTTTTTGGAAATCGATCTTTTAGACCTCGATTTTTTCGCGAATCGATTCAGCAGGCCTCGATTCGAATCGATTCGAAAATCGATCTTTTTCAGAAAGAATCGACATCCCGTGACTGCGTCAGTTTTTTTTTTAAATAAATTTTACAGTTCTAGATACTACTTCGTTTACGCCAAAGAGGTTTGCCCTTGCAGTTGCACATCTTAATTCATAGATGGCGTTAGTAGTATGTAATTTTTCAAGTTAATATTTTTTTTAATTATTCTCTATAATTTGATTTTAATATTAGATAACACATCTAGACATCTATTTAAATTACTATGCTAAAGCCCAAACCCAAAGGTCTCATAGTTTTTCCGTAAAGTGTACCACAAAATGTACTGGCAGTCGGATATTGTGGGCTCGCTTCGCTCGCCCAATTAAATCCTATGGATTATGGTTCCCTTAATAAGCACTTCATTGCCAGATTGTCGATGGATTTAAGTGATACCTACAGCATATTATTCGACACAAAATCGTTACAAAATCGACTGGATGGCAAACGAGAAACTGGGTCTCCTGATGGAAAGAGATCACCGCCGCCCATAGACACCTGTAACACCAGGGGGATTGCAGATGCGTTGCCAACCTAGAGGCCTAAGATGGGATATCTCAGGTGCCAGTAATTTCACCGGCTGTCTTACTCTCCACGTCGTTACACAACAGTGCAAGCACTGCTGCTTCACGGCAGGATTAGCAAGTAAGATGGTGGTAGCAATGCGGGCCCACCTGTTACTTTATTATTAGGTATATATATTTTCAACGAAATAGCTAGGTAATCATTCTATGTAAATAAATAATACCTTCTGAATTAACTGAATCGACTAATGTTGACTATGGCAGCGCAGAAAAAAAATCTCAATAAACCTTAATCAATCCATGTTTGGTCTTCGTATCTAAATTTTCAATTTGATTTAAATGTTCGAATTATCATGAATTATACATGTGTTTGTTCAATCTCCAAAATGGAAATGTGGGACCTTTACCGTGAACTGTGCCAAGCGTCAATTACGCCTATTACGGCATCATTTATTCAGGCTTGAATTGGAAATACAGTTGCGGTAGATTTAAATCAGAGATTCGCGGTCACAGGCCGGGCATACTCGTACCTACCTACAGCTGAGACTGCTAAGCTGAGAAAATTCTCCGCGATTCGTATTACGTAGTTTTTAGGGTTCCGTACCCAAAGGGTGCCAACGGGACCCTATTACTGAGACTCCGCTGTCTGTCAGTCTGTCTGTCTGTCTGTCTGTCTGTCCGTCCGTCCGTCTGTCACAGGGCTCTATCTCTTAAGCCGTAAAAGTTAGACACTTGAAATTTTCACAGATTATGTATTACTGTGGCCGCTATAACAACAAATACTAAAAATAAAATAAAGTTACCAATTAAAGGGGGTCGTCATACAAGAAACGTGTTTTTTCTGAGCGTTTTTTGGTAGCTAGGCGTTATTAGCCGTTGCTAAGGCGATCGAGTAGCTAGCTATGTCGTTTGAATATTTACCTTTAGGTTTGCAATTTTAATGATGTTTTATAAAAGTTTCGATAATATAATTAGTGACTGTCTGATTTATTAGTTTTTGTGCAAAATAAATGAAGCAATTTATGAATCACAAACCTCAATGAAGCCAACTTTGATAAAGCGCTAGTCAAATCCACACTGTACTATCACTATGTTTACTTATTGTTTTTTACACTATTAAAAATCATACTAAGTATTTAACACTATTTACAAGCTTTATAATACAGTTAAAAATTTATTCACACTAAGTCGAGCTTCTTATTATTATTTAATTACTTACACAAACACAACATACGAAGTCCGCAGAATTTCCCGCGAATAAACCGCATGACAGCCATTTTTTTTTAATGGTGGCAATAACTTCAGAAGCAAACAGCCAGAACCAAAGAGGATGAGAAATCAAATTATTTTTTATTTAAAATACTTGTACAAGTGCTTAAGTACATTTTGGATTTTTTTTTATTAGCTTTTCTTTAGCTTGCCCTGTGTTTATTTATTTTTTTACCGTTTGTTTAGGTCAAATCTTAGAAGCTAAATTTCATCCACTTCCAGTGGTCCGATTGACTTGAAATTTGGCATACTTATGTAAATTTAGTGACAATACAATAATCTGGTAGTGACATTTTGGTGGTCCTGCCAGGATCGCCTCTGCAGGAGGGAACTCCTCAATAGTGAATAGTACCGCTTTGAAATTTGGTATAGATATGTAGTTTAGATAACAATGCAAGTACAGTCAACAAAAAGTACACTCGAAAAGAAAAGCTTATATTAAAAATGATTTTTTTAACAAAAACTTATTGTGATGAGGTATGTTTGCTCGGGTGGAATCTTTCAACTCAAATTTGAAGTGGATATCTTCAACCGATTGAGCTGAAATTTTACACGCATGTATAAATCCGATGACAATGCAATATTATTGTGACATAGAGCTGATCTGATGATGAAGTTAGATGTTGGCCATAGGAACTCTGTAATAAAACGACTCGATTTTGATCTCATTTGATTCGTCTTGACGACTACTTACTTTGGTAACCAGGGACAAAAAGTACCACCAGGAAATAAGCTTGTATAACATTTAAAAAAAAAAATATTACTGAACTATTTGTTTTTAAAACATTGTACGGAGGTGCGGAACCCTTCATACGCGTGTCGCTCGCACTCGCACTTGACCGATTTTTTTTATCTGGAGAGTCGCTGGTTGGCCCTGTAAGTACTAAATATATATGCAAGTGCAAATTCGAACTTCTTATCTTGCCGTCCCGCCCCGCTGACACTTATATTATTTAATACGAGAGTGAGAGGTACGACACGACACGAAATTCGATTTTTGAACTTCGTAGTAGCCCTCTGATAGGTACCATTTTCTTACTACGAGTAAAAACAGGAAATAATGTAAAACAAATCTTACGGTCAGTGAACAAAACAAAATAAGAAATCAAATGATGGATTTGTTTTCGGCTTTTCGGTTATATGATCCTCTATAGGTGGCTAGTCAGCCACCAAAGACGTTGTGCAAAGAAAACACGCCAAAACTCGTCTGGAACAGAGGCGTAGGCCTGATTGATTGATAGGTGTAGGTGTGGGTTTAATTGTTGTTTCGTAGAACGTTGTCACAATAAGTGTCCTAATGATGATTTTCTTGTCAGCGACCTTAAAGGTCAAAGCTCATTGCAGTCACCCGGCACCCAACCAGCACCGCCTCGCCTCGAGCGGTTAGTTTCATATGGATTTGTAGGGGTACTCGCTCACTAGTCACTACATCAACTCCATAGTGTCACCGGATGCTGGCCTCACTCGCGTCGCGAGGTTGCCGCGCGCGCACGGCGAGTGGACCACTCGGTGACAGCCCACTGCTCACCGGCTTAGTGACTAGGTAGTAGGACCATTTGTGGACCACGCGAGGTCCACTCGTTGTCAACGCGGCGCCCACCCGTGTGGACGCCGAAAGTCGAGGTGATGCTGGTCGGGTGCCTGGTGGCACGGAAAAGGTTAATAGGTTACGGTCCCGTTGGTCTGGTGGTATATATACACAAAATGGATGTAGTTTATCTAGGACACAGAAGATTTCTTGCCCCCAGCATTGCCATAATAGCAGATAAAAAGTAAATTAGGTAGATAGATACAATTCAACTCCTAGAAAAAAATGAGCCTGTGTAAACTCAATTTAAGATTTATTTTTTCCTTTTTTGAATGGGCCCACGTGCCGTCTCAACGCACAAAGGATTCAACATGCTGATGACGGGGTGAATTTTCTCAGACCTTAACCTGAACAGACAAAAAAAAACTTATAATCGGCAAAAAGGGGCGGTTGAAACGCTGGGGATCCATCAGACGCGGAGGTCACGAGCGGTCAGAGCGCGGCGCGACGGGTGGAGATCAATAGACCCCCTCCTTACCCCCATTCCATAGCCAGAATGCAATTTGCAACGTACGCCGCACCTGCTCTACCTACTTTCACCCGATCATCATTTTATCCTTAAACTTATCTTATCTTATCCTTTCCCCTGGCCGCTTTTATGCGGAACGTTTAGGGCTGTGAATAAGTAATGTGTGAGAAAAAGTCGAAGAGCGTAAACACAAGCGTAACAATAAAAAATCACATTTCTTTTCCTATTAACATAATATAGTGGCAATAATTTCTACTAGGACAATAGGATGGTATTTTTTTGAAAAATTAATTTCCAGAAGGCTGGAAATTGTTTTAATACGTTCATTTGGCCCGTACCTAATACGTGTAATCCGAGTTTGCACCTTCCTAGGAGGTGAGCAATAACTTTTAGGAACCAAATAACTGCAAAAATTTTGCTCTTTTCTTTTTTTTCTTTTCAGTTTTTTGCTTATAGCACAAAAACGGTACGTCCACCGGAAATTATCAATATCCTCAATGTTGAAGAATGTTAAATTCTGCATCGAATGAGCATCGGACTTCAAATTCGTTCAATGGTACAGCCAAATAAAAAATTTGAAACCGAGAAATGGGTTTTGCAGGCTTGCGAACAACAGTGCCCCCGATGCGGATTTATTCATTCTTCCAGATACTGTACTGGCAGGCCCTCAGAACACCCTAAGGCCGGGGTCGTTTTCACCCGCCGCCCGCGGCCGACAGCGGCCCGCCGCCCGCGGCGTCTGAATGGTATGTTCGGGAATGCTCGGGAGTGGTCGTTTTCGCCCGCCGCGTGCGAAAACCATTCCCAAGCATTCCCGAACATACCATTCAGACGCCGCGGGCGGCGGGCCGCTGTCAGCCGCAGGCGGTGGGTGAAAACGACCCCGGCCTAAGGAAATTCTATGCTTTCTTATCAGCCCTCTATCTTCTTTTGTTTTCGAGTAATTTAGGATAGTTAAAAAAAATCAAGGTATTATTTGAAGTGTCATATTAGGATTGTTTTTTGGAATCTTCTTGTATTTTTTATTTCAACTACAAATTTTTGTTACTTTTCCGGTCATCCCGTATAAAACCCATAATATATATTAGGTAAACTATTGAAGTTAGAGTGACCAAACCAAATCATCACTAATAATAATAGAATAGACTATAAAATGCATATTTTAACCAACGCCAAATTTATATTATTTAAATTTTATTTTAAAAAATAATAGTTTCGACTTTCTTTTATTTTTTTGACACATTTCGCAAAGATACACCTATAAAAAAAAAATTGTCTAGCCAGTAATTTCCACTATACGACATGCAAAATTATTTTCAAAATCATTCGTGTCTCTTTTCAAAAAAAAGTGTATTTATACTACCTTCCATTTCCATTTCTTTGTTAACTCGTCTTCACCTCTAAACTAAACTGCTGAACCAATTTAGATTAAATTTTCGGCAATTTTACTGAAAACCTATGATTGACATAGTATATAGGTACTTACTGCAGTGTTCTCTAAAATATATATAATGTGCTTTGTGTTGATACGCCAAAGACGGAGTTGAAAATTCTGCGAAAATTGCTGCGAAAACAAGAATTTCTATTCAAAAGCGTTGTCCTAAATATTTTACAGCTTATCATGGTACCTTTGTCTTTTTCAAAGGGTGGCGTGGAGGCAACAAATATTACAATTTACAATGCCGAGGCCTAAAGATACCTAATTTATTGTTAGGGTTTAGGTACTTTGAAACCAGGGATGTTACGGAGCTCCGATTCCGTTTTCGTTAAGTTGGAACTTCCGTTTGATATTAAACATCCGTTTCGTTCCGGTTCCGTTACTTTTGAAACGCAAGTTACCTATATCGGATGTCAATGCTTACCGCGGCGACTGGACAAAGACGACATTATAGGCGTACATCAAAAACAAACAGAGGGGGCTAATCATGTAACGTTTTTGACACTCGCCATCACAATCAAATGACAGTTTTTGTGAGCGAAAACTATCGTTTTATTGTGATCGCGACTATCGCGAGTGTCAGAAACATTACGCAATAGACTTCAGATTTAGTAGGCCTACACTCAAAATCTCGTCCAACTGTAACTCAGGCTCTGATTCTAGTTCCGATTCCGTTTCTGGTTCCGATAAACTAAATTGAAAACATTTTGTTCCGCTTTCGGTTCCGATAAAACCACATCCGTTGCATGCCTGTTTGAAACTATTTAAGTAATTTGTCTCGAACTTAAGAAGCTTTGTTAAATTTTAATCAACGGTTAATCTATAGGTACCTATATTATGTGTAAAGAAATTTGAGAACATAGTTACGTAAAGAAAATACAAAAAAATATATGCATATCTAAAGTTGACCATAGAACCTTATTTAGAAGTCGGTTAATAAAACAGTCCGACTTCATAAAAAATAAAAATATAATCCACTTACTTTTTGAAAAGTTTTGCTATTAACCACATTTTCTCGTCGAAGTTTCGATAAAATTGTATTAACACCACACTAACGGTACTATTCACATAATAAGCTCAAAATGTAGCATTTATTACAATACTAAATAAAGTTTTAAATTAAAGGGTAAACGTAAAATAAATTACGTTCTTTAAAAAATAAAATGTGTACGCACGCTGTCTTTCATTTACCCCCGTAGCTATCGTGCTCCGTAGCACTCATTGCCGTAGCACTTCCTAGTCTCGTAGCGCTACGAAAGGTAGTCCTTTAGTCAACGTGCATTCTTTTGTCTACGGCAAAGCGTAGCTGGTAAATAGAAAAAGTTCTACTGTAACTGAACTCTGCGTTCTGTAAGGTTGACAGAGAGGAGGATATTATAATTTCACAGCTTGTGATGAAAACTTTGTACGGAAAATTAATTTCTTTTTTTTATGTATAATGATTGAAATCAAGATTTAGTTATGGCCGCGACAATGTCTAATCCGCCTTTGTATATTAATAATAATAATATCATGGGACACTTGACACCAATTACCCTAGTCGCAAACTAAGCAAAGCTTGTACTATGGGTACTAGGCAATGGATATTTAGACAAGGTAAAAAGCTTGATAGTAAAAAACAAAAAAAAATAGTAATTTTGTTTGTAACCTTTTCATCACACTTGCTCGTCAATGATGTTATTCCATGCATGTATACTAAAGGATTAAAGGGCCTCAATTGTTCCCGCGGGAATTATGGATTTACGTATAGCTTTCCTCTCCAAGGGAGTTACGACTTTAGTTAAAAAAAATTAACAGGTTCGTCATTTCAGACTAAAGAGGTTTCAAGTCAGTCAACGTTATATTTACACCTTTGCTACTTAGTTATAACCTTAGATTATATACAACACTAGATGGACCGTCGGCGGCACGAAAACGTCCCCAAAAAATATAAGCCAATTGTTGGCTTCTAAGTCATTTTCCCCTCCTCAGTCTGCATTGTGACACCGTAGGTGACGTATGCGGAGCGCGCAATACAAAAGTGCCGAAATATGACCAAATGTGCTATAAAAGTGTGCCGCAATTATAAAGGCAGGATTAAAAATCCTAATAACGTGACTTTCCATCGGTAAGTATTCCAGAATCCATAAAATTTCGTAAGAAAAGATTAAATTATTTAGGTTAGAATTGTGTGACATTTTTTATAGGTGATACCAGTTTCCAGTGCAAAATTCCCCACAATTCAGTCAAAATCGTACTGAAAAGTTTGTATTGGGCACAAAGTCGAAATATATCGATTTCACCTAAACAGTTTATAGTTTCGCCATGTCTGTCTGTTTTAGTTTTATTAATTCATTTTTTATTTGATTACATTCGCCATTACTTTTACTAGCGTCTAATTTTCGTCGGTCGTAATAATTTTCCCCCAAATTTTGGAGGATTTGACATTACGTGGTATCATTTAGCACGCACACAGTGACAACCGGATTGACGTAACTCGACTGTAAAGATGAAGCTGTCACGTGGTCGCCACGCACACAAACAAGAAAAAGAGTGGACGTTTTCAATCGCATTGTTTCTTACTGAGGCTCGGTCTAGTGTTGTATATAGTCTAAGGTTATAACCTAATTTTACACCATAAAACTTTGCCACGGTTCATGAAAGTTCGTTATTTTTACATTTTAAATTTATATAAAATTTGATTTTAGTAAATATTATTATTATTTTGATTTTAGTTAATATTGGAATAATTTGGCCGTAAGACTATTCGAATTCTAAACTAAATAAGGTTCTTAGAATTATCTATGGTACCTAGACGACTCGAAAAAAGTGACATTCAGGGGGGCTACCACGAAATTCGAAAATCGATGTTCATGTCGTTTTCTTTCCTGACGCTAATATTATTTACTTAATACGAGAGTGAGAGGGACGGTACGATACGAACTTCGATTTTTACCCACGACGGAACGGAGAAGGTATATATATGCGTTTAGGGTGAGAGGTTGTTTGTTTGTTTGTTTGTTTGTGCGCAAACGAATGTTCACGTTTATCTCCAGAACGGTTTGACTGATTTAGATGCGGTTTTCTGTAATGGATTTGTAATTTATCGACGGTGGTTCTTAGATAGGTGTTATGGCGTTTATCCGCTAGGGGGCGCTACAGTAATCATTTTTCACTCGAAAAATGACCACCGAATGTTACCAATTATCTTCAGAATGGATTGACTGTTTTTAATGTAGTTTTCTGTAATGGATTTGATGTTTATCTAAGATGGTTCTTAGATAGGTGTTATAGTATTAACCCGCAAGGGGGCGCTAGAGTAAACATTTTCCATTTAGCTCTAGAAAGGTTTGACTGTCTTTGATGTGGGTCTCTTTAAGGGGTTTGATGACTGTCTTTAATAGTTTTCGAAAGGCGTTCACATGTATATAAAGGTGGGTGCACGGCAGTGCCTCCGCCAAGACTAATAAAAAGGAAGACAGGGCACTACCTACCTATTTTCATACCGTTTCATCTTGATACTAGCTTTTATTAATTGACCTGCAATGTAAGTAGGTACCTATGTAAATAACATTATACATATGTATGTTTGTATGCATATTAGGGTCTTGCAAATTTGCCACACTTTCAGCTATCGTATTGGCTTGAAATTTGGCACACTTATAGAAATCTGGTAACAATACAATAATCTGGTAGTGACATCCAGGTTATGTAGCTAGGGTCGTCTCCACAGAAAGAAACTCTTCAATAGTTTACAGCACAGGCGCGGAATTTAACAGAATTACCTATTAAATTTTATTGGCACTGTTTATATGATAGAATAGACACAACTTGATGTTGCAGCTAGGGTTGTCTTCCCACGAAAGAACTCCTCGATTGATAGCATAAATGCATAAAACTTTGCACGATTATTCAATTGCAATGACAATACATTATATCCCCATAAACTACCTGATGCTGTAGCTAGGGTTGTTTCCTCTTCCCAAAAGTTCCAAGAAAGCTAAATTATTGTACGCTGATTGAGAATTGCACATAAATAAAAAAAAAAAATGTGACTTCAAACCTCTTATCCTAGTTAATGGGGTCAGGGCTTGCAGAAAAACTGGTAAAATTTTAGGCTAAGCCCCTGAAGCCTGATCTTACTTACTAATCCTATACATACCTATTTTGGCTTAAAAAGTATGGCTTGGCCGTTTCATATTTAAATCTGTTCGTATGACATGCCAATAAAAATAAATTAAGCTATTTACTTCAAGCAAAAAAAAAGCATACAACATTCAAAGCAATCAAGCATTAATTTTTTTTTTTATAAAGTCAGGGCTCAGGCTCCGTTTCCACCAGCGATGTGCGAGGATGTGTTGCGAGGAATGTGTTTTTTATGAACCAATAGAAACATCTAATTTTCCTTGCTTCGCTCCGCTCAGCTTCCACCAGAGATGAGTACCAGGATAGGGATATGAAACGTTTCTATTGGTTCATGAAAAACACATTCCTCACAACACATCCTCGTACATCTCTGGTGGGAACGCAGCCTCATGTAGCCACTTGGCTTTTCCTAGCGTTTGAAAACCTTTTTAAAACTAAAGCGTTATTTATGAGCATGTAAGTAAGTGTTGTGAATATTAGCCTTTCATTTTACATAAAATATTTAAGTGAGATGAATTATTTCTTTAAAAAGTTTAAAATAAAAAGTAAAATTAAAAAATTTAAAAAACCCACGACGGTTCCTATAGAAAAAGAGTTAAATAATTTTTATAAACATCCCCCGACTAAAATGATTACAAACGCAAAAACATCCGTCGGGGGCTGCCATTGCCATCCTCTGTTATATTTCAATTAAAATGTTAAGAAAAGTTACTACAAACAACTAGCTCTCTCATAATGCATTCCAAATACAATTTTAATTAATCACAAATTCATACAACTACAGAATATTAGTTAATTTCGGGGTGAGTAATCCAATGCTATTTCAGTTACAATGTTAAGAAAACTACTTACGGTGAATATCTTTGTCTCATAAAGTAGGTATATTCCTCACACAATTATAACAACACACAATTGCAAAATACAAACTCAACAAACTCATACAATTGCAAAATATAAGTTCATTTCGGTGCAGGTAATGGCAGCCCCCGACGGATGTTTTTGCGTTTGTAATCATTTTAGTCGGGGGATGTTTATAAAAATTATTTAACTCTTTTTCTATAGGAACGTCGTGGGTTTTTTAAAATTTTTAATTTTACTTTTTATTGAATATTGTAGTAGCTCCCTGTATTGGCAGGTACCCATATTTTATTTACTTACTTGTTTTCTTTCGGTCTTTCTTTAGCTGAGCTGTGAAATGTTTGGACACAAAATAATTAATTAATTTAATTTTTTGCATTGTTTTTCCTCGCAATGTAATGAAAATAATAATATTGTGTGTATCACGGGTCGTCAGGGGATTGCAAACTCGGGTCATTAAAAGCTCTCCGCCTCCTTCGTCGGGCTTCTAATAGACTCTCGTTATTAATCCCTTACGCCCCTTAATTCACAATGTACTATTGCGATTTAAACCGAGACATCCGGAGTGACAAGGTGGAAATAATCGTAGTGTACCTATTTTTTAGGTAAAATTATTTTATTACAGTGAAATGTAGTCTGTTGATATTCTGGTATTTGAGTTTAATGCGCATTAAACATTTGTATTTCTAGTTAAATTAAGATAAGCTCACGATTATTCACTGATATAATTGACGTATTCAAAGGAACAACAAATTGGTAAGCAAAGCATCACCTCATTGAACTTAATAGCAATATACCCACGTAAATAGCTAGTGAGTAACGTGCTATTTAGTAAAGCAAATGATTGCCGCTAAAAGCTTGCGAACTTGAAAAATCACCTACAACTTTTACATTGGTTTAGTTTTACTTTTTAACCGAAGTATGGTCATTCCCATCTTCAATAATGTTAACCAAACAAGTCACTAATAATTGTAATTGGTTGGTATAGGTATTTAACTAAATTTAAACAAACTGCGTTGCGTGCGTTGCGTTCTGGTTCGTGTGCTCTGCCTACCCCATTTGGGAATAGGTACAGGCGTGATGTTTGTGTTTGTGTGTGTGTGTGTAAACAAACTTCAGCTGCCACATTTGGTACATTCAAGGATTTTAAACATTTTACTTATCTATCAAGTATCAATAACTAGACTAGTGTATTTCAATTTCAATACAGAATATCAATGTTTAGATAGTTTAATGGGGGAATTCCAATATTTACAAACCAATTGACGTTGTTTTGTTTCCATTTAAATATCTATTCAAATGAAGTGTCACGAACGTCATAAATAAATATTAGTATGTATGTACGTCTTAAGAAAATAAGTACCTAATAGGTACTACCTATGCTTCAATAAAGTAAACATCAGATCTAGAAAATACCTAGGGATTCCATTTCCACCGCATTATATTTAAAGCCGGTGAACAAGGATAACCAAAGTGTTGCCAGCCTCTATTTACGTATATCTGGCCTTATAAGGCAGGTACTACAAAGGGCAAAATTCAGAATTCGCATCTTGCTGTCCCGCTGACGTTAATATTACTTAATACGAGAGTGAGAGGGATGGTACAATACAAATTTAGTTTTCCGAATTTGGTAGATACTTAACCCCCTTTTTTGTGGAACCCACGTAGAACCCGATATCGCGTTGTTGCCTTGATCCCGTGGAAAAGTGGAAAGTGCTAACGGCTTAGGCTCAACTTGGTCGAAATGCGATGCTAAAATAAATTATCTTATCTGTAGCCCGCGACTTCGCTGCGTCGAATTTTGTTTATCGCGTGCCCTCGGGAAAAACTCGTTTCATCGATATAAGTAAAAGTTATCCTATTACTCGTATTTATTCCGGTCTTGTAATAAATGTATGCAAAATTTCCTGGCAATCGGTTGAGTGGTTTATATTAGCTGTGAAAGCGGAACAAACAATCGAATTCACTTTCGCATTTATGATACGAGTATTAATTAGGATCTTTGAAAGCGGCGTGGGTATGTACTCGAATTTTCAAAGAGATTTAGGAGCGCCTTTTTAGATGTCTTTCCTAAGATGGGGTTTATGCCTCTTGTGGGGAAGTAGTTTTGATAATAAAGCGAACTTAGCAAAATAACAGGAATCTGGCCTGGCGTGAGACGAACTCGTGCGATGAGGGTTCTGAAAAAACTTAAAAGCAGGCAATAATTAGGCCACTTGGGCAATTTTTAATGAAAAAAAAAGCCTAATTTTCTGACGTCAGTTTTAATTTGATACCTCCAAACGTTCCTAAAAAAGGTTATTTTATATAATAGGGAGAAAACGAGCAGGAGGGTCATCTGATCAAAAGCGATCACCGCCGTCCATAGACATCCATAACATAAACTGAGTTACGGATGCGTTGCCGGCCCTTTGTAAAATTAGGATGGTGGTGAGTGGTTGAGTGAGTGAGACAAACTAATAGTCAGACAGACAGACAACAAAGTAATCCTAAAATGGTTGATTTCCTATTGAGATACGGAACTAAGAAAAATATTTAAGTTAATTTTAACAAAAACACGCATGTTTTTAACCAGAGATCCGAAATATCGTATTACACAATGACACTGAATTTCCATTCGTCTATTTTGATTCACAAATTAGGCAGTAGGTATAATATTATGATTGATATTTTAAATATGTAGGGCGCGCGCGCCGTTGTGGCCTTGCTGTGACAGCTATAATACATCTCACGAGAGGGTTACTATTTCGGATTAAATAAATAGGCACTGGTTTTCCGTTGGAACAAAAGTATAATCAAGAAAAAAAGCGCGGGAAACGTTCGGTCGTTTGGTTGTGTTTTTTTTAATTGATTTTACAAATATTGTAAAAATTGATATTTTCGTTCACAAGAGTAGATTATTTGGGTAGTGTAAATAATAATACAAGTATTATATGTAAATTTGTATATTTTTGTAAATTATTAGTGTAAATACTGGACATATAAGGGTAAGTTTTTTGCAGTCTTTGTACTTCAGGTAACTCCTCATGGAGTTACCTGAAGACCCAGGGGGGACTGCCCCAGACATAGGCCACAATGTGACTATAGTAGATGGATCAAGCACTGATGGCTCTTGTAGCCAGGATAATATTAATAGGAGGAAACGACTCTCTGTTAAAACTTGTCGCCACTGCAATAAAAAAAGGTCAAGACAACGTCATGGCGAGGCTTTGGTAATAAAAGAAGATGATTGTGTTTGTAATTTTGATGAAAGCCGTCAAAGAATGCATAATGTATTCGCAAAACCAACCCCCAGACCACAACCACAACACATCACTTTTTCTGCAACTAATGATTCAGTACCAGCACCATCTCAACCATTGACTAACTCCACATCCACAGCTCCCCAACCAGTAGGCAGAATGATGTACCAAAAATCAGATGTAGCACCATTTAATGTACATGTACAACGATTGCAAATCTCAGAAAATGACAATGTCTATCTACATCCAGTTTTTGGGAAATTTCTAAGAAAAAATAATATCTCCCAAATTGTTAATGGGAGCCTGAAGCGCATTGGAAGAAATAGAGTGACTATTTCTTTCAGCGATTTTCAGGCTGCCAATAACTTTTTGACCAACCCCGCCCTGTCAGCATCTAACTACAAGACTTTCATCCCGACCTTCTCTGTTACCCGGTTGGGAATTGTACGAGGAGTTCCCTCCGAGTGGTCAGAGGAAGAAGTCCTAGAAAATATCTCTGTTCCTATAGGCTGTGGACCGATATTGAAAGTTAGACGACTAAAAAGGAAAGTTATAGAGTCAGGTGTCAGTGAGTTAAAACCCACAGAGTCAGTAGTACTCACCTTTGATGGCCAAGTTCTGCCCAAACGCATATTCATGTGCTATACGGCTCTCCCTGTAGACCTATACATATATCCTACCATACAATGCTACAACTGTTGTCGCTTTGGGCATGTCAGAGGTCAGTGCCGCTCAACTCCCAGATGTTACAAATGTGGTCAGGGACATACTGGAGAAAAATGCGAAGTTGATGATGAACATATAAGATGTTGTCTGTGCAAGGGTTCTCACCTAGCTACCGATAAAAAATGTTTAGAATTTGAGAGACAAAAAAATATAAAGGAGACCATGGCTAAAAGCTGTGTCTCATATTTTGAAGCCAATAAACAACACCCACCTATTTCAAAAATCTCATATGCTGATGCATTACTGAGTAATAATACAAATGGAACAGAAAAGGATTCCTCACACTCTAGCCCAACATCTTACTCACACTCTAGCCCAACTACATCTTATAAGAAAACTATCTTTATGAAACCTCGCTCCCCACCTCAATCTAGATCTAAAGGATATGATGTGGCAGCGCATAATGCCTTGACAAGGGATTATGACATGCCCGTCACTAACAAAAATATTTACAAACCTAATGAGACCACTCAATCTGTGAAAGAAATAATTTTATTGATCATTAAGTTACTGTCCCAATCTGGATTGGGTAGTAGTATCTCACCGTCCCACGCTGCCCCTATTATGAATTTATTCACTCAACTCTTAACTGATAATGAACAGCCAATTTCAAATCCTTCAATGGAACTGTAGAAGTATAATACCAAAGAAAGTCGATTTAATTTATTTAATAAATAATTTTAATTTAAAAATTATAGCCTTGCAAGAAACTTGGTTAAAGACTTCATCCAATTTCAGGATATCAGGATTTTCCTGTATAAGAGAGGACCGCTCTGATGGATATGCCGGTGTTGCTTTGCTTGTAAAGCATGGCATTCCTTATTCAAATATTCCTCTTCCTGCTCATAACAATGATATATCTATAATTGCTGTCTCCGTTAATAATATCTGTTTTGTCTCAATATATATCCCGCATCCTTCTCCAACTATTTATAATGAAGTAAATCACTTATTGACACTGCTTCCGAAACCTCTTATTCTTCTTGGAGATCTGAATGCCCAACATCAATCTTGGGGTAGCTCCACCACCAATTCCCATGGTAATCTAGTCTTTGATATGATGGACTCCCATAACCTATGCATCTTAAATGATGGCTCTCCCACCCGGCGAACTGCACCTGGAGAGGGAATAAGTTGCCCAGATGTTTCCATTTGTAGTCCTAATTTGTTTTCTTCCTTAACCTGGAAGGTCTCTCCTCTTTCATTTGGAAGTGATCATTTCACTATTATTCTGTCATTTCCGTATAATAACTCTCCTACTCAAAAGCGTCCTCCCCGTTTAAAGTACAATTTAAGTAACGCTAACTGGGATACATTCAAGGAACATCTTGATCAAAAAATTTCCTCTCTTCCTCCAATCGAACACAGCGATGAAGCCACATGTGCAGCCGCTCTGGCAAAGATAATGGTCGAGACTGCTGATAATGTTTTTCCAGTGAAAAAAGTAGGCGGAAACAACATTCCTTCTCCACCATGGTGGGATTCGGAATGTACTTCAGCGGCTAAGAAGCGGAAGGAGGCTGAACTTGCTTACAGAGAATCTAGTACCAATGAAAACTTTGATTTGGTTCTGGAGGCAATAGACAAGACAAAAAAGCTTTTTAAAAAAAAGAAGTTTGAAGGTTGGAGAAACTTTTGCTTATCTGTATCTCCTAATACAAACCCTTCTGTGGTTTGGAATAATATTAAAAGATTTCGATCTGCTTTTAAAGAAGACTGTTTCTCCAACCTTCCTTCTACATTAGCAGATAAGTTTCTGGATAAACTCGCTCCTCCCACTGCTCCTGAGTTTATTCCCTTACCTCCAGTGCTGGACTTGAGCGGGCTTAATGGCCCATTCACCCTACCAGAACTCAAAGGAGTCATTTCTAAAACCAAAGATTCAGCTCCTGGACCAGATGGTATACCATATTCATTCTTTTCCCATCTGAATGATATACCTCTTCTATACTTTCTAAAATTAATTAATAAAATAATGATATCTGGCGAGATTCCCGAGGCTTGGAAATGTCAAGATGTTTTACCTTTCCTGAAACCAAATAAGGAACCTTTTGATGTCTCTTCTTATCGGCCTGTAGCATTGTCCACTGTCCTAATGAAACTTACGGAACATCTGGTAAAAAATCGCCTAGAGTGGTTTATTGAAACTAACAATATTCTTAGCCAAAATCAATTTGGTTTTAGGCGTGGCAAAGGTACCATTGATAATATTGCTGTTCTTATCACGGACATTAGACAAGCATTTTCCGATGGCAATACTTTGATTGCAGCATTTATGGATATTACAGCAGCGTACGATAATGTCATTATTTCATGCCTCTATAAAAAACTTCAAAATCTTAAAGTTCCACTTTTGCTTTCCAATTTTATAGTAAATATGTTGTCAGGAAGGTGTATTAATCTTACAGTAGATGGCACTAAGAAATCTAGGCTTCTGTGGAGAGGGTTACCTCAAGGCTCAGTTTTAAGCCCGCTACTCTACAACATATACAGCCATGACCTAGAAGATTCTTTAGGTTCAGAGGTTAAAGTTCTGCAATATGCTGATGACTTGCTAGTGTATTGCTCACACCGAAATTATGAAATGGCTTCAGATTGCTTAACTGAATCCCTTATTCACCTGAAAAACTGGCTGGATGACAATGGCCTTGAGATTTCCCAATCTAAGAGCGTCGTGGTTCCTTTCGCCAGGACAAGGGTACCGCCTGTGGTATCTGTCAAGTTTGATTGCCACCCCATTCCAACGAAAAGCTTTACACGTTTCCTTGGTGTTGTGCTGGATTCTAAACTTACCGGTGTTCCCCACTGCGACCATATTGTAACTAAGTGCGAACGACTTTTAAACATGATACGATGTCTTACAGGTGTCTGGTGGGGTGCTCATCCATTTTCGCTTAGACTCCTATACAACGCTTTGATTAGAAGTAGCATCGATTATGGCACATTCTTATTGATCCCGGGACAAGTCAATGGCTTTAAACGTTTAGATGCTGTCCAGTCCAAAGCTCTACGCCTGATCTGTGGTGCAATGAAATCAAGCCCTATAAATTGCCTACAAGTCGAATGTGCGGAACCACCTTTACTTTTAAGACGTCAATATTTGTCAGATAGGTTCTTATTTCGCTGCTTCCAAAATTCCAATCATCCCCTACGATCAAGCCTTCCGCTATTAAATAACTCTTTGACATCATCTAGTTATTGGTCGCATAAAATAACTCCGTGCCTTGTTAAAAGTTATCAAAGATATATTTCCCTACAATCTCCAACCTATCACTATCCAAAATATCCCCTTTTCTGTGATAATTTTTCTGCTCTTACTTTATCTCCTGATGTTCAACTAAATTTAGGAGTAACTAAAAATGATATGAACCCTAACGTTAATTTCAATTCTATTAAAGACGATCGGTGGCACAGCTGGCATCATATATACTCTGATTCTTCCAAGCATGCGTCTTTTGGCCATGTGGGGGTTGGCGTGTACCATGCTCAATACAAAATTATTCAGAAAATTAAACTCCCTCCTGAAACGTCAGTATTTACGGGAGAATGCTTTGGATTACTTAAAGCCGTGGAATATATTTTACTTGCCCAACTCAGGAAAACTTTAATTATAACTGATTCAAAAAGCGCTCTTCAAGCTCTTAGTAAATTCCCATTTAACTGCAAAGTAATATTCCCTGTCATTATAAAATTAAGAACTCTCCTTGCCAATTGTTCTGATTTGGGGTACTCCGTGTCTTTTGGTTGGGTTCCAAGTCACTGTGATATTTCTGGTAATGTAATTGCTGATCGGCTAGCCAATGAAGCTGTTAAAGATGGTGATCTTTTCCCATATCGGAATTACAGCCATGATCTGGCCGCTCTCGCTGGTTCATCTCTTAGAGAGAGCTGGAGAGAGATGTGGATTGAAAGCTGCCGGATCAAGGGCAAACATTATTATTCTATTCAACCTAATGTTCTGTCAAAACCTTGGTTTGGCAAGTTTAAGTTTGGTAAGAGAGCCACCTGCTGCCTTATCCGCATGAGACTGGGTCATGTTTGTACTCCCGCCAATCTTGCTAAATTTAAATTGGTCGAGTCCGATGTTTGTGAGTGTGGCTTGGGCATCGCAGACACTAATCATATATTTCTCTCATGTCCTCTCCATGATAACTCCTCCCTTTATGAACAGCTTACATCCTACAAAGTCCCATTGCCTACGTCCATCTCGGTCCTTTTAGCCTCTAATGACATTAATATATATAACTTATTAAACATTTTTATAAATAATAACGATATTAAAATTTGAATATGTATCCCTCATCTCACCAAATTTAATTTATCATATGTACCTATGTAAAATTCCTATCTATATTTCTTTAGCTGTAAATCCCATGTAATCTTCTCCTGTTGTATTCCGTATTCCAAATTTCCGTATTTTCCATTGATTTCGTTTCCTTACCTTTACCCGTCTGTGGCGGATGCGCAAACCGCGCGAGCCAGAAAGAAAAAAAAAAAAAAAAAAAGTATAATCAAAAGTCACATATCAAAAATCCATAGACAATAAAAAAACGTATTAAAAAGTAAACTACTGCAAAAAGGTGTGCAATCTTGCACATTCTCCCCTTTTTTAAAGAGAAGAGGATTTGGACTAACTTCTTCTGTGATCTGCGAAAGACGCCAGCAGCAGTGGTGACTTCTGCCACTCGTTCTAGACCAATATTTCGGGGGTACAGCCGGGTGAAGCGATCTTTGAGCTACGAACCTCAGAGCAAATCGGGATCATTAGAATCGCAGAAAATTATTATGCCAATCACTTTGTCGCTCTACGCAATTGTGGGTGGAGTGCCGCCTCCTATACAGTTTTCTTTCATCTAGCGTTGCCAGAAATGATCGGCTAGCCTGTCGGCACTTCGTCATCTTCTCCTGCCGAGATCAGGTTTGTTAAGAGCTGCGAGAACTGGGCGCTCAGATGTTGCTCCAAGAATCAGGTGCGTTGGCATTAGAGCCTCGTTGGCATCTTCCAGCAAAAACACGAATTAGTGGCCGTGCATTTACCAGAACTTTAGCTTCGGTCAAAAAAGTTGTCAAAAACTTCATCAGAAAGTGCTCTTTCTTGGAGCGTTTCTTCAAGCACATATTATTCTTGACGCTGTAGATTTGCTGCTTTCACGCTCTCGCCAAAAAACTTAACATTAAATTAACGTTGCTGCGACTTTTTGAAGAGGCATTTGATGATTTCGTTGATGAAGGGTGACAACTTGAAAAGGCAACTGCTTGGTGGCAAATAGGCTTTCGGTTCTTCAGAAGGTCTTCTTTGAAGGAATCAAACTGACTCTGCCGTAAGATGTGGGCTTCAGGTAGTTGTAAATCATCCAAATTGGGAATATTAGGAGATATTGTGTCGTGAAGCGGGAGGTATAATTGGAGTTGATACTTACTTACTCCTCACTTCACGGGCAGATGGTTACATTACCTTATGTTACAAACGGGAAATTACTCGGGTTAGGCTCAGCGGCTTCCTAAAGGACCTTTGGTTCAAGGGCCGTAGCCGGATGTACTTATGGTGGTGTAATCAGGGCAGGCAGAGAAATGATACAAAGGCCGGTTCAAATTAACAGTGTATTGTCTTATCCACATGCAACAATAATGACAATTTCGCAAACAGAAACATCTCCATAGACGGGAGCTATTCAACAAGCCGATACGCTCGGGCTGGGACCGATTCCCATGTTACATTCGACAACGCGCACTGATTTTAAAGCGTGCGCAAATCCACGCTCGCACTGGCCAGTGGAAAAATAAAAGTTAGTGCACTTACGGGATCTTCGGGACTACCTCGTCGATGGTGGAAGTGTCGCGCTAGGCTACGGGAGCCGTAGCCTGCGGAGGGAGTTCGGAGACCCTCAGGCCGTCGAACCCAACTAACCAGTAGCTAGGCGAGGCCTGGGGGGATTGAAGGCTGCGCCCGACGATCTCGGAGTAGCTAGTGCGGTGCGTGGTGCGCGGGCAGGCGTGAAACCCTCGGCATCGCAAGGTTGCTGCAGGACCCGCCCGCCGGTGTCCTGAGCCTACGGGATCCGGGGCGCGCGCGATCAAACGCGGCGCGCGGCGGGAGTGAAGGAGGGCGTTGACACACCCTTGGCTTCGCGCAAGCACACCGGGCCGCCCCCGCAGCCCGGGCCTTCGGGTGACATGCGTCGCGCGCGGTTATGCGCGGTGCGCGACAAAAGAGCGTGGCGAGCTGGCGGCGCGCGCAATAAAGGTGAAGGAGGGCTTGACGCTCTCCTTGGCTTCGTACGAGTACACCTGGCCGCCCTCTCAGCCAGGGCCTACGGAGGTTTGAGTGCGGCGCTTTCACATCGCGAATAACACCGCGCGGCACGGCTTACACTGAACACTGCTTATATATAACAATAACATCACAGACAACTAGGCGCTATAGTGCGACCGCCGACCTTGCAAGAACGGCCGCGACGGCCTGCCGATATGTCTGGACCCACTTGGTTATCCGCGGGGCGCGATATTTGGTTCGAATTGTTTACGCGGGAGTTCGAAATGTCAAAGCATTAGCTAACAGGCGCGCGCGTGTCATCACTCGGGCATCCGCGTCCGCACTCCCTTTTACTTTTTCTAAACCATTACAGACTCGAAAACTCGTATGCGAATTTATTATTTCGTTAAGCAACAAGACGCAAGTGCACAAATTACTATGACACGTTGCCGTTAATGTGCGCGTGCGACCGGGTGTGATCCTTGGTGGATCGAAACGTCTGACGGCTGTCATAAGTTTTCTAATCTACGAGTACCTTCCGATCAAAACAATAAATTTGTGACAGTTCCGCGTCTGAAATTTACTGAAATACGCCTTGTTGTGTGAAACGGTAGTGACACATGCATAGTTTGGATTTTTACGATCAATTTGATCTATTGCATGTGTTTGTACGTGAAACAGTTCGATGGAAAAATGAGTGTGAAAGTTTGCCATAACGCATGGTATTTCTGCTGTAAATCTAGCTCCTATAAGCAATGCAGGCCTGAAATATGCCTGTTGTTCTTTAGATCGGGAGTCTAGCTACACGTGAGTACATTTATTTTATTCCGAAACATGTTATTCACGTAAATATTGTCGCGTCAAAATTGGTGTTAGATTTGAGGTTATCTTGTCGTAGTTCCTACTACAATACCCCCCTTGTTAGGAAAAGAGGTTAAGTCTACCTTAACCGCAACAGCCGGTATAACCGGGAAAAAAAAGATTTCTCCTACATTATTTAGGTGCATGCGAATTAATTTCAGCAAGCTTAGGGTCTAGGAAATTGAACCTACCAGGTAAGTGATCTTAGAGGTCAAGCATGCATCTTATATACTACGAGCATTTAGCAAGAATGCCTGGATTCCGGCCTACGTAGGTCCGGTTCCTGGGCTATGATTCTAAGTTTCTATCTAATATACCTAAACTACTACCAACCAGCTATGGTAGGTTATGCTACGTTATGAAGTATAAACTAACTTTAAAGTATTAGTATTAAGTATGTATATTTACTTTACTTTACTATAATAATAATGTACATTTTTTACAAGAGATACGTGGGAGTGTGCGCGCACTGTCACGTTCTCGCTATATACAGTAGCACACCTTGCAGTGGTGGCTACACCAAATCCAAAATGTGCGAAGTCGCGATGGACCTCGCACAATTTTAGTTTAAGTACTTAATTGTGATAGCTATCAAAAATATTTGAGGAAAAACTTCGATGTGGTTTTTCTCCCACAGGGTACCGGATCGACTTTAATCCGGATTGTACTCCCTGGATCCTAGGGTAGCACAGGTACACATTAAGAATTTAGTTAGAAAGTTTTAAGTTTGACACTTTTAGTCGAAAAGTGTAATGCGTACAAAAATAAGGCAAAGTCAATGTTACGCTCTAGTATACACCTTATGGCACTTTTATAATGTCCTTAACATGATATTTCCCCGTTTTGCCCGTGTCGATGTCTTGCAGATCGTAAACGACATCTGAGTACTTCTTCGTAACTAGGCTCTTGACGAATCGCGGGGCAAGTTTCGCTGAGAAGAAGTGTGCCGCACTTGACTGTACAAAATTACGCCTCCACACAGTATCCCCCACGCTTAGCCGGAGCTCTCGGCGGCGTAAGTTATACCGGTTCGCGTTTTGTTTGTACGCTTTGGTCAAGGCGTCTGTTACACGGTTGAAGATATCTGCCAAGTCATTTAGCGTGTTAGCTTTGTCAGACCGGGTTGCGAGCTGGAGGTCGTCTGACGAATGTGGTGCGTTGCCACGTATATGGTGCAGCGCGCCGTCCGCGACGAACTCACGGCCTTTTGCCAAGAAAAATGGTGTATACCCTGTTGCAACATTGATTGTGCTATTTAAAGACATTTGAATATGTGGTAGGTGCTTGGACCAGTTCCTGTGGTCTTCTCCTACCAAAATGGCTAAGCAGGTTTGGATTGTCTGGTTGTAGCGCTCGATTGTGTTCGAGTGCGGGGCATAAAAAGCTCCGTAAAATATCTTTGGTATTGAATGTTTTGAGCAAAAGTTCTTGAATTCTCGACTTTGAAAGATTGTGGCGTTATCACATATCACAACGCATGGTATGCCCTCCTTGGTCAATATCTCCGACTCTATAAATGAAGTGACTGTTTTGGTGGTTGCAGTTCTTAGCGGATGTAGCCAACAATATTTAGTGAAAACATCTACAATTGACAGTATGTAGACGTGACCAGAGTACGATTTCGCCATGGGGCCGATGATGTCTATGGATAAAGTGTGCATCGGCCTATCAACCTTCTTCTGGTTAGTCATGTGTCCGTGTGGCGGGTTATTGGAGTGTTTGTACGCTTTGCACTTGTCACACGCGGACACATAACTTTTCACGTCTGCATACATGCCTTTCCAATAATAATTTTCTTTAATTTTTGAAAATGTTTTGAAAGTTCCTGGGTGCACCGCGTTTATTTCGTGGTTTTCCTTCATGCACTCTGGAATTAATTCGCGTGGAAGTACTACTTTCCACTCAGTAGCGCTAAGTAGTTGCGACGATGGTTTGCTATACCGTAACAACGTTCCATTCTTTATTTGGTAATTTTTGTGGAATGTTGGATTTGACTCTACGTTTTTAAATAATTTATTATACCAATCGTCGTTAGAACTGCTTCCGCCAGTAAAGACAACTGCCTTGAGTTCAATTCGAGATAGTATATCCGGCACTACATGGTTTGAGCCTTTTCTGTGTCTTATCTCGAAATTGAAGCAAGACAGCTGCATCGCCCAGCGTGCTAAACGACCTGAAGGGTTGTTTAGCGACTTCAACCATTTAAGGCACAAATGGTCCGTTACGACCACAAAGTGGGAACCGTCTATATAAGGGCGAAAATGATTTATAGAGTCTACCACGGCCAACAACTCGCGCTCTGTGGTGCTGTAGTTCCGCTCGGTCTTAGAGAGAAGTCGTGAGTGGAATGCGACGGGGTGTTCTATGCCGTCGATCTCCTGAATAAGGACACTCCCGATGCCTACCGACGAAGCGTCGGTGTGGATTTGGAATGGTAGGGAAAAGTCAGGGCAAGCCAGTACTGGAGCCATGGTGAGAGCTTCTTTGAGCGCTAGGAAAGACCTTTCTGCTTCCTCTCCCCAGGCTATGGCATCTTTCCCCTTCCTTTTTCCTACCAGTGCTGTCATCGGTGCGACTATAGTTGAGAACTTGTCTACGAACCTGCGGTAGTATGAGCACAGACCTATAAATGCGCGTAGTTGTCTAGCTGTTGTTGGTCGTGGGAAGTTTTTAATACAGTCCAGCTTTTGTGGGTCTGTTTGTAAACCTTGAGGGCCGATAACATAACCAAGATATTTTAGTTCGTCTTTGCAAAATTCGCATTTTTTAAAGTTAATTGTCAAACCTGCTTTGCTTAAAGCGTCAAAAACGTCGTTTAAAATGTCAAGATGTTCTTGAAAAGTACTTGTGGCTATTAGTAAGTCGTCACAATAACCAAAGATTTTTTCACCATATTTGTGATGAAACAAAGAGTCTATTAAACGTTGCAATTCACAACCGGCGTTTGAAATCCCGAACGGAAGCCTGCGGAATTCGAAAAGTCCTCTGCCTGGTACAACAAAAGCCGTTTTCTGACATGACGTCCCAGAGGCGTCCACATTGTCGGAGTTACATAGGGATATTTGCCAGTAAGCAGCTGACAAATCAATTGAAGTTAGATAGCGAGAACCACGCAAATTGTCCAAAATCGAACTTATATAGGGTAATGGGTATGAGTCTTTGACTGTTACATCATTTAATTTTCTTGCATCTAAGCAAAACCTAAGCGAGCCATCTTTTTTTGGAGTCATGACGACTGGATTTGACCAAGGTGACTTAGACGGTGCTATCACGCCTAGCTCTAGCATTCGGTCTACTTCTTCGTTTAGAGCTTTAAGTTTGACCGGGGAAAGCGGATAGTACCGTTGCTTGATTGGTGGGCCGGTCGTCAGGATCTTGTGCTCGACTATGGATGTTTTGCCTAGACCCTTCTCCTCTGTGCTTATGGTCTTGTATTTAGCTATGACTTTATTTATTTCTACAGCTTCCAAAGGAGAGAGTTGTTGCTTTGGAATTATGGCGCAAACACTAGTGTTTTGTGTTTGTGTCACAATTCCATTGCATGTTGTGTTATAGTTAATTAAATTTATTAAACCAACTTTATGCATAAAATCCATACCCATTATAAAATTATCAATTACGGTTGGTATCACCAAAAACGTGATATCGTAAGTTTGATTTCTGAAAATGATTGGTAAAAGTAAAGTACCTATAACGTTAACTTTAGAGCCGTTCGCGCAAGTTGCACTTGAGCGTACGGGTGTTAATTTGAAACCTGATTTTAATAAGTTTTTGTGGTAGTCGTTACCTATAATATTTAAATTTGCACCTGTGTCCAACAGTCCCTTGTACGTTCTAGATCCAATGTCGAAATCGATATACAGTCTATTGTCACCTTCAATGACTGATAGGCCAGGGGTCACCGTTCCCAGATGTGGTGAATTTTGATCTTTTTCGGTATGCCCTGGAGTATCTAGTTTTTTTGGGTATTGTTTGCTTCCGGGTGTGGCCTGCGCTTAGGGGGGTTGCATTTTGGGCAGGTATTTGACAATACCCCTCTTTCTCCGCACTGGAAGCAAACAATGCCGGGTATAGTTCGACATTGTCTGTAAGAGTGACCAATTTTTTTGCATTTTTTGCAGGTCGCTGAATTTTTCGAGGTGAATTGTTTACTGTGCTGTGTGTTTACGATATGCACTTGATTTGACTGTTTGTGTGATTTGGATCCGGAACTGACAGTGGATGGACCAGCATAAGCTTCAAATCGCTTGCCTAAAATGATTAAGTCTTGGATAGTGTTAGTATCACCGACGGCTAACAGTTGCGCATACATTGGCTGGATGTTGTGCTTAATGATTTCGATAAGGCTGGCCTCCTGTAATGGGGACGCCAACCTCGAATTCATTGTCTGCATTTCCAGTATGTATAAGTGTAACGGCTGTCCTGGTAGTTGTCGGTGGTCTCTAACTTTCTTTTCTAAAGCGTAATCGCTATCAATGGATGTGAAAAAACTTTTAAATTTGTTTTGTAACCCCGACAAGGTTGTGACGCTGTCACGTATCTGCCTATAATAATCTAACGCTTTGCCGCTCAATAAGTCGTGAAAACATTTAAGTACCTTGCGCTCCGACGTATCGCGACTGCGCATGTAGTCATCGAGCCTAAGAAAGAAATCCCCGACGTCCGATTCGCCCGTAAACTTTAAATTCCAAGATCTTAAGCTATCTTCGCGTATTACGTGTATAACGCGTTCTTCAGAATCTGGGGTCGGCTGGTGTTGTATTTCGCGCCAAGGTGGTGGTTGGTCTAAGACTCTGGACACTAGCTTCGGAGCTTCTAGTTTTGAGATGGGGCGATATTGTCCGGTCGCGGCAGTCGGCGCGACTGGTTGGTTGGATTGAGTCGGGTCAGATGTGTCTCGATTTCCGCGCGGTCGCGTGTTGACGTAACTAGGATTGAGTCCTAGGTTGTAACTTGAGGTGGTCGTCGGTGTGTCGCGTCTGGTAATTTCAATTTCGTGGAACGGTTCGTCCTCATGGTCCGACATGTTGGCAGCTCGTTAATATCTGTGTGGTCCCGAACAAGTGTAATAATAATAATATTAATAACACTTCTCAAGGGAGAAGGTGCTATATGAATTGAATTAACTGCAAGGCACCTATTATGGTGCGCAGTAAAATATTTATATAATAAATTAAATTTTAATTATTGTGCAAATTGTTTGTTGTTACTATGCTGCGTTCTCATAGTACAACTAAAATAATAAAATTAAGTAATTGTTACTTGGTCGGGTACACACGGATGCACAAAAAATTTTTTATAAGTATAGGCAGGTTACCATTTTACATCAAAAACATTTTTATGTTTCAAAAATAGTGGCCATGTTGCATATAACACAATGTAATTATCAGCTGTCCGCTTATCACACCATCATAAGTTCATTTTAGAAAAAGAAATTATTATTTTTTTTTTTTCTCGGGCGCCAAATCTGTCGTGAAGCGGGAGGTATAATTGGAGTTGATACTTACTTACTCCTCACTTCACGGGCAGATGGTTACATTACCTTATGTTACAAACGGGAAATTACTCGGGTTAGGCTCAGCGGCTTCCTAAAGGACCTTTGGTTCAAGGGCCGTAGCCGGATGTACTTATGGTGGTGTAATCAGGGCAGGCAGAGAAATGATACAAAGGCCGGTTCAAATTAACAGTGTATTGTCTTATCCACATGCAACAATAATGACAATTTCGCAAACAGAAACATCTCCATAGACGGGAGCTATTCAACAAGCCGATACGCTCGGGCTGGGACCGATTCCCATGTTACATTCGACAACGCGCACTGATTTTAAAGCGTGCGCAAATCCACGCTCGCACTGGCCAGTGGAAAAATAAAAGTTAGTGCACTTACGGGATCTTCGGGACTACCTCGTCGATGGTGGAAGTGTCGCGCTAGGCTACGGGAGCCGTCGAATAACACCGCGCGGCACGGCTTACACTGAACACTGCTTATATATAACAATAACATCACAGACAACTAGGCGCTATAGTGCGACCGCCGACCTTGCAAGAACGGCCGCGACGGCCTGCCGATATGTCTGGACCCACTTGGTTATCCGCGGGGCGCGATATTTGGTTCGAATTGTTTACGCGGGAGTTCGAAATGTCAAAGCGTTAGCTAACAGGCGCGCGCGTGTCATCACTCGGGCATCCGCGTCCGCACTCCCTTTTACTTTTTCTAAACCATTACAGACTCGAAAACTCGTATGCGAATTTATTATTTCGTTAAGCAACAAGACGCAAGTGCACAAATTACTATGACACGTTGCCGTTAATGTGCGCGTGCGACCGGGTGTGATCCTTGGTGGATCGAAACGTCTGACGGCTGTCATAAGTTTTCTAATCTACGAGTACCTTCCGATCAAAACAATAAATTTGTGACAGTTCCGCGTCTGAAATTTACTGAAATACGCCTTGTTGTGTGAAACGGTAGTGACACATGCATAGTTTGGATTTTTACGATCAATTTGATCTATTGCATGTGTTTGTACGTGAAACAGTTCGATGGAAAAATGAGTGTGAAAGTTTGCCATAACGCATGGTATTTCTGCTGTAAATCTAGCTCCTATAAGCAATGCAGGCCTGAAATATGCCTGTTGTTCTTTAGATCGGGAGTCTAGCTACACGTGAGTACATTTATTTTATTCCGAAACATGTTATTCACGTAAATATTGTCGCGTCAAAATTGGTGTTAGATTTGAGGTTATCTTGTCGTAGTTCCTACTACAATTGGGAATACTAGGAGAGGATGTGCAAGCAGGTTGGAAGGTGTAAAAGCTTCCTTCTAGACGAGGCAGATTAAAACGAAGGTCTCGTCTTTGTAGACTACGCATATGCAATAATGAAATGAATTGATGCGCTTTTGCCGTTGCTCGCACCATTCTCATCCAGGAGCTGAAACGATTTGGATTTGTGGAGACTGGTGCGGGCAGATCAGTTTCAGTGATAAGATGAATAAGAGAATTTTGTTTATACTCTTTACGGCCTAGTCTGCTAATATCTGCTCAGTGGGCCGGTAAGAAATAAGGAAAGCAGATACTGAACTGCAGCGACATTTTGGAAAAAACAAAGAGTGTTTAAAATAAGTGGCAACATCCACAGCGTTTAAATCATCGATGTTCGTGGTTTCCAGTATCTCGCCAGCTTAATGAAATACGAAAGGCTTGAGGGTGCGAGCGTCACTACGAAGCCAACCTAGAGCGCTAATATTGAATTAAACCAGAAACCACATATCAAAGGCACCAGTCGGTGGGCTTCGCCTATAGATGTCGCAAGACGTGCAGTTACACATATTAGAGCGCCTTGTAACTCCTAGTGGAAAATTGAAACAGATTTAAGTGGCGGAAGCTGTACTTTGTCACAGATGGGAAAGAGCCTAATGTCACCGTCCTTGTAATTAAGGTGCCAGTAGATGACAGCCGCAAATGCACACTCACTCGCATCTGAGAGCAAATAGAATTCGCAACTGTGGAAAAGGCAAGCTCGATATTGAAATTAGGTCTTGGTACCGTAACTTCCACGCAGCGCAGTCTCCTTGAGGGAGCTCTTAGCCCCAGTCCACACCCTTGCGCCAAGCGTCTTGAAACAAGATGTGACCGCGAACAATGATACGAACAATGCAATGGTTTTGAGCGCCGTGCACTCGAGAACCTGCACAACGCACTCGTCGTCAGGGATGTGGGCTTAATTTTTGTTAATTTTATTGAATTGCGTTTAAATTGTGGCCTAATAAGATTTTCTAAAATATACCGATTATCTTTTAATTCAGGCTCGTTCACTGTGGTGTAGTCAACTACGTCAACTTGTTTAGTTTTGCTGCAACCGAAACCAAACAAAACCCAGCCCAAAGCAGTCAAAATGGCAACGGTTTGTGTCTTGGTTCCCTTGCGCGTAGCTACGGCGAAAGATAAGTGCCAGTTATCAATGCCTATAATCACCATTGGTTTAACGTCTTCATAACAAAAATTGTCAGCTATATCGGCGAGGTACGGATACTTGCGCACGCTGTCATGATGTGCGGACTGACAAGCAGCACCTAAACCACTAAAAGATCTCGCCTTTTTGATACAGTGTGTTTCGGTCGAATGGCGACCCTTTATATTGAAATTGACGTATTGTGCGTTAACATCTTTTCCTAGACCACCTACACAATCTAAATGAATTAGTTTTTCGGGTCCCATAGCACCAATCCTAGCAGAAATGTCAGAGTCTATAAAGGTCCCTGTGGAGCCGTCATCTAGTAATGCGTACGTGTTGACACTACCAGAAGGTCCTGACACGGTCACGGCAACTATTTTTAGTAGCGGGCGAACAGAAGACTCTTTATGTGACGATGAAGTTGCATGCGTCAATATTTCGTGGTCCGAGTCGACGGACGGCGATGCCGCTGCGGGCGCCGCGGGCGCGCTGCAGGCCGCTGGCGCGTTGCGGGCCGCGGGTGCGGCCGCGCTGGAGATCGACGGCGCGGGCTCGTGGTCGTCATCAACGTCTTCCACGTCGACGTGCGCGGTGACCGCGCGCTCAAGTTTTGACCCGTGCAATAATACGTGATGACGCATGCCACAACCATCTACGCTACATACTTTTTTAGTGCAAAAAGGTTTGAATTTGTGCAAACCTTTTTGGAAACATCTGGGGCATAATTTATTATTTTTGATAAACTGCCACCTATCACTTACTGTCATTTTGACAAATTTGCTGCAATTAGACAATTCATGAGTTTGTTTACATAGCGAACAAATATTCTCGGAATTTTTGTTTATTGGTGTTGGAATGCTATTCGAATTATTTTCAGCAACAGTATTTACCCTGTCTCTGTATGCGGTCTGCCGAGCAGCGACGGGCGACGTATAATCCATTACGCCCCCAAACCTATATTGCAGATCGACTTCACGCGACAGGAAATCTGCGAACATTTCTATCTTCGAAACGCAGTCAACATAAGCATGGGCATAATCCAACCACCGTGGACGCAGCAGCATAGGCAGCTTGCTCCACAGTGCTTGAAATAGCTCGGGTGAACGTAAATAATCCGGCTGATTTAGCAGGCGGATAACTTCTACGCAGTTGCGTACCCGGCTTGCAAAAATAGCGAGGTCTTTGCCGTCGTAGCTCACCTTAGGCAGTGCGCGCACCGCCGCCACCTCGTGCATGACGACGAGCTCGGGGCGGCCGTAGCACGCGTCGAGCGCGGCCAGCACCACCGCGGGGTCGCGCGCCGCCGCCAGCAGCCCTGCCACGGCCTCGCGCGCCGCTCCGCGCAGAGCGCACGATAGCCTCGTTAAATTGTCACTTGGCGACAAACCTTGAGCTGTATTTTCGTAAGCTCGTTTTAAAGCTAACCAATCTAAATAAGACTTGCCGTCGAAAGTGGGCAAATCCGTCTTCGTAACAGGAGTATTAATTTTATTTGTTAACTTCTCCAACGAATCAACTAAGTGCGTCACACCTCCGTCTTCAGGACGATACTGTTGGGGAGAGCGACCATATGCTACGGCACCCAGGCCGCGCGGTGCTCTCGGTCCCTGTGCCGCGCACTGGACCTCGGTGTCGTCGAATCTGAAAGGTGGTTTGGCACTAAGTAAATGTTGTTCGGTAGGATTAGGAATCACATTATTTACCCAATCCTGTACACTAGCACGACTGCGCGTGCCGCGGCTACCACCGCGCTGGCTAGCGCTCGCCTCTATGGCAGCGAGACTAGCTTTTAGCTCAAGTTCGGCAACATGCCGCTCTCGTTCTGCCACTCGCTGTGCCTGAGCCGCCTGGCGCTCTGCCCGCTCGCGTTCATTTTCTATGTCCGCTAGTCGGCGTGCGTGCAGTGCTTGAGCCTCCAGCTGCCGCGCCACTATGGTAGAGCGCGAGGTAGCGCCACTTGACGTGCGGGAAGGTGTCGACTGTGCGGCGTGAAGAGGCGGGTCCGCGCTTCGCTGCGCGGACGAGGAGAGCTCCTGATGCCGAAGGGGCGGGTCCGCGCTTCGCTGCACGGACAAGGAAAACTCCTGATGCCGAAAGGGCGGGTTCGCGCTTGGCTGCGCGGACGAGGAGAACTCCTGATGCCGAAGGGGCGGGTCCGCGCTTCGCTGCGCGGACGAGGAAGACTCCTGTTGCCCTGCCACGGATGTCACACCATCTCCCATGTTGGGCACGTTTACTTTAGCACTTTGGAACGCGTATTCATTATTTTTACCGGTAGAAGGACCAATATTTCGGATTAAATAAATAGGCACTGGTTTTCCGTTGGAACAAAAGTATAATCAAAAGTCACATATCAAAAATCCATAGACAATAAAAAAACGTATTAAAAAGTAAACTACTGCAAAAAGGTGTGCAATCTTGCACAGTTACTATTCGTAAAATACCTTTTATTGTTAGTCAGAAGCTTGAAAATAGTTTGAAAATTATTTTTGATGAGATCTGAAGTGTTCAATTACAGGATAACGCCTCGACGTGTGCAATAATCAGTTTAACCGTTAAACTTTAACGACTAGGTACATAGTGTCACAAAAACTATTAACCACGGAATCTGTTAGGTATATTCTCTAATTATTCACCAAATATAATAATATTTACTTCCACAAATATACCACTGTTCTTAAAGGAGTTTAATATTTCTGTAACTTAGGTACTTATTTAGTATTTGTATTTATAATGGATTCGCAAAAATTATGATGTCATAGCATAATATGAGTTAATTATCCTATCGTTTGATGTCATTTTAAAGGCCGCCAGTAAAATGATAAATCCTGCAAGTTCTGACGTCACCTTTTCATCTACTCATGAAACGTACTATAGTAGTTACGGGATGAAGGTGGATACATTCGCACGTGGTGTATATGCTTGAATTAACCCCTGCATTATTAAAGGTCGGGGACAGAATAAACGACGCATCTGCAATACCTACTGAAATAAACATCCCGCGAGACCGCAGTACACTCTCTGACATTACCATTGTTCTTTAGATTTATTACTAATTCTTGAGCTTGATTTAAGTTTCTACTCATTTCAGAAATTATAGCGCTTGCCATCTGGCGTATTATGTCGTGTGTGTGGATCTACACATAAAGTATGCCACTGAAAAGTGCAAGCGCAATCCTTACTCGCTAGGCTTTATTAGGGTTGTACTGTAAATTAGTTCCTGTATAAGTATTTCCTGTTGTTCGTTGTTGTCGGAAAGATTTAGAGATTGCGGGACAAAAAGTTTTGTCACACCGTCCTTTCATTCGCCTATTAAATGACATAAGCGGCAACATACGAAGTTCGAGTTTTGCATTTCGTAGTATAGGGCCTGATAAGAGATTAGAGTCGTTTTATTGTATCCAAGTTTGTTTGCTAGTTTAAGCGTGAAAGAGTAGCAAGCAAAGAAATAAACAAATTAACTCACTATTAGTTAGAACTAGCCTGTTGCCCGCGACTCCGTCTGCACAGAATTCGTTTATCGCTATCCTGCGGGAACTATGCCATTTTTCGGAATAAAAACTACCGATATACCGATACCGAGATACCGGTATACCGATTTTAACCCAAGTCGGTTCAGCAGTTTAGACGTGATGAGGTAACAATTACACAGACTTACAAACTTTACCATTTACAATATTAGTGGGATTAGGATTGCAACAGCAAAAATATTTTAATTATACTTGGTGTAAGCTATTTATTTACGTACAAGTGGTATGTTTCAAATCTCTTGAAATAAATAGCCGGATGGGCGATTATTCGAGCATTTCAACCGTCTCATTTTTCTGGACACTTTTCTGTTAAAAATGGCTGAATATTCTGATACAGACTCTAAAAAACTCTAACAAATAATCGGAAACGACATCAAAATCTACAGCCAATTCTTAAAAAAATGTGACCAGAAAAATGAGGCGGTTTTACAACCGCTCGAATAATCTTCTACTTACTGACGGAAACAACGAGGCTGAGTTAATCCTCTAATTTCGCTACGACGAGACCAGAAACATGAATTAAAACTGGAATACTACCTAATCTAACCTCGGCAATTTGTAGAGAGTAATCCTTGAATACTGAACGGGGGATAGGTACACGTGTATCGCGCACAAAATACCGCTCACGTACCTACTACCCACCTACTTTAATCTATTAGCTATAATCTATTACATCAAGATAAAATATTCAAGTGGAGCTCATCCCATCTCGTGTAAAGACATTGACATAAAATTTGCAAAAAAATATGGTAAAGTAACCCCGTAATTTTTTTTTTCGACTGGAAGGCAAACGAGCAACAAATTTTAATTATCATTACTAATTTTTATTTTATTTTTTTTGCGAGAAACGAAATAAAGTACTAAACAAACCCATAAAATAGCCCCGTGATTAACCTATTTATCCGTTTTTGTTTTTAGGATTCCGTATGGGAATGGGATGTCTTTATAAAAAAAAAATATTTTTAGAGTCTGTATCTTTTGAATGAAGTTCCATTGATACCTTCGCATTGATACCTCCACGCCTTCCTGAGAAAAAGGATCTTAACAGACGGGCAAATAGACAGACGGACAACATATTAATATAAGGGTTCCGTTCCGTTTTTCTCAACTGAGCTGCCGAGGTAGGACATCCTAAAAGAACATATTCAACACCTAAAAAGAGTTCAACCAAAACTTGGTTGATTTCAGAAATCGGCCTATAATGACCGTCGCAAATCGTCGAAGTGAATAGTCGCTGAATTTTCTTCCCCCCCCTCTCCTTTCTAAAGTTTAAAACGTGTAGTAAAATATAGGTACCTCAAGTGTGTATTTGTGAAGTGGTCGCAAGTGTATCGTGCTAGCGGCCGGCGCTGCGACCTTCGTCTCGGGCACCAGGTCGAGGCTAGCCTTTACAGCCCCCCGCGGGCACGCTACGGACTCACAACACCACATTTTATCTCACCTCCACGAGTATTAAACCGTAAAAGAAAAATGATAAAACTTAGACCATTAAAAATTTAATATAGACTTCACAACAATGTCGGTTGAATACTTGCGAATACTTCTGAGTTAGCGAACTTACCTTTCACAAAATTATCTAGGTAAGTAAATGAACCTAACTAAAGTCGCTTCGAAGTTAGAGACCGAAATTAAATGTTTACTGATCGTAACCATTGTAATTTGTTAAGGTATCTCTTTCATTAAAAAGTTTATCCTCGGGAATATTTTGGTTTAATTTTATTTAGCAAACCTTGTTGAAAGATCTCGAAGGATTCGATTGAAGATTAAAGGTCATAAGGGAAGCCTTTTCAACTATTGTGATTATTATGGAGAAGTATCTCAATAAAAACCTAAAAAATAAAAACTTGAAGTTCCAGGTAGGTTCACTTAAGAAACTAAGCTTGATTTACATTGTAGTGGCAATAGTGTAGTGTAGAGTAGACAGTAGACAGACATCGCACATCGATCAGCCATTAATCTTTTTGCGCTCGAAACCAGAGTCTTCCATCAAGGTACGTTAGTGGAGCATCCCGTATCGCATTACGACTCCCCTTTGTTAGTGTTAGGCGCTAATGCGACGCAAAGTTCCCGCCGTGTAGGGTTGCCATGAGTCAAAATTTATCCTGAGATATGTATCACGATTTTTGACCTCTTGCTAGGATTGCGGGCCAGACTTGGCAAGTGTCAAGGTTTTATTTAACGAAATGATAAATGCAAGTAACTATTTTACAAGCGTATGGGGTGACACTCTTTCCCGGCCCGGATAATACCGACATGGAAATAATGACCCCGTTTTTCGTGTACACGCCCATAGAAGCTTCCTCTCAGTTACTTTGACCGTGTACACAAAAAAACAGTCACACAAACAGGCCGGTATTTCCATGTCGGTGTTATCCGGGCCGAGAAAGAGTGTCACCCACTTGGATGAACTACTGGATTGCCAGGTATAAACTTAGACAGTTATGTTGATGCCAGTTACTTTCACTTGTAGATAATAGAACAAATTGTATATCAACTAAAGCGCTGTTTTATTGTGAACACGTTGATCGGGTAGTGTGTTGTAGAAAAAAAAAATAGCCTGTCCAAGATTTTTTTAGCGAAACTATTTCTAATATACCTCGTATTATCTAATACATATAATTTTATTATAAAATTCATTTCATTCTATTATTAGACCGGTGAAGAGCGATATAAGCTTCTATCTTCTACTATTTAAGCTACGCCAAATCTCTCTTACAAGATATGTCAGGACTTTTAGGGAGACATTAGGATTTTTATCAGGACACTTCATTTTTCCATATGACAACCCTACCGCGTGTAAGTTATTTCCGTACCGTACCACAGCGACTGAAAAAGAACCGCTCCAATAAGGTGGCGTCTTCTTTCGCTTTATTATAGGCATCAGGAGAGGTAAAAGAAATTTAATATGTTAAAATAATAACCTGTTCTGCTACTTTGATGTGAAAGTTATTGTCAGTTCAGTCATGCAGATCATTAATGCATGGGCATGTCGATCACGTCGTCGGTAAACAACAACAATTACTTTCTAAGTAGCTATATTACAACATCGCATTTTTCAGCCATTTCTTGGTATCTACGTTATTATAATTATTAACATTTTATACTTCGTTACAGTCATTGCTAAAATAGTTGTCAGAATGTAGGTAAGTACTTTGTAATGGTTGTGATTGAATCTATTAAATTAAGAGAAATTTAAAACTGCAATTTAAAAAAATCGTTTGGTTTTGGGTATTACCAGTACAAACCCACCAGATGGGCTAGGTACGCAATCAGTGTTTCAGGGGTTTTTTGTATACACAGCTTTGAAATGGCGATATTCTATAAACTGATATGTTAAACATATGTTCAACGGTTGGCTAAATTTTTATAGTAGATAAGGCGCTGAATAAGTAAAGCTGTCTAGACAGATTTTTGATGTAATAGCTAACCGGTAATTACATGTCGGATGTGCCTTGTCTATTCAGGCTTAGTTTGCATGCATGGTCGCAATTAATGTTTGTTGAGTTAAGCACATGTTGTGCTGTGCTTAATTGCTCATCTTAATGCAAACTTTAAGTGCGACCTTGAAATTCAAGTAATCCAAGATTTAATTCGTAAAAGCCGAACTAAAGTTGAAAATATAAAGTTTAGAAGTCATTAGCGAACCACGGTTGCCACTCCGGTGAAGTTTGGATAGGTTGCTGTTGCTAGTGAAGCCGTGTAGGTAGATATACTAATATAGATATGTTATACTTACAATATGAGTTTAACTTGTCGGAGTTACCCGAGGCCAACGGTAAATACCTGTCATATTCGGTAGACGGTAAGGAGGATTGGCAGATTTGTTTGGACTCTAAGCCTAGGAACCAAGAACGACAAGCCATATATCATTACAAAGATTTTTTTCATAATAGGTATACAACTCTTATGTCTGATATCCTGTCAAATGTTCAAAGGTTAACTGGAAGAGATCCCTTTAAGGGATAAGTTCGCCTTTGTACATCTTATTATCCTGTGTTCTGTTATTATCATGTGTTTTTATGTACAATAAAGAGTTTTACAATACAATACAATACAATACAACTTTTTGTATGGTGGGAAATCTCGAATCGCTGTGCAAAAAAAGTTATGGTATGATAAATAAAGAATTTTTTTAACAAAAAAGTAAAACCGACACAAAACAAAAAAAATGGAACCGACTACAAAACCCTTGAAAATATTTTTCTAGATAGGTACCTACTAGCTCGAAGTCGCTGCCTCAGCACGAGCCAGCAGGAGTGGAACAATATAGTCGTCTACCTCACCTACTCACTATGGATTTCAATCACTTCTGCTGGGTCTAGCTGAGTCACCGACTTTGAGCTAGTAGGTACCTACCTAGAAAAATATTTTCAAGGGTTTGTAGTTGGTTCCATTTTTTTTATATTTTTTTGAAGTCGGTTTTACTTATTTGTTACATAATTTCTTTATTTCTCACTTCTTAGTGATTCATAGCCAAAGTACATCTTACAACAATACCATAACAGAGTTCCGTTGCCTACCTTATTCTGGCTTCAGCATGAGATCAGTCCGAAGGAATTATTAACTTAAAGCATCTTATTAATTGCTTATCTAGGTAGGTTAATCATGATCGTTTATAGACGAGCGAATATTACTTAGCTTTGACGATTTTCATTGGTCATCGATGGTCTTCTTCATCAGGTTCAGGTTACAAAATGATACTTTCTGAATGTAAATGCTTATTTTAATGCTAAAAATGCCATAATTTTCATAGGTGTGAGTAATCGGTGATCATACATTATTAAAATACAAACATTGGAACATAGAACCTCCTCCTTTTTTGAAGTCGGTTAAAAAATCCATCAATGAGCTTATGTTCATTGTTATATTGGTTTTAGTTCTTTACAACAGTTTTTAAACCCTTTTATCATATAAATACACAGAAGAAAATAACCAAATCTCAAAAAAATAATTAAATGGTAAATAACAAACCAAAGAGCAACAAGAAGTTGCAAGAAAGTACCTAACCAGTGACAGTTTGCAGAAATCGATAAGAAACCAGAATATTAGTAAAGACGAAAAAGTGCCAACCTAGACACAAAAAAAACATGCAAACGCATAAAAAACTAAATCATCAAAACACAAAAAAATTGTATCGAAAAAACCTACTTTTTATGCAGCGATAACTTTTTTCACACTAAGATTTGGAACTACCTGCCATAGTAAAAGTTTTAGAACTTAGAATAAGCTATCTAGTGACATATCGTTTGTCCTTATTGGTCATATAGGCCAATTAGCCCACTCTCCTTTGACCGAAAATAAAAAATAGAGCATATTAATCGTACCTGCCAAAACTACTTATTATAAAAAATCACAGTTAAAAAAAAAACTTTTGCTACAATTTTGTTACAATTTAGTCATTATATATTATATTAAAGTTAGTAGCTACGTACATAGTGATTGCGTGTCGACTATTTTCTTCCGCGAAGACGGTAACACCACGCAATTCTTTTTATTTTCCTGCGTGATTATGTATGGATGGACCATATTAACAAAGCGACGAAGTGTTTTAAATAGCGAACCAAAAATAAATGTTTTTCTTTTCTGTACATTGAAATTCTATCACAATGGGTTTAGGAACGTCTAAAACCGTGTTTCAGTGGCGGGCAGCCTTTGTTGGCGTTTGTTGAATCTGTGTTGATTCGGAATCAGGATTAATTAATTCTCTTTAATGAAGGTTATGAGAAATTTGAGGATTTATTGTATAGCTATGTAGGTATAATCAAGGTGTACACAATGGGGTATTTAAAATCACGTTTTGTTTTAATATTTATTTAAATATACAAACACAATAATACCAAATTTATTCACTCGTTTAAATAATAACAATTGTTGCACTCTCGTAATTAAATGCCTGTAGTCATCCAAAATGACGTTGGATGGCTAATTCTCTTGTTCTCTATCTAAGGAAAAAACATCAGTTTCAATATATAACACATCGTACATAATAATAAATTCGTATTCGTAAATAAGAAAAGGAACGTATTCAATTTAAGCAAGTTTTTATGATTATTGGTACCTTGTAATAAGGCAACGTATAAAAACTTGATACAATTGATGACTTAAAAATAATCGAGTATGATTGCACGAAGAACTTATTTGACTACAGCATTCATATTATGCTGGCACTTCACTTGGTATATTCACCAAAATACAAGCGTGTACGAAATTACTACTTCATTCTAGCATGAGCGATGGAGATGTCAATAGCCCCACGCGAATCTAATTCTTCCCATTCCTCTCCTATCGGAGGTTGGACAACATGGCGATTCTAATTTTGGAGGCCACTGCTCACAAGGACGTGGTACTGCAGTTGAACTAGTCTCGTAAATGCAACGCGAATGCACAACTCCAACTGAAGTGTCACCATTACATAGTTACAAATAAATCACTTTGACAAAAAACCACTATTTTTAACCCTTAATTTGGCAGTGGTCACCACAATTTCTTGTATTTTTTAATGCAGATTTTGTTTGTACTATAATCTAACAACGAGGTTTGAATTATGAACTTTTTTTAATTTTGTCAAATTAAGGGTAATTAATGAACTGTCGAAAACATTTCTTTACTGATTTATCAATAATATATGTATACATAGATATATATAGGTAATATGAAAAAATATACAGCTGTTCATTTTAGGCAGTCGGTAATACATTCCCGTAATAAAACAGGCAGTCACTCAAACAAAATACAACGATATAAAATTTCATAGTCGCGTAAAACTGAATACTACCTAACGAAATTGATTTTTCTACGTATTTGATGTATTTACATGTGGGCGAAGGTCAGCATTTAGCGTGAAGAGGAAAATTTACATAAATTCAATTTCGTGTTATTTATGGGGCGCCCGCAGGTACAGTGTATTTTACATACGTTTGTTTCACGGTCACATATTATGCTTGTGATGTTGATAACGTCGCTAACGAAACATTTTGGTATGTCTTATACTAAATGTATTATTACTTAATGGATGATCTCTTGTGGATGAAAAATGATTTTGAAATAATTCTTCGGTGCTACTGACTCTACGTAGACATTTTCTAGTAGAATTATTACTAGTTCTCTATAATGCTAGATTTAAAAAATAATAAATACGAATATAAACTTTTAATAATGATAAACATAAACAAGTGAATATTGTTCAACAGGTAAACCCTTTTCATTCTACATAAAAACATGCGCTAGTGTTGATCAAAACTTTGTACACAAGCTTATTTTATTTCAGACGCGCATCTGTGACTACAAAGTGGTTTTAAACGTCTTTGCATTTTATGACGTGGAATAATTAACGTGTTATGAGTAGTTCTTTGTCGCTCTGAATATTTTAAAACCTTATGAACGCGGAGGTAGAGCGACATAAAAATTCAAAGCTTTTTGAATGCGAAAATGAATGAATAGGCACGTGCCGCTGACACGTTTGATGGAAGTTAATTTAAAAGCAAGTCGAGCTGCGAGCCATGTTTGCAGTATGCGATTCATCATCGAACTTCGGAGCGATATTGCAATTACATACCCCGTACTTAGGTAACGACTACCAAACCAATACTTCAAAATATTGAAATAGTAAAAAAAAAAACGTACCGATCACCTGATATGAATGTTTCGTTTACCTTGATGTTTAAACAACATGACGTCTAATGCATTATGCTTGAATTTGGGTCTGTACATATATATGATGGTGTGGCGGCGGCCGTAGCATTAGAAATTCAAGTTTTACCACACAAATACGAGTGGAAGTTGCAAAAGTACAGGTGATGATTAAATGTCACAAGTGCTTAAAATGCATAGTGTGTAGTTACTAATTGATGATTGAACACTTAAGTACAGTAAATAATATTTAATTTAGTTGTGAACTCGCAGGAAAATCACTATAAATTTATTTAAAGATAACTTACTTAGGAACAGTAACAGATTAATAGCTGAAGTATCTCCACAGTCCTTTGATAATAGTGTTTCACCGCGGGCAGAAGTTGTGTTTTCAATCTCAACTTTATTCAATTCTCTGGTCATAATAGGGAGAGTAATATATAGCATATAAAATTATAGCAACAGTAAAACATTACTGCTCTCTGTAATCGGAACCTGTCAGCAACAGTTATTTGAGCGTTTGTCATCAGATATAGCTCTGATGAGGGTCTTTTATGCAAGTAAGTGATTTACTAAAAAGATTATTTTTTCCACTAGGTTCTGTCTTATGTTGTAGTAACCAGAATTAGATTGTTTTAACAAACATTCTACACGTGTTTTTTGATACTATTATCAGAAAGCATGCGTAGGAGCTTTTCAAATACAATTACATGGGTTAACATTAAAATGGAAGAAAGTGTATTTTACTCGCGGTCATGGTACGTGTTTAAGTGGGAAGTGGATTCTGGCTGAATGATCAGCGAAGTTGCTCGAACTTTAGAGCTTATGTAAGCTTGCGGTTCGCCCGGTCGCGTGCCGTGGCCTCATTTGGCATGGCCCGGCCAACTTCACCTAATTTAATTTCCAAAGCTAATGGACCTTATATGCATCAATAATTGCCTCGGTTGTTTATGAGTCCCTTATTCAGCCGCAAATTAAACTTAAACTTAACTTTCGTAATCGAGATGGATGATTTTGTTATTGCGAGCTCCATTTTAATCAGGAGATAGCGTGAGGCTGCGCTGATCCTGTTTTAAACTTTATACATATGAAACGAGTGGTGTTTTAAATCCGAGACAAATTAAAGCGTGGCTGGTCCCAGATTAGTCGGTGTAAAGTCCTTCGTAGAGTGAGCGAGGGAGGTGTTCAGCCAGGATAGACTTAAGTTTCTCGCGCGGCGACACCGGAGTGTAGCGAGACAGGGGGAAGGTGCGAGTCACACCGTCACTCAGGGCACGGGTTACCGCCGTCAGGTCCGCATCCTAAAACATAAACAAAAATTTAAAATTAATTTTTTTTTCTGCTTTTAAAATTCTATTAAGGTGATCATGATCATGTGTTTCATGTTAAACCCCGGAGTAGATAAAGGTGTACAATCCGTGAGCTCTTAGAAAAACCTTCGGGTTTCGGGGGAAATCGGAAGGATTCGTGTAGTGAGTAAATCCTCCATGATGCGTTCAAAAACCATAGATAATGACCAGCATTACGACATTGGATTCTATTATAAATCCGGCAGTATCGTAATGTTCATTGTCGTTATGAACATTACGATACCGAAATCGATATCGTAATGAACATTACCGCATCGGAGCGGTGGCGCAGCTTCACCTTCAGGCGCAGGAGCTCGTGGGGCAGACATAGTTCTGGTTGCAATGCAGGTTGCAAATATCGATGTAGCTACTTAGATAATAGTATATTACTGCGGAGGGCGGGAAAAGTCATTTCGTGGATGAGTATGGTTTTGAAGGACGACGCGTAGCCGAGTCTTTCAATAGAAACGAATCCACAAAATGACATTCCTGCCGAGGCCTGTATACTGCTTTTCTCCAAATATGCGAGGAAAGAAACCGAAAACATTATATTTATTCGGCACATTATATTATATAGTAACAAACTACCTACAATCTAAACAAAATTAACACTTTTATAGTAATAAAAATAAACCTTACTGATAAAAGATGCTGCGTGCCCATTAGGATATTTTCATCACTAATTATAGAACTCATTTTATTTTCGTAAAAATAACACGGCAGAAAATATTTGACAGAATGAAATTCACGTTCCCGCCTCAATTCCGATATTAAAGATTGGGGAGATTCGATTTGTGGCATTCGAACATGGCGGATGTGGGCTGTGTATAATTCTGCTATTTCTGTTTCTTTGGCTGGTTGAAGTATAATTTTGATAGTGTTTTATGCGGCGATTAACCTTAACAGTGAACAGTGATCACAAAATTCTATACTGCTCTCGTGTCTGACATTTTTTAATGCGCAAGTTGTTTCCACGTGGTTTCTGGAATTTTACTATCAAGTTGCAGAAACTACAATCACCGTACAACGTTGCCTCTCGAAAGAGAATACATAGACACTGGCGAAATTGTCTTATCAATTAGGACAGAAGCCATATTTTAAAGAAGAATTAGAAGAATTAGATATTAAAGATTTGGGTCCGAATCGTATGTTTGGTTCCACATAAAATATAGTAATCAAAATAAATTAAAAGAAAAACTTATAGGATTAGTAAATATAAATATTATACATTTTTACTTTTAGTTCTTTTAGCAATTCCTAAACGCACAACATAAAAAAACTTATCTCTTTGTTGCAAAATATTTAGTAGTCCGAGAAGATAATTAAGTCTCAATACACCTTATTATGATTTGGACACAATCACTTAGGCATTAGCTAAACGCAGAAATCATTTTTTTTTTTAAATCTCGGTTTTGTACGTGATTATTGAACAGTTGGCTGGCTGTTTGGTGAATTTTCGGTCTTGGATGAAATTAAAAGTAAAAAAACTGCCCGATAATAAACACTTCCCGGACATGTCCAGGAAGTAATGTCACTTTTTTTTTAAATTTATTATCGGATCAACGCATATAATGATGAACTTCCCGGTCGATATTTCCAACATTAATGAGAACATTTCCGAGCAAGTTGGAGAAAAGTAATGTATGCAATGGGACGTAATTAATTAGGTACTATTTTGACTTAGTAGCAATCAATCAAGCGAAGAGTGCACTCATATTTTAATTAATTTAAATAGAGCAGTTAAAACCACCACTTATCAATTTATTAAGTTTTTTATTTTTCGGAAATTGAATTCCATGGGAATCACAACATTATGAGCAATCACGGGAAATTGTTTATAATGTATTTTTTTTTAAAGTAGATGAACGTTAAAAAAACTGTTCATTGTAAATATTATAATAAGACTGCTTCTATAGCAAAGGGGATTTCCAAAAGAACATTAAAACATATTAAATGAAGCGGACCGAAATATCATACAGCAAGTACCCGGGCAGCGGCACTGCCGACATGTGTTATTTATTTATTGTAAGGGTCTTAAGGTATATACTTAATGTAATTAAATTTGATTATTAGCTTAGCGGTCTGCTAGCAAAAATACAAAAATACACTTTTTAATGTTCTAACCGCCTCTAGACATGATTTTTCCGTTAAATTTTACATCTTAAATAAAAAAATATCAAATAGGTATATTAAATTCTCGGGTTGTGACTAAGCTCCTGCAAAACATGGTTCATAGACATGGTTGATAAACTCTTTCCATACAAAAAATTGTTAGTTTAGTCAGTACCTATTAATTTTGTATAATGTAACTGTTGTGCACAATATTGTCAAAATTAGTGTTTGGTTCGCCAACAAATTGTTTTGCAATTTGGTGAAATATTTCTATTGGTAAAATGTGTCTAATAATATTTTTCAATAAAAAAAACGGCTTGACCTATTTTTATGATATTTTTTGTGTATATTCGGTTGGTCTGAGAATAGGATGTAAACTATTTTCATACCTACCCGGACGGAGTCGCGGGTATCATGACATAATATTAAAGTTATATTTTATTAAAATTAGAAAAAGATAAATAAGCGTACTATTATACAGTACCTATGGTTTATTTTGTACTGATGGTTACTCTTTACATACTTTTTACCGTAACTTCGAAAAGTTACGCAAGTTGATGACTGAACAGAACAGAACCGAATATCACGATCGCGTGTTATCGTCAATACCCGAAGTATGCTTCTTAAATCCGAAGGTTATTTCAGGAGCTCACGGACTGTATGTAATAGTAGTACATTGTTTCTTAAGGGCGGTAAATATGTAAGGAATGACCAATGAGAGTCTGTTAGAAGCTCGATGTCGAAGAGTGAGTGGGTGACTGAGGCGATATTAATTATTCCAGTACCACCCGTGTGATTTTTTCCATCAGATTTGTGACGAATATTTTTAAGGGTTCTCTAATTTTTCGCCGAAAATTTTTTCGCCGAATATTACTTCCCAACCAACTTTTCGCAGAATTTCATTTCGCCGAATGATCACTCGCCAACTCATCAAAATGTTTAGTTTTATTTCCCAACCTCACGGTTACCAACTGTACGTTTGGCCGAATAACTATTAGTGGGACTAGTCGAGAATTCAAAACATGTTTAATAAAAATACTTGTGTAGGTCTGGATCATTTTTTGTCTGGGATTTTTGTCGCAATTTGATCACGTTTTTCTGGAATCATTCGATGCGTACCTTAAACGGTTCTCTAATTTTTCGCCGAAAATTGTTTCGCCGAATATTACTTCCCAACCAACTTTTCGCAGAATTTCATTTCGCCGAATGATCACACGCCAACTTATCTAAATGTTTATTTTTATTTCCCAACCTCACGGTTACCAACTGTACGTTTGGCCGGATTGTTATAAAGTCACTTTTCAAAATGCCGACTTTCGGTTAGCAGAATGTTTTGGTTGGCGTAATATTCATTTCGCTGTACAATGTTTCCCAATTTTTTATTGAATAATGGTTTCGTTTAGTACTTAACTATAATATAATAAGTGATGTGGGTAAGCGCAACATTTCCGTTGTGTTTTTGTTTGTGCACTAATAACCAATGATGTTATATGTCACTAGATTGGCAGTTTACGGCAGCGACGCGGAGCCACTTCGAATATGCCTGCAGGCATATCTGACTTCAGTTGCCTGCTTGACATTAAGTGAGCGTGACGTATCCGATAGTTTTACAAAATGGCGAAATGTGCCGTTAAAAGTTGTGTTTCACGGTCAGAAAAGCTTAGTAAAGCCACTGGCATCACTTTTCACACCTAAGTTTGCATAATTTTGATCATATTGACTAAAATTACACCAGAAAATGAAATAAATACATCGTGCATTATTTTTGCCATCAGTGTTACCAGAAAAACGATTTTAATTTTTCCGCTTTTTTGGGGGTTTAGTTAATGAAAGAATGAATGACGGAATTGAGTACCAGTAATACCTGTGTGTTTCAGTACTAAAATTTCGGCAGACTGTAATATGCTCAATCATTACGAGAAATAGATTTTATTATACTATTTAATTTTAGTTCATGATCACATCTTAAAATAGTATTAAGTTCACTTAGAATGATCTTTTTAGGGTTCCGGAGCCAAAATGGCAAAAACGGAACCCAGTTTCGCCATGTCTCTCTGTCTATCTGGCTGACTGTCTGTCTGTCCGTCCGTCCGCGGCTTTGCTCAGGGATTATCAATGCTTGAAAGCTTTTTTATTTCTATCTACGTACCTTTTGAATATCTTAGATATTTATTATTTACTAGCTTTTTAAATAAACAACCAGCCAAGAGCGTGTCGGACACGCCCAAAATAGGGTTCCGTAGCAATTACGAAAAAAATCGCTGTGCATTATAACACAATTAAAACACTACTACAGTCTTAAAATCTATTACCAGAAAAAGAGCGTATCTTCACTGCACTTACGTCCTTTTGTTGAGAAGCGCAGTTTTTCGGAAATAACTCGAAAACGGTATATCCGATCATGTTCAAATCAATTTCCGTTGAAAATATTTATTAAGCGTTACCTTTCCATATTTTTTGCTTATTTTTGGACAAAGGGTTTACAGATAGAAGGGGGTAGAGGACACAATTTTTGCTACTTTGGGAGCGATTATTTCCGGAAATCTTCACTTAATCAAAAAAGTTTTTGAGAAATCTTACTATATTTTCAAAAGAGCTGTCGAAATATGTGCCTCACGTTGATGCGAGTTAAAAAAAAAAATTATCTTCTGTTACATGTGTATGGAGTGCCCCCCTATAAATATTTATTTTTGTAATTTAACTACAAAACTAAATAGCGGCTTTGACAAGACATCTGTACTCCAAATTTCATTGATATACTCTTGTAGTTTTCGAGTAAAATGCCTGTGACATACGGACGGACGGACAGACAGACAGACAGACGGACAGACATGGCGAAACTATAAGGGTTTTGTTTTTGCCATTTTGGCTCCGGAACCCTAAAAACTGTAATTTATTCAAATCAAAATCTGTTTACTACTTTTTCTGAATATTCTCAATGTACCGTGTATGTGTACACTCCGTTACAGTTTTATAATAGTATAGACTGAAAATTTTATTAAATTCTGTTCACAATATACAACATTAATCACACCAAAACAATTAAATACATTTATCCATTTTTAGAAAATTATTTCTCACCACTGGCAACTCTGTCCATTTTCATGGCAGCAGTATTACTGTCTCACTTCAACGGTAATTAGTTGATTAGTGGAAGAAACGAGACAAATATAGTTAACTTTGACATAATGTATAGGTTTCAAAGCTACGTCTTTCGAACCATGAAGTGGCGACACAAATCTGAGAATCTTTTGTAAGACGTTGCTGCTCTAGTATGTAGAAGCTCATTGCTAATAACCATATGACAATGTTTGACTTTTTGACACAATACGGCAATGATCACGGTATCAATCTTGTACCAAATGTGTGTGTGTCAGATTTCGAAAAACCGGCTATAAATTGTGTTCGGTCAAATTTTGAAAACATTTATTTACAAGGATGCCATTTAATTTTTCAGTTCAATATTATTTTTCATTAGACTCATGATTTGGATATTTAAAAAGAAATATATTAAAAAATAAAAATACGATTCTATTTGCTCACCGTTAACCTAACACGCTCCTCCTCGCTTTGCTCGTCGTCAAAAATGGTGTTCTGCCTTTTCGCAGAAATTCATTTGAAATTTGACCGAAGACTAAGTAATTGTCGGTTTTTCGAAATCTAACACACACATTTTGTACAAGATTAATACCGTGATCATTGCCGTATTGTGTCAAAAAGTCAAAAATTGTCATATGGTTATTGTGCACAAACAAAAACACAACGGGAATGTTGCGCTCACCCACATTACTTATTATATTATAGTTAAGTACTAAACGAAACCATTCTTCAATAAAAAATTGGGAAACATTGTACAACGAAATGAATATTACGCCAACCAAAACATTCTGCTAACCGAAAGTCGGCATTTTGAAAAGTGACTTTATAACAATCCGGCCAAACGTACAGTTGGTAACCGTGAGGTTGGGAAATAAAAATAAACATTTAGATAAGTTGGCGTGTGATCATTCGACGAAATGAAATTCTGCGAAAAGTTGGTTGGGAAGTAATATTCGGCGAAACAATTTTCGGCGAAAAATTAGAGAACCGTTTAAGGTACGCATCGAATGATTCCAGAAAAACGTGATCAAATTGCGACAAAAATCCCAGACAAAAAATGATCCAGACCTACACAAGTATTTTTATTAAACATGTTTTGAATTCTCGACTAGTCCCGGCTCGAAAGAGCGTGTCGGATATGAAATGTTTTAAGATTATGATAAGTTTGATGTTGATCCAATGAATAATATATCAGGTATACAACAGAAGTTGCCAAGTTAGGGAAGGTCTCAGATGGCCTCAGAAATAGAAGTCCCGACTAGTTTGGAGCTTTATACGAAAATTTAAGGACTAGCAGAGAACGTTTATTCTAACTGAGCTCTCCTAAGTTGAGTGAGACTTTTTTAAGTTTGATTATAAATACAAATTACCTACTTTAATTTGAAAAAAAGAAGCAAAAAAAAAACTGTCAGGTTAATGACGAATAATAATGACAAATTAATTTTGTAAGTACAAGGAGTAGAAGTAATTTGAAGCCTACATCTTTCCGATAAAATAACAATCATAAAATTTCGTAGGAACGAAATGTGTCCCAGATATAATTATCCATAAGATAGCGTTTAACTTGGAGAGGTGGAAGAGGCCGTCAGACAGCCAATTTAAGGCGTTGTTCATAATTTCATTACCAAAGCTTTTGGGACAAAGTCACAAGCAAACAGCTCGTAAGTTAATCAGTTCCTTTCAAGTATTTTGGGCTGAATATAAAGTTGTTCTGGAGTTTTCTTACGTTGATATTAGACTTTGCACCAATGTGAAAACATATACGAAATTTGAGTACCTAATTTTAATGATTAAATAAAATTGACGATAAAATTTAAACTTTCGGTCATCTGATCATCTCTACTGAATAAGAATGGGAATGCTCTATTTGCCAGAACACATAATATAGTAGAATACATAAGATGTTGTTGCACATAATGTGGCAACAGTATTCAGTCGACTAGAAAACGACATGCAAATATTAAACATATTTGTTTTTCAACTATTTCACTATAGTAAAAAAAGAAGATTTACTGAAATTTAATAATAATAATAAATAATGAGAATAAAATAATTAAATGTGAACAATGTTGTAGATAAAATTTAGCGTCAGCGCTACCTAGCCCACCGCGTCGGAACCAGTCAGCTCGCATTTGGGACTATAGAATATATGTGTATGTAAGTCAATTTATAGCTTGTTTGATTTCAAAGCGTCATACCAGTCCTTATGCACCCAAAGAACCCCCCGTTAGAGGTCCAAATAGGGAGTAACTCTACTTAATACCCTTACAACAATTAGATATATCATGTCAGCATCAGAATAAAAGGATAAAAAATATATAAATTACAATTAATTATTTTGTTTTGATACTTTTTCATTAATTATAGTAGATCATTTCAAGATTTATGTATTCTTTTACACTATAAAAACAATAATTCAACAGCCATTTAACAACTTTTGTCTTAAACTCTTGACCATCTAGGATCTTCAGCTCAAATGGTGAGGCATTATACTCGTACAGTCAAGGGCAAAAAAATATACTTATACACTTTCTTTAGTGTCTTGTCTAATTTCGTCATATTTGAACTGTTACAGTCATAGTAAAAGTGTAGTCACAGTGGTGTACTAAAGTGTATAAATATTTTTGCCCCTGGCTGTACAACTCTATACACTACAGCAGCGAGGCCGGCACTGTTGCACTGTTGGCAGGCAGCGGAGATAAACTAACTTAGACTAATTAGGACTTACAGCACTCTTGGTGTATTTCTCGAGGCTGCGCAGAGCGGTTTCGAAGTAGTCTTCGCCGTAGGATCCCTTTTGTTCGTCACTAAGTCTCTTCCACATATCTCGCGCTTGCTCTAAGAGTTTTTCTTCCGAAAGCCAAGCACTGCCCGTTGTGTATTCCCCAGCAGCAACGACCACCTAAAGTAAATACAAAATGTACCTTAATAATTAATATAATGTACTAATGGCCGTCTTGTGGGATTTAATCGCATTTAAACGATTCGACTGTGCAAGTGTTGCCATACAGACATTGGTGATTACTGATTTAGTGATTGGTAGCTATCCAATTTCAATTTTTAATTTTGGGTAATGCGATTGTTTTATTTGTTATTGTTTTTGTGACTGTATGTTTTTCTCCTCTTTTTTGTTAGTTTAATGATTAGTACCGTTTTCTAACGTTTGTGCCGTTGCGGCACTACCAATAGTTTTTTTTAAGTTTAGTTTTAAGCTAAAGGGTCATACTGAACCAAAACCAGCGCTGCGGCTTGCTGTAACAATACGCTGAGTATGGCCCTTTTTACTTCTTTCGGCACAATGCTTATTCATTTTCTCTTTTGGTGCCTAATATATAAGATTGTCTGTTTTTTAGCCGTAATTTTATTTATTTATTTTCGTTGTGCCGAATTCAGGTAAATAAATTTATTCTTTTCTTTTTTTTTCTTTTTTAAATGCCAATTTAGTTTGCTATAATTACAGACGAATGTTAATATAATAAATACGTAATCCAACAATGGAGCTGAGACAGCTGTCTAGCCGCTTGTGTCATTTGGATTTAATTGCCTTTCCCACGTCTCCGAAAAGTCATATTGAAACACCAGCTAAGCCCGTGAGTCAAGTCGACCTGCCTTTTCTAATTTAAATGAATGCCATAGTGAATAATTACAGTTTCTAATTGAGGAAAAGGTATCCTAGTAATTTGATTGAAAGCAAACAGTTCAAAATATGTTTAATAATGAAATGTTATAAGTATCGAGAATATCTGTTTGACTGATTCCGTTCAACATTTGGAATTTCAAGTTACAACCAACAATGGTTGGATCTAAATTGTTAGGATATTACTGAGCATTTGTAATTGATTTAGGAATAGTTAGATCTAACTTGGATCGCTATGTTTACTTAAGCGTACTCGTATATAACACAACTGTATTTCATTATTTGTTAGTTTAATCGACTTTAGATAATAACCAAACCAATAAAAAGTTGGAAAACCCCCGACTTTGTCACTTCAAAGTTCAAATCTCAAAAACGGCTGAATATTGATGAAACATGTCTAAGAACCATTGCTAGAAAACCTGCTTTCAAATAAAAAAAAACACATTCAAATCGGTTTACCCGTTTAAGATCTACGGTGCCACAGACAGACACACATAGCAGTCAAACTTATAACACCCATCTTTTTGCGTTGAGGGTTAAAGAAGACGATCATGGTAATCTACTTCGTCTAAAAGATTATTAACTCATATCATGAGGAAATCCCATCTCACAATGAGATCTTGTAGAAATCGAGAGATTTATTTACTACACATTAGAGGCACATTTATTTACTCAACAATTAATGTCATTGCCTCAGTAAAATATTTTTTTTGTTATAAAATCAAAAAGGAAAAAAAAAGAAAGAAAGAAGAAAGAAAATATATTTATTCGTGACATTGACTTACAGTAGGTACAGACAATTACAAAAACAACAGACGGGATATTTTTAGGGAGGATATTTTTTATGTATGTGCATCAATGTCTCTGTCAATTGTGTTGTAGCATATAATGTACCTATTCTGAACATGAAATTACCGTGAGACTCACTCATATTAAATGACATTGTACCGGATAAATCACGTCTTATATCGATCGAGATTAGCTCAACAAACTCCTAAAACATGAATGTCGAAACATGTCCAGCTAAACTAGATTTAAGACATGAGCTATCCGGTACAATATCATTTCATACATAATGTATTCTCCTGAAATGTCCTATTATCAGGAAGTCAACATCGTATGAGTGGATCAGATCCCAGGAAAATCGAGGGAACTTTTCAAATATTGTAGGTACACCTGCAGTGATTTAGTTATTTTTTTAGTACTTTATTCTTAGAAATCACTATTTGGTGATGTGGAACTGACGAGAAAGAACATAAATGGCCGCTGAGACTACTCAACAACAAGTATTTCACGGATTGCAATATCATTACTTTGAAGTATAGTTTTAAATACTTTTGTGTACCTACGGATTTATTTATGTTGAAGCGCATTCAGTATTTTTTTTTTGATAAATCTATAAATTTAAGTTATTTTTCGCTTGTTTTTTTTATTTTCATCGTTTGTTTGGGGCCGATAATATAAAATTACAATTAGAAATAAGACAACCTTACATAGTCTTATATGCTAAATAAGAAGAAAGAAAAGAAACGGCAAGCCGCAGCGCTGGTTTTCAGTATGACCCTTTAGTACCTCATCATCCCAGCCTACTCGTATATATGTACGTCCCACTGCTGGGCACAGTCCTCCCCTCAGAATGAGAGAGCTTGGGCCATAGTTCCCACGCGGGCCCAGTGCGGATTGGGAACTTCACATCACCATTGAATTGCTTCGCAGGTTCGTGCAGGTTTCCTCACGATGTTTTTCTTCACCGCAAAGCTCGTGGTCAATTTCGAATGTAATTCCGCACATGAATTTAGAAAAACTCAGAGGTGCGAGCCGGGGTTTGAACCTACAACCCTCTATTCGAGAGACGATACATAGGTCAAACCACTAGGCCACCACGGCTTTTTTCCTTTTAGTACCTATCACATTTTCGGTACCTACAAGAGGCTGCGCAGGATCGGGACAAATGGCATGCTCTCGTTTCGGAGGCCAAGACCCTCTTTGGGTCGCTGAGCCAAATTAGTTTGTTTTTAGTTTACCTATCACATTTTATAATTATCATGTTTTCAGGTATTTTATTGGTAAATACTATCAAGATTAATTAACATAATATACCATGATTCAATAGAATCAAGGAAGGTCAAATTAAGAAGAATCCGCTTAATTTAATTTAAACAGAAACCGATAAACAACAAGAGGAAACAAACAGTGGATCAACGATCTTGGTAAAATTATTCATCCCACACTTTCTTGGTGGGTATGTACTGTGGGGAACTGTAGCTGGTATCTAACTGGGATCTAACGCGCGTGATGCTAAACTTAATTCAAACACAAGGATGTTTCTTCAATTCTCTTCATATATTGATAGGTAACTTAAAGATACTTTTACAGACATTAGGTCAAGCCTCTCAGGCTGTCGGGAGCGATCTGTGCTCCGGCATGTATACCGCTGTCAATCTGTTTAAATCGAATTCCAGAATTATAAAATACAAAAATACTATAATTATACAAAACACATTCAGTCTAGCCTGCCAGGCGGTCATTTTTACCACCTGCCAGCGGTATACAGCCTAATCCCTACAGTACTTACCTACTACTTACTATTCAGTTCTAAGGAAGTATAAAGTTTAATCTCTGCGGGCCTGAGACAAGTACTTTACTTAGAAGTATTATGTGCTTCCGACTTGACAAAGAGAATGGCTCTTCAATACGTCGATTCTTGTGAACGTTAGACTATGTACTTCGCAAAATCGACGTTTTATTGACAGGGACACAAACAACACGTCAGAATAAAAAGGTGTTGGTATTTCTCTGCACAAGTAGGTATTATTAGGGAGTTATTTTATAGATAGATAGATACTTATAATCCTTATACTTCAAAACAAATACATGGCTTAGTAACTAATGACTAGTTGTATGTTATGTGGTTAAGCTGGTAAAAAGTGGCTTGAGATTTTCTTTCATTCGGTTGATGAAATACTGATTAAAATAAAATAAATCGTCCCGTACCTACCTACTACATACTGGGTCGCACAAGAATTCAATATTGGTCACCTAATTGTAATAAGTACTCGTACTTAGTAATCTAAATAGATACATGTTTAAGTTTGGTTGAATGTACGAGTTACATTGTCAGTACCAAAACACCAAAACCTAACTATGGTCTGTCCCATAATTCGAGATAATAAAATGACAGTCTGAAATGTCAAACGTAAAAATAATGTGGCCAGCATAAAACGAACAGTGCGGCTCCATGATTCCGGTTTCGTAAATAACCGATAAAAATGTATATTTTACGATAGCAAAAATAACATTAAAGTATTCAATATACTACTTCCCATTTAAAAAATATAAATACACTTTAGTGAGTCGTTTCGGCCGGGGTCGCTGCAGGGCTACTACGGAACTCGAAGTTTGTGTCGTGTGGTCTCTCTGACACTAAACTTATACTATTTAATACGAGAGCGAGAGGTCCCTCACACGAATTTCGAGTTTCGGAGTAGCCCTGCTGCTGTCTGCCTAACCAACTTTTCTGGTAGTGATTTCTAACCTATTCTAATATATTTTACCGAACGAACAGAATTTGTAATAAATAAATGGATATATGAATTAATGAAATGGAACTAATTCTACAATTTGATTAGTTTGATAAAAAATTTAATGAGATTATAAAATTCATTGAATAGTTTTTCTATTAAATATGTTCCATTCAAGTTAATAGTCGTTAAAACAATAATATTCCAAGTAAACATACGAAGAGCAAATATTATATGAAATATTTTCTGCGAAACGTAATTCTACGTAAATTCTGTCTGTGAAAGAAGGGAACACCTATTAAGTGTATTTTCAGCTTCTTATGGTAAGCATTGAGGTTGATCTTACTTAGAATTTAATTGAAACTTAAACATCAACATCTATAAAGTCGAAATATCTCCAAAACTGTCGCATTTTTATTAGACCTATTTTGCCTTTTCTAGAATGTCCTAACTGTCCTACATGTTAGTACATCACGGATCCGTTCATATCGTAATATTTTATGACGTACATTATATTGGTGCACAGGTACCTACAAAATCTTTCGGTGATTACCGGTTGCGGCACATCACTATTTATGAGACGCAAAAAACAGGTAACACATGAAACGTCATTTTATTATCTCGAATTATGGGACAGACCATAGTATTGCAAGTTTATTTAACTTGCCGTGTCAGTATGAGTCAATACTTGAAAGTCAAATTCAGTATTCGTATTGACTTGAAATTTGGCATAGATACGCATGTAAGTTGAACGATGCAAGTACTTACAGTTAACAAAAAGTGTATAAGTAAAAAAAAAGCTTGCATGAAAAACGGATCTGTAAGTTTTTTTCTTGTTCATACGGAACAGTATCTATTCGTTACGATAACTACTTCATTTTAGACTGTTTTTGGAATCATTGTTCTGAGATGGGTTTGAGTGCACTTCCCAAGTACCTAAATGTTTAAGAATAGAGTGGAAACGATGTACCTAACTGGTTTCCACAAACACAAATTCATAAATTTATAAAATTAATTCGATAATTCGATATTTCGATAACACTGAAATCATTAAGATAATTTTTGTCTACAATGTCCTCAAATATTTCGTTATTTTTTGTTTAGCTTTGGACACTTCAAAAAAGCATGTTAAGTCTCAAGCACAACAGAATATTTATCTTATTTTATGTAAGATTCAATTGACTGAATGACCAACTTCATTTAGCTTTATAATGGTACAAGATTTGAGATATCGTTATTCTTAATGATGAATGGGCAACAACTTTGCTATTTGATCATCTCCCACACACAAATCTAAATACGTCTATATTCGACGTGGGTAGATTATTGGCTAGTTTGGGTTTAGTTTCTTTACTTCTCCTTCCTTATTGCGCGAACATAAAGCGTTTTTGTTCTGCGTCCATAGATGTGGGGAGACTAAGCCAAAGGATGTACTGACCACATCGACGCCGCGCGGTCTGAGCTCGCGTCGCAGACAGGCAGCGAGCGCGTCGAGCGCGGCGAGCGAAGCTGCGTGCACGCCACGCACCGGCGCCGCCGCGTGCGTGAGGATCGACGACGCGAGCACCACGCGCCCGCGCGCGCGTCGCACCAGCGGCAGCATCACTTGCACCAGTCGAGACGGTCCTGTGCATCATATTAAAATTTACAAAAAAAAAACTAGACAATTTAAAGTAGGTACATTTCAATAGAATCTGACAATTTTCTACACATTTCATCATCATCATCATCATCTCAGCCGTAGGACGTCCACTGTTGGACATAGGCCTCCCCCATAGACCTCCAGTTGTCTCGGTTGGCAGCGGCCTGCATCCACCGTGAACCCGCGGCTTTAACCAGGTCATCCGTCCATCTCGTTGGTGGACGTCCCACGCTGCGCTTGCCGATCCGCGGCCTCCACTCGAGAACTTTTCGGCCCCAACGGCCATCTGCTCTCCGTGCTATATGGCCTGCCCATTGCTACTTCAACGAGCTAATTCGCTTGGCTATGTCGGTGACCCTTGTTATTCTACGTATCTCCTCATTCGATCCCGTAGAGTAAGCCCAAGCATAGCTCTCTCCATAGCTCGCTGAGCAACTCTGAGCCTATTTATAAGGCCTACAGTAAACCCATTTAAGACACCCTAAAGTGGGCACACTTGATTATATATGTCCCTTTTGTTGTGATTATCATCTAAAAGGAGCCAAAAAAGAATAATAATCACATCACAAAGCCCTAGGCAGCCCGGTGTTCATATTAGTAGCCTGGAAGTGTCTACAGGATTGTCAAATTCTATTGAAATGTAGTTTAGTTAATACATTTTATTAACATTGCCTTAGATATGTAAGGTGCTAGAAAATTAGATGCGGATATTTTCAGGATAGGTATGTAATTAATAACCTAAGAATCAATTGCACACAGAAATTGTTTAAGTATTGGGTGGTAATATTTTTTTTGTTTACAAAAATACCATTCATAGTAGTGCATGTTGACCGTGATTGTTCGTGATATCGGGAACTCATAAGATGGTTATCTTAGGTTTACATCTCGTAAGAAACGTCTAGCTAATGTTGTTAACCGTGAATCATTAATAAAATCGGTCAAGTGCGAGTGCGAACGACTCGCGCATGTAGGGTTCCGAACCTCCGTAGGATGCGGTTGTGTCGTTTTATTACAGAGTTCCTATGGCCAACATCTAATTTCATCATCAGATCAGCTCTACGTCATAATAATATTGCATTGTCATCGGATTTATACAAGCGTGTAAAATTCAGCTCAATCGGTTGAAAATTTGAGTTGAAAGATTCCACCCGAGCAAACATACCTAGTTACATCACACTGCAAATAAATATTATAATGCTTGTAATAAGTTTTTGTTAAAATTTCATTTTTAATACAAGCTTTTTGCCGAATGTACTTTTTGTTGACTGTACTTGCATTGTCATCTAAACGAGATATTTGTACCAAATTTCAAGTCGGTACTATTAACTATTGAGGAGTTCCCTCCTGCAGAGGCGATCCTGGCAAGACCACCAAGATGTCACTACCAGATTATTATATTGTCTCCAAATTTACATAAGTATGCCAAATTTCAAATCGATCGGACCACTGGAAGTGGGTGAAATTTAGCTTCCAAGATCTGACCCAAAAAAAAAAACGATAAAAAATAAATAAACAAACAGGGAAAGCTAAAGAAAAGCTTCTCTTTCTTTCGCACCACAAAATATGTAATATTGTTTTTATGCAAATAAACTATTTATGATTTATAATTTAAAAATATCGCCGAAATGTAAGCACTTGTGCAAGTATTTCGAATACTCTTTGGTTCTGGCTGTTTGCTTCTGAAATCTTTGCCCGCGCAGCGCAGCGCGCGCTTTGTAAAAAAAAATCTGTCAGCCACAGTTCATACGCGGGAAATTCCGCGGACCTCGTATGTTGTGTAATTAAATAATAAGAAGCTCGACTAGAGTGAATAAATTTTAAAACGTATTATAAACCTTGTAAATAGTGTTAAATACTTAGTATGATTTTTTTAGTGTAAAAAAACAATAGGTAAACAGTGAATTAGCACAGTGTGGATTTGACGAATGCTTTATCAAACTTGGCTTCATTGAGGTTTGTGGTTTATAAATTGCTTCATTAATTTTGCACAAAAACGAATAAACCAGACATTCACTAATTATATAATCGAAACTTTTATAAAACATCATTCAAATTGCAAACCTAAAGGTAAATATTCGACTCGGCCGCCTTAGCAACGGATAATAACACCTAGCAACCAAAAAACGCTAAAAAACACGTTTCTTGTATGATGACCCCCTTTAATTTGTAACTTTATTTTATTTTTAGTATTTGTTGTTATAGCGGCCACAGTAATACATAATCTGTGAAAATTTCAAGTGTCTAACTTTTACGGCTTAAGAGATAGAGCCCTGTGACAGACGGACGGACAGACAGACAGACAGACAGCGGAGTCTCAGTAATAGGGTCCCGTTTGGCACCCTTTGGGTACGGAACCCTAAAAACTATGTTGCCTTTTAGATCAAACAAAATGTTACGTACCATTGATTTCGGTGAATGACAAACTGAGGCTCGCAAGATTATATTCACTAGTGTTGTTGACGTACGCGGAGTGGGGTTTTTCGCTCATTTGCCCCCGAATTCATACTCACAACTTTATAACCACAATAAAGTCATAAACATTTATCTAATACAGGATGGTACTGTACTGACTTAATATTTATTTTATATCTTGTAAAATCAATATAGTCTTTGCGAAAGTACCTATCCAATTTTCAACAAAAAAATATTGTTATATATATAAAAAAGAACGATTTTATATCATATTATTATGTACCTAAACATGTTATCATGTACAAAATTACCGATTAAACCTGACTCAAACAGTTCATTATAAAATGTCGACCTTTCGTCGCCCACGTTCGGAGTTACACGCTTAAGCAGTACAACATCATAACGAAGTTAACTTTGTAATAAATGTCAAATAAATGAATGCTGTCGAACTTAATAACAATTACCTATCTCAAAAGACCACGTCATTTCTGTTTGCTAGTTAGCTATTAGTTTATCATTAAGAACTGTTAGGGCATTTGCACACATTTAAATTTGGTCCAAATGGATGGTTTCTTCGAGCGACAAAAATCGGTCTCTTAGCTGATGGCTATACGCAAGTCCTAGGATGACTTCACACTGAAATATTAGCAAAAATCTGTTTTAACTATTTATGTGAGCTCTTCGAATAAAGATACCTACTGAAAAATGTTTTATTTAATAAAAGATGTCATAAAAGTTGAGAAGTCGTTATCTGGAATCGAATGTGATCGTGACATCATCTCTCGCGCACGGACTGCACGCACACGTCTCTAATCGCTTCTAATTTTATACGCACACAATCTACAGTTGGAATCATTTTACTTTGACAAGTTCTTGAGTTATAATTAATTTTTGCATTCCGCACCTACTGTCACTATGTTTTCGCAGTAAGAAAAATACGGCAGCTAACCGACGATGCGGCTACGACACGGTTGGTGTATTTTACTTATTTTAATAGCATTATTTAGTACGACTTTATTTCATGGGGATCTGCTGCAGCTGCCGATATTAGTCAATTATTATCACGCAGAAGAGGGCAATTAGAGCAATCTATAATTTGAAGATGCATTGGATCTTGAAGATCTTTTTGTAAGGAAACAGGTACGTCGATAAGCCAAATTAAGGCTACTAGAAACACAGGGAAGCAAGTTCCATCTTACAGACTGGCTAAAACAAAAAAAAAAAAATCCTGGGAAATTGCATAAGCTTAAATATAATTCCAACAAAATATAATTGATCAAACAGATACAAAATTCAAATTTATTGCCAAAAAGACAACATAAAAGACGTATTACAAGTATCAATGATTATATATCATGGACAGTGATAGATATTTGGGAATAATTCCGATCCGCATTAGCGATCCCTGACTTCAAACAGCGAATCTACTGTGTTAAAAATATAGTTTGTGCTGTGCTAAACACTTGTAATGTAAATTATTAAACAACATTGTAAATATGTATAAAAATATATACCTCGTTGAAGTTCTTGCCAGATTCTTCTCAACAGAGGTTTTTCCGAACCAGTGGTAGATTTTTGACGTTCATAAGTGTTTCTTTATAGCCTAAATTGAATAAAGATATTTTGACCTTGACTTTATGATTTTTGACAATTTTGATGACAAAATCTGGGTGAAATCTGTATGCCTCGTGCGACAACTTTATTGACGTAGACATAGCCTGACATAAATAGGTAGTGTTAAATCCAGTTGTTTTTAAATCTTGGCTACGATTCCATAATTACAAGCGTGTGTTGTCAACAATGTAGGTTGAGAAATTAGAACGAAAATTAGAACAGTTTGACATATGGGTGTTGTCTGTTCCAAATAGTTGAAATTCATAGGTTAAATTATGAAATTATAAATAGTTAGGTTTATTATCCACCTCCAGTACCTATCAATAGTAGATTGATAACCAAGGGTGGAAAGTGACCCATTTCACCGAGATATTTCTGGCGCTCGAACGAAGTGAGAGCGCCAATAGTTCGAGGGGAAATGGGTTATTTCACCCGAGTTAGACACTCTACTTTTCATTTCGACTGTGAGGAAACTAAAATACTACAAAAAAACGAGAATAATAATAAATTGAATTTGCTTAAACCTATCCAACCTCCAGCGGTACCTTTTCGACTGGCCACTTTCCATGGGCGACTATAAAAAAAAATCGAGTTGGTCACGACGTGCATCTAGATGGCCATGCCAAAACGTGAAAAAAAAAAACTCATTGACGTAACTCAATTTTCTTCTATGTCGTGGCTAGTATAAATAAATGTACAAAATTATATAAGTTATAATTACGATATAAATTAATAAGATATAAATAAATTAAATTTATTTATATCCAACCTCCAACCTTTTCATACATTACTTTACTCTTTGCATACTGGCCACTTGCCGCGGCCGACTAGACTGTAATCGAGTTGGCCACGACATGACCAAAGAGCTTATAATTATACAAAACTGGAGGTTGCACGCCGAACCAAGAAGTTTGACTTTTATTACGGATATTCGGCGTTCAACCTCCAGTGTTGTATAAAATGTTCTTGGTCACGACTTACATTAGATGGCCATGCCGAAACGTGAAAAAAAAGCCTATCATGGCATTATGGCGGGCAGCAGAATAGAGGAAAAATTTTAAATGTTGATATTTTGTAATTTCGAAAAAAATAGACCAATTGTAGAATGTTTTTAATGTGAACCTATTAAGATCGTAATAAACATGTCGTTTAATGTATAGCTGAATTTAGATTACTGAAAAGCTTTTATTTTAATAATATGACGTAACTCAATTATCTTCGATGTCGTGGCTAGCCGAAAAATTAAAAAAAATTTACTTTCCACCCTAGAGGAGAAAACGCAATTTTCCACCCGTCTATCTACCCATGAAAATTAAACTTTCCGAACAGGAGAGATGAAAAAACAATTTCATACTGAAGGAAAAATGTCCAAGAATAGTTATTAGGAATATATAGAAGAATATATACTAAGAGGTCTTTACTTCCTTTTAGCAAAACCCGATGAATAAAAATTAAAAATTCCTTAGTTAAAATTAGTAAGTTGCATTATAATAATTAATTTGTTAGGTAATCAGTGTTCAATATATATACCTACTTTCTGCCTCATTTGCAACTGATTCAAAATTGAATACTTATGAAGATAAACTCCATCCTTAGACACCATCTCAAAATAATGTTCAACTCTAGTTTTCGATATTAATTCGCTGATGGAAACAATGGAAAAGCCTACCACTAGCGCCATCTCTGAAAACTGACGAGGAACAGTTGGTTTTACAGGGCCCGTCGCAAGCTAGCAAACTTACCGAGAAGGTTGACTTCCATCGCGCGGCGGATGACGGAGAAAGGCACCCATTCTAGTTCGCCGAGGGCGCACCACGATTCGCAGTTAACAATTGCCCACAAGCCTTGTGCGCCCTCTGGTAGGTGGTCCACGATATAGAGAGAGGCAGAGAGGATCTGGGGAAAAAATATTTCCAGATGATAAAATGTTCCAGAGACTATGCGATACGCGATGGGATTTTTTAGAGACCCTAGCATTATTGTAGTGAATGATAGCAATTTAACACAGTTTTGTTATTTTGCAATACAATAGATACAACTTTTATGATTTGATTTTTATCATTGAAGAAATAACAGAAATATTGCAATTAAAGAGCTTTCGGGTAACCGACAGGACAGTTACCTGCCTTATTTATGAGTCGAAAGATGTGATTAATTTATCTAGTTAAAGATTACTTTTTGTATTAAGTATTTTATTTCTCGAGTACCTAAATCAGTCAGTGCTTTGCATTGCAATTTGGAATTATAATTTATATATAACACTCAAATAACAATGCATATGTCGGCGGCCGATCGTAAAATCCGCCAGATCACGAAATTCCTAGGCAGATCATGAAATGGCGCCATTTCATGATATGCCTAAAAGTTGTCCAGGCATATCACGATGTGCCTGAGAAACAATACGGCAGATCGATTAGAGCAACGCATTCGACGATATTCCTAGCTTTATACCGGGCATATCGTGATATGCTGAAAAAAAGAAAAAAATAGGTACGACGAGCGAAGCGAGGAGTGGTTAGTATGAATTGTGACCACTACGCACGAGCCGAGCGAGCGAAGCGAGTGTGCCGCGGTAGCGGCCGGCGAAGTGCCAGAAACGATTTGGCGGCGTTTCATGATATGCCTAGGAATTTCATGATCTGCCTAAACTAGCCAAATCATGAAATGCCGGCGTTTCATGATATTCCTAGGAATTTCATGATCTGCCTAAGCGTCCCTAGGCAAATCGTCAAACGATGAGTTTTGAACGATATGGCGGATGTCCCTTAGCCAATTCATGAAATGGCGCCATTTCATGATATGCCTAGGAATTTCGTGATCTGGCGGATTTTACGATCGGCCGCCGACACATATAACGTAAGAAATACTCCTAATTTATATTATTTGACATTTTCATAAACCATTTATTTCACAGAAGTTCAAAGCCATTGTAAAAGGGCTTTAATGTTTTTATTACGAACAATAAAGTTTAATACCCAGAAGGTCTCAAATCAAATTTTTTCGTTGTGCTTTCGGCAACATTATTATGATCAAAGAATTACTTTTGTAGAAAATACGTTCAACTTTTGACCTTTTTATTAGGTTCTTTGAAAATATTTAGGTAGGTACGTAGATAAGTTTTATTCAAGGTGTTTCGAGTCATAAGTGAAATACGTTGTTATAAATATTGTTTTACTTACTTAGTCTTGATCGATTTCTTTTTAGGTTTAAAGCTTTAAATATTTTATTGAATTAGGCGTTATTTTAGGTAGCCATTAAAAATAATTACTTTGCTCACCCGCGATATTATGAGAGCTACGTGTCTATACAACAAATGTGTATTCCTGCAGGTCCTCCACCTTCACGCTGTAAGAACACACACAAATCACACAAACCCAATTATCACCACCACTACACCACTGACGCAGACTCAACCAGAGCTCATCCTCAGAGCAACACAACTGTTCTCTTACTACCAGATATTAAATGTGTTGTTGACTTTGTTGTTATTATGTATGTCATACATCTGTAGTATGGTGAACGGTAATATTACTCTGAGGATGAGCTCTGGTTGAGTTGAGTATAGCATCACTGTTGAATTTGGGTGCTTTGCATGTATTTTATAACATGGAGGTGGAGAAGCTGCATGACAACACATTTATTGCGTAGACGTTAGCTCTTACATAAGGTCGCGGTTAAGCAAAGTAATTGTTTTTAGTTCGCTTTAAACTTTCTTTTTTAAATCTTGGTACAGAAGCCTTAGCATGAATAGCGTAAACATGAAGTAGAGAAAACACAAGGACAACTTTGAGAAAACATTTTCCACTGTTGCGTGGATTCATCGTCATTAGAAGGTTTTAAAATATATATTTTTTCTTTTCAGTAAAATGTAATTTTTTATAATTATAAAATATTTTTATGAGACATTTTTGTGATTGGAACCAAATGTATCCGTTAAAACCTTCAAAGGTTTTGGTACACTAATAAAATAATTCCATTTAAATCATGAAGAATATGAGTGTACCTATGAATTTGCTCAGTGGTAATAAAAGGCCTGGTAATATTACGCATGACTGTACAATCTTCCTGTCACTATTTCATTCCAATGTTACATAAACAGCGGATGAGTTAAACTTCCTCTTCAAATTAATAGGTAATTAACTCAAGATTCTTGGCAGCCAGAGTCTCGACCAAAGGCGTGTGAGATAACAGCTAATCCGATATGTTTCATGTGAATTCATCATTATTAGCCTCAAACGTGGTGCAAATAAATCTGTGACTAACGAACCATTAACTCTCGATGAGGTAATCCAATGGATTTCACGCATTAATTAGTCTATGTTATTACGAGTAAGATGAGCTACTGCTACGATATGATCTTCCGGGAGTTTGTCAGTAGTACAATCGCGTAATGCAAAATGAATTAATGGTTTATCCATTTGGACAGATATTAAGTCGTCGTCGTAATCGTCCATTACAACATTAGCCTATCAAATGATTTATTCAACTTTATTTGAGCTCTGTGAATGAGATTTTTAATAATAGCTTTTGAAATTACAATACGGTAGGTATCTTAATAAAGATCCCTAATTGATTTTTCTGCCTTTTCTTTTGACGCACGGATGCATTAAATAGCACCTCTTTTGTTAATCAAAACAAAATAAAAATGTACTTACCTATCTACTTCATGTTTATACGTAATTTTATCGTATTCACCTGTGTCTCAGAAGTAATGTCGAGCTGCAAAGTGTGGAGTCTCCCAGAGCAATCTTCTTTCAGCATGTCCGCGTCAATGTTGCCACCCTTGTTCTGGAACCCCGCAAACACATGGTACCCGAGGTCATCCAGGCGTCTTGCCAGTGCGTTTCCTAAGACATTGTCGCAGCCTGTCACTAAGACGGCCTTTCCAGCCGCTGTCACCTGCGTAATACATTTTGAGTAATTATCTTATCGTGAAGCCGGGAATAATCCTGTGAAATATTGCCTCGGACCCCGCATGTATGACAAACCTTCAAATTAATTGGTAATACTAACAAATATTACACAAGTTAATTTTAAAGCCTCGAAAGAACCAATTTTGACGAAACATGTCTAAGAACCATTGCTAGAAAACCTGCTTTCAAATAAAGAAAACCGCATTCGAATCGATCCACCCGCTTAAGAGCTACGGTGCCACAGACAGACACACAGACAGACAGACACACGTAGTGGTCAAACTTATAACACCCCTCTCTTTGCGTCGGGGGTTAAAAAAAGATTGAACCGGCATTTTACTTATCGATTTACTGTCATTTGGTGACAGACAGACACGAAAAAAGTCTTGAAAGACTTGTCTAAGAGGTTAGTTTTGGCCTCGGGGGACTCTAGAGCTGGCGGTTACCTCGCGCAAAGAATAGGGATTGCTATTCAAAGAGGTAATGCGGCCTGCGTTCTAGGGTCCATGCCAGCGACATCACTTGACGACGTGTTTGCCTTATAAAATAAGGATAAATTTAAGTTAGTTAATAATGATACATTAATAATATTGTAAATCAAATGGAAAATGGACAACTCAAAATTATTCGCCAAAGCAGAAAAATGATAATTTGAAATACGTCCATCAACAAGGAAAATAATTGTCCATTCTGAATATCGTCGAAAATGAAACCTTATCCTATGGTAAAATAAATAAATGCCGAAAAAAAATAAACCACTTTTATTTACGTACACTCAGAAATAATATGACGAATTGTAAATATGTTCCACCCGAAATTATTTGTTTTGGGCCTACATATTAAATTATTAAAATTCACTTATTGCTTATTTAATTTTCTTCCTAATTCATAATGGACATATATTTGGGTTTAATTTACAACAAAAATAAATTTGGTTGTAAATATTTTTCAGCACGATTAGTTTTTAGCAAAATTTACTTTGGTTAATATTTAATTTTGGTCCAAATTCAAAATGCTCAATTCTAGTCCAGGATTTTCCATTTGCACTGAATGACAGGAAATAATCTGTTCACCTCTCTTAAGGTTCAAGAGTGTATTAATAATAAGGTAAGATAAGAAAGAAAGAAATCATTTATTCGTGACAAAGTAGCATAGCATAACAAACCTTTGAATAAACTGACACATTTTTGACAGAAAATGCTTGAATAAGGTAACATAGGTTTAGATTTAGACTTAACTAGCTTTTGCCCGCGGCTTCGCTCGCGTTAAATTTGGGGTACACTGATTTACTTTCTACGATCTTTATTTTCGTGTTTTAATTGATTTTTCGGAGGATTATATTTGCAAATTTTCGAATTTAATAATCATTTTTGAAGCCCTGTTTCACATCTTCAGGTCAGGGGTGTAATTTGAGAAAACCTTGCTTAGGATTCCCGTGGGATAGGAATAAGTGAATTCAATAGAAAACCACACTGTCCGCAATTGAATTTAAACAGGCCTCTATTATCTCTTAATGCTTCCCTCCACTCTTCAAGGAACCTATATGCCAAATGTCAACTTTCTCAGAATTTCGGGAAATTCTTTTATCAATCTCAAACTCACAACATTTATTTACAACAAAAACACACTAACATCACAATAAAACCACAGTATAAACATAAATAACATGCTCCCTTATACTCCCCAAAGAACCTAAATGTAAAATTTCAGTTTTCTACAACCGGTAAAACGAAAAATCCCGTTTTATCCCGTTCCCGTAGCAATTTTGAAAACTCCACTCTTAATGCTCCTCTACACTCCCCAAGCAACCTACATGCCGAATTTTAGATTTCTACGATCAGTAAAACGAAGAATACCGTTTTTTCCCGTTCCCGTCAGAATTTCGGGTAATTGTTTTGTAGTGCTCCCTTACACTCCCCAAATGACCTTAATGCCAAATTCCAGTTTTCTATGAGCAGTAAAACGAAAAATCCCGTTTTTTCCCGTTCCCGTGGGAATTTTCTCTCAATGCTCCTTTACACTCCCCAAACAATCTATATGCCGATTTTCAGCTTTCTACGTCCAGTAAAATGAAAAATCCCGTGTTTTCTCTTTCCCGTGCGAATTTCGGGAACTTATCTCTTTAATGCTTTCCTACACTCCTCAAGCAACCTACATGCCAAATTTCAGCCTTCTACGACCAGTAAAACGAAAAATCCCGTTTTTTCCCGTTTCCGTCAGAATTTCGGGAAATCCTTTTGTACTGCTCCCCTACACTTCTCAAGGAACCTAAATGCTAAGTTTCAGTTTTCTACGACCAGTAAAACGAAAAATCCATCCCGTTGAATTGAATATAAATCCCGTTTTTTCCTTATCCCGTGGGAATTTCTAAAAAATCCTTTAAAATCATTTTTTACTATTGTAATCACCTACTTTTATGCCAATTTTAAAGAGTCTAGTAATTATTGTTCATGGGATTCCGTTGAACTGAATATATAAATCCCGTTATTTCCTTATCCCGCGGGGATTTCAAAAAATCCTGAAATATATGTTTTAGTTAATGTAATACCTACTTGTGTATAAAATTTGAAGAGTCTAGTTATTATATACTGAGATAGGGTCATTTGGAATCGAAGATATAAATCCCGATTTTTCCCGTTCCCGTGAGAATTTCCAAAAATCCTTTCTTAGCGGATGCCTACGTCATAATATTTACCTGAATGCCAAATTTCAGCCCGATCCGTCCAGTGGTTTGGGCTGTGCGTTGATAGATCACTATGTCAGTCAGTCAGTCACCTTTGAGTTTTATATATTTAGATTACTCATAAAGAACAATGTTTACTTACAATGAGGTTAAAATTAGACAAATAATATCTTTAGTAAGATTTTCCAGCTAATCGTAACATCTAATTTACCTTAACACTAATATAATCTCTAAGTTTAGATATTTTATCTGTACCTCTCAAGTGATGTTTGTAGGTTGTTTTTATTTGAAAGCAATTTGTGTATGTATTTTATTAGTAAGATTTTTTATATGAGGATACAAACAAGTTGCATAACTGTATATTTGTATTATGTTGTTAAGTTTAATCTGTTCTATAGTGTTTTAGTATCATGAGATAATTGTATTTAAACAAGGCCTTGATTAGTTTATTTTGAGATCTTAGAAGACATAGTAAGTTTGTTTTGGCAGCAAATCCCCACACTTCAACCAGATATTCCAGGTGAGGTTTTACCAATAAATTATATATATGGCCATTCGAATATTCTGCGGAATACAACCAACAGTCCTACGTAGCGCTCCTGTCAAGGAAGTTAATTTCGATAATTTCGATCACATGAGCTATCCAACCCAGTTTATCATCGAGACAGAGGCCAAGATATTTTCTTGATGGGAGTGATGTATACCTAACGTCACCATCAGTGTTAGGTAATTAGTAATTCAATTAAAAACGCAAGCATAATTATTACCGCTAAAATTCAAGTGGCCCCTATATTCTTTTGAGTAGTATAGTATACTATACCTACATAAAATATAGATTTTGTAGGCACGACACTCCCATTACTGCGGAAGAGAATTTCAACATATAAAGGGTGTGGCCTGTAATAGGTACGAGCAAAAAATTAAAACATAGATCGTCCTCGTCAAACTGAACAACATTAGTTCAGCGACTTTTAAAAATAATGGAGTCTATAAATATTCCTTTTTTCATACAAATTATATACTGCTATCAATGTACGCCATCATAGAACACAACTAACTGACGTCGCCTGTCACGCTACAAACATCAAGCATTTCGCTCTACTACATTGCTTCTTCAAATAAACTTAAAAGTGTAATAAAAATTCAAAAACTAATTATTTTTAAAAGTCGCTGAACTAATGTTGTTCAGTTTGAGGAGTATGGTCTATGTTTTGATTATTTTCTCATATTACGGGCCATACTCGGTGTATAATTAGAGTACCCAGAGTAATTATCATTATCTATCACAATCACAATACTTGTCGCAAATCTTTCTCGTAAAAATTAGTAGCCAATTCAATTAAAACGTGTCAGTGAACCATTACCTCAGTTGATTCAGTCAAAGTTAAAATATCTTTACTCAATTTAAGCTATAACAAGCACTTATGAATGTCAAAAAAGCTAGCACCGGTTCGGATAAACCTCTGTTGAGAAGAATCCGGCAAGAAACTCAACGAGCTATATTTTTTTAACAGATCTACAATACTATTAAATTATATCTATACATCACAAGTATATATTTCACACAACTCTATTTTTAACACAGTACGTTCGCTATTTGAAGAGATCGCTAATGTGGATCGGAATTATTTCCAAAACACGTTATTTTCAAAAAAACGTTACTGATTAGTTGTTATGCGATTTCAATGTATAATTTGAATTGTTGTCTGTTGTTGTTTTTTTTTGTTTTTTTTTTTAGTTTTATCTGATTAATGCCGCTTTCTGACGTTCGTGCCGTCGCGGCATTAGTCTTTTAAGTTTAGTAGTAAGTTAAAAGGTCATACTGAAAACCAGCGCTGCGGCTTGCCGTGGCAACACGGTGAGTATGGCCTATAGATGGAAACTAACGGTAGACTACGGTTATTTAACAAAATTTGTCGTTAGCTACCAATACTTAACCGGTTAACTATGGTTATTTAACCGCAGGTCGTATTGAAGCTTGGTGGTAAGTGGATAGCTTTTTCTGTTTTTTTGTTAGTGTTTGACATTTATTTTAGATTGCTTAGGTACATAGTCCATAAATCGGAATCGGAACTAATTTGAGATGCATACCTACCTATGATATGGCACTGGTACCTACTATAAATACTTAATTTCATAAACGTCATTCAAACAAAGTCATAAACGCCACTATGCAATACTAACAATCACCGCAATCACCTAATAATTTAATATTTTTTATCAATAAAATTAAATAATTACTTAGTTTATTACCCGACTGCGAAGAAGGAGGGTTATGTGTTTGACGCGTATGTATGTATGTATGTATGTCTATTCCTATGTCCTCTCGTAACTACTCAACGGCTGGACCGATTTTGACAAATGATACGTCATTGGATTCATCTTGGTGACGCGAGTGACACTGGGTACATGAATTTCTTGAAAAATTAAAATTGCGGATTTTTGGCGTCAAATTGTGAGTCTTCAAAAAATTTTTTTTATTCAATCCTTTCAAGTAGGGTATCAAAATGAAGAGATTTAAAGAGCGATTACAAATATATATACAAGTCATATGATTAAGTTTCGTTTGGAAGAATAAATTGGCAATCAATTCATTCAAACAACGGTAGGCAGATAAATATGCCAACTACTAGATATCATTGTACAATCATTTTCTCTATGAAACCCATGTAGAAAAGAAGCACTAAGATACAAATAGTGTAATAGTACATTGTGTCTTAAGGGCGGTAAATAAGGAATTCCTAACGAGATTCTATTAATTAGAAACCCGAAGTCGACAACTGAGGGCTTTAATAAGTATGATGTTTTTCATCACATTTGTGAGTAAAATTGTATATTTGTTAAAGAAAATAGTATAGTAGTTGTCTGTTTGTCATTTTTTTTTCTTTGTCAGTTTAATGTTAGTAAGCAAAGTAAATTAATCCCTATCCTACTAATATTATAAATGTGAAAGTTTGTGAGTGAGGATGTGAGTGAGTAAGTGAGTAAGTATGTTGTAAGTGTGTATCTTCTTCACGCTAAAACGGCTGGACAGATTTGGATGAAATTTGGCAAAAAGTTAGTTTATAACCTGGATTAAAACATAGAATACTTTTATCCCGATATTCCCACGGGATAAGGATAAAATCTCGAAATAACAACCGCTGGGCTAAGAGTCATGAAATTTGGAATGAAGGTAACTCGATGTCTAGAATAACACATAGGTACGCTACTTTTTATCCGGATATTCTCACGGGATAGTTTTAAACTATTTTGAAAACAAATGACTTTCTGCCAAGTACCTATCTTGCGGCACATTCTTCTTGGCAATGATGGTCTTTCCGAAAGCGCTGGTAGTTTAAAAAATGACGTGTAAAAGTGCCCATTGCGGCCTATTTACTGAATAAATGATTTGAATTTGGATAGGCAACATTTTTGAAATTTCAGCACTGGGTTTAGAGTCTTGAATTTTGTACAGCTATTCACAACACAACCTCAATGAAGGAAGACCACGATATAAATTTTGGAAATTTCCAGGGGAATTTGTTAAAATCCCGAAAATTTCAAGTGCAACTACCAGACCGATTAGTTTACGCGTGCGAAGCCGCGGGTAAAAGCTAGTTAATATTATAAATGCGAAAGTAACTCTGTCTGTCTGTCTGTGTTACGCTTTCACGTCGAAACCACTGAACCAATTTTGATCAAATTTAGTATATAGGTAGTTTGAACCCCAAGGATCAACATAGGATACCTTTTATTCCGATAGAAGGCGCCACCGCGCGATAACCTAGATCCGCGCAGACGAAGTCGCGGGCATAAGCTAGTTTGCCATAAATGAGAAACTCCATGATCCTGTAAGGTTCCCCCTGCTTACGCATAATTTTTTATGTCATAATTCTATTTTGCATAATCTGTTTACGCATAATACTACTTACGCCGAAACTGTTTTCGCATAACAGTTTACGCCGTATTCTTTAACGCATAACCAATGTAAGCCGAATGGGCTTTACGCATAATTTGTGAATTCCGAATATTGCTTAGGCAGAAAATTACTTACGCATAAATCAGTTACGCAGAAAGTAACTTTCGCATACTTAATGTAATTTTGCCAATATAATCAAATGAGTATCCTTTAATATTGCAACAGCCTTTAATATTACCTAAACTTACTTACCTAATCCAATCTACTTCTCTGAAAAGTAGTAACTAGTGAGTGGTAGTATTTTAATAAATGGGGACATGACTGTGACAAAGTCGACGAAGCCCCGCTTCGCGGGGCTTCTATTTTTAATCTGAGGGATATAAGGTAACTAACGAACCTATCCAGGTTAAAAGGGGGGTAGATGATGTTAGATTTTACATTCGGGGGGCTCCGCCCCCCGAACCCCCCTGCGGGGGGCTTCGCCCCCCGTCCCTCCCCTTTATGTCCTTGCCTCTTTTACTGGTTCATTCCGTTACAAATACAATAAGATTAGAATTATTCTAACCTAACCTTTTTTTCTAGTCATAAATAGTAAAAGTCCAGGTTAAAAGGGGGGTAGATGATGTTAGGTTTTACATTCGGGGGGCTCCGCCCCCCGAACCCCCCTGCGGGGGCTTCGCCCCCCGTCCCTCCCCTTTATGTCCTTACCTCTTTTACTGGTTCATTCCGTTACAAATACAATAAGGTTAGAATTATTCTAACCTAACCTTTTTTTCTAGTCATAAATAGTAAAAGTCCAGGTTAAAAGGGGGGTAGATGATGTTAGATTTTACATTCGGGGGGTTCCGCCCCCCGAACCCCCCTGCGGGGGCTTCGCCCCCCGTCCCTCCCCTTTATGTCCTTACCTCTTTTACTGGTTCATTCCGTTACAAATACAATAAGGTTAGAATTATTCTAACCTAACCTTTTTTTCTAGTCATAAATAGTAAAAGTCCAGATTAAAAGGGGGGTAGATGATGTTAGATTTTACATTCGGGGGGCTCCGCCCCCCGAACCCCCCTGCGGGAGGCTTCGCCCCCCGTCCCTCCCCTTTATGTCCTTACCTCTTTTACTGGTTCATTCCGTTACAAATACAATAAGGTTAGAATTATTCTAACCTAACCTTTTTTCTAGTCATAAATTGTAAAAGTCCAGGTTAAAAGGGGGGTAGATGATGTTAGATTTTACATTCGGGGGGCTCCGCCCCCCGAACCCCCCTGCGGGTGGCTTCGCCCCCCGTCCCTCCCCTTTATGTCCTTGCCTCTTTTACTGGTTCATTCCGTTACAAATACAATAAGGTTAGAATTATTCTAACCTAACCTTTTTTTCTAGTCATAAATAGTAAAAGTCCAGATTAAAAGGGGGGTAGATGATGTTAGATTTTACATTCGGGGGGCTCCGCCCCCCGAACCCCCCTGCGGGAGGCTTCGCCCCCCGTCCCTCCCCTTTATGTCCTTACCTCTTTTACTGGTTCATTCCGTTACAAAAACAATAAGGTTAGAATTATTCTAACCTAACCTTTTTTCTAGTCATAAATTGTAAAAGTCCAGGTTAAAAGGGGGGTAGATGATGTTAGATTTTACATTCGGGGGGCTCCGCCCCCCGAACCCCCCTGCGGGGGGCTTAGCCCCCCGTCCCTCCCCTTCATGTCCTTGCCTCTTTTACTGGTTCATTCCGTTACAAATACAATAAAGGTTAGAATTATTCTAACCTAATCTTTTTTTCTAGTCATAAATAGTAATTCGGTAATTTATTTTCGGACACATATTTGGATGGGATTTCGGCCTATTAAAATTCGGCTAAATTACATATATGCTAAACTAGATTATGCATAATGAAATTCGGCCTTGTTAATATTATGCTAAATAAAATTCGGCTAAACCATGATTCGGCTTATACAGAATTATGCCAAACTAAGTTTCGGCAAGTTTAAGATTCGGCGTAAATAGATCATGCGAACCCTGTTATGCGTAATATAAAGTATGCGAAATAAAGGGCACCCGGTCGTATGGTGTGATGATATGCCCTCATTTGATACATCAGAAGGTATTCAGATGCTTGACCAAGTCGTAACGTGTGAGCTGCCTGATGATGACCAAGAATTGAAAGATTTAGTAGAACGACTTCAAACACACAAATATACCCACACTTTCTTCAAAAATGGAAATTATTGCAGATTTAGCTTAGCCATTAGTGCACTAGATCCAATAAAACTATTAAATAACCCTCATGACCTCAGTTCATTACAAGAATTAAATCGTTTGCGAAATCTTGAACTAGCTCCAAATAACACACCTTAGTTCAAAACAAAGCAGTTACATATTTTTCGTAGTTCTATACTAAAAAGCAAGAAATAAAATGAAGTAATTAAAAAAACTAAAAAACCCGACTGCGATGTAAAAAATACAAAGTTTAAATGATTTCAATCATTACATTCTTCATAGAACTAAAAAGCACAAAATAAGCAAATCACTAAGGAAAGGACTTCATCACATTTCCTAACGTTGGGCATGCTGTTAAGGTTGATTAAGAGGTTTTACTAAAGAAGGTAGATATAAACGTAATCAGAACATTCCATCCTCGCCCTTTTCCACCTTTCCCAGTAGTTTACACAATTATGAATAGACTGAACTGAGAATGAAAATATGACAAATTAAGCATGACAACATTAAGAACCAAATTTCGTAGCAGGCGGGACCCATTTGCAAATTATAAATCGAAAGAAAATTAATGGGTCCCGCCTGCTACGAAATTTGGTTCTTAATGTTGTCATGCTTAATTTGTCATATTTTCATTCTCAGTTCAGTCTATTCATAATTGTGTAAACTACTGGGAAAGGTGGAAAAGGGCGAGGATGGAATGTTCTGATTACGTTTATATCTACCTTCTTTAGTAAAACCTCTTAATCAACCTTAACAGCATGCCCAACGTTAGGAAATGTGATGAAGTCCTTTCCTTAGTGATTTGCTTATTTTGTGCTTTTTAGTTCTATGAAGAATGTAATGATTGAAATCATTTAAACTTTGTATTTTTTACATCGCAGTCGGGTTTTTTAGTTTTTTTAATTACTTCATTTTAATTAAGTATAAACACAGTACAAAAATTTCCGTAATGTACCAAAGTAACCCGCTCAAAATGGCTATTAACCGTTTTTAACCAAAAAATCCGTTAAAAATCCGACGGTTAAAAACGTTAAAAACCGGCTTCCCATCTATAGTATGGCCCTTTTTGCTTCTTTCGGCACAATGTCTGTTTCTTTTTCGATTTTTATTATTATTTAAGATTATGTAATAAGGCTGTCTTATTTTTAAATGTGTTTATTTGTTTTTTTTTGCTGTGTCGAATTTTGGCAAATAAATTTATTCTTCTTCTTCTTCAAAAATATCCCTGTCCATGATATAATCATTAACTTTATAATAAGCCTTCGATATTAATGTCTTTTTGACAATAGATCTGAATTTTGTATCCGTTTCATATGTAATATTTTTTGGAATTTTATTATAAAAACGTATGCAATTTCCCAGAAACGACATTTTGGGTTTAGCCAGTCTGTAAGATGGGACTTTAAGCTTCCCTGTGTATCCTTCAGTAGCCTTTGGCTTATCGACGTTAGTGGGAAAATCACATATGCTCTTCCTAACATACATAATTATTATTTCAAAAACATAAAGCGACGGCAGGTTTAGAATACCTGTTTACTTAAAAAAGATCTTATAAATTGAAATTCAATCAAAATAAATAAATAATTCCATTTTATATGTTTACACAAAAATATTACAATGAAAAAAAAACTTAGTCGTTCAAAATAGATGCCGACAGGTTGATTGATGTCCGTTATGGTAACAGTTGAATGAATATTTTATCACAGCTGTTGATGGCATGCGTGACGCGGGGACGCTCGAGGTTAACTATTTCAGGGTCTGATCGTTAATTCTTAATCTTTTGCTGCACTCACCGATTCAAGTCACGCACTAATCACAGCGCCTTTACACACAACCTCAGATTACACACGACAAAGCAATTGTTTTAAGCTCAATACTAGCACTCATTTGTTATTAATATTTTCTCAAACTAATTTTTTTGTGATTTCATTGTCCAAATGACCAACGTACCAAAGTTGCAATCGTAATCACCTCTTCTATCCGTCAAATGGCATAAGGTGGCAGTAGGAAGTGATATTGAATGAGATTGTAATCTCAAAACATAGTAGGTACAAACGAATTATATTCCTAAATATAAAAGAGAAAATAAAAGCAACTGAAGTGGATTCGTGGTTTGATTTATAATAGTGAGATCTGTATGTAAAAACAAAATCGTTAACCTATTTTAAATCGGAGTTTTGAGCGGGTGTACACACTACATTAAGTATATTGCTCCATATTGTATTAGAATCCTTGGGAGTCGATTTTTAAACCTAATCAGTGATAATACCATTCGAAAATAGTAAAAAAAATATGTTGAATTTGAAATACAACTAGAATAGAAGCATACATGACAGCTCTAATTTTTCCAACAAATTGAACATTTTACTTGAGCCGTAGTTTCGAAGCAATGCACATTATTTATCTTCCCGATGACGAGTATCCTTTAAAATCGCTCCCCGGCCTGCCTTCTTAACAAAACAAGATGACGTAAATCTTGATTATGATATCTATGATGTATGTCCCGTTCGTGGATAGATATTATTGCACAATGTGTGGAACTTGGTGGGAATTTCAGTCTTAGGCAGAGAGGTACTTTGTTAACGTTTTATTTCATTTCATTTAATAATTTCCCGTTAGGGTATACTTATTATCTTACAGCCGTGGGTGTTCTGAAATTAGATCTCAGCCGTGGGCTTCAGGGAATGTGTTACATGAACCGCATATTGTAATGAATATATCTGTTGGCTACATGTACTTCGTACCTAGTATGTTAGAACATCATGATCATGACGCATGTAACTGAACATTACCACAAACATGTTGCGGCGATTGCATTTGACCGATAATAGGTGTGTAACATTTACATGTTACATTTGTGTACTATACGATCGTTAAAGTATAGCCTTGCTATTCTGTTCACTTTATGCGTCAATATACTATCTAAAAAAGAATAATTTTGAAATTGCCTGAGTAATCGGTGAACATCCATAAAAAAATATAAACATTGGAACATAGAACCTCCTCCTTTTTTGAAATCGGTTAAAAACTGAAATTGTGAAATTTTTGGCTATTATGACTGACTGATATTAATGCGTAATCTCAATAACTACCTAAATAAAATAATCACATTTTTATTTCAGAACTTGAGCATTGCATCTAAGAAATTATTTATGGAAACTCACGCTATAAGAAAGTTAAAAAATCGGTCAAGTGCGAGTGTGAGCGACTCGCGCATGAAGGGTTCCGCACCAGAGTCCGTACAATGTTTTAAAAACAAATAGTTCAGTAATATGTTTTCTAAGTCGTCGAGGGTCGTGGGTTCAAACCCCGGCTCGCACCTCTGAGTTTTCAAATTCATGTGCGGAATTACATTTGAAATTTACCACGAGCTTTGCGGTGAAGGAAAACATCGTGAGGAAACCTGCACAAACCTGAGAAGCAATTAAATGGTGCGTGTGAAGTTCCCAATCCGCACTGGGCCTGCGTGGGAACTATGGCCCAAGCCCTCTCATTCTGAGTGGGACGTATATAGGCTGGGATGATGATGATGAAAATCTAATACAAGCTTTTTTTCTGGCGGTACTTTTTGTCCCTGGTTACCAAAGTAGGTATATAGTCGTCGAGACGAACCAAATGAGACCAAAATCGGTGCGGTCATGTCGATTTATTACAGAGTTCCTATGGCCAACATCTAACTTCATCATCAGATCAGCTCTTCGTCATAATAATATTGCATTGTCATCGGATTTATACATGCATGCAAAATTTCAGCTCAATCAGTTCAAGATATCCACTTCAAATTTAAGTTGAAATATTAATTCCACCCGAACAAACGTAACTAGTTACATTACAAGTTAATAAAAACATATCACCAAAATGTAAGCACTAGGTGCAAGTAGTTTGAATAAATAATATTTTTTCATCTCTCCTGTTCGGAAAGTTTAATTTTCATGGGTAGATAGCCGGGTGGAAAATTGCGTTTTCTCCTCTAGGGTGGAAAGTAATTTTTTTTTAATTTTTCGGCTAGCCACGACATCGAAGATAATTGAGTTACGTCATATTATTAAAATAAAAGCTTTTCAGTAATCTAAATTCAGCTATACATTAAACGACATGTTTATTACGATCTTAATAGGTTCACATTAAAAACATTCTACAATTGGTCTATTTTTTTCGAAATTACAGAATATCAACATTTGAAATTTTTCCTCTATTCTGCTGCCCGCCATAATGCCATGATAGGCATTTTTTCACGTTTCGGCATGGCCATCTAGATGTAAGTCGTGACCAAGAACATTATATACAACACTGGAGGTTGAACGCCGAACGTCCGTAATAAAAGTCAAACTTCTTGGTTCGGCGTGCAACCTCCAGTTTTGTATAATTATGAGCTCTTTGGTCATGTCGTGGCCAACTCGATTACAGTCTAGTCGGCCGCGGCAAGTGACCAGTATGCAAAGAGTAAAGTAATGTATGAAAAGGTTGGAGGTTGGATATAAATAAATTTAATTTATTTGTATCTTATTAATTTATATCGTAATTATAACTTATATAATTTTGTACATTTATTTATACTAGCCACGACATCGAAGATAATTGAGTTACGTCAATGAGTTTTTTTTTCACGTTTCGGCATGGCCATCTAGATGCACGTCGTGACCAACTCGATTTTTTTTTATAGTGGGCCATGGCAAGTGGCCAGTCGAAAAGGTACCGCTGGAGGTTGGATAGGTATAAGTAAATTCAATTTATTATTACTCTCGTTTTTTTGTAGTATTTTAGTTTCCTCACAGTCGAAATGAAAAGTAGAGTGTCTAACTCGGGTGAAATGACCCATTTCCCCTCGAACTATTGGCGCTCTCACTTCGTTCGAGCGCCAGAAATATCTCGGTTAAATGGGTCACTTTCCACCCTTGGTTATCAATCTACTATTTAATTCTCATCCTCTTTGGCTGTCGCCCGGCTGAATAGCGTTTTAGACTCTCGCCCTGGCAACCCCGCCACTGCGCTAGAAAAAAAAATAATTTAAAAAAGTAATTTCGGTCGACGGCGCGTACTTATTATTGTTAGTGAATAAATCATAACCTGATTTTAAATTTTGACCTTGTAAATAAATAGTTTTACTTAGTAATGAATTATAACAAACATTTTTTAGTGTAAAAAACAATAAACACAGTGGCTGTGAGTGCTTTATTGAAGTCGGATTTTGTGAAGTGTGTGTATAGTGTGTGTCGGAGGTTGGTGGATCATAAATAAAATTGTTATTTAGTCTTAATGCTGCACAAAAAAATAAACCATGGTCTTAGAGATTATTATTATATATCGAAGGTTTTTTAAAATAGCACTAATAAAATCGCAAATTAATAAGTAGTTAAGGCACTGGTCCCACCGGCGGCTACAAACTATTAGCGAGTAAAACTATAAACTACAAACGAGTGGGCGAGAGGCGAGAAGCGAGTATAGTTTTGCTAGTTTAGACGCTCGGCTATAAGCGAGTGTTTGCGTGCGACGGGCGATTACTCGCTGCACTAGCTCAGCCGGGGGGCTATTCGCCAATGACCTATACGATGTACAGTCGAGGTCGAATATAGTTAGTGTGTTAGTGTTTAATTTTGTAACTAAGGGAACCCCACACATCCCTGTATTATTATTTAATTATTTTTTTGGTAATTTTTTGTTTAATTGTTTATTGTAGTTTTTAAGTATTTTATTTGTAATTATTTTATTTTGAAAAAAATGACTTTCTGCCAAGTTTCTTGCGGCGCATTCTTCTTGGCAATGATGGTCTTTCCGAAAGCGCTGGTAGTTTAAAAAAAATGACGTGTAAAAGTGCCCATTGCGGCCTATTTACTGAATAAATGATTTTAATTTGAATTTGAAAATACATTTTCACCACACTAGCTCGGAAAGAGCTGTTTTATTCTTCAAAAACAGTGAGCAAAGTTGCATTTTATCACTAAAGAGCAAAGAAGAGCAAATAAAAACTTTGCAGGAGGGCGGGAAGCGACTGGATGCAGAAAACGGAAGACCGGGTTTTGTGGCGTGCCTTGGGGGAGGCTTATGCCCAGCAGTGGACTGCTGTGGGCTGAGATGATGATGATGATGATGATGATGTTACGATTGTTACTATAGGGACAAGTATGTGAGATAAAAACTATTTGGCAAATTTGGATGTCTATATTGTTCTCCTACTCCACAATCTTTACTACAGACACGTGTCCCGGGTCATATTAAAGTTTAATTTACATAGGAAATTTATCTTTGTAACGTTCGATACGGCCCTGAAATCCGTTTGGGAGCAGCCAGGAAATATACATACTCCTTTCCTTCCTTCTGCTATAGAAAAGGATACCTATAGTTTTCTTTGTTCTTTTTTACTGACAGACTTGTTTGACAGAGTAAAGTTACAAGTAACCAAAAAGTAAGTTTGAATGTAAAGTTTGTGATTCCACTGCAAATGTAAAAATATTTTATGGATATAGGTAAAAAATATCAGAAAATCCTAGACATCAGAGTTTTGTAAGTTCTAAGTATCATAAGCCTGTTTACACCTTTTGCGTAACATACTGGACTCTTTATTTTAATTTGTGATGTAACAATACAATACAATACAATACAATATAATTACTCTTTATTGTACACCAGAAATAATAAGCGATACAGAAAATATTCTAATCTATATTCCTTTTCTTCTTCCGTCTCTTTAAAATTGCCACTGCCACTACACACACGCTTTTATAAAATACATCATCATCGTCATCCGAACTTGACAACAAAGATAGTTCGTATGATTGTTTTAAATTTTTTTTTTTTTTATTTTTTTTTTTTTTTTTTTTATTCGACTGGAAGGCAAACGAGCAAGTGAAAGGTAGAATGATCGCTCTGATCGCCAAGCAGGCTTCGGCGAGTACCGTTGAGCTAGTTTTATAGTCGATAGCTTATCGCTGCGGTCAACTAGTAAACAGTGGTCCCACCGCCAGCTATCGGTGAGCTCGGCGGTCAACTAGTAAAATTCTGTACTAGAAACAGATGACAATCGGCGGGCGGCTAGTAAACAATTCTATGGAATTATCGCTTACTCGCCGGGCGGTGGGATAGTATCCTCGCCGGCAGTGTGAACAGCCAGCTATGAAATATAAAAATATAGCTCTCTCTTTTATGTACACGGAAGCGATTATCTTTTGTTCGTTTCTTGGGCTAGAAAATAGCCGATAGCTCATAGTTTACTAGCTCGCGGTGGGACCAGTGCCTAAACGGGTCGCTCGCGTTGCCCCTAGCAACTGACGGCCGTCATTTTCGCAGTCTAGGAACCAAAAACCGCTGAATGAAACACGTTTCTTGTATGAGGACCCCCTTTAATTTGTAGCTTTATTTTATTTTTAGTATTTGTTGTTGTAGCGGCCACTGTAATACATATCCTGTGAAAATTTCAAGTGCCTAGCTATTACGGCTCAAGAGATAGAGCCCTGTGACAGACGGACGGACGGACAGACAGACAGACAGACGGACAGACGGACAGACAGACAGACAGACAGACAGCAGAGTCTCAGTAATAGGGTCCTGTTGGCACCCTTTGGGTACGGAACCCTAAAAAAGGTGGAGGGTTCTATGAAACTTCTTTAAGTAATTTTAAAGCCAAGAAATGCGAAACTTCTACCTGCTTAGTGAAAATAAAAAAAAACTGCAAGTTTGTATAGGAGCTTCGTCACTTTGTGGTAAAGTCGAATGCAAAATTATATATACAGTCATAGCGTTAAAATAGGTGTACATCGACCTTATGTTTAGTGGCATAAAGGTGTATAGATATTTTTGACGTCTTGGTAACTTTTATAGATTATATGCCCTTGACCGTTCCTACTAATATGATTTAAGTATTTAGATAAACACTTGAAAATAAAGGATTGTTGTTTGAAAGGTTTTTAGGTAACTAAGGCGATCAATTAAAGGATAAATAAGAGTTTCATAAGTTTTAAAACTAAGACGTAAAAATTTAAATACAAGATTTAAAAAATATTTTAAGGAAAAAATTAAAATGCAGGATTAACTGTAAATATTTTTAAATTTAAAAATCCTTAGACCACGATTCGACACTATGCATTTTTTTATTTCAATAGTCGATGGGGCTAGAACATGATGTCATTTTGACTAGGAATTTTGCTATTTAGAAAAAAGACGTGCAAACGTATATAAATATCCAGAGAAAAATATAAACTCAATTACAGTCACTAGCACCAATATCTGACACAACAAAGCGTGTATAAATGTCTGATACGACTCTATTTTTAGGGCCGTTAGGACGTGTCAAATATTTTTGCACGCTCCGCTGTGACAGATATTCGACTGACTGTACGATTTTCGACGGAAATGTCAGCTACACAGTCGAGGTCACTGGCGATTCTTCTCAGAGGTTTTGCCGAAACAGGCTAAAAAAAAATTTGTGATGCTATTTTTAACCCTTGACGCAAAAAGAGGGGTGTTATAAGTTAGACTGGCTAAAACCAAAAAGTCGTTTTTGGGAAGTTGCATTCGTTTTTATAATAAAATTCCAAAAAATATTACTGAAGAAACTGATACAAAATTTAAATCTACTGTCAAAAAGACATTAATATCTAAGGCTTATTATAAAGTTAACGATTATATCATGGACAGGGATAATTGGAAATAATTCCGATCCGCACTAGCGATCCCTTCAAATAGTGAACCTACTGTGTTAAAAATAAAATTGTTTTAAATACTTGTAATGTATAGTACATAGATATCATTTATAAATATTTTGAATCTGCTTTTTAAAAAAAAATACCTCGTTGAGTTTCTTGCCGGATTCTTCTCAACAGAGGTTTTTTTCCGAACCGGTGGTAGATTAAAAAAATGACGTGTAAAAGTGCCCATTGCGGCCTATTTGCTGAATAAATGATTTGACTTTGACTTGACTTGACTTGACCGCTATGTGTGTCTGTATGCCTGTGTGTCTGTCTGTAGCTCTGAAGATTAGAAGTTAATCGTACGACGAGTTCTCGTATCATATGTAAATAATTTGTGAATTATAAACATCAGCACATTATCGAAATATTAGAAAACAAAATTATATCCACTGTAGTGACATCGTGGTGACATCCATGGAAATGATTGTGTGCACAAAAATGAGAAATCGTCACTAGTTTCAAAAAAACTCGTAGCTCAAAATAGATAATTTTTCTGAGTGAACTTTATAGACATTACATCAAGGTAAAATTTTGTTGACATATTGATTTTAGATAGGTACGAAATTTTTCAAAGTAGTGACGAAATGCCCAAACACGTGCAATATTTTATTTGTAACTGTGTAAGGCGTGAGTTTTAAAATTCACACACACACACACACACACACACACAAACATCACGCCTGTATTCCCAAATGGGGTAGGCAGAGCACACGAAACGTTACCGCTTCGGAGCCACTTTTAGCAATTTTAGGTTTAAAGTTTGATAAAAACGGTACAGTAGTGTCAGGTTGCTAGCCTGCCGCCTACGGTATACCTTAACCCATATCCTCAGTCGCCTCTTACGACATCCACGGAAGAAATGGAGAGGTGTAATTCTAACCCGACACCACACGGGGTTAAAATTCGCAAACCATTATTCTACCTCTTTCTCTGATTGAACTGAAATTTGGTATTATAAAATTCTGGGGATCGCCTAGACATTTTTTTAAGATGACAGAAGCTTACTATTTCTGGTGTACCTACAATAAATAGTCTTTGTATTGTATTGTAAGAAGTCATAATAAGTATATCTAATTTAAAAAACTGCTGACATTTTAACATTATACAAAAATATGGTAGTTAATAGTCAAAAAAACACTTTCATTACATTGTGGCAGTAAGGTGAGCTACGTAAATTAAGTCTTTGCTATTATAAATAATGAATGACTATGAATGAGGGCATCGAAGTCGGTCCCCGCTCGCGGTCCCAGTTGGGGTTGTAATCTCGTTCTCAATGTTCCGCTTAGGTAATCACTCGCATCACTCGTGTCGTGTAAATACGCTATGTACCTACCTATAGTAGCACAGGTGGTTGCTATGTGCTTTTTCCCAATAATTCCGTTGAAAAAGACACAACCTAGCAAAAGAGAAGCGTGCTAACAGCTTATATTTCTGGTAGTCGGCAACTATCCGGTCACATTAAATTTGTAGTCGGCGACTAGTCGACAAAAGATACCGATTAATCGACCCTTTGTGATTTATTGGAAGGCCGTTGTATCAAGTTAACGAAACAAACTTGTCACACCACGAACATATATATGACGAGTGGCGCAACTAGTACCCGAACTCAGACGAAACATTTCGGCCCATTTAGTCCATGATCCATAAAAAATTATAACAACTAAAACGACTACAAAAAACCATGAAAATAATGTTCTATAGTCGTCTACCTCACCTACATATGAGTAAGTACTTATACGAGTACATTGGGCTTCAATCACTCGTGCTGGCTCATGCTGAGGCACTGATTTCAGACTGGCAGAAAATTATTTTCATGGTTTTTTTGTATTCGGTTATTTTTTTTGCTATAATTTTTTCCCCCCGTTTTTATAGTATAAATAATCTAAGATACGTAAAATTGCTTTTTCCGATGCAAAGATGTTCATTATTGAGGAGTCCTGGTGCTTCACCGCCCGATCTATTTCACCGTATGCATTACGAAGAGCATAAATAGCAACGGTGTTAAAGTAATTGAAATTAAACCCGTTAAGTATTTTTATTGAGTTCACTTCACCAAATGATGATTTTCAAGACGAAATGCACGAGTTTACTACTTATTAATAATAACAATATATCCAAATTACCGTAGGTGTCTCTACAATATTTGAAGAGTTTCCTCGATTGCCTTGGGATCCAATCATCAGATCCTGATTTGGTGCTTATGGCACCTAATTGAAGGCATTCCTATACGAACAAAAAAAAAGAAATCGGTTCGTAAATGATGACTTCTGAGGTAACAAACGTAAAAAAATACAAACGAACCGAATTGAAGCTCTTGCTCTTTTTGAAGTCGATTAAAAATCCATACCTATTTCCTGGTACAAACGGAATCGTTGTATGATGTAAACTATTAAAATTAATTATTCTGAGCAATCCTTACGCGTTAGGAATAGGTATCAACCGACATCAAAAACAGTTCAGTTCGCGCTGAATTAATTCCATCATGAGTGAATATTATTTACTGAGCATGATCCATCGTTTGAAGTGCAAATCATTATGTACTTACCGTCATCGAACTGGGTAGGACTAAACATAATACTTACCTGGCAGAAATAAGTGTTCGCATAAAACAAAAGGAATTTTTACAAGCTTTATTTTATTTAGTACAAAAGTTTCAAAAAAATATGCAAATCATTATTTTATCTTTTTGTAGTTTTAGCAAATTTATGTCATGGATGCTAATAAAATCTCGTGATTTTCATCTTAAACTCTTGAACTGCTTGATATTATTACATATATCAAACTCGTAATAAATAACATTAAATAGATATTTTAGGGAACGCATCTGAATATCGAATGTTAAAATATCGAATATATTAAAATATCGAATGGGTCATAATATCGAAAGGTTTATTTTCTGAAACCGTAAACTTTTCAGGATTGATTAAAACGGCATCGTATAGAACCCCTTACGTTAGGTTAGGTTAGATTTATAACAATCTAAAAAAAGTACAGTCTGAACAGAAATACCTTTTCGATATTATGACCCATTCGATATCTTAATACATTCGGTATTTTAACATTCGATATTCAGATAGGTACGTATCCATTTGTTATGAAAGAATGGGAACTTACTGTTTGGCGTGAGTGCTTATATTTAACATCCGAGCATGCGAAGAATTGTGATTCCAACCATAAACTTAATATTACTAGCGTAAATAGACCAACAGTGGTGCGAGTGAAGAAACCGATCCTTACGGCATAAGCTATGTGTGCGAAAGAGATAAAATCAAAATGACAGCGTGACCCGTTTTGAATCAGTTAGCCTCCTTTAGCCTCCTGTCAAAATTTGCGTCGTATTTCTTTTGTGTTTTTTTCTCCAATCCTTTCGATTTTTTGCATAAAACGGTAGGATTCCAGAATGGTGTCGTCTTCTGTATTGAGTTGTGATATAACCCATTGCATTAACCCAAATAAACGTACATTTCACAGGTAAATATGATTTTACAAGTACCATTTTCATAGCTCTTATTTTCATTGAATGTATTCTCAAATTTACTTATTAATATGCTAATATGAAGCGGTAAACAGTCTACTTCATAAATATGGCTTAATTTCTAATAATTATGTGTTAAATAAAAAAATATTGTATCCGTGAACTTGAGCACTTACGGCGAAGAGTTTAAATATTTTATATCGATATTCTTTCAATAAAGTTTTGTAGGTACTAAAATTTGTAGCTGCTTTTCTCCGATTTGAAGATTCGAGAAAATATAAGTAAAATAACTTAACATTGAGAATTTAATGATTTTAAGTAAATAAAATAATAACTATTTGTTTACAAACAAAAATTCAGTATTTTGTTTTTAGGGTTCCGTACCCAATTGGTGCCAAACGGGACCCTTATTACTAATCCTCCTCTGTCTATCTGCCAGAACGTCTGTCGCAGAGCTGTATCTTTGGAACCGCAAGTAGGTAGATATACATGAAACTTTCACAGAGTAGGTAGGTATGTAGGTATTAGTGTGGCCACCATAACAATAAATATTAAAAAAAAATCCAGGTTTCCTGTCAATCCAGTGATAAGTGGATCGAAGAACGACGAGTGACATGAGTGGGAGCGACAGATATTTGCGGGCAATTTTTTTTTAATTTAGAAATGTTTATGAAGTTTCTAGTACCAACTTTACTGCAACAACTCTTAAGATTTATTTGTACTGTGTACCTTACCTATATAATAATAATAATAAATTTTTATTTCAGACCAATGATCCATATTATATGACGATACCGGATATACGGGGATACCGGGGTTACTGTACCTATGATTATCGACAACTCATATTTAGCAGTGAGGGCAACTCTAACACTCACACAGACATTGACAAATTTACACAGACAGGCCCATCTCACTTTCGGTCACGCTGTCAAGCGAGGTCCGTTCGTCTAAGTAATATTAAGTTTATGATTCCAACGAAGCATACCTTATTGAGCGTAGCCGAGGGTTTCGTGACACGAGAAAAAGTCAAAACGTCATCCTTTTCATGTACGACCAATGTCCGACCTTACAATGCTGTAGCGTTTTTGCGTACTTAAAAAAATTAAAGCATTTTGTAGGTACATATTATGCGTTTAAGAAAAAAAAAACACCCCATAAATAAATGAAATAAATGAATTTATTTATTATTATTATTATAAGAGTCACGAATGACGCATTCTCATTGGTTAATTTAATTTCACATGCAGCAGATAACTACTTTTGATTGGCCCAATCAGTCTCGCGCAACTTAGAACAAAAAAACTTTTGTATGGAGTTTGCAAGGCAAACCATTACCATAATCTATATATATAAAAGAAAGTCGTGTTAGTTACACCACTTATAACTCAAGAACGGCAGAACAGATTTGGCTGAAAATTGGTAGGGAGGTAGCTTAGAGCCAGGAGACGGACATAGGATACTTTTTATCCCGATATTCCCACGGGATAGGGATAAAATTTCGAAATAAGAACCACTGGGCTTAGAGTCATGAAATTTGGTATGTAGGTAGTTGGACGTATGGAATAACACATAGGTGACTTTTTGACCCGATATTCCCACGGGATAACTAGGGATAAGGTCTCGAAATAACAACCACTGGGCTTAGAGCCATAAAATTTAGTATGTAGGTAGCTGGACCTCTGGAATAACACGAAGGCTACTTTTTATCCTGATATTCCCACGGGATAGGGATAAAATTTCGAAATAAGAACCTCTGGGCTTAGAGTCATGAAATTTGGTATGTAGGTAGTTGGACGTATGGAATAACACATAAGTGACTTTTTGACCCAATATTCCCACGGGATAACTAGGGATAAGATCTCGAAATAACAACCGCTGGGCTTAGAGCCATAAAATTTAGTATATAGGTAGCTGGATCTCTGGAATAACACGAAGGCTACTTTTTATCCTGATATTCCCACGGGATAGGGATAAAATTTCGAAATAATAACCGCTGGGATTAGAGTCATGAAATTTGATATGTAGGGAGCTGCACGTCTGAAATAATACATAAGCAACTTTTTGACCCGAAATTCCCACGGGATATCAAAGGATAAAATCTCGAAGTAACAACCACTGGGCTTAGAGCCATGAAATTTGGTGTGTAGGTAGCTGAACCTCTGGAATAACACATAGGCTATTTTTTACCCCGATATTCGCACGGGATAGGAACAAAATTTTGAAATAATAACCGCTGGGCTAAAAGTCATGAAATTTGGTATGTAGGTAGCTGCACGTCTGGAGTAACACATACGCTATTTTTTATCCCTATACTCCCACGGGATATTTCAATTGCCACTGCCAGACCGATTAGTTTACGCGTGCGAAGCCGCGGGTAAAAGCTAGTATAAACTAAAACCTCAGTACAGTTTATTTGTCAGGTCAACTGTCCTGAGTGTCATGTCAGGCATGTTGCTTAGCTTGTGATTGTGGCACGCATACTTTCTTCGTTAATTTCTTTAGATTTCTATTTAAGTTCGTCTTAATTGTTTTCTAAAGTAGTGACACGTGCCTGACGTAAACATATTTTGTGAAATTGGCACCGAAAAGACGATTTATATCGTGTGAAATTTGTGGAAATCGAACAAGTCGACATATCACGAAAAAAGGATTTTTATGGCAAAATTTCCCTTTGACGATAACCGGTAAGTAATGTATTAGATACTTTTAGCTATATTTTGTAGCAGCAAGTTAAATAAACAAAGGGAAATAAATATTTAATATCCTTATCATTGTCTACTAGGGATGAGTACTACAACTATCGATAACTGTAGGCTTATTTGTTTATCAGTGCAACTAATATTACTTTACATAAGAAGAAGAAAGATCGGAATTTTATGACAACTTGCATGCAATATGACCATAATTATAGGCATTTTCAAACTTCCGATATTTCAAAGCAGTTGCAAGTATCTTGATCATGGGTAGACAAGACACACACAGCCTGTTTAAATTATTGAGTTTAGTGATTACATAAGATTTTAACCGTAAATAAAAAAAATACCTCTGCTTTAACGATAAAATGTTTTCAGATGCAGGGCTCAAACTAGTGGGAAAAGAAGATTTGGTGAATGTTTCCATAGAAAAATTATAATAATATGTATTAAAATACATACGTGAAGATCACTTTGAAAACAGTGCTTTGAAAAAAATAAAGGAAATCAACTGAAAACTTGTATTTTATTTTGGGTCCACACCTAAGTCCAACACTATAAACATGTAGGTATACGACTTAAGTGTGGACTCGATCTTAACCTAAATTTGATTACAAAAATTGTTGACCTAAGCCTGTATTTCAACCCTCACCATTTTATCGATATCGATAAAAAGCGCAAACGTTTAGCATGCTGTACTATTTAAATCTGTTATGTTGGTGGTATTGTTTTTTGGCGTTTCACGGATCTTTGGCGTACATTTTGGTAATGGTTTGTCTTGCAAACTCAATACAAACTCGATTCCATTCGCTAGTATGGGAGTCCCGTCTCTTAAAACGTAGTGGTTATATTCTCTTTGGGCCCAATTCTCGTTTCAGCACGCCAGAAATGAAATTCAAAAATCATATTCTAAAAAGTCGTATCGTATTATGAAATACATATATTGATACGACCTGAATTCGTTATGTGTTACATTGTAGTCCTGTTTTGCGAGCCATAAATGAGTCCGCTGTTAAATGTACATATAGGCAGTTTTGGGTACCTAATGGATCTAGGTTATCTATGGCCACATTTTCGGTTTTACAGGTAGCACTCACTTTCATTGCCGGCTGTTTTATTTGTGGCGGCGTCATCATTTCTGCATCACTTAATTCACCAAAGTCACAGATTCTCTCTCACAGATAAAAAGTCGTTTAAATAGTGAGGGCAAGTCGTGCGAACCAGCTTCGTTTGAGTTGGCAAAATTAATTGGGATGTCCCAATTTTTTACAAAGTATAATAAATCGAAAACCATTTGGAGAAATAGGCTTTGTGAAGCGTTTTCAGAAATCAGATTCCAAAAATATGATAATCTAAATTAAATAAATAAAATTTAAGTAATGACCTTCATTTGACCCCTGCAGTGCTACGTCACAAATGCAGGTCTAAAGGAAAGTCTACACTTTAAAGCAAATTGACAGTTTGAAATGTTGCTGTCCTGCTTATAATAGCAAAGAGTGACAAAGATGGAAATTTAATCACATGATGCGCATTCGGCTTTAAACAGTTGTCATTTTATCATAAAGTCCGAAATGTATACGAGTATTACCAATGTATTTTCACAAATAAAAGTATTAAATAACTACGTTAAAAGTGAATATAAAAGAATTTAAATATCAGATTTTAATAAAAAATATGTATTTACTATCACACCATTAAACAAACCTACGAGTAATCGAAGCTAAAAGAAGAGAAATAAATGAAACTATTTGTCATGGTTCATTTAGGACCGTGCCGTGCTTGTATGATTGTTGACTGTCACTTGACTTTCAGTAATGCCACAGATTATGTTATGTACAAACTGAATTTTTCTAGGAAATGGAACGTGGCTGTCTCACTGTGACGTCATCCAGCTTATTTCGTAAAAAAATTATAAAAAATTAAATACTCATCCAAATTCAAAATCGATGAAAAAAGTATCTTAAAATATCCTATTCTTTCCAAAAATAAGATAAAAACTATAGGTTATTTTTTTTGGGACATCCCAATTATATTAATATTCCATTTATTTTATTTTTCTTTTATTTCTTTTAATTTTCAAGAACTCCGTGCAAAAGCAAAGCAAATCCCGCTATTTTGAAACGTTTTTTTTCTCTAATAATAACTTTAGAATGGACCCGGAAACTTTTTCGAATAGGTACAGTCAAATTAAATAATGTTGAAGTATAAAATTTAATAATAACTGTAAATTTTATTTATTGTCCATTATGTAAGTATTTATTATTCATTAATTGTTTATGTAAACATATTTTAATTAATCTTTAAAGTCGATTTAACAATAATTAAGTAAATAAAATAGAACGATTAAAGTTTTTTTTGTTTTAAATCCCGCCATTTGCACTGCGAAAATGAATACTATGAAACGTTTCACAATGAAATGTCCAAGTTGCACCTCATTGCATTACCGATAGCGGTATCGTTAGCAACACATTGTACTTAGTACGCGAGTAGAAAAACGATTTTTCGATTCAGTGATTTGTTTGCAAAAGATTCAGCTTTAAAGTGCAAATTTTCATTAAAATCGAGGATCCCCCGCTCTAAAATCAAATAGGTGGGTGGAAATTTAAAAAAAAATCAGGATGGTAGTAAGTATAACAAACTTACAAGGAAAACTGTGACGGTTAAGTTCTCTCGAGAATTATTAGTAGTTTAAGAGTAAATAGCAGCCCAAGGTACGAAATATACCTAAACATGGAATATTCCGTACAAAATACGAAATCCTTAGAAAAATATTACTTATTTTTTTTCATAATGGCTATGGAACCCTATTTCGGGCGTGTCCGACACGCTCTTGGCCAGTTTTTAGAATTATTTTTTATAGTGTTATTTTTAAGGTCCCTAGTATGGAAAATTTATGAGGAGTATTGTTTTCTGCACGACATCATACTTAATGAGTAAGCTCTAATCGTACGTGCGTCGAAGCGGACATACAATCCGTGAGCTTTTAGAAAACCCTTCGGATTTCGGGGGAAATCGGAAGAATTCGTTAGTAAAAAATGACAATTGTCTTTTTGACTCAGAGTAGCAATCCATCACGCGTAGAGTGCACTCGTTGTGTTTTCATTGATGTATATAGAGCAGTTAAAACCACCAATTGCATATATTTATTTAGGTAGTTTGTTATTTTTCGGAAATTGATTTCCATGGCGAGTCAACTTAAGCAGGGTATGATTGTAAATAGCCAGTCACTGGAAATTGATTACAATATATTTATAAATATTTTGTATATAAGTTGATTTTTTTTAAGAAAAAAGTGGTCGTAAATATTTTTCTAAGGTACTAGACCGTGTTATAGAAGCAACGGGGATTTCGAAAAGTGCATTAAAAAAAATATAAAACGAAAGCAGACCAAAAAAAATCATTTGACGTACCCAAGAGAAGTAGATACAGTATAACAACAGCTCTATATAATTCTAAACAAAAGTACTGTGTTGAGGCGGGGTGTTCTCAATTTAAATTGACGATGGAAGAATTCGAAAATGCTGATTTTGTTTTATTTGTATCATGACAAAAAGTCATATTGTATTAAAATTAGAAAAAGATAAAGAAGCGTAATATTATTACAGTAAGGTTCATTTTGTACTGATGGTTATTCTTTACATAACTTTTTACGGTAACTTTGAAAAGTTTTGCAAGTTGATAACAGAACAGAACCGCGTATCACGATCGCGTGTCATCGTCAATACCCGAAGCATGCTTCTAAAATCCGAAGGTTTTTTTAAGATCTCACGGACTGTACACACACACACGCAGTAGGTATAGTTGGTAAAAAATTAGAGATAAGAAAAATTTGTCTTAACGCTGTTTTAGTAGCTTAGGTACTTTCATAAAACTAAAATGATAGTGCAGCCTCTTGGCGTCTCATCTTTACGTAAAAGGTTATACCCTCGCCGCTGACTTCAGTAACGGAGTATTCATTTAATATCTAAAATATCACGGGCATTCTCCCTCTGAACCGACGCCTCACGTACTAACCGGGACATACTGGCACTTACTAGGGTGCATACGTTGCTATTTCGAGAATGATTTAAACTAGTCGCAGCTAGAGAAGTACTCGTACCTAATGCTACGAAGCTATGCTGGGCTTAGTGGCTCAGTTCAGTTGCGCTCGTCTAATGTCAATCGCGCTCCGTTTTCTTGCCATATAGTCAATACAAACTCAGAATAATGCCAATAAGGTGACTTGGCCTACACCTACAGCAATATTTTCACAATTTCTCTAAGGCACGATGGAAATCATTTTCGCCGTTTTTATGCTATTTCGCGGTTGGCTAGCGGTAATCCTGCATTTTACCTGCGAACTATGTCAGTAGGTACGAGTAAATATCTTATCTGAATAAATACAGCTTCTGGGATCAAAGAAGGCGGCGCAACCAACTTAGTACCATTGCGATATGGGTTTCATTTATTTAAAATGGGTTTTATCCGCATAAGGCTAATGGCTATGTTGATAGCTTACATTCATAATGAGTTAATAACACGGGTATTTATCAGTGGCGAAGCGTCCATAGAACCCCATTCCCACCGGCTTGCCCAATATTTTAATACGACAACAGATCGCAAATTATTTATGAAGGATGTGGGCGATCTTTACTTCGGCTTTACCATGGAAATATCTGACGCTATGCCACTGGTATTTATGCCATGTTAGGTACTATCAATAAAACAAAAAAATAGGATACAATAGTACATTACTGCCGAGGCCAGGAAACAGCAATTTGGTGGATGAGTATTTTGACGGACGAAGCGTATCTGAGTCCGTCAATTCCGCTGAGCCATGTATAGTGCTTTTCTCCAATATTTAATGCGAGGAAATAAAGCAAAATCGTTAAAATATTAAATTAAATGCTCAGGCACGGTTTTAAAAATTTTCTCTTATACTTCCCACGCCTCTTGTTTTTTTTTTTTAATGTACACGACACGACTCGTAAAGCCATTTCAGTAGAAATAAATAATTTAATAAAAAAAGTTAAATGCAATGAAGCTAACTAAATTACAATTTAAAGCGCTACGGAGTGTTTTTTATTATTTTATCCATTTTCTTTTGTTACCATTTATGCGATATCTTAAATTGTGCTTGAACTCTGAATAAAAAAAAGCAATGGCACTGTTCGAGACAATTCTAAAGACTCTGATTCTTCCTAAATTGAAACTTAGACTAGGATTTAAAAAAGAAAAAGGTACAATCCGTGAGCTTTTAGAAAACCCTTCGGGTTTCGGGGGACATCGGAAGGATTCGTTAGTAAAAAATTACAATTGTCTTCTTGACTCAGTAGCATTCCATCACGCGTAGAGTGCACTCGTTGTGTTTTCATTGATTTATATAGAGCAGTTAAAACCACCACTTACATATATTTATTTACTTAGTTTGTTATTTTTCGAAAATTGATTTCCATGGCGAGTCAACTTAAGCAGGTTATTTCTGTAAATAGCCAATCACTGGAAATTGTTTATAATGTATTTATAAATATTTTGTATATAAGTTGAAAGTTTTAAGAAAAAAGTTGATCGTAAATATATTAATAAGGTACAAGATCGATTTATAGAAGCAACGGAGATTTTGAAGTCATATTGTATTAAAATTAGAAAAAGAAAGAAGCGTAATGTTATTACAGTAAGGTTTATTTTGTGCTGATGGTTATTTTTTACATAACTTTTTACGGTAACTTTGAAAAGTTTTGCAAGTTGATAACAGAACAGAACCGCAAATCACGATCGCGTATCATCGTCTATACCCGAAGCATGCTTCTAAAATCCGAAGGTTTTTTTTAAGAACTCACGGAGTGTCGAAGGAATTTGATTGTCAGGCTGTTTAGATTGACTTGCCGTAGTCAAAATGTGAATTTAAAAATTAAAAAAGCGCCATGGTAATGGAATTTCATACAATTCCTCGGCCGCCTGGGCCGCCTGGGCAGCCGAGAAGTGATTTTATTACTTTTGTGGCAGTCTATAACGAAGAACTTCGTGTACTATATTTGAAAGAGACAGTTTGGCGGATATTTCCAAGCATATTGGAGAAAATTTTACTACGTTACCTCAATATATTGCTTATCCGTTAATTTGATAATGAAAATGATCCTTCCAATACGGATATAAAGTTGTTTATCGTCTTATAATGAAACATTTTATATACGAAAGCAAGTTAATTACCTGAGAAAACGTCTTTTATGCCCTTTGAGATAAAAGAGTTCATGATTTATATCAGCTCTTATGTACGCTTAATTAAAAACAATTAAGACGCTGGAGAATTAAATTAGATTTCAGAGCGTAAATATAACTTCTGACGCCCTTACTTTGTAGAGTAATTTTTTTATAGGTTTTTATGCAAATATAGTTGTCCACTAAAGGTCTCTTCCCCGAAGTTAAGGGCGTGGGTGGCTTAATGTAACCATTCGTGTTAACACAAGTATTAAGTTAAAAAAATGGAACCGACTACAAAAAAACGCTGAAATAATTTTCTACCAGTCTAAAGTGTTAACTATGGCCTAAGCCCCCTCATTATGAGTGGAGGCCTGTGCCCAGCAGTGGGACGTATATAGGCTGGGACGAAACTGAAGTCGGTGCCTTAGCACGAGCCAGCAGGAGTGGACCTATAGTCGTCTACTTCACCTACATTCCTACTTTATATATTAGACTTCAATCACTCCTGCTGTCTCGTGCTGAGGCACCGACTTCAGTTTCGTCCCAGCCTATATACGTCCCACTGCTGGGCACAGGCCTCCACTCATAATGAGGGGGCTTGGGCCATAGTTAACACTTTAGACTGGTAGAAAATTATTTCAGCGTTTTTTTGTAGTCGGTTCCATTTTTTGTTATAATTTTTTTTTTTCTCGCTTTTTAGTGTTAATGATCTAAGATACAATACTTTACTGTCAACTGCTCGACACGTTTTACGAAAGATTACTTTTTCTGATGCAGAGACGTTCATTATTGAGGAGTCCTGGTGCTTCACCACCCGTTCCATTTTACCATATGCATTACGACGAGCATAAATTGCTTACCTACACTGTTAAAGTAATTGAAATTCAACTCGTGAACTACTTGTTATTGAGTAGTAGCTCTGTTGGTCAAATGTGGTCATCATCATCAGTTCCACTTCACCAAATTATGATTTTCATGAGCAAATGCACAAGTTACTGCAAAATATATCCAGATTACCACAGGTGTCCCTACAACATTTGAAGAGTTCCCTCGATTTCCTTAAGATCCAATCATCAGATCCTGATTTGGTGCTTATGGGACCTAATTGAAAGCATTCCTAGACGAACGCAAAAAAAATTTTTCGAATCGTTTCACAAACGACGGAGTTCTGAGGTAACAAACATAAAAAAAAAAAAAAAAAAAACATACAACCGAATTGATAACCTCCTCCTTTTTTTGAAGTCGGTTAAAAATATACAGAAGCCGTCCGGAGTTCTGGACTTGTAAGATAGAAAAAAATACAAAAGAAGTACAAAACCATTATGGTTACCATTATGAGTTACATTAACAGCAAATAAAACAAAAAAATAACAAAAAGTCTGATATTTTCATCTTCAAAGTTTAACGACCACGTAACTAAGTTACTGACCCTCAGTTAGAATACAAATACAAATATTCTTTATAGCACGCTAAAAAGCAGTACAAAAAACTTATACCTAACAGAATGTGTTGTTTTTCGATATTAAAATAAGTGTGGTTATTCTTGTAAGGTTTCCATGCAAGAGTTCAGCTCCGCCATTTGACGCCAGGCGTGGGCGTTTGGGCGTCTTCCAAGCCCGTAGGTACATTGTAACTCACCCCGCTATTACTCAGTTATCATATACCTACCTAAATGTTTCGCTTATAATAAAGCAATTAATCACTACTGTGGGCCTAACACGACAGTTTTTATCGCAGCGATATTCCCAGATAATAAAACGCTAAGCGGTGACTAGCTAGTTTGTGTGATAGGGGCGCATGCTTCATGCCTGTCATAAGCGCAGGCGTTCTAGAGCCGGTAGGGCTACTACGAAACTCGAAGTTCGTGTGGTGCGGTCCCTCTGACGGGTCTCGGTCCCGATCCATACCGTCGTATGTCCTAAAGTCAAGTGCCATACCAATTTTGTCCTAAACGCTCTTGACTATCGTTCATTAGTCATAAAGATTATAAGCCATAATGTTTCTTATGTCCTAAGAGTCATAAGCCATAATATTACATTACCTAATGCTCAAAATACCTAATTACTTTAGCCATAATATGACATGACCTAATGCTAAAATACCTAATTTGTTCTGTACTAATATTACATATAACACATAACATCTTATGTCCTAATGTAATGTTCGTCCTAATCATCATTTGCCATAACGCTTTTTTCTCTGAAACCGTAATTTTTTCAGGGTTGTTATAAAATAAACCTATTCTAACCTATACAGTTCTACAGAATGGCCACTTCAAAATTTTTAGAAATATTTACGGTTTCAGAAAAAAAAACCGTTATGGCAAATGATGGTTAGGACAAACATTACATTAGGACATACGTTGTTATGGATCGCGAATGTCACCCGAATTGCGTCCCCAACGGAAGCGAATTGCTACCAGAAAAGTAGGTTAGGTTAGGTTAGAACTGCGTCCCCAAAGGAAGCAAACTGCTACTAGAAAAGTAGGTTAGGTTAGGTTAGAACTGCGTCCCCAACAGAAACGAAATGCTATCAGAAAAGTAGATTAGGTTAGGTTAGAACTGCGTCCCAACAGAAACGAATTGCTACCAGAAAAATATGTTAGGTTATGGCAAGAGATCATTATGACCAAAGTTATTAGGAAAAATACAATTAGGACAAAAGATATTAGGGATTCCAATATAGACCCATGGTTATGGCATTCACTATTAGGATATGTAACTATTAGGACATATGAACATTAGTACTAAAGACGATAGTGCACATAAGTATTAGGACATACAATATTAGAGCAAAAAAAGTTATGGCACTTACATTAAGGCAAACGTCGTTATGGCAAGAGATCATTCGGACCAAAGTTATTAGGAAAAATACAATTAGGACAAAAGACATCAGGGATTCCAATATAGACTCGTCACTTATACCACAGGGCGGCCACGCCGTACAAAATACGCATTCTTGAATCTACATAGGCACGACGACGTCTGTACACGCGTCAATGTGTGCGTATTTAAGCTGCACAGAGGCCTTATTGCCTAACGTTTCTGACACTCGCGATCGCAATAAAATGACAGCTTTTGTATGCGAAATATGTCATTTGATTGCGATCACGAGTGTCAAAAACATTAGGCAATACGGCCTCAGGTTTGACTGTTGCAAAATCCTATAGTACTACAAGCAATTATAAATCACGAATGAAGGATTGTCATGTTGACTGACGAAGTATATACATATTTATGAGCTTTATGGTGTTTCTGTTATTGCACATATGTAGCATACTCGTTCATACTTATCTTTCAAAAAATGTTTGAGGCTTTGGGATGTATAGGTCATAACATATTATTGTCTAGAAGATTTTGATTTCGCCGATCTTCGGCAAAGTTCCAGCAATAAGACGCGTGGGCACGCAAAAATGCTGAGTAACCTATTGTCTGGAAGTATGTCAAATAAAAACACGTCATAATGTTCGAAATGTGGGTGTTTCCTTTAGAATTTTACTTCGCCTTGTGACTTCATCAGGCGCCATGAAACAAATTTGCAAGATAACTATAGGTATCTGTCACACCATACTATTATATAATATATGTAACTTTATTTTCTTTGTTTGAAAATAAAAATATGTGGTTATATGCATAGGTATAGCGATACAGAAAACAGGTACACAGAGAGAATATTACAAGGTAAGCAATAGATAGGCAGCCTTGTCGCAAAATTAGTGTTTGAAATAAACTAACTAATTAAAGAAGTTTTAGTTCTAGAAAGCTGGACTAGACTGACCTAACCTTACTCTGTGTATGTGTATGGTAGACCAAATAACTAAAGGTCGAAAGTCCTTACAGAGTACATACAATAATACAGTAGTACTTATATATATATAGTTTATAAGGTTTGACGAAGCTTGTTGCGGATGTATCAATGTGTTATTTATTTATATTATTTTTTAATAATAATTTGAAACAGTAACTCAAAGTGGTGAGGCAGAGTTTCTTCGGATAGTCTGTGGTTAAAGAACCCCACTATGAAGCTTGAGGTCTAATCTAAGGTCTGATGGGGCCAATATAATTTATGAAAATATTGATATTTATACTCTTTTCTTGAATGTTTGCAGACTTAGCCTGATCAACAATAAAAAAAACCGTAAACCAGTAACCGTAAAAGTAACAAAAATTTGGAATTGAAATAAATAAATAATTTAAAAAATCGTCAACACGTTTTAAATTCGTTTAAGCTTGCTGAGCTTGCGCAAAGTAAAAGTCCTAATAATTAATTACTCTTATATTTCTATGAAACCTACCTTTCTGACTTAGGCTGTCTTGCAGGAAAAAATAAACCTAGATTTAGCAGTTAAACCAGGCTTAAGCTTGACAGTTCCATACATTTTGACACTACTAAACTAAGCTTAAAGCTAACTCGAGATTTATGTGTTTCCAGCAAGTAGCCATTAATTACGTATGGATCCATAACTCTTAAAATGATAACTACCTAGTACATGTAGGTACCTAGCCATTATCGTGCAAGTCAGGTACGTCAGACAGAACAAATACAACATACTTTCCATTGAATCTACACAACAGATATCCTTGTTATACAATGTTCAACTTTTTCCTTTTGATTTCACTCCGGGGAGAGTTTTGGAGCTTCTACGGCATGTTTGTATAAAGCTACTCGTATAATGGTCTTCAAAAGGTTCCGCGTCTCAATACCGGTTGTTAAATATTGTGTAAATAAGGCCATTATAATTCTTTGACGAACTTGAGGAAACCTTAACTGTACAATCTGTGAAATTCGGTTTAAATAAATTGAATCCTTTGAAAGTCTTGGTAATTTGACTGAAGTTCGACCGACCTTAGTTCCTCTTTACTACTAAAATGTTAATTAAAAACGGTTTTAACTATATTTAATACAGTGAACAACCTCGTTAGTTATCTTTAAAGTAGGTATGTATAAAACAACTTTAAAATAAAATAACATTTATAATTATTACTTGTGTTTCGGAATGAATACACATGGTTTTTCGTTCATTTCAGTCGGAAAAACTATTCCATTATTTATTTAAGGTAGTTAATTAAAAATGTGTTCAACAGTTGATTTAAACAAAAAACTCTCTGGAAAATTACCTAAACCAACTAAAGCAGGTCCCTTTAATTCAGCAGATGTAATTTCTTAACCGCTTGGTAGTCCCGTTTTAATTTACGTGTGAGCTCCCCACCCGCGGTAAATTTGGATGGAACATAATTAAATCTGAGCTTTAATACTTTAAGCTCGTGTTTAAAGTAAATTGACTCACCTGTAAATTGTGGTAGAACCAGAGGGAACCGACGACTGAGATGGCGAACCAAAGAAAGAGCGTGAAGACTGAGATGCTGCTGAGGTGGAGCGCGTTGAGGACGGTGGACAGCACGACTGCTAAGGCGTGGCACAGCACGACGGGCAGCGCGCAGCGGTCAATGATGTCCCACGGTATTTCCTAGAGCAAAAAATTGGTTTTACTAACAAATAATAAATTTGCCGACTGCTGCATTGTTGACTGTACTTGCATTGTCATTTAAGCTACATGGACATGTACTGGATTTCACTGCACCCGTTGAGAATGGGTGAAATTTAATTTGCAAGAATTGATCCTTGGCATTATATAATAATCTACAGTCAGTAGTTGAAGTACACAAATAAACTAACTAAGACCTCCACAGAATCTTATTAGTTTGGTAATACAGCTGTTTATCTACTTCTGCAGCAGAATCGCTCTAAAGGTAATGACAATTTTAGAAGTATGCATTGGGTAAATTTTTACGCTGCCTTAAATACGAGTAGACACTCCATTTCTACCACCTCTCGGAACATAAAAAATAAAATAGATAAGACTTACGTCTAACTCAATTGATGTTTTACATAAATACCTGGCCTGGGAACCAGTTGTATTTTATTTTTCATTTTTCATCAGCAAAAACCAATTACGAACATGTGTGTTCCTCATTCTAATTTTGCAAAGTTTCATTTCGATCTGACACGCCCGCCGGTTGTAAATTAAAGCGAAAGTACGTTCGTATGAAAAGAGGTTTTGGAGACTAAAAGGCACAACCAGTAACGAATAATGTTAAATTGAAAGCTTAGCAGGAAGCTTAACAGGTAATAGTTTAACATTGAATATACTGTTCATGATTCTGATTGTATTTTAATGACCTTTTACAATATAACTGTGAGCGACATTTAAATTAAATCGCCCCTTTAAAACCAAAGTGAAGTAATGTGTTTTTTTCCCATTTTAAAATTCAACCAGAAAGTGTTTTATTTAAAGTTCAATTTGGAAATGTGAATTTATAAAATTGTTTCACTTTAGTATTAAAGGTGCGAAATATTAAGAATAAATAAGTAGGTAGTTACATCAATTATTGATGAAAACCCTATAAGAAGAGTACTTTATAATCCAAGATCTTACGCATCATTATTTTCAAAGATGAAAATACGTTTTTAATAATAATAATTGGAATAATTTATACTACGCGCTTATAATAATAATAATTTATAATACTAAGAAGCGACTTCCGTCATACAATTTGTGATAATTAAGCGCAAGCCGCTATAATGAGACGTTCTCATAATATTTATCAACTTTCTGCTATCAGACTTTAGCCATGATGGATTTTATAAATTAGATTCTATCATCACGACTAAAAAAATATGACTGAAAATGATATAGGTACAGTCGCCATCATAAACATGATATGCTTAAATAAACATCGGCTGTACTGGAATTATATGATTATCTGATGATTTTTACTCAATTTCATACGAATGGGTAAGAAATAGGTACATAATCCCTACTAATATTATAAATGCGAAAGTAACTCTGTCTGTCTGTCTGTCTGTCGGTCTGTCTGTCTGTCTGTTACGCTTTCACGTCGAAACCGCTGAACCGATTTGGATGAAATTTGGTATAAAGATAGTTTAAGCCCCAAGGATCAACATAGGATATTTTTTTATTCCGGTAGAGGCGGCGCCACCGCGCGATAACCTAGGTCCGCGCAGACGAAGTCGCGGGCATAAGCTGGTTTACGCGAGTCCTCGCCTCCCCTCGAAAAATAAACTTTTTCTTGGCAAAATCAGGTTGATGCCCTCCGCCGACTAAAATATTATTTAAGACAAGTTTACGTGATGGAAAAATCTCGATAAAACGAAGAATGCAGACGCAGCAGCTGCCTTACTTACTCTTGTCTAAAATATTGACAGGATCCTACCCGTTTATGCAGTCAATGATGTATGTATGTATGTATGTAAACTCTTTATTGTACAAAATAGGTAAAATACAGTTGACAAAAAAAAAACAAATATGTACAAAGGCGAACTTATCCCTTAAAGGGATCTCTTCCAGTCAACCTTTGAGTGGACGAGAGGAGCATTCAGTCAGGGACAGACAAAAATTTAGTATATAATTAACATAGTTACATAGTAGAAGCTACAATACATTGCTTTAAATAATAAAATACACAAATCTACAAATAATCCTAACATAAAAATACACTACTACATACAAATATATGCATATGCAAACAAACTATGAAAAATATGTACCAATACAATGAGCAAAAATAATAACAATAATAATAGTCTTTAACATTTACGGAGAAGATGTGAGCCACATCCTCTTCAAACCCTCCCTGAACGATCCTACGGTGCGAGATTGCCTGATGGAGGTCGGTAATCGATTCCACAACCTTGTAGATTGCACTGTGAAGGATTTAGAGTAGGTCTTGGAAGAGGTAGAAGGACAGGCCAAAAGGAGGTTGGTACTCGACCGTAAACGATGCTGGCTACCAGAAGCCAGGTAACTGAAACGCTCGGATAGGTAGGTGGGAGCAGAAGGATTGAAAAGAGTGTTGAAGAGCAATGACAGAACGTGAATATTTCTACGATCCCTGATAGGCAACCACTTCAGCTGTGTGCGGAAATCAGACACGTGGTCGTACTTACGGAGTCCAAAAATGTAACGGATGCACACATTCTGAAGGCGGTCAAGCTTGTCAATGATAGTATTGACTTGTATAAAAAAATTACTTTTTTCTTCACAAGAAATGTTATCACTCTCTGAAGGAATTCTTGGATAATGTGTAAATAATTTATAATCTAATAGGTAATTGATAATTTAATAATTAGGTACTTAATAATTTTATAATTGACAACAGGTAATAATATTTTTTATCAAACAAACATTTTTGTTGCAAAAGGTCCTTATAGATGGAACTAAATAAATGGATATATATACGAGTATTAGAGTATTTTTGTTATTAATATAGTAAATACCAATATTTGCACGACTTGTAAAGTTTGAATGTATGAGACTCATAAATAATTGAACATCCATGTAATTTAACTTGATTTAACGACATTTAAAGCAAATAAATAAGTAAATTTCATTTCATTTCAATACGACCGGGTTACATTCCGAACAGAATGTAGTTTTTCGTGTCATTAAAATCGATGTTACTGTACCTTAGAACAGATCTTTCGATGATTTAATTTCAAAGTTATCCATAGCGACCCATCTAAACGGGCCACCCGGTATAGGGTAAGTATAGCCCGGAGAAGGAGATAATGTTGATGTGGTGGCATGATGTAGAATGGATCCACTCTATATCGTAAATATTGGCAAGTGCTTGTACCTGGGATTGGGTCTGAGGGTTCTTGATGAGGGAGCCGCGTCGCGCCGACGGCCGCCGATGCATGGACGGCGCCGTGAGCGACGCGCGCCGAGTCACGTCTCCCGCTACCATGGCTGCGATGCACTCTTATCTCTGACCAAACACAATTATACAGTTTAGACTGGGCCCACATTTGTAACATTTTGGGACTTCAAATTAGGCATGTAAGTAGGTAATACTAACTATTAAAAACCTTGGTTAGATCTAGGCTAGAAATTAGGTTGATTTTTAAATTCGAAAATTTTAAAGTATAATCCTCCGAAAAATTAATTAAAACACGGAAATAAAGACCGTAGAAAGTATGTAAATCTGTGTCACCCCAAATGTAACGCGGACGAAGCCGCGGGCAAAAGCTAATACAACGTGTAATACAACCCAGTTTGGCTGACATTATTTTGTCGTTTGTAGAAAAGTGCCAAAATCGCAAAAATTATAAAATTTCCCTGTACTTATGAGATGTTCTATTATCTCTCATATAAATACCTAATAGCTTGGCGTTGGTTTTCATTTACCCGGTTGAATTATTTTCGACTCCATGCATTGCGACATCTAAATAACACGCATAAGTATATTTTAAGTAGTGAAAATATATTTCACCGACAAAATGATCTTTATAGAACTGGCCTTTTACTTAATTTAAAGCCCTTAAATCTCAGGGCCGGTATTGTTGGGTGGAATTATTGGAGGATTAGGACGCTGGAGTCCAAGCTAGCACAATGCAGTTTATATCTCTTAGAGAATAACCGTAAGACAGTAAGGTAGGGTCTCGGTATACGAGTAAATATTTTATACTTAATATTAACGGTTCCAATTAGTCGTTCAGGCATCAACGTTATCTTAAAATTGTTAAATTATTTACATCACTTCTACCCCTGCCGTCCCCTGAAGTTTCCTATTGTGCTTCGTATGACGCTTGTTTGTAGACACTGATCTTTACTACGTTGTGGAGGTAGGTTACACGTGTATCAGAACCATAAATTTGACATCATTTCATTGATTTGACTGACACGAGACTAATTTATCCTATGAAAAACGGTTTGCACGCTTTAGCCATAACAAAAATACAGGGTGTTGAAAATAGCCTGAATGGCTTCGAGAAAAGTATGGTACGGCCGTGCCTTGTTTTGTTTTGCTCGACTTGGCGGGGGCACTACCGTGCCCCCAGATGAGAGTAATGTTATTTGAAGCTTGAAGCTTTGAAAGTTAATGAATAATGTTGAAAAATCCCTGGAGCAATTTAAGTAGCCAGCATTTTTACTCAATTGTTTTAATGGTTATTATTTTTTTGTTATACGTGTGCAGGTATGTTTTTCGAACTGAATAATAAATATGAAGATGGAAATTTTGCTTCAAAGTGTAACCTTTTCTGAAAAGAAAACATAGCATAGAACAGGGAAATGGTATAACGGCATATAAGGCGGAAATTCAGAGTAACCTATCAGTTTAGGGCGGCGGCGAAGTATCGCACGAACAGGCTAGTTTTATTAAGGGCATTGGAAGCAGCTGAATAAGACATCGTGCTCATTTACCCTTGAGGCTAAATGAGGCATGTATTAGGAAAATTCGAACAAAGTTACGCAAATAATGTGCAAGGAAAATAAGCAAACCTGCTCAGTCTCACATGAAACCAATGCTAGCAGGATAGCTTCTTAGGCGTGGGTACTGTTTATATAAATTTACTAGCTTTTGCCCGCGACTCCGTCCGCGTGGTATGCGGTTATCGCGCGTGGATAAAAAAGTAGCCTATGTCACTCTCGGGCCCATAAACTATCTATATGCCAAAAATCATGTCGATCCGTCGCTCCGTTACGGCGTGAAAGACGGACAAACACACAAAGATAAAAATACACACACTTTGGCATTTATAATATTAGTAAGGATACATCGCTTTGCAAGACAAATTGTGTAAAAGTCTATATATAACTATAAGTGCTCGTTTCTAAATTGAATTGGTTTCGGTGGAATGACGATCCGTCAAGTCTCTTTGTAAACACACTAGAAATTTCCGAGGAATGTCTGCGCCTGAAGATTTACTTACTCATGTGCCCCACCTCGTCCCCCGTAACCATTTCTGTTATTCCCCGTAGGTAACATTTAAGTTACAGCAATCAACACACGTGTTGAAGTTGACCTTTGACCCATAGGAAGGCGCGTAAATAACTTTCGCTCACAACGCCGGTTCGTTCCTATAAAAATGCATGACTTTGATTGTGAATTACGATGAGCAGGATCGCACACGTCGCAATTTAATGAGAGTGGATCCCACGGGAGCCCTGGTGCGGCGTCGCAAATAGAAAGTGCAGCGATGTAAATGTCGCGCCGTGCCGCCGAGCCGCTGACCGCCCGGACGCGGTTATTTTTACACGACACTGTGGCCGACCCAAAAATGCTCCCGACACAGATTTATTATGATTCCTGATAGACATACTATAAATAAATAATGTGCGGTAATTTTGTTTACGACTCAAGATATTTTGGCGGCCGTTTCCTACGCGTTTTCGCGTTAAAAAATAATACATTGTTTATGTGAACTCCGTAATAGAGTCTGGCAAATGAAAGATGAGAATAAAAAATTGGCGGCAAATTCAAAAATCAATGTATGGTATCCCTGATGTATAGTGCTAAAAATAGTTTTGATACTTGTGATATATTATGTAATACAATATTCTAAAGGCTTTTATTAGGTCCTCCTGTAATTATTGTACTACGAAACCCTACCTGTATCTACTATGAAATAAATAATATCGGAAAGTTTCAACAAAGAACAAACAATATTCGTAAAACATAACTATCACTGTTTTATGAATAATTAAGTACATTAATTACATTATATTCTACTTAGCAGTACTTCACTATTGAAAATAACAAATAGGAAAGAAGATATGTGTTTTTTCTGAAATTGTTAACGTTAAATCGCTGTGCTGGAAAGATTGCAAAATACACGTAGTCAATTTGTCGTTCCGGCGTCAATATACATACCTACATACAATATGGGATGGTAAAATAAAAGTCAGTTTATTGTTTAATTTACATATCATAGTAAACAGCAGATTACGCTTTTTTTTTCATGATAAACACTTAAAAACGTAGCAAATACCGCAAGCAAGCTTCAGTATCAAGACGAATAAATGATCTTTGACGTGGGTTGACAATCGACTTTTTTGTTGCCATGTAAAAAGTTCTTAAGAAAACTCATTCTCATCTTTCATTTGCCAGACTCTACCTATATTTTAATGACAACTATATCCTCAGATCATTACCTGTCTCATTTGAGTGAAGAACTAGACGATATTGAGCTGGTTGATATTTATTTATTATACTGAAGATTGTCTTTGGCACGAAATATTTAGGTATTAATATTAAATAAAGAAAAAAAGAAAGGAAAACATTTATTCGTCACATTTTACAAACAAAGAAAAAGAACTCAGCATTATGTCAACCTTGCGGCCGACGCTGGTCTTCCGAACCATTTAGTATGAGTTAAAAAATAAACATCAACAATTAAGATTGGTTTTTGGAATCTTTTTGTATTTTTTATTTCAACTCCAATTTTTTAGGGTTCCGGAGCCAAAATAGCAAAAACGGAACCCTTATAGTTTCGCCATGTCTGTCTGTCTGTCCGTCTGTCTGTCTGTCTGTCTGTCTGTCTGTCTGTCCGTCCGCGGCTTTGCTCAGAGACTATCAATGCTAGAAAGCTGTAATTTTGCACGGATGTATAAATAAACTATGCGGACAAAATAGTACAATTAAAAATTCAAAAACAATTTTTTTAGGGTACCTCCCATAGACGTAAAGTGGCGGTGATTTTTTTTTTCTCATCCAACCCTATAGTGTGGGGTATCGTTGGATAGGTATTTGAAAACCATTAAAGGTTTGCTAAAACGATTTTTCGATTCAGTAATTTGTTTGCGAAATATTCAACTTTAAAGTGCAAATTTTCATTGAAATCGAGCGTCCCCCCCCCTCTTAAATCTAAACTGGTGGGGGGAAAAATTTGAAAAAATTCAGGATGATAGTCAGTATATCAAACTTCCAAGGAAAACTATAACGGCTAAGTTTACTTGAGAATTATTAGTAGTTTATGAGTAAATAGCAGCGTAAAGTATAAAATATACCTAAACTTGGAAGATTCCGTATAAAATACGAAATCTCTAGAAAAATATTACTTAATTTTTTCGTAATGGCTTTGGAACCCTATTTTGGGCGTGTCCGACACGCTCTTGGCCGGTTTTTTTTGTTGCTTTTACGGTCATCCCGTAAAAGCCATATCAAAAATGCAAACTGAAATATAGATGCAGAGAAAAACAGAAAAATAAGACAGCGCTGGGAATCGATCCCAGGTCCTCGGCATTCCGTACCGTGTGCTATACCGCTACACAATCGCTGGACAACGGTAAAGACCCGAATTTCTTCTATGCACCACATATCTCAGCTAACAAACAAACAAGCTCCTAAAACAATTTTATCACAATACACAAATGTATTAATTTACAACATGAAAATATACCTTAACTACAAAAAAAAAAAAACAATATGCACAACGTCTGTATAGGCCTATTGCAATACAATACAATACAAAGACTCTTTATTGTACACCAGAAATAGTAAGCGGTACAGAAAACAAATACACAGAGAAAAAAGTTACACGTCTGTACTGTGCTGTGCTTTTGCTTTGGCTGTGGACGTGGCATGGATGGATTTTCAGTTCGTGTAAAAATGAGTTCCAAATCATCCCCATGGTATAGCGAAAGTCCCAATGGTATAGCGATGTTCAAACAAACATCACAGTCACGGCGGCGCTCATGGGACGCAAACAACAGGTATGTATAATGTGGCGCTAGTTATAACCTAAAATGAAAAAAAATAAAAAATAAAAATTCAAGCTGTTATATATTATGTTAAATGAACACACTTCTCTACGAGTAATCTCCTTAGGAAACATTGTATGACGTCAGTAAAATGGTGCCTGCATTTTTTATTAGATTTGTAATAGTTTTCTAAGTTTAGCTACAAACACAGGTTTGTTGGTCAATAGTAGAAACCTGACAGAATTAAAACAAACAGTACCGATTGAAGCCGGCATTATTTCGTTCTAGTTTTTGCCAAGGACTTTGTAGAAGTTCATTGACGCTCCGAGACTATCGTCATTGTAATTTAAAATAATTTGTGTAACCAATTTTGAGGCAAAAACAAAGTATGTCTTTTTCACTGATGCTTTTTATACTTTATTTCGTTTCAGAGCATTGATTAATACTTTAACCGTGTAATTGAGGATCTTAGTTCTGCAAATACTATACAATACATCGAATTAATAATGATACCTACTGAAACAATTAAATTTGCTGGTATATAGTTTTTTTTTATATTTTAAACGGAAAGGAGCTCATAATTTGTTATTGTTATTTAAAATAGCTTTTCATACGTATCGCTATAAAAATTGCAATTACCTATGTAGGTATTTTGTTCCCGTGTCACAAACTGCCTGATCCCTCCCCCCCTCTTAATGTGTTACTTAATTTATGGATGACCCCCTCCCTAGCAGCGGTGTTGGTATATTTTTACTGAAAATCCTCAAGTAAATACTGGATTTTAATTATAAGATAGTTTATTTTACGTAAGCTAAACTTTTTAAGTCAGAATTACTTATAGTCTGTTTCACAATAGTCGACATCAATACATCATAGAATACTAGCGAGAAGCTAGTGAGTGACGCCATCTTCAGTAATTGTAGTCCACGTATATTTTCACTTAACGTAGCTTTTAGAATATTAAATTATGATGTTTACAGTCAATTTTCATTATTAAATCAAACAAAAAATATTTTAGCTTCGTGAAGTCAGGGCCTCGAATAATTTGTTGGTAAATAGGGTTAAAGCTAAAGATAAACAGTTAAAATGTTAGTAATTTTGAGATCACAAAATATAAAATGAAGGGTGAACGTTTTAATGCGGATATAATCTAAATAGGTATAGCTCACACATTATGACTTAAGAGTAGTGAGATGTTTGTTAAGGTAAACTTATTAAAAAAAAATGTCTAATCTACATCTTTATTCATAAAACACAGTGTGGGGTATCGTTGGATAGGTCTTTTGAAATTATTAGGGGGTTGCTAAAATGATTTTGCGATTCAGTGAATTGTTTGGAAAATTTTCATTACAATCGACCACCCCTCCCGTTTAAAATCTAAACCTTTAGGTATAGTTTTCCTTGTAGGTTTGATATACTTACTGAATTTTTTCAAATTTTTCCACCCACCGGTTTACCTAGATTTTAGACATAGACATAACTTTAACTTTTTAGAGGGGGGGGGGGGACTATTTGTCGGCATAGTTTACATATATATTCATCCAAAGTTACAGCTTTCTAGCATTGATAGTCTCTGAGCAAAGTCGCGGACGGACAGGCAGACAGACAGACAGACATGGCGAAACTGTAAGAGTTCCGTTTTTGCCATTTTGGCTACGGAACCCTTAAAATGATAAAGCACTTATTTTGCCCACTACACAATCGAATCAAGTAAATCGTCGTAACAATGCTTGATAAAGGAATTAAGTGTATGTATCTATGTATGTATGTAAATACTTTAATGTACATAAAACACAAAATAATAATTTATAGGAGGTATATTTACGTTTTTAACATTTTATTTTGTAAACATTCTCTCAAAGATAAACGAAAACGATTCCGGTTTAACTTGTGTAACAAGGCAACAACTTACTGTTTCATTTATTTGTGAATAAGACACTTTTCCAATAATACTTATAAACTTTTCGGTCCATCCTATTTCTAGCGAATAAAAAGATGAACCCCTTTCATGTTTGTTGTCAGTGAGCAAATTTCCGGGTTATTCCATTTGTATTCATGTTCTCCGGAACAAGCGGTGGCATTATATTGACGTAATGCGGGTTTCACGAGTGAGTGCATCATTCAAACCAGCGCCAAAGTCCGGGCCCTTGAAGAAAGGACGTGATCCATCTATGTCACTCCTTTTTGTTCAACCTCAACGGCGCTCGGGTTTTTGTTGTTTGCAGATTTATTGCAGTTATTTGTCTTAAAATGACATCTGGTTATTTTGAATAATAGTATCAAGGTTTTGGCGATCTTTTTGCCACGACCTAATGAAATTAAAATGATCTCGATAGCAAGAAAAACTTCTTATAAGAAAATCTTCACTAGACTACCATTATGATTCCTCTAAAACTTGAAATCTTTATATAAAGCTATAACACAAAATAATGGTCTTGACTCCATAAATGTTTAAATCTAAAGAAATCGACAGCCATAATAGACAGACTATGTCCTTGGTCCGTGAAGACGTCAGTGAATGGCAACCTTCCTTTGATACTAAAGCATAAACTCGTCAACATCATATTCCTCCTATCCTAACTTAGTCACTAAAATGAAAAAAAAAAAAAAAAAATTAAATGAATTTATTATTATTAACTAAGGTTTTAAATCTCCAAGATGAAGCAAGGTTTTCCATGGGCAACGGAGCGTACTATTTTGAGTCAAAACACTCAAACCACCCGAAATTCATAAATAAATTGTCTACTAATATTATCAATTTCTACAAGATCTTGTTTAAAATCTAACTTAACTATTGAATATGGCCCCCAGTCTTGTATTCAAGAACGGGACGTCAAGAGTTTCAGCTCAGCCAAATAAAATACGCCCACTCTGTACTATGTCGTAATTGTTGTAATCGAAGTTTTACGCGTAAAGTATGAAAATGAATCTACATATATTGTGTCTTTAGCTGTTGGTTCTCCTTTAATAAATAAATAACTTAGGTACTTAGGTTCATTCTTTGAACATACGAGGTGGTTCGGGGGACATGTTAGCACGAATCCTACCGGATTCAGTTAGGTAAGACTGTCGTGCTTGTATTAGTGAGATTAACTTTTTCTTCTAAATCTTGCAAACAAAATAAGGTCTTAAATTATTTACTAAGTGCATGGACACTCCGCAATTTCCCTGCCGGCCGCGCGGCCGCGTTAGATATTCGTTTGGGATATTGCTGTCTTTATCGCTCGTGACATAAGCGCTCGCAGCCGTCCCCCCCCCCCCATGCACATCCCCTCCCGCTTCTCCGCTTCCCGTTAATGTATATCGAGATAGCTGTAGGCTTTTCAAGATTTGGGCGGTTGGATTTTTTGGTTTCGTTGTCCTCATATTATACGGAAAAGCATAGCACAGCAATCAATGATATTTTACAATCAAGATCTTCATTATATTTTGTATGCCTGTGGTTTTTTCGATTTTTGTAAAAATGCTTTAATCGTCTGTAATTCTCGTGCAAAGCTGTCATCTTTTTTTGTCGACTTTTGAGCTCCTGTAATTCTAATAATATTACATTTATATGAAAATCTGAAAAACCATAGGCATAGATAATTACGTCTAGTCCATACTTACAAAATTTTATCTACTTGCTACTGTTGCCTACTTTTCAAATGAGACCGGGACTACGTTGGTATGGAGAATGGAACGAAGAGACTTCTCTTAAAAGTGTGGGGGTTTTACTTAGGAAGTGTAATGATCGGTATAACAACATTTGTTATAATTTCCAAGGATAGGAGCTTCACTGAACTTTTTTATAAAATAAACCTAACCTAACCTAAATCAAAGTACTTACATCAAATCGAATTAATAACTAGAGAAATAAGTTTGGTTTTTAAGATAAATTGAATTATAATATCAAATGAAAATTAATTATATATATTTATAATATAATTATATTGAATAGTTTCAATAATTAATTTTGATAAAAGTAGTGAACTAAATGAAAAAAATATTGAAATTAGTTTCTTATAAATGACTATTCTATACAAAAAAAAATATAAAAACCATGGGTATTTTTTTTTAGACATCCCCAATTGTAGCATTATATCTATTGTTATTATTATTATATCTTTCGAGCGGCACCCGTTTTACTTAATTACTGAGGGTGTAGGGTTGGTCCTGCTCAGGTCTGCTTCTATTTCTAATCTAATGAAATCTAATCTTTAAGCCATTTTAAGTTGAAAGTGTACCTACTACATAAAACTCGTATTTATTTCAGTTACCCTTTAAATTCGTTTCATTGAAAGCCAATTTTCATTCCATTCAAACTAAGCAAGCTTATGCACTTGACAAGTTATGGATAGCACTTAATAAATGATAATAAGTTTTAGGTTTAGGTTAACATTTTCGTTTGCCTACCTTACATTTATTCTTTCTTTCTTTCGTTTGCCTGCCTTACATTTATTCTCAGCCAAATATATTCTCACCTCATGTAAAGTGCAGACGAGGCCAAAGGGTAACGAAGAAAAGCTGGTAGTTAAGATTACTTACAGTTTTATTATATGTTCAAGATCCTAAACAAAGTCAGGACGTAAATGTGATTACCCCAAGGCGTTTCGCGGCCTATCTATGGCGGCCCACGCTGCCTGTTGTGCTCTGCCGATGTTCAAGTTGCTTTGTGCCTTTCTGTCTTTCCTTGAATTGCCTTATTTTAACAAATAATAATTTCCTAGTACCTAAACATTATGAAAATAATAATAAATCACGTTAAAAATGTACCGTAATTTCAGTTGGCGATGTTGACTTAGAGAATGCTAGCAGAGGTGGGTTTGTTGTTTTTGAACATATTTAAATGTTACTTAGCAATTTTAAATTCGACAGCTGTAAGTAAAGTTGTTATTCAAATCCTGTTGAAAGGATTCGATTTGTAGCATTCGAACATGGCGGATGTAGACAATGTCTAATTTTGCTATTTCTGTTTCTTTGGCTAATTGAAGTATAATTTTAATAGTGTTTATGCGGCGATTAACCTTAACAGTGAACAGTGATAACAAAATCCTGTATTGCTCTCGGGTCTGTCATTTTTTAATGCGCAAGTTGTTTCCACGTGGTTTCTGGAATTTTACTATCAAGTTGCAAAAACTACAATCACCGTACAACGTCCCTCTCAAAGAGAGTACTTTGACACTGGCAAAATTGTCCTATTAATTAGGACAGAAATATTTTAAAAGAGAAGAAGAATCCTGTTCAAAGAAAAAATATCCTAAAATATGTTCGCAAGTTGATGTTAAAATTTTATTAAGTACCAAAAATAACATTAGGTAGGTAGGTACGTTCCTCGTTAAAAAAATAATAATGTTATTTTTACTCCGTCAGTTAGATTTTCAGGAAATATTGGACATAAAAATAACAAAGATGAAGCGCGTCAGTTCGGGAGTGGGGGCCAGTGACGTCACTCCTTAGTAAAAAGTGTACATAGATGTGACGTCACACGAAACTTATTAATCGGCTATATATCTTCATAATTTTTTGTTTAATTGATGAAAAAACCGTACCTATCCGATATTTTTTTTAAATAGTATACTTAACCGACGAACTTTATATAATAACAAACTTGTTTAATAAACAAGATTTTATTTTATTTACGTATTTTTAGGAAAATAGCCTACCACCACCCCACTAAATATGCTAGTCAATTCATTTGTTTAGGACTTGTAGTAGAGTTGACCGATGTAGGAAATATAGGTATAATGTAAAGGTACTGTAAGTATACAGAAGTAGTAGGCATAATGGTACGTAATTTTTTCATGTAAGCACGTACGAAAATGTATGTTATACTTCACAATTTCACTTTTACTTTTTATTTTGTTATGATCCTTACCTGGGCCTAAAAAATAATTCAGAAAATGAAATAAAAAATGTTATTACCTGTTTACAGACATATATTAATCTCGAAAACATTCCATGTATATTAGAAACACCATAAAATATCTCGCAAGGTTTTCTTGGCTGAAACATCAGTCGTATAAATCGATACTAATTTTATCAACGTTCCTAAATAAACCAGTTTGATGGGTTTCCGTTTATATGAACCTTACGTTCATGTTTTGACTTGCGTTTCACGTCAGTAATGACAACCAAACCTAGTACGTTTAACAACCTTTAAGATGGTATTCATAATTATGTTTTTGAGCACCTTGTTGAACGTATCTGATGAAAAGTTAATAATTTTTTTTATTATTTATTATTATCTAGGGTATGGTTGATGGAAAAGTTGTATGGTATTCAGATGTTAAAATAAACAGGCCCGACGCTTTACAATTATGTAAGTACCTATGTCAAAACATGTACAATCAACCAGTTTGATTATAAAACAATAGAATTTTTTCATCATGACATTTACTTTATATAGAAAAATGTGTGCCCCACAAATGTTCCACGATGTCCAGGTTTTAAATTGGTTTTACTGACCGTCACACACGTCTGTATTCTATTTCACTCCACGTTAGAGTATCTACTTCATCAGACATTCAACCGGTACTTAATCAATAAATCAAACCTTAACAGGTATATTTTTTGTTTTCAAAGACCTAAGAACAAATATTGATGTTTAAAATAATAATATTTCAATTATTGGTTTCGGTCAATTGAGAATAGCTAGCGAGCTATTTTTATGTGGATTTGATTTACTTGCCGCTTTACGTGCGCTATTTGCGCTAACAAATATTAAATAAATTTATTTTGTATAAAACAGGTTGTAAGCTATTGATAAAGCATGTTTATGAAAATTATTAATCCTAAGTAGGTAGATATAATCACTTTTCAATTTGATGATTCTGACTCTGACTTTCGTGCAAGCGTAAAGTAATATTCACTGGAACACTACATTGATATTATAATCGTTCACATACACACAGACTATTTCCGACCACACTTAGAGACAGTTAAAAGGCATTAAGACGTTCTTCAGTATATAGATACTGTTTGAACTTGTCAATGTAATCTATCAAAAAATTAGACAGTGCCAATTAATAGTCCCTACGTACGGCGGTAAGTGTAATGCACATACATTTGAGTTAGGTAGAAATGGAAACGCGGCTGCGGCAAAGGGCTGCGCGAGAGGCGACGTGGTCGCGGGCCGAGGCGGGCGCGCACTGTAGCTCTCCGCCGCGCGCGCATCATCGCCCGCTCCCAATTTAAACGCCAACGCATTATTATTTATTACCCCATTTTCGCTTAGATTGTAAAATCAGATACTCCGAGTGCCAGACTGGAATGTTTTTTGGCAAAACATCGAAGCTTTGAATCAATGTCGTCGGTTTCATAATATTTATAAAAAAAAATAGAAGAAAAGTTTTCTCTTCACAAAAATAACACAGGTACATTAAAAGTATTGTTGTTATCGAGCTTTCGTAACAGCACAGTTCAGAATTAAGAGATCAACTGAGCGGTAAGAGAATTTATAACATAAATTGTATTCAATTTCGCTATAATCTATACTAATATAAAGAGAAAAGATTTGGATTTTTGGATGTTTGTTACGAATTAACTCAAAAACTGCTGGACCGATTTCACAAGTTCTTTCACCATTAGATGAGAATACTAAATTATTCCAAAGTGCCATAGGCTATATTTTTATTACCAGAAAAAAATTTGGTTTCCGTGCTAAAACTTCAATAATTTAATTGAAAGTGTAAAAAAAGTTGCCATAAAATATCTTTTAATACCTGTAGATTACTTTTGAATTATTGAAATCGGACATTCCATTCAAAAGATATTACGAATACCAATCCAACGAAAAATGCATGATACAATTTACTCTACGTTCGCGCGGATATAGCTTATAGGAAAAGGAGGTGAAAAATGTGTGTGAAGTGCCTTTGAGACCTTTTTACCCGACTGTCTAAAGGAGCCGGGGCGGTGCGCTAGTAAGGTATGAATTTATGGAAGTTGACCCATCGAACGCCCTGCGCGCCATAGTGGCGCGTATCTACGAGTAAATACTCGTGATTAGTCAATTTTTTGGTACTAATTTCGATCACCCTTTAACGGGGTACTAGTCCAAAATTACCCAAAAAAGTCGTTGGTCGCGCGATGGATTAATCTGTTCGGATACTTTGCAATTGTGACTTCATAGAAATATATATTTTTTATGATTAAATATAATATGTAGTTGGCTATTTTAAAGTTATTATTAAAAGTAAAACAAGCTAATCACTAAACTAAACCTAGAATAAAATTAAATAAGTACTCGCCATGGACCCAAAGATGCTGGCAGCATTTCCTAGCTTTATAGCAGTGCTGATACGATGTGCGAGGAAGCTGCCAGCTCTTCGGTCCCCTGTGGTATCCGAAAGCCATTTGGATAATTCTTTATAAAGAATTTTTGCGCTGGGCCCCTACGGACCTATAAGGTCTCAACCCCGAATGGAACAAAATTTTATTCAGGGCCGAGACCTTTGTATTTGTTTATTTTGAGTTTTCCGCCGTCTCTGCTGCTGTACCAGCTTGAATAGTTATTCTGCAGACATGGGAAGGACCTAAGTGTGTCTACGCAAGTAGCGTCCCACACCAGCACACGACCCAATTTCTACAGAATCAGTGACATTCCGTTAGGCCTCTTGCCATTATCTCTGGCGATGCCCGATGGCTCCGGTATATTATTATCTAAGGCACATTGACTATGACAAGAGAGCGACGGATAATATAATTGAGCGCAAAGTGTCTAGAATGCGGTGCGCAAAACTGCTACTCCCAGTCAGATTGCAGGCAGATTGAAAATCTGAGTATTGGGCCCTAGAAAACCCGCCAATTTTGGCTGATGGAAAGACGTATAACCCTACGCGGGCTTCTTTTATACCTACAGCTAAGAGTCTGGCACGATCAGAGCCCGTGATACGGCTCAGGAGTGATTCATATGTCAAATTTGATTAATTGTCGTCCCAGGACCTTTGTTAATTTTAATTTTCTGGGAATCCCTTTCCCGGACAGGCAATAGACCAGGGTTTTTCAAGTTAAAACAATTTTTTCTCGATGGGCTGAGAACGTACTTGTAATTTCACACATGTAATAGGTGCAATGACCATGGGCAGCAGTGGTAGCTTTTCGTCGAAAAACCCGTCTTCTCGTTTTCCCCTTATCATATAAAAATGCCTCTGCTAACAAATCTTCTCTGTCTGTGTCTTCATTTATGTACGATACCTTGATTTTTCTCTTGAATAAACTCTTGCAAAACAACGTCTTTAACAAGAATTATTTATGCTACCAAGGTCATCGCAGTCGCAGCGTCATCTTTTACAGATTGAAAGTCATCTCAACAATCTCTCAATTAATTTAACAGTATCAGCACTTTAATCAGTTTAATTTACTTACCTAGCTGATTTTTGACCCATTCCATATTATTGTACTGTATTGTAAAACTCTTTATTGTATAAAAAACACATGAAAATAACACAACACAGGACAAAAGATGTAGAAAGGCAGAAGGCAGAATGGCTCGTTTTGTAGATTTTTGTGATGAGGAATTCAAGTATTTTAATTGAAATACTTAATGTTGACTTACATAAGCGCCTAGCTTAAAGTCAATTTAAAAAAAATATTGTATTGTATTGTAAAACTCTTTATTGTACATAAAAACACATGATAATAAATAAATATATGTAACTAACAAACAATCTGCAAAGTGGTTTAGGTTACTTTTTAAATTTCGGCGAAGTTTCGGGCTACCTCATTTAATTATCCATATTATTCTGCTCATTAAGCTTTGAGACGCTGCTCTCTGTAAAGATCTGAAAGACTCCGAAAATTAAAGCTGTTTGCCAATTTTACGTTACATAGAGGTATTTTGATTATTAAATAGTGATTCTTTTCTTTTATGGCCCCCAGCCAAATATTGACGCATAAATTTAAATGAAAGACTTTAAGAGTTTTATATTTTTTGGTTGGAGTAGTTGGCGTTTTAATTTTTCGGTGTTTTTGAAGTATTTTTTTGCTTTAAATGTGGCTTTTTTACAAGCTTTTATTAACTGGTCCTGTTTTTTTTTTTTTTTTTTTTTTTTTTTTTTTTCGTGGGAGGTGGAGAAGGCTCATAGAATACTGCCGAGCCGGACTCGGCAGCATGCCCGACTCATCTGGGAATTGCTCACCAGACGCCTACGGACTAAACTCCACCCCCTGTGGAGTGTTGTACTCCAGACGCTCCGTGCTTACGGTATACACTTTGCGTCTGGGTGATTTTTGTATAGTGGTGTTATGTGTGGAACCTGAGGTGAGTAACTTTGTTGCAGTGTTTTTTTTAAGTCGAATCTAGTAATGACTCGCTTCCAGTACTCGGATAGACTTGAAATTTGATTTGGTATACAGAAACATGTAATATCAATGACAATACAAGTAAAGTCAACAAAAAGGTAAAATCAGCGAGAAAAGCTTGTTTTTTTTTAACTACTACCCAATAGACACCCGCACCACCAGAGGATGCAGATGCTTTGCTACTTTAAAAGGCCTACTACGAGTACATGCGGCATTAGTTTCTCGGGTTGTCTTACTCTCCACCCTGGAACGCAGTGCAAGCACTTGGGGACAGGATTAGCGAAGAAGGCAGTGGTAGTTGTCCTAGGGCTTAGTCCAAGCACCCTCAAATAAGTATGCACGTGGCACACGTTTGCAACTCTGGAGGTACCATGATAATATAAATACGATACCGTAAAATTCAAACCAAGTAATAATCGCCTTTAGGGACAGCATTTACGTTCTACGATACGACGTAAACGTGCAGTAAAACTGCACTCTCCGTCTGCTGCTTTATGTAATTTCATAAAATCTTAACTTTTATGATCTTTTTCTATTGCTTGAATATGGAATTAACGTTATTAGTTTCATTCATTTTTATTTTTTGATGGAATGATGAATTAGACGAACTTTACAGATTGGTTTAGGTAAGGTTACATATTATTATTATAACAATCCTGTAAAGTTGACAATTATTTACAAATTGCACATCTACATTGCCTTGTATAATGAATGAAATACCTACCCGAGCGTTTGAGCGAGATAGATCGATTTAGCATCACCGAATAACCCCTACATACCAAATTTTATTGAAATCTTTGGAGCCGTTTTCGAGATTCTGATTATATATAATATAATTGCTCGTTTAAAGGTATTAGATAGGTTCAACAGTGCGTGCGAGATTTTAATTTTAGCTAATTATTACCATTCGTATATTTACAGCAAAATAACTTACCCATGACTCTTCTGCATATAGAATAGGTGTATGTACCTAATGATTAACTTTGACCATATCTTGTTCTTTGATTACTGCGACCGAAATTATAAGAATTTTGAGAGAAACAGATTCACGATGGGTTTTAATACTTTTAATAAAACAGTGATTATTTATAATCGTTCGTTTTATTAATCTACTAACGTGAACTATAATAAACAAAAACTCCATCAATCAGCGGACATCACGAGGGTGCTAACAACCAGTAATAAAAAACAAAAGACTACAAGAGAATCGTGGTTTATGAAGATTAGTTGACAATTGACATGCAGCGTCCACGCAAGCCCCAATTCTTGGTGATTCGAGATTTACTACTAGACTACATATTTCTACGCTCAACTTGTAGACACTACGAGTATGAACTTGATGCTTCTGAGAATTGGGTCCCTGGCTGAATATCGTCCTATTTGTAATTGACTTCTGTCTTCGGCACTGCAGTTTATTGGAGTCACATGCATGTGGAATTATTTAGTTTTACGACAGCGTTTACGTGCCAGTTGTATGACACACTGCATCTTGTAATTTGTTAGTATTTTTAGTGGTTCTGTCCATCAGAATGGCATTTTGTCAATGTCAAGTAAAAGACAGTTTTAAAACATGTCGGTTATTGGTCAGTAAAAGAATTCCACTCGCGCTCTTGGCCGACGGCAATAACCTGACGAACAGAATTGTATGAATGGATGGATTAGTCACTAGTCATTGTTCATCCACCATTACTTCTCATATTTCGTTTTCTAGATTTCTTTTACTATACAACGACAAAACAAAACCTACTAAGACACTGGCAAAATTATTGTCCTCCAATGGGCAGTCATATTTTTTTAAAGAAAGAAGAAGTAAATCGTGATAATCCGAATATTGTGGGTATATGCTGTCGATTCGAAACTTATTAAATCTATCCATACTTCCATACTAATATTATAAATACGAAAGTGTGTGTGTTTGTATGCATGTTTGTCCGTCTTTCACGTCAAAATGGAGCGACGAATCGACATGATTTTTGGCATAGAGATAATTTGTGGGCTAGAGAGTGACATAGGCTACTTTTTATCCTAGAAAAATGCATGTTCCTGAGGAAACGGCGCGCGTTAACCGAATTTTTAAAAGAAAAAAATAGGTGATGTATGCTTTTGTATCAAAATAATTACAAAGTAGTTGAGAAATGAGAAACATTTCTTTTTATAAACTGTATGCAATTGTGGTAATATTTTATAACAGTTTATTATAATAGTTTGCCCATTTCAAATAAATTATATTAAATCACGTTATATTAAATTTAATGTTCTTACAAAAGTATTCATTTAAGTTATAAAAGCATTCAAACATTAAAAATTGTTCAAGGTTATTTTTTAACTTGATGCTATCTAGTGATTTTAAATACTCAGGTACATTAACATTAGTGCTCTGTTTGAGCATGTCACTAGAGGGCTGCCACTGTGTATGTCATATATTTAAACTATAATTTAGTGTAGATTTCTCTTAAGGTCGTTTATTCTGATAAAATGATCATAATTTTCTTCATCAAATAAACAAAGCTCCAATACAATTAAGCACATCAAAGTTTATTATTATTTTCACTTCTCATACTCATAAAAAGTTAATTTAGACTCTGCATATCGGGTTTAAAGCTCCTTTTTACTCTCTAGGGATTTTTTTTTTAAATATTTTACGTTGGAAATCCCTAAACAGCCAACACGATGTTTGTGAATGGAGGATTTTTAGGCCGTGGAAATAACCCCAAAATGACAACTGTGCAAAAATATAAAGAAAACACGATTTAATTTCGTGAAACACAATTAATGATTACAAATATGAATCTATTCAATTATATTAAGGATTAATTCATTTTATTGTGTATAGTCCAATTGGTTTTAAAATAGTTTTCAGTTTTGAAACTGTTGGCTAAATATGCAAGCATTTAAAGCGATACTTCATCAACGGGCGTTTTCAAAAAAAGGGTACCCATTTCGTTTTTTTGAAATTTTGGAATTGTAAATTTATTGTGAATTGCGTTGATCTACACTGATTTTTTGTAACATCTCTTGTACCATAATTCGAGCAAATAAAACTTTGAACTTTGAACTTTGAATGGTCCTACTTTCTTATATTAGTACATTATGATACAAGTGTGCTATGTTGGTCATTACACTCGAGTCGGTTAAGGCGAAGGCTTAATGGAGACGAAAAGTGTAATGACCAATGCTCACGTGTTTCATACGACGTTTTTCAACACACTTGCGAGGAAAAGTAAATAAAAGTTCACATTTAAATAAAACTTAACAAACAGAAACCCATTTAAAAGATGGCGGCCGTAATTTTTTTTTTTCGCGCGCTCAGCGCTGCATGCGCGCGCAAGTCTGAGATAAGGGCACCGGCAAAGTAGCTAATCAGCCACATATTTATAAATTTTGAAATTGGGTATTTATAGTTAAAAATACACCGTCAAATTATAAATACCAACAAGCTAACAAGCAGTTTCATGAAATTCTTTAATTATTTATCACATTTTGAATTGAATTTTATATTTACGCAAATAACTACTTAGCTGTTTTCGAAACATTAATACTTCTTGCTAATATTTAAAAAGATATGTAATGAAAAGGCACTAGTGCGATAATGTAATGTAAAAGGCACGGCATGGGTAATATTCTGCATTATCAGTGTAAATACGCTGTAATAAGACCTACTTTACGAGCAGGTGTGTTGAAAAAAATTTTATTAGTCAGTTTTGTCACGCCCATACTGAGTGTATGAAAAAAACGTCGCAAAACTGTAATTTTTTTGGGAATATTTTTTTAAACTATCGTTATTGTTAATAACGTTATTGTTATTGATAATAATCTAAGTCCCATTAGGACCTCCTAATCAGTTTGTCTTCTGGTATAAATACCTATTGTAGCATCGTTTTCAATCATAACACACAAGTGATCAATCACTAAAGGGAACTCTTTGACATAAACTAGGAACAGCCGTGCCCCAGAATGCTGCCTTGAGGTCCAGCCATTTCGTAGCTTGACTGTGCTTTTATTATAAGCATCTAATGATGTAGCTTGAAATCTACTTGAAAGATTCGTTCTAAGATGAGATCCACGAATATCAACATGCTCTATCAGTCTTGATGAAGATAAAATATCGTAGTTTTAATTCATTTTTTTATCGATCGAGGAAGAACTCGATCGAAGATCGAAAACGAACAAGAGTATCATCTGATAGTACGCAATCACTGCCATAAGTACCTACCAACGAACGGCCAAAAGAGAGTCACTTAGTTGTCTTTCCGAGAACAGTCGGTGTTTAAAGGAATCCACTCTTATCAGGAAGGTTCCGATATCATAGTGAGATCATCCTTGATGGTAGATTATGCCATAATCTCACTGTCCGTGGCAGGAAATTCCAAAGGAAACCTGCATGAGTAGAATACTGAAAAGCCTTGATTGATGGACGTGATGACGGCGGAACTTTAATCAAACAAAAGTTCAAAGATCAAATTTACTGTAAAATACACATTACGTTACGTATTTACAGTACCCCAATGTTGTTAGGCAGTCCAGGTTGATCAACGTTCAAACAAACTCCTACGTGCCTTCTGTGAGGTTTAAATGTATTCCTATGTACATTGTTATTTACACAAAAGGGTCCAGTAGGTATTGCGTTTCTTCATTTAATCATATGGCGGACCACTCTGTTATCATTATCGGTTAAAGAATATTGAATAGCGGTATTTAGGTACTTAACCTAATATGTTTGCAGTGAAAGTGAAGTATCAGCATTCAGGCGTTTTGTTGGGAAAGGCGAGTTATTTATGATCCAATCATGGAGGAATGACAAGCATGAATCGGCGTTGTTATGCAACTGTTCACGATTCGTGTATATTGTGGTTGTCCACACAGCTCGATGAATCAATAGCGTCAAATGCATGTAATTACTTACTTGACCTTTTGCAAAGTGACAGCGAAATTCGCTTCGTAACAAGTTTAGTCCCGCAACTTCCATAAATGTCCGAGCGCACACAACACAACCCCTATTTGAATATATTTACTTGCATACCTATACATGCGAAGTTTCTACATTACGACAGTTATATGTAGGTATCACAAGTTTCAAACTTGAGGCGCTGATCAAAATAGATTACAAAATATTCGGTTGCGTGCATTAGGCTTGGAGTTTGGGGCAGTATTTTTTTCTTTCTCAGATAAAAAGAAGCAAATATTTAACACGTTTATAGTTATAAACGTGGCAGAAGCTTGTCGCAAAATTTTACAGTGGCTTGTACAAGTAGCGGCACGAGAGTTTAGCGCTGACCGTTATTAAAAAAATTAAAAGTAAGGTATCACAGGGGGAAGGGCGGGCGTGCGTAGCGCCGATTGGCTTTCCAGTCGCATTACGTCCCCCGCGCCCATGCACCCATGCGCAGCTATCCCTTCCACGGTTCACTCAGCGCTAGACTCTCGTGCCGCTACTTGTACTTATTATCAATCTGTAAGTTGGTTGGGCTGTGTGTGATACTGGATTTTAAAGTTATTAGAAAGCAACATTTTCAAGAGCTAATGAATACTATTGATGACCGTCGGTTTTTAATCGAAAACAGATACTATTAAATTGCAGATCAATGACTCTCCTTAAGTAGTTCGTACTCTTGGACAGCGGTGATCATTTTCTATCAGATGACTCGTTTACTCGTTTTCCTCCCTCTCACATTAAAAAAAGATACTAATGAAGAATATTGCTACGTTCTGGATCAATATTCAAAATTTACACACCTTTTTGCTATTGCCGTCTTGGCAAATTTTGTAAAAAGCTAGTTTTAATAAAAGACTTAGTTTGATCAAATTTGCTACGACTTGTCTTCCCGCTGTGCATCACTCATTTTCTGGTATCCGATTGAGCTTAAATTTGACGTACTTATGTATGTTCAATAATACCTAGTAGATACTACTATAATCCGAGTAAAATTCTGGTGGTTTAGCCAGAATCGTCTCCGCTGGATATAATATTCAACGTGTACCTAATGGCGACAGCTTGTATGGTAAACCCGGACAAGATCACAATGTAAGTACCTATAGCAAATCAAATGAACAGTCAGAAAACAAAATTTACCTATTATAGATGAAATATATAGATGAAACACAAATCTGTTTCATTAAGTTTCCTGGGTACCTGAGCGACACGACAAATCTATTTAGAAAACATATTTAATGCTGATTAGAGGAATCAGCATATATAAGGAGGGAGATTATAAGTGGGTTATTCGCATATAGTAGGTATTAAGTCGGCAACAGTGGGAAAAAGCAGACGGTAAGCGTAGGCGCCGCGACGCACGGCGGGGCGTGCGCCAGTCTAAATCCGCAAGCGGTCGATTGAAAGCGTGCCAGACATAACCCTACCAAAATAATACTCTTTGTACTGATTAGACCGTCTCCACTGTCATAACGCTTATAGAACGGCAGTGTAGGGCGTAGTTAACTACATTCTGAAATCTGATTACAGATTACGATTACATCTAGTTAACTACAAGTAACCTTAACCACTTGTAGTTGTAGTAGTTTAAAAGTAAATAAGTAACCTAAACTAAACTGTGACATCTTCATAAAATATAATTATTTGTCATTAAATGTTATTCTGAATTTCGTTTTGAGTTCTATGCATGATTTAGGCTAAGTTTATTATAATTGTACACAATTTTGCATGATACTTGTATCTGTTGATAGCAAATAAAGAAACTGAAACTGAAACTAAAATTAGTTAAGACTATGTCAGGTTACATGGGTACCTAAGTTTCGCGTTTGTGTTTACTATTGAGGAGTTCTTACCTGCGGAGACGATCCTGGCTGAACCACCAGGATGTCAATACTATATTACTGTACAGTTACCAGATTTAAATTCATAAACTAATGTTTACATAACTTCATCCCCTAATTCATCCCCTCACAGACCGAATTTTCGAAAAGCTCAAACAAATGTCGAATTAGTTCTTCTTAAGTACCTAAATGTCAAGTTTCATGGTTTTATCTTCGACAGCGATGAACTGCCACCATATAAATTTTCATCCCAATTTCTTTTTAGGCGTTAATGCATATCAGACAGACAGACAGAGTTAGGTACTTTCGCATTTATAATATTAGTAAGTATATTAGTAAGTATGGAAGTATAGATTTGCCAAATTTCAAGACAATGCGACGACTGAATGCAGGTCAAATATAACCTGCACGATTTGACCAGCACATACAAAAATACACACATACAAAAAAAAGTGATACGGTTGGTTTTCATATAGATTGAGGAACTTGACTTATCTTGGTCGATCTGTTATCTGTGGTATTTTCAGAAAATGTAATCAAGTACCTAACCGTGATTGACTGACGACCGGATGGCTAAGTGGTTAGAGAACCTGACTACGAAGCTTGAGGTCCCGGATTCGAATCCCGGCTGGGGCAGATATTTGTATTAATAATACGAATGTTTGTTCTCGGGTCTTGGATGTTTAATATGTATTTTTAAGTATTTATTCTACTATATAAAAATAAGTCGGGTTTTCCTTCCTGACGCTATAACTCCAGAACGCAAGAAAAGATTTCAAAGGTTTTGCATTCGTTGGAAAGGTCTCGGGCTCCGTGAGGTTTATAGCAAAGAAAATTCAGGAAAAATTTAAAAAGAAAAGCGGGAAAATATTTTTCCACATACAGCGCCATCTCTGATACATAGCATGTACTACAAACCAATATAGCGAGCGATAACCGAATTCAACGTGGGCGGAGCCGCGGGCAAAAGCTAGTTTATCTATATAAGTATGTTTATCCGTTGCCTAGTGTCCATAGTACAAGCTTTGCTTAGTTTGGGACTAGGTCAATTGGTGTCAAGTGTCCCATGATATTTATTATTATTATTTATTGCAAATACAATTTGTAGTTAGTAACTGAAATTTTTAACTATATTTTACGGTTACTTTTTGTAATCTGTTGCAGAGATCACTAACAATAAAATATAATCGCCATCAGTAATCTGTAGTTAGGTTACCATATTGCCCAATACTGTAGAACGGTATAGTTACGTACGCTTGCTGCTTCCGACCGAAGCAACTGCAGGTCTATTGTGGAGGCCTATGTCCAACAGCGGTCGCTCTGCGGCTGAAATGATGATGACGATGATGATGACTGGGTTCTGTAACTAAAACGGACACGACGGAACGCTTAAAGTTACGTTCTGCCCAACATTATTTTTATCTGTCTACTTTTTTATATATTGCAGGTGTGACCTTGTGTAAGGCCTGCCCGGATTGTTACCATCATATTGCTCGCTAATCCTGCCGTGAAGCAGCAGTTCTGGCACTGTTGTGTATCGGCGTGAAGAGTAAGACAGCCGGTGAAATTACAGGCACTTGAGGTATCCCATCTTAGGCTTCTAGGTTGGCAACGCATTTGCAATCCCCCTGGTGTTGCAGGTGTCTATCATCTTACCATCAGGAGACCCACTTGCTCGTTTTCCATCCAATCGATTAAAAAAATTATCCCGTAGTAGGTACCTACCTAATCTTGTACCTATATCATTTTGTTGTTGAAATACGAAAATATCTACGGAAAACCTTTTCATACGAGTATTATCTTGGGTGAAATTAAAAAAGTTACACATGTTCATAGTATAGGCATCGCTATTTATTGAAACGTACCCAACACGTGCTATTCTGGTTAATTCCAGCTATCCCTGTCTTCAGGCGTATTCAAACGCAAAATAGCAGGTGTTGACCTTATCAAGCTAGACAAGGAATCATGTGCGTTAAAGCTACGACTAAGAGCATATTCACAGCTTATGAACGCATTTAATAAACATAAATCTAGCTAAAGCTGCATAAAGGTTATTTGCTAAATTAAACGAAGCTGTCACCTTTAACCTACGGTTTTAGCATCTCTCGTATTAGGTATCGTGTAATTTTTTTTCTCTGTGTATTTGTTTTCTGTATCACTTACTATTTCTGGTGTACAATAAAGAGTCTTTGTATTGTATTGTATTGTATTGTATCAATGCGTAAGTGATTATGTTGGTTTGGTTGTTATGCTTAAAGTCTTCAGACTCTCTTCTCTCAATCATTTTTTTTTCATATTTTCTCTTTATTGTTTTATCTATTATTTGCCTGTGTCCTGAATAAACTTTTTCATTTCATCTCAATCGATCGTGCTGAAATTTGGTATGGAATATGAAATTTGGTACTTATAGTTAGTTTGAGATCCTGAGTAGGACATAGCGTCTCTACCATGAGAAAACCTCGTAAGTAACAAAAGTTTATAAAAAGTTTTACTTATACTTCTATTAATAATTCATTTCATTATGCAAATTTTGTTACTAACCTACGAGCTTTTAAGATGGCAGTGACGACAGACAGTTTTTATTACAGAAATTTTATAGTTTCCGCGGGCGCACGATAAATGACTTATTCGCAGGCGAAGTCGCTGGCAAAAGGTAGTGTTTATAAATATGAAATTTAAGGGTGCCCTCTATTACGCATACTTTTTAATGTCCGAAACTGTTTACGCATAACAGGGTTCGCATAATCTATTTACGCCGAATCTTAGACTTGCCGAAACTTAGTTTGGCATAATTCTGTATAAGCCGAATCATGGTTTAGCCGAATTTATTTTAGCATAATATTAACATGGCCGAATTTCATTACGCATAATCTAGTTTAGCATATATGTAATTTAGCCGAATTTTAATAGGCCGAAATCCTGTTCAAATCTATGTCCGAAATGTACTATTTATGACTAGAAAAATAGGTTATTAGGTTACGTTAGAATTGTATTTGTAACGGAATAAACCAGTAAAAAAGGCAAGGATATAAAGGGGGGGACGGGGGGGGCTCGGGGGGCGGAGCCCTCCGCATGAAAAAACAAACATTATGTACCCCCCTTTTAACCTGGATAGGTTCGTTAGTTACCTTATGTCCCTCAGTTTAAAAATAGAAGCCCCGCGAAGCGGGGCTTCGTCGACTTTGTCACAGTCATGTCCCCATTTATAAAAATACTACCACCCACTAGTTACTACTTTCCAGAGAAGTAAATTGGATTAGGTAAGCAAGCTTAGGTAATAAAAAACTTTCATTTAATAATCATGATTTATTAATTATAGTATCTACCTATAATATTATTAGTTTAACTGCATTGCATTGTTAGTTTAACTGTTAAACTTGAACTCAAAAAAAAATGCTACACTAATTTTAAATTAGCGACAATAGCCTTTAAAAATCTTACTTTTCTGTAATCGGAGTCATTTAGTATAATTATGTACATAGTTTAACACAAAAAAAATCTACACTAATTTTAAATTAGCGTCAATAGCCTTTAAAAATCCAACTTTCGTGTAATCGGACTCGTTTTGTATTACTTGATTGATACGGTAGGTTCTGTCTAGAACGCGTTTCTTTTTTAGTGGTGGTGGAGCGCCCACATTCAGCTTTCGAATTTATATTCTTTCTGCGTAACTAATTTATGCGTAAGTAGTTTTCTGCCTAAACAATATTCGGAACTCACAAATTATGCGTAAAGCCCATTCGGCTTACATTGGTAATGCGTAAAAGAATTCGGCGTAAACTGTTATGCGAAAACAGTTTCGGCGTAAATAGTATTATGCGTAAACAGATTATGCGAAATAGAATTATGACATAAAAAATTATGCGTAAGCAGGGGGAACCGAAATTTAAATACATGAATATTAACACGCAAAAACAGCTGAAATTCGATTTGGCACACATATACATACTTTATAATTTGGATTAACTTATAGGATATATGTGAAGGGTCCACGGAAAAAAAACATGTCTACTCACCTAAGAAACTTTGTGAGTTATAGCGGATTGAAAGTTAATTACAATGAACGAACTATTACAATACAATACAATAACTCTTTATTGCACACCAACATATAGCAAAAAATTACAGAAAACAGGTATATACACAGAGACTTTCTGAGGTAAGCAATAGGCGGCCTTATCGCTTCAGAGCGATCTCTTCCAGGCAACCTTTACAATGGAATGGAGAAGTGAGGAATAAATTTAAGCAGGTGGTGAATTTACATTACATTACAGCAATATCAAGAAAACATATTACAATGGTAACCATTTTTTTTAAGTAAAATCTTATTCTCAGATTATTTAATTCAATGGTAAGTCATAGTTCTTTGCGAGCTCTACATTTTGAGATTAAAAAAAAAGTTAAAAAAAAGTAACTAGACATATTCTCTCCGTGGACCCTTCATGTTATCCCGGAAAATTGTATAGCTCCCGTGGGACAGCGATTTACGAATTTTTCGTAAACGAACTGTCAATAAAGAGTACACTACCTACACTGTTGTTGAATTTGTTTCTTGAAATTACACAATTTTTGTGTGCTTTTACGTTGAAACACAAACCAAACATTTCATAGTTTGTCTCAACGGGATACAAAAGGGTTAAGATATAAATAAGTGTGTCCTAATTTCATCTGAACAAGAGACTTATTCTAACTACTAGTTCAGTACAATTAGATCAAAATTTGGCAAAATTAAAGCAAGAGGTTTATCTATCAGGATATGTAGGTTATAGAGAAAAAATAAATTTTACCCACTCTCCCCCCCCCCTCCGGGGGGAGCGTCACCCCCCCGCGCCCCCGAATATGTCCCGGATCGCGGTATTTTCCATTATAAAAGAAAACCGTACACGATACATAAAAAGTGTGTAGGAACGAAATAATCCTTAATAAATTTACTATAAACCTTTCATACATTTAAAAGCGATATCACTTATAGTTCCAGCGCAATATGATACCAAATACTAACTTTTTTTATAATTAATCTATTTTTTCGGCTAAAAGGTTAGTTTTCTCAAATACTTCACATTTTACCGCCAAGATATGTATGACAGAATTAAAGAATAGAATATTTTCTTTATAAAAAGGTATAATTAATTTCTAAAATCTTTCATTTACCATTGCTATGCTATTTTTTTAATTTAGTTCATTTGGCCATTCAGCGAAATATAAATGTTCATACTGGTTAAATGGTGTTACTTTAAATACCATTAGATTCTCATATGTTTTCCTATAAGCTATAGGTATGGACTTATTTTCTGTATTTAAAAAAAAAATTTAGGCCCTGCTGGGCTTTTAGGAGATAGGGGCGGGGAAATGGTTAATTTTCACCTATTTTCTTAAATAAATTCAAAACGGATTAATTTAAAATAATGAAAAATATATATTTCAGATTTTCATAATGTACCCTTTCATTTGATATGTCACATGATATAGTTTCTACATTTTTTTTTCTAATTTACCCCCCCCCCAAACCCCCAAACTGGCCCCCGTGTTTAAAATTAATTAATTTACTTTACACGTCCGTGTTTGGGTCATCAATTAACATAGGTGAACTAAATTTGAATTCAATCGGTCTAGTAGTTTCGGATCAAATTGGCTATGACAGACGGACGGTTTAGGTATATTTATACCTTAGGCTGCAATTTATTCTTAAAGTACTAATAATTCTCAAGAAAACTTAACCATTATAGTTTTCCTTGCAAGTTTGATATACTTACTATCGTCCTGATTTTTTTTTAATTTTTTCTACCCACCGGTTTAGATTTTAGAGGGGGGGACGCCCGATTTTAATGAAAATTTGCGCTTTAAAGTTTAATATTTTGCAAATGAATCACTGAATGGAAAAATTGTTGTAGCAACCCCCTAATGATTTAAAAAAACCTATCCAACGATACCCCACACTACAAGCTTGGATGAGAAAAAAAAAAACACCCCCACTTTACGTCTATGGGAGGTACTAAAAAAAAATTATTTTTTTATTTTTTATTACACTGTTTTGTCGGCATAGTTTACATATATATTCGTGCAAAATTACAGCTTTCTAGCATTGATAGTCTCTGAGCAAAGCCGAGAACGGACAGACAGACAGACAGACAGACATGGCGCAACTATGAGGGTTCCGCTTTTGCCATTTTGGCTACGGAACCCTAAAAAATGTGTAACATTTTATTATAATCTTACTTACGGCCTAAATAGTTTTTTTTTTGGTACTTTTTCCTAAGTTAATGTCGCAGTAGCTGATTATGGTGAATTTTCAAAATAGCATAGCAGCGTCAAATGAATGAGTTTAGAAATGAATTATACCTTTTTATAAAGAAGATATCCTGTTCTTTACTTTAGTCATACATATCTTGGCGGTAAAGTGTGAAATAATTGAAAAAACTAAACAATTAACAAAAAAAACTGGATAAATTATTAAAAATGTTCGTATTTGGTTCCAGATTGCGCTGAAACTATAAGTGGTATCGCTTTTGTATGTATGAAAGGTTTATAGTAAATTTATCTAGGATTATTTCATTCCTACACACTTTTTATGTATCGTGTACGGTTTTCTTTTATAATGGAAAATACCGCGATCCGGGACATATTCGTGGGCGCGGGGGGGTGACGCTCCCCCCGGAGGGGGGGGGAGAGTGGATAAAATTTATTTTTTCTCCATAACCTACATATCCTGATAGATAAACCTCTTGCTTTAATTTTGCCAATTTTTCCATACATTGCAATCTAATTTTCTTCAACTATACTCGGGGATTTGAATACTTTAGTTCAACGCTACTAATTCACGCAAAGAAGAAATAACAAAAAAAGTTCACTATGTTTTTTTAAAATTATTGCTGACCTATTGCTGTCACTTACGCCTCCGTCGGTATGTCTGTCTGTCACACTGGTTTCACAACCAAACGGTTGCTTTACTAACTCAAAGCACATACAAAATGTCAAGAAATATAAATGTTTTAAGGGGTACGCAGTTAGGTAAAGATGACGTGAAAAAAAGTTGCCCTTCTCCATCGAAAAGACTTAGAGTGTGTTGAGTAGATAACAAATACTGTATTGTTCAAATTTTTAAGATATTGGAATACAAAGAAATGAGAGGCTACCGAACTTTTCACACTAAATAAGGCTTTTTTTTACAAAATATTGTTCCGGAGCTTTCTTTAACTTCCCATTGAAGCATAACGTTTATCATTTCCCATATTTTGCTAAAATATTTCAATAATTATGTTGATTTTTATTTTTTTTAAATGGCTCCACATTTTGTTTAGAAGCAAGCTTACTAACATTGAATACTTATAGAATGAGCCGTTCAAAGGAATTTTGACATACCAAAAAATTGTTCGGAACCCTCGGTACGTGAGTCCAACTCGCACTTGGCTGGTTTCTTTTAATCGGCGAGAATTTTTTTTAATATCAATTGAGGAATAAACAAGATTACTTATTCCAAACATGCTGTATTCGTATCTATATGTTTCATACTATAACGCCCGTCACACGCACATAACAGGATATAGGTATGTTAGTACCTTTGATCTTAATCACCAGAAGCAAGTTGAAGGGTAATAGAATTTGTTATTAATTTAATAATCCACAAGTTGCCGGTTAAGCTCATTACATGCGGCGTCTTGGTCGCGGCCGTCGTAAACAGCGCGTCTGATTGTAGGCATACATCTAATCACCGACTACACGAATACTCATGAATAAGTTATTTGCGATGCGTTGTGCGTAACGAAGACGCTAACAATTTAAATTAATTTGGTGTCAACCTCGTCGGAAACAGGATCTGAATTACCAACATAAATAAGATATCAGAATTATACGGAAAGGGCTTAAATTGGACATACTTTTAGAGAATTCCGTAGGCGTTGTTAATTGGGACGGCCGGATAATAATAATAATAAATAATAAGTAGTTAGAGAACCTGACTATGAAACTTGAAGTCATGGGTTCGATTCCCGGTCGGGGTAGAAGATACCTATTTGTATAAATAATATTATGAATGTTTGTTTTCGGGTCTTACGTATCGGGTTGATGTGTAATATGTTAAATAAGTATGTTTATCCGTTGCCTAGTTAGTACAGGCTTCGCTTAGTTTGGACATTTAAACTTAAATGGGACTTAGTTTGGTAGATTTTAATTTTGAATATCCAGCAAAATATACCTATTATTAAACTTACATCTAAATACAGAGCTTTCATACCACCTATTTCCAAAACGGTTGGTCACAGAGAAAAGTGTCCTACCTACTTGAAAATGATAAAAAAAACTTTTAAAAAAACAGTCGGTTTTTTAAGTTGGTTAAAAAAAAGATTATTACCTACTTATTTAGCATATTGGAAATAAAAAAATCCTAAAAAACAGGTCTTATATTGACACTGTAGTGACACCTACCAGACCAGGCTTTTTGCGAACTGGCCACCAAGAATGGACTCGTTTAAAAAAAAATGCCACAAAAGAAACTGAAATCGGCAGGAGGGGTGAAACTATTTACCGGCCCTGATAATACCGACATGGAAATACCGACCCGATTATTCGTGTAAACGCCCATACAAACTCGTGTCAAAATGACAGTGAGTTTTTATGGGCGTGTACAAGAAAAATCGGGTCGGTATTTCCATGTTGGAATTACCCGGGCCGATAAAGACTCACACGGGGGGAGCAACGCACTCATTAGATTCTTATTGTTTGTTTTGTGTTTTTTTTTTTCATCACACTTGCTCGTCAACGACATTATTCTATACCAAAGGACAATGGCCTCAATTGTTCCCGCGGGAATTATGGAATTACGTATAGTTTTCCTCCCCAAGGGAGTTATGACCTTAGTTTTAAAAGTTAGTAAGTACGTCATTTCAGACTAAAGAGGTTTCAAGTCAGCCAACATTTTTTTTAGCATGTTCGAATAATCAGGCCGTAAGACCATTCAAATTCTAAACTAAACACAGTTCTTAGTATTATATCTATGGTAGACGACTCGAAAACAGTGACAATAAGGGGGGCTAAATTCGAAAATCGACGTTCATATCGTTTTCCTGACGCTAACATTATTTAATACGAGAGTGAGAGGGACGGTACGATAAGAACTTTGATTTTCAAATTTTGTAGTAGCCCCCTGTATTGGCGGGTAGCCATATTTTGTTCAGTTGTTTTCTTAGCGTCTTGCTTTTGCTGAGCTGTGAAGTTTGGACACAAAATAATTTAATTTTTTGCATTTTTTTTCCTCGCAATGTGATTAAAATCATTGTATCACGGGCCGGAAGGGGATTATAAACTCGGGTTTCGTGCTTCTACAACAATGTACTATTTTATCCATTTTGTTACTTACATACTTACATATACCTATCCGTGCAAAATTAAAGCTTTCTAGCACTTATACCCCCTTATTCATAAAACTTAACAAGCCTAATGTTAACTAACAAAATGCTTTGTCCCTTTCTAACAAATAGAAATGTCGAAGTGACAGATAAGGACAAACGAATTTTAGCGGCATTTTAACTAAAATAGGTCTGATTGTCGTTTATGAATAAGGGGGATAGTCTCTGACCAAAGCCACGGACGGACAGACAGACAGACTTGGCGAAACTATTGGCTACGAAACTCTTAAAAGTATTTAATGCGCTACCAGAAAAATAAATTATTATGTTTGCGTGTGCGCTTCCTAATGATTAGTTTGAAGTCAGTTAAAAACAAGAAATAATAATCAAACAAGAAAACGTTGTTCTTGGGATGCAAAGTCATTTTCGAAGATCATGACCTTCATTTACTTTTGTTCTTAAGCGGTTTCCAACGTAAGCTTCTTTCTAAACCTGAGTTAAATGTTCGTCTCTCTCTGGGAATAATTTTCGTAAAACAAACAGAGAATTCCTTTTACTTTCTTAACTTTGAAATACATCTTTATTTTTCTTTTCAGTTAAAGTACCTATGTAGTGAATTGGTGTGCTGTGTTCCGTGTATTTATGTAAATTGTCAATGTATCCGAAACATTACTTACGTACTTTCCAAAGTAGCACATATCTTTAATTTGCTAACTGGAGATTAATTTTGCGACTTTTTTTAACCCCCGATGCAAAAAGAGGGGTGTTATAAGTTTGAACGCTGTGTCTGTGTGTCTGTCTGTGGCATCGTAGCTCTTAAATGGGTGGACCGATTAAAATGCGTTTTTTTTAAAATTTGGAATCAGGTTTTTTAGCTATGGTTCTTAGATATGTTTTATCAAAATCGAGATATTGAATTTTGAAGTGACAACGTCGGGGGTTTTCCAACTTTTTGCTGGTTATTACAAGCTTTTATATAATGTAACCTGCCCTGTTAGTTTGTTAGTCGGTAAGTATGGATTAAATCTTGGCATCTTTATATATCCCCTTAACTCTCACGATTGTAATTTTTTTTTTTAAGATGGTTAAAAACCTTGAACTATACTGAGACTGAACGTATTCTGGAAGCGGTTGTATAAATGACGGCTGCCTGCATTTTTCATTCCTATAAAATTTTATTTGTTCTATGTGTAAGTAAAATTGGGTACATGTGCATGCGAATACGTGTGTGCATGTGCTAACTTGAATTTAAACTATGATATTGTTTTACACTTTTTTTTTTCCAAGGTCTTGGGGCACTCAGAAAAAAGTATTAAGAACAATTATCTGATGAAGGTGCAAATGCAGGTCTCTCAATGAATATATCAAAAACAAAAATAATGACTAACTCGCCACAAAAATATGAGATAAAAATTAACAATCAGAAAATGGAATATGTTAACGAATATATTTATTTGGGACAGTTAGTATCACCAACAGATAATATGCAAAAAGAAATTGAAAGAAGAATAGCTAACACCTGGAAGAGATTCTGGTCGCTAAGTGAAATAATGAAAAACAAAGAGATGCCGATGACTGACAAGCGCAATGTGTTCAATACCTGTATCCTGCCATGTCTGACATACGCATGCCAAACTTGGGCCTTAACAGAGCAACAACAAAATAAAATCAATGTATGTCAAAACGGAATAGAGAGAAGTGTATTGGGCGTAAGGAGAAGAGATAGAATTCAGTTGAAAAAGCTAAAGAGAAAGACTAAATTCAAAAAAGTTCAAACTGTATGTAGGAAATTGAAATTTTGTTGGACGGGACATATGTTGAGGGAAAAGAGAGAAAAGTGGACTAGAATAGTAACTGAATGGTACCCTAGAGACAGCAGAAGAAGCAGAGGTAGGCAGTTTAAGAGATGGGAAGACGATTTTAAGAAAGTAGTAGGCCCAAAATGGTTACGCACGGCAAAGGATAGAAGCAAGTGGAAAGCCTTAGAGGAGGCCTTTGTCGAAAGACAAGCTGTTAAGAGGGGAGGATCGACCGAATGCCGAGAAGGAGATTTAATAATAAGTAGTATAAGTTAATTATTTTCTTACCTCTTTTGCAACTCACACTAATTATTGTTAAAAATAAGTTAAAAGCAAACAACAATAAAGGCTTATTTTATTTTATTTTTATTTTATTGTTTTACACTGGAGTGCGAGTGCGCATGAAAGGTTCCTCACCTCCGCACAATGTTTTAAAAACAAATAGTTCAGTAATATTTTTTTCTAAAAAATTCTAATACAAGCTTTTTTACTGGCGGTACTTTTTGTCCCTGGTTACCAAAGTAGGTAGTCGTCAAGACGAATCAAATGAGACCAAAATCGATGCGGTCGTGTCGTTTTATTACAGAGTTCCTATGGCCAACATCTAACTTCATCATCAGATCAGCTCTAGGTCGTAATAATATTGCATTGTCATCGGATTTATACATGCATGTAAAATTGCAGCTCAATCGGTTGAAGATACCTTTAGAACGAAAACGACACAATTCAAAATGTTCTCATTTTAAAACTCAATCATGTTTTGTTTTATACAAAGTTTATTTTAGTAATGTGAATATTTCGAATTGTGTCGGTTTCATTCTAAAGGTACGATATCCACTTCAAATTTAAGTTGAAATATTAATTCCACCCGAACTGTTCGGGTGGAATTAATATTTCAACTTAAATTTGAAGTGGATATCGTACCTTTAGAATGAAACCGACACAATTCGAAATATTCACATTACTAAAATAAACTTTGTATAAAACAAAACATGATTGAGTTTTAAAATGAGAACATTTTGAATTGTGTCGTTTTCGTTCTAAAGGTATCTTCAACCGATTGAGCTGCAATTTTACATGCATGTATAAATCCGATGACAATGCAATATTATTACGACCTAGAGCTGATCTGATGATGAAGTTAGATGTTGGCCATAGGAACTCTGTAATAAAACGACACGACCGCATCGATTTTGGTCTCATTTGATTCGTCTTGACGACTACCTACTTTGGTAACCAGGGACAAAAAGTACCGCCAGTAAAAAAGCTTGTATTAGAATTTTTTAGAAAAAAATATTACTGAACTATTTGTTTTTAAAACATTGTGCGGAGGTGAGGAACCTTTCATGCGCACTCGCACTCGAGTGTAAAACAATAAAATAAAAATAAAATAAAATAAGCCTTTATTGTTGTTTGCTTTTAACTTATTTTTAACAATAATTAGTGTGAGTTGCAAAAGAGGTAAGAAAATAATGGTGATATGTTTTTTTTTATTTTTTTTTATTCGACTTGATGGCAAACGAGTTTTTATTAACTTGTAACTAGTTAAAACATAACTAGTTACAAGTTAATAAAAACTCGTTTGCCACGACTTGATGGCAAACGAGTTTTTATTAACTTGTAACTAGTTATGTTTTAACTAGTTACAAGTTAATAAAAACTCGTTTGCCATCAAGTCGAATAAAAAAAAATAAAAAAAAAACATATCACCAAAATGTAAGCACTAGGTGCTAGTATTTTGAATAAATAATCATTTTAAATTTGGCTGTTGCCCTGTCGGAGGCTGAATAGCGCTTTAGCGCTCTTGCCATGCGCCGCGGTAGAAAAAAAGTGGCTGAACGCGGTAATTTCGGCCGACGGCGCGTACTTATTATTATTAGTGAATAAATCGGGTGACACTCTTTCCCGGCCCGGATAACACCGACATGGAAATACCGGCCCTGTTTTTTGTGTACACGCCCATAGAAACTGACTGAAGGATAAATCTTAACCTGATTTCAAATTTAAACCCTGTAAATAAATAGTGTTACTTAGTATGAGTTATAACGGAAACGTGTAAAAAACATTAAACACAGCGGCTGAGATTGCTTTATTGAAGTCGGCTTTTGTGAATTGTGTGTAGTGTGTGTCGGAGGTTTGTGCACCATAAATTGTTATTTAGTCTTAATACTGCACAAAAAAATAAACCACGGTCTTAAGTCGAAAATATTTTCGAAGGTTTTATAAAATAGCACATATAAAATCGCAAATTAATAAATAGTTAAACGTTAAAAACAACATAGGGTCACTCGCATTGCCCCTAGCAACTGACGGCCGTCACCTTGGCAGCCTAGCAACCAAAAACCGCTGAATGAAACACGTTTCTTGTGAAATTTCAAGTGCCTAGCGTAGCGTAGCCTATTACGGCTCAAGAGTTAGAGCCCTGTGACAGACGGACAAACAGACAGACAGCGGAGTCTCAGTAATAGGGTTCCGTTGGCACCCTTTGGGTACGGAACCCTAAAAATTAAAACCTACGTCCACCTACGGAAATGCCACCACATCCAAATTCAGTGACATTTTCATGTGGCAGGTTAATAACAAGCATACATAACTACAACCAAACGTAAATGAGTTTTCTGCCATCTTTAGCCCCCATTTGTAAATTACATGGGAGTACAATTGAATAACTTTCAATATAATTTACTTACTACGAATCACGACAGCTTTCGGTTTGGTACAGCACAAAGTAGGTAGATTATGATGACGGCTTGGAGACACTTAAAGGTTACCTACCTATTTTATTTATAGTCATTAAAAAGCAATTTAAAAAAATCGTCTTCAAGATTGTTACTAATAACATTGAGAACTAAAAATTTTGTCTTTTGAATAATCTGACATAAATATGCCAACTATTTTTTGAAGGTCGCGTGGTCGGTGCCCTTGTAAATATTCGGCACTAGCTTTTGCCCGCGGCGTCGTCCGCGTGGGGTTCGGTTATCGCGCGCTGGTCCCTCGGGAACTGTGCATTTTTCCGGGATCAAATGTAGCCTATGTCACTTTCTGGCCATAAATAAACAATCTCTATGACAAAAATCACGTCAATCCGTCGCTCCGTTTCGACTTGAAAGACGGACAAACATACAAAGCACTCAACTCTATCTCAAAATAGTAAACTGGTTTTGATAAAACTTACAATGTTCCCTGATTTAAATGACTACTTTAATATCCAACTAAAGCAGAATTCTTGCTGTCCAACTTATACTCGTATCTTTTGAGATTGAGCGGACAAATGTAAAAGTATATAATACCTACATACATAGCCCTATGAAATTTGGCACCCGTGCACGTGTGCTCGCATATAGAAGCTAGTATAGAATATAACATAGATAAATATACAAAAATGTTACTTGTTTTACTTGAATGTGGGTCGAATTGATAACACCCTTTTTTGAAGTCGGTTAAAACTCTTTTTATTAAAAAGAAGCGTAATTGAATTTTATATAATAGAATTTAGCTATTTTATTTAATAAAATGTTTTCGTTCTGCCACCCACACGACGCTCGTCGACTGATGTATGCAGCAGGGCGAGTGAAGTCTTTGTTTATATATGGCACAAAGCTCATATTTGCGTTAATAATGACTAAAATGCTATCTTGGAACATACATGTACCTATGTTATGTTATGAGGTAGTAAGTAGTCTAAATGTCACCCTCGTTAAGAAAAGGTTGTTTCTGCCGCTCACAGGTAGCTAAGTGAAAGAGCGAACAAGCGAGTACCTAGTCGACAACGAGCGAAATTGAAATTGAGCCGTTGACGTGGATTGGAGCCGAGGGGCGCTCATTAGAGCGTGTTGAGCAGGAAAATATGAAACAAAATTGGGATTTCAGTTTACAAGTCCCATAAGGACTGCCGGTTTCACAATCAGCGATTGGAGTTGTTTGCGTTAGCTGTTTATACTTTACCCACCGAAGTAATTTAATACATTCGACCTCAAGTCAGAAAACTTTTTATAGAGTTATTTTTAATAATTATTTATTGTTAGCAGTGGCACGCGACTTCGTCTGCGAATAATTTTCCACGTGTGTTGTCAACGTTGTCGTGGAGTAGCAAAGTAGGTAAGTATGTAGTTCATTGAAATGATTTTCACAAAGTAGCACCTGATTAAGTAAGGCACTCGGTAATGAACCACATCGGCTAGGGCACGTGTCTGTTCTTTCAACAAAGGCCGCAGCGGCTCGCGACCCTGGTGGCCCGTAACAGCGCGCTTCCTCTGCGTTACCGTTACCGCGTTGTAATTGCTCTATCTCGAATTCCCGTAGCTATATTATTTGTCTACCAGCTAACAGTATCTTGCAGAAATAAGATAAATAAGCTGAAAATTTAATTTGGGCACCATATTTCGCTTGAACATTTTCGTAAGAGCACTTTATAAAGAACTAAATAGCAAAGTTTTAATAGGACAAGTATTAAGTACATTAAAGAATTTGTCTGGGATGTTTGCATCTTTCGAGTTCAGGTGTTGTCACTTAAACTATTAGGTATTCAGGGAACCAATTTGTAATAATAATAATATTTAAGTGCCGTTAAGACTTCTGTCCAGTTACTGTTACGTAATTTCGCTATTAAGATGTGCGGTAATATATTTACATTTAATTTTATTAATTAACTAATCTTATTTACAAGAACTCGCAAAATTTTACTTACCAACTTTAAAAAGGACCACACCAATTTAAAAGCTGGAATAAAGTCTTACTATCATCGAGTCGAAAGATATTTAACACAATCAATTAATTAACAATAATTATCAGCCACTTTGCTTGACATGAAATTTTAACAGTTTATTGAAGTTATGCAAATACGATATAAAAGTATAGAGAGGTATGGCATAAACAATTGTGTTCTTCGTTATGGACTCGCAGTCATGAGCAATTTATGATCTTAACACCAAAAATTAATTCATCGCTGTTGTAACTTCTTACAGAGCAATGTCAGATCTTTCCTGAGTTACCAATAGCCCTCATTCGTCACGGTACGATTAGTTCCGAAATTACGAAACGGTGTCGTAAAAAGCAAATCACACTCTCCGTACCTATTTGCAAGCACTTACTTAATTGAGTTACACTATCGACATCAAAACCTTTCAATGGGGATTCAGCGTTTGGTTTTTTGCCTTCAAAATTGGTTCAATTCAGCACCTTAATAATTTTATTTATTCCTGGTCATCTCCCCAAAACTTTGTGTCACTTCATAAATTTTATTCAGAGTAAACATATTACGGTATATAACTAAATATAGGTACACGATTTTTTACGGAAAATTACTAAAATGTTAAGATAGAATTATGCTTCATACCTAATTAAATTATACAAAGTCTGTCGAGACAAAGCAATCTAATTATGCCTACCAGTCTCTCTTTGAACCAAATTAATATGAGTTAATAATATGGCAACAATTTATTTAGATTCAACAATAGTAATTAATCTAGTTAAGCACTGATCAAGTTAGATTTAAAGTTCTTAACCATTTATCTGAATTGACATATTTTGTACCCTTCATTCCTAATCCGAAGGGAGCACTTGCAGAAGTTCGCATATAGTACAAACCGCGTGTGGAGGAAGACGAACCATAGCCCAACACTGCCATTTCATTGGCGCATTTATTAGCAATAAAATTTTGCCAGCTATCACAACGAACACCAACGAAAGACTTCGGTGCTCTTATACTCTCTATATATACTTGAGCCGCACGCAAATGACTGCACGAAGGTGAGAAGCAGCCAGGCTGATTTGGTCCACCGCCGTTAACGTAAAAGTCAGCATGGCCTAATGGTTCGATAACACCTTGCACTAATCTGTTTGAGTGAACTACGTCCACATAATTAGCGTCCATTTTGTCCAGTCGCTGATCGCTGTAGGCGTACGAGAAGCATGGCCCGGCGGGATCCAGCCCCGTAATGCGGCCCAAATTGCGGCTCTTGTATCGTCGAAAATATTTTCCGGCCCACCCGGCAATGTGCGCTCCGAGACTTATGCCGAGAAGATGAAAATCCTCTGCATTAGCTCCAAATTTTTCTAAATTGGCCAGAAGATTAGCCAGCCGTTTTCCAGCTAAGCGAGAGTTATGGACGGATAAAATGTACCACTTATTAATCAATTGTTCCGCGTCGACCATTAGCACATTAAACAAAGCTTTCTCATTGTAAGCGGTGGCCATGTCTAGCGGCACCGCTGACTGGGAGTTGTCTTTATATCCATGGATAATGACTTTGGTTTGTTTAGTGATGTCGAACATCGTACCCTGTGTTAGAGCTTTGTAAGCTTCATCAATAGGAAATGTTTTCATCATATTTCCTTTCATCCAAACTATTTTCATTGTTTTTACCAAATCATTGTTCGTGTTCATCGAACTAAACTGAAGATCCATGATTGCTCTACCTGCAAGAGACAGGTGATATGAGTAATTCACTGACAGAAAATTAGATAACATAATTGATTTTGAATATGATCACGAACTCACATGCACCGGATAGTTTAACATAGACGTTTTCGGCGAAGGTCAGGTCGAAGCCGTCCGCACGAGCCGTTTGCGCGGCAGCCGGCGGCGGCGCTGTGAGATAAAACACGGCCAGCAGCGGCAGCACAGCACTATAGTGGCGCATGGCATAGGCCCTGCGGTAACACGGTCACTGTGTCACTGGCTGGCCGAGCGGAGAAAGGCCTGTCTTGGCGCGAGCTTGAGCCAACACCGAGGGGGGGTTAATCTAGAGCGGTTACACGCACCGCCACACTCTCATTCGGACACTGACCGTTTCTCAATTACGTAAACGAATCACAATACATATTATATATTTTTGTCACTAAACGCAACGATATTGCATTTTGTAACGTGACACCTACTTTGTGAAATAGCTTACAAGACTCTATGTGTCGACGGCTTTTGCATTAAGTACACTAAAGTGTTTGTTACTCTTAGCCTTGCAGAAATTAAAGATTTGTTAAGTTTGGGAGAAATGTATTCATTCATTTTAAATGCCTTTAACTGCTTAAGGCCAGGGCAGGGAAAGTGAATTGCCCTTAATACATTTGATTTAATAATGTCAACATTTTTGCTTTTTGGAAAAGTTATGAATTGAGTAATAAGGGTATTCGATTAGATAGATACGAGTATATATACTTACTACTACCATGTTTTTTTTTTCAAACCAACAGCTCGCTCGATTTTAACCCTCAAAGATCTATCCAACGATACCCCACACTTACTCGTACTTCCTATCGGGTTAGATGAAAAAAAAAACCTTTTTTACCATTTTGTTCGCATAGTTCAAAGTCAAAGTCAAAGTCAAAATATCTTTATTCAATTTAGGCACAAGCACTCATGAATGTCAAAAAATCTACCACCGGCTCGGAAAAACCTTTGTTGAGAAGAATCCGGCAAGAAACTCAACGAGGTATATTTTTTGGTTTATAAAACAGATTTACAATATTAATAAATGATATCTATATGCTATACATCACACATCACAAGTATTTAACACGACTTTATTTTTAACACAGTAGTAGGTAGGTTCGCTATTTGAAGGGATCGCTAATGCGGATCGGAATTATTTCCAAATATCCCTGTCCATGATATAATCATTGACTTTATAATAAGCCTTAGAATTAGATATTAATGTCTTTTTGCGTTGCTACATATAGCCGTAGTTTTCTACTACTGATAGACTCATGATTAAAGCTGCAGATGGACGGACTGGCAGACAGAAATACAGACAGACATGGCGAAACTATAAGGGTTCCGTTTAAAAAACTCTTAGTCAATTAAGTATATAATTTTTATAAACTTTACTCGTTAGTTTCATAGAATGTTATTTTATTTACAAAACGCTTGAAATTACTACAGTACCTAAGTACATCTTTGTATCTGTTTTCTGTATCGCTTACATTTCTGGTGTACAATAAAGAGTCATTGTATTGTACATACGTTTCCTTCAGTACTTTCTGTCACCTACAGAGAAATTTCATTCATCAATTTCAGTTGGCAGTTTTTCCAGAAAACTACGACATCGAGCTTTTTCAAGAAAAGGGCTTATATTACTCTCTATTATTTACTCTCTTCAAAGGCCGGCAACAGGAACAGTGACTCCTTGAGTTGTTGGTACTCATGAGTGGTGGTGATCGTTTGCCATCAAATGACCCACATGCTCGTTAACCTCCCTCTCACAATAATAAAAAAACATTAAAGTAGACAGATATACTATACTTCTTAAGTTCAAACTGTATGAATCACGGTATGAATATTGCGCACACACATGGGCCTACGAAAATTATTTACTCTGCAACTAATTAATAAGTTATATACGCATTAAAAGTTATCCAAAGATTAGTCAGGTATATGGAGCGAGCGAACCATTAGCGAATACACCCCTAAGAACTTAATAATAGACCCCGGTCTGAAGTATCCCTTAACTACCGCCTCCCGGTTCCCATTGTGCCCGGCTGCAGTAGGTACTACCTAACCTACAGTATTCGTAATCATTATAATCAGCCCGTTAAGCCGCGTTTCCATTAGATGCGGCCTCGGGCCGAGCGGCTGCCTCGCTCTGCGGCCGCGCAAGCGGAGACACTGCCTCGATACGACCCTTCTCGGTCTGAAGCGCGAAGCGACACGAGGCAAATTCGTCGCCGCGATTCTAGCCAATTTTGTCGGTTTTTTTTTGCCGTACTCAAAGGAGTCTCAATCCGAGCCGTGCATTTGATGGAGACGGGCGTGTCTGGCTTGCACCTTGCAGATCAAGGTAAGGCCTGTCGCCTCGGCTTGATCCGCATCGTGTCTCGAGCCTATGCCTCAGAACGAGAAGCCGCAAACTGAGGCTGTTTGCTTCAAATCGAGGCAGCTAGGCCTGAGGCTACTTTAATGGATACGCGGCTTTACAACAACGGGAATGACTTAGAGCTTGTCTAAGCTAAGATGACGCGCCCCTCCACTGAATCAGTTGATTTAAATGTGTGCGTGCAAATATTAATTACGAATCTTCATCTGTTTGCCAGCATCGACTATTCCGTGAACTATGATCACTGTGCAAACATGTCGATTGACAAATCGCGTGAAAAATCCGATAATGCTCAATGTCAATGTACGGAGCAGCGCTGTCACTTGTATGAAACCAAGATGTCCGCTCTGTCGCGCGTTGAGATCAATTATGACAAGTTGGACAACAAATCCGACGATAACCACTTCTCACCAAGGTACGGCACGCAAAATACATAATAAAATAAATTAAATTAATATGTACCTATGTTCAAACATTCTAACAAATAGGCTTAGATACAAATAAGTAAGTACACATAAATAGATGCAAATAAATACACGTACATAAATAAGTGTCTCGGCGTGTATGACTCGTCGAACTACTGCGGGCCTACTCCGAAATTCGAAAATTTCGTATCGTACCGTTCCTCTTTCTCTCGTAGTTTAAGCGTCAGAGGGCCGGAACGACACGAACTTCGATTTTCGAAGTAGCCTTGTTGTTCCGGAGCCCAACCTAGCTACCTAGCTACCAAAAAATTCAGTTATTATAACGGTCGAAAATTATGTATTTATTTACGTATATGTAAATATTTAGGTACATAAAAAAAACGAATGAACTAAAATAATTACTTTTGCTCACCCGCGACCGTATGAGGTACGTTTATGCAAGAAATGTGTGTTAATGCAGTTTCTCCAACTTCAGACTGTAAGAACACTAGTTAATAGTTATAAGTGTTACAGTCTAACATCTGGTAGCATGGTGAACGGTTGTTGCTCTGAAGATGAGCTCTGGTTGAGTTAGAAATGCGTTAGTGTAGTGTGGTGGTGGTGATAGATGGGTTTGTGTGGTTTGTGTGTGTTCTTAATATCATAAAGTCGCGGGAGAGCAAAGTAATTGTTTTAGTTCATTGATATGTACCTCCGTAAAGTAACGCCTGACTCAATAAACTATAGAAAAACAGCACCAGCGCGTCAGTCCCGCTCGGTGATCAAGCACGAACTGAAGGCTAATATTAGCGAAAAGTGATAGAAACACACATCTTAATGGCTCACATGGAAATCACTAATTTTCCATTAGTTTCGCTTATTGGCACTTTTTTATTTTCGTTACGGTGAATACGATCTTATCTGACTGATCTTTGGTGTAGTAAGCCTAGTTACAATATTGGATTTTAAAAAAATTACTCCGAATAAGGTATCTTATGTCACCCAGAGCGTAATAACAAATCGGTTGACACCTTATTTGTTAAAATCGGATGAGTAGTCTAGATGCTACGGTAGAACATACGTAAATATACACACATACTCGGAAAAAGTAAGCTTATCTTTGGGTGTTTACAGCAATTACATGTAGGAAACGTCAGAGAAATACATCCGTATTAGAACGCTGTCCAGTTTTTCCAGGCCATCCAGGCGTCGCAGAACTATGGAACATGTATGGAACGACGCAGAAAAACTCGCTGATTCTTCCGATAATGCAAAATAAATTGGTCAGGTGGCGTTTACTACTTTTCCGCTTTTTGCCATTTTTTGCGTAATTGCTTTTAAAAATTCTATTCATTCCACAAAAGCTCTTTTGAAATTCTATACGTCATTGTGCTTTTTGAGAAAAATAAAACACGTGTTCTATTATGAGAGTTGAAAAAGAGTAAGCATTCTGAAAGTCTGCAATTGTTTTAAGGAAAACATAGACTGGTTTTCCATTCCTTTAAGGGCCTCTTAATGTATAACGAACGACGAAACAGCAAAACAAAATAGGGTTCTGTAGCCATTACGAAAAAATTAAGTATTTTTTTCTGAGGATTTTGTATTTTGTACGCAATATTCCAAGTTTAGGTATATTTTATACCTTGGGCCGCTATTTATTCTTAAACTACTATAAATTCTCAAGAAAACTTAACCGTTATAGTTTTCCTTGTAAGTTTGATACACTTACTACGAACCTGAATTTTTTTCAAATTTTTCCACCCACCGGTTTAGATTTTAGAGGGGGGACTCTCGATTTTAATGAAAATTTGCACTTTAAAGTTGAATATTTTGCAAATAAATCACTGAATCGAAAAATCGTTTTAGCAAACCCCTAACGGTTTTAAGAGACTTATCCAACGATACCCCACACTACAAGGTTGGATGAGAAAAAAAATCACCGCCTCTTTACGTCTATGGGAGATATTCTAAAAAAAAATGTTTTTGAATTTTTTTATCGTACCATTTTGTCGGCATACTTTACATATATATTCGTGCAAAAATACAGCTTTCTTGATAGTCCTTTAGGTATTAATATCGCTTACATGGTTCAAACACCTAATTGTAATTAGAATAGCTCATTGCAATGATAAAACCAAGTTTTAGTTACTGATTCCAATATTCAATCGACACCTATGAATCTAAGTATTCGGAGAACGCATCAAAATAAAATTATAAGTAATCGTCGCCGCTCGCCTTAATGAGGAAAATATTCCGTATAGTGGGAATACCGATAAGGACGTATTGGTGATCGCTATCGTGGTACATATTTATGTCTGAAGTTTTCTGCTATTCGCGCCATGCGAGGGCCCACACAATACGCTACCGTAGGTATGCCTCGAGAATCATGAGGCTGATTAATTTTCCGGAGATAAAACTTCCAAACTGCGCACGCAAGTTCGCTAACTGATAGGTAAGCTGTACATTGCTCAAGAGACTGTTAACGATATAATTCGTCTGAGTTATATTGTTGTGTTTACGGGTGTATAATTAAAAAGAAGATAAAGGAATCGGAATATCATTTTTCAACATTCCGAAAGATGTTGAAAGATCGTTCTCTTTACTTCTCTTATTTCCTATGTCCCTGCAGGGCAATTACGAAACTCGAAACTCGAAGTTTATGTCCTGCGGTCCCTCTGACACACTTATACTATTTAATACGAGAGTGAGAGGGACCGCACGACACGAACTTCGAGTTTCGTAGTAGCCCTGCTTCCCAGTAATAATTTCGTACGTTTAAATAAATAAATAAAAAAGGTTCATTACCAAAAACTTAAAAAAATACATAAAAAAGAATAAGTACTGTAGTTTGCTAAAGTGTTTGGCAATGGATGCCAGTCTCAGCTTGTGCTGGGCTCGTTAGCTCAGCGCTGATTTTCAGAAAGGCCCCTGTGGTGGTTGATTGCAGCCCCTGCTTGAACATACTACGAGTACAGTAACTACACAAATATAGCAACCAAAAGAAAAGAAATTACAACAGCTACTTAACTAAAGTTGTGTGTGTGTGTGTGTGTGTGTGTGTGTGTGTGTGTGTGTGTGTGTGTGTGTGTGTGTGTGTGTGTGTGTGTGTGTGTGTGTGCGCGTGCATGTGTGTTTGTGCGTGCGTGTGTGTGCTTGTGTATAAACATTTATTTTTTCATCAAAGGTTATTTTGTTTTTCGAGCAAATGGTTGCGAACTAGTTTTTTAAATCTTAACAGTGGCATAGGTATTCTAAATGGTGGTGGGAGATCATTCCAAATTTTACTGGCAGCAAATTTAAACCCTCCTCTGAAAAAAATGGTCTTGTGTTGAGGTACAACAAGATCAGTTGCCCTGTGAGTTCTGAGTGGTTTTGCGCGCGCGTCTTTTACCCACTTAAGTTTGTCATAAAGGTACTGCGGCTTGCCAAATTCAATCACCTTACGAACTGTAAAAGCCAGATGCAGCTGTCTTCGACTAGCCATGTTTAGGAGTCTCCTATCTAGTAGATGTGGTGTAATATGGTCTCGCTTAGGTATGTTGTAACAGAAGCGCACACAGGCGTTCTGTACACGCTGTATGGATTTCTTTGTCACATCTAGAAGCCTGGGTCCATATACAATATCCCCATAGTGGAACTGAGAAAGCACAAGTGACTCAGTTAAAATTTCCCTGATCTTCACTGACAAGTAATTGCGGATGCCATATAATACTTTCAAACGGTAAAACGCATTTTTAATTTTTGTATTTATGTGCTTTACATAACGCATTTCACCGTCCAGATACAAGCCGAGGTTCTTGGCATTTTCCACCTGCGAAATAGAGTTTGTACCTATCCGCAGAGACGGATGCTGTTCTATTATTCTTGCTCGTTGCCACTTGTTTCCCATCACCATAAACTGTGATTTTGCTGGATTCAGGTGCAGGTTGTTCTTTAATGACCAGTCAGCGATTATCAAAAGGTCCTCGTTAATTTTGGCAAGTGAGGGTATCAATTCGTTTGGTGTAAAAGAGTAATAAAGTTGGGTATCGTCAGCATACAGATGTGTATTACAGTATTTTAACTTTGCCACAAGGTCTGCGGTGTATATTATAAAAAATAATGGGCTTGAAATGGACCCCTGTGGCGTACCCCTACATATCTTTTGAACCTGTGACTGCAACGGTAGACCCTGGTCTGTTTGAAGTTCGGTATACTGCCGCCTATCTGTCATGAATGATTCGATCCAACTACAGGACGTTTTGCTGACACCATAGTAGGCCATTTTCGAGAGCAACAGGCTAGGATTCAGACAGTCAAAAGCGCGCGAGAAATCTGGCAGAACCAGGATAGTCCCCTTGTCCGCGGCTGTTATGACGTCATCGGTAGCATTAGCCAAGGCAGTTGCTGTTCCATGTTTCCTGCGAAAGCCTGATTGCGTAGACGGCAACAGATTATGACCCTCGAAGAATTTCGTAAGTTGTTTGCAGGCTGTTTTTTCGATAATTTTCGAAAGTACTGGTAGAATACTGATGGGACGCAAATCTTTATATTCCTCCGCGCAGTTGGACTTTGGTATTGGCTTTACTTTTGCCAATTTCCAATCATCAGGAAATACATGGCTACGTAATGACGTATTGACGATATCTGTAATGTATGGTAAAGTAGTGTTTAGTGTAAGGCGAATCATCTCCATTGAAATATTATCATGGCCACTAGCATTCGTCTCAATCGACGAGATAATTTTAAGAATTTCTTTTTCCGTGCAAGTAGTAAAGTTGAAAGTGTGCTCAGCATGATTTCGATTCCCTTCAAAGAATGCCTGTGTTTCCTTGTCTGTTACTGAGCTTCTTGGTAGCTTTAAGAAAAAAATATTAATCTCGTCAGGGAGACACAAGTGCTGTGGTATTAAAGGTTGCTCGTTATTACCTAAAACCGAGGAGTTTTTGAGATGCGTCCACATTTGCTTTGGATAGTTTTTGTTTTTATTGACATAAAACGAGAAGTATGCCTTTTTCTCCCGCTCCAATGCAGCCGTCGTGTAGTTTCTAAGATTTTTATAGTATTTCCAGTGTGATGGGTCCCCAGTTTTACGTGCCTTGGTGAGGGCAGTATCACGTAAGTTCATCATGGTTTTTATTGTGTCTGTGATCCATGGATGGGGTCTACAGTTTACTCGTACACGGCGCAATGGTGCATGGATGTCAAACAGGGCTGTGACCATTTGATTGAATAACTGAACCTTATCATTCACGTTACTAAGATCTTTTATATTCTTCCAAGGCACAAGGTTCAGGTCCCTATCAAACTCGTCGGTATTTATTTTACCAAGGAATCTACGGAAACAGTATTGGCTTTTCTGTTTGGGTTTTGTTATTTTTAAGTTTGCGAAAATCATTGCATGATCACTAATTAACGGATTATGTTGTACTATTATATTCTTGCATAAATCAGGGCTGTCAGTTATAATTAAATCTAATAAAGATGCAGAGTCACTGGTTTTTCTGGTAGGTTCTTTAACGACCTGCACTAAATTTCTCTGGGTCATTAAAGTTTCAAGCTTGGTCGCGCAAGACCCATTGGGCGACATCAGGTTAACGTTGAAATCAGTTAGTAGAAAAATACATTTACTGGTGGTGAATTTATCCAACGAATCACTGAGTGCATCAATGGCGACGTCTACTGACACGTGCTCTGGCCTATATGCTGTTCCTATTGTCAATCGCCCATAGCACTGTACCCACATTTGTTCCAAAGGGGACTCCCCGTGAGGTTTCACCTTTATTTTTAAATCTTTTCGAGCGTAAAACCCCACTCCCCCCCTTTTTTCCTCCCGGGGCGCGGTTTACTTTTAAGAACATAGCCCGGTATTAAAGGTATGAATTTATCTTCACCTTCACGGAGCCATGTTTCATTCAGTGCTACTAAATCTGGTTTGTATCTGTCCAAGTTCGCTATAAATTCATCACGACCCGTGTTCAGAGATCGTACGTTTAATAATGCCAGTTTCAAATTATATGTCTTAGTTACCACCATGGTAATGTACAATAAATAAATAAAACAGAACTAACTAGACAGATAAGTTGGTGGCACCGGCAGCGTGGTGTTTTATGCAGTTGTAGGTATGTAGGTGATGATGTGAAGTGTATGAAGTGCGTGTATGTGGTAATATTGTATAGTGTTAGGTGTTTACAGGGACAACAAATAAATACTGACTGACCTTCAAGAAGTATTATTTTTATGCAAACATTGCAGCAAGAAATATGCATCCAGAGGCCCAAAGGCTTGTAGGTATGTGATAATGTGTGATGTGATATGTGTTATTTAAGAAAATTGGTACAATTCTAGTTACAAAAAAATAAATAAACAAGAAATAAAAAGTCACATTGCTCAGATTCGAAACAACGGTAATCGTTACAATAATTAAATTAAATATCAATGGGTATCTGATACCGCAGGATCCATGCCGAAAAAAATTATTATGTCTTTTTCAGTTTTAATTTGAACCGGCTTCGAGCCCTTGAGTTCCAGATTTCTAGCCAAAATACGTCCGTTCATCGTCCACACCTTCCATTTTTCGAGATCACTGCCAGCCCGTCGCGCTCTCCAAAAAATATTACGATTGAATCTTGTGAGTCGTTCGTTGATATAGATAGGCAAATGGGTAGCTACGTTTAATCCGATCCCGGCCGTGCTGAGCCCCCGCCGCACCCGTGCGTTCCGCAGCAACTCGTCGCGCAGCGCTCGCCGGGCCAGGCGCAGCACCAGCGGGCGATGTCGCGGTCGCGGCGCCGCTCCGTCGCTGCCGCCAGCTCTCGGGGGCCCGACACGATTTACAACCACGATGTCTCGGTCCTCTAACGTAACTCCCACTTGAGAGGCAATCGCTTTGACTAGGTGCATCTGTGATTCGCCCTGGTGCTCCGGTAAACCGGTTATTTCCACTTCTGTTGTAAGAAGAGCTTGATCTCTCTCGTTCAGTTCCGAATACAATTGTTCAATCCTTTCGTTGACGTCTGAATCAATACAGTCTCTCTGCTTCTTTTTAATGATAGTCAACTCCGCGTTTAAGTGGGAGTTTTCTTGTTCAAGATATTTTACTTTACCGTTAACTGTGCTAAGCTCCGCACGAAAATCATCAATTTGGCCACTTAAGTAATCTGTAGTATCGAAAAAAATCCTTTTTTATCTGACTAATCGCGTGTTCGAATTCTTTTCTCATCTCCCTGGATATTTCATTCTTGGTGGCGGTTAACGTTGAGTTGATCTTGGCTAAATCTTGCTTGACATGAGCTAATTTTGAGTCCAACAAGTTCGACATTGTTTCCATAACCATTGTCATATCTGGCATTTTAATACTGTTATTGTGACTCATCTGGAGTTGTGAGTCCTCGGTCCTGTTGCTGTGGTTCTGTTGCAGCGTCGAATCATCACCGCCAAAAGACATATCGGCGTCCGCCGGCGCTGGTGGAGACTGTTCATAAAATCTTTTTACCGGAGTTTCGTCCCCTTTGTGTCGCCGTGTTGTAATGTTGGAGCAGGGGGGACAACGCCAAGTGATGTTTACGTTTTGCCTTTTTTTTTCAAAGTGTTCAAATGGTATATTCAGGCAGGTATAGTGGTATTTACCATTACATGTAGAACACGCAAGTAGTGTGTCGCTATTAATCTTAAGAGCGCAGACCAAACAATCCATTACGACGAACAATAACGATACACAGATGATTAGGTAAAAACAGGAACCAGTTTCTTGTTGTATTATTGTTACAACGACGCGCCGCTGTTGCTCATAGGTAGGTACGCAATGCACCGTAACTTATCACAACGACTGTCACAACAATTCTTGCACATTAATATTATCTCACTTCACTGCCACTCAGTTTATACAGTCAGGTTTATTTTGATATAAATTTCAAAACAAACAAACTAGTTTTAAGCTATAAATATTAAATTAATTTACGTAGCACGGCAGCACGGAAGCATGTTACGTCGCGGGCGCTGCGATCTCCAGTTTCTAGTTATCTACTGATACAATTCTATAATTGCTTGGTCACAAATTATATTAAGACAGGTTATCATTGTCATGCTTTGTAGAATATTTACTTGTTTATTAAAGCTACTTTTTTGAGTTCATATTAATACCCACTGTTATAGAGCAAGAGCCCGGGCCGGCCAGACATACCTTTTATCATAAAAGCTGAAAGTTTGTCTATGTGTGCCTCTAGTACAGGTAAGAATGATCCCCACCCATGATACCTGGGTAGTGGTTCCTTTGGGAGGTATCAGGTAGCAAAGGTGTATAAAATTCCATCTTACTTTCGTCATTTTATAAAACTCAATTTTTTTATATTTCATTCGTAACAACATCAAAATTCACTTTACTCATTGCCAGACACTTAGTATGGTTCCAACCCCCTGCCAGACACCCCTAAACTATAATATTTTGTAATTCAATTTACGTTATATTATAACAGCTAAATTTAATATATGTTTTTTGGGGAACTATTAAACGATGTTTCCTTAGCAGCCAGACATTTTCGAGGGTTCTATCATCCTGCCAGACACATTGAATTGAGCAGAAGTTGCGAGAGCGCGGAGCATATGTAGTAACTGGTAAGAGTGAAACAGAGCGTTCGGTTTATTGCGTTCTTTTACTGCGCATCAGCTGTCGTTTATTCTGTATTATTCGGTGAACGGTTATATACTCATTAGGGTGGTCACTCTTGTATGAAAAAAAAAAACTTTTTTTTTATCGGGCATAGGTTTAAAACCGGCCAAGAGCGTGTCGGACACGCCCAAAATAGGGTTCCGTAGCCATTGCGAAAAAATTAAGTAATATTTTTCTAAGGATTTCGTATTATAAACGGAATCTTCCAAATTTAGGTATATTTTATACCTTACGCTGCTATTTACTCATAAACTACTAATAATTCTCAAGCAAACTTAGCCGTTATAGTTTTCCTTGGAAATTTGATATACTGACTACCATCCTAAATTTTTTCAAATTTTTCCACCCACCGGTTTAGATTTTAGAGGAGGGGGGACGCTCGATTTTAATGAAAATTTGCACTTTAAAGTTGAATATTTCGCAAACAAATGACTGAATCGAAAAATTGTTTTAGCAAACCTCTAATTTTTTTAAAATACCTATCCAACGATACCCCACACTATAGGGTTGGATGAGAAAAAAAAAATCACCGCCACTTTACGTCTATGGGAGGTACCCTAAAAAAAAATGTTTTTGAATTTTTAATTGTAATGTTGTGTCGGCATAGTTTACTTATATATCCGTGCAAAATTACAGCTTTCTAGCATTGATAGTCCCTGAGCAAAGCCGCGGACGGACAGACAGACAGACAGACAGACAGACATGGCGAAACTATAAGGGTTCCGTTTTTGCCATTTTGGCTCCGGAACCCTAAAAAGGTGCTAAATAGTGTAGATAATTGGTGTGCAAAATATCATTAGAATCGGAATTAATCTTTTGCCTCCAGATCCATGTTGAAATATCGTAAAATATCATTAAATAAGCTATTTGGTCAATTTTCAAACCCAAGGAAATCAATAAACTAAATTAGGTAAAATCAAACAAAAAGTACATATTTAAGTTTTTTATTAGTTGCTAAATAAGAAAATAATATAATATCACCCACAAACCATGTAAAAATATTTAAGTAAATGGCGGAAAAATCCTTCTTACTATCAAATTTGGGCATAGCTTTTCGCGATGCTATTTGTGATTTTATGAAACCTTCTCGCTGTACTTTACCACATAAAGTAGCTGACGCCTCTGTTACTGTTTTGACGGATCTTTCCACTGCTGGAGTGTGGCAAGGTAGACGCAACAAGGGAATTTCTCCGTCACCTTTCTGTTGAACAAACAGACTGAGGCTTTCTTCAGATACTGTTTTCAATATCGGTGGTTCGGTGATATTTCCTTGCCAATCTATAAGATCGTAATACGATGATGCGTTTAAGTTTAAAGTGATGATGACAATGTGTAAATTATTGGATATTTGTTTAATAAACTTATTTTTCTGTTTGTTTCTTGTTTTAAAAAAAATATTCTTGAATTGTAATTAAATACAATAAATTTTATAAAACTTACGAATAATATGAATAAATTTTTTCACATAATTAATAATTTATTATAAAACTTTTAATGAATGTTGTTTTTTTTTTTTTTATCCGGACTGTAATAATTTTATTTAATAGAATTTCTTGATAAATTAGAAAAAAAGATCACGAGACAATCCTACTAATATTATAAATGTGAAAGTTTGTGAGTGAGTGAGTGAGTGAGTGAGTATGTTTGTTACTCCTTCACGCTAAAACGGCTTGACGGATTTGGATGAAAATTGCTATATAGATAGTTGGATATCTGGAATAAGACATAGGCTACTTTTTATCCCGATATTCCCACGGGATAGGGATAAAATCTTGAAATAATAACCGCTGGGCTTAGAGTCATGAAATTTGGTATGTAGGTAGCTGGACGTCTGGAATAAGACAAACGCTACTTTTTGACCCGATATTCCCACGGGATATCTAGGGATAAAATCTCGGAATAACAACCGCTGGGTTTAGAGTCATGAAATTTGGTATGTAGGTAGGTAGTCGGACGTCTGGAATAACACATACGCTACTTTTTATCTCGATACTCCAACGGGATAGTTTTGTAACTAAGGGACCCCATACATGCCTGTATTATTATTATTTTCATTAATAATTGTATACTATAGTTTTTAAGTAAGCATTTTATTTCTAATTTTATTTTATTTTATTTTGAAAAAATGACTTTCTGCCAAGTTTCTTGCGGCGCATTCTTCTTGGCAATGATGGTCTTTCCGAAAGCGCCGGCAGTTTTAAAAATGACGTGTAAAAGTGCCCATTGCGGCCTATTTACTGAATAAATTATTTGAATTTAATTTCGGATAGAGATTTTTTTAAAATTTCAGCACTGGATTTAGAGTCTTGAATTTTGTGCAGTTATTCACAACACAACCTCAATGAAAACCACGATATAAATTTTGAAAATTTCCAGGGGAATTCGGAAAAATCCTGAAAATCTCAATTGAAACTACCAGATGGAATAGCTAACGCGTGCGAAGCCGCGGGTAAAAGCTAGTTCGAAGTAAACGGCAGCTGATGCGCAGTAAAAGAACGCAATAAACCGAATGCTCTTGTTTCACTCTTACCAGTTACTACATATGCTCCGCGCTCTCGCAACTTCTGCTCAATTCAATGTGTCTGGCAGGATGATAGAACCCTCGAAAATGTCTGGCTGCTAAGGAAACATCGTTTAATAGTTCCCCAAAAAATATATATTAAATTTAGCTTTTATAATATAACGTAAATTGAATTACAAAATATTATAGTTTAGGGGTGTCTGGCAGGGGGTTGGAACCATACTAAGTGTCTGGCAATGAGTAAAGTGAATTTTGATGTTGTTACGAATGAAATATAAAAAAATTGAGTTTTATAAAATAACGAAAGTAAGATGGAATTTTATACACCTTTGCTACCTGATACCTCCCAAAGGAACCACTACCCAGGTATCACGGGTGGGGATCATTCTTACCTGTACTAGAGGCACACATAGACAAACTTTCAGCTTTTATGATAAAAGGTATGTCTGGCCGGCCCGGGCTCAAGGACCATTATCTTTATTCACCGATGAGTGGAAACCCTGTTCTCTTACCGCCAAACCGGTTTCGAATCCACGGTGCCCAACGGAATATGAACGCTCGTGTAACATGATAAGTTTCAATTTCGCGTGCAAGTCGTAAGAGTAGGTAACGATTTATACCTAAACTTGGCTTTTGTTCGAAAGAGCCCCTTCTGTACAGTAGTACTATGACTTATTCTGTGGTATAAGTAAAGTACGTATTTAGCTGCCGTAAACAGATAAATAACATAAATAAATATCACGGGACACTTCACACCAATTGACCTAGTCTCAAAATAAGCAAAGCTATGGATACTAGACAACGGATAAACATACTTATATAAATAAATAAAAAATAAATAAAAAACAAAATTATTTATTAAGGTTGCTAAAAGTACAATGTTTTACAATGGTTGGCACCTCTTTTTAAGTATAAAATACCTGTGCTAAGAGGCACCTTCTGTAGTAAAAGGTAAATTACAATTTGTACCAATTAATATTATTTTTTGTTATTAGTTAGTTAGATACATACGTACATTTCTAGTATTTTTTTTAATAACCAAATCAATGACATGCCTAACTTATATACTACGTGTATAAATACATACTTAAATACATATTGAATTCATACAAATATCTGCCCCGACCGGGAATCGAACCCTGAACCTCAAGCTTCGTTTCAATTATTATTTTATTACGTTTTGAAACTATGTTATCCAGAGGCCGTATTGCCTAATGTTTTTGACACTCGCGATCGCAATAAAATGACATATTTCGCATACAAAAACTGTCATTTGATTACGATCGCGAGTGTCAGAAACTTAGATGTCAGAAACGTTAGGCAATAAGGCCTCTGGTCAATATATTTAATACTAGCTTATGCCCGCGACTTCGTCTGCGCGGATCTAGGTTATCGCGCGGTGGCGCCCTCTACCGGAATAAAAAGTATCCTATGTTCATCCTTGGGGTTCAAACTACGTATATACCAAATTTCATCAAAATCGGTTCAATGGTTTCGACGTGAAAGCGTAACAGACAGACAGACAGACAGACAGACAGAGTTACTTTCGCATTTATAATATTAGTAAGGATGAGTGAGTCTCACGGTAATTTTATGTTCAAAATTCGAAAAAAGAATATTAAAATCGATTTTGATAATCAACTTTCCTTCAATATGCGTGTGCCACGTGATTGGTTGCTTAAAAATAAGTAAGAACTGCTGTAAGCTAATCACAATCAAGGTTTATTTTTTCAAGCAAAATTTCGTAATTAAGAACACGCTGATCAACCTCCATAGTACGAGTACGGTCGCAAATAAAAATAAAAAAAGCGGGAAATTAAAATAAAATCAGTCTAAGTCTTTTTGTTGGCTTAAAGTAATTAAACTTAAAAATCGGTCAAGTGCGAGTTCGAGCGACTCGCGCATGAAGGGTTCCGCACATCCGTACAATGTTTTAAAAACAAATAGTTCAGTAATATTTTTTTGTAAAAAATTTTAATACAAGCTTTTTTGCTGGCGGTACTTTTTGTCCCTGGTTACCAAAGTAGGTAGTCGTCAAGACGAATCAAATGAGACCAAAATCGATGCGGTCGAGTCGTTTATCACAGAATGTCTATGGTCACCCGCTAGCCTTATCAGATCAACTCTATGTCATAGTTGCATTGTCATCGGATTTATACATGCAGACAGACAGACAGACAGACAGCAGAGTCTCAGTTATAAGGTCCCGTTGGCACCCTAATAAAAATTAATGGTAATAATGAGATACTGTGTACTCCCAAAGACATTTTAACGATGGCGTAAACAGTCATTGCAAGTTAACTGCCGGAAAAGTAAAAAAAAACTGTGTAACAAGATTTACAACAATCTTTTCTCTAAGGCAGGTGGTTCTTAACCGGTGGTCCGCGGACCGCTGGTGGCCCCTGGAAGAACTCGAAGTGGTCCGCGAATCCATCAACAACGAATTGGCAAAACGACGCGCCAGTCAAGTAGCAGTCGCCACCATTCATTCATTTTCAATTTTACTTTTACCGTATATTACCTTCAAACAGCTTCCATGGCAAGACAGAAATTTTGTCAAATGGGCCCTCCTGACTAAAAGGTTAAGAACCGATGCTCTAAGGTAACCAGTGTTTTTAATGTTAATTAAAAACAATGTTTTATTTTATTTAAAGTGCTTTAAAAAGATTTTTTAAATTTCTTTTTAGGGTTCCGGAGCCAAAATGGTAAAAACGGAACTCTTATAGTTTCGCCATGTCTGTCTGTCTGTCTGTCCGTCTGTCTGTCAGTCCGCGGCGTTGCTCAGGGACTATCAATGCTAGAAAGCTGTAATTTTGCACGAATATATAGGTAAACTATGCCGACAAAATAGTACAATTAAAAAATCAAAAACATTTTTTTAGGGTACTCCCATAGACGTAAAGTGGCGGTGATTTTTTTTTTCTCATCCAACTCTATAGTGTGGGGTATCGTTGGATAGGTATTTTAAAACTATTAGAGTTTTAAAACCAGTAATTTGTTTGCGAAATATTGAATTTTAAAGTACAAATTTTCATTAACATCGAGCGTCGTCCCCCCCCCCCCCCTCTAAAATCTAAACCGGTGGGTGGACAAATTTTAAAAAATTCAGGATGGTACTTAGTATATCAAACTTCCAAGGAAAACTATAACGGCTAAGTTTGCTTGAGAATTATTAGTAGTTTATGAGTAAATAGCAGCGTAAGGTATAAAATATACCTAAACTTGGAAGATTCCGTATAAAATACGAAATTCTTAGAAAAATATTACTTATTTTTTTCGTAATGGCTACGGAACCCTATTTTGGGCGTGTCCAACATGCTCTTGACCGGTTTTTCATTTCTGTAATTATGTCATAGAAAAAGTTATGTATGCAACTGTAGCAAATAAATAATAAGATTTCCAGCTGTTGTTACGCTTTGTCAATACTGTCTGAAACTTGTTCAGAAGCTATGACAAAAAGTGCATATTATGGTAGCGTCTATCCTCTGCTAACATATGGCGTTATTTACTGGGGGAATTCGGTTGATGTACATAAAACGTTTTTGCTTCAGAAGAGATGTTTGAGAACCATTTACAGGATGCATTCTGAACAATCTCTTCGAAAAGTTTTTAGTGAAAGGCGCTTCATGACGCTATGCGGTATCTACATATTGGAATTATATATGGGTGTATAATGTACCAGTTATATACAGAATCAGAGTAGTGGTTGCCACAATTATTCGTGGAAAAACATACCCATGAGCATGACTGAAGTCTGTTTAGCCACTCATTTACAATTTTTATGCGCTATTTCTAATTACTCGTACAAAAGAAACAGAAACGGCATCACAGATATCTGTCACATAAAATTTTTCATTGAGTGGTGAAACAGGGCCTAAGAGTCAGGCTCAGGCACGACCAAGCACCACCGGCAATCTTTGCCTCCCATGAAATACGTTCTACTAATATTACAAATGCGAAAGTTTATAAGTCTTTTTTTTCTGTTTTTTGGACCTTTTCACGTCTAAACTGCAGAACCAATATATGTAGATGAAATTCAGTACACACATAGTTTGAGTCCCGTGAAAGGATATAGGATAGCTTTTGTTCCGGAAAATTACTGCTGTAAGTACTTGGCAAAAAATCTAACACTCAAATACAAGCACTAAATTTATGGGGTATATGTAGAAAGGGCCAAATTTTATGCCGCTGAGTATATGCTCAATCTTATCATAGCTTTTATTGAACTTCACATGTAACACACGTGCGTCTTGGAATTTTACATGTAACTTACTATCAGTGGTTGTATTGACCTGAAATTTGTCACACATACTCGTAATTTAGCTCCGGTGACCTTACAATAATTTAGTTGTGATGTGAATTTCTGGTGGTCCGGCTAGGATCGTCTCTGCAAAAGAGAACTCCTTAATAGTTACAGGATCAACTTAAAACTTGGTACGGATGTGTAATAATTTTGAATGACGATGCAAGTACAGCTATTAAAAAGTGCAGTCAGCAAAAAAGTGTATATAAATAATTATTTTTTCACCAAAAATTTGTATGGTATAAAATCATGTGAATTTGTAAATGGATTTCTGTAAAACCGATAGGTTCTTACTGTTTTCATATAACAATGTCCAAAAGGAATAATATTTTATTAAATGAAATAAAAAATAGGGAAAGGGTTTTAACATACGAGTATTTATTATGTAATTCATAACATATCACGCCATTTAAAAGTGGAATTGTGAAAAACTATTAAATATATTAAATACGTATTTGTTCAAGTAAAATCGAATACATTTTAACGTTTTTCTCTTGGAAAGTGAGAGCTCCGGTACTTTATTTAACAATTCTATTTCGCCCCTTTAAACTTAGAATTAAGGAACAAGGCGAATATAGGTACTATTTCTTAAATCTTAAAATTAGCCTAAATACGATTTTAGAACGCACCAACTTCATAAACGTTCAAACTTTCAAACAAGCTTTGTACCATTTTTGACCCATTTAAAGGTAGAATTTCTAAAATCACTGAATTACGTGAACCCTTTAAAAAAGTTTCAACGTTCTAGCTTCAAAAATGCATGATGAACTTACATACAAACTTTGGACCCTATTAACCCCCCTTAGAGGTTGAATTTTGAAAAATCCCTTCTTAGTGGAACTCTATAACCTTAAAGAAATATGTCTGCCAAATTTCAAGTTTCTGACTCCAGTAGTTCCGGCTGGGCGATGATAAATCAAAATTAAAATTAAAAGATTTCCTTTGCAGGCTTCGGTACTCAAAGGGTTCCCAATGGATATGGACATACAAAATCCTAGCAATTTGTCCCAGAGTTGTATCTTTTGAACCGTAATGATAGAAACTTGAAATTATATTAATTACAATTGTAGTCTATACCTTCAACACTAATATTATAAAGAGGAAAGCTTTGGATTTTTGGATGTTTGTTCCGAATTAACTCAAAAACTTCTGGACCGATTTAAAAAATTCTTTCACTATTAGAATGCTAAATTGTTCCAAAATGTTATAGGCTATATATTTATCAACAGGAAAAATTTGGGTTCAGTACTAAAACTACAATAATGTAACACAAACTGTAAAAAAAGTTGCCATAAAACATCTTTCATCGCATGCGCTATAGAAACTATTGATTATAGAACAAAAAAAATGTTTTACGATATTAAATAATACATTAAGACTACAAAACCTTAAAAATGTATGTACATTTAACACTAGATATCCCTTAGATATCCCGAAAGACGTGGTCCTTGACTGTTGGCCTCTTAGAGAAGCTCAGAGTCACGCAACGAGCTATGGAGAGAGCTATGCTTGGAGTTTCTTTGCGCGATAGAATCCGGAATACGGAAATTCGTCGAAGAACTAAAGTCACTGACATAGCTGGAAAAATATGCAGGTTGAAGTGGCAATGGGCGGGCCACATCGCTCGAAGAACAGATAACCGTTGGGGGAGAAAAGTTCCCGAGTGGCGACCACGAACCGGAAGACGAAGCGTTGGCAGACCTCCCACCAGGTGGACTGACGATATCGTGAGAGTTGCGGGAAACCGGTGGATGCAAGTGGCGAGTTGTCGTTCATTATGGCGTTCTAAGGGGGAGGCCTTTGTCCAGCAGTGGACGTCTTCCGGCTGATGATGATGATGATCCCGAATGACTAGTACTACTGAAGATATCAACAAAATTACGCAAAAGGAACTGTTATTGTATGGCTGTAAAAATATTTTAATAGAATACCCAATGACATAAGTTAAATTTTTGACATCAGATTTGTAACTGAACTTTATAAATTTTTACTTAAAAAAAGGTATCATAGCATCAAAGATTTTTTTATCTATTAATGTTAATGCATGAATTATAGTTATATTGGGTATTAAATTTCAATAATGAGTGCAAAAATATTTACATGCTGGTATCGCCGGCGAGAGCGCTGAACAATTATTATATCTGTGTATAGAACAACAACCATTGTAACCGCTTCTCAAGTAAATAAATGAATTTGAATTTGAAAAAAACTTTGCCATACCTTTTTACATTTTAAAAGTTGACAGAAAGTTGACGACTAAAATCAGACCATGTTATCCATACCTTTGTATTAATCCTTATCCAAATAAATAATTTTATATTCAAGACGGTTTCAATACCTATACCTGTAGACTACTTTTTGAATTATTCAAATCGGACATTCCATTCAAAAGATATTACGAAATTAAAAATATCGATTTAACCAAAAAAAGGAATTTATTATGCGTTGACCCGCCCCAGCTTCGTGCGTGTCGGGTGTAGTTTTTGGGAAATTGAGCTGAAAAATGTGTGTGAAGTGCCCTTGATCTTGACCTTTTAGAGTTCTGTGCCCAAAGGGTAATAAAAACGGGAGTCTTTTACTAAGACTCCACTGTCCGTCTGTCTGTCTGTCACTAGGCAGTATCTATGAAGCGTGATATTTCTATTGCCGCTAGAACAACAAATACTAAAAACAGAACTCCCTACAACAAACGTGTTTTTTTTTTTGCTTCATATTAATAACGGCAACAGGTAGTTGCTTGAAATATCCACAGAATATTTATTTGTATAAATGTTCTTTAAAAATAAAAAATGAAATTAAAATAAAATAAATATTTTTTCACTTCTCATGCTCTAAAAATGGGTCAATATAGCCTTACGAGACGGGAGTAAAGTGAGCACTTTACTCCCTAGGGAGTAAAAGTAATTAATTTTTTAATTTACTGCGAGCGACTTAGATAAACTCAAACAGCCAGTTACTTGCAAAAAATAAGTTTGTGTGTGGACCAATTTAATGACGAAAATGTTACGTTCTTAGTCTACGTGGTCTTAGTTCTATGCTTTTTCCGCGTAGAAGGTGGCGCCACTCTATTTTTCCGTTTGTGTATGGACCATTTCGCCGGTGCTATTTTGTTAGTATCTGTATTGGTAGTATCTGTGTCTGGATGGAAAAAAATACTTACCGTGAAAACTTTGAAATTGTTGTAGAGCGTAAATCGTAAACGATTAAAATAAATTGATTATTCTCACAATGTCATCAAGTGATAGTGAAAATTATTAAGTTGACCAAAGAGTAATAGACATAATTGATAATCTTTTACCGCCGAAATCTAGAAAGATTTATTTTTATTTTTTGTTAAATCTTTTTGTACTAAATTGACTATTTTTTCTCGCAATCGAAGTGAAAAATAGAGTTTTCACCGCGAGACTAAAAGTCAATATAAACCCTCGGATAAATAGACACCCTCGCTAAAGCTCGGGTGGCTAACCACCTCGGGTGTATATTGGCTTATTTTAGTCTCTCGATAAAAAATATACTAAAGGTGGGCTCCCATACAGCAAACGTGTTTTTTTTGCCGTTTTATGCTAATGTCTAATGTTGTATATGTACGGAACCCATCTTACGAGAGTCTGACTCGCACTTGGCCGTTTTTTTTTTACTTTGCCCGTGCGAAGCCGGTGCGGGTCGCTAGTGATTTTATAATTAAACTTTTAAACACCTATAGATATAGATTTATAGTTACCTGCAAAACCCACAGTTTATACTAGTTTGTATACCAATGTAGGCTCAATAGCCTGAAGGTATAAAGGATGTGAAACTGATTTGTTTTATTAATGTTAAAACATTTTTAGCAGTAGATCCGCCTGGAACAATACACCATCCTAGGTTGTAAATGCGAGGGTTTGACCAGTAAATCTACAACTTCCATTTTCGAGATGAGATTTCGAAGCGTAGGTTTCTGCACTTCATTCCAGATAAACTAAGACAAGTTTATTTAAACAAATTTAAAACAAACTCGCATGTTTAATATGTAAGAGTTGCCTTTGTTTTTGTCGCTTCCATTCAAAGTTAAGGAATCAACCAATCACTTAATCGCTCTATGGCTTTGTATAGTCTTTCGAATTTAGACCAACTATAGTAGTTCGCCGCTAAGAAGTCAATCCTAAACTACTAAATATGTAATTTTTTTTGTGACGTATTCAGTATGGGAGTGACATGTGTCAGGATTGACTTCTTAACGGCGGACTACTATGGGTTCCCCCTGCTTACGCATAATTTTTTATGTCACAATTCTATTTTGCATAATCTGTTTACGCATAATAGTACTTATGCCGAAACTGTTTTCGCATAACAGTTTACGCCGAATTATTTTACGCATAACCAATGTAAGCCGAATGGGCTTTACGCATAATTTGTGAATTCCGAATATTATTTAGGCAGAAAATTACTTACGCATAAATTAGTTACGCAGAAAGTTACTTTCGCATAATTAATGTAACACCAATTTTAGGTCTAGAAATCAAATATTCATATGAATTTAACGACTGAGGTGAAGTCAACGAAGCTCCGCTTCGCGGAGCTCCTATACCGCCTAGTTAAGGCGCTTCGCGCCTTGATAAAATACTAACCTAACCTAAGCTATAGTTGAGCAATCACGTTACCTGGATTTTCTTTATTGTTCCCCCCGCTTTATGCCCATGCCTCTTTTACTGGTGGCTGTTCGTTCCGTTACAAATATTATTCTAACCTAACTAGGGCATGGATACCGGTATTCGGTATTACCGAAAAACCGGGATACCGGACATTTTTTCTCCTTTTTTAATACCGGTATTAAAAATCTACAAAACCGGTTTTTCGGTATTTTGACTTGTGTTTAAAATAGCAGTAAGTAGTCGACTTTAATTTCAAAAAAGCAGCACTTTTAATAATTTTTGTCTGCAGACTCGGCTTTTGAAGTTACTTATCGCTTAATCTACTTTCAAATTTCAAATTTACAGCGCACAAGTTTGCTTTGTTTATTTGTAGTGTAGGCTAGGCGGTGTTTTGCCTTTTCGCAGAATTTTCTTTAGCCGAATATCACTTACCAACCAACGTTTCACCAACTTCGACAATTATTACCAAATTTTTATATGACAACGTGACGTGTCATTTGGTCGAATATTATTAAAGTAGAATATCATAATGACTCAAAATGTTTGGAAACTTATCATTTATCAAATCTTTCACTAGGCCATTTGGTTGGCCTAGTAATCTTTGAGTGATCTCTTTCTCGAAGTTGGACCTACCTAACTGGACCGTTTGTCCCAGGCATACATAGTGGTCAATAACTTCGAGCGCACAGCCCCCAACTATTACGGGAGTTGGCACAATATGAACATTATTTAGACATGATTTTCGTTTTTTTTATGTTCATTTTTAGGCTAACTCGTTCGGAAACTCTGCTGAGGTTAGCGAGCATAGCACTGAGGTCCTCCATGGTCTCAATTATGACTACAATATCGTAGGCAAATCAAAGGCGAGTGAATTACCCGTCATTAATGTTGATGCCTTGTCCTTTCCAGTCCAGAACCTTAAAAGCATCCTCAAGCATGCGTTCAGTACCGTTTAGACCACATACATATGTGATTTAAGGTACTATAGCCTTTTCGGAAGCCGGCTTGTTCAGAAGGCTGGAAATCATCAAACCTGCGTGCGAGAAGATTTGTGATGACCCTGTAAAATAACTTCTGAACTGGATCTATTCTTCACCAAGGTATTATCACCTTTTTTGATGATGAGCACCACCACTGTTTTCTGTTCCATGCTTTCGGCGTTCTCCTCCCTTGGTGGAGAACCCGCCTTCAGGAGTTAGGCTGTAATTTCATCGTCACCCGGAGCTTGTCATTCTTAAGCTGTTTGAGGGCCATACTAATCTCGTGCAGGCTGACGCCCGGCCGGGGTGTCTTCGGTATAGTGTCGGGTAAATCTAGCCGTCGGGTCTTTAGCTAGATTTTCGACGGGTGTTCGGGTTGTCGTGTCGCTATCCATAAAACTTCTCGACTTCCCCTAACAGCTCTGGTTTGGATGAATAATGATTCTGCCGTCATCGGTCTTCAACTTCATCAACCGGCTTTGACCAACGGACAGATCCCTGGTAAATACCTTAGAGCCCCTGTTACGCTCAATAGCCTCTTCGATACTATTGGTATTAAATCGGCGTACATCGCGCTTCAGAGACTTTGAGATCTGCCTATTGAACTGCCGGTAGCGACAAGCGTCACCAGAGGACTGTAGTACCATCTCACGCCTCACCTCCATGAGCCTCCATGAGCATAAGCCTAAGGCGAGAGCCTATTGGTTCTAGTATTGCGGGTTTTAAAGAAGTTAGACCCGACCGTATGGAATGGATAGCTTCCACAAACCCGTCGTCGAAATCGTCCACGTCACCATACCTAGACAGACATTCGAAACGGTTTTAAATTTGAGCTGAAAGCTCTCGGGATTTTGAAGCTGAGCAGGTTCTGGGCGGAGTATAGATTTCATCAATAGAGATCTTTCAAGCTTGAACTGGATAGGTAGGTATTCAATGAGCCTCGTACAAGCAAAAGAATTATGCGAAAATTTGGTTGGGGACGAATAATCGACAAAAAAAATTTCAGCGAACTTAGTATTTATTTTAATAATTTCTCATTAAAAGAGAAGTGGGATCCTGCCGTTTTACCAAATTTATTTTGGTCAAATTTCATTTCCCAAACAATTTTTAGCAACTTTTTATTTGGCAATGCAAACTTTGGCACAATTTAAATACGAATATTTTCATTACGTCAAATTTTCACTCGACAAAATATTATTACGAAAAATTACATTATGGCATTTGGTCATTTAGCAAATGCTTTAATAAGGCAAAAAAACATTAGACAATAAAATAAAATTTGTGCGAGCGAGCGAAGCGAGCGAGCAGGACGGTTCGGAGCAGAAGCGACTCGGATAGGTTAGGTTTAGAAGGCTAAGGCGGGAGCGAAGCGGAGCGTAGCTCCCGCCTTAGCCTTCGATGTTAGGTTTTTTTTTATAGCAGCCACGATAACATATTATGCCAACTAACATATTTGACTAAATGAAATTTGGTCAAAGTAATATTTGGCAAACGAGATATTGCTTAAACATGAACATGCCAAACATTAGGTTCGCCTAATAATTATTTGTCAAGTGTCAATTTGGCAAACGATTATTTGGCAAATGAAATTCTACGATAAATTTTTTGGGAAGTGATAATTTGTCAAACATTTTTTGGTAAAACATAGGTAACCCAAGAGAAGTTTATTAAAAATCTTGTTTTACATTTATAGTGGTTATATTTCAACAAAACACAGACTTATAAAGAAAGAAAGAAGAATAAGGGGAAAATACCGAAAAAATACCGAAATACCGGGATACCGGTTTTCAAAATTTGAATACCGGAATAATACCGGTATTGGCATAACACCCAATACCGCATAGCCCTAAACCTAACCTAACCTAACCTAATAAACTATTTTTTTAGTCATAAATAGTAATTAGGAAATTTATTTTCGGACATAGATTTGGACAGGATTTCGGCGTATCAAATTTCGGCTAAATTACATGTATGCTAGACAAGATTATGCATAATGAAATTCGGCCATGTTAATATTATGCTTAAATAAATTCGGCTAAACCATTATTCGGCTTGTACAGATTTATGCCGAACTAAATTTCGGCAAGTTTAAGATTCGGCGTAAATAAATTATGCGAAACCTGTTATGCGTAATCAGTTTCGGACATTAAAAAGTATGCGAAATAGAGGGCACCCAGTTTTACGATACCGAGAGAAATACAAAAATATACATGCAGTTAGTTACACTTGTCAGTTTGAAAAATCTTCTCTATAAAAAATCTTTCTTAATTATATGACCACAACTGTATATGTTTAGGAATCTTCGCGTATTTAGTATTTTATTACTGCGATTTATTGATCAGTGCTTGTAGAAATTAAAAAGCTTCGCAGAGTCAGTCACTTGCTTGCAGTTCGCTGACGTGCTGCAGTAGGGTTCTACAGATTCGGGTACAGAACTCTAAAAGATATGTTACTTGAGGTCGCTGAAAATGTGGGGTGGCGTGACGGTCGCGGTGGCGGCGGCGCTGGCGGTGGCGGGCCCGTGGGCGGCGTGCGCTGGGCGCCCCTCGCGGCGCCGGCTCGCCACTCCACTCAGTACCTGCCCGCCGCTGCGCTGAAAGCACGTCCCGGCAGCGCAACCTTCCTCCCCCCGTCGCCGCTCAGTCGGCCGCACGCGCCCTTAAAGCCTCCATCACCTCCTTCGCTGCCGGCACAACAAACTCTCGGTGCCATTGTGATACTATGTGCTTCTGATCTCACTATCGGCGACATCTAAACAAGAAAGTAAGTTTTTGTCATTTTTTAATGCATCGGAACCTTAAATAGACCGGACATTATGTTTATATAAGTAACGTCTTTTTTGTTCGTCCTCGTGGTATCTAGCAACTTGACACTTTAAAGCAATTTGATTGATAAGGTAGGTACAGAGTATAGAGCGATTATGGCAAAAATACCTGCAAAGGCAGCGCGGCATCGGAATTTTTCATTCATTAAACATGTTAAGTACAGAAATTGAGTCAATCGAGCATGAATGAAAAAAACCTTATATTTTAATAATCTGTGGGTACTTTTTCATTTCGATTAGAATCGGCCATCATGTTCCTTCAAGCACTTTCCTTGCGCTCCCCTGTAGGTACACTCTTCGGGTATATTGACGTCATACAAATTCAAGATCGTTTGGAACGTGCATTACTTACAACTGTATAATATTTAAACCGTAGTTTCAGCTAGGATGCAAACATTTAAGTACCTATTCAATTCATGGACAAAAAATATGTATGAATGATATTTTAACTTGGTGCTGGGCATAAACAATTATTCTAACGGCAGTGGTTAAATCGTGTTTTTAGATTTTGAGACTTCTTGACGTTAATTTAAAGATCCTCTGAAGGCACCAGAGGCATTTAAATGCCGAACAAGTAAAGATGGGGTTTTCCGTACATATTGCTTACTTTATTACACTTGCGCAAACAAATATTAATTATAAATTGATTTATCATTATTCTTATTAATTTATATAATTAATATATCACGAAATTCCTAGGCATATCGTGAAATGGCGCCATTTCATGAATTGGCTAAGGGACGTCCGCCATATCGTTAAAAACTCACAGTTTGACGATTTGCCTAATGACGTTTAGGCAGATCATAAAATTCCTAGGCATATCATGAAACGCCGCCATTTCATGATTTGGCTAGCTTAGGCAGATCATGAAATTCCTAGGCATATCATGAAACGCCGCCATATCGTTTCTGGCACTTCGTCGGCCGCTGCCGCGGCACGCTCGCTTCGCTCGCTCGGCTCGTGCGTAGTGGTCACAATTCATACTAACCACTCCTCGCTTCGCTCGTCGTACCTATTTTTTCTTTTTTCTTCAGCATATCACGATGTGCCCGTTATAAAGCTAGGAATATCGACGAATGCGTTGCTCAAATCGATCTGCCGTATTGTTTCTCAGGCACATCGTGATATGCCTGAACAACTTTTAGGCATATCATGAAATGGCGCCATTTCATGATGTGCCTAGGAATTTCGTGATCTGGCGGATTTTACGATCGGCCGCCGACATATCTATCCCTAAGAAATATATTCTAAATCTGTCTCTAAGTATGAGTCATCAGATTTATGTAAACCTGTAATTCTAAATTATAGTTTGATCATTAAAATTCGATCACGAAAATAACAGATCTGTCACCTAATAAATAGATCAGTTGCTCCTACCTATTCTACTAAGACAGGTCTGGTTAGGTACGACGACGAGCGAAGCGAGGAGGAGTGTTAGATTAAACTGCGACCCTCAGTGCGCCAGCCGAGCGAGCGAAGTGAGCGTGCCGCGGCAGCGGCCGGCGAAGTACCAGAGCCGAACTTTTTTGCTACTTACAATATATAATAATACCTATTATATAATAATACTATAATATGTATCATGAATATAAAAGTTTGTATTAGGTACTTCAGTCTTGGGTGTTTCTATTTATTTAAGTATATATGTATGTATGTCTACCCGTCGTTTAGCACCCATAGAACAAACTTTGCTTAGTTTGGGGCTGGATCAATTGGTGTAATTTGTGAGAAGATATTTCATTCATTATGTAGATATATCATTATCGTCAAACTACAGTTCAGTTATTTGATGATCAATATTATTTTCCAGTGAATTAATTTTTAGGAAGCCATTTCTATATTGTTTGGTGATTCGGTTTTAGTGAAAAAACTATTATTTTGGAACCCATATTATTTGGTGATTCAATTTAGGTGACAGATTTAATATTTTAGGAACAAATATTATATTGTTTATTATATAAATATATAAATGACATTTCGCTTTTATAGAAATAGCTCTGAGTAAAAACGATGCTAATTAATAATTTAGCAGAAAATATTCAAATGGAAACATTTAAAAGCGTACCTACCTAATTATATTTTTTGTTGGATATAACTATGATGTGAAGCATTGTACAAAATTTATATTCGGTTTGTGTAGTGTAGTATATAGGTAAAACCGGCCCATTTATGCGAAAAGACAATGAATCATCTGATGTTACCCCCAAAATGGCGAGTCATTCGATTTGTAAAGCGATTGAGCCCTTAGTTGTGAATTGCGGGCACGAAACTATTATTGTAACGTAGTCAGAATGTTAGCTTTCCATAATTTCTGTTATTTTTGGAGTTCTGTACCTCAGTTGGCAAAAACGGAGCCTTTAGGCGGCCCCTAGACCTACAATAACATTGTACAATACTTTTAATTGCACAATAAGATTGAAAGGCGCTCCTGAATCCAAACGAGCAATTGTATTGCACAATAATACGAACTGCACAATGTTTTCGTGTTCAGTATAGTATTGAATATTGTGCAATACTGACCCTACACGATGCAATATAAAAATATGGTGCAATAAAAATTAAACTCGCTCAAACTTTTGGTCAATCATTGTGCAATCTTCAATATTAACCCTAAACGGTCAATAATATTGCACAATTCGCGATATTGCACAATATAAATTGACCGTTTAGGGGCCGCCTTATATGATTACTTTGTTGTCCATTTATATATCTGTCTCGTTCGTCTTTCTCTCTCCGTCCGTCCGTCTGTCAAGACCCATTGTCTCAGGAACTCGTTGATGTATCAATCTGAAATAATATATTTCCATTGTAGTGTCTACTCTTGTATCTGATGTTCTTTCAATAAGGAATGGATGAAAATTTTAGAAACGCTTGAAACAGAAAAAATATCACATTTTTAAGAAGCATCAATTAATTAAAAAAATAATAATGAGTTGTATTTACCGCCAAATTACAACAGTGCGGTCAGTTACGGGTTGTTAATAGGAGAGTAGACTAATTTCCCGAAATTTTTCTTCCCCAGTATATTTTTATCCATTCGTTTTTTTTCCCCAATCTTTTTTTTGGGGTACACTACATAAATACGAAAAACGAAATTCCGAAAGTCGGAATCACGAACTTCAAAATACCGATTTTTATAATTCCGAATATTTTAAAACTCCTAATATGACTATTCCGATTGTTCATAAATCCGATTTTTATAAATCCGAAAATTTAAAATACCTAATGTTTAAAAGTACGATTTTCAAAATTCCGAAGTTTAATAAACCGAACAATAAGAAGTCCGACTCAATAGTAATCCGAAATGTCAAAAATACGAATTCCGAATACCAAAATACCGATTTTCAAAAATCCGAATTTCATCACTCCGAACAATAAGAAGTCCGACTAAATAATAATCCGAATATCAAAAATACGAATTGCGATTACCTACTAAAACACCGATTTTCGAAATTACGAAAATTCAGGATTACGAATTACTATTACTTATAACTAATAAATCAATAATTTAAACCCTCTTCCCCCCCAACGTTTAAGATCCCTACCGCGGCCACCTAACTCCCGAATTTAAAATGCATCAATTACATAGTGTGCATAGGTATACATAAGTTCATTTGCCAAAATTTTTACGATTCTAAGACAAACTCAACGGAGCTCCGCGAAGCTAAGGCTCCGCGTAGTTAAGGCGCTTCGCGCTTTGACGCAATTCTAACCTAACCTAACCTAAACAGGTTCGACTGACCTGAAAAAGTAGATATTGTATGTATGTATGTATGTAAATACTTTATTGTACATAAAACACAAAGTAATACAAAGAGAAAAAAACAACAAATCAAAAGAGTACAAAGGCGAACTTATCCCTAAAAGGGATCTTTTCAAGCTAACCTAAACTAGAAAGGAAAACTCAAAGATAGGCGAACAGTAATTTATGCACAGTGAGAAGAAAGAAATATATACCTAACATAAATAACTATACTAAATAAACAACAAAATAACTATACTAAATAAACAACAAATACTAAATAAACAACAATATTGTTATTAATTGTCATGAATGTAGCAATTCAGCATAATTTTAGGAACACCCTAATCGTCTGAAATATTTTTTTAGTATTCCGATTTTCAAAATTCCGTATTTCATAATTCCTAAGACATATAATTCCGATTCCGAAATCACCGAATTTCAAAATTCCGAATCAGCAATGGAATTTCGGAAAATTGATAGTCGGAATACTGTTTTTCGGGCTTATAATACTTCGTACTTTTTATTCTTCGGAGTTATAAAAATCGGATATAAAAATAATCGGAATTTTGAAATTCGGCTAAATCAATTTCGTATTTTTGATTAATCGGAATTATAAGTCTTAGGAATTGTGAAATTCGGAGTTTTGAAAATCGGAATTAGCAAATTCGGAATTAAATATTTCGGAGTGTTTGGGTGTTCCCTTTTTTTTGCTATGCGAATAATTCCCTTATGTTTACCCATTCTAATAATTTTCTAGACGTTTTTCATGCCAAACTATGTTTTTACCAGTCTATTAAATTGCCAGTCATGTTTCGTCATAATAAAATAAATTACCCTTGTTCCCCGTACATAACCAAGTTACATTACCAGTACTGGGAGAGGATATTAATTAATGGACACAGGAACACTGTCGACGGAGCTCCGCTAACGCGGAGCTCCTACTTTTCTGTAGTTTTGGCCCTTCGGGCCGATGAAAACCTAACATAACCTAAACCTACCTATGTTTAAGTGTCGATTGAACTTGGGGACAAACGCGATTGTAACTATTTGAATGAGTAGATAATTCCTGTTTCGTGATAATTTGCTAGATTGGCAATTTAATAGACTGGTAAAAACATAGTTTGGCATGAAAAACGTCTAGAAAATTATTAGAATGGGTAAACAATCTATAAGGGAATTATTCGCATAGCAAAAAAAAGGGAACACCCAAACACTCCGAAATATTTAATTCCGAATTTGCTAATTCCGATTTTCAAAACTCCGAATTAGCAAATTCGGAATTAAATATTTCGGAGTGTTTGGGTGTTCCCTTTTTTTTGCTATGCGAATAATTCCCTTATAGATTGTTTACCCATTCTAATAATTATCTAGACGTTTTTCATGCCAAACTATGTTTTTACCAGTCTATTAAATTGCCAATCTAGCAAATTATCACGAAACAGGAATTATCTACTCATTCAAATAGTTACAATCGCGTTTGTCCCCAAGTTCAATCGACACTTAAACATAGGTAGGTTTAGGTTATGTTAGGTTTTCATCGGCCCGAAGGGCCAAAACTACAGAAAAGTAGGAGCTCCGCGTTAGCGGAGCTCCGTCGACATTGTTTCTGTGTCCATTAATTAATATCCTCTCCCAGTACTGGTAATGTAACTTGGTTATGTACGGGGAACAAGGGTAATTTATTTTATTATGACGAAACATGACTGGCAATTTAATAGACTGGTAAAAACATAGTTTGGCATGAAAAACGTCTAGAAAATTATTAGAATGGGTAAACAATCTATAAGGGAATTATTCGCATAGCAAAAAAAAAGGTTGGGGAAAAAACGAATGGATAAAAATATACTGGGGAAGAAAAATTTCGGGAAATTAGTCTCTACAGTCGTTAATAGTCCAGAATAAAAAACATTAAAAAATAATTTATGTGTCTTTGACTCGATCGTTTTGACAGGTGACACTCTTTACCGACTCGGATAATTCTAACCCTGTTTTTCATCTACACACGCATAGAAGCTCATGGCAGTGTCTATGGGCGTGTACATGAAAAACAGGGTCGGTATTTCCATGTCAGTATTATTCGGCCCGGTAGTGTCGAATGTCAAAACGATTGAATCAAAGACACAAAAATTCTTTTTTAATGTTTTTTAGGGCCTCGTACCTCAAAAGGAAAAAAACGGAACCCGTATAGAATCACTTTTTGTCCGTCTGTCTGTCTGTGACTGACAAGTCGAGACCCTTTTTCTCGGGAACGCGTGGAGGTATCGAGCTGAAATTTATATCAAATACTGAAATACTGAGTCTACTGTCCCTTGGAGCTGTGAAAAAATCAAACTTCTAAGCCAACGCAATCAAAAGATGCAGCCGCTTATGCTGAGAATTTACGCAAATTTTCGAAACTCGCAAGGGAATCAAAACCTACAGGGTACTTCCCGTGAACTCAGAATGTTAAAATTTGGTATGAAGGTAGCTATTATAACACAGCCAACTAGAAAAGTCTGAATATCTTGATTTTTTATGTCTGCCTGTAAATATCAATGACCAATATAATCTGACCCCACACTGAGCACATTTTGCTTAAGATTAGGGCTCTGCATACAATGGATGTATTAAATCACTCGGAAAAAGTGAGAAATATCTTCAAGACACGATTCCCGTTTACTTACATACCTATAAATGTGTACGGAACCCTCGGTGCGCGAGTCCGACTCTGGTTTTTAGGGTTCCGGAGCCAAAATGGCAAAAACGGAACCCTTATAGTTTCGCCATGTCCGTCTGTCCGTCTGTCTGTCCTTCCGCGGCTTTGCTCAGGGGCTATCAATGCTAGAAAGCTGTAATTTTGCACGGATATATAGATAAACTATGCCGACAAAATCGTACAATTAAAAATTCAAAAACAATTTTTTTTAGGGTACCTCCCATAGACGTAAAGTGGCGGTGATTTTTTTTTCTCATCCAACCATATAGTGTGGGGTATCGTTGGATAGGTATTTTAAAACCATTAGGGGTTTGCTAAAACGATTTTTCGATTCAGTAATTTGTTTGCGAAATATTCAACTTTAAAGTGCAAATTTTCATTAAAATCGAGCGTCCCCCCCTCTAAAATCTAAACTGATGGGTGGAAAAATTTGAAAAAATTCAGGATGGTAGTCAGTATATCAAGCTTCCAAGGAAAACTATAACGGCTAAGTTTGCTTGAGAATTATTAGTAGTTTATGAGTAAATAGCAGCGTAAGGTATAAAATATACCTAAACTTGGAAGATTCCGTATAAAATACGAAATCCTTAGAAAAATATTACTTAATTTTTTCGTAATGGCTACGGAATCCTATTTTGGGCGTGTCCGACACGCTCTTGGCCGGTTTTTTTATTCTGGACTATTGAACAACCCGTAACCGACCGGGCTGTCGTAGGTAATTTAGCGGTAAAGAAAACTCATTAATTTTTTAAAATTAATTGTTATTTTTTTTGTTAATTAGAAAGGTTATTCCTATTGATATAAAAAGTTTCAAGAGTTTCTAAATTTTTTTTCATTCCCCATTGTTCAAGGGATACGTTCGCCTTATTTAGTTAGTTACCTTTTTTTATTCGGAAAACTAACAGCTTAAATACAGGTGGATTCAGCAAAAATTATAGCGGCTAAGATTGCTTGAGAATTATTAGAAGTTTAAGGATAAATAGAAAACATGCCTAACCTCGGAAAATTCCGTACACAAAACGAAATCCTTAGAAAAAGAAAAACATTTCTTGATTTTTCGTAATGGCTATGGAACCCTATCCGGGGCGTGTTCGTGCTCTTGGCAGATTTTTTTTAGTTGTTGCTGAATTACGTCGTTGGATTATCTGCTTTATTAATTTTATCGTTGACGTTGAATTGTTTCCTTTATTTGGAATCTGCTCAAAACTTTTAGTTCAAACTCAAACGAGTTATGTTATTTTATTATTAACCAATTACCGTTACTAATTATTTGGTAACGTCTGTTAATAGAATATCATCATCATCATACTCGTAACAGCCGTAGGACGTCCATTGATGGACAATAAGTTTCCCTGCTATATAGAGTAGGTAATTATATCATCAAAAAATAAGCGCGCGCCTCATTGATGTTTCTGGCGACCAGAGGGCTGGCAGCTAGGTATTTCGGGCAAAGGATTAGCCTTGCAATACAACTCGCGAATGCTGCCAGCCTATTATATTACGTTGGTATAAGTTACTAGCGAACGTATAAAAACTCTAGAATTCTTTAAAAAAAAACTGGTCACTTTTCTACTAAAAAGTATTATGTTATTTTGGTGTAAAATATATTTTCATCTAACTCAATAGAACTCTATTTTAATGCGTAAATGCGGGATATTAACCTCATACATATATAGACGAAGTCGCGGGAAAAAGCTAGCTTATAATATTAGTGGGATAGCAAGTTGAAGTATCACGTGACGTCACGCTTTTTTATACAATGTACATAATTTCAGAAAGAAGCATGGAGTCTAACATACAATTAGGGACTAATTGGATACGTCATATTTATTATATTTACTGTGTATATTTTGAAGAAAATGGATTTATAAAATAAAAGTATTCTCATAAATCATCACGTATTCTATAAGCTTTTATTAGTTATTACCTACCCATAAATACGTTTTGGTAAGTCTGAATAAACTTAGATGTAGTAGCGTAGGTATGAGGCAGCGTAATTGTTAAAGGTTATTTCAACATTGCAAGACGAGTCGTGTTTTTATTCCCCTTTGAGACAACATAACTTCTTCACGGCCACAAAGGCTTGATATTCTTGCGAGTATTTTTAAGAAGCTCTGTTATTAAAAAGCCAGCCAATTGCGAGTTGGACTCATATGTACCAAGTTAGGTTCAGTTAGCTAGCCCTTCTAGATTAACCCTTTTCCAGGCATGGTGCATAATCAATAATAGTGTTCACATAAATGTACACAAATATTCGACTTTGCTAAATTTAAAATATGTTAAGTACTACTCAATTATGGTTGTTAAAAATATTATTCGTTTCTAAATTAATTACTCATAAGTAAATAATATAAAGCTATGATTTATTTTGTGGTAGCATATCTAAATTCGTGAGGCCGGGAAAAGAGTTAAATTATCACATCGGCATTTATGTATGGGTATGATATCTTTAAATGAGCCATTATTGTATACATATTTATATACTTCGAGGAATACGAAATGGCACTAACGATTTCGACGAAAGCTATGTACTTACTGGCTTTCGGGGCCGAATAATACATCTAGCTGGGTCCTATCCCTGGGACCGTCATGTTATCAAGTTATAATGTTTGTTTAGAGTAAATTTCACGCACAATTGATTGATAATTTCAATATCTCTATCATTAGCGTGGTTCAGCAGTGTACTTCTTGTTGGACTTGTAAACTAACTTAAAAATAAAATTGTGTTAAATACTTGTAATGTATAGTATATAGATATCATTTATAAATATTGTGAATCTGTTTAAAAAAATAAATAAAAAAAAACCTCGTTGAGTTTCTTGACGGATTCTTCTCAACAGAGGTTTTTCCGAACCGGTGGTAGATTTTCTGACGTTCATAAGTGCTTGTAATAGCCTAAATTGAATAGAGAGATTTTGACTTTGACTTTGACTTTAGAGGTAAACGACTTCAAATGTAGGCGTAGCAACATATATATTTTTTTGTTTTGTTTCATTTTACTTTCAAAGCTTTTATTTAGACACGAATCTTTAAAAGAAAAAACACAAAACAAAAAATAAAATCCGAATGAAACTTGGTCGCCCATTCAAGGTTCAAGTAAAAAAATTATTTGAGGTGGTCAAAGCTATTCACAGCTTAATGATAATAACTGATGTGGTAACTCAGCTTACTAGGCAAATTAGAGCGTTTTCGCAATTTACGACCGAACAAGTCCGATCTAAATTCATGAAAATATGTTTCCGGAGTGTACGGTGTGATTACATGATGAAATGATGATGATGTATGACGGAAATAGAATTTGGTGCGTAAACTATCATACAAATAGGTCCACGACTTCTCGGGACCGGAAGACTTATTGTGTAACACACTTAGAATCAAAATCGTTTTCACTATTTTCCCGGGACTCTAATAATAGCATCATGACACAAAAATGCGCCCAATTAGAAAGTAATGAGCAAAGTTAACGAGTAGTTGACATGGAACTATTGTATCTTATGTGATTTACACTAAAAAGAGTGAAAAAAATTATAACAAACTATTGAACCGACTAGAAAAAACCATGAAAATAATTTTCTTCAAAATAAAGTGGTAAACTCAATATAATACATCCACTTTTACAGTTGTAGGTGTCCATCCATGGGTGGCAATGATCGCTTAGCAACAGGTGACCCGCATGCACGTTTTCCAGCCATTTCATAAAAAAACTTACAGAAAATACGAGTACACTAAAACACCAGTAGATAGTGCTAGTAGTGGTTGAATCGCGTCTTACTGTGAGGATTTCAAATGTGATATTTTGTATTAATTTAAAAAGCACCGTAAAAATATTTACAAAAATAATAGAGGAAAACATTTGACTTTGGCATTGTACGGTACCCTCTCAGTTCAAATCGAACTTAGACGGTTTTTATTTAATTAAATAACGACCCGACAAATTAGTCGTAATAAGCTTCACAAATCGGGATTAGGTACGTTGTAAGTACAAAAAATCGTACTAAAATGAAGTACTAGGTATAGCGTCCTAAAAAAAGTTTTCTCTGCGACCATTGCCGATAAGGCACGAACTCCAAAGAAAGCATGTAAGCTTTACGTGTTAACAAGCACTTTAATCCACCTAACACCGATAATAATACTTTCATACTGTAATAATTTCTTAAAATAACCCCCTGGAAAATATTATCACCCTTGTATAAAGTTTCCCTCCATACGTGACTGGAATTATAAACAGTTCGTTAGTGTTTCATTCATTGCAACACAATGAATGGACAGTTGGGCAGCGGTCGCGAGCCGGGTACCGCGCGGTCCAGATATTAATATGTAATGTGCAACTGACGCTGTAAAGCCAGTGCTTACTTTGAGGTAGACGGTAGACGTCCACTAAAACAATGCGTCTTCATATCCTAGGTACTTGAAACTTTAATTCTCACTAAAACTGTAGGTACTCTTCCAAAGTCGATGGTAGGAATTAGGTTAAGCTAACGGAATCATTCAGCGAAATAAACTTTTCATAAATCAATAAATACTCCTACGCACCCTTTATGATGAACAAACTGTACACGTCAGTGCATAGACTATATTGACAATCTCCAGGGGAATATAATAATCATAATAAATGCCAATTTATATTTAGTCAGAGGTTAGAAAGTAACTTTTGTTACTCATTCCTTAAAGGAGATACAATAACGGGTCAATTGATACTCTTATTTTTAGTTTCTCTGCCATTGCTGGTAGTGGTGTTGGTCGTTTTATACGTACGGTTCAGTCTAAAGGAGTGACACCACATATCACACGTGGCTTCTTAATTCAAAAAACGTACCTTTACGGTTGGCGTCTCCTTTCGTGTTTATTTTACCCCGCTGTTATATGCGCGTGTAGAGGGTAAGGACCGCAAGCCCCGCCGGTTTGCGGTCACTGCTGACGCTTGCCCGACACCTTACATCATTACAATCCGTGAGCTTTTAGAAAACACTTCGGGTTTCGGGGAAAATCGGAAGGATTCGTTAGTAAAAAATGACAGTTGTCTTCTTGACTCAGTAGCAATCCATCACGCGTAGAGTGCACTCGTTGTGTTTTCATTGATTTATATAGAGCAGTCAAAACCACCAATTGCATATATTTATTTAGGTAGTTTGTTATTTTTCGGAAATTGATTTCCATGGCGAGTCAACTTAAGCAGGGTATGTCTGTAAATAGCCAATCACTGGAAATTGATTTTGTACATAAGTTGAATTTTTTAAGAAAAAAGTGGTCGTAAATATTTTAATAAGGTACAAGACCGAGTTATAGAAGCAACGGGGATTTCGAAAAGTACATTAAATAAAATATAAAACGAAAGCAGACCCAAAAAATTCATTTGACGTACCCAAGAGAAGTAGATACAGAATAACACCAGCTCTATATACTTCCAAACAAAAGTAGTGTGTTGAGGCGGGGTGTTCTCAATTTAAATTGACGATGGAAGAATTCGAAAATGCTGATTTTGTTTTATTTGTATCATGACACAACATGACACTTGATATTGTATTAAAATTAGAAAAAGATAAAGAAGCGTAATATTATTACAGTAAGGTTTGTACTGATGGTTATTCTTTACCATTGATGTATATGTACTTACTAGATTACGCCATCCGAACACTCATTGTGTTCCACTGCTTTGCACCTTGCACTGTGCAAAGGACTTTAGTATGACTTTGACATTCATGAGCGGCGGACGAACTAGTTTTTGATTGAGACTCCGAATATAGGCGTGAACCTGCACGTAAGTAACAATTCACTACTCAAGTAAGTAAAATTACATCTTGTACAAGTGATTAAGCAACTAATAATATTGTAATACCACAATAAAAACATTTTTTAAAATAAGACGTAACGCATCGAAGGTTATAAAGTCGTTGACATTACGCCATCTTACAATCATAGACTAAAACGTGCAGACGATCCCATTCAGAATTGGTTGTAGGTAAAAAATTGTGACTGAACATGCATGACAATTCGTTTAATTGCTTTATTTATACCTGTCATTCTTTTTCCATGTACTAATTTTTATGAACGTCAATATGTCACGCGATACGCATTTTAGTAACTAATAACATTCAAATCCCCTCCGGCATTCCGAAAATCTTTTTCGCTTTTAAAAAATCTGAAATTTCGTTGAGCAAGCATACATTGCTACTAAAAAACAAAAAAAATAATAATATAATATTACTCAGTACACCATTTTTGACTATTTTGGGGCTCCGGCAAATTTTAAATTTCCAATAAGGGGTTCCATTGCGATAAAGGCTTAAGAACCGTTGAATTACAGGTTTCAATCACATTTTTAGTGCTTCAGCTTTTTTTCAAAACCTCATTCACTATCTGCCTATTTATTAAGATAATTTCTTTCAATTGATTAAAAAAATGCAGTTAAAAAGTTTGTTTTTTTTTTCGAAAATATCTATTTTGCCAGATGCAAAATGATTACGTTTCGTAGGTAAAATAGCTGTGTCACGTCTGCGGTGTATAATCTATATAGCGTTGACGTCTTGTGACAGTCCGATATTTGAACATATTGTTGACATGAACGTGCGAATCTAGTAAGTACATATACATCAATGTTCTTTACATAACTTTTTACGGTAACTTCGAAAAGTTTTGCAAGTTGATAACAGAACAGAACAGCATATTATATTATTTTAGAAAGTTATTTTTTTATGTAAATTTGACATATATATTATTCATATTAAATTTGATAATTTTAGTCTTATCCTGTTGTACCTAATAATTTAGTTGCTCTGTATTTTATAAAATTGCTGTGCCCTTGCAGGGTTCATGTTCCTGGTCTTATAAAATAATGTAAAATGTTATGTACAACATGAAACGCAATAAATAAATGAATTATGAATTATGTACTCGTATAGCATATCACGATCGCGTGACATCGTCAATACCCGAAGCATGCTTCTAAAATCCGAAGGTTTTCTTAAGATCTCACGGAGTGTACCTACCTGTACAACTTTATTTCCATTAAACTGAAATTAACCATTGATATCATGAATACTACATGCCCTTTGAATTTTAAATATGCAAGCAAGCGGGGAAGTTTGCCAAAGTGTGTGTACTACCTACCTACTGAAATTTTAATGTGTGATAATAATAGATTTGTAATTCAGTTAATGTTACTTGAATAAATCTTTCGAATAGCTATAATATACATTTTTTATATTAAGAAATATTCGGGTTTTTAAAATAGATTTGTCTTAACAGGTTTCGTATGTAGTTTTAAAGAATTCTACCTACTTTTACAAGAAGTCCATCAGTTTTAAATTACAGTGAGCTAAAGATTAAGATCCCTTACTGAAAGCGTAATAAAATTGTCATTTTACGAAATTATTCGCTGTAATAAAAACAAAAAAGTGCCGATACAAAATACTTACAATAACATTATGTTCCCTGCAGAAATCATTTCGCACGCGCTCTTATAGTCAGACCATGCTCAGTAGAATGTACCCGCTTCGCAGAAGCAGGTGGCTCATTTCATATGCTGCTAATATAAGCAATGTAACTAAAGGCAGTGTCTGAGTGCCACTGCGTCTAGGCGAACAAACGACCTAATTGGAGTTTCCGTAACAAACTTGTCCCAAGCGACCCTGCGTTGGAAACTAACGGTAGATACGAGTCTATACCTACTCGTTAAAGAATTGGAGTTTAGTGTATATACACAAAACACTCACCTACGCATGCCGTCCTGAAAATTTCACCATGTTAAATTCCAAGAACCTTGTAGATAAAGCATGAGTCAATGAAGTAATTCAGCAGACAGCAATTTAGTTCGCAGAGCTAGAAACTTATAGAACAGCAGCCCTCCTCGTAGGTAACTATATCTCTTATTTATATAAATAGTAAGTTATTGATTAAAAAAAAACTATTTTTAAAACGAACTTTGTTGCTGTTTGTGTCAGGTACGTTACTTCGCATTTACAGTTTATTATTTATTTTTTACTATGTATTTGTACGTTACATTGGGCAGATATAATTAGTAATATGTGCATTAAAACTAGCACATATCAAAAACATACTGGCTGAATGAACTTTCCGCTTTCTCCCGCACGGCGGCGCCACCAGTCAGTTGCGCTTTGGGTATAGCCCTGTAAGGATGACGAAACTGCCTTTGACGAGAAAGTGGTTTTCCTTTGGCTCGGATAATTGTCTTTACATACGTTGTAATTTGACCAAATTGTAGCCCCGAAATGGCCGAGGTTTTTGAGATAGTAAAAAAAAAGGAAAATCGTTTTTATTTTTTATTTACCAAAATAGTGGCCCGATTTTCATGAAATTTTTATATATTATGTAGAAAATTAAAAGCGTTTTTTTCTAAAAAAAAACAATTAATTTTATATTTAAGTAAAAAAAAAACTTTTTTAATATTCATAATTATTTTTTTTACTTGCGAGGTGGCGACACCTACCAATATCAGATATATTATGACCCACTTAATACTCTAATACATATATTTTTTTCCAAAACATTCATTTGGATCATCAGGTTAAAACAAGCGAATTTGTAACATCTCATACATAGCTTTCCCTTTACTACGTACCTACGTATAGGTTTCAGTAGCAGTCAGCACATTACGAAGTAACAGATAGAATTCAAGGTTCCAGAAAATTCGAATTTCGAATGTGAATTTAGACTATGACATCGATTATAACCGTGGCTGTATGCAGTTGGCTTTATAATTTTAAAAAAGTTAATCAAAAAGAAATGTGGCGGGAAATCAAGTATTTTTCACGAAGCGTTAAAATATTGAAACAAAGTCTGCCAGAATTTGATGGATTAATAAATATCAATGGATAAATACGAGTTCATAAGGAAAATATTCCTAAAATCTCCAAAGACACTAAGTTTTCAGTGTGATAAATTAATTTGCGAACTGTTTCGTAAATATTGCACGCATTATTTGGACAATGAATATCGTCTTTCCCTAGCGGAAAATGTAAGTACTTGAATAAAACGTATGCAGCAGCATACATTCGTATGTTTAAACTTGATATTTCGTTTGAGCTAAGGGTATTTTTGTTATTATAACAAACCAAATTAATATATTTACTGATTTCGTTTCTTTTACGTAGTATCTACCCTATATGTTTCAAGACCTTGTGTGGCTTAACGATTAGATTTAACTATGTACTAATATTAAGATTTTATTAGTGATTATTAGTAAGTAACAAGTTTATATAATATACACTCAAATATGTAAATGCTCTTATCTGGATACGAACCTGGGACCTCCTGATTTGTAAGCAGCGTCATGTGATTTGAAATGTTTTCATGTAGGTACTCCTTATTAGAAGTAATGTAATGCTGTTATATTTCAGCATTTTTATTTCTATACATTATAGTATAATAAGAATATATTTTACTACCTGCGCCTAATGCTGAAAGTATGAGTAAGGCTCACTGACATTAATCAGTACACATATGACTACTATTGAATTCTATGTTACGTAGGTACGTAGTAAAGGGAAAGCTATGTATGAGATGTTACAAATTCGCTTGTTTTAACTAACCTGATGATCCAAATGAATGTTTTTGAAAAAAATATATGTATTAGAGTATTAAATGGGCTCATAATTTTCTACATAATATATAAAAATTTCATGAAAATCGGGCCACTAGTTTGGTAAATAAAAAATAAAAACGATTTTCCTTTTTTTTTACTATCTCAAAAACCACGGCCATTTCGGGGCTAAAATTTGGTCAAATTACAACGTATGTAAAGACAATTATCCGAGCCAAAGGAAAACCACTTTCTCGTCAAAAGCAGTTTCGCCATCCTTACAGTTAGTTAGTTATATACCCTTTGACAGCTCGAAATGTATGCCGGCCGGCGCGCGCTCTTTAAAATTATTAATAAAAACCGGCTAAGAGCGTGTCGGACACGCCCAAAATAGGGTTCCGTAGCCATTACGAAAAAATTAAGTAATATTTTTCTAAGGATTTCGTATTTTATAGGGAATCTTCCAAGTTTAGGTATATTTTATACCTTACGCTGCTATTTACTCATAAACTACTAATAATTCTCAAGCAAACTTAGCCGTTATAGTTTTCCTTGGAAGTTTGATATACTGACTACCATCCTGAATTTTTTCAAATTTTTCCACCCATCAGTTTAGATTTTAGAGGGGGGGACGCTCGATTTTAATGAAAATTTGCACTTTAAAGTTGAATATTTCGCAAACAAATTACTGAATCGAAAAATCGTTTTAGCAAACCCCTAATGGTTTTAAAATACCTATCCAACGATACCCCACACTATATGGTTGGATGAGAAAAAAAAATCACCGCCACTTTACGTCTATGGGAGGTACTTTAAAAAAAATTGTTTTTGAATTTTTAATTGTACTATTTTGTCGGCATAGTTTATCTATATATCCGTGCAAAATTACAGCTTTCTAGCATTGATAGCCCCTGAGCAAAGCCGCGGACGGACAGACAGACGGACAGACGGACATGGCGAAACTATAAGGGTTCCGTTTTTGCCATTTTGGCTCCGGAACCCTAAAAAACAATAGACAGCAAACACAAACAAAACAAAGGAAATACCAAAATAAAAATATACGATTTTGATTATTATTTTGATTTTGATTATGATTTTTTCGATTAACTATATTTATGTAGTGATTATATACGCTTATTAAATAAATAGCCGCAGCTGCTACTGTTTCGGCATCCATCTCGGGCGGCTGACAATTAACGTATTCGTACCTTCTTGATACCGCGATGAAATGCACAATTGTTTCCCTAAGTCCGAATTTCATAGTCTGTTGCGGTAGAATTTGCCGAAAGTACTTACCAAAAAAAATAGTCACTTCCGATACAAAAAAAAGGGCGTTATTTAACCCATTTGATACTGAAATATAGTTATGGAATCAGTTAGGAATTTACTGGTAGACACAGAAAAGCGAAATATGTCAGCATTTTTTATTGCCGGAAGTGCTTGGCAGACGCTCGAAAAGGTAACCATCAGGACCCTAAATATACCCATCTGATAACAGCATGAAACCAATTCCAGTCGGTAGATATGAATCCTCATTTCCGGAATATATAAGTCTGCCAAGGATGATTATGTGAGCAACATCATAGACAAAGCATAGTTAGACCTCCAATCTCCATACCAAAGATAGTTAGTTCCTCGTTTCTTAGTACGAAAAATCGAACTTTGCCAAATTTTCAGCTAATTGTACTGAACTAATAATCATCACCATCGCGTCACTATCAACCATCATCATATTTATCATCATCCTCATTGTTATCATAAACCTCCATTATCATCACCATCATCGCCATCACATCGAAATCACAGTCATTATCATTATCATTTTTCATCATCAATCTTGTGCAAAAGTTCAAACACGAAGTGATAGAGACAAGGTCATAAAGTGCAAAATTAAATTGAGTCAAATAAATAAATGATATGAAATAAATGAAATTAAAAATGATAAATAATAAAAATATACCAGGATAATTACAATCAATTATTAAATACAGTGGATCCCAAACTAGGCTGAGCCTGTATATTGGCACCCGATATTATCATATTAATAACTTCAACCTTTTCCTTTGCCACTCCGCAAACACAAGTGTAAGACAACTGTGTTTGTGCGACACATGCATGTGTGTCTTGCAGAAATCCTCCCTAGGTACTACGTTTCTATAAAAAGTCAAATTACATGTGGTAAAGGCCTAACAAATAAATATTAATATCAAAAGATATTTAGATATTTTGGTTGCTTTTGTTCTGTGAATATTGAATCGGCACTCAGAACACCAAAACACACATACATACAGAGCAGCAAATTCACGAGCTGTGTGACAGTGACAGTCATATAACACACATGAAATAATTTATCTAGATATAGAAACACAATTTAAAATCCTTCAATTATTTGTTGTTAGATTTCTGTAATAAATAGAAGACTATTTTTTAGTAAGATAAAACCGTCCAATTTTGCCCTTGATATATATATTTTGCCCGCGGATACATATATGCTGTAACAAAAAGGGCTTGGCAGGATACAAAACCAACCAAGAGCGTGTCGGACATGCCCGAGATAGGGTTCCGTAGCCATTACGAAAAAACTAAGTCATATTTTTCTAAGGATTTTCTACGGAATATTCCAAGTTTAGGTATATTTTATACCTTAGGCTGCTATTTACTAGGCTATTTACTAAACTACTAATAATTCTCAACAAAACTTAACCGTTATAGTTTTTCTTGTAAGTTTGGTGTACTTACTACTGTGGCGCCTTTGAATATTTTCATACAATTTCCCCAACATTAAATAATTACAATAAAAATAATGCACGCAAAAACGCAGCTAATTGCTTCTGCAAGTAAATCCACGAACTCTGCAAGTCCCGTTAGCCAGCGCGCTCCGGCGCCCGCGCCGGTCGGCCGCCAGTGCAAATTCAACCGCGACGGCGAATGCATGTTCCTTTTGCACCGCCTAAACCACCCCCGCGACGCCTCCGCTTACGCTATAGACGCTATTACTAGTCAGTGTTTAGTGCTTGCAGTGCCTTTGACGCTTTGTTGCTAATTCGCAGCTTAATTTAATAACAGCAGTGTTAGTTATATAAGTAATAGTTAAGAACAATTGTGGCACGAACATTAAAGGTGTTTTAACCATAAACTGGTACGTGTTTATTATACACCACTTGTTCCGTTCCCTATACTGGTGACCCGACGACGAAGAAATATGCAGCGGTCAGTCGACGGGAGTGACGGTAGTAACGGCATGCCTAAGGATCCGCCCCAGGCGAATAACACCGGAGCTGAAATTTTCGAAGACTCATCGGATCAGGCTAGTTTGTTCCGCGTAGGCGTACGAGTTCCCCCATTTTGGCCAGACAGACCGGCACTATGGTTTGCTCAAATAGAGGGACAATTTATTCTTTCCGGGATTACGTCAGATTTAACGAAATTCTACTACGTGACATCAAACCTCGATCATAAATTCGCTGCAGAAGTAGAGGATGTCATAACTAATCCCCCAGCCGAGAATAAATATGCAACGCTTAAAGCAGAGTTGATAGGCAGACTCTCCGCCTCTCAGGAACAACGAGATAAACAACTGCTCGCTCATGAGGAACTCGGTGATAGGAAACCTACTCAATTCCTACGCCATTTACTGCACCTCGCCGGCCCGAACAAATTGCCTGACGCTTTCATCAGAACCGTGTGGACCAGTCGTCTTCCGTTTAATTTACAAGCGATCGTAGCCTCACATCCAGATATGCCTCTGCTTAAGCTAGCTGAACTGGCAGATAAAATTCAAGAATATGCATCACCCAGCCCCCACGTTGCAGAGACATCGTCGATGCCCGGTCCATCAACAGCACTCAGTAGATACGTCAGCCCACCTGCATTCTCGCCCATGGAAACCATGTCACTACAGATAGCCGAACTCTCCAGGCAAATGGCAGCGCTGACAACCCACGTACTCGAGCAAAAAACGCGCCCTCAAACCAGAGCCCCTAAACCAGCCAGCAAGCGCATCAAGCAAACCCCGCCCGCACAGGAGCGCAAGAAAGGCGTATGTTGGTACCACCGCAGATTCGGCGCACAAGCCACTCGGTGCACACACCCATGTGAGTACAAGCCGGAAAACTAATGAGGCAGCCCGAAGTGGCCGAAAACGACTGCCTTACACGAAACGGCCGCATATTTGTCACGGATAAGAGGAGCAAGCTACAATTTCTTATAGACACGGGTAGCGATCTCTGCGTCTACCCGCGATTAAAAATGAAGCATCGACAATCCAAAACCGACTTTCAACTGTACGCCGCAAATGGCTCAACCATCGCAACCTACGGCTACGCTCATCTGGATTTGGACTTGGGACTTCAACGCGCTTACCCCTGGCGATTCATAATTGCTGACGTCACGAAACCAATAATTGGCGTGGATTTTTTGTCACACTATCAACTCATAGTAGACTGTCGCAACCAGCGCCTCATAGATAGCACGACGCTCAACAAGACGCCAGCGAAGCCCGCCTTATCCTCACACACGATATCATCCATAAAGACTCTCATAGGAGAATCAAAATATCATGATATCCTGCGAGACTTCCCTGACATTACCCGTCCATCAGGCATGCAGCGAATATTAACTCACAGCACCGTGCATCATATAAGGACGACACCTGGCCCACCAGTCGTTTGCTCTCCTCGACGCTTGGCACCAGACAAGCTTAAGATCGCTAAAGAAGAATTTGAATCCATGCTGAATAGTGGAACTGCTCGACCTTCCGAAAGCTCATGGGCATCCCCTTTGCATTTAGCACCCAAAAAAGACAATGGCTGGCGACCCTGTGGGGATTACAGGATGCTCAATGCGCGCACTGTACCAGACCGCTACCCCATTCGCCACATCCATGATTTTACACAAAATATAGCAGGATGCAAAGTATTTTCGACCATCGACCTCATGAAGGCATACAACCAGATACCCGTTAGTCAAGAAGATATACCGAAAACGGCTATAACTACGCCCTTCGGCCTTTATGAATTCCCATACATGACTTTCGGGCTCAGGAATGCTGGGCAGACCTTTCAGAGGTTCGTTGATGAAATGACCCGAGGCTTGAACTTTTGTTACACCTACCTCGACGATTTCCTGGTGTACTCTACGTGTCCAGAAGAACATGAAGATCACCTTCGTCAACTCTTCTCCAGACTGCAGCAATATGGAATGGTTATTAACACATCTAAATGTGTCTTTGGGGCATCAAATGTTACCTTCCTCGGCTACAAGATCTCAAGTGACGGAATAAAACCACTAGAAACCAAGGTTCAAGCCATCAAAGACTACCCGTTACCTAAGACTGTCAAGGAGCTCCGAAGGTTTCTGGGAATGATAAATTTCTACCGCCGTTTCATACCCAACGCAGCCCGAACTCAAGCTCCACTCAACGCGTTCCTGACAGGCTCTGTGAAAGGTTCACACCCGGTCGATATATCTGGCGACGCTTTGAAAGCATTTGATGACTGTAAAGAGAGTGTATGTCAGGCAGCTCTGTTAGCACATCCGGACTGCAATGCTAAGCTTTCGCTGATAACCGATGCCTCTGACACAGCCATGGGCGCAGCAGTACATCAACTACAGAACGGAGACTGGCAACCTTTAGCCTTCTTCTCGCGGAAATTGACCCCAGCACAGCAGAAGTATTCTCCATATGATAGAGAGCTTCTTGCCATCTATGAGTCCATGAGATATTTTCGACACATGCTCGAAGGAAGAAATTTTACGGTATATACTGACCACAAACCTATAACCTTTGCTTTCACCACGAGACGAGACAAATGCTCACCACGTCAACATCGCTACTTGGATTATATAGCACAGTTCAGTACCGACATACGTCACATCTCGGGCAGAGACAATGTGGTCGCCGACGCTCTCTCACGCATATCTTCTATCGCTGTGACCATAGACTACAAGGCGCTAGCAGCCGACCAGGAATCAAATCCTGAACTACAAGAGTTACTCAGAAAAGGCTCCTCCTTGAAATTAAAAAAGGTCAAAGTAGAAGGAACCAGGCTGTACTGCGACTTTTCTCAGAATACGCCAAGGCCTTTCATCACACCTGCTTTTCGAAAACAAGCTTTCGATAGCCTCCACAACTTAAGCCACCCAGGCACATCTGCATCCGCTAAGCTAATCGCCGACAGATATGTATGGCCTGGCGTTCGCCGTGATTGCAAAACCTGGGCACAGAGTTGTCCAGACTGCCAACGCAGCAAAATACACCGTCATACATCCGCACCCCTTACCACCATCCAAACTCCTTCTGAACGTTTTTCCCATGTTCATATGGACCTCATAGGTCCTTTACCTCTTTCGAATGGTTACAGGTACTGCCTCACCGTGATCGACAGGTTCACGCGATGGCCGGAGGTCTACCCGCTGACGGACATGACAGCGGAGACCTGCGCCACAGCCTTCGTCTCCGGCTGGGTCGCACGCTTTGGCTGCCCGCACAAAATCACCACCGATCGCGGCAGACAGTTTGAGTCCCACCTGTTCCGGAGCATTGCTGCCATCCTGGGCGCTAAACACTGCCCAACAACGGCGTACCGTCCTGAGTGCAACGGCATGATCGAGCGCCTGCACCGCCAACTGAAAGCGGCAATTATGTGCCACGCCAATAGCCAATGGTCAGAAATCCTTCCACTAGTACTCCTAGGTATTCGGAGCGCCTGGAAAGACGACCTCAGATCTTCCGCAGCTGAGTTGGTTTACGGAGAGCCTCTCAGACTACCAGGCGAGTTTTTCAGTCCTCCCACTAACCTTGTAGTAGACGTGTCAGACTTCGCATCCCGCCTGCGTAGACATATGGCAGACCTCAGCCCGAAACCAGCTGCATGGCACGGTACAAAGGCATTTCATGTACCCAAGGACCTCCGCACTTCAGAATACGTATACCTTCGCCAAGGTCCAGCTCGAGGATCCCTTGCAGCGCCGTATTCCGGTCCATATAAAGTTCTACAACGAAGCTCCAAGACATTTAAACTGGACATTCAAGGCAAAGAGTCCAAGGTAACAATCGACAGGTTGAAACCAGCCTACCTGTTTCGCAGCACCAGCCCGTCATCACCGCCAGACCAAATCGCAGAAAGAAAGACTCGAAGCGGCAGGATAGTTCAACAACCCGAATACTATCGCCCGTGAAACGGTCTCGGCGGGGGAGTGTTGTGGCGCCTTTGAATATTTTCATACAATTTCCCCAACATTAAATAATTACAATAAAAATAATGCACGCAAAAACGCAGCTAATTGCTTCTGCAAGTAAATCCACGAACTCTGCAAGTCCCGTTAGCCAGCGCGCTCCGGCGCCCGCGCCGGTCGGCCGCCAGTGCAAATTCAACCGCGACGGCGAATGCATGTTCCTTTTGCACCGCCTAAACCACCCCCGCGACGCCTCCGCTTACGCTATAGACGCTATTACTAGTCAGTGTTTAGTGCTTGCAGTGCCTTTGACGCTTTGTTGCTAATTCGCAGCTTAATTTAATAACAGCAGTGTTAGTTATATAAGTAATAGTTAAGAACAATTGTGGCACGAACATTAAAGGTGTTTTAACCATAAACTGGTACGTGTTTATTATACACCACTTGTTCCGTTCCCTATACTACCATTGTGAATTGTTTCAAAATTTCGGTTTAGATTTAAGAGGGGGGGGGGGACTCGATTTTAGCGAAAATTTGTATTTTAAAGTTGAATATTTTGCAAAAAAATAACTGAATCGAATCGTTTTAGCAACCTCCTAATGATTTCAAGAGACCTATCCAACGATACCTCACACAACCAGGATGGATGAGAAAAAAAACAGCCCCACTTTATATGTATGGGAGGTACTGAAACAATAACAACTGTTTTATTGGCATAGTTAACGTATATATTCGTGAAAAATTACACCTTTCTAACATTGATAGTCTCTGAGCAAAGCCGCGGACGGACGGACAGACAAACAGACAGACATGGCGAAACTATAAATAACACATACAAACTTCACGCCTGTTTTCCCATAATGGGGTAGGCAGAGCACACGAAACGTTACCTCTTCGGAGCAACTTTTAGCAATTTTAGGTTTTAAATTTGACAAAAACGGTACTACAATAGTGACAGGTCACTATTGCTTACCTCAGAAAGTCTCTGTGTATATACCTGTTTTCTGTAATTGTTTTCTATGTGTTGGTTTGCAATAAAAAGTTATAGTATTGTATTCTATCGTTGCTAGCCTGTCGCCTATGGTACACCTTAACCTATATTACCTCAGTCGCCTCTTACGAAATCCACGGAAGAAATGGAGAGGTGTAATTCTAACCCGACACCACACAGGTAGCTATTTCAGCTCAAGAGATAGAGCCCTGTGATAGACGGATGGACAGATAGACATACAGACCGACAGACAGCCAGCAGAGTCTCAGTTATAGGGTCCCGTTGGCACCATTTGGGTACGGAACCCTAAAAAGGAGAAGTAACTCCCGTCAGAAAAAAAATCAAATATCGAGGGAAAAAGAAAAGATTTATTCATTGTCATGAATAGGGAAACAATTATGCAAAATTGATTATTAAAAAATACATATATTTTCGAACATATTTTTTAAAACTAGTTTTTCTCCTGATAAAAAAAGCTTGACCAAAGAAACCAAATCACAGTTACACAGATTTATAAGCAGTACAATCACAATTCCATAAATATCTTTGCGTTATAAAAAGGATTGTTTTTTTTTACAGTTATTATCAACTTGGAGGTAAAACTACACGTAAAGCGGGGATTTTTTTTGTGACCTTTTGTTGTGAAGTATCGTTGGATAGGTATTTGAAAATGAATTGGGGTTCGCAAATAAATAAAATCTGAAAGTTCAAAAAAATGTGTTTGATTCACTATATTTAAATTAAAAAAATGTACATTTGCCCATTTTTGTTTTATCAATCAATCAATCAATTTATCAATTTATTTCACATATGTTAAAAATGACAGCTTGGGCAAAGTTATCTCCAACGGGCAAAGTTGTACGGTTTTATAGTACTTTATATGTACCCCTATTATCTCATCATCTGAAATTGTAGGTTCAATAAATAAAAACTACATACCTGTTGGTATTCTTGTTTTTGGAAGCTCCACTAAAATGTACACCCACGGAACGCTAAAAGAAGGATGCCTACCAAGACTTTATTTCGTTGTGTACATCATATTTATTTAGAACAAACTTTTTAACACAGCGTTAATAAATAAATCTAACATAGTCAGTCAGATATTCCTAAATTTCTTGCATATAAACATTGAACGTTTCTTCTTTCTTCCCCTTGAATATTGCATTACAGCACCTAGGCACTAGTTAGTTAGCATTGAATCTGAAAGGAATTGTGCATTAATAAATACAGAAATAGTATTAGCAGACAGACTAAAAGATACCTACGTGGACGAATAAAGTGACAGCCCTTCCTCCGGGGCTCAAACTATGTATCCCAAATTTCATCCTAATCGGTTGAACGGTTTAGACGTGAAAAGGTAATAAAGAAATAAACAAACAGACTAACAAACTTTCACGTTTATAATATTACTAGCTTTTGCCCGCGGCTCCGCCCGCGTGGTATTCGGTTATCGCGCGCTGTTCCTTCGGGAACTGTGCATTTTTCCGGGATAAAAAGTAACCTATGTCACTCTTAGGCTCATAAACTATCCCTATGCCAAAAATCATGTCGATCCGTCGCTCCGTTACGGCGTGAAAGAGGGACAAACATACAAACATACAAACACACAAACACACTTTCGCATTTATAATATTAGTATGGATAGTGGGATTAGTGTCTTATTTTAAGTCATCATCATCATCATCATAGGCCTATCTTAGTCCACTGCTGGACATAGGCCTCTCCAATTGCACGCCACTGAGCACGATCCTCGGCCACTCTCATCCAGTTATTGTGAGCAAGCCAGCGAAGATCTGATATTATGGAAATGGACGGACAGCGTAATATCAAATTTTCTGAACTAAGTCTTTGTGACAAAGTTTATTCATGTCTTTAGTTGAATAAAGTGAGAATTCCGCAGCGATGACATACGACCATCATCATCATCATCATCACCATCATTAACATAGTTTACATATATATTCGTCCAAAATTAAAGCTTGCTGGCATTGATAGTCTCTGAGCAAAGCCGCGGACGGACAGACCGACAGACAGACAGACAGACATGGCGAAACTATAAGGGTTCCGTTTTTGTCATATTGGCTACGGAACGGACAAAATTGTCACATTTGCTGTATGGGAGCCGCCAGTAATACATACATAGTCTGTAAAAATTTCAAGTGTCTTACTATTACGACTCAAGAGATAGAGCCCTGTAACAAACGGACGGACAGACAGACAGTCAGTGGAGTCACATCAACAGGGTTCCGTTGGCACTCTTTGGGGACGGAACCCTAAAAACTAAATAATAGTTATTATTATTTTTAATTGAATTAAGTAAAATCAACACATGGAGAAAGCTACTAACATTAGTCAATAAGTGATTATGTATTACTAACAAAATGGATTGAAAAGTCTGAATAAATTATTATTTTTATTATTATTATAGTTTACATAGGTACATAATAAATCCCATTTTTTCCTTATCTTAAATTTCAAGCCTTTTAGAATCAAAGGTTTGGTACGGGCGTTGGTAAATAATCATTAAAAAATAGGACAATGATGTAGTGTTCACTTCGAAACACAGACAGACAGACAGACGGACAGACAGATGGACAGATGGACGGATCGACAGACGTACGGACGAATGGGCTGATGGAAAGATACACAGACAGACTCACATACGTATAAAATTAACAACCTGTGTCACTCCTAACAGAGACTAATCTGACGATACCTCTTCTGATCCTCTATATCTTTCTTGTCTCTTCTCTTGTCTTGTTGTTTTGCTTGCATCAATACCTTGTTGCAAAGCGTGCGAAAGAAATGACCATACATACGCTCAAAAACCATAACCCTTACCGACTCTCACACTTATAAATAAATAAAATAAATTTCTTGAATCACTGCATAATAGGGTACATACATACAGACAGACGGTGGGAAGAGACTTTCTACTATGGAGTGAAAATTTTCACTACGCAACTAAGAGTTAGGGAAATTTGGTATTTCTTCCTCCGGATGTAGTAAGTTGCAGTAGTGTCTACACAAGATAAGTCATACTTAGGTAACCCAGTAGAAATTAAATGCTTACAGCCCTGCCTCTGGTGTTCATGTTACAAATATTGATGTTGCTGACAAAAATGATAAAATAAACATACCTGTGTATCCAATTACATTTTATTCTTGCTAAATTCCTCTCGTCTGCCAACTTTTTGATTTCTTGGTTTGTGTTTAAACCATATTCAAATATATTGCTTTTGAAAATCAATCTGATTGACTTGACGTTGTGGCAAAAATGTAATGACGTCTAACATTTCACTTATCTAGCCAGTCATAATAAAAAAGGTGGTACGAAAACTTCTTCGACTGCGAAAAACTTTTTATTCACTGAGCCTAGATGCGGACGTAAAAATGCCGTGATTTGTAGGTATTTATTTGAGCCTCACTGTAAAACTTGATATTCATACATACATGCAATGTATGTTGAATGCAGACCTTATTTTTTAACTAATTAGTTTAGTGGCTACATCTAGCAATAACGCTTTATATAAATTAGTGGCGCTACTGTCTACGTAAAAGTAAGTAACTAATATCTGTTCAGAATTTGTAAGTTGCATTTAAAACCACGTGTCCTGGCTCGAAGCACCGCATCATAAGGTATGTAAAGTATGCAAACTTATAATTTTTGTCGAGGGCCGTGTATGTTACTTACAAAATTATTATTTTAAATGAGAATTTTAAGAGTAATTTACCTGTTTTTCGTCTAACTTACACTTTGTGTTCTTGCATTAATCAGAAAACAATAGTTTAGGCGTTCTAACTTCCGAAAATAACAGATTTAAAAACAAAAAAAATAAACACTCCGAGATTTGAACTTGATCTCATGCTTTCTTCATTTAGTCGTCGTATTATCTGAGCCAAATGTCAGGTCACGTGACCACACGAAATAGTCGATACCTATTTACAATAGTTTGTTTTTGCGACACTGACTTACGCACCCATATGAAATGTCACTACATGCTCGCTGCGAACACTGTCAGTTGTACTCATACAATGGTAAAATGCATCAAAATTTACTGCATCACGCTGCACTTTGGATGCGATAAAGTTGCTTTTTTTTGTGTTTCGCTAGAAGAGCATATCCATAATTTACTATTCTCAAAAAATCCTCTAAGAAAACATGTCTGTGGAAGCTATGCGCGTTGTCCGGAGGTTTGTATGGAAGAGCAACCCCCTTAAGGACTAAAGTGCATAAGTAATTTCATAATAAATAAAAATACTTAGGCATAATCTAAAGCATATTCAGCAATCAAAATTAATTATTTTAACTTAAAGGTGATCCAAAAGAACGCAGTTCGTTATTACTCGTATGACTCTTACAGTTACTTACTTCATATACATATTTTTATGTTATTTGAATTACTACGAACGTACCATTAGGTATGTATGAAAAGCAAAATAAATGCATTAGGTCCTATATTGAAATTGTTATAAAATATAAAATATCAGAGTTCATTTTCATTAAGTACAATTTCAGTAAAGTAGCAATTTCGTTACGGTACATTTATTTTGATTTTCACTCTAACGCATAAAATTAAATAAAATTGGTACAGGGCTTGGATAAAAATTGTTTTAGCGAGAATCGAAGACAAGAGTCTCGAGCGCAAAGGTAAATTAAATAGGCTCCGTAGCAGACCATCTCTTCAAAGGAAAAATTCCAATTGCAATGAAAGGATCTTTACGGAAATAAAATTTGGTTAGGTACTGAATTATTCTTACAAAAAAAATACGTTACCGCCAAAAGGGTATTCCGAGAGATGCGTCTAGTTACCTTGGATTGAGTAGCTGTAGAAATTTACTTGATTTACGACTAAGTCTCAACTTAGGGGAATACTTAGTTTGATTTGACTGAGACCAGTTTATTCCAGGAAACAATTAATCTAAGTCTACCATAATTATAAATAAAACAGGAATACTTCGAATAAAACATCCATCATAATCTTGAGCGATACGTCAGAGGGAAAAGGAAATAGGAATCAAATTGTGTCTCGGGTAGGAGCGAGATACTAAGCGTAAATAAAGACGAAAGAAATAATATTTATTTTGCTGCTAATAAAACGTGGCTCGTTTTCGTCGCTTTCAAGTGCTTTACTCAAATCTGTATATGGAAACAGGTTTCCAAACAAAGTATATCGTTTCAATTCTTATGGAAAATTATGTTAAGTAAAAACTAAAATATTTTTTACTTAGGTTTAACAATTTTATTCGTTTAACATAATAAAATATTAGAATTTCAATTTACCCATGTGGTATTTGCACATTGAGCTTAAAGCAGGCATGCAGGTTTTAATGTACGCAACAATAGGTAGGTACACCTTAAAAAGACTACAAAAACTACAAAATGATCGATTGGGCTAGTATCCTATTATTTAAGAGCCTAGTCTCTTGTCGGTGCAGTAAGCACCATTCTGCACGCCTCTCTGCCTATGCTTTAAGCTCTTGACACAACATTACATTGACCTTCTCTTTAACGTGATCCATAAACGCACGTCTCGGTTTTCCCCTGCCTCTATTATTCTTAAAATATGTACCTATAGACGACTTTATTTACTTAACTTTAAGTTCGTGTACCTATAGACACATATTTATTTTTGTAACTTTGGCCATATTGATATCATACTGTCCTCAAAAACCTGCAATTTTTCTCATCAAACCCATAGACGTGAGAAACGAGACAACTGGTTGCGTATCAAAACCTCCGAGAATATTTTTAAACATCTTACTAATGTTATTAATTTAAAATAAATTAAAAAGAAAATGTGTATAAAAAAACTAACCACATCCTAGGTGGTCAGTGCATGGTCTTTTATAGGGATACTTACGGATCAGGGCGCTGGTCCAAAATACTGCTTCCAGATGCTTCTACTTATATCTATAGCTCAGTTAATCAGTTATGCCCGGCAGTAGACCGGCTGTCAAGGATCTTGCCTTGCATTTTTACTACCTTTTCATACATACAGAAAAATGGGAATTTAAATATTTTGTTCCACAAACTAAAATGGGAGAGGAACTCTTAGTATAACCAGTACCTAAATATCTCGCTCATCTCTGGAACAGTCAAGCATTCTTTTTTTTCATTGAAAAGCTCTAAAAGCGACACTTGCATGTCCTACGCTACTGTAAAAGAATAACAAATACGTAAGTGCTTTCGCCTATACAAAGACCAATTCAATTTCACTATACAGCAATATCTCTCCTTAAACTTGAATAGCCAAGAATAGCTTCACACCGAATAACAGAGCTATTGTCGGCCTACCCATGAATAGCACTGGAGGTGTTCAAGCCCGCTACATTCAGGTTTTGAAATGGCTCTACATCTATAGAAATATGTGCATGAAATTAGATTCGCCACTTTTATAAAATCAGTACCGTGTCACTATGACTATGCCTGGGAATAAGGCTGACTAGCTTTTGTCCGCGACTTCGGCTGCGAAGAATCCCTACCGCACTATTCCGCGGGAACGCCGAAAAAAAATATTCAGGTTACTTGTATAAATCGACGGGTATCTGACTCAACCTCGATAATAATATTTCATGAAAGTGGACTTTAGGATGTGTTAATAAGTTAATAAAATGGTTATTCGAATTTCTTGAAATTCCATACAAGTACGAGATTTAGTCTGACTCCCGGCGAAATCTTTTGTGTCACATCCAAATCGAGCCTGTATTTTATAATTGAGTAAGAAACATCCAAACATCTTCATAATTTTTCTCATTTAAGAAGGTATAATATAACGTTATAGGGCAGAAGTACCGGTTTTGGCCACCTTAGTCCATTTTTGGCCACATTAAGTCTGTTTTTGGCCAGCTGAGATTTGCAGTTATATATAAAAAGTTATAGTATAAAATAATATGTTCAGTGAGTTTTCAAAAGTTTATACTGTAACAAATAAAGTTTATGATGATTTATAACTATAATATAATTATTTTAAAAACGTATATTTAAACAATAAATGGCCATAAACGGTACAGTGGACACAAACTGTACTTCTGCCCTATTATTATACAGATCTTATCGTACATTTGTACAGTTTGACAAGGATAAAAAACGGCCCAGTACGAGTCGAACTCGCGCACGAAGGGTTCCGGACCATTCTCTACACAACATTAGCCATTAGCAAAAAAAACACGTTTGTTGTATGGGAGCCTCTTTAAAGCGGCCCGTTATAGCAGCAACAGAAATACATAATCTGTTCTAATGTCTAGCTATGAGTATCACAGTTCATGAGATACAGTCTGGTCATAGACGGACAGACAGACAGACGGCCATCTGAGTTTTAATAATAGGGTCCCGTTTTTATTCTTTGAAAGCAAAGAATGGTTAGGGAACCCTAAACACGGCGAACAAATCTACTGGGAATACCCAGTGCCATGGGCCCTTATCGTAAAATCAGTCACAATCCTGTGTCGCGGAAGCTGATTCACAGGGAGGGGAGGTGATTGAACTGCCTGCGTTTCATTCTAGTTACTTGTGATCACAGCCGCGGTAATGTGACCATAACGTCGAGGTAATTTAAACAAGATATTTTGTATGTCATTAAACCCAGAGAGTACGTAGTTAATTAATATACTCCTAAATTAGGGCACTTTAAGGATTATAACCAACATTTAATGGCGCAGGTAGGTAATAGAAATGTTGCAAAACCGAGGAAACCGTTTACGCTGTATATTTCTTAATTATTTACTACTTGCTTATGCCCGCGACTTCGTCTGCGCGGGTCTAGGTTATCGCGCGATGGCGCCCTCTACCGGAATAAAAGATATCCTATGTTAGGTAATCCTTGGGGCTCAAACTACCTATATACCAAATTTAATCAAAATCGGTACAGTGGTTTCGACGTGAAACCGTAAGAGACACACAGACAAACAGAGTTACTTTCGCATTAAGGATTTTCGTAGGGATAATTTATTTAAACCAACGATAGTTGACACAATTGTTAAATAGAATTAAAACTAAAATACATACTTGGTTTGGATAGGTATTTATAACTAAATGTAAATAAACTTCAACTGCCAGATTTCGTACATTCAAGGATTTCAAACATTTTACTTACCTATCTATCAAAGTAATACAAACTAGACTAGAGTATTTCAATACAGAAATAGGCATAAATGTTTAGATAGTTTAATGGGGGAATTTCAATATTAAAGACACCAATTGACATTATTTTGTTTGCATTTAGTCAAATACCTATCCAAACCAAATATATCTTTAAATGGCTCTCGTGATATTGTGCCCAAAAAGCAAGCAGCGTTTCCTAGTCGAATACCTACCGATGCTTATTCGTTGAGAGATAGAAATATTGCTGCCGGATCTTTGGTCGACGGCAGGAATAAAACTATACCGGGTGTGGCCTGTAATACGAGCAAATAATTAAAACTATACCGGGTGTGGCCTGTAATACGAGCAAATAATTAAAACTATACCGGGTGTGGCCTGTAATACGAGCAAATAATTAAAACTATACCGGGTGTGGCCTGTAATACGAGCAAATAATTAAAACTATACCGGGTGTGGCCTGTAATACGAGCAAATAATTAAAACTATACCGGGTGTGGCCTGTAATACGAGCAAATAATTAAAACTATACCGGGTGTGGCCTGTAATACGAGCAAATAATTAAAACTATACCGGGTGTGGCCTGTAATACGAGCAAATAATTAAAACTATACCGGGTGTGGCCTGTAATACGAGCAAATAATTAAAACTATACCGGGTGTGGCCTGTAATACGAGCAAATAATTAAAACTATACCGGGTGTGGCCTGTAATACGAGCAAATAATTAAAACTATACCGGGTGTGGCCTGTAATACGAGCAAATAATTAAAACTATACCGGGTGTGGCCTGTAATACGAGCAAATAATTAAAACTATACCGGGTGTGGCCTGTAATACGAGCAAATAATTAAAAATATACCGGGTGTGGCCTGTAATACGAGCAAATAATTAAAACTATACCGGGTGTGGCCTGTAATACGAGCAAATAATTAAAACTATACCGGGTGTGGCCTGTAATACGAGCAAATAATTAAAACTATACCGGGTGTGGCCTGTAATACGAGCAAATAATTAAAACTATACCGGGTGTGGCTTGTAATACGAGCAAATAATTAAAACTATACCGGGTGTGGCCTGTAATACGAGCAAATAATTAAAACTATACCGGGTGTGGCCTGTAATACGAGCAAATAATTAAAACTATACCGGGTGTGGCCTGTAATACGAGCAAATAATTAAAACTATACCGGGTGTGGCCTGTAATACGAGCAAATAATTAAAACATAGATTGTACTCGTCAAACTGAACAACATCAGTTCAGCGACTTTTAAAAATAATGGATTTAGATTTTCCTTTTTTCATACCAATTAAATACTGCTATCAATCTACGCCACTCTAGAACCCAACTGACGTCGCCTTTCACGCTATAAACATCAAGCATTTCGATTTACATTGCTTCTTCGAATAAAATTTTAAGTGTAATAAAAAATAAAAAACTAATTATTTTTAAAATTCGCTGAACTAATATTGTTAATTCTGAAGAATATGATCTATGTTTTAATTATTTGCTCGTATTACAGGCCACACCCGGTATATGCCGAACCGGGACTCTGGTATTTCATAATTTTCTAGGTTCCGGCCGTTTCCGTCTTTTGCGCCAGCTTTCCTTGTGTTTTCTTGAAAATGTGACAAACCACAAGCCCGTCCGTCGTGTCTTAAGCCCGGCCAATCCTCCAGGGAATTAAAGATATACTGTCCGGCTTCTTGTCACCGTCATACGCAATACTAACAGGGCTCTAAAATACAGAAATAACGGTAACAATAAACAAAAAAAAAAAACCGCCTGCACAATCAACTGAAAAGATCGGAAGAAGACAAAAAAAAAATTAAATATCAAAAGCTAACAGAATTAAATGAAAGAAATCGATACAAGAGCAAACATAAAAGGTTAAGTTAGAACATGTCCATGTTAGTTCTTGAAAACTTAATGCGATGATATGAAACGCAGACGGAGGCATGAGATTGAGTGATAGGGTGGTATTTTATTTTTATTTGCGTCTTTTTAGTTAAATTACTTACTAGTTCCGTAAACTGTTTCATTTTAAAATTTAAAAGCACGGATTCATGAAAAATTATCTACTACTCAATATTCAAGTAGGTAACGAAGTAAATGCGTCCATTCGGCACGAATTCCTGATAGTTATAGAACGAAGCGTATTTAAACCTAAATTATAGGTAAGCTGGGCGATCATTCGAGCGTTTCAACCGCCTCATTTTCCCGACCACATTTTTTACGAATTGGCTGTAGATAATATGTCGTTTACGATAATTTTTTTAGAGTTCCGTATTTCTACCAGATAACTAAAAAACTGTATCAGAATATTCGGCCATTTTGTACATTGAAATCGGTTCAGCGATTTAGGCGTGGAAGTGTAACCAACAGGCAGACGGACAGAGTTACTTTCGCATTTATAATATTAGTATGGAAAAAAATGGCGTTGCAACAATTGCATGCATTAGTATACCCGCTGAGTTAGCGACGAACCAGGTCAAATTAAACTGTCCTTGCGGGTGTGTACTTGTTTCCATGACTTCGATTAACAGGTACTTACTGACTTACTATTATTTTACAGATTATACTTCTAAAACTCAGAGCAACAATTATAGTACGTAGAATAAATTAAAAGCATAATATAAATAATTGTTGGTAGGTAATTACTGTAGTTATCCTCAGGAAAACACTGTAATTTTATTCACATAGGTACCTACAAAATACACTATCCTATTTTTTAAATGTGCCTTCGCTTTCAAAAACGTGCCACGAATTTTGATATTGAAGCCAACTAAGAGAACAATTATGGAAGAGGCACTTAATAAGAATTTGTATAAGTATTTTTTTATAATTTCGCGGAAATATTTACTTAAAGTAGGAGTAGGCGGGGATCGTGCGCGAGTGATGATTTACTAACAAGTAAACTTGGTGGCAATTTTGTTTGCGCTAGCACTGCAAGTTGAGGTATCTCCCATCTACATGTTGTAGTGGTGTCACGTCACACCGTACGGTTCCGCAAGCCGCCACGGCAGGCGACGCCGCACCACATCGTGTGTTCCCCGTCCCCGTCTAATAATTTTCTTCTTTCTACTTTGGTGATAATGTCATCATAATGTGCACTGGATTTATTTAAGCCGTGTAAATAATATATGTTGTTTGTATATATCACTAGAATTAAACTTTAGGCATGTATTTGCTATCACTACGATCCTATGTTGGTCGAAATAAAAATATTATTATTATCACTATTAGGAGAGGTAACTACCTAGTATAAAGATTGAATTCACGTTTTCTGTAGATACATATTATTATTATTCTATTCTATTCTATTCTATTCTATGCTCGCGCATATCGAAGTTCTTCAATTTATTTTCGTTTACGATGTTTATTAGAGAATCTGTGATATAGGATATTTACGTAATTTAAACCACCTAACATAATAAGTTAATCATTTGAATTTGATGTATCAAATTCTGATTTTTCTGCAAGTTAAATATTTTCTAGTGCCGCTCCAGGCTTCCAGAAACTTGATAATGACCGGAGCTTTTAAAGTGTATGCTTCGCATGCTTCCCACGTTGGTCAGCCAAAATCACCACTTTTGGTTTTATACCGTAGGAACCCCAGCCGTAAGAGTTTCTTGTTTCATGATCAAAATCTTGCTTAAGTATTATTTAAGTTCAATTGAAGGTAGGTAAATGTTACATTCATTTTTAAGATCTTAAGATGAATGATGATGTATTGAAAATCAGGACATACGAGTATTTCATACTTTAAATAAAAAAACGAGTATTTGCTTGATGGGTGATGACAATGTTTCTTCACTAATTATTTCCTTGAGCAATGAAGCAAACTGATAGCGACAAGGTAGTAAAGCGTAACATAATATCTCTGTATATTTATAATAGTCTACCTACTGCCAAAGCGGAGCGTGCAAAAATACCTATCTAACATGCCTTACCGCCCCTAGAAATAGAATCGTATCAGATATTTATCTATGCTCAATTCTATGCTTTTTGGTTTCAGATAGTTGAATAATTTTTGAAAGTCATTAAGCGTTAAGCATTAAGCGTAGAGGGCAAAAATCACAATGTTTCGTCGCACCATTTTTTCATACAGCAACACAATCTTAATAAGCACCAGTGCTAACTCATGAAAACAGTAAAATAAACACTTACGAGCTTTTAAAAATATAGCCGCCCCTCTTAAAACTCATGGCGACAATCTTTCACAAACGCGCGTATAGACAGGGTTTTCACAGCTTGATTGAATCACTGATGTGGCCCAGGCTTCGTCTTAAATGTAGGATCGTTAGGTGTGCGCGGTCACTCGCCAGAGATCATTTCATTCCCTGTTTGCTGATTATTCAATAAATCCTAAACCTTTATAAGTGGATTGTAAGGGTTGTCCTATTCTAACATGACATCTGTAAGCAAACATGAAAGGCGTCCGTGCGGCCGCTGTCGAAGCCACTTTGTTCGCATGTAATTCGGGGCTAGTTTTGCTTGATTTGCGGATTTAAACTGTGTAAACGAGAGTCAGTGCGGCCACTCGGCCCGGCCACGCGAGCCCCGCTTTGTAGCCGCTCGGGATCTGATAACTTAACCCCTTAACCCTGCCCGAAGAACTTTAAAAGATACCCATTTGTGAGTTTCAAGTTACAAATAAAGAAGGGTATAAAGTAAGGATTGACCTCGATATTCTCGACCAATCTCTTCAATCACCCACTTATTAAATATCAATGTGATTGTGTTAGTTTACCACCACTTAAACTACGAGTACTTCAGTTTTCTATGATAACCAAAAAAATTAATATTAGTAACACCTAGCCATAAAGCTTTTTTTTAGTTAATTACAAACGCTGTATGCAATACTTGTTCCGAAACTGACACTGGACTCCATAAAACTTATCTAATTGCGTTATAATCAAGAGAGTATGCGTCAGCAGAACTTCTTGTTCCTAAGGAAAGTTCATGGATCTGCACAAATTGTTCCGGCTTTATAGCTACTTAGTCAATAATTACTTTATAGATAACTTAACAGAATATCACTGCTGTGATGGGAGAACATAGCCGCACTCGTAAAATTTGCATTTTACGAAGAATCGTTGCCAATTAGGTTAGCGGCACGATGTCTACACCGGCCGGTTCGCATTGTCAGCCACTTCTCCACTTCATTACCATATTTATTACACATCAGTCCGGTCCAGCCAGGCCCTGCCGCTTAGTTCAGCGAGCGCATAGCTTCCCCGCCAGGCAATTAATTTCAATAAGGCACATGTAGTGTTTGTTGCTCTTTTATAAGTCCGCGCGACGGTTGAAGACGGCTCAGGGAATCTGATGGGGGTAAATGGCGCATGGGTACAATCGCGCACAAAATCTTTTAACAAAATAATACATATATCAGAAAAAAGAACACAAGTAAATTTTAGGTAAGTGTAATTTTAATAAGATAATGTAATCCATACTAATATTATAAATGCGAAAGTCTGTTTGTGTGTTTGTATATTTGTATGTTTGTCCCTCTTTCACGCCGTAACGGAGCGACGGATCAACGTGATTTTTGGCATAGAGATAGTTTATGGGTCCGAGAGTGACATAGGCTACTTTTTATCCCGGAAAAATACACAGTTAGTTCCCGAGGGAACAGCGCACGATAACCGAATACCGCGCGGGCGGAGCCACGGGCAAAAGCTAGTAGGTAATAACGGAATATTATTAATTGAACTTTTTACATCGAATAAATTAAAATTATGTAGATTTCGTGTATATTAGATCTTTCACGTCAATAGAGATACGAAATAAGTGAAATGTTGCCGAAACGTCGAGGTAAATAATAATTGACAACATTTCATATTTCTAAGACTGTAATTTGATTCGTTCTCTGTATTCTGCTTGGAAATAGACAGACGCTGATATTTTTAAAATTTCGCTATGATTATTAATTAATTTATTACAATTTTTTTAAGATGTGCTTATTCTAAAAGGGCATATCTCCAAAACTACGATACAATAGATCCATTACTTTTGTCTAGTCTCTATTAAAAAAAAGATCTTCTTCTCTTTCACGTAAATCATGCGTAAATCTGACGTAGACGTTATCAAAATTATGACAGCTCCTTTTTCTGGTGAAGAAGACAAAGGAAACATATCTATTCTGTCGTAGTATTGGAAAATACAGATACATTTTTTAATTATTTTGTATTTTCTTAAATGTGGAGAAATAAATTATAATTAATATTTTCACATGTTCAGGAGGCAGAACTCTTTCGATTCCTGTAGTAATTTACAGGTGTTGAAAAAATGAAATGTTGTCAATTGGGTTAAATAGCGTGATAAGTCCCGTTAAGGTATTTTGACTACGAAACAAGTGTTTTATAGACAACTAGCTTTTGCCCGCGGCTCCGCCCGCGTGGTACTCGGTTATCGCGCGCTGTTCCCTCGGGATCTGTGCATTTTTCCGGGATAAAAAGTAGCCTATATCACTCTCGGGCCCATAAACTATCGATCTCCATGCCAAAAATCACGTCGATCTGTCGCTCCGTTACGGCGTGAAAGACGGACAAACATACAGACATACAAACACACTTTGACATTTATAATATTAGTATGTACATGGATAGTATATTAAATGCCTAAATGCCAAGTTTCATAGTTTTATCTTCGACAGCGACGAACTTCCACCATATAAACTTTCACCCCCTATTTTAACCCCTTAAAGCCTCTTTTTCGCGATAAAAGATAGCCTATGTCCTTTCCCAAGGTCTATTCTATCTCTGTACCAAATTTCATCCAAATCGGTTCAGCTGTTTTGGCGTGAAAGCGTAACAGACAGACAGACAGACAGACAGAGTTACTGCATTTATAATATTAGTATGGATGTTTAAAAAAAATACTTTATTGAATCAGGCGTTACTTTGCGGAGGTCCATATCAATGAACTAAAATAATTTCTTTGCTCACCCGCGACCTTAAGATAGCTAAGTCTATGCAAATTATGCGTGTTCATGCAGTTCCTCCACCTCCACACTGTACGAACACACACATAATTAATTAGGTACAATAGTATGGGGTCTATTATTAATGAGCAAATAAATTTAGTGTCATCTCCCTTGCTACGGCTTGGGTCTAATTTTAGCAACGGTAGTTATTAAACATGCCTTGACAATAAATAAATAAAATTAAAAAATCAAGGTAGTTTTGTATCACATTTAAAATTTATTAATATTTTGCGGGTAGTTTTTTGTTTTGTTTGACAAATTAAAACAGTGGTGGTGGTTTGTAAGTCTAACAACTGGTAGCATGGTGTACGGTTGTGTCACTCTGAGGATGAGCTCTGGTTGAGTTCGAAACGCGTCAGTGAGTTGTGGTGGTGGTGATAGATGGTTTTGTGTAATTTGTGTGTGTTCGTACAGTGTGGAGGTGGAGGAACTGCATGAACACGCATAATTTGCATAGACTTAGCTATCTTAAGGTCGCGGGTGAGCAAAGAAATTATTTTAGTTCATTAAAAAAAATACAAAATTAAGTATTCATTTTTTTTTCAAAATCCGTTAGACAAAAATGGAGATAAAAGATTGAAGAAGAACAGTTCGCGTCGTAAACCAATTTTCTGGCTAGCCTAGTTAAAACTTTATTTTTCGGCATTTTTTCACTACGACGAAATGAAAATAAAGTTAAACAATTTGTGCGCGACAGTACGTAATGGAACACGAAACGCATGCACCAATAAGCGCGGCGGAGAGCGACGACTAACCAATAACGTGACGGCGTCGACGCCCACCTGCCCTTCACCCCTGTACCCCGCAAAGCAGACCGAAGAAATGACTTCTGCGCATGCCCCTTCCACTTTTCCCGAGCCGTCTTTAACCGTCGCGCGGACTATACTTAGCTCGTGTCGCTATTTATTTCACATACATTGTTAGTAGCGGTCTATTTTTGTAATTGTGATTTGTTATCACCGTATACCTACAATTAAATAATTTATAAGAGACACACAATTAGGATTTTATCAATTCCAGGTTACCTGGAATATCTATACCTATAAAACAGTACCGTGACTGACTGACTGACAGACAATGCACAGCCTAAACTACTGGTTCCAACCTCAACATTGGCGGAATCATCAAGAGTATCGATGGAGCTATATTTTCAAGAATTGAATTTAATTGAACTACTGGTGCTAGAGACTTGAAATTTGGCATACATGTACCTCGAGTACTGTAGAGGTGCACTACTTTTTTGTTTCTTTATTTGTAGGCGAATCTCTGAAACTATTGAGCCGATTTTTAATATTCTTTCACTGTTAGTAAGCTATACTATCCCTGATTGACATAGGTTACTTTTTATTCGGGATAATGCTAAATTCCCTCAGGATAGATGTAAATTAATTCAATTTCGGACCTGATTTTAAAAAAATCTACTTTTTTTGGAAGAACGCAAAATTCCCGCAGGATCGAAATAAGTAAATTCATCATTGGGGTTGGTTTAAAAAAGATATTTTCATCTCTCCTGTTCGGAAAGTTTAATTTTCATGGGTAGATAGATAGCCGGGTGGAAAATTGCGTTTTCTCCTCTAGGGTGGAAAGTATTTTTTTTTAATTTTTCGACTAGCCACGACATCGAAGATAATTGAGTTAAGTCAATGACTTTTTTTTACGTTTCGGCATGGCCATCTAGATGCACGTCGTGACCAACTCGATTTTTTTTATAGTCGGCCATGGCAAGTGGCCAGTCGAAAAGGTACCGTTGGAGGTTGGATAGGTATAAGTAAATTTCCTCACAGTCGAAATGAAAAGTAGAGTGTCTAACTCGGGTGAAATAACCCATTTCCCCTCGAACTATTGGCGCTCTCACTTCGTTCGAGCGCCAGAAATATCTCGGGTGAAATGGGTCACTTTCCACCCTTGGTTATCAATCTACTATTTGCTAATTGGGAGCTATATTATCCCTGATTGGCATACGCTACTTTTCTCCGGTTAATTGACATAGGCGGAAAATCCGGAAAAATGCAAAATTCCCACGGGATGGAAATAGGCAAATTCAACTTCAATTTTCTTTTTCTTAATTTGCTTATAAATATACAGTACCTAACTTAAAGATTATTGTGCATAATAAAATCAATCATATTAAGAAAGCATTTTTTAAGTGATTATCCGTTCTTATTTTTATCATTTACTTTACCTATTTAATTCACAAAATATTATGTACAGTGTAATTTCGTACTTCGGGTTCTAGAGTAAGATTCGGTTCTCGCTGGAAGCACACAAAATAATTAATTTATTCGTGCTTCGCATAAAAACACTGGTAAAACTGGTAAAAAATGTTCTTTATAGCGAAGTACTTACTGTAGTAAACTGTTACCTATCGTTTACGGCAGTATTTCGCTATACATACGGGTACAGATACATGTCACAATTATACTTTGAGTATTTAGCTAGATTACTCAAAGCAATTATAACGGGGATTAATTAAAACATATGCCTTTATAAGTAAAGTACACGCGGACGAAGTCGCGGGCAAAAACTAGTAATAATTATAAACACCGTGCGTCTCCTTGAGGGTGCTTCGTTATTGATGATAACTAAATGAATAAGCGGGTTTCAAATTAATGACGGGGCCACTTATTGCGTAAAGCCTTGAAAGCGTACATCTGAACCTGTTAATAATTGGCTATGTAAAGGTTTTAGTATATACATATTTTAATTTAATTTAATCAAGGAGGCACTGTCTCACTCACATATCAAATTTTCAACATTTATTGTCCTTCAAATTGTTTCATGTGGATTAATACGATGACGACGACCGGATGGCCAAGTGCTTAGAGAACTTGACTACGAATTTAAGCTTGAGGTCCCGGGTTCGATTCCCGACCGGGGCAGATATTTGTATGAATAATACGAATGTTTGTTCTCGGGTCTTGGATATTTAATATGTATTTAAGTATGTATTTATCTATATAAGTATGTTTATCCGTTGCCTAGTATCCATAGTACAAGCTTTGCTTAGTTTGGGACTAGGTAATTGGTGTCAAGTCTCCCATTATTTTTTTATTTATTGATATTTTGTAAAATTTAAATGTATCGTACTCGTATCTCCATCGCGCAGCCTACTTATATCATGATCAGTATTGAACGCTTAAATGAAGTACAGTGTCTTGGAAGATCTTTTCACAAATCATAGAATGGACCCACTCTTAAATTCTACTTTGACAGAACTGCACCCACATTAAAAAAACTGATCAAAAATTGAAAGTAACTCAAGAAAAGTTACATAAGACGCGTCTCTTGCGCGTCTTTGCATAAAGTAAAGATTTAGCGCCAAGTAGGTTGTAAGAGAACAAAGTGGCCTAGTGGCTAGGCTCTCCTCGTTTGTATTCATAAACGCGACCTACGTATTGTATTTCATCTCGCGCTCAGCGCTGGCTATAAACTTTGAACTCTTCTTTAAACGAGGCCAAATTTTCAACTTTAGATTTTATTTCTTAACGCGAATCATATCCACCCCCGCAGTGAAAATGATCTGCTTGATCTGTTGGCGTAAATGTAATTTTGCTTTCATTTTCGATGTAATCGGACTTGTCCTATTACTAGGTACAAAATAAAATAATGTGTGAATAAAATAATCTATGTATGAATAGTAAAAAGTGGTAAAAATAGTTAGTGTTTCACTTATTGTACAATTAATTCTAGGTTTTGTTTCAAATGAAGAAGCACCAACAATGAATTGAATTGATTGAATTGTTGAATGAAGTACGTACATATTTATATGTGACCAAAGAATAATAAAAACACTGTTAGTTTTAGTTCCACTTAAAAGGAAAAACCAACCCTTGTACGATCGCTTTTTTACTTGTCCATCTATCTCACTGTATAGTTGTCTGTCAAGATCCTTTTTTTCAGGTATGCGTGGAGACATCAAGTTTAAACTTGTGAATACTAAGGTAAAGCAAAGGATAATCTATTGTTGCCATAAAAAAAACCGGCCAAGAGCGTGTCGGACACGCCCAAAATAGGGTTCCGTAGCCATTACGAAAAAATTAAGTAATATTTTTCTAAGGATTTCGTATTTTATACGGAATCTTCCAAGTTTAGATATATTTTATACCTTACGCTGCTATTTACTCATAAACTACTAATTATTCTAAAGCAAACTTAGCCGTTATAGTTTTCCTTGGAAGTTTGATATACTGACTACCATCCTGAATTTTTTCAAATTTTTCCACCCACCGGTTTAGATTTTAGAGGGGGGACGCTCGATTTTAATAAAAATTTGCACTTCAAAGTTGAATATTTAGCAAACAGATAACTGAATCGAAAAATCGTCTTAGCAAACCCCTAATGGTTTAATAAATACCTATCCAACGATACCCCACACTATATGGTTGGATGAGAAAAAAAAAATCACTGCCACTACGTCTACGGGAGGTACCCTAAAAAAAATTGTTTTTGAATTTTTAATTATACTATTTTGTCGGGTGCCAAAGGGTGCCAACGGGACCCTATTACTAAGACTCCACTGTCTGTCTGTCTATCTGTCTGTCCGTCCGTCTCTCACATGGCTCTATCTCTTAAACCGTAAAAGTTAGACACTTGAAATTTTCACAGATTATGTATTACTGTGGCCGCTATAACAACAAATTGTCTTTTTAATACTATCACAAACCTGTAGGATAATGTGATAAGCACAAGAACAGAAAATGTTTCAAAAATCTATGATCAGCAAATAATATAAGTTAGAACTTATTTATAAGTCCTTTACTTTATATAAAACACATAAAATAACAGATAACAAGACGAAGAGGTATGCAAAAATAATTTTGTTTTTCATAAAATGACTATGAAAAGCAAACTAAATTTTTGCCTGCTTTTTAAATTTCTACATAACTATCAGTGCGCAAGTCAACTCATACTTGGCCGGTTACGAATTCAAATCCCTATTCCTAATCCATAAACAGCTTAAGGAACAGATTTGCAGTCGTCTAATTAATTAATGAAAAACATCGTCTTATCATATTTTCAGGAACTAAGAGAATGAAAAAGTCTTATCCCGGTAATATTAATTTTGAAAACATCTTTTGACGGATTCTCTAATCTCTTTTGCTTGATTAAATAAAAGATGACAAAGAATTAAATATTAAGCTTCATCCACAAAAAATTTGAGAATTTTCTGTGTTCAGTATTCAATATTTTAATCAGTATTCAAGGTCAAACTTTGCTTTGTTCGGGGCTGGATCAATTACTGTACTTAAATTTTCCCACGATATTTTTTCTCCTACGTTTCCCTCTTGCTCTCGTGAAGGGATGGGTCACGACGACACTTTAATTCTCACCCCTGCTCGTTGCTTGATACGTCCACCATTAAGTCCGCGTAACTAGATCCTCGTGCCTGGTATATGTTGATTGAAGCAAGCGGTCGCAGTGCGTGGGCGAATGTTTAAATGAACCCCAACAGGCGTAAGATAACATTGCTCGAAAGGTCGCGGATTATCCTGTCGGACGGCGCTTTGATATGAATCCCTGCTGATATACTTAAACTAGTTTTTGTCCGCAACTTTATCCACACTAGACAACCGGATGACCAAGTGGTTAGAGAACCTGACTACGAAGCTTGTGGTCCCGCGGGTTCGATTCCCGGCCGGAGCAGATATTTTTACTTATAATACGAATATTTGCTCTCGGATATTGGATGTTTAATATACATTTATCTTATACATATAAGTATGTTTAATCGTTGCCTATTACCTATAGTACAAGCATTGCTTAGTTTGGGACTAGGTCAATTGGTGTCAAGTGTCACATGACATGATATTAATTTATTTTACTTTACTCAAATAAAAATCATACTAACCCCTACATCGCCAAATCTATATCGTTTATTCACTGTTATGTCATCTATTAGGTTTGGTGTTAAGTTTTTATTCATTGTTGCGAACAGGTGGCTCGGCTTAACTGCGTTGGTACGCTATTAAGTTGACAACGCATGAACAATATTCGAGGTATATTAATTTTGCTCGAGCTATTTATAGACAAAGCAATCTCACTTGAACGTTTTAGGAATAATAACGGGGACGAATCATATTTCTAAGTATTTCTGAACTTCAAAAGTCAGTGTCTATAATAAATATAACTATGTACTTTCCATAGTAATACTAACTGCTAAAAACCGTTTTCAAGATTATTCGAAATTTCCACGATAGGGAATAAATACGATTTATATTTTCAATTCCAAATGACAGCAGAGTGCAGGTGATAGGACCTTGTGCAAGGTCCGCCTGTATTGCTACCACCATCTTGCTCGCGAATCCTATCGCTAATCCAAAATTAGTGGCACTTGAGGTATCCCATCTTAGGCCTCTAGGTTGGCAACGCATCTGCAATACCCTTGGTGTTGCAAATGTTTAAATGGGCGATCGGTGATCTCTTACCATCAGAAAACCCACTTGCTCGTTTGCCATCCAGACGAATAAAAAAAACTTCCAAATAACACTATTTCAGTAATTACTATTTAGAGATTTCAAATTTGGCATGCAAGTAGCTAGTACTAACAGCTAAAATATTTTTTTAGAATTTACCGAGATTCCTAGGGGATAAAGAATAAGGCGTACTTAGGTAATTATACTAGCCAAATAGCTTATTTAGAGACTTGATATTTGAAACATCATATTTCTAGAGTCATAGAGGTAGGTAGGTAAAAAGAGATTTTTCGAAATTCCCACGGGATAGGGAATAAATGGGATTTATATTTTCGCTTCAAAGCGGCCTTAATACGGAGGTAATTATAAATATGAGATTAATCTCTAGATTTATTTAGAATTTGACATGCAGATAGATGGCAGTAAGAGGTAAAAACCGTTTCAAGTTTTCCCGAAATTCCCACGGGATAAAACATTAAAGAGGATTTTATAAACTATAACTGATTATAAAACGCACAAGGTAAACTAAATAACCTAAGGACTGGATACATACCTACTTATGTAAATCTGGTGCTTTGATCTGGTTTCTGGTTTCAATACAATAATCTGGCAGTGACATCCAGGTAGTCCGGCCAGGATCGTCTCCGCAGGAACAAACTCCTCAAAAGTATATGGCGACTTTGCGAGATTATTCAATTTCTTTCAATGAAAATTCATATGATGCATGATACACAACACCTGATGTTATAGCTAAGGTCGTCTGCTCATGAGGGAACCTGGTACATTTACAGTCATGCACGTTCAGTTTTGATGATACACACGACTTAATGAAAGACTGAAACAGCTTATAAAGATAAAAAAAAATGCTTGCTTTCTATAGTATTCACTAATTTTTATCTCGCGGGAATTATCTAATAACTATCGTGTACGAAGTTGCGGTCAAAAGAAACACGTAGGCACTTTACTCGTAACGTTTTTCGAAATTCTATTCCTGAATATGTGAAACAGCTAGAGTTCATAGTTGGTATGGATTATGATAATGTAGGTTGACTTTTTAATATGAAAATCTGTACCATCTGTCTGAAAGGTCTATTTGTGTTTGTTTTTCCGTATAAGTAGGTAATTCTCCGAAAATCAATCAAAACACGAAAAAATTATTTGTAGAAATGAAATCTATGTTACCCCAAATTTAACGCTAGCGAAGCCGCGGACAAAAGCTAGTCAAATTATATAGGTAGTCTCAAGTCATAAAATTATCTCAAAAATAGCGAGCCTGCTTCATACTGTTTAATATAATACATTATGCTTACATTTGCTCGTATAATATGCCTGCTAATCTGTATGACGCGATTGGTTACGGCAAAACATCTGCCTAAGGAGATATTTGTCTAATGTGGCGTCCCCCACGCTGTACAAAATATTTACTACATATTTATAGTAAACTATTTGGTGCAGTAAATGAAGGAAGTTGTTGTATGGAGACCCAAGCATTAATTCCTCAGTCGATGAAATTTTGCGTGGTTATTGTATAGTATGAGCCGTAACTAAAATATAAAAAAAATCCAAAAAAAAACACCTAAGTTAGGTATTTATAAGCTAAAAATCGTCACTACTTTTAAAAAACTCGTATCTCGAAATGGATAATTTTTCTTAGTGCACTTTATGACCATTACGTCAAGGTTCAATTTCGTTCACGTATTGATTTGAGATACGAGATTTTTTCAAAGTAGTGACGAAACACAAATCTGTTTATATTAGTAATTTAATTTAATTTCTGCTGGGATATTTTTTTTATATTTCATATATTGTTCCAATACGTTACATGAGTATGTCTATGTTGAAGAAAGTTTGAACGGAGCATGTATATATTTTTTTTTTGGATATTTATACAATACTCTTTATTTATTGATACTTTATCATACTGTCAAGTTTTTTTCGGGTTGAGGAATTACTGTTGGGTCCACTACCTTTATTTACTGCACTAATTACCTTTTGTCCGCGGCTCCGCCCACGTGGTATTCGGTTATCGCGCGCTTTTCCCTCGGGAACGGTGCATTTTTCCGGGCTAAAGTAGCGTATGTCACTCTCGGGCCCATAAACTATCTCTATGCCAAAAAGCACGTCGATCCGTCGCTCCGTTACGGCGTGAAAGACGGACAAACACACAAACTCACAAACATACAAACACACTTTCGCATTTATAATATTAGTAAGTATGGAAGTAAGTATGGATAAAATGTATTCCCATTTCAGTCTAATGCATTATCTTGACCCTAACATTAGGTCGCCGTTAGTCCAACAAGAAGAACGGGCAACTAGACAGCGCCTGAAGGGTTTGTCGTCGTTGGACATATCTTAAATTCTAACATAATGAATTTTACACCCACATTAAAATTTAATAAATCTGTAAGAAGCGGGCATTTTCAAATGTGGACTCTAAATATATCGTTTTACTTTTATCAGAAATCGAATAGATTTATGAAACTATGTTGCTCAGAAATGTATAGCCGTAATAGTAAAAACTTTCTGTTATCTAATCCCGAAAGTTGGGAGTCTCGGGACACATCGATTTTCCTTCGTGTACGAATACACGCCTGTTTAGTGACAATTTTATTTTATCGACTTGTAAAGAAGTTCAGTGCATTTGGGTTAGTTAGCTTTATAAATATACGCGTGGAATTCGGTTATCGCGCGCTGTTTCCTCGGGATCTGTGCGTTTTTTCTGGATAAAAAGTAGCCTACGTCACTCTTGGGTCCATAAACTAAGTATCTCTATGCCAAAAATTACGTCGATCTGCGACTCCGTTTCGACGTGAAAGATGGATTAACATACACACAAAAACACAAACACACACACTTTCGCATTTTGGATTTGCAAAATGAATTTTTAGCCCTTTAATGATAATATGATTGTGGAATGCTTTAAAGTGATGTTCAGTTTCGTGGTCATTTTGAGGGAAATGCTAAATTAGCTTCGAAGAAATTGAGTGTTTTGTAAAGCGGTCAGTAAATATTTTTCGCCAACTCACCGTCTTTGTAAAGTCTCAACAACTTTATAACGCTCAAGTTAGACCTCATAATTACAGAATACTGTTCCCATCTCTGGGGTGGAGCGCCTCTGTATCAACTTCTTCCATTTGACCGCATTCAACGAGCCGCTCGAATTGTCACCACCTCAATAGCTGGCAGTCTACTACAGTTCGATTCTAAGGAATCTATTGTAACGATGTTTTTGAAATAAATTATTATTAATAGTCTGGAGCAACTTATTGCCACGCAAGATGAAAATTGGGAATCAGCTTGCAGCGCCAGAATTTTCAATACAACTAATGAGTAGCAACTGTTACGCCGTAGCTCTTTCGCGTAGCATTTGTCGTAGCACATCGTTACGACAAAAAAAATTAACCAAAATAACTAAATCACTTTATACACTCCAGGAAAAAAGATTGGCTTTCTTCAAGGGTCTACGAAAACCATCATTACAGTTTAAGATACCGTGTAATTTTTTTCTCTTTGTATTTGTTTTCTGTATCACTTACTATTTCTGGTGTACAATAAAGAGTCTTTGTATTGTATTGTAAAGCCATTTTTTTTCTGCTGTGTATAAATTGATTTAGCTATTGTGGTTAATTTTTTGTCGTAGCAATGTGCTACGTCAAATGCTACGCGTAAGTTCTACGGCGTAGCAGTTGCTACGTCAGACGCTTTTTTCATACAATTTTATATTATTTTTTTATTTTTATTCGACTGGATGGCAAACGAGCAAGTGGATCTCCTGATGGTGAGAGATCACCACCGCCCATAGACACCTGCAACACCAGGGGGATTGCAGGTGCGTTGCCAACCTAGAGGCCTAAGATGGGATACCTCAAGTGCCAGTAATTACAATTTAAATGTACTAAATATGTGTCGTTTTTGACGGACTGAGTACGAAGCACGAGCGAAGCGTTTCTGTTTCAGCTTGGTCAAAACTGCTTTCATCCGGCTAAACTACTCTTCTCCCCAAGTCGCATTTATCTATATGTTTTTGTGTACCTCAATATCGGGAAATTCAACATTCAGAATAAATTATTATTATAACAATAATCTTACAATAATAAAACTAAGCGATGAACATTTTTTTTATTATAATGAAATTTTTACTACAGTTTATATTTGAACGTCTTACATTTCTATCACGTAGCCAGCAAGCCGCGTCAACCTGTCTCCCAGTACCTCGGCAACAGTATGCGCAAATCCTTTACGAGGATCGCGGCACGATAATAAATACCCGGGATTTCTTACCTCAGCTGGTGCGTTTGACATATACGACATGACAGCGTGTTGTGACGCCAGCAAAGCGATGAGCTTGCGGAAAATATTCGACGTATCTTAGATTGAAATACATCGCTTTCGTAAAATATATTAGTAGCCAAATAAATTTACTCCTTCGTTGAAAGTTATTAAGCCATTTGGATAACCATTAATTACGATAAAGTTTTACCGACCCAGCGCGGTCAGCTTGACGTTTATGTGATATTTCAACATACTCTAAGTAGGTACGTAATGAAAACTATGATGAGTTAGTGTTTAGCGTATAAACTTTTTTGATTGCTTGTAGATTAGATTTGGGAAACGAACGGGCGCATTATCGAAATTCAGGTTACCTTTTTTGTTATTATACGTATGGACCGAGTAAAAAATAGCCATAGGCGGCTTTCTTTGGTATTAGTGGTGCGATTATGTAGCTGGTAGTTTGCGTGATTAGTATAATTGAATTGAAACCCACATCAAGTGGAATTATTCCGTTGACACGGAACAAAATGATTACAGCGGTGCACACGCACGCCGCTGTCCGCGCCGCCGCGCGACATAACATGTTATTATTCGTTAAAGGCAAACCCCTACACGCAAAACTTCTTAATATTATTTTAATAACTTAATTGAACAGCTGTGTTTTTAGCCAAGATTAAAGGTAATTAATAAAATAACATGCCAAGTTTTAGGGCAAGTAATTACTTGCAAATGTTGGTTCTAAATGTTGGTTGTTTTATGAATAAAACATATTATATTTGACTGCCTGCCAAATATTTAATACGTGCAGGCATAGTAATGACCTCCGGCAACTGACATAAACGTGTAGTAGCGGGCATGGTATCTCTTTGGCACGACGAAACATCTACTTAACTTAGTACGGTAGCGTTAAAATGATAAATGGTGATAAACCTCTTCTAAAAGAAGGCGTTCGGTGTTCAGGTCTGGCTTGTGTAAATTCAGTGCTCGACTGAGGATAATTTAATTCGTCCATTCATGGAGGTGCGAATTTGCGAGTGCGTATCGGAGGGCGCGCCGCCGCCCCCCGTCGTCCCCGCGCCCCTCCCGCGATGACGTCAACGGCCCAGCGCCACCCGATTATAAATAGCCATGCCGATAACACGCCACAGGTTTCGGCCCGTTTACTTCCCAGTGTTATATTTTGAACTAACTTTAAAATACTTCACAAATGACCATGGCAATATAATAGAACGTTATGTAGGTCACCGTCTGGCACCGGTTGTGACTTCTTTTTTTAGTTAAAACGTGAAACGTGATTATAACGTTTTAATGGAGCTCGAGAAGCTATCCGGGCAGTGAAAAAGTTTGTGATTGGGCATTGAAATCATGGAGCTGAATGAAGATATTGACATTAAAATCTAAAGACGATTTTGCTCGTTTAATTCGATTTTATCTGTTTTTTATTTGCCGGGTGTGTGTTGCTGGCCAGACGGCGCAGTGCTTTGAGTTCACGCGGCTAATGATCTCTGAACATGTTAGTCAATACTTTCTATTTTTATTTGCTGTCTTTCATAAGGTTGCGGTTTTTTCAATCTTTCTAAACTTATCGAAATTAGAAAACAGTTGAAGTTTTTAAGAAAAACTGTTAACATCAGGTCACAAACAAAGAACAATATGATCCCACAATAATGTGTTTATGTAAATCTTAAGTATCTTTACATTTGTATATTGTTCTCCGTAGAAACGCAAGATTCGCTTAGTAAAATGTAAATTTCATATTTACATACATGAACAAAGCAATATTACAATAATATTTTTCAAAATTCATCATGCCTAGTTTCATCAGTTAAAGATTTATGTCGTCTAAATATGTTTGGAATAAAGCAACGTGACTATCTATTGAAGTGTTCAGTGAGTAATATAAGTGGTCGAGAAAACTTCACTGCCTTTTATAAATTTAAAAATTTTACTTTGTAAAATAAATAAGATTAAGGACTAACTCACCAAGCAAATGTCTGAAGTCACGCAGAAGGTATTTTACCACTTACCGCACAAAACTAGTGTTTATCGTAAAACTTAGAACATTTCCCCTAACTTACCGTCGCCATTGCATCTACCTACACATATTCCACCGAATTTGTCGTCTCATTCGTATTAGCAACCAACTTGTGACGTTAAACAAATAGCACTAGCCACTAACTACTAGACAACTTTAAGGTCGGATAAAATTAAAGGCTAGCTTGCTTGCTTTTCTTTATCTCAAACTAAAACCGAAAGATTTATGGATGGACGCGCCGTCAACGCATCGAGTTACTAAATAAGTCTTAGCGTTATCAATAAACTTCACTTTTTGCTTGATTTGCGTTCGAATAAAATTTTCATGATAATTCAAAACACCTGGGTGTGATTCTACATTAAATATTAGTCTAAAGTTTCCACACCGCGCCGAATTTGATTTTAACTGCCTTTATTGCGCGCACAATGAATGTCTACCTCTAAGAAACTATTATTTATCATCATTATCATCCCAGCATAGGCTGCGACGTACGTCGTTACGTCCCATTGCTGGGCACAGGATTTGGGCAGTAGTTCCAACGCGGGCCCAGTGCGGATGGGAACTTCACACACACCATTGAATTACTTCGCAGGTTTGTGCAGGTATCCTCACGATGTTTTCCTTCACCGTATAACTCGTGATAAATTTCAAATGAAATTCCGCACATAAATTTCGAACAACACAGAGGTGCGAGCCGGGGTTTGTACCCGCGATCCTCTGCTTGAGAGGCCATAGGTCAAACCACTCTGCCACCACGGCATCAAACTATTATTAGATTGAATTAAGCAAACAACTGAAATGTCTGTCTATAGTCGTAGGTACTTTTATCCACATATGGAAACAATCGAATATTATATTTAGCTTTTGAGGGTTCTGTGTAGTCAACTAGAAACCCTTATAGTTTCGCCATGTCTATCCGTCTGTCTGTATGTCCGCGGCTAATATCCGAAAGCGTTATAGTACTATAAGGTTGTAGGTTTTTGTGTGTTGTAGGTTGGCATGAATACATTATACATGTCGGCGGCCGATCATAAAATCCGCCAGATCACGATTTGATTTGATGGGATATCATTACTTTTTGTACAGAAATAATTTAATTTAAAAATTATAATGAAATGATAAAAATTTACTAGTTTCTGATTTATTCCTTTGTATTCACCCAACTACCTATCTGGATGCAAATTTTAACTTTCAAGATCATCTGGAACTGGTTAGAATTTTATTTTGATCTATAGGTGAGACAGTGATAAAACTGTCGATTTTTGGATGTTAATATTTAAATAACCGTTTGAGGTGTGTTTATGAAATTTGGATCACGTATGAATCTCACAAGTCTCAACAAATGAGCCAAATTTGACATGTTTATGTGAAATAGTTTTTGAGTTATGGGGTCAAAAGTGGCTCCAAATGGTCCGGGTAAAATTACACACGGTACTGCTTGCCAGTTCTGTTAGCTTGAACTTGGCTTGACCTACAATAAATAACAGATATTTCTGTTTTGTTTCAGACTAAACCAGCTTAACTAAAATTCGTGAAGCGCTAATCAGCAGCATATCCACCCCCAACTTGCACTAGCGGTGTATAATGTGGTCGGGCGTGCGCCCACGGGGTGTGTGTAGATTGTGTACTTAGTACGCGCGAGTGGTGGGAGGTGGGTGTCAGCATGCGCGTGTGCTGCATGACGACGGTGCTGGCGGCGCTGGCGCTGCGCGCGTGCGCGGAGCCGGCGCCGCGGCGGCTCGCGGGCGAGTGGCACGCGCTGGCGCGCCCGCGCGCGCTGCACGAGCTGTTCGAGCCGGAGCCCGCGCCGCCGGCCGCCGCGCCCGCGCCGCCCCGCGCGCCCCCGCCGCTGCCGCCCGGCGCGCTCCACAAGGAGCGCCGGCGCAGCCGCTCCTGGTCCAAACGAACCCCGCGCCTGCCTTCCGAGATCGCCAACCAGATGATGCTGCGGGCTTCGCGATCCAGTCGAGCTTATGATGTACCCCAAATAGGTAAGTCTTATATACCTACTAGCAAATACATGTAAGTATATCTGGACGACCGAATGGCCAAGTGGTTAGAGAACCTGACTGCGAAGCTTAAGGTCCCGGGTTCGAATCCCGACCCGTCCAGATATTTGTATGAATAAAATTTGTACGAATCAACCCCCGACCACCTGGACACCTGGAGGGGAGTACACTTGTCGCGTGTGCGGCCGGGGGATCCTGTCCCGAATCAGCCTATTCAGTCACGAGCGCAAGTGTCATCGCGATGCTACTTAGATCATCTGTGATTATAGATATCAAGGCCTATTATTATTATTATTAATACGAATGTTTGTTCTTGGGTCTTGGGTGTTTAATATTTACTTATTTAAGGATCTATTTATCTACATAAGTATGTTTATCCGTTGCCTAGGTTCCATAGTACAAGCTCTGCTTAGTTTGGGACTAGATCAATTGGTGTCAACTGAACTGTCAAGTGTCCCATGACATTTATTTATTGTACACTGTCTCATAATTAGGGCCGACAAGTGGTGAAACATCACCACTTGTCGGCTAACTTTAAGTGACGGATATCAGTGATGCCGTCTCTGTTTGTTTTATCCGAATAAACAAAGACGGCATTACTTTTATCTGATACTTAAAGTTAGTCGACAAGTGGTGAAACGGTGACAAGTGGCGACATGTCCTTAATCTGGAATATTTCATAAAGCAGATCCCAACCATTTGCTAAACGTATGACTGAATATCCGTTTAAATATTTTTCAGAGTTTTTTCGTTTGTCTGACAAAATGTTCCATTAATATTACTTAAGCTCTCGTGAGACATGATTCATGAAACTAAAAAATTAAATTAACCGTTATAATATTTTAGTCTTATACCTGTACTAGCTTTTACCCGCGGCTTCGCACGCGTAAACTAATCGGTCTGGTAGTGGCAATTGAAATATCCCGTGGGAGTATAGGGTTAAAAAATAGCGTGTGTGTTATTCCAGACGTGCAGCTACCTACATACCAAATTTCATGACTTTTAGCCCAGCGGTTATTATTTCAAAATTTTATTCCTATCCCGTGGGAATATCGGGGTAAAAAATAGCCTATGTGTTATTCCAGAGGTTCAGCTACCTACACACCAAATTTCATGGGCCTAAGCCCAGTGGTTGTTACTTCGAGATTTTATCCTTTGATATCCCGTGGGAATTTCGGGTCAAAAAGTCGCTTATGTATTATTTCAGACGTGCAGCTCGCTACATATCAAATTTCATGACTCTAAGCCCAGCGGTTATTATTTCAAAATTTTATCCCTATCTCGTGGGAATATCAGGATAAAAAGTAGCCTTTGTGTTATTCCAGAGGTCCAGCTACCTATATACTAAATTTTATGGCTCTAAGCCCAGCGGTTGTTATTTCGAGATCTTATCCCTAGTTATCCCGTGGGAATATTGGGTCAAAAAGTCACCTATGTGTTATTCCATACGTCCAACTGCCTATATACCAAATTTCATGACTCTAAGCTCAGAGGTTCTTATTTCGAAATTTTATCCCTATCCCGTGGGAATATCAGGATAAAAAGTAGCCTTCGTGTTATTCAAGAGGTTCAGCTACCTACATACTAAATTTTATGGCTCTAAGCCCAGCGGTTGTTATTTCGAGATCTTATCCCTAGTTATCCCGTGGGAATATTGGGTCAAAAAGTCACCTATGTGTTATTCCATACGTCCAACTACCTACATACCAAATTTCATGACTCTAAGCCCAGAGGTTCTTATTTCGAAATTTTATCCCTATCCCGTGGGAATATCAGGATAAAAAGTAGCCTTCGTGTTATTCCAGAGGTCCAGATACATACATACTAAATTTTATGGCTCTAAGCCCAGCGGTTGTTATTTTGAGATCTTATCCCTAGTTATCCCGTGGGAATATCGGGTCAAAAAGTCACCTATGTGTTATTCCATACGTCCAACTACCTACATACCAAATTTCATGACTCTAAGCCCAGAGGTTCTTATTTCGAAATTTCATCCCTATCCCGTGGGAATATCGGGATAAAAAGTAGCCTATGTCCTTTCGCAAGGTCTATTCTATCTCTGTACCAAATTTCATCCAAATCGGTTCAGCGGTTTTGGCGTGAAAGCGTAACAAACAGACAGACAGACAGACAGAGTTACTTTCGCATTTATAATATTAGTATGGATAGTATGGATTAGCTCCCCGCCCCGGCTGCCCGCCCACGCACGGGTACAATATTCAACATAACCCTCTTTTGAACAGTCGGGTAATAAGGTCTCCACCGATAGCCCGTAATTTACCCTTGATGACGTAACCAAGGAAAATAGGGATTCATTTTTATATATTAAGAAGAAGTTTAAAATTATAGCACTTTGAATAGATATTATTCATTACGTATTAAATAAAAGTTTAAGACTGACTGCTGCGAACGACAAAGTAAGGCCAGTTTAATCGAGCTATGTACGTCTCACATTGTACGCGTGTGTAGCTGTGATGGTGATGCTTGGTTGTATCAGTTGAAATGATTAGTAAAGGCTTTAAACTTTGAATTACGGAATCACATTTAATTTTATACATGCATCGTCAAGTCGCTAACTTGTAACATGGCAAACCTCCGCGGTGCGCAACTGGCCGCCTACAGAAGAACACAATTCTAAATTCTAAATTATTGATACTCTTTTGTTTTTTTTCCGTCATTGGCTCTACTAGTTGGCAATGTGTAAGCCGAAATTTGATTTCTTGAAAATAAATTAATAATAATTTTACTCGGTGATAGTTAAATATCTCATTGAGCTACTTGTGAAATAAGGGCTGCCTCTAATTAACGCAGGTATTGTGAATATTATTTCCAACATTATTTCTTTTTTACTTTTGTAAAACCTAATCCAAGCCTCGCTAGCTTTCTTTCTCTGGCCCGACGCTAAAACGAGACTTGGATGAGTACTGCAAGCAAGCAGTAAAGCAGGGTGTTTCGTTCCAGCTCTTCCTATTTCCTGCTGATCTTCTACATCTCCACTTCCACTCCGCTACCTCGGAGCAGATCGCCGGCGCAACTGGACGCTCCGAGGTTACCTTAACACCCTGCCCTATTTACCTAGCTATCCTACAAGTCTCAGGCCAGTTTTTTTTTTAATTTACCTACAAGAGCAGTGCAGTACTGAAATAATTGTATTTATTTTACTTTTGTAGGTATTATATTTTTATTTTGTGCCTTTAATTTCTCGGACCGGCTAGCCGGTTACAAACTAGCTCATTATCGCAGAGAACATCCACTATCTGTTAGGTAGGTAAAACCAAGTCTTACAACCATCCATTGTCCTGTTTTACAAAATACCCCAAAAAAAAGAACAATCGAATTCATTCTCCGATGAAATCTGTCGTCGTTATAACAGGAATGTGAACGAGCTGATAGGTGTTAAATGCCGTTGTCAAGTGCGGATAGGCAGTGAATACCAAAAGCTACGAGTAGTAGCCCCACGTAATAGGCGGCGTGTTCACTGGTTCACCGCAACCTACTGCAGGGTTACTACGTAACTCGAAACTCGAAGTTCGTATCGTACCGTCCCTCTCGCTCTCGTATTAAATAGTATAAATGTCAGAGGGACCGCACCACACGAACTTTGAGTTTCGAGTTTCGTAATAGCCCTGCTGTGATCTGTTTAATATGTATGCTGCGCGGTTGCCATTGCACTGTCAGAATTACCTTTGTGCTGACTCAGGTACTCCATAATGCCCTCTTACGAATTATACGTCCATACAGTAATACGTACATATGTACATACATACAGAACGTCCAAGTTAATATTGATAATGATATGAATAAAATATGGAAGCGAAGTGGAAAACGATGTCGCTCTATTAAAAAGACATGAAGCTGATAACTTAAAATTAGCCTAACTTACGGCCTCACTCTGACGTCTATAAATTTTGAAATCGTATATATCTGTTTAAGTGATTTTCGTGGGATGAAGCTAAGCTTGACCGTCAGTAAAAAAATATTCTGTAAATTAGAATTATGCATTCAAAATATTTTCATTGTTAGGGTTTTGTACTCAAAGGATGCTTAACAGACTACTGTTTTATAGGAAACCTCCGCTTACGGTCCGTTTGTCTACCTGTATGTCTAGTGTTCATTCTTGTGTCTGTCTGTCACAGGCCTCTGTTTCTTTTGCACTGCGATAGCTAAAAATACTTGAATTTTTGAATAAGGTACCCATATTGAGTGAGAAAATCTGCTAAGCACTTGACCGCTTTTTGCTATACCAAAAAATATTTGATTCATTGATGGATTTGTTGGCGGTTTAAGAATTCTTACAGAAATTTAAACTGTGACTTTTTTTATTTTGTTCATAACAAAAACAGGTGAGCAATAAAGTTTAAATAAATAAATCTGGCTATTTTACATGTTTTCAACATTCTAGCCACTAACAACACTATACAATGCTCTTAGCTTCTGTTTATAAACTTTTGAACGAGTATTTTCCTTGAACTTAAGGAAATTAACTATTTCAACCGTAATGTTGATCCGTCGCTAGATGGACGCATTTTCTTTGTAAGTAAGTAAGCTCAAATTTCGTAGACCAGCAAGTTGAATTATATAAATAAATACAATTCTTAAAAGCACCATTGTGTTCACGTCAAAATTGCAAAAAAACCTTTGCCTGCTGACGACACGACAGTTATTATCTTTTGTTAGAAAATAATTGTATAATCCCTTAGGGTAGACTTTGACTTTGACTTACCACTAAAATAATTTCGTTTAAGTGTAGAGCGATGAGAAAGATAATAAGAAAATAATTTTGGGTATTTGATAGTGGCACTCTTGGGTGTGGGGTGTCGAAGGGTCGGGGCCGAGGCGCAAGGAAGACTCAGAATAGCGACACAGTACAAATTGTAAACCCGGGGCGAACATTTCCCCCCTAATATCTTGCTAATATTTCGGTTAATTAACCTTGCTCTTCATTGAGACAAGCAGTCTCCATGGGCTTATTCACTTAATAAAAGGACGTTACCGTCAAACTGCTTCGCCCTAACGCTGGGCCCGGTCAGAGCTTAGTTATTATTATTATTATGTATGTAAGTACTTACCTAACCTACCTTCTGAAGTTCTAAACGTTAATCAGTTATTGTTAATCGTCATTTAACTATATATATCGATTAACAATAACTTGAAATCTCCATAACAAAAATACGGAAAAAATTAAAGTGGAAGCGGTGTAACTAAAATATTACGTAAACAAACATCACTCAACATTTACGCAGACTAATGGCGCCATTTGCATTTCCTTTTGTAAAGTCCTCATTAATATTATAAATGATAAAGTGCTGGATAACTGCACAAATTTTTAAGGCCCGAACGAAGTGACCCTATAAATCAGTAACAGTGTCTAATAATAGAATTAAGGGTACCTACACTTATCATCTTTACCTGCAGCTTACTTTATCACTATCAACACCTACCGGGGTAGAGACCTCAAAGTTAGTCCACATTAATGCAAATTAACCACGCAAAAGGACTCACTGGGAAAAAAACATTATCACCACGGAGAACTTTCATACTCATTTTCACTACCAGGCGTTAAGGCATCCTCATTTAAGTACATGTAAATTCCTCCCATCTAAGAGTAAACTATTTTTAGATAATACAGAAATTTATAGATATATGTATTAATAAATATGAATAGGATTCCTATCAGCGTTTAGCAAAATGTTTGAAAAAATAATGCTGACCCAAATGATCTCGCATTTTAATACCCACATCAATCATGCATCCACAGCAGTAGAACATAGATACACCGAACTGAATTAAAACATAACTGAAACATAGATGCACAGAAAAACAAGAAACAGAGGCAGGAATGTTTTTGAAAAAATCATGTATTCGTATGTTAAGAAGAACATATTTGATTTTCCCAATTACGTCGATAATCCAAAGACTACTATACTCGGGGCCATAATTCGAGAGACAACTTTGACAAGTCAATGACAGGTAAAGGGTTACCAGGGTTCGACGAAATTAAATAGTGATGTAGCCGATATCGATATTCATTGTCGATTCGACTAAATGGTTACTTAAAAGGGATTTTTTGTACCAATTCGGGAATATTATTTTTGCAATTGTCATTTTCATGAAGAAAAACGAAATCTTTACTACTAAATACTTACCTACTTGATTTTGTAAGGTTTTTAAGTATTAGGGTGGAAATTCTGAAGTACTTTGGGCAAGGGAAAAAAACTGGTAGGTATTATTTCTTATAAGTAGTATTTATTAGGTTTATAAATCATTTATTAAAAAAAAAACTTTCATAAATGTTATCGTCTCACCCCGCCATTCGGTTCTACGACCTCGATGTCCACGATTAACTGATGCTTGTTTAAATAAAAAAATTAAAGGATTAAACGTAAATTGGAATTAATACAACATGTCACCGCTTTGTATTTATTTTACTTTTAGAACGTTTCTTGGTGTATTAAAGAAAATTCCCGAGCTACCGCCCAGGAATCCCCTACTCGATACACCACCCTCGCTCCACGACGGTTACTTAGTTAACTGTGAATGACTTCAGAAATTGTATTGGACCAAAGAACTTGATCTACTTCTGTGTCATTGATAGTCCGTCTCGCTCTCGTATTAAATAATATAAAAGGGTAAGAGGGACCGCACGACACGAACTTCGAGTTTCATAGTAGCCCTGCTGAGGTTTACGATCCATTACGATTCAAAGTGAAAAATCGACGAATGCCCCGCACCGGCCCCCGCCCTTGGCCCTGTATACTACGAAGTGTAAAATTCGAACTCCGTATCTTGCTATCCTGCTGGCGTTAATATTATTTAAAATGAAAATGAGAGGGACGGTACGATAAAAACTTCGAATTTCGTTGTAGTCCCCCTGCCCCCGCCAATCGCTACATTATCGTTGACAAAATGGCGCCTCTTGTGAAGGTAATGATGAAATTATTACTTGTTAGCGCCCTTGGTGTATATAAAATAAATAAAGCGGATTTAAGGTAAGGCCACTCAAAACAATAAAAGAAATAATTGTCGTTGGTTTGTATTTGCACTTCTTTCAATGATCTTACATTGCAAAGTAAATTATTAAACTAATTTGGTATTGTCACCATAAATAATGGATGAATATCGATAGAAGCCAATGTCGTGATATTTTTTAATATCGACACGAACAGCACTACCCTGTCTGTGGCAACACTTGTGCACAATGAATTGTCAAAGTTGTCTCTCGAATTATGGCCCCGAGTATAGTAACACAGGGAAGCTTAAAGTTCCATCTTACAGTTTACTGTTTCTGGGAAGTTGCATACGTTTTTATAATAAAAATCCAAAAAAATATTATAAATGAAACGGATACAAAATTCAGATCTATTGCCAAGAAGACATCAAGGCGTATTTTAAAGTTAATCATTATATCATGGACAACGATATTTGGAAATAATTCCGATCCGCATTGGTGATCCTATCAGAATAGTGCCTTTAGGCGTGCCAGGACAGATTCGTATTAAATCAGTTGAGTTTTAGTCTAGAATCTGAGTAAATAATGAACCTACTGTGTTAAAAATAAAGTTGTGTTAAATGAAATATACCTAAACTGTTTAAAAAAATAAACCTAATAATCTTGCCGGATTCTTCTCAACATGTTTTTCCGAACCGGTGGTAGATTTTTTTGACATTCAGATTCATAAGATCTTGTCATAGCCTAAATTGAATAAAGATATTTTGACTTCGACTTTGATTTTATCTTGGACTTTATTTAAAGTAAATACCTACTAACCATCTTATCACTATTCAACGGTCACCGAAATTGAGTAGATTTGCAGTGTGTTACGCAAATATTTATAAAAAATTGTAAAAAAAAAAAAATAGTTTATTGAAAAGTATCGCATTACAAAATTGCATTGCCGTTGGTCCCACACTAGGCAAAGCCTGTCACGTGGCAACCGGGATTCGGGTACAAAACACTTTACATGATTTAGCTTAAAACATGATTTACATGATTTAGTTTTGTAAATATAATTCATCAAAGTCCAACCTTCAATGTTACCTATTATTTGTCCACAGTTCTGTGGTCTTTTAAATAGAATATCTTACGCATCATTAGACAGACACGCTGACAGACATCTAGTTGGGAGTTTCCATCCGAATCCCATCTTGCCAGTGAGTGTTGTTCTGCACGATCTGCGCAGATCTGCAGAACGTGTGGGAACGTATAATATCTCTATCGAGGAGCAACGTGCCACGTAACTCGGACGTGCGACTCCTTTCAATTCTTAGGACCCTATATTTATAGCCATTTTTCAACGACCTTTACCTAAAAATAAATCATACTTTATTTTCGGATGGCGAGAATTTTGGGTTTGTTGAACAAAAATAATATTTTTATCAAAGCCTATTTGCGTTGTGTGATTTTTAAACTCCAAGAGACTCCTAACTAAAACTTTGAATGGCTCTACCTAATCAGATTTCAAGGATAATTCGCAGTAGTTCCTTCAACAGTAACTAGTAATAGTAGTTTTAATATAACCACCGCAATTTTTTCAAAATTTGCCTTTTCGCACTAGATCCGTTGCAAGTGAGTAAGGAAGGAAACTGTAACGGAATAAAACCGAAAAGGGAATCGCAATAATTCCATTAAGCAAACTACAGCAAATAATCCGATTTCAAGTTAAATTGTCAAAAATATGTATACACTTTAGTACCTTGTCACTTTAACTACTGTGACAGTTCATATATAATAATAATAATAATAATGGCAGTTCAAATACGACAAAAATAGACAAGGTACTAAAGTTTATACATATTTTTGCCCTTGACTGTAGGTATGTACATCTCGCGGGATAGACATAACCAAATTCTTCGCAGATGAAGTCGCAGGCAACAACCACTGAACCAAAATATCATTATAACTCTAGTACTTCAAAATAATTTATGGTAAATAAATTTCGTAATATTTGTCTTTGAAATTCTAATATTAAAGTAACAGTAGTATTAATTACCTGCGTATGCGGAACAAAACAGCGTTTTGTTAGAACCCTTAAAAGGAAAAGCCCGTAAATATTGAGTTTCCTTCTCTAAGCAGCATTATTTACATATTAACCCTTTGACCATTATTTTTTTAAAGCAATGAATCGAGAACTTTAACGATACGCACAGCATGAATTATTTTTTTTATGATTTTTGAGAAAGAGAAATGTATATATTATTGCAGGGTTTCCGAATTATAAGACGGCAATATGTTTGCCGCTATCAGCCAAGGGCATTAAGTGACAAGACCGTCATGTCAGTTTGCCGGGGGAACTACGGGTGGCACGACGTATCTAAAATAAATAAATTAAATTTTTTTGCGAGATTTTTTTTACTTCCGTTGTCATTTCTAACTAACACGGCTAATTCAGCAATAAAGGTAAAAGGCAAATTTGAAGTATTGAATTAAGCCATTGCTCCATATATAAATCAATAACAATTGTAGCCTAACCCAACCTTTCCTTTAATAAACACCAGACACTTAACGGATAGTGGCAAATATATTGCCGTCTTCATTTTTTTTAATTATCAAATAACAGATTTTTTTTCTTTAAACTTTATATCGCCAATCTTGTCTCTGAAAGTAGAGAATTGTGACTATCGGATAAATCCAGCAAACAAAATTTTATTTACAAACATTTTTGTTCAATTGTAAGGAATAGTTAAAAATCTAAGTTCAGGCCTAAGAATCATCATTTAACATGGGTTGGAATAACGTTTATCTGCTATTCTTTTTTTCGTAAATTAGTACGAGTATATTCTCTTATGCGAACCAAAAGTTATATTAACTAACAACACGTTCATTGAGAAAAAAAATAAAATATCTGAGTCGTATGACGGCAAATATCTTGCCGTTACCCACTAAAGGGTTAAGTAACAAAGATACCGAAACCTTGATTCCTTTTTATACACGTGTACTGAAAACTAAGATCTCTTTAAGTAGCTTTTAAATTAAAGCATTCAGTCTCGGCGTTGGTTAGGCTTTAGAAGTCGATGCTCCGCGTCTGCAGGGCTACTACGAAACTCGAAGTTCGTATCGTACCGTCCTTCTCGCTCTCGTATTAAAAAGTTTAAGTTTTAGAGGGACCGCACGACACGAACTTCGAGTTTCGTAGTAGCCCTGCTGTTGAATTTTTAAAGCTGAAACTATTAAAATGAGATTTTCAGCTATTTATTCGCTTTTATTAGCATAAATTAACTATGATATGGAAAAATAAACTAACTTGATTTTTTCCACGAACATAGAATAAGATTAAATACCTTTAAAAATTTCAAATGTACGTTTGAAGTATTTAATAAACTTACGCTTTTAGACGACGCGCATATCTTGTTTGTTCAGCAGTAGGTACCTAAGTAAATTAGACAAACCTCGATTGTAAAATAGAATGTAAAAATATAGAACAAAATAGAAAAGATTGTAATAGCGCAATATGAGCGTTAATAAAATGTGTGTGAGATTAGTAGCGTAGTGGTGTAATGCATGTGGTATGTCGGCGGGTAATGTGAACGAATGTAAGCCGTCGCCACGGCTGCCATGCCACAAAGCCGTCCACACTTATTCGCTTTTTCTTTATTCATCTCATACTCTCGGAAAGTGCTGACATTTATTAAGTCATTCTGTTTTGCCAGATTTTTACGCTGCAATACTGATATGTGACTAAAGCATCTGAAGTTGTTACTCATGCGTATGTATTTAACTTTTTTGTATTGGAAGTTGATTAAGTACATACAATACAATGACTCTTTATTGTAGACCAAAAATAGCAAGCGATACAGAAAATAGGTACGCAGAGAGAAAATAAATACGTTCTCACTGTCTTTTTAGGGTTCCGTAGTCAACTAGGAAAGAGGAACCCTTATAGTTTCGCCATGTCGGTCCGTCTGTCTGTCTATCCGCGGGTAAGCTCAGAGACCGTTAGAACTAGAAAGCTGTAATTTGACATGAATATACATATTAGTCACGCCGACAAAGTGGTACAATAAAAAAGGTTAAAAAAAAAAATACGGTACCTCCCATAGACGTAAAGTGGGGTGATTTTTTTCTCTCTTCTCGAGTATTCTCGACTAACCCTATAATGTACGGTATCGTTGGATAGCTCTTTTAAAACCATTATATTTTTTTATTCAGTGATCTGTTTGCGAAATATTCAACTTTAAAGTGCAAATTTTCATTAAAACAGGCGCCCTCCCTTTAAAATCTAAACTGTTGGGTGAAAAAATTCAGAATAGTAGTTATTATATCATATTTACAAGGAAAATTATAGCGGCTATGATTGCTTGAGAATTATTAGTAGTTTAAGAGTATAGCAGACTAGCCTACCTATAATTAAACTTGGAAGATTCCGTACACAATACGAAATTCTTATAAAAATATTGTTAGATTTTTTCGTAATGGCTACAAACCCCTGGGCGTGTCCGACACGTTCTTGGCCAGTTTTTTAAGTTTATTTTGTGTTTTGTATTCTATACAATGCTAAATAACTGAATATAAGAATGAAAAATAATGCAGACTTTCATAAATTATGTTTAAGGTACACGTAAAAGTCAAAAAACCTGCTTTAAAAACATTACTGCTTTAAAGCAAAAGAAAGGCTAATATTTTTGCCCACCATAGTCAAATTAAATTAAATCTTGACTTATGTAAAACACTACATTTCCTATGCAAGTTAATTTGGAATATTCATAATCAAGCTTTTGGGGGCTTTAACAGTTATAAGGGTCCTGGAACGTCCGCCTGTTAGCAAGAATGCTAAGACGTCCATCAGTCACGCCATGCAACAGGTTCATTAGAGTTTCCGACAGCCCACTAACACCTTAACAACCGCCGACAACTCCGGACGATCAATAACAACAAACAAGATCGGACTGCAACTACCGCCACAAATTAACAATATACTCAGATATGTATAACCTTTACATAAATCTTACGCCGGGGTACTTGCATCCTATCTATATTTAATTATTATTTATTATGTAAATAAAAATGAATCACCGAAATGTATGCAATCGCATAACTTCCGAACGACGCACCAAATTGTTTTTTTTTTTGTGTTCTTTATTTTTAGGACAAGGTTTGTGTGAAACAAAATAAAAAACAAGAATCGGGGCCGAAACCGCGGGCAACAGTTAGTACTTAATAAAAATCCTAACCAACAACTAAACGTGATGGTAGCGTGATCTGTGGCGAATTTGTGGGTTAATTTGCCAAAAATCCAATTTAACAAGCCAGGACCATTTCTGTTTATGGTGCGAAGATTTAAACAATAAGTTACTCACTTTACGTTCAATAAATGTTAAACTAACTAAACTTTATGGCATGAAATTAACCCGATAACGTTTATTGGATAAAATGACACAAATTTGATAATGTACCACGCTTTTTGTACCCTAAGAGCAAACTGGGTGCGACGTCGTAAAAAATATGCTCGTTTGGTAAACATATTTTTATAAATGCTAACGTATGTCCTCTCGTTTTCTCTAAGAGTGCAAAGCGCGCGCGTTGGGCTTTTAAATATATTGCAAGTGAAATGGATGCCTTCAAACCATAAAGTTCAATTTGACTAAGATGAATGTCTCTCGTAGGCCATAAAATACAATCCACCTTGCCAGGACGGCGCTCTGTATTCATTCATATGTAGAGAAAATGTACAACACTTTTTGCGAATATCCGATAAAAATGTATAAGTAGGTACATAAGCTATATTTTTTTCGTCCAGCTACTATTATGTCTAATTAAAAGTTTATAAAATATTTAGCTCGCAGTTAACATAAATATCCATATAAAAAAATATTGCAATTTGTGATGCCATTGTCACCAAAGGTTAGCGACCCCGGGATATCGATCTTTATGTGCATTTCTATAACTATCTCATATTTCACAATGTACATAATATTGAATTGAAAAAAAGGTATTCCCTATTTACCTTTAAATTGTAATACGAATAAATATATTATAAGAGTAAAAGAATCTTGGTGTTCCGATATTGTATTATTAGAATGTATTTGACACAAGGGACGATAACTGATGATAGCTCAACGGAAATGCCTCTATAGAATATCTGACCACGTCCTGAGCCGAGAATAGCCCAGCTTTGTATTTTATTACTCGGTTATTCAGCACATTACGATGTCTCGGCCCAAAATAAACTGTGCGACTATAATTCCGCCGAAGAAGACGCAGACCTTACATTGCCAAATTTGATGATAGCTTTAGTGTAATGCCTAATTTACAAAGCACTAAAACGAAATGGCCTCCAAATGGCGATGTTTAGATGAACCAATGAAAATTTAAATTGTACACTTTGAATAATGATGTTCTTTGAATATTATTATTTTTTGAAACTGTATACCTAGTACTAGCTCTCTGTGCTAGTTAGACGTGACTTAGATTTATTTATCTATCGTTTAATAAGTTTGATAGAAATTTTCAAAAGTTAATCACTGTCCTTCACTTCCGCTTCAAAACCAATCTTTGACTTATGTACCTATCTTCACTTCAGACACGATGACCATTTATTTAACCTTTATTTTATAAATTTTAACCTTCCGTGTAATTCAACGTTCATCGAAATTTTGGTAAAAATCTCATTTTAATACAAGCTTTTTCTTGCAAACTGTACTTTTTGTTGACTGTACTTTTACTGTCACCCAAACTACATTTGCAAGCTTCAATTTGAAGCCATTAACCATTTTATTAAAATTTTGCTTTTCACAACTTTTTGTTTCTAACGACACTGAAAGAACATGGAAAGAACTATGACTGGTGGCGGTATTATTTAAGCTCCTGGCGCATCGTAACTTAGGATCAGATTAACAAGAGATGTTGAAAATTGCGTTTTGGCTGATAGATACAGAGTTAAACAGGTATAACATGGCTGCAACGTGCCAAGTAAAATAGGTACCTACCTGCATAAAAGAATAAAAGCGTTTGTATAAAATTTCATTACAAATTATGAAATGAAAAATTACAATACAAATTCAGGAACCCGAGACACAAGGCAAAAACACCTTTAAAAGTAACAAACGAATTATTTACCAGTGTTCGTAGCTCCGTTAATTACATGCCTACCGATGCTGATTTCAAATCCTTTACCTGTTAACGTTTATTTCTTCATTAAGTATTTGGTAGCAGAAAATGTTTCAGACGTTTCACTTACAACTTTGTTTAATTTGTTCAATTCTTAAGGAATGCAGTGTTATTTAGTGTATTTACGAATTAAACATTTTTTTTGCATTTAACAGCAGGTTAGAAAACAGTAAACGAGTAGTTCTACTAGTACCTGGTTAAAGAAATAGAAAGAGATAATTTAGGTTATTCTATTACACCCCTGATCTACAGCAAATGTTAGAGATGTTGTTTTTATTATTGATAATTAAGGGGCTGTTTCACCATCCATTGATTAGTGTTAACTAACGGTTAAATGTGATGCCGTCTCCGTCTATTCGAACAAAACAAATAGAGACGGCATCAAATTTAACCCTCAGTTAACACTAATTAATGGATAGTGAAACAGCACCTAAGAGTTAAAATATGTAATTTGCCGACTTGTCTGTGGATTTTAGCTTGTTTTTGGGGCATTTTTACACTTAAAATAGTTTTTATTTCCGGAATTAGGTACTTCTGGGTTTATTTTTTATTCCACTAGATGGCAAACTAGCATGGTTATTCTTACTCAGAATCAATAGCTAGCTGCTTTGATTTTGACGAAGAAAAAAAGTGTCTAAATTTTTTGCAGTTTTCTGACTTTTCTGTCATATAGTTTATGGGTGAAGACCAAAAAGTTGCACACCTTGAAAGCTGCGTTAACAGATAGTTATAATTTCCACTAACTTTTTCCGTTGCGTCACAATGGAAAAAGTTAGCGGAAATTATAACTACCTGCTAACGCAGCTTTAACGGTGTGCAACTTTTTGGTCTTCATCCTTATATGGGTCGTTACGAAATGGACACATAAAAAATTTATCAAATTAACTAATTCTGAATAAAAACTTTTGCGCCATTTAAATATACCTAGTCAGCATCAAAAGTAGCCATACACTTTTGTACTTTATCACTTTACAGTCACGCACGTAACGCCATGCAAAAGTGACAAATGTATTAATGCGACAGAGTAAAGAAATGATCCGCTACTTTTGATGCTGACTGTACTACCTTTTTTTGTATTATACCTATTAACCATTACTGCTTTGCAATATTTACCAACCCACGAATGTTTTTGTTTTTGATTGTTTTTAAAATTAGTATCTTTTTTTGAGCAAAATGCCATATGAAATATTTTTTTGTTTGTTCCATGACAAATAAAACTTGCGTATCTATAAATCCCAAAGTTTTCCTAAACACGGACAGCTCTTTCCCGTTATGCCGACGGGATTTGAATTGTTCGCAAAGTTGCGAAAGTCACTATGCAACTAATTGGAATACAGCAATTTGCCTGACGCCGGTTCCGGGAAATCGTACACAAGCTCACGTTTTGTTCCTTTTTTTAACACTGAAAATAAAAGTTATTTTTGCGAAGTGAAGATCAATTTTGATTATTTCGAAACTTATTGCGTTTCAAAAATACTTACATTTACTAATTTTAACCGTAAGTTCTTATTCAAAGGGGAACAAGGAAGAGATCAAATATTTAATCGAATTCCGATCAAGTAACATTTTATATTCACCGTTTTTAATCGAATTAACGTTAGGTTGCAGCAGTCGTTTAATATTTTACGAACTTAAACATTCATGGAGGAAGGGGCTCTACAACGTACACATCAGTATTTATTTACAAACAATTATTTGTGTAAGAGCCATATTCTAATCATCTTCAAAAAGCGAAAAGTTACTTAATTTTACGAGTTAATTAGTGTATTCAAACTTTTATTATACTCCAAATTATATCAATAATATTAAATAATGATGTAAAAACAGTTTTCGGTTGAAAATAAAATTTATTTGAGTTTTTCACATTTCTTTGTGAACTAAATAATTTACACAAGGTTCAACATTTTTAATTAACTATGTTTTTGTATGCGTTCGCTCGAATTAATTTTTTTTCGTACAATTCATTGAAATTTTTAAAAGCAATAAACTAACCAATCAATAAAAATAACGAAAGCAAAGCGGAAACGTTTCGGTGCTCTGTCTACCTCATTTGTAAATACAAGCGTGGTGTTTGTGTTTGTGTGTATTAATAAAAAAGAATTCCAACACGGAAAACCATCAAGGAAAATATTAAGGCAATATTTCCATCTGAAATAAAAGCTAAATTGACAACAACTGCCGACTAGGTTAAGACAACGCTCCTTAGGTTTCACAGCCGACGATCAGGCAGTGCGACGTTGTGACTGAGTAGGTATCAAAAACTTTGCTTTTATTTCCGTATCAGGTGTCCGCCTTAATTTGAAAGAGTATCTTTCCACGGCCTCGCGGCAACAGGTGAGTACCGCGGCGCAGGCGCGCAGCGCGCGTCGATACCCGTCCCCGCGGCCCCCGCTCGCCCTTGCCATTCACACCCGCACACATTCACACGGACACGGTCACATTTATTACACCACAAAACATACCACACTAACTGTAAGGTACATCTAATCAGCTGCTCTACTTGAATCCGAACTTGCTTTCATTCCCATTCGCCCTCAAAGTACTGGTTAACTGGAAAACTGCGACGCAATTGCAAGCAGCTTTTACGAAACGCGAGCGGTAAGCACAATTCGAATTCGAGTGCAACTCTCTCTTTTCAGCCTCCTCCGCCAAAGCCCTTCTAACCAGAATCCAATTAAAATAAGAAATGTACGATTTTATAAGTATTGCGCAACATGAAAAGGTGAACATAAGCAGTACGCGAATGAACTATGTTCAAATTAAACGTAAAATATTACAAAAACGTTACACGTTTGTGTTAAGTTTTGTGTACCTATAATTTATTAATTAGGTACTCACTCATTTACAAAATCATCATAAACAACATTTAGCGCGTGTAATATGTGCACACCAAGCTAGGTACCTACCGAAAATCAGAAAGGAATATCTGCTGATGATGACCTTTAACAAATTGCTAAAAAATCTTTCATTGGCATACGGAGCTAGATAGAAAAGGTCGTCTCCGACGCAAAGCTTGTTAATAAATTTTGGTTATCTCAAATAACTGCGACAGTAATGTACCTACCGAGCAGTCTCTACTAAAAATAAAACGTCTGCAATTAACCCAAGATAAATGGGGAGGCAGTTTAAAAATATCAAAGTATCATGCACCCCACAGAGGCACAATGATAATGCGCCTTAGATCTTCATTTTCATTGTGATACTTCACGATTGGAGGAAAGGCTCTTTTAAAAGTAACGATTTCGTTCCACTGCAAATTAAGGCACATAGGTAGGTATAGTCTTAATAACAGATTTAAAACAGATGAGTTTTGCTAATACACCACTTCACACAACATCAAAACTGCAAATAGAACTCACACAATTCTAAATTTCGACGGTACAGTGAAAACATGTCAATCTTCCAAAGAAAAACTGAGTGCCAACATGCTAAGTAGGTATTTTTGTGCCTTAGTAGGTTTCATGCTAAAAAAATAATTGACTGTCGTGTGAAACATCCAAATTTATGTATTTTTCGAATATTGCCGTTAAAGGTCAAGTGTCAGACAACCTTGTTACAGGGGCGTCAGGCACGAGTCGGAAGCTGCGATTGGCAGTGATTGCCGTATCAGAAGACCGAGAAATCGCTTGCCAGGCCTTTGTAATTATCCGACTAACCCGCCAACCACAAACTAGTACTGTACTCTCTAATCCAAACGACCTTAAATGAAAATTGCCCTCATAAAAGTTTAATGTTATTATATTGAGCTTACGAAGAAAGACGTTGAGTTATAAACAAAATTATAAAGGTTGCCATCGGATTAGCACTACAATTTTCCATTAGGGTGCACTTTTTAACCGACTTCAATCAACTCGGAACAGGACAGGCGTATGTGAAAATCGACCAATCACAATGGTATTATATGCAAGTAGGCTATTTCCGAGTCAACCCTAAATTCAATTATTGATACCGCCACAGGCAGAGACCGCTCCAGACTCTTGGCTGTTTCTAGACCTGAAGCAGGCCACTTGCTCCACGCCTATCCATCACCCAACATCGGCACATTTATAGACCCATGCACACTCCGAATAGCCGTCGGTTTCCGGCTTGGTGTTGAAGTTTGCGTAGACCACAGTTGTGCTTTCTGTGTGGCCCCCGTAGATCGCCTCGGCCACCACGGACTCGCTTGCTGCGGTGCCGACCGCCTGACCCGCCATGCCGATACGATATCCTCAGAAGAGCACTCGTCAGTGCCGACTTTCCTGCCGCTCTGGAGCCCCAGATCGTGCGGAGTGATGGCAAGCGCCCTGATGGGATGTCGTCAATCCCATGGAGGATGGGCCGTGTACTGGTGTGGGACGCCACTTACGCCGACACCTTGGCAGCGTCCTACCTCCCAACAATGAGCAGACGTGCCGGTGTAGCGGCGGATACCCGCAAACGGCTCAAGGCCATTAAATACGAGTGTCTCAGCGCCTAGTACGAGTTTGTCGCATTCGGTGTCGAGGCACTCGGTTCGTGGTGCAAGGGCGCACGAGGGCTCCACGGAGCTTTAAGCAAGTGCCTGAGAGAGGCAACAGATGATCCTTGCACAGGCAGCTTCTCGTACAAAGACTTGCTATAGCAATTCAAAGTGGGAATGATGCCTGCGTGATGGGCACCCTACCTAAGGGTCCAAATTTAGGTAATAATTTGCAACTTTTATTTAACAATATCAAGTGTCCCATGATATTTATTTGATATTTATTAATGTCATCTGGTCGCGTTTGCACGTTTTTTACTCTATTCCGCCTAGGTGTATAGAAGCGTACTTTAAGCGGCCTACAAATAATGAATTCCGAATTTTACAACTCATAATCTTAATGCGGGTATAATATATGTATATACGATATATGTATATGTGAGACTTTTACTAACAATAAGGTATTTTTTAGGGTTCCGTACCCAAAGGGTGCCAACGGGACCCTATTACCGAGACTTCGCTGTCTGTCTGTCTGTCTGTCTGTCCGTCCGTCCATCCGTCTGTCACAGGGCTCTATCTCTTAAGCCGTAAAAGTTAGACACTTGAAATTTTCACAGATTATGTATTACTGTGGCCGCTATAACAACAAATACTAAAAATAAAATAAAGTTACAAATTAAAGCGGGTCGTCATACAAGAAACGTGTTTTTTCTGAGCGTTTTTTGGTTGCTAGGCGTTATTAGCCGTTGCTAAGGCGATCGAGTAGCTAGCTATGTCGTTTAAATATTTACCTTTACGTTTGCGATTTTAATGATGTTTTATAAAAGTTTCGATACTATAATTAGTGACTGTCTGATTTATTAGTTTTTGTGCAAAATAAATGAAGCAATTTATGAATCACAAACCTCAATGAAGCCTACTTTTATAAAGCGCTAGTCAAATCCACACTGTACTATCACTATGTTTACTTATTGTTTTTAACACTATTAAAAATCATACTAAGTATTTAACACTATTTACAAGGTTTATAATGCAGTTAAAAATTTATTCACACTAAGTCGAGCTTATTATTTTTATTACACAACATACGAAGTCCGCAGAATTTCCCGCGAATAAACGCATGACAGCCAATTTCTTTTTTAAAGCCCTTGGTGGCAATAGCTTCAGAAGCAAACAGCCAGAACCAAAGAGGATGAAAAATCAAATTATTTTTTATTTGAATTACATGTACAAGTGCTTAAGTAGATTTTTGAATTTTTTTAGAAGCTTTTCTTTAGCTTGCCCTGTTTGTTTATTTATTTTTTAACCGACTTCAAAAAAAGGAGGAGGTTCTATGTTCCAATGTTTGTATTTTTTTTATCGTTTGTTTGGGTCAAATCTTGGAAGCTAAATTTCATCCACTTCCAGTGGTCCGATTGACTTGAAATTTGACATACTTATGTAAATTTAGTGACAATACAATAATCTGGTGGTGACATTTTGGTGGTCCTGCCAGGATCGCCTCTGCAGGATAGAACTCCTCAATAGTGAATAGTACCGACTTGAAATTTGGTACAGATATGTAGTTTAGATAACAATGCAAGTACAGTCAACAAAAAGTACACTCGGCAAGAAAATCTTGTATCAAAAATGAAATTTTTAACAAAAACTTATTGTGATGAGGTATGTTTGCTCGGGTGGAATCTTTCAACTCAAATTTGAAGTGGATATCTTCAACCGATTGAGCTGAAATTTTACACGCATGTATAAATCCGATGACAATGCAATATTATTGTGACATTGAGTTGATCTGATGATGAAGTTAGATGTTGGCCATAGGAACTCTGTAATAAAATGACTCGATTTTGATCTCATTTGATTCGTCTTGACGACTACCTACTTTGGTAACCAGGGACAAAAAGTACCACCAGGAAATAAGCTTGTATAACATTTTTTTAGAAAAAAATATTACTGAACTATTTGTTTTTAAAACATTGTAACTACGGAGGTGCGGAACCCTTCATGTGCGAGTCGCTCGCACTCGCACTTGACCGATTTTTTTTTTAAATTGGTAGACGACTTGCCATCCTATACTTATCCTTTATAATTTTGTCGTACTGAGTATTTATGGGACTTGCCCTCTATGTTCTCTCTAATTTGTTCTAAACCTGTCGTATTCTGCAAGTTATCCCGATTCGATAGGCTGTGAACCACTTAAAGTGCGATGGCAAAAATAAGGATATTACGTTCCCGACCTATGTACCTATATGTTATTATACACTATATGTTATAGCTACAACCGTGACGACTCACGACCCATAAACTACTGGGAGTCTTGAGCAATTATTAAGGCTACGTTTCCACCAGAGATATGCGAGGTTGTGTTACGAGTAATGTGTTTTTCATGAAACAATAACGCTTAATTTACCTATCCTCACCCAGCTTATCTCTGATGGAAACAGATGCGAGGCGAGGTAAATAAAGCGTTATTGGTTCATGAAAAACACATTCCTCGCAACACATCCTTGCACGTCTCTGGTTGAAACGCAGGCTAAATCGAGGGAGGATAACTGTTTTTTTTATTCGACTGGATGGCAAACGAGCAAGAGGGCCTCCTGATGGTAAGAGATCACCACTGCCCATAGACACCTGCAACACCAGATGCGTTGCCAACCTAGAGGCCTAAGATGGGATACCTCAAGTGTGAGTAATTTCACTTGAGTGTGTATTTGTTACCATTAATATGAATTTAAGTAATCTCTAGGGAAAAGGGTCGAAAGTTACTGTTTGACAATATCTCTCTCTATATATATTTCGTAGCACGGTATACTGTTTTATAGGCATGGATAAATTTTGTTACGAAGGTTGATTGGTTTGGCGTAGGTAGGTACTAATGTGTGTCCTAACCGTTAAGGAATTATACCTTCCAGCATCAGCTCACCTGCATATTATGATATTAAAAGAAACTCCCTCTAACTGCTAACCGTTGAAGAGTTTAATCTTCCATCATCAACTCACTTTGAATTTTATAACACTCGAGGTTTCGTTTTAAATGTTGATGCTCTTCTTCTTAACCGAAGGACGTCATAACCTTTGGATTGAATTCCATTCTGTGTACGAATGCATCTACGTACGAGTTAAAGCAGGTATTCAATCAATTAGATGTACTTAACTTTATAATTTTAATGGGGAGCGATCCCGCTTTCTGTGAGATAAAATCACGATGAGTTCCACGTACCACTTTGACTTTCCATCAATCTTTAGGTCGACAAGTAAGCTTCTCTTAAAAGTAAGTTCAAAAGATATAAGCACGGATATATATATATTCACGGGAAACGGCAACGTTAATTAGATGTGTGAACTTTGCCAATTACTTAGTAAAAATTGCAATCGATAAAACTTCGTTCCCGGGTCGCCTACGTAATGAAATATTCGTTCGACTTTTCCCTAGATACTTATCAAATATATTTCTACGGTGAAACCGATAAGTATGAACTCCAATGCACAGAGTGGGTTCCGGACGCGATACCGCATTCTGAAACCTCGTAGACAATTTTCTAAAATATACTAGTACATACTTAAATTACCCTCCTTTCTGTCGGCAATGTGGTTCGAACTTTCAATCTCATACTCTAATTTTTCATTTTAACACGGATACGAACAAGAGGAAATGGCATGCCGCTGAGACACGTTAAGTAAATAAGTTCAACGGTGGATACGGAATTTAAATTTTATATTGATAATTCGAGTACCTACAGTAATTCATATTTTTTTAAGTACTATGAACTTTAAACGAGCCATACATGGTTATATACAAAGCATACGTAATTTTGGTTTCTCCGAAAACCATTTAGCCTAAATTGTGTTGTTTTCAAATTATGAAATTTGATTTCTTAATTTCTAAACATACATTTTGTAACGTTTTTTGTGTTATTTTATTACTTTGTATACCATTCTATACCACAAGTACCTACTCTCTTCCATCAGGGATGAGTAAAAAACAACGATTTTATTTCAAATTTGGTTTACAGAGGTCTTGCCTCTTGAGGCATCAGTGGTTTGTACCTATACATGTAAATACAATAGCAGACACCAATAGATTCAGGACAGATGATTTGCTTTGTTTCGTTTACATGTAATGTAGAAATTAAGTAAGTACCTATCAAAGTAACATACGAGTATATATTTATGTTATAAATATTATCATTCTTTTAAATAAAATAAAAGCCAAAGCAAGCCGCAAGGCTGTTTTTCAGTGGGACCCATTTCTTTAGGTGACTGCGACGTATTGATTGTGACAATTTGACCTCAACGAACTGTGACGGATCTGGTTTCATTTTATTGCAAAGAATGCTAATATTTATAACATAAAAATGTATTTTACGGGTGACAGTATTTACCGACATGTAAATACCGACCCTGTTTTTTGTGTACACGCCCATACAAACTGACAGGAGCTTCTATGGGCGAGTACACGAAAAACAGGGCCGGTATTTACATGTTGGTGTTAGCCGGGCCGGTAAAGACTGTCACCCTATTTTACTTTGATAGGTACTTCATTTGTACGTTAGGGTTAGGGTTCACTGATATGTTGCATAAAATCGAATCTCATAATTTCGTTTCTCATAACAACCTTGAGCATAATCATCATATCATTTTTTCTCACAGTATCATTACTCATTTCTCATAGTTTTGTGAAGTAGATTAATAACATCACATAATATCGATGAGAATAATATTTATATGTTCGTATATTTGCTGTGCAGAAAGAAATATCTCATAATATTACTTTGCATAGGGATAATAAAAAGCAGAAATTTTTTTTACTAAAAATTCCTTGCAATCAAATTAATTATTGTTCTATTTTAACCTAACCTTTATTGGCAGCAGTAAGTTTCTGGCGCTTCGCCGGCCGCTACCGCGACACGCTCGCTTCATTCGCTTGGTTCGCGCGCTGTTGTCGTCGCAGTTCTGACTTAACCCAACCTACAATGTAGCTGCTGTTCTGTTCTGGTACTTTGCCTGCTATTGTTACAGCACGCTTACTTTGCTGGCCTTACTTTATTCAGTGATGCCGTTTCTGTTTGCTTTTACCCGACTGCGAAGAAGGAGGGTTATGTGTTTGACGCGTATGTATGTATGTATGTCTATTCCTATGTCCTCTCGTAACTACTCAACGGCTGAACCGATTTTGACAAATGATACGTCATTGGATTCATCTTGGTGACGCGAGTGACACTGGGTACATGAATTTCTTGAAAAATTAAAATTGCGGGTTTTTGGCGTCAAATTGTGAGTCTTCAAAAAAAAATTTTTATTCAATCCTTTCGAGTAGGGTATCAAAATGAAGAGATTTAAAGAGAGATTACAAATATATATACAAGTCATATGATTAAGTTAAGTTTGGAAGAATAAATTGGCAATCAATTCATTCAAACAACGGTAGGCAGATAAATATGCCAACTACTAGATATCATTGTACAATAATTTTCTCTATGAAACCCATGTAGAAAAGAAGCACTAAGATACAAATAGTGTAATAGTACATTGTGTCTTAAGGGCGTTAAAGAAGGAATTTCTAACGAGTCTATTAATTAGAAACCCGAAGTCGACAACTGAGGGCTTTAATAAGTATGATGTTTTTCATCACATTTGTGAGTAAAATTGTATATTTGTTAAAGAAAATAGTACATTAGTTGTCTGTTTGTCATTTTTTTTCCTTTGTTAGTTTAATGTTAGTAAGCAAAGTAAATTAATCCCTATCCTACTAATATTATAAATGTGAAAGTTTGTGAGTGAGGATGTGATTGAGTAAGTGAGTAAGTATGTTTGTTACTTCTTCACGCTAAAACGGCTGTACAGATTTGGATGAAATTTGGCAAAAAGTTAGTTTATAACCTGGATTAAAACATAGAATACTTTTTATCCCGATATTCCCACGGGATAGGGATAAAATCTCGAAATAACAACCGCTGGGCTTGGAGTCATTAAATTTGGTATGTAGGTAGGTGGACGTCTGGAATTACTCATAGGCGACTTTTTGACCCGATATTCCCACGGGATACCTAGGGATGAAATCTCGAAATAACAACCACTGGGACTAGAGCCATGAAATTCAGTATGTAGGTAGCTGGACCTCTGAAATAATATATTATGCTATTTTTTCACCCGATATTCCCACGGGATACCTAGGGATAAAATCTAGAAATAACAACCGCTGTAATTAGAGCCATGATATTTAGTATGTAGGTAGCTGGACCTCTGGAATAATAGATAGGCTACTTTTATTATCTCGATATTTCCACGGGATAGGGATAAAATCTTGAAATACTAACCGCTGGGCTAAGAGTCATGAAATTTGGAATGAAGGTAACTCGATGTCTAGAATAACACATAGGTACGCTACTTTTTATCCGGATATTCTCACGGGATTGTTTTGAACTATTTTGAAAACAAATGACTTTCTGCCAAGTACCTATCTTGCGGCGCATTCTTCTTGGCAATGATGGTCTTTCCGAAAGCGCTGGTAGTTTAAAAAATGACGTGTAAAAGTGCCCATTGCGGCCTATTTACTGAATAAATGATTTGAATTTGGATAGGCAACATTTTTGAAATTTCAGCACTGGGTTTAGAGTCTTGAATTTTGTACAGCTATTCACAACACAACCTCAATGAAGGAAGACCACGATATAAATTTTGGAAATTGCCAGGGGAATTTGTTAAAATCCCGAAAATTTCAAGTGCAACTACCAGACCGATTAGTTTACGCGTGCGAAGCCGCGGGTAAAAGCTAGTTAATATTATAAATGCGAAAGTAACTCTGTCTGTCTGTCTGTGTTACGCTTTCACGTCGAAACCACTAAACCAATTTTGATCAAATTTGGTATATAGGTAGTTTGAACCCCAAGGATCAACACAGGATACCTTTTATTCCGATAGAGGGCGCCACCGCGCGATAACCTAGATCCGCGCAGACGAAGTCGCGGGCATAAGCTAGTTTGCCATAAATGAGAAACTCCATGATCCTGTAAAGTTCCCCCTGCTTACGCATAATTTTTTATGTCATAATTCTATTTTGCATAATCTGTTTACGCATAATACTACTTACGCCGAAACTGTTTTCGCATAACAGTTTACGCCGAATTCTTATACGCATAACCAATGTAAGCCGAATGGGCTTTACGCATAATTTGTGAATTCCGAATATTGCTTAGGCAGAAAATTACTTACGCATAAATCAGTTACGCAGAAAGTAACTTTCGCATACTTAATGTAATTTTGCCAATATAATCAAATGAGTATCCTTTAATATTGCAACAGCCTTTAATATTACCTAAACTTACTTACCTAATCCAATCTACTTCTCTGAAAAGTAGTAACTAGTGAGTGGTAGTATTTTAATAAATGGGGACATGACTGTGACAAAGTCGACGAAGCCCCGCTTCGCGGGGCTTCTATTTTTAATCTGAGGGATATAAGGTAACTAACGAACCTATCCAGGTTAAAAGGGGGGTAGATGATGTTCGATTTTACATTCGGGGGCTCTGCCCCCCGAACCCCCCTGCGGGGGGCTTCGCCACCCGTCCCTCCCCTTTATGTCCTTGCCTCTTTTACTGGTTCATTCCGTTACAAATACAATAAGGTTAGAATTATTCTAACCTAACCTTTTTTTCTAGTCATAAATAGTAAAAGTCCAGGTTAAAAGGGGGGTAGATGATGTTAGATTTTACATTCGGGGGGCTCCGCCCCCCGTCCCTCCCCTTTATGTCCTTGCCTCTTTTACTGGTTCATTCCGTTACAAATACAATAAAGGTTAGAATTATTCTAACCTAACCTTTTTTTCTAGTCATAAATAGTAATTCGGTAATTTATTTTCGGACACAGATTTGGATGGGATTTCGGCCTATTAAAATTCGGCTAAATTACATATATGCTAAACTAGATTATACATAATGAAATTCGGCCTTGTTAATATTATGCTAAACAAAATTCGGCTAAACCATGATTCGGCTTATACAGATTTATGCCAAACTAAGTTTCGGCAAGTTTAAGTTTCGGCAAGTTTAAGATTCGGCGTAAATAGATCATGCGAACCCTGTTATGCGTAATCAGTTTCGGACATTAAAAAGTATGCGAAATAAAGGGCACCCGGTCGTATGATGTGATGATATGCCCTCATTTGATACATCAGAAGGTATTCAGATGCTTGACCAAGTCGTAACGTGTGAGCTGCCTGATGATGACCAAGAATTGAAAGATTTAGTAGAACGACTTCAAACACACAAATATACCCACACTTTCTTCAAAAATGGAAATTATTGCAGATTTAGCTTAGCCATTAGTGCACTAGATCCAAGAAAACTATTAAATAACCCTCATGACCTCAATTCATTACAAGAATTAAATCGTTTGCGAAATCTTGAACTAGCTCCAAATAACACACCTTAGTTCAAAACAAAGCAGTTACATATTTTTCGTAGTTCTATACTAAAAAGCAAGAAATAAAATGAAGTAATTAAAAAAACTAAAAAACCCGACTGCGATGTAAAAAATACAAAGTTTACATGATTTCAATCATTACATTCTTCATAGAACTAAAAAGCACAAAATAAGCAAATCACTAAGGAAAGGACTTCATCACATTTCCTAACGTTGGGCATGCTGTTAAGGTTGATTAAGAGGTTTTACTAAAGAAGGTAGATATAAACGTAATCAGAACATTCCATCCTCGCCCTTTTCCACCTTTCCCAGTAGTTTACACAATTATGAATAGACTGAACTGAGAATGAAAATATGACAAATTAAGCATGACAACATTAAGAACCAAATTTTGTAGCAGGCGGGACCCATTTGCAAATTATAAATCGAAAGAAAATTAATGGGTCCCGCCTGCTACGAAATTTGGTTCTTAATGTTGTCATGCTTAATTTGTCATATTTTCATTCTCAGTTCAGTCTATTCATAATAGTGTAAACTACTGGGAAAGGTGGGAAAGGGCGAGGATGGAATGTTCTGATTACGTTTATATCTACCTTCTTTAGTAAAACCTCTTAATCAACCTTAACAGCATGCCCAACGTTAGGAAATGTGATGAAGTCCTTTCCTTAGTGATTTGCTTATTTTGTGCTTTTTAGTTCTATGAAGAATGTAATGATTGAAATCATTTAAACTTTGTATTTTTTACATCGCAGTCGGGTTTTTTAGTTTTTTTAATTACTTCATTTTATTTCCGAATAAACAAAGACGGCATTAATTTTATCTGACACTTAAAGTTAGTCGACAAGTGGTGAAACAGACCCTTACTATCGATTGTAAAGCTATTGATAGTGGATAACTTCTATAATATTTACTGCAATGACGCGTAACCAACAATGCAAAATGGCTAATGCCGCCTATCTGACTAGAGACAAAAATTACAGGAGAGCTTTAAAATTAATTGCCTTTGTGATTATATAATAGTTACCAGGCGCAAAAATTTGCTTCCTTTTAGGATTCCGGAGCCAAAATGGTAAAAACGGAACCCTTATAGTTTTGTTAAGTCCGTCTGTCTGTCTGTCTGTCTGTCCGTCCGTCCGTATGTCACAGGCATTTTACTCGAAAACTACAAGATGTAAGTATATCAATGAAATTTGGAGTACAGATGTCTTGTCAAAGCCACTATTTGTTTTGTAGTTACGTGACAGAAATTGAAAAAAAAAATTGAACTCGCGTCTACGTACAGCACATAAGTTTGACAGCTCTTTAGATAAGATAGTAAGGTTTCGCAAAAACTTTTTTAATTAAGTGAAGATTTCCGTAAATAATCGCTCCCAAAGTAGCAAAAAATTGTGTCCCCCACCCCCCCTCTATCTTGTAAACCGTTTGTCCAAAAATATCCAAAAAACCGGCCAAAAGCGTGTCGGACACGCCCAAGATAGGGTTCCGTAGCCATTACGAAAAAATTAAGTAATACTTTTCTAAGGATTTCGTATTTTATACGGAATCTTCCAAGTTTAGGTATATTTTATAACTTACGCTGCTATTTACTCATAAACTACTAATAATTCTCAAGCAAACTTAGCCGTTATAGTTTTCCTTGGAAGTTTGATATACTGATTACCATCCTGAATTTTTTCAAATTTTTCCACCCACCGGTTTAGATTTTAGAGGGGGGGGGACGCTCGATTTTAATGAAAATTTGCACTTTAAAGTTGAATATTTCGCAAACAAATTACTGAATCGAAAAATCGTTGTAGCAAACCCCTAATGGATTTAAAATACCTATCCAACGATACCCCAAACTATAGAGTTGGATGAGAAAAAAAACATCACCGCCACTTTACGTCTATGGAAGGTACCCTAAAAAAAATTATTATTGAATTTTTAATTGTAGGTACTATTTTGTCGGCATAGTTTATCTATATATCCGTGCAAAATGATAACTTACTAGCATTGATAGTCCCTGAGCAAAGCCGCGGACGGACAGACAGACAGACATGGCGAAACTATAGGGGTTCCGTTTTAGCCATTTTGGCTCCGGAACCCTGAAAATATAGAAAGGTAACGCTTAATAAATACTTTCAACGAAAATTGGTTTCAACATGATCGGTTATACTGTTTTGAGTTATTGCCGAAAAACTGCGCTTCTCAACAAAAGGATGCAAATGCCGTGAAAATACGCTCTTTTTCTGGTAATAGATTTTAAGACTGTTATAGTAAGTGTTTAATTTTGTTATAACGCACATAATATTACTTGATTTTTTTCGTAATGGATGGTAATGGCTACGGAACCCTATCTTGTGCGTGTCCGACACGCTCTTGGCCAGTTTTATAGATTTACGCGGCATTGCAGTAGGTATCATCGACGGTAACACTATTTTGAAGTTTCTGTCTTACTGCAGTTTGGAAATCATTCTTATAATTATTATTTATCTGGAGACATCGCACGACGTGTGTCAGAACGTTCGTATTCCACTTAACTTTCCGTCCGCTGCGCTGAGGGCAGAGAGAGGCGAGAGCTTCACTCGAACGCCTAGGCGCGCCTTCGAGTAGCTCAAAGCCCGACGCGTGGATTAGCCGAGCTCAGCTGTGCTTAGAAACAATTGTGACTCACATATTCACTCTACTGCTTTATTTGTACACTACATTGGAATTTTTGTGCACATTTTAAACACATACAGTAACACCCTATAAATAGTGTTTACAATATTATGTGTCACTTGCCCTTGTGATTTTTAGGATTCCGTAGTCAACTACCCAGTTCAGTTGGTTTCTGTAAAAAGGTTGCCTGGAAGAGATCGCTCTTAAGCGATAAGGCCGCCTATTGCTTACCTTGTAATTTTCTCTGTGTACCTGTTTTCTGTATCGCTTACTATTTCTGGTGTACAATAAAGAGTATTTGTATTGTTGTATTGTATTGTACCCTTATAGTTTCGCCATGTCTGTCCTTCCACGGCTAAGCTCAGCGACCGTTAGTACTAGAAAACTGTAATTTAGCACGAATATACATATCACTGTCACGCCGACAAAGTGGTAAAATCCATACTTGATATTATAAATACGAAAGTGTGTGTATTTGTATGTTTTTGTGTTTGTGTTTCTGTTTAAACGGCAAAAACTTAAGTAACCCTATTTTAGTACAGATTGCGTGAAATCTCTCCTTATGTCTTAGCCACATCATAAAGGGAATATTCAAATTTTAGCTTTCTAGACCAAATAGTTTGAGCTGGGCAGATAATCAATCAGACTGGACTTCATTTTTTATTTGAACTGACTTGACTTTATATGGACCTGTGCTCAAGTTCGTGAAAAACTGCGCAGGCAATCTCAATACCTTATAAAAAATTACCTTATTGTCCTACCTACTAGAATGTAGTCTTGTTCATTAATAACTTGATTAAACTATTAAACTTATAAAGTGGTCTATATTCAAGAATAAAACGTTTAGTTCTTTAAATTAAAAGAACAATGTAATTTTTGTCATTTCGTCTGACATAGTTTGCTCGTAGCGCACATTTTATGCAGCAGTACTTTCCGACAACGCATTACAGCGAGGGTTAAGGAGTTATCTCTGAGCTTTATTTAAGAGAAACAAGCGGAGATACCCCCGCACGGTTTAACTGGTAAATAACACGCGACCACTTGTTACAAACTGCAAGATTGCAGCCGCATTGCCGCTTTGTTCCGGAGAACTTGATAATTCATTGCCTATACATACATACCACGCATTACGTGTACCGCCGTTCTATAATGTTTCGAGTTGTGGCAATGTGATTAAATTGAACACTCACTTAGATGTCCACATTCATGAATGAAAAAATATTTTGGATCCTATTACGCTGCATAATAAAATGTAATTTAATAACGGGACGGCATCTTGTTTTTACTATGAGGTATAAATATAAAGAATGATTGAGGTACAATTAAGTCTGTAGTACCTTAATTTTAACTACCTATTTGTTGAGGCCTTCAAATTATAATCATGATCATCATCAGCATATAGCAGTCCACTGCTGGTCTCATACTCATAGTTAAAATACCACAAACGGGATTTATAAATAAATAAATAAAATAAAAATCATTTATTATCAGGCGTTTAACGCCCATAAATGACAAAAATTCTTATAAACTATATTAGCAATGATTTTGGAAACTGATTCGGTGAATCTACACAACCACTGAAACAATTAATATCAATTGAAAAATTAAAAATGTCAAAGTAACTTATTAACATAAAATAAAATTAAAATTAAAATTAGAATTTTGAATTTTGAATTGAAGATTAATTAAGATTAATTAAGAATAATTTACATAAAGAAAAAAAAAAATTATCACGCTAAATTACAAGTAATATTTACCTCGACGTTTCGACCACATTACGTCTCGAACCTCGGTAAATATTACTCTTTTGTGATAAGCCCTGTTTGTGGTAATTTAACTATGAATGAAAATCACGAAAGTTTAAAACGTATCCAAAACCTATATAATAAGTATACTACGAAGACGCAGTTCAAAATTCGAACTTCGTATCTTACCGTCCCGCTTATGCTTATACTATTTAATACGAGAGTGAAAAGGACGATAAGACACGAACTCCGATTTTCGAATTTCGTAGTAGCCCCTCAGATTCTACCAGCAGTCTTTCACAGATCGTCATTTCACCTGGCCGGAGGGGTCCTACACTATGTTTGCCAAAACGCGCTAGCTCAGTGAATAAGCAAGTCGAGTGGCAGTGTAGGTTGGTTATACCTGTCGAAGAACCGACAACCGCTGGAGTAAACGAATTCTTGCGTAGAGAAATTATAATGTAATTCATCTATTTAGCCACTAAACTTTAGTGATTATTTTTGCAATAGGTCGAATATTTGGTGCTAGCACCTTCCCAGACGTAGGTATACCATTTTACTCCAGGTTAAACTTGATCTAGCTAAACGTAAGTAAGTATTCTATTCTTAATAACCCTTGTCTTTTTACCCGACTGCCCGAAGGAGGGTTGTTTTTTCTCATACATCTATAATTTACAGCTTTTCCCCCACAGTTTTGTTATAAGTAGGTAGGTACTTATAAAAGATAAGAACAGTATGATAAGATGAGAAATGAATAAGCCAATATTAAGAAGATTCGAAGGAGCGTAAGTCAAACTTTGAACGTGGGTAATCAGTTTGATTGTTTACTGAATTAAACAACAGAATTGAATTATTTTAAAATGCGTAGTGAGAGTTAAACGTAACAATTTTGTAGAGTCGTAGACTGAATTGATGGTTAAATACATAAAAAACTAGATAAACTGTATGCCAGATAATAACACAAATGAAACTTATTATTAAAAACACGTAAACGAAATTATTTTACATTCACATTCTCTTTAGTTATAAAACATGGCATCGCGTGCAAACACTCGTGCTTAGCGCGTATAAAAATGTTTGCCAGTGTAGTCTCGGACACACACAACGCGCTGTGATTTAGTAAATCGGCTACCCTTTTCAATTGAATCGGCAGGCATTCACTGTTTGCTTGTTTAATATTTTTAATACATTTTTAATTTGATAAACAAAAATGAAAGGTCTTTTGTGGGAATAATAATGGAAGGAGAAAAGGTTGGTTGTTATAGGCAGGGGCGCATTTAACACTTATTATTACAATGGTTTCATTGTGATTGTGTAAGAGGCGGCGGAGTCTCGCAGGGGGGCAGTCAAAGTTGATCGCACAGCAAGGCGGTAGGCGCTTTTGTCGCCGCATCCGTAAATGTCGTAACCTACAGTTTCCGCTTTGTTTGAATACATGGGCATTCCATAATAATAGGTAGGTATAATTTTCGCTCAAAAACATATTCACCTTTTTTCATCTGATCATCGATTTTATTCAAGCGCAGTCAAAGAAGTCGATTGTGAAAGTCGATTAATTTATTTTTAGCGAGAGCGAGAGAAAGAGCGAGGCCTCTTTAATTTTTACTTGAAAAGACGTCACAAATTCTGTGAAAGCTTATTTCCGCTTATTTATTCGATAGTTAATTGAATTCAAATTGATCCCATTGCTTGTGACAGCAGCTAATCGGGAACCTTGTCTGACACTTATTTAAATGTTCAGAGACAAACTGTTAATAAACTTGTTTTTTTTTTAACAATCGTAAATAGTCTCTACGGGCGGATGGACGGACGAACGCGTGGCATACCTAACAAGGGTACGAACTTTGCAAATAAAACAAATTCTTGTAAAGTTTTCAGTTTATAGTAATTTGATTAAAAAAGAAGACATTTTATTAAATAATTTATTGAATCAGGCGTTATTTTGCGGAGGTCCATATCAATGAACTAAAAGAATTTCTTTGCTCACCCGCGACCCTATGATAGCTAAGTTTATGCAAGATATGCGTGTTCATCCAGTTCCTGCACTTCCACACTAATAACACACACAAATCATACAAAACCATCATCACCACCGCCACACTACACTTTCGAACTCAACCAAAGCTCATCTTCAGAGCAACACAACCGTACACCATGCTACCAGATGTTAGAGTCGTTATACTAACAAACCATAACAAACGTTTTAATTTGTCACTGTACTTCCCAAGTATCCACCTATATTTTTCTCAAACAAAAGTACCCACAAAATATTAATAAATTTTAATAATTTTTATAATCGTCATAAATATATAGTTATATATGATCTTGAATTTTTATTTATTTACTGTTTAGGCGTGTTTTATTAATTTTAACTGTTATTGCTGAAATTAGACATTTTATTAAGATCTTTGTTTAATGAATAGATTGTTATCTGAGCGCAGCAGCGAGCCCGCTTAGATATTATTCCTGATAGAATAGCCAGCGCAAACCGACCGACCCACTTATAGAAATCTTTTAGTAGGTGAAAGTTTACATTCCAGCTATTGTTGGAACATGATTATTAGGCAGAGTATAAAATATCTGTAAGCACTAGGATTTTTGTATACACGTTACGTACCGTACTCGTCTTCAGGAACATAAAACAATTGAAGTGAGTTTTCGTTGAATTTATACGATATACACACTTCAGTTTAAAATAACCAATACGAGTGCCTATGTCAGTTCCGCCTCGCGCAAGCCGTCGTCGGAAGATTACATTCTCTCACCTCCGATCCGCAACTCCTCTGGTTCCGAAATCAAATTTATGAATAATGTAAACGGGGAATGGAAAAAGGCATTTCGTTGATTTTTAATAATACTTTTGCCCAAACCTGTCGCGATAAATTTTCTTCAACCTTTCGTTTGACATTTTGAGATGGAGACACGGTTTTATTTATATCATGCCTAACGATTAAACGTCAATAGTTTCTCTAATAATAGTAACTACCTTTACCTTACCTAGCGAATTATTGGTCACGAATATATTTGTTGATGTACGGTCGCTACGCCAAGGAATTTCTTACGTTATGAAGTGCTACACGTTTGACGCGTAGCGCTCTACGAATACCGCAACGCCGCATAATATTTATGCGCTACACTAGTTATTCATAACCTGGGTGTACGAGCGAGAGTTTGTGTGATGCTTCAATTTACGTATCACGTTGTTTAATCAAATTACATTGTTCATTTCTCATAACAAACACACACATGTCAAAGCTGTGATTTTTAGGACAAAATTCTAATTATTGTTCTACTTAGCTGTAGTATATCGTAATAAAATACGCAAGTCAAGGTATGTGTGTGTGTGTGTGTGTGTGTGTGTGTGTGTGTGTGTGTGGAACGGTAGGGACGGCTGTCGACTATCTTTGGTACGTAAACAAAGCTTCTTTAGGTCAAACTAATAATAGCTGAAATGTAGCCCCTTGGGTACGATACCCAACGAAGAAAATAAAAAGCAAACGTTAACCAATGTTCATCAAATCATTACTTCCAAAAATATGTATCCATTTTAAAAATACTTTTTCATTTCTCATGCTCGTAAAGTTCGTGTTTATGCTGTATCTAGGCGACATAAAATGACTTTTTATGCTCTAGTGCATAAAATAAAATCTTCGTCTAATACCAACTCAAGACCAAGGTAATCAGGTGTCAACAGCCACAAACGAAAAAGTTTCTATATATTTTTAAAATATTTTTTTATTTATGTAAAACAAAAAATCAATTTAATCAATCGTAATAATTCAGTAAAATTAAAATAATGGATTTATTATAATAATGCATAAAAAATAAAAGGTACATAGAAAGTGAAAGTCATTGTTTCACTGTTGCCATTTCATTTCCTCTCCATCGAAGTGAAAAGCAGAGTGTAAAACTCGAGCATTAAACCCATTTACCCCTCGACGTGTCTATCCATCCTCGCCGTACCGGCTCGGGTGGCTATATGAACGCCTCGGGTAAAATGGTTCGTTTTATGCTCTTGTTGTACAATCTACTATTTAGGCTGGTAGACACTTTCATAAAATCTTGATACCTACATTTATAATCTGTTAGATGAGTAAATAACATAAAATAATTAAAAAAAAACAAGAAAAAAACGGCATAAAATAGAACCTTCTTTAAGAATCTTCATACATAAACTGAATTAATGAAGTTCAGGTACCTCTGATTAAATTACTTTGGAAAAGTTGTTAATCTCTCTAATTAAATTGTTTGTTGAGCTCTACGGAGTTACAAACCGCCACCAAATAGCCAAAGCACGCACTCACGTAAAATTATAACTTCCATTCAAAGATAAGGAATCTAAGTTTCCTACAAAAATAGCCACAGGCTATTTCACAGGGCGGGACTGTCCAGTGATAAAACGCTTAAACTTTTTTAGCCGAACGCTGAAGGTTTTACGAGACATAATTTAGTTGTTACAGTGGTGCGCCATTTGCCCACGCGTCTCAGAGGTCAGCCAAGGACTAGCCAACTCACTCACATTTACAATCTGCTCCACTTTCTCGCTACATCTCCTAGAAGCAACGTGCGTCATACGAATGTTTACGCTCCTAAACACAAAGCTGTTTCATTACTTTATGTAAATATTAACGTTTCTTATCTTCACATTGTTATATTTTTAACTTGTTACGAAATGGTCTTCATTTTTACCCCCAAATACCCCAATTTTTCACAAAGCAAGCCAAGAAAAATGAGCCTCCACATATTGCTTCGGTAATTACCTATGTTGCAGTAAAACGTTTATTAAAGGATCGCGGGTAATAAAAGGTAATTCATAACCTTTAATAATCACCCTTTTACTCGGGAAGAAAATGTTACGGTTAATACATCCTGCCGGTGACGGTTTGAGGGCAAGCTTCTTTTATATACAATGGATCACTGATATAGGCTTCACATGTACATATTAGATTAGATATTTATTAATTACTAGCTTTGTAGAAATATTAATTGAAAGTCGTAAAGTGTTTTACACTAAATTAGATGTTTTTGGATCGTTGTTTACGTATTTAAGTTTCCCGCTATAATTACTTTGACTGCATTTGGTAACTAAGGTTTACTCAAGAACAAAGTAGACATATAGATAAATGTAATAAAACTTTTCTCACAGTAATTAAAATAAAGAAAAACAATTCTGTGTGTAGGTATGAATAAACTAAAATGATTTCTTTGCTCACCCGCGACCTTAAGATAGCTAAGTCTATGTTTGTGTGTGTTCTTACAGTGTGGTGGTGGAGGAACTGCATGAACACGCATAATTTGCATAGACTTAGCTATCTTAAGGTCGCGGGTGAGCAAAGAAATCATTTTAGTTCATTGATATGGACCTCCGCAAAGTAACGCCTGATTCAATAAATTAGGTATGAATATTAAAAAAATATGTACAACGACATTTTTTATTGAATACCTAAGTGTGGGCGCATTGCTTGATTTTACACGTTGATTGTACACGGTATAAGTGAAAAACTCGAACTTTTAAGCCCACATGAGCAAATGGCTTGCCGTAACAAGATCTTTTGGGCGAAGTTATGATGTTTTAGAACTGCATCACACGTACAAAACTTCGGCCCCGGTAACATTCTCATGTCTTTTTTAACGTAAGTTTCATCATACTTAAAAATGCATCTGGCGCGATTTCCAATTAAATACTTCTTTTAGTTTGTTATATACGTTCTCGACCGAAGTTGCTGCTCCCGACCGAAGCTGCATCTTGAGTAGACGTTGATGGATTTTGACGAAAAGATGCCGCGTCCGATTTCGGTTTAGCGGCGCCTTTATTTGCCACCTCTACCTGGCAGATTATCTAGTGTATACAATTCCCCAAACTTTTTAATAACTTATCGCACGCCGTCTTTAGATATTTTGTATCTGTTTGCGAGTTGTCCGCATGGAAATTCCCTTTGCTGTACAATAGGACACTATAATTAATTTACGAGGTCCTATTTTCTTTTATTCTCGGCATGTTAATTTATTTTATTAATTCAATGACATTTATTTTATGTTTTTCTTATAAAAGGCAATTATCTTTGTTTAAATGCCATATTTTACAATAATAGAAAGTTCCTATTTACTTACGAAAGCCCAACTTTAGGCGACTACTTTTTTTCGTGAACAAGCATTATACCGAGTTGATTAAAGTTTCTGTAAAACTTGACGCTAACTTTAATGACGGTTATGTCATCCTTAATTTGATAATGTATTCAAAGAGATTTATTCAACCGGCGAATTGAATTGATGCGGTCCTTCGCTATTCAAAGCCACTGAGCTGATTTGACTGATTGTGTAGAGCGCGACCCACGTCTCGCCACACCCCGCCGCACGTGCGAGGTGAGAGACGTCGCTTCCGAATCTCGTTCGCATGCAGATGTCTGAGTATAATAGCATATGAGTTGGTTGAACTCCAACCTAAACATTCGTGTCAGTTTGTGAATTAACATTTTAATCTGGATTTATAATCGGTCCAAATATAACTCGATTAAAAGCTGTTAAATTAAATAATCCCACAAATTCACTTCACTTCAAAGACTCTTTATCGACGAGGTCCCTTTTATACTCAGACAAATATCTCCGCCGCGGATAAGCCGTGGGTGGGTATATTGCTCCCCCGATTTTGCGGGTCTAAATAGTAAAAAATAGGTGCTATTTATTGTTTGGAACGATGAGGCGATATCAAAGACAAAGGAGAAAAGCCACTAATGACCGGTGCTCCGCTCCGCCGCGGAAATTCGGCCCTTTGAACACGGCTATTATCCACCGACACACCTACGCAACCGACTAAAAGATTGGACATTGCCTCCGCATGATTTGCCAAATGGAATCCAGGTCATGCGTGGACGTTTAAATTAATGACCGCTTGTTCTGTATTACTTTTACATAAAATTGAAAATATTTTTTGTATACGATGAAACGAGAAAGTGCATGTTAAGCGGATTTGTATTGTCCTTATGAAAGATATATAAGTCTATATATACATCTATGTAAATTTGATGTACATAGTAACTCAAATATTTTATTTACATTACAATAATATAAAACTTACAATTTATTAATATTTATTTATTGACAATTAAGAATAATAAAATAGAAGATGCATTAACTAACAAATGATGGATCCTAGTTATCTGAATAAATAAATTTTATTATTATTATTATTAAATTTAAAAAAACTATACTAGACTTATGGCTACTTGCTGGAAACGCATAAATCTCGAGTTAGTGTTAAGCTCAGTTTAGTAGTCAAAATGTATGGAACTGTCAAGCTTAAGCCAGGGGTAACTACTAAATCCAGATTTATTTTTATCTGCAAGACGGCCTTAAAAAACTTACATAAAATAAAAAATAAAACTAAAACAAATTACTTAAAGAATACCCCTTAGGAAAAGTACCGAAGATGCCGGCGGCGTTTCCTCTTTGAATAGCTAAAGATAATTCTTTGTTCGTGGAAGCTGCCAGCTCTTCGGTCACCGTGACGTTTACTAACGTAGGAAAACGCTAGGACCCTACGGACCAAGGGTCTCGACACCGCCTGGTACAAAGTCATATTCGGTGCCTAGACTCCTGTATTTGTATAATTTTGCCTTTTCAGCCGCTTCGGATGCTGCACCGGCTCTGTTGCAGGTTCCATGGAGATGGGAAGGAGCCAGCGTATCAGAGCAAGTAGCGTCCCAAACAAGCACACGACCTATCTTCCATGGAATCAAACTCATGCCATCCGGTCTCTTACCATCATCTCTTGCAATAACTGCGGGCTCAAGTAACGAAGGTACGTTGACGGTGGCAAGGGACCGGCGTATTATGTCATTAAGTGCAGCATGTCTGGAAAAGCGGCCTGCACTCTTTTGGCAAGAGAGTCCGTGATGTCCTACCTTGTCGACGTCACTGCCACAGGGGCACTTATGGGGAGCGCAGACCGAAACCCCGGGCCGCAGACAGGTTACGATTCGGAGCATGTCAGACTCAAAAAATGTTCCCGTGTTTGACGATGGGAAGGCGTGAAGCCATGTAGCTGGCCTCGTGCGTTCCCACATCCAGAATCCTGGCACGTTCCGAACCCGTACTGCAACTCAAGAGTGTGTTGTATTTAATTTTGCTAAAAATGTCAACCCAGCTCCTCTGTGAATTTAGAAAAACTGGATTTTTTTTACCTGGGCATGCAATTATTAAGAACCTTGCCTAAGGGGTACTCTTTAAGTAATTGTTTTAGTTTTTTTTATGTAAGTTTTGAAGTCTACTTAGTAGAAATAGAATAGAACTAATAAAAATAAAAAACTAAACTAATACTTAGTATAGTTTTTTATTTTTATTTAATGCATCTCCTTATTATGAATTTAAAAATATATATTTGGTCCATTGTGAAAAACTTTAATTACTTGGACTTAGCATTCCCCAAAGAGAATATTTTTACTCTTCAATTTTTGTGCCATACTTAACTAAACTTAGATAATTTTCTATTTTACTAAACGTTAATATTCTTACCTCTATTAATTAGTTAATTAAATTCAAGTATATTATTGTACCTTTACAATAATGCGTTTGTTTAAATAAATGATAACAGTATATGTATAGCTAGTACAAAATCTACAAATATGTTGCATTTCATTTATCCGTTTTTTCAGAAGACGGAAATGACAGCCTAGACTCCTTTAATTTCTGTTTAATATTTAGAAGTAAGGATTGTTGGTTAATTTTAAAGACCTTGACACTACACTGACGTACCTACTTTTGTAGGCAACACTATCTTTACTAGTTTCGTCGCTGAAATTTGGTTATTGCGCTTCGTCGACCTGTGCACACTCGCTACGCTTAGTCAACTTGCGCTCCGGATGGACTCAATTCAACATTACCTAACTCAGTAAGCACTGTTTATCCCAAAACACAGGTCTACCTATTTAGCAAACAGGTTTTCTAGTTGTTAAGACACCATTGTAAAGTTGTTATTTTTGAAATATTGTTATTACTACCTAACTCAGTAAATTTACTTCTTTAAACTTTGTGCAAACTCTACTGTGAGCTCTATGTCCCTAATGAGGGATAACAGTAACACATCACACCATCATCATCACATTCAAACTTTGTTAAAATTTACTTCCGACCATCTACTTAGCTAATCTTTTCCAACTGTCGTAATAAGATTATCTTTTTTACTTCATACTAAAGTAAAAAAAATTCAACTGTCACAACATTTAACTAAATCTACATATTATTTTTGGCTTTATATGTTATTAGGCTTCGTTAATTATGAAATACATATAATGAAATGAACAGTTAATAAGATCTTAAACTAATAAACAACGAAATGAAATGAAATGAAATGAAATGAAATAATAATAACTTAATTAATACTAAAATAAAAACTAGTCAAATAAAATTAAGTTGCTTAAAACTAAATGAAATCTAGAAGCGTTTCCTCATCGAATAGCTACGCTGATTATTTGGGAAAGAAAGAAAGCTGTTGAGTCTTTGGTCTCCAGTTGTGTCAACCAGGCGCTCTTGCAAATCTTTTGAGTATAGACTCATGCGCACGCTATGTACGTCGGGATCTCATGGAGCCAGGATCTCAAAGCCGACAGGTATAAAATTCTATGTCGATTCGAGACCCTAGTATTTTGCTGATTTCTTATTTTAGCCGCTCACTCCGCTACGTCAGATTTACTTGTGGTTCCCTAAACATGTACAGGATCTAGGATGTTCGACGCATGTTGCGTCCCAGAATAAAGCCCGGTCCCTCCTCCAAGGAATCAAGACATGGCATCTAGCTTTTTGCCGCCGACGCCGTCTCGAGTAATGCCGTTGGGCTCTAAAATGGCCGAATGCACATTCTCAACGGCAAAAGAACGACGGATTCCGTCGTTGATTGCACCATGATGAGAAAAACGGCCCGCGCGACTTTAACAGAAAGTCCATGGTGTATCGTTTGGTTGTGTTTATGCACCCAAATGGTTGTCTGGAAGAGATCGCTTTTAAGCGATAAGACCGCCTTTTGTCTACCCTGGATGTATGTGTAATATATAGATTTTTTGTACTGATTTGTGGTTTGCAATAAAGAATATTTGTATTGTATTTGTATTATATTGTTGTACCATAGGGGTAAATGAGTGATCTGATCAACACAGCGTAACACCTGACCTCGGCCCAACCGCTCTACGCAAGGTTTTCGACTAAAATTGTCCGTTCCGGCATTGACTGACGGATATGTATGTATCAACCACCAGATTCCCACACCACGAACGATAAACGAATTCCTCGTAGACGAAAGCGCGGGCAACAGCTAGTAAAGGTGATATCAGACGGTTCATTTTTCATTCATTTGGTACTTTTCACTCGAAATGAAAATATCCAACACTGTTGGATCGGTTCATTTTGTGTTCAGACGAGTGTAAGAGTACTGAATGAAAGACGAAAATGAACGAAAAATTAACCGTCTGATCTGACCTTTATATTATTAGCATTAGCTGTTGTCCGCGACGCCGTCCGCGAAAAATTCATTTATCGCTATCCCACGGGGGGTACCTATGTAATTTTTCGGGATAAAAACTATCAATGTTCTTCTCCATGTCTCAAAAAATCTCCATACCAAATTACACCTAAATCAATTCAGCGGTATAAGCATAAAAAAAGTTCTATAGTTATAATTTTAGTAAGGATGGATTTTTATATTTCTTTAAATTTAACTTTGATGCCAAAATGTAAAACAGGAATAAATAAAGAATATTACATACGTACAAGATACGCGCGAAAAACAATACCTCTCCTTGCAGTCGGTTAAAAAGATAGCAGCCACTAGGCATTTTAAAAGCCTTGATGCCTCTTGATGCCCTTGAAAATTAGACAATTAACGACTGTGGTCGAGACTCATTTGGATTATTGAGATAATTAAACAAACCGAATCGCAGAATTTATTCGGAAGAGCAGCTCGAAATTCCCATTTAAATCTCTGTAGAAACCACGAAATGGCAAAATTATTTACCTTTTTATCGTAACGAGATTTACTTTTGATAATGATTAAAAACCGAGGCAGGAAAATAAAAAGTTAAAAGAATAAGGTGTAGTTATTCAATTTATAGGCGTAACCGGTTTTATTTACGGAGCAATTAAAACCCTCCGTTACATTTGTGCCAGCATATTTTGAGGCACGTTGTAAATAAAACATTGAAAACTGTAGTGTTTTCGAAACGTGATACGCACTCCAATCGAATAACAAATTATCAATCAAAGTTGAAAACAAGGGCAGGCGTGGGCAGGCGGGGGCGGCGGGCGGCGCGGGCGCGGCGGGCGGCGCCAGACTGGCTGGCGCGGCGAGTGCACGCGCTGCATCCAGCGCAGGTGCACCCACACTCACGCTTACACGTACGATCATGACCTACCTTATCACACTAACTACTTGTACTTACCTGCATTTCTTGTGCGAAAACAGCATATAAAACCATACACATTATGCGCCGACGTGGAAATAATTGGGAAGTGTTTCGAGTTCTTAAATAAAACTTGGATCGTATATCTGGACTAAATTTCCTAGAACCAAAATTAAAATAAAATAAAAAACCTGCCCCAATTATGTCGGACATGACAACGATAGAGTGCCGTAGCATTAATGATAATGTTGGTCATCATCTCGGCCTATATAAGTCCCACTGCAGGGCATAGGGCTCCGCTCAGAATGAAAGGGTTTGGGCCGCAGTTCCCACGCAGGTCCATCACTAACACGATGCAATTTCTTCGCAGCTGTGTGCAGTTTTCTGCACGATGTTTTCCTTCACTAGAGTCTGCCATTTGGTGACCCCTGATCTAGCCTAAGACTACGGAATCCAGAAATCCTGACAATGAATCTCTTTTCTTTTTGTAAACGGTTGAAAACATGCCCCTGCATTAGTCGGGCACAGCTGGTTTTTTTACCCCAAGATGGCAAAGAAAATAAAGCGTCCTTCAGCCACAACCTGGAAAATAGGGAAAGCGACGTTTGATTGCAGTCGTTAAGTAACGCCCCGATTCCCGCCAACTGCCGGTCTGTCTGCGCTCTCCAGTCTGAATAAACAAGTCAACAGAAAACATATTAAGGTTGTCATTGTGTCCATTTTAAGGTAAACAAATCACCGGTTACCTTGAATGTATTTACGCTGTTTAATTATAAAAATAATCAAAATACCACAAACAGGACTTACTCGTATCACGCTAACATACACGAGTAATATTTACCTCGACGTTTCGACCACATTACATTGGCCGTAAATATTACTCGTGTGTGTTAGCGTGATAAGTCCCGTTTGTGGTATTTTGACTATGAGTGAAAATCACGAAAGTTTGAAACGTTATAAATAATATTTTAATAACAACATTTCTGTCTGCATAAAAATGGCATAAAATAAGGGCTACGTTGGCGTTGCTTCTTTATATTCGCAGAAGCTTTTATATATTTTTTATATAATTCTTACCTATATAATTTGACATTAATGTATTCATATAAAGTAAATTGTCATGTCGACTGAATAAATAAACTAAACTAAACTATAAATCAATGTCATGAGCGTTTACCATAGAATTGTTGGCTTGCATTTCTAACTTATTTTATTTTTGTTAGACCCATTTCACATTGTAATTAGCATGCAATAGAAAAAAAATTAAAACCCCAAAAAAGTAAGTGAATAAGCTCGTACTTAATTTAACCTTTTCATCGCCACGTCAATAAAGTAATGAAGTGTCACCAACGCCAAGCAACAAATTACACAAAAACAACCCGTTTAACATAAGAAATCCAAAAGTCCATGTCGATAAATATATTATGATGAAAAAATAATCAATACGTTACTTGCGGAATAGCATTAATGTTATTCTATTGACTAACCTTGATAATTTTATATACCTAAACACTGATAAACCAGATTCTATTTTCCACATTTATTTAATATTAAGAAAAAAAAATATTTCTCAAAAAGATAACTCACTTATAATGAGAAATAAGTAACAATAATTTGCTTAAACCAGTGAGCTTCTAAATACGATATGATAATAACATATAATATCATTGGCTTAAACTATTCACAAATGAGCATACAAAAGCAAGTTGAGGGTATTCTTGCACTAAGACAACTAGTCGACAACCACAGGTTTGAGAATCAGTTGACGAGACGAAGATAATTTGACGTTTAAAACAGACTTGATTTGCAGTCATTGACGTATGGGACTTATACTCGTAGATTATGTGCTAACATTATTGATGGAAAGATTAAAACGATATTTTAAGACAAGTGGTTAAAATATGCGATCTGCCCGTTTTCATAGTAGAGAAATGTGCCAATTTTGATCCGCTCTTAACTATATCTTTTTTTTTTAGTGACGAGGAGGAAATGTTTAAACAAAATACCAGCATCCCTAGAGGTGAAGACATAATCTGTGCATAGAAGGCTGTCAAGTCAAGGAATGTCGAGATTCGTAAATATGCGATTACCGAATTAGGTAGATACAACATGCGGACTGCGAATAGAGTCATTGGCGCTAGTGGTCGTGTTTTAAACTTGACTTAATTTTTAGGGTTCTGTAGTCAACTAGGAACCCTTATAGTTTTACCATGTCTGTCCGTCTTTCTCTCTGTCTGTCCGCGGGTAAGCTCAGAGACCGTTAGTACTAGAATGATGTAATTTGGCATGAACATACATCTCAGTCACGCCGACAGTGGTAGAATAAAAAAATGTATACCTCCCACACACGTAAAGCGGGAGTAGTTTTTTTTTCTCGACTAGTGTGGGGTGTCGTTGGATATGTCTTTTACAACCATTAGGGGATTGCTACGACGATTTTTCTATTCAGTGATCTGTTTGTGAAATATTCAATTTTTAAGTGGAAATTTTCATGAAAATCCAGCTCCCCCGCCCCCCCCTCTAAAATCTAAAGTGCTGGGTGAAAAAATTTGAATAAAATTCAGAATGGTAGTAAATATATCAAATTTATAAGGAAAACTATAGCGGCTTAGATTGCTAGAGAATTATTAGTGGTTTAAGAGTAAATAGCAGCTAAGGTATAAAATATACCTAAACTTAATATGAAATCGTAGCGTGTGGGGTGGGTGCTGACTTGATATCAAGTCCATGGCGGCCAAAAGGTTAAACAAATTTTATAGCAGCTCGAAAAGGTAGGTAAATTTCTTAGTACCTAATCGTATGGTTTCTGCAAAAGGAAACTACCCACAAACAACTATTATTGTGTCGGCGGTCGTTACACTTAGCAAACATAGTAGGTACAGATCAAGTAAACAACATTATTGAGGCGACATGTATTATTATCATTCGTATTGTTTTCGTTATATTTGCGGTTGGTGTCGTAAAGTCCTTCCATTATGAATATTTTATGAGGCAGTCAAAAGTTATGGAATTATCTAGAATTTTAAGATTTAATAAGCCCTCGTTCACAAGATCATGGCATGGTAGAAGTAAGTTTTTGAAGTTTCGTTTTGTCAGCATCATCGTCATCATCTTGGACGAAACACGTCCCACTGCTGAGCATAGACCTGTCTCAGAATGAGAAAAATTGTGCATAATTCTTAAATTATAACTTGTCGTTCATATTAGTAGCATACTAGTCCCTACATACAGGTCGACATTCAAGGGAAAATTGAAACAACCCTGACTCAACTAATTAAATGAACTGTGCGCCCAGCGGGAATGGAAATTCTACGAAAATTTAATTACCTTGTTTATGCACGTTCCTTAGCTATAAATCGCCAGGCTTAAGGTTTTTACGACAACAACCTTCCATCGTATCATTATATTATATACAATACATATGCACTACGTACAAATAAAGAAAATCGAAGTGTCTGTTTGTAATATCAAAACTACAACTTTTAGGTATTTAATTGGTATAGGTATGAAAATATATGCGTCACTACTGTTAATAAGTTTTTACAGAGTCCATATCAGCTCACACAGATTTTTATCCGAATATTTTTCTAAGCGATCATAATCCAAATCATCACCCATCGTAATTTTTCTCTTCAGATTTTAGTTTGTTTTTTCATCTGTACCTACCTACTACTTGGTACTACCAGGGGTTGGACACTCCGCAGTTTAGGTACGTTCGGCCGGCGACCTAACCATGGGGTTCACGGTAGTGGGTTGCCGCTTAGCTCGCACGCTTCCCTTCGGGTTTCGGGGGAAATCGGAAGGATTCGTTTGTAAAAAATGACAACTGTCTTTTTGACTCAGTAGCAATTCATCACGCGTAGAGTGCACTCGTTTGTTCTCATTGATTTATATAGAGCCGTTAAAACCACCACTTACATAATATTTATTTAGGTAGTTTATTATTTTTCGGAAATTGATTTCCATGGTGAGTCAACTTAAGCAGGGCATTTCTGTAAACAGCCAATCACTGGAAATTGTTTACAGTTTATTTATAAACATTAAGTATATAAGTAGATTTTTTTAAGAAAAAAGTTGGTCGTAAATATTTTAATAAGGTGCAAGACCGAGTTATAGAAGCAACGGGGATTTCGAAAAGTACATTAAAAAATATATAAAAGGAAAGCAGACCAAAAAAATTCATTTGACATACCCAAGAAAAGTAGATACAGTATAACAACAGCTCTATATACGAGGGTGAATTGAAAAGTTTTGAGCCTAACCTTTAAAATAAAGACTTGAGGTTTTAAAACAATTTTATTTCTCTACATAGTCTCCTAAACGTTCTATACATTTTTGCCACCTTGCTTCCAACTTCATTATTCCTTGTAAAAAAAAAGAATCTTCAAGGTTATCGAAATAGTCGGTTACAGCTTCTTGTATGTGTGTACAGCTATGGATTTGTGCCATAGATTTCGCTGCAGTGTGGACAGGTGCACTGTCTTGGTGGAACAACACTTTTTTGGATATCATACCAGGTCTTTTTATTTTTATTTCTTCACGCAAACGTTGTAGGAGGGTGCAGTAGTAATCAGCATTTATGGTTTTACCCTTTTCGAGATAATCAACCATGATGACCCCCTGGCAATCCCAAAAAACTGAAGCCATTACCTTCTTCGCGGATAAAATGGCCTTAGCTTTTTTAGGAGGTGGAGACCCTGACCTTTTCCATTGTTTGGATTGCACTATTGACTCCGGTGTATTGTGGTGGACTCAAGTTTCATCCATAGTTATGAAACGACTAAGAAAATCTTGTGGGTCGCATTGATACAGATCCAAACAATCCTGTGACACTGTGTGGCGGGTGCGTTTATTTTCAGCTGAAAGCAGTCTTGGTACCCACCTAGCAGAAACCTTAGAAAATCCAAGGTCCTTGGTGATTACGTTTTGTACTCGCTCATAGGAAATGCCAATTGTCTCCGCTATCTCTGCAACTTTCAACCGCCTGTCATCCATAATCATGTCTAGTATTTTATTGACATTTTCATCTGTAGAAGCCGTTATTGGTCTACCACACCTAGGTTCATCTTCAACTGCTTCTCTGCCGCGTTTAAAATCTGCTACCCATCGTTTTACAGTGGCATATGATGGAGCGGATTCTCCTAAAGTATGGCACATGTCTTCGAAAATTTTCTTTGGCGTTAAGCCCTTTTTTTGTAAGTATTTGATCACAGAACGGTGCTCAATTTTATCCATTTTAAAGGAAATCGCGAACCTCGGTTAGTAAATCGAACACAAAATTTGCAATTGTGACAGAAGAAAAACAAACGATAGCGCATTATGATGAAAAAATATGTAAGTCTTATGTGCCAGTATTATTTTTTCTTTTTAATTTCATTATCAACCTCAGGCTCAAAACTTTTCAATTCACCCTCGTACTTCCAAACAAAAGTAGTGTGTTAAGACGGGATATTCTCAATTTAAATTGACGATGGAAGAATTCGAAAATACTGATTTTGTTTTATTTGTATCATGACAAAAAGTCATATTGTATTAAAATTAGAAAAAGATAAAGAAGCGTAATATTATTACAGTAAGGTTTATTTTGTGCTGATGGTTATTCTTTACATAACTTTTTACGGTAACTTTGAAAAGTTTTGCAAGGTGATAACAGAACAGAACCGCATATCACGATCGCGTGTCATCGTCTATACCCGAAGCATGCTTCTAAAATCCGAAGGTCTCTTTAAGAGCTCACGAAGTGTATCTACTTATTTTTTTTTGTAACAATGACTGCGAAACGATATAAATAATCCGTCTGAGTTATACTGTTACTGTTTACGGATGTATAATTAAAAAGAAGAAAAAGGAATCGGAATATCATTTTTCAACATTCCGAAAGATGTTGAAAGGTCGTTCTCTTTACTTCTCTAATTTCCTGAGTCCCTGCAGGGCAACTACGAAACTCGAAACTCAAAGTTCGTGTCGTTCCGGCCCTCTGACACTTATACTATTTAATACGAGAGAGAGAGGGACCGCACGACACGAACTTCGAGTTTCGTAGTAGCCCTGCTGCCTAGTAATAATTTCGTATGTTTCTAATTATCTACTGATAAAATTCTGTAATTGGTTGATCACAAATAATATTAAGACATGGTTTCGCCAACTCGGAAATCTGTAGTAGGCGAAGGTGTAGTGAGGTTATCATTGTCATGTTTTGTTGTTGTATAGGTGTGTTAAGGAATATTTCCTTGTGTATTAAATGTAGTTTATTGAGTTCATATTAATACCCACTGTTATCTTTATTCATCGACGAGTGGGAACCCTGTGCTCGTCCCGCCAAACCGGTTTCGAGTCAATGGTGTCCAACGGAATATGAACGCTCTCGTAACATGATAAGTTTCAATGTCGCGTGCAAGTCGTAAGACTAGGTAACGATTTATACTTAAACCTGACTTGTTCGAAAGAGTCCCTTCTGTACGGTAGTACTATTACTTATTCTGTGCTTTGACCTAACTTTGGTAGCAGTTTTAACTTAATTTAACCTACTTTTTAATGGATACACCTACTCGTTTTTGTTGGAATCGTTTTTAGCTAGCCTACTCGTAATCCAAACGTTAAATGTTATGTTGAAAATTTTTATTTTATTACAGAAGAGATTTATAATATTATATATATATATATATATATATAATATAATATTTATATATTATATTATTTTATTAGGTATTATTATTTATTAGAGATTTATATATATATATTTTTTTAATATTCGCCAATAAACATCATAGTTTGGCGAAATTAGTGATGTAATTAAAATTATGTACCTTTTTGAGAATAAATAAATAAATAAATAATAAATGATTAGTGACGTCATAAATTTAAATAATTCGGATTTGCAGTCATTAGTAACATAGACTTTATGATTAGCGAATGTTGAGTGAAAAAGTGAAGTCAATTTTAATTTGAAATGCTTACCACAACAATTACTACGCTGTTAACACAAAAGTCGGAAAGCGCCTATATAAATTCTGATCTGTACAGTTTTTGTAAGTACCTATAACTTGGAAAAGTTGTAAATCCCCCGACATTCTCATTTCAAAGTTACATTGATCTCAGAAATGGCTGAAGCGATTCTAATGAAGCATAGTTAAAAACCACCGCAAGGAAACTCGCTTTCACGTAAAAAGCTGCGTTGAAATCAGTCCATCCATTTGAGAGCTACAATGCTGCAGACAGATAGACATTGGCGTCAAACTTATATAATCTCGCTTTTTGCGTCGAGGGTTAACGAAGGTTTTTTCACTTCTCATGCTTTTTTTTAGTCTCTGCATATCGGAACTAAGAGATTAATAGTATATTTTTTATCGAGGGACTAAAATAAGTCAATATATATACCCTAGCCACCCGAGCTTTAGCGAGGGTGTCTATTTATCCGAGGGTTTATATTGACTTTTAGTCTCGCGGTAAAAACTCTATTTTTTACTTCGATTGCGAGAAAAAACTCCTCAACAAAAGTACTGTTCAACGCAAGACTAAACAACCATAATGACTTGTTTTAGTCCCTTGTTTACAATCTACTATTTTTTGCCTTTGATTTTTATGAATATGATCACTTGTAAACATTTTTTTAAGCATTTCATATTACTTCTAACTTTATACCTCCACGCGTTTCTGAGATCCTGAGAAGAAGGTTCTTGACGAACGGATACTTAACGAAGGTGAAACCCAAAACGGTTTTTTTTGAGGCACGAAACCTCAAAAATTTATGATATGCGAACAGCCTAACAAAGTATAACGTTGTGTTTTGTGACAAGCTGAGATAGATCTAAATACCACACGAACGATATTGCAGGACAGCTACTTGTATATATAATTATCATACTATGATCACTTGCAAAACAACTTAAAATGTCAAAAATAAACTTTGTTTACTTTAAATTAATGTCAGTGGGTGGTTCTTGAAAAACTAAATTTGACTATAAAGTTGTACACAACTACGTTACAAGTGTAACTAAATCAAATGGGAGTACATTAATTTTTTTCTGTTCTAATCTGATCTAATATCTAACCATCATTAACTACTTAATGCTGAAATAGAAATTCCCTTCACCAAAGGTCAATAAGGTCATCTCCCTTCTTATACTGGTTCAAGAGTTCAGAAAGCCGTAAGTAGGTATGTATATATAGTTTTTATTTCGTGCACAACTTCATTTATAAGGTTTCATTCAAGTTTCAACTGTATTCGAAAGTAAGAACACAGTAAAAGTAATCTTAGATTACTTCTATTGTGGTAATAATATGCTTGGAAAACTTGTTTACACTATATAAGCTGTTCAGTAACCTAGTTAAAAGGAAAAAATAAAATTCTCCGCAAATAGCGACGAAAGGGAAATGACCTCATTCTGCGCGGCCATTCCGGTAAGCTATTCGAAACCTTCTCACGCACGCATCTATAAAGTTTATTTTTAGGACGTCTTACAAGTATCTGGCGATCGACGATTACAGTTCAAGCTCTAATTAAGGTTTAACAGAACAGCTCTAAATCGGAGCAATTTCGCTTTACGTACGTTAATTAAGCGGCCATGGTCGGCATTCCCGGCTTGCTTGACAAATTAGAAACGATCGCTATCGCTACTCCAAACAAGCGTGCTACTGCCTTTTGTTCAATTGTACTCACTAATTTTGTTACACTCGGAATCAATTATACTAAAAATAGACCATTAAAGCAGTGACATTACAAATATAGCTACACAATAGAAATATAATCTGATTGTGTTTATGATTGACAGAAGAATTGAATTGCATGAATTATAGCGGGTATTAGCACAATGTGGCGCCCGACAGAGCACGACGCAGGGCGCAGACAAGGGTCAGCCAGATTTGTCTCCCGTGGCGACCTTCACGAGCCTCACTAAACTTGACCAAAAATACAAATACGCTTATGTCAGAATGGACACGTCATTTATATTCATCCAGTAAGTGGTACAACTAAAGTTGGCATTTATTTTTTACTAAATCCAAGACAAAATTGTACAAAATACCTACCCAAAATGTAAATCTGTGTAGAAACTGTGTACGAAAAAAATACATGTGGCCATAGTATTCAAAAGTAACATTTTGTACTACGAGAACCTACCAAGTTAGAGTAAAGCTGTGAGTGATGTGTTGTGATAACTATGAAATACTGCAAGGATTTCATTTTGAAAGCTTAAAGAAAGCTTTTTTTAAATAGTACTAATATACATTATTGTTATTATTATTACAATGTTTGCTTTTTAAAAGTTACTTTATTGATGCAAGAGCATTTGCAAACAACCGTACATTTCTCTGTAGCCCACTTTACCAGAATCAAAAGATAGAGTTTCTTTCACTGGATCTAGTTTGTATAGCGACCAGTGCTCCAGATTTTAAAGCAAATATAAACAAGTGTATTACGTGGTCTCCGAAAGACGGCAAAGTTATTAAATCGCGGGCTGTTCCGCTAACGAGTGTGTCGGGGAGCTGGCCGCGCGCCAGCCGCTACCGAGCATAAATTGTGCTGGAGTACTACTCACCACTACATGTCGTTTCTAAACTTATGCAAAAATATGTAAAAGTGCAAAACAAGGTCATGAAGGTCAACTGACAGTACCTAACGCTAAGCAGGGAAATTCAATAGTGTATCGATTAAGAGCCTTCTTTGTTCTTTAAGGTCTCTACCTATTACACCGTATCTTAATCATAGCATGACCGTAATAGCACGTGCCAAGCAAAAATATATTCTTTTCACACCTCTCCTTCAGAAAAGTAACTTTCCTCCCTGACGAGAAGGAACAAACTGCAACTTTTCTGTTCCAGGCTTTTCTAAGTGTTTTATTGCAAATGGAATTTTTTGAAGTTGATAATTGTAAAGCCACACCATTTTCTATGCTGGTTGTTCTTTAATAATATTTAGATTCTTTTTTTCAAGTTTCTTAGTGCTCGCTGTGAAAATTTGTATGAGCCACTCGGGAGCAAAATTATTTTCATCTTGGGCGTTAACACTTTAATCCCTAATTTCGCTCAGGATTTTATTGTAGAATCCATCGCTACATTCTGGATTCAATTTACGCCCTCCTCGCCGTAAATACACCATTTTGCTCCCTTGTGACACAAATAACTATTATATCGAAAAGTATGAGACTATGCCCACTAGCACGTTTTGTAACCAACCATCGCCGTCGCGTCATGTACGCGTTTGACAGTCCGTTCCTGGCGCGTTCCTATTACGGATATGGCTTTATACGGTGTGTAAAATTCATTCCAACTGGTAGATTACTAAAATTTCGTCAGTTATCTCGAAATATGTAACAAGATGGATCAAAAACATCAAAGCACAAGCCAAAGAAATTTGAGAATTTAATTTCAGCTGCGTAGGTAAGTAAATCACTTTACTTGCGTAGGATTTCCTCGTACAATAACGAGGTGTAAACCCTTCCGTGGGCGATGGAAAGCTAAAGTGACGTTAATGGGTGTATCTAGGAAGTTATTAAACCAACTACTAAGCTATCACTTTCAATTTCTCCCAGCAAAACAAACAGTTCAATTTAATTCCCACCTCTGCCTATTTAGAGAAGAGGACAAGCAACGGTGAAAACAGTGCCAAAATTACGCCGAAGTCATTACTCTTTGTTCAATAGTAGTATTTTAACCTTTGATAACAATATTAAAGATCAAAGAAAAAAATCAAGAACTTTTATTTTGCATCATCAGCCAAAAGACATCCACTGCCGGACATAGGCCTCCCCTGGCTCTCCACTCAGACCGGTCTTGTGCTTTCTGCATCCAACGCGATCCCGCGATCCTAAACAGGTCATCTTGTTGGAGGCCTACCAACAGCTCGTCTCCCGGTCCGCGGACGCCATTCGAGAACCTTCTGACCCCATCGGCCATCAGTCCTGCGAGCAATGTGCCCCGCTCACTGCCACTTCAGTTTCGAAATTGTTCAGGCTTATTTTGCATATGTTATGATTTTTGTAAATTATCGCACCTCTCGATTTCTTCCGTGGATGTCGTAAGAGGCGACTGGGGATATAGGTTTAGGTATACCGTAGGCGAGAGGCTAGCAGCCTGTTACTATTGTACCGTTTTTATCAAACTTAAAACCTAAAATTGCTAAAAGTGGCTCCAAAGCGGTAACGTTCCGTGTGCTCTGCCTACCCCGTTTGGGAATACAGGCGTGATGTGTGTATACTTAATTACATTAATATATTTTGATCTAAGACCTTGTTTCCGCTAGAGATGTACGAGGATGTGTTGCGAGGAATTTGTTTTTCATTAACCAATAGAAACGCTTCATTTACCTATACTCGTTCCGCTCAGCTGTTTCCACCAGAGCTGTACTGTGCAAGGTAGTTAAAAGAAGCGTTTCTATTGGTTCATGAAAAACACATTCCTCGCAACACATACTCGCCTCGAACATCTCTAGTGGAAACGCAACCTAAAAGCGGTGTGAGTGTGACCAGAACCACTACCATGAGTTTACAGTGCCCTTACTCGATAGCGACAGCGTATATTATTTGTATGGAGAATTGTGCAGCGCCTCTACAAATAATTTACGCCGTCGCTATCGAGTACGGTCACTGTAAAGTCATGGTAGTGATACAGGATGGGCAGCGAGCCGCGTGGCTCGAGAGCGCGGCCCACGATGTGAATAACTTCCGGCGCGGGAGTTCGACGGGCAATAGGCGGAACTATAACAGCGTTGGAGCCGCAACGACATATTGCCTATTGTTTGGCATCTTCAACTCTTGGCATCAAATCTTAAACACAGCCCGACCGACTACACTGTCAGCTTTACTGCTTTACCGCTATAACATATGAATATTAACACACGCGTTTTCACAATAGAACCATTTAACTGTCTACGCTTGATGGATCGTTTTCTATTTGATTACTATACTTCGAAACGTGCCCAATTGATAAGTAACAATTCGTATTATACGACAGCTCTATCCAATAAATACTTCGTTTTCTGTTACACAAGTTTGGCCATCCGGGATTTGTCTTGGTAAAGTGGCGTGGCGGCCATTAATATAATAGAGCGACTAACAAGGGCGGACGACTAGCGCTATACATAGGTATACCATTAATGGCAATAATATAGGTGACTTACCTATTTCTTTATACGTCACGTGCTACGTACGTAAACGATCAGAACAATCGCGTAAACAACGTCAGTACCTACCCACTTACCTGAGCTACTGTAAGTATTTTATTATAGTTCTTATTCGCCATTTAGTATAGTTTGTGGATGTAGAGAGGCATAGTCAATTTTCGTCATAGCGGCTACAGTAATAGTCATAATCTATGAAAATTTCAAGTGTCTAACTATTACGACACAAGAGATAGAGTCCTGTGACAGATGGAGAGACAGACAGACAGACAGACGGACAGCGGAGTCTCAGTAATAGGGTTCCGTTATCACCTTTCGGTTACGGAACCCTAAAAATGATCTGTACTTACCCAAAAGTCTCACCGTTTCCGAGAAATTTAGTGTAAAGTACTAGTATACCAACACTAAAATTTTGGGTTCTAATGTTCGAAATTTGTTTTTTTTTTTGCATTTGTTTTTGTTGCAAAATAATCTTGAATAATCAGATGTAAAACGTATCCTCATTGCAGATAGTGATTGGTAGTTATGGTACAGTCAGCTGCAGAGAAAGGGTACCCCCCAGTATGGCGGTAAGTATGGATACCGCCGTTACAGGGGGGTACCTTTTCTCTGCAGCTGACTGTACCTACTGGTAGTTATCCCACCGAAAACTGGCAGATTACCGAATAAGTCGTCCACACCTACCCGCTGTGTCTCAGTGTGACACTGGCAGAATCATCAAAAAATTGATGGAGCCACTTTCTCCTAAATTTAAATTGAATTGATGTTAAAACACCATTTAAAATAGGTACTATACAATACTGAGTACTTACGGGATACCCTGCATACAAGGTGAAATTTTAAACGTGATACTAAATTAGGGTTTATAACTAAGCTAATGCTATTATAGAAGATGATAGTTGTAAGAGATGAGTGCTCTACATTGCGAAATTTAATAAATACCACACTATCACTTGCCCAATATGTATACTAACATAGTTATAAGTAAATTACTATAATGTATGGATCTTTGTTGTCTGAATAAATATATGAATTAATATTATTATAATGCTCAATGGGTAAAATTTATAGGTATGACAAAATTTTAATTGTTTAATTTTGCGCCAGGAACTCAATGTATAGAAAACACACATCTTAAAATAAGACAAAATTACAACAGGGCAAGTTTAAGACAAGTTTTAATTTATTTAATTTGTAATGATTAATGTAATTTGTTTCTGCTTATTAATTTAATTAGTTTACTTGACATTTTTAGATTTATTTAATTTTAATTTAGTAATTTGACATGTATTTCTACCTGGAATAAATTTAAGGGACTTGATTTGTCAATATTTTACATAATAAATTATTTATCTACATCTTTGTAAAAGTTTAAAAGTCAGATTTATTGGTTTTCAATTGTGGTACGAGTAACCTAATGTGATATACAATTTTTAGACAAATTAAAACAATTAGGTTAATGCATTATATTGTCCGGCATTAATGAGCTAGTGCCCCGTATCACCTCCCCGGATACGTCGACCACGACCACTATGTCAAAAGTGTAACGATTAAGAAGAAAAACTGAGCTAGAAACAATAGTTTGTATTAGGTACAATTAAAATTTAACTTTTTATTCTATAAAACTATAGTATCTTTAATTCTGAATATCTGCTTAAATAATACCTACAATTAAGGAATTTAAAATAATTAGTAGTATCATCCTTACTAATATTATAAATGCGAAAGTGTGTGTTTTTGTGTGTTTGTCCGTCTTTCACGCCGTAACGAAGCGACTGATCGACGTGATTTTTGGCATAGAGATAGTTCATGGGCCCGAGAATGACATACTACTTTTTATCCCGGAAAAATGCACAATTCTCGAGGGAACAGCTCGCGATAACCGAATACCACGCGGGCGGTTCTGCGGGCAAAAGCTAGTTATATGATAAAACGTTCGATCTCGTTATTACATTTTATTATTATCAAGATTTGTTTACTGTGACTTTGATAATTTGAATAATTCCAAATCACACAGAAAAGATAGACGATTACACATAAAGTAAGTACTACCTCGTGTTCTCTCTTCTAGATCACTACACTACACGTTTGACAGAGTGGTCGTGGTACAATCACTCGCACTCACAGATCCCCTTATTCCTCGTAGTACCACCAACTTGTTCCACCATTGGGTCAGTAAGGAATCTATCTGAAACCTGATGAACCTATCAGAGGCCTTATTGTCAAACGCACTCAGAATAATAATCGTTTTCACCGCTTCTTTCTGTCACTCGGTAAAGCATAAGGGTAGAAACAGGTGGCGAATGCCATCGCTGGCGCCCGAGCATTAGCGAATACGGCCTCAGTAGTGAACCTTCATAACGACTATCTCGAGAAAATACTTAGTGCTGAGTTTTTAACGGCTGTTTATTGCTTCACTGCATTTTTAAAACGTCTCTAGAGCTTTATCCGATTGTACAACGAATAATTGTGTTCGTAATTTACCATAGCACTTAAGTGACACGCAAAACTATAATTAAACTTTCCATTTTATAATGACATAATGAACGGCAGCCCTTTATACAACAGTTTCAAAATAAATGGTAATATGAGATAGGCCAACTATCCGATTCCCCATCGATCGGTGCGCGTCGCACTAAATTATGTAGCCCTCCTTACAACCACTCGGGATATTTATACCAGAAACGACAAGCCAATGGAAGGGTCATGTTCAAAAACAGAAAGGTCGATGTTATTTCATTTTATTAATGATATCTTTAAAGGATTCAAGGATGGTTTATAACTATTAATAGGTGCACAGTGTAGTTGTATAGTTAGAGTTCTGCACGTGGACAGTATTCGTATAGGTCAAAGTAATAATAAAGTTGGTAACTAACGCAAATAGTTGTCAGCCGGGCGAGCTGTGATGTGTGCGGTCACTGAGCGCATGGCTTGGTTTACACATTGTCATTATTACTTGTCTTTTCGACTGGTGATAATTCGACAGAGGTAACTTTCAAGGTTACTGGCGGTACAACATTGTCTGTCGGCCCCACAGACAACAATATGAAATGATCAACTCAGCTGCCAAATATAACATTTATATTACGAAAATGAACTGATTTTTTTAACATCTTTTGTGCCATAATTCGAGCAAAAAAAACTTTGAACTTTGAATATACGAGTAGGTATTATGATTAGGCACGTTATTTTCGAGAATAATGACGCATCAAGAACGTGGTTAAATTAATATTGTTTTATATTACGTGGGTATATTAATTTTAATTATGTTTACGAAATTGGTCGGATTCCCCATAGGAACAAAATTAAAAAATGTTAGCAAGGCTTCTGGACTCAAATTATTCTAGGTAGATCACTGCATACCCGTCTGTGTTAGGCAATGTATAATCGCAACGGGTGCACTTAGACTGTCTAAATAGATAGACTTTAGCCACCTTAACAACTAGTCATAATACTTATATTTAGTTGGCATAATTATTATGTACACTCATGACATATTACAGCTTACAAATGGATACGGCAAAACTAAGGGATCCATTTTTGTTGTTTCAACAACGGAACCCTAAGAAATTATTTACGTTCCCGATTGTCTTCGACTTGGAGTCACTTAACTTAAATTTAAATAACTTACGCACAATAGGTATACAAATGATTAAGTTATGTCATAACTATCACTATTATCGTAAATGTGATATGTTTTAAATATATTGAAATCGGCTTAAATTAAACTTTTACAGGTAAAAACACTTCCATCCTCATGATTCTTTCGTTTAGATAAAAAAGGGCATCGTGAACATTTAGATCAGAAATTCGTATTGTTTATGAGAAAAATAGAAAATAGACAAGTGAAGTGGCCCATCTATTCATCATAGTGTCAAAGGTTAGAAGACAACTCCCGGGCCGTCGGCGCATCGTACACTATCAGGCCCCATTGAAGCAATAAACCACCACTAAAATGATAAATGAGCTACCCCACCCAACACCCACCCACATGTTTCTACTCGTGAGTCTTCAGTGAGTCACAACCAAACAGATATTTAATATACTTAGAATAAATATTTTGTCAAGCTTATACGCAATTCACAGAGAGAGGCATGATAACAATTCTGTAAAAGTGTGAGCATATTTATTCGGATTATATATATATTAGCTACGTAATAATGTTTTTTAAGTAGTAATGTTTTGTCCGATAAGACAAAACATGTATAGAAGACTAGGTGAGAAATTGAATAAATGTGTTAGTAACATCTTAAGTATGATTTAACACAACACCGCAAAAGATACTCTCATAAATAACCTAGCTATAATAATTAATTAAATATTAAATATAAAAATAATTTGACTTATTTTGAATACGGTTATCGCGCGCTGTTCCCTCGGGAACTGTGCATTTTTCCGGGATAAAAAGTAGCCAATGTCACTCTCTGGCCCACAAACTATCTCTATGCTAAAAATTACGTCAATCCGTCGCTCTATTTCGACGTGAAAGACGGGTAAATAAACAAGCACACCCACTTTCACATTTAAATATATATGGATTTTGTTGAAAAAAACATTTCATGCCGATTGCCATCCAGCAAGGGACATATCAGAACTAAATTGCGAGTAAATAAGACCACTCGAGAGTTCTGTCCTGCGGAGATGATCCTGGCACATCCACCATAATTTCGCAACCACCACACACTACATTATATGTATATTGCCATATGTACGGATTGCCATTATGTGTTACAAAATTCTTTTTCCAAAATGTGTTCCCACTAGTTCTTTTGACAGTACTATTTTCCAGTACTGTCAATAGAACTAGTGGGAACATACCTTTTCAAATATTTCGGTAAATAATCTTTTTTCTTTCGTTTAGTTTTAATCTGTGGAAAATAATGATACTGATGAAAAAGTATTAAGTATTAAGGTTGATGGATAGCTTAATTAAGATCTTACTTTCACAACAGATTATTAAGTTGTTTTGTCAGGCCCACTGCCAAGCAAAGACGATATTTTACTAGGATATATATCTCCTACCCACGTTGGTTGTTCTTTCCGCTTCATAGCATAAAATTGACCGCCTACGTCGTAGCAGTTACGCCGCCGCCGTAGAAACTACAAGTTTTATCTCTTTTATTGAATTGACATTTTAGAATAAATTTCCTTAACTCCTTCAAAACTATTGAGTTATGAAAGTTTCATCGCATTATTATTCTATCAAATACAAAATACGTCACGTCATCACTTTGGGATATTCCTAAGTAGTTTTAGTTAGTTATTTTTGGGATATTTTTTATTTTATTTCTACCAATAAAGGCTAAATCATTAAACCTAAGTAGTTTTCTTTTCCTTGCTCTTTTCGATGTTAATTACTACTGTTGTCGGCTGTATGCAGTTATTTAGAATGGGAAATAAATTAGTAAACCAAATCTAAGTGTTATAACGTAATTAAAAACGTAGTAAATAGTAAAACTGTGCTAGTTAGCAAGGCTGCAGCAGCATCGGCGCCCGCGTCGGACAATCTCGCGCTCCGATCACGTGCCGCGACGTGTCGTAAATATTTATCGGACCGGCCGCCCTCGGCTACAAAAACATCGCTGGAGCTGCATCCTAACTCTCATTAATTCCAAAGAGAAATCCATTAACTAAGGTCGCTTAGTGCCCACCTACAGCTACTGTTTATCCCATTTGTTCAATAGCTCAATTAAGAACGCCTACCGCACGAAAAGGATAATTGTTATTATCGATCAGTGCTACTACTATTTTTATAAATGGTTATTTGAATGTGTGATGATGTTATTATTATAATAGGCTTCATTGGTTCTGATTCTGCCTAGGTATATTTGACGTATAGTTTTAAATTGAAGTAACCTGCCTGTTGATGAACGTAGGTAGGTACGTTCGTAGACACCCGTAAGTTGAATATCGGCAAGTTTTTATCTACGGAGTAGCATTACCTAACTGAAAGCAGGTTTCTTCTATATTATAAATGTGGTAGTTGATACGCAAAGGACTTTTTTTATTCGACTCGATGGCAAACGAGCAAGTGGGTCTCCTGATGGTAAGAGATCACCACCGCCCATAAGCATCTGCAAGGATATAAACAAAAACATTCTAAGAAAAAAAGACAATGATCTAGTTGTGATAAGAACTAAGAACTTGAAGAGGCGCATTATCTAACGTTGTGCAAACTCGCAGATTGCTCGGGAAAGAAACTTTCTTAATTCAATAATGGAAACAAAGGACTAGGCACTTTAAAAGCCAGTTGCACAAATAGCTAAATGCACCACGAAGTAGTATAAGTGTAATACAGAATGTACGTTGTGGTCTGTGAACAGCATAAAATACGAGTATATTAGGTGTTTCCATATACGTACAGAACAGTTTTAAACAGGATAATTTCACAGGTGAATATAGTCACTTCAATTAAATAATACTTCACAGGTGACTTCATTGAAAATTTTGCACGCGAACCTTGACATAAAATAATGAACTACTTAACAACATTTACTTTTGCTCACCCACGACTTTATGATATTTACGTCTATCCAAAAAAAATTGTGTTCATGCAAATCCTCCACCTCCACGCTATAAGAACACATACTAATCACATAAACTCAACTATCACCGCCACCACACTACACTCACGACTTTCAATCAACCAGATCTCACCCTCATAGCAACACAACCGTTCATATGGAATAAAGCTATTTTGTATAATGATCGAAATGTATACTAACATTTGGCGGAACGACCAGGGTAGGTCGAGTCTAAAGCTTAAAAAATAGGTCAGATTAGTATTTTATCAAGCCGCGAAGCGCCTCAATTGTACAGGATAGGAACTCTGCGAAGCTGAGCTCATTTGTTTATTTTTTTTGGTGTTAAGTAAAATTAACATTATGCATTTTAAGTATTATTGAATATAACTATTAGGCTATTCGTTTATTATGCAAATTAGTACATACTCGTAGTTGGGTAATTTATTTAGTATGTTGCCAGAATACATTTATTTTGTTGTTATGATTTTTTTTTTCCTTATTGAACACGTATGAAGATTGAAATTATGTATTTCAAATGAAAAATATAAGATAAGTGAAATAAGTACATCCATACTGAATTCCATACTTAATGTAATGTATGGGTTATTTCGGTACTGGCTAGACTTTATCCAAGTTTGAAAGTGGATGGTGACACGCAGTTACATCGACGAAGCGGGCGCCGCCGAGTCTGCCTCACACTCGATTCGCTCACCAACACACCCGCAGCGGATAACGCCCACGACCTTTTACTTACAATGCTTCAATCGAAATAAACTTTTATCTAACGCGACCAAGGATTTGCCAAAAATAATTTATTCTGTAAAAACGACAAAGGACTGCTTGCGTTCATAAAAAAATATATATTATGTAAGTAAACGCACATCACATATCGAATGTTTTTTTTTCCAATTGTATATAGTACAAGATTGTAATAAAAGTAAAAATGACAATCGCAAATCTATTCTTCTACTTTACTGTTACCGCAGAAAATTACCACTCATTGGCATTGGCTATGTACCTTACGGCACTAGACTGACTGGCTGTTTGGAAAAAAAAAAAACAGACAATAGAACCGACTACAAAAAAAACATTAAAATAATTTTCTACCAGTCTAAAGTAGGTACCTCAGCACGAGCCAGCAGGAGTGGACCTATAATCATCTACCTCACCTACAACTATACGAGTATACAGACTGGTAGAAAAATATTTTCATGTTTTTTTTGTAGTCGGTTCTATTTCTCGTTAATTTTTTTTTTCACGCTTTTTAGTGTAAAAGATCTAAGATACGATAAATTAATTTCAACTGCTCGTCACCTTTTACGAAAAATTGCGTTTTCCGATGCAGAGACGTTCATTATTGAGGATAATGCTTCATTATATCCCCCGTTCCATCTATATATATGTATATATAAAAGGCAAACCTGACTCACTGGGTTATATATCAACGCACAGCCCAAACCGCTGGGCCTAGATACTTGAAATTTGGTACAGGGGTTCCTTTTATGATGTAAGTGAGCACTAAGAAAGGATTTTTGGAAATTCATCCCCTAAGGGGGTGAAATAGGGGGGTGAAGCTTATATGCAATTTTCTCATTTCTGGAGTTAGAAGTATGAAAATAGGTGTATAAGTTTTCCATTACCATTAAAAATTATCTGTGTAGGTGAAATGGATAAAATTTTCCCCTAAAGGGGTAAAAGGGGGGGTAAAGTTTGTATGGAAATTTTCTATTTTCTGGACTTAGAAGTATGAAAATAGGTGTATAAGTTCTCGATTACATTTAAAAATTATCTGTGTAGGTGAAATGGATAAAATTTCCCTCTAAAGGGGTAAAATAGCGCGCGATAACAGAATCCCACGCGGGCGAAGCCGCAGGCAAAAGCTAGTTTCATCATATGAATTACGATGAGCTTAAATTGCTAAGCAAGTGTGTTAAAGTAATTAAAATTCAACCCATGAAATCAAAATAGGGCATGAAATAGGTAGTAATTCCGATAGTCAACTGTGGTTTTCATCATCAGTTCCACTTCACCAAATGATGTGTAGTGTGAGCTGCGCCACACTCACACTCTCCCATTATGTGTTAGTATATAATAGCCCTAAGCTTAGACAATAAAGATAGTATTTACTCAGAACTCGCAGTTATTACTAGTCTCCCAACAACCCACATTACATGGCGACCCTGCCAGTGCCGCTGCCTCGTGCGGTGCTGGCGGCGCGCTGCGCCACCAGTAGTGACGTTAAAAGGACTTGGTTTAAGTATTTTTTTTGGACAATGAAATAACATAAAACAAGTGAAAGTAAAAGTGATAAAGACATTGAATAGCGTGTAAGACATTAGAAGAAAATAAGTGAATTAAGTAATAATTATTGTAAGAAGAAAAGGAAGATTATATAAAAACATACAAGAAGCAGACCTACAGGAAAAATATTTTGAAATAAGTATTATAAATACTTAAATATGAAGAATTTTTGGAAGTTTTGAATGCTGTCATTGTTCAAGTAAAGAATATATATAGAAAAAAAGTGAGTAGCAGCCGGAAGCTGTCGATTTGGAATTGGATCGAGCATGCAGCAGGGTAGTAGAGATGGTGTCGTGGTGGATGGAGATGGCGATCGATGGAGTGAGATTTACGGAAGTTTAGACAATGACAAGGACCTTTGGGTGAATTTGAAACTTATTTTTTATTGGTGCTGATAACAATAATTGGTTAATAACAGTGTGATAAAAAAAAAAATTGGAATAATAAGTAATTGGTATCTGATGTATTTTTTTTCTTCGTGTCTTCGTCTTCGTTTATTTAATTCTTTATTAAAGTTCATTTTAATTTTTGTGTAATGTGTTAGTGTTAAGAATTGTTTATTACATTTCGTTTTCTTGTGTAATGCAGCTTGTTGACGAGATAATTCTGTCCTAATATTTAAAAAAAAAAAACCACAAACAGGTAAACTAATAAGTAGTCTTAATAAATTTGTGCTCTAAAAATAGACCCGTAGTAACAGCACCGAGTTGGGATGATCTCACTTAGGTCACCCAATAAGGTAAAGCATTCCGCGTCTGTTATTACAGCTCAAATTTCACTAGGTAAGATAGGTACTGTGCGCTCTTTTAACAACATTATATTTAACAAGTTATAAAGTTTAGAAAATACATAGATGATTCAAAGTAGAAAAAAAATAACTTGGTGTTTCTTTTTTTTTTAATAGACTGATTTAATTATTGAAATTATAATAGTAAAAATGTATTGTTTTGATTTATACTTAATCGTCCTTTTTATTTTGCTGCAGCTGGATAAGAAGGTTGATTTAGAGAATAATTTGTTATTGCCGCTGAGCTGATCATCCAGCTGCCATGCCAAATTATTGAATCGAGTTTTTTTTTAAGCACATACGATTACCTAAATGTCAATTTTTTTAAAATATATTTTCATGAATGTTAGTAAATGGTTATTTTAATATTGCGTGAACGCAAGATAAATGGAAAGTTTTATGAATTATACAAATGTTAAAGGAATGGAATTAGGGAACAAATAGAGTAAGGAAAGGGAAAGTGTTTTTTTTTTTTGTTGGTAGGCAATGGTTTAGTTTGGAAGTGTGCTGTAAGCAAATGTGTTTGGGAAAGCGGAAGCAAATAAGATTTTCAACCAGCTATTAGGATGGCCACCTAAAAGTTATTGGAAATCCTTACTAGCTGAAGTTTTCAAATTGTATGAGTATTATGTAAGAGATTTTGAATGATTTTTTTTTGAGATAGAGTAAGTAAAATAGCAAGGTACACCAGGATACAAGGCAGGTAGGAAACCCTTGTCCTCTGATCATGATTCGGTCGAGCATCAATCGTGAAGAGACTTGGGCACAAGGTATGATTATTGAAGTAAGGAAGTGTTAAAAGAACTACCTGAATGTATGATGATATATAAAAGGTTATTATGTATGTGCGCGCACGATAAATAAATAAATAATCCTTGTATCCTGAACAAAATAAATAATGATAATAAGTTAAGGTTGGCCGACCACATAGTAAAATGTGCTGTGTACCTTGCAAGCAATGGCACAAGTTGCATTGCATACAGTGATGCCTGAGTAGCACACTGAAAGAAGATAAGTAAGTAAAGAAAAAATGGGTTTAAAAGAAATATATATTTTATGTATCGTGACAGGGAAATTAAAGAAATTACGTACGAAGAAAAGTATGAAGTTAAAATAAGGTGGAAGACGAAAAATAAATTGTTAGAGAGCACAGGATATAAAGTAAAACAGTAGATTCATACTGTAACAATATATGCAAAATTGTAAAACATGAATTATAAAAAAAATAGTATTCAATTTAAAAATATATTGTAATTTTTCTGACACAGAAATATTTTTTTTTTAATAAACTTTAAGTAGACTTTTTGTATTTTACAAGCTGTACCTATTAATCATTAGATGCCATATTTGAATCTCGTCAACAAAGCGTGCCAATTCAGATACATAATGTAACCATTATTTTGTGTTAGCATAATGTATTTTATTTAAAAACATAATTAATTTAATAAGTAAAAATGTAAAATCAGTATCCAAATTTCAAATCAACGAAAAAAAAAATTAAGTGTTACTTTTATGTCTTATTTTTGGTTACTTCAGTCATATGTATTAACAAAAAAAAATGATTTAATGTTTTTTTTTCTTTTTCAAGGGGGGAGGTGTAGTGTGAGCTGCGCCACACTCACACTCTCCCATTATGTGTTAGTATATAATAGCCCTAAGCTTAGACAATAAAGACAGTATTTACTCAGAACTCGCAGTTATTACTAGTCTCCCAACAACCCACATTACAGATGATTTTCAAAAGTAAATGCACGAGTTACTACTAAATGTATTAACATTACCCTAGGTGTCCCTACAACATTTCAAGAGTTCCCTCGATTTCCTTAGGATCCATTCATCACATCTTGATTTGGTGCTCATGGGACCTAATTGAAAGCATTCATAAACGAACACAAAAAAAAATTCAAAACGTTTCATAAATGACGGAGTTCTGAGGTAACAAACATGAAAAAAAAATACAACCGAATAGATAACCTCCTCCTTTTTTGAAGTCGGTTAACAAAACGCGCGACGCATCAATCATCAATATTATTTTTCATCTCTCCTGTTCGGAAAGTTTAATTTTCATGGGTAGATATCCGGGTGGAAAATTGCGTTTTCTCCTCTAGGGTGGAAAGTATTTTTTTATTTTAATTTTTCGGCTAGCCACGACATCGAAGATAATTGAGTTACGTCAATGACATTTTTTTTCACGTTTCGGCATGGCCATCTAGATGCACGTCGTGACCAACTCGATTTTTTTTTATAGTCAGCCATGGCAAGTGGCCAGTCGAAAAGGTACCGTTGGAGGTTGGATAGGTATAAGTAAATTCAATTTATTATTATTCTCGTTTTTTTGTTGTATTTTAGTTTCCTCACAGTCGAAATGAAAAGTAGAGTGTCTAACTCGGGTGAAATAACCCATTTCCCCTCGAACTATTGGCGCTCTCACTTCGTTCGAGCGCCAGAAATATCTCTGGTGAAATGGGTCACTTTCCACCCTTGGTTATCAATCTACTATTGACACAACCCCTGTCACGGACTTTAACAAACAAACTATAGTGAAAGGTTCACAAATCCGACAAATGCCGTTTTTATCAAACATGCAGTCTATACATAGATGTCGATGTTAATCCATACTAATATACAATGCGAAAGGGTGTGTGTTTGTATGTTTGTGTGTATGCTTGTCTGTCTTTCACCTCGAAACGGAGCGACGGATCGACGTGATTTTTGGCATAGAGATAATTTATGGGCCAGACAGTGACATAGGCTACTTTTTATCCCGGAACAATCCACAGTTCCCGAGGGAACAGCGCGCGAACAACCGAATTCAACGCGGGCGAAGCCGCGGGAAAAAGTTAGTAAATAATAAGTAAATATTATGGGACACTTGACACCAATTAACCTAATCCCAAACTAAGCAAAGCTTGTACTATGGGTACTAGGCAACGGATAAACATACTTGTGTCTATAAATAAATACTTAAACATATATGAATCATCCAAGACCCGAGAATAAACATTCGTGTTATTCATACAAATATCTGCCCTGGCCGGGAATTGAACCAAGGACCTCAAACTTCGTAGTCAGGTTCTCTAACCACCTAGCCATCCGGTCGCCATGTTAACACTGCTGCACCATTAAGTAGGCTAGCTTTCTAAAGTGCCTACAGTATACATAGTTACGTAGTACACTCCGTGAGATCTTAAAAAAACCTTCGGATTTTAGAAGCATGCTTCGGGTATTGACGATGACACGCGATCGTGATACGCGGTTCTGTTCTATTATCAACTTGCAAAACATTTCAAAGTTACCTTAAAAAGTTATGTAAAGAATAAACATCAGTACAAAATGAACCTTACTGTAATAATATTACGCTTCTTTATCTTTTTCTAATTTTAATACAATATGACTTTTTGTCATGATACAAATAAAACAAAATCAGCATTTTCGAATTCTTCCATCGTAAATTAAATTTGGGAACACCCCGCCTCAACACAGTACTTTTGTTCGGAAGTATATAGAGCTGTTGTTATACTGTATCTACTTCTCTTGGGTACTTCAAATGAATTTTTTTGGTCTGCTTTCGTTTTATATATTTTTTGATGTACTTTTCGAAATCCCCGTTGCTTCTATAACTCGGCCTTGTACCTTATTAAAATATTTTCGACCACTTTTTTCTTAAAAAATTCAACTTCTATACAAAATATTTATAAATATATTGTAATCAATTTCCAGTGATTGGCTATTTACAGACATACCCTGCTTAAGTTGACTCGCCATGGAAATCAATTTCCGAAAAATAACAAACTACCTAAATAAATATATGCAATTGGTGGTTTTAACTGCTCTATGTACATCAATGAAAACACAACGAGTGCACTCTACGCGTGGTGGATTGCTACTGAGTCAAAAAGACAATGTCATTTATTACTAACGAATTCTTCCGATATCCTCCGAAACCCGAAGGGTTTTCTAAAAGCTCACGGATTGTAGCCATAATATGTTTTTTTTGTAAACGCAACAATTACCTACTATTGATGAATTCGACCGTGACTTTCCGTTTGGATCCGAAAAATTGTAAGCCACTTATTTGTTTGATCACATTTTAAATTTTTAGAACTCGATATGTTTCCAACTCGGGTGCTCTAGTTATACTAGTCGAGGATGAGTCAAGAGTGTTACCAGAATCAAAAAATAAATATAAAAATTAATGAACAGACTCGAAAAAAATATGAAATACTTCTCTATGCTTTGTTTGTTCCTACGGCTGGGGAAAAAACGGACATTAACGTTTTGTGATAATCAATAATCAATAATAATAATATTATATCAATAATAATAATATTGATTATTGATTGTGCTTACCACAGTACCTAATCACCAACCTTTTTTGGTGAGATTCAAAATTTGTCAATAATGCATGCATGAAATATATTCTAAATTTTATTTGTTGTAAATAACAGAAAGTTATAAATTCACATTTAACATGAAATCAACTTTGATGACATCGATATTCCAGTTTTTTTTGTACTTATGAAGGTCAAACTGAAAGTTCTTAGAAATTCAAAAACTGAGCAAACTAGCAGGTTATTAGTTTTATTTTATCTTTTCAAAACAGAGTCTATTCACATCAATAAGTACATCGCTAAATCCGATAAACCCACTAAGCAACGTATTTACTTTGTGCACTTGTCCTTCGACATCCTTGTGAAACGGACTCACTGCTTCCTCGGCGTCCATAAAACGTTTTCCTCGAAGTTTTCTTTTATTTTCGGGAATATTTAAAAATGGTAATGTCGGGGCTATATCATTATGGCGGGTGACATCACCAAATAGTCCATTGTTCGCCTGGAGGTGTACGACAAAGCGTTATCGAGTCGAAGTGAAGGAGGAGCCTACTGCGAGGTTGTTTATCCTGAACTTTTTCCAAAACAAGTGAGAAACTATTGTTAATATACCCTTTGTAATAATTGTTTTCCGATCTTCGAAAACAACTGTCGCGTAATACCTGTCTTTCCCACGAACGAGGCCACCATCTTTTTTCCCACGCTTCGACCTAACTACGCTAAGCCCAATTTAAGATAGAAATTTAAGATTTTATTCCGATCCCGTGGGAATATCGGGATAAAAAGTATGGGTTTCCTCCAAATCCGCTGGTCGTCATACTAAACCCGACAAAACAGGTTGTTTATCCCTAACGCTCGCCCGACCCGTACCATGAAACGCGCGTACTTCGCGGAAATGATACAGGGCCCGTACTACGAACTGCAAAATTCTAACTTCGTATCTTGCCAGCCCGCTGACGCTTATAATATATACGCTTACATATCCTTTAAAATGAGAGTGAGAGAGACGAAACGACATGAACTTCGATTTTCCAATTTCGTAGTAACTCCGCTGGAGTGTATGGAAAGCGATATGTATCGTTTTGTTTCGCCGCTAACATAATACCTTCGGTCATTGCCCAGTTTTCGCCTGCCCTGGGAACACATTGTACATACCTGTTTTAAGTTGGTGCCTTAGCACGAGCCAGCAGGAGTGATAGAGGCCTTATAGATATAGCACCTATTTATGTAGCTGACGTAGACGACTATAGGTCCACTCCCGCTGGCTCCTGCTGACGCATCGACTTCAAACTAGCAGAGAATTATTTTTAAGCCGATTTTTTCTTATTTTTGGTGTTAATAATTTCCATCACAATAGCTTAATGTCACCAGCTTGCCACCTTTTGTAAAAGATTGCTTTTCATTTGGCATTGTATATACAAAATATAAAGAACGGAAATGTACTTAACAGCTGCTGAAGCTCAAACAACATCTGGTAAAAACCATATTTTAAGTCCCTACCAGAATTCCTTCTTAGACATCACGATAATTCGTTAGGGATCTCAAACCTGACCCTTATATACTAAAGTAACTTAATTATTTACGAAAGAATGGGCCCTCAGTGACATATCCAATTACAAGTACCCTATAACTTCTCCGTACTTACCTAATTATTTGATAGGTAAATATTGTGCTTCTACGACGCCCAGTGTCGTGTGGTGGTCAATAGCTTATTTGATACTAAAAACGGATTGTTTTTATATCTGGTTTGTCATAAGTGTCAGTACCTGGGCGGCCAAGAGCGTGTCGGACATGCCCGAAATAGGGTTCCATAGCCATTACAAAAAAATTAAGTAATATTTTTCTAAGGATTTCTTATTTTGTACGGAATATTCCAAGTTTAGGTATATTTTATACGTTAGGCTGCTATTTACTCTTAAACTACCAATAAATAATTCTCAGGGAAACTTAACCGTTATAGTATTCCTTGTAAGTTTGATATACTTACCTACTGACCACCATCGTGATTTTTTTATTATTTTTCCATCTACTGGTTTAGATTTTAGAGGGGGCGGGGGTGCTCAATTTTAATGAAAATTTGTAGGTACGTTAAAGTTGACTATTTTGTAAACGAATCACTGAATCTAAAAAAATCGTTTCAGCAACCTCGGAACGGTTTTAAAATACCTATCTAACGATACCCCACACTACAACGTTGGATGAGAAAAAAAACCGGCCAAGAGCATGTCGCACACGCCCAAAATAGGGTTCCGTAGCCATTACGAAAACATTAAGTAATATTTTTCTAAGGATTTCGTATTTTATACGGAATCTTCCAAGTTTAGGTATATTTTATACCTTACGCTGCTATTTACTCATAAACTACTAATAATTCTCAAGCAAACTTAGCCGTTATAGTTTTCCTTGGAAGTTTGATATACTTACCTACTGACCACCATCGTGATTTTTTTATTATTTTTCCACCCACCGGTTTAGATTTTAGAGGGGGGAGGGGACGCTCGATTTTAATGAAAATTTGCACTTTAAAGTTGAATATTTTGCAAAACAAATTACTGAATCGAAAAATCGTTTTAGAAAACCCCTAATGGTTTTAAAATACCTATCCAACGATACCCCACACTATAGGGTTGGATGAGAAAAAAAAATCACCGCCACTTTACGTCTATGCATGGGAGGTACCCTAAAAAAAATTGTTTTTGAATTATTAATTGTACTATTTTGTCGGCATAGTTTACTTATATATCCGTGCAAAATTACAGCTTTCTAGCATTGACAGTCCCTGAGCAAAACCGCGGACGGACAGACAGACAGACAGACAGACAGACAGACATGGAGAAACTATAAGGGTTCCGTTTTTGCCATTTTGGCTCCGGAACCCTAAAAAATCACCATTTACGTACTTTAGAAAGTACGTAGGTACTTTAAAAAATATGTTTTTTTAATTTTTTACTGTACCATTTTGTCGGCATAGTACCTAAAGTTTACATACGAGTATGTATATATTCGTGCAAAGTTAAAGCTTTCTAGCATTGACAGTTCCTGAGCAAAGCCGCGCATGGACAGACAGACAGATATGGCGAAACTATAAGGGTGTCGTTTTTGCCATTTTGGCTACGGAACCCTAAAAATGTAGTCTGTTAGAACTGTTCTTAAAATATAAGTTAATGTACCTACTGCAATAATTTTTCGTGATATGGACATTTATTTCCTTTAAAAACCATTAATAAACAATTGGCCCCTTAATCGAGACCTACCCAACTTTAAATTCTCCACTATGAAATAAAATGAAAAAAAAAAATTTAATACGTGTACCTGCTACCCTTTATTTTTTTTTATTTTACCGCAGTTTTCTAGAGCTAGCAGTCAATAAGCTATGCTTCGGACGGACATGGTGCAACTAGCTATTAGGATTCCAACCGAGTCCTAAAAAGCCATGACTCTAAGCTAAGCCAGGGACGGATGAACAGACATAGTGAAACTATAAGGGTCCTATAGCCATTTTGAACACGGAAACCCAAATACTCCTTAGCACTGTCATGTAATTTAGTGTACGTAATATACAGCATAGATATTACCTGCTTCGGAACACTCTAAATTTCTATTAGGATCTCCAGAGGGAAGACAATTTTATTGCTCACATAAGCTGTAGGAATATTAAATCAAGTAATTTCCATTTTCTTGAGGTTACCTGTTTTCAATAGCTTTGAATTCGGTTAAGTATGCTCAGTCTAGTGAAACAATCGCCAGCAGCTACGAACTTTAGAACCTTAGATATCCCGGTTGAATATAATTAAGCAACTTTTGTTTATTATTTGCTACCAATAGACATGTATCAGAAACCGTAAATGTAAAGAGGGCTTTTTCGCTCCAAAAGATCGTCAATATAGCCTCACGAAGCGGAAGTAAATGAATGAATAAAATCCCTAGGGAGCTAAAAGTAAAGAATATACTAGGATTGGCAAACTGAATACGGCCAATATCATGATGTATTATTGTATTGTCACGAAAAGTAACTGCAGTCACACATATTGTTAGATACATGCAAATATTCATCTAAATCGTTTTTATTTTCATGATCAGAAGAAAATTAAAAATAAGTATATACTGCTAAAACTATTACAGCAGGGCTACTACGAAACTCGAAACTCGAAGTTCGTGTCGTGTGGTCCCTCTGACACTTAAACTATTTAGTACGAGAGGGAGAGGGATGGTTCGATACGAACTTCGAGTAGCCCTGCAGGTAAATTTCAATACCAAAATTAATATTTGCGTGAGGACCATTTCCTTTGACGTCAAATGTTTAATGCAAGAATTTTAAACTTAAATGACAATCAGGAAAAGTTGACATTTGATTTGCAAAATTTTGTACGCGGGGACTTAGAAGGCTATAGTACCTATTTTATATTTCTTCAGTGCCAGTTGAGATTTAATATTTTTCATTTTTTCGCATGAATGAGCAACAGCTTGTTAAGGTGTCTCTAATATCTCAGTTGAAGTCATACAAAAAATTATATAATTATACACACGTACAGTCAGCATCAAAAGTAGCGGATCACTTTTTTACTCCGTCGCATTGACACATTAACAATCTTGCATGGCGTTTGGTACGTGGCTGTAAAACGACAAAGTACGAAAGTGTATACCTACTTTTGATGCTGACTGTATACTTACCTAATTTGGTAACCGAAATGCAATGCAACGCAACACATGCGTCATTTTTCTAAGGGAGCTAGATGATATTGAATTGCTTAAGTTTTTAACCCCCGACGCAAAAAGAGGGGTGTTATAAGTTTGACCGCTATGTGTGTCTGTGTGTCTGTGTATCTGTGTGTCTGTGTGTCTGTCTGTGTGTCTGTCTGTCTGTCTGTGTGTCTGTCTGTGGCACCGTAGCTCTTAAGCGGGTAGACCGATTTGAATGCGGTTTTTTTTATTTGAAAGCTGGTTTTCTAGCGATGGTTCTTAGACATGTTTCATCAAAATCGGTTCAGCCGTTTCAAGATCATCAGCTCTTTTGTTCGCTGCGGTAGGAATCTTAGACGCATAATGGGTATTTACTTTACTTTCAAGCATATTTGGGACCTAAAACTTGAAACCACCATGTATGCTATGTAACTATGTAAGATTATGCAGTTCTCGGCCTGATGCTGCAGCCAGGATATCCAGAACACTAGTAGATACACTCTTGATAAAACCATAGCAGATATATCGTGTTTGGATTCGTTTCGATCAGTATTTGATTCTACATACAATGCAAAAGTGGCAACAGGATGAGCTGATGCTGCAGCCAAGATATCCAGCACATTAATACACTTTAAAAAATAATAGCACATATGTCGTGTTTGGATTCGTTTTGATCAGTAATTGATTCTACATACAATGCAGTGGTAGCAACACGACGAGCTGTTTAAAAAACATGAAATAAAAAAACTAAAATTAAAAAATTTAAAAACCCCCGACAAAAAAAGCCGCAAAAAAACGACATTTAAAAAGTAAAAAATAATTATTAGCTGTTGCCCGCGACTTCATCTGCGAACAATTCGTTTATCCCTATCCCGCTGGGACTATGCTGATTTCCCGCAAAATTAGCCTAAGTTAATTTAGTATAAGTACCTAGTAATATTCTTTTTATCTAAGCGTCGTCGATGTCGGGGGACCGCTAAGGTTAATACTTTAAAAAATACAACATATGTACTTTAGTTTCTGTTAACCTTAGCGGTCCCCCGACACCGACGACGCTTAGATAAAAAGAATATTACTAGGTACTTATACTAAATTAACTTAGGCTAATTTTGCGGGAAATCAGCATAGTCCCAGCGGGATAGGGATAAACGAATTGTTCGCAGATGAAGTCGCGGGCAACAGCTAGGTAGTGCATAATTATTTTTTACTTTTTAAATGTCGTTTTTTTGCGGCTTTTTTTGTCGGGGGTTTTTCTTACATTGTAAGTGAAAAGTATAAAACTCAAAATTCAAAATTGTTTATTCCATGTCACATACTATAGTTTAGCATAGTAAAGTTTTCATATCACGATTAATAAAACCATACTCGTCCAAACCCTCAAGACTTTCTTAGCTGCCCTTCGTTGATGTTCGGGCCGGTACATCTCGGGCTTAATATGGCTCTCTTTAGTTAGACCCTCTTTATAAAATATATACTCGTAGATATACTATTAACCTACCTACGTTATTTATATTGAGAATTTATTAACATGTGCATTGATATTGATGTTCTATTTGATATGTACTAAACAGTAGGTACGTAAAATAACTATCTACCTGTTTATTTACTTACATTCTATATGACGAACGACATAACCAGTATCCATGTAATAGCGCGGTTTTTAATCAGTAATATAATATTAAAGAAAGTTATAATCGTATTAAACTTGGAAGGAGATAGTCTCCCAAATTTATTGACGGTACGTGACGTGTAGCCAAGAGTCCATTGACCCAATCCAAAAAAAATAGTAAATCAGAATGTAACTAGAGATAAGCCGATGTCAACTATATCTACCTAGAAGTATATTCTTCAGACGGCGTCGGTTTACCTGAACAATCGGGTAGACTGCTTACGAATGCACAGCACGACGCCGAGTCCTCACCAAAGTGAATAGATAGGGGTGTATAGGGGGCGCGCGCAGTGAGCCTGGGCCTCACTTTCCCTAGCGTCTAAAAATAGACGCTCGCTCGCGACAGAGTGGCCTGCCGCGCGAAATGAATGAAACTTCGTGTACGACATACTCGGCCCAAATTCTATGCGATTGTTTTAGCGTTTAGAGTTGCGATGGCATGCATGTTTTTCTACGCGTAAAATTTACTCCGTATCGGTTTAGACATGCTACATCAGTAGCATGATTTAATTAGCGTTAAAAATATATACTTAACAAGTGGTGTGTGCTATAGACCTGCAAGTCGCGATTTTTTGAAATGGTTGAATTACGGAATTTAGAGGTAATTTACCTATTCATAATCCACCAATCCATAATCGATTAAAAACAGCCTACGAAAGGAACATAGGAAATAGTAGATTGTACAACGAGAGCATAAAACAACCCATTTTACCCAAGATGTTCATATAGCCACCCGAGCCGGTACGGCGAGGGTGGATAGACGTCGAGAGGGAGATGGATTTAATGCTCGAGTTTTACACTCTACTTTTCACTTAGATTGCGAGGAAATGAAATAGAAACAGTGAAAACAATTGTTCAGTTTCTATGTACCTTTTATAATTCATGCATTATTATAATTTTAGTTTTATTGATTTTACTATTTTGATTTTTATTTAAAATTATTTAAAAAATATGTAGAAACTTTTTTGTTTGTGGCTGTTGACACCTGATTACCTTGGTCTTAGACGAAGATTTTACTTTAGTTCTTGTACCCAAATAGTTGTCTGGAAGAGATCGCTTTTAAGCGATAAGACCGCCTATTGTCTACCCTGAATCCAAGTGTTTATATTATAAGTCTTTTGTACTTCTTTATGGTGTTCAATAAAGAATATTTGTATTGTATTGTATGCACTAGAGCATAAAAAGTAATTTTATGTTCACTAGATCCAGCATAAACATGAACTTTACGAGCATGAGAAGTGAAAAATAATTTGTCTAAGCTATCACAGAGACACTTCGCATGCGCTTCGCGCTCGCTAGGTCAATGATTATAGTCATATTGATCGAGTGATTTTTAAGGGTAGCGTATTGTCTTGAATCGACACCAATCAGCGCCACTACTGACTAGGTACCTAAATAAATTCTATACAAGCCTCGAGCGATATTCTACTCCACTTTTCGTAAGCTTGCGCTTACTCGCAAGAATGGGACAAAATATACTAACCTAACGCATCTGATATTTATCAATAGATATCATATGATATTATCATGTAAATATACCTATCATGTTAGAGCAAATAAATAAACCCGTAGGATGAAGAGTTATACAATACAATAAATATCAGAGATATCAGATAACATATACTATCTGAAACTGACAAATCTGATTTACACTTGTATTCTATTTAGTGACATGTTCTGATACGGTTTATTTTTTATCAGAATGCCCGCCAGCCGCGGATGGAATGGAGCGGTTTGCGTGCCCGACGCCTGACCGGCAAGGCCGCTACCGCTGCATCGACGACCACGTCTTGTGTGACGGCTTCATCGACTGCCCCAACGGGGAGGACGAGGACCGACAGGCCTGCATGTTCTATAAAACGGTATGAACAATGTTTATTTACAGTGGTATTTCTTACGTTAAACACTACCTTTAATATTCAGAATCCGCATTTCACTAAAGGATACCGTAAATACTAATAGCAACCTGACTTTTACCACGAATTTCTGTCGGAGAGGTACAGTTTCTAAGCTGCTGTTGCTGCACCTGCACCTGCTTCTGCAATACTTTTTTAGAATTATGTAGATACGTACGAAGTCTTTAGTAGAGAATTAATCAAAATGTACAATAGCATCCTAAAAACTATTTGGGAAGGTAATTTTGCAATTTTGATATGATTCCTATTTTTAAAACTTTATGAAACTTTATGGAATTTTGTTCTGTTTACAATCGTGAAAATAACAGCTATAGCCAGGTTTTTCTACAGTTTTTAGGGTTCCGTAGCCAAAATGGCAAAAACGGAACCCTTATAGTTTCACCATGTTTATCTGTCTGTCTGTCCGTTCGCGGATTTGCTCAGAGACTCTCTAAAAGGCTGTAATTTTGCATGAATATAATATTATGTAAACTATGCCGCCAAAACAGTACAATAATAGTTATTTGTTATGCAAGGCTGGAAAGTGACTGTTTGGCGCGAGTGCATATATTGAAACCCGAGCAAGCGAAGGATTCTAGGATTGAACCACGAGCAAAGCGAGTGGTTCAAATAAAGAATCCTGAGCGCAGTCGAGGGTTTCAAAGGCACGAGACGCTAAACAACTTTACAGCCGAGCGAAACACACAATTTTTCACCTCACTACAGCGAGAAAATGGCAAATGGAATAAAAACTGTGCAAGCAGTTACTAATAAGTCGGTTTTATTATCCACTTATCAAACAGCAAAGGATTGCATGGCATAAGTATCAAGGTGTACTAAAAAAAAAGTAAAATCACAAAATGAATGTTTAGTAATAAGAATAAAATAACAGATTAATTAACAGATTTAAATATTACTTCAACAAATGTATGACGAATTTTCTTTGTGAATACGTCAATACGTCGTCGCTTTCTTCCTCAACCTCGTATCTATACAACAACCCGAATTGTATACAACAAATAAACACTCTATCGTACTTAACATAAAGATGATTCTATAGCAATGTTGTGGGAAGATACGAGGTTGTGAAAGTAAGCGGTCGATGTATTTTCAAGGGGCCGTTCACGATAACGTTCGAATTTCAAAAACTCTTTCCAGCCTAGAGGATAAAAAGCCACTTTCCACGCAGATTTCTAAGGATAAAGAAAGCATTTTCGAGCTAGTGAGGTGAAAAAAAATTTGTACCTACCAGAAACGGAAAGTTTGGGTGATTTTTTTCTTTCTCATCCAATCTTGTAGTGTGTGGTATCGTTAAATAGGTCTTTTAAAACCATTACAAAATATTAAAGTGCAAATTTTCATTAAAATCGAGCGTTCCCCCCCTCTAAAATCTAAACCGGTGGGTGGAAAATTTACAAAAAATTCAGGATGGTAGTAAATATATCAAACTTAAAAGGAAAACTATAACGATTAAGTTTCCTTGAGAATTATTAGTTGTTTAAGAGTAAATAGCAGCCTAAGGTATAAAATACACCTAAATTTGGAAGATTCCATACTCAATATGAAATGATTTAATTTTTTCGTAATGGCTACGGAACCCTATATTGGGTGTGTCCGATACGCTCTTGGCCAGTTTTTTCAGTTCTTTTAAAAAATAAGTTGATTTTTCGTGTTTTACAAACAACATAAATTATCATCATCATCAGCCGGAAGACGTCCACTGCTGGACAAAGGTCTCCCCCTTAGAAAGCCACAATGAACGACAACTCGCCACTTGCATTGCATCCACCGGTTTCCCGCAACTCTCACGAAGTTGTCAGTCCACCTGGTGGGAGGCCTGCCACCAACGATTCATCGACGCCACTCGAGGACTTTTCTTCCCCAACGGTTATCCGTTCTTCGAGCCATGTGCCCTGCCCATTGCCACTTTAATTTGCATATTTTTCCAGCTATGTCAGTGACTTTAGTTCTTCAACGAATTTCCGTATTCCGGATTCTATCGCGCAAAGAAACCCCAATCATAGCTAAAACAAAGAAAGAACATAAATAAAACTATTAAATTATGAAGTAAACAGGCATATGGCAATTTTGTCTGATTTTTAGAGAACTATTAAATATTATTTTTTTATAAAATTTTACTGTCACGGTGATAAATTTTGGTGGATTATTGAACAATATATTTGCGAATTACCTGACCTAATTTTTAATGCTAAAAAATTGCATATTTGAATGTGTCAGCGTGTATCACGTTAGTATTTGTGACATAAGCGCATTATGTTTGGTTGCAGACGAAGGCTCACCTGGACGTCCTCGCCGACGCGCTGCTGCGGTGGGCGCGCGGCCGCTAAACCGCTCCCCTTCGGACTCCTCCCCAGTGCTCCAACACCCTTCACCTCCCCGCGAATCTCATCATTATTGTCCTCGATCGGTAAACCAGTGTGCACTCATAAGAGATCAGTGAATGCTGCGATCTACTTCTCAGAGTTCCCGGACGCAACCAGCCATGATTACTCGTAGATGCGTTGAATTGAACGTAATGAAACATATCAAGTAGTGGTGCAGCCTATGCCAAAAACATGACCACTTAAAGTGTAGTGTGTAAGGACCCTGACCGCGAACAGACGCAATGTAGGACAGTTCTGCAGGTGCGCGCGAGAATGCGTCGGTTGGAACAAGGAAGTTATGCGATCTGGTTTCGTCCTAGGTAACCGCTCCGCAGCTATATTATTTTCCAAAAATATTTCCTACCTTCTAGCACTCATTACACTAAAATGTGAGACTGGTAGTCAACATTGTTAGTCGGTAGATAATTTTATTATTAATATAGAATAGTTCTTCATCTGACGAAACGTAAATGTTTGTCGATTTGTTGATGTATTTATTATCTTTATGTATTTACTCTATTATAAGTTACAGCATTTCATACTTTATGATGGTTGTAATATAAATAACAGAACTCTAAAATGTACATAATACGAATATTATTAATACTTTAATGGGATTGGTTTAATTACGCGGCCTATTATATTGAACAAACGGCGGCTGATAGAGCTGAAGCACGAGTGTCTGCGCCGGCGCCGGCTCGCAGCCGCACGGCCCGAGCCCCCGATGGCTCTATACATTCCGGGTTTGGTCAACGCTTATGATATTTACAATTACTGAGTTATTTTTGAATGAATTTCATCTCGAATAAGGCAGCTACTGTATATTGATTGTTATGAAAAAAAAAGTTAGTTACTAAGATATCGTTTCATTCGTTTTATATAGAAAAATATATTGCGTTAATGCTGTATATAAATCCATTTCAAGATTATGTTGATATCACCATTAAATTATGTTACGTAGCACTAATTTAACGTACTGACTGAATAATTATCTTTTGTTTCACTGTTAGATTTAAGTCTGTATAACAATTATTTTATACCAATGACCACATATTCTAGTCAAATATGGTTCCTAAAGTTTTGTTGTACGAATATAATAGATTCGCTGACTGTATTTCATTATTAGGTCTTCAAGTGGTTTTGGATTTTAAGAGTTCCGAGCAACAGTTTACTTAAGTTTATAAAACCCTATCACCTATCACTTCTAAAACCTTCCGATGAACAAATTGCCTCTACACACTGATGGTGATGACAGACAAATTCTGAATTGAATTCATTGGCATGAAATATAAAAGATTTTTAACGACCGTCTTATTTTCATAAGCAGTTGCTCGCTTTTTAACACTCACTCAATTGTAACAATATATTTAAATTTATTAAATTATAGACATGTAATTTCTGCTTATTTTCTACGCTCTAGTTCACATCCATTACGTATTATTAATGTAGTTATTAAGTGATATAATATCGAATCCTTAATTAAGTTTAAGATATTCAAGTGTAGAAAAATTGAGAGACGTTCCATAAACGTACCTTGATAAATAAGCAAAATTTTAGCAGTAGAAGAAAGTATTTAGGTATTTCTTGCAATTAAGTAGATAGTACATAATATAGGGCTTACATGAATAACATAGCTAATGATTAGGTAGATACTATGTCTACATTTATGTGTAGGTATTTAATAGGATCTAATGCACCAAGAATAAATCAGTAGTATTGTTTAAAAGAAAGCACTGTTTTATTACTGCTCGATTGAACTGTGGGCGGGCTACATTATAACAATCATAGATAAACTTAAAAGGAATGTTTCAAGACCACAAAGTTGATAGAAACATCTCTAAGTCTGAATATTGACTACCTATTTTCGGACTTTGCGGTCCCATAATTAGTAATGAAACATTATTTAATATTATTCTAGAGTATTTTACACTCTGATATACGGCTACGTCACTACGCATTGTAAGTAGCTTACTGTAGTCGAATAATAAAATACTCATATACCTAAATAACTAGAGATAGTATTTTAAGCAAGGGATGTGAACTTTAGTGCTACAACGATAAAGCTATTTTGATACTAAGGAGGCACATCAAAGCATTGCAAATAATTAAGATTTTATATTTTTCCATCTACAAAATTGGCATTCACAAATAGTTCACCACAGAAAAATGATTACGAAACCAAATAAACAACGTTATAGTCTGTTAGAACGCTAGTTCTTGAGCCAGCAGACTCGACGGTGTTTAATACTTATCTTATTTATTTACATGTAAAGTTCATTTTATGCACTACCCTCTGCAGAGTAAACAAGCATTATGATTTAGGTTAAAAGGCAATTGCTTTGGTGGAATAGTTTCACTTAGACTTTATCGTTTAGAACGATTATAGCATTTTAATATGTCTTTTACAATAATTATCTAATGTTTCACTGTCACTTTGAATTTAATGAAGCTAAGAAACTTTGTGCCAATGAATTCTTAAAAGACTTACAGCTATTAGCTGACAAAAAGATGAATTAAGCTGACAAGGTTTAGGGCTGAGAGAATCGTAAATATTAAAGGATGTAAGTAGAACATCATGGTCCTTTCAAATAGTAATGTGAACCAACGTTCTGCATTGAACTTTACCCTAAGTTTCAAAGAAACTTTTAAGTTGCTATTAGTAAACCACTGCAAGTGTAATTTGTGTTGATAGACTGATTTATTCCATTGTATGTTCATGTTTATAATTTAGATCCCATGGCCCTATGTGTATGTGTTGAAGGAGAGATAAGTCAGCATTATGTATATGTTAACAATCACTTTTCAAGTAAAACAATAAGTTTTGAAATGTCTGCATTCCGTTTTAGTAGACCTTTTTTTTAACTAAGGTCATTCACCAGTAATTTCACGTCGTCAAGAAGTGTGATTGTACATATTTTATTAGAATTTACCGTAATGTTACCTATAATGGATATATTATTAATGTAATTGCACCCGAAATTTGCCTGTTTTGTATGTGCACAGCAATTTATTGTGATATTTTAAATACTATAGTATTAAGATGCAAATCATGATCTCGCGAGTAGACTATGTACCTATCAATGTGATTATAATTAATTTACTTATAGATTAAATATGTATTATGTCAAATTATTCTGTATTAAATATGAATGCAGCCTGAGTATACCTATCTAGATTAGACTGGCTCATCTTTAGTTATTTTTTACCTCATGTTATTTGCACCGTTACAGAGTTGCTAGAGCCTATCGTACGCTTGTGTTTTGCGGCATCCACCCTGGGACAGCAATAAGTTGGTTGAAGTAATAACTGATCGACGATTATCTACATAACCTACTTCATCATGATCATCACGTCAGCTGAAAGACGTCCACTGCTGGACATAGGCCTCCCCCACATCTTTCATTACTTAATAGAGCAAAATAACATTATTTTGTCTGTTTTATTTATTTTACGACTAGAGTGGATGTCGCTTTACAAATTTGTCACTGTCCCTTTTTTATTCGAAATCTTTAGCAATTTTTGTCAATTTTATGGATATTATACTTGTGTACGTAGGGATATATAAAATATGAAAATGCTAATCGTTGTCCACGGTCGTCCTATAAGCTGTAGCCAACGGCCGGGCGGCCGCGCTGGCGCTGGGCGCCGCCGCCGGCGGGCCCGCCCTGGCCGCTCGCGCCATCACTTCATCGCACCTCACCGCTATGATATTTATCTAGTTATCGTTATAAAATTATTTAAATACCTGTGTAAGCACATGACTATGAGCACAATTTTTCTATACATTTATTAAGTACCTTTAACCAGTAAGAAGTTTGAATTAAACGTTGATCAAAGTTTCTAGACACTTTTATATTTCGCAAATTACATGCGATAAAACAGATTTTCAAGGAATAAAAAGTATGCTCATTGAATCTTCCGAACTCAGTTCAAAAAGTATTTGTAATTACCAACCTATTTCTCATACCTTGATATACCTAATTAACATTAATCGCTCAAAAGGGAAAACTATTTCGACGATGTTTATACATAGTTGAAGTTAAATATTTTTAGATATCACCCTTGTTAGTTATATCATTTACTAAACCGAATATATTTAATTTTGTCAATTAAATGCCTACTAGAATTCACTAATCAAATCGTCCCCTGATTTTTCCGCGCGGCAAACTTGAACATTAACAGAGTCCCTGGATACAAGAGTTATAGTTTCATCAGCTGGTTTCCTTGATTATAGTTATTGATTTAAAAATGCAACTATTTTTGTAGATACATATAATCTATTTGATTACCACTAGATAGAGATTTATAAAGTATATATATTTTCTCATAGTGTTACGTTTGCCGGAGTAATAAAAATGGAAACGACTGAGGCGCTTTAATGTTGGGATCTGCAGATGTCAGTGCAGGTCTGCTCTCTTGGTCGCTGGGCTCCAGGTGCCTACTTAGAGCACTGACAAACAATCCACAAACAGCTCCGAGTAGATGACGCGAGTCATAATTGCACGTCGAGAACTAGACCCATCAACTACGTTCACTGTCTCATTCTTGTTCTCACTGAGAATACTCTTACTTTTTAGCCGTGTCATGCACGAGTTCACTTGACTTGTCATTTCGCAGAATATGTATGCAACTCATATGGCGATAATCTAATAAGTCAGGTGTAATATTACGGAATCGACCGTGAGACTCAGCTTGTATGTGGGTGTTTTAATTTCCTGCTCCATTTGTGGAGAGAGAAGCGTAGCGAGTTTTTATCGAAGGACGAACGAGCGGTTGAAATAACGTGACGTTAATGAGATTAAAATTAAGACAAAAACGGTCTATGTATTTGCTGGCTACAGCAACGTCCGAGCACGGCGGCTGGGGGCAAACCTATTATTTTTCATCAATTAAATTAAAACAATATCCCCAAGCCGGGCGGCAACTGTTTCACATACGTACAGGTTTCGACTCACGGTTGACTCTGAAATGTGAACGTGGCTTTATAACGACTACGCTATTTTGTAGGCGTAATATACTTTTGGACTATTTATTATGTATTGTTAATTACTATGTATGTTGTATTAAGATAAAAAAATAAAAACAAAAATAAATGTTAATAAATGCCTCAGCCAGATGATAGAAGTGTTTTATTTCAAAGTTTCCACTGACGTGGACGGGGTGGACGGACGGTAGCAATAGCAAGAGTAAACGCCTATTGGCGTGCATGCTTGTCACATGTGTAGAAATTAAATTATTTAGTCACCGCTAAACTTTTGTGCCGCGGGCCGTAGAAAACTTTAAGCTACGGAAAAGTGACACAAACCGTAGGAAGTAGACTATTATGAATAGTGACGTTGCCATCGGAAGGCTAGATGGTGCCATACACCGGACCCCTCACTCTCAGAGGGACCTCGGACCCTGACCTGAAGATTATGAATAAAAAAAACCTACTAGGCTTACCACTAGGTTTTTGTGGCGTAGCTTAAACGCCTCAAAAGTCAATGAAACGGCAGACGTCATAAGTCATAAGTAAATGATAAGGCTTCTATTCAATAAAAATCCCCATGATTCCTTCGAGCTATACTACGCTGTCAGAACACAAGGTTAGATAAATAACAAAATTTTGCAAAATAACTAGGTAAGTACTAAAACTATCATATGTCGGCGGCCAAAAATTTATCGACCACTTATAGGTACGGTACCATTTGTTGCTAAATAGTAGATTTTACAAGAGCATTAAACAAGCCATTTTACTGGAACCGATCATACCTATAGCTACCCGAGCCGGTACGGCAAGGGTGGCTAGACATTGACGGTACCTTTTATTTTGATGATAGAAATATGAATTGCTGATATAATTATAAATATTTACATTTATTGATTTATTTTGATTGATTTGATGGATTTTTAGTTTTACATAAATAAAATAAATGTACAAACTTCTTTTTTTATGCTATTTACACCTAATTACCATGGTCTTAGACTGAGATTTAAGTTTATGCACTAGAGCATAAAAATTCATTTGCCTAATGTCGCTTAGATCCAGTATAAACACGAACTTTACGAGCAAGAGCAGTGGAAAAATTTTTTTGGAGTCGGTTTTACTTTTTTGTATTTTTTTTTCTATATTTTCTCACTTTCTAGTGATTTGTAGCCAAAGTACCTACATTTCACAAAGATTCCATTAAGCAAACACGGCTTAGTTACATTGTTTTGTTTTATAACCGAGTTCCGTTGCCTACCGGCTCTGGCTTCAACATCAGATCCTCAGATCAGATCAGTTCGAAAGAATCATTAACTTAAAGCTTCCTCTTATTTAATTGCTTATCTATATTGTGATCATGATAATTTATTTCCGCGCGAGCATTACTTAGCTTTGACGTATTCCGTTGGCCATCTAGGTCTTCTTCATCAGATCCAAATCAACAAATGATAATTTCTGAATTTAAAAGCTGGACTTGGTGTTAAAAATGCTAAAATCGCTATATACCTAAGTGGTCCTATAAAATTTGAGGGTTGCCCTCGATTTCTCTAGGATCCCATCATCAGATCATGATTTGGTGACAGCTGACAAGAGAATTTTGAAAATCCTTACCGTGCCGCACCGTACATTGTTTTTTTCATTATTGTGTTATGTATGCCGAAGAAACATTATCTTTAAAAAAAAAACTTTGTGAAGGTTTCAGTAAAGCAAAGGAAATAGACGGTTTGTGCTAGCGTCGTCCCCTGCGCAAAGCTTTGACTAATATCACTAATATGCCCTATTGATATGTTCTCAGCTAATAGGTACTGTTGAGTTCATAAACTTGTGAACAAAAATGTTATCAAAAATATCTGAACACGCTTCTACGCCGTTAACAATAGAGTTGTGTTATATTTTGATCAAATTTTTCCTCACAAGTTGAATTGATTCATGATTGAATTGATTGATGATTGAAGAAATGAATCGAATTTAATGAAATTTGGCATAGAGATAGTTTAAGTCCCAATAAGGATCAACATAGGAAACTTTTTATTCCGGTAGAGGGCGCCACCGCGCGATAACCTAGGTCCGCGCCGAGCGCTGACGAAGTCGCGGGCATAATTTAGTATTATATTATACTAGCTTTTGCCCGCGACTTCGTCTGCGTAGATTTCGATGTTTAGAAAGTACTCCATAGTACAGTGGAACCTTTAGCCGAACCATTTGAGTGCCGGGTACTGCCTTTTCGCAACTTTTCATTTCGCAACTCTAAAACTGTAAATATTTCAGGACTTATTTCAGGGCCATCGTGTAGATTAGTTTTATAAAACCGGCCAAGAGTGTGTCGGACACGCCCAAAATAGAGTTCCGTAGCCATTACGAAAAAATTAAGTAATATTTTTCTAAGAATTTCGTATTTTGTAGGGAATCTTCCAAGTTTAGGTATATTTTTTACCTTACGCTGCTATTTACTCATAAAATACTAATAATTCTCAAGCAAACTTAGCCGTTATAGTTTTCCTTGGAAGTTTGAGAATACTGAATACCATACTGAATTTTTTCAAATTTTTCCACCCACCGGTTTAGATTTAAGAGGGGGGGAAGCTCGATTTTAATGAAAATGTGCACTTTAAAGTTGAATATTTCACAAACAAATTACTGAATCGAAAAATCGTTTTAGCAAACCCCTAATGGTTTTAAAATACCTATCCAACGATAGCCCACACTATAGGGTTGGATGAGAAAAAAAAAATCACCACCACTTTACGCCTATGGGAGGTAGCCTAAAAAAATTGTTTTTAGGGTTCCGGAGCCAAAATGGCAAAAACGGAACTCTTATAGTTTCGCCATGTCTGTCTGTCCGTCTGTCTGTCTGTCTGTCTGTCTGTCTGTCTGTCTGTCCATCCGCGGCTTTGCTCAGGGACTATCAATGCTAGAAAGATGTAACTTTGCACGGATATATAGGTAAAATATGCCGACAAAAAAATACAATTAAAAATTCAAAAAAAAAATTTTTTAGGGTACCTCCCATAGTCATAATGTGGCGGTGATTTTTTTTTCTCATCCAACCCTATAGTGTGGTATATCGTTGGATAGGTATTTTAAAACCATTAGGGGTTTGCTAAAACGATTTTTCAATTCAGTAAAGTGTTTGCGAAATATTCAACTTTAAAGTGCAAATTTTCATTAAAATCGAGCGTCCCCCCTCTAAAATCTAAACCGGTGAGTAGAAAAATTTGAAAAAATTCAGGATGGTAGTCAGTATATCAAACTTTCAAGGAAAACTATAACGGCTATGTTTGCTTGAGAATTATTAGTAGTTTATGAGTAAATAGCAGCGTACGGTATAAAATATACCTAAACTTGGTAGATTCCGTATAAAATACGAAATCCTTAGAAAAATATTACTTAATTTTTTCGTAATGGCTACGGAACCCTATTTTGGGCGTGTCCGACACGCTCTTGGCCGGTTTTTTCTTTCTTTCATACACACATGCAATCACGCACGCAGACACCACAGTAAAAGTAATCTTAACAGTATTCCGACTCGGCCGTATTCTTGAAATTTATACCTACGGCTGCGCGGAGCGCTAGGGTTGACAACTACAAAAAGTAAAACAGATGTGTGTAGATTTTTATTGTATGTGTGTAGTTTTAGGTGTAGAAATAAAACGTATGTTAATTTTATGATTATTTTTTTATTAATTAATTATAAGTTGGTAATCGAAAAATACTTACGCCTATTAAGGCAAGTTCGAAACGACTTGTTGTTGAATTTTATGACGTAGAAAATTCTCATCCTTATGATAATTGGAATGGACGCATTAGCCCCGTAGGCGAAATAGCCCCGGTTGACCTTATAGAAATAATAATGCATCCACTGCGGTGGGTTAAAAATCCTAATGCTACAGTTTTTCAGTTAAACAGCGGACAGACATATAGACGGACGGATGGGCAGAACAGACAAAGGCACAGACAAAATATATCTTATCTTATCTTAAGAACAGCTGGACCGATTTTGATAAAACATGTCTAAGAATCATTGCTAAAAACCTGCTTTCAAATAAAAAACCGCAATGAAAGCGGTCCAAGCGCTTAAGAGCTACGGTGCCACAGACACAGACAGACAGACAGACAGACACACACACACACACACACACACACACACACACACACACACACACACAGAGAGAGAGAGAAAGAGAGGCAGACAGACACACACACACAGACACAGACACACACACACACATACAGACACACACACACACACACATACACACACACACGCACACACACGCACAGACAGACAGATACACAGACAGACACACACACAGACACACACACAGACAGACATACACGCAGACAGACACACACGCAGCAGACACACACACACACAGACAGACACAGATACACAGACACATACACACACACAGACAGACACAGATACACAGACACATACACACACACACACACAGAGACAGACACACACACACACACACACACACAAACACACACACACACACACACACACACACACACACACACACATACACACAGACACACACACAGACACACACACAGACAGACACGTTCATTTCCAAGTCAAAATGCAGAACTACAGATGGCCAAAATAAAAAAAATGTAAACAACAACACTGTTTTAAACTAAACACGTTTTTATTAAAAATGTGAATTAATATTAGTTCAAATTCATAAATTCGTTCGGATTTATATTTTGATAGAAGATGTAATTTGTAAATAGCGATTCGCATATTTTTTCAATTTAATTTTCTATAAATAGACACGTCATTATGGTTTACATTTTGTTGATTAAGTACCTAGACAAATTTTAATGAACTAATAACAAAGTACCTACCTAATAGGTATAAATCTTACCTTTCAGCATCAGCAGGAAGTTGAAAAATTTACAATGTTGGTTTTATAATTGTTGTATTTAGGCACCCGTAAACACTGCAATACGCACAATTTCTTGACGCCGCCATTATTAAATAAAATATTTACTCCGAAGCGTTTTAGCCACGTTACGAAATCGAATCGGAGACGAATAGAGCGGATGGCGCAGCGCAGCGAACGCGACCGACTTGCGCGACGCGCGGAGTGGCTCTGTGGCACTACGAAGTTAACTGAGTTAGCTGCAGTGTAAAACGCGCCGCTGAGTCCGTGCGTCGATTTTGGCCCTCTAGTATGAAGTCGGAATACTGTTTGATTACTTCTATTGTGCAGACACAGTCACAAACTTTCCTATTTATAATATTAGTAGTGTACAAAAACCCCCCCTTAAAAACTAATTTAACCTAACTTAAATTAACTTAAACCTAACTTAAACTAAACCTACTTAATCTAATTTAAATTATATATTAACCTAAAGGACGATTAAACTATTTATTAAATAAAATTAAATAATAAATAGGCACCTTATCTATCTGACTTACTTTACTAAATAAAAACTACCTATTACTTTTAAAAATCAGGACAAGTTATGGTAAATACTGGAACAAGTAATATGTAAATTTGGCCATGTGATCGTCTAGTGTCCTACGTTGTGAATAGTAAACCAACCTCTTTTAGTAGAAATAAGGGATGTCTATGAATAAAAACTAATAAACCTTGTCGAATTAGAATAACCTCACTGAACGTAAATAGAACAAAATAACTATAAGGAATAGGAATGACTGTCACGGTATTACATAAAATTAAACCTCTGTTAAAATTGTAAACAAAAGAAAATTATGATGGAAAATAAGCAATTATGTCTTGTGTCGAGGCTAGGGCCCCTCCTCCGCCCTGGAGTTCTCTCCCTGGCTATTTACCAGTAGCTGTGTCTCTCGTTCCATAGACCCTAAGAGACTCCAACACAAGACAGTAGAATTTACTTGTCAATAGTCGGTAAGTTACGTCACAGTTTATCAAAGGGAAAGAGGATGCAAGAAACCAGGTTTCCTAGGTCTCTAATTACCCTATGCTGACCTTTTGTATAGGTTCAGAAGGAAAACTACTTTAATAAATATTTGGGTGTTTCTTTGTTTTAATTAATGTAAATAATTAGGTACTTATAGAAACTGTTGTAATCTAATCCTCACTGGTTTCAAATATAAATAATGGGATCTAAGAAGTATAAAATATATACACCCATAATGCAATTCAAAATAAAGCAAAGATTAATAGAGTCATAAAATCTCACAATTAAGACCAAAGTTTTAGATAAATTCTGTCAGTAATCTGTCATTAACTCAGACTGATATAACTTGATAAAATAATAATCAGTTGTAAACCAATAAATAAATAAAGCACAAGTAGTTAATCTTCCCTTGGTTAGGTAAAGACAACTATGGATCGCTTTTGGTCGTATCCTGCTTTAAGTAAGTCTTGGTAAAATTTATAAGTACTAATTTGCTCGTATTTTATCTCAGCAAATGACAGATTTTAAATTGTAATAACAGCAATCTATTGTAAACAAAATCGATATCACCAAGTAGGAATCCGCCATCACAGAACACAAAATAACAATAATAAGCACTAATAATCAAAACTATGTGAGTCGGTCTCACTTAATTGAATTAAATTAATCTTTTGCTTAAAACACAACTCGACTCTCAACTCTCACTACCATGACTTGACTGTCCTTCCACGACTCCCCCTTCATCCCTCAAGCTCCAAGACCAAAGCAAACTCACAGTCAGAAATAAAAACAGTAGGCCAACTCTTGTAAACGAACGAATGCTGCTGCTTTGTTCAGCCCAGTCAGTATCATGAGTATTTAATTTTTACTATCATGATATAATTTTCTTATTGTGTATAGAACCAATATATTATGTAAAGATTATGTGGCCTTTCATGTAAATGTAGTGATTGTTATGCACTGACTGTCACTGATAAAATCAGATGAACTACATAAATTATGATAGATTATATTGATCCATCATCATAGTATTTTTAAGTAATTATTTATCCAACTAATAGTTGACAAATGGCGAGACATCTATACAATAATGAACTCCTCTCTACAAGAGATCTCCTCCAGCCAACCCTTGAACGATTACGAGGAGCATTCACTGATCATTTAGCCAGAGTGAATATTTAAGCCAGAAGTAAATTAGTATGAACATTGGTTTATATTTATAACCAAATGTGATCATTAGTTTAATGATAAGTATTGCGATAGCCTTGTAACATATGAATATTTATTATTTTATATAAAAGGCGTATTCTGTATGAAATCATATATAAGTGTCGCATAGACACAGGCTCAACGCTCACGTGCAGCGTAGAAGCAAGGCAAAATAGTGTACTGTTTTCTGTTTCCACTATGACATTTTTTATGCCACTTGTAACCATATCGGCCCTTCAATGTCCCAGCTAAGGAATGTTTTGAAACTCATAAAATGTGTTAATTTATTACGTGCCAGTAAACTAGCTTTTTCTCGCGACTTTGTCCGAGCTGAGATTAAATAAATCATTTGAGTTTAATAAACTCATAATAATATAATATATTTAATTATATTTGTGAATTTGACCGATGTAAAGGCTGGAATCGGTACAGTAGGTAGACGTAACCCAGCCAACACAGATTAGCTGAATAAATTTTGCGTAAAAGCAATTCTTTTGACTTTAAGCTAGATAAAGTATTTGTATAACTTCTGTGTAAGCGCTTATACAGATGATATTCAAGCAATTTGGGCACAAAATATCTTGCTTCAATTTGGACAACATTTGATTAATAGCCACATAGCAGCTGAATAAATGTACAAGACACTGAATATCTTCTGCATAAATTCTGATTTTTCTTTAGTCTAGAAATTATACATCTTTTATGCAGTTGTTAATTTGTGAGTTCAGATGTTCAAATGATATTCAAAATTCCGATCTCAGGAGTAGTTTTATAAAGAAATTATGCAAGTAAAAAAAGTATAAAATGTATTTTTCATTGTGACGAGATTATTTTGTGTTACTTAGTTCAAAAAATTGTAATGGTCGCTGATCATCTTCAAAAATTTGGTACCTAAGCAAATTGTTTCATGCATTTTAAGTAAGTTTAAGGTGAATTATATAAACGCATGGCACTTTACTGTGAATTATCAATATGATTAATATATATTTTTTGAGCGCCTTAAGATAAAGCTACAATTTAAAAGGTAAACAAATGTGAAATAATATTTAAATTAAATTTATTTTACTTTTTATCAAATTTCAGTCCCAGCAAATAATGAGAATCATATTTTGTATGACTGCTAATGTTTCCTACACACTAAACAAAGTATTTCATAAGATAAATGTTGAGGATTTTTATAAAAAGAGGTTATGCCGAATGTTAGTTAATGGCGGACGGCCAATTTGAATAAAAGTGTCTATTTCAGTGATTATTTTGCTTATTTCTGCATAATAGTTCAAATGCGACTGGATGAGTGGATGGTATCTGGATATAAACATACGATATCTTCAACTAATCAGTTATTTGCTGCTTAAGATACCCACATTTGTAACTGATATTGTTTTAAGCTTAACATAAAGACAATTGTACGCTTATAGCGCTATAAGTTAGGTAAAACAAGGAGTTTATTTTCAATTATGCAGAAGTCAGCTGTGTAAAGAAGAAAAAATCTAAAATATTCAGCATCTGAATAAATTAGTACCATTTCGTACACTATGCAGCTTAAAGAAAATATTTTGTCTATATTCAGCGTTTTGCTGTTTAACTGCTTTACTTAAATATGTTATCCAGGACAATGCAAAAACTTCAGCTACTGTGCAGATAATAGCTTTTTCAATTACTTTTATTTGAATATCGCTTGTTTAGCAGATTCTACTCTTGATTACTATTCAGCTTGAAAAAATACCGCGAACTTTATACAAAATTTAGTAAGCTTAAAACATTATTTTAATTTAAGAACTCTCTTATTCAAAATACAGCCATAACGTCAGCTGTAATACAAAAGTAACAAAGCTTGACACTGCTTATTGTGGTATATTTTCGCTACTATCTGGCTTATGTGTTGGCTGGGAATAACATTGCTTCTCTCTTCTTCCACTTCCACTAAACGGCTCGCATCGGATCGGATCGGAACGAATTTTACAAAAACAAAACAAAAATATAAGTAAACATATACCTATACGTCATATTAACAAATAACTAATTTAGATAAAAGCCGTCCATAGAAAATCAATTTAAAAAATATATTGACACCAATTATAAGGAATACATTATATTATTTAAAACTACTTTGTCGGGAATCAGCGATCTAACCAGCCAGTGGTAAATTCAGAGCACGTAAGTACCAGCATTTGGAACTATAATCTACGTAGTTCAATGATACTGGCCACTAGTGTTCATAAAAAATTGTGTTCCGATATTTTGAATTTCGAAGTTCTGCATCGCGCCAGCGAAATTTTGAACCGAGGCTATATATACCCCAAGTATTTTGCAGGGAGGTTGGTCGGGGAGGTGGGGGAACGGCAACAGTGCAGCTTTAGCTAGATCTAGGAGCAGAGATAGGGCGGCGCAGCCGCCTTTAGTTACCTAATGGCTCCTAGTAATTCAAAATCTTCTTATGGCAGCTGTGACGAGATACTAATTCAAAGCGGCGTAGCCGCTTTGAACAATGGGCACCTGATGTGCCCTCGAAATAGCACGGGACTGTCATAGTAATATAAAGCGGCGCAGCCGTTTTCAAATATTGGGCGCCTGCGGCGCCCATGTGTAGGTAAAGCCTAACTTTACTATCAAAGCAATATAAAGCGGCGCAGCCGCTTTCAATATTGGGCGCCTGCGGCGTACATGTGTAAAGCCTAACTATCAAAGTAATATAAAGCGGCGCAGCCGCTTTCAATATTGGGCGCCTGCGGCGCCCATATGTAAAGCCTAACTATCAAAGTAATATAAAGCGGCGCAGCCACTTTCAATATTGGGCGCCTGCGGCGCCCATGTGTAAAGCCTAACTATCAAAGTAATATAAAGCGGCGCAGCCGCTTTCATTATTGGGCGCCTGCGGCGCCCATGTGTAGGTAAAGCCTAACTATCAAAATAATATAAAGCGGCGCAGCCGCTTTCAATATTGGGCGCCTGCGGCGCCCATGTGTAAAGCCTAACTATCAAAGTAATATAAAGCGGCGCAGCCGCTTTCATTATTGGGCGCCTGCGGCGCCCATATTAGAGTCTTTAGGAGGATATAATTCACAGCAGCGTAGCCGCTTTGACTATTGGGCGCCTGCGGCGCCCATGTGTAAAGCCTAACTATCAAAATAACATAAAGCGGCGCAGCCGCTTTCATTTTTTCAGGATTTTAAACTATTAAGGGTTTGCTAAAACGATTTTTCGATTCAGTAATGTGTTTGCGAAATATTCAACTTTAAAGTGCAAATTTTCATTAAAATCGAGCGTCCCCACCCCCCTCCAAAATCTAAACCGGTGGGTGGAAAAATTTGAAAAAATTCAGGATAGTTAGGTAGGTAGGATAGGTAGTCAGTATATCAAACTTCCATGAAAAACTATAACGGCTAAGTTTGCTTGAGAATTATTAGTAGTTTATTATTAAGTTTCTCATCTATGGGCATTTCTCTCTATCTACTATTCACATTCACATCTGGAGACTCTGTTTTACAGCTCAGAATCTTGGACTGAGTCTACCTCCCAAAATATGTTGAAATCGGAGAGATACAGGGTACAGCGGTAGATTGAAATGCCTATAGGTATGTATCATACTCAAAGAATAAAATTTTACATACAGAAAGGCAAAGTAACGCGTATAAAAGGCGAGCCCCAAATCGTTTTACTCCGCAAATGATTTTTTTTTTCTAAGTACCCTCCCTCGTTGCCTCTCAATGAGAATACCTGGGCATTTCTCCGAAACTCGATTTTTGGCAGTTTTCTACTGAAGAATGGTAGCTATAGTGGTTAAAAATTGCTCCCGCGACTAGGTTATATGTAAAATTAGAATACCTAACGAGGCATGTAATTAATACATAGGGGTTTAATATTAAAAACCTATTTTATTTAGACAGATAATAGCTAAAACTAATTAGCCTGGCGCGTCCTAATTCCAGATTTTGATACTTTCTTTATGATAAGTTCCATTTTCACCAGTATTTTAATTAATTCCTATACCTAAATCAATACCTTAATAAAAGGTGCGTCTATTTTAATATGACACATAATGGAAATAACATAGATTTCTGAAATAATCGCATGTAAAAAATGTCCACACCAAAAAGTATAATTCATCTGGACGTATGTATTAATTGGTGTAGCGTGTTATACAGTGCGAATAGTTGAATACCTAGCAAGCGGTCGTACGGGCCGAGCGGCGACGAGCCTTTGAGTAACGGTGTCATGCGTGTGAGTGTTCTCTAGGCGACACAAATAATTACCAAAGAGTGTAATCTGGACTTTGTCAAGCTAATGATATGATTCATCTGTCATGCTATATGCAACTATTTTTAGGATACAAAATCTGTCTTTTATTTATAATTACGTGTCAAGTGTAACTCTTTTTGACAAAATTTTATTCTAATGACAAAAATTATATTAAAAAAAATTGAGACCGTTTTAACGCAAAATTCACATTAGTCTGGTCCTAATTTGTCTGGTTTCATCTGGCTCGTTTAGACAGACGAATTAGTAAAGTGCTGATGAATGATTAAGTGGTGTTAAAATGTATTTTAGATATCGTAATTTGCAACATAGGACAGAAACAAAGACGGGAAGAACGGCTACGAAAAACGAGGTTTGATGAGAAAAAAGGATATTCAATGTTTCAAAGGAAAAAAGACATATATGAAAAGAGATGCAAGAAAAAGTAGATAATCATAATTATGAACAAAACAGGCAAATAAAATCATCTATCGATTGAGGAAATGACTCCGCAGGAATAAAAACTACAAAAGAAGACGTGGAGACTTTTTTTTCTTATTATTTGAGAAAAAAACAGTAAAAAGTTGAGAAAGACTGTAAAACAGAAATAAAAAAGTTAAGAAAATGCTAACAAGAATCGCAAAATTCTTCTTACACTGCTGTTCTTTGCACCGAAAGTGTTGGACTTGTAAAGAAAGGGTATATGGTCTGTCCCATAATTCGAGATAATAAAATGACGTTTCATGTGTTACCTGTTTTTTGCGTCTCATAAATAGTGATGTGCCGCAACCGGTAATCACCGAAAGATTTTGTAGGTACCTGTGTACCAATATATGTATGTCATAAAATATTAAGATATGAACGGATCCGTGATGTACTAACGTGTAGGACACTTAGGACATTCTAGAAAAGGCAAAATAGGTCTAATAAAAATGCGACAGTTTTGGAGATATTTCGACTTTTTATAGATGTTGATGTTTAAGTTTCAATTAAATTCTAAGTAAGATCATTGCCATAAGAAGCTGAAAATACACTTAATAGGTGTTCCCTTCTTTCACAGACCGAATTTTCGTAGAATTTCGTTTCGCAGAAAATATTTCATATAATATTTGCTCTTCGTATGTTTACTTGGAATATTATTGTTTTAACGACTATTAACTTGAATGGAACATATTTAATAGAAAAACTTTTCAATGAATTTTATAATCTCATTTAATTTTTTATCAAACTTATCAAATTGTAGAATTATTTCCATTTCATTCATTCATATCCATTTATTCGTGTCATGCGGTCCCTCTCGCTCTCGTATGAAATAGTATAAGTGTGAGAGACCGCACGACACGAACTTTGAGTTCCGTAGTAGACCTGCAGCGACCCTCTCCGAAACGACTCGTTAGGTACTAGAAATTTAGAAGTTGTTGACGACTATGTATACCTAGGACAGACGGTCCAGTTAGGTAAGTCCAACTTCGAGAAAGAGATCACTCGTCGAATCCGACTCGGCTGGGCAGCGTTCGGGAAGCTTCGCAGTGTCTTTTCATCCAAATTACCGCAGTATTTGAAGTCAAAAGTCTTTGACCAGTGTGTGTTGCCAGTGATGACATACGGATCTGAGACGTGGGCGCTAACGATGGGCCTCATAAGGAAGCTCAAAGTCACTCAAAGGGCTATGGAGAGGGCTATGCTCGGGGTTTCTCTGCGGGATAGAATCAGAAATGATGATATCCGCAGTAGAACTAAGGTTACAAGTAGCGGCACGAGAGTCTAGCGCTGACCGTTATTGCGCAGAAGTCAAAAGTAAGGTATCACTGAGGGCTACAGGGACGCAGGGCGGGCGTGCGTAGCGCCGATTGGCTTTCCAGTCGCATTACGTCCCCCGCGCCCATGCACCCATGCGCAGCTATCCCTTCCACGGTTCACTCAGCGCTAGACTCTCGTGCCACTACTTGTACTGACATAGCCCGAAGAATTGCGAAACTGAAGTGGCAGTGGGCGGGGCACATTGCACGCAGGACTGATGGCCGATGGGGTCAGAAGGTTCTCGAATGGCCTCCGCGGACCGGGAGACGAGCTGTTGGTAGGCCTCCAACTTCGAACTTCGTATGTTGCCGTCCCGCTGACGCTTTTCTCATTCAATACTCGAGTAAAAGGGACGCTGCCATACGGACTTGGTTTTTCTAGTTTTGTAGTAGCCCCTCTGTATTATATTTTTTTACGTTGGCACTAAGTGATGAACACTATATTTTACCTGTTTTGTACCTGTGCTTAGATTTTATCACTTTATCGTAAAAGTGTATTTATATTTTTAAAATAGGAAGTAGTATATTGAATACTTTAATGTTATTTTTGCTATCGTAAAATATACATTTTTATCGGTTATTTACGAAACCGGAATCATGGAGCCGCACTGTTCGTTTTATGCTGGCCACATTATTTTTACGTTTGACATTTCAGACTGTCATTTTATTATCTCGAATTATGGGACAGACCATAGTTAAAGTGCAGTTAAAGTGAAAAAAGTTTTTCATGTGAAAGTCTTTATGATATTGATTACGTAGCTTGTGCAAAAAGTTTAAACTCACTACATTTATAGTTCCATATCAGAAATTTGATAACTGGGAAGATGTTGCTAATTCGTAATGATTTAAAAAAAAAAATGGATAAAATTCTATGAAAAAAAAAATGGTTTATAGAGACCGTAAAAATAAAATTATTTATTGGAAATTATTGGAATAAAGAATCAAAACTTAATGAACAATATCTCATATATATTGTGGCAACGATATAGCACAAAAAAAATTTAAAACTCTCAAAAATAATTTGAATCATGAGTGTGTTTATTCGCTGCGACTACAGCGAGAATTAATGCCGTCAAAAACAAAAACAAATAGTAAAATGTTATCATTTTGATGACATTCAAAAACAAATAACTCTTGTTTGAAAATATCCATGAGTTAAAACTATTATTATTCACTCTAAAGTCATAAGAATGTCTTAATGTCTTTAAAAATCAGACTAAGTTGAAGACTGTTTTGTTTTTGGCCACGGAAATAAAAATATTGGGCCAATTTCAATTTTTAATTACATTAATATGATTTTTACTTATATTTCTACTATGTATTTTCATTCCTATAGTATTAAATATGTTATTAAAACTTAAACTGATATGTATAATCTAATTATTCTGGCGTAGTTCACATTCATCTGATACACTCATTAGTCTGAGCGAAATATCTGACATAAAATAGGTGGCCATGCGCGGCCTTCGACATATGTTTTTAAGTATGGCATTTTATTAACGTTTCACCTGTTGTACCGTGTCTATTATCAAGTTTAAAAAATGGCAGATGAATGAGGCAAAAATCATCTTTCTCGAAGAAATGCCCACCTACTTAGACTCTGGCAAATTCGTCCTATTAATTAGGACAGAAAAGCCATATTTTAAAAGAGAAGTGCTTAAAATGTATAATTATAATGTGTGTCGATATTACATTATGTAACTATGTAAACCCATTTATTCTTCATTACTTAATGTTTACTCAGTTCTCCAAAAAATGGCACTGCAATGTGTGGCAATTAATTTACTATCGTTTAATTTTGTTCATTATCATTTAAAATATTTAATTAAATTTGTTGATATCCGTACCCCCTCTTCTAAATTTCTTAATTTGGCAAAATCCTTACTCAGCGACTTAATCATGTCACAACGTTATTAATTTCAGCGCCATCTGTTAGTATAGCGGGGTACTCGATAGTCATAGCACGTATTTGAAAACTTGAAGGTGCAAACTCAATCGAGTGTAGTGGCTACCTCCTCTTTTAAGGGTTGAATTTTTATAGTCTAAAGGGGCTCCTAGACGGGCTATACTTTTGATGAATTATGTGGCTACAACATTGCAGATTATATCCCGGCAATACAAAAAACATTTTAATGCCGCATATGGCTGGAAAATGTATATCTCGGCAATATTTCTGCAGCAGCATATGGCTCATTATTTTGGCTTTACATGGGCTACATACATGGCTAGTATGGCTGACGAACTCATCCGCGTTGCAGCAGCTTACATTGTTTTAAAAGCAAAATCAAAACAAAAAAAAAACAAGAAAAATATGGATTCGACCTTATTTCAATAAGCGTGATACGTTAGATATTTTAAGTCTGGAAATAAGTAATTTTTTGTAAAAAAAACATTTTTGAAAAAAATTTTGTTCAGGCTCGTGCCGAAGCCTTCTAAGTGGACGTCCGAAATTACACACTATGTGGAAACATTGCTCATGAACTTTAATAGGCGTTTGCTTGTGCCGTGAGCTTCTACGCCTACCGTGCTTTTAATAACAGACCTTCAATAACCTTCGCACGATTAGCACATACTCTGTTTAATATAAGTAATTTTTTGAGTAAAGCATTATTTCAAGAATTTTGAGTTTCACTGAGGCTCCTTTATGTCCGCGAAGACAAATTTGATGTTCGTATTTACTTTGCTGCCATCGAAACTAAACAGAAACAAACACGAACATAGCTATGCTACTTGAACGAATCGCGGCATACTTCACGTAGCATAAGAAAGGGACGCACTTATGCCGTATAGCGAGACAACAATAAAAGTGGCTGAGAAATATTGCAGTATTTTCGATTGCAAAGCGATCATTCCGGAAATATGTCTGAAACCCTAAACATTCATCGGCCACACTAAAAATATGTGACAATATATCCCGGCCATACTAAAAATATTGCCGAGTGTTGCATAGTCTGGCCGTAAATGCTGGCTGATGCTACCAGCCACACTATTGCAGCTATAAATTTTCGTGAAAATATGGCCCGTCTAGGAGCCCCTTAAGGGTTGAATTTTGATAGCCTATAATTTGGCCGGGGATTTTCTCGACAGATTAGTAAAGTTTGCACCAAAATCCGTTCAGCCGTTCTCACGTGATGCGCGTACGAAAAAACGACAAACAGATAAACAGACAAACAGGCAAACAGACAAAAATTCTAAAAACTATTGTAACGTGTTCTGTTATCGATTCTAAGTATCCCCATAGTTGAAGAAAATTAGATTGCAATGTATGGAAAAATTGGCAAAATTAAAGCAAGAGGTTTATCTATCAGGATATGTAGGTTATGGAGAAAAAATAAATTTTACCCACTCTCCCCCCCCCCTCCGGGGGGAGCGTCACCCCCCCGCGCCCTCGAATATGTCCCGGATCGCGGTATTTTCCATTATAAAAGAAAACCGTACACGATACATAAAAAGTGTGTAGGAACGAAATAATCCTAGATAAATTTACTATAAACCTTTCATACATACAAAAGCGATACCACTTACAGTTTCAGCGCAATCTGGCACCAAATACGAACATTTTTAATAATTTATCCAGTTTTTTTTGTTAATTGTTTAGTTTTTTCAATTATTTCACACTTTACCGCCAAGATATGTATGACTAAAGTAAAGAACAGGATATCTTCTTTATAAAAAGGTATAATTCATTTCTAAACTCATTCATTTGACGCTGCTATGCTATTTTGAAAATTCACCATAATCAGCTACTGTCGCGACGAACGCGAAATGAAACGTTTCGAAATATATTTATAACTAGCAACACCAGCTGTTTGTCAATGTCAGTGGTGAGCATGACATTTGTCCTTTCAGTATTGGCGCGAATTGCAAAGGTTTCTAATGTTGGAATTGTGTGCGTATCCGGTGCTCCAAGAATATATAAGCTAAGTATTTCCACATGAAGTAGTAACTGCTCTGTTTAGCTCGAATATGTGTACGTATGTATGTTACTTGATTACCATGTACGATATCAGAGGACGTCTGGGTAGGTTAGCATGTCGCGTCGTAAGGCCGCATGAAGAACCGAGGCCTGGGCGGTAACGCCTGGGATCCAAAAGCCCTGGACGCTTAGAGAGTCCAGGACAGTCGCGACTGTAGGATATGATACAGGAGTTGGGCCTGGTCGCACCGTTTAGCTACGGCGCCTTCGGGGTAGTCAGATCAGCTACCCCGTAGCTGTATCATTATTGGCTCTCTGGGGGTGGACAAAAGCGACCAGTAATGTTGGACCGCTTTACGTGTACGCGGTGATTAATGATAGAGCATATAGCGGGTAGTTATACCCTATACGATTTGTGAATGCCCAACGTCCAATATGGTGAGATGGTTGTCCTCTGGTAAAGGGTAGAGCCCCCTGATTATACTGTAATGAGCTGATATGTTGTGTTCAAGGGTGATCCCCTAATTATACTGTAATGAGCTGATATGTTGTGTCCAAGGGTGATCCCCTACTTATACTATGGACAGGCCAATGATCATAAGGGTAGCCACCTATCAATCCTATGCAGAGCTAATGAATTTGAAGGTATTCCCCTACTTATATTGTAAGGAGCTATTATGTTGTGCTTAAGGGTGATCCCCTATCTCTAATGTGTCATTGAATCTATGGCTAGTTCCCTGCTTACACCATACAGAGCTATAGAGAATAATTTTAGTTCCCTACTTGTACAGTGTGGATTTAGTGTACTCGAGACACTGAGACTCCTCAGTGTCATCGAGTTCATTTTACTTTAACAGGAGGGAGATGCACAGTAAGAACACAGCTAGAGGAAATTATAAAACAGCGAAGCGGAAAGAGGAAGCGCTAAGGGCTGAGGAAAGACAGAAGGAAGTAGTAGAGACTACACTATACCGAAGATAACAGGTATGTTACTATCTGTTATCACACAATCGTGAGGCCTATGGTAAATTTCCTCATCAACTCTAAACCAAAGGGGCCATCACGACATGGTGGAGATACAAGGGATATGTGCAGAACCCATGCAACCTTATGATGAAGCCTGTATATTGTAATAAAAGGGTCTGTAGATCTACTGTTTTCTTGTTGTCATTCTGTACTCTCAGCAAGGAAACAAAAGTAGCACAGTTTAATAGAAGAAAGGTTATGCCCCATTATACTAACATGCTTATTAGATGAACAATTACAGAAAGGGCTTAAAACTATCACAAAAATGCGTTTTTGGACGAATTTCAACCCTACAACTTTACAGTTTAAAGAGTGCCTCAGGAGAACGAATGTAACTATAGCAACAAGTAACAAGAAAAGTAGATTGACCCAAATATATAAGAATTTTAGCGGGCTATAATGTGACAGATGCGAAGACATTATTAGAATAAGAGCCCGTAAGAAAAGCTTTCTGTATCTTCCTCATGAATTCAACATTTTTATGAAAGATAATTAATTGGATTCAATTAGAACAATTCACCGAATCCTAAGAATAAAAGGTTCCAAGAGATTACAAACAGAAACAGCTGTTTCGAGTTGCGATAGTAGCGACAATGATAGAAGCGGCACGAAGAAGTTACTAAATACTTGTGCGCGCCACAGACATAGGTAGTCTATGCAGAAGAAAAATTAAAAGTTCACGTTTATATATCGCTTAATAATTAAGAAAAGAATTGAGGATATATACATTCATTTATTTCGTAGTTGAAGACTATTTTTCACAAATCCTTAAAAAATATATTCTGAGAATAATTATCATTCGACTACATAGATGGCGCGACGCGTATGAAATCGCCTCGGCGCGTGAAATTTGATTGAATTGTTTTACAACGTAAACGTAATTCATTTAAGTTTGATGCTCGAATATTAAATCGTGAAATGTTAATGTAAGCTTAAAAAATTACCAATTACCTACTGCATATTGTTATCTTCATTCGAAAGCCAGATTTTGTCGCTCAGAATATTACCTATTTTATTTACAAGAGCTTCTGGATTGTTGAATTACGTCATCTGTTTTAAGAAATTCTACGTTGAATTGATAGCAATAATTTTACTAAGTTTTGATTGAAAATAAACAAATAAACGGATCAGTCGGTGGGAATTTTCACGTATTCCTTACGTCTTACATCTCATTCGTTCCTATTCCTAGTGAATGGATTCGGAAGACGCCGCCGCCGGTCCCGATTTCAACTAGGTCCTTTTGACGTTGTTCCATCCTGGTCTTACAATTGTTACTTAATGTAAGTGTGACAGAGACAATGTGTTGTAGGTTTTGATTTGAGTTTCGGACGCGGGAAGTATAATTCTTGAACTTTTTTAGTAGGCCATCTTGGCAAAGTTAAGTTCTCAAGTGAGTTTATTAGAGGAATCAGGTAAAAAACAAGTGATCTACGTGTCCCGTGGTGGCATAAAAATTGTTTTTGTGTCAAATCTAATCAAACAAAACTATTTTAGGAATAATCAACCAGAGAACTGATTCCTAAACGTAGTATCTCTTATTAGTTTGTGTTCCTAACAAACCCCGGATTTATTTAAAGAACTTGCATAGTTCAACGCTGGACGTGACTATTAAGCTTTATTTGTGGCATACACCCGGTGAGTTTCCTCAAGTTTATCCGCTTGTGTTTTTAATTTTCTATAACAAGAGATTACACTATTAAGTAGGTAAATACCGAACGGTCTCGCGCTTCTAATAGATAGGCGTCCTCAGCTCAGGCTCATCCCCGCAGACATGAAACTTTGTCCCTAAATACTTGGAAGGAATATGTGTATACAGTATACCTAATCAGTGCTTTGTAGGTTATTTATAATATATAGGCATACATGAACATTTGATACTCTCAGTCTAAAATCTTAAGTTTCAAGTAAAGAAGAAAGCTTACCAGATAAAATATAAAGGAAATAGTAATGGCGGGAAATCGAATTCAAAGAAACATATGACATAATCAGACAACCTTTACTTCAATTGTCCCATCAGCTATTAACATTGTAATTACCTACCTATATATAAAAAATAAAAATTAAGTTTAGATTTAATTGTATTGGCAAACATGCTTATTTTCCAGCCAACTCCACTGTCTCTTCAATGTATGGAAACAATCATATACTCACTTAGGCCCTAAAATATATTAGTTTTCGGAAAGATTATTTACCTACACCATTTAAAAACCATCATATAGAATATCATCACAAGTAAACATATGTTAACCTATTAAAGCTTTTGATGGTGGCTTAAACCATCAAGAGCTACTCATTTTTAGGTGGATGTGACTATCAACCTTATTGTTTATTTTGATCTAGGTAGGTATGAGTTGATGTAATATTCTTTGATGTATAATAGTCAAAGGTAATATTATTGATCTTGCCTGGTTAACCAAAACATGGAAAGTTTGCCTATATAGGTAATTGATATTGTTTTTTCTTTATTATGTGCGTTGATTCTAAGAAAGTTATATAATTACTGTTTACCCTACCCACGTTTATTTTGAACACAGTACTCTAAGTATGCATGATAGATAAAAGGGAAATTTAACACAAATAAAATACCTAAGTCATATTAACTAGAAATTTACTTATCTCTCAGAAATTTACTTATCACTCCTTATCAAAATCAAAATCAAAATGTCTTTATTGCGGCTATGGGTAATAAAGTTGATATAATATAGTAATACAAGCGCCATATCCTGCCTGCTAGAGGCGTACAATATTTTTGCACACTACTTAAAATATGATAAGAATAAAATTAAAATAACACAATATGAACTTTTCATTTAAATATAACATAAAATATGTCAAATTCAGTAAAAGCACATTAGAAAAATAAAATAATCATTCAATTACAAATTAAATGACAATAAAATTATTTAACTTAACTTAGTTTTACATTACCCAAATTTTAACTATAGATCACAAAATAAGCTTTGTAAATGGGTGCCTAGCTGTGGATTAATAATCTAGGACCCTAAAATAATTATTAATATACAATTCATTGTCCTAGAACTAGAGACATAATCAGTTCTAATCAATCAAACATATCCTAGTCAAGAGATGAACAAATCAAAATCAAAGATTTATTAAGTACCTATAAAGAACAAAATTAAAATATATCCAGAATAGCCTTTGAAATAATAAAATATATATAAAACCAAACATGCTTACACTTATCATAGCATAAAGTAAATAAATAACATAAAAGAAAATGTATACCGGGTAACCAGGCTCAAGCTAAGTTAAGCTTGTGCTGTGGTTACTGGACAGCATAATAATCACTTAAATACATTAATGGTATGACACCGGAGCAAATTTATTCCTCTGAGTTGCCTAAGGAGTATGTTTACTAAATGCCACACATAGGTACATGAAATACCTAATTTATTTGATAAATAGAGGTTGTAGTAAGTAGACTCAATTGGAGTATAAGCTAACATGATTTTACAAATTTTTATTTAACTTGAAATGTATATACCCTTTGATGAATTATACTTGTAGATTCACAAGCGCGCGCCCAAATATGTCCGAGCCAAATGAGCGCCACTTCGGTAAAAGTGGCCTTCTTTTTTCTCATTACGTTGTTGTCAAGTGTCAAGCGTTGTGGAATTTTGCCGCTAGCGAAACTCGCCCGTAATAGAGTAAAGACTAGGTTCAAATTTCGTCTCGTATTATTTTAATTATTTTGTGTGAGATGATTTTATTTGTCACACAAACAAATAAATAGTTCTGACATTCTTTGAAGGTGATTTTGTTCGGCAATGTGCGTCCTGGTTTAAATGTCATTGTATATACCTATATATGTCTGTCTGTATGTATGCTGTATGGATGTACTAGTCAAAACTTGCAGGTTGAACTTCCAGTAGTTGGATTGACTTAAAATCTGGCATACTTATGTAAATTTGACGACGGTATGTAGGTAATGTGAATGTATTCAGCTCTATTTGTCTATCCTTGTTTTTTCTTTATTGCTCTTCTCTACCACTCAAAGGTTGACTGGCAGAGATCCCTTTGATCAGACCCGCCTTTGTACTAAATACCTTATTTTTTTCCGTAACCTTGTTTTCCTTTTGTACAATAAAGATATCCTGATGGTACAGCCAGGATTGTCAGTAGTGTAGAAATTGGCCACTTTCAGTGTAATTGGAGAATATGCAAGTACAGTCAGCAAAGGGCTTGTATAAAATAAAATTTTACTTAACAAAGAAAGGGACTTTACTATTTACATATTTTATGTCACAGCATATGATCAGTATATCATTAGTGATTTATTATTATTGTTGTCACATGTATGAGTAACTATTAATTGGGTAATTTTACTTACTATTTTAACAATTCAGATTACTACTCCTATAAGTGAAGCACATGATTCAAGTATAATGTTCATATACTTACATTGTGTGAATGAGCGCCCTTGCCAAGATTTGAACCCGGATCGCTAGGCTCGTAGACGGAGTTAGGATTCAGTCGCATATATTAGCTATATATATTTAAAATGAAACTAAATACTGTTCTATTTCAATGCAAAACAATATGATCGACACCTGAGCTGAGGCCCACTATATAAATATATGTATTTATTTCTACTATATAAGTACAGTGGCGGTAGGAAAACTACATCAGTTATTAAATTGATTCACTTGTGAAGTCATATACTCTTAGTACGTTTGAAAGAAACAATAATTAGACAAGTGTATATCAAATTATACTTACCTAAGGGTTAGTGGTAAGGGATGCTATTGGCACCTTTAAACAAGTTTATTGAATTGAATTTGTTTAGTAATTTGACAGGTTTGCGCAGTATTTCATACTCAATCGGTAAAACAGATTATAGTTCATACTGAACAAAGGAAAATAATTTTTAAAGTAATGAACCTTTTTCACCCCGACTGTACTTGTCACAACTAGTTAAATCTAAATATTCTAGAAATAAAGGCGAACTGCGTTGGGGAAAAATAACAGAAACAAAATAATTCTTTATTTTGCCATATTTTCATAGGTCTTTAATTCCTTTCAATGTTGTGCATATATTCTAATGCACATTTGGGCGGCAAGGGAACTAACTGAACTGTCTTAATTAATTGATGATGTGAATTAGTAACGAGCGAGCCAAGGTTTTACAATTGTTTAGTAATTTTATTACTAGATATAAAAGGATTACCTACAACTGAGTTAGTTGCCAGTTACCGGCATTTATTCTCTCTTCTCGAACATGATATTATTATATCTAATGGATTTGTACACCGTGTTGTTTTTGATTTCCGTTAGCTTGGAGGGGACATTGGTCTAGTCAAAGGAAGTAAATTTTTCCAAGTCACTAGTGACATAATTCTTACTGTTTGATTTAAGAGGTGATCAAGAAGTAATTGTCAGTGCACGGTAAAAACAATACCTATAAAAGTTATTAGTTAATGAAATTTTGAATCTGTAACTGTAGTGTTTTTTTTTTGTCTACCTATAATTGACAATGGTTAGAAATGACGTCCTATTTTGACGATGCTTTTATGTCACACAAAGTTTATCAATGCACTGAGACGTCTGTCGTAGTTGGCGGGAATCGGTGAGAACACGGTGTATACGATTATCAAACTTGTTAACTTAGAAGATGATTTAATTTAATGTTAATTTGAGTTTTGGTAGTTGACTGGAGTATATGTGTTTGTATGGCTTACAGGATAAGATTTAAAAAACATGGACATGAACGAAATCTTATTAAATAGACTTAGGCTTATTCATGACAAAATGAAAACTAACTTAGGCAATATTCCAAGTACTCTTTCAAATACCACACTTTTGCAAGGACAAATAGCTCGAAGTAAACTTGAAGCTTCGGTGAAAAGATTCAACGAGGACTTGAATAAATACTTCCGTTTAGTTGCCTCACCATCGTCAGATGATATTTCGCAAATGAGTGTGACACAGTTATAAGCGGAGGAGGCGCTAACAGAGCTTGGTGTCAGGATTAGTGCAACAGTTTCTGAAGTAAAAAACAAGCCAAACTGTGACTCAAACAAAACGGCCAACATAGCAGGCAAACTCCCAAAACTCAGTTTACCAGAATTCGACGGAAACGTTTTAAATTGGCATCAATTTTGGGACCAATTTAGTTCTCTTATAGATTCAAGAAACTTAATAGATGTCGACAAGTTATCGTATCTTAAAGCATCAGTAAGCAATGAAGCCAAGAAAGCGATAGATGGGTTTGAAACTACCAGTAAAAATTATAAGATAGCATTGGCAACACTAAAAGAGAGGTATGGGAAAACTTCATACTTAATTGACGCACGCTATTCAACGTTATCTATCTATATATATATATAAGGCAAACCTGACTGGGTTATATATCAACGCACAGCCCAAACCGCTGTGCCTAGAAACTTGAAATTTGGTACAAGGGTTCCTTTTATTATGTAAGTGAGCACTAAGCACGGATTTTTGGAAATTCATCCCCTAAGGGGGTGAAATGGGGGGTAAAGTTTGTATGGAAATTTTCTCATTTCTGGACTTCGAAGTATGAAAATAGGTGTCTAAGTTCCCGATTACAATTAAAAAATATCTGTGTATGTGAAATGGATAAAATTTCCCTCTAAAGGGGTAAAATAGCGCGCGATAACCGAATTCCACGCGGGCGAAGCCGCAGGCAAAAGCTAGTATAAAATAAAATCTGCTCATAATTACGCTACGGAGTGTAGGCAAACACTAAACAACATCGAAAGAAATCTCAGAATATTAGAGTCACTCAGAGAAAACATAAACCATAATCATCTTAGGTTTTTAATCATGGAAAATTTTCCTGAAGAATTAATATATGAAATCAAAGTAAAGGCATGCACTGATTCTATACATGAAATAAGAAGTCATCTCGAAAAGGCCATAACTGCTCGTGAAGATGCCGAGAGAGTTACAAAGACAAAATCTTCCACTGAAATACTCTACACGTACAGGAAAAACAAATGTAATTCGTAAACGAAAGATTCAGTAAAAGAGATTGGTATAAAAGAAAAAACAATGTACGAGTATAAGCAAAGGGAGATTTCAAACCAAGTTTCGAAGAAGAAATCAAGAAATAGTGGCTGTATTTTCTGTGAACGAGCTCACTACAACGAGGAATGTGATAAGTATAAGATAATTGATGAACGGAAACTACAACTAAAGAACTGGTGTTATCGTTGTTTTCGAGAAGGCCATCCTATCACAAAATATAGAATAAAATTGTGAAAAGATGCTATCACTGCAGCGAACAAGGACATAACCGAGCGTTGTGCCCGACAAATTTTCAATAGATTCAAAATTAAAAACACTCCAATGACTGGGCATCGAATCAATTCATAATTCATTTATTCGTTCGTTCAACATAGATTGTACAGAAGATCTTAAAGCTACCTAAAGTATCACTATGTTGCGCCGTTAGGCATGCAAACAGTCGTAATGCATACAAACAGTTTCTTACGAGTTATTGCAATCTCTTAGAAATTCATTTATCGAATAATAAGCTTTTGTTACTAAAATTTCCATAAAGTTTTTTTGAATTTATTGATATTCTCTATATTTTTTATGTCTTCCGGTATCTTATTATAAATATTAGGTAGGGGCCATTCCCAATAAACTTTTCCGAAATAGACCAGTGCTATGAGGCATTGCTCTTAATTTGTTTCCGAGGCGTGTGATTTTAAAACTTTTAAATAGGTGCCAGTTACATTTCACAAAAATTACCACTTCGTACATATATAAGCAAGGCAGAGTCAATATGCACAATGATTGAAAGTGGGGTTTACAAGATTCAATAATGTGAAGGCCACACAGGGCTCTAATACACCTTTTCTGTGCTTTGAAGGCCATTTCTCTATCAGTTGCATTTGCCCAGAATATGATAGCATATCTCAGTGCTGAAGAAACATAGGCATGGTAAGCCGTTAAGACTACATTTTCATTCACAACTTTTCTTAAATTATACAGAACATATGAAAATTGATTCAATTTTTTACATAAAATGTCAATTTGATTCCTCCATGTCAATTTATTATCCAAAGTTAATCCTAAAAATCTTGTAATATCTGTTTCATCAATTTTTTGCCCTTTATAAGCTACGTTTAGACTTTGTGTATTATTTGTTCTTTGTTTAAATGTCATGATTTTGGTTTTATCGACATTAATTTTTAAATCATTACTTATTAGCCAATTAATTATAATTTCTAATGTACTATTTATATTATTTTCATATATATTCAAATCTTTGCCAGTAAAAATAACGGTAGTGTCATCAGCAAAAAGAACCATAGGAAACTCAATTGCCCGTGGCAAATCGTTGATATAGATAATAAACAACAGAGGACCCAAAACACTTCCCTGCGATACGCCATAGTGGGTTTGATTCATTTTCGAAGAATAAACTACTTCAGATTTAGTTTTAATGCAAAATTTACTTATTTGTATTATTCGTTTACGATCGCTTAAATATGATTTTATTAACCCATGCACGTTACCTCTTACACCGTATATGTACAATTTGTCCAGTAGTATGTCATGATCTACAAAATCGAATGCTTTTGTCATGTCCATAAATAAAGTCGACACTTGAACTCGTTTATCAACATTTGTAAGGATTGTTTGCATTAGATCAAAAATTGACATGTTTATTGTTTTTTCTTTGCGAAACTCTCTCTGCTCTTGTGCGAAGAGCAAATCTCGATGCTCAACCGTCAGTGAAGAGAAACCCAACGGTACTACAGACTAATATTTTAAGTACATTGCCTGGGAAGTTACGAAGAGTTTTGAAGGTTTAATGCTTCAGTCTACGATCCCAGCGAATATGCCATGCCAATTCATATGTTGCGGAGAAACTTTTGCAAGAACTTTGGAAAAAGAAATGTGATTTAAGATGCTACATTAATGTATAACATAACTACGAGTTACATTATGTCACGAATGCCTCCCTGAAAGCAAGAGACGGCTTAATGGCCCACAATTATTGGTACAAAGCACGGACGCGTGCTGTAATAATACTACTATACCCCGAAGTATTACCTATTATTTTCGGTTGGGGAGGGTCCGATGGAACAAGTACAATCTATGATCTCGACATGAGTAGTTAACAATATTTAACTAGAGGTTACTACTATAGAAGATAAAAGGCGAGTTTGAGTCGAAATGTAGGATTATTCATAAACATAGAAGATATATTACAATGAAAAGAGCACTTTAAGACAGGCTAGTCATTTGCCAGTGACATCCTATGTACCAGAGAATACAGAATTCACAAACAGAATAATGATGGACCGCCCATTAAAACTACTGTTAAAACATCGGCTGATGAATTGCCCAAGAAGCTAAATGATCTTACCCAAATACAGAATGACGGAATACGTACAGATGATCTTTATGCCTACTATACCAAAATCATGACAGGGAGCCTAAGTCAAAACTGAATAATTCAGTTGAAATTGAACTCATGGAACCTGATCAATGCAGATGTCAAAGGAGACTCACAGTTGTACGAGCTCTTGAAATAAATAAATAAAAATCCAAGAATGGACAAGAAATCTATCAATACTTACTTCTCATTCTCAGTCCTTCGTGGGGAGTGTCGCGACGAACGCGAAATGAAACGTTTCGAAATATATTTATAACTAGCAACACCAGCTGTTTGTCAATGTCAGTGGTGAGCATGACATTTGTCCTTTCAGTATTGGCGCGAATTGCAAAGGTTTCTAATGTTGGAATTGTGTGCGTATCCGGTGCTCCAAGAATATATAAGCTAAGTATTTCCACATGAAGTAGTAACTGCTCTGTTTAGCTCGAATATGTGTACGTATGTATGTTACTTGATTACCATGTACGATATCAGAGGACGTCTGGGTAGGTTAGCATGTCGCGTCGTAAGGCCGCATGAAGAACCGAGGCCTGGGCGGTAACGCCTGGGATCCAAAAGCCCTGGACGCTTAGAGAGTCCAGGACAGTCGCGACTGTAGGATATGATACAGGAGTTGGGCCTGGTCGCACCGTTTAGCTACGGCGCCTTCGGGGTAGTCAGATCAGCTACCCCGTAGCTGTATCATTATTGGCTCTCTGGGGGTGGACAAAAGCGACCAGTAATGTTGGACCGCTTTACGTGTACGCGGTGATTAATGATAGAGCATATAGCGGGTAGTTATACCCTATACGATTTGTGAATGCCCAACGTCCAATATGGTGAGATGGTTGTCCTCTGGTAAAGGGTAGAGCCCCCTGATTATACTGTAATGAGCTGATATGTTGTGTTCAAGGGTGATCCCCTAATTATACTGTAATGAGCTGATATGTTGTGTCCAAGGGTGATCCCCTACTTATACTATGGACAGGCCAATGATCATAAGGGTAGCCACCTATCAATCCTATGCAGAGCTAATGAATTTGAAGGTATTCCCCTACTTATATTGTAAGGAGCTATTATGTTGTGCTTAAGGGTGATCCCCTATCTCTAATGTGTCATTGAATCTATGGCTAGTTCCCTGCTTACACCATACAGAGCTATAGAGAATAATTTTAGTTCCCTACTTGTACAGTGTGGATTTAGTGTACTCGAGACACTGAGACTCCTCAGTGTCATCGAGTTCATTTTACTTTAACAGGAGGGAGATGCACAGTAAGAACACAGCTAGAGGAAATTATAAAACAGCGAAGCGGAAAGAGGAAGCGCTAAGGGCTGAGGAAAGACAGAAGGAAGTAGTAGAGACTACACTATACCGAAGATAACAGGTATGTTACTATCTGTTATCACACAATCGTGAGGCCTATGGTAAATTTCCTCATCAACTCTAAACCAAAGGGGCCATCACGACATGGTGGAGATACAAGGGATATGTGCAGAACCCATGCAACCTTATGATGAAGCCTGTATATTGTAATAAAAGGGTCTGTAGATCTACTGTTTTCTTGTTGTCATTCTGTACTCTCAGCAAGGAAACAAAAGTAGCACAGTTTAATAGAAGAAAGGTTATGCCCCATTATACTAACATGCTTATTAGATGAACAATTACAGAAAGGGCTTAAAACTATCACAAAAATGCGTTTTTGGACGAATTTCAACCCTACAACTTTACAGTTTAAAGAGTGCCTCAGGAGAACGAATGTAACTATAGCAACAAGTAACAAGAAAAGTAGATTGACCCAAATATATAAGAATTTTAGCGGGCTATAATGTGACAGATGCGAAGACATTATTAGAATAAGAGCCCGTAAGAAAAGCTTTCTGTATCTTCCTCATGAATTCAACATTTTTATGAAAGATAATTAATTGGATTCAATTAGAACAATTCACCGAATCCTAAGAATAAAAGGTTCCAAGAGATTACAAACAGAAACAGCTGTTTCGAGTTGCGATAGTAGCGACAATGATAGAAGCGGCACGAAGAAGTTACTAAATACTTGTGCGCGCCACAGACATAGGTAGTCTATGCAGAAGAAAAATTAAAAGTTCACGTTTATATATCGCTTAATAATTAAGAAAAGAATTGAGGATATATACATTCATTTATTTCGTAGTTGAAGACTATTTTTCACAAATCCTTAAAAAATATATTCTGAGAATAATTATCATTCGACTACATAGATGGCGCGACGCGTATGAAATCGCCTCGGCGCGTGAAATTTGATTGAATTGTTTTACAACGTAAACGTAATTCATTTAAGTTTGATGCTCGAATATTAAATCGTGAAATGTTAATGTAAGCTTAAAAAATTACCAATTACCTACTGCATATTGTTATCTTCATTCGAAAGCCAGATTTTGTCGCTCAGAATATTACCTATTTTATTTACAAGAGCTTCTGGATTGTTGAATTACGTCATCTGTTTTAAGAAATTCTACGTTGAATTGATAGCAATAATTTTACTAAGTTTTGATTGAAAATAAACAAATAAACGGATCAGTCGGTGGGAATTTTCACGTATTCCTTACGTCTTACATCTCATTCGTTCCTATTCCTAGTGAATGGATTCGGAAGACGCCGCCGCCGGTCCCGATTTCAACTAGGTCCTTTTGACGTTGTTCCATCCTGGTCTTACAATTGTTACTTAATGTAAGTGTGACAGAGACAATGTGTTGTAGGTTTTGATTTGAGTTTCGGACGCGGGAAGTATAATTCTTGAACTTTTTTAGTAGGCCATCTTGGCAAAGTTAAGTTCTCAAGTGAGTTTATTAGAGGAATCAGGTAAAAAACAAGTGATCTACGTGTCCCGTGGTGGCATAAAAATTGTTTTTGTGTCAAATCTAATCAAACAAAACTATTTTAGGAATAATCAACCAGAGAACTGATTCCTAAACGTAGTATCTCTTATTAGTTTGTGTTCCTAACAAACCCCGGATTTATTTAAAGAACTTGCATAGTTCAACGCTGGACGTGACTATTAAGCTTTATTTGTGGCATACACCCGGTGAGTTTCCTCAAGTTTATCCGCTTGTGTTTTTAATTTTCTATAACAAGAGATTACACTATTAAGTAGGTAAATACCGAACGGTCTCGCGCTTCTAATAGATAGGCGTCCTCAGCTCAGGCTCATCCCCGCAGACATGAAACTTTGTCCCTAAATACTTGGAAGGAATATGTGTATACAGTATACCTAATCAGTGCTTTGTAGGTTATTTATAATATATAGGCATACATGAACATTTGATACTCTCAGTCTAAAATCTTAAGTTTCAAGTAAAGAAGAAAGCTTACCAGATAAAATATAAAGGAAATAGTAATGGCGGGAAATCGAATTCAAAGAAACATATGACATAATCAGACAACCTTTACTTCAATTGTCCCATCAGCTATTAACATTGTAATTACCTACCTATATATAAAAAATAAAAATTAAGTTTAGATTTAATTGTATTGGCAAACATGCTTATTTTCCAGCCAACTCCACTGTCTCTTCAATGTATGGAAACAATCATATACTCACTTAGGCCCTAAAATATATTAGTTTTCGGAAAGATTATTTACCTACACCATTTAAAAACCATCATATAGAATATCATCACAAGTAAACATATGTTAACCTATTAAAGCTTTTGATGGTGGCTTAAACCATCAAGAGCTACTCATTTTTAGGTGGATGTGACTATCAACCTTATTGTTTATTTTGATCTAGGTAGGTATGAGTTGATGTAATATTCTTTGATGTATAATAGTCAAAGGTAATATTATTGATCTTGCCTGGTTAACCAAAACATGGAAAGTTTGCCTATATAGGTAATTGATATTGTTTTTTCTTTATTATGTGCGTTGATTCTAAGAAAGTTATATAATTACTGTTTACCCTACCCACGTTTATTTTGAACACAGTACTCTAAGTATGCATGATAGATAAAAGGGAAATTTAACACAAATAAAATACCTAAGTCATATTAACTAGAAATTTACTTATCTCTCAGAAATTTACTTATCACTCCTTATCAAAATCAAAATCAAAATGTCTTTATTGCGGCTATGGGTAATAAAGTTGATATAATATAGTAATACAAGCGCCATATCCTGCCTGCTAGAGGCGTACAATATTTTTGCACACTACTTAAAATATGATAAGAATAAAATTAAAATAACACAATATGAACTTTTCATTTAAATATAACATAAAATATGTCAAATTCAGTAAAAGCACATTAGAAAAATAAAATAATCATTCAATTACAAATTAAATGACAATAAAATTATTTAACTTAACTTAGTTTTACATTACCCAAATTTTAACTATAGATCACAAAATAAGCTTTGTAAATGGGTGCCTAGCTGTGGATTAATAATCTAGGACCCTAAAATAATTATTAATATACAATTCATTGTCCTAGAACTAGAGACATAATCAGTTCTAATCAATCAAACATATCCTAGTCAAGAGATGAACAAATCAAAATCAAAGATTTATTAAGTACCTATAAAGAACAAAATTAAAATATATCCAGAATAGCCTTTGAAATAATAAAATATATATAAAACCAAACATGCTTACACTTATCATAGCATAAAGTAAATAAATAACATAAAAGAAAATGTATACCGGGTAACCAGGCTCAAGCTAAGTTAAGCTTGTGCTGTGGTTACTGGACAGCATAATAATCACTTAAATACATTAATGGTATGACACCGGAGCAAATTTATTCCTCTGAGTTGCCTAAGGAGTATGTTTACTAAATGCCACACATAGGTACATGAAATACCTAATTTATTTGATAAATAGAGGTTGTAGTAAGTAGACTCAATTGGAGTATAAGCTAACATGATTTTACAAATTTTTATTTAACTTGAAATGTATATACCCTTTGATGAATTATACTTGTAGATTCACAAGCGCGCGCCCAAATATGTCCGAGCCAAATGAGCGCCACTTCGGTAAAAGTGGCCTTCTTTTTTCTCATTACGTTGTTGTCAAGTGTCAAGCGTTGTGGAATTTTGCCGCTAGCGAAACTCGCCCGTAATAGAGTAAAGACTAGGTTCAAATTTCGTCTCGTATTATTTTAATTATTTTGTGTGAGATGATTTTATTTGTCACACAAACAAATAAATAGTTCTGACATTCTTTGAAGGTGATTTTGTTCGGCAATGTGCGTCCTGGTTTAAATGTCATTGTATATACCTATATATGTCTGTCTGTATGTATGCTGTATGGATGTACTAGTCAAAACTTGCAGGTTGAACTTCCAGTAGTTGGATTGACTTAAAATCTGGCATACTTATGTAAATTTGACGACGGTATGTAGGTAATGTGAATGTATTCAGCTCTATTTGTCTATCCTTGTTTTTTCTTTATTGCTCTTCTCTACCACTCAAAGGTTGACTGGCAGAGATCCCTTTGATCAGACCCGCCTTTGTACTAAATACCTTATTTTTTTCCGTAACCTTGTTTTCCTTTTGTACAATAAAGATATCCTGATGGTACAGCCAGGATTGTCAGTAGTGTAGAAATTGGCCACTTTCAGTGTAATTGGAGAATATGCAAGTACAGTCAGCAAAGGGCTTGTATAAAATAAAATTTTACTTAACAAAGAAAGGGACTTTACTATTTACATATTTTATGTCACAGCATATGATCAGTATATCATTAGTGATTTATTATTATTGTTGTCACATGTATGAGTAACTATTAATTGGGTAATTTTACTTACTATTTTAACAATTCAGATTACTACTCCTATAAGTGAAGCACATGATTCAAGTATAATGTTCATATACTTACATTGTGTGAATGAGCGCCCTTGCCAAGATTTGAACCCGGATCGCTAGGCTCGTAGACGGAGTTAGGATTCAGTCGCATATATTAGCTATATATATTTAAAATGAAACTAAATACTGTTCTATTTCAATGCAAAACAATATGATCGACACCTGAGCTGAGGCCCACTATATAAATATATGTATTTATTTCTACTATATAAGTACAGTGGCGGTAGGAAAACTACATCAGTTATTAAATTGATTCACTTGTGAAGTCATATACTCTTAGTACGTTTGAAAGAAACAATAATTAGACAAGTGTATATCAAATTATACTTACCTAAGGGTTAGTGGTAAGGGATGCTATTGGCACCTTTAAACAAGTTTATTGAATTGAATTTGTTTAGTAATTTGACAGGTTTGCGCAGTATTTCATACTCAATCGGTAAAACAGATTATAGTTCATACTGAACAAAGGAAAATAATTTTTAAAGTAATGAACCTTTTTCACCCCGACTGTACTTGTCACAACTAGTTAAATCTAAATATTCTAGAAATAAAGGCGAACTGCGTTGGGGAAAAATAACAGAAACAAAATAATTCTTTATTTTGCCATATTTTCATAGGTCTTTAATTCCTTTCAATGTTGTGCATATATTCTAATGCACATTTGGGCGGCAAGGGAACTAACTGAACTGTCTTAATTAATTGATGATGTGAATTAGTAACGAGCGAGCCAAGGTTTTACAATTGTTTAGTAATTTTATTACTAGATATAAAAGGATTACCTACAACTGAGTTAGTTGCCAGTTACCGGCATTTATTCTCTCTTCTCGAACATGATATTATTATATCTAATGGATTTGTACACCGTGTTGTTTTTGATTTCCGTTAGCTTGGAGGGGACATTGGTCTAGTCAAAGGAAGTAAATTTTTCCAAGTCACTAGTGACATAATTCTTACTGTTTGATTTAAGAGGTGATCAAGAAGTAATTGTCAGTGCACGGTAAAAACAATACCTATAAAAGTTATTAGTTAATGAAATTTTGAATCTGTAACTGTAGTGTTTTTTTTTTGTCTACCTATAATTGACAATGGTTAGAAATGACGTCCTATTTTGACGATGCTTTTATGTCACACAAAGTTTATCAATGCACTGAGACGTCTGTCGTAGTTGGCGGGAATCGGTGAGAACACGGTGTATACGATTATCAAACTTGTTAACTTAGAAGATGATTTAATTTAATGTTAATTTGAGTTTTGGTAGTTGACTGGAGTATATGTGTTTGTATGGCTTACAGGATAAGATTTAAAAAACATGGACATGAACGAAATCTTATTAAATAGACTTAGGCTTATTCATGACAAAATGAAAACTAACTTAGGCAATATTCCAAGTACTCTTTCAAATACCACACTTTTGCAAGGACAAATAGCTCGAAGTAAACTTGAAGCTTCGGTGAAAAGATTCAACGAGGACTTGAATAAATACTTCCGTTTAGTTGCCTCACCATCGTCAGATGATATTTCGCAAATGAGTGTGACACAGTTATAAGCGGAGGAGGCGCTAACAGAGCTTGGTGTCAGGATTAGTGCAACAGTTTCTGAAGTAAAAAACAAGCCAAACTGTGACTCAAACAAAACGGCCAACATAGCAGGCAAACTCCCAAAACTCAGTTTACCAGAATTCGACGGAAACGTTTTAAATTGGCATCAATTTTGGGACCAATTTAGTTCTCTTATAGATTCAAGAAACTTAATAGATGTCGACAAGTTATCGTATCTTAAAGCATCAGTAAGCAATGAAGCCAAGAAAGCGATAGATGGGTTTGAAACTACCAGTAAAAATTATAAGATAGCATTGGCAACACTAAAAGAGAGGTATGGGAAAACTTCATACTTAATTGACGCACGCTATTCAACGTTATCTATCTATATATATATATAAGGCAAACCTGACTGGGTTATATATCAACGCACAGCCCAAACCGCTGTGCCTAGAAACTTGAAATTTGGTACAAGGGTTCCTTTTATTATGTAAGTGAGCACTAAGCACGGATTTTTGGAAATTCATCCCCTAAGGGGGTGAAATGGGGGGTAAAGTTTGTATGGAAATTTTCTCATTTCTGGACTTCGAAGTATGAAAATAGGTGTCTAAGTTCCCGATTACAATTAAAAAATATCTGTGTATGTGAAATGGATAAAATTTCCCTCTAAAGGGGTAAAATAGCGCGCGATAACCGAATTCCACGCGGGCGAAGCCGCAGGCAAAAGCTAGTATAAAATAAAATCTGCTCATAATTACGCTACGGAGTGTAGGCAAACACTAAACAACATCGAAAGAAATCTCAGAATATTAGAGTCACTCAGAGAAAACATAAACCATAATCATCTTAGGTTTTTAATCATGGAAAATTTTCCTGAAGAATTAATATATGAAATCAAAGTAAAGGCATGCACTGATTCTATACATGAAATAAGAAGTCATCTCGAAAAGGCCATAACTGCTCGTGAAGATGCCGAGAGAGTTACAAAGACAAAATCTTCCACTGAAATACTCTACACGTACAGGAAAAACAAATGTAATTCGTAAACGAAAGATTCAGTAAAAGAGATTGGTATAAAAGAAAAAACAATGTACGAGTATAAGCAAAGGGAGATTTCAAACCAAGTTTCGAAGAAGAAATCAAGAAATAGTGGCTGTATTTTCTGTGAACGAGCTCACTACAACGAGGAATGTGATAAGTATAAGATAATTGATGAACGGAAACTACAACTAAAGAACTGGTGTTATCGTTGTTTTCGAGAAGGCCATCCTATCACAAAATATAGAATAAAATTGTGAAAAGATGCTATCACTGCAGCGAACAAGGACATAACCGAGCGTTGTGCCCGACAAATTTTCAATAGATTCAAAATTAAAAACACTCCAATGACTGGGCATCGAATCAATTCATAATTCATTTATTCGTTCGTTCAACATAGATTGTACAGAAGATCTTAAAGCTACCTAAAGTATCACTATGTTGCGCCGTTAGGCATGCAAACAGTCGTAATGCATACAAACAGTTTCTTACGAGTTATTGCAATCTCTTAGAAATTCATTTATCGAATAATAAGCTTTTGTTACTAAAATTTCCATAAAGTTTTTTTGAATTTATTGATATTCTCTATATTTTTTATGTCTTCCGGTATCTTATTATAAATATTAGGTAGGGGCCATTCCCAATAAACTTTTCCGAAATAGACCAGTGCTATGAGGCATTGCTCTTAATTTGTTTCCGAGGCGTGTGATTTTAAAACTTTTAAATAGGTGCCAGTTACATTTCACAAAAATTACCACTTCGTACATATATAAGCAAGGCAGAGTCAATATGCACAATGATTGAAAGTGGGGTTTACAAGATTCAATAATGTGAAGGCCACACAGGGCTCTAATACACCTTTTCTGTGCTTTGAAGGCCATTTCTCTATCAGTTGCATTTGCCCAGAATATGATAGCATATCTCAGTGCTGAAGAAACATAGGCATGGTAAGCCGTTAAGACTACATTTTCATTCACAACTTTTCTTAAATTATACAGAACATATGAAAATTGATTCAATTTTTTACATAAAATGTCAATTTGATTCCTCCATGTCAATTTATTATCCAAAGTTAATCCTAAAAATCTTGTAATATCTGTTTCATCAATTTTTTGCCCTTTATAAGCTACGTTTAGACTTTGTGTATTATTTGTTCTTTGTTTAAATGTCATGATTTTGGTTTTATCGACATTAATTTTTAAATCATTACTTATTAGCCAATTAATTATAATTTCTAATGTACTATTTATATTATTTTCATATATATTCAAATCTTTGCCAGTAAAAATAACGGTAGTGTCATCAGCAAAAAGAACCATAGGAAACTCAATTGCCCGTGGCAAATCGTTGATATAGATAATAAACAACAGAGGACCCAAAACACTTCCCTGCGATACGCCATAGTGGGTTTGATTCATTTTCGAAGAATAAACTACTTCAGATTTAGTTTTAATGCAAAATTTACTTATTTGTATTATTCGTTTACGATCGCTTAAATATGATTTTATTAACCCATGCACGTTACCTCTTACACCGTATATGTACAATTTGTCCAGTAGTATGTCATGATCTACAAAATCGAATGCTTTTGTCATGTCCATAAATAAAGTCGACACTTGAACTCGTTTATCAACATTTGTAAGGATTGTTTGCATTAGATCAAAAATTGACATGTTTATTGTTTTTTCTTTGCGAAACTCTCTCTGCTCTTGTGCGAAGAGCAAATCTCGATGCTCAACCGTCAGTGAAGAGAAACCCAACGGTACTACAGACTAATATTTTAAGTACATTGCCTGGGAAGTTACGAAGAGTTTTGAAGGTTTAATGCTTCAGTCTACGATCCCAGCGAATATGCCATGCCAATTCATATGTTGCGGAGAAACTTTTGCAAGAACTTTGGAAAAAGAAATGTGATTTAAGATGCTACATTAATGTATAACATAACTACGAGTTACATTATGTCACGAATGCCTCCCTGAAAGCAAGAGACGGCTTAATGGCCCACAATTATTGGTACAAAGCACGGACGCGTGCTGTAATAATACTACTATACCCCGAAGTATTACCTATTATTTTCGGTTGGGGAGGGTCCGATGGAACAAGTACAATCTATGATCTCGACATGAGTAGTTAACAATATTTAACTAGAGGTTACTACTATAGAAGATAAAAGGCGAGTTTGAGTCGAAATGTAGGATTATTCATAAACATAGAAGATATATTACAATGAAAAGAGCACTTTAAGACAGGCTAGTCATTTGCCAGTGACATCCTATGTACCAGAGAATACAGAATTCACAAACAGAATAATGATGGACCGCCCATTAAAACTACTGTTAAAACATCGGCTGATGAATTGCCCAAGAAGCTAAATGATCTTACCCAAATACAGAATGACGGAATACGTACAGATGATCTTTATGCCTACTATACCAAAATCATGACAGGGAGCCTAAGTCAAAACTGAATAATTCAGTTGAAATTGAACTCATGGAACCTGATCAATGCAGATGTCAAAGGAGACTCACAGTTGTACGAGCTCTTGAAATAAATAAATAAAAATCCAAGAATGGACAAGAAATCTATCAATACTTACTTCTCATTCTCAGTCCTTCGTGGGGAGTGTCGCGACGAACGCGAAATGAAACGTTTCGAAATATATTTATAACTAGCAACACCAGCTGTTTGTCAATGTCAGTGGTGAGCATGACATTTGTCCTTTCAGTATTGGCGCGAATTGCAAAGGTTTCTAATGTTGGAATTGTGTGCGTATCCGGTGCTCCAAGAATATATAAGCTAAGTATTTCCACATGAAGTAGTAACTGCTCTGTTTAGCTCGAATATGTGTACGTATGTATGTTACTTGATTACCATGTACGATATCAGAGGACGTCTGGGTAGGTTAGCATGTCGCGTCGTAAGGCCGCATGAAGAACCGAGGCCTGGGCGGTAACGCCTGGGATCCAAAAGCCCTGGACGCTTAGAGAGTCCAGGACAGTCGCGACTGTAGGATATGATACAGGAGTTGGGCCTGGTCGCACCGTTTAGCTACGGCGCCTTCGGGGTAGTCAGATCAGCTACCCCGTAGCTGTATCATTATTGGCTCTCTGGGGGTGGACAAAAGCGACCAGTAATGTTGGACCGCTTTACGTGTACGCGGTGATTAATGATAGAGCATATAGCGGGTAGTTATACCCTATACGATTTGTGAATGCCCAACGTCCAATATGGTGAGATGGTTGTCCTCTGGTAAAGGGTAGAGCCCCCTGATTATACTGTAATGAGCTGATATGTTGTGTTCAAGGGTGATCCCCTAATTATACTGTAATGAGCTGATATGTTGTGTCCAAGGGTGATCCCCTACTTATACTATGGACAGGCCAATGATCATAAGGGTAGCCACCTATCAATCCTATGCAGAGCTAATGAATTTGAAGGTATTCCCCTACTTATATTGTAAGGAGCTATTATGTTGTGCTTAAGGGTGATCCCCTATCTCTAATGTGTCATTGAATCTATGGCTAGTTCCCTGCTTACACCATACAGAGCTATAGAGAATAATTTTAGTTCCCTACTTGTACAGTGTGGATTTAGTGTACTCGAGACACTGAGACTCCTCAGTGTCATCGAGTTCATTTTACTTTAACAGGAGGGAGATGCACAGTAAGAACACAGCTAGAGGAAATTATAAAACAGCGAAGCGGAAAGAGGAAGCGCTAAGGGCTGAGGAAAGACAGAAGGAAGTAGTAGAGACTACACTATACCGAAGATAACAGGTATGTTACTATCTGTTATCACACAATCGTGAGGCCTATGGTAAATTTCCTCATCAACTCTAAACCAAAGGGGCCATCACGACAGCTACTGCGACATTAACTTAGGAAAAAGTACCAAAAAAAAAACTATTTAGTCCGTAAGTAAGATTATAATAAAATATTACACATTTTTTAGGGTTCCGTAGCCAAAATGGCAAAAGCGGAACCCTCATAGTTGCGCCATGTCTGTCTGTCTGTCTGTCTGTCCGTTCGCGGCTTTGCTCAGAGACTATCAATGCTAGAAAGCTGTAATTTTGCACGAATATATATGTAAACTATGCCGACAAAACAGTGTAATAAAAAATTAAAAAAAAAATTTTTTTAGTACCTCCCATAGACGTAAAGTGGGGGTGTTTTTTTTTTTCTCATCCAACCTTGTAGTGTGGGGTATCGTTGGATAGGTTTTTTAAAATCATTAGGGGGTTGCTAAAACAATTTTTCCATTCAGTGATTCATTTGCAAAATATTAAACTTTAAAGCGCAAATTTTCATTAAAATCGGGCGTCCCCCCCCTCTAAAATCTAAACCGGTGGGTAGAAAAAATTAAAAAAAATTCAGGACGATAGTAAGTATATCAAACTTGCAAGGAAAACTATAACGGTTAAGTTTTCTTGAGAATTATTAGTAGTTTAAGAATAAATTGCAGCCTAAGGTATAAATATACCTAAACCGTCCGTCTGTCATAGCCAATTTGATCCGAAACTACTAGACCGATTGAATTCAAATTTAGTTCACCTATGTAAATTGATGACCCAAACACGGACGTGTAAAGTAAATTAATTAATTTTAAACATGGGGGCCAGTTTGGGGGGATGGGGGGGTAAATTAGAAAAAAAAATGTAGAAACTATATCATGTGACATATCAAATGAAAGGGTACATTATGAAAATCTCAAATATATATTTTTCATTATTTTAAATTAATCCGTTTTGAAGTTATTTAAGAAAATAGGTGAAAATTAACCATTTCCCCGCCCCTATCTCCTAAAAGCCCAGCAGGGCCTACATTTTTTTTTTTAATACAGAAAATAGGTCCATACCTATAGCTTATAGGAAAACATATGAGAATCTAATGGTATTTAAAGTAACACCATTTAACCAGTATGAACATTTATATTTCGCTGAATGGCCAAATGAACTAAATTAAAAAAATAGCATAGCAATGGTAAATGAATGATTTTAGAAATTAATTATACCTTTTTATAAAGAAAATATTCTATTCTTTACTTCTGTCATACATATCTTGGCGGTAAAATGTGAAGTATTTGAGAAAACTAACCTTTTAGCCGAAAAAATAGATTAATTATAAAAAAAGTTAGTATTTGGTATCATATTGCGCTGGAACTATAAGTGATATCGCTTTTAAATGTATGAAAGGTTTATAGTAAATTTATCAGGGATTATTTCGTTCCTACACACTTTTTATGTATCGTGTACGGTTTTCTTTTATAATGGAAAATACCGCGGTCCGGGACATATTCGAGGGCGCGGGGGGGTGACGCTCCCCCCGGAGGGGGGGGGAGAGTGGGTAAAATTTATTTTTTCTCTATAACCTACATATCCTGATAGATAAACCTCTTGCTTTAATTTTGCCAAATTTTGATCTAATTGTACTGAACTACCAGCTAACTTTTCTTCAAATATCTTCCATGTACAGACTTTCGACCCTCTTCAGCTTTATTATATGTATAGATATGTATAGATAGATACTGTGATAAAACTCAATGATAAGAATACAATATCAACACTATCATAACAAAAAAAAACACTTATAATAGGTCTGATTGTAAATGAAAAATCATAATTTACTTAATATTATCTTGAATACGGAATATTACTGAAATTTTCAGTCCATTCCGACTAGTTCCATTATTAGTTTCATTGATGGAACTTGTTGGACTTTTTTTCCCAGTAGTTACATTCAACAAAGAGGGTTTCTTTAATGGAACTAGTTGGACTTTTTTCCAGCAGTTGCATTAATAATGCAGAGTTAATATAATGGAACTAAATGGAATGCACCAAATTTTCTCCCATCAGAGTGCTGCAGCAGCACTAGCACAAAACCGTAAACAAAACAGTTTTTTGTGAGTACCTATCTTAAATGCCGTAATATCGTATTAGTTATTTCAATATTTTTTTTGAAAAATAGCTTTATATTACTACTATACTATCCCCGCTATATAACAGCCCGCGTGGAATTCGGTTATCGTGCGCTGTTCCCTCGGGAACTGTGCATTTTTCCGGGATAAAAAGTAGCCTATGTCACTCTCTGGCCCATAAACTAACTCTATGCCAAAAATCACATCGATCCGTTTGACGTGAAAGACGGACAAACATACACACTTTCGCATTTATAATATTAGTGTAGAATTCTATAGGAACTAATCATATCATAATTATTATAATAACTCTTTGGTCATGATCTGTCATGGTGACAAAATAAGTATACCTAAAGAGAGAGGTCGTGGAAGTTTGCGCTAGCGTTGCCCCCTGCGCAGAGCCTAATGCCCAGTTGCTACATAGTAAGTACCAATTAAAAAAAAGCTTCAATCATAATCATAAAAATCGCTTCAGTGAGGGCTAAAAGACAGGCGAAATATCGCTAGATGGCGTTAGTATCGTGACTTAAAAAAAAAAACCTCACGATGCTAACGCCATCTAGCGATATTTCACCTGTCTTTTGTTAAGCTCTCAGTAAAAACGTCACCTTAGCGCCATCTCTATTTCTTTCCCACATTCTCTCCATAGATGAGTGTGTATTCTCTCCTTAACGTTTCGCAGTGTGGCCGAAATACGAAAGAACAAAGTAATTAACTTTATTTTCAACTTTTGCGAACTCAAAAAAGCAGCCAATATTAAATTATGGATTGTAGCATAATAATATCTGGCACAATTCGACCATAACATTGTAAGAGAGGCTGTGTGACTCAACCTCAACCCTATGCTATGCAAAAGGTGACAAAAGGCAGAAGAACAGTGACCCCACCATAGGGTATTTTACCCTAAATTTAGGGTATTTTTTGAGGTGGAAAAATGTTAAGGGTATTTTTTAGCTTAAAAGTTTTCGAATAAAATGTACGATTTCAAGAAAAAAATACTGCAGATGACATAGAAGCCAAGACTATTATGAATGCATTCCAAGCATTTTTTTAAATGGTGTAGTAGTTTAGCTATTAGTTTATTATAAACCGCATTTATTTGCTTTTATTTTTATTAAAAAAAATTAGGGTAAAATATAAATTTAAAGTGCCTTATTTAGGGTCATTTCGAGTAGCGTTCCGGTAAAAAAATATCTGAGGTGGCAACATTGGGAAAAAATCGTCGTTCACTTAATGTCAAATCTCGTGTCGTGTGTGACGTTTCTTTGTTTTCATACACTTGCTTTGTTTAGAAACCAACTAGAAACGAGCACAGTTATAATTTTTATGCTAAGCTTTATTGTTTTACGCTCCCAACTCTTGCCAAATCATGTCGGGCTGTGATTCTCAGAAAGCTGAAGCTTCTAAGGATAACATTTCTACAAATTCCATCGACGAGGGATTACCTCGAGAACTTAGCCAGTTAAGCTTGTCGAGCGCCTCCAGCCAAGATGAATTTTACTGTGATAAAGGACATTCCGAAACTGCATTGAAGAATATTTATGGGTATTATCAAGCCCAGAAATTATGCGATGTGGTACTAATTGCAGGAGGAACGAGGTTAGTAACATGACAAAGTTCTTTGTTTTCTTTGTAGCAAATATCTTGGGCTTCTTCTTAATATAGACTTAAATCTCCGTACTCGGTATAGTCGTTGAATGGACGAATTAGTTAAAATAGTTAAATCAACCGTTGACATATTATCGGCGCATTGATGGTACACAATTCATCAAAATAAAATCTTGATCTGTCTCTCCATTTCCATGTGAATGATGGACAAACATACAAACACACTTTTCACACTTTTCTTTGGCAAATATATGGGATGTCAACAGAACATTAGTAGCATAAAGGGTCCACCCTGGTATGTGATTCATTTTCCTTGGTACATGCCATATAGTGCATTTTTTCTTCACATTTATTTTAATAAGTTATCATCTACTCAATAAAGTTTTACTAACTATCTTTTGTATCTATTCCTTGCTTTATATTTTATTTTATTGTGTGTGTAGTGCAAGTTGTATATGGTAAAATTATGTCACAACTTTTAGGATACCAGCACACAAAATTGTGTTGTCATCATGTAGCGAGTACTTTGCAGCCATGTTTACTGGGTCTCTGCGGGAGGCCCAATTGGCTGAAATCACACTTGAGCGTGTGGACGCACAGGCACTCCAGGCACTGGTGCACTACTGCTACACAGGCACTATAGGTACATTTTACTTGTAATTTTGCAATTTGCACTGTTCAAAAGTACTTTCTCATTCTGAGAGGAGGCCCAGCAGTAAGATGTGTTTAGGGCTGAATGTACAATAAAAATGAGAAATTTAGTGCATTTATAGCCTTCAAAATAAGTATTCTTTTAGAATCTTCAGAGTTGTGGTTGCATATTTTGAAGACTGTAAATGTAAATAGGTTTCACATTTGACTGTAATTGTTTTGTTTAATTTCCCAGAATTAAGAGAAGAGACAGTGGAAGTCCTCCTGTCCACAGCAAGCTTGCTCCAGCTGACCACTGTTACAACTGCTTGCTGTGCATTCTTGAAGAAGCAGCTGGACCCTTGTAACTGTCTGGGGATTGGGCTTTTTGCTGAACAACAGTCATGCCTGGCTTTGCACAAAAGTGCCTTAGAATACACTTATCAACATTTTATGCAGGTATTTTGTACACAATATTGCGTTTTTTTTTCGAGTGAGGTAGAAATGATCATAGAATACTGCTGAGCCAATCTTGGCAGCATGCCCAACTCATCTGGGAATTGCTCACCCACCAGATGCCTACAGACTAAACTCCATCCCCTGTGGAGTATTGTACTATCATGATTTGATAATGAGAAAATGTGATTGTTTATTTCAAATATTAGTGATCATGCTTCCTAAAAAACTTTATAGTTACTTTGATAGATCCATATAAAATATGTCATATTTTTACCCTACCCCAGTGCCCCTGCTTGCACACTTTCCCTCCATATATTAGGAATCATGACATGTATTTTAATGTTATATCAATATATATAATATTAGTTGGATTATACCAAACAATGAAGCATTGTTTGTCACTAAACAATTAAACATTGTTTGTTTTCATTGATGATGTGTATTGTTATAATATAAAAGACTATTTTCTTTTGTTTTCTTGAGAATAAATAATACAATAAATATACCAAATAATAAAAGATAAATTGGGAGTTATTTATGGAACTACAGTGAAATAATTTTCATGACAGTGACAAAAAAATATCAACTACACTGAGACTTCAAATACTTTTTAAGTATTCTGTCACTCCAAAAGCTCTTTTAATTAAATAAAGATTTAAAAAAAAGTGTCCTGTTACTCTCTGGCAATCAAGCAAAGGTTGTCACACAAGAGCAGTCAATACACATTAAAGTATAATTATTATTAGCAGCTATAATTTTTCAGGTTGTGAAACATCAGGAGTTCCTGTCTCTGCAAGTTGAGCAGCTGGCCAGTCTGCTCAAATCTGATGATCTTAATGTGGTGACGGAAGAAAATGTCTTTGAGAGTTTAATGACTTGGGTTCAGCATGACTGCCCTAAGCGAGAGCAGCATCTGCCCACTCTTCTAAAACTGATTAAGTTGCCACTGTTATCTTCTGAGGTTAGTAATCTACATCAGTGGTTCTAAAATAGAGGTAGTCAAATTGCGGCCCGCGGTCCGCATGCGACCCGACCCGTAGCCGGTATTTGTGCGGCCCGCGACAAAGCAAATTATTTCAATAGTCAACTAGGCACAGTACAGTGCGTCTATTTTCCAATAAATATTAATAGTACTTTTTTCAATTTCCTAAATGCAAAATTAATAACGAAATCACCGAATACGTTTAGACATATTCGGCAAATGCCTTTTACCTACTCTGCGGCCTGGTGCTGATACCCCCATGGTCCTGTGTGGCCCTTGGCCAGAAAAGTGTGACGACCGACCGCTGTTCTAAAACATTTGAACCTTTTTTTATTATCATGGTAATATATCTCTTTCAGTATTTAATTGATAAAGTAGAGCAAGCTTGCGGAAATTTTGCGGAATGTCAGCCTTTGATCATGGAGGCTGTTAAATGGCATTTGCTTCCTGAGAGAAGGTCGCTCCTTTTCTCCCACCGCACAAGGCCCAGGACTTCTACTATTGGCCGGCTGTTGGCCATAGGTGGCATGGATGGATATAAGGTATGTATCAATTAGCTTAAAATTACAAAAAGGTATGATTCATTGACATATAATATTGTTGTGAAATTTATATCAAAGACTCGCCTGCTTTGCCCTTAGAGAGTTTATAAAGGGATTTTAGTAAAGATTGGCTTATCAACGTATTTTTACTAGGAATAAATTAAATTCCATTGGTTGATAGAGGTAAAGCGGCATCCATTAATTACGTCAGGCGTTTAGATGACGGAGGGGCGGCTTACTTAATCTCACGTGAAGTAAAGGGTGGTCTAGGCTAATATTAAGTTCTATTTTTTTGCAAAATCTGATACCTTTTAAACGCTTAAAAACCTTTCCAAAAGACAATCTCTAAACAGGTTTCTCTTCAAAGCTTACCTACACAATATTTGTCTCGGTCCCTTTACAAATAACAAGGAGTTAATAGACAGGTATTGTGAATTTTGTGAAAAGTTTGACTAATAGTGTTCAGCTAAGTCAGTGGATGACGAGAATAAAAGTCAACCAGTGCCCTTTATTTCTGCGCAAAATCAATGTTTATATAAATCTTAAAATTGATAAAATATCAACAGGGAGCTAGCAATATGGAGATGTACGATCCGAGGACCAACTCTTGGACATCGTTTATGAGAATGGGCGCAAAGAGATTACAATTTGGTGTTGCCGTAATGCAGAACAAGCTAGTAGTGGTTGGAGGCAGAGACGGGTTGAAAACTTTGAACACGGTAGGTGTAACTTAGTGAAAAATATTTACTAAATTTGGATTTGGCCGCCTTGATACATTTAGTTAGCTCGTCGTTATGAAGACGAGGATTTAAATTCGTAAAAAAAAAACTTAGTTAATTAATATTATAGATATGAATTATATCTTGCATTGCATGTTATGTGTGATTTTTACAACATTAGCTAGCTAACAAAGTAGTCATTGAAATGAACTTAACTTACAATGTTCAGCTGAGTAGGTAATTAACTTATTCTACTAACAGCCAAAAATGTCGTCATTATTTTTTTTCTTAATTTACAACATATGGAAATTGAATCGCTTTAATAATATGATTACCAAGCATTAACCAGGTTACAAGCGTGTTTTGTTTGCCATCGCTAGTGTGCAGTCCCAGCGCTGAACACAGATCAAAGACACAGTATATAAATACATATACTGTGTCAAAGAGCCGGCGGCTTGTAACGGCCGTGGTTAGTGGAATGATTAGCAAGCTATGATGTTGAACTTGCTTGTGCCAGGTGGAGTGTTTCGATCTGACATCGTTGACGTGGAGCACCATAGCGCCGCTGAACACGCACCGGCACGGGCTCGGCGTGGCTGTGCTGGGAGACGGGCCCAACGCACCGATCTATGCCGTCGGTGGACACGACGGCTGGATCTATCTCAACTCCGTGGAGCGGTGAGGACTTTGTTACTGGCCTTGAATTTGACTTGAAAAAGTTGGAAAATCTCTCGGAAATTTAAATTTAAGAAGCTGATAGTCTCAATTCCCATACAAAATTGGGAGTTTCTGAAATTTTCTTGTATGAAAATCTCCGCAATTTTGCAGTTTTTTGGTACATCAGTATCAGTAAGTACACATGCTTGCCACATGTTTGTGCATGTTGTAGGTGTAAGAATTTTTTAATCACAGACGTGTAACTGGCAGCGAACGTGTTAAATTGTTTGGGTTATTTTGTTTATCGATCAATAAGGGAGAAAGTCGGCGTCGCGTCGTATCAAGAGGTAAAAAGGATGGCTCAAAGGAGGTATGAGCGGAAGATACTCCACCGACAAAAGTGTAACTCTTAGAGCCTTATCACACTTGCGATTTGCGGGCGAGTCGAAAGCGAGGCGAGCGCGCAGCGATAGACGCGACGAAGTCGCTGCGCGCTGGCAGCGATCTCATTATGCACTCGCGGCGAAATCGCTACGTGCTCGCGGCGAAATCGTTACGCGCTCGCAACGAACTCGCCTCGCTTTCAACTCGCCCGCAAATCGTAAGTGTGATAGATAATGATCTTCAGTTAAAGTAGGACTTCCCAAACAGAGGGGCATGCCCCCCTAGGGAGGCGTAGAGAAATGTTAGGGGGGCGTCGTACGTAATATGTAAGATTACATTTCCAAAAAAAACCATGCTCGTAAAGTTCGTGTTTATGCTGTATCTAGGCGACATAAAATTACATTTTATGTTCTAGTGCATAAAATAGAATCCTCGTCTAATACCAACTCAAGACCAAGGTAATCAGGTGTCAACAGCCACAAACAAAAAAGTTTCTATATATTTTTTAAATATTTTTTAATTTATATAAAACTAAAAATCAATCAAATCAATCATAATAAATCAGTTAAATTAAAATAATGGAATTATTATAACAATGCATAACTAATAAAAGGTACATAATAAGTGAATCATTGTTTCCACTGTTGCTATTTCATTTCCTTGCCATCGAAGTGAAAAGCAGAGTGTAAAACTCGAGCATTAAACCCATTTTCCCCTCGACGTGTCTATCCACACTCGCCGTACCGGCTCGGATATGAACGCCTCGGGTAAAATGGCCCGTTTTATGCTTTTGTTATACAATCTACTATTTCGTCTCGGGGAGGCTCGGCGAAATAAAGGTTGGCAAAGCCTGAGTTAGAGTGTTTATTTTGCAGATGGGACGCGTGCTCCCGCACGTGGACGATGGTGTCGCCGATGGCGGGCGCGCGCAGCACGTGCGGCGTGGCGGCGCTGCGCGGGCGGCTGTACGCGGCGGGCGGCCGCGACGGCGGCGCCTGCCTGCGCTCCGTCGAGTGCTACGACCCCGCCACCAACCACTGGGCCAACTGCGCGCCCATGACGCGCCGCCGCGGCGGCGTCAGCGTCAGTACAACACTATTTTCACTAACGAAAGACTATTAGGGTTTCTTGACAGTCTTTTGTTTCCATGCGCGCTCTGCGACACGGCCTGCGCCCACCGCCAGCACCACTCGTCAGTCTCCCCGCAGCCGCCGCGCCAGCAGCCACGCAACAGGGCGACCAGCCTAGCGTCCAGCCTGCTTGATTTCTTGTTTTTTTTTTTTTATTTTATTTCATGTTATGTTTGAGAAAAACACTACACAAGCCTCGGCCGGAACGTGGGGTTGCCAGCCTCTACAGTAATGTAATTTCTCCAACTTTCTCGGAAATGTTCTCATTAATGTTGGAAATATCGACCGGGAAGTCCATCGTTATATGCGTTGATGCGATAATAAAATTAAAAAAAAGTGACAACATAGTATTTATTATTGTGCCGGTTTTTTACTTTTAATTTCATCCAAGACCAAAAATTCACCAAACAGCCAGCCAATTGTTCAATAATCACTTACAAAAATCGAGATTAAAAGGGCTACGCCTCGTCCTTCAAAACTATACTCATCCACGAAATGACTTCCCGCCATGTACAGTAATATACTATTATATATTGATGTTAAAATAAAAGTAATGTTTTGTTATGTAGGTATGTGCGGCGGGCGGGTACTTGTACGCCCTGGGCGGGCACGAGGCGCCGGCGAACACCGCGGGCGGGCGCCTCGCGTGCGTGGAGCGCTACGACCCGGCGGCAGACTCGTGGGTGCTCCTCGCGCGGCTCAGCTACGGCCGGGACGCAATCGGCTCCGCCTTACTTGGAGACCGCATCGTCGCCGTCGGTGAGACATTTTTATCTATTTACTAGCGGACCCGGCAGACGGTTCTGCCGGTTCTGACGATCTAGCGGGTCCAATTTATTTAAATACGTTCTTTAATTTGAGGGGAGAGTTTACCGTATCGACGGGATGAACATTAAAATTAAATGTTTGGTAGTTACGAAAACCGTGACAATTTTATTGACAAAATTATTTTTCTTTTATTGTATTTTTTCGTAAATATTCCAATGTTTTAATACTTATCATCCTATTCCTGTCGAAGACAAATCCAAAAACACAGAAATCATGAAAATTGGTCCAGTTTTCTTGAGTTATATAATAGTATAACTAACACGACTTTGTTTTATATATAGTACCTGGGTGACCGAGTTTCGCTCGGGCTATAACTCTATAACAAGCGTTTTCCCAGAGATAAAACCAAACTAGATCGATTCTTCATTCCCGAAAACCCCTGCATACCAAATTTCATCGAAATCGTTGGAGCCGTTTCAGAGATCCCCGAAATATATATATGCATATACAAGAATTGCTCGTTTTAAGGTACCTATTGGATAGATAGATAAGCATGCATGCACATATTTTTTCTTTTGTTTGACAAAGAGAAAATAAATGACGAGGATACAGTGCTTAGAAGTTTCGAGTGACGTCACAAGCCCCCACTCCGGAAGTTTGATGATTTATACCTTTGTCGATTTTTAATAAATAGATAAACCAAAAAATACGTGTCCCATATTTTTCCATAATCTTACTGTCGGACTAAATAGACTAATATATTTTTAACCCAGGGACAATTTTAATGCCGCGGGTCATTAAAAATTATCAAAAGTCTGGTGAAAGATAAAAAGATATTTAAGTAAATGGAAATTACTTCACCGACAAGCTACGAACAAATAATAAGTCTTATTATTTATTCGTAGCCGACAACAGTATAAATACCTCATTGCGCGAACCATTTCGAGTTGGGTTGTACCCATGGTTGTGTACGAAAAACACCCGCTCAATAATTCTTATCTCTTGACTCTGACTGACTTGATGAGATCCAGCTATTAAAAAAAATAGTTTATTCAAAAAAAGTTTATTTACAAATCAAATTTCACCATATACGGCAAATTAGTTCGATTGCTACCTTTTTTTTTAATAACTTCCTTCACAGGTGGCTACGACGGCGTACAATACTTGTGCGTGGTGGAAGTATACGACTCCGAGTCCAATTGCTGGCGTAAACTGGCACCGCTGACGACCGGCCGCGCGGGCGCCGCCGTCGTGGCCGTGCCGCCGCCACGCGCGATGTTCTGATACCGCGTGTTGGATCTCGCTACCTACGTACTCTACTGAAGAACTCTACCACTTTTTCCGTCGTTTTCATCCAACTTCATGGCCAGTACAAGGACTGGCAATGGGGGCGCAAAAATGCTAGACTTCGCTTTACCACCAATCAAATGACATACTTTTTATGAACTGTGATAGTTCTACTGTCAAACCCAATTCCCCCATAGATTTTGTATGTTACAGTCGAGTTCATAAACTTGTAAGCAAAATTTGACCTAAAATATCTGAACACGACTCTATTAGTTAACGGCTTAGAGGCGTGTTCAGATATTTTTTTGACTTAGATAAACTCAAACAGCCAGTACTTGCTTAGTTTTTTTTTGGCATAAAATAAGATTGTATGTGGACCTTTGATGAATTATACCTGTAGATTCACAATCGCGCGCCCAAATATGTCCGAGCCAAATGAGCGCCACTTTGGTAATCACTGGCCTAAAATCACTGGTTCAGATCACCGGGATAGGTTAGGTCGATAGGTTGGTCGATAGGTTGGTCGATAGGTCGATCGGTAGGTTGGTAGAATGCTCGCCTGCCACTTTGGTAAAAGTGGCCTTCTTTTTTCTCAGTACGTTGTTGTCAAGTGTCAAGCGTTGTGGAGTTTTGCCGCTAGCGAAATTCGCCCTTAATAGAGTAAAGACTAGGTTCAAATTTCGTCTCGTATTATTTTAATTATTTTGTGGAGATGATTTTATTTGTCACGCAAACAAATCAATAGTTCTGACATTCTTTGAAGGGGATTTTGTTCGGCAATGTGCGTCCTGGTTTAAATGTCATTGACGTGGACCATTTTCACGACAAAAATGTTACGTTCTTATACTCGTATAGTCTACGTGGTCTTAGTTCTATGCTTTACCGCATAAAAGGTGGCGCCATTCTAGTTATTCCAGTTTTGTATGGACTGATGCGATTTTGTTATATCTGTGTCTGGTTGGAAAAAAAATCTTACTGTGAAAACTTTGAAATTGTTGTAGAGCGCAGGTAAATCATAAATGATTCACGACTATTTTTTTCTCACAATCGAAGTGAATAATAGAGTTTTCACCTTGATACTAAAAGTCAATATAAACCCTCGGATAAATAGACACTCTCGCTAAAGCTCGGGTGACTAACCACCACGGGTATATATTGGCTTATTTCATTAGGCCCTCGATAAAAAATATACTATTTTCTCATTTCATAATGAAAGATCTCAAAACGAATTCTTATCTTTAAAAGCAAACTGTAATTGATTTAAACTATGACTATCTTAAAATATTACTTTTTAATATGACTTAGCACTGATGACTTTATATTATTTACATTTACTTAGTATTAAGTAGTAGTAATGTTTCTTATGTAATGTGACTATCGAAAGCCACTAATAACAATCATATACGAGAGGTGATATTTTTAAGATCCATTGTCATTGTCAATGATCACACCTCATTTATATTTTAACTAAGACCGAAGAGGGTTCGTGAATGAAGTGTAACATTGTGTCAAGCTTTCGGTCCCCTTAGTTAGACCATGGTTGACTTGTATAAAATGCCTATAGGCATACAACCTGTCCATTGTTTATTTTTGTCAACCGTGCAATAAAGTAGGAATGACTTTAAAAAAATATCCGAAAGTACTTATTTAGAGGCTTTATGCTTGCCTTAGATTATCATTGTAGCTATCAGTAATCACTGTAATCAGTATTATTTTACTCATAGGTTTGAAACTTTGACTTATTTTTGTGACGAATTTATCTATGTTTATTTTTATTTTATAGGGGACCCTCCTGTGATGTTAGAATTGTAGTAATGCTAGGCAATATGTGGTATTGTTATTGATTAGAATTAGGTTTATTAGTTCATCCAATTGTACTGATTTGAACTACGCCTAGTACCTATAGATTGATCGTGAACAACCCAAATATTATTATGTCAATTAATGACCTCAAAAATATAGATTTATAAATAAAATAAATAAATAAATATTACGGGACAATTCACACCAATTGACCTAGCCCCAAAGTAAGCTTAGCAAAGCTATTTATATTTAGATATTCTTAAAGTAACGACACTTGTCGTTATGTTGCCGCGTTGGTTGATCTCTTATCTTGCTTTCTAGTAAATTTTGCATGATATTGTAAAAAAAAAGATATTTTTATGAACACATTTACATCACGCACGATATTTTTGTAGAAACGTTTGGTGCCAAATCACAGTTTGTTAAATCAGCTGTAAGTATGTAATCAAATCAATGTGTAGGTGAGGTACTACGAGTGTTAGCTCTCTGCTCTCGCTTTCTATGAATCTACTTATATGTTTAATTGTAACTATACTTCAACCATCAGGATAAACATTAATTAAACAATTTAGTTTAATATTTTTTACACAACATGTCCTTAAAAAAATATTTAAGAAAGGGGATGGCCTTTACGTTGAGTCTTATATTTGGTATAAGACCTTAGAATAGTATTCCTGTTAAATCCAGCTATCCATGTAATCTATAACCCAAAGCTGCTGCTCAGTACTTTATCAATATTTATCATTTTGACCCTTGATTGTTACAATGTAAATTTTAAACATCGAAGATGACGAGGCAAGGAGCAGTACAACAGCGACTAATTATATCACAGAATGTAATGAATATCTCAATGTACCTATCTAATGAGTAGGGGTTGGAAATTTATGTGTTGCTTGAATTTGGTGCAACTTGGAGACTATTTTCAGATTGAATTTGTACGTTCCTTTTAGAGCTTTACACAATTCTGCATTTAATTCACTATCTTAAAACATTAGACGTGTACAACCCAACTAGCAAAATGTAGTCTTGAATAAGCCACGAATGCGTTTTCAATAAAGCTTAAAGCATTTTGATATAGTCTTAGAATACTCTTGTAATACTCTTTAAGACCGGTTTTGGGCACAAAATTCAGGATCTTTGTTCTTGAATTTGTGCTGTACTGGTCATGGAAAATGCTATTTGCTCCCATGTTGATCTTAAAAACGCACTGTATTGTGCTACAAATCTTGCACACTGCTAATCTGGAATCAATATGCGACTATCAGTCAGTTTAAAAATAAATTTGGGAGCGTTCGTCTTAGTTCGTGTGAATTTAAATTTAATTAATAATATTTGACAACACAAAAAATGCAGGACTCATGAGTTATTTATGCGGACTAATTGTGACTAGCTACGACCTTTTTTATGTGCGAAGATGATTACTTCGTTGTTATATATGTGTATTTGTGGTATATTTTTAATGCCCCCCTATATTTTCCTATATTTAAAATATACTCCAATATAAAAATTTCACGTGCCTGCTGTTACAAGATCTGATATCTGACAATATGCTTTTGTGAAACTTTTGCTCTCTGATTTAAATTATAAACTGAAAGTAATTTAAATGCCGCTCCATGTGACCTGTTTACAATGAAATATTTATTGTTTCCATAATGGTTCAATCCAGTAAAATCGTAAAAATTGTTCGTAGCTAATATTGTATTAAACATTGTTATTAACAATATGGCGCTGACGCCATTTGTTAAAAACAAAATCCTAAAAAAGCAAAAAAATTGTTGGTTCAGAACTTTTTGCTTTATATAAGAGCAATTAATTTCCCATTTTGCTTTTGCTCCTGTAAGAGTCACGAATCATTCTGATACAGGATTTTAGTCTTAGGTGACACAATAATGACATTCTCAAGCCTACTAGTCCTATATAAGTTCTATTATTGCATTTCTGTAGAGAAGTGTTGGACTTGGATAAGACTTTATTGAAACTAATGTATTTAGCGGAGAGTTAAAGTCTCATATCTTGCTTCTGTAGGACTGTACTTGAATAAGCCATGTATTGTAATCTCCAATGCGCTTTCGAGATATGTTTTTCCAGATTATTACTCCTAGCATTATTTTTTGGTTACCAATGCGTTTATAAGACGACAAACATTTGTAATATATGGGGATCGTAGTGGTCAATAAGACGATGTAGTTGTGTAACAGAACGAACTCCTCTATTAAACAATAATACCTAGTTTATATACATTATGATTGTCGCTGATACAAGCAATATGCGTTTATGTAGCAGTAAACTATTGTGTTACTGCTAAACACTGAAAGTGGCCAATTGCCATACTACACCTCCCCCGAAAGTCCCTTCACCCCCGGGGTGGCAGAAAAAAAAAATTAAACGCATGTTACTTGTTTACATTTTTTTTTTAATTTCTGTGAATAAAACCAAAAGAGACTAATTTTACTATTTAGAGAAGTTACTTATTTTAAGTTTAAACATGAATGCAATTTTTTCATTTATCATCTGTATTTTTTTTCTGTATTTATTCTAGTGTCACTTGTAATGGAAAATGTTTTGGAAAAAAAATTAAGGTGTTAAAAATATATATAAAATACTACTTATATCTCAATAACTTAATTATTCATCGTTGGCATATCTTTGTGTCTATTTATGATTTTTTTTTATTTGTTATTGTCAATACTAGATTTTTTTTGTATTTTGGGTATCGGTACTATTTCTGTATATTAATAACTAATGCCATAACTCGGAGTCATCTGCTCCTAATAAACTCGATGGGTAAGTATTATGAGTCACTAATACATTAACACCTTTGGTCTCCAACTGTTGTCACGGACGCTCTTACGGCTGACTATGATCCAACTAGAAGGACATGTGCTCTACTTCCCTTACGTGTGTCAATGCACACAATGGGTTACGCTTCCGTGCGTACCCTAAAATATCAATATAATTGGGCATGGTCACCCAAGAGCATGGTCACCCTACAATACAACCTTGGCATATCAGGTCACCCATTTCGGTGTGCCTGTAATAGTTATGGGATACCGTTTAAGATTAAAATCTCCAATAGGATCTCACAGAGGACACGGTAGTTCACACCATGATCAATCACTATGGACTGGTTCTCTAACTATAATTTCAATATGTACCGTACCAAAATCCATACTGCAATTAAACTAAAAACATAAAAGTAGAATTAAAAGAGTATCATTATTTATCATTTAAATAAGTAATTAAATAGTTTTATTGAATAGTATTGTTAACTATGTTATTGTTGGAATGATGCGACGCATTCTCAGGGTATCGAATTTCATTCAATTTAAATTATAATGTTTAAAACAATTGCGCCCGCGCTCGTCCTAGTTAAAATTTTGCTGACGAGCCGTAACGTGCATTTACTTTCGCACGGCGATATTGCGAAACTGAATGTTTCGACCTAATTAAACAACGTGACACTAGAAATAAGTAAAAATTTTCATATTATAATTAATATCAATCGATCTGTAAATGAGATAAAACTTTATAAATTACCGTACAGCGACAATCCCTTAATTATAACTATGTATAAAATTATTACATGTTAGGAATAATATTATTATAATGTGCAAAAACTCTAAATATTATTTATTTTTAAGTAATTGCTTGCAATAATTTGGACTCTCACTATGTTTCAAGGTGATCAGTCTTGAAACTAGCTAAAGTATAAATCACTACAATTAAATAGTGTAAAAGATCTATTTTAAAATTATTTTTAATTATCAATTCTTATTTTAGTTCACTTACTTTAAAATTAATGTTACTAGTAGGGAAAATTACTAAATTTTAAACTATATGACGCGAATTAAAAAAATATATATACAAGAAGACTAAAAAAAAAACCTTTCACCGTAAGCGGCAACAGCGTCGCTCGTATACACGCAGCATCTTTGCTGCTGTGCGGCTGCTGGCATCGGGCTCAGCGTCAGGCGTCACGGGGCGGCGACACGGCGCGGCACGTGACCTGCAGCGTCACGTCGGACATGTCGGCGGGCCGGGATATCCCTGGACTCCCTCGAACATGGGCCGGGATAACGCTGGACACCTCTTGATTTGCGAGCCGGGATAACCCTGGACAACGCTCTTCTTTTTTTTCGTTCTTCTTTCTTCTTTATTGATTATATTTATTTTAGTTATTTTAGTTTATTAACTTATATCTTCATATTTATTTTTCTTCAATTTTTTCATTCTTCATTTTCATAGTTTTTTTCGTTTCTGTTCTTACAGCATCTTATTTGTTTCTCTTCTTCTTATTTTATCTTCTTACATTCTTTATTTCTCTAAGTATTCTATAATTTCTTCATGATTAAATGTTATTTTTCTCTTCTTTCTTCAGTAATCTATTTTTCTTTGTAAATCTTCGTTCTTCATAATTGGTCTTATTTGCCTTGAATAGGTTTCTTCATTCTTCTAATAATATAACTTCTACTTCTATAATTTTTTTTTCTTCTATTTCTTCATGATGTCTTCGTGTATATTTTCTTCTTGTGTTCTGACTGCGATTAGGTTTTGAAAATTCCTTTGGCTCTTAAGGCAGGATCGCCATGTAATATATGGGGATCGTAGTGGTCAATAAGACGATGCAGTTGTGTAACAGAACGAACTCCTTTATTAAACAATAATACCTAGTTTATATACATTATGATTGTCGCTGATACAAGCAATATGCGTTTATGTAGCAGTAAACTATTGTGTTACTGCTAAACACTGAAAGTGGCCAATTGCCATACTACACATTATCAATAGCTTTCCTGTGACTTATTTAAGACTATATGCATTTCAGTATGCATTTCTCAAGAGCAATTTGCTAGTTGGGAAATCACTCTCAGTATTTACACATTATATATTTTTTCAATTTTTTTTATTGTGTATAAAAATTCAACCGCTTTCGCAATGAACTATATAAAATAATGAACGATTGGTAGAATGAATTATATTTTTATTATCAGGTTTGCTGCTACCTTTTGTAAAAATAATATAAGTACAAGTAGCGGCACGAGAGTTTTGCGCTGACGGTTATTGCGCAGAAGTCAAAAGTAAGGTATCACACGGGGAAGGGCGGGCGTGCGTAGCGCCGATTGGCTTTCCAGTCGCATTACGTCCCCCGCGCCCATGCACCCATGCGCAGCTATCCCTTCCACGGTTCACTCAGCGCTAAACTCTCGTGCCGCTACTTGTACCTATGTACTATAAATAAACAAATAACCTAACCAACAAAAAGTTGGAATACCCCCGACTTTGTTTTCAAAGTTCAATATCTCAAAAACGGCTGAACCGATTTTGATAAGATATGTCTAAGAACCATCGCTAGAAACCCTGCTTTCAATTAAAAAATCGCATTCAAATCGGTTCACCTGTTTAAGAGGTACGGTGCCACAGACCAACATAGCGGTCAAACTTATAATTACTCTTTGCATCGAGGGTTAATAAACATGGCTAATAATTTCACTTTTACTATGCTAATACATAATATACTATGTACTCTCTCTATGCACTGCGCGAACAACGGTGCAGTGAGAGTAATTATTCAAAATCGCGATTTTAGTATAAAATTATGCAGCTATTATTCAATAATTCATTTATACTTATTTTGTAATGAAGTTGTAATCGAGTGCTAGAGTACCTTAGACTTCCATGTATATTTTTATGAATAAATAATTTGATAGATAAAACAGCATATTTTAATTTGGTTCCCTCTCCGTGGAACTCTATATTAGGACCTTGTCACTATACCTATGTGCGGTTGATCGGCTTTTGTAAATAAATATGAACTTGGCTTGACACTAGATAAATTGTAAGTATTAATAAAAAAACAGGAGGCACATTGCCGGAGGATCAAGTCGATCAGAGAGTGCCTGGTTGCCAACAAATCTAGCAGCAGACATAGATTTTAAGATTTGGGTTCACTGCATAAGTAAAGAAAAAACCGATGGTCTCTCATCTATACACGAAACTTCAGAGTGCGACACTTGACCAAGACTTGACCAGATTTTATTTAAACGACTTAGCTGGATAGGTAGGTTCCTTTGCCTTTTCTAGAAATGTTACGCAAAAAAATACTTCCTCCCAGTGTTGCCACTTTAGCCAAATTAGCTAGATGTAGCCACATTTATGCAACAGCCACAAAAAAAAAAAATTAGCAGCTAAATTTTTTAGGCACACTTTCTAGCTACTTACAACGAATAAGTTACTGTTTCAATCAATTGAATTTTTAATGCAAAACGTATTTATATATATATCCTTCAAGAAATAAGTACGAAAAACTAAGAAACCCGAAAAAAATGAAGAAGCCGGACTTTCACAAGATAACATCGATTTTGAATAGTTTTCAGTAAATAATAATGTAACAGAGAGAAATATAAGACTTATTCCCATATTGCCTTTTTTTTGTTTAGCCAGTTTTAGTAACTTCCAAGTAGCCGAGTATTTTTTTCGAAAGTAGCGCTTTTTGCCATATGTTTAGCTACTTTTTGTTTGGGCAAGGTGCTGCTTCCTCCTATTTAATTTTTTTTCTCTACTCTTTGTATTCCATTGCAGTGTTGCCAGATATACAGATTTCGCGGTATCCATACAGATTTTCAACATGTCATACCGATAAAAAATTGAGAGTGAAATTTATACAGATTTTCAACATTCCAATTTTTTTTCATACAGAATTACCTGAAATGGCAATTTTAAAAACAAATTGGCAACATTAATAAAAAACGAAACAAAGAAATCGTTTAGAAACAAAAACTGTAGAGGAGTTACTGCATACTAAGCAATTACTGAAAAATAAGCCTTGCTATGAAATACACATTGATAATGACTTGTTATCGAAATTCAGTAAAGACATTTTTATGTATTCATAACTTTTATTTATTCAACTCTATATACCTATATAACAATTGAAGCACATAGGTGGTTTTTTCAGAATGCATGTTTATTTTTATGTATTTTACTTAAGTTAATAAATAAAAAACAACTACAGATAAATTATACAGAATACCAATGCCAAATACGGATTTTTTACAGATATTCTTAATTTACATATTACAGATTTCATACAGATTTTTAAAATCTTCGTTACAGATATAGCCTTAAAAAATCTGGCAACATTGTTCCATTGTTTAGTCTGTGGCTCATGTCGGCTGTCGTGTGATTCAATTGATTAGATTATTCTGTTTTTTCTTCCAGAATTCAAATAAAATAACTAATTTTCAACTCAAAAATATCTCAATTAATCCATAAAGATGGCTTTACACGTACCAAGAGCACCAGGTATTCCCCAGATGATGAAAGATGGAGCACGGGTAAGATAACCCTACTTCTGGTCATGTGTACTGAAAATTATGGTTTAATTATTTGTTATATTTCATTAATTGTACATCTTCTGTAGCATGTCTTTGTGTATAGTGAAAAACCTAGTTAAAAAATTGTAAGAACAAAATTCGATGTAAAGGCTGCGCTGCTAATTGATGAAATAATTGCATCTCTATACGGCTACTTATAATTCTTTGTTAGTAACTCATTCCCTTTTCATTTTTAATTCAGGATAGCAGCCTTTTATAACATTTATAAAAAAAACTGAACTTATTAAAACCTGGCTTGAACTTTTTCAGTCACACTTATGCGAGATGGACAATAACCCATCTGGTCGTAATGAAGACCTAAGTTGCTATAGTAATAGCAACTATAAAAACCTAGTTTTTTTTATATATCTTATTAGAAATAATGTTAATAATTACTTTTTTACATACTGATGTACATTAGTCACGCACTATAGTAGCACACAGTACACTACATTGCCATAATGTTTGCAGATGTTTTCTGGCTTAGAAGAGGCAGTATACCGCAACATCACTGCTTGCAAACAATTTGCACACAGCGTACGTTCAGCCTATGGACCCAATGGAATGAACAAGATGATCATAAATCATATTGACAAACAATTTGTTACAAGTGATGCTGGCACTATCATCAGAGAGTTGGATGTGGAGCACCCTGCAGCAAAATTGATGGTACTAGGAAGCCAAATGCAGGATGCTGAAGTAGGAGATGGAACCAATTTTGTTATTGTGCTATCAGGGGCATTATTGGAGGCTGCAGAGGAACTACTCCGTTTAGGAGTAACAACTAGCGAGATTGCTGAAGGTTATGAAAATGCTCTTGAGAAATGCCTTGAAATTTTACCTGAACTTGTATGCCATGAAATAAAGGACATCAAGAATATTGATGAAGTTGTGAAAAGCATCCGACCGGCAATTATGTCTAAGCAATACGGAAGTGAAGATTTTATTGCTGGACTTGTTGCTAAGGCTTGTGTTGCTATCCTCCCTGAGAAAACCACATTCAATGTGGATAATGTCAGAATTTGCAAGGTAAATTAGTTAGTAGTATTAAATGCTATTTGTAGACTAAAAATAATTTACTTCTGAATTTAGGTGGTCAGTTGTTTTATGAGATAAATGCTGCGTTAAACGCAATGAACAGATGATCTAATTGCCAAACATTGTCTTACATGGTGAGCACAGCGGCAAGCACATGCATTATCTGATACAAAATTGATGTACATCAAATGCATTGCATAAAGCAATCAAGCGCTTTAGAACCAAGATGCATCATTGATTTGATGTCTTAAATCTTTGAAATATGCTTCATTGGGGTGTAATACTGCAGACATAAAAATATGTTTAATCACACAAAATTTACTTGTCGACTTTCAGTATAATTCTTATTTCTTATCAGATTCTAGGAGCTGGCCTCTTACAATCAGATGTCCTCTCTGGGATGATATTCAAGCGTGAAGTTGAAGGAGACATTACTTCGGCACAAAAAGCCAAAATAGCAATATACTCCTGCCCCATAGATATCACTCAGACTGAGACCAAGGGAACTGTTCTCATCAAGTCAGCAGATGAGCTTCTTGACTTCAGCAGGGGGGAAGAATCTCTGTTGGAGAAACAGATCAAAGACATAGCAGCCACTGGAGTCAAGGTGATTGTTGCTGGAGCTAAATTTGGTGACATGGCATTGCATTTCTTGAACAAATATGAAATCATGGCTGTACGTCTGAACTCAAAATTCGACCTTCGGCGTGTTGCCAAGACTGTGAATGGTACCGTAAGTATATTTCACTGTTACTGTTAAATTATAAAGTTTCTTAACAAAAGTAGTCACAAGCCTAAGCCAAGCATGTTATGTTTATTTTGGTAACTCAATTGAAATTAAGTTATAGCGAGGTACAGAATTAGACTGGAATTAAATAATTTGAGTTTGAAGCCTCTCTTTCTTAACAAGAGTTAAAGAATAACACCACAATTCAGTACAATGAGTGCACTGCACACCCACCTGGCTGCCATACGTGCACTTAAACTTAATTCCTGAGCTTAATACATGCATCTCTTTTCCAACAGGTTTTGCCTAGATTGACTACTCCAACTGCTGAAGAACTTGGATACTGTGATCTTGTATCCGTGGATGAAGTAGGAGACACGCGTGTGATTAAATTCTACATGGAGAGCACCGAGTCGCGCATCTCCACTGTTGTGATAAGAGGCTCAACTGACAACTATATGGATGATATTGAGAGAGCCATTGACGATGGTGTCAATACTTTTAAGAATAGTGCAAGGGATGGCAGGTGCAAAATTAATTAAATATTAACTCGGCCATTTCATTAATTAGACTATCATTCCAATTTACAAGTTAATACAGCTAAAACAGAAATCTAGCATTGTGAAATGATATTTTCAGATTCATTCCTGGTGCTGGAGCAACAGAAATAGAGTTGGCGCAGCGGCTACTTCAGTACGCTGACACACTACCAGGTTTAGAGCAGTATGCTGTGAGGAAGTTTGCAGTCGCCCTCGAGAGCATCCCGCGAGCACTAGCTGAGAACACGGGCTCCAATGCCACTGAAGTTGTTAACAACATTTACAAAGCACACAAAGTATGTTATTTAGCAAAATGAGTAAAGGTGGAAACATACTATTAAAACGCGACGCCACAACTCGTCCGACGCATGTTTCTATCTGCACCTGAACATAATAAATAAATATGGGACTGATTAGTACCGACACGGATTGGAGGATGTGGCGTCGGGTTCTAAATAGTATGTTGGCCTTAATTCCCAAATAAAATACTGCCAAGGCCCAATTGCATAATAAAGTACAAGCAGGTGGTAGGACCTTGTGCAAGGTCCGCCCGGATTGTTACCACCATCTTGCTCGCTAACCCTGACGTGAAGCAGCAGTGCTTGCACTGATGTGTTGTGATGTGTTTGGAGAGTATGACAGCTGGTGAAATTACTGGCACTTGAGATATCTCATCTTAGGCCTCTAGGTTGGCAACGCATCTCTAATTAATACCCCTGGTGTAAGAGTACCATCAGGAGACCCACTTGCTCGTTTTCCATCTGGTCGAATAAAATAAAAAGCTAACAGTATTAGTTAATATCAATACAAAATCGCTAATACTATTAGCTTGTACTTTTTTATGTAATCGGGTTCAGCTTAAAATTACTAAACTAAAACAGCAAGTGGAGGTAGTACAATTTTTAGGATCCTTCCCATGACTCAATTTAGAATAGAGGATTCGATTTATTCAACTGCTAAATGAAATTTGTCTGTCTAATAGTTCAAGATGTTAATAAAATTATTATCTCATTTACAGGAAGGAAACAAGAATGCTGGATATGACATTGAATCCGAAAATAATGGTGTATGTGACGCGAAAGAGAAAGGTATCTTTGACGCCTTCGTACTCAAGCAGTGGGGTCTCAAATACGCCGTAGGAGCCGCGGCTACCATCCTTAAGGTTGACCAAATCATTATGGCGAAGCGAGCGGGCGGGCCCAAACCCCGACAAAACGCAGGCAGTGATGATGAATCTTAATTATACTCTTCTGTGTAATGTAACACTATTAAAAGTATTTCCTTTAGCAGTATAATAATGCATTTTACGTTTTAACTAAAAGAATTCTATTTTTTGTGTATGTCACTAGCTTCTTGATGTAGAAATTGGTAAATGGGATTGCCAATTTATTAATACAAACTCTCCAAATTAATTTCTATCAATACTACTGCTAATGTTATAGATAAGTTATGATACCGAACTAATAATTTAACTTTTCACATAGCTTGCAAATATGTATTGATATTTTTGTCACAAAGTTTTTTTTGTGGCACCTACACGAATAAATTTTTACTGAAGTAAGCGATTTGTTTCCTTTCAATTATTTAGACCATCCATTGATTAGTGTTAAATGTGATGCCGTCTCCGTCTATTCAAACAAAACAAATAGAGCTGGCATCACGTTTAACCGTCAGTTAACACTAATTAATGAATGATGAAACAAGCAGGTGGTAGGACCTTGTGCAAGGTCCGCCCGGATTGCTACCACCGTGTTCCTCGCTAATTCTGACGTGAAGCAGCAGTGCTTGCACTGTTGTGGAGAGTAAGACAGCTGGTGAAATTACTGGCACTTGAGGTATTCCATCTCAGGCCTCTAAGTTGGCACCCTTGGTGTTGCAGTGTTTTTGGGCGGTGGTGATCTCTTACCACCAGGAGACCCGCTTGCTCGTTTTTCTTCCAGTCGAATAAAAAAAAGACCCTTAGTCCCAAAGTTTGTATAGCTCCCAAATCACAAGAGGAGGCTTGTACACTGGAAAAACATAGTGTGTGATTGTGATGAATGTGAACTCATTTACTCGCTTTTAATTTCCTAATTCCGCTTGCTAGCTCTCAACGTTGGTTGCATCTTCGTCACATCACTCAATGAGTCTGTCTGTAAATGTAAATACTTGATTTGGTGTTGAAAATGCCAAAATCGCTATGTATGCTTTAAAAATTCTAGGGTTGCTCTGCTCTCGATTTCTCTAAGATCCAATCATCAGAACCTGACTTGGTGTCAATAGGACCACCTCAGAAGTAGAGTTAGAAGTTACTCTATGATTGGAAGTATGTCTTTTCGATCCACAATTGGCAGCGTTATCGCGTAGCAAACACAAAAAAAATACAGACGAATTTATTGAGGACCTCCTTTTTTATTGCAGTCGGTTGAAACGCTTAAAATAAGAAAAGGTTGTTGTGCCACTTGTGCCAGTATTCCTATATTACTATATTTAAAATACTCTTTGGTGCCAGTTGAAAATTTTCAGCTTCCGCCAGACATTTGACCGGAAACCGTAGTTGTCATAGACAATATGTCACTCTAGTCTGCCTGCCTGCCGCAACAGCTCCATGGTATTGACTATTTGTTGATTTTATTGTTGTGTGTGTGGGTTCTGATCTCAGCCAGCTGCATCGGATCGAAGATTTTACTTAAGTTCGTATTTAAAAAAGCTGAATTATAGATCAACTCGAGTTGCCTTATCATCCTTAGCGAGTCTCCAATATCACGCAGTTGTAAAATACAACAATGTCTTCGTATAAGGTGGGCCTCCTATTTAAATTGAACCAGTTACTAGATAGTTACGGTTAGAAGATTTGCTACCAAGAATCTGTTAAATTCTAACACGCTGATTGGATTCCACTGTTTGATTTGATATCAATTATTCAAGTGATATTATTTTTGTAAAACAAGTGAAATATGTTTGTAACTACCTTCTTTCTACTTCTTCAATAAAAGTTTTACAAGGATGATGCACTTCATAATTAATTTAGCGTGCTTGTTTGATTGTAGCCGATTGATTCAAAACGAGAAGAATTCCGAAGATATTTGGAAAGAGCAGGTGTGATGGATGCTCTCACTAAAGTCCTTGTAAGTCTCTATGAAGAGCCAGACAAACCTGAAGATGCTTTGGAGTATATGCGTAAACACCTGGGCCAGGACGGAGGTGAAGACGAGCTGGAGGCTGCTAGAGCTCGCATAGCAGAACTTGAAGCTGAAAATGCCCTGCTTAAAGGAGAATCAGCCCCAGCGGAAGGTTAATTTAGAATTAGTTGAATAATTCAATAACATGATCTCGCAAACCTGACTGTACAATGATCTCAGATAAAGATATCCTTGTTGATTCTGAAGAAATATAACTTGTGTTATGAGAGTATTATTTTTGTTACTTATGATTTAAGAACTTTTTGTTTTGAAGTGCAAGAAGCACATTAAAATTTTGGTTTCTTTTGTACTGGGTGATTTTATTTCAGGTTTACCTAAATGTGGTGTAGATAAATGGTAACATTTAAAAAATAATAGGTACTGTCCCATATACATTTTAGTAAATAATACTTAACTCCTTGTCTATTGTTGCTAGATGTTTAATTAGTTTAAGTAATCTACTAAATGTCTCAAAATTTCTGTTTGAAATCAGCTTTTCTACATTAAGATAAAAATAATGTTTCTAATATCACTACAACTTTGATATAGTCATCTGCATTAATAACTCACAGCATAGTGTGCAAAAATATGACATAATCCTGCCAGTCCTAGAAATAGCAGATATTGATCCTGCTGGTGAGTCACTAGTGAGGGAGGGTAGGCTATACTTAGTTAATAATAATCCTTATTGATTGACATCTCTGGTGGACAAGCAAACAATAGGATGTTATCCATATTAATTTATAGAGCCCAAAGCTGCGAAGGAACTACTTACGTCTGTAACTAAATTGCTGAACTCTTCAACAAAATTTATCGAGGGGGTATATAAAGTTGTCAATGTTCAAAAAAAAATTTTGAACTGTTTATTACAAAGAAAATGCATTACAATATTAACATCAAATACTTAGTAATCTTTATTATTTAAGATTATTGTTACTGAGTGTAGAGGAGGAGACCCTATTTATAATCAGAATATAATACTACTTAATTATTTACTTTATTTTATGTGATGATGCTATACTGAGTGGAAAAAAATCTGGCCCTCAAATGTATGCAATAATAGGTAATATTTTATGTCTAGTGATGCTGATGCTGAGTATATATTATTTTAATCATTTGTATTATGTTCCACTGGGTACTTTGCATACAAATGCTCAAGGTTCTGCAATCTGTTGAGGGCTCCCCAGTTTCTGCAAGATTTTTAAAACTGGTGATATTGGACAATTTTAATATCACCCTCACTGCCCTTAAAAAAGTACTAAGGACCACCAACAGATCAGACTGGTATGTGAGATTAGTTATAATGCGCAGCATGGCAGCCAGAAAGTATGGTACAGTCAGTAGAGAAATATGCATGAGAGCTTACGTCCATCAAGAGTTCAATATTTAATTCTTGTGCAGTCAAGATTCGCACTCAAGAATACCCGGGCTGAGATAAAAACAGTATGTATATCTCAAATAAAATAGCTAATTTTTATTTGAGATATGCACCGATTCTATGTACATACCTGAATAGGTTTGCTAATAATCTACACAGAACTAAATACTATATTGTAGCATTAAAAACCATTTTAGCTAAAGTAATTTAAGGAATTTATTTTTTTGTTAAAACCAATAAAAAAATAATGATTTCTGATCAATTTAATTTAGAGTAAACATCACTAGGTTATATAACTTGACAACTATTGTTTCAAAATTTAAACAGGAGTGCTGATGAGTTCAGTGTACTTCTTGACTTTGCTGGCAACACTCATGTCTACATATCTGTCGGCGATTGAGACTACCATGCCTCCAACCAGGGCAGGGTCGACCTTGGCCGTGAGCTGAAGCGTTTCGTTGCTCTTCAGGAATTTCTGTGGAAAATAAACACATTCTACAGCTGCCGCCTGCCATCAGATTTTTTGCAGTAAAACTATGTGTGTTATTTTTCTGTTATTACTACCACAGTTGTCTTTAATTTCTAACATGTATTAATTTGAATTATTTTTTCTTTCCATTTATCCACAATCAATCCAAAAACGATTAACAGATTTAACTTAACATAGACTTAGATATATTCAGAGATATAAACTATTTTTCAATTAGTAATTGGTGTTGATTTAAATATTACAAAGAAAAGTTTATTATGTAAGTAAAGGTGTTAGGTTAGGTTCATAAATTTATTTGATAAATTTAGCTATTCTTTAATGTCTTGAACTATCGTGATTTTCACTCATAGTCAAAATACTGCCGAGGTACATATTACTTGTGCGTGTTAGTATGATAAGTCCTGTGCATGGTATTTTGACTATTTAGCTATTCTAGTCTAAATTAAACATATCTCTAATAATATTAATAAACACAATAGTTTGTGAATGCATTCTGTGTGCATAATTGTCATTGTTCATACAAAAAATAGTAATAGATTTTGATGAAATTTTGCACACAGTTCATTACCTGAATTTATAAAATTGCATATTTCCTATTGACCAGCAATTAAAAAATTCTTTGCAACATAAAACCATGGGCTCATAAGCTAATTAAGTTTATAAAGCCATCTTAATCTCCAATTAGTAAGTCACCTTATTAGTTATCTGTCAGAGCAAGTAGTCAATACCTTCAAAGCAGCTTCCAAAGCTTGTCTCTGAGCTTGATCCAAGGGCTTAGCAGTAACAACCTCGCAAGTCACCTCTCCACGGTGAGCAGCCATTATTATTTTGAAGGCATTGATGACAGCATCCAACTTGCCAAGACGTCCGTTTTCAGCCAGAAGGCACAACAAGTTGCCTGTGTTGGGGGACAGGTTTATCTATCAAACAAAAATATATCAAATGAAAATCCAATTATTGAAACTGATGTAAGGAACAATACTGATTCTTTAGCAATGACTGATTTTAATTTACAAACCAACACTATACTCAGAAAATGTCTATGAGGAGTTGTATTTACACAGTCACATTTATGCTTGAATTCCCAATCAGAAAACCCAATACTGAAAATGTTTCTCATATTCATATGTCTAAATAAATATTAGGTATCCGTTGTACATACCTTGGCAGCAACATGTTTCAAACCATCGGCTTTAAGGTTTCTCTTCATAGATGGGTTAATGATGAACTCCTTCAATTTAGCGTCAGTTTTCATCGATTGCTGGAACGACGAAAGTTCCTTCTCTACCACGTCCAAGGACTTGCTCTTGGTGGCAGCCGAGTACAGTGCTGATGCATATCGACCCTCCAAACCAAAAACTTGTACAGGAGGCTTAACGAGCTGGGCAGCAGTTGATGTGGTGCTCAGGCTTCGCACCTAGAAATATTACGTAATTTTTTCGGTGTCATAAAGGTTATAAACATATTTTACTTTTACTTTTAAAAATAACTAAAAACAAACCAGCATATTCGTCTTCGTCATGGCCATTGTTTCAAGGAAGAATTTGGTAGAATTTTATTGATAAATTCACCAAAAGCACGGTAAGCAATTTAGCCGAACAATGTTCAATCGATCCGTCCACCCACTGGCTGTCAGAATTTTTTGACAGTTTTAGATCGTTTGCTTACACACGCATGAAAAAAGCCCGCTTTTTTATCAGTGACTGAAATAGTTCGACATTAAGTATTTTTAATTCACTCTATTTTTTTTTATCGCCACACCTTAAATTCCGTTTAAATTCCAATACAACTCGCCTTTGGCGGCTTTGGCCATTTAGTGACGTGAGTTACCTGTCAATTGTCATAAATTGTCATTGCTTCTGACGTACAGTGTTGTCAATTTAGCAACTTTGTGGCTAGAATTGATGACTTTTGCTTAAGTCTTAGCGGGAAAAGTGTTTCGACGACAAAAATGGCTTAGCTACTAATCTGGCGACTTTTGGAATTAAAATAAAAACTGTTCAAGGACCAATAATGGATACATTTTTGTCAACTCGACGAAAACGAGAATCATACAATGCCAAGAGATCTATAACCTCTTAATATATTAACGCCCAAGTCAAATTTTTGTTTTATGATCATGAAAGTTTATGTCACTGCTGAGAGAGTTAAATGTCAAATAACTGATAAGTCCTTTATAAAGGACTTTGGACATTAGGAGGATATGGAAGGTGATAAACGCGCTTGCGCACCAAATCCACACTTTATATAGTTAAAGCTCTATTCGTTTATGCTCTAGCTATAAAAAAAAAACATATAATTTTCAGTGAATTCGGAAATCATCTAAATTTTTTTGTATCCTAATCTTTTAAACTACCGGTGGCCTCTTGTGTCTCTCCCAGACAAAGTATATTAGGGCTACTACGATACTCGCAAATCGAAGTTCGTATCGCATTGTCTCTTTCACTCGCGTATTAAATGACATAAGCGTCAGCGGCACGGCAACATACGAAGTTCGAGTTTTGCACTCCTAGGGCCTGAAGGGCTACTCTGAAACACAAAATTCGAAGTTCGGATCGTACCATCCCTCTCACTCTCGTATTAAATGACATAAGCGTAGGTGGGACGGTACGATACGAACTTCGATTTTCGTATTTCGTGGTAGCCTTGCTGAGTCCGCTCGCTCCTTAGGGGCTACTACGAAATTCAAAAATCGAAGTTCGTGTCGTGCCGTCCCGCTGCCTCTAATATCATTTGATACGAATTTCAAATTTCGCAATAGGTAGCCTGGTGTAATTTATTTTTTATCACACTTGCTCGTCAATGATGTTATTCTATGCCGGGGGGCTATATGAAATTCGAAAATCGAAGTTTACTGATGCTAATATTATTTAATACGAGAGTGAGAGGGAGGGTACGATACGAACTTCGATTTTTGAATTTTGTAGTAGCCCCCTATATTGGCGGGTAGCCATTATTTTATTCAGTTGTTTTCTTAGTGCCGTTCTTTTACCGAGCTGTGAAATGTTTGAATACAAAAAAAAATGCATTTTCTCGCAATGTGATGAAAATCATTGTGTGTATCACGGGCCGTAAGGGGATTACAAACTCGAGGCACTAAAAGCACGCCGCCTCCGGCGTCGGGCTTCTGATAAAATCTCGTTTGTAATCCCCTTTTTACGCCCCTAAATGCGTAATGTACTATTAGCGACTTTCTAGCGACTTGATTTTGAGTTTAGAGACTCGAGTTTCTACTTTCTAGGAGTTGGCAACATTGCTGACGTAAATCTAATAGTGTGCGAAATATTTCCATTTAAATTAAAATTATTAGTGCAAAGTGTTCAAATAATAGTAACAACCAGATAATAATAGTAGTAACCAAATCACTTGTGTTGAGTTTTAAAGACTGTGCATATAAATTGTGGTATTCGTGGTTGAATCGAAAGTAGGTAAATATGTCGCGCCAAGTAGATTCAAATGTTGCTCGACTACTCGAAGGTTTAGGCCTGGAAGGTGAACAAAACGACTTTTGTGACTTCACTATTGCTGATCAAAACTCTGTTGCGGAATCCCAAGGAATCACACCTACGACGCCCTCCAACTTTAAACCGGTACTTGGAGAAAACGTTACATACGTCGTTGCTTGTGTTATGATTAACGACCGGAATGAAATATTAATGATGCAGGAAGCGAAAGAAAGCTGTGCTGGTAAGTGGTACTTGCCCGCCGGTCGCATGGAGAAAGGTGAAACCATTGTACAAGCCACCATCAGAGAAGTACTTGAAGAAACTGGCTTACATTGCAACCCAACAACGCTATTGGTCGTCGAGACGGCTGGTGGTTTGTGGTACCGGTTCGTGTTGACTGGAGAGGTGACAGGCGGAGAGCTCAAAACACCAGCCAAAGCAGATAAGGAATCTTTACAAGCAAAATGGATATCAAATTTACAAGAGATAACTTTGAGATCTAATGATATACTGCACCTTATTGAAAAAGCTCAGTTGTACAAAGAAAATTCTACTAAAAATGCATGGCACAGAAATATCTTGCCTGCTGCCATTCCCCATGTTAAAGACTTGCTAAGATTGATAGTTGTTATTAAAAGGAGAAGTACAAATAGGCTGCATGTGCTGTTGAGTGAAAAATCTGCCATACATTTTCCTGTGTGCGAGATAAATCCAGCAAAGAGTGTCCACTCGACTTTGAGGAGGTTTATGGTAGAGATGTTCGGGGCTGATGTGGGCCAGCATCGCCCACTGGGCTTGCTCAATGTGGAGGCAGATCCCTCCTGTGATGGATGCTGCCTCACCCTTCTGGTAGCTTTCAGGCCACCTTTAGAGGAAGTGCCACTCATTGGGAAGTGTGCCTGGCATGAGCTGCCACAGGAGTCAGAAAACCAATTGCTCTCTATGATAACTACAAAGAACTCAACCATTGAATTGCGTGTTGTCCGCTGATCTTAAAATGGATAAATGATTTAAGTTATATCTCTCAAGAATACTCAATTTATTTTACTGTTAAGATCTTTTGTTTTCAACAGTATATATAAAAAAACTAACATAACTATTAAGACATTTAAATAAAGTTAGAATGCCGGTGGCTTTTGTGATTTGGATGCAACTATGATCCAAAAATCATGCTCAAATGTTTTAAGGAATAAGCTGCAAATATGTATGATGTACAGTCAGTCAACCAATTTGGCTCCTAGGCTACCATAAACATTTATTGCAGTAAATAATTTAGTTTTTCTGTGAAAATACTTGTCAAATCATATAAATCTTAAAATGTTTTGTAGTAGCCTAGACTAGGTATTAAATTGTTTGACTGCACTTATGCATTATTAATGAATCATTAACAAAGAATGTACTAATGTTAATAACTATTACTGACACATTCCATTTCAATTTGTAATATAGGTTATATAATCTAAATTGGTACGAAGGGAAATGAAATGAGTCAACTGTCCCTTCCACCAATTATGGTTCACAATATATTGGCACTTTGTAAAAGATCTGAAGTGTTATACCTATTATAATTGGTGCTGAATTGTTATAGCAAGTTCTTGAATATTTAAGGCATTGTTTAAAAGATCTGACTATTTTTAATTGGCATTTATGAATAAATATTAAGGTCAGGCTTTTAAATTTTTTAACTATGATGAAAACATAAAATGCAGCTTCCAGCAGTAATGTGGTGGTAATGTGACTTGAACATAATTTTTATTTTATTATTTTACACAAGCAATCTTGTAATTTTTTTACTGGTATTGTGGTACCTGACAAATATTATAGGTAGAAAATGATGTATTATTGTTTTAAACATGCATCTTGAGCTACTGTAATTTAGTTTATTTTTAATGACATGCCAATTACCTACCAGCTGTAGGGTTATGTTTAATGAAATTTAATAATCCTGACATCACAAACATCTGTTGCTTTAAACTGTAACCAATAGTATTTATTATTTTAGTATAGATGTAATCTTTTTTTAACCTGGGGTACTTGTTATTCTTATACACTTTTATATTTTACATGGTAATAAAATGTTGGAAAGATTTTTGTTGTTTTGTTGCACTTTTATTGTAACTTACTACACATGAACACTGAATATGAGAAAATATAGATTAAATAAAATATGTGGTTTATAAAATTAAACAAGTTTCATGTCTAACTGATTTATTAAAGCGATACAAAAACTTTTCACTGACTAGAAAATTGAATATATCTATCTGATCAAAATGCATAACACAAAATTTGTTTTAAAAGACCTATGTTTATATTTAAAAACAAAAATCATCTCTTCATAGCATCTTGGAATTTATGTTTATGAAATATTTATGACTACTCGATCTTACCTAATTCATGAAAGTACATTTTGAATTAAGAAATCGACAAACTCATAAATAATATTAATAACCCATAAAATAGACCCCTTGATTCAAAACCTTGAATCAGTCAAAAGTTTCGGGTAATGTGATGGTAATCAACTCATAAAATTGAGTATTATTGTAAGTATTACTAAGTTTGAATACAAAATGAACCATTTAGCTAACAGTAATTTTATCACAAACAAAACAGCAAATAAACTTGTGCTTTTAAATTTTTAAAGTGGTAGCATAATTTGTGTGTATGTCCAATTTATATACAAAAATTATATTAATACATGCATACATTTTTTAAATGTACACAACACAACACCTATTCATACCTTCTCAAAGCAGTATGGGTGACACTCTTTCCTGGCCCGGATAATACCGACCCTGTTTTTCGTATTTACGCCCATAGAAGTTCCTATCTGAAGGGCTACTCCGAAACACAACGTTCGAAGTTCGTGTCGTGCGGTCCCTCTCACACTTGTATAAGTACTGTTTAATACGAGAGCGAGAGGGATCGCACGACACGAACTTCGAACGAAAAGTGTAACCCAATATTTAAATACGGATTTTTAATTAAGTTTAGTGCCTACTTTATGTTAGGCTCAGGCTGTACTAAACTTTAAAGGCCACTTGCTGGGAAAAAAAATCTAGAATAAGTGTTAAGCTTGGTTTATTTAATAGTGTCAAAATGTATGAAACTGTCAAGCTTAAACAAAGTTTAATTACTTACTCTAGATATTTTTTTCAAAGTGGGTAGTTTTAGATTTATTTTTTTCCTGCACACAAACAGCCTTAGACAATCAGCACAAAAAATTTCAATAATTGTATTATCAAGTAGGTATAATTTGTGGTGGATATTCTTTTACTGTATTTAACCAGGATTCTCGACTCATACTTGAAGTCTAAGCTGTATCAGTTCGCGACAGTAGAGAGAGAGATAAAGATTCAAACGTGTTAGAATGGGATAGGTACAGCTTTGATGATCGTTCCGCCTTAAGACACAGCCCTTTCGTTCTAACACCAGTTGTAGCTAGGTATTATATGTGTGCCATTTTCTAACCAGATAAGTTCGAAAGAATAAAGAAACATCTTTCACGGCTTTAGTTAGACACGAACGGACTATTTAGAGAGTAAGAGAGAGCAAATTAATAAAGTCAAAATATTTTTAAACAGACTATTCTATTCTACAGCAATACTAATAGACTGAAATGATTGCAATACTAAAAAATGTGAGCCAATACGAATCTCTGGGTCAAGGAATAAATTATACAAATCTATCTTATGATTGGAACATTACATTCAAATGTGCATCCATCCATAATAAGCTATAAATGCGTACGTAACTTTGTATATCTGTCTGTCGGTAACATATTCACGTTTAAACCGCTGACAGGATTTAGATGGAATTTGGTAACAAGGTAGTTTGAGACCCATGGAAAGAAACTAATAGGTTAATTTTTATCCAGGAAACATGCGTACTTGCCGCAGGATAGCGATAAACGATACTTTGAATGAATAGATTAAGTAATAATAGTTCTTCCCGACACGGAACCACCGAAATTTCATTTTAAAAGAAAGTTGTGCCTACATGATAAAATACATGTTAAGACAAAGTTATAAATTAGTTTAATTTCATTTATATACCTTGTAGTAAAAGGTAAATAAAGATAATTTAAGCATTTTTTTAAGCTAAGGTGCTCTCACTTTAACAATAGGAAAGTGTTAGGTGATATTGCAAATTACCTTTAAATTCAATGAAACAATTTTAAAACATTTGATAACCAAACATAATATACCTAGATTGTATAGAATAAAAATAGGACACATTATTCTATAATCCATGGAGCCACACTAGTAAAAAGTATATCCAAGAATAGTTAAAAATATTTTTCAAAGTTAACTTAAGAATTATAAATGTACCTACTTTTTATTGTTATCCAAAAAGAGCTAATCTAATGTGTATTGTTTAAACAGATTTATCTATTGTGTATTAAAATCAATGAAAAAAATAGTTTAGATTATTCAAAATATTTCAAACTTTGACTCAAAGCAACGAAAAAAAAAAGTAACAAATAGCAACCATGGATTATACAACCATGCAATGTGTTACCAAGTAAATAGTCTAGCACTAGTTACTGGTAAGTATTGTTGCGATTTTTTTGCTACTTATTTCTACAAAATCACAATTAAAATAAATATGCTACATAACTAACTTTCTTTCAATCACATTTTCATAATAATCAATTCATATTATAATATTCCTCTTTAATTTTGTAATTGCATTTAAATTTCATAAGCATAATGTCATATTTATGTATTAAATTTAAAGCATTATTATTATAGGTAGAAAACGGAAATATACTTTCTTTATTGCATTTAAGGATGTTTTAAGTATCTTAAAACTATCCTAAACAATTCATTTTTTTTTACTCTGTATATAATTCAATGTTGAGTAGATCCATATATGCCATTGTAATTTTATAATTGGAAACAAGTCAAAGGAAGCTGTTAGCTATGTCTTAAAGAAGTTAAGGATAACTTTACAGTCTTCACCATTACTAGGCATAACAATATACACAAATTGTGTAAACAATTAGAACAAAATAAATCCTACTGGCACTAAATAAATAGGCACCTTAGCCTTTGTCATTTAAAAAGCAGAAAACTTTACAATGTGGTATATATTACAATTAGTTCGTTGATTCACTTTTGTTACCCTTCTAACTGTATCCCTTGTATCCAGGAGGTGAGATCAGCTGAGCCAGGGCATTCGAGGAAGTCCTCTTCAGGTTCTGATGGTGTTAATAGGCGTTTGGCAGCCGTTTGACCGGACAAGTAAGCTCCGTGAACTGTCGAATAGTAGCTGCTGTGTGTATGCTCACCAGCAAAAAGCAATGCAGGCTGAAATTGAAAAAATGCATAATAAGTAAAACTACCACATGTCATAAAACATAATCACTTGGTTGTAAACATTGATCGATTAGTTAGCAAGAAGATAAAATCAAACAATATATTCAAGGCCACAATATCAATATTGCCTGTATAGATATTAATAAAACAAATATTCTCAGAACCAAATTTGTATTGAAGTCTATCAACAAATTTAAATCAATGTCAAGCAAAACACAATATCTGATGGCCAGTATAAAGAGGTTTCAACACTCCCCCTGCATCAGATCAGGCCTAATCACCAGTCCTAGTGAGGCTCGTGCTTTGAGAAAGCTTTCCTTTGGTAGGGCTTTCGTAAACGTATCTGCTACTTGTTCTCTAGAAGGTACGTAGAGGACATTGACCTTTTTCTCTTGATGCAACTCTCGCAAAAACTTATAGCGCGTATCTATGTGCTTTGTCTTAAAATGAAACACTGGGTTCTTGACAAGCTTGATAGCACTTTGGTTATCCACATAAACGGTAGGTATTACCTCGGTTCCTCGAACTTCCTTGTAAAGTCGATTAAGCCATATAACCGTCTGGGCTGCAAGGCTGGCCGCCACAAATTCCGCCTCAGTGGTTGAAAGAGTCACACATCTCTGTGTCTTTGAAGACCATGACACCGCTCCCCCTGCGGCCAGACATACGTAACCAGAAGTCGACCTTCTTGTGTCTTTATCTCTGGCGTAGTCAGCATCGCTATAAGGTACGAATGAATTTTCTTTAGTGGATAAAAAATCCTTGACCTGTCTCTTGTTTTGGTGACAGAGTCTCTTATGCCAAATCTGTAGGCTTTTTCCTTCTTTGACAACACAAGCATTAACAGTCCTCACTCTCATCATAAGTTTATATAGATTACCATCTCTGATACTGACAGCTTTGACTTGACCGCTCTTATCTTTGAAGATACGCTTATCCTTATCAGCTATCTCTATATATCCAATATCCATGGTCCAGTGCTGAACCAGCTGAGAATAGATTTTGTCCTGCTTGAGGTACATACAAAACATTATTCAGATGAGCACGTTTCCATTTACCTTTTACCGACATTTCAACATCAATAACTCCTTGGCCATATGCATACATATTTCGATCATCTCCCAGTCGTAAAGCTCTTGGGTTATCGAAAGGTGTGTAGCTTTTAAACCAATTGGCGCTTGACGTGATATGGTGAGATGCTCCTGAGTCAACTATCCAATCTGAATTTGAGTTATAAAGTCGAGATAGGAATGCATCACCATCATTCGGAATGGCTTCGTTACCCTTATTCCGCTTCTTAAGCTTCTTCAGCAAAAAGCATCGTTTATGAGTATGTCCAATTTTGTTGCAATGTGAACACTTGACTTATTTGATAAAAGAGCATTTTCAGACGTAACAGTGGAAGTAGAAGGTCTTGTATCCAAGTCTCCGAGACGTTGTTCGTGAAGACGAAGACGCTCCATAAGAGTAGAAATACTTCTGTTCTCCTTAGGTACGGACTCCCAAGCATTCTTAAACTCAAGATATGCTGAAGGCAATGTGTTAAGAATCCTGTTCATCAACAATGATTGCGGGAGAGATCCTTCTTCCTTTAATTCGTCATTGAGTTGTTGCCATAATGCCTGCAGCTTAGAGACGTGCGTGGCAATGTCGTCAGCTTCATCTTTAGTATAAGTGAATAGCTGGCAATACAACAAATCTAATCTTCTATCACTCTTCTGCTCGTATACTGAGTGAAGTATATCCCACATTTCCTTACCGGATTTAGCAGTGAGTATATGACGTTTAGGTTCTGCGGAGACGCTACAGCCGATGATACATTGGAGTAATGCGTCGCGTTCTTCATACTGGGTAAGTTTCCTTTGATAACTTGCAGTTTCGTCAGCCGATGCGTCTTTCTTTAGGGGTACAGGAACAGTTTCGACGCCTTTTACAACATCTTGCAATTTATGCATAGTTAGTTGAAGGTTTATATCGAATTTCCATACCAACCAGTTTTCGAGACCGCGTAGCTTTTCAATATTAAAGCGATCCAATTTTTGGACACTCATATTTGCAAAACACAAATTAAAAAGGTAAAACTGATCCCAAAAATAGAAGAATATTGCTTATAAAAGGAATATTTGTAAAATTCCCATAACCTAATAAAACAAATATTCTCAGAACCAAATTTGTATTGAAGTCTATCAACAAATTTAAATCAATGTCAAGCAAAACACAATATCTGATGGCCAGTATAAAGAGGTTTCAACAGATATCTTATTTTTGATCAGATATTCTTTCTTTCTACTCATTTTTGTCAATGAGAGGCTGAAAAAACTGGAGCCAGCGTCGGCGTGTCGGTGCCATTGCGTTCTTGGTCCTGGATCCTTCCCGGGCTCTGTGCAGGAGACCAGCAGGATGCCTAGGTCCAAGAAGAAAGGGGCTCAACGGCGCGAGGGAGGCAGCGCGGTAAACTCGGAGGCGCAAGCGGCGGGGACCACAGAGTCAGGAAATGAAAGAAGCGAAGATGTGGACGCGCCCGGGGATGATGGCGAGGCAGCTTCAACTGGTTCGGTTGCTGGAGATGAGGGTGGGACTACGGGTGATGGATGGAAGATTGTCACGGGAAAACGGAGGCAGCAGCGATTTTCCTCTGTGCGTTGTACAGCTGGCCCGGACGTCACATCACTCAGGGCAGTTGAACAACGCAAATTTATCCATCTTTGGAATATGCTGTCCGGGACAGACGAAATACGTGCATATCTTCAGGTTCTATGCCCAGAGAAACCATTTACAGTTGAGGAATTAAAGTCAAAGGGCGACTATAAGTCTTTTAAAATAGGAGTCCCTCCTGAACTGTATGATAGGTGCCTATCTCCTGAGTGTTGGCCTGACAATGCCAGAGTTAAAACGTGGTTATTTCGAAGGGTCCAGCGAACTCCGAAGCAAGGAAGCGAAAAAACCGCCCAAGACATTCTCGCTTAACTTATATTACCAGAACGTAAGATGGTTGAAAAGTAAGTTAGATACGTGGAGAAATAACTTGTTAACATCTGACGGTTTGCACATGGTTGCTGTCACGGAGTCGAATCTTGACGGGTCAGTCTACGACGCTGAAGTGTGCGGCGCGAGCGACGAGTGGAGCGTGCTGCGACGGGACCGCGGTGCGCGCGGTGGCGGCGGTGTGCTGCTAGCCGCGCGCGCGCCGCTGTGCCTCGAGCGGTTGCAAAGCTACGAAACCGCTCGTGGGGAGGACCTTTGGGCGAGGTTTTCTGTTCAAGGACAATATGTGTACGTGTGTGTCGTTTACATTCCTCCCGGGTCTCCAGATGAACAGTATTTTCAGTGGTTTGACAGTGTTGAGAGAGTCTGTCTGCAACATAATAGTTCCAAAGTGCTAATTCTGGGAGACTTGAATCTGTATAGCGCTAGTCCAAATGTTGAAAGGTCTTTCCACTGTTTTGCCGGTGTTTGTAATGTTTGCCAGTATAACAGTGTGATTAATGTGAATGGGAGAGTGCTGGATGTTGTGTTAACGAGCCAGGAGTTGAGTGACGCGGTGGTAGTGCGGCCTGCAGACTCAAGCGAGGTGCTCTCTAAGATCGACCCCCACCACCCACCTATTATGGTTCATATTAACTATAGCTTTGCGTCTGATACTTTCATGATGGAGCCGTCTAACATAAGTGATCGAAACGATTGGAATTATTATAAGGCAGATTTTTATCAATTGTATTGCGAAATTAGAGACACCGAGTGGGAGAATTTATACCAGATAAGTAGAACCGACACTGCGGTAAATTTTTTCAATGAAACTCTACAGTATTTTTAACCGCTGTATTCCAAAGAAAATAGGGAAGCGATCGTGTAGTCGTACCTATCCAGTCTTCTACACGAAAGCCATAATCCGTGACATTGAAACAAAAGCTCATTTTCATCGTCGGTGGAAACGGTTTGATGATGTATCGGCATACGAGCACTTTAGCCATCTACGTACTAAAGTTAAGACTGAAACAAAAGAAGCGTACAATAACTACATGCAACACATATCTAATAGACTATCGAAAAATCCTGCTCAGTTCTGGTCTTGCATAAACTCGCTACGATGCAAAGGAGGCCTGGAACCGAAAGTAACGCGCGGAGATGTCGAATACACTGGCGCTGACGCTGCTTCTGCATTTGCGGCCCACTTCGGTTCAGTCTTCCTGCCGAACGAACCTGTTCTTGACCCCCAGTTGGCCGGTGCAAGTTTGCCCGCTGACTCAAGGCGCGTAGATGTCAGACAATTCACTGTGGTCGAGGTCAGGCAAGCAATAAAAAAGTTGAAGTCGGGGACATCCCCAGGACCCGATGCGATACCTGCATTTGTGCTGAAGGCTTGTGTGGATGATCTAGTGGCTCCGATCGCATTTATTTTCAACCTTATTCTCGAGACAGGGGTTTACCCAATAATTTGGAAGAAGTCGAGGGTTACACCAATTCCTAAGAAAGGATCAGGGATGAGGGTTGAAGATAATCGTCCCATTGCCATTTTGAGTGTCCTTGCTAAAGTGTTTGAGTCAGCACTTCATAGTGCTCTGCTCCCTCAGTGTCAGGCTCACATCACCAGCGCTCAGCATGCGTTCTTGCCTAAAAGGTCAGTGACCACTAACCTGCTCACTCTCACGCAGGTCCTGTCGCGCGAGCTGGATAGGAGGGTACAGGTTGATGTCATCTACTTGGATTTCCAGAAAGCTTTTGATCGTGTTGATAATGATGTACTGCTTCTAAAGTTGGGTGCGATGGGGTTTACACCCAGACTTCTCAACTTGTTTGCGAGCTATCTTTCAGATAGGAAGCAGTTTGTCAAGTACGGGCCTTATGTATCAGGGATCCAACCTTGGGCCATTCCTTTTCGTGCTGCTCATAAACGACCTTTCTCTGGAGGTACACAACTCCCTCTTGCTGCTGTTCGCTGATGATGTGAAGTTGATAAAACCGATTCAGAGCCAAAAGGATTGCGATGAATTGCAAGTCGACATAGATGCGGTACATCGCTGGAGCATGTCTAACTGGCTTTTTTTCAATGCAGATAAGTGCGAAATGTTAAGCTTCACGCGCTCTAACACCCCTCGCGAATTCCAGTATACCATCGGTGGTACTCCTATTGCGCGGTCAGCACAGGTGCGTGACTAGGGTGTACTCTTCGATCCGGGGCTCACGTTCCACACTCACATCGAGGCGGTGACCGACGCCGCGTACAAAAGACTAGGTTTTGTCCTGCGTAATTCCGGGCTCCTTACCATCCCCGCAACCCGAGTACTGTACGAGGGTCAAACTGAAAGTTCTTAGAAAATCAAAAACTGAGCAAACTAGCAAGTTATTAGTTTTATTATATCTTTTCAAAATAGTGTCCATTCACATCAATACACCGCTGCATCCGATGGAACCACTGAGAAAAGCACTTAGCCCAGTCGTCCTTAGGGGTCTCTTCGACGGCCTTTTGAAACGCACCCACTGCTTCCTCGGTGTTCATAAAAAGTTTTCCTCGAAGTTTTTCTTTTATTTTCGGGAATAAATAAAAATCGCAAGGTGCGAGGTCGGGGCTTTACGGCGGGTGACCCAGTAATTCCACGTTTGATGTCACTAAATAGTCGATTGTTCGCCTGGCGGTGTGCGACGAGGCGTTGTCGTGGTGAAGAAGGATCCTACTTCGAGGTCGCTTCTCCCGAACTTTTTCCAATACAAGTGGCAAACAATTGTTAGTGTACCACTCTGCAGCAACTGTTTTTTGATCCTCTAAAGCAATTGTCGCATAGTGACCTGTCCTTCCGAAGAACGAGGCCACCATCTTTTTTCCCACGCTTCGACCTCTCTTCACTTTAGTTGGCAACTCCTCGAAAGGAAACACCCATTGAGCAGACTGTCTCTTGGTTTCTGGATCATAACAGTAAACCCAGCTTTCGTCACCCGTAAGTATGTCGAAAACAGCGTTTGAGTCACCTCCGTTAAATCTTTCAATCATTTCACGGCACCAATCAACCCGACGGAGTTTTTGGGCCTCGGTCAAATTATGAGGTATCCACCTCGCACAAAGCTTCCTGACCGCTAAATGTTCATGGAGGATTTTATGCACTTGACTCATACCGATGCCTAAGCTTGTCCGAATCTGCTGATACGTCACTCTTTTGTCAGTCTCTATCATACGCTGCACAACACTGATGTTATTTTCAGTCGTCGCCGTAGAAGGCCGTCCCTCACGCAGATCGTCGGTGAGATTAGTGCGACCACGTTTAAACTCATTAAACCAGTTGTAAATGGTCGCACGAGATGGAGCTTCATCATGAAAGGCCAATCGAAGTCTATCATAGCTTTCTTGTTGACTTAAATGACATCGAAAGTCATAAAAAATCATTGCACGAAAATTTTCGCGAGTTAAATTCATGTTGACGTGACACAGACAATTTTCAATTTGCCGCCAAATCGTAAAACTAATGACAAATGAATGAAATACATACTCAATAATATTGGCAAAGAGTTCCATTTTCAAAATTTAAACTTACTTTTTTAATATATTGTTTACAAGTGGCCAGTTCTAAAAACTTTCAGTGTCGCCCTCGTATGCGGCGCTCGTGCGAAGCATACTCGAAACGAATACAGCGGTTTGGAGTCCACATGAGAGTAAATATATTCTTGTGTTGGAACAAATACAAAAGAAATTTTTAAGAGCACTGTACAAGAGGGTCAACTTTTATTATCCTTACATGTACCCTACCTTATTTCTACAGGGGCACTTAGGTTACGACTCACTACAATTGCGTAGACTACTATCTCTGGCCAAATTTGTAATCAAAATTGTAAGAAACCAGATCGATAGTCTTCACCTCGTCAACGTATTTGTCCGCATTTTTGTCCCGGACCAGTATATTCGTGCGCGGCGTCACCCACTGTTGGCGGTGCCGGCGCGGCGCACGCGGGCGCACGCGCAGGCGCCGGTCACGCGCGCGCTTGCGCTGCTCAACTCTGTGCTCGCGGCGGCGCCGCACCTAGACTTGTTTGCGAGCACTGTAGGGCGCCTGATGACCGAGTGCAAGAGAGTGGCGGAAGATCAGATGCCTGCAAGCTCTATAGCGTAACTCACCTAGATCTTAGTATCTTAACTATTGTATTTGTGTTTATTGTATTGTATTTTGTAAATTCCTGTAGGGCAGTGGTATGTTCACTGCACGTGAACAGTATTGTATTAATTGTATATTAGGTATTGAGTTTGTGCTGGTTTGGCTTTAGCTGTTAAGGTACAAATGTAATTTTAATAAATAAATAAATAAATTTTCAATAAAGGTTATTTTAAGGCAAAAGGGCATTTTGAGGCAGGTAGTTAAAAAATATTAGGTTTAAGTACCTATATTGATTGCTTTTAAATAGACATATAATTACCTTTTTATCATGAACATTTCTAAATAAAGGTTGTGCTAAACTCTCAATATCACTCTGACTGGATCCTACAGCTAGAGCTGTATATGAACCTCTGGTGTATGGCTGCTTATTCCAGCTGGTGCTGAAACAAAGAATAAATTATATATAATGAGCCACATAATTTATAAATTTAGGTAAAATTATGTTAAAAATACTCAGTACTAACCATACACATTTTTGTGGCTCTGGTACAAAAGGATCATTTAGAAACTTTCTTAAAATGTTTGTGCAAGTAACACCAACAACATCCATGGATAACGTTTCCAAGTACTCAGCCTCTTTCCCTGACACCCATCCCAACAGCAGGGTTTCTGTTACTTTGCTAAATGAATAAATCTTTTTGTACCAAGAATCCGCCATATCTTCTGGTGTAGTTGTGTTCTCCCAAAGTAACATTATTTCTGTAACATCAGGATTCAAGAAGGGCCGATCATATTCCAGAAAGATTTTATTTACAGTTCCAAATAACAGCCTCTCTATAGATTCCATTTTGTATTGAGGCAGCTCGGGCTGGAAGAGGTCCTTGGCTTGCTCTTTGAGCACACCAAGGGGTATTGTACAAATCACATGGTTAGCATAAAAAGTCTCTCCATTCTCACAAACAACTTCAACATAGTTTCCATTTTTTTTCTTTGGTTTGTGTGCACTTTCTGCCAACGAGCTTCCTTCACTCGGGTTCACATTATCTGACGTAGAGGTCTTAGATATATCTTCTATCACAGTTTGATCCGAGTCTTCAGATTCTTCTCCACCATCTTCAAGAGATTTACAGGAGCCATGCTGCCCTGAATCCCAAGTTATTTTTGTTACAGGATGAGCAGACAATATTTTTTCAGGTGGGATATCTTTTAACAATGGTTGTAATATTGAGCTGTAGCCCTTAGGAATCATGATATTACCGCCTTGAAGTTCTGTGTAGCTGCCTAATTCTAGGAGATCAATTTCGTCCATGCTGTTGCAGCCAGAGATGCATGTCTCTCGTTTGAGGAGGCAGTCGAAGATGAGTCGGCGGAGTTTCTTCTCCTCAGAGGAAGGCAAGCGCTCGAGGTAGATGGTGGCTTCGAGGTTGATGTGTTCGCCCACACTGAGCACGTCTGGCGGCGGCAGGTACTGGCACAGGAAGTATTCCTCGCAGCGCCGCAGGAACACCACGTAGGCCTCGTGGATCTCCTGCAGCACACCGAATGGCACCTGCTTCCCGTCCTCCGTCGCCGCTATCACCTTGTGAGGCTTAGGTATATTTATTATGTTTACTAGACCGTTCGCCATTGCTATCTCGAATATTGGATTGCTCAGAATACCATGAATCCAGTTAGCTCCCAATTCCACATCGTGATTTTTCAGAGGAATAGAGACAATCCTACCACCGAGACGTTTTCTCGCTTCTAATATTCTAAAGTCGTCCATACCATTTTTGATAAGTTCATTGGCGGCGGCCAGACCGGCCATGCCACCGCCAATGATTAATACGTTACACTTATTTGTATCACATTGTTTACTGGAATTTAAATTGTCGTCACCCATAATAATATTAGAATAAAATATTATTTGTCACTGTGCTTTTGACGTTCGGCTGGTTGGTTACGACATCTATGAAAATATTTTTTAATTTTTGATTGAACAATGATTTAAAAAGTTATTTTAACCTAGTTCTACAACATTATTTGACACAGTGAGTCTGTTAATTTATTTTCAATAATAAATATAACATATTGATTGATGTTATTTATTAACATAATTTTAAACTATTCATTAATTTTCGGTTTGTGAAATCACCATTTTTTCGAAATGGTTTATTTACATAGTGTAGAGACAGCTTTATAAATACCGGAAATTACGTCATCACACTTATGTAGATGTATATATCACATCATAACCCCCCCCCCCCCCCCCCCCCCCACACATCTATCAAACTATCTCTTTTTTACCAACGGGTTGTTACTATGTGCTATCACTCTTTAATGACCTTTGGGTATGCTAAATATATACTTATAGATAGGTACTTTGTTTACTCCTCTCCTCGTTGAGCAGTGCACGGGCGAGTGTTTTTGTTATTGTGCGTTGAGCGATAAAAATATTTTCATTCGAAGTGAATCCCAGTTCTAGTTAGAATTATCTTGTTCCTCCTCGGCTCTTGTGTCAGATTTCGCACATTTAGGTGCTTTTGTAGTTGCAAGTGATTGTGAAACTATTATTTTACCCCATTACAAATTCGATATCAAAAGTCATTGTGAATAATCACGTCTATGGAATAATCAAGTGCTACGAATTAATGTGCTCTGAAACCGTTATGTAACTGATAAATATAATGCTAAATTCCAAAAAATATCTAGAAACAGTGCTCATTGTAAATATAGTTTCCGGATAAACAGTTTGATGGAATAAATAAACACAAACAGGGACACGTGGGTCTCGCTGCGAACCGATCGATAAAGACGGAAGCGCGCGCCAGTCTCTATCAACGAGACGATTTTAAGTCAAGGTCGCTCAACACAAACACGTGCAATGTCGGATTCTATTTACACACATGACTTTCTAGTAGAGCCCGGGTTGGAAATCAAGCAGGAGTCGCTGTTTGAGTTGGGCAGCGTCTCGGCCTCAGTGCCGATCCCGCAGCGTCGCAGCGACCTCACCGACTTTGGCACAGACCTCGATCTGTGTTTACAGGACAGCCTGTCTAACTCCTTTGCACCGACTATGCAGTACAGTAAAATGGCATTCGATTCAGACAGCACTACTAAAACTGAGACTTTTAAAATGGATGATGATGATATCTTCCAGGTAGACAAAGCTGACTTAATATTAGGGCCCACTCTTGCCGAATTAAATGCCAACCCAGATACATTACTAGATGACCTTAATTTTGATGATTTGCTTTTGCCAGAAGAGAATGGGTATTGTATACAGATTGGAGGCGCTATGAGCGGCTCGCGACGAGGTGGCCAGGGCTTACAAACATCCAGTATGCTAGCTTCGGAGAGTCCTTGTAGTCCTTATAGTCGGGCTCAACTTGCATTTTCTCCATCTAGTCAACACAGCTCAGCATCATCTAGTTTTGCCCAGCCTATGAATCAGTTGCCTGAATTGTTGTTACGTCTGGATGGCTACAGTGGGGAAATAGCTTTAGGGCAGTCAGTCCCAGCTTCTACGGTGCTGCCACCGTTCCCAGCTAGTCTTCAAACCCAACAAACTCAACTCTCCTCATCAGCACCGACTCATCTTACTATGGAACAGGTCTGATATTTGACTACATTTTTTTTAACAGTTCAGTACGTATTTTTAAATTTGCATGAGTTCAAGGATGTAGGTATAAAGTAAACAAACAAGTTGTGGCTTATGCATCATAACTATTTTTCCACCTGTTTGTAAACAGCCTCATAATGGACTATTATCTATTCTGTGATCATGATAAAAACAAGTGTTCATTTATCTTTAATGGTTTTTCTTATTTTGATTCAAAAAATAGTATCAATTCGATAAACTTGTTAAAGTATATTATTTAATAACAGTTCAATTTCATTATTAGATGACTAAGGTAGTGAGTGGAGTGATGTTTCACAATATTTTGCTGAAATTTATTTGTGACTTTCAATTACTTTTAATAGACTAAACTAAGTTGTTTTTAGATTTAGGATTGTTCTAGAATTGTTGTTATTACTTAATTTGTTTGGGATTCTCCTATTGGGTTGCCAATGTAATAATTTGTCAATTATTTCATTATTAGCTTTGAATCAATTACTATCTATTACATAATAATAATAATAATAATAATAATAGAGCCATTTATTCCAATAAATATTACATTAAACATCATTAAATTTTCCATGCATTATTTGATTTTAAATAAACAGTATTGAAACTTACTTTCTTTTGATCATATGATCAATATGATTATTGCCATTCCCATTTATTTATGTAAGGTAAGTACATGAGTACCGTAAAACGGGGTGAATAGAAATCGCGGGGTGATTAGAAATATTTTTGGGATTTTTTTTGTATGGCTAAAGCCAATTACTTAAGTTTTTAGTATTAAGTTCAATATTTGTTTGTTTTGCTTGCAACACTCGACAGTCGTGAAGTTAGTCAGAAGTACTTAATATTTTAGTGCAAAGAGAGACGTCACCAAGGTAAGAAATAACAGTTGCAAAAACTTTTTTATAATACTGATGTTAGTGATAATTATAGAAGTGGCATTTTCATCTAGTTACAAGTAGCGGCACGAGAGTTTAGCGCTGACGGTTATTGCGCAGAAGTCAAAAGTAAGGTATCACACGGGGAAGGGCGGGCGTTCGTAGCGCCGATTGGCTTTCCAGTCGCATTACGTCCCCCGCGCCCATGCCCCCATGCGCAGCTATCCCTTCCACGGTTCACTCAGCGCTAAACTCTCGTGCCGCTACTTGTACCAGGTGTCTGGACTGTCTAAATAATAAAACTTACGACCGAGTTTATTCACAATCAAGTGTAATTGTACAAAAGTAATTTACATAGATTGCTAAACTACATAGACAACTTACATAGACTGCTAAAATCATTACTTTTCCTTTGGCTTTGCCGTAGTCGAGTAAAAATAGGTTGGAAGTTCAAAATCGTGTCTACTTACCCAGTTTTACGGTACACAATAAAATTAACGTTTGAGCAAGTCTAACATTTCTCCTTGTTTACTTGAATGATGTTGAATTTTCTAATTAAAAATAAAGTTATTTTTGGGGCTTTCCAGTTATTTAATAATTTATGATTGACTTATGGTAACTTTTATTAGATTTGGCAAAGACGAGAGCCTCGCAAGCACCTACTGTCAACTAGTTCACTTGCTGAAGCAGGCTCAGTGTCTTCGCTATCAGGTGGCCTCCTGAGTCCTGGAACAGCAGACTTCTCACAAGACGAGGATGACAGGGATAATGAAACCGATGAAGATAGTGATAGATATGAAGATTTATCCTCTGATGGTTTGTATTTAATATTCAGTTTTATTCATTATACCTACTTCGACTTTTTTATTTTTGGCAACCAGTCCCTAATTCATTATATATTTTTTTACATTACAAATATTTGTAATTTGCACATTTTATTTGGACTTCTTGCAAACTATTTTAATATTGCCTCAGTATTAAATAAATTAAGGATGTATTTGTTTTATTATTATTTTTGTGCTATACAGTTTGAACACTATACATGTATATTTCTCCACAAGTTTTAAACTATGGATGTGATCTGTGAAGTTTTTTCTGAGGCCAACTTGTTCCGAGGGATTAAACTTTTGTGTATAGGTAGACTCATTCATGATGACGCGTGCCGTGGTTCTAATTACAATGTCATTAATGTCTGATTATGACAAAATCACACATCTTCATAGATGGCACTAAAATAGGTATGGTTTGCTAAGCAACCCTCATTACATGAAGCAAGATAGTTACAATACAACTAGCTTTTGCTAGCGGCTTCGCCCGCATGGAATTCGGTTATCGCGCGCAGTTCCCTCGGGAACTGTGCATTTTGCAGGATAAAAAGTAGCCTATGTCACTCTCTATGCCAAAAATCACGTCGATCCGTCGCTCCGTTTTGACGTGAAAGACGGACAAACATACACACAAACATGCAAACATACAAACACACAAACTTTCGTATTTATAATATTAGAATGGATTATACCTAGTACCTATAAGTACATTAACCCATACTAATCTATTTTAAAAACAGACTACTGACGTAAAACAATAGTTTTTAAATGAGATTAATTTGATTTGTTGTTGGACTGCTGATTGTAAATTTGCAATTTATTTTATTTTAGAATCCAATGACGAGTGCTCTGAGAGTAAACAAGCTCGACAGAATGCTAAGAAAGAGAGATATTTTTGGCAGTACAATGTCCAAGCCAAAGGACCTAAGGGTCAACGCCTTGTCTTGAAAAAGAAATCTGAGGATCCTCATGTTTTGAATAATGTCACTGACCCAGTATTTAGTCCACAATGCAGTGTCCGAGGAATTAAACACAGGTAATTTATTTATATTTCTATCTCTTTTTTTCCTGATACATGCTTAGTTCAGCTATTCTTAAAATTTCCTTTGCAGAGCCACAGAACACAAACATACTGACCGTACATAATAACTAAAATAAATATTTTTATGTACTTACTGGAAGGTTGCAGTCCCTTCGATTAAACTAGCTGTTATTGATTATTTTCTTTTAGACTTTAGTGAGTTGAATGATATTGTACTAATTTTTTCTTTAATTATTTTTAGTGGAAAAGCAAGAAAAGGTGATGGAAATGATTTGACACCAAATCCAAGGAAATTATTTTTAATAGGCAAAGAATTGGACAATCTGGGCAAAGTTATTAATGACATGATACCAGTTAGTGAGCTACCATTTAACATAAGACCTAAAACGAGGAAAGAGAAAAATAAACTGGCGTCTCGGGCTTGTCGCCTAAAGAAAAAGGCACAGCATGAGGCAAATAAACTGAAATTGTATGGTTTACAGCAAGAACACAGTAAGTAAATCTAAATTTTGTGCTATTAGTGAATGTTTCTTAAAACTACATTCCATCGAAATAGTAAGTACTCTGGAATAAACACTCCAAAAACAGACGAGCAAAAACCGACCTAAAAGACATAGACATAAGAACTAATGGGCTCCGGTCCGGGTGAAATAGCAAGCACGGAGTCAGTGTGTCCCTCTCTAACTATTGCCAGGAAATAAATAATAAATAATTAGTAAATTTTAGTTTCGTGAGTGTTGTCTTTTAAAAATATTGAATAAAATTTATACATTTATAATAAGCAATAATTACACGATTTAATATTTTTTTAATGAAATAAGCTTTAGATCTTTTTTCACGAGCTAATTTTAACTTGATGGTAGGTTTTATTAATTTCTCAATGGCCACACCAAACAGTAAGATGGTAGCTTCGTTATTGAGACTAGTGTGACAATCTTTTCACGATGTATCCAAATGGCTAATATGTAATATTTATTATAATATAATATTTTATACCCATCATACGTATTGTCTAATACATTATATTATATTATATTATTATTATAAATTTTGAAAAATTCCAGAGGAATTTGGAAAAATACCGAAAATTTCAATTATAACTACCAGATCGATTCAGTTTACGCATGCGAAGACGCTGGTAAAAGTTAATAAATAATGAATAAGTAAATAATAGTGTAATATATATGTATTGTCACTTAGTCTTCATTCATTTATTAACCTAAATGATAGAGCATCTAATATCGGACGTTTTTTGCAATATCGGTATTTTTTCAATACCGAAAATTCAAATACCGATATTCCGGTATTTTGGTATTTTTTCGATATTCGTATTACTAAAGTAAAATGAATGAGTTTCGCACTTCCAAAACCTTTCCGGTTCCGACAATCTTAAGTACGAGTAGGTAGCTAAGATTATTTCAAAAATGTCTAAGATTACATTAATGAAATAAGTATTAATGCATTTGTGACTTGCAACGATTGAGTGTTGCGACTCTATTTAATAACAAAATAATTGGTATTTAGAGATCAATATCGAAATACCGGTATTATACAATGTTTATACCGGTTTTGCCAATATCATAAGTTTTACCTATAGAAAAGTGAATACTTATGTTACTAGCACCAACGTACAAACCTAAAATTTATTTGCTCTAGTCTCTACCAGCCGTATCATAAGGACTTGGTATACAAGTAATAAAAATTCTGGTTATTGCTACTTAGTATATTTTTCTGACAAAGAAGTACTAGGAGGAAGGAATGTCTCATTAATTGCATAAAATTATGGTCATACTAATAGAGTGAGATAAAATAACCCTGTGGTAGCTATCTCTATCGGCAAAAAGTCGGACCGTGATTCCTGCACAGTGCACATTCCAGGTACAGTCGGAGTAAAAAAAGGTTCGTCACCTTAAGATCTATTTTCCTTTGCTCAGTATGAGCGCTAATCTGTTTTACCGACTGAGTAGGACATAATGCGTCAACCTGTCAACCTGCTAAACATAATCAGATGACCATAGACACCCTACAACTACACCTTGGCACTGACAAACACTGACAATTAAATAGAACATTATTTGGTTGAAACTTTTACGAAGTTGTTTATTAAAAAGGTTTTGTATTGATATTCAACTAGATATATTTTAGAGGTGTATACTATTTTGACTCTTGTTATCATGTCAAGTAAGTATAATTTGATATGCACTTGTCTACTTAGTACTTTGGTTTCAAAACGTACTAAGAGTCTATGACTTTGTAAAGGAATCAATTTAATAACTGACGAAGGTTTTCCTACCCCCACTGTACTTACTATTTCGATGCTACATTCTGATTGATTGAGTTACAATTCAACTTGACAACTGGACAGCCAAGTGGTTAGAGGACCTGACTATTAATCTTTAGTTCCCTCCTGGTTTTGATTCCTGGTTAGGGCAGATATTTGTATTGTATGTAATTTCAAAATCCATAACAACTTTTGTCATAATGATCTTTTTCCATAATAACGATTGCCATAATGAAATGCCATAATATTTTATATTGAGTCGCAATTCTAACCTAACCTACTTTCCTAGCTGCGGTTCGTTTCTGTTGAGGTCGCAATTCTCACCTAACCTACTTTCCTAGCTGCGGTTCGTTTCTGTTGGGGTCGCAATTCTAACCTAACCTACTTTTCAGGGTGCGGTTCGTTTCTGTAGGGGTCGCAGTTCTAACCTAACCTAATTTTCTAGCTGCGGTTCGTTTCTGTAGGAGTCGCAGTTCCAACCAAACCTGACTTTCTTTTCTGGTACCAGTTTGTCACTGTTGGGGTCTCAGTTCTAACTTAATCTACTTTTCTGGCTCACAAATCGCTGATTGCCAACAAGTGCTCTGTGATGGCATTTAATATTATGGATTTTAATATTATTACTCGTAAGTTTTATGTCTTTCTTATAGCACAAAAATATTAGGAATTTTAAGTATTATGATTATTAGGACATAAGATCATTATGGCAAAAGTAAGTCAAAAAAATGGCAAGTATTCTAATATAATTTTGGTATTTCCAGGACGTTTGCTGAATGGTATTAGCCAAATAAAGCAAGTTTTAGTGAATAGGGTGACTAATTCCCAGAGCAATGTGGATTGGAATTCCCATGTTAAGAATTTAGTTAACACTGCCACAGGTATTTTTTGCTCTCAATATGTGTGTGTATTGCACTTTTCTTTGAGACACCTTTTTTTATTTGTAATTATCTTCTTTCTTTTACAGAGATTAAAATAGCTGGTAAAACATCAGAATATGTAAACAAAATATTGGACAATGTCAAGGCTGGCCAGAATAATGGTGGATTGAAAGACATTTAAGGTAAAAACCTGTGTGAATTGTTAAACGAAAGGCTGTCTATCGTACCTCCAAAGTTAATTTAGCAAAGAGAAGTTATCTACATATATCATATAAAAGCTTAATTGTCCAAGACAATTTTATTTTTGTATGGTAACAGGATTATAGAAATATAGTCATTAGAAGCTTTTGAAGGCAACTAAGAAGTAAATGTTATTTTGAATAATTCATGTCTATTAGTAATGTTATGCCATAACATAGGTGTCATGTTGGAATAATTGTAAGTCTGAATTGTAGTTTCGAATACTAGATTTCGAAGAACAAGAATTATTATTTTGTAAGGTTATTTATGCAGCCGTAAATACCTACCTATAATACGGCTAAATTAGCCTTATTATAAGTATTAAATACTTCATTTTATTTTTCTCAACTTGAGAAAACAAACTTATATCATAGTAATATTTGGCCAAAAATTGCCTATATTGTATGTTTTTGAAAATAACAACATTTTTAAAACTTAATGAAATTGATTTAAATCTAGTTCAGGTAGTGTGAAAAATATGTGCTGAAGTGCTGCGGAACCTACAAATGATGTGGCATCTTTTTTATTATTTGCCAGTAGTCTGGCCGAATACTTCATAGCAATCCTATTCTGTAAATAAATTTGGTGATTTTGTCGTGACATAATCGCGTTAAAACGCTTGTATAATTATAATTATGGTGGCAATTTAGTATAAGTCTGGATAAAGAATAATATGAGGTAAATAATATCGAGGGTATTCTGGCAAAACAGAATAAGTGCAAAAAAAAAGTAGTTACATACATAGGCATACTCAATTTTTTCTGCTTTATCTAGCAAAACCTTAAAAGTAACACTTATCCGGTTCTGCCAGAATACCCTCGATGTATTAATTTGCGTAACAATCTAGTATTCGAGTCCAACAATATTATATTTACATAAATGGTTAGGTATTTTACTAAGGAGTCAAACAATATTTATATATATTTAATTTGGATAAATCATCAAATCAAGTATGCATTTTAACTATATTACCCGAAATAAATTTATGGCTATTTTTATATTAGATTTAAAATACAGTAAAACTGAAAGTGATATAATTTTAGAAATTGTTTCCGTTTAATATTTAGATTTTTAAACTAGTTATTTTAAATTTGTTTTAAGATAAAACAAATATTAAAGCAATGTTTTTTTTTTAAATATTTATTGGTGATACTCAGGTACACAATTGACTCGATTCAATTGCATTTCTAACTTGTAGTAGCACTGACAAAATTTAATTCAATTAAATTACTATAACACTATGAAATGATTGCAATGAATGATGTTTATCTGTATATACATTTGTATAAATGCTGCACATGCTAAAATTATGAAAGTTAGTTATCGATAGCATCCAAAAGAATACCTACATACTTTTATATATGAAGGTTGACACAACCCTGTAGAATAGATGTTAGTGATTTAAGCACGTAAAATATTTTAAAATCAATTTAAGATCATAGAGTATTAAGGTAAGGTGTAAGATTATGCATAGATATGTTAATAAGTCACTTCCATACAACGACAGAATCGATTTGTATATTTGTCTTTCTCCAGCAAAATTTGATCTTGTCATAGGCATATTATTATTTAATAGTGTTTATGAAATACCTAAAAGCTTGAAATTGTAATAGTAATAGCAATAAATAAATGAATAGCGATTTTTAGCGAATTAGTTCTAATACCGATGGTGAGCATGTATGGAAGTGCTTTTGTTAGTTATTAAATACTTTTAATACCTTATTATATTACAAAGATAATAATACAATTTAGAACTGATCTGCGATGTTATTTTTTATTATTAATAATATGTCTTAAGGTACCGAATTGCATGCGCCCGTAGTTATATCTATTTCATGTATAATTCAGTGACAGTTAACATTGGTTTCAAAGCAGTCATAGTTATTTTGTTAACAAAGTCGCACTTAAACGAGAAGTCAATATTTATCCTATTTGATTTTCCACAAATTTCGATCGAGTATCTTTAACTCCATTATGACTAGTATTTTTATCTTTGAACTACCTATAACAAGAGTCCATAACTATCACGCGTGTATCTTGTGATATCTTGTTGTAACCTAATAAGATGTTCCTAATAATACTTTTGTTTCGGGTCATTCAGTATCAGCGTATCAGTATATAAATGCTTCAACGCAAATTTATGTTTTCCAAAATTTTAATCGTCAATGTCATACCTAAAAAAATATTTATATGTTTTAAGCATCGTCATTTTTACTATAGTAAATTACTTGTACACCCTAATCAGATAGACGGCTGTTTGATGTAAAATTTTCAATTAATGTAGATATAATGAATACTTAGTCGACATCGACATACACACACATTTGAATGAAAAAAAAAAAAATAGTGAGTTATTTTTACTCGATCGCGAAACCAAAGGAGGGGCAATGTCTTTCAAATGAATACAAATAAATAATACTGTTTCGATTTGTTTTCTTTGTAAATATACATCTTCAGAATGGGTCCATATCAGCTCATATACTTATTGAAAGTCTGAATGTAATATTTGTCAGATTGATTGTGTGTCATAACTCTTTCTTTAATTTATTTTTTCTCTGAATCCAATGATTGTTCAGAAATTGTTATAAAACAAACCAAACTATAGTTTTCTATAGGATGACCATTACAAATTTTCAGAAAAATTTAAGGTTTCAGTGGGAAAAAAATTATGACAAACGATGATTCGGATAAAATTACGGTATGACTAGCGACGATTATGTGAATTTTGGCGCTCCCCGACAGGATATATTACAATGTAAATAAATTTTTATTCAAGAAAACGTGTCAAGTTTTGTAAATTGAGAATAATAATTATTGATTTGTAATGAATATTTATATTTACCTAGAAAGATAGATGTTGCTTGTTAAATTTCTATTGGATTTAAAATACCTATTTAGTAAGTACCTATTATCATGAGATCTAAAGGTGCCTAACTCTAAAATGAATTGTAATGCTTTGTTTTGGTTTAATTATTGAATTATTTCTTACTCTGGCTTTAGATCAAAATTCGCAATCTGTTTTTTATTATTATCAATATTACAGAATTGTTGAGTATTGAAATTAAACTTCTCATCTCAGTTCAAGTGAGAGTTTGGCAGAGGAGAATACACATGCCTATAGCTCGTACGTTTTCATGCAAGTAGCTTGCTGACTCACTGTATGACAATTGACGCACACGTGCCAGCTACTCTTCTGAAAATGTGCGAGCTACAGGCATGTGTATTTCCAGCCTTTGGCAACTAACTATATATGATAAGGTATGGGTGAGAGGCAGTCTCTGATAGCACATAAGTAGTTGATTTTTTTTAAAAATCTGTCATACCTACATGTTAAATGTGTTATAAATAATCTAAAATTATGATTTAAAAATAAAACTCATTTATAATTTACACTTGCATAATATTCCATGCTAGCTTACTGTGATTTATTATCAGAAAAAATCATTGATCAATATGATGTTTTGGAACTAAGATCAATTTTAATTGTATTTTCTTGAAAAGATGTTACATTTTTCTACCTTCTTACTGCAATAGTACAAAAAATGTTATAGAAGATTAAAACAAAACTTAATTTTTTATTTTATTTAGTGATATTAGATTAACTGCAAGTTCAGGGATCAGCTAGAAAGATGTAGGCAACAGCTTTACAGTTATCTGTAAGACTTTTATCTTTTAGTGATGCCAACTAAACCCCCTTGCAAAAAAACGGGCACCTATGGTTTTTATATTTCATGTGCATGAAAGCTTACTTTCTAAGCTTCAATGCCTAAAAATCTGAAAAACCATAGGTGCCCGTTTTTTTTGCAAGGGGGTTTATTTACCTTTATCCAGTCTTGGAATTTTTGTGAGTTTAATTTATGAATGGCCCTTAAAACCAAACTCAAAACTGGTCTGCGATTCAATAGGCTGTGCTTATTCATATAGGATTATGTTATTTTATTTTCTATAATAATAAATTCATGTAATATTTTGTATCATTGTAATTATAATTGTTTATGTTTTGTGTAATTGAATGTCTAATAAATCTTATGCAAGGTCAATTTATATTGTTTTATTTCCAATCCGCATTGACGGTGCAAGGGTGCATATCTAGTCGCATAATTTTTGAAAGTCGTAATATTCATCAAAAATGTTTTTCCTGTTGAAACCATAAATTATTTTGGTAATTTTTAAATGGTCACCTGCAGAAAACTGTAGGTTAGGTTAAGTTTGTTTTAAATTTTAAACAATTGTTGAATTTAGAGAAAAAAGTTAGGTAAGTATGGTAAACTTAACAATACATTATGATGATAGACATTATATTATGACTTTTAACCCGAATGTTCTTGTGTGCATGATCTCAACCAGGTGGCCTACCTATTAGTCTGCCATGCAGTTGAATCTGCATTAGCCGACATGACATGACACACAACAAGATCGCAGTACATACTAAAAATAAAATACTTTTTTAAATGTATAAATTTGAATTTAATGCGCCGCTAGGTTGTGAATTAACATTTTGGGATAGGTTAAATTTCTCAAAAAGTTGTTGAATCTTGTTTATCTGGTAGTCTCCAGGATGCTCAATGTAACACACTATTGCAGTGCCACTCAGGTTCATATGTTCTCTCCAACAAATTACTGCAAAGAAAAAGGAAATTGCAAACATGAACTTGAAGGTAGTCTATACAAATTATAAAAAGGAAAGATTTGTATTTTTGTATGTTTGTTATGAATTCTTTCTCTGTTAGTACGCTAAATAATTTCAAAGTGCCATAGGCATCAGAAAATTATAGTTCCGTACTAAAACTTTAGTAATGTACGTCTAAGTGTAAAAAAAGTTACCGTAAAACATCTTTCATTGCATGCGCTGTGGAAATTATTGATGATAGAACAAAAAATGTTCTACAATATTAAAGAATATGTCAATATCTACAAATAATCTCGCGATAACCTACGAACAAGTGTGGGTGTTGTTCTGGATTTGAATAAGATTGAACTAAGAAGAACACCAACTCTCTTATTTGTGTCTAGCATCAAAACATATTAAACAGTAATACCTCCTGCTGATACTCCAGATATGATGTTTGGCTGTTCTAACTTAGGATATATAAATTCTGGTTTTGATGACGGCTTAGTTGTAGCAACTGTTCTGATTATGCAGTCTTGAGCCGGCGTCATGGTATGGTACTCAGGTAACGGTTTCGTTTGTACAGCTATCACTTCCTTGCTAATTAGTAGGTAGTCTTTTAGCAACTCAATTATTTTGCTGCTCTGAACTACACTGTAGTCTCTTATAGTGCAAATGTATCTGTTAGAAGTATTTACTTTATACAATTGCATAGCAATCTCAGAAACAGAGTTCAAAAGTTCAAGATTATGGCTTTGCATTTTAATATAATCCGACATATATTTCCCTTCAAATATTGTAATACATTCCACTTCCTGTGTTACTTCAATCTTCTTTAACCATTTCAATCTGCAATAAAACAAAATACAAAACTATCTTCAAATACCGTCAAGTATTTTTCAAGTCACAATGATGGAAACAAAAACTTTTAACTTTACTTACTTCACAAGATCATGACTGGAATCATCCCAGTCTTCCCAGAGATTACGACTAACGGGTTCTATTATTTCGCCGAATGTGCTCATTATTACAATAAATCTTGATATTAAAAATAAAGCAGTTTTTACAAAAATAATCGAAGTGTTGATTGAAACTTGAAAAAGAAATGAGTCGCTGAATGAAATATCGTTTTTAATTTTGACGTTTACTTTTTTTTTAATTCGGTGTGTTGGACTCATAGACCTACACCTATGGACCAGATATACCTACAAAATACGCGTGCATACCTAACCGTGCCACATAAAATGGCGCTCAAGGGTTGTGCTATCAATTTGGAAACCAAAATATTTGATATCGATATTCGAATTAGTGGTGGCTAATAATTTGAGTAGCAATGGTATCAATATCTTGTGTTTCTTTTTGGAAAAATGAATTTGAAATTCACTTTGTTCATAATTACTTTGACTGCATGTAGGTACAAGGAGATTGGTAATGTAGGCTGCTGATAGATAACTAATACGATACATGTGAAAAAATATGTAACAGAACGTGCAAAAGAGCTATGCTTGTTTCAGGAACTTGCACGAATTAAGTGGTGTGTGGTTACCTTGTGCTGACTAAATAAAACAACAACAACGTATAAAATACCCTTTATTTTCAAAACAACGAAAATAATACAACTTATTTATATTTATACATAAATCGACAATTAACTCGTGTTAACAATCTAATGACAGGTTTATAGAAAAACATTGGTATTTAAATGCATACAAATTACTGGACTAATGATATTAATCACTATTGATTTATTAAACACAAAACATTGATATAAATTTTACCATATCATGAGCCGGAGCTAGAAGTTCTCTTTTCTGACGCATCAAAAGAACCGCTGTAACCTGAAAATTATTTTGCTTGTTTTGTTTTGCTCTATTCATTACAGACAGTATGTAAAACTAATTATCTATAGTTACGAGGGCGACACTGAAAGTTTTTAGAACTGGCCACTTGTAAACAATATAATAAAAAAATAAGTTTAAATTTTGAAAATGGAACTCTTTGCCAATATTATTGAGTATGTATTTCATTCATTTGTCATTAGTTTTACGATTTGGCGGCAAATTGAAAATTGTCTGTGTCACGTCAACATGAATTTAACTCGCGAAAATTTTCGTGCAATGATTTTTTATGACTTTCGATGTCATTTAAGTCAACAAGAAAGCTATGATAGACTTCGATTGGCCTTTCATGATGAAGCTCCATCTCGTGCGACCATTTACAACTGGTTTAATGAGTTTAAACGTGGTCGCACTAATCTCACCGACGATCTGCGTGAGGGACGGCCTTCTACGGCGACGACTGAAAATAACATCAGTGTTGTGCAGCGTATGATAGAGACTGACAAAAGAGTGACGTATCAGCAGATTCGGACAAGCTTAGGCATCGGTATGAGTCAAGTGCATAAAATCCTCCATGAACATTTAGCGGTCAGGAAGCTTTGTGCGAGGTGGATACCTCATAATTTGACCGAGGCCCAAAAACTCCGTCGGGTTGATTGGTGCCGTGAAATGATTGAAAGATTTAACGGAGGTGACTCAAATGCTGTTTTCGACATACTTACGGGTGACGAAAGCTGGGTTTACTGTTATGATCCAGAAACCAAGAGACAGTCTGCTCAATGGGTGTTTCCTTTCGAGGAGTTCCCAACTAAAGTGAAGAGAGGTCGAAGCGTGGGAAAAAAGATGGTGGCCTCGTTCTTCGGAAGGACAGGTCACTATGCGACAATTGCTTTAGAGGATCAAAAAACAGTTACTGCAGAGTGGTACACTAACAATTGTTTGCCACTTGTATTGGAAAAAGTTCGGGAGAAGCGAGCTCGAAGTAGGATCCTTCTTCACCACGACAACGCCTCGTCGCACACCGCCAGGCGAACGATCGACTATTTAGTGACGTCAAACGTGGAATTACTGGGTCACCCGCCGTATAGCCCCGACCTCGCACCTCGCGATTTTTATTTATTCCCGAAAATAAAAGAAAAACTTCGAGGAAAACTTTTTATGAACACCGAGGAAGCAGTGGGTGCGTTTCAAAAGGCCGTCGAAGAGACCCCTAAGTACGACTGGGCTAAGTGCTTTTCTCAGTGGTTCCATCGGATGCAGCGGTGTATTGATGTGAATGGACACTATTTTGAAAAGATATAATAAAACGAATAACTTGCTAGTTTGCTCAGTTTTTGATTTTCTAAGAACTTTCAGTTTGACCCTCGTATGTAGTACCATTTCGTATGACACATCCCGATTTTATTTTGCTGGTGTGATTGGTGTTTCTCTTGATTTTTATAGCTAAAAAAAAGTATAAATTAGTGGCACCAAATTAAAGTATTATATTGCTTGTCCGAGATAGAGTTGGGCACTTTTGCGCCCCAGTCAATTTGCGGGCAAGGGGCTTTTTGACTCCACTTAAAGGCCTTACAAAACGGCTAATTCAATTTGATTGTTTTCAGAGCAATATTTACCGTATTAAACAACGAGGGTACAGCGTTATCCCGCAATCTAACAATGTCTAAATTTTAGATGAACTGTGCCTCTTCAAAATGCAACGAACAGATGAACATTCCTTAATGCCGTGGATTAATATTATCTACGCCTATGGCGTCCAACCACCTCCGCAGTAACGCATCATTTCTAGGGAACCTGTAAAATATAACAGCCATCAGTCAAAAACCATAGACGATAATTACATTTATTTCAGTTCTACTTATGTCGATATTCAGCACAACACTAAAGAAGATTGTCAATATTACTGAATTAAATGGAACCAAAAATACAACGATAAATGGTGAAAAAACTGTATATCTTTGATGGTAACGATAAAAGCATACGGAAATTAATTATCAGTGATTAAATATTACCATGAAATGGCACTATTTCAAGAAAAAACGGGTACTAACCTATAATGAGTCAAATTCGTTTGATTTCTCGTTTTCCGAGAAGAACACCATTTTATGGAACACAAAGGCATGTTGCGTTTGTATCTCTTAATGTCCACAACACAAAACTGATTGTAAAAATATTTTTATTTTGCTAAAAATCGCCAAAAACTCCGTAGTATTCGTTCACTTGACAGATCACGTACCACAAATATGCTGTGGGCTAAAATGTCGGATGGCAGCCGGAAATGTCATCTGCTCGTAGTGACAAGCCATTGCCGAGTGTAGAACAAACAAATATCATGCCGTCTTTGTTCTCATATGCCAAACCACCTTAGAAAGAAAGAGATAATACGTGTTTTCTTATTTTTATATCGATTTGAGTGTATGTATAGTAGAATAGGCCACCTCTATGTTATACTTCCTCTAAGGTTGGACTTGGATAAAGGCGCGGCTACATGCAAGTCGCTCGCTCGACGCTCGTTTCCGGGGTCTGCAGGTCTACTCCGAAACTCGAAATTTTAACTTCGTATCGTGCGGTCCCTCTCGCTCTCGTATCAAATAGCGTAAGTGTCAGAGGGACCGCACGACACGAACTTCGAAATTTTGATTTTCGGAGTAGCTATGCTGATCTCCAGGGCTACTAAGAAACTCGAAGTTCGTATCCTGCCGTCCCTCTCGCTATCGTATTAACTAGTTTTAGTGTCAGAGGGACCACACCACACGAACTTCGAGTTTCGAATTTCGTAGTAGCCTTGCTGTATGTGCACCTGTGCTTATTAGTATGAGTCTTTCCTTATATGAAATTAAAATTTTACTATCATTTGAATGGCTGTGTTTCTTTTGTCCTTCTGAAGGGGAACATTAAAAAAAGAGTGGCAGTTTGCAGTAATACGGACCTTTGCCCATCAAATTCACGGTCGTTCTTCGATTAAAAAAAAATGACTTTAATGACGATCTCTCGTTAGGAAAATAATAAAGAAGAGTTTTAAGCTAAATAATCATGTTAAAGGTGAGTTAGGTACATCCTACTTAGTCTTGTGAAATATTTATCAAGTGTATCGATAATCCATTTAAATTTCCACATTTTGTAGGATAAAGGGCAAGTCACCTTCGAGGATAAATGGATTACTATGCGTCCTACAGTTTTGAAGCTATTAAAACAGGAACCGGTGACCCAGTCTGAATGGCAAGACCTTTTCGGGGCTGTTCACGCGGTTTGCTTGTGGGATGATCGAGGGCCATACAAGTTAAGAGATGCATTACAACAAGACATAATGATGTACATCAAGCAAGCTCAAGCGCGGGTGCTAGCTCAGAGGGAAGATCAAGCGCTTTTGAAGGCTTACATAGCAGAATGGGGCAAGTTTTTTACGCAGTGCAACTATCTACCCACTCCATTTAGGCAACTGGAGAATACAATCAATAACATGAGTAAGATGTCAACTTCCAACACATCAAATTCACAGAAAAAGAATAACAACAATAACAACGAGGACAGCCTCGTGAGAAAGTTGATGCTTGATTCATGGAATCAGAGCATTTTTGTAGACATTAAACAGCGGTTGCAGGACTCTGCAATGAAGCTAGTCCAAGCTGAAAGGAATGGTGAATCTTTTGACTCACAGTTAGTTATAGGAGTAAGAGAATCTTATGGTAAGTAGAGTTATACTCAATTTTGTATTCATACAATACAATACAATACAAAGACTTTATTGTACACCAGAAATAGTAAGTGATACAGAAAAAAAATTACACGGTAAGCAGTAGGCGGCCTTATCACTTAAGAGCGATCTCTTCCAGGCAACCTATATTATATATATTGCAAAACATATGTTCTTTTTGATTTCTGTTAACTTTAAGGGAACAATCTACAGGTCAAATGAAGCTAAATTCTCTAAGACACTAGTGTAGTGGCCTAACCCTTACTGTTTAAAAGATAAGCAAGATTTAATAGAATTAATTATTAGCAGTAAAACAGTAAACAGTGTAATGGTTTGGACCAATGTAAAGGTCCAAGTTATGATGTTTTTCAAAGTCCATAACTAATCTATTATTCACACATATTAAGCAAAAGAAAGTTGAACATGTAGATTTTTTTGATGTGTGATATCAATGTCCCTTGTCAAGTTTGTTAATTTTTTAATTTAACAATGAACTATCTCTGAAGCTATTATATATTTTTTTTTTTTAATTTTATGAAAAAGGTTATATCAGGTAGTTCTCATCAATGAATAAGCTGTCTGCAGAAGTTAACAGAAATAAAAAAAAACATGATGTATGCATCAGTTATGTACTAGTGGCAAAGGTTAATTATATGGGACAGATAAACTATGAGTCTGAGGATTATACACATAATTTGCTATGGATTATTTATTGAATTTCTATAACTGAGTACTTAATTTAATTGAATAACTTGCACCTAAAGATAAAGAATGTAATTTGTTTTTGCTTCCAGTTAACTTGTGCTCAAATTCTGTTGACAAACTGCAAATATATAGAGACAACTTCGAAGCTGCATACATGCAGGCAACTGAAGAGTTTTATAAGTTGAAAGCAAGTGAGCATTTATCAGCAAATGGGGTACAATATTACATGAAATATGCTGACCAGAGACTGAAAGAGGAAGAATCTCGGGCTCACAGGTACTTGGAGCCAGGCAGCGGCAGTGTCGCTGCACTCACACAATGCTGCGAGAGAGTACTGATAGGAGAACACCTGCCCACTCTGTTAGCAGAGAGTGCTCCTCTCATCAAAGCTGGGGAAATGGATAAACTACAGCTCATGTTCCGCCTCCTTGACAGAGTGCCAGAAGGTGTGACACCAATACTGAGAGATCTTGAAGCACACATTGTTTCTGCTGGTTTGGCTGATATGGTTGCCTCTGCTGATATTATAACCACCGATTCAGAGAAATATGTAGAACGATTATTAGATTTATTTAAGAAATTCAGTTCCTTGGCAAAGGATGCTTTTATGGATGATCCAAGGTTCTTAACTGCCAGGGATAAGGCATACAAATGTGTTGTAAATGATACTACAGTTTTTAAATTGGAATTACCATCTTCTGCTCTTCTTCGTGGTACAAAGGGGACTGCTCCAGAGAGCAAGTGTCCTGAACTGCTTGCTAATTATTGTGACATGTTGTTAAGAAAAACTCCATTAAGTAAACGCCTAACTACTGAGCAAATAGAGTCTAGGCTCAAAGATGTTTTGTTAGTTTTGAAATATATTGAAAATAAGGATGTCTTCATGCGGTATCATAAAGCTCATTTAACTAGAAGACTCATATTAGATTCTAGTGCTGATTCTGAAAAAGAGGAGGATATGGTGGAGTGGCTGAGAGAGGTTGGCATGCCTGCCGACTATGTCAATAAACTGGCGCGCATGTTCCAAGACATCAAGGTTAGTGAAGACCTCAATACACAATTCAGAGCAGAAACTACGCGTCATGATGCTATCAACATTAAAATACTTAATGCAGGCGCTTGGGCTCGCGGGTCCGAGCGAGTCACAGTTAGCCTTCCTTTAGAACTGGAGGATTACATACCAGAAGTGGAAGACTTTTATAAGAAAAAACATTCCGGCCGCAAACTGCAGTGGTACCACCATATGAGCAATGGAACTATAACATTCGCAAATTCCGTCGGTAGATTCGACCTTGACGTAACTACTTTCCAAATGGCTGTCCTGTTTGCATGGAATCAAAGGCCGATGGAAAAAATCAGTTACGAAAATTTACGTCTTGCCACTGAGCTTCCTGATCCAGAGCTGAGGAGAACTCTATGGTCTTTAGTGGCTTTCCCGAAACTAAAACGGCAGTTGTTGTGTTATAGCCCAGCAGTACAAAACCCAAAAGATTTTACAGAGAATACAACATTTTGGGTTAATCAGGAATTTGCTCTCATTAAAACTGGGAAACCACAGAGGCGCGGTAAAATCAATTTGATTGGCCGTCTGCAGCTAAGTACTGAACGGTCTCAGTTGGAAGATAACCACTCTATTGTACAGCTACGTATCTTGAGAACGCAAGAAGCTATAATCAAGATTTTAAAAATGAGAAAACGCATCACCAACACTGCTCTCCAGGTATATATATAATTTGTTATTTACAAATAATTCACGCTAAGTTCTTGGCATCTTCTTTACAATCGACCATTGTAAAATAATACTATAATTAGCTCTATTCTCTGCTGATACAGGATCTGCCTAGTTTGGAAATCCCTGTTGAGTTGTAAAGTTGTTGTGTGCAAATTTTCTAATTGTACATTACTTGTCCCAAAATAACTTTTTTGCACTTTCCCGGAATAAAAAATACTAACTATCCATTACTCTAAATTATGGAAATTCTTTCAAGTAATAATAAAAAGTTGCAAAAGTAACTTTGATAAAAAATTTGAAAATTAGTTCGGTAGCTATCTATCACCCATAAATAAATACAAACAAAGTCCACAGCTTTATTTTGTTATGATAATTGGTGCATGTTCAAATTCCATCGTAATATGAAAATCTTTTTCGTTTTAGATAAAATCTCATTTAACCCTGTTATTATTTTGTTGCAGAGTGAACTGGTCGAAATATTGAAAAACATGTTTTTGCCATCAAAAAAAATGATAAAGGAGCAATTAGAGTGGCTCATCGAACACAAATACATGCGACGAGACGACGAAGATATCAACACTTTTATATATATGGCCTAAAATCACCACAAAATGTAAACATAAAATGAAATAAACTTAATGAACTGTACAATATCTACCTTTTATTTGTATAGTTTGCTTCAATAATAATAGTGGATTGTCATATATTTTTTATTAAATATAATGATAGTATAATATAAAAAGTTTAACTCGGCAATACAGTAATTCATTATTTTGGCTTGACTGGTTCAATTGTCTCGCCTCCTTGAATTTGACCCCATCCAATTAACCTGTAAAACAAAAAAAAACCATTTTCAGTATATATTAAAAAAAAAAAAAAACGAGTCAGTCAGGCGTCTCAGCCCTCAGCAGTATAACTTCACATCTAGGTTATACGTAGAGGTTATTATCTCGATAATATCAAAGCTGGGTTTAATTAATAATTATTATTAGTCCCAGTCTAAGAGCCGGTATCTACTCGTACACACACTAGGTGTTTAAAAATAAATGTTTCTTGTATGACGCGTTTGATCCTTGAAAATAATTTGTTTGAAAACTTTATTTAACAATAAAAGTGGGTATAAAAACAGAGTAAGTATAAAATTAACATAACTAAAACTAACTTAAAATAGCTAAATTAAAACTAAAAATTAATATCTAAATTTGGGCCGTCAGGTAGAGTGCCCATTATGCAGGCAATGATAATAATGGTTTTATACTAATGTATTCTGTGTCAGCTTTAAGTCTTGCGTTGTCCGGCTACTTCAACAATTTTGATTTTTATTAGATCGTCGTTCCAAATGTTTGTCTTACCGCCAGTGGTTTTCGACTCTCCTGCTGAGAGCTACTTTCTCGCCGATTTCGGTGCAAACTGGGTTGGTAAGGGTGATTTTCGCCAAATCGGCCTTAGTTGCGATGACGCGACCGCCGGTACTCAGGGATCCGATGTTTACTAGCAGAACCTAAAACGTAACACGTTTATATCGTCATCAAGTATATCACTATAGCACCGTGTTTTTCTTGATTTCCGTTAACTTCGACAGACGGCTCAGTTCATTGGCGTGACACAATCACAAAGAGGGACAAAAATAACCCATTTTTTTTATAAATCTTTTGATAAATATGTATGAACAAAAAAAAAAATTTAAAGTAAGAAAGTGTACACCGTTTTACTGCACATAATTAATTATCTTAATTTTCGGTGTATCTTTAAAACAGTAAGAGTTAATGGGGTAGTGTCTTGGAGATACTAACTTCATCTGACCTGTTAAAGGTTCCCATAAAATTTACGGAAATCAGAAATAACATAATTTAGTAGTAGTTTTAGATAGACCCTGAATTTAGTGCACACATAAAATTTATGCAAAGTGCATTAGTAGTAGCAAAATATTTGAAACAGGATGAAATTATACCTCATTTCTGGTCAGCTTCTGGACTTTAGCTGCCTTCTTGTCTCCTTCCGTGCGCACGCCGAGCAAGCGCTTGAGCAGATAGTAGGATACCTCGAGCTTCACGAATATACCGGGCAACGCGCCCACTGCTCCCAGCACCTGAGTAAAGGAAGCATTGGTAAGTTAGCTGTACTAAACTCACTGCTCGGGTGCTAAAGGAGAGTAGATTACAACACTCGTAACGCTTTATTATACCACATAATAAACAGTTCGGAGGACATAAAGAACATTTATTACACAATAAGCATGGACGGTCAACATGGTGCTATCGGTACAGAGAGTGACATAGGCTACTTTTTATCCCGAAAAAATGCACAGTTCCCGCGGGAACAGCGCGCGATAACCGAATTCTACATATAAATTATTAATACATAATTAAATATAGAATATCAAGAGTAATGTCAAATGTACCAAAATAATAATAAATTATTTTTAAATTATTTCGACCTAAAATATAATTATGACCATTCATTATTACAATTGTTACCATTATACTAATATACAGAGTGTCCCTAAAACCAACGCCAAAGTGAGAAGGGGGGATAGAACAACTCATAAGCAGTCAGATTAAGCAAATTGGACCTTAATGAAAATTTAATGGTTTTCGAGATATAGCCAGTTAAAAAAACTCGTGATTATTGCATGAGTGTATCGATTGCCACCACTGCAAATTTAAGTATTTTGCAAATCTGTTTTTCGCAGGATGTTAGGAAAAACACACCTATCGAATTTAATCTAAATTTATTACATGAAATGATGACGCTATAGCGGTAAAAATAAACAAAACCGAATTAAATTATATATTTTAACCTGCGGGTTTGATAGAGTTCAATTTTAATAAGGTACCTATACTCACGGAATAGAAAAAACTAGTGGAAATGTCAAGCAACCGCTTCGCGTGTGCTACTAGTATGCGGAGTTCCGCAAACTATAGGTCAGTTCGCCGGAAATGCTTATGAGTGACGGTTGTGAGAGCTGAGAAGAAAAAAAACTTAAAATAAGAGAAATATGCCTTACTGTGCCATTTTAGAATGTAAAAACGATGTCCGAACGAAAAATATCACCCAAGGTGGCATTTCATATCATTGACAAGGAGTATTTCATTTTAATTTAATAAATTTATATTTTTTTCCATTCCGTAGGACACTATCATAAAATGAACCATACAAAAATAAACTTTACCAGAATACAATAAGGTCGGTTTTTGTCTCTGTCCTAAAACGATGCATTTCGAGAATGTTCCCTATCCATTTAGACAGCATAGGAATATTGACATCGCATAAGTAGAGATTGGGTGTTGTCGATAAAATTATCGATGTTTGTTTCTTTCGTTTGTTGACTGAGTGTTCTGTTGAGTTGAATTTTTATCCCTTTCCTGCACGAAATAGAAAAGTAAAAAAAAACCTATGAAAAATATTTTGCGACCTCGCTCACTGTGGTGTCATGCGTTGGGTAAAATTCATTTTACTAATACATTTAATAATAAATTACGCCCAGTTTTGCTATTTAACGTTGCAATAACAGCGCAGTCGATAGAAAAATATTTAATTGTTTTTTTTTTTCCAAGAAACTGATAAAAATCATTAAAGGATTACTCAGAAGTTTAACGTCTTCACCGCCCCAGTCATCTAGTAGTCAACGGAATGTGTCACGCGCCACGGTCATCTTTACATGACCAACATTCAACTCGAAATTAATCCTTCTGCAATTAAATTAAAAATCAAGTTGATTTGTCGCTGGTTTTTCTGTGCCTTACATTACTTCGTGTTTTGTACTATTCGTGTTGTTAACTATCAAAAAACAATAAATTAAAAAAAATCTAAATCCGACTGCGTTAAAAATACTAAAAAGAAGAAAACAAGAAGAGGACGTAGTGATCTAGAACTCTGTTAAGTAGCTAACTTAAACTGCAACAGTAGGGACCCATTCGAATCGCGACCAGCTCAAAAATTCTTATTAAAATCAGAGTCACATAGTACGCAGCAATCATGATAACTAAATACTTGGAAACATCCAAATAGTCATTAACATTGACCCAATCAAAGCGATCAAAGTGCTCAAGACATCCACTATGTGCAAATAGATCGGAGCACGCACATCATCACTGGTAGCGTAGCAGCCAAAATATCTAAAAGTGTGGGTCACAATAGAAAACTGAGCTTTATTTATATTTAAAAGGTTTAAGGTTTTATCTCAAATTGAATTCTTTGAATAAAAAAAAATTAAGACACTTTTTGGCGCTAAAAATCCGCCATTTTGATTTTTTAAGAAGTTCATGTACCTAGTGTCACTCGATTTATCAAAATCGGTTCAGTCGTTAAGTAATTACATGAGGACATATGAATTAGACATACATACATATAATACATACATATTTACATACACACATACATACATACGGGTCAAACACATAACCCTTCTTCTTCGCAGTCGTGTAAAAACAACTTTGCCTCATACAAATAAGGTTTATATATCTCACAATAACTGTCTGTTTTCCGATTCGTCAATATTGTTGTCAGCTTTGAATAACGCGAATGTAATAGGTACCTATAATCATAATACTTAATAAGTATTATGATTATAGGTACCTATTACATTCGCGCATAATATAGTCAATCCTATTTTCATCTTTGACCTATAAAGTAGGTATATCGATATCACCGTAGGTGTGCTACGCCCATCACTTTAGTAGTTACGATTCGTAAAGAAGAGACATGTAGCAACAATTTTCAGTCGAGTTCAATCTAAACGTATTCACATAGAGCTCATTTTAGAATGTCAAAAACAGCGTTTAAAAAATTTGCCACCTATTGGTAAATAGCGAAACTAACTTGACAATCATGACATTTTGTCAAATTAGTTCCGCTACTCAGGGTGATGTGGCGCTATGTAGCTGCACAATGGACTCTCAGCGATATATATAAGTATAACGTCGATTTAAAGTTCTAATTAATGTTGCCGGCTCAGAAGTTATTACCTTTTTTCGAATAGAAGCTAATGACCAATAAGCGCCAAGATTTCAAAGTGTGTATCCAATGCGCTTGTGCGCATTTCCGGCGACACGGGTTTCGATACAAGTTGAAGCTTTTGGCATTTCCACTAGTTTTTTCTATTCCGTGCCTATACTAAACTAACTTGGCACACAACATAAACAAAATAGCACTCTGTTGTAGTTTTCAAAATAATGCAGCATATTCTAATTTACCCGGCTGTTCACGAGATAATGCTATTTTACACAAGAAGGAACTTAACTGCAATTATATAGTTTGGAACCAGGGCCCCAACTCTCAACCACCTATTACCAGGCTCAGAGTATGAATTTCGAATAAAAATCAAAGCAAAGTCCATTAGATAGACAAAATCCAAATCACTAGGCAAAACTCGAGTCCTATCTGGCAAAGCCAGTCCATGTAAGAAAATAAGAACCCAAACCAAATGATGCACATCAAACGAATTAACAAAGTGTGTGTACTGAAATAACTAAAATAATCTTTAACCAGAAAGCCGACTTGAATTCGAATTTTGAATGAGGGCTATCGCGAATGAATTTTCCGCTAGAGGCGCTAGTGTAGCGTGAGGTCAACGAAATGTCAAATCTCATAGTTTTTGGGTGAGTTACGCGGGTTTATTTATAATTAGAATAATTTTGGGAATATTTTGCGTTACCTGAAATTAATTATGGCAATTATGCAATAAGGTGCAATGAACGTCTGTAATTTGAGACAGTTTTGTCTTTCGAAAACTTTTGTCCTCCCTTTTTCCGAACAAAACGGGATTACGCAGTACTGTGGTTGCTCGATATTTTTATGGTACTGTTTTAAGATGTATTAAATATGATTTTAATCTAAACTTTGTTTTCACGCCCGTAATAACACTTTTAAAAATCTCACGCAACAGTGGCGCGATCTAGTGAGGTAAAAAACGATTGTGTTCTAATTTCAATTGAAGTATTCTTCAAATCGGATTATTCGAAATTCAAACTCTGAGCCTGGCTCAATCTTGGTGCCGATGCTGATAAGCCCGCCGGGCAGTGTTCTCGAACGTTATAGTGCGAAATCGGTAGGGTTGCCCACTAAAAATCGGTATTTTTGTACCCAAAATCGGTATTTAAGAAAAATATACAATATTCAATATATATTGTTCATTTATCAAAAAAATACCTGTAACCAAATCGATCACAATACTTATTATTTATTTACACACACTTTTTATTACACATTACACTTTTAATTTAGATTTTGTGTCATTTTAAGTACCTAACTTTCTTTAATGAACACCTTTACAATGTTGTTTTAATTTAATTGATACTCATCAACATTTAGGTACTATTGCGGGATTTTCAGGCCCTGCAGGGCTACTACGAAACTTGAAGTTCGTATCGTACCGTCCCTCTCGCTCTAGTATTAAATAGTATAAGTGTCAGAGGGACCGCTCGACACTAACGATTCGAGTTTCGAGTTTCGTATAGTAGCCCTGCTGTACTACGAAGTTCAAAATTTTGTATCTTGCCGTCCCGCTAACGCTAATATTGTTTAATACGAGAGTGAGAGGGACGGTACGATCTGATCTCGATTTTTGAATTTCGTAGTAGCTCCATAACAACGAAAAAACGTAAATGAAAAGGGTTACCAACGTAAAAGTGTAAAATCGGTAGAAAATCGTTGCATTTCGGTATTTCGGTAGGACAGAGCTCATATCGGTAGAAATACCGAAAAATCGGTAGGTTCGAGACCACTGCCGCCGGGCACGGCGCATTGCACCTCGTTCTTTATGGATGGCCTCGTAATAAAAGTGTCGTAAACTGTCTTAATGCGAAAAGCACAAGACCGGCCTGAGTGGAGAGCCTTGGGGGAGGCCTATGTCCAGCAGTGGACGTCTTTCGGCTGACATGATGAAACTGTCTGAATAAAGGCTATTATTATTATTAACCTGTCCGACGAGGCGATCGGCGCGGCAGAGCGTGGGCTCGATCTTGGTGCCGACGCCGATGAGCCCGCCGGGCACGGCGTACTGCAGCTCGTTCTGCTCCGTGTACAGAGACACGATGCGCGAGAAGATCGGCTGGCACGTTAGCTTGCCGTCCGCGTCTTTGCTCACGAGCCCTGGCCGCACCTGGACACAAACGAGTATTAAGTATTAGTCCGACTTATATCATAAATGTGAAAGTTCGTGTGTGTGTGTGTGTGTGTGTGTGTGTGTGTGTGTGTGTGTGTGTGTGTGTGTGTCTGTGTGTGTATCTGTGTGTGCGTGTGTGCGTGTGTGTGTGTGTGTGTGTGTGTGCGCGCGTGTGAGTGAGTGAGGGAGGGAGGGAGGGAGGGAGTGAGGGAGTGAGGGAGGGAGGGAGGGAGGGAGGGAGTGAGTGAGTGAGTGAGTGCGTGCGTGTGTTTGTTACTCCTTCACGCTAAAACGGATGGACGCATTTAGAAGAAATTTGGTACATAGATAGCTGGACGTCTGGAATAACATATTAACGCTGGGTTTAGTCTTTCGATTTTGGACAGTTGTTCTTAATACAACCTCAATGAAGACCATGATATAAATTTTGGGAATCCCAGGGGAGTTTTGTAAAATCCCGGAATTTCAATTGTAACTACCAGATTGATCTAATAGTTTAGCGCCAAATAAGTTGAAGTATTTTACTAAGCCGTTCAATGGCGTGTATGAAGTTTCAAATCCGCACTAGGTACGCGTGGGAACTAGCTGGAACAATCTTAACTTGAGAAGAGCAGACGCGTGTGTATAGACTAATACATTAGCGACCATCCTATAGGTACCGAACATATCGCTACGCTCGCAATCAATAGCAGCGTTTTTCGGCTTTGCAGCGAAAACGGCCTACGAACAGACAATCCGACTTTCGGAGTCTTGTACAGTCGAGTTTATAAACTTGTGAGCAAAAATTTAATGAAAAAAGTTTTATAACAAAAAATTTTAACAAACTACAAAAAACCATGAAAACAATTTTCTACCAGTCTGAAGTGGGAACTATGGCCCAAGCCCTCTCATTCTGTGTAGAGGCCTGTGCCCAGCAGTGGGACGTATATAGGCTGGGACGAAACTGAAGTCGGTGCCTCAGCACGAGCCAGCAGGAGTGGACCTATCTATAGTCGTCTTCTTCACCTACATACCTACTTTATATATTATTAGACTTCAATCACTCCTGCTGTCTCCTTTTTTGAAGTCGGTTAAAAATATCTGAACACGCTTCTACGCCTTTAACAATAGAGTCGTGTTCAGATATTTTTGATCAAATGTTTGTACACAAGTTTATGTACACAGAATCTGCTAGAGGTGATAATGACGATAGTTACCTCGATTTCCATACCAACGGTGAGCACGCCTTGGAGGATGGAGCCGCCGGCGACACCGCCGCGAAGGTCGTCGACCTCGCAGCCGGGCTTGTTCACGTCGAACGACCGAATGACGATCATTCGCGGCGGCGACGTGAAATCGCGCAGCGGCACTGGGATTTTCTTTGTGACATATTCGCACAATACCTGTGGGTGACAGGGGTAATAAAGTGGAAGTGAAAATGATCTTGTCGGTGCAGGGGAGAATTTACTTAAAGGCTTTTTGGGCTGCAGCCCAGGGCCCCGTGCATACAGAGGGCCCCCAACCCGAATTGAAAACAATAGACGATATTTTCAATAATAAAAATTATCTAGAATTAAAAAAAAATCGATCATGAGGTTTGTGTAATTAGGTACGGTACGCTAGGCAGTATCAGCCCAGGGCCCCACAAATTAAAGATCCGCCCCTGTGTCGGTGATGATGTAAATCCACTTATCTGCCATAAGTAAAGATCAACTATCTGCACTGACTGCAGTTTTATAGGGGATGGTTTGAACTTCATGTCTTTTATTTCAACAAATTTGAGATTGGCAAAATTTTTCAGATGCACAGAATTACATGCAATGTATATCCAAAGCTAGATATGCGAATTTGCATTATCGCCGACGATTTAGTGTAGGTATAGCTAAAGAAGAGGCTTAAATTCTGACGCCCAACTAGGTAACAACCTGAGGCCTTATTGTCTAACACGCGGGCACAGGTAACCGCTTTGAACATCTTACACCGTTAGACAGAAATAAATAATGAGCGATAGCAAGCGTCCGCGCGATAGAGGCCTCTGGTCTTACGGAACCGTATTTTGATAATTTTTTAGCCTTGTGGTTAGAGAAACTTGAACAGCTGGAGGTCTTCATCTCCAGTCAGGGCAGATATTTGTACGACAAATACAAATGGTTTTTCCCAAGTCCTTCAAGTTTATCCGTTTCCCAGTACCCATTGTCCTCTGAAACTTCAAGCTTTGCGTAGTTTAGAACTAGTGCAATTGATGAATGATATTTGAGTTACCTCAATATTGTATTTCAACTGAGCGGAGATGGGTATGATAGGCGCGCCCTCGGCGACGGTTCCCTGGACGAACTTGACAATCTGTTCGTGTTGCTCCTTGGCCTGCCCTTCCTTCACCAAGTCGATTTTGTTTTGCAGAATGAGGATGTGCTTCAGTTTCATGATTTCTATGGCAGCCAAGTGTTCACTAGTTTGGGGTTGAGGGCAGGATTCATTACCTGGGGAAATTGTGAATAAAATTATTACCTGTTATAGTAGCTCGAACCTCACTGCCAACCATGTGTTTTGGTTTAAGAAGTGATTTTAATAGAAACATCATAAGTCACTGAATTTTGTAACTGTGTTCCTTTTTGATGGAATAAAACCATTAATAGTTAAAGTCTTGTTTTCTATTTAAGCACATCATTCGTTTGTCGACGGAGACTCCTGCGCCATCTAAATAAATTCTTGGTGAAGTCTCATTTATTCATAATGTTCATTCATTAACTTTAGTCGTGTACAATTTTTGGAACACAGGGTGGCTGGCAAGAGCTGGATGAGATTGGCCGAGGATCGTGCTCAGTGGCGTGCCATGGGAGAGATATGTCCAGCAGTGGACGAACATAGGCTGATGATGATGATGAATTTTTGGAAACTTTTTGCGCTGCTAATAATACACTTACCAGCGATGAGCAGCAACGCGGCGTCCATAACCGCGGCACCGTTGAGCATGGTTGCCATGAGGATGTCGTGCCCAGGACAGTCCACGAAGCTGACATGGCGCACCAACTGGAACCGGCCGGTGCAGTTGGTACGGAGGCACGGGAAGTTGTCATCCTTGGACGACCCGCCGGATATGAAGCTGGTGGGCCGCGGACACTTGGGGTTGTCGCATTTGTAGATTTTCGCGTTGGCGTAACCTAGGAGTGAACGTGAGGGTTAACTTCCGACTTGCCTATCAAAGTGGTTTTGCGTATAGGGTTTATCTAAGTATGTCTTGCTTATTTTGATACTTGAATAATAATTATTTATCGAGGCATGGTTGATTTGGGAAAAAATTAAGGACTGTAAAAAAATGCAATTGTTTAAATAACTAAAACATTACTTGTAAATGGAGCATGGTGGGGAGATATGGGGGTATAAAAGTTTTGCTTACTTTTGCTGACAAGGGGAGGTAGTGCGACTTTTTGATTTACATGGGTGTAATACTGGAATGGCTCATATATGCTAGAATGTTTGAGCGAGAAAATAGCATTAAGAATATACCTAATGGTCTATCTATCTTACTCAGGTTCAAGCTTCTTGACATTCTCTTACTCTCTTGGTGAAAAATGGAAACCTTTGATCGGAGTACAATGAGGATGTCTTGATGCACAATCCAGGCCTCATTCCATTTAATCTTTTTTTGGCAAGGTTAAAGCATGGAATTATTGTTATTATATAAATAGATGTCCACTACATACTATGTATGTAATTTGTGACATGCAAAGTTATTGCTAGGCATGCTTGTGTGGACTGAAGTTCACTTTTAATTCAAAATTAACTGTTAACTCTCAGCTGTGTTTAATATTATTAATAGGCATAGGTACACACATGTCTATTATTTTAGTAAATTAATGTTTCAAAATTATGAGCAAAAAAACAATATTACCTTATTTGTTATAGATTTATTATTATATACTAATACTATCAACTGTTAAAATATATTTTAACATTTTGTTCTACATCTTACCTTACCTATCACTAAATATAGAACATAGTAAACCTCAACATTGAACTCCCAAATAAAATTGCTTTCCAAAAATATACCTAATAATATACTTTAAGTTTCTTAAAAGCAAGTACGAGGTACCCATACAATTTCTTTTAAATATCAAATGTAACAGAAAAATGTCAAAGACTATAAAAGGTAGCAACTATTTAAACATGTTTATATCTAGTTTCCAAAGTCAAAATAGTTCTCAAATATAGTTTTTTTTAATCAAAAATTTATTGTAAATCCATAACACATTGTAAGGCATGTCAATAAAGGCACTTCATACATAATTCAAGGAGATTCAGTACATTTCGTATTCAAAATAGCATGCAATTGAGTAAATGTGAATGATGCCTGTGAGTTAACATAATCAATATTCTAGTAAAAATCTGATTGTTTTAAAACAAGTATTTTCGGCATTTCATGCTGCCACACTTGCATTCTGTTCTGTTGCGTAACATATTCATATTTTGCTGTTGCATTTCAAATCTTGATTTAATAGGTGAAGCAGGAGACGCGGCTGTACTAGCTTCCGCCCCATTAGGGATATCCAAGTCATCTTCTTCTAATACTTCTTTCTTAATTGTTTCACTATTGTCCTCATCATTTGATTTTTGTAAATAATCAAAAGATATCTCCTCACCAGCCTCAATATCACGTGTAGCAAACAATGCTAGCATAGGCAGGTTTGGGTCGAGACAGTCCGCCCACACAGCCCAAACACCAAGGTTTGGGTCACAAGAGTGATTAATGAAATGAGACACATTACCGTGATGTGCTGCATCTACTACATATGGGTTTTCAACAGAATTGAAATCAAGATCAAACAAATATGTTAGTCCATTTGCATCATACTCTCTTCCTCGTTTCTCAGCTTCTTCAAATGTAATAACTTCCCCCACATATTGGCAAAGGAACTGGCCTTGTCTCATTTTTTGCTCTGCTCTGACCCCCCACCCACAGCCATTGGATGTCCTATAAATGCACAATTTTACATTTCTGCCTCCCTGGACCACTCTGTTGCTACACTCTGAGGAGCATTTACAAGCTTTATTGCATTCGTAAATGGGTGTCCCAGGTGCCACTCTTAATCTTTTGTTGGTAGTGTAAGCAAACAAGCCAGCCTGCATGCCACAGCATGACTTGGAACGACAGTTGCATGCAGCACACTCACACCCAATTGGAGGATCATCAGGAATTGTGACACCTGCTCCAGGTATAGACTGATTTATGTATGTGAAGTTTTCTGGTGGGCCAGCCAAGTCAACTTCATTTTCAACAATCAGTCTTTTGGATTTATCAACTTGGTTCAAATGATCCTCCCAATTTCTTAAAGCCATCAGTTGCCTGCACCTCTTTCTGCTAAACACATACAGTTGCAATATATTCCTAGCATCTTGAACTAGGTCTGTGGCAAATTTTTCATCTTTTTCAGTTAAATTAATCATTGACAATAGTTTGAGTATTAGTGCTTCTTTGAGCTTGTAAATTTTGGTCTCATCTATTTCATCCATTCGAGTAATTAAATTATCTTCACTGAGCAAGTCTCCAAAAGAAATTTCTTCTTTTAATTGATCAATTGCTGTACAATGTTCCAGTTCCTTTTCAGTCAGAAAGTGTTTTAAAAGTTCAGGACAGTTGTCTAAATTTTCTATTGGCTCCCAAGTATTTTCACTGTCATCCCAGCCTTTCCATTTTATGTGGAAGAACTCTTTGCCTTTTTCGAATTTGAAGTCTAGGATATCTTCAATAATGTAGGTATCTTCATCTTCATCTTTCACCTTGCCTTTCTTCTGTTTCTTGGGTAGAGGCATGTTCTGTGTTTCCTCAGGATCCACTGACAGGTTTCTTTTTCGGGATCTCCTCAATTTTTCCACAAACACATTTTCATCTCTTTCATTGGCTCTTTCGCGAAACAATCTCAAAACTGAGTCCGACAGGCGCTCTGCAACATACCATGTGAATAAGTTAAACTTAGTAAATGGCTAAATAAACTTCAATGTACTAATTTCAAGAATTATAAGATCACATTTACTTCTTTTTTAATCCTATTCACATGGTACATTACAAAAACTACTGCATTTAATTATGAAACTAGAAATATTTACATTGTTATTACAATGAAATTAAAATCATTTAACATAAACAGCCAAGTATTTATCTGAAAATGAATGCTAGAAAAAAGAAGCAATGCTGTGTTTTGCAATTGTAAATTAAGAATGTAGATTGTAGTAAACAGGAGGCAATTTAAACTTTCTGATTCTCACTCATTGTTAAAATACCATAAACGGGACTTATCTTTTACTTGTGTAAAAATAGTGTGATATGTCCCGTTTATGGTATTTTGACAATTTAAAATGTGTTAAAATAAATGATTAATGTCACACATACCTAATTTGATAGTGATATTTCTTTCCAATTCATTCTTAAATCTGACAGTCTGCACCCCAGAGATTGCCTTCACAACTGTTGACTTTCCATGGGCTACATGGCCGATAGTACCAATATTGATAGTGGCCTGCCTCGATATCACTTCAGGAGACAAAGCAGAGAGTTTTGTTATGTCCTAAAACGAAAATATTATTCTTACTTAAATCACTTCTATGACACCTTTAATACAGAACAGACCAAAACGGTGAAATAGCTGCAGATTTAAAAACAGGACTAGATGTAACATAAAATGTTGTGCTTAGGTCACTATTAGATATTTTAAGTCATACATTCACTTTTGTACATATTTAAGTCGCATAGCAAAATTCTTTCATAGCCACTTAAAAATGTGCCAACTTGTGATGCAATTATTAGAGGCAATGGTTAAATCCAGCTCAATCTAGTTTTCGAATTGAAGTGATATGGGTAGCGTATTAATGTACAGTATAAATTTATAGTAATTAGTAATCATTTTAGACTTACCAGTTTGGTTAAGTCTTGCTGATGCAAGTTTGACTGGGCAGTCCGTCCTTCATTCGAAGCCATGTTTCAGCCGTAGCAAGAATATTCTTCAGAGATATATTGCCGTCTACAAACAATGTAAACAATCAGTACTTTTATTTGATTTCAAGCGATCCACTGAGGGTAAATTAACTAATTTTCACCTCACAAAACCGTAGATTTCGTGGCGGGATGGCGCGGGTGGCATGCATAGACCATTAGACATTTTTTTTCTTAAGTGACAAATACCATAAACATATTATTTTACCAATTTGTTTTTATTTCATATTTTAAGCGATTATTTAAGCGCCTCAAACGTTTGTTGGTTTGGACGTGGTTTTGTGACGGTGTTGCAAGTCTCAAAAATAGTTCACTCTGTTTGTGTGCAGGTGGCCTTATGTGGACTATTTTTTTGGACTTTATGGCCTTGGTAGTTTTTTTTGCTGTTCCGTTCCGTCATTCTGTGTTGCTAAGACCTTGCCAAGTGTGTGTGTGTGGATGGGGTGACTGTCTTTTCCGGCCGGGATAGTGAAATGAAAATTAAATTATTTATTTCAGATACCAATTTGAACAATTAATTATCCATTATACATGTTAGTAACAATGAGACTTAAAATTCTATGTACATAGTAGCCCTGCTGGATACGAGCGTTGGCCGAGAAATTTGTTTGTATGTGGCCGCGCCTTTAACTCCAGTGTTGCCACTTTAGCCAATTTTAGCTAGATCTAGCTATTTTTACGAAATAGTTAGCTACTAAAAAAAATTTTGGCGGCCAAATTTTTTAGCTACTCTTTCTAGCTACTTACAACAACTGAGTAACCACTGTTTAAATAAATTTATTTTGTAATGTAAAACGTACTTCCGTGCGCTTCCTACGAAAATATTGAGAATATCCTTTAAGAAGTAAGTAGGAAAAACTAAGAAACCTAAAAAAATGAAGAAGCTGGACCTTCAACATCACAAGTGTAATAGTAGCTTGATGTAGGTAGATATATATTATTGTACGTAACTACCCGCACATGTAAATAAATCAGTCTTGTCTTAATCATCAAGCAGTGTGTATTATTTCCATCCTTTCTACACCATAACATGGTGTCAGGTGTGGTTTAAAAGGCATGAGAGTTATATTCGCAACCCTTATCATAATAGTAGTGCAAGGAAAATGACGCCGCCGCAAAAGGAAGAACAAAAAAGTGATAATATGTTGGTGTACACGGCGCTGCAACAGCCGGCCGCTATGCAAGAACACGGCAACATGGCCGTGAACTGGAAGGAGTGGAAATCTGCTTTTGATTATTTTTTAATAGCATCTGGAAGAGACAAGGCTCCCTCAAAGGATAAGTGTGCGATTTTTTTACACATAATCGGGAGATACGGTCGTGAAGTATACGAGGAATTTGAATTCAGTAGCGGTGATGTCGAATATGAAACATTAGTGAAAAGTTTTTCGGAGCGTTTTGATCCAACTAGAAATGTTAATTTTGAACGCCATGTGTTTTTCGAAACATACCAAAACGAAGATTCGTTTGATAAATTTCTGAGTGAGTTAAAAATTAAGAGTAAGAGTTGTACATTCGGTGATTTGAAAAATAGCTTAATATTAACTCAAATCATTAGAGGTTTAAAAGACGAACAAATGCGGGAACGATTATTATCCAAAACATCGCTGAGCTTGGACGAGGCCGTAAAATGCTGTCGCGCAGCAGAGCGCGCGAGCTCGCAGGCGGCGGCGTGCCGAGCCGCGACCGCGGGGACAGCGCCCGCGCTTGAGGAGCTGGCTCGCGGGTCCGGCGCACGCGGGGCGAGCGCCTGGGTCCGCGGCAGGGGAGCGCGGGGCCGCGCTCGGCGCGGGAGCCCGGCGCGCGGCGCGGGAGCCTCGCACTATCAACGTCGTGCTAGTGTATGTGCTAAGTGTAGTGGTTGGCATGGCCTTAGTGAAAAGTGTCCCGCGCACAACGTGAGGTGCTTTAGGTGTGAGCGTTATGGACACTTTGCTAAATGTTGCAAAGAAAAGCTTCTAAGGGAGGTGAACGAAGAAAATGAGCTCGACGGTGATGGTGATGTACAGTATGCATGCGATGATGATGGTGAGTTCTTTCTCGAAAACATAACTTCAAGCATTAATGCTTTGGGCGATACTAAAGAATCTTGGGTTGAAAAAATTTACATCAACAATAGATTAATAAAGTTTAAGCTGGACAGTGGTGCAGACACGTCTGTCATGTCATTAAAGAGTTTTACACAGGCAGGTTTCTGCACTAGCATTTTGAAAAAATCAAATACGGTCCTTAAAGAAATAATACACACTGCTTGATGATTAAGACAAGACTGATTTATTTACATGTGCGGGTAGTTACGTACAATAATATATATCTACCTACATCAAGCTACTATTACATCTTCCTCTTTCTAACTAATAAAATAGCAAGATAATAATAATAGCATTATTATTTAATTATTATTATCTTGCTATTTTATTAGTTAGAAAGAGGAAGATGTAATAGTAGCTTGATGTAGGTAGATATATATTATTGTACGTAACTACCCGCACATGTAAATAAATCAGTCTTGTCTCAATCATCAAGCAGTGTGTATTATTTCCATCCTTTCTACACCATAACAACAAGATTACATAAATTTTGAATAATTTTTTCCGTATTAATAATATAAGAGAAGAAATATAAAAATTGAAGACTTATAAGTCCCATATTGCCTTTTTTTTGTTTAGCCACTTTTGGCCGCTTCTAACAGTTTTTTTTTGTCAAAACTAGCCACTTTTTACCATACGTTTAGCTACTTTTTCTTTGGGTAAGGTGGCAGCACTGTTTAACTCAACTGTCAAACTGCCGACGTTTTTGATCCTTACGTACGTCAATTTGTATTTTATTTTAGGTGCACAAAACTATATTATATTTTATTTTTACTTTGGTCCTAAGTATTGTTGAAAAAATTATTTGTCGACAAATGTGTATACGACGTCGTCTTACTGCTGCAACACAAATAGACAGTCAATATGATCGTGAAACATGAGGATTCACAAGGGCTCACTAAAAAGTTACGCTTTAAACCAGTGTCTGCGGACAATAACTTTGATTCTAAAGGTGCGAAAGATATGAAAAACAAAGGTAAGGGTTACGTTCGTTGTAAATTGTTCTGTGGAGTTTAAAATCATTTAATTAACTGTGTTTTAATGTATTGCTTTGCAGATGGAAAATCGGCTTCTTTATTTGCTTTTCTACATGTTGAGTTGACGAGAGGCTACATGCTAGAGCACGATGAGGAACGGTTCTCAGCGCGGCGCGAGAAGGTGTACTCTTTCATCAAGATTCCTCAGGAACTGGAAAAGTTCATGGCCTATGGGTTTTTCCAGTGTGCAGACTCCCTGTTGTTTGTGTATACTTTTTTGCCATTACGGTTTTTCATGGCATTTTGGTCTTTCTTAAGCAGACTGTTCAGAAGGTGCTTTGGGTAAGTTTAGTGAAATAGGTAATTGAAGCTACGAAGTTGCAAACACATTAATAACATACAACCTTGTTTTAGAATGAATTCACATCAGTGGAAGAGCATTTTAAAACCAGCAGAAACCTGTGATGTGTTGAAAGGATTTATTTTGTTAGTTTGCAGTGTTCTTATGTGTTACATAGACACTAATATGATGTATCATTTAGTAAAGAGTCAAAGTGTCATGAAGTTGTACATATTTTTTAATATGTTGGAGGTTGGAGACAGGTTGTTCTCAGCCTTCGGGCAAGACACAATAGATGCATTGTTCTGGACGGCCACTGAGCCAAGGGACAGAAGGAGGGAACACTTGGGCGTCATACCACATTTATTGTTCGCAATGATTTATGTCTGTATCCTTTTTAAATAATTAAAGTCTGTGTAAGTGTCCATGACTTCTATACAGGTGTGTCCCGACCAGGTCACTAAAAAAGAAACTTTTGTGAAATACGTCTGTAATCAACTGATGATAAACCATCATGTATAAATCCTAGACCAGTTTTTGATGGCAGTACTAGATAATCAGCATGAGATATAACTAACTACTTGAGATTTAACGATTTTCATTACTATTTTCACTTATCTAAATTTACCCAAAAAAGTTGTAGGTTGTAAAACAGGTTAAACAGGGAGTTTAAACCTGAGCTGATGCTAAAGAAACAAGTACTGTAAATGTTATCAAACTTTATAATTAATCTTCCTTAAGCATTTTTTTTCAGTCCTTCACAGCTTATTAGTGTTGTTCCAAGCGACAACACTCAATGTAGCTTTCAATTCTAATAACAAGAGCCTCTTGATAATTATGATGACTAATAATGTAAGTAATGCAAATGTAATCAATATTCATTATCAGAATGACATAACTAGATCTGTTATCTGTTATCTTGTCGCACTGAAATTGTTTTTCAGTAGAGCATGATTTTTTTTTATGGACCTTCGTGATATCTATGTTTATATAATGCAATTGAATTTTCACCTTTTAAGTATGGACTAGAGCATAGGCTCTATCTCAATTATAACTTTTTGTTTATATTATTGAATTACCATTACCAAAAGCTTTTAAAGCATATTTTTTTGGGATTGTGTGCGGCTGATCAGTGCACCTTTATCATGTAAGTATGTGCCAAGGGTGGACCCACCATAGTGGGCATGATGGTCATGCTCACAACCCTAATAGATTTGTGATGACACAATTTCACAGTCTTTGAAATCGATAGGCTAATCTCTTAATACGCGGAAAAAATGATATAATGAAATTCAAAAATCATTATTGCCACAGAGAACATAATATACAGAGACACCACCTAGTACAAGCAAACGGTATCACCCTAATACTGGCTATACAACTGGCTATTTTTCTTTTCTTTATTTTACAATAGAAGGCACCACTGAGAACACAAATAACACGATACCTATATGCCATCTAGCGAGACACTAATGATACGGGTGTCGCTTGTTAGCCCAATCTATAGCTTGACTAGGACATGACAGGGTTGGTAGATGGCGCTACGTTATATAACCTACTCACGGCCGCTGGTCAGTGCGTAAGCAATCGAGGTTTCGTAGATCCAAACCTATTCGTAATCTGCTGAAAACGCTGTCAGCCATATTAGTTTATAGATTATCTACAGCTTAGGGCTATACTACGAAACTCGATGTTCGTATCGTACCGTCCCTCTCGCTCTCGTATTAAATAGTTTAAGTGTCAGAGGGACCGCACGACACGAACTTCAAGTTTCGTAGTAGAGTAGTGACGATATGTAGTTTTAATTTTTTTTTTATTCGACTGGAAGGCAAACGAGCAAGTGGGTCTCCTGGTGGTAAGAGATCACCGACGCCCGTAAACATCTGCAACATCAGGGGTATTGCAGATGCGTTGCCAACCTAGAGGCCTAAGTTGGAATACCTCAAGTGCCAGTAATTTCACCGGCTGTCTTACTCTCCGCGCCGAAACACAACAGTGCAAGCACTGCTGCTTCACGGCAGGATTAGCGAGCAAGATGGTGGTAGCAATCCGGGCGGACCTTGCACAAGGTCCTACCACCTGCTATTATGCGATTATGCAATTATAGTATATAAGTGTTGTGTAGTGTATATACTTGGTTTGGTGTTTTTCAAAATCCTCTAATATCTCAGAAACGGTGCGTCCTAGCTCAAAAATAGCCAAATTTTCAACCCCCTCCAAAGCCACCCCCTACGGGACTACCCCGGACCCAACCCCAAAATTTCATCCCCCCCCCCCACTTTTAGCACATTGACCAGCCTAACCAGACCCCTGATCCAAGGGTAGCAAAAACTTCCAGGGCCTATAGCTCCGGAACGGGGCTACTCCGAAACACATACACATATTTAATACGTGAGCGAGAGGGATCGCACGACACGAACTTCGAACGTTGTGTTTCGGAGTAGCCCCGTTCCGGAGCTATAGGCCCTGGAAGTTTTTGCTACCCTTGGATCAGGGGTCTGGTTAGGCTGGTCAATGTGCTAAAAGTGGGGGGGGGGGATGAAATTTTGGGGTTGGGTCCGGGGTAGTCCCGTAGGGGGTGGCTTTGGAGGGGGTTGAAAATTTGGCTATTTTTGAGCTAGGACGCACCGTTTCTGAGATATTAGAGGATTTTGAAAAACACCAAACCAAGTATATACACTACACAACACTTATATACTATAATTGCATAATCGCATAATAGCAGGTGGTAGGACCTTGTGCAAGGTCCGCCCGGATTGCTACCACCATCTTGCTCGCTAATCCTGCCGTGAAGCAGCAGTGCTTACACTGTTGTGTTTCGGCGCGGAGAGTAAGACAGCCGGTGAAATTACTGGCACTTGAGGTATTCCAACTTAGGCCTCTAGGTTGGCAACGCATCTGCAATACCCCTGATGTTGCAGATGTTTACGGGCGTCGGTGATCTCTTACCACCAGGAGACCCACTTGCTCGTTTGCCTTCCAGTCGAATAAAAAAAAAATTAAAACTACATATCGTCACTACTCTACTACGAAACTTGAAGTTCGTGTCGTGCGGTCCCTCTGACACTTATACTATTTATTACGAGAGCGAAAGAGACCGCACGACACGAACTTCGTGTTTCGAATTACATAGTAGCCCGCTGCATGCGCATACCGGTTTTACGCCATCTAGCGTTACTTTTGCAAACTACTACGAAAACCTCATAGCTGAAACGTAGTCACATGTAGCCTATACTTTCGTATTCTCAATTTATTATTTATGATGTTTCTTATCTTCAAATTAAGGAGTTTAAATAAAGTTGATGTGAAGTTGTGTTTATAAAATATGCTATTCTTTATTTTAATATCAATATTTCTACTTAATTCGGCTTATTTACATTTTATACTTTACAGATGTTAATGGTAGTGCCATCTATTGCCGTTTTTTAGTACTAAATATATCTTGTATGAGTTGGTAGCCCATGTTATTGCTCATATAAAAACCGAGTTCGTACTTCGACTCACACTTGGCCGATTTTTGGGTGGTTGTGCCCCCAACCTTTTTAGGGTTCCTTAGCCAAAATGACAAAAACGGAACCCTTATAGTTACGCCAGTCTGTCTGTTTGTCTGTCCATCCGTCCACAGCTTTGCTCAGGAATTATCAATGCTAGAAAGCTGTAATTTTGACTATGAGTGAAGATCACGAAAGTTTAAAACATTGTATTTTGATGAGTTTTTCCAGTAACTAATATGACCTGTTCATGAAGCATTTAAAATGAGTAATCCAATTAAAAATATAAATTACTGACCCGTTCTTTCAGTTTGTAGAGTTAAAGGGCAGCGTTTTTAAGAAGTTTGACAAGAACAATCTATTCCAAGTATCATGCAGCGATGTGAGGGAACGCCTGCACTTGTCAGTTCTGCTGTTCATAGTGGTGCTGCAAACTATGAAGGAGTACATGTGGAAGGAGGAACGGTTCTGGATACTGGCTCCCGACTGTGTCCTTGTACTGACCTTTGAGGTCATTATTGACTGGGTGAAGCATGCTTTTATAACCAGGTATTTATCAACTAACTTATATTTACTAAGCAAAATGCAATCTATCAATTTAATATTATACATGTTAAATGATATTGTAATGGACAACTCACGCCCTAAATCGAGTTTAACTCGACTGTTTCGGGCTATTTCGAAGCCCTTCTTCAACGGAGCACGCGACTCGGCGGCTGCCGCAACACGCGCACTACGCGCCACCGCTCTGCTCGCGCGACTGTCCGACGAAACTAACACAGGCGCACAACTACCCACATTTTTATTGTCACTATAATGTAGGGTAGCACACAACACTAACAACATCGCTCCGTAAAGGCACGTTCACACCAACCGATGACGCAGCACGAGCATTTAAGACAGTTTTCCAACTTGGGGGTACCGACCAACCACAATCCCGGTTAAAATTAGGATGACGACTAATCTCAAGGGCTTTACGCACTTTCCGCGGAATGAAAATGTAATAAGGATATTTTTAGACTAATACTTGTTCATACTTGATCAGGAGAACTTAGACATTTGCAGACCCCCGGACTGGAGGACCGGGACCGCCCCTCCCATCCCACTGTCAGTCCGTCATTGCTGTACCCTTATCCACCTTTAGCAGGACATGGTGGAAAGAGTTTTACTATGTTTATATTTTGGCTCTTGAAACGTACGCTATATAAGGTCTGCCACATTGTTATGCTTTGACCATTAGAAAAAAATAGTGTGGTAAACGCTTATAGCTAAGCCTTTCGTAATTAATCGTTGCTTGTATTCGAGCAGGTTCAATGAGATTCCATTTGGAGTGTACAGAGAGTACACAGTGAGTTTGGCGTACGACGTCGCGCAAACTCGGCAAAAGCACGCATTCAGTGACCATTCGGATCTCGTTGCTCGCAGAATGGGCTTCATCCCTTTACCCTTAGGCGTCGTTATTACGAGAGTTTTAGTACATGCCGTTAAAATTGACGGGTAAGTTGTGTTATGATTCAACATTATTTAGCTTCTATTAATTAAGTTGCATTTTTAAACGCTAGCACATAAGTTTTAACTCAAAATGGCAATAAAAGGAAATATTCGTCATGGAACTGGTGTTAAACAAGCGTCGCTATATTTTAATTAAAAGGTATTTATTGTACGGCCAAGTTGCCCGCAATAAATTGTTTTATTAATTATTAATTAATTGCTTCTGCCCGCGGCTCCGCTCGCGTGGTATTCGGTTATCGCGCGCTGTTCCCTCGGGAACTGTGCATTTTTCCGGGATAAAAAGTGGCCTATGTTACTCTCGGGACCATAAACTATCTCTATGCCAAAAATCACGACGATCCGTCGCTCCGTTACGGCGTGAAAGCGTAACAAACAAAAAACTCACTTTCCCCTTTATAATTATTGTATTGTTTTGGCTATGAAGAAGCTATTTATTTACCGAACACTGGTTTTTGTTTCAGATTCGCAGCTATCTTCCTAATATTAATAGCGTATGTATCCCTGATTTCGATACGAGTGCTCGTATCGATCGTGATACTGGGCAAAGCTTGCGACTTGATCTCGCAACACCAGACCGATAAAAGCGACAGCCTCCATACTACGCCAAAAAAGTAAATAGATTTTGTTGTGAATTTATTAATAAGATATCTTAAAACAGGGATGACGAAATGAAAGTAACTAGCTGTTGCCTGCGACTCCGTTCGCGTAGTTCTTTTGTATTAGGGACCTCAAACCATCTGTTTTGTATACCGAATTTCATCTAAATCCGCTCAGCGATTTAGATGTGATGAGTTAACCAACAAACAAACTCGCATTATTATAAATATTAGTGGGATAATAATCTGAAAATTATGTGCAATCAGAGAATCTTGTCTTAGTATTTGCATGGACGAAAATAAAACTGTATATAAAGTACACACATTCAATGATTAGTTAAGTACGATTCACACAGAGCGGACTGGGCCGGACGGAGTCCTAGTGCACTTTATAAGATAAAGGAATTTAGAACATCGGCGTTCTCCATGCCTGCCTTCGAACTTACAATAAATCAGAAACTATATACATTCGCATCAATATGGAAACGAATATCAGTAGAGTCATTCACGATGACGCGCCGTGGTTCTTATTACAATGTCATTAATGTCTAATTTTGACAAAATCACGCGTCTTCGTAGATCATAGATCATGTTCTGTCAATTTGTCCTTCAGCGGATAAATGCATCCTAAATTATAATTCCCGTTGTAACTTTTTACCAACCGATATTGTCGACAGAAATCGAGGAAATCACGCGTTTTCTTTCACACACTTCTCACAGTATGCGGAGATTCCAACGCGGCTTCTGATTTATTCTACATAAACACAAGAACAGTAAAACTAGTAAAACTTATGTAAAATGAAAGAACATTTTGCGTGGTATTGGGACCCGGGTATATCTATCAAAATTACTGAATTATAATCATAATTTTGACCGTGAATAAATTTTTATCTGTAAAAATAAGTAATCTAAATGCTGATATTGACATTTTGCAGTTAAATTACTATTATATTGTATTTAATTTATTTTATAAGTTTATGTAATAGGGTAATAAGTTTATGACATGACCTTTATTTTCAGAGAGCAAAAAGATTTGATTCCTAAAGAAGTTCCTTGCACCTACAACTTTAAGACCCCTGAAAAGGAATTGCCACTAGTTAAGAAAACAGTTCAGCTGAAGTTTGAAGAGCCTGAAGATGTTATTGTGAGTGTTAAATTGCAGTATGATCTATTATTTGCAACACTGAAATTAATTCACTTTATTTTTGATCACTGGATTCCATGCATCTGAATTGATTCTAATCACAGGTAAAAATAAGTTAAAATCTGGGACACAATGATAAAAATATGAAAATAATAAGATTAAGCGTTTCAGAAATGACAAAAGGACAGGTTTAAAAAAACTTTATTTCAACCAAATATTGTTCTCGGCCCGAGTTACGCTTGCGACGTCTAATTGCGAGAGCATTATGTCATTGTAAAGCTGGGTACTCATTAGCGAGCTGTAACTGTATCCTGCGTGATACAGTAACGAGGTTCTAGTGTGTACGCGTGTTACAGCTTAGGCTCGTGTTGTCGCCCGAACGCTTTCAGCGAGCGTACTCATTTTGCGAGTTGTAACTGTAACCAAACAGATACAGTAACGAGGTTCTAGTGTGTACGCGTGTTACAGCTTAGGCTCGTGTTGTCGCCCGAACGCTTTCAGCGAGCGTACTCATTTTGCGAGTTGTAACTGTAACCAAACAGATACAGTAACGAGGTTCTAGTGTGTACGCGTGTTACAGCTTAGGCTCGTGTTGTCGCCCGAACGCTTTCACCGAGCGTACTCATTTTGCGAGTTGTAACTGTAACCAAACATACAGTAACGAAGTTCTAGTGTGTACGGGGAGTGTAACGAACGTGGAGGCCTTCCCTGCCCTCAGTTTTAGTTTATTTCTCCTCTGACCATTCACTCATGTCGAGAGAAATAAAAAGTACAGATGGTTCGTAGCGGCTAGCAACAACCTCTCCTCTTGACGTCCACGAGCGCACTGCGAGCGCCCTTTGATTCGCGGCAAAAACCGACAATCGTCGGGTCGCTGCAAGTCGCTCGTGTGGCGTTCATCGCAGGTTCGCGAACCACGTACACACTATGTTTTGGTAACAGTAACGGTAACTGTAACGTGCAACGTTACAGGTTCAGAAATGAGTACGCTGTAAACATCGGCTCGCTGCAAGCCCGACGTGTACCCGCTCGCAGCAGGTTCGCGAACCACGTACACACTATGTTTTTTGGTTACAGTGCATGCAACGGTTACGGTTACAGCTCGCTAATGAGTACCCGGCTTAAGATCAGACTGATACTTAATATCATGATTAATTTTAGAGGTCATGACGTAATGAGTTTGTCTATTTTCGAAGCTACAATGATTTCGTGTGTTCTACCATTACCTTGACTTCATGCTAACCAAAGAGATCAACTCCAAACAAAACTGCCCGAAATTATGTTATTTGTGTTAGATGTACATACCTAAACGAAAAGGACACAACAAAATTATATTGACACCTTATTAAGGACCTGTTTGCCTTTATTTCGTTCCTGAATAATCGTTATAAGGTTTCTATAACTACCATATAATTTTTTACAAACGTGCGGGGAATCTATTGTAAAACACTTTAATTCTTCAATATTTTGGATGTTACAAAGTTATTTTGTCATAATATTCATAACGTTTGTTGGTCAGAGCGAGCCGTTGCTGGACACATCGGTGGGCGCGGCGGCCATATTTTCCAACAGCGCGATCGACCTTAACGGCGTCTGCTATCTCAACGACAAGATGACTGCGCAGCCCAAACAGGAGCCCCAGGACTTCCTAGAATCTGATCTGGTAAGTATTAAAGTCCATATGTACCTATCCCTAAAAAAATAGTAGTGAGATTATAAATAAATTAAATAAATATGAATAAATTTTACGGGACCTAGTCCCAAAGTAAGCTTAGCAAAGCTTATGTATGGGTACTAAGCAATGGATAAACATAAATATATATATATACATACTTAAATACATATTAAACACTCAAGACCCGAGAACAAACATTCGTATTTTTCATACAAATATCTGCTCCGACACGGGAATCGAACCCGGGACCTCGAGCTTCGTAGTCAGGGTCGCTAACCACTAGGCCATCTGGTCGTCTAAATTATATTAAGATAGATGCACGACTGGAAAGAGAGAACTAGCAGTCGGTCCCCGAAGTTTCAAGCCAAATATACAAATCAGAACTTCTTCCAGGGTGACTTAAGTCAAAGCGCGCCAGATATCAAAGCGGCAGCAGCGGCGGCGGCGGCGGCGCCGGCTCCGGCGGACCGGCCGAGCTCGCCAGACACCGAAGGCCGCATCAAACGGCGCTCCGAGTCCGAACCCAACCTGGCTAAAGTAGACGACTACGAAGAAGCGTCGTAACACTTCGGTATTATTTATTCAACTTATTCTTAATTCGGTCTAGTCTTTATACAGATGGGCTGACCACAAAGCTGATCTGGAATCCGCGAGCAATACATTCTAACCGCGCAAAATAATAATAATAATCATACGCGTACGTAATAACACAACGCGTTTTCAAAATTCTGGAAAAAACATTAACTGTAAGGAAAACTTGCAGCAAAAACTTATCTAGTTTGAGTCGTAGCACCTGGTTTAAATGTAAAGGTTACCCTAAAAAAAAGAAAAACTCTGACAGTTCTGTTTTATAAATAATTAGAATTAGAATTATCAAACAATTTTTCAGAGTAGTTTTGTGGGAGAGTATAAAAGTGTTTGTTAGAGACTCTACGTTGTTAAAGAGCGGCTGGAAGTATATTTTGTGCATTATCTCCTCTTCAACATAATTTATTATTTTGTGTGTACCTATACATACCTACCTGTAGGTATATAATTTTGTTTTGCAATTGACTTGTGGGTACGATTTTATAAAAAAATACATAGACCGTAAACTTTGATTCATCGGTTCTTTTGGAGTTGGAACAATATTCTAGCCAAGTCTTTGCGAGACTGTACTTTTATAATCACTAGAATTTGTCTGCGAATTTGGTTTCATCATTCCTCGGGCTTCACCATGCTGTTTCAATTAATTTAGTAGGTAGGGCCCAGTTTTTCGATAGCTTTTTATTAGTTTCATCTGCCACTAATTAACTAATCGTACAAGTAAATTCTTTACCAATTTCAATGGTTGAATCCTAGATTTACTTACTACATAACAACATAACTTATGTTAGAGTTGATTGGCCATAAAGTAAATGGGATGAGACCAAAAAAATTTGTAGCTATTGGCATTTTTACAAGAAAAATAAGTTATTTTCCTTTTGTCAGAAACAGCTCTATTGGGTGTAAAAAAAAAAACTTGTCGACGGTTTGCCGACGTTTACGCCCATTTGCGACAACTTTTAGCAGATGTTTTATTTAGCAGAGTAACGTTAGGCATAATTTCATTACGCAACTTAGTTGTTTTGTCATTTAATCAGTTGACAGAAAATCGATACAAAAGACATAACATAGATCAATCTCTGGTCGATCATTCAATTTGTAATTGTCACAGTAAGCAAACGAATGACCTTTTAGCATTATTATTATCATTATCTATCAGTAAGTAGAATTTCATTATGTTACAAAAATAAATGGTCTTTGATTCCAAAATACTAGATATCCACACTAAATCTATAGGTTTGATGGATTTAAAATTGGCTACTTGTGTGACACTGCAGTAATAAAGGACCATTGGCAAAAAGTATGCTACTATTTTTTTTCCATATCTTCAATTTTTCCAATAAGTGTTGGAACGTCTCTTACTTGTGTAATTAATTAGGGCGGTATAGTTACAGTGAATGACCTGGTTAGAATTTGTTTCTGGCTTGAAAAATCATATCGTAGATAAAAATGCCTGTAGGGTTAGGGTATTTCAGTGGCATGGATTTTGGAGAATAGCTCCAATGTTTTGCGGAGCTAAGTCTCAACCTAATAGTTTACTGTTTCTTAGTATCTACGTATAAAAAGTGTAAGCTTTTGTATACGAAGTAAGAGCTTGTTTTTTTTTAATCATACGGGCCATAGTATATTTCACCTCGTTGTAACTCAGAAGTATGATTTACTAAGGACTTGACTTGTTACGTGACACAGAAATTTGTAGGTACCTGTTACCAATGTTTCAAGTGTATTTACTTAATTGAAGTGCTGAATTGACAAGTGACACGTACATTGATAAAGCAAATATTTGTTACAAAAATAAGAATACAATTTATTAAAGTGAGTAGATACTCATACAAACATAAAAAAGAAGGAACTATGTAATAGAGGCATAATTTATTTAAGTATTTATGGATATAATTGTTTAAGTATATATTATTTATTTGCATTAGCTTAAACTTTAAGACTGATGACACTTGGGTGCTTAGAAAAAACCATAGGTGTGATAAAGAGTTGTTTTATTGGTTTTGTTATGACAATTCATGTTCCTTTTTGTGATCATATAGTTATCCTATCATTCCATGACAGCTAGCACGATATACCGCGACTCTCGTTTATTTTGGCTGAATAGCATAATAAGCACGTTATAGTTCAATCATTATTACGTGTAGGTACCCAATTGTAAACAAATCCGTACTGCGTCAGTTACTAATTAATAATTTGACCGTGTTTTTTGACATTAGAATGAAGTTGTCTTCAGTACCTGGTCTGTATTCAGCTCAGCCAGCAGGTAAAGCTTAGTCCCATACTTCGCTAGGGAATAAAACGTGTTGCTGTTCTAACTCTGTATTCAGACTGAACAAATCGGCCAAGTGTGAGTTGAACTCGCACACCGAGTGTTCCTTACAATATTGTAGGTATCTATCTATGAAATCTAGTGGTGGCAGAGCCCCTCTCCTATACAAAATGTATGCAGTGTGAGTTAATTTTAGGTAGTCACTATTTTCCAGACTTTTCTTATTATTATTATAATAATATAAGAGCTACCTTTAAACTAAATTTCAAATTTGTAAGACAGCGCGGGAAGTACCCTATAGGTTTACGGTTTTAGAATAGGCAGTTTATACTTATACATTTTTCACAGTCTCCCTCGGATTATAATGATTTTGCTGAGTTCAAGTTATAGATAAACGAGAGTCACGATATGTTATTCTTGCCGTGCACCGTCAGGCGACCAGACTTAACATATTGGTCATCCCGTGGCTGAGGGCTGGGCAGTGGATCCCTATCATTATAAGTTAAATATAAAACTATTTTGTTTCGCTATTCTGTACATACGTATTTGTTATGTTAATCTAATTTGAATTTTATCCGTCGTCATCAGTTTCACAGAATTTTTTCGTTACAGTGGTTGTCTATTATAATTCTAGTTTTACTGTGTAGGCAGACATTGATAACATAGTTTTATAATTGATTTGTTCCAGTGAAGTTTTCTATGAATTAAATTATTACATGTTTTTTTATCTGTATTTAAGTTTTAGTCAATACGTTTTCCCTAGTTCTTTGAACATGTGTTTAATACATGCCAGTTAAAAAAAAAAAAAACTATTACTTTAGGCTCGCATAACAAGTGCTTGTTTTTGTGGTAAGGCCATATAATTTATAGTTGCTTTTTTCAAGGGTTTTTGAGAACATTGGCTGTGATTGAAAAATTAAAATAAATAAATAAAACTAGAAAAACGGCGAGTAAGGTTTACATTTGAAAAAAACTCCGTTTAGATATACTAAAAACGGTATCCAATCATTTGGCAACACGTTTCAACAAATATTCATTTAACAAACAACGTTTCACAAACTTTGTTTCACAAATTAATCGTTTTATAACACCGCATTTCACAAATTGATTCTTTCACAAAGTCTTTGTTTGACAAACCATGATATAACAAATCATTATTTGGCAAAATATTCATTTATTATTTTTGTCAAAACGTTTTGGCAAAACCATGTTTGTCAAATCAACGTTTGGCAAAAAAAAAAACGATTAATAAAATGCGTCATTTGGTAAACACTTTATTAAAGAGACACTAAACACTTTATTAGAAGTACCTACCTGTAGCTCAAGTTAACTTGGATAAGAAATAGGTTAGGTCTGGTTAGAACCGAGACCCTGAGAAAAACTAACTTCTGCCAGTAAAGTTGGTTGGGTTAGGTTAGAACTGTGACCCTAAAAAAACGAACTGCTACCAGTACAGTAGGTTAGGTTAGAAATTAGAACTGCTACCCATAGAAAAACTAACTACTGTCAGTACAGCTATAGTTGGTTACGTTACAACTGCGATCTAAAGAAATGCGAAACAAAAACGAGCCACGAGAATCAAATCCTACCAATTTAAAAAATTTAAGTTAATAGTTTGTCAAATGTTAATAGTTTGTTGTGTTGTTAGTCGCAGTCGTGGACTGACGACATCGTGAGAGAAATGAGAAATGCACAGTTCCCGAGAGAACAGCGCGCGATAATCGAATTCCACCCTGACAAAGCCGCGGGCAAAAGCTAGTCATTTATAAATAGATTTTTTGTAAAATAACTAGTTTGAAAAATTAGTTGTTTGGATAATGGAATTTTTTTAAATGATGATTTAGTTATCATATGATGTGTTTGTTAAATGACAAGTTTGTTGAAAGTATATTTATCAAATGATCATTTGTGATGAGCAGTTTTTGATATGAAGTGGTTGTGAAATAATAGTTTGCGAAACGTTGTTTGTGACCACTAAAAACGCGTTCAATTGATACATCGCACCATCTATTGTCAGGGTGCTGTATCTTTTCTAATCGTAGCTAGCAAGCGGCTTAGTCGCTCAAGACGCGAAACGTAGTGAGCCGTTTTACGTTCAAGAAACTTTGGCAGTCAACGAGCTACTAGATGTCGCTGGTGAGGTCTTCTATATGATCAGATTGAAAAATACGTTAGATGTCGCCTTATGTAGTTACCACTCCAACAAAACTGCCTCTATCTGGTGTTGTCGCGGTGGATCTGTTTACCTGACTACGCTACGGCAAAGCCAAAAGGAAGTGTTATGATTTTAGGAGTATATATAGTATAGCTAGTCTGCATGTACGTATACGTATGTTATACTGTAGTGCTGTAACTTGGGGTGTCAATGTATTTGCCATCACGGTCTTGGTAACAGACAAAAAATAGGTATTCTATGAAAAAAAAAGAGCGTGAAAAAATGCAGAGTTGTAGGAATATATCATTACATTAGATTAGTTTTCAAAATTGATTATACCTGCTTAAAGTTACCCAGTAATTTACTTTCAAAACGCGATTTTTTCACTGTGGTGTTTATATAAAATGTATCTAATATCTAGCTTGTATAACATTTGTACCGCCGTTAACATACTCGGCTGTGATAAGGGTCACGAATGGTCGGTTAAGTCTGTTGGGGCTATACGAGGAAACGGAATTGGCTGGCTCGTCTGATGTCCAGACCGAGTTATGAACTATGCTTTTAAGTGTATTTACCCTTAATTATTAATATGATGATGCGATACTTACTCATTCGCTATTTGTTGCTATACATCGGTCGAGTGCACGCTACTCTATGGAAATCTTTATTTTGCAAGAGTGTTGAAAGTTTTGTTACAAATGTTAAAAATACAGACGCTCATTGAAGTGTGCCAATATTCTGTTGTCTCGCTAAAATTAACCAACTTCTGCCCACTTGCCTGCCAAGTGCGTGGTTTTAACAAGGAATTTACTTCAAAATAGTTTCTGTTTTTCAACTTCTTAATATTTTACTTTTTTTTAGCGTTTTCTAGGTTGTTGGGAATGATAATAAACACAAAAGTCAATTTCAAGTTTTCAACAATTTGTATTTTCGCACCTTAGGTGGTCTCATATTAAATAAAAAATTTCTTTTTCTCTTATATACACATTAAATCCAAATTTAGTCAGAGTGTATTTACAAATATATTAAATAGAATTTAGTAAAAATTAGTGAGATTTAACAATACCTACATACTTAAAACTATATCTTAGAACATCAACAACATCTTTCACGCCGGTGAAATATATATATATATACGATAGCTTAAATTATAAAACATAGGTACACAAAATTCGTAAAGAATTCGTTCTCATTCACTATCGAGTGAACACCACAATGTAGTCCGTCGTTATCCTCTGGGTCGGGTCGGCAGCAATAGCAACGCGGACGCGAACGCATCCGAACACCGTATATCAATAACTTTAACGCGATGCAACATTACGTAAATGTGTAAGAATTTAGTCTTCTCCGTTTCAATTGTCACTCATTTGACTAACATGATTACTCTTTATTAATACCTATCTACTCTAGCCTTGTCTATCGGAGACACGGTCTCGCCTATAACAGTAAAAACGTTAGGTATAACTCGAACACCTCTCGTCGTGTAAATGTTCGCGCGCGAGGGCCCGCGGCCGTCGCGACGCGTCGGGAACGGTGCCTTGTATCGCGTCTCACATTTCACTATACAACAATGTCTATGACAATTCGAAAAAATTCAATCAATTTTAGTCTAATGAAAAGTTTTCTGTCCCGTATTTGCAAAAAGAAAAAAGTTTCAGTGTAAGCGCAAGAATTAGTAATATTATTGTCAGTTATACTAAATTCATAACGATCGACATTACTTAAGGGCCACCCTGTTGTGCGGTGAAATGCTATCTAAATCTTTGTCGGTTTTTGTTTCGTTTCTTTATAATTGCACTATTGTGTTCATCGATTACTCTTATACTCGTAGACGCGCGATGACTAACATAATATTTAATGACTATGATACTAGTGTTTTTAACAGTAGGTATAGGGTATCATAAGTCGAAGGCAATTTCATAAACTCTCGTTCTCACTTTATATGATATCTAAAGGCTATTTGTGCTTAATTTTGTACTTTAAAGGAAATCTAATGATTCAGTTACAACTATGACTCGAGAACTGAAATGTGGATGCGCGGCCGGCGTGGCCGACCGAGACTGCGGGACAATCAACATAATCACAGTACTGAAGCCTACACTGTAGAACAACTTATCTACGCGTTATATTAACTATACAAAAACCTATGAGTATTATAAATAAGGGGCGCTGTATTTGAAATTAATTAATATTGATTAAGAGATCATAATTTAACGCTATACACTATTCTCGTCCCTAGATAAGTCTATAATACGAACATTAAAAAATATATATGCCACTGGGAAAAAACGGAGGATAGAACAGAATGAGTCTAGCCAAATGCGTGGAAAGTAGTACGTCCAGACGGAGGACAAGCATTAGTGCGGATCTGTTACCTCGAGAAGAAGCGGAATTGAGCAAACATTGTTAAATTAAATCGTTTGAGCAAGAAGAGTCGGCAGCAGCTCTCGAAATTGTACCACGAGCTTACGACAAATAAGGTCTGAAATAGGTATATATCTATAAAACAGCGTTAGATATGGCAGATGGCATTCTCATGCCCATATCTTCGACTAGAAAGTATAAAACAAAAAATTATATTTATCACGTAATCAGCAGTCGTGTTACACTTAGTATTAAACAATAAGTGCAGTGGCACGTTGTAAAGTTAAATTAATGGCACAGTTTCACGTTAGTTTCGTCAAGTACAAGAATATTAAACATACAACACTTAAGTTAGGTAGTCGCGGTCAGAGAAGGTTCACCACCTGATTCCTTCGACAAAACTATTCATTTAGGACCTACCTTAATGGTAGGTCGCTTGCTACACCTGTATTTTAATTTTGGCAATTTTTATATCTGTCGTGTGAGGTAAGTAAACTTTTTCTAACCTTGGTCGTACCTGTGGATAGGCGCATTACGTATCACTTCTCAACGCTCACTATATAATACTTAAGACGAGCACGGCGTCGTCCACGCAGCAGACAACACTAGCTTAGCTACAGAATCGTCTGACAGAAGATATGTTAAATTAGGTCGCAGACAGAAGCTCCGGACGCTGTTTGAAGAGAAGCGCGCACTACTCGGACACTTTAGGCCACATCGCTTCGTATCTTTGTTCCCAGTCGATTTCATTCAATTAGCCTATCTAAATAAAAATAAATACATCGAGCTGATTTTCTCCTATCGTATCAATTACAAACATGTATAAAAAGATATATAAATTTCAATGAATTTACATATGTAGAGTTAATAAAGCTTCGTTAAAGACAATTCTTACACCTAGGCGATGAAGTTATTTGATAACTTCAACGTGAAAGTAAGAGTTCAATCTTGGGCGGGGTCCATGTCACTACCGTCAGCGGCGTCACTGGCGTCACTGGCGTCACTGGCGTCGCCGGCGGCGGCGGGAAGCGGCGGCTAGAGCGGCGCGTGCGGCTCGGGCGCGCCGCCGCGCTCGCGCTTCAGCCGCTGCTTGAGGTGCACCTTGGCGTGCCGTTTCTTTTCGTCGGAGCGCGCGAACTTGCGGCCGCAGACGTCGCAGGCGAAGGGCTTCTCGCCCGTGTGCGTGCGCACGTGCGTCGTGAGGTGGTCCGAGCGGCTGAAGGAGCGCATGCAGATGCGGCACTGGAACGGCTTCTGGCCCGTGTGGATGCGGATGTGCCGCGTCAGCTCGTCCGAGCGCGAGAAGCGCCGGTCGCAGCCGTCCACGGGGCACGCGTACGGCCGCTCGTGCACGGGCGTCTTGCTGGGCCGGTTGGGGTACTTGCGCGGCTTGACGGCCACCAGCCGCAGCGGCTGCGCGCTCTGCTGGTACACCTGCGACAGGATCTCGTGGCCCTTGCTGGTGGACGGGTTGTACTCGGCGAGCTGCACGGGCCGGTCGCTGGGCGGCGCGGGGTACGGCTCGCGCTTGGGCAGGCCGGACGGGCCGGGCGCGGGCTGCGGCGCCGGCTGGTACTCCTGCTCCCAGTGCTGCGCGCGGTACTCGCAGGGCGCGGGGCAGGACAGCTGCGGCTGCGCGCAGTAGGCGGGCTGGCAGTCGGGCGGCGGCAGCAGGTCCACGCGCTCCTCGTACTCGGGGAAGTAGCTCTTGTCGCCGGGGCCGGGGCCGGGCGGCAGCAGCCACTGCAGCGGCGGGCTGGGCGCGCGCTTGGCCGCGCCGCCCGCGCCCGGCGCCGGCCCGTACAGCGACGCGCTCGCGCTGGACGCGTTGCTGGCCTCCTCGGCGCGCGCGCCCGGCGACAGCGACGCCTCGTGCTTGTGCCGCCGCGGCGAGCAGCCCAGCGACAAATCATCGCCTGGCAGAGTACCTGCAACAACAGACGACTTGTTTATTTGATGCTCTTACATTACGTAATTGCGTGTAAGTACCTAACGTCGAGCTTGCGATGTGACGAATTCGGACGTTTGTTTTGTAAATTAGGTAACGCCAGGGGACTGCTAACGCGTGTAAAGTTTGGATCTGTTCGTGATGTTTCGACATCAGTTTCGCTATATTTAGCAAATAACATGTAGAAAATTTGACAGTGTCGTGCTCCAATTAAAGCGTTAAATAAAGTCGATGGATTACGACGTTAAATAAATTACAAAAACGGTTTAACTTTATCCTGTACTTCTTGCCGTAACATTACCTACTTTTCTATAACTTATGTACCTATATAATACAGGTAGATCCTATATAGTTCTATCACGTTTAGTTAACTATAGGTAGATAATTATTCAACGCTCCTTATACAAGCTTGAACTTGAACAATTTATTCCGTTAAATTTCTAGCTTATATTCGCGCTTTAGTAATTGCTTTTAACGACTGTTAGGTAATTGAGGGAGAATTTGCTGTCTGCTGACCTTCCATTTTTCGTACCTATACTTAGTTTTTATGTAACTTTTTTGTTTTCCATTCTTTCTTCATTGTACCTACTGTATTATTTACTGCATTAGGTTTCGGTCATTTAAACGATAGTAAAGAAAATAATCATAAAATAAGGATATCTAAAAACTAATTTATATTTTAAATATTTGACGCACTTAACGAAACAAAGTTCAAACGGACTCCGTCGGCAAAGCTGATTAGACCCAGGGAAGAAATTACATATAACGTTTAAGCTTGAAGAATTCATTGAATTTAATTTAAGATCTGCTGTACCTACACAGAAACGAAATTAATTTACTGTTTTATAATTTGTTCGAATAAAAATCGTGATTTGCAGGTGAATATAGGTAATATTAATTTTCTATACCTATAGTTCGAATATCTCAAGCGCAATCAAAATCACAAGTCAACTAAAAGTTACGCCTATATAAAATTTTGCTATCACTACGCAAAAAATGACTTGTTTTGTTATTTGTTTGTATCGTACCCGTTAGGATTGCGAGCGGAAGGCTGATAAAGCAGGATGCTGCCGATAGTCCGGCCGTATCGGCCTATCTCGGACACAGCTCTACCGTCGCGCCGTTAACACGTCTGACCGTCAAATTTCACATCCTAATCGTAAATTCTTGTCGCGGCAAATACAGCCACCGGTCAACTTCTAAAAGTAACTGTTATATTGCTATAAGATTCTTATTAGTATATAATCGGTTAATAATAAGATTTGGCTCCATCATTAGGTAAATAAAATAAAATAAAAAGATGGAAAACAATAGTTACAATGCATTTTTTTTATTAATTTACTAAGTCAATAGCTTATTTTTATCTTTTTATTTATTATATTTTATTGACTTTTGAATGAAATATTTATTGTATTAAACTAGCAAATATAAAGTCAGTAGCTTGAAATTTAACTCTTTTGTTTGAAGTCTGTGGTTGCAAATCAAAATCTCCAAATATTTAATCTATAATATTCACCCGATCCCAAAAGGGTTGAAGCCGTCAAACCAAACGTATAACTTCACATCTACACTGACACAGAGTTCACGATCACCGACTTTGTTACGAAGGAAGGCAGACAGGGCAGACAGCCGATTCACAACTAGAGCTTCATTCAACGACGCGTATCGATCTGGCACGGAAGACAAACTTTCAGTTTCACATAAGTTTGAACACTTGAAACTTCGAACCGACACGAATTTACTTGATAAAACTGTAGCGAAAAATAGTGACCGAAGGGCGTCGAAGGACGATGAAGGAAATCGCATTGTTTATTTACAACGTTATCGGTCGTGCTCGTGCCGGCGGGGGCGATCCGCCTACGATACGGTCGCGGTCGCACCTGAGATAGGCGGGGGTTCCAGCAGGCTCGGGAAGAACGCGGGCAGGTCGGAGGTGGTGACGGGCGTGTTGAGGTCCGCGGGCATGTGCCCGTGCGGCGGGGCGGGCGCCAGCTTGAGCGCGCAGTCGAAGCCCAGCGCGCCCACGTCCGACAGCGACAGCAGGTGCGCGCCGGCCAGCGGCTCGGCGTCGGCGCCCATGCCGTCCGGCACCACCTGCTCCTCGGCCCACTGGCCGAGTGGGATCACGAACAGCGCCAGCGTGGAGCGACCGTCGCGCGGCCGGTACGAAGGGGACTGGCTCCGCGCGACCCCGCGCCGCAGTTTTATCAATGGAGTCGCGGTCCCATATTCGGTAGCGGCGCGCGCCGCTCCGCCAATCGCGCGCCGGCGCCCCCCTCTGCTGACGTCACCGCCCGCTCCGCCCACCGCCCGCGCGTCCCCTCGCCCGCCGACCGCCCGACCGCCGACCGCAGAAGCCTGATTCCGTCTTCCTAGGGCGCTTCATTCAACTTCACCGGATGGGGCTCTGATTTCGGTGTCCCATTTTTGGGATGCGTATGGCTTTTGCGTATTTGTTTAATGTATGAAAAATGAGACGTTTCTCTTTTACTTCATGATTTAAAAAAAAATTAACCGTATCTTAATATTTATGTTAGTTTAAAAGATATTGTTTTTACTAGATTTAATGCATAGTTTGTTTAATAAAGAGTTTTGCCTACAAAAATGCGTCAATATCTTACTAAGTGACTTCAACAGAAGGCTCTGCATTCGACGATATAATATGATTTTTTTTTCGATTGTAAGTAGATTAATTTGCGCTGTTTAGCTAAATATTAAATGGGCAAATTAAGTCTTAGGTACTTAGATTTTTTTTTCAAGAGTACAACTTACGCTTGACCGGTTTTTATTATTTGTTGATATGCAGTATTAAGTAATTCTATTATCATTTTGACTTTGAGATTTGCATGTTTTAAATAACGTTTTTATTTTAAATACAAAATGAAAACTAAAATAATACTTTTTTTTTCATGGGCATCATCCGACTTCATTTTAAAGTTATATAATTTAATTGAACACAAATTATGTTTAAATATGTATAAATTTAATTATTTAAAAAAATACCTAAAGTCCAAAAGAATCAGGAAAGATTGCGTATTAGGTGCCTACAGTCGAGTATAAAAATATGAAAGTATCCATCCAACGCTTCAAAAATGTGTACCACAAACTCTTACACACATGCAATATTTACCGAAAACCTGCAAATAAACGTCGACTAGGAATAACAATTCTTGTTTCACAACATATGCAACTATCATTAAATTAAGATATAAATATAAGTAACTGATTGTTACTCTACATAATGTCACTGATAATTGTCACATTGGTGAAATAGGGGCCAGTGTAAACGGAGCGTACAACTCTATGTAACAAAATAAAAAACCTTGATGGTTATTTTTTCAATATATAACTTTGAAAATAAAAAATAACTGTAAATAGTAGGTACTCTAATTAATGAGCCTTAAAAATCCCATGCATCACCGTTGGGTAGGTACAATATTTTTTTTACCCGCTGATGGATTCTCCGTGTTAACCACAAATTAATTTGTTTTATTTATATACCTACATCGAAATTTCGCGATTGTACATTGAACACCCCTTTTAGATTTAGGTAACTCGAAAATTCGATTCAAAGTGTATTTATATAATTCTATACAATTGATTCAGGAGACGTGAGCAGGATCTACCCCCGGATTCAGTTAAGGCTACGATCGTATTAGTATTGTGAGATTAACGTTTTTTTTTTTTTTAATTTTGCGAACAAAGTGCATGGCCACTTTATAATTAAATTTGTGGGGTTTTACAAAAATATAATTGTGGACGATCCATTATCAATTACTGATGGTGTAGGGTTGGTCCTGCTCACGTCTCCCGATTCACCCTGTAGTGTTATTTAACAGTTGGAATAATGAATTTGTGCTAGTCTAATGGTTTGACCCACGTCCTCTCAAACTCATAGATAGGGTCATGGGTTCGAGCCTATTTTTCCTATAAATCTAGAGCACTTTATTTTAACCCCGTGCCCTGCTAGATGTTTGTATCCGCAATAAACTGTAAATGATCCGAGATGCAAAGGTAGGAGCGTACTCGTATCTAGCTACCCATAGAGAAAACACGCTATATAAAATTATAATAAATCAGAATGGTCCCATGACATGAAAATCTCCATTTCGTGACAAATTAAATTGGTGCCCCAAAACAGGGTTTTTCAGTAGGTACGTATGAAGCAAAACTTATTAAGGAAATTTTACAGTTACTGAAATTATTTTTCATTCAAATTTTTCCTGCACTAAACATAATAATTGGTTTCCGAGATCATTTAACTTAAATGACAAAAGTACCTACGCTAACGAAGGAAAAAAAGTTATTTGTGCAACAAGGGAGCATTCAAAGTTGTTTTTTGCTGCGAGTGTTGATTCAAACACATGAGATGCAAAAAACTTTGGCCGAGTTTGGTCTCGTCTGACACATATACCTACAACTTTTCACCTCAGCATCGAGAACATAATTTAAAGGTTAGAATAAAACCACATTGTACCTATTTACAAAACAATCACAAGAATTTAAAATAAAATCCGATTACTAAGAAACAAATACAGTAATATAATCCAATTTAAAACCTTTGGGTAAAAAAAAATATAGGTACATCCAGTCGCCATTACATCTTTAAAAGTCACAGAAAGTTGAAAATGCCAGACAATGATCAAAAGTCTCCTTCGTAAGTAGAGAGGTTTTGAATTCGGAACGAAAAAGTGTCCAGTAGATACGAATACAAATTCAAATGTGGTACTCTTAACATGTATTGTAATTTAAACTTACGACTCCTTGTAAAATATGGCATATTTTTGAATACTTAGGTGCTGCAAAAACCTCATCTTGGGTCAATAAAAAGGTTGAACAATAAAACTTGTAATTTATACTAAATGTTGTTGTTAGGATTTCTATTGTTTGAAACTTAAATATAAATAGATTAGTTGCAAATTCATTCATTTTGACAAATAGGTAGGTATTCATTCTAACTTGGGCAGTATTCGGAACTCTTTAATTAAAAAAAAAACAAGAGTAGCGGCTTTTGTGCAACGAGGATGGATACTTGCAAATGTACTTTATTACAGAGCTTGAAAATTGATATATTTTAGAAATATTTCATGGTCATGTATTAATTATAAATTTCACTATTATAATTACATAATTCACTATCGACATATCTCTACTAATATTATAAATGCGAAAGTGACTCTGTCTGTTACGCTTTCACGTCGAAACCACTGGACCGATTTTGATGAAATTCGGTACATAGGTAGTTTTAACCCCATAAAGATCAACATAGGATACCTTTTATTCCGGTAGAAAGCGCCACCGTGCGGTAAACTAGATCCGCGCAGACGAAGTCGCGGGCATAAGCTAGTTTTTAATTCTATACATCTTATTTAGAACTTAACCCACTGTTTTTTTCTTCGGTTGGTGTTAGATAGGTACTTTTATACTTCTTGCGTAATAAAAAAAAAAATATCTTACAAAAAAGTAAAGTTGAGCAGGAATTTCGTTAATTTACGTTCTTTTTGTAAAATAATTTGTCTTTGTAGTAAAAATCGAATTTAGTATATCGATTTGAGCTTATTTCTCGCTATTTTCGTGTCGAAGGGAAAGTGACAGATCCAAGTGTAATTCAAATAGTTGGAATTCAGTGAGTAGACCCAGTAAGTACTGTCCTCGGCATTTTAAAAAATAATTAAAAAGTTACTTTGTCTCATGGAGTGCGATTTTGCTCACTGATTTCTAATAGCAAAACCTGCCTGTTTGAGGAGATGAAGTGAAAAACTATTTTTGAAACCCATCTCTGTCAAGTCCTTCTTGACGGGAGGTCTTTGCATCGGGGAACAAGGTCAGCCACAGCCAGGTCAAGTAGGTCAGCCTACTGTTTATCCACTCTTTCATACAAAATGTTAGGTCGCCTTGATCTTGTTCGCGCGAGTGGCAGGTCACGGCGCCCACTCGCGGGCCCACACAGTGACCACAACTCGTGTTGACACAATAAGGCTGCACGCAGGTAAACATTGTAAAAATTAACGGCTACCGCTGATTGCAGGCTATCGGGAACTGTACTGGCCCACCCAAGAGACAAGAGAGCCTATACTAATATCAACGACCACTTGTTATGTATAATTATAATTGAGAGCGGACATTGGTACCTAATAGCGTAGTTCTAAAATTGGGGCTTTTAGAACCGTTTCGTTCGACGTAGCGGGTCCTGATGGCTCGTTACGGTTTAGTGAAATTTTATTTTTTGACCTCAAAATAAGAGTTAGGTATCTACACGTATTGTATTTTTCACCTAAGATGAGTTCTGTGACATTTGAAAATTTTCCGAATTATGCATACTATGTTCGCAAAATATATTTTAAAATAATTTCTATTTTGAAACAAATTAATCAAAAAAATTTAAAACTGTTATTTTTAAAAATATATAGCAATATCAGTATCTGTTAAATAGCCTCCATTGAATACGATACAAAAATATTTATTTTTTTATATAACGCAATGTGTGAAACGGAACAGAGTAGTGACGTGACACAACATTATCGGCAATTGCAGCGGTTCATTATTCGATAACAGTGAACTTAGATATTTTACATTTTTAAACAAAACTTGCAAAATTTTATAAACGCGGCTATTTGCGACGCGGCCGCAACCATCTTGTGCCTCTTGTGGCCAGTACTTGTCAGTATCATTGTCAGTAGGTACGAGTGCGTCTGCCGTGTATACGAGTTGAGTTTCCGTTGCATTTTCTTTGCATTGTATTTGTTATTGTTCATTTCTATTATTATTGTTGTTGACTTTTGTTACTGTTTCTCGTTAAGTTTGTTGTTATTTTTTGGCAAAATGCTGAAACAGTCCAAAAAAGAGTGTTTTGAACTCCCAGTCGGGAGTTTGTAATTCGTTTGAGGGATTATTTCGAGCGAGAACAAGAGAGTGGCCCGGTGGGCGGAAAACTGGAAAATAAATACATATTTTTTAACATAATGCAACTTTTTCAAAAATAAGTACTAATAACTCTTAGAAAAATCTATGGTTCACTCGATCAATGATACATCTCTAAAACTGTCAAACTCGAAACGTCACAGAACTCATCATAGGTGAAAAATAATATAGGTACCTACAATTTTTTTTAAATGATTTGTAAGTTCTTTTTTTTTATAGTAGCTGCCTACTTGTTGAAGAGTTTTCATATTTAAGAAAACGCACACATTTCACATGAACGGTCTAACCTTAATTTAAAGGTATTAACACTTACACGTGATCAAACAAGTAGCGAGCTGCATAATGCAAGGCTCTGCGGGCGTTTTCGCGCGCGACTGCGGCGCGTGCGGTGCTTGCGGTCCGGGCACCCCCGGCGGCACTCGAGACACGCCGACGCCTGATCGGGCCCACATGCAGCCACTAACCCAATTATCGCGTAACGGAGACGATAAAGAAAAATAACAAACCCACGATTTCACTGCGGTCTAATTATAGCGCGCTATTTGTGGGTGCGCGGGCGCAGGCGGCATAGCGTGGCCGCGATGTCAGGGCTATTCCTGGCCGTCAGCTGACGCTCCCGCGCCGCGCGCCCGCTCGTAAACACCACGCAACCGATTGACGTAAAATGCGAACAATCGTGCTTTCAGCAGGTGAATCACTAGATGAAAACGTCCCTGTGTAAATCGCTCTATATTTAACTTGACTGCTTTTGGTTCGGAGGCGGGGTGCTATTTCCACTCGTTACTTCAATGACCGCCGTCTATTTCGATCACGCGGTTATTCATATCTAGTTGGCTCGTTATTAATGTTTAATGCGTAAACAAGTCGAGAGGTATTGTTGTGATTTGTGAAGTGAGTAACCTTAGTTTATATATGTTGTTTCTAATTTTCAGTTGATGTGTAGAATGTTCATTCAATTCATTCAATTAGACACTTTATCTATCTATCTATATTAGGGTCTTGTAAATAAGACCCTAACCAGCTTTTTTTCCCAAAAAAATATTGTCTGGGATCAACTTAGGACAGGAGTAGAAGTACCTAGTTAATACTGTTTCAGAATAAAGTTGTTATATATTAATGTTGTACCTATTATGCCACAAAATAGTTTCGAATGCACTCCAACCAGTTTATATTTTTCTTTCTCCGTGACGTAGGTAGATAATAATTGACGGCACGCAACGTGTAGTACCTAATTCATCACAACTCGGTAGCTTGACCGATGGGTCAATTAACATTCGGTTCGTGAGTCACACGGCGACACGGGTTGCCGAGTTCTTGAATGAGTTTTGTACAAACAGTGTTGTTGTGGCGGCTCCCACGGCCGGCGCCGGCGCCGACGACTCCAGTGGGTGGACGCGGCCAACGGTTCTTGCGAGTAGGTACGCAACGCTGCTAGCGATCCTGTGCGCGGGCGATTGACGAAACGGTAACGCATAGGCACAGTTATAATGAAAAATATAATAGGTATAGTTAACTAGCTTGGCGATTTTTTTTATAACTGTGCTATGTTAGTGGGACAAATTGACAAGGTTGGGTACGAATAGGATTTTATTTCGAAATTAAAAATTTTTGGTGAAAATACATAAAACGTAAATAAACTAGAGAAAATATTATTTTTGTGTTGTTATTTTTCATCGTAGATTTTTACGAGTATATATTTCTTAGTTAGTCTGAATGTTTGTTATGATATTGAGTTATTTTTGTCGTCCTTTCAACCGCAGATTCTTCCTTACGTTATTGTTGGCGAAAGGGAAAACATATTTTTTTGTCGTAAATACAAGGTTAATTAGAAATATTTATCGCTTATTTGCTTTTTTCAGAAAATTTAGGTATGTTTTCCGACTTGGTAAAGCTAAGACAATGTGAGTTTAGAGCAGATAACTTAATATTTATGCATGTTGCTTTTTGCTTCCTAGGCTTACTAAATAACCTAGGCTTTGAATTAAGTTGTGTACCTAGTTGTGTATTTTTCAGACATATTTAATTGTCCCTCATGGTAGGGTGTTGGTTTTACCAGTGGCGTAGCTAGGTGAACAAGGGCCCGGTGCACAGAAAAATAATCGAGCCATCCCCCTTCTTTCCACGTAAAATAGCTTTAACTTTTATTGGCCTTCAAAAATATTAAAAAAAAAATAGTTAGAGCCTCCTCTCTTCTCAAAGCTTAGGTTAGAGGGCCCCCTGAGGTCCGGGGCCCTGTTGGACTGCACCCCCTGGCCATACGATAGCTACGTCACTGGGTTTAACCTATGGCAATCTCAAACGATAGGTTACAAGTTCGAGGCTGGGCTGGCATCTCTGAATTTTTCGGAATTTACAATACAATACTTAAAACCTAAAATTGCTAAAAGTGGCTCCGAAGCGGTGACGTTTCGTGTGCTCTCCCTACCCCATTTGGGCATACAGGCGTGATTTTTGTATGTACAGTACAATACAATACAATACAAAGACTCTTTATTGTACACTAGAAATAGTAAGCGATAGGTACAGAAAACAGATACAGAGAGAAAAAATATCCAAGGTAAGCAATATGCCGCTTTATCGCTTAAGAGCGATCTCTTCCAGGCAACCTCTTTTTCAGAAAGAAGGAAGGAATTTATTTTATTTAAAGGCGGTGAAATTAAATATGTAGTTTCGGTATGTAGATAAGATAACTGTTCGGGACAAAATCCGCTCGGCTTAAGGTATTATAAACTATAGGTAGAGTCCGTAGAGTCATTCACGATGACGCGTGCGGTGGTTCTTATTACAATGTCATCAATGTCTAACTTTGACAAAATCACGCGTCTTTGTGGATGGCACTAGGTATATCTGGGGGCACGGCAGTGCCCCCGCCAAGTCGAGCAAAACAAAACAAAGGCACGGCCGTACCATACTTTTCTCGAAGTCATTCAGGCTATCTATTATTATTCTTTGGCGCACATTTACACTAGGTCGGATAAGCAGGACAACTGCAGTAATTGCTTCCGGTCGGGTTTGTTGATCAACAAATACCTACTGCCGAACTGACAGTGTCAGTCAACCCGCTTATGTGTAGGTGTATAGGTAACTATAGCAAGCCGTAGAGTGAAGGAAACTCATCTGCACTGGGCCCACGTAGGAACGGACCTACGGCCCAGGTCCTCTTATTCTTGTACTTGGTGGTGGAGAAAAATAAATAAATAATTATTATTATTCTGAGAAGAGACAGAGGTCTCTTCTAGAGCACAGGCTCTACAGTGGAACGTATGTAGACGGTTGAAAAAAATGAAGAAAATTTTATATAATCTTAACAATTTGGTACCGCACTAGTTACTTTTATGAGTAGTTTACAAAATGAATAGAGCTGTATTATCTACTTAACTGATAACCTAACCAACAAAAAGTTGGAAAACCCCCGATTTAGTCAATTCAAAGTTCAATATCTCAAAAACGGCTGATCCGATTTTGATAAAACAAGTCTAATAGCTATCGCTAAAAAATCTGCTTTCAAATAATAAAAAAAAAAACACATTCAAATCGGTCCACTCGTTTAAGAGCTAGTGCCTCAGACAGATACACAGACAGACACCCCTCTTTTTTGCGTTGAGGGTTAAAAAACCACTTGAATTTTGAACACAAAACTAATTTTCCCATTTTGAGATTATGTTTTCACTGTGGTTTCCAAAGCCACCCCAGAATAGTAGGTAGGTAGTAAGTATGAATCATCCCGTAAGACTGCAAGTCGTATAGAGTCGTTTTTATTTTTAGCACCAAGTACTCATGGCACTCGGCAGCGTGAGCGCATAAAGCTGCTAATGCTAACAATACCCGTGTTGCAAACGGTCACGATGCCAATAGCGGCTTAGAATAGAATACTGCTTTAAATAATATTCCTTCGGTGTTTCATTTACGACTACCAATTTGGATTATAATGCACCATTACAGTTAATAGAGCAAAAAACTTAAATAATACGTTATTCGCAACTGGGCTGCGTTTTGGCCCAAAATTATATTAAATGAGAAACAAGCGATCGTTACCTAGTGGCAGTCTTATTTAATTTCTCGGGTATCTAGATTGTTCAGTCACAGTCAGTCTTTCTAACGACCAGACAACTTTTAAGAGTAGTCCGATTTTGATAATTCTTTTTTTATTGGATAGTGTTGATATAAGTTGAAATATATTGTAAATAAAAGTATTTAAACTCGGAAAGAAAAAATCGTGTATTGTTTCGAACAGAACAACGGAAAAAGCAAAGATATGACATGACATACAGAGTAGCCAACGTAAAAAAAAAAAATCTAATAAGGTTGCGTTCAAAACTCAACACTCCCTACAGAACGCAATCCCATTTTACTAATACAGTACAAATGCTTCACAAGTGTAGTACCTTTTGTTAAGTTATCGGCTACCATATCAGAACCATTAACAAATAAAAACTTAACTTTACCCTTCGTAATATTCTCTCTAAGAAAATGCAAACGTATATCTATATGTTTTGTTTTTGGTTTATAACAATCTGTTGATGCCAGTTTTATCGCACTCTGGTTATCAGAATAGATAATTAATGCACTGTCGACGCCTTGGCTGAGTTCATCTTGTAGTTGCTGAATCCACAAAGCCTCCTGTGTTGCCGACGCCATCGCCATGTACTCGGCCTCTGCCGTACTGAGCGCCACGGTTTGTTGTTTACATGTATTCCAGGATATGCTACCATTCTGAAACAAAAATGTGTACCCTGAACACGACCTTCTGTCTAATGTGTCACTGGCCCAGTCTGCATCACAGTAACCAGTTATTTCTCGCGAGTCATCTTTGACATAGCATAGTTTTAAGTTCTTAGTCCCCTGAAGGTATCTCATGACCCTTTTGACTCCAAGCCAGTGTTCATTTCCTGAAATATTGCAGAATTGACTCAGCTTGCTCACTGCAAAGGCAATATCAGGTCGTGTAACATGTGCCAGATAAATAAGACAACCCACCGCTTCTCTGTATGGAATTTTACTATCTGCTCCTTCAGTACTTTTATCAAATTTTGCATTAAATTTATGGGAGTGCGTACAGGTTTGCATTCAGTCATTCCAAAACGCTCCAGAACTGAGTTAATATATTTCTCTTGGTCCATCAGAATTACCCCTGCCTCACGATTTCTATGAATATTCATTCCAATGCAATGCCTCAATTCACCTAAGTCTTTCATCCTGAATTCTTCTTGTAATCTTTCTTTAATTCTTTCTGTGGTATTTTTATTATTTGTAAATATCAAGAAATCATCTACCCATACCGCAATGAATATCATTGTTGATTTACTTATTTGATAATAAATACATGGATCAACCTTCGATCTTTCCAATCCAATCTTAAGTAAAGTATTATTCAGTTTAAGGTTCCATTGCCGGCTAGCTTGCTTGAGCCCATAGATTGATTTATGGAGACAACACACTTGTGCATTTTGTTCATACCGCTCTGGCTGTGACATATAAATTTCAGTGTCTATATCACCTTGAAGAAATGCGCATACAGCATCCATCTGAACCATATCTAAGTCATATTTAGCAGCCAGTGCAATCAAATAACGGACTGACGTATACCTCACGACCGGTGCATATACCTCATCATAATCAGTACCTTTTCTTTGCGCATAACCTTTAATTACCAATCTCGCCTTAAAACGAGTAATTTCCCCTTTTTCGTTTGTTTTCGTTTTAAAGACCCATTTACAAGGCAGAACTCTTTTACCTGGTGGCAAATCTACTAATGACCAAGTTTTGTTTTCAATTAAGGAATCATATTCCTCTTGCATTGCCTTTTCCCATTGGTCTGCATCAGGAGACGACAGAGCCTCATCAAGAGTTCGAGGATCAGTTAAATTAAGTAATGGACAAAAGAAACTTACATCATGCTCATCCGGCTCTGCATAGTTGATAGCCTTTCTCGGACGTAAACTTATCTTACGTGTAGGAGTATCTGAATCAGCTGGTGCCTCTGCATTAGCTGGGGTCTGCTTCATATCAGCTGATGTTCCTGGTAGGTCAATTGAATCATTGTCACCAGACTGATATTCATCACTCGAAGAATGTTCGATGGTGTTCTCTGATTCTTCTTTGCAGGCTTCTTCTGGTAGCTGGATGGCAGTATCGCTGTTGAGATCACAAGGTATGTAAATATTATGATCACATTCTTGCACATTTTCTAAAAATACCACATCTTTACTTTTTATAATCTTATTGGTGTCCGGGTCCAGTATTCTATATCCTTTAGTGGATTCACAATAACCAACAAATATTAGTTTTCTGGATTTAGAATCCCATTTTCGACGTTTTTCTTTCGGTACTTGTGTCATGACCTCAGAACCAAATATCTTTATATTTGACAAGTTAGGTTTCTTTCCAGACCACATCTCTATGGGTGTTTTACCATCAAGTGACTTTGTAGGTGACCTGTTAATGACATAACCAGAGGTCGCAATAGCCTCTGCCCATAACTGCTTAGGCAGTTGAGCATCAAACAACATACATTTAGCTCTTTCCACCAGGGTCCTGTTCATTCTCTCGGCGAGCCCATTCTGTTGTGGTGAATACGGAGTGCTTGTCTGATGTTCAATCCCATGTTGACTCAAAAAACTTTCAAAATCTTTGTTACAAAATTCTTTTCCATTGTCAGAACGAATGACTTTAATCTTTTTGTCCAGTTCGTTTTCTACTTTACTTTTAAAGTCTTTGAAAGCTTCCAATACATTCAATTTATTTTTCAAAAAATAAACTTTAACATTTCTCGTAAAATCATCTATAAAAGTGATAAAGTATTTCATACCTCCAAGAGATTCTTGCTCCATAGGTCCACATAAATCGGTGTGAATAAGTTGCAATGGCTGTGATGCTCTCGAACCACTACTATTGAAAGGCAGTCTTGTTTGCTTTCCTCGGAGGCTGGTGGTGCATGTGATGGGCCCTTTAATGTTACTAGAAGACAAACTTACTCCCTCAGTACACTCTGGCAGCTTGTTCACATCTGAAAAATTAAGATGTCCCATGCGTCGATGCCACAGGACAGCATCATTTAAATTATTTGAACAAGTCAGGTTTGAAAGTACTTCTCTGTGAGTATTCAACAAATATAAATTGTTAACTAGTTTGGCTGAACACACAAGTTTCCCATCATGGTTATAAATATCACAGCCTTTATCTCTAAAATTTACTTTACAGCCATTTTTCACCATGGCACTAACTGACAAGAGGTTAGCGGCAAGTTTAGGTATGAACAGAACTTGTTTTACCTGTATTTTACTTTCTTCATCTCCATTAATCAATAAATTGACCTTTCCCATACTTTCCACAGGTAGCGGTGTCTTACTGGCAACAGTTACAGTTGGTATTGGAGGACTTGTCACATCATACATCCAATCGCTTCGGTTGGTCATGTGCATTGATGCACCTGAGTCTACATACCACTGATCGGGATTCATTTTCAATGAAGAAGAAGCTGAAAAAGCCGCAGTAAAACTTTTATTTTCTTCCACATTCTTGACACTTTTGCTCTTGGGAGTAGGGCAGTCCCTTGCAAAATGTCCATGTTTGTTGCAATTAAAACATCTGGGTCCTCTACTGATCTTCTTATTTCTAAGATTTCCTGAACCAGCCTTATTCCTTGTGAAGAATGCTGAGCTTTCTGAGCATTGAACTTCCTGCAGGAGCTTTGTTTTAATACAATCTGCACTAATCTTGATGCCTGAGCTTTCTAAGCCCATTATCATTGGCTTATAATTCTCCGGTAAGCCGGCCAACATTAGTGTGCCAAGCCATTCATCGTTTATGTCGAACTTGATATTCCTGAGCTTGTGAGCAGTCAACATCAATTTATTCACATAGTCATCCACATTTCGAGAAGATTCCAACGTAGTAGTGATAAGGTCTCGCAACAATGCAACTCTTCTGTATAACCCGCTGTCATCAAAAGCTTGTTCCAAGTTCTCCCAAACTTCTTTACATGTAGTTGCATTCTGGACATGTACGTAGTTGATTGGGTCCAGTAAAAGAATAAGCTTAGACTTCGCCTTGGTTTCCTTCTTCGGATCGCTGTTCGTACCCGTGACACACGTCCATAAGTCTTCCAATTCGAAATACGCTTGTACCGCAAATTTCCAACTTGCGTAGTTGTCTCTTCCGATAAGTCGATCAATGTGGAACGGATTGTGACCCGTGTTCGACATTCTTGCATAAATACGACGAATTTATCGATGCAATTTGGTTTTACGACAATTTTTGATTGTCGACGGACAAAACACGATCGCCGGTTTTCTTCTTAGTTTTTACGTTTTCAACCACGGAAATACATTAAAACGTAGCCAAGTAACCACGCTCTGCTACCATGTTGATATTTAGGTTGAAATATATTGTAAATAAAAGTATCTAAACTCGGAAAGAAAAAATCGTGTATTGTTTCGAACAGAACAACGGAAAAAGCAAAGATATGACATGACATACAGAGTAGCCAACGTAAAAAAAAAAAAATCTAATAAGGTTGCGTTCAAAACTCAACAGATAGGATATGCATTGAAGTTGGTATTACATAAATTTGGAAAAAAGAATTAACCCAAGGGTGGTAAAAGCATAAAATAAAAACATTTTAACAAAAAAATAAAACCACTGAAAACCTGAAAAGCAAAAAATAATAAAACTTTTTCTCCTTTCTCTCCTATTTAACCTTAACCTAGGTACTAATTTGATGTCGGTGCCATAGCACTAGCCATCAGGAGTGAACCTATAGTCGTCTACCTGATGGACTTCTATCACTCCTGATGGCTCGTGCTGAGGCACCGACTTCAAACTTGTACCTACAAACAGGAGAGAAAGATTTATTCTATTTTGCTTTCAGTTTTTTCGGTGGTTTAATTTTTGTATTAAAAAGTTTTTTATTTTGATAGTTTTATTTTAATTTTCTTATGCTCATGGATCAGACAATTTTCTAGTCAGCATAAGTTACTTAGGCAGCTTAGGGCATGGCAGGCAGAAACGTTGTTTCGCTTCACTCGCTCAGCCACTAGCAGAATTTTCTGCTTCTCCAAAATAAAATCACGCTGGTTCAGTCTCTTTTTTTCTTGCACTGTCCAACTATGGTTAACGACTGAATGTGTGTGTCCAATAAATCCAGTGACCAGATGTGTATAATTTATTTATTTATTATCACTGTAGTTATGCCAGGTACTAAAGATTCTGGAGTTGGTAAAACAAAAAGGAGCAATTTTCTTAAACCGATTAGTAGATTTGCCAGAAAAATCGTGCAAGTTGCATTACATTAAGTACGAGGCCATAAAGCAGTACTATTAGTTATTCTGTGCTTAAAGCCAACGAGTTTCTAGTGGTCAATCCAGCGCCGCAACGTAATGCAACATGCACGATTTTTCTTGCAAGTCTAAACTCGGCTTTACATTGCAATCTTTTTTATGACGTATGTAGTATGTATGCTGACGTAAATATACGCTTTTATAACGTGTTCTAACATGGTGCTTAGTCATTACGCGTCAAAAACGTTCACTGGTTTGATCCATCCGCCGCTCTCGGGCTCGGAGTGCCGCCCGCCCGCGTTGACCGATAACGCGCTCCAAAATAGCGGCAGTGATGCAAACGCTCGCAAATAGCGAACGCTCATCGGACAATAATGCTCAAGAGTTGGCAACTTGACACGACGCGGCGCACGTCACACCGGACACCCGCAGCTATAATTACGACAGCACTCGAAAGCTAATCTCTAGCAGATTCATCGCACGCAACTCTGACGTACGCGCGACACCTGAAAATGTTTATCGCATTTCATTTAAAGACTGAGTAATCGGTGCTTGAGCGTAATCCTACGCCTACACTCTTACGTAGTTAGAATGCAGTATCCGACTATCTGGATTTTGTTCGTCTCGCTATCGTGTATATGTCTGCAGGATGTTTAAAAAAATGCATATACATTGCTTCCGTAAACATGCGGGCATTTCGATAATTCACGAGCTCCATTGAGTGGAGCTATGAAAGTTCGATTATTTTCAGTAATTTCTAAAGGTACATTGATTTATGAACGCATGCCCCGGCATCCAGACCCGACTATGAAATCAGTCCCAATACACATACACATATTGAATGCAAGGAAGGGACGAGTTGACTTCTAGATGAATCGGTATCTGTACCTAAATACAATTTTAACGATGTTGGGTTGGATAATTTTAACACAACCTAAGGAAGTTCACGGTCGATGTGACTTAGGTATATTCTATCCAACACAAGACATTCGCTAAAACTATTTATACGGTCAATACAATATTAATGTAGGTAATGTTTTTAACTTTTCGGGGTACCGGTTGGAACCCTCAACCCCTTCCGACTACGCCCATGTTGTGCTCATTTCATTAATTTCCTCAATAGATATCTATTTAGGATACGACGGATAACTATTCGTACCTACATTCCATTGGTCCATAAACATCTCGTCAACATCACAAAATAAGGAAGAGTAGATACAAGTTCGAAATACAGTCAGTATCTACCAAGTACCTAACTATAAATAGGTACTAAATAATTCGAATGTGGAAATTGGAAAATAGATACTGAGTTGTGACGTCGCGGTCTAGTATTGGCAGGCAGTGTACGACGATTACGACTTATTTAGTGTTCGGAAACAATTACTGAGTAATTGTCGTAAGCCGGGGGAGGGCGCTGACGTCACGCAGGGTGTCGGAGCCCGCCCTGAAGCGTGACGCACGCTCACTCCTCACTTTTCACCATGAGATCACTATCAGCTCATCAAATGTTTGATAATGTAAATAGTGTGAACACGATTGTATCTACACTAGTTTGTTTTTCTTCACAGTAAATTGAAAAATAGGAATAGAACGTTCGGTTTCTGCATTCTAGCGGCTATCGTTGTTGGGCATTTCTATCTACCGTTGTACCTGAGGTTATCTCTCCGATTTCAACAAAATTTGGAAGTCCATGATTCCGAGCTGTAAAAACAGGGTCTCCAGATATATGTCCACAAAACATTGTATGGATGTGTCAGTTTTGTTACGAATTTTCTAATTTTTTAATTTTCGTAACAAACCGGACACATCCATACAATATTTTGGGGACACATCTGGAAACCCTGTTTTTCAAGCTCACTATCATGGACTGAGTCTACCTTCCAAATTTTGTTGAAATCAGAGAGACTAAGGGTACAACTACAACGGTAGATAGAAAAGAAATGCCCTGTTTCGCGTTTGTAATGAAAGCTTGGGGTTTGTTTAATAACTACTGCAAGTGAGTCATCCATATTTGATTGGCATGATTTTTCTGCACCAAACTTCGTCGTTTTATTGCTGCGAAACCTTTTGATAAAAATCGTTAGTTGAAGACGAGTCACTTAACTAGGTATATTTAAGGAAAAACTTATTCTAATGAAAGACTTCGCTACTCTTAATTTGATTCGTATGTCTTATTTATGGAGGTTACCATAATTAACGATATATACCTATATGAAACTAGCTGTTACCCGCGACTCTGTCTAGAAGTATGAAAAATTGTTTACATCCTATTCTCAGACCTATTGAATATACAAAAAAAAAAAAAAACATAAAAATCGGTGAAGTCGTTTTGGAGGAGTTTGGTCACGAACATTGTGACTCGAGAATTTTATATATTAGAGATATAATAATATACTTACCTACTCCCCAACATATCATCTAAAACTAGTTGGTTATTGTTGATGAAACTCCAAACTAGACAGGGAGATAACTAGATGTCTTGTATGTTATCGAAGTCAAACTAATAACATGATTAATTTATTCAATATATTAAGTACTTACCTATATACGAGTAGCACGATATTCAGACGAAATTGTTACGGTAGTTTTACGAACTGAACGAGAGTAGGTACTTGGTGTGCTTCAGTATTATTATGAATAGGTTGTGTTTATCAATGCCTATGACGTCATATATAAAATGTGACAAAACTGAATGTATAAACCGTGGAAACCTCCACCGGGCTGCGTGCGTCAGCAGCCACCTGTTGATCGGTCCTAACACTGCCCTTGCGTGGTATAAGTAACCTTAGCCGCAGCCGGGGCCGCGGCCGATCGATACCAATGACGTACGGCCCCATTCATGAACCAGGGGGCCCCACCCCCCCATCCTTACTCTAGCCACCCTCCCCCGTCCACCCACACCCCGGTTCCAGTAATGGGAGGGAAATTCATGAATGGCGCGCACACTTACACAGCTTACATTCCACATGTTACTTTGGAATACGTCATAAATGATGGCTAATGAAATGGCATAGATAATTTTAACGCAAGGCAAGGGGTGTTTTTATTTTATAGCTAGAAATTATCGTTGGCTCGTTTATATAATCGTAACATCGCCCTCCGAGTAGTATGTTATATATATTGCGGCGTAATTACGCTTGGGAGTTGGGGAGTTTCGGGGCCCATGTGTGTAATTTTGCGGGCACAGAGACATTTCATACAATTTCATCATTACAAAGAGAACATTAAATCTTGTCAGGCTTTACTTATTTCCATTATCAATAATGTCTCTTAGTACTTAAGCAATTATTTATTACAGTTTTATTTATTTTGCATGTGTAGGTTAAGTAAGTATACTGTAACAACCCCCCTCCTCTGTTATTTATATTTAATTAATTAATTATCTTTTTATTTATTTTTTAAACGTATGAATTAAAAAATCTAATAAAATCCGGACAAGTATTAAAATAATTTTGAAATACGGAATTTTACTGCGGACATTTATTGCGGACAAGTAGAAGTAAATTTAAGAAGGAAATTTGTTTTGGCCATGTGATCGTCTAGTGTCCTACGTTGTGAATAGTAAACCAAGCTCGTTTAGTAGAAGTAAGGGATGTCTATGAATAAAACCTAATAAAACCTATCCAATAAAAACAATCTCACTAAACGTGAATGGAACGTAATAACTATAAAATTGTAATATAAAAGACTGTCACTATAATACCTGAAATTAAACATTTGTTAAAATTGTACACAGTAGGTAATTATGAAGGAAAATAAGCAATTATGTTTTGTGTCAAGGCTAGGGCCCCACCTCCGCCCTGGAGTTTTCTCCCTGGCTATTTACCAGTAGCTGTGTCTCTCGTTCCATAGACCCTAAGAGACTCCAACACAAGACAGTTGAATTTACTTGTCAATAGTCGGTAAGTTACGTCATAGTTTATCAAAGGGAAAGAGGATGCAAGAAACCAGGCTTCCTAGGTCTCTAATTACCCTATGCTGACCTTTTATATAGGTTCAGAAGGAAAACTACTTTAATATATATTTGGGTGTTTCTTTGTTTTAATTCATGTAAATAATTACTTATAGAAACTGATGTCATCTAATCATCACTGGTTTCAAGTGTATGTAATGGGATCTAAGAAATGTAAAATATATACACCCAATTCAATCCAAAATTAAACAAGATTAATAGTCATAAGATCTCACAATTAAGTCCAAAGTTTTAGGTAATTTCTGTCAGTAATCTGTCATTAACTCAGACTAATATAACTTGATAAAATAATAATCGGTCGTAAACCAATAAATAAATAAAGCACAAGTAGTTAATCTTCCCTTGGTTAGGTAAAGACAACTATGGATCGCTTTTGGTCGTATCCAGCTTTAAGTAAGTCTTGGTAAAATTTATAAGTACTAATTTGCTCGTATTCTATCTCAGCAAATGACAGATTTTAAATTGTAATAACAGTAGTCTATTGTAAACAAAAACGATATCACCAAGAAGGAATTCGCCATCACAGAACACAAAATAACAATAATAAGCACTAATAATCAAAACTATGTGGGCCGGTCTCACTTAATTAAATTAAATTAATCTTTTGCTTAAAACACAACTCGACTCTCAACTCTCACTACCATGACTTGACTGCCCTTCCACGACACTCCCTTCGACCCTCAAGCTCCAAAACCAAAGCAAACTCACAGTCAGAAATAAAAACAGTAGGCCAACTCTAGTGAACGAATGCTGCTGCTTTGTTCAGCCCAATCAGTATCATGAGTATTTAGTTTTTACTATCATGATATAATTTTCTTATTGTGTATAGAACCAATATATTATGTAAAGATTATGTGGTCTTTCATTTAAATGTAATGATTGTTATACACATCACTGATAAAATCAGATGAACTATATAAATTATGGTAGATTATATTGATCCATCATTAAAGTATTTTCTAGTAATTATTTATTCAACTAATAATTGTCAAATAGCGAAACATCTGTACAATAATGAACCCTTCTCCACAATGAATCTCTTCCAGCCAACTCTTGAAACGATTGCGAGAAATATTCACTGATCATTCAGTCAGAGAGTGAATATTAAAGTCAGAAGTAAATTAATATGAACATTGGTTTATATTTATAACCAAATGTGATCATTAGTTTAATGATAAGTATTGCGATGGCCTTGTAATATATGTATATCTATTATCTTATATGAAAGGCGTATTCTATATGACATCATATAAGTGTCGCACAGACTCAGGTTCAACGCTCACGTGCAGCGTAGAAGCAAGGCAAAATAGTGTACTGTTTTCTGTTTCCACTATGACATTTTTTTATGCCACTTGTAACCATATCGGCCCTTCAATGTCCCAGCTAAGGAATGTTTTGAAACTCATAAAATGTGTCGATTTATTACGTGCCAGTAAACTAGCTTTTTCTCGCGACTTTGTCCGAGCTGAGATAAATAATTTGAGCTTAATAAACTCATAATAATGTAATATATTTAATTATATTTGTGAATTTGACCGATGTAAAGGCTGGAATCGGTACAATACCTACTTATTTAGTAACTAGCATATTCAAGTAATATACATGTACTTTGACTAATGGCTACTTGCTGGAAACACATAAATCTCGAGTTAGTGTTAAGCTCAGTTTAGTAGTGTCAAAATATATGGAACTGTCAAGCTTAAGCCAGGTTTAACTGCTAAATCTAGATTTATTTTATCCTGCAGGACGACCTAAAACTACCCGTGCGTTTGAGACTGTCAAATCTAATACATTATATAAAAAGTAACGTAACCGACTGTCAGAATACACACGGCTTACATAAATGGGTCTAGAGACCTGTAATTCAGGACATATGAGCTTGTGTAGGTATTATAGAGGCACTAAAATAACACTTTACAATTTCTCAAGATATTACCTACAAACCAGGTAGTCTATATTTTATTCTTCTATTGGAGTCAAGATGCGGGCTTTAATTAAAGCTCGTCTCTTTTTGTTAAAAAAAACATACTTATTTAATTCGAGTTTTTTTGATGTCTGTAGGTACTCTTTGTTAGTCAACTGATTCAAATGAAATAAAAACTACAGGTAAATAATGATCCAAAAAAAACAACATATCAGGGAAAACCGCATCTACATCAGTTAAGCCGTTCCTGAGATTACATTTTTAACAAAAATGATGAGTTCAAGTGAAAATTTGGATTAGACGCCTGAATCGATAAATATTTAAAACCTTTTGACGATTTTATTAAGTGGCACACTTCGAATTATTCCCATTTTACTATTAATTTTCATTAAAAATTGTACCGGTGTCATTTCTCGAAGAACAAATCTGTTATAACGGTTTTTCTTTATTTCCTCGCATTTGTGATGAAAAGTTGAATGTTCAACTCGGAGTGTAAAATGATCAATTACACCCGCGAACTATAATCACCCTCGTTCGCTTTGCTCGCTCGTGCGGCTAAATATCTTGGGTGTAATAGATTACTTACGACCCTTGTTTATCAAGCTACTATTCCCCCCTCCAAGCTTGAAACCACCGGTCTAGACGATTAGCATCACTTCAATCTTCTATACTACCACATAATCAATTCAGAAAGGATCACATTCAGTGACAAAGCGCGAACTCGTGCTAGTTGTACTGGTATTCCATTCGCAGTATATCGAATCAGCGGCGTCGGCCGGGATGCGCGGGCGTGGGCGGGAGCGATTTGACACGCGCGCGACACTTGCATTTGCAATCACTGCGCGTGGACCGGGAGATGCCATTTGTTTATAATTTTATGATGATTTCACTGTTAGATTATGCTATTTAGATATAGGTACAGTCACAACAAAATGTGCCTCTACTCTAAGTATCTGAGACGACTCTATTTCTTTGACTCCGACTTAGACTCTATGTCAGATATTTTGGCACGCTCTGTTGTGGCAGATATTAATGTAGATGACTGTGCTGCCCAACACATCCATGTGCGTCTTTCCTGGTGCACAAATGCAAGTTTAAAGGCCTAACTATATAGAGTCAATATTTTCTTGAGTTAAGTCTACATTATTATTATTACAAGGATATGGCATCTCCCTATATACCTAATAGGTTGTGCCTTTTAAAGAAAATATTTAATAATCCTAAAGTTTCTGGCCACAAATGATCATGCCATTACCATTAAAAAGTAAACCAGCCAAGAGTCGGACTCGCTCATCGAGGGGTTCCATACAAATTTTTAGGTATCTATGAGTATTCAGTGTTAGCAGAGCCCCTCTCCTAAGCTAAATGTACCTACGCAGTGTGGAGGTTTAAATGGTGACTGACACATCTAGGTATATCTATCTAATCTAGACTAAACAGACATAAAAAAAAGATTTTCAGACTTTTCTTCTTGGTTGTGCTATAAGAGCTAACTTTATACCAAACTTCAAGCTTCTAGGACAACTATGAAAGTACGCTATATGTCTTAATTAGTTACGATTTGTTTAGAAATAACCGTAGGTATCTTTTGATTACGTTGACAAAAGTGTGATTTTTTCACTACTCCCAGGGGTAGCAGACCTGAGTATTTGATAAACAGATAATCCGACAACATTTAAAAAACTTTGTACTTAAGCGGTAATAAATAATATTCATTCGGCTCAATGCATCCCAGTGCATGTCCTGCAGTAATGTAATCAGCGTTGCGCTCACGCCTCTTATTTACGGCGGATTATGCGCGCAATCAACTTGGCTCCCAGAAAAATGTCACAATCACATGTGGCTGCGCAGCGGGACAATGTGTCGTTACTCTTTTGATCATTATATTCATGTACATTCGGAGTGTATTATTCGGTCATATATTTTGCGGTTTCGAAGTTTTTGGTGATTAAGGCGAGATGTCTCACTTTTTGTATTAAATTAGTATTTTTTTGATTTACCTACCAATGGCAGGCGAATAAACTTACTATGGACAACCTTTCGCATATGTCTCTCAACGTCATTCTAGAACACGATACAATAAGTTTTACAGTCTTAAGTGACCGTACTTTGAAAGTTTGTACTTAGAGCAAATGATATGTAAAGAAGTGCATTCGGACAAAATATGTACCTACTTCTTCAATGTTCGTTTTTTCGCCTGCCATTTGGAACAAAGTAAACCTAGGCCATCTTTCTTTATCTCTACCTACTATTTATGCAGAATGAACGAGTAGGTATGACTACGACTAATGTTTTCATTAAAGAATATGAAGATTTTCTGCTTGAGATAGCCTACTGTGTTGCTAAGTTGCTATGCGAAAGCTACGTTAATTAATTCTGTAGAAAAGGAGGAGGTTCTCAATTCGGGTGTATGTTTTTTTTTGTATGTTTGTTACGCGATAACTCCGCCAATTGTGGGCCGAATTTTTAAATTATTTTTAGTTCTAAAGGACATACTTAAAGTCAGGATCTGATGATGAAATCCTAGAGAAATCGAGGGCAACCCTCGAATTTGAAAAGCACACCTATAGCGATTTTGGCATTTTTAACACCAAGACAAGTATGTACTTTCAGAAAGTATCATTTGGTGAACTAGACCTGATGATGAAGACAGTAGGGTAGGTACCGGTACTCTGTTATGAAATAATATAACTGTGCCGTGTTTAAGCGTAATGGAATCGCTGTGAGATGCACTAAAAACAACGAAAAAAAATAATTACAAAAAATGGAAACGACTTCAAAAACCTTGAAAATAATTTTGTACTTACTAGTTTGAAGTCGGTGCCTCAGCACGAGCCAGCAGGAGCAATTAAAGCCAAATGCATATGTAGGTGAGGTAGACGACTATACATAGTTCCACTACTGCTGGCTTGTGCTGAGGCACCGACTTCAAAATAGTAGAAAATTATTTTCAAGGTTTTGGAAGTCGGTTCCATTTTTTGTTTTAACTTTTTATCCCTAGCTAGAGAGTTTTGCACATTTCAATATAGGCATATTACGTGCATTATTACTACTGACTGAGTCAAAACATCCCAAAACTTTTTTGATGAATCTTAAGCAAATACAAACCTAACACACTTATTTGGTTTGGATTTACTCTTAATATCTCTTTTTCTCTATATAATATGTACGATATTTAATAATTTGAATAAAATTGAAGAGAAAAAGAGATATTAAGAGTAAATCCAAACCAAATATGTTACATATATGTACATAGCTTTGGGCTGCAAATGTGTGTGCTTATAAAGGACATCTCAAAATGGAAAAAGAAAAATCCTGACTAATTAACTAACTCATCAGCGACCTCTAGCCGTTAATTTTGTAACGAAAAAGTTGAAAAAGTTCCATTTATGATGGAGACTAACTATTGCCCACGGCTTCGCCAGCGTGGAATTCGGTTATCGTGGTCCGTTCCCTCAGGAAATGTACATTTTTCCAGGATAAAAAGTAGCCTATGTCACTCTCGAGCCAATAAACAATCTCTATGCCAAAAATCACGTCGATCAGTCGCTCCGTTTCGACGTGAAAGACGGACAAATAAGAAACACACTTTCGCATTTATAATATTAGTATGGATAAAGACGGAGTTTTCTAAATTTCTATACGATGGAACCTTAGCAACGGAGTCGAGGACATAGGACCAACCTATTTTGAAATAATCTAAGTCTACTCTCAAATATTTTGAATTTCTGACAAACCCTAAATTAAATTTAAACGGGTACGGGTTAAAGAAACCCAATAATGTCTTTTCCATGTTAGTACCGGCATAGTTCTCGCCTCGTGTTCTGGTCGCGGAATCGATTCCGCCGGCGTCCGGCCGTGGCCCCGACCAATCATCCACTAAGTGCGATCGATGCGCCGTCCTTGAACCTTGTGTCTCGCGCGCAAGCGCCGCTGAATGTCAGACGTCATCCCGAGGCCATGGCCACCAAGCGCGTGCCGGTTCTCCATCCCCCACATGCTTCCACCACTACCCTCCCTCATCTTCCTCTACTCTCATTCATCGGACCCACCCCCGAACGATCCAACACCGTACATAAACAAGATTCATCTCCACTTTTTCCGCAACATTTACAATTTCTGGGAACCTTCCGTTCGGAACCCACCCTTGCTAGCCATCGGCGGTGGTTGGTATCGACAAATGTTTCACTTAATTTGCCCTGACCTTTGCTCTTTATGTTGTATTGATTATGATATTATGACCTTTGCAACCTGTTGAATGGTAATGTGTTGTCAAAATTAAGTAAAAGCTTCGGGGAACCATTTGCCATTCAAGAAGCTTCTGTGCCCTTTTAACTTTGACATTTAAAGTTTACGCAAATATTTGCTACCGGGAATGGGGAGGAAGGTACCTAGTTGGGCGGCGGGTGCTGGTCGTGTTAGTCGCGCCGGGAACGTCTACGTGTGTGGTCCTTTATTTCGTTAGAACCGTTTAGCGTTGAGGATAGCAGAGATTTTGTGAATTATGAAATGTTTGTTAGACATGCAGTGGCACACGCCTCGCGGTGCGGTGCAGGCGGCGGCGGCGAGCGGCCACGCAGGGCCGCGTATGAATGAACTAGCCCGTGGGCGGCAAGCGTGGCCCATTCATTAGCTTCGAGGCCGCTCCTTATGAATAACAGCATAACAAAACTTGACAATAATACTTAAATTATAGCGCAGTTGATCGACTTTATAGCTATTTTATCAGTGCTTTAAGCAGAACAAAACGAAATACTACCTGTGCTGACTACAAACGGCTTGATGAAATCGCTTGCCAGCCGTTGATCAAGTTTTATTTTCATTTCTTTTATGTTCGGTAGTCTTAATAATTTCCAGTTCGAAAGGAAAGCAGATGTTTTATAATGTTTTGAAACGCATTCTACTTTTAGTTTACCTTTAGTTAATTTCTGTAAAATGTAAGCGTATATAATAGAGTTAGCCTTGGACTAAGGTACAAGTGCGTAATCTAAGCGTTTGTAGACGAGGTTTAGTCGGCCAGTAAAAGGAATTGGTCGGCGTAGGAGTCAAGGTAAGGCCTGCAGGTTCCAACGCACAGATTAGAGGCATTGTTTCCGCCAACCCACCTACTTGTAGTGTAGCTGCCATCTGCCTGGAAAACACTGTCGCATGTTTTCACGCTCGTAACTTAGGTAGATTTTAAGGGACGTATTGAGTTTCACGCCAGTCTCGACAGATGTCGTTGTTTTCAGCATTTCAGTTCAGCAGTGTGAGGTTAATTGTTTTTTTACCTGAATATGACTTATATATATACACAGATTAAGATTTTAGCAATTTTGTGTCTCATGTACATTTCGGGAGGTTCCCAGAAATTGTAAATGTAGCGGAATAAGAAGGTTTTGTGATTTTCTTAGCGACAAAATAGCATTATCTCACTCCCATATTATCGTTCTTGAAAAACAGTTTTTTAAAGACAGCTCCAGATCGATTTTCTGCTGTTCGCAAACAAATCCCAAATTGCTATTTATTGAAATATTCAGCATAAACATCGATCGTGAAACTTGGATGGTTTCTCCAGCAGAATTCTATAAAGCAAGCAGACGTGTCGGCAGACTCGCCCAAGCCACTAATTAGATAAACGAGCCGTAAGTTGCGGGGTCCCGACCGCAATTACGACGGTCCTGCACTCCGTAAATCAACGATATAGGACGCACTGACTCACATTCATATCACATGCTGTGGCGAAATACTGGGGCAAATGTTGTCACGCTCTGTGGATAGAGAATTATAACGCGAGACATTTACTTAATCCTAAAACCTCTTGACAATTTGACGGACCGAGCGAGTTCTTAAAGTTGTTTATAGCTAGCGATTAATCCTTAGGATCTTGATAAATACAAGAACTGTTCAAAGACTTAATCTCACTATCCCACTAATATTATAAATGTGAAAGTCTGTAAGTCTGTTTCTATGTTACTTTGTTTGTTTGTTTGCTTCATCACGTCCAAACAGTTTAACCAATTTAAATGAAATTCGGTATACAAATAGTTTGAGTCCCGGGGAAGGACATATATAATAGTTTTTTCCAAGAAAACTGCGTAGTTCCCGCGGGATAGCGATAACCGAATTCTACACAGACGGAGTCACGGTTGACGGCTAGTGTTAACTATGAGTAAGTTGATACATACCCACATATTTAACTATATTGGTACATTATATATATTGATAGAATGGCTGGATTGTCTAGTTGTTAGTGACCCTGATTAGTTGGAGCTCTAGCTCTACCTCTAGCTTTGTCTAGACCTAAATATAGATCTGGATATAGGAACCTGGTAGGGGCATGGATACAAAATTGTAGAATGAATATAAATCTTAGATTTAACATCCATCCATATGTATTTATCTAATTATATAGGTAAGCTAGGTTTTGTTTAATGTAGGGCTCGCTCAATTGCACAGTGCGCTGAAAGCCGAATCTAGCTGGACAAAAAGGATCACGTCATTTCGTCCGCTGTGCTCGCTAAAACGATAGCTAACATCCCCGAAGGTACAATTCAAATAACATTTTTGCCTATCTATCCTCATGATCATCATCATCTCAGCCTATATACGTCTCACTGCTGGGCACAGGCCTCCTCTCGGAATGAGAGGGCTTGGGCCATAGTTCCCACGCGGGCCCAGTGCGGATTGGGAACTTCACACGCACCATCTATCCTCATATAACTTAGAAAATATGATAAAGCGCGCGTTAACACTGTCATTGATGATGGTGAAATCATTCGTTTTTTTGCGCTTCATTTGTCAGTATTCCATAACCAGTACAAAAAGGATTGTGTTATTTTTAGTAACGAATCGTGAAATACATGGCAAGGACTCTTCTTAATATATAAGTAAATATGTCTATTTATATATTCGCCCAAAAATTTTTTTATCATCCATTGATTAGTGCTAACTGGCGGTTAAATGTGACACCATCTCCGTCTATTCGAACAAAACAAATAGAGACAGCATCACATTTAACACTAATCAATGGATGGTGAAACAGCCCCTAAATCTCGATCTCTAGTGAATAAGACGATATTTGCTGTATTGCAACATTGAAGCTTATTTACATTCATGCTAATCAATGTTTATTGTCAGGTGACATTAGCTAGCAATAGGTACTTACGAAATACCGGGAAGTCTGCAAGCGGCGGTCAGCGTAATGAGTGTGACTGATGATATGTCATCTCGAGGAAGTAAACAAGTCATCTCTCTTCGACCATTATCGGCCTATGACAAGGTTGCGACAGTTTAAATGGGACAGAGGCATTTCAATTTTGCCTTTGCCCAAGGTTAAGCTGGTACAGCCATTTGTCTGCGGTCAGGGCCTTGCTCTTGTCCATCAATTAGAGTATCCGCTTTTTTTCTATTACGCCGTTTATTACATTAGTGTTCCTCGAGTGGTGAGTCAAATGCGAGGGCACGCGACTGACGTTAATTAGTTTTAACGCAATAACCGGACTGTAATCTCGGGAGCTCTATCTTGTTTGCTTCGTCCGTATCAAAGTCATGAGATATTGAAATAAAATTATTACGAACGGATAAGATTTCGTTTAATTAGACAGCAATAAAGAGCCGGCGTTTCAAGCCCTTCAAGTTGAAAATTTATACCTTTCACTGTAGAGTCTTAGCTAGTCTTTAATATTACGGAGTTATATTTGAGGGTAATTTTTAGCGTTGTCGAAATGTAGGCTAAGCCGGAATCCTTGGTTTCTAGTCGATCAAAATAAAATTTGAAATATTTTTATTTATTATTGGATACGCGGGGCCCAGCAAGCAAGCACCTGATCATTTTTTTATTAGAAGTATTAATCGGAGAGCTACGGAAATAGGTTTGCAATTCATAGAGCAACGAAATCTCGCTATTTAGTGTGCCATATTATACGTGATACCTATCCAATTTATTAAAAGTGTAAACAAACCGATTTCATCAAAATTCGTATATAAACACCCACTGGATTGAATACAAATACATTTATCTATAATTCGTGTCTTAAATTTTAACTAGATGTCTAATCACTTTTTTCGCCAAAAGTAACTTGATTTCAATATTGAAAATACAAACCGAAACATAGATGCACAGAAAAACCAGAAAAATAAGACCAACACTGGGAATCGAACCCAGGTCCTCGGCATTCCGTGCCGCGTGCTATACCGCTACGCCACTGCTGGTCCACCAGTGGATTCGATTCCCGACCGACGTGGACTGGGTTCGATTCCCAGTGTTGGTCTTATTTTTCTGGTTTTTCTGTGCATCTATGTTTCGGTTTGTATTTTCAATTTAGGTTTCACGGGATGACCGTAAAAGTAAAAATTTGGAATTGAAATAAAAAATACAAAAAGATTCCAAAAAACAAATCATAATTTGATTTCAATATTTATTTTTCATTTGAAAAATCTTCATCAAAATCTGACGTTATTTCTTGATTGAAACATATGTATCATCTGTAGTAGCATAGACTAGCGTAGAGATGGTGGAAAATTTGACATTTCCAAAATCGATTAATGCGCGGATGAATAAGCGATTTTTATTACTTTCCTTAAAATTAAAAAAGTTTCTGCTTTTATAATTGAATAAACAGTCTCTGGAATTATATCAAGTATTGTAAATAATAAAATAGACAAAAATACGTTGATCTATTCAATTAATAAATAATCAATTTACTGAACAGATTAATTATTTTGCAATAGGCTCTAGGTTTTCACATCACTAAATGTCTATGGTCGGGTTAATGGCGTCTTTGTTTACGCTTGTCATAAATTGGATTGGAATACAATATGTATATCATTATTAATAGATCCGGGCGCCTGGCAGCTGTTCATTGGTGGATGTGTCTGTGGTTGCGGTAAGGCATCAAAGAGGTTATAAAATCAATTGAAAGCGTTCAATTTATAGAGGTGCGAGTTTGGTGCGATATTATAGCTAATTATGTATTTAATTCGAATATAACATTGCCATAAGTAGTCCTAGTATCACCAAGTTAGGATCTGATAATGGGGTCCTAGATAAAGTCTAATTTTGCAAACCTCAAAATTTTTTCCAGCCTGGAAGGGGAAAACAAACAAACGATCTGGCTGGAGAGCGTATGTCCAACGGTGGAAAACATGCGTCAATGAATAAGAGACGCCTATAATATACGTGATGTAGTAACTACTATTTACAAAATACAAGAGATTTACAACAAAGAACCAACGATATTTTTATTTCTTGATGCTCCTCTCATCTATTCAAAGATTGAAAGGCAGAGAGATCTCTTAAAAATAGGTTCGCCTTTATACATGTATCTCAGCGTTTGTCAGTTGTGTTTATTTCTTGTAGAATGTAGAGTTTACATACATACATAGACATTTGTTACATGCGATCATGGTCTATTTTAAAACTTCAATAGTTTACGTCTCAGAAGAAAAAAATGCTCGGAATGGCTGCTAGAATATATAATAAAGTACCTAATGAGTTATTAACAATAGAAAATTTAACCGTGCTTAATTTTTTTTTTATATTTTTTTAGCTAAAGAAGCGTTCTATACAATAAACGAATATTTGAATAGTTAAATTAGTCAATAAGAACTACACGTGCCCGACATATCTAGTGATACAAAACATAAACCTATAGGAACCTCATGTACCTGTGTAGAACAAATAAACGGTTTTGATTTTGATTTTTGATTGTGACATACATACAGCTACACATACAATACATACATGAGTAGGAGTGCTTATAGTATTGAAAATCGGTTTTTCTTGCATGAAAACTCTAAGCTAACTTGACGTTAACACTAAGAAAGCCAATTTTGAGACTAGGTCTTGAAAATCAGAATAATGTAGGTCATCATGTCAGCCGAAAGACGTCCACTGCTGGACATATGCCTCCCCCAAGGCTCTCCACTCAGACCGGTCTTGTGCTTTTTGCATCCACCGCGATCCCGCGATCTTAGCCAGGTCGTCGCTCCATCTTGTTGGAGGCCTACCGACAGCTTGTCTCCCGGTCCGCGGACGCCATTCGAGAACCTTCTGACCCCATCGGCTATCAGTCCTGCGTGCAATGTGCCCCGCCCACTGCCACTTCAGTTTCGCAATTCTTCGGGCTATGTCAGTAACCTTAGTTGTACTCTTAGAATAATGTAGGTACTCGAATGTTATATATCGTCACTGGAAAGGCAAAATTACTTAACCGCCAAATTGGGCATATTGAGTTATATACATATTCGGAATCAGCGAATTTTTCTGCGTCGATCTATCTGGGTAACGTAGCTATCTGAGCACTTTTGTGGCGCTTCAGTAACCCGTAAAAAGGCGGTTATTTTGTTTTTCCTTTTACTGAAGAGCCACACTTTTTGCTCTTTTTTGCACATGTGTCGCATAAGTAATATCTCTTTGCCGTAAAAATACAAAATCTGCATTTTAAGTAAAACTGTCTTCTTATCTTGTGATAAATAAAACTCTTTCAGTATTTGTGCTTTTCCTACAATATTACAAGTAGCTCTGTTAGAGTAATTTTGTTTTATTTTCAATCGGATCGAGCATGGCGTATAAGAAAAGTTGCCTTCGTCCTTTTGTCGAGTGAATGACGTATACGTAACTGAGCCATCCAGTTATTTTTAATTTTGGGGACTAAAAGCAGCTTTTAAGAAATAATCCTATCCTTGACAATATCATATCAGTATTATTTAAATGTGTATGTTTTGCTATTAAGGTAGTTTACGCGTAATGAAAATGCGCGAGCGCAAGCAGTTAAGTCTGTCTCCTCGAATATTTAGCCTTTATACTTAGTTCTTCATGGGAGCAAATCCTCTTAAATATGCCAGAACTAAATGTGAAAAGAAAATTACTTGTATTAATTAAAGTATTTATCTTATAGTAGTTTTTTTTTAAATACTGACGTAATATAAACAGATTTTTTCTGACCTTATCGTAATTCCTGACGCCCACAACAAGATGCATGTTTGTATTTACTGATATTGATGTTAACCATTTTACAGAACTTACTATGTCGGAGGACTAAATAAATAAATAACTCTAACTGATGTGTACCAAGTGTGTGTATGTAGAAGAAACTGACTGACTAGGTAACTTATAGATCAACGCACAGCCAAGACCGCTGTCAGGTCTCAAGTAGAAACTTGAAATTTGGAATATATATATGTTCTTTAATAGGTGTAGACGCGTACTAAGAAAAGATTTTTCGTAAATGAATAAACACGTGTATCGGGTTTTTTGAGGATTCAACCCCAATAAGAGGGAAATGTGGTAACAAAGTCCGAAAATCAACATGGGTATGGTTACTATAGTTTATCGGGTCGATGATTACGAAAACGATATTAAAATCCAATGTGCCGAATGTGAAATATTATCTCCCCTGTTGGGGTACGATGGGGTTGAAATGTCAATATGGGTATGGGCAGTGATATCTTGGTAGTATGGCCAGGATCGTCTCCGTAGGAGGGAACGCCTCAAACTTTAATAGCACATGCAAGAAACTTTGCACGATCGTTCAATTTCAATGACAATGCTTTTATATAATAGAAACCACCTGATGCTGTATTCAGTCAGGTCTTCTGCTTACAAAGGAACTCCTCAAAAGTTGATATCACAGATACCACATTGTTGCAAACGCAACTGTTTTTATTTTGTTATGTGTAGAGACCGGATTATATGCAACATAAAAAGCTTGAAATATGCATGCAAATATGCATGAAAAATGCTTGAAATATGCACGAAAACCGACAGAATATGCAACATTAAATGACTATTTTTTTTTGTTTTGTAAATATTATTCCTTTAGATTTAAGTTTATTGTTAGTAAATACTTGTTTTAAGTTTTACTTTGTTAAGTATGTATCTTTATAATTTATTGTTTTTTAATAAAATAAAAAAAATATTTATTTAGATTTTTTATCACAAAATCAGCATACATTTAGTAAACTATCCATTGATAGACGATAATCGATACAGTAACATGTTACATTATTCAATATTTTTATAAACATTAACGATTGTTAAGTATTGTTCTAAATGTTCAGTGGTAAGATTAGGTCTTCGATCATTCAAAAATCATTTAAAATACTCTAAATTATAACGATAATATGCATCATCACTAGATCTTAGGAAAAATATGCTATTAGCGCTGAAAATGGCTTAAATATGCAAATGCATATGCAAATATGCAAATGCATATTATCCGGTCTCTAGTTATGTGTGTTACTTTTGAATCTATACACAAGATTTAAACGCAATACAGAGGGCATGACGTTAAATTTTTATTTAACCAATCACAGCTACGCACGCACTTGATTATTAAGCTCTGTAACCGTCAATTTTTTTGCATTTTCCTCTGTAAACCAGTTACCTCTAAAAAATAAGTACTTTCAGTGGAATCTTTATCGAAGTTTTACTCAAGCATTGCCAGAACACCCTATACTTCAGCAGCTTGAGTTTTGATGTTACAGATAACTTAATGAAAAACTAAAATATACTTAAAAAGCTATTACTTAAGTTTGATCTAAAAAAAAAACAAAATAAACATTAAATACCTACGCCAAATTAATTAATGCATTATGTAATATAATGTATCTAAACATAAGATTCCAAAGTATCATAGAGGTGCCCTTAGGAAGGATGTTTCGTTGTATAGGGAAACATCTAAACTTAATCTGTTTATTTTTAATTTTTGAAACAACTGAGCTAATCAAAAAACAACTATTAGTGAAAGATTTATAAAAATTTGATTCCCGGAATAATAGAAACCTGTTTCAATTCAATCGCCAAAAGTGTAGTTTTCTACGGAATTCACTCATTCCTACACGCGGGAATGTGAATGAAGATGTGAAACAGAGGTTCAAAGTTTGTACAAATTATGATTGTTTAGGTTAGAGATGCCACGAATATTCGGCTACTATTCGGTATTCGGCCTATTCGGCCACTTTTTTTGATATTCGGTATTCGGCCGAATAGTTTGAACTATTCGGCCGAATACCGAATACCAAATAATGAAAAAAGACACGTCATATTACTCAAGATTATATGTTTTCATAAACAAATTACAATACTTTAGTAAGTAAAATTAATCAGTGGTAAGTTGTGATGAATAAAAACAAGCTTTTCAGCATTTGTTGGCAGCATACGATTACGCTTTTCGTCGTAAATGATATCAACTTCGGAAAATAGCCGTTCACTATATATACGCTACTCCCAGGAGACGAAAGATAAACTTTTGCGACTTGTCTTATTCTTGTTTACGCATTCGACAAGCATGTATTTTGAGCCGAACATTCGGCGGCCGAATATTCGGCGCTTCGGCCGACGGCGTCGCCGAATATTCGGTATTCGGTATTCGGCCAAATCACTATTCGTGGCAACTCTAGTTTAGGTTTATTTATGGATTCAAAATTTTGCAAATATATTCCTCCAAAAAAGCAATTAAAACACGAAAAAAAGAAAAGTCAATTTTCCGGGGGAAATTTAATTTTATATTTAGGTAATTGAAAAATTTTTTTTTTTAGTTATATTTGTACTCAACTGATACTAATAGGTACCCACTCAACTTTATCTAGCGCCACAAATTTAGAAAGAAAGAAAGACAGAACACATTTATTAACATTCAGAAAGACACACAAATACAAAAAAAATAATTACAAAACATAGCAAACACAAATAAAACAATAAATAAATAAAAAGATGAAAATGAAAAAACACGATTTTGTGTGTCCCCACAAAAGTAAAACGGCCGCTGACTCAGCATTATGCTGAGGCGTCAGATGCCTGCAGCACTGATATTCTGCCAGAACCGTCTGTGACTCACGGAATGATACACAAACATACTAAACTTATCCATGTCAATAAAATTAAGAAATAAAAATTGATTCAATTGTAAATCGACAAGAAATAAACAAATTACAATAAAGAATACTTAATTGAAGTAATTATAAAAAATGTTCCTATTAATGTTATGAATACCATATTATATATATGAATACCATATTATGGTAAACATCGAGATAATTCGTTAATATTATTAAAAAAAGTTGAAACTTTCTTGTTTCATTTGTTGCAAAATAACTTTTTCTTCAGTCATTATGGCAAGTGTAAGAAATAAAACGTTCTTACTGAGTCATACTAGAATTAGATACCTACTTTACGATGACTATCTTTTATTTAAATACCTTGTATTAAGAACTGATAATTTCAAAAAAACTAATCATAGTTAAAAAACTGGAAGCATATCATTTGTGTTGCAGTTGTTACGTAATTTTTTGTACGTGATTTTAACTACTTCAGTATAATGCATGGCCTTTTTTTTATTTAAACAAAGTTATCAGCAGTTTTATTGTACTTATGAATAGGAAAAATTATCGCTGGAGTCATTTTCTCCGTATAAATAATTTTGGAAAATTTACTTTAAATGAATTTTGGCTCACTTATTAATTTATGTGTTTGCCTTTTAAGTAGTAATACCATACGTGTGAAAAAGTAACACGTTTAATTGAAGTCATTTTACTTCACCTGGACAGTAACCATACTACATTAAACGAAATTTTCACGTACTGTTATTTCTACAGGTTATGTGTTATCAGTACTTTCAAACTACAAAGAAAGTTTAAGCTGATGGTACTTAAGAAATTTTGACTTACTAAAAAAGAAGTTATTATTACTTAAGCGACACTTATTTCCTAAAATAGTGCACAAAAGAATAGGGAGCCTAGTGATAAACATAGATAAATCAAATAGATTTTCATGAAAACTTCTTTTATAAAAATCGGATGATTAGATAAAAAGATATCTTTTTTTTTTCTTAAAAAAAAAACTTTAAATGGGTTTTTCTCGAAATGTCGTTTTGGCGTTTCAGTAATTTTGCCTTTACAGTGACGATATGCAACTAGCCGTTGCCCGCGACTCCGCCCTCGCAGAATTCGTTTATCACTATTCCGAAGGAACTACTCAATTTTGTGGGATAAAAACTACTTATCTGTATACCGAATTTCATATAAATCATATAAACTTCCGCGCTTATAAAGCGTCCGCGGACCGGGAGACGAGGTGTCGGTAGGCCTCCAACAAGATGGAGCGACGACCTGGCTAAGATCGCGGGATCGCGGTGGATGTGAAAAGCACAAGACCGGTCTGAGTGGAGAGCCTTGGGGGAGGCCTATGTCCAGCAGTGGACGTCTTTCGGCTGACATGATGATGAAGATATAAACTTCATATAAACAAACAAACAGACTTACAAACTTTCGCATTTATAATATAGTGGGATGCTATGGTTTTCAACATTCAAAACTGATGATAACAAACTTTGTACTTACAGCATTCGATTTTACAATCGACCGCTGCTGCGATTGCTAAAACCAACATTATTATGATATGACGAGGGCAGTGAAAATGTTTTGAAAATACTGCTTATATTAAAGTGGGCCCCGATTCGTAAACGTGTCGCGTGCAACTGTTTTAGTTTAGAAAAATAGGGCGATTGCATAAAACCGTTTGGCGCATATCCAGCTCAGACACCGATACTATTAAATTGTCGTCATCATGATTATCGTACGACACGAACCAACTTAAAAATGAGGGCGTCACTATTCATTTCTTTAACTACCCGTATTTATAAATTGTACTCGTACCTATTCTAGGAGGTACAGCAGCATTCTTTATATTACGTCATTTTATTATCACGCACGGAACTTCGGATTTGGTCTAAAGTCTTGATTGACAGTTTATAACTACGGTCCTAAATGTTGGTACTTTTTGTCAAACATCTGAAGAGGATTGTAATTCTCTAATAGTTGTTGATGGTAGGGAGTAGACGCTCTTATATCTCCACTGAACATATAAGGTATAAGAAGTCCTGTCAATCCTGACACATTGCACAGTTGCACTTCATAGTTATGAAGTTCCTGATGATTGTTAATGTCAACCATTGAAAAAAAAAATATCGCACGCAACAGGTAAAGCATTGCATTTCTGTCTATCCTACTTTCCTATTCCCCCTTTCCTATGTAACATGGCAAACCTCCGCGGTGCGCAACTGGCAGCTTACAGAAGAACGAAATTCTAAGTTCTAAATTATTGATACTCTTTTGTTTTTTTTTTCGTCATTGGCTCTACTATTAAGCAAGGCGTAAGCCGGAATTTGATTTCTTGAATAGAAATAAAAAATACTTTTACTCGATTATAGCTAAATATCTCCTTAGCTACTTGTGAAATAAGGGCTAAGGCAGGTATTGTAAATATTTGTTATAAATAATAAAATATTAGTTATTATTAACATATTGGTTAATTTTCTAAGCCATTTTTATGAAATACTAACTGTTGCCCGCGGCTTTGTCCCCGTTGTACTTTTTCTGTATTTTCTTCCATAAAAACCTTCTCCTGACAGTAGCGAACACAACAAAAAAAGAATTAGCGAAATCGGACCAGTCGTTCCCGAGTTATGCGCTTACCAACACATTTCGCGATTCATTTTTATATTATAGAAGATTATAATTAAAAAATCGGTCAAGTGCGAGTGCGAACGACTCGCGCATGTAGGGTTCCGCACCTCCGTACGATGCGGTCGTGTCGTTTTATTACAGAGTTCCTATGGTCAACATCTAATTTCATCATCAGATCAGCTCTATGTCATAATAATATTGCATTGCCATCGGATTTATACACACATCATCCTGCAGGTGGTAGGACCTTGTGCAAGGTCCGCCCGGATTGCTACCACCATCTTGCTCGCTAATCCTGCCGTGAAGCAGCAGTGCTTGCACTGTTGTGTTTCGGCGCGGAGAGTAAGAAAGCCGGTGAAATTACTGGCACTTGAGGTATTCGAACTTAGGCCTCTAGGTTGGCAACGCATCTGCAATACCCGTGATGTTGCAGATGTTTATGGGCGGTGGTGATCTCTTACCACCAGGAGACCCACTTGCTCGTTTCCAGTCGAATAAAGAAAAAAACAAGCATGCAAAAATTTCAGCTCAATCGGTTGAAGATAGCCACTTCAAATTTAAGTTGAAATATTAATTCCACCCCAACAAACACCTAGTTACATTACTAGTTAATAAAAACGTGTCACCAAAATGTAAGCAAATGTAAGTCCTAGGAATAGGTGCAAGTATTTTGAATAAATAATAATTTTCAATTCTCATCTTCTTTGGCTGTCGCCCTGTAATAGGCTGAATAGCGCTTCAGACTCTTGCCAGCCCGCGCCAGAAAAAAAAATTGGCTGGACGCAGTAATTTCGGCCGACACGGCGCGTACTTATTATTATTAGTGAATTAATCAAACCTGATTTTAAATTTTTACCTTGTAAATAAATAGTGTTACTTAGTATAAATTACAAGGGACATTTTTTTAGTGTAAAAAACATTAAACATAGCGGCTGTGAGTGCTTTATTGAAGTCGGATTTTGTGAAGTGTGTGTAGTGTGTGTCGGAGGTTTGTGGATCATAAATTGTTATTTAGTCTTAATGCTGCACAAAAAAATAAACCACGGCCTTAGAGATAATTATTATACTATCGAAGGTTTTATAAAATACACACACATTTTTTGTAAAATCACAAATTAATAAGTAGTTCAGACTCAAGATTTGCCAGCGAGCTATGGAGCGGAGTATTCTAGGTGTTCGGAGATCTGACAGAGTCAGAAACACTTATTTGCGCGCCAGAACTCAAATTGTCGATGTGGGAATTAAGACCGCCAAATTAAAATGGGACTGGGCGGGACACGTCTGCCGCATGCATCCGGATCGCTGGGCCAAAGTAATCACCGATTGGGTTCCATGCGACGGGCACCGGAGCAGAGGCAGACCTAGGAGGAGATGGCGGGACGACTTGGACCGATTCCAGTCAGATTGGCAAGAGCTGGCCAAAAGTAGAGACGAGTGGAGTAAGAAAGGGGAGGCTTTTGCCCTGCAGTGGGACACATTATAAGCTACTAAAAAAATAAGTAGTTAAACATTAATAACAACATAGGGTCACTCGCGTTGCCTCTAGCAACTGACGGCCGCATCTTAGCAGCCTAGCAACCAAAAACCGCTGAATGAAACACGTTTCTTGTATGACGACCCCCTTTAATTTTTAACTTTATTTTGTTTTTAGTATTTGTTGTTGTAGCGGCCACTGTAATACATAATCTGTGAAAATTTCAAGTGCCTAGCTATTACGGCTCAAGAGATAGAGCCCTGTGACAGACGGACAGACAGACAGACAGACAGACAGACAGACAGACAGACAGACAGACAGACAGACAGACAGACAGACAGCGGAGTCTCAGTAATAGGGTCCCGTTGGCACCCTTTGGGTACGGAACCCTAAAAATGGCGGGAAAGTGATTTGACAGACGGCCTACGGTGGTAGGTATGTGCCGCGACATTCGTTTTTCAGCAACAGAGCTAGTAAATTTATTTCAGAATACTGCGATTTGTCTAATTAACTAAGTTGTACTGTTGTAACTTTTAAACAATAAAACTGTTTTCCAATACTGTTGAGTGTTTCTGCATTCAAACTCCTTACTTCTGAATGTTGAAGTACGGTTCACATATTATTTTTAACATTTTTTTTTTGTAGAACCTAATCCAAGTCTCGTTAGCTTTCTTTCTTTCTTTCGCCAGAAGCTAAGGAGATATTTTACCCGAGCCATTTTACCCGAGGCGTTCATATAGCCACCCGAGCCGGTACGGCGAGGGTGGATAGACACGTCGAGGGGAAAATAGGGTTAATGCTTGAGTTTTACACTCTGCTTTTCACTTCGATAGCGAGGAAATGAAATAGCAACAGTGGAAACAATGATTCACTTTCTATCTACCTTCTATTTTTCATGCATTATTATGATAATTCCAGTATTTTAATTTTACTGATTTATTATGAGTGATCAGATTGATTTTTAGTTTTATATAAATTGAAAATTATTTAAAAAATATATATACAGTACAAGCAATATATAAAGTTTTTTGTTTGTGGCTGTTGACACCTGATTACCTTGGTCTTGAGTTGGTATTAGACGAAGATTTTATTTTATGCACTAGAGCATAAAAAGTCATTTTATGTCGCCTAGATACAGCATAAACACGAACTTTACGAGCATGAGAAGTGAAAAGTATTTTTTATTTCTATTCAAGAAATCAAATTTCGGCTTACGCCTACGCCTTGTCAAATAGTAGAGCCAATGACGGAAAAAAAAACAAAAGAGTATCAATAATTTAGAATTTCGTTCTTTTGTTTGCGGAGGTTTGCGACGTTACACCTAATATTATAAATGTGAAAGTTTGTGAAGATGTTTGGAGGTTTGGATGTTTACTGAATCACGGAATAACGGCTGAACGGACTTACATGAAACTTGGCATACAGACAAACAAAGATCTGCATTCAGAAATGGGATACTTGATATCCCGGTAATGCGTTCCGTAGGATAATATTTTAAGTTTAAACAAGAAAAGAGGGCGCTGTCCACTCTCAAGATGACTTGTTAACTTCGCTTACAATCAATAAATGCCGTTGGGCAAGCAAACGTTGTCCTTTCAAATTTTTACCGTAACCTATTTCAGGCCACTTAGGGGCTGTTTCTCCACCCATTGATTAATTTTAACTGGCGGATAAATGTGACGCCGTCTCCGTCTATTTGAATTATTTCGAACAAACCAAACAGAGACGGAAACACATTTATCCGCCAGTTAAAATTAATCAATGGGTGGAGAAACAGCCCCTAAGATATTCATGTATTGCGTTGCCATGGTAACAAGAATCGTGTAAGTAGACTGTTGTCGTTGTCTATTTCAAAAATTTCACGGGCGGAATAGTTTTAGTGAAGACGGCATTAAGGCTAAGGGTTAAGGCTAGTGATTCATAATGTTATGTTACCTAAACAATTTAAATGTTTCTATGACCATCTCTTCATTATCACTAATTTCATATTTTTACCCGACAACGGCAAAGCCAAAAGGAATTTTTAGCAGTTTCCGTCGTATCGTCTAGACTAAGTACTCATCCGCAGTATACAGTAGTAGCTGGGTCAGCATAATGATACTCGTAGTCACGTCGCCACGTAGACTTCTCGCACTTGGAGGAATTTTGGTCCTGATAACATCTCATCTTCCTGGTTGGAGCGAGGTGTCCTTGTTCTTTAGTGTTTATCGCGTAATGAAGGGAATTACTAAGTAAAACGTGTGTCAGAAGTGTTTTGTTTTGATGAAACTATAGTTTTAAGGAATTCAATGACTTGTAGTGTAGATAGATAATAAGTATATATTCAGATGTTATTTCCCATACTACTTAAGTATGTAAGACTTCCGGGAGCCACCCGAGAAATAAGAAAGAGCTCTCAGCGAGCCTACCCAGCGACATACCCAGGACCCGATTCTTCCTCCGAACCTGCGACTTTGGCTCCCCAATTGGACTCTGTTCTAGCTTACCCGACGACTTGGGTAATACAGTCCATTTTTGCGAACTGCCGGTTTTTGTAATCTCCCTACCGCGAAGGAGGTACAAGACCCGGAATTGATCCCGAGGCTGTCGACGACAACCGTGATTTGGGTGGATAAAGGTTTGTGAATTAATTTTTGGTCATTAAAATTAAATAAGGTTGGTCATGTCAGGGTTTGTTTTACTTCATGTTTAGTTGTGCTTTTATAATTCAAGCTCGCATCATAAGATAAACATCTCTTACTAAAATTCAGTTGCTAAGTCTAAACCAATTGCTTTGTTAATGACGATGTGCCAGATGGCAGAGGTTAGGTACATTATTTCTACTTTTGGCCACTACGAGTGCTGCGATAGATTTAATTAAGTACCCCCGCCTGTTCAATACAGGTTTTCTCATGAGTTGCACAAAGAGTCTAAATCATGCACGGCACCTGATATTTTAATTAATAAAAACTTTACTATGTATATGAAAAAGTTTAGGTAAAAAAACATAAAGGTGATAATATATTTTTGGCCGGTACTGTAGTCCCTGAGCAAAGCCGCGGACGGACAGACAGACAGACATGACGAAACTATAAGGGTTCCGTTTTTGCCATTTTGCCTACGGAACTCTAAAAAGTAACCAGCTACTTTCATGCAGACCGTACAAGCAATAATAATAAAATTACGTATTTTTTTTTTAAATAAAAAATAGAACCGACTGCAAAAAACCCTGAAAATATTTTTTTTTATACGACTGGATGGAAAACTGATGGTAAGAAATCACCGCCCATAGACACGTTGCCAACCTAGAGGCCTAAAATGGGATACCGCAAGTGCCAGTAATTTCACCGGCTGTCTTACTCTCCACGCCGAAACACAACAGTGCAAGCACTGCTGCTCCACGGCAGGATTAGCGAGCAAGATGGTGGTAGCATTTTCTACCAGTCTGAAGTCGGTGCCTCAGCACGAGCCAGCAGGAGTGGACCTATAATCGTCTACCTCATCTACAAATATACTATATAGTATATTGGGCTTCAATCACTCCTGCTGGCTCGTGCTGTGGCACCGACTTCAGACTGGTAGAAAATTATTTTCATGGTTTTTTTTTAAACTTTTTCCACGCTTTTTAGCGTAAAAGATCTAAGATACAATACTTTAATGTCAACTGTTCATCACTTTTTATGAAAAATTGCTTTTTCCGATGCAGAGACGTTCATTATTGAGGAGTCCTGGTGCTTCATCACATCACCACCCATTCCATTTCACCATATAAATTACGATGAGAATTAAATTGCTTAGCAACTGCGTTAAAGTAATTGAAATTCAACCAGTGAAGCACTTGTTATTGAAAAGTCGCTCCATTGGTCAAATTTGGTCTTCATCATTAGTTCCACTTCACCAAATGATGATTTTCAAGAGCAAATGGACAAGTTACTCCTAAAAATATCGAAATTACTATAGGCGTTCCTATAATATTTGAAGAGTTCCCTCGATTTCCTTAGGATCCAATCATCAGATCTTGATTTGGTGCTTATTGGATCTAATTCAAAGCATTCCTAGACGATCGAAAAAGTTTTTTCAAATCGGTTCATAAATGACGGAGCTAAGAGGTAACAAACATTAAAAAGAAAAAAAACATACAACCGAATAGATAACCTCCTCCTTTTTTTGAAGTCGATTAAAAATGCTTTGTCCTGAATGACTGACTGACGGATCAACGCACAGCCTAAACCGCTGATCGTAATCAAAAAAACAACTGAATTGATAACCTCCTTCTTTTTTTGAAGTCGGTTAAAAAAAGTGAAATCACAACGAAAACACTGAAGTTATACAACAGGCCAGATTTTAGCCAAGTTACTAGTTTCGTTATCTGCCTGATAGTTTTGGCTGTTTACGAGATGAATTATTTATTGTACCAAGTCAAATCATCTCAATGGAGACTGTACGATTTTCGAAGCGTGTTTTTGTGATTTCATATTCTCTTATACTTTGTGTTGAGCCTAGGGCGTGCAAAACCGGAAAGTTTTCAAAACCGGTTTTGAATTGCGGTTTTTTCACCTGTTTTGGCAAAAAATTTTTTTTTTTTTTATGGTAGTAATGGTAGAATTTGAACAATCCATACTAATATTATAAATGCGAAAGTGTATTTGTGTGTTTGTGTGTTTGTATGTTTGTCCCTCTTTCACGCCATAACGGAGCGACGGATCAACATGATTTTTGGCATAGGGATAGTTTATGAGCCCAAGAGTGACATAGGCTACTTTTTATCCCGGAAAAATGCACAGTTCCCGAGGGAACAGCGCGCGATAACCGAATACCACGCGGGCGGAGCCGCGGGCAAAAGCTAGTTAAATCATATTCTTAGATAGTTTATATACCCACAATAAAAATAAAAATTAATTATTATAATTACAATATTAGTTTAGATTTATTAAAATAATCACTTTCAATGTATATTTCAATGTATGAAAGTGTGTTTTTATGTTTGTGTGTTTGTATGTTTGTACCTCTTTCACGCCGTAACGGAGCGACGGATCGACGTGATTTTTGGCATAGAGATAGTTTATGGGCCTGAGAGTGACATAGCAAAAGCTAGTATATTATAATCAGAACAATCACAATTACTTTCTTTACTTTAATCTGAAATTAACGCGATTAATACATGAAATAACCACCTACCAAACAATTCGTTTAAGTTTGTAGACGTATATCTATTGTAAGTAATTGAAAATAATAATGCTTAAAATACGCAGACAGACACATTTGAAGTAGGTTTAAATAAATCGAGGACATTCGGGCAAAACCGGATGAGTGCACAATATTTATTTTTTATACAGTTTTGCTAGATAAATAAAGCAAAAAACTTTTATTTGCACATATCTAAGCCATACCACAAAATTATATTTAGTACCTTTAAATGTCATTGGTAGCACTTATAATACTACTAGCTTTTGCCCGCGGCTCCGCCCGCGTGGTATTCGGTTATCGCGCGCTGTTCCCTCGGGAACAGTGCCTTTTCCGGGATAAAAAGTAGCCTATGTCACTCTCGGGCCCGTTAACTATCTCTATGCCAAAAATCACGTCGATTCGTCGCTCCGTTACGGCGTGAAAGACGCACAAACACACAAACATACAAACATTCTTTCGCATTTATAATATTAGTATTAATAGGGTTTTGCAATATCCTTACACAAATTGGTTTGATGAACAGACAAAGTACTCAACAAACCTTCTTGTTAACAGCTAAGGGTGAAATGAATACCTAGTAAAAACTGTTTATTATTAGAACATTTTTTTATTAGACACCAATTTCGGACGAACTCAAGCCCCTAAGGCACAGGTTTAAACCTAGTTTAGGGGTCGAAAGTTTGACCACCTACTTAAGATCTTTTTCTACAAACCTAAGTTTATGTAATGTAACATTTTTTTGTGTTTTTGAGTACAATAAACGTTATTATTATTATTATTATACTTGTACTCTCCTGTATCAAGGCACAACAAAAGTTAAGGGTTTAGGTACGCCCATTATATTTTTGTTTGATAAACATATGATTGGTTGATTACAATTTGTCTAGGTATTGGTACGGTCAAGGAGTTTAATTCATTGAACACCATGGAACCATTTCACAATAAACGTCATAGTGACATCGCATTAATTAACGAGAAAACTCGTAATGGCTTTTCCTTTGAAAAGGTTCCATGGTGGCCCATGAATTAAATTTCTTGACTGTACGTACCTGGTCAAGTTTTAATCAATATACGAGTAAGACAGCATAAATTTAACGCCACTAATTCGTCCACTTTGGTTACATGCACGATAGCTTTGTTGCAACTATAAAATTACTAATAAAAGCTATCGTACATGTAACTGCCCACTAAGTTCAGACGTAGGTACACACGTGCTGTTATGTAAGTTTGATATCCGTACCATTTGTACCCAATTGCCTAAACATAAAAACATTAAAACATGTACAGCGGCCGATCGTAAAATCCGCCAGATCAGGAATTCCTAGGCATATCATAAAATGGCGCCTGAAACACAATACGGCAGATCGATTAGAGCAACTCATTCGTCGATATTCCTAGCTCTATACCGGATACATAGTGACACTGATATGCCGAAAAAAAGATAAATTTGGGTACGATACGACGAGCGAAACGAGGGATGGTAAGTTTTGAATTGTGACCACAAGGCATGAGCCACGAGCAAAGCGAGCGAAACGAGCGTGCCGCGGCAGCGGCTGGCGAAGTACCAAAATCAATATGGCGGCGTTTCATGATATGCCTAGGAATTTCATGATCTGCCTAGACGTCACTAGGCAAATTGTTCAACGGTGAGTTTTGAATGATTTGGCGGATGTCCCTAAGCCAATTCATAAAATGGCTCCATTTCATGATATGCGTAATAGTTGGCCAGGCATATCACGATGTGCCTGAAAAACAATACGGCAGATCGATTAGAGCAATGCATTCGTCGATATTCCTAGCTCTATACCGGGCACATCGCGATATGCCGAAAAAAATAAAAATTTAGGTACGACGAGCGAAGCGAAGAATTGTTAGTATGAATTGTGACCACAACGCAAGAGCCGAGCGAGCGAAGCGAGCGAGCCTCGACAGCCGCCGGCGAAGTGCCGGTACCTACATGGCGGCGTTTCATGATATGCCTAGGAATTTTGTGGTTTGCCTAAACTGACCAAATCATGAAATGGCGGCGTTTTATGATATGCCTAGGAATTTCGTGATCTGGCGGATTTTACGATCGGCCGCCAACATTAACTTGTGTGTCGTACCCACATCCGGTGATTTCAAGCACAGCAAATGTCTTGAGTGATCTTGTAGATTTTCATTTCACATGCCTACAGTAACGGTAAGTGCTAAAAGTACGCTGCTTGAATAATATAGCGTGTGACTCATCCAAGAAATAGGTAGCAACAAAAGGCAATCTTGTTTAAGATTCAAAAGGGGGATTGTCGACGTAGAAGGCTAATCTCGTTGCCTACACCGGAACACTAATTATAGCTACTAAAAACTTTGTTTTATAGCGCAGTCAATCGGTCGAATCGGTCCGAGTCAGCTGTAATCGATACTGTAATTGCGGGGCATGTATCGAGAGACAATGACGTCGGACGCAGAGCAAGATCGTATCGTCGCACTTACACGCGTTTAAGTAATTGCGGGAACTGCTATTGTTAACCGATCGACGCAAATTGGGCATTAGCGATAATTTATTGGGTTTTGAATAAACTCCTTGGTATAATCACAGGTATAATTTAAATATGAAACTAGTGTGTAGGCTCGGAGGATGATGGTCCCTGATGATAGCGATTGTTGTCCATCATTGGTCGCGGCCGCAGGTGCGCAATGTGCAGTCTTGCGGGAAACATTGAAACCAGACAATGGGCCGGAATCTGTTTCTACATGTAATGTATAAGGCTTGGGTTTGACTTAATCGATAAAACTCATCGCCCATCTAAGTTTAACTAAACTTAAACTGTTTTTGTATAATATTTTTAGTTAGGCACTTTCCATAGGTATTTTACCTTTACCTCTTCGGTAGGCGCCAGCGAGTTAAGGCTGATGATCATTTCTCGGAGTGGTGTGACCTGGCAGCTGGTGTTTCTCAGGGGAGCGTTCTATCGCCTCTTCTTTTTAACCGACTTCAAAAAAAGGAGGAGGTTATCAATTCGGTTGTATTTTATTTTTTTATTTTTTTATGTTTGTTACCTCAGAACTCCGTCATTTATGAACCGATTTGAAAATTTTTTTTTGCGTTCGTCTAGGAATGCTTTCAATTAAGTCCCATAAGCACCAAATCAGGATCTGATGATTGGATCTTAAGGAAATCGAGGAAACTCTTCAAATGTTGTAGGGACACCTATGGTAATTTTGATATATTTAGTAGTAACTCGAGCATTTGCTCTTGAAAATCATCATTTGGTGAAGTGGAACTGATGATGAAGACCACAGTTGACCATCGGAGTTACTACTCAATAATAAGTAAGTATTTGTATTGTATTGTATTGTATTTCATGGATTGAATTTCAATTGCTTTAACACAGTTGCTAAGCAATTTATGCTCCTCGGAACGGATATGGTGAAATGGAATGGGTGGTGAAGCACCAGGACTCCTCAATAATGAACGTCTCTGCATCAGAAAAAGCAATCTTTCGTAAAAGGTGTCAAGCAGTTGACATTAAGCTATTGTATCTTAGATTATTAACACTAAAAAGCGTGAAAAAAAATTTTATAACAAAAAATTGAACCGACTACAAAAAACCATGAAAATAATTTTCTACCAGCCTGAAGTCGGTGCCTCAGCACGAGCCAGCAGGAGTGATTGAAGCCATTTACTCGTATAGTTGTAGGTGAGGTAGACGATTATAGGTCCACTCCTGCTGGCTCGTGCTGAGGCACCGACTTCAGGCTGGTAGAAAATTATTTTCATGGTTTTTTGTAGTCGGTTCAATTTTTTGTTATAATTTTATTTTCCAATTATTATCAACAGTATAACCAATAATCTAATTTCTTCGTATCATTTATATGCGAATGACTTGCAGATCTATGCGTCGGCTGGTTTTGATAAGCTACCTTCTCTGATTTGTCAAATAAACAAGAACCTGGACTCCATCCGTGCTTGGGCGGAGCAGTTTGGGCTTAAAGTTAATGCAGCTAAGTCTCAGGCTATAATTATAGACAGTCCTCATTTTGTTGGCAGATTATCGGAAGTGATACTACCTTGTTTTTATTTTTATGTGCAATAAAGAGTTTACATACATACATTATATTTTATATATTTTTATTAAAAAAATGATTTCTATTCTATTCTAAATGAAATTAGTCATAGACTGTTTGCGTCCCTTCACTCCCTGAGACGCATGTAAAACTTTTTTCCATTAATTCCAAAAATTACCCTTGCCCGTTCCCTACTTTTGTCAGATTATGGGGATATTGCGTTTCTTGACTTAAGGGAGGAATTCCACTACTATTGAACCACAATCTACTATTGAAGAATTGTCTTTTTGTGCAAAGGTATTTTGGGTATTGGGTATATTGAGTTCCAAAGTTAAATCATTAGATATTTGTACAAAGGAATATTGATTTTCATAAAGAAGACTTTTCGATTTAGAGTGCAAAAGCACAAGGTTTAAGGGTTGCCTGGAAGAGATCGCTCTTAAGCGATAAGGCCGCCTATTGCTTACCGTGTATTTTTTTTCTCTGTGTATTTGTTTTCTGTATCACTTATTATTTCTGGTGTACCATAAAGAGTCTTTGTATTGTATTGTATTGTATTGTGCAATAGGACCAACATGTTTAGGAATTTCTTATATTATAATCTTTGATATTTGGAGTTTTGTCTTTAAATTCAAATTCAAGTTTTATTTATTTGTTTAAGGATATCGCAGGTTAGGAATTTTGATATTGGTAATTATGCTGCGGACCCGTTATAAAATATTAGTACACAACTAATAATTTTCATAAAACTGTTATTGTTACTCTTTTGTCTATTGTTTTCCTTTCAATAACGTCAACTTGGCTAAGTGCCATTAAAACAATAAATACATCAACTAGGTACTACGGGTACCTACTTACCTACTACTAATTAAATACTACGACTGACTGACGGAGTGTTAATGTGAAGTAAGTTGAACTTAAGGTGTGCGTTCTTTAAGTGATTATAATGAGCCGGAAGCCTTAAAAGTATGTTTGAGACATTTTTGTGAGATTCCATCTATTCGGTAGCGCGGGAACTATATACTTAATACCTGTAGTACCTACTGCTATTCATCTGGCAAAGGCTAGATTGTCAATTTATGTGTGTTGACGCGCGGCGGCGTAGCCGTCACAAAGGCACGTGCGTGCCCCCGGTGGCAGCGGGCCGCTCAAAGCAACTTCCTATCGCGCATCTGGGAACGTCCAGAGAGGTGTAATGGCCACATGTGGGCACCTCTTATAAGCCGACGGTGGCACCGCGTGGGATACCACCTTTTTGACAGTATCAGCGTGGTTAACCAAATACTGTTATGACAAATCGACATCACTGGAGGCGCCTTTTTAAGATCGACGGCGACGTTTGTTTTAGATCTTAACACGGCGATGACTAAAGAACAAACGTGTAAAGCCGCCTCTACTTTAACTTTTGTCAGATTATGATCATCTTGTCTTTCAAAGTACTTTATCTTCTGTTTAGTGTCAAAATAAGGATGTATTTTAAATAGGTATTCAATAAGAAAAAATAAGAAAGCAACAACTACCTAATGATACAAAATTACCATCTTTAAATAGCTTTGACATGAACCTTTTGTAAGTAGGTATGTGATATTTAACTTACCTACATCGTTTATTCACTACGTCTCATTGATCTTATTCACATTTAATATTTATAAAATACGTTATTGGATACGTAATTTTTTGTTGAGTGAAAGCCAGTTACTTTGAAAAGTATGATTTTGATGTGTGTATTTATCTATGTTATACATATATAAGTAAGTGGGTACGAGTAATTAAAAGGTTGGTTTTATAGAAGTATTTGTAGTAGTACAAATTTTATATTTGTTTAGAAAAAAATAAAAATGATGGCAAATATTTTAACTAAGCAAATATTTAATTAGGATACAAAATGGTTTGATGTGATGGTAGTATTTAGTAATAAGGCGAGCGGGCCGCTCCATAAAAAGCATTGAACATTTTCACTATTTGATCTGATTTATCTGCCGAGTGGGTAGGTAAGTATGAGCATATTTATAGATTTTGAAAAGAAATGACGCCTCTCTATCAGCACTTGTAGCCAATAAGAATCGAGAAAGATTTACTGGCTCCTCCTCTTACAAATATAAAATGTTGCGGTTAATTTATTTATTTTTAAATTGTGCAGTATTTTGTAAACAGCCAAAATTACACACAATGTCTAATAAGACATTATTTGACTTATTCATGGGTGTAATTTTGCAAAATGTATCTGTCAGGCCCTAACAAATGGCACACAGGGCCAGTGAAGCGGTTCAACGGCTAGGCATTGTGTGGAGCACAGAGCGAAATTACTGTCCGAAGGCCTTCGCTAACAATTGTTTAATTTTTCTTGCTAGAACTATATACAACCATTAGGCTGCCGCATTAGGCAACCGCATCGAGTTTGGGCTCGTTTGATTCGTCTTGATGAGTACTTTGGTAGGTGTGATATGAGACCCTCTAAAAAGTTAAAAATAAAATAAAAAAAAAAAGTTTTTCAAAACAAGCTTTTATCAGAAAAAATAAATGAACTATAAAGGAAAAATAAATTTAAGTAACATTTGTCACACGTATGTAGTAACTAAGAATGCTTTAGGTTCAGGATAACCTCTTATGTGAATACCTACTCGTCATTATAAATATGGAAGTAGATACTTTCAAAATGTAAAATATATATCATTTTAAAAGCTCGAGGCACTAGTATTGCATAAACCTGAATCACATATAGTGTACATAGGTGCCTCAAGCTTTTAAAATGATATATATTTTACATTTTGAATTTTGAAAGTACATCCATATTTATAACAGTCCCTAGAACTTAACTATCTACACACGCTTTCTTATAATGATGAGTCCACATAAGAGGTTATTCTGAACCTAAAGCATTCTCACTACATACATGTGGCAAATGTTACTTAAATTTATTTTTCCTAGCCTTTCTTAGATTTATATTAGTTTTTTTTTTTCCTTTTTACTTCATTTATATTTTCTAATAAAAGTTTGTTTTTAAAAAGTGTTTCTATGTTTACTAACCTACAAATACGAAACTTACAGTTTAGATAATTTATTGAATCAGGCGTTACTTTGCGGAGGTCCATATCAATGAACTAAAAGAATTTCTTTGCTCACCCGTGACCTTAAGATAGCTAAGTCTATGCAAAAAGTTTAAAGTTTAGAGTAAACTTAGAATATAATTATGCTCTATTTTGGTATTTTGGTTACACAAAGGAAATATTATCACATGTTAGTGTCAATATCGTTCATATGATAGGTACTACGAATAAATATTCCTAGGATAGGTACCTACTTATCGTTATTAGGTAAGTATAATGATATCAGTTGAAACGCCTGAATTTGAGTAAGTATATTGAGTTAGCTCGCATCAGGAGACCCACTTGCTCGTTTGCCATTCAGTCGAATAAAAAATAAAACAAAATAAAGACGGTAGCTCCGGAAATACGATCATATTTCCTTTTAGGTTACATTTAAAAGATTTGATTTGATTTAAAAGATGCTTTCAATTAGGTCCCATAAGCACCAAATCAGGATCTGATGATTGGATCCTAAGGAAATCGAGGGAACTCTTCAAATGTTGTAGGGACACCTATGGTAATTTTGATATATTTAGTAGTAACTCGTGCATTTGCTCTTGAAAAATCATCATTTGGTAAAGTGGAACTGATGATGAAGACCACAGTTGACCATCGGAGTTACTACTCTATAACAAGTATTTCATGGGTTGAATTTCAATTACTTTAACACAGTTGCTAAGCAATTTATGCTCCTCGGAACGCATATGGTGAAATGGAATGGGTGGTGAAGCACCAGGACTCCTCAATAATGAACATCTCTGCATCGGAAAAAGCTATTTTTCGTAAAAGGTGACGAGCAGTTGACATTAAACTATTAAATCTTAGATGTTTTACACTAAAAAGCGTGAAAAAAAAATTTTATAACAAAAAATAGAACCGACTACAAAAAACCATGAAAATAATTTTCTACCAGTCTGAAGTCGGTGCCTCAGCACGAGCCAGCAGGAGTGATTGAAGCCATTTACTCGTATAGTTGTAGGTGAGGTAGACGATTATGGTCCACTCCTGCTGGCTCGTGCTGAGGCACCGACTTCAGACTGGTAGAAAATTATTTTCATGGTTTTTTGTAGTCGGTTCTATTTTTTGTTACAAATTTTTTTTTAAGTTTTCTTTTCCAGTTTAGGTTAGCTTGAAAAGATCCCTTTTAAGGATAAGTTCGCCATTGTACTTACTCTTTTTGTTTTGTTATTCTCTTTTAGTATTATTTTTATCTTTTTGTATGATGATAGGCAGGAGTGGAGTAAGAGAGGAGAGGCCTTTGCCCAGCAGTGGGGCACAAGCATAGGCTAGTTAATTTTTTTTATAATAAAGTAGATACATACATTAACCTAGTTTAGTTTTAAAAAAATATTGTGCCTAAAATCACTTCATTTTCCTCCCTTCTGAGTAGAAACCACCCTAACATTAAACTGGCAAAGGAAAAATTACAAACAGCCAACAACCAGTACTTTATGTTTTGCGTAGAGTTGGTATTTCGCGTTTGTGGTGCTATGAGGCCAAAGGCTCTGTAAGCATTTGCGATATTGCGATGCGACGCGATGCGATGCATGGATGGATGGATGTATGGATGGATGGATGGATAGATGAATATATGAATGGATGGATGGATGGATGCATGGATGGATTGATGGATGCATGGATGGATGCATAGATGGATGCATGGATGGATGGATGAATGAAATATTTCCTCACATTGTTTGAGAAAAGCACTACACAAGCCTCGGCCAGAACAGGGATTGCTGGACTCGTTTTATCTACCCCGAAGGCGTCCATCAATCTCTTACTTCATGGTCTTTGCAGTAATGTGCTTTAAAATTGACCAAATGATCTGGAATGATTGAAACCAATCCATAAAGGTCAGATCAGACGGTTAATTTTTCGTTCATTTTCGTCTTTCATTCTTTCTTCTTTTTCGTTCATTTTCGTCTTTCATTCTCTTTCACTCGTCTGAACACAAAATGAACCGATCCAACAGTGTTGGATATTTTCATTTCGAGTGAAAGGTACCAAATGAAAGGCGAAAATAAATGAAAAATGAACCGTCTGATATCACCTTTAGACAGTTGTAATTGACATGGTATTACGTCGCGGTGTTTTTAATTGGCAAAATCTATGAATTGTAAATAGATATTGTAACATGGCAAACCTCCGCGGTGTGCAACTGGCCGCTTACAGAAAAAAAGTCTAAATTCTAAATTATTGATACGCTTTTGTTTTTTCCGGTCATTGGCTCTACTATTTGACAAGGCGTAAGCCGAAATTTGGTTTTCTTTAAAAGAAAATATACATTATTTACTCGGTGATAGCTATTTAACTGACTACTACTTGTAATATAAGGGCTGCCACTATTGCAGGTATAATAAATATTATTATCTCTATTTCTAACATTTATTTCTCGTCTACATTTTGTAAAACCCTATAAAACCTAATCCAAGTCTCGTTTAGCTTTCTTTCGCTGGTCCGACACTAAAACGAGGCTTGGATGGGGGTTGCAAGCAAGCAGTAAAGCAGGGTGTTTCATTCCAGCCCTTCCTTTTTCCTGCTGAGTCCATATCTCCATCTCCACTTCCACTCCGCTCCGCTGTCTCGGACAGGTCGCCGGCGCGATTGGACTTTCCGAGGCGACCTTACCCTCCCTGCCCTGTTTTCCTAGTTTCCTACCTGTCCAACAAGTCTTAGGCCAGTTTTTTTTAAATTTTATCAAGAAGAGCAGTACTGACTGAAGTAAGTAGAACTAACCTAACCTAACCTAACGTACTTTTAACCCCGTACAAATTTGAAAAATGTGTTAAAACGACAAAGCAAAAAAGTGATCCGCTACTTTTGATGCTGACTTTATTACGTCGCGGACTATCCGCAGTATATTAGACGCACTAAAACATTGCCCTCCTTTTTTGGGTAATTAGTAAAAAGTACCCTAAAATTTTGTCTTCAAATACGCGCATTGCAGTTGGTAATAAATAACTGATATTTAATTAGAGAAAAGTAAATACGGTTTATGGAGTAAAAGAAATCTTATTGTGTGAGAAAGTTTTTTAATGTCGCATCGTAAAAGAATGAAAATTTTTTCGTAGTCTAAAATATAAAAAAAAAAAATTTTGGGAAGCGCCGGTTTTAAAAATGACTAGCTAGCTTTAAAAAATTACTAAGCTAGCTTACGTCCTATTCCCAGACTTACCAAATATACCTACACAAAAAAAAACATAAAAATCGGTCAAGCCGCTTCGGAGGAGTTTAGTTACAAACATTGTTTATGATTTTAATCTTGAAATTTAAATAAGTTCGCAAATATCTACCATAAGGGAACTTAATTATAATGTATTAACTTTGGAGGAGCGGGGTTGCCTAACACAGGTATTTTACACCTAATAGGCAGTTTCAACTTCTGTATGTCCAGCATCCTATTTGGTGAACCAAATAAATTTATTATTATTCCCTTTATTTACCTATTTACATTCTTAGTTTAGGTTTTAACAATAATTACATAAAATAAAATACAAAAAATTACAAGCAAAATAAAAATATTGTAAAAACCTGTTAGAGTAGCAATAAAGTCTATGGTCTTTTGAGTTATGTCATGTCAATACTGTGTTTTGTCTCTCGAACAAAAAGATGGCTACCTAATAGTGCATGTTTTTCATTCGTATCTCAATAAAGCAGCTCAACTGTGCTAAACCCTGTTTTACTCAAGAATATCATCAGGTTATGGGCCCAGAAGGCTTCAGGAGCTGCTGTGAGTGAAGGCGAATGAGGAGCTGTTGAACTGCGGGGTTATCGGCGTCTGGGTGTGAAAGCGGAGCTGGGGATAGAGGCACTGCATCAGACGTTCGCAGATTCAAGTCTTTGTGGCGGTAAACTGCACTTGATACCGGGGAAATGGATCAAGGAGTCATCAAACTCGAGGGGCCGCGGAACTGGGGTGTGTGGAAGTTCCAAGTGAAAGTGTTGCTAAGGGCACAGAATGTGCTAGGTTTAGTAGAAGGCACGGATGTCAAGACCACTGAAAATGCGGCAGATTGGGCTAAGAGGGATGCAAAAGCCCAGAGTCTGTTGGTTACAAGGCTCAGTGAGAATGCCATGATTCATGTTTTGACATGTGATACCGCTGCTCAGATGTGGAGTAAGCTCCTGAGTGTGTATGAGCAGAAGTCAAGTACAAGTATACACCTACTTCAGCAGCGTTTCTTCAGTTTTAAATACGAAGAGGGTATGGAGATGTCAGTTTTCTTGTCGAAGCTGCAGGAAGTTAAAAGCTTATTGAAACAGGCTGGTGAAGATATTTCCGATAAGCTCATCATCACAAAAGTCCTAATGTCGTTGCCTGACAAGTACAGTCATTTTGTTTCGGCTTGGGAATCGGTGGACCCAGAAAAACAAAATTATGATGACTTAGTTGCAAGACTTTTAGTGGAAGAGGAGAGGATGCAGTCGAAGAGTAATGAGGGTGAAAATGTGGCTCTTTACGTGCAAAAACAGAACAGAGACAGTGGTGGAAATTTAAAATGTTTCAAGTGTGGTCGTGTTGGACATTTTATACAGCAGTGCAAGAGTAGTACAGACATTAGAAAGTGCTTTATTTACATTTATAACATATGACTTTTGAACGCGACTTATTTACGTCAACGTCATTTCGTCAAACTTCCGAACGATTTGTTGTTGTTGGTGACGGACGTCGTTTGCCGGTTTTAGGTGTTGGGGAAATACAATTTATTAATAATAAACTATGCGTAGTGTTTTATGTGCCGGACTTAAAAATAAATCTGTTTTCTGTGTTGAGTGCTACAAGTAAGGGTTATACGGTATACCTTACTAAGGACAAATGTCAAATTTTCAAAAATAACGTTTTGTGCGAAACTGGTATGAGGGAAGAGAACTTTTATGTTATGAACTTTATGCGGGATGTTCAAAACGCACTAACCGTGAGTTTGGGTGAGTGGCATCAGAGATTGTGCCATCAAAATATGGAGCATGTAAAGTCGATTCTAAGATGTAATAATATACAATTCAGCGATGACAGCGAAAAATGCGTGCCATGCATAAAGGGGAAGGCGCATCGGCAACCTTTTAGTGAAAGCGACAGTTGCGCGACGCAACCTTTGGAGCTAGTCCATGCTGATGTCTGTGGTCCGTTTGAAGTTGCATCTCTGGGAGGAGCTAGATATTTTTTGCTCATTAAAGATGATTTTACGAGATTTCGCACTGTTTACTTCCTAAAGCAAAAGTCTGAAGTACCTGAGAAAGTGAAAATGTTCATCACCACTGCCGAAAATCAGTTAAACTTAAAACTTAAGAAGTTTCGGTCCGACAATGGAACAGAGTTTGTAAATAGAGAAATGGCGGCACTGTTTAATGCTAAAGGGGTTATCCACGAAACATCAATAGTATACACGCCTGAACAAAATGGCCGCGCAGAAAGGGAAATGAGAACTTTGGTGGAAGCGGCCAGAACGATGTTGCATTCGAGTGAGAAGCTAAGCAAAGAGCTGTGGGCAGAGGCCATCAATACCGCTGTTTATGTTCTGAACAGGACGAGTAAAAGTAACACTGAGGGTGAGACTCCATATCAAGCGTGGACAGGAAAGTGTTACGACATTTCTAAATTAAACAAGATTTTTGGTACAAAGGTTTGGACACATATCCCAAAAGCAAAGAGGCTGAAATTAGATTCAAAGGCGAAGGAAGGAATATTTACGGGATATGAGGACTCTAAAGGATACAGAATTTATTTAGAGAAGGAGAAGACAGTAGCGATTCAAAGGGATGTTGTATTTATAAATAAAAAAACAGAAGTAACAAGGGTTGACAGAGAAGGAGAGGTTATTTTACTAGATTTTTTAGAGAGTGATGAAGTGGAGCAGGAATCTGAAAAGCAAGATGAAGAAGAAAAATCAGAAGATGAAGTTCCTCCAGATTTTCAAGAGGAAGAACAAGTAAGGACTCGTAGTGGCAGGATAGTAAGAAGGCCACGTTGGTTAGATTCCTGTGACACTGCTTTCTTGTGTGTTTTAAATGAGCCCGCAACATATGAGGAAGCTGTACACTGTGAACATAGCGAGAAGTGGCATGAAGCCATGGAAAACGAGTTGAAGGTGTTGGCAGAGAATAATACTTGGACTGAGGTAGAAATTCCAGAAGGTAAGAAGGTCATCGACACCAAGTGGGTTTACAGAGTTAAGTATGATGGTGATGGAAACCCAAACCAATTTAAAGCGCGTCTTGTAGCAAGAGGGTTCCAACAGAATGATGACTATGAGTTGTATGAGCTATATGCTCCTGTAGCTAAAATTTCAACTTTTAGACTTATGTTAGCTATAGCGAATAAGTTACGATTACCAGTTCATCATATGGATGTTAAAAGTGCTTTCTTGTATGGTGACATTAAGGAGGAAGTTTATGTCAAATTGCCACTAGGCTCTAAAGATAGAGATTGTAAGGTAGGAAAATTGAATAAAAGTTTGTATGGTTTAAGAAAGTCACCTAAATGTTGGAATGAAAAGTTTGATTCAGTCGTACTTGAGAAAGGTTTTATTCGTTCCCAAAATGATTCTTGTTTGTACACAAAATGTTCCTCAGAGGGTAAACTTTACTTATTAGTGTTCGTTGATGACATTTGCATATTTGGTTCAAACCAAAGTGAGGTCCAAGATTTGAAGCTTTATTTAAGCAGTAAATTTAGTATGAAGGATCTAGGTGTAATGACTAATTACTTAGGTATTGAGATAACTCAAGATTTGACAAATGGGGTGACTAAACTTAGTCAGTCAAATTATTTGACAAAGGTTGTTGAAAAGTTTCATATGTCAAATTCTAAACCACATTCGACTCCAATGGAGTGTAAGTTGAGCTTAAGTAAAAGTAAGGATTGTGATAAAAATTTAGAAAACAGGTGTAGGCAAATTATTGGCTCAATAATGTATGCAAGTTTATGTACTAGGCCGGATTTATGCACAAGCATTTCATATTTAAGCAGATTTCAAAGTTATGCTGATGAACCTTTGTATAAAGCTCTGAAACGTGTCTTAAGGTACATCAATGCAACATTAAACTTGAAGCTTATCTATAAGGCGGATGACCAAACTGATTTGTGTGGTTATGTTGATGCAGATTGGGGAGGGGATGTAAATGATCGTAAGTCAACAACAGGTTTTGTGTTTAAACTATTTGGCTGTGTTATATCTTGGTCGTCCAGAAAGCAGAGTACAGTAAGTTTGTCTTCAACAGAAGCAGAATTATTAGCTCTGAGCTCGTGTATAATTGAGGCATGTTGGCTTAAAAATGTTTTGCATGATTTCCAGTGGGTGTCTAGTCCAGTCATAATTAACGTTGATAATCAGGCTGCAATAAATATAGGAATTAATCCTGAGAATAATAAAAGGGTAAAGCATTTGGATATTAAATATCACTTTATAAAAGAGAAAATAGACAGCAATGTGATTGTATTGAAGTATTTAAAAAGTGAATATCAAATTGCTGATCTATTTACCAAATCTTTGGCAAGTCCAAGGTTCTTATATTTTAGAGAAAAGTTAGGGCTGTCTCTATAATTTGTATTGTGTTGTTCTTTTGTTATTTTTTTGAAGGGGCGGGTTTACTTACTTTTTATGTCTACTGTAGTAGGGTTAGCATATTTTTTTGTTGAGGTAATGTTGCAGGTGGTACCTAGATGCTTTTTTTTTTGTTTTTATGTGGACTTTATTGAAGGGGCGTGTTAGAGTAGCAATAAAGTCTATGGTCTTTTGAGTTATGTCATGTCAATACTGTGTTTTGTCTCTCGAACAAAAAGATGGCTACCTAATAGTGCATGTTTTTCATTCGTATCTCAATAAAGCAGCTCAACTGTGCTAAACCCTGTTTTACTCAAGAATATCATCAAAACCCAACCTAGTTTGCCGCCGGTGGTGTGCCGTGTCCAGAAGTACCGCCTTCTGTATCTGGCCCTTGATTCAGCCATCTAGCGAAAGCCTTTTGACATGTTAGTCGAGACTCTTCGCTATTAGACCGTTTGCCAAAACAACTATCGGGACAACGATCGTCGGATCAACATCCCACATAGTGGTCACCTCATGAGCCAAGCCAAGGTACTGGCTGAGTTTGTCTTTCTCAGCCTTCACGAGGTTCTTGTCATGTGGGATGGTGGTATCGACGAACACTTCCTGGCGTTTTGATCGAACTGTCAGCACGATATCAGGCTTCCTTGATAACAGATCGATTCCAATAGTGTGGCGCGACCATTTTCGAAAATTGGCGGAGGAGCGTACCTATAGGGGTAGGCCCTATACCTACTAAAGCGTTATACCTATAGGACGGTACCTCGGAGTCTGCAAGGCCGTATCGAAGAGCAAGTTGCTGGTGGATAATCCTGGTTACTAAGCTATTCTGTGCAAATAGGTACTCGACGTTTGCAAGATGAGAACAACCGGAGATAATATGCCTGAGTGTCTCCCCGGGACGGCGGCATGCCCGACAAATGTCGACCGTATCATCCTTCAGGATATACCTCCGGTAGTTGTACGTCATGATAACTTCGTCAGCACAGACAAATTATTGTTATAAAAATTATAAATTATTATTATAAATGCAATTTGGAATGTAATTTTACATTTAAGTAATTGAAAATTAACCTAGCTTGTAGGGTTACAAGAAAATATTTTTACCTACCTACTACAATTCTATCTTGAATTTGTTAGTTGGTAGGGTCCCTACCTAACTATTCCTAAAGTATAAAGCTGTGGGCACAACACTGCTCCTAACTTGATAACATTGGTTGCGCAGACGCGGCCGATTAGCGCCGTCCGGTTTAGATAACAGTATGCGGAACGCTGATCTGAATTATTTCAAGCCTGACTTGACGCTTGCATTTGTCGCGACGCTTAATGAGTACAAAATTACGTCATTCGACAAATCGAGGAACATCTGAAGTATTTCAGATTTATAAATTATAGCAAAGGCTAGCAATTTTTTTTATACTTTTGTGTTTTTTTTTTTTTTTTACTTTAAGGTAACTATAATAAAAACAGACAGGCGTTAAATTGAGTAGGTACTAAGTTAGTACATTCAACTCGGTTAGGTTGAGTATCCACCGCGAGCATGCTTGGATCTGAATCATCGAAACTGGATCACGTTGTCATTTCACGCGTCTGCTAAAGAAATCATCGTCAAATTGACTGTGAAGAGATTCCACCATGGTGTGGGATTCAGTTTACTCGGATGTAGGTAACGTATTAAACGTCAGACAAATGTGTGTTTTACTCAGAGCTACATTTCTGTTCTAGCATTGCACGCACCAGTGTCAGCAGGTATGCTGTAGTGTCAGCAGGTATGCTGTAGTGTCAGCAGGTATGCTGTAGTGTCAGCAGGTATGGGTATTTAGTAGAATCACCGAATCTATTGAGAGTGGCAAAACTGAACATTTGTGAGCCTATTACAAAGTAACACGAGTACAGTCAACCGCAAAAAGAACGACACGGCCAAAGTTCCAAAATATTTTGGGTTAGCTTGAAAAGATCCCTTTTAGGGATAAGTTCGCCTTTGTACTCTTTTGATTTGTTGTCTTTTTGTATTACTTTGTGTTTTATGTACAATAAAGTATTTACATACATACATACATATGTATGTGTTATGGACCAAGTGATTAATAAGGGCATTATTTATAATGCACGGGCATTATGAATACCTAATGATAAGCTGTATCGAACCAAATGATAATTATTATCCAAACTTCATTATTTATTACATAGCCCGGTTATTATCAATATTGCTACATGATCGTTGGGCAATTTGATTACAACTGAAGTCTGGTTTATTCAATCAGAAAATAAGGTGCGATGACGAGCGCAGTGCCAAAATTGAATTAAATCATTATGAGTATAATTATGTAGATAACCTACATTACAAATCTTGATAGATATTTAAATATACAGGTCAATCTACATATATATTTCTATACTATATTAATATTATAAAGAGGAAAGATTTAGATTTTTGTATGTTTGTTATGAATTAACTCAGAAACTGCTAGACCGATTTTAAAAATTGTTTCACTATTAGAATGCAAAATTATTCTAAAGTGCCAGATTATTACGATTATAGTCGTATTATTACCAAAACAAAATAGGGTTCCGTACTAAAACTTAAATAATGTAACTCATAGTGTAAAAAAAGTTGCCATCTTTCATCGCATGCGCTCTGGAAACTATTGATGATAGAACAAAAGAATATATTTTAATGTCTACAAAAAACTTTCCGATAGCATATGTGCAACTAATGTAGTTATGTCACTATAACTACTTTTTTACATTTAGAAGTTGACAGAAATGCCGACTAAAATCAGGCCATGTTATGCATACCCTTGTACCAAATAAATAATGTTATTTCAAGACGGTTTTTAACCCCCGACGCAAAAAAGGGGTGTTATAAGTTTGACCGCTATGTGTGTCTGTGTGTCTGTTTGTGGCACCGTAGCTCTTAAACGGGTAGACCGATTTGAATGCGGTTTTTTTTATTTGAAAGCTGGTTTTCTAGCGATGGTTCTTAGACATGATCACTCTTGATAAGATCATAGCAGATATATCGTGTTTGGATTCGTTTCGATCAGTTTTTGATTCTGCATACAATCCAATGGTGGCAACGAGATGAGCTAATGCTGCAGCCAGGATATCCAGCACACCAGTATACTCTTGAAAAAATAATAGCAGACATGTCGTGATCGATTCCTTTTGATCAGTATTTGATTCTACAAACAATGCAATGGTGGCAACACGATGAGCTGATGCTGCAGTCAGGATAAAGTTTAAAAAACATGAAATAAAAAAAACTAAAATTAAAAATTTCAAAAACCCCGACAAAAACGCCAGCAAAAAAAATGCCGCCAAAAAAAGACAACTAAAAAGTAAAAAATAATTATGCCCTACCTAGCTGTTGCCCGCGACTTCATCGGCGAACAATTCGTTTATCCTTATCCCGCTGAGACTATGCTGATTTCCCGCAAAATTAGCCTAAGTTAATTTAGTATAAATATACTAGCTTTTGCCTGCGGCTTCGCCCGCGTGTAATTCGGTTATGCGCGCTTTTTTACCCGTTTAAAGGGAAATTTTATCCATTTCACCTACACAGATAATGTTTAATTGTAATTGTGAACTTATATACCTATTTTCATACTTTTAAGTCCAGAAATGAGAAAAATTCCATACAAACTTTACCCCCCCATTTTACCCCTTTAGGGGGGAATTTTATCCATTTCACATAAACAAATCATTTTTAATTGTAATCAAGAACTTATGTACCTATTTTCATACTTCTAAGTCCAGAAATGAGCAAATTCCATATAAGCTTCACCCCCCCATTTCACCCCCTTGGGGGATGAATTTCCAAAAATCCTTTCTTAGTGCTCACTTATATTATAAAAGGAACCCCTGTACCAAATTTCAAGTTCCTAGGCCCAGCGGTTTGGGCTGTGCGTTGATATATAACCCAGTCAGGTTTGCCTTTTATATATATAGATTTTTTTATCTAAGCGTCGTCGGTGTCGGGGGACCGCTAAGGTTAATACTTTGAAAAATACAACATATGTACTTTAGCTTCCTGTTAAACCTTAGCGGTCCCCCGACACCGACGACGCTTAGATAAAAAAAATACTACTAATACTGCACTGTCCGTCTGTCTATCTGTCAATAGGCTGTATCTCATCAACCGTGATAGCTAGACTAGTCGTTAATGCTTGTATAAAACGGAGGAATTTTATGTCAAGAATAAAAGTAATAGTAGTGAAGTAGGTATGTATTTTTATATTACTCTGCCCAATAGGTGATAGATATTATGCGTAAAGCCCGGGCAATTTAATTATTTGAACAGTTATTATCAAATTGCTACCTAACTGATATTGGTAATTTTTCATGCCCGGGGGCATTATGAATAATGACCGATTTATCACTTGGTCAATAACATACCTATGTATACACGACTTTATTGACTTAACATTAAGGTCGTGAACACAAATTGGTAAGTTGTCCGTGTCGATATCTTTATCGTTGACTGTACTGACCTGATAGGTACTAAACAATAAGTTTATGGTGGTGAAGCCATGCAAAAGCACTGTCCATGCAAAAGTGTCAATCATCAACAGAATTGTTAGTTCTGTTTCAGTTTGCCATCCTAACTGAATACCGTTGCTAGGTACCTACGTATTTTTGAGACTGTATGTTAATCCCTTACTATATTTTGTTAGCAAGCTTAAATGAGAGTTGATAATTATGTAAATTACGCGCCCATGTATGTTTTAATATTTTTTTATTGCTATAAGTACCTACACCAAATGTTATTTATTTATTTATTTAATCAATATCTATCTGAATAAAATATCCAATTCTGTCCTGCAGTTCAGATCAGTGAGGAACGATCTAAAAGATATTCAGTTGAAATTGTATCTAATATATTATTATTGTGTTTATTCTTCTTGCTATTTGAACATACATTTTACATATTTGCTAGCAAGCATACTTAGTGATAAATGGTCTCGGTTGCCAAACAAGATCCATTCGCATACGTGTTGTTCGAGAGCCATAGACTAACCTCAAAATGAAAACCGGTTTGACAGAGAGGCGGCGTGGCGGCAAGATTCGAACAAGCGTTCCTTGGGGCAGCAAGCTTACCGTGGGGCGCGGGGGTGAAGTAGAGCGCGAACAGGTCGTCGACGGAGTTGGAGGCGGCGGCGTGCGCGGGGTGCGCGGGCGCCTGCGCGTAGGGCTGCGGCTGCGCCAGCGGCGGCGCCGGCCCGCCGTAGTGCAGCCCGCTCGGGCCCGCCTCCACCAGCAGCTGCATCTGCGAGATGTCCACGAACTCGTCGCCGTCGCCGCGCGCGCCCAGCTCCTCGTCCTCCGGCCGACGCATCGCGATCACCGAGAGCATCGCACGAGCGCATCCCCGCTCGCCGCTCGCACCGACATACACCACACCGCATGCACCACCGCACACGACACCACACACTAATATTATTATTTACTACTTATGTCCTAACCGAATTGACGCGATCACAGAACATTTAGGAAACAACTGATATGCGGCACAATAATCACACGGAACGGTCACGGGTATCTACTGGTAAATGAACACTGATTTCGCACGCGGTGAGAGTCGCCGTCCGGAGAACGCCACATCCTCGACTGAGGCGTGATCGCTGCGGCGAGGGCGTGCTGCCGCCCCCGTCCGCGAGCGCCGGCGGTCGTCGCCCGCCGCGCGCCCTAGCTATGGACGCCAGCCACCCGCTCGAGGTCGGCATTCATTCACGACGGCTGCGTTAATGGCGATCGGGCCGGCGCCCTCGCTCAGCCGTCGTCGCCCACGTGCGCGAGAAAATGGCGCGGCGTCGCGACGACGAAGGGAGGCGCGCGAAAAGCGCGCGGCGCACAAGTGTAGTGATGGCTGAACGGCAGCGGCAACGCGATGCGTGGGGGCCGCCGCGTGGGCGCGGAGGCTCGTCGCGCAGCGAGCGTGACGTCGCGCCGGCACCTTACCCAACAATGCACAAAACAATAACACTACTACTTATATAAAAATTAAGATACTAAATGAGGTGACAAGAAGTGGTAACCTTACTCTTTTCAAAATAGCCATAGCTCTTCCAGTCTGCGAGTGGTCTGAGTCACGGGCCGCATGGCCGCGCGAGCCGGTGGCCGGCGGTTGTTTTTGGTCACGCCGCAATTAGCTGCGTGGCACGCGTGCTCCCGTGACGTCGACCTCTGTTCTAAATATTTGCAACGTTACGTAGTCAAACGGATAAATCATCTAAAAATACACAACTGGTCATAGCTACGTAACGATTTTCTATTACCCCATAAGATAATTTTGGTAGTAATTGACGCACATGCACATCCCACGTCTTTTTTCTTCGAGAACACTGTTACGTTTGATGTTATTTGTGCCCCCATGTTAATATGACGTCGTGTTAAAAAGAATCTTATCCTAAATATGTAAGACATAAAAAAAATTTGGCGTCTTTGCTAACAGCGGAATCGTGAAAGAAATGAATGTAATAAGACTATCCAATTAATGAAGTCCAATTTTACATAAGAAAAGAAAAGAAAGAAAAGAAAAAAAAAGAAAAGAAAAAAATATTTTGGCTCCATAAGTACCACCTAAGACTAAGATTAAAACTAGCACTATAACTATATTAAATACATAGTGACACGACAGGACACCAAAAAGGGTCTCCACTCAGCATGTGTTGCCGCACATGTGCAGCAACGCTGGTTTTCTGTGGAGCCCAGAAACATAACATAACATAACATACCAATACTTCTAACTTTAAAGGCGAACTGTCTGCCTGCCTTTTCCTTTATTAGAATCAATTTCCGTAATGAAATGGTAGATTAGAGGGTCATCCCTTTATTGTACGTAGGCAGGCAGTAGGAGAGTTCCCCGGGTAAAATCGTTCCCGGCGGCGAGGTGACTGATATGCGATATTCTGTGAATACTTGGAATAAGGAAAGGTCACGAAGCATCCCCGTCGCGTGGCAACCACCTGTTGATTCGATTTCGGCGCTTCTAAATGTCAAAGTTCACGGAGTAGGCGGCACTTTAATGTCCTTAAATTGTATTCCCGTTTGTAGGGAGAACTAATCTCGTTTTGATGATAAAGGTCATGATGCTGACAGTCTTTTTTTTCAGTAAAATAAGGCAATGCCGACACCCTGCCTGAAGGAGTTTTTATCGAGAGTATACAATGTGTTAAGTAAATGAAACATTCAAATATAGTGACTGTAACCAAGGCACGGCCTAATTGTTTCTTCTGTGTAGCATTAAGTCTAATTAATAAATAACATACCTCAATGAAGCCGACTCCGATATCTCTATAATGCTCGCCAATCTCTAACGCAAATTCCGCACCGCCACTTCGAAATATACTTTATACAGTGAAAAATTATTGATTATTGAAATTAATTATTAGACTTTCATTAATTGGATAGTCTGGTGCACGAGCCGGTGCACTATACTAGCAGGCCGCTGAACATACATGTGCATGCGGGCAGCGCCAGCGGTATCAACAAAAAATATAATTTTCACTTATGCTCGTAAAGTTCGTATTTATGCTGTATCTAGGCGACCTAAAATGACATTTTATGCTCTAGTGCATAAAATAAAATATTCGTCTAAGACTAACTTAGGACCAAGATAATTAGATGTCAACAGTCACAAACAAAAAAGTTTCTATATATTTTTTTAATAATTATTACTTTATATAAAACAAAAATCAATGTAATAAATCAGTAAAATTAAAAAATGGAATTATTATAATAATGGATAAAAAATAAAAGGTACATAGAAAGTGAATCATTGTTTCCACTGTTGCTATTTAATTTCCTCGCCATCGAAGTGAAAAGCAGAGTGTAAAACTCGAGCATTAAACTCGACGTGTCTATCCACCCTCGCCGTACTGACTCGGACTCGTATGAACGTCTCGGGTAAAATGGCTCGTTTTATGCTCTTGTTGTACAACCTACTATTAAAAATAATAATTTAACAAAATATATTTTTAGGGTTCCGTTCCTAAAAAAGGAAAAACGGAACCCTTATAGAATCACTTTGTTGTCCGTCTGACTGTCAAGACCTTTTTCTCGGGAACGTTCCGTATCAAGTTAAAATTAACACCTAATACCGTCCTGCGCCGCCTGTGGCCACTTGATGCTGTAAAAAAATAAAGCTTCTAGATTAATGCAATCAAAAGATACGTCCATTTAAGCCTTATTTTTCAGACATTTCGCAGTCGAATCAAAATCTACAGGGTACTTCCCGTAGACCTAGAATCATGAAATTTGGCAAAAAGGAAGGTCTTACAGCACAAGTAAAGGAAAAAATCAGAAAATTGCTAATTTGTCTGCGTAGATCAAGGTGGCGTAGTAGTAGTACACGCATGGACTACGCTACGGTGCACGAGGCCTCGAGTTCGAATCCTACAATAGTATCTATTTTTCTTTTTACATTGTGTTAATAATTTTAGATATTCTGTTAAATATTTGCTATTTTATATTTTAAAGGAAAACAACAATCAGATAAAACGGGAAAAATCGTCAAGACTCCATCAACGATCTATTTACATATAAATTTTCCATCGAGTCCCATTCGTACTTGGCCGGTTTTTTCTTTTAGAAATATACAATTGTCTCCGTCAAAATACATCGTCACTCGTCACATAGATAATTTTTCTGAGTGAACTTAATAATAATTATTTCATGTGTCAATTTTGTTGACGTTTTGATTTGAGACATAACATTAGACAAAGTAGTGACGATTTGTGTGTGTGTCTATTTCTTTGGTTCTCTCTGTAACCTAAACGCCAGAAACATTTTTTTTTAACATATAGGTACCTAGATAAAGGTGGATCATCATTAGATTCGGCAAAACTATCGGAGTGACATGGGTAAGTATAATGATATATCAAAATATTGTCGGCGTAAAATGTGATGATTTTTTGAATTGAATATAATAAATTGACGGCACATTCCATGTCCAATTATTTATAGGCTGCGCCATGTCTGATAGGCCGATTTCACGACTAAAGGATCAATAAATTATCTAAATTCTTAAGTTTTCGCTCAATTGTGCTATTAGAACCTTGTATTTAGAGCTCCATGGTCAGAGATACTCTGCATATAAAAAAAAATATGTGTGATAATTTCGTTACTTTGATACCCAGAAACATCAGGGTCAAGAAGGTAATTGTAATTATTAGAATGACAATATTAACTAACCAAACTCCACGTGCGTTGATAAGTCGCATTGCTAAATCAAATAAATGCGAAGTGGAAATAGTGAAAATATGTCGACTGATAGGCCTACGCACATCCGGCGCCCACGATGCCGAATTGCGACAGTTGACGTGGTAGGTTAAGTACCAACCATACTATATGAGCACACGTATTTATTACCATTATGTTTTATGGGCATGTGCTAAGTGAATTCAGCTAGCCCTATTTTTTAAGATGTAGGTACGCATCATTGATGATTGGCACATGTTTCACTAAGTACATAAAAAACTGGGTGCTTTTTAAAGTAATATGGTTGAAGCCATGATACAGTTATATCCTTAAGGCCTATAGCATATTAACTATCTTACTATTCGTCATCAGCCCACAGCAGTCTACTGCTGGACATAGGCCTCTTCCATGGTGCATACTATTAATATACAATAACTATGATAAAAGTAAGTGACCAAACAATATTAATGGACTAATTTGATCTAATAGTTATAGGTATACACATGGTTAAACAATTAAGTATAGTCCATAAAAAAGGTTTAGTAATTCAGATTACTAACAGGTAACTGTCTAATTGCTTAATTATCACACCATGGAATACCGTTTGGTGAAAATACACCCTAAGACCAAGTAACAAGGCCAAACACGGCAAGATTACATCATATTGTTCTGGAGTTCCAGTGCTTGCCTGACTGTTCCATTACCAGACCTTGAATATTATTCTTAGTCTAAATACACCCTAACAGCCTTATTCATAAAAAGTCAGAGCCTCCTTGAAAGCTCCTTGAAGGCACGATGCTAAAAAACATGATTCATAAACGTCTGTTAGTGCTAATCAGTCGATCAAGGCTCTGCTAAAGTTAGAGGACCGTAGACCCTCCTTTATCTCCCTGCTAAGTCACAAAATGGCCGCAACAAGTTTGAACAGCTGACTTTGACAAGAGTAAAAAACCATACCGAAGATATTTTTAGTGAAGGGAGGGTTACGCAAAAAAATTCATGAAAATTTATTTTCAGGAATTTGTATTTAAACATCCTCGTAATAATAGGAAAAAAATAAAATTAGGATGCTTAACATAGTTACGGCTTTTTGCAATTAGGTACAGCATAAACATGCGGATCGGAAATGGCGGGAAAACAAACATCTTGCTTTTTAAAAAGTTGATCTTGTAGTTGTGTCGTCAAATTTTATCTATAACCAGTGAGCTTCTAAACGTTACGATAGTAACATATAATAATCATTGTCTATAACGAGAAAAGTTAAGATGCCTTAGGACATTAATATAAGCAACACTATTGCACGTAAAGTTGCATAGTATCAACATACCTTGTTTTATCTCAGTGAAAACTTTAGCCTTTACAGACGTTATAAAGTTCAAGCAATTTTAGTTATACCATGGACGAAGTATCGTAGTTATACGCAGTGACAAGAAAAGGGGTTTCCTGAGTAGGTGAAAAGGTTATTCTAAAAATAATAAAGGGTGTTCTACAGTGTTTCATAATGTGGTGTCCGAACCACATTGCAGGTGCCGTTGAACCACGGATGACGTCCACCGTTAAATAACTTCCGCAGATAAGGTCTGATAAATAATGTAGACCAAAATAAACGTGACATTTTCGTCGTTAATGTCAATCGATCAGTGTTTGTGACGGCCGATGACGACTTTGCTATAATTGTAAGGTTAATTTTTTTTGCGTCATTTTGTTACAGTTTACTTTGAAATTTACTCATATATATACGACCTTTTATGTTTTATCTATTGAAAAAAAACAGGAGTGGTAATAAATATTTGTTATCATTTATTCAGTTTTATTTAAACAACTAGGTGTTGAGTTATAGTCAAAATATTTTCATTCGATTTAGGGTAGATAGGTAAACAAAGTACTCGATTCGATTCATGCGTAATCTTTTGTTAGTCGGTTCAAATGGGAAATTATATTTGAAATCTAACCCTTTTGCCCGCGATTTTGCTTGCGTGAACCATTAGGTCAAAAAACTAAATTTGTAATAATGTAGACCGCAAAGGGAATGTCTTAGGGGGGAAGGGGGAGGGGGTATTTTTTATACTACCAGAGAAGAGAAGTAAGGATGCGCTACGAGAAACTTGACTATTAAATCAAGCCAAACAAGGTTAATAAGAAATACATATTAAGGGCAGCTTTTTCATGCCAAAGGAAGTTTATTTCTCAAAGACGTCAGTGTCGTATCCTAACTCGCACTGTTAAAAATATGATCAGTGATTAAATTGAATTAGTGATGCACGCTAAATCACTTTAATAGGTAGCTTCTTAACGACTTGAATTTGCTTTTTAAATACCGCCAATAAGAAGGCCAAAGAAGTAAGTTTGTTAGATACTGTTGTCTTTGGTTCGATGTTTTTTACTTTTATATTATGACAATGTCACGTGATTTACTTTGGGGTATTAAACCAACTGGAGAGACCAATGATGAGCTAAAAAGTAGTGATGAGCTATGAATGACTGGCGGCTATATCCATTTCACGCGTATTAATTGTTTGCACGAGTGGTGACGGGACCGAGAAAAGTCTCTAAAATTAGAAGCGGTCTCGGACCAAAATTTATTGATGTATTGATTTATTTATGATTGCATTTCGTAGGTATTGGCATTTCGAACGCGCACTGTTAAAAACTCTCCCCTTGCCCCAGCGAAAAAACCATTGACTTAACTATATATCGATGGAAAAAACTTTTTTTTTTAGAAATTAATGTTTTTGGAATCAGAACTGGAGTTTTCGTAATTGACTTCACTGTTTGCTATATTTTAGGTTCCACTGACCATAATTTAAGTTCCACACTGACCATAAGTTAAGTTAAATTTATTATTTAAACATTTTGACGTTAAAGGTTACTCCTTACCAACGCAAACTTATATTAGCGAAAACTTTGTAAGTTGTGATACTTAACTATGATTATGTTGTTATTATCGAAGCTAATGTTATTATGATTAGCATATCGCTAAGGTTATTGGCGGGAAATCGTTCGGCGCCGGCGCAGGTTCCGCAAGCCCGAAGCTGCGGGGGCGAATAGGAAGATCAGCTTATAAGGCAGCGCGAGCCGGCCGCGCTAGCGTCACCGCCGCAACTACCGATGTCTTACATTTGGACAAAAAATCCAACTCGATTACATATACTTTTAAGGACATATTATTGGACAAAACCCACGCACCCTAACAAGGCCAAGCCAAGAAACAAACGCCCAATTAATCCTAACTTTTTAATGATAATAATTATTCATGCAACGTTTTATAATTGTGAGACCCGCGGCTTTGCTCATGTTAAGCGTTAGCTTTGGCAGCCGAACAGGAATTTCGGGCTTTACTAAATACCATGGGGATACTTAAAAGTTACTTAAAGATCTTTTCTCAAAATTTTCCGTAAAATTTAACATTATTCTTTACATATCAGAGGGTGAAGTGCATAGTTCATGGTCAGCGAAAAATTAAAAAGTTAAAAAGATTGTATGCGCGCTAGCTCGACAATAATAAATTAGAGCGCCTGCAATCAGACACAATTTTTCTTAAGTTATAAAGGCCATAGAAATGTTAGCACAAGTCGTATACAGACAAGTCTAATGTCCTGTATCCGATATTTTGTTGGAACTCCGGACATTTTTTATTGGGTCTGAAACAGCTTGTGGTGTTTTCAGTGGAAAAATACAACTGCAGTTAATTTTTTATTATTTTTAATTATTTTTTATTTTCTATTTTTAATGAAAAAAGGCAGGAAACCATAAGAAAAATATTGGAATAAAATTAAAAGTTTATAATAAGTTTTGAGAAAAAGCTTATTCTATTTCATATCATTCATCATTTTTGAAAAAAGCTTTATATTAGTCTCGACTGGAATAACAATTGATGGCTTCGTATTAGTTAAACTGACTCGCAAGCTTGTTCGTTTAATACTCATACTCAGCCACCAATTGCCTACTTCCAGGCCACGACAATAATCTACTATTATCTCTACGTTGTATAAAGAATGCAAAATTTCAATCAGCTAAGATTTGAATTTTATTTGGACCCTTTGAAAATATTGGGATAAATAATAAGTCTAGCCCTACACACCAAATTTCAACGCGAAAGAGTAAAAAGCACAAACATATACAAACACGCGCACACACGTATGCGCACACACAACACATAATTTCGCATTTATAAGAGTAATGGGATTAGTACGATCGAATCCCTGTCGGAGCGGTAGACGGATGGCATAGCAGTATAATGCGGTCACTTAATAATGCGTAGAGGTGGAGTAATTAACCACAAGTGCGGTTATGATTATTCACGCGGGTTCCCGCAAATCCGACTATCAATAACCGTGACGGTTACATGGACCGAGGATTGTATACATGGACACTGCAGCACTGGTTATGTGCACATACTGCGTACCTACACGTACTTTACGTCCGCCGGCAGATAATATGGTGCGTGCGGGTGTTTCTTGACACGACGAACTTTTATAGTTATATGATTCCTCAACTTTACTTATTTACGTAGTTTTTTTAGCCTTTTGTGTTATCTCATTTTGGATAAAGTTCTCCTTGACCTCTACAATTTATAGTCTGGCCAGTCTTTTGAGTACCGTACACTTACGTGCAACTCATCAAGCCCTAGCCTGCCTTTTCGTCGCTGGGCTGGCCCCTGTCTGGCACTGACATCAACTAAGTGACGGTGTGAGCCCACCCTGTGAGTCCACCTTTGTGGATTCATCTGTCAGACGTCTTTGGCCGAGGCCCATTTTTGCTTAGCAGTCTTTTCCCCACCGTCGGCTGTGTGTTTTCGAGCGCAGCATGGTGTTCCGCATTTTGTCTATCCACTGGTTCATTTAACTAAAAAAAAATTGTTATTTTTATTTTTTATTAATACCGTGCGTTGCCGTGCCTACTTAGGTACTGATGTTATATTGTTCAATAAAGGATTTTTTTATGTATTGTAAGATAATGATGTACCACTTTTAATTTCAAATTAAATCACATTAGCATTACATTATATCATTACAAATTACAACAATTAAATAAAAATGATGTACCTATATCACGAAATTAAATGAATACTCGTAGTTGAGTCATATCTACCTAGTAACGACTCCAATATTCATTCTCCCTAGGCACTAAGCAAGCATACTTAAACTGAGCGCGTTCATTTACACTAACAACTCTAATTGGAAACAAAAGCTCATCGCTATTAACATTTTTAAGAAAATAGTTAATACTTGGAATTATACAGAAATATTCAAAGTACAAAATGTGCTAGTTTGCATTAAAATATACTATAGACCTAGTAGACCGGGAGACGAGCTTTGGTAGGCCTCCAACAAGATGGAACGTTGACCTGGTTAAGATCGCGGGATCGTGGTGGATGCGGAAAGCACAAGACCGGTCTGAGTGCAGTGGAGAGCCTTAGGGGAGGCTTGTGTCCAGCAGTGGACGTCTGTTGACATGATGCTATAGTTATGCTATAGTCTTTAGCATTTAGTCGCCTGGTAGTTATCTCACAGCCACAGCAATTCTTTTAGAATATATGTAAGTACCTACCCACATATTCTGGGTACGTCTATTTTTAATAGGCTGGCCTTATGGGCGTGTCTAGACGATTGAGGTGTAGCTCATATTTTTCTGATAGCTCTGACTCCGCCCTCTGCAGCATTTACTGCCCATTTTCCAAAAATGGGTCTAGTCCTTAACACTAAAAAAAAGATTTGCTAATAGGTACAAAAAATTGTTGCTTGTAACATAAGTTGAGTGACTACAAAACTAAGGCCTATTAGTAGCTAAAAGTAAGGTGATACAAAATCAGTTTTACAAATTAGCATTATTTTGGTTCCTAATTAGTACATTTTGGCTAAACGTCAAGTTGCCTAACTAGTTCAGCTATCCTTTTTTTTTCAGTGAATCTACCAAATAAAATCCATCAAAATCAGTAGGTACTATATTTCAAAAATATTATCTGGAACGTGTGTTACTAGTCACCGTTATTAGTCTCATATAGCTTATTTCAATGTATTCACCTAGAGATACAGAATAAACGCAGGCAATGTATGGTTAGCACAAAACAATAATAGGACAATCTACATTCCGCACCGTTTGCAGAAGCAATTTGGTGTCGTGCAAGGCAGCAGGAAATACATGCGGCAATTGCAAGGTTGGGGTTCGATTCCTGGCCAAGATAAATTGTCCGGCTGTCTGTATAGCGCTCCGTATTAGAGCATGCGTATTGAATACAAATGCGACGACGCGTGTGTGCAAGGAACAGACCCTACACCGTTGAAAACTTAGTTTTAAGAAGAAAAAAAGCTTTTTATTCCCGTTAATTTCTATTGATATTACTTGAACTGAAATATTAACAATTTACGTAAGGTAATTGATGAAATCGGCGATATCAACTGGTGATAAAAATTAATAGGCCATGAAATAGGTAGCATTCGATTATAATTTTCCATCTAAAACGATTGCAATGCATTTTATATCCTTAGACCTACTTGATCCTAAGTACCTTATGACCTGATTGCTAACTATATAGTCATAAGAGACAGAGAATTTTAAAGATAATTAGGTACGAGTTTGTTATACGACGTATTTCGTATTCCGCCGATGCGACGATATTAAAATGAGCGTAAATAGATCGGATACCGTACTACGGAATTCGACACATTGAGAGCAATTTTTTACGTTTTATACAGATTGTGTAGCCTGTAACAATACCTAATGTGTAGCGAAAAGTGTATAATGGCTTTGCCTTTAAGATTAACAAAGTAACTTAAGTAAATTGTTCTAACATTCTAAATCTAACTCACCCAACATGGCAAACGCAATAGCAGAACAATCAATTTGTTATTCATAGGATCTCCACCTATTATTTCTCAATTGGCGTTTGTGTATACGGAATGGCTTATGCCATGGGTTAGAGCGAAGCATCGCTCCGTAATTAAGTGCTTCCTTTTAAAAATTACCTTTTAAGTAATAAATAATAAAGTAAAGCATCGTGGAGCTACCGGCGGGCGGCGCTGTCGACATTGATTTATTACCACAAATTGTGTATTTTTCATCGTCAATAACCGCTCGCCGTTTCGGCGTCGATAAGTGCCGTTTAACACTTGATATAGTGTCGGTAATTTGTGACTGGGTTCCGCTTTTCCTTTTTCAATTAGTCCGAAATTGGAGTTTATGGTGCAATAACGGTGGCCGGCCCTTCAACGGATGCCTCATATCTAAGGGTAAATTTGATGGCGAGTTTAAATGTTAACATTAGTAGTGCCGCCGTTCAGAAAACAAGAGAAGACTAAATTTATTTTATATATATATATATATATATCATTAAAATAAATTTGGTCTATATATATATGTATATATACATATATACTTATTTTATTATTATCATAATTGTTTTGAGAAAAAAAACTTGGTAACCGGCGTGAGAGCGTGTCGGACACGCCCAACATAGGGTTCCGTATCCATTACGAAAAAAATCAAGTATTTTTTATGTGCGTTATAACACAATTAAGACACTACAGTCTTAAAATCTACTACCAGAAAAAGAGCGTAGGTATCTTCACGGCACTTAAGTCCTTTTGTTGAGAAGCGCAGTTTTTTGGCAATAATTCAAAAAACGGTATATCCGATCACGTTGAAACCTATTTTCGTTGAAAGTATTTATTAAGCGTTACCTTTCTATATTATTTGTATATTTTTTGGACAAACGGTTTACAAGATAGAGGGGGACAAAATTTTTGCTATTTTGGGAGCGATTATTTCCGGAAATCTTCACTTAGTCAAAAAAGTTTTTGAGAAACCTTACTATTTTTTCTAAAGAGCTGTCGAACGATGTGCTGCACGTTGATGCGAGTTAAGATTTTTTTTTTTCAATTTCTGTTACATCCCAACTAGCAAATCATGTCGTAAAAAAGTCAACATTACGTTTCTATTTCAGCTATTGGTCGTAAGATAGATCTGTAAAATGTCGAAAGAAAGGTCTGTGCACGTTCTCTCAACGCGATTTGGGCACACTTCTTTCAGCTTTTAAGTGCTGTAAATATCGTAAGAGTATCGTATGAATAGCCAAATAATTGAAAGAATATAGAGTAATCACAACTCAAATGCTATATAGTTCTATGATAGACATCAGTTTGCCATTATTCCACACATAAGCCTTATATAAGCCGGTTTTATCTCTTTCATTCGACTTATTTATCGTAAAATAGCAGCGCGGTTGCAATCACTCGACTTTTTGGTCGTGAGAGCGCAAGCAAACGGCAAATTAATTTATTGGAGCAACAGAAAATATAAGTAAAAGTATTTTGCTCATTGATGTTATATTTTATACCACCCATAATGATTTTAAGGTAACTCTTGACACTAGATCGTAGGTCTTACTTTCATGTGCGGAATAAAATTTTTCGTATACATTTCTTAAATTTTCGTTAATATTTTCATGGGCCGCAAGATTTTTCAGTAGAAAATTAGTGAGAAATTATATTAATTTAAAAGTTAAAATTAATTCGCCATTAGGTATATCATCTCACTTGTCATCCTAAAGCATTCACTCGGCTTTTTAGTGGAAAAATAGAATTGAGAATTCCTTTTTACGACTTTAGCAGCGGCATTTTGTATTAGTTTAGGGGTCTTTAGTGGTGAATGTTAAACCATTATCATTTTATCTTTTATAGGTGATAGTAAAATGGTGGTTTACTTGGATGTGGACAAATTCTTAAATAAAGTGATTTAAAGCAGCTTATGGAATCGAAATGGCCTTGGAAAGAGATGCTTCAAAAATGTCATGTTCGGTAGAATCGTGAATATTTTCTAATACTGAACCCTCGTTAAAATTATTTGATGGCACTTCACCCGTAGCTGAACCCGATGTAGCAATTGTACGATGAATCCTGCGAGTGTACAATTTATTAATTTTCCGTCGGAAACCACCACTTCTTTTATTTTTTTTTCCATTTGTTATAATACATTTTAAATTAAAGTAAAGCAAAGCGGTTTTTATTGTTACGTGCTGTAAATGATTTCAAATAACGTTTATCCCATTATTACGCTGTGTGATAGCTGTTAAATAATATTTACACGACCTCGGGCCCTGTAATAGATTAATTTAAAGCGTTTTCTCAACTTCAATATTCACGTCGAAAGAAAATCTTGCAGACAGCTATTATATGACATTAAGTGCTATAAAAGTAACTGAAATGCTATTTTGTCGAATAAACCACTTTTACTCAGCAATTGTGCTGTAATAATTGAATGTCGAAATATGGTGCTATAAAAGTTAGTTTGACAACAAATTAGCAATTTGGTTACATTTATACAACCGTCATAAGACATACGGTCACAAGAAGGTGATCGAGAGATATCTTTATACAGCTGTCGAGTAAATGCGATATGAGTTTGTCGAGAGCACGTTTACTAGACATGTTTCTGCAGCAAAATAGCATTCGATGCTAAACAATCCAGAGAGTTGCTTTTAAACGGCTTTTTGATAATGACAGATCTTTCACACGAGTGTCTTTCGACTTAAGGTTGTAAGAGAGAAGCTTATACGGCTTAATTTGCTAGTTGGGATGTATGGAGGGCCCCCACCCCCCTCCCCCTATAAGTATTTATTTTTGTAATTTAACTACAAAACTAAAAAGCGGCTATGACAAGACATCTGTACTCCAAATTTCATTGATACATCTTGTAGTTTTCGAGTAAAATGGCTGTGACATACGGACGGACGGACAGACAGACAGACGGACTTGACGAAACTATAAGGGTTCCCTTTTTGCCATTTTGGCTCCGGAACTCAAAAAAACAGTTGAGTTTGTGCATTTTAATACAGAGACATAAATTTGTCTCTTTGGGTAATCATATTTTAAGCGGCGATTCACATACATAATTAATTACTTAGGTATCACTTAAAGCAAGTCGTAGATAAGCGCCATCTTCGAAGAATCACAATTGTAAATCTTTTTAATTGAAAATGTAGTGAAGTTTGTAATATTTTTACGATCTGTTGATCAACACCTTGCACATAGCTACTAGGGGGACCCTTAGTTGTGCTAATATTTAGATATTTTTATATTACCTACATAGTTTTCATTGAAATTGCGCTTGAAGGCACTAATATACATATACCTTGAAAGAACTTACCAAATAAATTAAACAACTTAAAATAATAGAAAAAGATCGAAGATAAAGAAAGGATCAAGTCATTAACTAAGAGATTTTTTATTATTATTTATGTATAAATTGCACAATAGACTTGCGTATGATGAACACCTAAAATGCCGTTTAAGATATAGGTAGCATAGTAAGGGCACAATGTACCAATTAGATACGTTCGTATGTACTGTGGTAAGGGCCCATTCAATAAGGCGGTCCGGCTGTAGCGTTCAGGAAACACCGATATAGGCATCCCAATCCTCAGCATCTAGCAGCATTAGCACACAACTGGTTGTGGCGGACATAAAGCAACAACTAGGTACTTACTTAGAAAGGGATGTATGTTTTTGTTTCTGAAAAAAAAAGTATTGTATTAGGTCCTTGGGAGGTGCCATAGAGGCCTGTGAAGTTTGATGTGTTAGCTAGCGGGCTGCTTATAATTGTGCCAGAAGAGTGATTTATATTTTAAAGTATCTAATCATTTACGCCTTTGATCTGCTATCGACCAATGTAATATGCCATTGATATTAAATATGTATTCGTTACCTTAACAAAAGCTACAAAAAAAAACCGGCCAAGAGCGTGTCGGACACGCCCAAAATAGGGTTCCGTAGCCATTACGAAAAATTTAAGTAAGATTTATCAAAGGGTTTCGTATTTTATAAGGAATCTGCCAAGTTTAGGTATATTTTATACCTTACGCTGCTATTTACTCATAAACTACTAATATTTCTCAAGCAAACTTAGCCGTTATAGTTTTCCTTGGAAGTTTGATATACTGCCTACCATCCTGAATTTTTTCAAATTTTTCCACCCGGTTTAGATTTTAGAGGGGGGGGGGGGACGCTCGATTTTAATGAAAATTTGCACTTTAAAGTTGAATATTTCGCAAACAAATGACTGAATTGAAAAATCGTTTTAGCAAACCTCTAATGGTTTTAAAATACCTATCCAACGATACCCCACACTATAGGGTTGGATGAGAAAAAAAAAATCACCGCCACTTTACGTCTATGGGAGGTACCCTAAAAAAAATTGTTTTTGAATTTTTAATTGTACTGTTTTGTCGGCATAGTTTACCTATATATCCGTGCAAAATTACAGCTTTCTAGCATTGATAGTCCCTGAGCAAAGCCGCGGACGGACAGACAGACAGACAGACAGACAGACAGACGGACAGACAGACAGACAGACAGACAGACAGACAGACATGGCGAAACTATAAGGGTTCCGTTTTTGCCATTTTGGCTCCGGAACCCTAATAAAAACTAGGTATAACAATTTTTTGATAAAATGGTCTTAAAATAGATAACTAGGTAGGTACGTGTTATGAACGTGGCAAAAAAACGGAACTAACGCGGCTATCTTTCAAAACTTCACTTTTTACACTTTCCAGTGAATGTCGCTGTTTGGTATATTTTGTTCTTGTTTTTTAATTTATGTATAATATTAAAGTACCTAATAATAAGATAAAGGTAAGGCTGGTGCTTTACCGGCATAATGCCGTTAGTCATTTCAAATAATTTTCCAATGACTCGTGCTTCACAGTGGTCCATAACCAATACGTGTTTAACTATTTGGAGGCAGTTAAAGCTGATGTTAGTCCCGTAGGGTTAAATAAGTCTCGATCGTTAGTTTACTATACAATCCGCGCAGCGTGCGAGATTACTCACGTGGATACAAAATGTAAACGATATTGGAAGGTGTTTCTTAATGTGTTACTTCCCAGTCGTTGATGGCACTTACGAACACCGTAAAGACGATACACGGCCGCTGGCACTTGTCACATCTTATTTGTTTTCCACGTTCGTATCAAATTTTAAGTTCCAATGTTTATTTAAATATAATTTATACAGTTTTGATTACGTGAATTTAATGGAATGTGTAAACAGGGAACCGTAAAATCGTTCTCATTGGATTTATATTGACCTTTATCACCGATGTACTCATAAAATTGTAAATACAAACTTTCTCACATATTGACGACTTTAATAATATTAAGTAAAATGTTTGTATCTATGTTGGTATTAGAAGTTTCATTCCTTAATGTCCGCAGAACGTTATTTTAATAAACATAAAAAAATAACGACAAAAAATCACACATTTTATATTTTTTTATGGACATCAAAGTAGGCAGGCATTCAACTAACTTTTGTAGCACTTTGATTAATTATATACCTGTTACAATTCATCAAAGTAGCAACTTATAAATTAGTCAGTCATTCGAAATGTTTTGTTGTAGTTACAGTACGACCTCAAAAAGTTCTCACATCGATTCAAAATGTTTATTTTGTTCAGGTGAAGAACTCAAGTAAATGACCTGTAGTATATGTCGGCGGCCGATCGTAAAATCCGCCAGATCACGAAATTCCTAGGCACATCATGAAATGGCGCCATTTCATGATATGCCTAAATGTTGGCTAGGCATATCACGATGTGCCTGAGAAAAATATGGCAGATCAATTAGAGCAACGCATTCGTCGATATTCCTAGCTCACACCTCGCACACCGTGATATGCCGAAAAAATTAAAAATTTAGGTACGACGAGCGACGCGAGCTGTGTTTTGTATGAATTGTGATCACAACGCACGAGCCGAGCGAGCGAAGTGAGAGTGTCTCGGTAGCGGCCAGCGAAGTGCCAGAACCGACGTGGCCGCGTTTCATGATATACTCGTACTTAGGAAAATTTCATGATCTGCCTAAACTGGCTAAACCATGAAATGGCGGCATACATGATATGCCTAGGAATTTCATGATCTGCCTGAGTGTCACTAAGCAAATCGTTCAACGGCGAGTTTTTACCGATACCTATAGCAGATATTATTTAGCCAATTCATGAAATGGCGCCATTTCACGATATGCCTAGGAATTTCGTGATCTGGCGGATTCTACGGTCGGTCGCCGACATACTCATAAGTATATCTATCAAGCTACTAGTAACGAGTCCATACAAAAAAATTGACGTTCCGAATTTGAAAAATTACTTAAGCTCCATGTTAATTCTGTGCACTGCTTCATAACAGCAGCTCATTTACCTACTAAAGTTTTTCACCTATATTGTACGAGTATGAAGTGATACAGTGTTACCGTTTGCTAAATTTTTTTACTTACTACGGTAAGTATTTGTAAAACCATGATTGTATTTTGTTTTCCAAGATTGTCTTAATTTTGTGTCTACCTTTGAGAATTCATTGAGAAAAAAACGTTCGAAGACTAAGAAAAGCAGCAAATCCATACTAATGCGAAGTGTAAGTATGTATTTGTATGTTTATTCGTCTTTCACATCGAAACAGAGCGACGGATCGACGTGATTTTTGGCATAGAGATAGTTTATGGGCCAGAGAGTGACATAGGCTACTTTTTATCCCGGAAAAATGCACAGTTCCCGAGGGAACAGCGCGCGATAACCGAATTCCACGCGGGCGAAGCCGCGGGCAAAACCTAGTAATAAAAAGAAAACACAGGCCAAGAGCGTGTCGGACACGCCCAAAATAGGGTTCCGTAGCCATTACGAAAAAAATAAGTAATATTTTTCTAAGGATTTCGTATTTTATACGGAATCTTCCAAGTTTAGATATATTTTATACCGTACGCTGCTATTTACTCATAAACTACTAATAATTCAAAAGCAAACTTAGCCGTAATAGTTTTCTTTGGAAGTTTGATATACTGACTACCATCCTGAATTTTTTTTAAATTTTCCACCCACCGGTTTAGATTTTAGAGGGGGGGGGACGCTCGATTTCAATGAAAATTTGCGCTTTAAAGTTGAATATTTCGCAAACAAATTACTGAATCGAAAAATCGTTTAGCAAACCCCTAATAGTTTTAAAATACCTATCCAACGATACCCCACACTATAGGGTTGGATGAGAAAAAAAAAATCACCGCCACTTTACGTCTATGGGAGGTACCCTAGATTTTTTTTTTTAATTTTTGATTGTTCTATTTTGTCGGCATAGTTTACCTATATATCTGTGCAAAATTACAGCTTTCTAGCATTGATAGTCTCTGAGCAAAGCCGCGGACGGACAGACAGACAGACAGACAGACATGGCGAAACTATAAGGATTCCGTTTTTGCCATTTTGGCTCCGGAACCCTAAAAATAATAATAGAAAAACTAGAAAACTAGAAATAATTTTTTAAATCGTTAATAAGTTATGAATATTTAATAAAAACAATTCTCTTGTTTCCAAACATCGAATCAATCAAATTGTTATCGTTAAAACGGTGACCCACTACCAAAACAAAATTTGATAGAATCTAGATTGATGCTAATTTCCATGCAATAATAACCATTTTATTGTGCAAGTGCAACTGATTGTGGTGGTACTTAGTGTTGTTTGTTGACGTCAAGGACAAGAGGCAAAGGCAATAACATAACGAAGGACACTCATGATACGCGATGACGCTCACTCTTTATCGCCACAGAGGCTGTCCTGCGCAGCTTGACTTTATTTTTACGACACTATAACTTTCGCTATTTATGGAGTGTGTTTAGCATGAGTTCGCTGTGCTATTTCCTTCCGAAGAGCACAATGCTTGTAAATGTTGGGCACTGGGCGCCCAAGATCTCTTATTGTGTTTGCTGCGCCGCGTGGGACGCACCTACTGGTTATCGAACACTGCATCAATAAATTGCACTTGCGCCTGTCGTGTTGCGCGAATAAAAGAACCTGAGTACCGCGTGTTATCGGCGGACGGTCTAAATAAATTCGAATATGTACTTATTTGTTACTCTTGCCGTTGATATCATCATCTACTTGAGCTCCGTCCCGTGTTAATTTTACACAAACATCAAACTTTAAGGGTATAATATTTAGGTACGATGCCTTAGAGAAATATATTTTATATTAAAAATAATCACAACTCGCTGTCGGGTCGTTTGTCAGAGTTCCTTTCATAGCGCTCGCGATTGTTTTTATTTTTATAATCAAGAAACAATCGCGAATCGAGACTTAACGAGCAATTACGTTTTGTCCATACGTGCAGACAACAGTGCGATGCCCGAGCATGCAGGTCGGGTATCAATTAAATCGACGATCGAATCGAAACTGCGTTATGAATATTCACATGGTTCGAGACGAGAAGAGACACGCCCTCGCGAACTGGCCAGAAATAAAAGAGGTCCTGGTGGCGGATTCAATAGCCCCCCATTAGAAGCCATTACGTGCCAATAAATAACGTGAGAGAGACAGTCCGGCTATCGTCCGAGGTTTTAGACCGCGGTAACTCATGTCAGTGTAATGATCACTAATAGAAATGATAAACACATATTAAACGTATGAAGTACGAAAAATATAACTGCTTGCACGTAATAAGATTTCAGTTCTTAGATTACATCCCAGCGAATACTTTAATAATAACATGCGTGATAGATACCCTGAACGCATTATAGAAGGAGATATTTATGAAATGTTTATGTTTACTTACGTCAACACACACGAGTAAAGTAACACCTAATAATAATTCAAAACAACACTAAAATAAAAATAGGAGATAGACATAAAATATCCAATTGAAAGTTGACGCCATCGACGAATTAATTATCGTCGCTTAGGGTTATGATGGACGCGCAGTCGGGTCATTTTGGAGTGAGGACGAGATTATTATATCACGATTGCATCGTTAACATTATGTTTCCTTAAGCGGGCATGGGAGAGATCCCACGGGCGAGCCGTGGTGTCAATTTCCATTAATACGGCCATTATCGTGGCCGGTGCATAAATCGTTCGCAGCTCCGACCACCGGCCGAAAGTATTCGCGCCGTGCGTCGCATACTCGCCGCGGCTGTCTCTATGAGTACGACAATTTACCTAATTGCCGTCACTATTTCTTAATAACATGCGTCTAGTATGCATTTTAAGTGACTGATCTCGTATCGTGTGGAAGAACTTCATTGTTAAGCCGTAATCATACATTTTGTATACTCCATCTGATTTAACCCTTAAATTTAAATGAACACGAGTACGTGTACACAATTTACAGGCAAGGCTGTCTTTTTGTACTTTTATTTGATATAGGAACAATTAAGTATAGGAAGTTTTAAACTTTCGTGATTTTCATTCATAGTCAATATACCACAAACGGGACTTATCACGCTAAAACACACGAGTAATAATTACCTCAACGTTTCAACCACATTACAGAGGCTGTGGTCACGAGTAGACTCAATTATAGGACTCCAAAACTACAATGAGTTTTGAATTGTTTGTATATCATAAAAATATAAATTAAGGGCTGAATTCGGTACGCACGAGAATGTTTATTTAATCACTATCATCACACGTTGACATTTATTTTAACAAACTTTTTGTTTTAATTATCTGCATGCAAGAACATATGTGCCTAAAAATATAACTATCCCTTAATTTTAAGATAAACTTGCGCTCAAATATTTTAATTAACTCATTTACAAGTGGGTAATTTGTTTGGGCGGTCGCCAACTCGCAGCTTCTATTAATAGATTCGCACTTTCGGTTGCAACAATGTTACTAAGAATTTTGCAATTAGTGGACTAAATCTGAGTAAACTGACAGAAAATGTACCTACGCAGTAGGTAAGCCAAATTAATTAAACATAAGTGAGTTAATATGATTAACCTTTAATTTGGTTTTTTCTGTGTTCAGCAATAGGTTATTTATATCCATCAGTTGACATACTTAATGACCCATAAAAAACAGCTATAGATTTTCGTACTACCTAATACGGAACTGTATCGATATTACTTATTAGTCAATTAAATTAACTATTTAAGAATTTTAAAGTTACTTAAGAAGGTACTGCTGTGCCAACTTTAAAATTACGGAAATTTCTCATAATGTTGTTAATAGTACAGATCGCGTCAGAGAAAAGGAACCCCTCTGTGTGACACGTGACAGATCAGTCTGGCCCTGCGGTTAACTATCGCGAGCTCTGAGACAAGTGCATCAAAGGGAGGACTCGGGTTCAAATCCACTTTTTGTTTTATTTATGTTTTTGGTTTATTTATTTTTTTGTAGTATTTTTCTGATAATTTAAATAAGTTGAAAAAAAAAGATATTGATCATTTATATTTTTTTAACCACATTTGAATTGATACGATCTTCGGTGGTGTGAGTGAGACAAGAGAACCTTCGTAATAATATTCGAATACGATCCGAATTGTGTAGGTAACAATTGTTTTATTGTTATTCCACAAGCGGACATCAACTCATAATTCTTATAACATTCAATACTCGCATTGCAAGTTACATTCACATTCACAGACTCACAGTCCATTTTCACCAAGCGGTGAATGACAATTATCAAAAATATCTCTTTTAAATGTAATAAATTTCCCCCATCGAAAATCCTCGGAATCGAACTCGGTTCACTGCGAGCAGCGCACAGGTCGAACACTTCGATTTGCCGCTAGGCCATTTCAATACCTGACGATGGTTGCAAAATTAATAGTTCCTAGTTGCGTGCCATTGTCATTAGTATTCAGTAGATATGCACCAAGCTCCAAAGCAAAGACAACCTTATCGCACAGTAAATAGCGACTTTCAAAGAGACAGCGACTGTAGATATACTGAGTTCTAACTTTGTTTTTCGTATTGAGTCTTTGAGGGTGGCAGATTTATTTGCAGTTTACTTAATCTTTGCATCCTGTTCTAGCTAATGCGTATAGATATGAACAGATAGATTACGTTTATTACCGATTGTTGCACTACCTTATTGTAACTTCAGAGAATTATCGAAGACTGCTGTATTAAACTGCTACTTAAGGTTGAATGTAGGATAATAAATACACTTTATGAGTCCCATTTACTAACCTGAGGGTATATTTTTAACGAAATTTACAAATCGTTACGTTTCGTGTCGATCTCCTTGTGTGAATATCTCCACGTTGTAATATTTTCCGATTTATTAAGTTCACGAAAAGCTTTTATTATTTCGATTAACAACTTTTTTGAAGGCTATAATTGTTGTTCTCTGGGAACAAAAATAAGATATTTTATAAAAAAAATAGCACGGGATATGAACGTAACGGTAAGTTTTAAATAATAATATTTATTGTTGAAATATTTCTGACCAATTGCACTTTTCATGTATGTATTTCTAATATTATTGTTTTCTTTTATACAGAGAAAAACAGATCAATACCTACAAAGCAAAGGTATCAAGCGACGGGTTATGTGAAATGTTATCTGAAACTTTTGGGTGTCTCTCAGAACAGTTCGACGATATTTACACGCGGCGAATATCCATAATTATAATCCGGCCAGAAAAATTAAGCTTACTGACGACCACCGCACCAACAGAGTAAACTTTGCCACTCGTTACTTAAATTTCGACTGGGAAAACGAAATAGTTATATTTACGGACGAAAAGTGCTTTAAGTCAGACATGGATGGCCGAAAAATTTTTTGGAGATGAAGTGGGGAGCGGGGAGAGGTATCCCCCAACAACGTGTTAGATTTCAGAACAAGCAGGCGATTAACACTAGGTAAATAATAATAAAATCTTTTTACAATTTTTGTGTAATTAACACATTTATTTAAAACTAGCTTATGCCCGCGACGTCGTCTGCGCGGACCTAGGTTATTGCGCGGTGGCGTCCTCTACCTGAATAAAAAGTATTCTATGTTGATCCTTAGGGCTTAAACTATCTCTATACCAAATTTCATCAAATTCAGTCCAGCGGTTTCGACGTGAAAGCGTAACAGACAGGCAGACAGACCGACAGACAGAGTTATTTTCGCATTTATAATATTACTAGCATATGCCCGCGACTTCGACTGCGCGGAACTAGATTATCGCGCGGTGGCGCCCTCTACTGGAACAAAAAGTATCCTATGTTGATCCTTGGGGCTTAAGCTATCTCTATACCAAATTTCATCAAAATTGGTTCAGCGGTTTTAACGTGAAAGCGTAACCGACAGACAGACAGACAGACCGACAGACAGACATACAGAGTTACTTTCGCATTTACAATATTAAGTAGGGATACGTTCAAGGCGTGTAGGTATTTACCTAATATTATTTTGAAGTTTTCTTAGATCACCATGTTGCAACATATTTTAAAAGGTTTGAATGTTTTAGGTTACCTACTGGGGATGGATGTCTTTAATGGGACCAGGCGAGCTAGTGGAAATAGGCGGCCGCATGAACAGTGAGCGATATCTTGAAGTGTTAAAGGACGTAATGCTGCCGTCAGTGCGTGTGACTTATCCTGAAGGACAAATTTACCTGGTTCACGATAATTCTTCAGTGCATAAGTCCAAAATCGTCAGAGACTGGCTAAATTACCAAAAAAAACATAACGGTGTTTGAATGGCTGACTAAAAGTCCGGACCTAAATCCAATAGAAAACTTGTGGGGTCAGATGGTATTGAATTGGGACTCCAGTGAGATAAGATCTAATAAGAATTTGGATAATGAGGTAAATGAAACATGGGAACTGTTGTGTAATAGTGATACATGTTTCAAAGTGGTTTCGAGCATGAAAACACGGCTTCAAGAAGTATAAAAGACAGTGAGAGCTATCCTCTCCGTTACTAAAAGGAACATTAATTACTAACCAATAAAACAGTATTAGAACGAAAGAGCAAGTGTTAAAATTCCTATTAAGTGTTATTATTCCTATTATTGTTATTTCGTAGTTGATCAATAATAAACATACCTTTATTATGATCAGTCAAATTACCCTTGTTGACGAGTCATTTGTTAATGATGCACCATCTGACCTCACATAGGTATTGTCTTAATGTGTTGTGTCAAAAAGGTTATCAGAAACTGTGATAAAAGAGAAAGATGTAAATTGCTATACTATTAAGTTTAGCATGTTGGTTCTTTCTCAGTAATCACAGCGACAATTAATGTTAACAGTCTAAAATATGTGTTGTTTTTATAAATTAATATGATGTATGCGAAAGCAAGTGTTTCTATTAGTAAATTTAGTTGAATTTAAAACCTAAGTAAATAATCATATTTTAACACAGATTGAAAACTGTATACCTATACCTACTGACCCAGAAATCTATGGATAAATAAACAAATATTGCGTTTGCAACATGCCTATCTTTTTTTATACCTCATGCCTATTTTAACAAAGATCTCTAATATTAATCAACGGCAGGTGATTAATAAAAACAAAAAAGAAAAACAAAAAGGTCTCAAGCCGCAGGGGGCTTGAACTGAGAACCTTAGTAAGACGAGGCAGGTTGAAGCCAACTATCTATCCACTAGACCAACTGGCTTCCTACGTAACGTGACAAAAATATTGAACGCTTTGATGTCATTACCAAAGGGGGGTTCCTTTTCTCTGACGCGATTTTCTCGGGACTTATCTCATCACGCTGAACAAATCACACACACACACACACACACACACACACACACACACACATACACACTTTTTCACAATACGTATTGTATGGGGACTGAATGAAATTTTCCGTTTCTTAAATTTCCTATATACTCGTATCTTGTGAAAATTTCCAGAAATGTCCGAGAACTTCTCCTGCTTATCTACTTAACATCATATTTTCCAGTTCATTGACAAAAACTGGTTACTCTAGTTAAAAGTAATAGTAGATTGTACAACAAGAGCATAAAACGAACTATTTCACCCGAGACGTTCATTTAGCCACCCGAGACGTTCATTTAGCCACCCGAGACGGTACGGATAGACACTTCGAAGGGAAAATCGGGTTAATGCTCGAGTTTTACGCTGCTTTCCACTTCTTTGGCGAGGAAATGAAACAGCAACAGTGCAAACAATTGTTCGCCTTTTGTTTATTGTGTACCTTTCATTGTTCACGCATTACTATTACAAATATAAATTTTTAGTTTTATTGATCTATTTTGATTTTTAGTTTCATATAAATTGAAAATTATTAAAAAACTATATGTAGAAACTTCTTAGTTTGTGGCTGTTTACACCTGATTGCCTTGGTCTCAGAGCATGATGGTTGGCATTAGAGCATAAAGAGTCTTGTTATGTCGCATTGGTCCTTTCTTTCAAAGTACGGATTTGATTCGAAGACATCATGACCAGGTCCAAAATGATATAGAAACTGAGCAGACTTCACCGTTCTCTATCTCGCTCGAAAAAACTATAAACGTAGGATCTGATGTAGGAACTGGTTTCTACTTCATTTCTACGCCTATACATAATCACTTGGACTAAAGGTCGACGAGCTTTTACTGAGAGGGCTCTCTGTCGTAAAAATCTTATATAATTATTATCAGCATTATAATTTGTCAATTACATATAGGTACCTACACCAAATTTAACTTGTATACACTGGTAATGTTTCAAACCCACCTATGACATCACACATCAGCAAAAGGTGTGCTACGAGTGTCGGTGTTGGTAGAAGGAAACTCGTCCGATTATAATTATTTAAAGTGTAGTAACACATTAAACCAACTGCAGCCGTTGATTCAGTCGCAGGAATTAAGTAACTCAAGAAGCTTCACTAGGTACTTAATAAAAATATTTTTTTCTTTCTTTCTTTAATTAACTTTGAGCTTTCCTAAACTGAGCGTGTCAAATAGTGTTAAAAGAATAAACATACATAGAATTAAATTGCTGTTTTGAATGTAAACAAATAAACATTTAGTTAATTTATGATATGTGTTTTTATATTTATTTTGATACATGCTTAAATACGTTGTATAAATAAATAATTGACTTAAATAAACATTTTAGACGACCAGATACCGGGAACTCTACAACTATCAAAAGTTATAAGTCAGGGGAATACATACGACACGTTTGTTATTTCTATTATGATAAATATTTGAAAACATTGTGTTAATTGTGCCTACATCCTTCCTTTGGGAAGGACATAAGAAATAACTATAATTGGACATTGATGACCTTTGTAAAGTATATAGTGAAAAACTAGTAGGAAAAGTCGAAGATTTTTTTTCCTCTATTTTTCCTGAACATCTTAAGTTCTAAGCAATATAATTCGAAAGTTTCAAAAAATTATTCCCAAAAAGTACCTTTGGTAGGCAGGAGGCAACATTATTTTTTCGGCGAAATAGTATAGGTAGGTACTTGTTATTATCGTATTTAGTTATAATGGGTATGGGTATTACAGTACAATACAAATATTCTTTATTGATCACCAAAAACAGTACAGAGACTACAAAAATAAAAAATAAAAAATTCAGGTAGACAATCGAATCTTTGTCATCGTCATCACTACAAGCGATATTATGCAAATGCCACAAGGAACCATTAGTAAAATGACTCTACCAGAGCAACAAACATTTTATTCCAAAATACAGCCTGTTCTTTCTGTGTTCATCTAGTTTGTAGCAGAAGCGCCGGCGCAGAAGCGGGCTAATCGCATGCATTCATTTGAATCTATTTAGGTAAACGGGAGCGCTTGCGAACGCGACTCGCAATTTCGCATAGCAACGTTACCTGTTTTTAGGGTTATGTACCTCTGTTGACAAAAACAGACCCTTATGGGATCATTTTGCTGTCTATCTGTCCGTCCAATTTTCAAGACCCTTTTTCTAAGGAACGCGTGGCAATTTTAAGCTAAAAAATACTCAAATCTGTTACACATTAGAACAGTGGAAAAATCAAAGTACCTAAAATTTGGCCTGAACTATTTTCACGTTCGAATTAACAGTTTTCCACTTTCTAAAGCTATCAATCACCTGTTTTTTTTTTTCATCTTAACATACAAGATTTTCATAGATGTGTTGGGGATTCCTACCGGACTGTTAGTTTCTAATACCTCACTCCCAATATAGAATAATTAGTACCAACTTCACCATACTCCATACATAATGTTAAATATTAATGGATGTAAAATTTTTATTTAGACTTAATTTAATTGCTAGAACGTCTTAAATTCTAATGGTGCATTATTTTGAGTTGATGCACTGTTGTACTGGGGGTGCGATATGTTTGTAAAAAGTAATGATATATTTTTTTTGTAAACTAACTGGTAGCTATTATAAAAGTAAAATTTAAGTAGCTATTGAAAGTAACATATTCAAATGAAATAAAATTAACTTCATGGGGTAACGTATTTTTGGCACCTGGCATTGTTTGGTTTACAAGGGCATCATGTTTTCTCTACACTCTTTTTAGGGTTCCGTAGCCAAAATGGCAAAAACGGCACCCTTATATTTTCGCCATGTCTGTCTGTCTGTCCGTCCGCGGCTTTGCTCAGAGACTATCAATGCTAGAAAGTTGTAATTATGCACGAATATATATGTAAACTATGCCGACAAAACAGTATAATAGTATTATTAGTAGTTTAAGAGTAATTAGCAGCCTAATATTATTTGATTTTTTCGTAATGGCTACAGAACTCTAATCTGGACGTGTCCAACACGCTTTTAGCCGGTTTTTTGCTTACATAATTAGTACTCTCTATGGTCATTCGACCTCTATCTCTACAATTGGGAATGGAATAAAATTCACCTGGAAGATTTGAAGCAAACAAAGATAAAAAATACTTATACAAAAATGAAGCTCAAAGCTGGGCATAGAATAGTAATGTCTGGGATAAAAATATTATTATATTGTTACTTATTATTACTGTGTCCCACTACTGGGCAAAGGCCTCTCCTCTTGACTTCCACATCTCCCTATCCAGACCTATATTTGGCCACTCGCTCAGTTCCGCGTCCAGGTCATCTCGCCATCTCCGCCTCGGCCTGCCTTGCCGTCGGTGCCCGTCACGCGGTACCCACCATGTGACTTTGTGTGCCCATCTTTGTGGGTGCATCCGGCAGACATGCCCGGCCCAGGCCCACTTAAGTTTGGCAGATAAAAATAACTAACTTTAAAAAATCTAACATCTTTTGGTAAGTACGCTTAATCGATACTGTGAAAATCTATTTGCTTTGTGTTTACGTCTACCTTCTTATAGTTTGAGTAAACAAAGCTGATACTATTCAAACATAACTCTCACTGGACGGGAAAGTTTTTAATCAAAGTTCATAATAAATCTAATTAAGCGCTTAAACATAAAATCGCTTTTGCAATTCGAGTAGGAATAAATCTGAAAAGTTGTATGAATCCAAAACTGGTTTTCGCACACCGGCAATATTTTTCAAAGATCGTTCAACGACACCCTAAAATTTTATCTAAACCTCTAACCCGTAACCTTAAGCTTTTTTTTTCTTCCAATATTTGATTAATTATAATTACTTTGGGAACGCCACAAACATCAAACAAAGCACTGACTCTTTTCGAATCATCATGATTAGCAAAAAGACATCCAATGTTGAGAAAAGCCTCCCAACAGAACGCCACAATGCGCAACAACTCGTCGCTTGCACCCACCGGTTGCCCGTCACACAACTTGAACACTAAACTACTTACTTCGAATTATGTAGGTTTATCACTTTGTTAGTGTGATTAATATATACAACCCATTCCAAATTGCACATTTTCTAGTATTAGAGTCTTTGAATTAAGCCGCAGACAGGCAGAAACCATAAGGGTTCCGTTTTAGCCATTGTGACCACGGAATACTAAAAGCTAAAGCTATAAATGTTTAGATTGAATAAGTAGTATTTTTGTTGCGGCACTCACCATTCCATGATTGCGTAGAGTACTTATCCTGAATTGAGGCTAGTGCGATGGTTATAAATTGAGCGCGCGCGAGATATTGTGTTTCACGTCCGGCGGGTCGGACACGGGACTGGGGATATCTCCGTGAAAAGGGCGAAATATTGCAGAAATCTCAAATGCGACAGGACAGCGTTCGATTCGTCGCGGTGTCGGATTTCATTGCGCTATACCACGCCGCCCGGCCGCGCTCGTGTGCCCGGCGACATGCCCTTTCTTGTAGCGACGTTTATTGATAGCAATGTCTCTCTGTAAATTGTGTTTATTAAAATTAGATCCAATTTCATACTGGACGGTTTATAGCGCAGCATATCACGCATTTACAGCAGTTGTAAGTAGAATATGGGGAGTCGTAATGTTTTAATGGTATACCATTAAAGTGTAAAGTTTTAGTTTCATGGCACTACAATAGCTGCAGTGGCGCTTCTGCATCGGGTTTACTCGCGTGTGTTGCATTTACTATTGCTCTGTTTAGATTATTACCCGACTGCCCGAAGGAGGGTTATTTAGAAGAGCATCTCAAAATATCTTGGCTTCTAGTATTTACTTCATCCTCATGTATGTTTATGAAAGTCAAATAAATTCATTAGCAAAAAGCAATGTAGGAAATGTTTAAACTGTAACTAGGTTTGTTTGTTGGTATTTACATTAGCATTTAACGAAATTACTTCAAGTACATTGTAGACAGAGAAAGCGAAATGCTATAGTTACCTCTGTATCTATCTCGCAACCAGAATCGGTCCGGGAGATGGTATCCGTACTATTGTTAATCCGGTAATTTGAATTTATTGCACCATGAATAAATGGTGTCGCGGCTGGAGCGAGCTATCGGGGAACATATCGACATAGAGCAGCGCCGCAGCGTACGCGGTCCCTAATGCTCGCGGTCGCCGCTCCTGGACACCCGCCCATTGAATCTGACACGGCAATGCACAGGACTAACGGACTCCCGGCCGCTCCACTATTAATGGGCATTTCATACGAACTCTGAGCTAAAGTACAGTCGAACAAACTCAATCATGTACCTAATACTAATATCATGTTGACATCCCATACTTTTGTCAAGGAAATCATATTGAAGTTGATTATTAAAAGGTTCCCCTGGTACGTGAATCAGTTAGTTCGACTATACTTACCTTCAATTTTATTCAGTCACAAGCCTGGATTTGACGCGACAAACTGTAGGGTATCTGACCTCGTAAAGATACACCATATAGGAGAAGTGATTGTTTCTCCATAACGGGCGTAGTTCTAATCGGAACATCCTCGACTGCCGACTATGTCCGAGCGTTAATTAGACTTAGATTGCGTTCTACAAAGCGAAAGACATGAATTACTGAGGTCAGATCTTCCTGCTCCTGAGAAAATAGGAAACGATTTTAGTGTAGCATTATTTGATAATTTTATTGATAATTATCCTTCATTTGAAGCTTATAATTTTGAATATTTTGTGTGTTAGATAGTGTCATTTTTACTTGAAATGGATAGTGGGCACCGAATAACTGTAGGGGTTACGTCATGCGGAGGATTATGTTTCCGCGACGCGGCGCGATGAGGTGTGGACCGGCAATCAGGCATCATTATTTACGGACTGCTATTATCACCTCATGGCTTTTCTGGTTTATTATCGGCATTGCTCGTTATGTTGTCCTGCGACGGATAAATTATGCTATTAAGTTAGCAGATTGACAAAGTTATTTATGACATTAAGTGAGAGCGAGCTGAGTGGCGGCCGCTAGGGCCGCGCCGTCCTGACGGGTTCTGCGTCTGCGCCGATAACACTAGCATTCTGATGCGATAGCTTTACAATGAATTGCAATAAACATTTTGAACACATGTGGTAGTGAACGTGTGGAATTATTTTGATATTAGCTGGTTTTATCTACAACTTGTTTATCAGATATGTTACGAGTGTAACTAAACTGAAGATTCATCATCATCCCAGCCTATATACGTCCCACTGCTGGGCCCAGGCCTCCTCTCAGAACAAGAGGGCTTCGGCCATAGTTTCTGCAGATTAACTTTTTTAATGTAATTAGAATAGACTCTTATTAAAATACACAATATTTTAGACTATCGCGGTCATTACTAATTTTGTGAATTACATTCGGGTTTTGTTCCGCGTATCTTGATTTTAGAGCAGCTCGATATTTCGGTACAGTCGCATGTGCCATGATCACGAGAAGACTATAAATGAAATAAAATAAATATCGAAATATAAATATCGAGCTGCTCTAAAGTCAAGGTACGTATTAAAATAGTTTTTATTAATCCCAGGCTACACAGCGTGGATTGTTGATACAGCCTCAAACTGTAACCAGACGTAGATTGAAGTGCTGTAAACCGATATTAAAACAAATTGTTAATTTAGATTTAATTACCTGGGCCCAATTGCATAACAAATCACAAGCAAATAGTATTAGTGAATTTCATTACAAAATCGCTTTGTAATTTGTTATGAAATTGGGCCCAGAGCGTAATTAATAAAAAAAAAAACAAGCAGCAATGTAATGCGTAAAATATTTTTATACGAGAGAGAAGCATTCTGTGACAGCTGTCACGTCAACAAGAACGTTGTTTTAAATAATAATAAAGTGATAAGTTGTAATTTTTTACTAAAACATAATAAAGTGTGATTATTAATAGGGCCTTCATTAACTTCCCTACATACTCGTATATAATAATTGACTACAGGCATAACACCTCTTGAAACCTATACCTGATACTTCTCTCATTTGCAGTAATACGATTTCATTGCGGGTTTATTATTATTATTACCAAACTTCTGAGTAGGTTGGTTCTCTGAGTATACTGCGATGAAATATAACATTGGTTTGGACCAAAGCTATTTATGTTTCCTTCTCGGTTGCCAAGTTATTTTATTAGAACTATGCGTGTAACGAAAATATTCCAAGATAAAGCAATTAAATAAATCATACTTCGTACTTATAATTGTAGAATTCAATGTAGTTCAGTCCCTCAGTGCAATTCTTCATAGTATTTTTTCCTTCCATTAATAGACATACTTTGTAAGGTAATCTTACTAACCATTGGTATGTGCACTACAATATTTCCCTTCTATTTATGTACATACGAGGAAAATATTGTAGCGCATGTAAGGGCGCACATAAGGGTTAGTGGCTGAATCACTACTATGATTGTGTGGCCGCGCTATGTGTGTGTATGACCTAGCTAGAGACTAACGCATCTCGCAGGGACATAGTTGACTTACCATAAACAACGACTAACTGAAGTTCAACAATACCGTCACTCAAAAAACTTAAAAGAATGGGAATCTTTTCTATAGTTTTTACTACCAGATAGCCTGGTCTATAAAAACCTCGGGTATCTTCTGGTTTGTGAAATAATGGCTATGTACACGTATTTACATTAGGTATACCATCAGGAGACCCACTTGCTCGTTTGCAATCCAGTCGAACAAAAAAAAAACTATCTATCACGACGTCTTACACAAGTAGGTAAATAAAACTCTTTTTTTTAGTCTACTAGCTTCCAAATATGGCTCGGGTTGGTTTAAGTACGTGATTAATAACTTGGAAGTTTTTACTCATTAACTTGTTAGCCATAGTTTAATCGCGGTTATTAATTAGTGTTTGTTTTCAATGGTATACCTTATTTAGTACCTATCTTGGTAACACTATTATAATGTAAACGTATTTTTATTGTTAAAGTTTTCAAAATCTTACTAGTATTCCATTGAAGAGTTTATGTCTGACACAACCCTTGAATGAAACTCACGCGCATGTATACTATTACTATACATATACATTGTATACAAATATAATGAAATCAAGGAAAAGACTGATACTTAGCAATATCAATATCTTAAAATAGTTATTTGCTTCAGGATCACCATGTACCGGTAGACGCCGTAGTTGAATGAAACGTGTAATTTGATTGAATATTGTTTTATTCATCATCATCATCATCATCATGTCAGCCGAAAAACGTTCACTGCTGGACATAGGCCTCCCCCAAGGGTCTCCACTCAGACCGGTCTTGTGCTTTTTAACCAGGTCGTCGCTCCATCTTATTGGAGGCCTACCGACAGCTCGTAGATTGTTTTATTACTAACTCAATATTTGAAGTACATTCTTTATATAGTAACTTACATTACACCACACGATAGTAAAAACACAAAAAGTAGGCACGTATATCTAAATAAAAAAGCATTACACCTAATGAGCTGATCGTTAGATTTATTTAGTTAGTGTGAGCCTTACCTATCCTATGCTAATTCAGTTCATTATCCCGCCGGTTGGGCGCCGCGCTCTGACTGCGGTTAATTGTTGGCAATCATTGTAAACCTCGTCGAACAACTATCCTCATTAGAAAAACGGCTTAATTCTCACTATATAAGTAACTTCTCTCAAATGTCACCAGCCAGCACGAACGACTTGTTAATTTATGTCAGATTCCAAGCTTCAAGTCGACAACTGTATATGAGTGTTAGCTCTGATAAGTCTGATAAGGTACGAAGTTGTGGTAAAGCTAGTAAATGAGCTATCGCCGTTGTTACTATATGCTGTCACTTACATCATGTTACAGCCCAGGCGAGCAGAAGCAGATACTGCAGTATCTCTTAGACAAATGGAGTAAAATCTGAAAAGCATTTTTTATCAAAAAAGTAATTTAATATTATCATTATCCAGCGGTAGTAACTATACACCGAAAACAAATTAGTCGAAAACTTCCGAGGCGACGAGATTTTGTCACCGGCGCACGCGACGCATCGCATCTGATAAATGCAACTAGATATGTAAATAATTATTAAATATTATCGAATAGATAGGACCGCTTACGTGACCGTTACGTTATCTGTGTTATTTGTCGTTAACAGTTCTACGGGCTTGTTGTTATCTTGCTGAGTTATGGCAACAGATTGGAGGTTCGGTGAAGAGATTCCTGGACGGCTCCGGTTTCAAGAGGTCCGTCCGTCATGCTCGCAGATAAGGCGGAGGCTGCAGAAGATCACGCGCGCGTAATGCGCCCAGCCACGATACCATCTTTGAAAACTGTGATGGCGGTGCGTCTATGTCAACGACTCCCGGAACCAAAACACTCTATTGAAAGAATGATGGATACTACTATACTACCGAAAAAAAAAACATCACGTAAAAAATAGATAATCAATTTTGAATTGATTGTCATGGCTTCTATCTACCAAATTAAAAAAAAAGTATATTCAATCAAACATATCAATCAAACATAGAATCTCCTCCTTTTTTGGAGTCGGTTAAAAAGTCGTTTATTTCCATGAAGAAAAATACATGAAAGCACATAAAATAATTAAAGGATTAGAGGCAAATGGTTCGGTGTCTAAGTAAGTAAATAGGTTCTTACTCGTACTCGTAGTGGTAAGTTCTGGGGTCTATTTGAGTATCTCCCTATATTGTGATCGCATAAGTAATTATAGCTTTGAATTACAACATGAATTAAAATCTTTGGTACTTACATTATTACAGTGCTCGGTTGTCCCAAGCCCAAGCCTGAGATAAATTGTGTTAACTGTCTCGCAATGAAATTTAACTGAAATGTCAATTGGCGATAGATTCGATTTGATTCCAAGTCCCCGAGACTGACAGTATAATTAAGTCTCTAAGTTACTTTGCTTTGCACGGAGCAAGTTTTGTTTATTGCCCAGCCTAATAAACTGCCATACCTGATGTAATAAATCAACACTTTAGATAATCATTTCACTGTGCCCACGTTAAAATGGACAAATTAGATCTTTTGAACACTTAAGAAATTTACTAAAGCAGCGTGCTCGTATGTATTTTTTTAGTCGTCTTGTATACCGGTCATTTATTCTGTCAGAAATAGGGCTTATGTATCTCGTGCATAAACTTGACGAGGACAGTAGGAAGCTAGGAATTTCATGATCTGCCTAAACTAGCCAAATCATGAAATGGCAGCGTTTCATGATATGCCTAGGAATTTCACGATTTGCCTAAACGTCACTAGGCAAATCGTCAAACGGTGAGTTTTAAACGATATGGCGGATGCCCCTTAGCCAATTCATGAAATAGCGCCATATCACCGCCATCTGGCGGATTTTACGATCGGCCGCCGACAGTGCCATGCCTAGGAATTTTGTCATCTGGCGGATTTTATGATCGGCCACTGACACAGACAAATTCTAGACAAAAATTAAAAAAAAAAATTTTTTTTGGCTTACCTACTTCCCTCAGGCGTTAAGTGGGCTTGATTTTTTTTCTGGTCTAACCTTATCGTTTGAAAGATATTTTAAACTGATTGCGGAGTTGTGAAGTTGACTTTTAGATTCAGTGATATGTTTGCAACATACCATTTGACTTATTCATTAAAATGGAGCTTCCCCCCACCTCTAAAAGCTGGCATATAAATATGTAAATTTGCTTGAGAATTTTAGTACCTACCTAATTTAAGAGTAAATAGAAGTTTAAGGTATAAATAATACCTAACTTGAATGATTCCGTTTAAAATACGAAATCCTTAGAAAAAAATATTAGCTTAATTTTTCGTAATGGGTAGTGATAGTGGGTCTGTTCAACAAGCTCTTGGCCGGTTTTATATCTATGTCTACTAGCTTTACATAGGTGTATTGCCTAGAAAAATACACCTCTTCAAATGTTGCTTTGGCTAGAAAAATAATTCTTGAAATTGATAAAAGGCGCGGGATTGTTTTGTTATGACTTAATAGGTACTATTATTAAACTAAATGTAAATTGTACTTTCATTTATTTTGTTTGTTGTTTTCTTTTCGATTGCTAAGAATAAACTCATTTACCTCGGCCGGAACAGCAAATTGCTGTCTTTTAAAGCAATAGGTACTGAGCCAGCAATGGCCTCTTTCAGGTCTAAGCAAATAATGGTAAGTTTAATACACTCACTATTCGTTAATTTTGTAAGGTTTGCATTACACATCGGTCACCTACATAATTGGCAGATTTTAAAAAATCAGTGATTACATGGATATATTTGTACTAAGTTGTGAAACGTTCGCAAGAGAAGTGGTGTGAACTAGAAATCACAATCCTCCGTCACCATGCATGTACTCGTTTAAACATTAGCTACTTATCAACGTACTTGAATTATTTCCAATTTATATAAAAATGTTTTGTGATAGTAATGACAAAATTGGGCAACAGGAAACCAATAATACATATTCGTTCAATACGGATTCGATTGTACTTAAGTAGCTTATAGACTAATGAATTGCCTTGCTCGGCTTTGCAATTGCGTGCTTTCGATGTGAAATAAATAGTGTTTTAAATGGAGCACGATACTAAGACTGCTCCGTTCAATTTGTAATCGCAGTCAATATTCCCGGTGGGGTGTTATTAGTGGTTGCTAACGCAGCCCGCGGCAACGGCCGATCTGATGCCGATTCTTTCATGAATACAAGCTATAATTCCGACTAACATCTACTATTCCGCCACCAGACGCTTGCAAAACGAAATTAACCGATTAAATACTAGATAGCTATCAGTGCGAGTGTAACAACACCAGTTCCAACAACGACATTTTATGCGGCGAAGGAAACTATCAGTCAGTTCTGATACCGAGTAAGTTTCTCGTCTGAACACAATCCGTTGCCGCGCGGCGTCCGACCGGCTGTCACTCTTACAAAGTTATCACTCCTATAACGTCTCCGATATGGCACTTTTAGTGCTGCAACAAATGAAGCGGTTGCATTAAAACTTGTCCGGTGCATATCAGAGCGTAATTAATACGGGAGATAAGTCGTGGAGGAGCTGGTCGGCCGCGGCGCGTCGTCGGGAGCCGCCACCGCCCGCCGGCCGGCAGCCGGCGCTCGCGCAGCCCTATATTAATAACAGTCGTCCGATATCGGAGGTGGCCGCACCAAATGGGAAATTAAAAGGCTTTCATGGGATCCGCTCATTAGACTGATTTGTAGTTGTGCAGCCAGCGGCGCCGCACAAGGAGTTATTAATGAGTATTGTAATCTGTTGTCCCTGACATGAGAATCATTTGTGCGCTCATTTATCGAACTATCTTCAGTTACTTTGACATTTTCCTAGTTAACATTAAACATTGCTGGTCAGATAAGCGAACTTATGCCTGGATCGATTACGAGCTGCTTAGACGCGAGTTAAAAATACTAGTGGTCGAAAAAATTGTTTGTGTATATTTGGTATTTAGGATGTCGTATGAGCGTAGCTCGAAACTGCCTAGCAGCTGGCGAACTGTGCAGTGCAGGGTCTGGGGCAGTGCTAAGCTTATAATCGAGCAAACGGTGCCGTCATTGTTCTAAAGTAGCGTCGGCCGTATATCAGCTTGGCAGACGGGACCAATTGATACAAACGAGCGCGTGTCACGTCTAAATATAATATTAGGAATCACGGCGCGAGCCAGGATATATTAATTTGGAGTGGTTATTGCATAAAGAGCTTACTTTAAATCTTGACAAACTCCGGATGGGTCTAGCTCTAGCATGCTGTGCATCCGTCACGTCTCGAGGTATGGTTGTGGCACACGTAAGTATACTTTTTATGCCGTAATGATCATAAAAATTACATTTTATTATCTTAACTAATTTGTTTCTCTCTAGAAACGATACTTATGCAACTTTTTATTATTGAGACTTATTTAAATTGATAACATTTTACGAACTAGCAATAAATACGAGCCATATATTTCATTATGCATCCCGGTCAAAACAAGATATTATATTAAGTTAGTAACTTATAATTATTACTTGCAGTAAAACTCTTATTATTTTTTATGGCGTCAGCACGTCAGAATAGGACTACTTATTGGCGGATAACATAATTCGAGATGATCCGTAATTTATGTGCCATCACGGACCCCTGCTCTTTGGAATGAGTTTAAACGACGATTTATGAATGAGGTCAGTGCGGCGAGTGCGGCGGCTAACCCGGTGTATCAATCAGGCAGCCACGCGCCACGCGCCGCGGCACACGACGGCACTTGCTAGCTTCTAACACCACTTAACTCCTGCTCGAGAGGCCACTTCCTTTTCCACCTCGCCGGTACCAAGTATTCTCGATTAAAACCATTTTAAGCAATATCAACTACTATGACACTTTGTAAGATTAAAATGTACAATGGTAGAAACAAAATATATGGTCTCTAATTCTAGCGAGATTTACGATCGTATCCTGCGCTATTCGGCAACTTGAGGTCATTGTCACCTTGACACGGCTCGTAAAAGATCAAAGTAAGTATTGAGGTAAGTATTTAATGAGATAGTACCTATGCGACCAAGCTCTGTTCAGAGTTTTATTGTTAGATCGTGTTTTTTTGAAGAAGATACGTATTTAAATAAGCTTTAAAAGTGCAACATAAACTTAATAAATACCTAAGTATCTAAACAATGAAAATTCAACAAGCAGTAGGTAAGTCGCGTCCGACCTAGATATCAACTCCACCAGTTCCATCTCCAGTTTACAAACTCCAACACCGTCTATCCCTTAACAAGAATCGTCCATTTAATGATTTATATACCTAACATTTCGAGAGTTGTCCACTAAAAACAGATTAAAATTAAGTAATTCTACTTCACAAACAGGTCGAGGGCTACCTATTATCATAAACATAATATTGGAATCGCAAGGACGCTACATAAACATATTTTGATTGATACAATGTCAGATAACAATAAATCAGAAAACCAAGTTTAACATCTTGTAGTAACATGACTAGTTGTTCTCGGTGCGGGATTGTGTCCAAGCAACCTAGTAAATTGTACATGTTATTTTGCATGTCAGCTGTATTTTAAACGGCGCAGATAATAAAACTTAGGATTAAGGTCTTATTTCCAGATAACGGTGTTTTTGAAAGGTGACTATTTTCGCATATCTGGTCGATCTTATTCTTAAGTAAAGGTTAGATTTAAATTGGCATCGTGAAGGTACAGGTAAGGCGGTGGACTAGATTCGGGGCTGTGTGCAGGCAGATATCAGCGAGGATAAGGTTGCTTATTGACAAGTGCGCCGCCGTTTTAATGGTGAGTGGAGCGCTGGCGCTCGGGCCGGGTCTAATCGCGCGCTCATTTCGTTCTGTGCATAGCTCGCATAACTTCATTACGAGCTCAATTGAATAAACTGTGATAGGAGCGAGGCGCTCCAAGTTGATTGCTCAAATTTCCTTTTCAACTATCACAAAGATATGGTGAATTTCTAATTGGATAAACGTGTCGTTTCCTATTTAAAGGCGACGGCGAGCGTAACATATCCATTTAAGTGTGAGCTCTGATGGTTTGTTGGGGGCGAGCAGCGGGGTCCGTAGCGGCGGGTCCGGCGCGGCCGGCGCGTGCCGTGCGCGCCGTCATCCCCGGTAATGGCCGCCCGACATCTCGCGCGTGCGTGCTCAATGACCGCCTAATGAATTATGATAAATTTGTTTTAAAACCGCTTCCTGGGTGATTTTCTTTTTTAATCCGGTATGGGATATATGATCTTTGAGGCCATGCGTAGGAGTTGGAGGTAAAACTGTTTCATCTTATCCTTTTTTTTATTCGACTGGATGGCAAAAGAGCAAGTGGGTCTCCTGCTGGTAAGAGATAACCACCGCCCATAAACATCTGCAACACCAGGGGTATTGCAGATATCCCTTTATTTATTTTTATGAAATTTATGGCATAATTACTTTTATAATATTATTTTGATTTTGTAATATGTAGTCAATGGAACTTGTTTATAACTGTGATTTAGTTTTAGCTTACCATTACAATCAAGGCGTATTCAGACGCAGAATTATGGCCTGTTTTACCACTCATTGAAAAATATGTGAAAGATAATGCCGTCTTTGTTGATTCGGACTAAACAGAAACGGAATCAAAGATATCTGTCACATGATCAATGAGTGGCATGACAGGCCCTTATATACTTACTATCCTCTAATTTCGCTATGAGCAGAAGTTTTGTAAAATTTTATTTAAATGCATTTTTTTAGATTATAATAAAGTAGCCATTAATATTCTTTTAAACGTCATTGTCTATTTTTAACCGACTTCAAAAAGATTCTACGTTCCAATGTTTTTTTAAGTACCTAACTGTCCACGATCAAACTGTTTTCGATTTTTTATTTCGATTTGCTTTGACTTAAATCCTTCCAATAGGCAATTTTCTCCTAGCGCACGATGTGACGGAGAGGGGGGGGGGGGATAGTGGGTACTAAATGGATAAGATATCATTTCGTAATATTGTGAATCTGTTTAAAAAAAATACCTCATAGAGTTTTTTGCCGGATTCTTCTCAACAGAGGTTTTTTCCGAACCGGTGGTAGATTTTTTTGACGTTCATAAGTGCTTTAGCCTAAATTGAATAAAGTTATTTGACTTTAACTTTTAAAGAAACAACTTTTTTTAGTAGTTAAAACGAAGTGTCTCTAAGTGGCGCATCGTAAATCAGGCGTCGATGGGCGGACGATAGCGCTCCCGTGCGCGTGCGGCGCTTAGCGGACAACGCACGCATTTTGTTACACTAGCTGTTACCTCTGACTTTTGCTGTTTCGATTTTTACTTATCATTTTGATATTTGTATTGGTCGCGGCGGAAATAATTAAAAATGTTCCCACCTTGAGCGTTTGTATATTTTAATGTACATTAAAAGAAAGAAAGAGAATAAAATCTCAAATTTGATAACTTAGGTCTGTATGTGGGTTGAAAGGTTAAAGAAAGATTAAGAGGATCAACGAAGTCTTGGGGTAATGCAATAAAACAATGATTACTTTTAAAAAAATCGATATCCATACTATTATAAAGAGGCAAAGTTTATGAGGTTGTATGGGGTTATCTCTGGATCGATACTGAACCGATTTAGATGAAAGATGAAATTTGGTATATAGATAGGTTGAGTCCCGGGGAAAGACATAGGATAGTTTTATTCCGGAAATTCGCATAGTTCCCGCGGGATCAATAAACGAAGTCTACGTGGGTGGAGTCGCGGGCAACAGCTAGTATTCCATAAAGTAACCCTTAATTCTCTTTTATTTTCAAAACCTTGAACTACTTACTTACACACAATCACGTTAAATTATTTCATATTAGTAAAGATGGAACGCCTCTTTGATTCTGTTCCGACTTCAGAACATCGCTATCATTATTAATCATAAGAGCTTAACTCGGCGAACGCTATTATTAAAGTAAATATTGACTAAATCTGACATTTGATTAAGAGAATACTCGGCGTTATTGCCTTTCTTAATTGTGTGTTTTTGTAATAAATACACATAAATCACATCAAAAATGACTCGTACAAAATAAGCAGTTATTGGAAGCCAGGTTACGGGCATGGAGGAGTTTCTAACCGAGGTTCGCGGTGGTCGCGGGTAACGGACCGCCTATAACCGTTTACATCAGAATCTATTTCAACATTAAAAAGTTTACTTAATTTGATACGCCACTAAAGTTGGACTCGAGACAAAATCTATCCGTAATGAGGGAGTTTAAATTAATTTGGATCTACAGTTTATGTATAATTTGCGCGTAATTCCCTCTTAATGCCTTTTAATTCGATCTCTATTTTAGATGCGCATATTTAAACAGCGACCAGCTATTAAAATCAATTTGTTCTCGCCGTGAAAATAGTTTCGAATACTTTCAAGTTCCATGGAAATGTTGCAACGGCTCTCAATGAGGCCTGTCGAATCCGTAGACACCCATAACACAAAATGTTGGTGGTCTCATTGGATGAACTTTAAATGTTATTTGGGTTTAACTGTTTTTATTGTACCGGCTGGGACATTAAATTATATAATTTTATTTAAAATGCATCACAAGATTCGACTGTTAAATTTACTTTTGAATTCCTTCCATCAGATAAAACTTTTCGAAACCCAATAATGCTCCGAGTAAGTACTTTGTATTTGCAATAACGAAACCCAATATTATGAGCATTTTAGAATAACTAAGATTGTAATATAAAAAAAGTTATTCACATTACAACGTTATTGTTTTTTCTTTTTTCATTCTTTACATTACACATATGCAGATATTTCTAAATTTATGTTTGATTAATGTAATTGGGTAGTTCTACTAGCGTTTCAACCGCTATCAAAGAAATATTCGAGAGAAAGCAAAAAATTTTAACAAATTGAAATTGTACTCTAAGCACTTTGTTTTGTTTTATAAAAAATCCACTTGGTTACGCTCATTTCTTCAATATCTGTGACATGAAACTGATAGCTGTTGAGACCCAATTTGAAAGGAAAGCCACTGTCAAACAATAGAAAAGAAATATGAAAAGAAAGTTTACATTAAGAATATTTCTATTTTTATTACATGTATCGTAACTAGAAGATTACTTAAAAAAAAAAACAGAAAAAATGTTCTACGAAATGTCCCAATGTGTTATTGCACTGATAACTTAGTATCAATCAACTTTTAGATATACTTAGTTTAGTTTTTAATTTAGTTTGTAATATTTAGTATTATTTCTGCGTTTTGATTTATATCTTAATAAACTCAATAACTTACTTCGCTAAAAATTTGTGGCTAAGCGTCATCTGTCTAAGAAACACAAAAATTGGTAACTTAAAATAAGTTCAAAAAGCGGAAAGAACATTCAAATTATGTATGTACGGTCGAGTTTATAATCTTCTGAGCAAAAATTTGATCAAAAATATCTGAACCCTATTGTCAACGGCGTAGAAGCGTGTTTAGATATTTTTTATCAAATTTTCAGTCAAAAGTTTGTGAACTGTACATCCAAACCAAGTTTCAAGTTAAGAGTTCCGTCTTATGGAGATGATCCTGGCCGCACCACTAGACTGCCAATCGGCTCAGTTAGATTCCTAAGTGTAAAAAAAATAATTACACGTTTAGCTATAACTATAGCTTACTCATACGAACGATGCGCGTTAAGCACAATCTTGTTAAAAATAGTCAGTGCTATAAAATTATTTTAATGTTTTATAGTGCTTTACGATTAATTTCTCGAGAAACTGAGTGGGTCATATGAACGAGGAAGATACCTACAGTACTGGCCATAAGTACTCGTAGTTCAGGCAAGGAGTGAATTTCAATGGGTTAACACGTATCAGCTCCTTAACTTTTATAAATCGCTTTTTATCAAATGCCGATCGCGTCTAGGAGCCTAACGGTGATCAAGGATAGTGAATTATCGATTCTCGATAGGGGATCATATCGATAGAAGCTATCGTCGGCTCCAACCGGTCGAACGAAGCTAATTAAAAAGCAAATTGAAACGCTTCGTGTCAAGCACTATTAATTTTTACGGCTATCGTAAGGGCGTATTCATTTATATATGAGCCGTATTTATCTCGGCTACTGATATCCAATCGTCAATTAATAGTTGACAAAAAAACGCTATCGGAAACATTTTGTTCACATAAGATGGTGAAATTAATTAGTTTGGATACTAAAGATAGACTATCATTTGGTCTGCTGTGGCTACACGGTATTTCACGAAGAGAATATCATTTAACCTTATTTTTCTCTTGTCCCGTCAGGCAACCTCCGAGTATTCATAACTTGGTTACTGAAACTAATTTATATAAATTTTTAGTCATATGAAAAATACCTACTCAGTCAAAAAAAATCATCCTCATTACGTTCTACAACAGTAGCTGAACAATTCGGGCATCTGCTGCGTTGATGACTACAACTCTAATTAAATGGAAGCTCGCTTTTTGTTATTTACGACGCTATCTAACGTAAAATACTTTATCTACTCTCGCATCGTAATATTCGAATTATAAAATTCAAAACGAGTTTATATTTACATACTTTTTAAACACAATACCGAAATATTAAAAAAAAATTACTTTATAACACTTCTCTTCTAACAAAATAATGTTATAATATAATTTTTTAAACCATTACGATACAGGGCAAATCCAAAAAGTTTATATCAAAAAGTTTTGATTCCAATATTCACTTGTCTGTGGCAGTGCCTGCTTTAGCGCATGCGCGCACATCCCGCACATGCGCAGTGATGTACTGGTTTTACCGCCATTCCGTTCATAGGTTGTCATTCTGTTGTACGAATTTTCGTGAGAAAATTTTGTTTTTGCTTAAAAATGTCTGATATCAGTGAATGCGAAGAAGATTTGACTCCGCCCGATATTTTAGATTCGGCGAAGGAATGACTCATAATTTACCAGCAAAGTGAAGGTCCTAGTATAAGTTCTGGTTGCAATGCAGGTAATTAATTCTCAATGTTTCTTGAACACATGATAGAGGATTTAATATATGAACGTAGATAAAAATAATATTGTATGCAACTGTACGCAATTAGGCCTTATAACACTCGTGTGACCCTTTTATGAAACTCGGCTATGCCTCGTTTCATGAAACCACACTCGTATTAAAAGGACCCCTATTGCGATACAGTTGCATAAATAGCTATTTCAAAGCGTTGTTTTTAATTATATTGTAGTTATTTATATTGACTTAGTATCATAAAGTGATAAAGAAAACTTGTTCGCTAACAAATTAATTGTAAAGTGGGGTCGTAAACTTATAGTCTTAAGTCAGATGCACATCAAGCGCGAGCGTGCGGCGAATGGCGGGGATCGGAGCGGACCACCGGCGCCGCGTGCTTTACTTGCAACGATTTATTGTTATAAAAATAATGTATCATCGGCACTGGAGCCGACGCCGCACAATGCACGTAACAAGCCGACCTCCGAGTGCGTGCTAACGGACTGAGCGGCGGAAACGAATTAAACCTTTCGCCCTACTTAAATACACGCTGATTACGGCTTGTTCTCAGTGCCAGAACGAAAAAAAAGTTTTGGATAGAATACACTAAATGTTTCTTAACTGTAAAATTAATTATTTCCACTAGTTAACTTGGTCTTTTTCGGCACCTTCGGTTATGCCGCCATGCAGTAGTCCATGCGGAGAGTAAGACAGGCGGTGAAATTACTAGCACATGAAGTTATTTTAACCTTTTAGGCCAGCGATATATATTCAGTCCTTTGGTACCTATCCATTGGTGATGGTGCTCATTTGCTATTATGTGACCAATTTACTCGTTTGCCATCCTAGTTATTTCATCACAAGATTTTTCTGAGAGAAGTCTTAACTTTGTCCAATACGGTACAATATCAACGTAGGTACATATAGTAGGTTTCAACCTGGTCTCAACTAGACTTGTCATTGTTGTGATCGATGTCTCAGCAGATTTTGATCGGATGTATACCCTATTGATGCGCTGATAAACAATTCCAAGAAAACCATACGAATACGAATTACAGAAATGGTGCTGATATTGAATTTTATGCTCGCGGTTGAATATAGATTTGAAAAGGGAAAGATGAGATAAATTAATGAACCACTTCAGATACTCTATTTCGATCAAATAATTGGATCTACAATATTATCATCACAAATGAATAATTTGAAAGTTTTGAATAATTGCGTTATTTAATAATAACTGTTAGTAAACAACGAGTTTCGTAACTTATGACTCGGCGGAGGCCTAGGACCACAATTAAAATCTATTAAAATGACAACGCCAATATGTAATTAAGGGACAACGTAGACGCCTGAAATATCTCTCATTCTTATTTAATGGAGCTGCGGGTTTAAATTAGGGTTGTTCGAATACTCGGTAGGAAATATTCGGCCATGTTGCTAAAATATATCTTTGCTTTTTAGGGTTCCGTAGCCAAAATGGCAAAAACGGAACCCTTATAGTTTCGGCATTTCTGTCTGTCTGTCCGTCCGCTGCTTTGCTCAGAGACTATCAATGCTAGAAAGCTTTTAATTTTGCACGAATATATATTTAAACTATGCCGATAAAATGGTACAATAAAACAAAAAAAAATTTTTTTTTTAGAATAGGTACCTCACAGACGTAAAGTGGGGGTTATTTTTTTTTTTTTTTTTTTTTTTTTTCATCCAACCTTGGATATCGTTGGATAGGTCTTTTAAAACAATTAGGGGGTTTCTAAAACGATTTTTTTGATTTGTTGATAAAGACCTGCTGAGAAGAAAAAATAACAACGTGGAGTTTTTTTGACACGCTTTGAAATATCCCTGAGCATGATTGTTGAAGCAGTCTTCTCGATCATTGCTCTTAGCTACACGTTATTTACTCATCAAATTACCCTCAGACGAAACTATTAAAAGCATGGCAGTCTGTCATCTCGTAGCAGCCCTAGCTTATGGAATTATGAAAGTTTTGTTGCAATAATTATACGGCACTGGCGCTGAGAAGTGGCCGGGCGACTCGCGCTGCGTCGCGCGACACTATTAATACAGAATACAGCCGCGACAAGCGTTTGATTGCAGGTGCCCGACACACGATGTTATTACAGGTTCCACTCCACACGATACATACTAATATTAATTACACTCTAAGTACACTTTATAAAAATACAGCTCGACTTGATTAGAGCGCTGTACTTAATTACATAAGCATAACTGGTTTTAATGAAATAAAATCTGCAGTAAAGCGCAGGAACTTGTCCGTCATCATCGAACTTCTTAGCAGTACTGGGCTCGTCTAGAAACTTACTCTGTAGATAAATTAATGTTCTTATCGTTTAACATTGGCGCTTTGTAAAAAAAACTTTATTTGTTTGTTTTCCGTCAACGGTCTAATCGACCGTCTTCTAATCAAATGCGAATGATTGTTAGTCAAATTAATGTTGAACACGCATTAAAAAATCCGGAGAACTCGCAATTAGTAACGTTCTTTCCCTCTCCCCTTTAAGTTATCATCATCAAAATCAGCCGTAGGACGACCATTTTATGACATAGGCCTGCCCCGTCTTTAAGTTAAGTATACTTAGACGTCTCAGAATTTTCGGCCAGTAACTCAACGGTTAAACTCGGTCATCACCTGAGAGCAAGCAGTCATTATTGTCCAGTAGGATAGCTGAATAGAAACACTAAAAAGTGTCACTAAGAATCTGTAGAAGATGAAAACGTATGTACTCGATCTTGAATGACGCCATCGGGTGTAAAAGCGTGTTTGATAGCGCGATAACGAATGACACAAGTTTCCAGGAGGGCTGTAAATGACGAATGAACCTCGATACACATGCTAGGAGGCCGTGGTGCCGGCGCTCGACCGTCCGCACCGATTACACGAACGCTTAATCAACGCTACTGCGACGAGGTTTGATTGCGAATGATAAATAGACGGCAATGAAGCGGTCCCGTGAGCTCACCGGAACATACGAGAAGTTAGCAAAGGTGGACTCTCCATGTATGAAATTAAAATTGAAAGTCAGTTAATTACTTGTAATGCTGTTAATAGTGGGAATGCTTATGCGACAGTATCATAGCTATTTGCTGATCTAAACCCGATAAAATGGTTTTGTTTTGCACTAGTATTATGTATTTATCGTAAAAGCTACAATACAATAAAAAGAATCTTTGTAAGGTAGTGATGTAAACGTTCTTAATTTCATTTTATTGCTAAAACGGTTAATGTTATGATGATTGTGAACTTGGTCACGTATTCTGAAAAATACGTAATATATAAGTCGTTTGCTCTTCAAGTATGTTCATCAAAAACGTTTTTAACCCCCGACGCGAAAAGAGGGGTGTTATAAGTTTGACCGCTATGTTTCGGTCTGTCTGTGTGCCTATTTGTGGCACAGTAGCTCTTAAACGGGTGGACCGATTTGGATGCGATTTTTTTTTATTTGGAAACAGGTTTACTAGCGATAGTTGTTAGCCATGTTTCATCAAAGCCAGCATTTTTGAGATATTGAACTTTGAAGTGACAAAGTCGGAGGTTTTCCAACTTTTTGTTCATTAGGTTATCTAATAATTGAATTACCTAAATAATTATAAATGGAATGATTTAAGTAGTTATCTGTTTAATTAATTTAATATACCTACCTGCCTGGTAACAGCAAATGCTAACTTTACTGTGCCCTTAGTCTTCACCTTGTAGGAAAATATTAAAGTTATTTCACACTAAGTTACTTCGCAATATCTGTAATCTGTACAGGTGTTATTATATTAGTATCATACACTATGATTTACGACTAAAGGAACATGGTAATAAGTTTCAGATTTCATGGACACATTTGTTTTTGATTTCTGTAAGCATTTAACTATAAATAATTCAAATTCGCAAGGTGCTTTAGGTAACAAGTAAAGTCAATAGTTTAGCTATAGCGTCATCACACCCATTTACAACGACTTAGGTATAAACAAAATAAAGATAGCTATAGATAGACTGACCTGTGCCGCTGTTATATCTCTACACGTTTTTGCATTATTAGTCAATCAAGAGATTTTTTACGGTAGCTAAAAGCCGTTCTCGATTCAATAAGTGTCGGGTATCATTAATAAATTTTGTAACACGATATTAATTTTCCTTCGATACACCAAGAGCTTTTATGCTAAGTAATTAAGTCAATTCGGTGATGTTTTTAAGATATCGATCATAAAAGTCATGAGTCATTGTATGTATTTGCAGGTTCTATTTTAGTAGCTAGTTACAGTATCAGGACTTAGTTATCTTTGACGTCAATCGCGTCAACGTCAGAAAGAAAATTGTGAGTGGGGCAATTGGATCAACAGAGTAATCGATGTGGCTAAATGAAAAAACAACTTGGTATCGGTTAGCAACAAGATTACAAAGTAGTTTGCGTTGGTATTAAAGACGTGTATTCATAATTGTTTGAGGTAATATTGTTTTACGACGGTGCTCGTGATCACCGGCTCCCTTGAAGCCGCTAATTAATTGAGAACACTACCGCGCGTGTCGGCATACTGCCTGATTTATAACGGACGAAATGTTTCTGGAGTCCACCGGGCTTCTTTCATTAATTTCATTTAATTGTTGTCTGTTCCAAGACTAAGTCATATCGTTCTCGATGTTGCCATATTTCGAAATGTTTGTGATTTATTGATATTTTATGTTATTGTAGATATAAATGGTTAAGTCGTGATCTAATATATAAAGCAAAATTTGTATTTAGAAGAGATGTTTGGCCTGAAAAATGGTTCAAAGAAGACTGATCAAGTGCGATGCTGTACTGGTATGCGGAAAATTATTTGATATTACATTTTTATCAACTCTACCTAAATAGAGTCGTGTGTAGATCATTTGAGCACCGTAACCCCTCATCCACTTCTGCTGCTGACTCTACCTATATTACTCGAGTACTTAGCTGCAGCCAAAAATCTGCTTTATGGTTATGAGGGCGGTTCTGCTAACTTAAAACATGATTAAATAGAGTGAGTACCTACCGCGGTACGTCCTGTCAATATTTTAATATCATAAGAACGTAATTTATATTTCTTATTTTAGTAGGCATTTTACGACTTACTTAAAAAAAGATACAAGGTAAAAGATTTACCTACTATAAAATCTGTTTCCATAAAAAAAAAGAACTGTCTAAAATGTAAAAGTCACTGCTTTGTATTTAAAACCTAATTTCTAAAAACGATTATAAAGGTTACTACTAATATATTTCAGGACTTATAACGACTACTATAATATTTACTGTCGTGACCGCGGCCGCTGCAATGTGGTTGAAACGTCGAAGTAATTATAACAATAAATAATATTTGCTAATTACCTACACCTGTTAAATACCTTATCAAACAGCAGTCACAACAAATAGTCATTTGCGTGTCGTTTAAATTAGCACAATTAAAACTTCAGATCTTCAGTATTAAGCATTGACAGTCTGTAAGCTACGCCGCGGACGGACGGACGAAGATGGCGATACTAACTATATAACTATGATTCCTCGTAAGTTTACGGAACTCAAGTAACTAATTATTGTTTGTAGTCGTTCTCATCTCAAGTAATCGTTTTATGTTTGTCATTTGTTACATGTCAAAGATTTTTTTCTAAAAAAAAACATAATCTTAAAAAACTTGCAATATATAAATTTTTTAATTTCCAGATAATTTTGCACACCTACTTGTTGCTTAATAATAACGTGGTTATATTACTTATATCAGCCTGGAACCAGGAGCGAAGCATGTTGTCTTAATTCTATTATTTTGATAAGGAAAAAGATTTAGTTTCAACTTTAATGCAATATAGATAACGTCAACGTGTGCCATCGACGCCTTTCTTTCCTTGCTTCACCATGTTTACACTGTAGTAGGTAGAACATAAATTACAGTACTATCGGAAAACGATGTGTTATGCCCAGTTTAGCCTACATAAATACAAAATACTGTTACATAATACATTGACGGCTGCATTTTATTGTAGAATTTGGAGAATAAATATTTTCTTTATATCAGTAGGGCATTGTTGGGCGACAGTTAACGGTGGCCACACGCGCGCCATCGCCTCAGTTTACGGCCGCGTCACCGGGCGCAGCCTCTTACAATGTACGACTGCTGTACGTTTTATTTGCCAATACAAGCACATACATATAACTAGAGGTGGAAATTTTTCATATTTATGTAGAAGATAGAAACTTAGCAAATGAAATATCGTCATATTCATATTAAACGTGTTTGTTATTCTAGTAAAGCTCGATGAAGATCGTTTTTCTGCATAAATTAAGAAATTGGAAAATATCAGCTTAACCTTTGACAGTTACCATCATCATGGCTGTAGATTAAATATCGTAATGTATAAATAGCATTTGAAAATGATCGACCACCGGTAATGACGCGGTACCTACAGCGCGTCATTGTTCTCTCTTTTGAATCTGTTTTGATAAGAGCTACTTCAAGTCACGCTTGTACTACCAAATGTATAAAACAGGCCGCATCATTTATTTCTTTTTGTTCACGCCTGACGCCTGCACTTAGTGGAAATTTTCACAGTTACCTTTAGAATGGCAATTGTCTCTATATTGATATTCGAAACCTTCATTGTTTTGGACAATCGTTTCGTGGCTGCCAAGCCCATAGGTGATCTAGGTCAATTGTGAACTAAAATGGAATCACCATTATCGCATAGCACCTATAGGAGAATGACGTAAGCTCATGGCAAGTAAATTGCATCGGCCACTGCCATTACTTCATCTAACAGTGGGATACCACTTAAGGACATTTTAAATGATCGATGGATTAATTTTCCGTTAGTGTGTTGTATCACAAGTCACCTGCGTTATGTGGTTGAAAGGTTATTCCTGTCGAGCTTGTGTTGTGAACGGAGTAACTATTAATCAAGGAGTTGTGACTTTACAGTTTCTTGAGTATGATTGTTATTATTGGGTCATATCGCTGCCCGGCGCGGCACGACACAGTCCTAGCTGTTGTAATCAGGGTTGTTGACTGATGTTAGTGGTAAGGTTTAAATTTTTTCGTGGTATAGGTGAGTGTAGTGCTCCGTTGGCAGTGTTGTAAGAAACAACAAAACGCTGGTTCATAGTCTGTCGGATGGAAAAAGATCTTTTTGCCATCATCGGTATGTTACGTATTTAAACGAGCAATTCTCGCATATTTATTTATTAAAGACGAACTTGCAAATAAACATAAGAGAATATAATAATTTGTTTATACATTTATTTCTAGCGGAGCTAGGCTAAAGCTTGGTCGCCCAGATACTGCGACGGTATGTGAATTAAGCAAGTTTTTTTTAAATACCTAGTGGAAATAAATGGATACCTACTACCTAATTTCATAGTTGTTTTATCTCGTATATCTATCTACTGAGTCTTCTAATCATAGGTATATTATCTTCAAAGCTTTCCGTCACCATTATTCGAAAACAAAATTAATGCCAGTGGAACTAAAGGTTCCTACGTACAACTATAGTTATAACTAGTTATCCTTATTATTTAGTTCGTGAGCGCTACTAATACGGCTCGTTTGCGCGCGCGCCGTCACGACCCGCGCCATTACCCAATAAAATTAATTTCACTTAATGCTCATCGATTATTGGATGTTATAATTGTGTAGTTTGCCGACGATTGGGGCTCGTGACAGATCGGTGCCGCGGACCCCCCGCACGGCTTCACTGACGTCAACTTTTTGATAAGTTTTACAACAAAGTATTGCAATTATTGTGTAAACTTTAAAACGGTAACGTTTTTAACAATAAATGTTGCCTGTAAGATGACGATATCAAGATTTAACCTCGTATGTATCTCTTAAATAGTTGATGTTACCATTTTTGTAAAGTCATTTTAGGCAATTATTGTTTACATAAATCAAAGAAGTTCATATTTTTTTACAATTAAAATGCTTGTAACCGAAAAAGGTTTCAGTAGATATAAAGAACATTTCGATTTTCATTATATAATTAGGTACTCTAGAGCTGCTTACCGATAGGACGGTCTATTTTTAGTTTTGATTTTTTAATAAAAATGTTCTTAAGACCAATAAATACCTAATCAAAATAAATGAAATATAAATTAATATTTTATTATGTATTTAATCTTATAAATCTATTCTATTCTCTATCATGTGGGAATTTCGTAAAATATCTTCTTAGTGCACTTTTATGACCCATAAGAAATATATCTGCCTTTCCTCTCTTTAGCTCCAGTGGTTAGATAGGTAGTACGTACCTACGTACGAGTTTGTAACTAAGTGTAATTAATTAACGAAAGGGTATATCAATAGATACGGTCATTGATGACCCTAGTTTGAAATATAACATTGACAGCGAAGAGAAATGAAATGAGTAATGAACAGCAAGGCTGGCGATACATACTAGTAGTGCACACGACCAAAGCTACAAACGCCAGAAGGGACTGGTAGCGATCCGAGGCAGATCGCTGTAATGGCCAGCCTTGTAGCCCATCCATAACGAATTTCTTATTCATCGATATTAATACTGCTACATGACAACCGTCCGGTACAAATGAGCCAGCCGCTCAAGGCAGATTATATTTATGTGCACGTCTTCTGATCCGCAATTAGTAACACTACTATAACACTATTTACTCAGATCCCTGAGATGTACTTTTATTTCGAAGTTTAAATGTTCGTTCCAAAATAGATTTCCGTTTGACTAAATTACGCCCGATGGAAGAACAGTTGCGCCCACCACGTAAGACAATTTTGGGTTATTAGATTATTCGATGCAAATTGATGTGCGTCAAGCGCACTGCGTTTAGAATATCGCATAAACAACCCAGCGCTTCAAAAAACTGTTAAAGCACGTGAGAGCGGGATTTAAACTTGAGCATGATATATTATTAAAACACGTTCAGTATCTCCAAGATATGATGGCAGAAAAGTTTGTAAATTGGCTAATTCACAAATATTCTTTCTTTTTATATTTCAGTAAATATAGGTAGGTAGGTATTTTAATTAATTAGGTTGTCAAAACATTCAGACAAATTACGATCACAACTGGTCAGGAGAAAAATTAATACGGCCAAAGCGTATAGTATAAAATATAATTTATTTAAAGATCTGTCTTGAATCTCACCTATATTATCTAACTGTTAAACATTATGATGAAGTGATGATATTGCCTCGTTTTGTCATGAGAATGGTGTACACGTTACGTTGAAGTACTCGGTGATTACCACGACCTTGTAACTCGTTTATCATTGCATACCGGCTTGTTTACAGTCTATGGTACAGTCGCCATCAGATGTTTTGGAGCGACCGAGGCGATCCATATTTTTTACATGGCAAGGTCAAAAAGACTATGTGTTGAATATTTTTGTTCTTTTTTTATTTAATTTAATTTATTTTTCCTCTGTAGTTCTGGTTTCCTTTCCAGTTGTAATATTTTTTTTTTTTACTTTGCGTACCAATCTAACTGCTATGTAAGCCATTCTAGCTAGCCTAAGTCAACCGGGACAGGCTGAAAACCAGCGCTGGCAGCATCTGAGCAAGCGCAGGCAGGGGTGACACTCTTTCCCGGCCCGGGTAATGCCGGTTTTTCGTGTACACGCCCATAGAAACTGACAGGAGCTTCTATGGGCGTGTACACAAAAAACAAGGCCGGTATTTTCATGTCGGTGTTATCCGGGCCGGGAAAGAGTGTCACCCCAAGCGCAGCATAAGCCACAGTGCAAGCGACTGGTATTACATTGGACTGAGATTCGAGTCGTGTATTTAGTTTTTCCAACTATTATATTTATTTTTATCATCTTGGCTAAATTTCACTATTTTTTATTTTAATCATATAAATTTCGTACATAAACTTAAAAAATGGAGTAGGTAAGTAAATAAGTATTTAAATTCAGTTTAATTGACTTTGCTTGTTAATTACATATTCAATGGTTCTGACCCTTCACCTGATCTCATAACGTACTGAACACACCAGGTCCATAAAACGATTTCACTTTAAGCTCATGTTTTGGGAAAATATAGCATAAATCTACTTAAGTAGCTTTAAAGGGAATTCTATTATAATTAGTTGCTTCTTCGGAGAACACGGTAATTCTACTTACCGTGATATATGCGCCGTGGTGATTAATAATCCGGTTGAAGTCAATGAAACGATCATTTCTTTCAACGGATCACCAATTTCCTAATTAAATTTACTAGCTTTTAAATTGGTTGTGAAATGATGCTTTCATCAGTGTATAATGAGGCGGCTGCCTTATCACTGGCATGCGGCGAGCGGCCGGGCGAGCCGGCACGTTGCTCGGTGGATCATGCATGATGTTTATAAGATTGAACTATTACAAGGAAGAATCCAAGCCAACAATAAGGACAATTAATGTGACACCCGGGATTCAATTAGGACGACAATAATCATCATAATCATCTTGGCCTATTTACAATTATACACCCCAGTGCTGGGCTACCACGTGGGTTCAGTACGGATTGGGAACTTCACGCATTGAATTGCCTCGCAAGTGAACAGGAATCCTCGCGAAGCTTTCTTTCAATGAAAAGCTCGTAGTAGGTAAATTTCAGTCGTAACTAGTCACAAGTAGTTTTTTGAAGTACCCGCACTTGTAAATTTTTTTCGTGACTTGCTCACTTTTAGGGTTCCGTAGCCAAAATGGCAAAAACGGAACCTTTATAGTTTTGCCATGTCTGTCTGTCTCTCTAAGGACTATCAATGTTAGAAAGTTGTAATATTGCACGAATACATACCTATGTAAACTATACCGACAAAATGGTAAGTACAATAAAAAATATTTTTTTTTAGAGTACCTCCTATAGACGTTAAGTGGGGGTGATTTTTTTTTCTCATCCAACCTTGTAATATGGGGTATCGTTGTATAGGTCTTTTAAAACCATTAGGGGGTTGCTAAACGATTTTTCGATTCAGTGATTTGTTTGCAAAATATTCAACTTTAAAGTGCAAATTTTCATTAAAATCGAGCGTCCCTCTCTTAAATCTAAACCGGTGGGTAGACAATTTTGAAAAATTTCAGTATGGTAGTAAGTATATCAAACTTACAAGGAAAACTATGACGGTTAAGTTCTCCTGAGAATTATTAGTATTTTAAGAGTAAATAGCAGTCTAAGGTATAAAATACTAAATTTGGAATATTCCGTATAAAATACGAATTCCTTAGAAAAATATTAGGTAGATACTTAATTTTTTCGTAATGGCTGCGGAACCCTATTTCAGGCATACCTATCCGACACGCTCTTGGCCGGTTGGTCCTTTATCTTAAGTTTCATGGTCTGCACCTTAGGTAATTAAATCCCAGATGTGGCACTAATAAGGGTTTCTGTGACAGTTTAGTTAATTCTTAATTCTTTTTTAAAATATGGCTTCTGTCCTAATTAATAAGACAATTTCGTCAGTGTCTAAGTATTCTCTTTCGAGAGGCAACGTTGTACGGTGATTGTAGTTTTTGTAACTTGATAGTAAAATTCCAGAAACCACGTAGAAACAACTTGCGCATTAAAAAATGTCAGACAAGAGAGCAGTATAGAATTTTGTGATCACTGTTCACTGTTAAGGTTAATCGCCGCATAAAACACTATCAAAATTATACTTCAACTAGCCAAAGAAACAGAAATAGCAAAATTATATATTGTCCACATCCGCCATGTTCGAATGCCACAAATCGAATCCGACAGTTTAGTTGGCGCTAGTATTATCGTAAAGTCCGTTTGACGTTTGTCAACTTTGACATTTTTAGTTTAATAATTAAGAGAAGAAGAAGGGTACTTAAATGAGCCAATCACAATCAAGACTGTAACGTCAATCGGACCTCTCGATGCTAACGCCATCTAGCGATATTTTACCAATCCAGAAACGCTCATTATGAATGAAAATCTTAAAATTAGCCCTCTCGGTAGCACCAAAACTCATGGTACCTACAGTAGTCGACGTCATTTAGAGGAGACCCTCCACTCTGTAGGTGTTTTGGATTCTGCTCACGCCCAGATGCCCAGAGCAACACGCCAACCGCACAGTAATGAACTTGATAACTTTCACCAGATGAATATCTAAATATTTAAAACGCGATAAAACATACTTTTAACGACTACCCTAAAAGTATTTTATTAGCTCAGAGACTTCGGATTCGACTTCGTCTCCACCTGATACAGATTACAAAAATTACACATACATTTTCTTTTATGGCCTTTAAACATTTTTATTTCAGATTTAAATTAATTGAGCGCAAACAAGATTCTGTTTATGATTCAAGAGTATGAGTCTTATTAATCTTAAATTATGGAAGCTAATGGAGATAGAATGGGGACTTTCAGCATAATTTAAGATTCGTTTAACACTTGATGCCATTTTTCATCAATTTTATTATAATTACCGATCGTAAAGATGAGATAATAACCGAGAATATACTGGAGCAGTCCGAGTTATGCTGTGGGTTCATCGATATAGATACTCGAGTACCTATTTTGTTTAGGTGTTTCAATCTTGCGGCAATTTGAGTTGAGATACCAACGCCCGGTTTAATTTCTGATATTATCTTCGTCATACTAAATAGTTTTTATGGAGCACGTTTCTAATAGATTGGCGTGAAGTCAGTGATTTCATGTATTATTTGTTCTGAATGACCCGATAAGTTATTCCTCGCCCGCAGCGCGCTACATGCATTTGGAGTCTTTCCGTTGCCGTTAACAGCATCCCTAATGCGCTTATTAGACCGCCCGTCTCATTTTATTTACCCAAAAGTAAAATAATTACACATGTAATGTTCGATATTAATGTCCTTCTTGATATATTTATGGCTTTAATGCACGTTCGTGTGCGAGTTGGGTTCGGACGACGATAATATTAAAATATATATTTTTTTGATAAATATTCATGAGTGATAGAGGCATTGCGATACATTACAAGGGCCATAAGTCAACGAAACGCCGCGTGGCGGTACTCTGGCGCCGGGCGTTGGTTGCGCGCGCGACTGCCGCGGCGCGGGCGCAGCGCGGCCTGCGGAGACGCCGATAGGGTTGGCGATGCAGACTCACAACATTACACGTGCCCTGAACCACAACCGAACAACTCCTGTTATTACAACAAACCTGCAATAATTTTGATGTTGAGCACGATTACTGGGCAGTAGCATTGACAGAAATGAATTAATCAAAACTTGAAAATTAAATTTAGCTCCACTTTAAATCCGGAGTGGTAACCCTATTCGCGTATCGAATCATTTATAGCCATCCGACTTTGTCTAGTGACATGTCCGCGCAGTGAGACTTCATATTTTTATGGCGCTATCACATAGCATTTTACAATTTTTCCTGTCTTCACATAATTTAACTGTCGGCGCTACGAAAGTGCCTATTACTTAGTTTATTACAGTTATTAAAATGATGGGGTCCTTGAATTGTTTGTTTGATCAATTCAACTTTGATATACATGTACTCCACTGAAGTATAATTGTTTATGCCCAAATAGAACCATTTAAATTTTTTATTATCTATCATTTTAATACAAACTAGACGTAGTGTATTTCAATACAGTTTAAGTTTAATGGGGGATTTTCAATAATTAAAATACGAATGACGTTTTTTTGTTTACATTTAGTTAAATACCTATCCAAACAAAGTAAAGCTTGTTTCCTCTTTGAAATTACGTTTGGGAATAGAAAAGTAATGCATTAAATATTGGTGGCGAAAACATGTCTTAGACAATTCGTTTAGAAATTCATGGAAATATAAGCCAAAGGCTAATAGCCTTAGGCTATAAAATATTATATTAATTGAATTCTAAACCCGCTAAATACCAACCAGCTAAATTACATTATAAAACCAACAACCAAACAACACAATTATAAAACCAGCAAAATTCTCGTAGAAGGGATGTTTTTTATTAATAATTAATCACTTAGCCTTTTTTATACTAGGTACATCCTACGATAAAAATATTCACTTATAGAATGAATATTAGCTTAGATTATTTTTACACGTTATTTTATATTTGGACGGCCATCCTCAAAAGGCATGCCAATTGGGAGAATTTGCGGAAAATGGTGGCGCCAATTGTGAGGATCCTTTTTTAAAGATGGCTGCCACCCGAAGGGTTAGACAAAAGTATAAAAAAATGCGGAGCTCGGGACGACAATTCCTTTAACACCTCAGTGCTGGCAGTCCGGAGAGTTTGTATTTGGCAATAGAGAGCACTAGAGAGAATCTTATAGAGAGATTAGAAGAGGCCTACACTCAGCATTGGGTGGTGAAAGGTGGAAAAAGAAGAAAGAAGAAGAGAAATAATAGAGAGCACTGGCACCTACTCTTACATTAGATCCCTTAATCGTCTTTTGTGACATTTATGGAAAGACGTGAGTCCGTCCTATTCTAAAACCGGGTACTGCACCGCAATAATGGGCAATAGTATCCAATAATCATGAATATATGGCACAGGCACAAAATATCTAATAAAAATTAAAAAATAAAAATATGAACACGAACAAAAACCTAAGTTATGAAGCAGCTGTGTAACCATCGCAAGAGCACGCGCGGCGCACGCGTCGGCCCACGCCGCTCATTTGTTACGCCACCTTGTGGCTTGCTACCGGTATCATGGCATGTGAAAAATTATTAGCCTTCGTTTGTTTTTATAAACTAATACTTAGGTTACGTTTTCATGGATGATCGATTTATAGTGAAAAAGTAATTTTTTTATTCGAGTGGATGGCAAACGAGCAATTGGGTCTCCGGATGGTGAGAGATCACCACTGCCCATAGACACCTGCAACACCAGGGGGCTTGCAGATGCCTTGCCAACCTAAAGGCCTAAGATGGGATAGGTACCTCATGTGCCAGTAATTTCACCGGCTGTCTTACTCTCCACGCCGAAACACAACAGTGCAAGTACTGCTGCTTCACTGCAGGTTTAGCGAGCAAGATGGTGGCAGCAATCCGGGCGGACCTTGCACGGGGTCTTATACCACCTGCGAATTGATCGATGAACATGCTGGTTCTGAGTATTTTCCTTTAAGTACATTGAAAATGTATGACATACGTTATGTTTTCATTGTATGTGTGTGTGTCGGTAGGTATGTCCCGGTTCGCGGTTGGCTTTCCATTCAAAGTTTTCTTGACAAGGAACCACGGATTGGTTCGCAACATGTCGGGCATAACTTGGCTATTGATACGTGAGTGACCCGTCTATCTTATTTATTTATTTATTTATAACCAATAAAAATTTACAACATCTTATTTTAATAATAATGATCCTATTTATATCCACAAAAAGTTTTATTTATAAACATAAAGTTTCTCCAAATGTAGTTTTTAGTGCCGTCTAAATGGCTTCTATGCGAGCTTGCAGTTACGGCAGATCCCTAAATATTTTCATATATCAAATTTTATTCCGTTCGCTATCATCACCATCATAGTGGCATTTTTATTTTCAACACCATTAACTGTAACTTCGCTTCGGATTTCATTGGCTTTTAATGATATCAATAAAATTGTAATACATTTGAACATATAGAGCACGTAATGGTGAATTCGTGACGTGATGAAATTCCCTGAATTTATGAACTGCCTACATACTTAATTTTGAAATTAATATCTCACCTTGATACCCACCGTTTATTTAAAATTATGAAGTTTGTTCCAACGATTTTAATTTATTTTATTTGAATTGCTGGCAGTTTAATTTGCGACCAAAAATGTAATTACATTTATTACATAAATTATTACAAATCGACAATCAGTATTGAGTTGCGGGCAAATAAAATGAAATCAGTTGAGTGGAGTCGCTTCAAGCTTCAATCATTCAAATCTATGATTTTGTTCCTAACAATTCAGTGTCCACTTCTACTTTTTAGGGTTCCGGAGCCAAAATGGCAAAAACGGAACCCTTATAGTTTCGCCATGTCTGTCTGTCTGTCTGTCCGTCTGTCTGTCTGTCCGTCCGCGGCTTTGCTCAGAGACTATCAATGTTAGAAAGCTGTAATTTTGCAAGAATATATAAGTAAACTATGCCGACAAAACAGTACAATTAAAAATTCAAAAACAATTTTTTTTAGGGTACCTCCCATAGACGTAAAGTGGCGGTGATTTTTTTTTTCTCATCCAACCCTATAGTGTGGGATATCGTTGGATAGGTATTTTAAAACCATTAGGGGTTTGCTAAAACGATTTTTCGATTCAGTCATTTGTTTGCGAAATATTCAACTTTAAAGTGCAAATTTTCATTAAAATCGAGCGTCCCCCCCCTCTAAAATCTAAACGGGTGGGTGGAAAAATTTGAAAAAATTCAGGATGGTAGTCCGTATATTAAACTTCCAAGGAAAACTATAGCGGCTAAGTTTTCTTGAGAATTATTAGTAGTTTATGAGTAAATAGCAGCGTAAGGTATAAAATATACCTATACTTCGGAGATTCCGTATAAAGTACGAAATCCTTAGAAAAATATTACTTAATTTTTTCGTAATGGCTCCGGAACCCTATTTTGGGCGTGTCCGACACGCTCTTGGCCGGTTTTTTGTTTTTAGCAACCGGTCGCTATAGGTTAGCAAAATTCAGTGTCTATTTCGAAGCAGCTTTAAGTAGCTTTTAATTTTCATTAAGTAGGTTTTTTATTACTGTTTGATGTCGGTGAGATGACAAATACGTTTTGTGTTACAGCAAGGATAGTACATGTCTGTTATAAAAAGTTGCGGGCCTGTTAAACCAAAGAGAGAACTGGTTGCACAGAACATTTTAACGCTGAGCACTGTTGTCAGATAGTCTAAAATATTACTGCCTCGAGAGGCATTCCATATTCACCTTTTTGTTAGGGTTCCGGAGCCAAAATGGCAAAAACGGAACCCTTATAGTTTCGCCATGTCTGTCTGTCTGTCTGTCTGTCTGTCTGTCCGTCTGTCTGTCTGTCTGTCTGTCTGTCTGTCTGTCTGTCTGTCTGTCCATCCGCGGCTTTGCTCAGAGACTATCAATGTTAGAAAGCTGTAATTTTGCACGAATATATAAGTAAGCTATGCCGACAAAACAGTACAATTAAAAATTCAAAAACAATTTTTTTTAGGGTACCTCCCATAGACGTAAAGTGGCGGTGATTTTTTTTTTCTCATCCAACCCTATAGTGTGGGGTATCGTTGGATAGGTATTTTAAAACCATTAGGGGTTTGCTAAAACGATTTTTCGATTCAGTCATTTGTTTGCGAAATATTCAACTTTAAAGTGCAAATTTTCATTAAAATCGAGCGTCCCCCCCCTCTAAAATCTAAACCGGTGGGTGGAAAAATTTGAAAAAATTCAGGATGGTAGTCAGTATATTAAACTTCCAAGAAAAACTATAGCGGCTAAGTTTGCTTGAGAATTATTAGTAGTTTATGAGTAAATAGCAGCGTAAGGTATAAAATATACCTATACTTCGAAGATTCCGTATAAAGTACGAAATCCTTAGAAAAATATTACTTAATTTTTTCATAATGGCTCCGGAACCCTATTTTGGGCGTGTCCGACACGCTCTTGGCCGGTTTTTTGGTAACGTATGTGCAAATCTTGTAGTACTATGAATGTCTACGTGCTGCGTGCGGTACTTATTAACCATCATAATAATCATAAAATATTTCGTAAAAATAAATATTTTTAAAATGCTGCTCCACCGACGCCTCTGACTCCGTCCATAACACAAGCCGAAAGTTGTTCCGTTAAGTCAGTTATGATAATTACGTGCATCTCCTTAATAAATATGAGTGCGGGTTGAGTTCGGGCTCTTATAAAAACGAATGTTTGACCCGTGCTCTCGGGCTCATGAATATTTAATATTTACAAATTATTAATCCAACACTTATCCCGTTCGCTCTATGGACGCATTCCTATTTGATAGGCCGATCGCCATGCGGCTGCATTATAATGATATCGCGGCTGTCACGCGACTTGAAGGCTTTATGAAGATTAGAAAATAGAGTGCCCCCGCACCGGGCGCCGGCTAATTCGCTGCAACATTTGGTCCCTACTAGAGACCTTTGTTCAATAGCAAAATTATTAAAGCTTTTGTTTATATTTAGGTACCAGTAAAGAAAAGAAAGAAAGAAAGAAAAATGATTTATTGACGGTCCCAACAGTACCACCACCAAACCCAAAAACAAGAAGTAGATGTACCTTCCAGTTGAATAGTTGTGTGAAGATTCATTAAGCATATTATGTGTACTTATACATTATTCAGTGGTACCACGAGAAAAGACAATTCCTTCTAGTACCACTTGGTGGAACAAGTTGGTGGTACTACGAGGAATAAGAGTGTTTAAGAACGTATATTTTGAATCCATCGAATTGAGGACCTGGAAAATGGTAGGTAAAAATAGCTACGAACAAATAATAAGTCAGGAACTACGAATAGATAATAGTCAGGACGCGTAACTCGGAACAAATTCCACACAAAAAGTGGTCATACCTAAAACCAAAACGACTTATGATTCAAATACGAATCAATTTCGAGGTTGCAAATAGACGTGCTTGTTGATTGGTTAAAATTCAGAAAGAATGCAGAGATTGGTTGGCTCGCGTGATGAAATGTTAGATGAACAAACTACAACTCACGTTCAGACGGGTCACTTCTTACATCTAACGTTTCAATGAAGTGTCATATATTGATAATGACAGCTTGTTTTTTTAAGCGACTTAAAGGAAAAGGATGTTATTGATTCCGTTGTATCTTTTTGGTTGTTACCTCAGAACTCCAACATATACCTACTTATGAATCGATTTGAGAAAAAAAAATCGGTTTAAAGGAATTTAGAAATTAGTTCCCATAGGCACGAAGTCAGTTGGATGGAACACCTATAGTATTTTCGATATATTCTGTAGTAACTCGCGCATTTGCTCTTGAACATCATCATTTGGTGAAGTCGAACTAATGATAAAGACAAGTGAAGACCACTGTTAACCACCGGAGTTAGGTACTACTCAATAACAAATAGGCATTTCACGGGTTTAATTGCAATTATTTGAATACAGTTGCTAAGCAATTTATGTTCCTCGTAATGCATATGGTGAAATGGAACGGGTGGTGAAGCACCAGTACTCTTCAATAATGAACATCTCTGCATCGAAAACAGGAATCTTCTGTAAAAGGTGATGAGCAGTTGACATTAACTATTGTACCTTATTATCTTATGTTATTCACGGTAAAAATCGTGAAAAAAGATTACTTATAACAAAAATCAACGAAAAACTTTCAATAATAGTGATTAATTTGAGTTTAGCTGTCAGAAAAATACAGACTGTTTGTAGGTACCTATTGTTTTGGCTATATACGAGAAAGAAGAAAGTATGAAGAGGGGCGAGGTAACTGCCATTTACATTATGTGAGCAATAGACCACAGACTTGATTTTGCATAAATCCTGACCATCGCCAACTGATAATGTATACTTAAATGTACCTACTCGTATATAATGTGAAAATAGAGTGTTCTCGCATCATTTCATGACAGACGTTGGCGTGATAATTTAGAGCTGTTCACAATCAAAAATGCGAAAACTTGACGTGAGCTCACTAAACTTGCAAAATAAATGTCAGTCAAAATTAAATGACCCGCATACGCACCTTAGTGCAGGACACACTTAGGGCATAGTTTCCATTTTTCTAACGCAGTTACGCTTCCTTATCCCAAATGTAAAGGTGTGAGGGTGGCTGTGAGGTTTCCACATGAGATGACGTTGCCGGCTAGCTTTCAGGGTGTAGGTTCAGTTGAGGCGCTGTTTGATAAGCACAAAAAATGAAAAAATTCGAGATAGATTGTAAAGAAAAGAAATAATAAAAAAAAAATGAAAGAAAGTAAATTAGGCGCCACCTACTTTTAATAAATCTAAAGCAGGAAAGGGTATATGTAAGAGAGAGAAATTAAAATAATTAGAGGGGGGGGGGGCAATGCCGCCGGGATAATGGGGACTTTTGAACCGGGCACGATGCAGGGAGGGGATTTTTAGGTTAGTTTTTTTTGTGTTTAATTTAATTCTTATTTTCTTTTAGTTATAGTTTAGTTATTAGTTTTCATCTCTCCTGTTCGGAAAGTTTAATTTTCACGGGTAGATAGTCGGGTGGAAAATTGCGTTTTCTCCTCTAGGGTGGAAAGTATTTTTTTTTTAATTTTTCGGCTAGCCACGACATCGAAGATAATTGAGTTACGTCAATGACATTTTTTTTTCACGTTTCGGCATGGCCATCTAGATGCACGTCGTGACCAACTCGATTTTTTTTAATAGTCGGCCATGACAAGTGGCCAGTCGAAAAGCTACCGTTGGAGGTTGGATAGGTATAAGTTAATTCAATTTATTATTATTCTCGTTTTTTTGTAGTATTTTAGTTTCCTCACAGTCGAAATTAAAGGGTGCGTCTCACGAGATATAACTACATAATATATAATTTCATATTAATAACGTGTTTTGCTCTAATAATGCCTGTATTTGTAATTTGCCATACGATTAAATAAATAACGTTCACAAGATATAATGAACGTTTGCTATAACATCAAAATCAATATTTTTATTAAGAATAACAGTTAATTAAACAAAAAAAAAATACCCTTTATTCATGCATTAAATTTAGGCTTCAAAACAACGCAATATCCGCAACAGGCTTCGTCAACCGAACAAATTGTAGATCCGCAACAGGCTTCGTCAACAAAACAAATTGTAAATCCGCAACATGCTTCGTCAATTAAACTAATACTCATTTTGTATAAAGTTTTTTTATATAACATTCAAATACTCTAAATTCAGTTTATATAACATGCATAACGTATATCGATCATAGTATATACTATCTTTTAGTATAATGATTATAAAATATAATAGCGTATGATATACAACATAAATTTGTGCGAGCGAGCGAAACGAGCGAGCAAGACGGTTCGGAGCAGAAGCGACTCGGATAGGTTAGGTTCAGAAGGCCAAGGCGGGAGCGAAGCGGAGCGTAGCTCCCACCTTAGCCTTCGGTGTTAGGTTTTTTTTTATAGCAGCGAGGAAACCGCAAATTAAAATAATTTCAGGCGGTTATTTTATACGAGCATTATGCATTATGGTGTTAGATGTATTGTATAGTATACATTATAAATGTGAGATATTATGAACGTTATACATAACGATGGTTATATACATTGATATTATACTTAAAAAACGTTATGCTTAACAAAAATAGATATTTTGATATTATATCAAACGTTCGTTATACACCTTGAACAGTATACAAAACAAGCTTATACAATATGAGCGTATATAATCTGAATATTATAGTATAAGTTCTTATATCTTTCATTACTTACCCGAAATGAAAAGTAGAGTGTCTAACTCGGGTGAAATAACCCATTTCCCCTCGAACTATTGGCGCTCTCACTTCGTTCGAGCGCCAGAAATATCTCGGGTGAAATGGGTCACTTTCCACCCTCGGTTATCAATCTACTATTATTTGCTATGTCAATGTGATATGCAATAAATAAATAAATAAATACTACTTTAAATTATAACGATTGTAATACTTCAGCACTTTTCACATGGAAATTTCGTTTTTTTCCCGGGGCTTCATTTAAAATAACGTAAAAAAGTGTGTAAAAATATTGTTTATTTTATGAAGTAGAATTGATGTCTATATTATTTCTCCGCAACGCCTGTGTCTACAATTCGGCTTCCTGCAGGAAAACAAAATTCCAAATTCAGACTTCAGACAGAATTTAGATAGTTTAAATTATTCCCCACCGGATGTAGTCACCGACGATTTCGTTGAGTCTGTCCATGGCGTGCTGGTTTGGTTCCACCGCGAGACTGTCAAAGTCTTCAAACTTTGGCGCATTCTCTGGATCAACCGTTAGTAAGGACATCATAGTTAGCCCCAAGAATATGCCCAAATGTTTTGCCTGAAATAAAACGTTACATTTTTGTCTTACAAGTATCTATTATTAAGCCTGTATTAAGCATTAAATGCGTATCATATAAGTAAATAAAATAATTTATTTTTCTTTAGACATGGTAACAAGTAGTTTTATAAATGTGTTAATGCGCAGTGACACATCTAACCAAAAACATTAGCATAGAAATATTAATTAAAATATTTATTTTATTAGTTTATATTCTAGTAAAAATCGTCATTGAAAAGTTTTTATAAATAGTTAGGAAAAAAATACACAGTACTCGCATGAGTAAGCGTTTTCAATTACAGTACTGAATTTTGTGGTAAATATATATTTTTTTCTATTAGACTCACTACGTCGGAATTATTAATTACTAGCTGTAACTTGCGACTTTGTCGGTGAGAATTAATTTATCGTCTTCCCGAGGGAAGTTTTATATATTTTCCTGTAATAAACTATATTTTGTCTCTTCTCGAGATTTAAACTCATATCTCCATGTTAAATTTTATCTAAATCGGTTCAGACTTTAATGTATAATTGATTAACAAAAATCTCGAATCAATTTATCTTATAATATTTAGGATACATCTTTAAAGAACTTTAACATTATGTAGATATATGTAACGAGGGTCAAGCCGAGGTTTTTGCCACAAATAGCGCAACGCAAAGTGACGCAAACTGGTAACGCAAAATAGTTAAGGATGCGTACACAGTGTGTGATTTTCGTTAAAGAAATATAGAATTAATCATCATCATCATCATCATCATGTCAGCTGAAAGACGTCCACTGCTGGACATAGGCCTCCCCCAAGGCTCTCCACTCAGACCGGTCTTGTGCTTTCCGCATCCACCGCGATCCCGCGATCTTAGCCAGGTCGTCGCTCTATTTTGTTGGAGGCCTACCGACAGCTTGTCTCCCGGTCCGCGGACGCCATTCGAGAACCTTCTGACCCCATCGGCCATCAGTCCTGCGTGCAATGTGCCCCGCCCACTGCCTCTTCAGTTTCGCAATTCTTCAGGCTACGTCAGTAACCTTAGTTCTACTGCGGATATCATCATTTCTGATTCTATCCCGCAGAGAAACCCCGAGCATAGCCCTCTCCATAGCCCTTTGAGTGACTTTGAGCTTCCTTATGAGGCCCATCGTTAGCGCCCACGTCTCAGATCCGTAAGTCATCACTGGCAACACACACTGGTCAAAGACTTTTGACTTCAAACACTGCGGTAATTTGGATGAAAAGACACTGCGAAGCTTCCCGAACGCTGCCCAGCCGAGTCGGATTCGACGAGTGATCTCTTTCTCGAAGTTGGACCTACCTAACTGGACTGTCTATCCTAGGTATACATAGTCGTCAACAACTTCGAGCGCAGAGCCTCCGACTATTACGGGAGTTGGCACTACATGAACATTAGACATAACTTTCGTCTTGTCCATGTTCATTCTCAGGCCAACTCGGTCGGAAACTCTGGTGAGGTCAGCGAGCATAGCACTAAGGTCCTCCATGGTCTCAGCCATGACTACAATATCGTCGGCGAATCGAAGGTGAGTGAGGTACTCGCCATTAATGTTGATGCCTCGTCCTTTCCAGTCCAAAACCTTAAAAGCATCCTCCAATGCAGCGGTGAACAGTTTCGGAGAGATAACATCTCCTTGTCTGACTCCCCGCTGCAAAGGAATAGGCTTCGTGCTCTGGTCCTGTAGTCGGACGGACATAGTGGCATTTTCGTACAAACACTTTAACACTTCGATATACCGGTAGTCATCTTGGCACCGCTGGAGAGCCTGTAGCACAGCCCAAATCTCGATCGAATCTAAGGCTTTCTCGTAGTCCACAAATGCAAGGCAAAGGGGGAGGTTATACTCTTCGGTCTTCTGTATAACCTGCCGCAACGCATGTATGTGGTCTACGGTACTATAAACCTTTTCGGAAGCCGGCTTGTTCGGGAGGCTGGAACTCGACAAGCCTGCGTACGTCTCGCGATGTTCTTCGTGATGGCCCTGGAAAACAGCTCGTTAACATGGCTCAGAAGTGAGATGGGTCTATAGTTCTTTAGCAAGGTTTTATCACCTTTCTTGAAGAAGAGCACCACCACACTTCTGTTCCATGCTTTCGGCTTTCTCCCTTGGTGGAGGACGGAACTAAACAGCGTCTGAAGGCCCTTAAGAACTGGTTTACCACCCGCCTTCAGGAGTTCGGCTGTAATTCCGTCTTCACCCGGGGCTTTGCCATTCTTGAGCTGTTAGAGGGCCATACTAATCTCGTACAGGCTGTCGTCCGGGATGTCAAAGTCAAAGTCAAATCATTTATTCAGCAAATAGGCCGCAATGGGCACTTTTACACGTCATTTTTTAATCTACTACCGGTTCGGAAAAAAAACCTCTGTTGAGAAGAATCCGGCAAGAAACTCAACGAGGTATTTTTTTTTTTTTAAACAGATTCACAATATTTATAAATGATATCTATGTACTATACATTACAAGTATTTAACACAATTTTATTTTTAACACAGTAGGTTCACTATTTGAAGGGATCGCTAGTGCGGATCGGAATTATTTCCAAATATCCCTGTCCATGATATAATCGTTAACTTTATAATAAGCCTTAGATATTAATGTCTTTTTGACAGTAGATTTAAATTTTGTATCAGTTTCTTCAGTAATATTTCTTGGAATTTTATTATAAAAACGTATGCAACTTCCCAAAAACGACTTTTTGGTTTTAGCCAGTCTGTAAGATGGTACTTTAAGCTTCCCTGTGTTTCTAGTAGCCTTTGGCTTATCGACGTTAGTGGGAAAATCACATATGTTCTTCCTAACGTACATGATTATTTCAAAAACATAAAGCGACGGCAGGGTTAGGATACCAGTTTCCTTAAAAAATGATCTTAAAGATTCACGCGTCTTCAAATTATAAATTGCTCTAACTGCTCTCTTTTGCAAGATAAAAATTGATTCGATGTCTGCAGCAGATCCCCATAAAATAAGCCCGTACGACATAATGCTATTAAAGTACGCAAAATACACCAACCGAGCCGTCGCCACATCGGTTAGCTGCCGTATTTTCCAAACTGCAAAAGTAGCAGAGCTCAATCTACCCGCGATTGCAGTGACATGAGTTCCCCACTGCAGTTTAGAATCGAGTTTTATTCCTAAAAATACTGTTGATTTTACAAATTCAATAGTTTGCCCATTTAACTTTATATTAGAAATTGAATTCGAGTTAGATGAATTTATCAATGAGAATTTAATACATTTGGTTTTCTTAGGATTTAGTAACAAATTATTGGCAGCGAACCATGCGGATATCACGGACAGGGTTTCATTGGGTTCAGTGAAGTCGGTATCTTTTCTACTAACCTTGAACAGTAAAAACGTGTCGTCAGCAAACATAACGACACCCGATTTTTGGCTTACCATATAAGTTAGGTCATTTACATAAATAAGATACAGGAATGGGGCAAGAATGGATCCTTGAGGCACTCCCATTTCGACCACAGATTCTTCCGATACCGCTCCGTTAATCGCTACCTTTTGCTTTCTTTGTGTGAGGTAAGATTTAATGAGTTCTAAAGCGAGGCCACGAATGCCATAAAAATTTAACTTACAAATTAAAGTATCATGATCCACACAATCAAAAGCTTTCGAGAGGTCGCAGAATACACCTATAGCGTCATGTGATTCCTCCCAAGCTTGCAAAATGAATTTAACTAAACTATGACCCGCGTCTGTAGTAGACCTGCCTTTTGTGAATCCGAACTGCTGTGGATGCATGATTTTATGAGTATTAAAATGCGAGATCATTTGCGTCAGCATTATTTTTTCGAATATTTTGCTAAACCCTGATAGGATGGACACCGGACGATAATCAGAGGGATTATCTTTATCACCTGATTTAAAAATAGGAACTACTTTACTATATTTCATCAAATCTGGAAATACACCTTCATCTATGCAGCTATTGAAAATAAAAGCTAAAGTTGGAGCAACGACATCTAAAATAGACTGTAGAACCTTAACTGAGACGCCCCACAAGTCTTCCGTTTTTTTTACTTTCAATAATTTAAAAGTCCTAATGATGTCACCGGGAGAGACATGCGTGAATTTAAAGTTACTTATGTTTGGAATAGATACATTTTCTTTTAAGAGCGATTCAGCTAGCTTTGAGGAAGACGCGAGACATTTTGTCGTTTCGATGGGGATTTTAGAGAAGTAGGTATTAAACTCGTTAGCTACTTTAACCGCGTCCGTTTCTAATACGTTGTTAATCTTTAGTGATATAGAGGATTCCGCATTCTTACGTCGACCGGTTTCAGTATTTATAATTTTCCAAACTGTTTTAATTTTATCATTAGAGGACTTAATTTTATTAGTTACATGGGCTGCTTTTACTTTATTACATATAATTTTGAATAATTTTGAATAATCCCTAACATACTGGTGGAAACGTTCATCAGTAGTACATGATTTCTTATCATAAAGATCATATAAGACGTCCCTACTCCTACGTATTCCAGGCGTAGCCCATTCATTGAATGACAGTTTGTTTCCTATTTTAATACGTTTTTTACTACACGTTTTATCGTATTCTTCGCATACAGTATTTAACAATATTTTGAAATTTTCGTTTGGGTTTTTAGTGCATACTTTTAAATTGTTTACTTTTTGCGCGATGTTTGTTTTGAGACGGTCAAGTCTTTGTTTGTTCAACGGCCTAATTTCTATGGTTTGATTAACACCGCCCCTAGCCCGAGGTAACTTCACTGTTTGAGCTTTGTGATCCGACCGTACTCCACTGATTACAGCTTTTTCTAAATACTTACAAGTTAAGCAAATGTTGTCTATACATGTGGTCGAAGTGGTTGTGACTCTGGTGGGTTCATTAAATAAGAAATTTAAATTAAAAGATTTTAAAACAGAAATAAACTGGTCTTTTTCAACGGATTGTGATAAAATATCGATATTAAAGTCCTCGCAAACCACCAGCGCTTTATTACGTTTTACTGATTTCCTTAGAACATCTTCCATAGTATTTATAAACAAATGTCTTCGGTATAGTGTCGGATTAATCTAGCTCTCGGGTCTTTAGCTAGATTTTCGACGGGTGTTCGTGTTGTCGTGTATAGCTGTCCATAAAACTTCTCAACTTCCCCCAATAGCTCAGGTTTGGATGAAATCACTCTGCCGTCCTCGGTCTTCAGCTTCATCAACTGGCTTTGACCAACAGACAGATCCCTGGTAAACACCTTTGAGCCCCTGTTACGCTCAATAGCTTCTTCAATACTATTAGTATTAAATCGGCGTACATCGCGCTTCAGAGACTTTGGGATCTGCCTGTTGAGCTGCCAATAGCGACAAGCGTCACCAGAGGACTGCAGAGTCATCTCACGCCTCACCTCCATGAGCCTAATGGTGGAGTCCGAAAGCCTTTTGGTTCTAGTACGGCGGGTCTTGAAGAACTTAGACCCGACCGTATGGACAGCTTCCACAAACCCGTCGTTGTAATCGTCCACGTCGCTACCTAGGCATTGAAACGGTTTTGAAGCTCGAGCTGAAAGCTCTCGGGGTTTTGGAGCTGAGCAGGTTCCGGACGGAGCGCAGATTTCATCAGTCGAGACCTTTCAAGCTTGAATTGGATATTCAATGAGCCTCGTACCATACGGTGATCACTCCCGGTTTTAACCGCACTGATCACGGAGACATACATCATTGAATATGTGCTTTTTCGTCGACATGATAAAATCTCATTCCTCGTAACACCATCAGGGCTCATCCAGGTCCACTTCCTATGCTCACGTTTCCTGAAGAAGGAGTTCATCATATAGAGTCCTTCCTTCTCCATGAAACCGGCCAGTAGGTGGCCCCGGTGATTCCTATGCCCCACTCCAAATTTCCCCACTCTCAACTCTTCACCGTCTCGTTTGCCCAGCTTTGCGTTAAAGTCCCCCATAACAACTGTGAACTGAGTTCTGGAGCTATGCATGGCTCTGGAAATATCCTCATAAATAGCCTCTACCTCATCGTCGGAGTGCGTCGAGGTCGGAGCGTATACCTGTATGACCTTCAACGAATATCGTTGGGTCATTCTGAGTACAAGGCACGTTGTTTACGAGGGACCTATGGACGATAAACCCGACACCTCCTTGAGACTGGTGGTCGCCCTCTCGGAAATAGAGCAAGTTACCGGACTTCAGGGTTATCATGTCCTCCCCCTCTCTACGGAATTCTGACAGCCCTATGATTCCCCATCGTAACTTGCTCAATTCTTCCTCCAGTTCTAGTATCTTTTCATCGGTCCGCAGTGTTTGGCAGTTATATGTTGCCAGGGCCAAAGGTTGTCGTTTTTGGTAGCCGGACCTCTGCCGGAGATTAACTTTAGCACCCCCTGCCCTGCCGTTACCATGGCCGCTACCGGAGCCAGGAATAGCAGGGCCGCCGGGGACTAGGGGTCTGGGCTCATTTTGTGGATTCATTTTTTAATTTTTATCGTGTACCTTGGGGGGAAAATGCCTTAGTCGCCACGCTTGGCAGGCGGGTTGGCGACCGCAGTAATACCCGATCGTTCGCGGAGGACGCTGCTGCCCATCCTCCGGTTTATCCCTTAGTTGCCTCTTACGACACCCACGGGAAGAGAGGGGGTGGTGTAATTCTCAACCGACACCACACGGCCTAGAATTAATATATAATAGAAATTCGTCATAACCAAGGGTTGAAAGTAACTTGTTACAGCAAAGATACCGCTTTAAGTTCAGATAATATCATCGAAATTAAATACTATTATTTATTTCGAATACGCGGAAAATAGAAAAGACAGAGTGTTAGGAAATAAATATCCTACATTATACAAAAAAAATCACTAAGTTTGGTCATTTGTAAAATAAGGCATGACGCTTCAAGTTGTATTTTAAAATCTATATAACATATAATAAAATTGTGTAACATCAGAAGCAAAAAAAAAAAAAAACCCGATAACCGAAAACGTATGTGTGCATGCATCTTTATTCGATAGCGCACAATAAAAGGTATCGCAAAGTGATGCAAAGTGGCATAAAGTCAGTTCTGCGCGACTGTGGCGCAAAAGGAACATATCATAATTCGATAAATAAGCTCTTTACGCAGGTTAATTTAGCCTTAAACGATTACATACACTTTGATAAATAACGAGCAAATACAATAACAGATATTAATTAAAAACTTACGTTGGAATCTCAAAAAATGCACTCTGCGCCACAGGGGGGACAAATTTCCCTCCGAACGAATTTAAATCGTACTCGAAAAATATAGCCGCTACCGCCTCATTGACTATGGACAAGGTATACTTTAATGTTACCACTACTCAGATACAAAGCCGCTTACTGTTTAGCTCCACAAAATAGGGAGTTGATGGTTGCGCAATAAAACTCACGAAAAGAAATGAAACCAAAAAATTTTAAATATTTTTTTTAAATGTGTGAAAAATAATGTTTTTTCTTAGAAAACATGAAACGATATTTAAAAGGTGGCTAGCTAACTATTATTTCATAACGTCGAATCAAAAATATAGTCACAAAGATGTCTTTATTTGGTTTTATTGATTCCGCAAGTGCACTACTGCAAAAGCGGACAACCGGTTTTTGCGAAAATTTGGTCATTTTTTGTAGTAAAATAATTTATAACTTTCCAAGTTTATGCATTTATTTCAACTTCTTCAGTGTCCGCGGTTCACCATTAGTTAGGGAATACAATGATATTTTTGAAATATATATATAGGCATTATTTTAAAAAATAAATGAGGCGGACAGTTAGATTACACGTTTTGTGGCAAAAACCTCGGCCTCACCCACGATATCAATAAAGACTTGTTTTGGTTGGTTATGACAGATAATTCATACTACTATCATCTGATAATACAGGCTGATAGTTTTACGAGATAAGTTAATGCTGCACAACACATAATTAATTAATTAAATTAAATCAAAAATGAAAGCATGGACATTTCGGTGGCCGATCGTAAGATCCGCCACATCACAAAATTCCTAGACATATCACGAAATGGCGCCATTTTATGATATACCCAAAAATTTCGTGATCTGGCGGAAGTGGCGGATTTAACGATCGGCCGCCGCGCCCACAGCCATACTATTAAACTAAATAAAAAAATATATATTTTTAGTGCATCAGGTACCACCGATTAATGAATGTTAGCTGAGCTATTTAGTAGGTAATATTAATTTTCATCACGTAAAAAAAACTCCCTCAAGAATCATAATATTTTTTAAATGAAAGCAATAACGCACCTCGTCCAATTCATGTTCAAAAACCTTTCTAGGATACACATCGTTGATATCGACGTGAAGATCCTTCAAAGCCCGAGTAAGTTCCGTATAGTAGTGTTCCAGCAGTTGCTTGTAATAATACTTGCGGAAATGCGCGTCCGAGCCAGAAAAAATGAAGTACATCAGGTCGGTGGCAAGCAGGCCTAAACGATAGGTCTGATAATCAAGTGGTACAACTTCTATTTTTCCATTCTGAAATAAAAATTAAATAAGCTGTAATGAAAATTTAATAACAATTGCACAGAAAGCACGTTTTAATCAAAATTCAAGTGAATGATTAACACTTACGCGTCTTCTGTGCATTAAATTACTCGGTCTGTAGTCACCATGGATAAGAGCGCCGCCCTGTAGTGGCATCCATAACTTACTTAACTGTTCCATTAAGTCGTTTGTTTCTAAATATTTCTGCATTATTGATTTATATTCTTCTTTAATCAACTGGGTTCCAGTTTTGATAGCTTGTGTCATAAATACTTCTTTCATTTTATTCTCCATTTCTGCTGATTCAAACGACATAGCGTTTTTTTGTACTCTTTCAAATTCCTCTGGGCTCTCTTTTCTATAAGTTAGTCCGAGCGCATGAAATTTAGCCAGCTCTTCAGTAGCTTTGGAGGCATAGTCCCAGTTGAAAGTTTTAAATCGGTTAAAGTTACCGAACCCATTGGCTTCCAGATTTTCAAGAACTAATGTTTCTTCCATTTCTATTGATTTAAATCCGTAGAATTTTGGTATATACAGCCTGTTTTTCTCCGGGACACCATGTTTTGTGTAAAGTTTTTCAAAAGCAACTGCAATTTCGGCGTAGAAAAATCGTTCTGTTTCATAAACTGCAGTAAACTGACCTCCAGTAGCATCTCGAAAAGATTCACTAATATTTGCCACTTTCGCAAATAGTTTTATATCTTGTTTTGGTAGTTCTGATACAGTGGCAACGTACAGGGCGCTTGTATAGTTGGCGCCTCCTGATGATATTGCTTCTATTTCAATATTTGCGTCGTTGTATCCATTTTCTTTCGCAATATTTTGAAGATAATCGAGTAAGTTATTTTCCACGTCTGCCATCGTAGTTACAAGTCAGTGTTCCTGTGCGCGAACAGTTCGAATAAATTAATCGTAATCTAATACCAGTTTTATAGATAGGTACGAATACGCCATGAATCATTATTATTATGTGTAACAAGCATGACATGCAGCAATGATTAAATTTAGTAATTCTACATACATTTCTGTGCCCTCTAAAGATAAGCATAAATTTAAAGCGAAGTATTTATGCTTTTATAAGATTGGTTTTTGGAATATTTTTTGTACTTTTTATTTTAATTCCATATGTTTGTTACTTTTACCGTCATCCCGTAAAACCTATATCGAAAATACAAACTAAAATATAGATGCACAGAAAAACCAGAAAAATACGGCGAATTTTTTTGGTTTTTCTATGCATCTATATTTCAGTTTGTATTTCAGATGATGCTTTTCTTTTAATTAAATTAAATAATGCATATATCAGTCCACATATTGCATTAATCGATTGCGTTACAGTAGGTAAGTAAAGTTTTTCAGCACAGATATTAAAATTAGTAACCATACCTATTATATGAATAATAAACCGGTGAAATTACTCTTATAATCTAATCTCTTTTAAATTTGTATTATCGGACAAACAAGTCAATTACATGCGTATACCTACGTACTAAAAAGAACTACTTGATTACGTATATTGTTTCAATGATTATTTTAATTTTTTATTTGCATTCCAAAATATATTAAGTATTTTATTTTGACTGTGAAGTTTACTTTTTATTTTAATTTATCTTTTTTAGAATCACGAGCTACATTTTTACGAAGAAAAATATATAATTTTAAAGTGGGGATTCCCGATATTAAAAACTTAAACCGGTTTGTTGTTAGCTGTACCTAAATTCTATGCTGGTATAAAAATATGCTATAATTTTCAATAAGTTCCCAATGGGTTTAGAAACCGATATGTTAAGATTTTACCCGCAGAAAAACAATTAAAGTCGACGTTTTAGTTTTAATGTGTTACGTTTGGCAGCGCCATCTTATTTATTGAATAGATGAACTACCTCGAAACACGCCAAGCAACGTTCAGTCACCTAGGTATCTCATTCTACGAGCTATCAAGCCACCCATAAAGTACGTCACACTTATTTTTACCATTTTTAGCAGGGAGGGGCCACCTTGTCACACGTGTATTGCTATGGAATTTACTATTAATTCCTATATCACAAACTGCTTGACCCTTCCCCCCTAAATGTGTGACTCCTATTTACAAGCCACACAAACGGATTTTTATCTAGTTTTCCTCAGTTTTCCCTATCAGTTAGATATTTTTCGCGGAAGGTTTATAATTTTATGTTCATTTTTTTAGCTTTAATTAAATAAACTACAACATAAAAGTGTCAACATGTCACGCACACAGTAGCATGACATGTAATGACATCACTCAAAGGTGCGAGCCGGGGTTTGAACCCACAACCCTCTGCTTGAGAGGCGATAGGTCAAACCACTAGGCCACCACGGCTTCCTTACGCCTTCACAATGTTATTTTTAAAAATTTCCAAGGGAATAAGTAAAATCACAGCATTTCATTTCAATTGCTGAATCTAATACCTAGTTTACGCGAGGTGTACAGACTAGTTATTCTTTGCCATCGATATATATGTTAACGTAGAATATAACTCAATGTTCTTAGCGTATGAATTTTACAGACGTCGAATAAATTATTTAATATTGTGAAACTGAAGATTACTATTGATAGTCTACTTTGGGCATCCATTTTATCTTATCATGCCATTAATTTTCAAAGACATCTATTGAACGTACCTAACGCTGGCCATCAGTACAGTCTATGGGCTTGCTAAGGTGTATAGCTACGTAATTCACGTAATATAGTGTGTGAATATAGTTTATTTGGCGAAATATGGGTGAGCATTCAAACTCGACGGTTACTATGGAGAAGCTAAAAGGTACCATTAATTATCGAGATTGGGCATTTCAAATGCAAAATGTACTCATTTTTGAAAACTTGTGGCAATTTGTTTCCGGAACAACCGAAACCGCACATAGTGAAAAAGCCGAACTAAAACTTCGAGAGGAGAAGGCTCGAGCTAGGATCTGTTTAAGTGTTGACAAGTCATGCTATTCTCATATTGTTCAAGCCAAGACGGCGAAAGATGTATGGGACGCTTTAAAGAAGGCGTATGACGATACTGGTTTGCATAGAAGGTTGACATGTCTACGAGCTTTATGATCGATAAAGTTAGAACAGTTTCATTCCATGGAAACTTATGTAAATGAGATCTTGTCGTTGGCTGATCAACTTAGTAGCATGGATAAACCTCTAGATGATGAATTTCTTGCTGCTATAATGCTTCAAGGGTTGCCTCAAGAGTATTGTTACGTTCGTGGGGTGGGTTCGTGATTGAAAAGCACTTTTAACACCGATGAATAAGAGTAGGATTTATTTTCACACTGTTACTTAACTTTACAAAACACTTAAAAACAGTTCACAGTAATTTCGCACTCAAAAACTCACTTACAAGTCGCTTTGATTCTCTTCGATGTTTATCGCTCGGTATCGCATTCGAAAAACTGTCTCCGCCGCAACCTCGCCCGGCTTATATACCCCCGGTGAATCGGTCCACAAAGTTCGAGAACAGTCCAGCTAGGACGTCATACCTACATCTCGAATGTTCCTGAAACGAGTAGAGTGTCTGTCTCTTTCATGTGCTATCTCTCTCACACAGTTACTAGAATGTTCCGGAAACAGGATCATCAGTCTGTTTCTCTCGCACATATAGGCTATCCTTGTCACACACCTTCTCGAATGTTCTCAGTATAGCTGTCTCTTTCTAATCGTGCTATCTCTTTCACTCCTATTGAAGATTTCGCCATATACTGAAATGTAGTTCAAAGGCCCATAAGGGGTCCTGAAAACGCCTGAAAACGGGTTTTCAGGTTATGGCGTCATCGGATAGAGGGTGGCCTGAAACGGACTGAAAACATGTTTCAGGCGCCTGAAAACGACGGTAACTTGGGTGAAATTTTGATAAACTAATATGTGATAGAGCGTCCTCTGAAACGGCCTGAAACAGTATTCCAGCCTGCTGAAAACGCCTACAATGGGTCGAAAAGCACGATTAAAGTTTCCACCTAACCCACCGCCGTAACACTGCCCCCTCCTAAGACATGCTCGTCCCGAGCATCATTAGATCCATGGTATTTGGCCAATCGATCAACATGAACAATCTTACAGGGGCTACGCGCGTTACGCTGTATTCGGTATGTGACATCGTTGATCCTAGTGACTACTTTGTACGGCCCTTCCCAACTCGGTGATAATTTCGGGGACTTCCCTTTTTTTCGCATAGGGTTATGTAGCCACACCAACGATCCTTCCTCAAATCTCGTCTGGTTAGACTTCCGGTCATATCTGGTCTTCATCTTTTCGCTGGCCTGCAGTCCGTGTTCACGAACATGATTGTGAACACCATCAATCCGGTTTCGCAGTTCACTTGCATATTCTGAAATCGTCTTTGGTGCATCTGGAGGTCGTCCTGTCAGTAGATCCGCAGGTAACCGCAGTTCTCTTCCAAAATTAGCACACGCAGGTGTCACGGCCGTACTTTCGTGAACTGCGGTCCGATACGACATTAAAAAGAGTGGAATATGCCTGTCCCAATCTTTTTGATGGCTGTCAACTACTTTGGCCAAATGTCGTTCCAGAGTCTGATTGAACCTCTCGACCATCCCGTCTGACTGTGGATGATAGGACGTAGTCCGAGTTTTATGAATTCCCATGACTCGGCAAGTCTCCTGAAATACCAGAGATTCAAAGTTTCTTCCCTGATCGCTGTGGATCTCAAGAGGTACTCCATACCGACAAAATACTTCAGCCACTACCGTTTCCGCTACTGTGACTGCCTCTTGATTTGGAATGGCAAACACTTCAGGCCATTTGGTGAAATAGTCCATGACCACAAGGATGTACTTGTTTCCGCGGTCAGAGATCGGGAACGGCCCTGCGACGTCCAAAGCAATTCTTTCCCAAGGTGCCCCCACATTATAAACTTTAAGCGCACCTCTACTGCGTGTATGTGGCCCGTCGCTCGCCAGTCGATCTTACAATCGTACTTCCTCATAAAATCTAGACCAATAATACAGTCGTCTACGATGTCAGCAATGATGACTTTGTGCCAGTACTTCTTTTCTCCAATCTTTACTGACACTTCTTGCTCCCCTTGGACGGAAATGTTCTGGCCGGTAGCCGTTTGCAGCTGAAGATGCATTGGTCGGACTTGATGATCTCTGATCAGGTGTTTTAGCAGTCGAGAACTGATCACAGTTCGAGAAGCTCCGGTGTCGATAGTAAGGTGACATGGCACTCCGCCAATTTCTCCTTTGACAGCCAGACTGTTCCCGTTGTTCGCCTGGGAGATCATAACTGGGACATTTTGACCACCAGCCAGCACTCGTCCCATAGTCCTGGCTTTTACTCGTTTCCCTGCTGCTGCCGTTCTGGATTACCAGAGCTTGCTGGCCTGTCCATTTGGTGCGAGTCTCGTCGCCTCCAATGTCTTTTCGGGCAGCCAGATTGCATGTGTCCTCGTTCTCCGCAGTTGTAACATCGAGGTCCCGTTTCTCGAGGTGGAGCAATCGGCTCCCTGGCAGTGACTTCGCGTACCCTGAAGGATCTTGTTGAGTCTTGGCGTACAGCTTCCACCTCGAGAGCATGGGCAAGCGCATCCTTCAAACTCCCATGGTGACCCAGTCGTACAGCAGCCCTCACTTCAAAGTCTCGAATCCCATCTATGAATGTCTGCACTAGCATTCCATCCGTAAAAGAGGATGAATCTCGGTATGCTTTTTGGACCAGTTTCTCTATTTCTAGGGCCCACTTTTGTAATGACTCATTACGACCCTGGGTCCTATCCTTCAGTTGAGCTCTGTAGACGTGCTCTAGATGACTGTCACCGAAGCGTGCTTCTAAAGCTTCAAGGAGACGGTCATATGTCTTATCCTTTCCCAACGTTTCCAAGATACTGAGAGCTTCATCCCGTAGCGCCAAACTCAGTGCCGTTTTTGCATAATCCTTGCTCCAGCCATTTGTTTCCGCAACCAACTCGAATTGGTGCTTGTATGCGGCCCATGAAGAGGTACCATCAAATGGTGGTAACTTTAACTTTTCACCTCCTGTGGCTGGTGCACCCGATAAACTGGTGGTGCCGTTGGCCACTTTAATTTCCAACTTCTGGAGGCGATTCTCGTGGCCTTCTACCTTTTCGTTGACACCGTTGAAGCGCTGTTCGTGATTTTCGACTTTAATGTCAACTGCCACAATTTTATCCTGGACCTCAGCCATCTCCTTTTTCCATTCTGCGGTTGCGTCGTGTACCTCACGGAGGAGTTCGAACTGGTTCTTTTGTTCCTCCTGTAGAATCCTAGCTTGTTCCTCCTGCTTTCTAGCATGTTCCTCCTGCCTTCTAGCTTGTTCTTTCAGGAGGACCAGAATCGCGTTGACGTCTATTTCCGGCTTTGGGGATACTGCCGCCGCTGTATCTGACGCTGCGGCGGTGTCTGTAGGGTCCCCAGCTGCGGCGCGGCTTCGGGTCTGCATCCTCTCCTTCTCTTCTTCTCGCGGAGTAAGCGGCATTTTCAATCCCACTTCTGACACCAAATGTTACGTTCGTGGGGTGGGTTCGTGATTGAAAAGCACTTTTAACACCGATGAATAAGAGTAGGATTTATTTTCACACTGTTACTTAACTTTACAAAACACTTAAAAACAGTTCACAGTAATTTCGCACTCAAAAACTCACTTACAAGTCGCTTTGATTCTCTTCGATGTTTATCGCTCGGTATCGCATTCGAAAAACTGTCTCCGCCGCAACCTCGCCCGGCTTATATACCCCCGGTGAATCGGTCCACAAAGTTCGAGAACAGTCCAGCTAGGACGTCATACCTACATCTCGAATGTTCCTGAAACGAGTAGAGTGTCTGTCTCTTTCATGTGCTATCTCTCTCACACAGTTACTAGAATGTTCCGGAAACAGGATCATCAGTCTGTTTCTCTCGCACATATAGGCTATCCTTGTCACACACCTTCTCGAATGTTCTCAGTATAGCTGTCTCTTTCTAATCGTGCTATCTCTTTCACTCCTATTGAAGATTTCGCCATATACTGAAATGTAGTTCAAAGGCCCATAAGGGGTCCTGAAAACGCCTGAAAACGGGTTTTCAGGTTATGGCGTCATCGGATAGAGGGTGGCCTGAAACGGACTGAAAACATGTTTCAGGCGCCTGAAAACGACGGTAACTTGGGTGAAATTTTGATAAACTAATATGTGATAGAGCGTCCTCTGAAACGGCCTGAAACAGTATTCCAGCCTGCTGAAAACGCCTACAATGGGTCGAAAAGCACGATTAAAGTTTCCACCTAACCCACCGCCGTAACAGTATGAACCCATGATTATGGCTCTGCAGCACTCAAGCATTGATTTGACGACAGATAAAGTCAAAACTAAACTGCTTCAAGACAAGCGATGGAAAGGGACCGCTGCTGGTTTACGCGGAATCGTAGTTACAACAAGACCAGTACCCATGGTAATGGTAAAAATTCACCAAGTACATCGAAACATGCTAGTACCTCGTCGAATACGAAAAAGAAACTTTGGTGTTGGAAGTGTCGATCAAAGGGTCACGTCAAGAAAGACTGTACTCAACCAGATGATGGGTCGAGAACTAATTTGGTTTTGACCGCACTCAGCACGGCTAAAGGTGAAGATACTTCTTGGATTATAGATTCCGGAGCTACGAATCATATGTCAGGATGTCGTGACTGGTTCGAATCTCTCCGAGACTCGTCGACAAAGGAGGTGTGTGTAGCTAATGGCAAGAAGCTAGTCGTAAGTGGTAAAGGTGACGTACATTTTACATGTAAGTTTAATGGTGAACTGTGGAACATAACTTTGAAAGACGTGTTATTTATACCTGATCTTACTGTAAATTTGATATCTGTATCTAGTTTAACAGAAAAAGACTTTAAGCTTTCATTTACTGATACAGCATGTAACATAATAAAATCTGGTAAGGTAATTTTAACTGCTAGGAAGATTGGGAGAGTTTACATACTTCTTACTGTTGGTAGAGCCAATCTGACTACTTCAGCTACTTCTAAGGACATGATGTTGTGGCATCAACGATTAGGTCACCTAAATTTTGATAACTTGGCGTCACTTAGGAAAGTTGCTAATGGTATTGATTTTCAGGTTACTACTCAGAAGGAAGTTTGTGAGGTGTGTCTTAAGGGTAAGCAATCGCGCACTCCCTTTGTGACTGATCCTAACAAGCAGGTCGCTAAAGCACGGCTGGACCTCATTCACACTGACGTCATCGGGCCGATGCCGACCACTTCTCTTGGAGGAAAGCGTTACATCCTCACGTTCCTAGACGACTACTCCAGAAAAGTGTTTGTCTTCCCCATTGCGAAGAAGAGTGATGTGTGTAAGTACACTATTGATTTTATTAAACTTGTTGAGAATCAGTGCAATGCGAAAGTTAAAGTTTTAAGATCAGATAATGGTACTGAATACGTTAATACCGAGTTGATGAACTTCCTAAAGAGGAAGGGGATCGTTCATCAGCTGACAGTACCATATAGTCCTCAGCAGAATGGATCTGCAGAGCGTTTCAACCGCTCATTGCTGGATAAAGTCCGTTGTCTACTGTTTAATGCCAATTTAGATGACAAGATGTGGGCAGAAGCTGCTAATACTGCAGCATTCCTTATTAATCGGTCGCCAAGTTCGAGACTGTCGGGTAAAATACCTGAAGAGGTTTGGAGTGGTAATAAGGTTAATCTTAAGAATTTGCGTGTCTTTGGTTGTGAGGCATTTGCACATATAGATGACTGCAAAAGAAAAAAGTTAGACCCCAAAAGTAAGAAACTAATCTTCTTAGGTTACTGTGAAAACGTAAAGGGATATCGTTTGTTCAATCCTGATGACAATAAGATCATTGTATCACGTGACGTGGTTTTCAATGAATCTGTGTTTCCAGGTAGGCGCTCTAATAGGACACAAAGACAAATGTTTGAACCTATTTTTCTTACAGGAGGTGGTGATGAGGAGGATCTAAAAACTACGCCAGTCGAGGCGGAGCCAGAACGAGTTTCGGTCGAGTCATTGGATTATCCTTTGGAGGCGGAGCGAGAACCGACTTCTATAGAATCACCAAATTATCCTGTTGAGGCGGAGTGCGAACATGATTACGTGCCTAGTGAAGATCATCTTGAAGTACCTCAGGATGTACAAGAGTCTTCTAGTCACCGATACAACCTACGTCCTCGTATACCGAAACCAACTTGTAACGTAACTAATGTTAGTAATGTAAAAGAGCCCGTAGAGCCACGCACTGTCAAGGAAGCATTGAGTTGTGAAGATAAAGAGCTATGGCAGAAAGCCATGCAGGAAGAAATAGACTCTTTTATCTTACATGGAGCTTGGGAGCTTACTGATAAACCTGTTGACAAAAATGTAGTGAAAAACAAGTGGATTTTTACATTGAAGCGAGACTCTGACGGAAACATTACACGTTACAAGGCCAGATTGGTCGCGAAAGGCTTTACCCAAAAGTATGGTGAAGATTTTAATGAAACTTTTTCACCGGTCGTTCGTCACTGCTCTATAAGACTATTATTAGCTCTAGCTGTACAATTAGATCTAAAAATTGACCATTTAGATGTACAGACGGCGTTCCTAAATGGAGAGTTGCGCGAAGAGATTTACATGCAGCAGCCGGAAGGTTTCATGTGTCCTGGGAGCGAAAATAAAGTTTGTAGATTACGGAAGGCTGTATACGGGTTGAAGCAAGCGTCGCGTTCCTGGTATGAAAAGGTAAAAGATGTCCTACTTTCTTTGGGATACATACAGTGTAAACAAGAGGATTGTGTCTTCATCAGGAAGTCAGGTGAGTCGATTGTTTATATCGCCCTGTACGTTGATGATTTCTTCGTCTTTTATAATGATAATCGCTTGGCAGAGTCGCTAAAATCTTCTTTGTTACGGCATTTTAAGTTAAAAGACTTAGGACCGGTTAAAAACATGTTAGGTATCAAAGTAGAACGTGATGCAACTTCCATCAAACTTAGTCAGGAAAATCGGATTGACAAGTTGTTAGATCGTTTCGGCATGATTGACTGTAAGTCTGTAAAGTCTCCCATGATAACTAACATTAGTTCTAGTGAGAGTTCTTATGCTACGAATAACACTGTATCGAAATTTCCGTACCAAGAGTTGTTAGGTAGTTTAATGTATTTGTGCGTAACTACGCGACCTGACATTTCGTTTGCCGTGTCATACCTAAGTCAGTTTAACAGTTGTTATACAGAATTCCATTGGATGCAAGCCAAACGAATTGTGAGGTATCTTAAAGGAACTAAGCAGAAAGCTTTAGTTTTTAAGAAATCCAATGTAAATCCCATCCTAGAGGGATATTCGGATGCAGACTGGGCTTCAGATGTAGATCGAAAGTCGTACACTGGATTTGTATTCAAGTACGGTGGTAACTCGATATCTTGGGGTAGTTATAAACAGTCGTGCGTTTCGTTGTCGTCCACCGAGGCGGAGTATATTAGCCTAAGTGAGGCTAGTAGGGAAGCGGTGTTCCTCCAAGCACTCTTGAGGGAGCTTTTAATGTTGCGTTGTTGTAAAATAGTGCTTTACTGTGACAATCAGTCCGCTATGCAGCTTGCTATTAACCACGTACATCATAAGAGGAGCAAACACATCGAAGTTCGATATCACTATGTTAGGGATATGATAGACCGCTTCAATGTTCAAATTTTGTACATTCCTACAGATGTGATGGTAGCTGATGTTTTTACCAAGCCTCTTGGTTGCACAAAACATCAACTATTTACGACCCAACTTGGTGTGATATAGAGGTAGGTCACTGTACCAGTTCATCAGAACTGATGATGTCCACGTTATGTGGGGGTATTGAACGTACCTAACGCTGGCCATCAGTACAGTCTATGGGCTGTCGTATTTTGTATAGCGAACAGCCCTGTCACTGTCTCCTATGAGGTTTTCTCGGAGCCTTGTCAAGTTTTTAGATATGCTTTTAATAAACTTATTTACATTATATTATACGTAGTTTCCTGACCTTCTATTAACATCGAGTTGAAAAAAAACATTAACTAAAAATACCTACAAACACTGGATAGAATATGATCAGGCAAGATATCCTGTCGTAATAAAGATATATCGTTTTCATTACACTTGCTCGTTAATGATGTTATTCCATGCCCGTATACAATGCCTCAATTTTTCCCGCGGGAACTATGGATTTAGGTACCTATACGTCTAGTTTTCCTCCCTAAGTGAGTCATGACTTTAGTTTTAAAAGTTAGTGTAAATTATGTCATTTCGGGACTAAAGAGGTTTCAAGTCAGCCAACATTTTATTTACATCTTTGAAACTTAGCTGTAACCCAATTTTACCCCATAAAATTTGCCACGCTTCCTGAAACTTCATTATTTTTATATTTTAAATTTATCTCAAATTGTTTTCCAATAAATTTAGTACCTAAATATTTTGTTAGCACGTTGGAATAATCTGGCCGTAAGACCATTTGAAGTCCAAACTAAAGTACAGTTCTTAGCGTTATCTATGGTAGACGACTCGAAAAAATTTACAATCAGGGGGGGGGGGGGGCTACTACGAAATATGAAAGTTCGTATCGTTTTCCTGACGTTAATATTATTTAATACGAGAGTGAGAGGGACGGTAGGATACGAACTTCGATTTTCGAATTTTGTAGTAGCCCCTGTATTCGCGTACTCCCAGTCGAATGTTTTCATTAGTTTCAAAGATTTGTATCCGTAAAATTTTGAGATGTTAAGTCTGATGTCTGATTTTGAGATGTAAGTTCTGTGGGCACATCATATTTGATATAAAATTTCTCAAAAGCAACGGCTAACTCAGTATAGAAGGAGTGTTCTCTTTCGAAAATGGAGGTAAATATGCTGTTAGCTTCTCTCGAAAGACTCATTTACTTATATTGGCAACTTTTGCAAAAAGTTTCAGATTCTCCTTTTTTGGTGCGGATATAGTGGCGAGGAAAAGGTCACTCGGACAATTGGCACCTTCTGTCGAAATTGCTTCTACATCGATATTTTCATTAATGTATCCCATTTCAGTTGCAATTTCTGCAAAAAATCTTCAGTTTTTGCACAGTTTTGGTCATTATATTTCTTAAATTCAAACATCTACAAAAAAATTGTTATTTTTAATGCAAATGACTCCTTTTATACCGTCAATAATTTGAATAATCAGGATGACTTGATAAGGTATTATAACGATTGTCAAGCGTAATATGACAAATATTTACGCAAGTACATGTTGACGTGGAGTTATTACTGTTTTATAGAAAACTAGCTTTTGCCAACGGCTCCGCCCGCGTGGTACTCGGTTATCGCGCGCTGTTCCCTCGGAAACTGCATTTTTCCGGGATAAAAAGTAGCCTATGTCACTCCCATAAACTATCTCTATGCCAGAAAACACGTCGATCCGTCTTTCCGTTACGGCGTGAAAGACGGACAAACACACAAACATACAAACACACAATCCAATATCCATTTATTTATTCCACGATAGTCATAGTCATATAGTTTAGTTTAGTTTAGTTTATTTATTCATTCAATACATCATTACATTATAATTTACATAAATGTCAGTTATAAGAATTTGTATTGAAATCGTCAAATAAGATTAGTAATAATTAATAAGATAAAATTCTAAGCATGTCAATATTTGATGGAAATAATTACAATAAGACTGGTTCTCCTGAAGGGATCGTCAGATTGAAAACAATCAAAACACAATAAAATTAAATTAAAAAAGAATAATCGCCAAAATGTCAATGATATGTAAAAAATAATAAATTAGGAATAATTCAGTAACAATTCAAATGTCAGTGTAAAAAACAATAAAAATAAAAAACAAGAAATAATCATAAAAATAAAACCATAAAAATAAAAACAAGAAATAATAATAACAATTTAAACGACATAATTAAAATTTCATATTCATAAATTCATTCACTGAATAAAACGCTTTATCCAACAAAAGGTCTTTTAGTCGACGGCTAAACGTTTCATCGTTCTTTTCGCTTTTTAGGTCTGAGGGTAGGTGTTCATAGTACTTGGGGCCGATAAAAAAAAAAAAAATATTGCATTTATGTGGTATAAAAGGTATTAATTCCCCTACATACAAACAAACAAAATTTACTTCATTTATTATGGTTCTATCTTATCGATATTTCCTAATGTTATGATATTCGTTGCTATTTTTACCAATCACAGACTTTTTTCAATGTCATTCTTAATCTGCATTGATAGTGATACACCTGGTACTAATATTAGGTACCAACAAAGCGCATGGCACCTATAATTATCTAAAAATAGGTTTAAAATGTATAGTGTACAACAGTGCAATTATAATATAAGAGTATGTGTATACCTAGGTACGTCAAAATTTAACAATCACAAAGCACTCTAAAGATGAAAATTGATATTTCAATTTCTGAAAACAGATCTTTTTTCGAATGTACAGATTCTATTAAGTCAAGAAATACGAAAAATAAGTATTCTAGTTCATTATCCCAAACCCGGCAAACATAACGTATGTGGGTATACGGAATATTACAGATAGCTGTAGCTGAGCGGCAAAAAATCTGGCCTTCAAATGTAAGCAGTAATAAATAATTTTGTATGGAGAGTTGGCCAAATTTTGTGTCGCTGAGTATATTTTCTGAAGGACAAAACTGTGGGTGTTGTGTAGTGCCAGTAAGAGTGTTGCACGTCTGTGTCCTAAATTGAGTTGACGATCAATTTACAGTCATCATGAAAGAAAGGTGAGTAAAAATTTCATATTTGATTTTATTTTTAGATTATTATTGTATAATGCTGTAGGTAATTTGTTATTGAAATTTATATTTTCTATGAGCCTCGCCACCTGAAATAATATCATCATCATCATCATCATGTCAGCCGAAAGACGTCCACTGCTGGACATAGGCCTCCCCCAAGGCTCTCCACTCAGACCGGTCTTGTCTTTTAATAACCCTCCTTCCTTCCTCGTGGACGTTTTGGTATTTTTGTTTTTGTCACGAATAAATGTTTTCTTTCTTTCTTTCTTTCCTTCAGGCAGCCGGGTAAAAAATAATTACGTCTGGCGGCTATTGGATCTTACTCTACCTGTTCACAAATTATACGCCGTATGTTTATTCGAGAGAGATTTTTCAGGAGGAAGTACAGAAATTTCATCAAACTTATTTATTTTTGCGGTTTACTCGAAATATACAAGTACAGAGGGAACCCATAATAACATCTCCAATTTCCTTTTAAAAGAACAGATTAAGATTAAGAAGCTCTTACTCCTGCTTTTAAGTTGGTTACTTAGTTAGGTGACCGATAATAGCCACTTGGAGCTGACTAAAATATTTTTTATAACGAGCACAGTCACGCGTAGATACATTTAATTTGAATATAACCGGCTACTGTATTAAAAATATTGATAACGCATGTTTAGAAAGATATCTTTAATAATTCAATCCTATACGTACTGATTAGGTAAGTCGGCGAAGGTATTTTAAGATGGAATGACTTAATTGCCGGTTCTTATGGAGTCGAATGAAATAAATCTGATGGAATGTTTACTGCTGCTTCGGCACGTGGCTCGGTATTGATGGCACTCAGTCTTTATACGGTCAATATAGTTTAGGTATGATTAAGGGCTCCAATAGACCATGTGCAACTCGTTACTTTAATGTGTTTTATGAATAACCACGTGGTGACTGGTGACCTCGCGGCGCGTGCTACATTAACAACGCTTGAAATTATTTACTTTTGAACATGCTTCTATTATCATCACTTGTAACTATGTGTTTATGTAACTATCTATTTAATTATCTATGTATGTTATGTATGTGTGTCTTTCGATTTGATTTTCACCCACTTTATATTTTTCAATTACAATAATTTGTATTGATTGATATATAACTTGGCAATTACCTATGCATACCAGTTCAGGTAAAAATAAAATGGTGCCATCGAGCTGACCTGAGCTAGACATTGGAACTCCAAGACCAAACAATGTAACCTAGCCACGTTTTGGCTTGTTAGAATAGTATTCCCTAATGTATCTTGACTAAGGATGGTATCCAGGCCAGGATGTGATGATGGAGCAGTTAGGTAGAAACTGGAAATACAAAGACAGAACGTCGTAATCTAACCATGTTAACTCCATGACATAAATAATAACACTATATTAATTCATCTACTAATACACTTCATCAAAAGCAGAAATATTGTCACTAATAATCTATGGATTCTTTGATCTGAAGATAAATTATTTTTATTTATCACTTATTTAGTTTCATAACTATAATTTTTACAATTGTTTAGCACAGCGTAAGTCTTTTTTTAGTTGATTACAATACCGATTACATGTAAAAAGTATAGCCGAGGCTTACATGACAGATTATAATTTTGTCTATACATTAATAGATGTAAAAGAATGGACTCTGTCGTATTATGTAAAAGTTTTTCATTGTGTCGGCTAAAATAAGTCGTCAGATAGTGGCAGCGGCCGGCGCGGGCCTTTTGACCGCGGCGAGCGTCGCTCTGCCGAAGCCTATCTTCCGGCGAGACGGCCCGATTGTTCCAACGACTTAACATATCAATTATGTCGAACACAAAGCCAGATAAGAGGTTGAGCGACTTGAATAAAATAATTAACTGATTGGTGTTTGTATAATTCATCAAGTGGACGTTCGTGAGCGTACGGCCACTTAGTGCCGTTTTATCAGATAGCTCTCGTTACTATCTCGTAGCGTGGTAGCACACAATGGAGCTGTAAATGCAGGGCGCCATTGTATGAGGCTTTTGAGCGCTTTTATCTGGTCACGCCGATTTAGGGTATTATGACGGACGCAGCCGAGATACCGTCGCTGCTGCGCCGCCTCACCGCGGTAGCGCTACGGCTAAGTAAACTGTCAAAATGCCTTTTGTACGACGACAGTTCGACTATCATAAAACAGAATGAGCTCGCTTTATTTATACTTACAGATTTAATGCTTTTAAGCAGTAGTAGCCAAAGCGGCTTAATTTCAAGGGTCAACGAGATTTAAGCTTAAGTTCCGTAACATCATGAACACGCGACACGTTGGTATCTTTTGTAATTGTATCAAAACTTGCCCGAACCTTGAGCAACACGACACTCTCCGGTAATAAATTGCCGATAGATGCTGCGGCCCAGCGCTCATATCCCGTAATTTTGTGTAAATTATACCCATATCGAAGCACTGTTACGCTGTTATTATTCATGTTTATGGGGAGTAAAGGTCGCATCTAATTATAATTATTTTAATATGTCCAGTGGGTATATTAAGAGCGACGCTCCATCGCCAATCGAGAGCATGACAACAACGTTATTAATAAAACACACAAAGTGACCCGCGCCGCGGCTGCAGCGGCCCCGCGGCGCTGCTCGGCGCTAGCGCCATCATTTATGTCCACTGACGGAAATTAAAGAGAAAGGAATAAAAATGTCCCGGCTAATGATGGGCGCGGACCTCTCGCGGTGAATGTGTAATAATCCGCCTCGGGGACACGCCGCGCCCAACATCGACTAAATAATTTTAATTACATGTTATTGATATATTCTCTCCCGAAGCGCTCGATCTGTCGATAACGCCGCGCAATTAGATGTTGAACTTTGACTCGACGATTTGTTGTGGGAAAGGCGAAATGGGAGCCCCCGGGCGGACCGACGCTCGACTACTTAATGCATTTGGATTTTTTTAGAATTGTTGTAGGTGCTTGCGTATCATACGTATAGTACGTGTACATCCTTAACTAAAAAGACCGTTCATGCACATTACCACCTCGTGACGAAATCAGGACAGGAGACCAATAAGGACAGGAGTCAGAAATGAAATTTTTGGCAGGATAAAAATATGTTGTATTTAGTTTAAAAAGACTCCTTTAACTTAACCTAATTCTATTAAAGAATCTGAAAACAGGTAAGTAATCAAATCATGGACTGCTTTACTGTTTTTTTTTTTTAGTAAAGTTTGAATTTTTCAATGATCTCAAAAAATGGCTTTTTAAATTAAAACGGTAATACCAGGCGGTATTACCGTTTTAATCAAACTGCTTCATTATCAAAGCATGGGAAGTAATTTTGGTGAAATTACACCATATGATCAAACACTGCTAGATTACAATGTTCTGTTTTATCGTTTCAGTGTCTAGAGCTTCATTGTATTGTCATCAGACTACCTATATAATTGCTAAGCTTCGTATGAACAATATGAATTGGGTAAAAATCACGTTGAAAGATTCCGTTACATAACATAAGTTACTAGTGAAAAAATATATATGTATGATTTCTGCTGTGTAGATATTTGTGCTCAACAATACTGTTTGAATTTGTATAACGTTTTAAACTTTCGCGATTTGCACTCATAGCCAAAATACCACCAACGGGGCTTATCACGCTAACACACACGAGTAATAATTTACCTCGACGTTTCGGCAACATTGCAGTGGCCGTGGTCACGACTAGACTGAGTGTGGGGTATCAAGTCTCGTGTGTGTTAGCGTGATAATACCCGTTGATGGTTTTTGACTATGTTTGCATTTGTTACTACCTAAAGCTATTTGACAGTAGTTTATGCTTGAAATTGTTCTACAAGCTCGCTGTTAATGCTTGACAGAGTCATGAATACCGACTTGAGCGGCGGACGCTGTCGCATAATAATCATGACTCGCGCAGCACGACGCATAAGTTATTACGCGAAAGATTGAAAGAAAATTAGCTGTCCCAGAATAAAGCCGTAAAAATTGCTTTCATAATGGGCTACGCTGGTGCGATTAAAAGGTTGGTGCTCCGGAGCAGGGCGCTGTTTGCGGACGGGCCAGGCTTAAAGAGGGGGATATATGGAGGCGCGTCATCTCCGGAACTGTTGGCCATAACTCGCGCGTCGGGTGGCCGCGCCAGCGTCGATGAAAAGCATTTTGTCGCCAGCTGCGGCTATGAATATTTACGAGTCCTGCCCATTCCCGGGAAGAGCCCGTCCTCATCCGCACACCCGGTGCTGAATCTGAATCTCAAATCATACGCGACATTCAAAACAACCGATCTCGTAGACTGTGCGACGCGAATATATTAGCATTTATGACCATTGTCAGCGTTCCAGGTCAAATTATTAATTGCTTAAGCCTATACCCAGCAGCATGACTCTGACGACATAATCGAATCGCGTATAAGCATGCCTACACGCAACCAGATACAGTAATGATAATTGATTAAAACAGATCATAACGTTATTATAATTGATGAGGGGCTTGAAGTGGCTTAAAATGTCATGGTCCACCTATCCAATATAAAGTTCATCACCCCGTGTTCATTATAGAAAGTAATAACGACGCAGATTACTATTATCATTCCCCAATGTGCGTTTCCATTTATAGACGAAATACCGTTTTAGTAAAACACGTGTGACGATTTAGACTATCTAGTGCTACGAGGGTCAAACTGAAAGTTCTTAGAAAATCAAAAACTGAGCAAACTAGCAACTTATTAGTTTTATTATATCTTTTCAAAATAGTGTCCATTCACATCAATACACCGCTGCATCCGATGGAACCACTGAGAAAAGCACTTAGCCCAGTCGTCCTTAGGGGTCTCTTCGACGGCCTTTTGAAACGCACCCACTGCTTCCTCGGTGTTCATAAAAAGTTTTCCTCGAAGTTTTTCTTTTATTTTCGGGAATAAATAAAAATCGCAAGGTGCGAGGTCGGGGCTATACGGCGGGTGACCCAGTAATTCCACGTTTGACGTCACTAAATAGTCGATCGTTCGCCTGGCGGTGTGCGACGAGGCGTTGTCGTGGTGAAGAAGGATCCTACTTCGAGGTCGCTTCTCCCGAACTTTTTCCAATACAAGTGGCAAACAATTGTTAGTGTACCACTCTGCAGTAACTGTTTTTTGATCCTCTAAAGCAATTGTCGCATAGTGACCTGTCCTTCCGAAGAACGAGGCCACCATCTTTTTTCCCACGCTTCGACCTCTCTTCACTTTAGTTGGCAACTCCTCGAAAGGAAACACCCATTGAGCAGACTGTCTCTTGGTTTCTGGATCATAACAGTAAACCCAGCATTCGTCACCCGTAAGTATGTCGAAAACAGCATTTGAGTCACCTCCGTTAAATCTTTCAATCATTTCACGGCACCAATCAACTCGACGGAGTTTTTGGGCCTCGGTCAAATTATGAGGTATCCACCTCGCACAAAGCTTCCTGACCGCTAAATGTTCATGGAGGATTTTATGCACTTGACTCATACCGATGCCTAAGCTTGTCCGAATCTGCTGATACGTCACTCTTTTGTCAGTCTCTATCATACGCTGCACAACACTGATGTTATTTTCAGTCGTCGCCGTAGAAGGCCGTCCCTCACGCAGATAGTCGGTGAGATTAGTGCGACCACGTTTAAACTAATTAAACCAGTTGTAAACGGTCGCACGAGATGGAGCTTCATCATGAAAGGCCAATCGAAGTCTATCATAGCTTTCTTGTTGACTTAAATGACATCGAAAGTCATAAAAAATCATTGCACGAAAAATTTCGCGAGTTAAGTTCATGTTGACGTGACACAGACAATTTTCAATTTGCCGCCAAATCGTAAAACTAATGACAAATGAATGAAATATATACTCAATAATATTGGCAAAGAGTTCCATTTTCAAAATTTAAACTTACTTTTTTATTATATTGTTTACAAGTGGCCAGTTCTAAAAACTTTCAGTGTCGCCCTCGTACCTCTCCGCTGAGCTTGCTTGACAATAGCATAAATAAAATTATAAGTAGCGGCCATAAAACATTCTTAACGCCACAGCTACGCACAATGTTTATATTAGAAGTAAAATTCAAAAATGTAATTTATTTAATCAAATTGGAGTAGGATTGTGGAGATGCGCACGAGACGGCATTTGCTAGCCGGGTGTCCAATCAAAACGTTATTTGTCATGCATCCGAGTCATTGTAAAGTGTTTGGCGGTGGCATGCACAGAATTAAAGCCACATCGGCTTCTGAATGTCGATTTAATTGCCAGATAAGTCGAGCGCTCGCGCAACACTATTGAAAGATAATGGCTTAAGATGTTATGTAGCTTATTTGAGATTTAAGATTGCGTGCGTCAGTAGTACCATACACTTACATAAAATTTCATTATACTTGTGTTGGTTTTATTAAATCAACGTTAGCAGAGATTGATTCGACAGTATAGTATGACGCAGTTGATTTACGAGGGGCGTTAGTTATCTTTGCATATTTAAGATAACTGGCTGTTGTTCCAGACTGCAATAAGCAATAATCCACAGCAGTGATAATTTCAAATAGTAGTCCAGTGGTGATCCTGAGTGGGCGCCTAAACACTACAAGCCCTCATAAACCGACGGGTATGGTAATGTTAGAGGCGCACTATCCACTCTCTACATTACCTGGTTGAAGTTGAACTGACAGACAGTACGATCTGGCTGAAAGCTGGTCGTAAAAGTGTCGCGATGCTAAGATAAACGCTGAAGTTGAAGCATTTTTGTAAGCGACTTTATAATCGACGTGTCACGTTTAAAGGACTATTTCGAAATACGTCTGCTTCTCTGGATCACTTATGATTAACCATCAGTACCTAAAATATTTTTGTTTTTATACTACCTATCCTGAAACTGAACTGAACTTTTGCTTCTTATTTAAACGATATTTCAATCGGAATTATTTCAGAGTTTTCAGGCTCTTATCGAATGTGAGAATTAATCTTAGAATCAGGAAATTTTAACAAACAAAACAGCTAGAATTTGGCTAGCATGAGCTCCACCCACGTGACCCGTGATTTATCAAACAAGTTCGACGTACCATTGATTCACGACAAATCACACAGCAGACAAGATAGAATGGAGGTATATTTCGTCACGGATCTGCTGATATTTCACCAAGACAGTAAATCGCCATGAGGCGTCACAGGCGAGCGGATAAATCACAGGAGTGGGCGGCGAGCTCCCGGCGCTGGTCCGGCTAAATAACCGCTACCGTTTACCTGCCGCTGATCATCTGATACTTGATTTAATATGGCTGCGAGAAACACTGTATTGAATCAATTTTGCAAATACGAAGGTATGCTGGAAACAAGTTGGTGTTGTTTTCTTTTTAATGAATGTGGATGTGGAAGCTATGTCTAATCTGAAAACTCTAAAGTAAGAAAAAAAACCGGCCAAGAGCGTGTCGAACACGCCCGAAATAGGGTTCCGTAGCCATTACGAAAAAATAAGTACATAATATTTTTCTAAGGATTTCGTACTTTATATGCAATATTTTACGTATTTAAATAGTTTACGTATATTTTATACCTTAGGCTGACATTTACTCTTAAACTACTAATATTCTCAAAAAAAAAATAACCGTTATAGTTTTTCCTGTAAGTTTGATATACTTACTACCATCCTGAAGTTTTTCAAAAGTTTCCACCCACCAGCTTAGATTTAAGAGAGGGGGGAATGCTCGATTTGCACTTTAAAGTTGAATATTTTGCTAACATAGCACTAAATCGAAAAATCGTTTTAGCAACCCCCCTAATGATTTAAAAAAAAAGGTCTATCCAACGATATCCCATACTACAAGGTTGGATCAGAGAAAAAAATTACCCCCACTTTACGTCTATAAAGGATATATAGGTACTCTAAAAAATTATTTTTCGAATTTTTTTGTTGTACCATTTTGTCGGCATAGTTTACATAAATATTCGTGCAAAATTACTGCTTTCTAGCATTGATAGTCCCTGAGGGGCTACTATGCAACTCGAAACTCGAACTTTGTGTCGATCGGTCCCTCTGACACTTGTACTATTTAATACGAGAGCGAGAAGGACGATACGACACGAACTTCGAGTTTCGAGCTTCGTACTAGCCCTGCTGAGCAAAGCCGCGGACGGACAGACAGACATGGCGAAACTATAACCCCCTTATTCATAAAACTTAACAAGCCTATGTTAACTAACAAATGCTTTGTCCCTTTCTAACAAATACAAATGTCGAAGTGACAGATAAGAACAAACGATTTTTAGCGGCATTTTAACCAAAATAGGTTTGATTGTCGTTTATGAATAAGGGGGTTAGGGTTCCGTTTTTGCCATTTTGGCTACTGAACCCTGAAAACACACAGATGAATTGAGAACCACCTCCTTCTTTAAGCTGGTTAAAAATATCTTAAAGGGAGAATAAACGGTACGATAGTTAATTCTTTAAATATTTATTTACTGAGTTATTCTACTGTCGAGAGTTGCTACCTGATAGCATCTGCAAGAGATTAGGTTTTTAAGTAGGTAATACCCGAAAGACTAACTTAGACAAGGTAGGTAGCTTTCCATAACGCCTACCTGATTAGAGAAACATGAGGAAATGTAACTCTTGTTAGTCTGTTTTCTGTCTATTTTTTTTTATTCGACTGGAAGGCAAACGAGCAAGTGGGTCTCCTGGTGGTAAGAGATCACCACCGCCCATAAACATCTGCAACACCAGGGGTATTGCAGATGCGTTGCCAACCTAGAGGCCTAAGTTGGAATACCTCAAGTGCCAGTAATTTCACCGTGTCCATGTCCGTGTTCGTTCATGTGTCCATGTAAGACCATTTTTATAAGACAGCAGCAATCAGATTCTTTTATTTAACGATATCGCATCGAAACGACTTCGATATATGTTTTAAGTGTTGTTGTCTGCTACGACCGCTAAAGTTATACGAGTTCCAAGTTGGATTCTTAATAAAATGGTTTTACAATGCTCTATTAGGCAGTGCAATTAAATGGTAATTGCTCTAGTAGTATATCCGTCAAAGTACTAAGGGTTCGATTCTAAATATAAATCATAAATCCGCGCCCCCCTGGCAAGCAATTGTTTGCAGCCTTCATGAATAACAACCTATTTTTAGCAACGAGAAGTTCAATTCGAATGAATGAAAGTAATTCATTTCGTAGCGATACACTGTTAACGACTCAAATCTGTCATTTGCTAGCTCTGTTATGTAATTAATTTCATTTTGTTTGTTTATTTTATATCACAGATCGATCAAAATTTGGCACTATGTACGTAACATTAATATAGTAATATGGCTTTCCAATAAAGGTTTTTGCTCTACGACTACGTAGTTAAAAATAAAATAATATCGTGCGTGACAAATACCTACTACAATATTACTTGTATAAATTTCTCAAAGATAAGTTAATGAGCCGGTTTAGCACCTCACCGAAACAGCAGCTTTTATGAGCCATTATAGTGTTTTAATGATTTTCTATTCTTACCTTTTTATCGAGTGTAGCAAAATAAATTAACCCTGATGAATTTATTACTTTTTAACGTACTTTACTGTGCAGAAATAATATGCTGCTATCAAAATATCTCTTTTCTGATTGAATTTGAGAATGTACGAGTATCGAATTTCTTTTTACCTACTTGTTGTTAAAAAAATACGTTTAAAAGTATCTATGGGCTTCCTAGTGTGTACAAGTTATTGTGAAAAGACGTAGGTACACATAATATATTAATGGAATTTTAGATTCATGGAATCTTATCCTACTTATATTATAATTATAAATGCGAAAGTTTGTTAGTGTGTGAGTGGCGGTGTACTATTAGGTATCTATTCTGTGGTGGCGGCTGCACGGATTTGGATTAAATTTGGCAAAAGTTAGTTTATAATCTGGATTAAAACATAGTATACTTTTTACCCCGATATTCCCTCGCGATAGGGATAAAATCTCGAGATAACAAGCGCTGGGTTTAGAGTCTCGAAATTTGGCATGGGTGTTTTAATTTAACGTCAATGAAAACCACGATGTAATTTAGAGAATTCCCACGAGAATTTCATAAAATCCCGGAATTTCAATTCAACTGCTGTATCTAATGATTTACGCGTGCGAAGCTGCGGGTAAACGCTAGTAAAAGATGTAGTGAACATAAATAAATGTTTGGCAAAAATAAGTCAGTAACTCATTTCATTCATCGGGTCGCGTATTAATATAATATGATATTATATTAGTAACAAGTAGTGACATTTTTAGCTTTTCACTCTGCATGTATACCAGTTAGTTATTTGTGTGTAATTGTGTAAATTTTATTGTATTTGTGTGTATTCCGTATTAGTGAATAAATGTCTTCTTTCTTTCTTTAAAACCGTTGAATATGGATCCTTGTTCAAACTAGAGAGCATTGCGGATGAGGTAGCAGGCCCTATACTACGAAGTGCGAAATTTTAAATTCATATCTTGCCGTCCCGCTGACGCTTATATTATTTAATACGAGAGTGAGAGGGACGGTACGATACGAACTTCGATTTCAGAATTTCGTAGTAGCCGCCCAGACGCGCCCGCAATAAATCAGAGGCGCCGGCGCAGCGCGCCCGCCGATTAATCGCAGCGCAGCTCTACACAAATCAAAATGTAAATGGATATAGTATGTTAAGTGCGCCGTGGCTAGTAATAATGATGTTAGCATTAGGCATATTAATTGGCTAGATATGCACTATCTATCCTCGACGGCCGACCGCGTGCCATTTCTGCTTCCAACTTTTGTACTGCATCGACTCACCTCAACATCCAAACACCCTAATATGGACACGGAACATTCAACTTTACGTAAACATAAATTTCGTATTGACGATAAAGACGAAGCTGAACAAAATCGAAACGAGCCAAACAAATACCACCGGCGCGAGTTCAAAAGGCCCGCTACCTAAATACGGCATTAAACAGAATAACATGGTTGTTGTACCGCGGAATCATTATGGTTCGAAGGCTCATTGAAATGAAGAACCGGATCCTTAATGAAGGCTGCAAAATCAAATCGACATCGATTTCAGTGGATACAGCGGTTATGTGCCTTTAGTGTCGCGGGGAACTGCCGGCGCGCGCGCCGCTGCCGCGCGGCCTTTGCTCTAACGAACCGATTCTCCGTCTAGTTAATTGACTCTCGCGACCGCTTCGTGCTACCAATGAACTCTTGCCATCATTAATGATAAAATTGCCTCTACATCAATCCTAATATTCAAAACGTCTAAAGCTTTTGCATCAGAGTGCTTAAGAATGTTTGTTTAATAATGCAGTTTATCGCTTGTTCTATGTAATTTTTAAGCATTACTTTACAAATCATATTAAATAAGTATTAGGTAGTTAGTTAAATAATGCGATGGGAACATCTGGTAGGTAATAAAATCGATCACTAAAGCACACAAAGAGACTATGGGAAAAATGTTTCGGCCCAATTACTAGGTTTCGACTGTAATGAAGGGGAACGATAAACAACTCTATTATTGACATAATTACTTCACTGCCCAATGTATGTTTACGTTCAATTAAATATGTAGATGTTGAACTTTGAACCATTTTTTTATTTTTGTAGCAAGCTTATTGCGGGTGGGCGTTATAACCAATGTACCAACCTATATTCATACGTAGGTATCTACTGACATACCGACACAATTAATATGAAATGACAATAGTAGGTACAGTCGACTGAAAAATATGAATTTATTTTACGACTTTATTACATCAGATAGTCACTGATACTTACATATTTTTGAGTGGTTCGAACTGTACCTACCTACACGGGCCTTATTCAAGTTTTCGCGAGGAAATCAACGTACACTTAGATTTATTCGTAATCTAGATTTATCATCATCCCAGCCTATTTAAATCCCACTGCTGGATATAGGTCTCCTCTCAGAATGAGAGGGCTTGGGTTGTAGTTACAACGCGGGCCCAGTGCGGATTGGGAAATTCACACATACCATATATATACAGATTTGTATATAAATAAATAAGAAAGATCCTTGGTGTACCTAACCAATACCTACATAAGCGATATTCACATCGATACGCACAATCAGGACATTGTCGACGCAATTTAAAGGTTTTGTAAAATAGTCTAAATGTTTTTGTGACTTGCACAAATAAAGTCCAATGCAATGATGGTGGAAGCTGAAAGAAACACATGTGAGGTCAAAAACATTTATTTCTCTTTCTCTTGAAATCTCTTTCTGGGATAAAATTAACTGGTGGTAATACAACAAAGGGTCAAAATATGTGGAAAGGCGACTTTGACGCCGGCAGGCGTGCACCGACGTCCTACGATTAAACTAATCGTTCAAATAACTCACCCATTCGTGTATACACAATGTATAATTTCAGCTATTTCAACTGACCATGGGTGGCAAAGGAACCTTTTGATGTCTCTATTAAGTTCCGATTGACGTTGATGCTTATCAATTAATTAACATAACATTATTTACAAAGGGTGATAAACATCGCGTATTCAGTGAAAAGAGTCGTATTTGGTTTGAGTGTTGGTTAGAGCCACGGGGTATGTGGAAATTAGTGGGTAAGTGTGTGGAATGAGTCGTCAATCATCACGGCTATTGCCGCGTAAACATCCAGTGGGCACGCAAGGCCTACTGCTCGACGCAAGGGAGCTTTTTCCGGACAGGCACAGAACTGAACCACAGACACGACAAACGTTTTAATTTCATATTTTTAAATCTGCTGAAGCAAATAAAGAAAACACAGATATTCTATTCATTCAGGTATTCAGGATTCTTTTTGGTGGTCACATTATCTTATTCCTCCATCTCCATTTTGCCAAGTTTTTTCGAAGTCCAGGTGGGGAAAAAGTCTTCAGACTTATGTAGTTAGTGTTCCGTTAGCCCGCAAGAAGCGGTTTGTTTCATCTTTCATAATGCGAACTTCTAAGGAATGGAATTCACTCCCGTCGTCTATATTTCCGGGTAAATACAATCTAGGGCTCTTCAAGGCTAGAGTGAATAGACTACTACTGAATCGGTGAGATACACCTGCTGCCTCATCTGCACTTAACATCAGGTGAGATAGGGATCAATCACAGTCAGTTTTAAGTAAAAAAAAAATCTTATCATACATTATTAAAGTCGTAAGAAAATGTTCTTACTTAAAAAAAACCGGTCAAGAGCATGTCCAGCCATGCTCAGTGTAGGGTTCCGTAGTTCCCGACTTTGCCTTAAATTTGCCTTAGAAATATTATTTTACAAAAACTTAAAAACTGCTCAACTGATCAAATTGAAAATAATTTTCCTACAAACTTTTATTAAGCTTAACTTCCGTAATTTTTTTCATATTTTTTAAGACGCGCGGTTCAGAAGTTGGAGGGGGGGGGCGGCACATTTTTTTTAACTTTCGGACTTAATCCAAAAATTCTATTTATTTTCAAATACCTATTTAACGATAGGTACCCCACGAAATAGAAAAAAAAATCATCCCAACTTTACGTGTATGGGAGGTATCAAAAAAAAATTTTTAGTCTTAATTTTACCACTTTGTTTGTGTGATTGATATGAATATTTATGCCGAATTGCAGCAAAAATAAAACTAGTTTTAGTTTTAAACTTAATCAAGTAATGTCAAAATATTATTCAAAACACTTCATATTTTTTAATTATCATACATTTAAAATGCTTTTGGATATTTGTAAACTAGTTCCAACAGTATTTATACACCAAACCAAAAAAACTTCAAATAACTTTCAAATGACATTTCCAAAAATTGATCACCTGTACACTATAATATAATATATTACATAAATAAGTAAATAAACGCACTGAATTGTATAATTGAACATATCCCGGCGTAAGCTTCTTGGTGCTTTGGTAAAAGTGAAATAAGAAAGAAAGAAATAAAATACATTTATTTAACGCCATAAAACAATCATAGAACAATAAAGACATACATGACGCTAAATAGGTCCCCACACAGCATAATGCCACGGCAAGCCGTGGCGCTGATTTTCAGTGAGGACCTCAGGAATCATTGAAGGCAGTGGGCTCGGTATGGCGAGTGGCCAGCCTGCCCTGCGCGCTACTCTTTGCCGCAGCGATGTAGATGCGACCAGATAACGCTGCCGCTGGATATACATCGTCGTGTACGGTTAATTGATCACTTAATTATTTTGCATGTCCGCTTAAAAGTTTCCAATTAAATCTTACTATTATTCTAATAGATAATTAAGAAATGCTCGTTTAATTAATTGCAGGCAACTTTTTAGAATCGGAATGTAATTTACTTTATTCAAATGAGATGTGTCGGTAAAGTGGCTTTAGTTGTGTGCTATTATTATTTCTCGTGCTTTATTGGAGTTTCGTGTTCATTAGGCCCGGCCGTAGTGTTGATAGCTTATTTAAATGAAGTTCAGAAGACGTTTGGTGTAGCGAGGCGGCGTTAGAATTGATTTATATCTGGAGAGTTGTAGAGGACATAAAGGTTTGATGGTATCTGGGGTTTGTCGCCAGGAAACGATCGCGAGGTATTATTGTCGGGCAGCGCCTGCGCGCATGTTCCAGCGATGCGCCCGCGCCGCCGCCCCTCACCGCCACAAACGCGATATTTTAGCGACAGCCTACATGATTAATTTATGGCTTTGAAACTTCGTTTCTGAGCAAAGTTGAGTTAAATCCGATTTAATGTGAAGATAGGATGATTTATAATAGATTTCAATAGAGTTATTCTATGCACATACGGTGGTGATTTGTGTCTTATTGTTTATGTCGTGGCAGAATTTTCTGTTTTAACTAGATAACATTTTTGAACGGTAAAGTATTGGGTAAAGTTTTTTTCACATAGGTACCAAAACCAAATGTTTAGACGCAACTATCGTTAAAGCATTTTATTCAGATTTCCTCAGAAATCTATTTCTTATACTAGTTATCAGGTACATAAATATAGAAGCTAGACAGTAGGTAATTAAGTACTTAAGTGTTCTGTTTTTACCAAGCTTTTATTTAGTTTGACTTGTCTGTCTGTCTGTAGTCAAATCTTGCAAGTTAAATTCGAACAACTTTCAGTAGTCGGATTGACTTGAGATTTGGCATTTTATGTAAATTGAACACGACCCGGAAGATGAAGCGATGGCAGGCCTTCCACCAGGTGAACTGACGACACCGTGAGAGTTGCGGGAAACCAGTGGATGCAAGTGGCGAGTTGTCATTCATTGTGGCGTTCTAAGGGGGAGGCTTTTGTTCAGCAGTGGACGTCTTCCGGCTGATGATGATGTAAATTGCGTGACAATACAAAAATCTAGCAGTGATATCTTGGTAGACTGGCCTAGATCGACTCCGCAGGACGGAACTCTTCAACGGTTAATGGCATCGACTTAAAATTTGGTAGGTATGCAAATGTAGTTTGGACGACAATGCAAGTAAAGTCGACAAAAAGTACAGCCAGCAAAAAAATTGTATTAGAAATGAAATTTTTACCAAAAACTAATTTACAGATTATAAAGTTCTCAATGTTTTTACATAATTTTATTATTTTTTCGAAGCTATGAATATTTCTATCTCGTGCCTTAACGTGTTCTGCGATCGTTCCGTCGCGTTGTGTTTGGAAGCAGTCAAATATCCTGAACGTGTCCGTAGTTGTTTGAAGCACCAGTAAAAGCTATTATTTGCTATTTTATCACGTATTTACTGTATTTGTGCAATTACACGGATGGTTTTAATGGCACTTAAACGTCTGCACACTCATAAAAGTATCAGAAGGAAATCTTTTTAATTTAAACGTAAAGTAGGTTCATTATTATTTTTATTGTGTAACCTCTCCGCGGGGTCAACCTGTTCGGTGTCCCATTAATTTTTAGTTAATTTGTAATTTTCCCAGTAACGAAGTCCTGCATCGGGTGTTTAATGCAAATGAACCTATTCTCGATCATTAGTTTGTACACGTTCTACTAACGTTACTTTTTGTTAATTAATCCCGAGATCTAACATTATGGCGGCGGTTAAATGGTTAATTATTATTCACACGCAGCAAAAGACGTTGAATAAAATAACATTTAGGTAGATGAAAACATTGGAAACCGTTTGGGAAAAAACCAATTCCGGGGGCTTTGAGGCTTCGAATACGTTTATACTGTTTGAATAGAAACATGACGCGTTTAGTGAACCCGTGTACTGCTAGGCGAGCAAATAACAGAATTGTCTAAGAAACTGTTTCAGTTCAATTTGTGTAAAGTTGCTATCTTATGCCCGCTTGCTAACGCACGCTATTTATCGAATCGGCATCCATACTCTCTGGAGTTTATTAGGCATGCGAATGTAGCTGCCATGTTATACTTAAATGCAATGAAAATTTGTTCATTCAGTTTATCTTTTTATAGGTACATACCTATATGCATTTCAGAATATTGCTTTATGTGAATGATAGTGACTATTCCTATTATAGACTACAATTTTTGTTCTGTGCCTTTTCTTGGGGATGGGGATGGGAGAAAAAAAAATAGGATAAGAGTGAGCTCTAATTGATTTTTTGACTGATTTGAGCTCTATCCTTTCAATTTCTTTAAGTCCCAAATCTTATTTCAATTGTATATGATATATCCACGATCAATGAAACAATCGCAATTTGTTATTTAACAGCTGGTTCCGCGGATTTCATCGTTGCTGAACCCTGTGAGATTTTAGGAAAAGTCCGTATTTTTTCTTACCAAAGGTCCAAAGGAGTTTGCGTCTGGCGAAAGGCTGGGCGCCTCGATAAGTTTGCTAGTGGAGACTTTTCTTTTTAGTTAGATATGGCCATTTTCATCACTATAGTATATTTATCATTTAGTTTTTCTGCAGCAAAGCTAAAGTTTGTGCAATATCGGTATCCAGCAGCTACTTCTGATATCTGTCGTCACAATTCGCTCGACCCTAAAGCTCGTGCACACCACCCGCCGTCTCGCCTCAACATTATCAATAAAAAGTTCCAACTCAATTTATCTTATCTCACGGTAGTAACGTGAGTAGTTTCCACAATGAACGACGTGCCGATAACTTCCAATTTCTAATCTGAATGATCCACCTTGTTAATTAGATCTGAAGTTTCGAAATATACTCAAAAACAAAGGTGGTAAGGTCGAGTTTGGATCATTGCGTGAGTGACATTTATTTTTAATTTAATAACTTAATACATGGATAGGTATAGGAAGGCAGTGGTGCACGCTATCGGTGTGCCGATAACTGCGTCTGCCTGTCCATGTGCGCCCAATCAAAGTACTTCATTAAAATCTTATCGACGCTAGATAAATCACCTAACGACTTCGATCGATTATTTGGATAATTAATGGACGCTTTCTTAAATATGTTGGATTCTTGTCCTGTGACACAGGTTGCACTGGTGTCGGGAAACCACTCATCGGGATACCTCAAGAGTCTCAAGACAGTTATGCTAATAGAAATACCGACGTGCGACATGCATAATAATTGCAAGAAAGGGTTGTATAAGTAGAAACAGAGCAAGCCTGTATTTATTCATAATTTATTCTAGTTACATTTTTTAATCCTGTGTTTGTCAATAACGCCGACTTTCGCTTAAGGTTGAGGTATAATTAGCAGGAAAAGGAAAGTCCATTGAGTCAAAGACTGAGTTAAAGGTTCTGTTTTGGTAATGTGGCCGTCTGCGTTGCCCTCCTATTTGCCGGGTTACCGAAACTGGACTGATATCTATGATTAGTGAAATAGTACGTACGTATAGTGTAATGATATAATAATATCTTTTCCCTTTTTTGACACTATAGCTAAGTCGACTCTAGACGTCTCTGATGTGAAGTTTTAAATAGTATGTCAACTTATTACATTATTACAGTTGAACAATGAATATTAACAGATGGCTAGCGAAGTTGAGCTTAACAGGTAATTTTATTTAAATTAATATCTATAAGATCCCAAGAAAGGTCTAAAAGAAACCTTAACCTTTTGTAATATAAATAAGTTAGTAAAATAGTTGAAAACTACAAAGAAATATACTTAAGTATATTTCTTATAAGTAATATACTTAAGTATACATATTGTTGTAGTTTTCAACAGTTTACAACTACAAAACAATATTGTTTTGTAGTTTTCAACTAACTATCAAAGCAACTATATAAAGGAACATCGACAGGACCTTTACATAAATGTGTGACATCGAACAATAAAATATAGATCAACAACATGCCAATTATGGTGACAACCTGATTAATTTTAAGAAAAAACTTGTATGTCCTTATCCGATGACAACAGGGAAACGTATGTTACTGCATGTATGATTTATGATAATGATGTTGATTGTTTCTGTGCGGAGTCAATTATTTAATCTTCTGTCTTAACTGGCAAGACATAAGTAATGTACTTAAGTGTAAATGATCCTTAAGTAGGGTTTAATTGGTATTTTTTTATTTGTCGGCAGCGGTGCGAGTGCAAGCGTGCGTTTGGGTCGCGTGCAGGCTGCAGCCGTCTCACAGATCCACATCAGTCCCGGAATAAATGGTATCCTACGATGCTATCGTCTGCGCCCGTACCACCCCATTAATCTACATCAGCACGCGCTCACTATGAGATTAATGAACCAGATAAACCATTAAATACGACTAGAGACGTCCGCTCCTCTAACAGCAGCCGAACAAACTGTATACGCATTTCAGAGACAATAATTGATGAATTAAACGGATTCGACGCTATTATGAATGTTAATGATAACGGTCGATCGGCCGGACGATACCGACGATGCTGACTCGATAATTAGAATGGATGGTCGACGAGTCTCAGGTGAAATTGATTCCGTCTTGGGTGGAATCCACGTTAAGTAGTGGCTGCCGGGTGGCTAATGCAAAGTGCTGGGCGCTACGGCCGCGCCGCCTCCGTGACTGATGCCGCAACACGACCCCGCATTAGTATTCATTTGTTAACAGCTACTTAACCACTTTCTAAATTAAAGATCTGATTTAACAAAGTACATTATACATATTACCTAATTTGCATTTAAGCCAGATACTCTTTCATATGTTTAACGTTATGTGATTTATCTGGACACGGACAGATACTATCTTTAACGTTGAAGTAAGAATATTGACCTGCGTAACAGTTTCTCGTTAATTTTAATTGATTATCTGATAGCGTGATTTTTTATTACAATTATAAACAAGTTGGTTAAGCGCGTCTTTCGAGAAAACGAATTGTCAACTGTAGCCGTGTGGTGGGTTACTGGCGAAGCAGATTTTAATTTAATCATAAGAAGCCATCGAAGTTAAATTGAATGTAATTCGAACATAAAAATGGCCAAAGGAATAGAACTATCATAATCAGTTGGAAGACGTCGACTGTCGACGAAAGGTTTCCCCCTTTTAACGCCACAATGCACGAGCACTCACTTGTCCGCAACTCTTGCGATGTTGTCAGTAGGTAAACCTAATGAGAAGTCTCCCAGCGCTTTGTCTTCCGATTCGTGGTTGCCACGTCAGATCCTTTCTGCCCCCGTGGGTTTTTCGAGCAGCGTAGCTCGTTCATTGCTACATTACTTTGCATTTTGCATACCTATTCTTTAAGCTATGTATGTCAGTGACCAGTAGCAGGTCCTAAATTTGGCGTGGGCATGATAAATTTTCCATGATGATGATGATGGCACAGCACATAATCGATGAAGGATTTTTAAATGTGCAAAAACACAAGAACCATTCGAGGCGCGAGGCCCCTTAGACGGCGAGGCCGTGGGCCACCCCACGTCGCCGCGCCTTGTGCCGCCTCTGTCAGTGGCATATAGTTTTTTGGCACGTTTGCCTATTATGGCATAGCTCTCTCCATATCTCGTTACGAAACTCTTGAGTCTCTTCTAGAGGCTAACGTTAAGGAAGACGTCTCAGAACCATAAGAGCCTACTGGTTTAAGTCTCTAGTCTTCAGGCACTGCGGATTTTATGACTAGAAGAAATCACAAACTTTTCCGAACATTGATAAAATATCATGAGTGCGGAATGTGCGTCAAATAGGTACATAAACAATTATTATGAAAAACTTATCCCAAATAAATCACAAAAAGTCGAAGTTCAAAAACTCGAAGTAGGTGTAGTGCGGTACCTCTGACACTTATACTATTTAATACAAGAGCGAGTATGATACGACCTTCGAGTTTCGAGTTTCGTAGTAGCCCTTCTGGTCTCCGGGACACAGGCCCAGAGTCTAGTGCGTAGGCCGCCGATGAACCTTTATTGTAACATTTTAATATTTCAAATATTTTCTTTTTATTATTTTATTAATCTTTCAGCTTAGTTAGTTGGCAACGAAGCTCTGCTCGAGTTAATTGCTCAAAAGTGCCTTAATTCCTTCAAAAGCTTCAAAAGGATTACATTTTACGATGGAGCACAGAAGTTAACTTAATTCTAAGAAGAACAACCAACTCAATTCTAACAAAAAAAAATATTATTGGCAAAAGCGGCGTAAAATCTCGCTGTTTTCGAATGACATACATACAAACGATGATATTTTCATTGCTCCTCTCGAGACCACCGCAGCTGCAATGTGGCCAAAAAGTCGAGGTAATTTTACAAAAAGGCGTCGATTAAGTTTCGAGTGTCTTGTGAATTATGAAATTAAATACCTAATGCGTAGTCTAATCGGCCCTTGCAAATGGTACTAAAGCACAAAAAACCTTATAGTACGCAATACTATTCTATTCTATTCTATATTGGGAATATTGGGATAGCGGCAAAAGCCATTTGTAGCGAGTTAAGTTATAAACACTGAGCTCGTTCGAGTGACCCTAATTGCTTTAATTGAATAACGACGTGGTGCTAGTTTTTACGTATTGGCGGAATTGTTAATTGATACGACTATACAGCTGGTCTTTTTTATTATTAAGGCCAGGATCTTCCCATAGTTTGACAAAAAACTAATATAGATGAAGGGAATGTTTTATACAGTACATAGTTTTAAATATCTAGAAGATTTTTCTTAGCTCTGTACGCGTAGCAAGCAGGCAAGTTTATTTATCATCTAGAAAATCGATCGATAAAGTTTATCGTGTGAGTAATTAAGGCAATGTCGCATCGCAAGCCGTTAATCTTCCAGATCGCAATCGAAGATGATCGCGTGTTCGCTCGCGCCAGTCGCGGCCGCGCGCGCATCCCCCCTTCACTCACCACACCACAAAAACATTAATAATCGTACCTTGCAATGTCATATTGAACATCATAACGCACGTTAATGGAAGTTCCTTGTAAATTTATTTTTTATACTTTCTCAAAACATTGTTATAAATGTTTTACTCGAAATCTGTTCTCATTTCAGATGGGATATATTTTTATGTATAATTATTAAGTTTTATGTCTTGAAATTAGTACATACAGACAATGTTTGCTTCAGACGCTGCTAGGTACTCCTCTTTGGATTAAAACTACGTTAGACACAGACGTACTTAATTATTGAAATAGACGCACGTCTCACTCACGTATTAATAGTTAAGGTATACTCGACTCGTTTCGAACCAATCTGTGGTTTCTTTTCAAGGCGAGCTCGAAAGAAAAGTCAACCGCGATCTGCACGCCAGCTCATTTACTGCTCGGCTACTCAGCGCAGCCGTCGGTGGTGAAAAACTACCCACGTTTTCAGCAGAATTATCTAATGTTAGAGGGTAGGGCACACTACACTATAATAACCACGTTACTCTGTATTTTCTGATCGGAGGCTGACATAGTCACATTAGGTGTACTAAAGCCTCCTTAAAATATAAGTTTCGGATTGGTTCGAAACATGTCTGACATACCTAGACTATTAATACATGAGTGATCCGTGTATATTAATATAAGTAAGCGAGCGGCCGTATTGTAAAGTTTGTAATTTTGCAACCGTTTACTTGCAATAGGATAGCTAAACCATAAATTTACACATCTGAACAGTAACGGGCGCTGTAAAATTAATCCGACATATTAAATTTCAAAATACTCACTAGCATTTTGACCCCGCAATCCGTAATCGAATAGCCATGAATTATAATAGATGGGGACATTACGCGCACACTGCACGAGCGAATTGCATTTCCCCACAGATTCCTTAAAGCGCTAGTATTTACTTTTCAACCGCACTCACAGATAAAAGTGTCATAATATTTATAACATAACTTGCCTTTCTTATGGCCCGGTGTCATAAACTTAAGCGCGCTTTCTAGATTCCATAGTCTCATCTGAATATAGGTCGTAAATACTGTTAATAAGATTTGAAATCGGGAAATTTGAGAGCTTAAGATGTATACTGGTATCCGGAGCAGAGAGTGGCCATCGTTCGATAATGCTTCTAGTTGGTCCGCAATAAACGTGAGAGTCGAAGAGACGGAGCGTGCGGTGATGTTCGCTCCGGGGTGACGGTATGGACTATCTAATTTTATTAGCAATATATTGTCATTAAGTCGATACTGATCTTGTTATACGCACAATGAGGGGTACAGTGCAGGCCGCGCCCGCGGTCCCGGCCGGCCGGCGGTTGATACAATTTATATTCAAATGACATTCGCTTATGGCCTGAGGAAATTTCTCACTCATAGGATTTTCAGGTAATCTTGAGTTTATGTTGTCAATTGTTAGGTCGATATTCAAAAGCATTTGTGGGTAGAGAAGAGATAGCTTCACGGCTTGTTATAGTTACTTTGTTCAACTTATCGTGGAATTTAGAATAAGTGCATAGGTAGTAGATATCATTTGAACGTTGAATCTTTATAATTTCAACACCATAGAATTTATTGCTTTGTGATTTCCAAGTAGCAATTTCAACTTCGAGATTGTATGTATGTGTAATTTTCAAACTACTGTTATATATATGGAATAAAATGTTCTCACATCAAGATTAAATATTTTCTTGTAATGTAATTAAATTGGTAGATTCTAATACATTTAGGTACGTAACTTTAAAAATGATCATTGCTTAGAAGCTCTCAGCCCAAAGCATGATTGAAACTCTTCATTATATAGCAATATCTTACAATTTTATCTTATTTTATTTCGCGAAAGTTTATATGGATGGATGGATGTCTGTTTGGATGTTTGTTACTATTTCACGCAAAAACTACAGAACGGATTTGCATGAAATTTGTTATACAGGTAATGTATAAGTACTATAGGCTACTTTTTATCCCGAAGTCATTTATGTTTCCTTTGGGATCAAAAAAGTTTTAAACTAAGTATGTACTAATTCTGCGCGAGCGAAGTCGCGGGAAAAGCTAGTAAAGAATAAAATCCTAGACGGAAAAGTAAAAAAGTGAACGTTCTAGTTACTTGATTAAAATCTTTGGTTTTCTGAGCAATATGTTCATGTATCGGTTGAATACATAGTACCTACCTGTAAGAACGGAATAACGCCTTTTATTAGACAAAGACCCTATAATTAATAACACATATATAAAATGACCTGACATGACAGCATTGTCAAAGTTTTCAAAACTGTACGACGTGCGTCGATCAGCTGTTAATCTACTACGCTGAGTGGTGTCGTTAGCGCGAGTGCGCAGTGCCATTCAAGATTACGTCCCATGGGCGCGCTGGGAGGCGCAAGCCTTCTCACGGGTATTTGAGCCAGAACTGGCAACTACACAAATAAAAAATTACCTTGTGTACAGTTCACGTAGCGCTGTTTACTGGTCACATAAACTGACCGTATTTACTGTGTAGCCGCTCATCCTCCATTTAACGCTGAGCTACTTTGGGAACGTCTAAATTAGTGAAGTGAGAAAAGCTAACGCTCGTAACCGTTTTCGATCGGCGGTAAATCGAGAAGATAACATCTTTTTTGGATGGTCGTTGACTCCCATCAGTTATTGTGTGTCGATCGTAGAGCCGAGCCGTAAAGGGAAACTTGTTACTACCCATCTGTTTTATTAGTGCCTAATTTTGTCAACTCCTAATACGACTTTATTTGTCTGGGATTGCGATGAAGCCTGTTGTCGAGGTTTTTGATGGCTTAATCTTCAAATGAATAGTTCTAGAAGTGTTTAATTTTTTTTCCTTCTTGTATTCGCTAAGAGGACGTAACAGCAAGTGTAAAGATCTGGGACGGAAAAAGACTAAGGGAGCTTAATGTGCATGCCATTTTTTTTTAATTAGCTTCATCTGTTATTAACAATGTAAACAAACATTGCAAGTGAATTTTCCCTCATCCTTAATGGTCCGATATGGTAAGTATAAAATTGAATTTAGAGCCGATGACTATGAAATACAAAGTTGATACTTAGGTGATTTCAATAACTCCTATTGCTTTAGATTTTCTTTAACAACACTGTTTATTCCAACACCGTAATAAAACTAGTAAAATTTCATAACAGATAAAAATGATTGAAAAGTGAAAAGGAACTTTTTATTCCTATCTTAAGCTAGGTAAAGTTGTGGAATGGTTCTTATATTTAACTTTAAATTAATCAACCAAAATAAGTTGCAAGCTTCCACCAGAAGGTTTTATTACACTTGATGGCCGTTAGTTTGATCGCAATTAAGGATAAGTACTTACTAAGACAACCGAGTGCAGTAAAACTTCTAACTCAGTTTAAACTGGAATAAATACCTACTATTGCATAAGTTACTAATCCAAATAATGCAGCTGTAGGAGACTGACGTATATCGACCGGGCTACAAACATTTCCCACCAATTCGTCTCACCACCCATGGATTAACCAAATACGAGAGCGTTAATCCCTTCTCACGTGAAATGTAATGAAAAGACTTGGGAGCAATTAATGTTGATATTATTAGAGAACTTAAGTTTGGACCGGCGGGCTGGAACGAACCTCGCTCAGGTGGTCTGGTTTTGCCCCGACAGCTCTAGTTCGATGAATGTCTTCACTTCATCATACAATATTAATTGCCATTCGCGTACCCACTTGGCTTACGCGCTCCTAGATTAAGGGCCTCATTACAGCTTTTCTTAAGGCTAAATATTAATTGAGACATTTCCAAGCACTGTCAAGACGATCGATGCAGCAAAATAAATGAATGTTAATAAATTATTGCCTACACAGCGGTTTGGCCACTTTGACGATTAAGGAAGCAGTCATTATTTTGTACGTGTATTTTGGGTTAAGATCTGCGATCACTTGGGTTCGCTCTTTGTGTTAATCGCATTATAAATTGACTAAGCGGTCAATGATCTGCCTTTGTCGGCATTGTAATGGACGACTGCAGAGTTAATTCATCAAAAAAGATGATAACATTGTAACAGTTTATTTTCAAAAATTGTACAGTGTTCGCCACGAATCTAAATTAACTTTGAGATTTGATGGATTCGTTGTCATAGATGTTTATTTCCTTGAAATCAGTAGAAGTGCTCAGCACAGGGCCTCAGGCGGGACAATAATGCGTGTCTCCACGCGAGCCTTTCGTGTGCAAGCTGCATTACTCAAAGCTCATTTAAACCTAACTACGTTGCATTGAAAGGAGCAATTTTATTGTACTCTATTGATTCTGTTGACAGCTGAAGAAGGAATGCGCGTCCTGCTACAACTGGTTTGTTTCTGTCCCGTATCTTATTATCATAAATGGATAAACATAATAGATACGAAGTGACGTCTTTGTTTTTATACGTATGTATTAAGATTTAAATATCAATGTGTTAGCATTAAACAGTCGTGCTTAAAGAGTATTATTGTAATTCAATGGTAAAATGGGAACTTACAGATCTGGATCATTTTAATTTGTGGACTCGCGCCGTTGAACCATTCAGACCCGACGGTTGCCTGCATTCATGCCTCATTTGCACACTGCCTTCATTCAAATGACATCATTAAGACCGTGTCCCGATGTTTCCTGTGACAGTCGTATTCAGGATAACCACTTTGTATTAAAGAATATTCTTATTCCTGCTGGTTTTCTTGATGACATTCTATGCTTAAAATAGGTCTACTAGTTACAAGTACAAATGTTCAAAGTGCAACCTTGGGATAGCAAAGTGAATATACTTAATTACCTACGCAGCATTATGCATTGGCCTCTTTTAGAATAGTCTACTAGACCAAATACTGAGTTGCTTTAACGAAAGATTAACTTTTCGTTTGCTTATACTCTTCACTGCCCGGAGGAACAAATAAGTTTAGTTCTTTTGGTTTATTTAGTTTCTGTAACAATACCGTGGCATGAGCCCGCGCCGCTCTAATATTTGAGCCGGGGAAAGACCGTGCTACGCATTATAGTTCTTATAATTAATGCGTGAGGGTCCAAAACGTGTCCTCATTAAGCAGATTTCTTCTTCATTCAGAGCTTGAAAAAGGCATGAGTTACGGTGTGAGTTATTTATAACGTCCAGTTTGTGCAGCGAGTACATAGTTCTGGACTTCATTGGCTCACGAATGATCTTAATTAGAAGTATTGTCGGAGAAGTAAATTATGCCCTTTGCGGCTTTTGTGGCCGCTGCTTGCCCCTCGCCTGCCACCGACCGCGTCCCGCCGGCCACTGTAAATCAAATACCTATTCGATACTCGACGAACAAGCCCTTGAGCGTAGATTAAGAAATTAATGAGACCCTAATGGAAGTAATTCTAACGTCATTTAATTTTATGTCTCGATAGTGGTTACATGAATTTTAATGCGCAAAAGCAAATAAATTATAGTACCTAAGGCCATTCATTAGATTAAGGCCGATGGTACCAAGATTAATTATCAAACACGAGAACATCAAGATAGGAACGTACGTAATAAAGGTTTAATTGCGGCACATATTGATATGTTTAAAGTTGGATCACCGTAATACCTACTTATCAGATTACTAACTGCAGGTAATAGATTTCTAGCGTAAGCTTATTTTTTTATTTTCACATGATTAGCACCTTAGGTGGCAAATTTTATTAAAATTCCTAGATACATAAATTACTTTGAAATGGATTGATTCGAAACGGGCGTCCTACCTCGACTGTATAGTGAAATAGTGTGTTGTGTAGTAGGTATCTATTTTAATAATACATACCTAAGACGACGTGGTGCCTCTAAGCCACATCAGTGAAAAACATGTAAATTTTTACCTGTGACCTTTATTTGACTTTGCGTAATCTTTGTAAGGAAGACATCAACGAGCTCTAACTTAACATTTTTTTGAGTACAACCGATTTTGAAAATCTATTAAAGTGCTAACTAGATATTTTTGGGAACGACTTTAAAAATATATATTTTTGTATTCCCTAAGACTTGGATTTTAAACATCTGAAGATATCACTATTCAAACAATTAATGGTAGGTGCAGTGTTAATCCAATCTAAGACCAGCCTTCCTTTCTAATCAATAAGCGACGTGAGCGATGGTGTGTAAGCGGTGTAGTGCTACCGCCGATATAACTAAGTGCGACGTTCATTGCACTGCTAAATTACTAAATAGCGTGCTCAGCCTGACTCGACTGCATTCTGTCGATGTACTTACTGTGATGCGTGAAAAATAATCCAATAAGGCCACTAAATACGTTTTGGATGGCTGAAAAAGTAATTTACAAAAAAAAGTAATTTAAATAAGTAAATTGAATATTCATAGTAACCTTGATCATGATTTATTATACTTTGATCTATAAAGTAGATGATCACTTTTAAATCAACTATTTATCATTAGTTAACAAAATATTAAGGAAAGGGTGCGGAGTTGAAGAGGTGACCTTATCCACTCCCACGCACAAGGTCACTAGGGGGCTATTTTCGCCTTAACATAATAAAGATTAGGTATATGCGTAATGATGCATAAGACGTAGATTCACTGATCAAATTCTTAAGTAATCGTTAGAAATACTTTGCGTTGGATCAGATAATGTTGCGGTATCAAGATACCATTTCGCAGTTAATGTATTCGGAATGTTGTTTGTTTTCGCGAATAAGGAGGAAGGAAAGGCAAACTATCCATTAAGGAATTCAGGAAGTATTGTAACATATTTTACGTTGGAACAATAAACATTGTTAACGATTGCTTAAGCATTAAAAATACATCAGAGAATTAGAAATACAAGTATGTATATACATACTAGTTATATATGTACTTACACGTAAAGACAAACTATTAGATTCCTGGCATTTAAATCTTGACTACATTGAGAAACTTGTTATAGTAAAACAATGCTTAATGAAGACGATTAAGTAGATGTAATGATGACCAGGTAGGCTAAGAATCAAATTGGCTGACTGTAGGTAGGTACTCGTATCTGGTACTGGTATCATTGCACCTGATAATCATTTTGTCGATTTGTTTATTAATAAAACATCCAAAGTAGGACTTCCTCAATCAATTATGCATATTACGGTCAAATTAGATATAAAATTTGATGAATAAACAACCTTAATGAAAGCATGTGAATTTAAAGCGTGGAAATTTTCAAATAAAATTATTTGGACATGCATCATAGATAAATATCAATTATGGTTCACAATATAGGGATGTCGATGAAGATGTTGATTAAGGTGACACTATTAAAGTGACAGTGAACAACGGCGACGCGCTGGCGTGAACGGGCCGTAAAAAAACGAGCAAATTGACGTGAGGATTAACTGCCACTAACTGCGACATTTGATTCCATATCGGCACGCAACTTGACGCACGCCGTCTACACTCACATACATTTACATTCTCTGCTATTTACAGCGAGCACCTATCAATGCCTCGTCCCCGCTATCGTGTCACTAATGGCACGAAGCACATTATTTAAGAAAGAACACTAAACCCATTTGTGTTCCATCTGGAATGCCTCTAAATCTGCTGCTTTATTTCTGTAATAAACTGATCACATTCAATAGGTATACCTACTTGTGTTTATTCCGGTTCCTATGCGCACGTTATTGTGATGCCATAATATTCCACGATGATGACCGACGAGCACCTCATAATCGTTTTGGACATTCCCGAATTTCCATAAAGCTTATTTCAAAATAATTCTTAATACCTCCAGCAGTGTTTATCTCGTTTTCGGTAATAGAATACCTGGAATATTTTATCAACGCACGACCGAGTAATTTAATATAAAGCGTATCACTAAATGATCTCTCGGTCGCGATGACTATCGCAAGGTTAATAACGGTGTTGGTGGTTCTTCTACGCGAGACACGCGTCCGCGATATTATCGCCGCCGAAGCATTATTGATGAGTGCCAGCCATAACCAAATAGCCCGAGGATCACGTTTGTTTGCTTATCTAAACTTTGTTAAAATGTTCCATTTTGTGCTTAATTGAAAGTTTCCGGGGGCGTTAAACTTGCGCGTTTATGACAGGTGCAGCTCTGAATGGGCTTTTCGTGAGATTGCGCCGCGATTGTCAACTACCGCGCGCGATACGGTCGTTCCCGTCCGAGCCCGTGTCTCGTGCCCGCACGGGCTTTGCCTAATTGTTGAACAGAAGCCGCCCGCAGTTTTATGACCGCCTCAATGGCTACGACGTTTATGGAGATATGTGATATAAATAACATTACGGCTGCCGAGATTATTTCATTCATTCTTGTCAGGCCATTGAGAAACACCGTCGCGGGAGGACAGCATGCAAACAATGGCGCTCACGTACGAGTACATGTTCGTGATTCTGTACAAATCGCATGCGTCATCTGAGTTTACGGTAAAGTTGCCAAACTATGTAATTTAGTAACCAGAGAATTATTTAGTAGGTACTTTTCTGGGGAAATTATGCCTAATATCTTCATTCATGAAAAATTATTTGTGTACAATGTCTTTTTAGACAAATAAACATCCTAGTTTTATGCTGATGGACGATAAAAATTACCGAAACTAAAATTATAAAACCCATTTACTATTTACAATATGTACCCATTTACAATATGTACTTAACTGTACCTGATTAAAATAAATAAATGAAGTACAACCTCTTAAATGGATCCTCTACTATCACATCATTAATATGAATCTTGGCAAAGCAACTCCTAAATCAATAATTATTTAAATTACCTAAACCGAAGTTCCAGGAACCTTAATTCAGCCTAATAACTGCAAGAACTTGGGTTTTCATGGATAACGATACTTATTCATTGCGGGCCCACAACCAGCCTCTACTAAGTTAGCTTTATCTAATGGAGCATTCGCAAGACACATTGCTGGAGATATCCAAACCCATAATACTGCTTGGAAAGCAAGCACTTGGTTTTAATACTCCATTTAAGGACTGGCCGCTTATGTAAGATTCCGTTTCCAGTTATTTTGAGATCCTAAAACCGTATTGCTTGATTAATGTTTCTGCCTAGAACAAACGAGTTTTGGCTAGATTAGTTATCTTCATGTTAGTTAGTTTTGTCAACGCCTATCTGGTGTTGAATGAACACCGCTAATGACTGGGTTCTAATCGCATATTGTCGGTGGTACAATATTGCAAGAATAAATCATAAGTACGAATTTAAATCGGTGTACTACCATTTGATTCAAGAGTAAAATAATTCGTGATAAACTTTCTTCTGAGTCACAATCACAAAACTTATACCTATTTATAAGAGGATCAGAATTGATAACGAGTTAAGAATGTAAAGTACCAATGTGGCTAAAAGCCATGTACTAGATATTAATTTGTCCTGTTTAGTCTGTAGCGAAGTACCTACCGCTCGATTTAATTGCACAAAATGGCTAAATGTGGAGATAGATAAATATAATCTTTATTCTTCAAAACAAGAGAGATAGAGATTATGCTTTTAAAAGTATTATGTTTTACTGGTGAATCATAATTTAATAAAATCTAAAAATAATAAAATAAAACATGTGGGCGCTAATATCAGGATAGAGTGGCGACATTGAGTAAAATTAAAAGTAGTCATAACATACATAACTATGTACATTTAATATCCAATATAATATAATATTAAAATTGGACTTGCGTTTGACGACTAATATACCGCAAGACTCGTGAGCGCCCTATTACGTCTTATTATTGTTATACCGTACTGTTTTCATTACGTACCAATAGATTAGTGTCAATATGTGATCACGAGCTTGCTATCAGATTAGGTCTTGTGACGGACCTTGACATTTGCCTGAGAGCCGTTGACCCGTCGCAGTCGCCTCGGCTCACATCTGGGACATCTCTGGTCGCAGCATTACTGTCTGCGATACAATACACCATTATTCTTCTGTTTATGTTCCAATCATGATATTTAAATTTTGTTTCGTTCGATTGACATTAAGTGATCACTGGCTGATAGAGGTGATTAGATTTCAAGTGCACGACGCGCTCTTGGAGTGAGAGTGGTGTTCTGGAAATAAGCCGTACGTTTCAATAAAGAAGCATAGTTCTTTTTAAACAATACTTTATGGTTTAGTATATACAAATACTATAATGTATAGGTAAATTTTTTGATCCTCAGGTTACGTTGTATAAGCTTTTAGTCATTATTTGCGACATTACTTAAAACAGTAATAATAGCAAGAAGAAATCGGTAGTATTATAATATCCCATACGTCATTCTAACTGGTGTCACTATAAACATAAACGGTTTTGATTGTAGTTTCTAATTAATCAAGAAAAAGTATGCGAATCATACTGCATCAATCAACCAATTATTGTGTAGAAATATTTCTTTTCTTTAATCTTTTAAATCCATAAATCAATAGATTTAAATAATGTATTACAATATTAAACTATACTCCACCATTTAAATCCTCTTTCTAAGTTCAGAAATTATGCGTAAGCATGCTCGGTTTTGACTCGTCGTGTAAAGTGTGTAGAGTCTTAGCTATTTTTAAAGTGATTTTTCTAAATCAACGATTATAGTAGAATAATGAACACTTCAAGTTCATAAAAATATTTTATGTGGATAAATCTATATCAGGTGGTGCAGGAATGCTAATAATATGTTAACAGAATGTATTGAGTCCTATAGAAATGCAAATGGACAGCTACTTCTATAAAATTCGAAATGTTATTGCTTCGTAGTATCGCGTGAAGCATTCGACATCGGTGTTTTTATTTTTATCGAAGGGATCGATTGTAAAGATAAGTTTGTCGTAAGACAAGTAGCGGCCACCCAGCGGCCGCGCCGGAGCCTGCAGCCACCGCGCACCTCGCTTGCATTTTATTACATCTTGATATGGATTAATTCGCACATACGTCAAATAATCGAAACACCATAAGCCATAGTCCGGGAGAAAATCGGGAAAGGAATGCCAGCGTAACATTTTAAAGATATCTGTTTAAAGCGGCACGAGAGAGAATGTGTCTTTTTAACTTTTTAGATGAATATCTTGCTTCAAACAAAAAATCACATTACCGACTACAGAATTTCGTACCACAATTTTAATTTTTTAAATCTTTTTTCACATGTACCATTACCCAAATATGTGGTCTCTCTGGTAAAGTTGATAATCGTTTGCATGTCATAAAACAATAATGCCACTATACAGTTGTTCTGTCAACCTGAAAGTTCTACTTTAGCGGCATATTCATTTAACTTGTTTAATAATTGATAGACCACTTATTTGGCTGATAGTATATAAAATGAATTAGGAGTACACAGCAAGGGTATATAAAATTACCAACAAAGGTTCTACAATAACCAAGATAGTACTAAATCGATCCGTAGTAAATCACATCTCACCTTTAAAGTATAAATCAAGAGTGACGTAAAATCGTTTTATATTGTTTTCACATTGAAATGACAATAAAAATAAAACGCTTTAAATTCATGAGTGATTTAATGTACATGTGCTTGATATGAAGTAACAGTTCAACATTAACGATAAACATGTATATTTTATTATTTCTCCGCGTATTTTAGTGACCAATAAAAAGTATTGTTGTATCTTTATTGTTTTAATGACTATTATATCGTATACTGAGATAGTAAAGTTTGCCACTGCTGTATATATTTTGTGCACAATAACAGTTACTGCAAACGTACGAGTGCTCGTCATTGACCCAATACTTGGCATCTTTAATCTTAAGTCATTAGCAATAGAGATAACAGCAGGGTGTCGTCTATTGCGCATTAGCTGGTCGAGCATTCAGACGTTTACCTTATAGTACATAAGAGTTTTACTAAAAATGTGTGCTAAACAGTAGCTTCAAAATACGGCTTTTAGATGTTAACATAACACAATGCCAGCATCTTTGGGTCCATGCCGCGGGGGGTCCATTTACTAATTTTTTCTTGATTATAGTTTAGTTATTAGTTACTTTTATTTTACTTTTAGTTATAATTTTAAATTAGTTTAGCATAACATGTATAATGAAATTTATTTATTAGATATGTTACTTAACACAATTGGCTGTTGTCAATATCAGCCAAAAGAAGTCCACTGTTGGACAAAGAACCAATGCTTAATCTAGTTTATTCTAGTTGTTGTGATTTATGCTTTCGATATGGCAATAATCGTAGGAAGGATTTTGACGTTTGACCTGAGCGATCAAAATACTTAAATTTTCACTTAAATATACCAACCATATACACTTAGCTAAACTGATTATAAATTTGAATGAGCAGTCGTGATCTTGTAGGTAGATGTTATTTTTTCGTCCAACAAGTGGCAGAGACACGAGTCGAACGCCCAAAGAGTTATGTATGTGACATCTGTACGTGTGAGTCTCTACACCTTCCCTGAGACTATTTCGATGTCTCGAACTCTCCTAACTATTGACGTTATCTTGATTTACGCACTTTATTAACATTTTACAACAAAATCAAGCCAGTTTTGAGTTTTCGATGCAATGTAAATAGGTAGTAATTATAACTTGAATTAAGAATTTTCAGAAGATGAAAATATCTAACATCTACACAATAGTTATTTTCAATGTATATATGATATTTATATCATATTGTTTTCCAATCGTCATCAATTCGATTGAGTTTTGTAACTGCCTATTAACTTGAATGTTTCCAAAAAGAAGAATGCATTAAGTAAAGTTTATTGACACAGGTTGACAAAATTCGGCCATTATCATAAAAAGTAATATTTCAAATTTATCTTTGAAGTTATGTTCTATTTTGAAAGCAGAAAATTGTATCTTTATGCTTTAAAAAGATTATCTAGATTAATTTCTAAATGTAGGGGGCACTACAAATAGTAAATAAGTTATTAAAATCAAATTGAAATTTACGATAATCATAAAGTAAAGATTAGGCCACGTCGATATATATGTACGTGTTTGATTTAAACACATTCCCGGTCAACGCATAAATACCCTTACATCCATACGGAACATTCTTGCGTCGATATTTATGTTCGGAGATCTATGGCGCGGCCCACAAAAATTGTGACATACACACGAGAATAAAAAGTCAACAATGAATGGAGCTCACGCGACAGGACCCCCCACAACCCGACCTCCGCCTCTAAATAAAAACGCGTTTATGATCTATGATCTGAAACTGATACTTATAATGGCTTCTGTGTGTATGGAGAAGTCGCATCAAAACCGAGCGCGTGTCTCTCGCAGTGATATATAACCTCAAATTGCTTGTAATACGTGAAGCTTTTATCCCGCCTTCCGTATGTACAACATGTCAATATTTGTGTTCGATCCGAGCCCTGTTTCTTTGATCGCTGTAGCGAATTTGAATGCGCAACGTAACTCGATATTTCGATACAATAAATATTGAATAATTAATATAACTGGATATATCTGTTAGATAACGTTCGCTATCAATATGTCGATCTGTATTGAGACTAGTCAATTGACCAACATTTTAATTTGGAACCCACTGCGTAGATAAATTCCTAAGAATAAGGGTGTTAATAAAAGAATTGTTCGATTTATGGTCACGTGCAGTGTTAGCACGACGGTCGCGATATTTATCGGGTTGTTTGTTTATTTATATTAAAGACCTTCACAGACTCGGGCTCTCGGGCGGAGGCGCAGTAGCGGCAGCGGTGTTGCTTTCGCGGCGAAATTCGATCGCACTGGCCAAACAGAAACAGCTTGAGCCCGCTTTTATCGTGCCGGTTTGATTTACTCGATAGATGTCACATATTCAGTTTGCTCTCATATCTGTGATATATCGTTGTGAGGATTAGCTTAGTTTTTGTTTTGGTAAATATTAGTAAATCGCTTTCAACTTGTAGTGTAAGTAGGGGTTTACGCGCGCGGTAGCAATCGACAACGGCGCTGAGCGGCAGAGTGACGTGTCGCGATCGCATGTCCAGAAGAAATATATCAATCGGCCGGCAGAGTAATGGTAGCCGCGCCGGACCGGCTGCTCACTAAATGAGCCACAAACTGGCTACCGCTCTACGTACTTTCTGTTTGAATGTTAAGTAGTTTTAATTATTTTGCAAGAGCCCCCGGGTTACGACTTTGCCGCTCCCGGAGACATTTATCAAAGCGTGTCGTGGAGCTTATTTGCTGCCGAACACGCTCCGGACCGATATTTCCATGTTTGTTTCGATGTAGATAGTGGTTACAGAATTGCATTATCTATTCATAACAGCGTTTGACATGCACAATCCATAATTATTAATATTATAAATGCGAAAGTGTGTGTGTTTGTATGTTTGTCCGTCTTCCACGTGACTAAGGAGCGACGGATCGACGTGAGAGAGAGCTAATTTTTATACCGGAAAAATGCATAGTTCCCGAGGGAACAGCGTGCCATAACCGAAATCCACGCGGGTGAAGCCGCGGGAAAAAGCTAGATCATAAATTGATTTCGAGGAAATGAGTAAACGCTATTAACTGTAGGTAGTGTAGATCCTAACAAGTGAGTTAGTGTGTACTATGGATCTAAAATGTAATTAATTCCGTGGAACTGTTGAGTTGAGCTATGGTCTGTGTGAGGATAATGCGTTATCCGCTGCGCAGGCGCTGGCGATGCATGGCTGCAGGCGCCCGCGGCCGAGCGGTAATGAGCGCTATCATTAATACCGCACTACTTATCGTGTCTTCTGCGATTGTGCTTATTTTGAGTACACTAGAAACAGCAACACATATAACTAGGTAAATTGTATAACTAAAGGGATTTTCGTTGAATCCGGTAATAGTTTGCACATCCAACAAGCAAGCAAGGTTCAAAGCTTGCACAATTATCATGACTTTTGAAGATGAGATAAGATGGGAATACCAACTGTAACCTATGCTTCAAATTTCATCCCGTGCCATCATTATAAATAAACTTGTTGCTATTTAGGCGCACATAAAAGAAGAGTGAAATAAATTCTTGATTTTTAATCTGAAGAGTTTTTACTTGCATCGATTGATACGGTATTGATGTGAAAGTTTTCACGTGTATTTATATGAGAGTTGAATAATTGTGATTGTAAATATTTTCACGCAAACATGGAGCAAATAGATATTAGTTTGTATAAATAAAACTACTTAGAGATGCGGTACAATTAAGAGACATAGATTTTAAGGACGATAAAATCGAGATTTATTAGTTAGTGCTAAGTACCCCATATAACTATGTTATGTTATAGTAAAAAAAACTTGGCGTCAAATATTTTGAGGTATAATGACCCATTAAGTGTGCATAAAATTTTAATGTGTTATTTTGCTATTAATGTATAAGTGGTTTATGTTTGTTAATTACCAACGAATAAGTAAAGCCATAACATGACAAGTGCATAAAGTTAATGTTAACGATAGAAAGATGGGAAATATGACATAAATTAGCTATAAATATTTAACGGTAGTTAATGGACATCCTTCCACTTAGTCAAAAGTACTAAGATAAAGCGTTTAATATAAATAAAGACCACACGCAAAAATGTTGATAAGTCTGGATATCTTTTAGCACAGTACTGTTGCGAGTACCTGCACGCCAATTTTACTAATAGAAAACGTACCTACACAGAAACGTTATCCTATAATTCTTAGTACCTATAAGCCTTATCCATCCATACTTACTACCTCCTAACTATGTATTAATATTTAGCAAAGAAGAATACAACGTTTAACACTATTGCTACAAAGTAACATTCTAAACTGTACATAACTAAGAAGAGGTTATTTAAGCTCTAATTTATTACCACTACGATACTGAGGCTTCCTCGAAATAATCTACAGGTATCTGCCCAAATTGGTCCTCTGAGATTGAGATTGAGAACTAGAAGATATAGATACAGACACTCAACTTTCGCCTTGCTCTTACACTGCACAATATGAGGTAATTGTTCGAGTTTCAAAGTTAGTTATTACAGGTTAGTACAAAGCGGTATCTACTTAAGACAAGCTAGTTATGGCTGCATCTAGGGTTACCCACATACCACGTTATCAGGTTTTGTCCTAAAAATCCCGGATTTTTACGGTCTTGACCTGACAAGATTGCGGCAAGATTTTTGAACTCTATTTGTAAGGTATTTTTTTACAGATTAGTTTTCTGTTATTGGAAGATTATAGTCAACTGAAACAAAACCTTTATACTTTCAGAATAATTTTTGGGGAAAATCAAGAGAATTTTGTAAGAAGATCAGGATTTCTATCAGGATTTTCCGATTTGCCGTCTGGTAACCCTGGTGCGTCGGCGGCGCGGGCGCAGTCGCTCGCTGCGGGGCCTGTCCGACTTGAAAAATTACTACTCTCGTAAATATTTCGTTGAAATGTAATATTTAACAATAAATACAACGGACGACTACATTTCATTGAAAAATTAAAAATATTTACATATTTTATCCACTAGCCCTCAAACCTAGGCATTACCTGTCCATCCCATTATGCACACGCATCATTCTTAATAAAACACGTCACATCCTACTTTATGATCGGAAAGAATCTCCTTTAATAGATTCCAATACGTCGTGATATCAAGTGAGAGCGTCATAAAAATTGACACTGACAAGTCAAAGTACTCGTATTACCGTATAAGGCATTAATTTTACGATCGCGACGAGTAATTTACTTTCTCGGAATGGTGCAAGAAGTATGAAGGGCAATAAAGTGTTAACGGTGTCCCGATACTAGATCATGCGGTGCCATGCAATATACTAGTGGATTCTTTGATTTACTCAACATTTTTATGCATCCACTAATAAAGCTTACATGATCATCAATTTCAATTTTACTATCTTCGCCGCGCCCGGAGGCTGCCGGGGACTGCTCTGCGGTAAATAAAAATGTTTGCTTTTCGTATTTTACACCGGCGCAAGTGAAACCATCGTTACCCTTGGACAACTAACTTATTACACATTTTTTTACTCTACGTAGTTTTTTGTGCTGATTCTAACGCATGTAGAGTTAGTTTCATTTCAAATCATCGACTTATAGATTTCTTAAGTACCTACGTAAGAAATATCTTTCTATGTATCTAGTATATTCTACAGTGAGTATTTAATCGTAATGAATATTTTAGGAAATGACGGCAAATCTTTCCCGCCTACATCAAACTTTATCTCAGCATTAAAAATAAGTTAATTTATATATCGTGCCAAAATTTCGACACCCTCATACAGAAAAAACATAGTCATATCTCACAAAACGCTGACATTGCCATGATTTATCCATTATCTATTCATTAAATAAATTCTTACTCGAGCCAAGATAAAAATCACAAATGAATGTTAATTTCAATATTTAAGTTGCGTGCAGTCAACAAATCATCGCGATCGTATCTCGTGCGATCCAAAAAAGAACCGTCCATTATCGACGGGCGCGGGCCTGAGTGACCTCTAACACGGGGCGATATTTAGTGGGTACCACGCATTGTTCGGTACAATGATAATTGTAGGTGGTGGCTAGAGTTAAGAGTTTGTTTAAAATTGATTTCGGCGGTGATCGGCGGGCGATAGCGTCGTCGAGCGCGGGTTATTATAGGGGCCGAGCGCTCCGGGCGGGCAAAGCACAGCGCACTGGAAACCTCGCTGTAGCAATAAAAAATTAGGCGTTATTGTTTGTCGCAGACATCACATTAAGGTAGGACACTGACACCATAAATAAATTCCAACTGGCAAATACCTAAGGCAAAGCCAGCGAGACGAGATTCGTCCTTGTCTAGTACGTCATTATTAGTCCTCGCTCCTTTTCTCTCTCATAATAATATATAATTTATATTTATTATCTATTTATTTCCATTGGCTTAAGTACAACCTAATATTAACTTTTTAAAAGAAAATACTAGAGTCCAGAGGAAAAGCCAAAGCAATACGTATCGAATCTTTTGCATGGTTCCCCATAAATTTGCATATGCGTATATCGGACGTAATGATGTAAAAATAATGGGCGAGCGATAGGATCGCAACAAAAGCTGCGCGCGCGTCGCGCCACTGCCACGCCTCGGCATAAATCCGCCACGCTTCGTCTGACTGCGACTGTATCGAGATTCTCTATATTTTTTTCACAATATAAAATTTTACAAATAGAAGACAAATTACTTAATGCCTGGAAGCTGTCTTCTATACAGTAAACGATAGACAGTTCTCCCTCTTTTTCGAAAATTAGATTCACTGCCTTTATTTTTTTATCAAATCCTTACGAATCACTCTTAATTTTATTACTAATATTTAAATAATAGCTGTTGCCCGCGACTTCGTTTACTAAAAATTCGTTAGTATCGGACGCTAACTACACGGTTTTCCGGGATAAAAACTATCGTGTGTCCTTTTCAGGGTCTCATCACAAATTATCTCCATAATACCAAATTACATAATAGTAAACTGAAAATTTTAAACTTGAAAGTGTAACAAACAAACAAACGTACGCACTTTCGCATTTATAGTATAAGTAAGGATTTTGATTAATAATAATTTAACATATTTATCAGTGAGCTACAACGACAACGGACGAGAAGGTATTTACGGCAATTGTCACCGACAGTTACCAATGAATTCTTAGCATAAATGAGCCGCTAAGATGTATGTTCTCGTATTCTTAAAAGCTTATTGTTGTGAGAAACACTGGCACCGAGTGGCGAGGCGCGGACGGGCGATGGCGGATAACGGCCGTCATAAGTCGGTGCGGCGAATAACGACAAATCGCGTCGTGCGCTCGGCCCGTGCGAGCCTACTATCGGGTACTTTCCTGTGCGTCCTGAATAGTTTAATCTAAGAAAGATGATCAAATAAAGTATTTTAATCCCACTGAATATTCAAGAATATTATTTTTGCGAACGTTGAAAATCTTGTCGTGCCTATACGATTGTTTTGTTTTAACAGAACTACTTTAAGTTTAGTGTGGATTAATAGGATCAATACCATATAATAGTACTAATATTTAATACTAGCTTTCGCCTGCGGCTTCGCCCGCGTGGAATTCGGTTATCGCACGCTTTTTTACCCCTTTAGAGGGAAATTTTATCCATTTCACCTACACAGATAATTTTTAATTGTAATCGAGAACTTGTACACCTATTTTCATACTTCTAAGTCCAGAAATTAGAAAATTTCCATACAAACTTTACCCCCCATTTTACCCCTTTAGTGGAAAATCTTATCCATTTCACCTACACAGATAATTTTAAATGGTAATCGAGAACTTATACACCTATTTTCATACTTCTAAGTCCAGAAATGAGAAAGTTCCATATAAGCTTCACCCCCCCATTTCACCCCCTTAGGGGGTGAATTTCTAAGAATCCTTTCTTAGTGCTCACTTACATCATAAAAAGAACCTCTGTACCAAATTTCAAGTTTCTAGGCCCAGCGGTTTGGGCTGTGCGTTGATATATAACCCAGTGAGTCAGGTTTGCCTTTTATATATATATATATATATATATATATATATATATATAGATGTAGAAGAAATAGAAATATTATAGGCATATTTCCTTCAGTAGCTTAGATAGCTCTTACTTCCAGAGTTGATGTCACCATTTTTTACATGTACTGTTGTGTGTTCACTGTCTAATAGAGCTAACAAATACAATTTTAGCTCCTTAAGACTCCAAGTACCAGCCAAGCACCAGCAGCTGTTCCTTTTTTTTACTGTTATGCTGTGAAATTTATGATATAAATTAATTAACGTTTGGCATATTTTTTCTTAATACTTGTTTCTTACTTCTGGATAATATTTTTTAACTCTAGACGAGACTTAAATACTCTACAATTTAAATTTCTGGCATTCAAGTGATCTTTTGCTTGGCAAACATAAATTAAGTTGAGAATTATGGAAATAAAAAGGTACCTACACACTTTGCGGGCTTCAACAGGAATGCCCGCAGATGTACAGCTCGATCGACGCTACCCGATGCGCGTGCGCGCTGTTTTATGCTCACTTTTCTACAATCCTTTACTGTACGTATTGTCTCCTGAACACTGACAAGTGAAATATATGGGAAAACGATGCGATTTTTGTCTAGTGGCACTGCGTGGGGTAAGCTTACAGTGAAATATTGTTGTGTGGTCACTAAAGGAATGATATCGGTACATGTGATTTAAAACTTTTTTGTTTAAGTTATTTATAATCTAATGTCTATACGAAGTGTTACATTTTCCGAATAATCTCGTGATTTATTACGCCGTAAACGTATAAATAAATCGAATATGTGTGACACTTATATTCCAGCATATGCTTTGGTGCCTTCTACTACACATAAGCTAGAGTAGATTGTACGAGATACTTGGTTTCCTAGCATTAAGCACAGGTTAAGCGGAAGAGATCGAATTCCCGGCCGCAAGCTATAAATCAGGGTAACAATATGGTGCACAATTACAAGCCGTTGGCTGGTGACGATGACAAATAGGTTAGGCCTCCTTGGGCGCGGGACATGGCCATTGTGCTCTTGCAGATCTACTCTTCTAGGGCTATTTTTAGATTCGACGCAAAGCATTTTCATAGTGATTTTATAAGTAAAGGGTTGTTTGATAGCTATCATATTAATTAAGTACACGGGTGATTCAAACTAACTGGTCATTTTTCAATACAAAATTGTATGAAAAGTACCATGACATTTAGAGTTGGAATTAAATGGACTATTCGATTTAATGGTGTTTTAAACCTGTTTTTAGGGTTCCGGAGCCAAAATGGCAAAAACGGAACCCTTATAGTTTCGCCATGTCTGTCTGTCTGTCTGTCTGTCCGTCTGTCTGTCCGTCTGTCTGTCTGTCTGTCTGTCTGTCTGTCCGTCCGCGGCTTTGCTCAGAGACTATCAATGCTAGAAAGCTGTAATTTTGCACGGATATATAGGTAAATTATGCCGACAAAACAGTACAATTAAAAATTCAAAAACAATTTTTTTTAGGGTACCTCCCATAGACGTAAAGTGGGGGTAATTTTTTTTTTCTCATCTAACCCTATAGTGTGGGGTATCGTTGGATAGGTATTGTAAAACCATTAGGGGTTTGCTAAAACGATTTTTCTATTCAGCCATTTGTTTGCGAAATATTCAACTTTAAAGTTCAAATTTTCATAAAAATCGAGCGTCCCCCCCCCTCTAAAATCCAAACCGGTGGGTCGAAAAATTTGAAAAAATTCAGAATGGTAGTCAGTATATCAAACTTCCAAGGAAAACTATAACGGCTAAGTTTGCTTGAGAATTATTAGTAGTTTATGACTAAATAGCAGCGTAAGGTATAAAATATACCTAAACTTGGAAGATTCCGTATAAAATACGAAATCCTTAGAAAAATATTACTTAACTTTTTCGTAATGGCTACGGAACCCTATTTTGGGCGTGTCCGACACGCTCTTGGCCGGTTTTTTTAGCTTGTAATATCCAAATAGTTTTTCTATGTTTTTTAAATATCTAGTCTAGAACTGAATCGAACCGGTTGTAAGTTTAATACCAGATACTTTTGTATGCTTGTATAAAGTTCGTATTAATAAATAAATAAATATCACGGGACACTTGACATCAATTGACCTAGACCTAAACTAAGCAAATTTTGTACTATGGATACAATACAGATATCTGCCCCAGCCAGGAATCGAACCCGGGGCCTCAAGCTAATGTAACTTTTATTTTGTATGTATGTATATCATACATTTCTTACGTACGATAGGTACCTATATTTATTTACGAGTAGGTAGTAGGTGATAGGCTTTTGTAAAGTGTTTTTACACCTTGAATAAAAAACAGAAAATTAAAAAAACCCGACTGCCTTGAAAAATACTAAAAAGAAGAAAACAAGTCTATGAGGGCTAGGACTCTGTTAAGTAGCTAACTTCAACTGTCGGGCAGGACCCAATAGGTATTAAGAATTTTTAAACTGGTCACGGTTTAAATGGGTCCTGACTACTGAACTTTAAGTTAGGTAGCTACTTAACAGAGTTCTAGCCCACTAGACTTATTTTCTTTTTTTTTGTGTTTTTTAAGGCAGGGTTTTTTGATTTTTAATTTAATGTTTTATTTCATTATTTTTAAATTTCGGTGAATATAAGAAATAAGAAACGTTTAATGTTTAAATGGTAGATTTAAACAGTTATATTTAGAATGGTCTAATAATTATTAGCTTTCATTTCATACCCTACTCGATTAGACTTTTTTTTGAAAACTCACATTTGGCGACAAAAATCCGCCATTTTGATTTTTCAAGAATTTAATGTCCCTAGTGTCACTTGCATCATCAAGGCAAATCCTATGACGTATCATTTATTAAAATCGGCTCAGCCGTCGAGTAGTTATGAGAGAACACAGGAATAGACATAAGTAGGTTACATACGGGTCAAACACGACATATTTAACCCTCCTTCTTCACAGTCGGATAAAAAGCAGTAGTAAAATTATGCGATTATCATTTTTCACTACCTATCTTTCTGGTTAATGAAGTCAATTAAATACTAGCTTCTTATAGGTAATTATGTAGAAGATAGTTTTAAATGACTGTCATTAGCATGATCATCAGGGCTGAATACGAAGTAAGTCGTCAATGCTCCCGTTCCCATCGAGGCGTCGGATGCTTAATGCACACCGGAATGGGTGGATGTACGTAAATGAGTCTAGTTGATAAGTCATGGGGACTATTCCATATGTCGAATAATAAGTGAGGAAAATGTTTGGGCACATTGTTCTAGGACCGGTTGAAACGGAAACGCTGCGGTGGGCTGCACCATTACTTATGCATGCGTTGACGCACTTTAGCAATCAGCATTAATCAACAATATGCTCGCATGTGTCCCTGCCCCATGTCATTGTGATTTGTTTATTTTCCGTGAACTGAAAATACAGTTTGACACTTGGTTATGAGCACCGCATGAGCGATGCAATGTTCCCCAACAAAACAAGAGACGAACGAATAGACAACTGAAATAGTCCACACCATTATTCGCGCTGGCGTAAGTGATATTTTAAACAAATGACGGCACAAATGACAATTTATATTCGAACCTGCTTTAGGCTCGACTGTATTTCCACAGCTTATTTGAATTTGGACGTTGGTGATTCACTGTTGTGCCATATTTCAACCCGAGTGCAGGATGAGCACTTGAAGCGAATGTGGTTAATGTAGGATGGGCAGGATTCAAGTTAGGGCGAGAGAAAGTGACCGTGCGCGTGTTCCTTTATTGTCTGCTTGTCGACATAAGCCGCACGATGGCTTATCTCCAAAACTCGAGAGCCATGTAAAGCGTCCGCGGTCGCGGCCCGAAACATGTTGTATCTCGCGTAAACCCTCCATGTTTTATTCTCTCGCATTCAGCGCCGATACCTTAATAAAACCCAACAAGATTGAGCAATAAAAAGTAATTTATTTGATTGTAATTTCAAAACACAAAGTGGGCCTCATTTTGTAACATATTTTTATTTTCGTGGTTTTGTGTTTCTCGTTCGCAGAGCACGTCCTGCCCGGCCCGCCCGCGGATGATTCGTTGTGTGCATCCAATAAATTACAAGGTGTAACTTAGATTCAATTTTCGGTATCCTCATCTCCAATTTTGGTGAAATAAGACATTAATACTTTTCCGTACCACAAAACTTACATTCTTATTGTTTCGTAACCGAGACCGTAATGCTATGGTGATTTACACCGAGTCGTATAGCTATAATCAGAGTTCAATGCTTCATCGACCAATTCTTCAAAGCAATTTGATAATCTTAAACCGTTTCTCGCATTAAAATGTGCATATCTATTACGTGCTACGGTAGTATCGCTCGCATCTTTAAATTACATGTCTTAAAAGGTGTGAGAAGTTAAGCTGCATAATCGATGGGCACGGAAGCCGTGCGTTACCGATCAGCCGGCTCCCGCGCTCACAATGCGCGCGACTCTGATATTATCGCCGAACCAATCAATTTGATCCCTCATAAAAAAGTTCTCGGTAGGCAGTCGGCATAATGCAGTCCAGTATCGGGCCGTCGATCCAAGCTGGCTGGTAGCTGGACTTTTCATATAATTTTATGTGAAAAGGATATGGGTATTGTTGGAGGACGCCCCGCTGTGCACTCCGGGTAAACACTTGAAATTACAAGCCGGCTCGGACAGCCTCGCTCGCAACCTTTCGGAAAAATGCGCTTCCAATGTTACGCTAGAGGGGATAAAAATAAGCTCTATGACTACAATGTCTTCTCGGATGACATTGGATAGCTGTTTTGAGGTTGATGCATAGATTTTTTAGGGCGTAAGTGAGTGTATTCAGTCAAAGTTTGTTTTGTGTTATAATTAAAAGGTTTGTGGTGTAATTATAAGACTACTTGTACTTATACTTAAAAGTCTAGCAATTCTGACAAATGAATTGCTCTGTAAAACATACATCCGTAAATAAATATACTGCTAAATTCATAACGCTTCCTTTTGACTTTGCCGAAGTCGGATAAAAAAACAAAATGTAGAATTTCATTAAACTTTAAAAATGTTGAGGGTCTAAAGTTAATACGAGGCTATGAAAAAGTCACATGCTGGACATAACTTTAAATTATACACGTTTCAAAAACTCGAAACGATCAACTTCAAAGTTGATTTTGTAAAAATCTTCCTTTAAAATAGGAATTTGTACGTCGACATTAGATGCTGCATAATCGGGTTCAAAGCCTTAAATATCTGTAGCGATGTAAAATATTTGAATCCTTTAAGTTCAAGCTACATTTTAATCCAGGGCTATAATAAAAAGCCGGCAAAGCATAAAATCGCGACATCACATTGTATTACACTCATAAAATAAACGAAGGCGATGCTAAATATTTCGTGCTTAGGTACATTTAAACTTTGAAATTTACCTACAGTAAGTGAGAGTTAGGTACTTAATGTATCACTTGACGGTGGATAGCCTAGTGATTAGTAACGCTGATTACCTACGAAGCTGAATGATTCTGATTTGAATCCGATATACACGTACTTACATCTCCGTTTTCTAAAGCAGAATGACAATATAATTTTCACTCCTCATGCTCTTAAAATGTTACTTTAGTCTCTGCATATCAGGACTAAAGCTAATTTTTGTTCTCTAGGGATTAAAGTATTTTTTTTTTAATTTAAGTGAAGTGCCTCACTCAGCTAAGGACGGTTAATCTTTGGAGAGCCGTAGCCCATAACGAGTGTTACGTTCCACAATGTCCTACCTGCATTATACTTACCTCATTTTTTCTTAATTACAAAAAGTGACAAACACATTTTTAACCTCTTCACTGCCAAAAAACAAACGAAGTAACGTGTTCTGTACGCCACAGAAAAACCGGCAACAAATCAACTTGATTTTTAATTCCATTGCAGAAGGATTAATTTCGAATTGAATGTTGGTCACGTATAGGTAACCGCGGCGTGTGAGGTATGGCGCGTAGCGCGGCGATTGGCTGTCACGACTGAATGACTTTGGCGGTGAAGAAGTTTAATGAAAAAAAAAACGGCGGTGAAGAAGTTTAATGAAAAAAAGGCGGTGAAGAGGTTTAATGAAAAAAAAAACACCGCTGAGAAGTTGCGTTGAAACATTATTTAACCGTCAGTATTGTTATACTTACTTACTTATACATTACTATTTTTTTCATTCTGATTCTAATCGAAAAAAACTAAACAATGTAGGGTAAAAACTTTCTGAATATGTTTGATTATAAGACTGATCGTACCTAATTACTTAATAAAAAAAAATATTAAGTGACTTAATTTTTCACGTATGTTATTCTTACCTTAATTTAGGTACTTACCTCATACCACAGCTCATACTTATGCTCAACTTACCTCATTGTCGAGGCAAATTGAGCATGTCAAACTTTACTCACTTTAGATAAATTTTCTGCTAAACTATACAGAGTAGAAAAATGAGTCAGAAGTCATTTATTCCCAGATAAATTCCCTAACAATCAAAGCAGGTATCATATTTCTAATGCAAACCATCATGAAATGAGAAGCTGATAAATATAAAATTGCTCAATATGCCCCTATCTACACTCAAATCAGAAACATATTTAAACGTTTCGTTTCGCTTCTGCAATTACATATACATATACCAATAAGGTGACTCAAGGTAATTTCACAAATAATTCGTTTTTGGGTGGTATTTTATTCTCGGGTCTTGGATGTTTAATATGTATACTGACGGCACAAAATTTGGCCCACTCTACATACAAAATTACCTATTACTGCATACATTTTGAGGGCCAGATTTCTTGCCACTCAGTATATTTAAGTATGTATTTATCTAAAGGGTGTATCTGATCATGGGGCTTTAAATTCAAGGTTCGATTCTCCTCACAAAACTAAACTACTTTTGTTTTGTCACTTTTTTAAAGCACTTAAATTAAGATAATATACATTGTAAATTACATTCAATCTGTATGGAGAAAATGAAATTAACAGTGATCATATTTTTTAAAGTTGCAGAACAAAAGTAGCTTAGTTATGCGAGTAGAATGAACCTTGGATTAAAAGACCTATGCTCAGAGACACTCTGTATATTAGTATGTTTATCCGTTGCCTAGTATCCATAGTACAAGCTTTGCTTAGTTTGGGACTAGGTTAATTGGTGTTAAGTTTTCCATTGATATTTTTTTTACAATTTATTATTATTATCAAAAAAACCTATACCAATTGACTTACACTGAACTTTGTTGACAATTCAAGCCAAAATGCTCGTAAATGTAACATTAGATCAACAGAGTTCAATGAACCAGGCTATCGTTTTTTTTTGCAAATCTCGGCAATGGATGGTCGTAAAAAGAGCGTGTACGATTAGCATCCCGCGCCTAGGGTTACCATACGTCAGCATTTTTCAGAAATGTGAGGATTTCAGTGCACCAATTGAGAGTCCAGTCCAATTATCGACCAGGATTTCTCGATGATGGACGTATCTTGCCACCCAGCGCTTAAAATATTTGAAACCATTATTACTGCGCACAATTTTTTACGAAGCTATTATGTTTGCGGAAAAATGTGGCTTTTCTGTAGAATTTAATTTTTTTGACAAGTTTTTTTTGTTCCATGTGGTAACCCTACCGCCGCCACACGCGCTGTTTAAAAGTGCTGCGTTGTCGCGCGCCAGAATTACGGCGACCCTCTTTTATTGTCCTTTTTAGGGTCCTGTTTAAACACATACGACAAGGTGTTCGAATTCACTTGACTGAACAGCAGTATTTTATAATTACGCAAAAATTTTGGAATGCCTTACCGATTGGCTATATAGCTTACGACCCATTGACATTTTTGAAATCGCGTTCAAATCTATGCGACAAAATTTTAGCTTCCATATCTTTAACCTTCCGAAAATAATAAGGTAGAGGGCGGTCGATCTCACCATGTGTTTTATTTTTTCTTACAAATTGAAAACGTTGCAAGTATATTATTTTGCTTGTTGCAGTCGTATTGGTAGGAAAATGATTCGTAATCGCTTTTTATTATGCCTTTTTTAATTCAATTTAATGATAACGTCGTACAGAGATACACTTGAGTTTGATCAAAATGTATGTTTTGTTTCATCCTATTCAGGGTCCAACTAATAAGATATTGACTATACGAAGGCTTACTTAGTTTTTACCCGACTGCGACAGAAGGAGGGTTATTACTTTGTTTACTTTATAAGCTCGTGGTTTCTGATTTACATGCGTCATTTTTTATTCTTTTTATACTTACATCGGTAGGTACCAATTTATTCGCATATATGATGTAAATTTCAAATTCAAATTATGTTTATTCTTTTCTGAATACTAACGCGAAAAATAATGCTATAATATAGTTTTTATTTACGATGTGATAAACTTTTTATAAGCTAGTTTTGAATGATATTATTGAATAACCGGAAATCAACACAATTTTTTCAAAGATCATTGGCAACACAATGGAGCTTGGCGAACAGGAAAAAATCATTAACAAATGGATGCGAAAAAACAGAGCAGCTAAGATTTATGATGATACCATCCAAACCCATTGTAAAGTTGCTTCGACGACCATTGATTTTTGGATGCGTCATGCCATCAACAGCATTATGTCAAAAACAGGTCGAGCATTGATCACATTAGATAATTGAGTAAGACTAGATAGAGATGCATAGCTATATTAAAATACATATGAATGGTAGAGCAAATTTAATGTTCAAAAAAAATTTTCGGTTTTAAAAAAACCAAAAGTAGTTAGGGTGCACTAGTTTGGATATGAACCCGCATCTCTTGGTTTACCGTAAAGAGCATGCTAAATTTAATTACATCATAGCGCCCCACAAGCCACTGGAATAGCTTGACCTCTTGATATGTGCCAACTGACGTGTAACTTTTTCTGTTTGTAAGATCTGGGATTTTGTTGATTAACGTTCTACTATTAAAAATAAGCTTTTGGGAAAAAAAAATAATACAAGCCTTGCTCACTGTACTTTTGAACGACTTTATTTTGTCACCCAAACTACATTTGCATACCAAATTTCAAGTCGATGCCATTAACCGTTGAAGAGTTCCGTCCTGGCCGAACTATTAGAATTTCACTACCAGATTATTGTATTGTCACGCAATTTACATAAGTATGCCAAATTTCAAATCAATGGAACTACTGGAAGTTTGTCGAATTTAACTTACAAGATACTCTACGCACCCTAAGTACAAGCAACCCCAGGCGCCATTTCCTTGGCAACCACATCGCGAAGCAGTGGAAAAATTTGCCTGAGATAGTAAACAATAATATGCACGCATCAGCTATAAGCTGCCTGTGCATTACAAATAATAATAATAATAATAATGTGAGCTTTTTCTTTACTCGTGCGCGGTTTTTGCAAATCATAAATAACCATTTATATAAGTATTAGTTTGTTTGTTCCCTGATGCAGCACGAGGCAGACGCGTCGGGGCATATACAACAAAAATCGTCCTTTTTGTTATCACGGGTGGAATGCCAGCCAGTGCCGCCGCACACTGGGCTACCTTGGTATAAAAAGTTCATAAATTTTCGGCTCTATCTTTTTTTTTAATAGTGTGAATTCACATATTTTCTTACATCACTAGGTACTAGTAAGGGATTACTTTTGTTTGTAGAATTTAATATTATCCTATTAATATTTTAAAGGATAAGGAGGTTTGTGTGAATGAATGGGTGTTTGTTATTTCTTCTCGTAAAACTATTGTTGAAATTTGGTTTGTAGACAGTTGGACGTCGCTATTACCACATAAGCTGCTTATTATCCCCATATTCCTTTCGAGATTGGAACAAATTCTTGAAATCTCAACCAGTGGGCTTAGAGTCATGAATTTGTCACAGTTGTTTTTAGTGCAACGTCAATTAAGAATGCGATACAATTTTTAGAATTCTCATGAGGTTTTTTGCAAATGAATTTGCGAAAACCAGCGAGTTTGAGGAAAAAATAGAGCAAAATAAGCATTTTAATCATGAAACTACCGTGACACTCACTCATATTAAATCAAAAGTTAACTCGATTTAAGACATGAGTTATCCGTTACAATATCATTTAATAAAAATAAGCATTTATTCATTTATTTCTCTTTAACTATTGTAATTAATTTACAATGCAGTAATAAACTTTTTGTCCCTGACTATGCGCGGAAAGTCCCAACGTGCGCCGCCTCATTTGCATACAAGCTACGATTTGTGTATTGTTAATTAGAGCACCACAAACAGGTTCCCAATAATGCAGCCTGCCTTACCACAGCCTTTCTTGCTGTTGTTTCATCTGTTATTTAAATAGCAATAGATTACGCCCGGCGATCCATTATGTTCGTACAATCGAACATAAGTAACTCCGAATGTAAATGTTTATATTGATTTTGTTTATATATTCATTCGTTGTCATTGGGATTTTATTGCCAGAGTCATATCGTTTTATGTGTGGATGTCTTCGTTGCCTATCGAAGACTTCAACAGGGTCATAGAGTGGCGCCAGTTGAACGCGTGTCGCGGCAAAAATACTCGCCATGATTCTTGTTATTTTAGTATAAACCGCAATAGTACAATAGTATAGACGCTTGTTTGTGTGCTTAAATATTTGTTGCTCATTATTCACACAAGTTTTTTTTAACATAAGCAAAAACTATTCAAGTTTTTGTCCACGATCGTTGGAAATCAACCCATTTGCCTTTTTTATTTTAGACTATTATTTTTACTGTGTTAGCGCTCAGGTAATTAGTGCATATTGATTTAGAATAATTAATTATTTTTACGTACTTTTTGTAACAAAACTATTTTATTTTCAGCGAAAGCAGAGCCTTATCGACGTGTGTGAAGGATCGGTCGCTCGCTTGTATCAAAACATTGCGATTAAAAGCTAAGAAGTGACCAATTTATGTATCAGTTCGCGTCTCTACCTACAGTGAATAAGTTCGACGAGGCGACGCCGCCCGTCAACCAGCCGACCAGATAACCCGAGAGACAATGGCCGCGGTCGTAAATCCCCCAATACCGACCGGCCGCACTCCATGCAGCATTTTATTGTCAAAACCCATGCCTCCCCTGATAACTTTATTGTTATTTACATCACTGAATTATCATCCGGATAGACGTTGTTTTACATCCACATAACGCCGTGTCGCACGGACTTCGTATCTAAATTGCTTAATTGGAAAGCCTCGGAAAGAGCACGCCCGAGAACCGTATCTATACGACTGCGTACGAGCATCGAGTGACCTTTCAATTGGATCCCCACAAATTACGACCACCTTTGGCTATTATATGACTTTATCTCTAATGCGGGAAAGTTGAATAAATAACGCTATTTACAGGTTCTTCTTTACATTGCAAAGTGGACTGTAATGGACACTTTAAATTGAACCGTTACGTTACGATCTAATCTGGGTTAAAGTTGACGAGATAACGACCGAAACGTACAAAGTCACGGAGATTACACTTCAAAAAGTAACGTCGGAGCAGATGGTGGGTTACATTTGGTGAAATCATGTATTAAGAGTACAATTAAGGGCCATGAACGACAACCGGTGCAAGGAAGAGCGTAAAGTTTCATTTAGACGGCGCGAGAAATATCATGCGATTTCCTTTACATTGCGGACAGCATGGATATCCTACCTTCTTTATATACATCAAAAAAGTCTTGGGATACTGATTATCTCCAGACAAATTTGATGTTTTGACTCAGTAATATGCCTATTGAAATGTTTAAAACTGTCAAGGGATAAAAAATATCTTTAGGCACTTTTGATGTAATTGCGGATGTGACTGTTTGTTCGTTGCACTATCAAAGTTAAAGTACTTGTAATTGTGATGAGAAGGACATATGTATATAAGGTAGTGCTATCCCGGAAAATTATACCCCAATTGGAAAATTGTAGACCCCGCAGGCGCACGATAAACGAATTCTACGCAGACCAAATCGCGGTTAGCAGCCAGTATATTTATAAGTGATTGATCATAGACGGCAATTTGTTCCGCAACTCGCACGATACTTCTCGCACCGTCTAAACGATGCATAAGACTTGCGAGTGATGTGCGTGGGCCGTTATTCGCACTCGTATGATTAAATAAATGATTTTAACATATCGTTCTCAGCGCGCGGCACGTGCCTTACTTTAAGCTGATATGCATACAGACGTACAAAGGCAGCTTACTTGAAAAAATACGTAGCTTTTTGTATTTTATCAAGCAACAACAAAAAACGCAGAAAAAATGTTTCTTGAAAATCTTTATTGATTCAGGTGTTACTTTGCGGGGGTCCACATCAACTTTATACCTTGCTACGTGAAAAACAGCCACATTTGTATGAAAAATATTATATTTTCAGGTGAAAACTTCCTCTTCTTTCTTAAAAACAACATGCCACACAGAACCGACTGTCACCAACACTACACAAGACGCTAACGCGCTTCATCTCCATACGAGTTCATTCCTAAAGTTGATCGTACGACACGTTCAGGCCGATATTCAAAGCTCTGAAAAGTTTTTTGTTAGGTAGAGGTTATTAAAAGATTCGGCAGATCATCGGGCGTATGAGGCGAGCTCCGCTTGTCATTCGGCTTTTAATGCCACACTTTATGCCCTGACGGCAATTGTGTCGCGAGAGGAGATATGTTGTGTCGTGTTTACTTTTGCAAACATTCCCATTTACGTCTCATTCCAGAGGCGACAAGACAGTAATTTTATCATTTTAAAACTCCGGAACTCGGGCGAGCCGAGGCCCGAATAAGACTTTACGAATTTTTAAAGGCGAATAAAGTCTTAATAAACGCTTTTTATGGTAGCCTTGTAATTTTATTTGCATGCAAAATAGGCTCGAGGCGCGTGTTAGGCTAATAAGGAACGGATGGTCACTCTTTAACGGTTGGATTTCGATAATATTCGCAGTGATGTGGCAAAATGAAATCACTTTTTATTGCCTTGAGCTTACACGCGTCACAGAGTTCGACTCGGAATGCATTCAGGGTAGGCACGGAGGTATTATTGAGATATCACACAGCTCCTCTTAAGGCATGAACAAATAAAGGGTTCTATCTTGATCACATTCAGTGCGAGAATCAATTTAAATTTTCTTAAAAAGGTAATATAGCATTTCGGAGTTGAATCAACTCTAAATTTGTTTCCGATGACACATGAAAATGATATCGGATAGCTTGTAAAAGTTCGCAATACTTGTTTTGCGAATGCGGCCTATTTAGACTTGGATATCGTCGCGAGAATAATGTTATCCCGGCGCACCTCGCCGTGTCACTGGCAAGGGCGTGTCGGAGATAAGTTTACATATTCCGTATGCATTATGCAAATTGAAGTTTTATGTAAAGCTGGAGCGAAGTAGAGAAACGAGAGACTTTGACGTGCGTCAAGCGTCCCTGGAACAACTGGTCTTCTCGACTGTGCAGTCAATACTGTTAACGCTTACTCTAAAACAAAAATTAAAGGTAACATAATGAATTTTACTGTAAACACCGTGGGCTCTAACAACCCGAAAGATTTAAACGTACGATTCTAGAGCCTAATTAGAGTACTGATGTGGTATAACAAATAGTCCAGAAATTATAACTTGCTTATTGAGCGCCGGCCCGTTGGCCATTCTTGCTAAATTAGAATATCCCACTCTAGTATTAAAAATGTGTAAGTTTATAAGTCTGTTTGTTTGTTTGTTAGTTCATCACGTCTATGCCGCTGTACCGGTTTAGATGAAATCCGGCAAACAGATAGTTCGAGCCCCGGGAAAGGACATAGGACAGATTTTATCCCGGAAAATTGCATAGTTCCCGCGGGATATTGATAAACGTATTCTACGCGGATGGACTAATAATCTGTTTTCGTTGTTAATAATAATCATAATAATTTATTTACTCAGATTACTCAGATCCATTGGTTAGTAATCCAAAATAATCTTATAGCTATTGTTAGTAGGATATCGATTGATTGTTAAATAAGTATTTTATTTGTTAACAATTTTACTTTTGCCATTACTAGGTACAGAATTTAATCCTATATTTTTAATCATATTATATGAATGTTTTCATTTGTCATTTTATTGTCACATTTATTATTTCGAATAGCATCGAAACCAACATCAGCAAGAAAGCAACGTAACTGTAATATCGATGTAACTTCCATTAATCTATTGAGTAGATATTGCCCCTCGGCGATTAACCGTAAGAAATCCAACTACGAAAGTTATTTCACGTAAATAAATACGAATCGTACCGACTACTCCCTGGGAATAAACGTCACAAGTTAATAGGCACGACATAATAAAACACGACTACTGCACACGGATATTTACAACGTACGCGAACGCCAATTATCGATAATTCAGTAACAAGTCAGCCTTTCAAATTGTAATAAACTGTCGGAGGTGTCAAATATAATTTTATAGCTGCGGGCTGGGCGCGAGCGGCCTGGCGCAGTCCGGTGACCCCGGGTCATGGGTTCTAGATGAAAGCTAAACACTAACTAATGTGTTGCTTGGACCTAAATACTGTTATTACGTAGGTATATTGCTAAAATTATTTTAGAACCCAGCTTGATCATAAGTATATAAAATGAACTAAAGTGACTTAACACTTAATAAGGCCCTATTTATTGGAGCATACTATCACAGAATCAAAAGCAGCTATCAAATATATACCTGACAAAGAATATTTTTAAAGCTAGTCGTATTTGCTATAACTACAATGGTAATTGTGACGTATTATGAAGTTTAAGATTTCCAACTGAATGCAAGTGGTCGCTAAATCGCCTCTACCTTATTAAGGATTAACATACCACTAAATAAATTGAATAAATAAATAAAAAATAAATAAATATAATGGGACACTTGACTCCAATAGACCTAGCCCCAAAAACAAAGCAAAGCTAGTACTATGGATACTAGGCAATGGATAAACATACATAAATCAATGAAAGTGTATTGAATAAAACTTATTTTCAAGGTAAAAGTTTTACGTAAGTAGGTATGTATGTATGAAGCGATAAAGCTGCCTGCTTATTTGATCTATTTTTCCATGAACTTTTATAGCATAATCCAATGATAAATAAAGAGTAATTCATTGTTATAGTTAGTTAAGATATCTTAGGTTAGTTCTTCTTTATGTATGTAAACTCATAATTGTACAAAAAGTAATTACTTATTTAATGTATAATTTTTACTATCGTTAAACTCAGAAAAATGATGGTTTACGCAGCATAAAGAGTATACCTACAAAGACATATATTATTCCTCCATGTTAAAGCTAAAAAAGACAGCTTCAGTTTTCATTTAAATTTTAATTAAGTGACTAATCTTGGTAAGAATACATGTATTGTTTTTCCAATTTTGTGGGGTACGTAGAACTAGTTGTTGCTCGCAACTTGGCCTGCGTCCAATGGGAACTTTACCCGTTCACGGATTTAAATATAGCTTATAGGAGGAAGAATTATTAAAACAGGTGACTAACACGTAATATGAAATAGGAGCAGTTGAAGCCTTACTTATCTAAAAATGTCTCAAGTCACTTTGGACACAATTTTATTGCGGTGATCGAGCACTGCACAATCTAGTTTGCTGTTATTGGTTTTTACTATGTAATTTATAAATACGCACAACAGTACAATAGACATCTTAAACGCTCAAATATTACAAAGCAAAGCACTATGTCGCACAGTCATTCATTACTGGTATTTATCGTCAAGAATTCATTAAGTCGAGGCTGGTCGTAAAACGCGGTATAAACGGCTTCACTCATTCAGAGGCAACCGCTAAGGCGGCCTGTGTTGCCAGGCTACTAAATAAATCGTTATTTTTGCACTTACCTATGTTAGTTCTTTAATCCCATTTAAATCTATGAAATCTATAATTTTGTAGACAGGTTTAATATTTTTTTCCATTTTTTGAACTTAGTTTGTAATTTGTGTACTAACAAATAAATGGACCCATGTTGTCTGAGGAAATAAATAATAATAATTATTATTATAATTAATAATAATATAATAATAATAACAATAATATCTCATTCATTAGCAATAGAGGTGACAGCAGGGTGCCGTCTATTGGGCATAAGCGTGCCGGGCACTCGGACGTTTACTATTATAACATTACGTAACATTACTACTACTAACTACGATGAATAAGAAGATTGCAAGGACAAGGAGACTTTATTCCCCCACTCGACCTCAATTATGTGCAAAATTTTGTAGGTTTATGTGGGTTTTGTAGGTTTAGGTTGTGAAATTTTTCATGCAAATATTTTATTTTGCATATTAAGCTTGCATCTATTAACCCCCTTAAGAACTTGCCCAGGTGATATAAGTTACGTGCGAGTACAGTCAGCATCAAAAGTAATTGGTTACTTTTGTACTTTGTCTTTTTACAGCCACGTAGTTAGCGCCACACAAGATGACATGTGTTAATATGACAGAGTAAAAAAGTAACCAACTACTTTTGATGCTGACCATACAGTCGCGCATTACTGCGCACTCGTCAGATAATCTCACATCGTATACGCGCGCAATAAGCATGCAAACACGCAAAATGGGCGAGTGCATATCGGACAGAATTATGAGTCTCTTATCACAAGGTCGCGCGATTCGAAACTCGAGTGTCAAAGCGCCATCTGGACAAGCTCTAACATGGTACTTGTTTATTATGCTCTCTAGGAAATAGCATAAATAAATAAAGATAAATTCAACGTACGCCTGGCAACCCTGTATGCGCCAGCCTCTTATTAGGAGTCACAGATGTTTATTTTAAACTCTGAATAATAACCAGTCATTTCCTATCTAACAGCCTCAGACTTCGCGTAATGAGATGGTTTAAAAGACTTTTAACACGTTTTTCTGTAAGTAGCCTATGCGATTACGCGTGTTAACATTCATTTAGTGGATAGGCTAAATTAGCATCTTAGGGTGCTGATAGACTTGACCGTTTACTTGTAACAGAATAAAAAAAGAACCTAGAAAAAAGGTAATCTTATTTAGATACAAACACCACTTTGAATATTTTTGCAGCCATTTTACTTGTAATAAACTCTCAAGTAGGTACTTAATGCTCGCCAAAATAGCAGATCTGTACGAGGTGTGACAGAGAGGGATGACGGTGGAACAATCAGAATCAGAATTACTTGTTTAGATAAAAATTCAAGCAAAGTTACTATCATTTCGCTGGAATTCTCGCTAGGATCGCTCACTGGTATACTCACTAGGTACCTACAACGCTTTTATTTATTTTATGAACTTTTATCTGCAATATAATATTCACTAGAATGCTCATTAAGTGTAACTGAATGCTCCAGTGTATTAGCACCTTTATAAAATTCTTTATCAGTTGTGTCTTTATTAGTGCATTAAATTCCGCTCTGTATTAAGAAAATTACGTATTTGATTAAGCAAACTTGTTTTTATTTCAACTAGCTCTGGAATAAGTGACTTGAGTGATAATATTAAATTATCTTGTGTTTTTTTTGCCGCCAACCTTATAATAATACGAACATTTTTATAGCGGGACAAACTACACTATTAATACATTATTAGAAAGGGCACATTTTTTCCGCTAATTCCTTCCTTAGCTACTTCAAGAAATACCTACATCCATATGGAAATGAGTTTTACAGAAAAAAAAATAGTCTGTACTGTCATACGTACTAGAAACAATATGATTTGGATTAAAATAAGTTTACATAAAAAATTACGAAATTACATTGATAAGTACTTCGTACAAAATCTGCATTAAGCTTAAGATTTTGACTTGATAATGTGAATGGTAGGACGTTAAATTATTTTATTTAAGATTGATCGCTGATTATTATTCGTCAATTATTGTTATGTATCGAACAACGAAAAAGTACAATCATTTACCAAATATAAAATTGGCAAGTATGAGGACGGCACACACATATACCCATAGCATGTGACATTAGCTCCATTAATTTCTTTTGAGCCAGATGTTATAGGTCCATATGCCTGGTAAACTTTAAGAATCATTTTAATAAAGAGACTCAAATATCACCCAAAACATGAAACAATTTAAAATAAAAAATAATAACGTAAATCTTTTGATATGTAAAACTTTATTTTTCAACTTCCATATAGCAACTTAAGAGTTTTTCTTTACCACGAAAACAGTAGACGAATGCTCAAGGTGGAAGGGGGAACGGGGAGTAGAGGGGGACGAGGTTCATTCATCAAGCTCCATAAGGTTCTAAACCTAATTCGACACGAGCAACCTCGCAACATCCGCTCTTGCAAAACGTTATTTCATTCATAACTTCAAGTAAGGCTGCGTATACAATGGCCTGAGTAAACTTTGCCTCGTTTTGTCTTCAGTAAACTTAGAGATGAATCAGATTCCAAGTTGATAAACAATGTTATTGATAGAATATGAATGGAAAGTGTCTTACATAGTACTTTACTTTCACTGAACATTGAACTGTGAATGAGATGTTGACTTTGAAAAGCTTATAGAAATTCAGAAGTAATCGGAACTTATTTGACCCTGAAAGCCTCTTTTGTCAGAGCGTACATATTACTGGAAACTTTGAAATTAACTTTGCAGTAAATGTTTTGAATAGGGTCTTTTGTTTCGTATGCTCCATTATGTAATTGTTTTCTTTTTATATCAAGTTTATATTATTTTTATTTGAGTTAATATTCTTTCTCTTGGCATAGGTACCGTGTATGAGGACTTTTACTGGTCAGTCGCGCACTGTAACAACTTTAGTTTTTCAGATAGAGACAATTTAAGCGTACACAACAAGTTCTAGAACAACTGTATAAGGTAAAAGATGGACTTAATGTTATGTTTGAAATTGATTCTGTTGGAGATTTCAACAATAGATATTTAAAATGCTATAAAGACGATTCTGAATAGATCAGGCAAAAAACGCGTTTTAAATGGGGAAGACAAACTAGTGATACATGAATCTCAGTACCATAATGAAATCTCCGTTTTAAGGGTTCCGTATAAAACCTGATCAAACGTGAAAAAATCTTGCGATTGCTCGGTAAGCCATGCTGTGTATTTTATGAACTTACGTATAAACATGTAGTAAGTTTGATTTTTTGTGGTATTTGCTCTTGATTGTACAAAGCCCTCAGTGTACAAGTCCGACTCGCACTTGGCCGGTATTTCTTGAAGCGATAATAATTTTCACCTAATCGTTGACGTCACGCGCCTGCATCTTTTTTATATGATTCAAAAAGGGCATCGAAACTTTTCCACTTCTTGTATGGTCGCAGCCGAAAGTCATTGGCACACCCACGCAGTGCGCGCGACGCAAAATAACATTAAGTTGAGCCGATGACATCAGCGCCCGCGCCGCGCCTGCTACCGAAGCGTGGCCTGCAGCGCGATGCTTGGAAAACTGTATTATTATGTAATATAATTGTTTTTTTAATGTAATTAATGTCAAGTTTTAAATATAATTCAGATTACAGGTAAGTGGCTTACGACATTTTTGTAGCCAACTACCAATTATAATATTGTAGTATTTAGAGTAAAGGTTGTGTGTGACTGAGTGCGTCAACTCCTACTGGTTCCGACAGAATATCAGCGCTGTGACAGCAATGTTGCAGCACATGCTGAGTCGGCGCCTTTTCGCGGCTGTGCCGTGACAACTTAATTTATAATTATTTAACAGCTTGTATAATTTGTTTTTGTAAAATTGTCATGGCATGTTTGTGAATAAAGTTTTTATCTATCTATCTATCAATTGGAATTTTTATACCCTATCCGCCGTCGGTTGCAAAACAACGTTTGTATATACCTACCTGCTTAAACCCAATACGTTGCCAGTTCAACCTTCAGTTCAGAGCTACAATGGACTAGGTGGCTCTTTGAGAGTTTCACCATTTCATTAGAAATTAATTCTGTCAAGAACACAAGATATGCTTACTACCCTGAAGGTAAGCCTTTCCAAGTACCGCATCGTGATAATTTCAGAATATATATTTCTTACTTACTTAATTGGTCAAACCGGAAACCAAGCACAGAACTTCTTACACTGTCTAAAAAGCTGCCATTGAGTCAAACGATCGTAAAAACAGAGATGAGTCACAGGGTAAGTAAATAAGTTGATAAGATCTCGTAAAAATGACCATTACTTCTAAAAATTGTTATAACAGATAGCTTGTTAAAAGTTGTTAAGCCCTCAACGCACTTACTTAAATTGTTGACATCCCTATTTGTAAAGCAAGGTATAACTAATCGAGCACGTGAAGATTATGTCACGGAATCACTAGTAGTAAATGGATCCTAATACATAGAATAATTAACTTCCCGTATGATATTGCTTGGAATTTATTAATGTCAGTCACATGCAATAAATTAGAACATTATAATCTCGTCCTGCTTCATATTCATTATAATCGAGGCAGTGTCAAAGTTATTTTGGACTGCTATTCGGGGCTACAAAGTTCTAAATCAACTAAGAACGTTCTGATTTGGGTATGACGAGGATAAAGCGGCTTTGGAAGACAGTCGGGACAAGACGGGAAGACAAAACGCTCGTCCCGCTGTAAGACAATCCGTGCAATGAAAGCAACCTCGCTCTCCCTAAATCAACGTCAAATTACCACCTCTTAATCTTTTGTAGGCGATTCGGTTACTCGCACGTGTTCCCACAGCCAGCTAAACAGTCGCTTCGGCTGAAATACTAACGCTTTAGATGAAAATTGCCCTATAAATCTGACGTTTGAGAAATCCTACACGCCTTTGTCACTAATATACATATATTCCAATTTGAAGACACGCATATTTCAACCACCTTCTAAACGTTACACTGAAAATGATTAATTTTTTCTACGTATTAACAAATTTTATTTAATGAATCCCTATCTAATATAATTAAACCTGATTTATTAAAAGAAGTAGTTTAAAAATGAGTGCCATCAGTTCTGCTAATGATGGCCTCCGTTTACATAATGAATGACTGACACAAATGTGTTAGGGACTGTTTTTAGTAACTATGTATAAACAGTCTTGTAAAAAAAGACACGATAAAAAAAAAACAATTTTACCATTTAGAAATTCCAAGACCATTAAGGAAATGCCCACTTAAGCTTAAACTTAAAGGTATTCAATGAACAGAGACAGTTTTACGTTTATTTCTTTCTGCACAGCTGTTGAAAGTATTACGTAACAAGATGAGACGTTGAGAGGGATCATCGACACCCAAGCCTTTATAGACAATAAAGCTGGCCAGTGTAATGGGATCCCGTAGGCCGGCGGTCTGTGAGCCGGGTCGGAGGTCACCCGTTAGGATGCGGAGTGAAACGGACTCGCCGGAAGATTGCATTCGCACCGCTGCAAAGCCGCATCGGGCTGAATTAACTTTGCGCGTTTACAGTTCCAATAATAAAAACAAATGAAGGACACACCCTGCGGTATTTCTCTGCAGTCTCAAATTATATAAGAATACTAGCTTTTACCCGCGGCTTCGCACGCGTAAACTAATCGGTCTGGTAGTTGCACTTGAAATTTTCGGGATTTTACCAAATTCCCCTGTCAATTTTCAAAATTTATATCGTGGTTTTCCTTCATTGAGGTTGTGTTGTGAATAGCTGTACAAAATTCAAGACTCTAAACCCAGTGCTGAAATTTCAAAAAAATCGCTATCCAAATTCAAATCATTTATTCAATAAATAGGCCGCAATGGGCACTTTTACGCGTCATTTTTTAAACTACCAGCCCTTTCGGAAAGACCATCATTGCCAAGAAGAATGCGCCGCAAGATACTTGGCAGAAAGTCTTTTTTTTTTTCAAAATAATTAAAAACTACAGTATACCATTAAAGAAAAAAATATAAAATAATAATAATACAGGGACGTATGCGATCCCTTAGTTACAAAACTATCCCGTGGGAATATCCGCATAAAAATTAGCGTAAGTGTTATTCTAGACATCGAGCTACCTTCATACCAAATTTCATGACTCTAAGCCCAGCGGTTATTATTTCAAGATTTTATCCCTATCCCGTGGGAATATCGAGATAAAAAATAGCCTATGTGTTATTTCAGAGGTCCAGCTACCTACTCACCGAATTTCATGGCTCTAAGCCCAGTGGTTGTTATTTCGAGATTTCATCCCTAGGTATCCCGTGGGAATATCGGGTCAAAAAGTCGCTTATGTGTTATTCCAGACCTTCAACTACCTACATACCAAATTTCATGACTAAGCCCAACGGTTATTATTTCAAGATTTTATCCCTATCCCGTGGGAATATCGGGTTAAAAAATAGCATATGTATTATTTCAGTGGGCCAGCTACCTACATACCGAATTTCATGGTTCTAGTCCCAGTGGTTGTTATTTCGAGATTTTATCCCTAGGTATCCCGTGGGAATATCGGGTCAAAGTCACCTATGAGTAATTCCAGACGTCCTACTACCTACATACCAAATTTTATGACTCCAAGCCCAGCGGTTGTTATTTCGAGATTTTATCCCTATCCCGTGGGAATATCGGGATAAAAAGTATCCTATGTTTTAATCCAGGTAATAAACTAACTTTTTGCCAAATTTCATTCAAATCCGTCCAGCCGTTTTAGCGTGAAGAAGTAACAAACATACTTACTCACATCCTCACTCACTCACAAACTTTCACATTTATAATATTAGTAGGAAGTAGGATATTAGTAGGATTGTGATTGTTTCTTATTTACATCAGTATTAATACCCAAAGAAAAGAGCGTCCTCAAAGCATGCAGAGGTCCAAAACATATAATATACATAATTAAAATAATTATATGTCTAGGTGTATAAATTCTATGATGTTAAATTACTGCAGTTGGATAACACTTGCTAAACAGGTACAACATTGAGCAGAAATATACAGCATGATCTGAAAGGTAAACACGACTCTATCGTCAAAAGCGTTTGGCTACGAATTGTATAATCAGATAGTCTAAAACTGTTTGTCGGTTCGTTTTGAAGTCAAGTTTTAAGCTCAACGTATCTACTAATGACTGATAAGTCCGGTTGTTCATGTTTCATGTATTTATATATTAAAACGATACCTACTTCATTAAAAAGATTGAGTAACAAAAATTAAAATTTAACTTTTCATGCCAAAATAGTGATAACGGTTTCCACCCTTAAAACGTTTACTGATTTGATCTATTTTCCTTTCCATGTTGTTAGTCACAGCGTATTGAAGATTTTTCATGTCATTTTATAAATTATTGATTTATAAATGGTTATACCTAGTAGTTTCATATCAAATTCAAGTAATTTATCCATAAAAAATGTATAAAAGTAACATTTGTGTTGACTGACAACGTCCAAAATGTATCGAACTACTTTATCGCTTAGAGGGAGTGATCCATCATCACTGTTTGTAAGAAAAATCATGACTATACAATACTTATTTAAAAAATTGGCATTTGTAATATAATATTCTTGTTCCACCGAGTACAATGGAAGTTCCAGAAAGCCTCACTGTAAATATAGGTAAGGAAGTGTCTTCTTTAGTAAAGCTTAAAGCTCTTAGCGAGAATTCAGTACCTTCTGTGAACTTGAAGCATAAAGCTAGCTTTTGTCAGACCACACTATTCAGACAACACTATTATATTAGACATAACCCTAGGTTAATAATACCTTCTTAAGAGCTGTAAAAATATTTTAACATGTCAATCCACAGTAGGTACATAACTAATATTCCAGTAATAAAATACAATCCCATTTGATAATGAATGTTACGAAATAGGGTTCTTTATAATTGTTAAATACTTACAAATCGCCAACAAATAAAAAATTAAATTGAAAATGCAATTTAAGTTACGCTAATTACATACAAGTTCAGAGTTCTGAGCACCTAGGCAACAAGCATACTTTCAACTAGAAAATGTAGATTACTTTGAAAATAATTACATGGAGATGATTCCGGCTAAACAAAGCGTATGTTGAGGGAGTGACGGGACTCCTGCCCCGGGCGCCAGCCTCGTATGGGAACCCTCACGTGAGCGGCGCAGGGCTTAGCGCCTTAGTACAATAGCTCTGATAATGATAAGTTACATACAGAAAGGTCATGAAGATCGACTTGTAGTTTCGGAACTTCCGAGACTTATGTTGGTGATGATGGAACACAATTTTACTCGTGACCGATGCGGTTATACATGTTAATAAACATTATACCAATTAAAAACTCACTTCATAAATTAATTAACTTTTAAATAACATGTAAATATTTAACTTGAAAAATATATATATTCTATAATTTTATTATACGAAAATCTTTTTCGGTTTTTTTAAATCTTTGGTTTTGTTGAGCAAGCGTTCTGCTAATAAAAACAAATAGGTAATGTTAAAGTATTTCTGTTGCTGTCATAATTAAAGATAACAATTACAAGAGCAACGGGATATTTTTAAAAAGTATCAGAAAAGGATTTTAAGGGAATTTATTTGGACACCACTAAAAAAAATTATGTTATCAAATAAATCCATGTAACAAACATTTATTGCAAGTACGCATGTTTGTTCTAAGTCTAGTGTATTAAAATGTATTAAAAAAAAAACTGTTGAGCGGTAGGTATTTGTCCATTGGAGTATGTTATGTATGTCTATCTACTACGTGGTATCTATGGTACAAGTTTTAAGCTAGATGAATTGGCGTCAATTGTTCTGTGATGTACCTATACATATTAAGCTTTTTATTTTTCTCGAGACCATGCTTTAGTTCTATTAGAATATGGGCGATTTATACGTTTAACTATACCGTAATGTACCTATTGACCATAAGTTCTTTATGGGTATTTTAATATCATTTTCCATTTGTAAAAATAAAATATGAAGACAGTGTCCTGGCGAGTTGATACCCGCACAAAGGCACACACGTGCAGTTCCATTAGCTGGCTAAGTGCGGCTAATTCGCGCACTTCATGCTGCGCCGGCGCGTAGGATCAGCGAGCGCAGTTGTGAAGTTAGGTACCAGGCTCTATACTACGAAGTGCTTAATTCGAATTTCGTATTTTTTTTTCGACTGGATGGCAAACGAGCAAGTGGATTATCGAATTTCGTAGTAGCCCCCCCAGTACTAGCTATAAGTCAGATATTGGCGTAATCGATTTGAGCTAAATATGGACCGTTAACAAGAAGTTATACAATTCCATAGATCATAGTGTTCAACGCATGTCAGTTTATAGAAAACTGTATGCTAGTCTATGTCATGATGAACTTTTTAATATAAGCCATTAATTAAACCTTAAGTACTTTTGGATATCGCACGTCCTAACGGTTAATAATTATTTTTTTCAATTTTTTTTTCCTAAATATAGTCAGCGGCAGAAAATTTGGCCCACCCTTCATACAAAATTACCGATTCTGCATTATTTGTTTATTTTTTTTTGTCTACTAATTTGGACATATGCAGACTGAATATTAAGATTTTAATAAGCTGTTAGATGTTGAGACAAGAACGTATTACGTTACAAACGGACTTTAGTTCTATATATTTTCAGAAAGGGTCTAAATAAGTAGCTAAAGTCAAACTAAAAACTTAACCTTCAATACTTTACACTGTCACTAATTTGAAATGTTTCAAACTGATCCAACAACAGTTATTTACTGCGACAAAGTACTAAAAAGCTAAAGCAATTTTGAGCTTCTTCTGCCCACAGTCCGTTCTGCACTCCTCACTTGTACTCTATGCGTGAGGTGCTTATTCATTTGTGCGTCGCAGTCGGCTCGTTAGCAATTGGACATGCCCGTTGCACGAAATATTTCAGCGATTGAAGCGGCGGTAAATTGCACACAACAATAGCACGCGCCTGGTCGAGCCGCATCCAACCCTATTTACTACGAGCTCTACGATTCACTCGTTATCTGAAAATTATGTTTACTACCTTTGTATACGTCTAAATTATCAGCTACATATATCGTTAAATAACAATTGAATGACGTAAGTTAAAAAGCTAAAGATTTAGGCCCGCTGACAAACAACTAGCCGCTGACAGAACACTATTTGGAGTTACCTTATGAAGTGGAAAAAGACGGCGAGTGACAAGCATTCTCAGAGCAGCGCGGGAGTGGAGCGGCGCGTATTAATTACAACGCGTTGATCCGAGCAAGCGTCGCGGGCATCCATCACGCGGACCAGATAGCGCGTTATTAACGGCCAACAGATTTGTAGTCGTAATTTGTACCACTGTCATCACATTTCAAAGACAAATATAAAGGATTGAAGACCGGAATGACAAGTGTCAGCGCGATCATTGGGCTGGTATTTTAAAAGTCGTTTTTATTAACACGAGCAACAAGAGGTGGATTGATCGAGACTGGTTTCAAGTGCCGTCCGCTGGCCAGGTAACGACGACGTCCTCACTCGCCCCGTCTTCCCAGAAATGTCCTTATGGGCTTGTAAGTAAGTACCAACCTTCTTGACTATTCTCACGGCGACGTTTTTCTTTTGCGTTCGTAAATGTGCTTCAATAAACTTCGACGCTTTGTGTTTCTTATTTAAGTGAAAGAGTCGAATATTTGTGAAGCGACAATTTTTGCTTAATTCGAAGATCATGAGCGAGTGAGAAATGTGCGTCATGCCCGGAATAATTCATCAGATTGTGCTGTCGGTGAACAATTACACGCGTCGATGGTATCGCCGCGCGAGGCAACGAGCAGGCGTCCGAATTTAATTACCTGAGAATTCGCTACTTGCGCGCACATAATAACATGGATGAGACTTTATGTCATTTCATCACCGTTTGTATTACTATGCATAAAGAGAAGATAAATAACTTTCATAATTATCTAAATAAGTCTAAAAGACCATTTAAGTATGACATGCAACAATTTTCTCTACATATTTAAAATTCATAACAATAACTAGTAAAAATAGGAAAAGGTAAGCGTTTTTCTTACCTTTGATGACAAGGGGATCAGAGGGTTCAAAATTATTTAAATTTTACTTGCAGTTAGGTATCTACTTAACGATTTAATGATATACGATCTTCATTATCACTTATCTATTCAATGTTTTAGGGTAGGTATTTAAACGTTAATGGCAAACTTTAACAAAGACAAATTCTGATTGATATAAATTTTGTGATATTGCGCGGGTTTAAAGGAAAACCTGTAATCCGCTTAAAGAAATTCTTGAAATTTCCACAGCTTTTAGAAAATTTTCCAGGTTCCGTTATTTTTCGTGCAACGCTACGCTATTATTTATTATCCTTATGATGTGAGTGTTGCCCTCAACAGTTTTTTTACCCATATCACATTACATTCCATTCTAAGAAGGGCAAAAATATATATAACTCATAACAATTGATTTGAATTAGCGGTCTGCGATAGTTCATTACAATTTGCTTAGTCACCTAATATTAATTAAGAATTCATATTAAACCCATTCCCTGTAGATCGGGTGTATGATGAGCTACGATTATAATATTTAGTGTTTAAGTACGAGCGTCTCTTGCATTGTCTGCTTTGTAAAGTTGATAGTCATTGTTGTTTTGCAGAGCCACATGGCGAGATATCAGGATTGAAATCTCCAGCATGATTGAGTTGTCAGGGCTGTAGTAGGTAACATAAAGTGATTCACTTTATTTTCTTAGAAGAAAACAATACCGGTTTTGATTTAGGATAAATAATGCCTATTCTTAATTTTTTTTAATTGACACGCTTTTGGTGATTCATTGAGCCAATGCGGACGCGCTGTAATTTGTAAGTTGTCGATGATTGAGTTTTTAATTATACGTAACTAAAGACGTGTTATTAGAGGGGCGGGGCGCGCTGCGTCCGTCACGGCAATCTCGCGGCAAACGTGATGCTCTCTTCTTCTTTTTGGACAATGCCTCCACCTCTCAGCCTCTTCATCTCTGACAATTTGATCAACCACTTTTTACTGTCGCGGTCGACTGTGATTTACAACGGATTACTAATTTTGAGACATAAAAACGGAAAGTGATGAAATTATTCAATAAAACCCGAGAGAGCATGAATAAATATTAAATTAACGGTTGACATTACGACACCTCATCAATCACGGGATATGTCCCGACACGGGCAACATATTCGTAATCTCGTTGTCTCGCATGCCGTTAGGTATGTTTGATTATGACACATTAAAATGCAGTTTCTCTTAGCAAGCATCGAATTGCTAGTAGATAGTTCAGGTTACAGCGGAAAATTGATACAATTATGATCTTAGAGACCTGCCTGGCCTAAAACTCCACCGTATAAAAAGCATTACCTAGTTTTCAATTTTTTTTAACAGTGAGTAGATGTAGCTCAGGCACAGATTACCCCCTATGTTCTGTGAGCTCAGGTAAGTACCTAAGTGAAAAGTAATATTTTATTATACCATACCTACATCGTTCGTGGAATGTAGAGTATGTATCCTGGCACAGCACTAGCGTCCCGCTGCGCAGTGACATGTCAGCGCGGGTCCAGGCCCGACCTAAGACAAAAGACAAATTAATTTTGTACACAAGGCATTTAATTTGAATGTGAATAGCATGAAGTGCGACGAATGGCCGCGGAGAACAATAGCCGGCGCCGACGAACCCGCCTTTTGTTTTATGCTCAATAAAAGTAAAAAGTACAAAATCTAAGCGCTCAACAGACAATTCCGTATTATGATATGGACACAGTAATGGAGACTCGGCGAGGCGCCTAATAGCTTATAATATTAAATGTACGTGATAGAGCAGACCCGGCGCGGCGGGCGGAGGGTCAGAGCGGCCGGAAATAATCGGTAAGTGTTAATGTTATAATCGTAATCATGGACGTAATTAAACACAACCGTAAACTATATGATTATAAGGTGTTTAGCACTCGCTAATGATGAACCGAGCTGTTATTAAACCACAACCGTTAATTATTCAGCTGACCGTTGACGTTCACGTACAAATTTCGTAAACAAGACGGGCATTCGACGCCTTTACATCACCTACTAACAACAGAGGTGTATTTCAAAAGCTTTTTTTATTAGTTCAAGCTCCAATTTTCCCATACATCTCCAATTTGATTGCAATGCAAGACAGCTATAACAATTAACTAGTAAATAGCTATTAATCTAGTTTGAAATATGAGGTATTGGTCAAAGTATTGTTGTGTTGTCTGCAATGAGCGGGGTGATGGACGCGCGTCGGCCCGCGGCTGCGCCGGCGCACCTACCGGCGCGACCTCCTGTTTGCTTTATATCATTAGTCCATCAATCAAGATCCAATTTTGTTTTGAATCGTAACTGTTAGTTAAACACTAACAATCGAAGTGTGGCTGCAACGCCTATCAATCAGGGAATGTGCCGTCGGCCTAGCTTCCGACTGCATTCTATAGTACCTCAATGATGATTGCCGTCAATATCCATGATCGTCTAAAATGGTCCATTTATTTAAGATATTTAAATTATGGCTAAACGGCTAAAGACCATAAAATTTGTCGAGTATAGCGTTTGTTTAGCTGTGAACGGAGCATCCAGTTAGTCAATAATTTGAGGTAAAATTACGCCACAATTTGATTTATTTGGATATGAGTCGGAGTTGCGATAAGATGTTTATTTTTTATGGTAGTCAGTCAAAGTCTTGGACGGATGGGACGGCGACTCCACGCCGACGTATCCACTTCACATGTTAAATGGAAAATCCCTTTGCGCCTCGAAATTACGTCCGCCCGTGTTATTAAAGTGTTTGTTTCTTTGCCGTTTTTTGTTCAGATGTTTTATCCAATTAGTGCTACCGTGTCGAAAGGATAATGTTGTGATGAACGTATAAAGCGTTTAGCGCGTTAAAAGCGGGTCCTGTCGGCGACGATAACAGAGTACCTTGCACCCACCAACGGGACGGACGCTACTGATTCAATAATCTCGCATCATTCAAGTAAACATGTAAACCAATATACAACAATTATCTTTAACGGGTCATGCAGTAGCGTTTTTAAAGTCATGAACTGATGAAAACCGAGACGATGCGGGGTGCCGGTACAACTATAAGCTACTGTGGCAGGTATAGGTAATCTGTTGTATTTTGGTGGCACATTACGTCAATTCAAACTTTCGTTAAGCGCATGCTGTAGTAAAAACCGTTAATAAACATTAATTCGTTTTAATAAAATATAAAAGTCTGTCACGAATAATTATTGGAGTAGACACATTAACTGATTATTAAGAAGTGTTCTATCAGACAACATTTTTAATATTCGTTCAATTTTTTTGGAATAATCGAGAAAAACTAAGAAAAATGCAACTTTGCTAGCTCAGCAGGTATAAACGCTTTTGAAGTCAACATATGAAAAAAACATAAATGTAATAAGCTGAAGTGTAACTGTATCAATAAACAATTTCACTCGCAGCCATTCGAATATTATATCCATTCCATCATTTATGTTAAGTCGTTATTTAATTCAATACAAAAAATGATAACCATTTTAATTTCTCCCATTGACAATTGACAATCGGTGCCGAACATCCAATTATTTATTATTGAGACGACGCGGGTCGCATAATGAGGAGACCGTGAAGAAGAGCCGTGACAACTGAAATGTGTTAACAATCAAAAAGTAGACGCATACCTGCTTCTTTCCCATAGGTGTTTTGTATTTACACTACTACAGTCGATAGTGAAAAGGGCTCAAAGTAACATGTGTAGTTACACACACGCAGTGGGTAGAATGAATTGAACCTACAGCTATTGTACTGTTCATAAATAATTTCATTGTACATAAGTATAGGTAGATAAGATACTGTGATAATAAGAATACACGGATTTCATAAGATCGGTCATTGAACATTTCTTACTTCTTTCACTAAATCTTAAAAATGTACTTACTTGCCTATATTATCATAATAATCCACTCCAGTCCCCGTCACCGTTTGAGGGTTCTTCGTAACTTGTAACATCACTAACATCGCTCAATTTTTCACTACTGCAGCAGCGTGCTGTAATTTAAGTACTCATGCTGCATGCTGCAGGTATTGATAAACACCTTGCAAAAATACTCAATAAATTAAGAAAATAATTATATATTATTAGGGAAGAGGAAACAAACACATAGTCACAACTAAATTATTTTTAATAAGATGATTAAATTAACAAATTATTTCACACTTAGATATAACGAATATGGAGAAAGCACTTTCTAATCATAAAACCGGAGTCCTAATCTGATACGTCCGTTCTATACCGAGTGCCCGAGAGGAATGCTGGTTCGGAATGAGCTCCAGCGGCCACAAAACGGATGTCATAGCGGCGGAAGTCAACTAGCTGTCTATTAAATCAAAGTCACAGTGTTGCCGGTCTTCTTTATTTCTAATACGGCCAACCCTGACGTCCTGTCGTCCTCGGCAGGTTTCTAGTCGCGATTCACCAACACGTCGCTAGCGGGTTCGACAACTGCAGACTCGTCGCCAGGTCCAGCTGATGGTTCGGAGGCTGGTGACTGACTACATAGCGTGTCAGTTTCTTCGGAGGCTAGAACATAAGAAACCAAGTATAAATTGCTATCCTAATACATCTATGCAAATATTATGAGGGTGAAGGCTGAAAAATTACTAATCTTGCTTAAACAATTGCAATATCCAAATGCAAGCAGGTAACAGGAAAGTAATAAAGACACTAAAAGCTTAGATATTACAGGGGCAAGACTCGACATCGCAGTACATAAGTTATCTGAATCAGGATCCAAAGCACAAAGAAGAGTTTAAGAATAAGAGTTTGAAAGTTTGGATTCCCATCGACAAGCTGGCATAGGCTCATTGTTAGCTTACCACACTTGTCAAAATTATAACTGCTGACCTAGGCACAGTGTTAGCATATCACGCAGTTCACAAGCAATTTCTCTACTCACACTGCTGGCATAGGCACAAAGTTAGCATACCACACAGTAAATTAAAGCATCTTCTACTTTACAATGCAGGCATAGGCACAAAGTTTGCATACCACACAAAGAATCTCATATTGTTGGCATAGGCACAATGTTTGCATACCACACAAAAAAACTCAACATATTGTTGGCATAGGCACAATGTTAGCGTACCACCCAATAATGTTGAAAAAAAAAACTTACATTCAAACAATGCAGAACACGTCTCCGGAGTCCATTCTCCTCGCCACGGCACCATAAACTGGGCAGCGGCGCAAGTGGTCTTCCCATAAGACCCAGCCAGCAGCTTCAGCTCATAACGGTCGTTCTTCAACACTTTTTCAACACGATATGGTCCACGCATACCGGGGTCTAGCTTGCCTTGAGACTGCGAGTATTTAATCACGAAAACAAAGTCGTTGACTTTAAACTTTCGAGGTGGTCGTCGGTCTTTGTTGACATATTCGTCTTGTGCTTCCTGGTTCTGTCGTAACCGTTCGGCCGTCCTCTGTCTTGTCATAGTCCTGAATGATTCTCGATTCTTACGAGGTACTTCTACCGCAATATCGCGTATAAGAGCACGAATGATAGGAGTCGTCGTTTCTGAACCAATGAGCAAATTTAATGGGGATACTTGAGTAGTTTTTTGTTTGGTTATGTTCAAAATTAACTGTAACCTCCAAAGCTCATCTGACCACTCCGACTTAGTGTGATTTGCCTCTATACGTAACATGTTAAGAACCGTACGCACATATCGCTCTACCTGGGCGTTCGAGTGGTGCATTTCTGGGGTAATGTGATAGATTTCACAGCCTAGCTTTGAAATCCAACTAGTAAATTCACTAGATTCAAACATGCGACCACGATCCACAACCAACAATTTCGGAGTCCCAAATAGTGAAATAACATTGTTAAAGACCCGTATAAGTTCCGCTGTATCTTGACGGTAAATAGCGTACAGCAGGGCGTACTTAGTAAAAGCGTCAACTAATACAAGAACGTGCTTATACCCTTTTGACTCTGGCAAAGGCCCAAGCACATCGAGATGAATGGTATGAAACGGGTCATCTGGTTTGAACCAAGAAGCAATCGGTTGAAGCGGGGCACGTGGTACACGTTTACAAGACAAGCAGATAATGCAATGAGAAATGTATTTGACAACAAACTGCCTGAGACCAGGAAACCAGAAATGTTTCAAAATGAGGTCTATTGTTTTATCGGCATTAATATGGCTGTGTTCATCGTGAAATACTCTAAGTAAGCTTAAACGATGCCCCTTTGGTACGAAGCACAGTAAACGCGATTCTTCACCAACCGGAGTATAATTGTAATAAAGAATGTCATTACGCTTTACGTATCGATTAGCGTCTAATTTACCCTCATTGAGTAAATCTAAAAGTTTGTTGGTTTCGTCATCGGCAGATTGTGCAATTTGAGCCCAGTTGCGAGGTTTGGTTACATTATTAACAACTGGATTGCGACTTAAATAGTCAGCGTGCGACAGTAACAAACCCTTGCGATACTCAATCTCGAAATTGAAATCTTGGAGATAGATCCACCACCTAGCAACCCTTGGTAGGAGATCCTTTTTAAACTGGGTAGCCTTTAACGCATTACAATCGGTAATAATTTTGAACTTAAGTCCTAACAGGTAATGCCGAAAGTGTTGGAGGGCTTTCACAACAGCTAATGTTTCAAGCTCATAAGAATGATAGCGCGATTCAGCACCCTGAGTAACTTTACTAAAATACGCAACTACCCGCTTTTGACCATCTTTATGAGTTTGCAAAAGCAACGCTCCGTAACCAGCGCTACTGGCGTCTGTATGTACCTCAGTTTGTAGCTCAGGATCAAAAATTGCTAGGATAGGCTCATTAGTAAGACAACTAATAATCTCGGTACGAGCTTGCTCTTGCTCGGGACCCCAAACGAAATCTACATTCTTTCGTGTTAAGCGTGCTATACACGCGGTTTTCCTAGCAAAGTTAGGAATATAGCGCCTAAAATACCCTGCTAGGCCGAGAAACTGTCGAATTTGTTTCACGTTTTGAGGGGTAGGAGCCTTAATCAGGGCCTCGATTTTACTTTTAGATGGTTTTACTACACCGTTGGAAATTATACGTCCTAAGTACTCTACTTCTGTACAAAGAAAAGAGCACTTCTGCACATTTATAGAAAATCCTGCCCGTGTAAGAGTATCGAGTACATCGCGTAAAAGTTCGAGACCTTCGTCTACACTCGAACTTAAGAGGAGAACGTCATCAATATAGACCACTACCCTGCCTAATTCGATAAATTTTCGCAAGGTATTTGATATAATCCGCTGAAATACTACGGGCGCGTTAGCTAAACCATACGGCATTTTAAGATATTCGTAATGGCCCTCGCTGGTCACGAACCCCGTGTACTTAATAGAATCCTCACTTAAAGGAATTTGGTGAAACCCGCTGGCCATATCTAACACCGTGAAAAACTTGCTTTTGCCCAGGCGGTCTATATGGTCATCGATTAAGGGCAAGGGGAATCGATCCTTAACTGTGACCTTATTTAATGCACGGAAATCAACGCACATACGGTCTGACCCGTTCTTTTTTTTGACGAGTAGTACGGGACTGGCGTACTCAGATTCGGAGTCCCGAATTATACCCTTCGACTTAAGGTCTTGAACAATTTCGCGAACCTTCTGCTTTTCGTCGAACGACATTTTATAGGGGCGATAAAAAACTGGTGCCTCATTATTAAGTCGTATCTGCATACTACCCGTGGTAACAGTTGAAGTGGCGGTACCGGATATCATAGACTCGGAAAAACTGTTAACTATTTGTAAGAGTCTTTCGTGATCTTTTCCTGTCAAAGAGGTTTTCACAGACAAAGATTTCTCGTTTAAATCTACTGTCCCAACGTTAGAAACCGATTTAGTACGTGTAAGTAGCTGCTGATTTTTGGTCCGCACAAAAGTAACACCATCTCGATTTAAAACGTCAGTTCCTATGATAATTGGGGCGTTCATACTCTCGCTGGGTACAACGAGCAAATCTACCTCTAAAGTTATTTCACTAAACTCGACAGGTAGTGTTACATAGGACGACACCTTGGTAATTGACGTGCCTACCCCCTTAATTTCGCAAAATATGGGTTTTCTAACACATGAAAAATGATTTACGACAGAGGATGATATTAACGAAACGTCTAAAGCTCCGGTGTCAATTAGAACATCTGTAGGTATACCTTGAATGACCGCAGTTATCACGTCGCTATTTTGGCGTTCATTTGGAGCTGAACAAAAGCTAACGTTCTTAGGATTTCGTGCTTCCGATCGCTGCTTAGCAAAACAATGGCTCGCGTCATGACCGATTTTTTTACAAAAAGAACAACGGTCAGTCTTTTTTGTGGAAATATCCTTAGATTCCTCGTTTTGCTCGTTCTTAACACGTTTTGGACAGCCCGGCGCCTTATGACCCGATTCACCACATGTAAAGCATTTTAAGTCTTTTTGCGTGATACCTGCTGGTCGTTTAAGGTTATTTTTTAAATTGGTATGTCTATCCTGTCTATTATTTGTAGGACGAATTGATCGTGACCTATGAACTGGTTTAACAAATGTCGATAAAAACGAGACAAGTTCGTTAGGAGACAAATTTGCATTGGTCGCGCACGCCTTTACGTAAGGGTTTTTGATTCCCCTGACTACGATTGCCGATGTTAAATCATCGCTTAAACCTTTTACGACCTTTAAACGCAATAGCGAACGCCTAGCGTAATCTGCATAAGTCGCGTATTCGTCTGAATCAGTGCTCATCACGTTATAAAGTATACCCGCAATATCAATTTTTTTTAAGCACAAAGATTTGAAATCTCTTTTAAAATTGGACCACGTGCGATCGGTTGTGACCCAGTCGCTTAACCACGTACTCGCGTCACCTTTGAGGCAATTCCCAACGCGTGACAAACACTCACTATCGTCCCATTTGTTACACGCCTGAGCCCTGTCTACCTCCTCAAACCATGAATCAACGTCATGCAAGTTAGGATCAAAGTTCGACACATAATACCGTTGCGTATGCACAGATTTTAAAGAATTTATAGCATCGACTATTTTATCTGTCGAATTTTCAACCGTCGAAACCTGAGGGTTAGGTAAAGGGGACGTTTCGGAACACAACGCAGACGAGTCCCGGTTTTCTAACGCATTCAAACGCGACACTATTACCTGTAAGGACTCGCGAACACTATTTGATTTAGACGAACCACTACGACGCCTGGCCCTATGTTCACGCCTATGTCGCTTGCGGCTACGACTACGACCTCGAGTACAAGTGTTCTCCATATTACGTTAAACTTGTAACGAAACAAAAGTGAAGCTAAATAATGCGATTAAAACAAAACTGGATGGAAAGCGAAGCGCGTAGTTTGATCCCACTTCTGATATTAGGGAAGAGGAAACAAACACATAGTCACAACTAAATTATTTTTAATAAGATGATTAAATTAACAAATTATTTCACACTTAGATATAACGAATATGGAGAAAGCACTTTCTAATCATAAAACCGGAGTCCTAATCTGATACGTCCGTTCTATACCGAGTGCCCGAGAGGAATGCTGGTTCGGAATGAGCTCCAGCGGCCACAAAACGGATGTCATAGCGGCGGAAGTCAACTAGCTGTCTATTAAATCAAAGTCACAGTGTTGCCGGTCTTCTTTATTTCTAATAATATTATTTAAAAAATACTTCTTTAACTCGTAAAAATCTTGAAAGTCTTCGGGAGAAAATTAAAAGGCCAAGGTTATACACTGACTACCGATTGTGCTGCTCTTAATTGGCACACAGTTTCATACATTGTACGCAGAAAATATATTAGCCCATTCATGGCTTGGTACCGCTGCTTCGAGCTTTAAAATCAGGTAAACCGAGGCTAACCAGAGTTTATCACCAATCCAAATCTATCGGCGGGTCGCGCTTACCTTGCAGAGGCAATTGAGAGTTGATACAGATTGGTAATAGCATGTAGGCCCGCCGTCGGCATCATCAAACGCTGTTCTATTTGTCGATAAATCTACCATAAATCGAGACAATCATACAAATACAAATTACACGGCCATAAATAACATTCGTATGGGAAAATGTTGTATCTGGTCTGAGGGCGCTATCATCGATGGTCCGTTTTAATTTAATTGACTGAGGTACGTGTCGATGATAAATGTAAGCGGGGTTAAGCATATGCGCGATGCTCATGAATAAATCGCTCGTGGAGACGAGCTGATTTGCGATAAGCGGGTATTTATTGCGTTATTTGTGCGCGCCACCTGACGGCGAGTAGCGCGGCCGCCACAGGAGGCGCTCTATTGCCTTTCACTGCTCACCATCCTTCCCGGGAACATGAGCGGACCGCGCCCGCGCCGCATAAATCACGACCGACATAACAGCATTAACTCTTGATGGATTTCGCTCACTGGAACAAGCCGCATTCAAGCACTATCAATGGTATCCAGCGCTGAACTGGATGAGTTGAAATGAAAAGTGTGTTTGTACTATAAATCATTGTCTTTGACATGAAATTAGTAGCACTATGAGTTTGTTCTACGTAGTTTTGGCGATACACCAAAGTAGATACGGTATCCACGAACATAATCACGACTGTATACTGTATAACCAAGATTTTCAGAGCTTCGAGGGGTTGAGGCCATGTACCTAAATGCGTTGTAACGGCAGTCGAGTCAACCTTCAAAAGGTCGAAAAAATAACAGTATCGGTCAGAACATCCCTATCTTAATGAAACTATAGTCAAATTACAACAATACTACCTACTCAGTACCATCTTCCCCATAATGTCACACCTCGACACCAGGCCCAGGATATCCGACCTAAAGTCAGATTAATAAATATTCGCTTATACAAAAATAATGAGTTTTTGTTTTCAATGACATTCACGTTATTATTTTACAACGTGGCCCCATATTCATTAGTGTCCAAAGGCCATGATATGCCTTAGGACGGCTCGTCTGGTCATGTTTTAACCGAAGGGCGCAATTCCTATCGGGATTTTTGAATTAATATGTAGCAGCTGTGCTGTCAGCAAAAGCTAGTCTACATAAACCATTTGACACACTTTGTGCCTTAAAATTAAAGTGCTATCGTTAAATAAAAACAATTGATATTACCTACGTATTAAATTACTCAATGTATCAAGCATCGTGAACGCACCAGAAACGCCCGGACTTCAAAGTTCCAGGTGGCAAGTTTGCCACTGACGTGCTAATTATGATGTATATCGTAATCAGACAAATATGCCAATAACATCAGTATTAAGTATTAATTAACATGTGCAGCTCATTATCACGATACGAAATGCAAATGAGAATAAAAAGCAATGCGGCCATATATCAAATGCGAATGAGAGCAGTTCTTGACTCAGTGACATTTAGAGCTGGCAACCTAATTATATTAAAATGATATTTGTTGCGCAATGTGGCCACATTTAAACGTGTAGGTTGAGGGGACGAGATTAATTGTTACGCGTATGTGTACATTTAAATAATCTTAATATCTAGTTATGGCCGAAGTCGAAGTATATAGTCGAAGTCCGGTTCGTACCTTTGACTTTTTCGAAATACCCAATGTGTACTTTCTTATTCTGTTCAATCAAACCCTTTCATTCTCAGAAGAAGCCTGATGCGCTATTGTTTATAGGAGAATGCTTGCCATCACTTATTTCATCCATACCATTTGTCAATAAGCAATGGTGATTTCGATTGCGAATGCTTCAGATAATATTATGGCATCTGAACTGCCCAACAGTGGAGCGCGAATTGGCAGGATATCCGTTATATCAAATGATGCTATAGTAGCCATAAATGCAAAACAGCCAAAAAATTCTACATAACAACAGATAGACAAACAGATGGATGGAAAAGACAAAAAATTCCTTACATATTAATTTGAATGCGGAACCCTAAAAAGATTGGATTCGTGAAGTATTTGCTCAGTAGGTAGTGTACGAAATTACAGAAAATAGTAGACCTAGATTAGTAAAAATCTCAACATAGTTAATATAATTTTACGCATAATTTTAAAACAAAGCATAAATAAAAAAATACTGTTCAATGCTACCTGAATCAGTACGGCTCGCGCTAGACTTACTGTCTCATTAACTTTTTGTTAGAGTAAGAATAAACAAAGTACCTAAATAGCTAATAATTAACAGGGAGAAGAAGAGAGGGAGTTTTCAATGTAACTTCGTTTTGATGTAAGAAGCCTCATTATGTTTTTATAAACAGAGCGCTTACTTATTATGTTAGAGTGACATTGAATTCGAATCGATAACCATTTTAATTGAATACAGTTTCAATACGCAAAGTAAACAAGCATAACTTATGCTGTCTACGTCAAAAATAAAATTTATAACCATGTAATGATATTCCGAAAGCAAGACCTGAAACAAGTTGGTACCCAACGGGTACAAAGTGAGCAACGGCCTTACAAGCACGTACCCGCAGGCGCCGCTACACGTCGCAAACTAAAAATGTGTATAAATTATGAAGATTACATGAAAAAGAGAAATGTGTTACATTTAATTTTATTACATACGATAACTTATGGACTAGGCTCGGCACTCGCTTGAAAAACAAGTTGTTAGACCATGCCAGTCGAAAAACGGCGCAAGCATTTCAAGGAACACAAGCTAATTGAACACTTAATGGTTGCATAATAAAATTCAAAGTGGTTTGGATACGTGTATTAATAAAGTCATTTATTTACCTGAAGTATTCATACTTACATACAGATCATTTGTGACATTAAAATATCAATTATTTATAGTATTGAGATAGCAATAGTATTTCGAGAAGACCGCTTTATCAGTGCAAAACTTTCTTTATTGGGTACAGAAGTGTTGACAAGACAATATTGGAGAAATATTAACATTATCTTTCGATAAGAAAAGTTTTCACACATAATTATGACAGATTATAACAGAGCTTTATAGATGGAGTACATACCGCCTAAGTAACTACAGTTAACTACAAAGATATCCTACGATATCATACGGCCAAAGATACAAATGTTCTAACATAAGATCATACTTCTCGTATAAGTACACCATCTTTTCGTAACCTTGGCCATATCGATATTTTTGTTGTTGACTGTACGGTCACAAGCGTTAATTTGAGACCCATTTCGACGAAAATCCCTTGAATTGTCATACAAAATCACAGATGTGCGATCTTAAGTGGGTCCCAAATGAATGAATGTGACCGCACATCTCTCGAAGGATAGATAACGTTGGGGGGAAAAGTCCTTGAGTGACCAACCACGAACCGAAGACGAAGCATTGGCAGGCCTTCCACTAGGTGGACTGACGATGTCGTGAAAGTTGCGGACAACCGGTGGGATGCAAGTGGCGAGTTTTCGTTCATTGTGGCGTTCCAGCTGATGAAGATGATGATGAACATCGTTAATAGGTAGGTATATGAAAAATGGTAGCGCTCTATATCTCAGGGTATAATATATGAAAGAAAGAAAGAAAGATTTATTTTGGCAAATGCTGAGCATTATTACTTAGTAAATAGTAACTCAATATCTAAAATAACACTGGTAGCTTTTTGATATATCATGTAAAGTACGTATACCTGCCAACTATTTATTCGCATACCTACCGCTTCCTTATAAAGGTTTGTCATTCTATACTAAGCGTTCCTGTTATAGGCCTAAATGAATCCTTTATTTATTCATACTCCGTACAAGTAATCGCGAAAACTATCAGAAATACATTTTGCAAAGGTGTTTAACGTGAACAGCCTTTGAACAGACCACTTTTATCAACATTGTAAGTGTAAGGTATCACTTTATCGGTGCGACATTAACTAGCAGATACAAACCAGTTCCCATCCCAATAATTTAAACATCGTATTGCAATTTGCTGATACCATCGACTTAACGATGAAGAGAATCCTTTAAATTGTAAAATGTAAGGGGTATGTAACCAAAACGTATTACTTCCGCTAATCTTGTTGTTTGACTTAGGCATCGTCCTAATAGAACGCGAATGGGCAATCATCGTAGTTTCGCGCGAATTTTACTCGTACGGGTACGCGATCAAACTTATTGAACTCGAATAGGTGTCCTTACTGACATATTGACAGTCGTGCGATTGTCAGTTAGGAAGGACACTTGTTCGAGTTCAATATGTTTGATCGCGCGTTCGTACGAGTAAAATTCGTGTGAACCTACGTGATCGCGCATTCGCGTTCTATTAGGACGATGTCTTACTTAATTTCCTTCTTATATAAAACATGACATTTGTTAATTTGAAATGTTTTATAGATTTAAATAACAATATTAATAATTTGACATACAGACCTGATGAAAACTATTATTAAAGGTATTCATTTCAGTTAGACGTAGAAACAAATAATTTTATTCATAAAACTGAGTTAATTACGTTACGATGTTTGGAAGGAAAACTAGACACTCAGCGCTACTATTACCAACTTATTCAATTCAAAGAACTTTAGTTGGTTTTATTAGATCTAAAAACTATCATCGTTTTGTTAGGTAAGCTCCGTCTTTGTTGATCTTATCCACTACAGATGTTATCAAGTGTAATTCTTGGCGGACAATCCAATCACAATATTTGTAAATCGGTGGCAGTGCGAGCCGCTATCAGTGATCATAAGCTGACTGTGTCGGCTGATAACTTATCTCTAAGGCTTCTAATTGCTCGTTAATCACAATCACGGTTAAATCAGAATTCTGAACTGCTGGCAAACATAACAATTAGGTACCTTGACTTGTTTAAACTGAGCATTGAGATTCTATTGACTTATTTCAAGTCTTGGAAAGCATAATAACATTGGCATTACGTACTCCAGTTACAGTAAATTATAGTATGTACCTATAGTAGGTACTAGCGAGGCAGGTATAGTATAGTAAGAGCCAAATTTATTTTGTAGATTCATGACGATAACTGATATCATGAAGATCATGATACGGGTATCAGGATAATGATGATCATTTAGATACCGACTTTGAACTATACACTCGTACAATACGTAAGTACCTATGCTATTTAAACAAACGTAAACAGTAAAAATCCCTTCGCAGTGATGTACGTAAGGTTGTGCTGAGAAAAAAATAAATAAAAAGTAAATTGAAACTTTTTTTATAAGGAAATATTTAGGCTTGCGTTTGACCACAATACCGCCTGATGGTAACCAAATAATCTCCGACGAAGATGTGAAGATGTGCACTTAGTACCTACTTAGGATGGAGCACGCCTGCCTAATAAATCCCCATGCAACGTACCAATCTACAAGAACAACAACGTATTTTATTTACATTTAATTTCTAGTTATGTAACAATATAGAAATTGTCGAATGCTTAAAGTGACATTGACATTTTGCCAAATTTCTTGCGGTGTAGGTATTATTCTTGACAACAACGAATTTTTCTAATAAACTTTATTTAATAATCCATCCCGGCCTATATACACCCCACTGCTGGGCACAGGCCTCCTTTCAGAACAAGAGGGCTTGGGCCATAGTTCCCACGCGGGCCCAGTGTGGATTGGGAACTTCACACACATCACAACAATAAAAACATTTAATTTCTTTAATTAACAAAATGCAGTCTACTCGTAAACTTAAACGCTGCCTGAGTGGCTGAGGGTCACTGAACCAAAATGTTCAATACAACGGTGTTCCATCGTTAAAACAACAAACATAAATTTGTCCCGTGCAGCTCGGTAACCTAAGGTGATCATGGGTGAACAAAAAATATTTGTCCGAGAAGTCTGCGCTAATGTGTAACCAAGCAAGCCCGTGAGTGACACGGAAACTCTCTTCACACACGTCTGACCTCCAACAAAGGAGTTCTATTTGTTCTGTGTCGCTACTAAAATATTGAAACGAGAATGGAGTGCGTGCTCGTCGCAGCGATGACGCTTGTCGTTGATTTTGTGCACTCCACTGTTAGCTAGCTGGTGCTGTTGCTAGTTTGAAGCTAGAGATGTATATTACAAAGTTAAGTAACATAAATTAACTATCAAAATGTGCTCTCGGTTTAATCTCAATAAAATTACGTGAATTGGTATTATTCATTAAATAAAAGTAAACCGTTATAAAAATACATATACTTAGCGAGCTCGGTTATTAGCCTCTATGAGACACATAATTTTTAGCTTTAAGAGCACTAACTTTAAGAGACTTTTGGGTAACATAATGGACATTTCAATCTCTTGTAATAATAGTGTACACGGGTCTTATTTAGGCTAACGAACATCTCACACGCGTGTTTGTTTTGGAGGCCTGGTTCACCGACGGAGCAGCGTCCACTGCGAAACGCGCCGCCGGTCCAACCAGTTTCTGTTGGCCGCAGCGGTGACGTCGCGGTCGTCTTCGGAAGTGAATGACGTGACAAACAAACATCCTTGCTTAAGATGTGACCAAGAAATTCAATTAGTGGAACTGCTCTTGTTTGGATTTTCAACGTTTTACATGTTGGCAAACAGTGTACTGGGACTGTCTTAAATAAATAACGCTTTCATTGTTCAACTAATATATTTCTCTAGCTATTAAACCAGTTGGGGCACTTTGGTGCGCGCGAGGTATTGTTAAAGCGGGCTCTATTCCAAACTGATTAGCGTAACGAAGTCGCGAAGTGTTCGAGGCGTGTTGCAGTCAATATTGGACGATTTTGTCTCAATAATTCCAACATAGAGCTGCGTCACGCGAGCGCTCGCCATGACCAATTAGCGGGCGCCTGCTCCGGCCACTGGACAATAAATCAATAATTAAACCGTCCATCTACCGGCAAATGCTGATTTATTCGCGCCTTCTGGCCGCGCCATGCGACGGCGCTGCCTGCATTCTGCATGTCGCCCGGACTTGTTATTGCTGCTGATTGCGGCATAAAATAATATAAGATGTGCGGCTCATTTCTAAGGTGAGGTAGGATATGAAATGAAATGAAATGAAATTTATTTGCGGTAAATGTAGTACATTATAGTTAGGTATACTTATGATGTTATATTATATACCCAATAGGTAAGATTAAATTGTCTGATGTTTGTGTTTGCATTGCATACCGGTTTGTTTGCGCATGTCGTATTGTGAGATGGGACAGTCAAGAAGTGTGAGAATCTGCTGACATTTAGAACTCTATTCATTGCAAGTCCAGCATCACAGCCAATGTTCTCATGACATATTGACACAAATTAAACACTTCGAACGGCAGTCACTTATTTTCCGCAATCAGAGATGGATCTCGCTAATAATATGTCGAGTATCGGTTTGTATTTGTGAAGCATTTCTGTGTTAATTTCTCTCTAAGCGGTACAAAGTGAAAGATTAAGCTCGGTTTACACTATGCATTAACGAGTATGTAGGTATATACTATCTGAACTGGGCTGAGTTTCACACACAAACAGTTGTCGTGTTTGTTTAGGGCATTAGTGATGAGCGTGTAACTGTCGCGAACCGACGAAGCTGCGCGGCAGGTAACTGCGTCGACCAACACTCGACGGATGACCAACAAGTTCCGCGTTTTGTTACTTCATCGTATTTGATTCTGAACGGCGACTACCGCTCTTGAGACGCATAAACAACGCCAGGCATGCGAGTCTCTGACTAGCAATCGGCGCTCAATGGTTCTCGAGCTCGCGTCAGTAATCTCGAGTGTTAAAATTAAAGTAAATTAAAGACATTGAACAACTATCTTACGCACAACCCCGTCGAGAGGCGTCGGGCGACGGCCCTCCGTCAGCACGAGAGCCCTCGGCGCGGCCGCGGAGTGTTTTCCTATACACAAAGCGCGGACGTGTTAATTCGTAGACACTATTGGTTTTTTCCGCGGTGATCGACGACTGTGGGAACGTTTCTGGGTGCCTTCGTTAGAAGCACCTACTCCACAGTAACGAGCAAACAGCCAGACCGAGTCCCAATATCGCTTCCGCGTTAAGTGGCCGTTGGCTTGAGGAATTTACGACAGTTCTTCACTTAATAGGCGATCGCAATTGAGCTGTCCGCCGCACGATTGTTACACGTTTCGATAGCTATGTAGCGAGTTATAAAAATCATTTTGGTTTCCAATTTGAGTGTCATTGTCTGCGAGACGAGAAAGTTGTCTGTGGCGCCGACACCAATAAAACCGTCGGAAATGGTAGGCACGCGCGGCGCGGCGAAGTAGCGAGGTGCCGCCGTCGATAACTCAGGCTGATATTCAGTCACACGTGCGGTTATCGTTTGGTGGTGGATGATACCTGCGAGGCCGCTTCGGAGGCGATACGATCGCGCTCACCGGTCATCCATTACGCTGACAGTGTAACAATAAAGCAGGATATCTGTTAGCACCCCGCACTCATACGGCTCGACAAATAGAAGAAACACAAACCACGAACCCAGTCCCTGTGCGTACTTATTGCCAACAAATTGCAATCGTTCGCAATGCCACCCATTTATAAAGTTGAATTACTTTTCCTGTCTGGGTTTGATGATATCAGACATGTTTTTCATCATTTTATACATTAAAATAAACTCGTACTTAGCATTTGAATGTCATTTCTTAAAACTGCTATCATAATTTAATTGAAACGGTTTTTTATAAAGGATTTGTTAAAATCTGTAGAGAAATAGAAGAAGCAATGGTTTTTAATTTTATGGAACCAAGTTTCATAAAATGTTTTAAGTATTTACTTACCTACTTAATTAGCAAGCTTTGATCGATTTTGTAAGCTTAAAATTATTAATGGCTATGTAGATACTTATGTCCAATACTATTTAAGTAAATCACTTTAGACTTCATTTTACAATTTGCTCTCTCAATTCAAAATTACCCCAGCAACTCTAATTTAAGAGGCTTCTAATACGTAAGAATTATCCAATAAAAGTACTTCAAAGGGATGGCGCTATTCTTTATTTCTAATGATATATTTACATAATAATCCTGTCTCAATAGCACACCGTGTTGTATGTAGGTAGATACTCCTACGGCAAATGTACATATAATTAATTAACTGATTCCGTAAGAAATTCAAAGGAAAACATAAAAGACTTTTGAAAATATCGACTTTTAACGACAATAGCCGCTTTACCAAGCAACGATTTGAAGGCGATAGACGTACCATTATGTCACATCGTTCAGCTATCATTTCGGCCGTGATAACTAATATCACATCATAAATAAGTACATACATTGTATTAGACAAATTGAATTCTCAAATGGATTAACATAAATAGTGTGCAATAGCAGTATTATAATGGTATAACGCGTTGTAAGACAATAGGTGCGCTAGTCCTCCCACCTCCCACGTGGCGGCCCGCGCATGCTAATCGCCTCTAATCACGGCCGATCGAGAGCTGATTCATCTCCCCTTACAATCCTTTATTCCGTTTATTTACCAATCAGTATATTTAATACCAGTCACGACCATAAAAGGCGATATATTTGTGTAGCGTCGCTCTCAATTAGTAGGCGACGGCGAATCCACACTCTATGTGGTCACGGCGTTAGCGTGGACTTTGAAATGTTTTTCGTTAATGCGTAACGCAAATGAAACAAAATCATTAATGTTTGCTCCTTCAATTTTCTCCGCCCGCCTTTTGTGTGTGGCTATGGATTCACTTACTGCTCGGGCGCCTTTGTTTTGTTTTGCCTTCTATAATGGTATTGACCGACGTGAGCTCTCACCCTTAGTGGTTAATCACTATTGGCTTCCAAATTTGGCATGTAGTCTAATTACCTGCCCACACTATGCCCATGTTGGTCGGCACACAGATTACGTATGTTATCGATACTTCAGACGATTATTGTGAAGTAGGTAGGCATGTAATAGGTAGATACGAAAATATAATAATATCAATAGGACGATCGAAGGATACTGCTGTAAGTTTGTATTACTTATGAATGATATTAATTAACTTCTTTCCAAGATAATGTCAGTACCTAATCGTAGGAAATAGATAACTATATAAATAACGGCTCTACATCCAATTTCCCGAAATTTAGACTATCTTCTTGGTAGGTATCTTGTTTTAAACTTTCGCAATTTCCACTCATAGTTATTATTATACCAACTGGGACTTAAATGCGACGAATTATTACTAAAATCACCACGGCGTTTTAAACGCATTGATGCGCGGCTGTGTTTAAAAGTAGATAACTCGTATTGGTTACGAGTGACAATAACGATAGCTTAAAAAATTATATTGTAATAAGTTCTCCGACATATTATTATCATTATTAAACATTATGGAACCCAAAACATGTTTAACAACAAAAGAGTTATTGGAGCCTTATTGAACGCGTGCTTTTTTCTGTTGCCCAACTGGCGCCAAGCGAGTCACGTCGCAACATTGAAATTGATTGCGAAAATGTGCGGGTGCGCCGCCCAGGGGTGCGGGGAGGGGATGGGGCGGCACCCGGTGGCAGGTCCGCCCAATTCTTTGTTTACGTAACGCCCCCGTTCATTACGCGAACAGCTTTCGTAATATTTGCCACCGCACCGTTACGTTGCACCACATCTAACTGTCAAATTTACAGGACCATTTGCAACTAAGGTGTCCTCGTTACGCAAACATATCCAAAAGCGCCGTAGAGGGTTAGTAAATTATGTTGAAACCCGATATTGTGTTTGATGCGTGCGATGATGGAATTAATTGTATTGCAACGATAACCTAAAATTGCTAGAAGTGGCTCCGAAGCGGTAACGTTTCGAGTGCTCTGTCTACCCCATTTGGGAATACAGGAGTGATGTTTGTGTGTGCGTGATGTGTGTTTGTGTGCAACGATAGGACTAATAACGATGCAATAACGCGTTAGTTGAATATTAACACATCATATTTATAAGTAGCTATACCTATCTAACACGGGAACATGAGAAGGTAATATTTTAGCAAAGGTTAATTGTTTCTTCGGCGTTTAGGAAGATGTTGAATTCTAATTTTGGATTTTGGTGATGTTTGTTTATTTGTACGAATAGTTATTTTAACGGAAACTTATATTAACCAGTTATGTAAATTATAGTAGGTATTTATAGTACAATACATGTACATGGTATTTGTAGTATAGTACCAACCAACATTACAGTATTTAGGTACAGTACATTTATAGTAGTAGACCTTAATTCCTACATTTAACTACATAGCTCCCAATATTTTTATGCGCTTACTTATTGCTTATTATTAATTTATATCAATAATCATTACGATCACGGGTACTCAGTTACTTTTACCCGTGATCATGAGGTAAGTATCTGCTTCGAAATATTAGACGCTCATAAAGGTTTCTGCACACCGTATCATACCATGACCGTAGGTAAGTGTCAGGCAAATAATATAAGCGTTGAAAAATATGAGGCTAATAGCACGTTCCCTAACCAATCGTCGCCGTGTCATGTATGCTATGCATGACATTCCGCGGTCTACCACCCGGAGAAACATCTGAAGCGGCTGAATACAAATACAGGGATCTAGGTACCTATACGACTTTGTCCCGTCCGGTGTCAAGACCCACTTGGTCCGTGGGATTCTAGCGTTTTGAAGCTTTGCAAGGAAATAGAAGTTAGTTGACGGCACAGGAAACCGAAGAGCCGTCATGGAACGCTGCCATGCAGCATCTCCGGAACCTTGCATAAGGGGACTCTTTTGAATATATTGTTTTAGTTTCTGTTTTTTTTTATGTACCTAGTCTAAGCTGAATTTTCCTATTGGTTATTTTAAGTTTTTTTCATTGAACAAAATGTGTATTCGCGTATCGTTCAAATTAAACCAATTTCGAACTTCCAATATGTCGAACCGTGAATCATGTAAGACTGACACGATAGTACCTACTAAGACTGACCAAGTAAGTGATAGCTTCTACATTTTTTTTTATTCGATTGGATGGCAAACGAGCAAGTGGGTCTCCTGATGGAAAGAGCACCAACGCCCATAAATATCTGCAACACCAGGGGTACTACAGATTTGTTGCCAACCTAGAGGTCTAAGATGGAACATGGGACATCAGAAACAAAAAAAGGGTGAATCGCAGTGAATTATCTTATCAGTGAAGATAGTCTTTAATATTTCATGCTGTTAACTGATTTTGACTTTGGACATAAAACTACCGTGAGACTCACCCATATTAAATAAATGTTCCGGATAACTAAACTCGATTTATGACGGGAGTTATCCGGAACATTTATTTAATATAACTGATTTTGACCTTTAGAGTGGCAAAGGATTCAACTTTAGGTACTTGTGTTTATCGTGAATACTATACTTTGATAGTGAAGTATGAAAGCATGGGTAACAGAAGTCTGGACTAACTCATTGTTTTTTTTTTTCATAAATTTTTGCCTATATTTTCTGTCTCTACGTAACTCTTAAGAGGCAAACCTATTTCAAAAGCCTGCCTGCTAAAATAAATCACATGTGTGACCCATATCCTTAATCACCCATTAAGCTTAGTTAGTATGCAGACATTGTGTGAGATGAGTTGGTCGCAGTGTGGGCGCCGGCCATAAGTCAGAGCTGGTGAAACCAACAGATGGCACGTTTTGCCGTACGTAGGTTTTGATTAGAACTTATGGTGAATGCTTTTTGGAGGGGAGACAGAACTAAATGTCTTTCGAAACTATGACGGATAAAGCAATGACTGGAGTCAAGTATAGACATTGCTTTATCCGTCCACACTGCCACGGGATGGATCCCGTGGCAGTGTGGAAAATTCTTTATTTACGAATAAAAAGTGATGACGTGATCAACAGAATATGCCACGCCATAAGTGTCGATGAGCCTTTATGTATCTAAATTCATATTAACTTGATTTGTAAGAATACAGTAAAAAATACATTGGCCTTATAATTATATCTGTTGTCCTTGTATTCAGCTTGCAAGCAAGCTTTACAAATATTAATTTCATTAAATAAGCTAAAGGTAATTTTATAATGTCATAAAAATAAATAATAATAATAAATGTCCAAAAATAATATCAATAATATTGCCTATAATTTAAGTAGTAGTAAATCTTTTTCTAGTGTATAAATCTTTATATTATAGTCTGTTTATCCAAACGAACTATATTCTTACCCCTAGCGCACGTTAAAGATTTATCCGCAAACTTAACGAACCTATTTTTTGCTATATTTGAATGACAGCATCGTACCTACGATGCCCTACCCTATACCATGAAATGTGGTTACTTGATAAATTTACGGGTAGAGAAGTGTTCCGTACTTAATACTTGCCTATTGTGTGTTCTTCTACCTTGCTCGGTAAGTAACTGAATGTAATGTAAAGGAAGCTTAAAAATATTTTTCCTTAGATTGATTTCAATAAAATTGGCACCGTATTATCAAAGTATTGATGTTGACTACGGAGAGCGGGGTAATTGGGAACGTGGATAATTGGGCACAGTGAAATATTTTAATACTTCCCCCCGTACTACACAGTTCCGCGCCTATTCAACGGGTGCATCCATCCAGCGCCCCTCAGTGTGTGAGCGGCAGAATTTACTAATATCGTGCATAAAATTTTACCTCATAATTTAATTTCTCATAACAACCTGTAGCAGAATTATCATATCACCGAATTACTTTTTGCATTTTTTTTTCATACTATCAATTCTCATAATTTTGTATAGCCGAATATTAACATCACATAAAATCGATGAGAATCATATTTACATGCCAGAATAGTTGCTACGCAGAAAGATATAAATATCTCATAATATTACTTTGCATAAGGGTAATAAAAAGCGGCCAAGTGCGAGTCCGAATCGCCCATGAAGGGTTCCGTAGCTATATCATTTTAGCAATTCAGTTATAGTTATAAAGAACTAAATAAAGAAACAAAATAAATTTATTCACAACACAAGACCCAATCATATACCTTTAAACGAGAAAATCTTGGATATATGTATAAATACATTCCCCATTCCCCCCTTCCCTGGTTCCCCTGGTTGCGGGTATCCATGGGCGACGGTGATCGCTCTCCATCAGGTGACCCGTCTGCTCGTTTGCCCCCTCTTATATAAAAAAATAAATGAATAAATAAATAAATACATATATATTACGGGGATCTCGGAAACGGCTTCACCGATTTCGATAAAATTTGGTACGTATTAATTGTAGTTCTTTTTTAATTAAACCTTTATTGGCAGCAGTAAGATTCTGGCGGTTTTGTTAAATATTCCGTATTATCCTTTTAGTTCCTATTTACCCCGCGGGATGATCTCAATTACCCCATAGAGTACAGGGTACAAAGGAACGGCAATGTTTTTTTTTCGTCTATGTTTCTTATAAAACGTTGAGTTTAGAGATTTATATTGTGACTAACTAATAGATAAAAAAGCGAAGTTTATGTTGCAATAAAAGTTTTCTATCTGTGTGATATCTCCTATTTTTATGAGCGTTAGAAAATAAGTGTTCCTAATTCCCCCACTTTCCCCTACTATATCCGTCCGTCCCAGCCTATATACGTCCCACTGCTGGGCACAGGCCTTCTCTAAGAACAAGAGGGCTTGGTCCATAGTTCCCACGCGGGCCCAGTGCAGATTGGGAACTTCACACGCACCATTGAATTGCTTCGCAGGTTTGTGCAGGTTTCCTCACGATACCCCCCGCTATATACTGCTATAAAATAATTTTGCAGGTCTTCTTAGCATCTAATCCCAATGCAGTTTAAAACTGATGTACTTACGCAAACGATTTCCTTGACTAAAAAAGTTCTAATCCACTTGACGTCCCAAACGTGATATCTATTATGATTATACTCAGGTGCTTAATAACCATGTCGATATTAAAGGTCGTATGTCGAAGATTACACAGTACATTTAAAGCCATTTCGAAGTAACGAAACTGTTGCAAAGTGATATCGCACGACGAAGCGCCGGCGCCGGTCGTCCCGTTAACCGCCTACGGCCTACGATGAGCTTCGAGCAGCGGCTCTCAAAGTTTTTTTTATTGTAGTTTTTGACGCAATTGTGTTAAATTTAAAATTTAGGCCAACTACACAATGTCGGACGCGCACATGTCGTGTTCTGTAGCACAGAATACGTAATAGTACAAGTATCTGTAGGTGATACCAAGGAATAATTTGGCATTAGGTACCTGCCTATGACACACGTAGTCCAAGAAACATGACAATGTGAAATGGGTGAACAGTAAGTAAATTTCGATTTCAGATAGGAGCAAATTATAAATGATCATTAAGACTTAATTTGACAGTAATATTCAGTGTTAACAAACGCAGGTAGGAAGGACTCTTTAGTTAGGTATTTTTGTGGCAATGTGATAATTGTATCATTTTTACCAAGTGCTGCCGACCTAACATTGTTCGAAGCACACTTTGAGAATGGCTGAACAACTTATACCTCACCTATGCTTATGTTTCGTCATTTACCTAGATTTGCGTAAAGTTGGCGTCTTAATTCTACTTCCGATGTAATAAATTCATATATGTAGGTATATCTAAAAGTTATGGAAATCAAATCAGAAGCTGTTTTATTTATTTCGATATTCATTTCAGAACCAAAGTACCTACATAAAAATGCCTATAATAATAATATACTTAATGCAAAATATGATTACTCACAAAGAAATTATTTCATGGACGTGTACCACCAACTAATCACTTTAGTTTCTGTTATTTTTTGTGACAGATATTTATGATATTTTTGTTATAGGTATCAGCAAAATAAACAAATACAGCACCATGCATGCCTATCTGTCACATAAGATAACAAATACTTTACAGACAATGGTGCATAAAGACGTAATTAGAAAAAAAAAAACTTAATGAAATAACTCTGTAAAAAAGTTGTCCGGGGTCTTACATAAAAAACCGCTATAAAACATGAATACGTGTCAACTTGAGAACCTCCTCTTTTTTGTCGGATAACAAAACATCGAGGCAAGAGGAAAATGCTATAAAAAAATCAGGTAGAAATTAATTCAAACACATGTTTTATGGCCGTGACTTACGGTGACAAGAGGCCTCTAGGCATAGACTCATTAACCTCGATATTTTAATGTTGATTTCTAACTGATAAACAGCTAGAAGACGTGATACTCAATGTTTTATGAATTCAAAGGTTCCAACATTATTTCCTGCTAAAATAAAGAAATAGTCATAGAACAATTTACACCAACTGACCTTGTCCTAAACTAGGCTAAGCTTGTAGGTACAAGCTTAGCTTATTTTAGGTAGGTACCTACCTACTGTAGGTACTGAGTAACGGATAAACATAAATACATAGAATATCCATGACTCAGGTATAAATCCAAATAACCACTATAACTTAGTGGTTGGAGCCCCTGATTATGGAACTAGACACAGCTTTGTTGATAAATACGAAGATATGTTATCCGGTAGTTAGTGGTATGTTTTTCACGTATGTCCAACAAAAAAATCCTCCTGTTACGTTCGTATTGCAATTATTTTAAAAAGGGGATCTTTTCGTTTCAAAAAGTTAGCAAACACTATTTCTTGTTTCGTAAGTAGTACTTAGGTATTATATTTAAGCTGAAAACTATTTTCAACTAATCAAAAGTCCAAGGGTATTAAGCCAGTTGTCTCATTGCACCAATATTGTCCTTGAACTCGACCCACACACCCAAAGCATAGGCAACACCAAAAATAATGTAGGCGCCATTTAATTATCGCCGTACATCAGTTATTCGAATGAAAAATTACGCAAATCCGCAGATTGCGTTACTTTAATCCGCCAACACTTTGTTTCTGAGTCATCCTTTATGAAAGTGACGATTATAAATTAGTAGCGATTCTTCTTGGTTGCGCCACGCGCCGGCGGTGGATGTGGCCTTAGCTTTACGCTGTGCTGGATGAAGTCTCAAGCGTGGTTTACATTGCGCGCGAAGCACAACGGTTACTTGAACCCTTCAGTCCCACCAGGCATGAAAAATTTGATTTTCCGTTTCAGAGCCACTTTGATTAAGGTTAGGTATCTCTTTAGAAATTAGGTACCAAATTTGGTTGTGATATGTTAGTAAAAAGAAACAATTCTACCAACATATAATTATTATTATAACCTGGATTGACATAGGTAGGTATATAACCTTGCATAGTTCCCTCGGGATAGTAATAATAATAATAATTCATTTATTTATGAGATAATATAATTGATCCAACTTTGTTAGACGAATAGTGTTAGTAGAATAATAAAAGTAATTTGGAATACTTATAAGTAAAAAATAGTAGAAATTATTGCTGTTTTTTTCTTACAACATGGATGTTTTTTTTTTTATTCAAACTGTATTTTAAATACGGGATTTAAAAAGATTCAAGTCCCCAATAGGTTAAAAACAATCATGCTCTAAGGGGGCCGCTCCGCTCCAAGTGGCGACCCAGCCTTAGCGCCGCACGGCTCGCCGGAAATGACTCGAGGCTTGCTCATTCAAGAGCCTTGTGAGCACGCGATCTCATTTATTCAGCTTATGTGCTCGTACATAAGCATCGTTACCAGCAGACATGCAAACAATAGTTCTATAGCTGTTCGTAATAAAAGACAGCATGCTGAACGCGTTTATTGAGTTTTGAAATGTTAATGTTTAATATCCATACCCCTGAGACGGTAGTTAAAGGTAACAAAAGATTCAGAATTGTAGAACAGCTATAAATAAAGTTCAAATAGGTACCTATTATGTTTATAATCGAGTTTAATGCAACGCAACTGACATCATCAGTTCTGTTGTTCGATCATTGCAATTGAAAATTCAGATTCAAGAGACGTTTAAATAGGTAAACCAAAGTTGATGATACTTATTGGTTAGCTAAAGATTTTGAATAAAATAGAGTCTGTACCAGTCTATACCAGCACCAATATCTGACACAACAAGCGTGCATAAATATCTGATACAACTCTATATTTAGGGCCGGTAGGACGTGTCAGATATTTTTACACGCTTTGCTGTGGCAGATACTAATGAAGATGACTGTACAGCTACATAAATATATTAAGCTAGAATTGTATTACATAGTTCGATTTATTCGAGACGAATGACTCATTTAACGACCTTGGATTTCATGACAAGAAAAAAAGTCGAGGGTTTTATATGGGGCATTACGGCCAAGTCAACCTGTATGTTTCGATATTTTTTACGCGCAAATGTGATGAAAAATAATAATGTATTCCACAATTTTCCTCTTTTCCTTCCTTCTTTAGGGAGGCTTTTGCCCAGTAATGAGACACTCAATAGGTTAAAAAAGTCCCATAGTAAATTGTGTAACGATCATTTGCTTACTTTAAAAGTAGGTAGTAAGCTCTCATTCCAGTCTCGATAAGCTCTCGTTATCCAGCTATTTATCTCAGCTAGTAGACTGTTAATAAATTATTATGTTATGCTTCACAGATACGCAGTTACTTGATTCTGATACCAGGTAGTATTGAGGATGTTAGAGCATTGTATCATTCAGTAGCCATAAATCATACTAACAAGGTATTATGGTGGTGTCTACCACACGCGAGATGCTCCTTCTTTTGTGCAAAACTCGCACAATGTAGACTTCTGCAACATTCTAACTAATCCCGAGCGTTGTTTTTGTTCATTGCGCAGCCAAAACTCTCGTCACACAATACTTACCAAGTTGTATAAGCAATGGACAGAGAAAACGTTGACTTTGCCACTGGTCGCATTTGGTCGTGGCCGAGCCGTAATGACTTGCGAACCCAAATGAGTCGGGCTCGAATGCTGCATTGATCTTGAGTTTATTTACCTATCTAACGTCAAATTAAAAATTTGGCTGTAGCTGTTAACGTTTTGGGCAGATATAAAAAATATTGGAAGTTATTTTGATAGCTTTGTTAGATCAGAGCACTGAGAGAGAGGTTCTGAACCTAAAGTTTAATTCGCTACCCACAAAGGGGTAGGTAAACATGCGTTTAGCGAGGGGTAATGTAAAGAACGAGATGCAGTCAAATGTAATGTCTACAATACACGATGGAAAAGTCGCACTCTTATTTTTAAGGAGTAATTGACAATCAACTACAAGTTAAGGCAAATAAAAAAAAGGGATTTAGGATTACGAAATAAAGCCACAAGAACAGATATAAAGTTTATAGACACGTACTATAAGAATAGAATAAAATATAATTTATTTATACTTAAGATTTTAGTTAAGTTCGACTCATTAGTACTACAGTATAAAGTCTAGGCTGGCAAAATGAAATTTCGAAACTTTTATAATGACTCTATCAGTCACTATCGTCTAGTTAGACTATCATGTTACAGAAAACTCTTCCGATAAAATTAAATCCACAAGCTTTTAACGATGTGTCAATATTGAAGTATTGACAGTAAATTAAAACTATTTTTTTAATATGTATGAGGTAACTGTGCTGCAAACGAAGCTGGCACGTGGCGCACCTTCCAGTCAGTATGCAAATATAGCCATGCATGTGTGAATATTCATGGGGCCACTAGAGCGGCACGCACACTGCAGCAACAGTTTCCATTCATAAAAGCAACGCACTATCTAGCCATGAATTAATCGCAACCTTTGAATATGTTTACTCTCACAAAGGAAGCGGCCATTCAGAAAAACTTGCCCGAAAACAGGTTTGGCACGTGTCAATGAACGGCGGGAATATTTTGGACACCGCGCCGAGTCGTCGGGCTGGATGATTTAAACGGTTTAATAGACGCTCGTTTGAATACTTATTTCGTGTCAATTATAATTTGAAATATTTTTTTAACTTTCAATTCCCTATAATTATTGTGAGGAGTTTTGAAACCGAAATAATGAACTTGTTTGTTTTACAATAGCTTAATTATAAACGATTCCGTTATTTTTATTATGAATATTGATTTTTATTGTTTGACATAATTGCCTTGCCGTTGAACGGTCATACCGTTTGATCTAAGTAATGTATTTCCTCCTGTAGGTATTATTATTTTCCCATGTCCTTCAGAGTCCCTCTTAGTTTTATTAAACTAATAAATAATACTGTTTAGGTACGTAACTGTGTCATTTAATGCCGGCCGGCTTCCTCCAGATCTAGCTTCATGTATTGATACTCGACCCACTCCAACTATTTGTTGACCTCGATCTGACTCCAAAACTCTTATTTCGTTCATGAATAACACAGTAGCTTCGTTCAACAATGAACATCAATGTGCTAAAATGATTGTGTTATTGATGTCAACTTGTTAGCATAATTTACACTGCTTCTACATACAATGTAATGTTTGCCACGGCAAAATGAAACTTTGTACAATCAACTACAAAGATGTATATTTACTTTTTACCGCATTACATATTGAACAATTCGAATTATACACCGTTTTGTAGCCGATTGTACGTTGGACAAATTGAATATGTGTAACGTTACGTTACTAGGGTGCCAAAACTTTATGCCACTGACCATAAGGTCGATGTATAGAAATATTTGGGGCTTTGGTTGCATAGATATTTATGCCTTCGACTGTACCTAGTAGCAACGTGTCAACGTGTAAGTAAGTTTTTTACCTGTACGTGATTAGTGAGATTACTGTCCTTTTGTTATTAGTAAAAAACGAGTAATATTTATTCATTACTAGCTTATGCCCGTGACATCGTCTGCGCGGATCTAGGTTATCGCGCGGTGGCGCCCTCTACCGGAATAAAAGGTATGCTATGTTGATCCTTGGGGTTCAAACTACGTATATACCGAATTTCATCAAAATCGGTCCAGTGATTTCGACGTGAAAGCGTAACAGACAGACAGACAAACAGACAGAGTTACTTTCGCATTTATAATATTAGTAGAGATAAAACAGAAAAGGTGAATGTTTCAAATAAATACGTTGGTAAGCGACTTATGTACCTTTAAAAAATTTTGTAGATTGGTTCGGGATCACGTCTTCAGACCAGAATCACCCTGCATTAGTTAGGATTGAACAGTTTGACTGTTGTTGTATAGTAGTAAAGTAGACGATAATATCCGGTTAGTGAATACAGAAAACATTCATACTAATTTGGGTTTTTATGAATTAACATGGACCCTGAACCTCACCAGACACCATTGTATTATTCAGTTTATTGCTTCCCCGATCAGACATTGAAATAAAATCAATGAATGATTTTCGGCGTCTATTCAGCATGAATGAAAGTTGGCGGCCTCCAATAATTACGTAGGCGACTTGCTGCAAGCACCGCGTCCGAACTAGTGAATTGATCCATTCACAATATCTTCGACTATCATACCTTAAGTACATGCTTAAAACAAGTCTGCAAGAATTTTAGTAAAAAATTTGATGATTTTATGCTTCATACTTTTCTTCGGATTTTTGTGCCCTTTGATTGGATTATTGGACTAAGGGTCTATAGCATAGTCTAATGCACAGCACACTACGTGTTTCACACACAGACGACATACCCCTTAACAACGCCGTATTTTTTCCAAAAACTACTCGTGTATTAGGCACATTCGCCGTCACAAACACTCGACCTGTCTAGGTGGTCAATATATCTCAACGTGCACTTGCGACATTGATAATACAGTCGTGCTCAGATGCTATGTGCACCTCGATAGCTCCGATTTTTATAATGTAGACAGCACCAGGTTGCACTGATGCGAACTGAATCTTGGTTGAAGCGCGTAACTTGCGCGTCGCTGACTGGTAGAACATAGGTAGAGTCGTTCACGATGACGCTTACCGTGATTCTTATTACAATGTCATTAATCTCTAATTTTGACAAAATCACGCGTTTTAGTAGATGGCACTAGGTATACGCGATGTTCTAAAACTTATGCTACTTATAGGTATATCCTCCTATAACTATAAACTTGCGCTAATCTAGATTCAGTGTACAAGGTTTGATGACTGATATTTTTATCTACGTATTGTCTCCAATAAGTTTCAAGGAAAAAAATACGAATTACTGGACTATAATGCAGGCTTTGCGCAAGAAAACTGCTAAGTACAGTCAAGGGCAAAAATATGTATACACTTTAGTACCTTGTCTATTTTCGTCATATTTGAACTGCCATATATGAACTGTCATAGTTGTTAAAGTGGCAAGGTACTAAAGTGTAAAGTAAAGTGTACATATTTTAGCCCTTGACTGTACATTGTAAAAGTAATTTCTAAGGACTTTATGATATTACTTCTATAAACTAGAAGCGGTACAAAAATTATAACCTTTATAGGCGAAGCGTAGGCTGAACAGTCAATAAATTTGCCTACGTTATATGAGTACAGATTTAAACAATTTAGTTATCTTTCAAAAGGTCCTAATATCAAACCAAATGCCTGTGGCAACTGATAACATTTAACCTCAAATATGATGAGCAAAGAAAACAAGGTATACCTAATACAATACGAATTACTTAACGTGATATAACATTTTCATAATTAATATTATATGACTGACTCCTACGCTAGATCTGCCTAGTATCTAATTGACGTGTGAATTTACAAAATTAAATTAAATTTAAGGATTCAATTTACTGCTCGAGTAACTTTGCAGTGGCGTTTAGTTGAGAAATGATTAAAACTGAGGATGACATTTACATGTGGAATGGAAAACCGTAAAAGGTAACGGAAACGGAGTGTCATTGGAGAATACAGCTGATCGCGACGCGCTCGAACTCGCGACTGCTAGTTAGCCGATAACCATCTCAGCACAGCCCAAGTTCTTTATGAAGCTGCTCACTTTCATAATTCCCAACGATATATGAGTTAAACTAATTTAGCTAAGATTGTAATTTTAGGTAAGCGCGCAAAGGAACGAGTGGAGCGGGCCGTCAATAAAATACTGGGATTATGGTAGCAGTTTATCGTGTTGCTAGCCTTCAAAATGGTGTACGGAGCCTTACCGGGAGCTAACTTGGACATCCAAGCCGTTAAGTGTCGTATTTACAAGCATAGCACAATTTCTTCCTTTATTAAAAGGTTACGTAAGCATGTTTTAACTAAATGAATACTCCAAAAGTTTTTGATTACCGTAAATCCCAATGTACCATCACGGCCCAGCATATACACACGCATATGAAATAAGTACATGTGCGTCAGAAATACCAAGTATATCCAAGGGGGCGTTAATAGATTTATTATGTCTCTTCAAATGCTACCCCTCAGTTTGATAATTTAACTGCAATTGGATTCGGCAATCATTTCACATTAAAAAAAATCTTGATAAAACTCTAGCAAAATTGTTTTGAGCCTGTGATATGTGGATCTCTACCCTACTAATAAATACTCTAAATTTTAATAATCAATCAGTATTTTGGTTGGCAATTGATTTATAAACTTATTTTAGTTCCAGTAACGGCCTAGAAACATAATTTATATTTATTTTACCTACTGTCAGTGTCTACTCTCAAACTTAAAAATCGTTCTTACAATATTGGTTTATATTCCATTAAAATAATTAATAGCTCATAGAGTAATTTAGAAGGTGTTAAGTTCTAACAGAGTTAATTTAAGTGTAACAATTGAAAAATATTAATGATTATTTTAAAACGATATGACAACATAGCCCCTGAGGAAAGTTGTAACTAAAAGTATTTATATATTTTGTAAGATAGAATGAAATATGAAGATTGGATCGGTTTGCCTCGACAGGTGTTTGGTAATAAATAAGTACTGATTAGGTATCCGCAGACAGATCTAATCGGATTGTGTTTACATTGGGAAAGATATTCAAGCAGCGGCGCGACCATTGACTATCTGTACTATTTAAACTGCAAACATACTGGACCGCCTTATACTATTTATTGTTAACCTATTATACCGCTTATCTAACTCGACTTTATATACGACAGTCCTTGTTAGGCTGATTTCTGCAGAATATCTTCAATTTGTGCAACCTGTGATTGTTTTTGAATGCAAATAGCCGGTTGTAAATATATCGCATGTTGTCAGATTAGGTATCTAGTACTATTTCCATTTATCGCTTTTAACTACGTGAACGAATATGGAATCAATTTTAATGTAGTTTACATGTTTCTTTGTCCAGACTGTAAACTTGCGATAGCTATGCTAATGTCCGATCCCTAATTGTTACAAATGCAAAAGTGTGTTTGTTTGTTTAATTGTCGTGCTTCCTTCAAAGAGGTAGTAGTCAAGCTGCACTGTCGAGTCTGACTGCAAAATCCTACAAATATTATAAATGCAAACATTTGTGAGAGTGAGTGAGTATATATGCTTGTTACTCCTTCACACTGAAACGGCTGGACGGATCTAGATGAAATTTGGTATGTAGATGTAGATACTCATCTGTAGATACATCAGGAATAAAACATAGGCTACTTTTTATTCCTATATCCCCACGGAATAGGGATAAAAACTTGGAACAACAAACGCTGGGCTTAATAGAGTCAATGAAAACCACGATTTAATTTTCGGGAATTACGTTGAGTTTATTGTCATGTATGTCTTGTATTTGTCCTATGTTTGTTTTTATGGCGTTAAATAAATGTATTTTCTTTCTCTATTTCTTTCTTAAAAATCCCAAAATTTCAATTCAGCTGCTGGTTCTAATGATTTAAACGCGGTTAAACACTAATACTTAATAAAAACTAATTTACGTATATTCCAAAAATTAATCTGTTTTTTACTCGAACTAAGCCCCTCGGGTAAAGATTTGTAGAATACACACATAACTTATAGTTAGTGTAGTGGAAAGAATTGATTCCAAACAATCCGAGGCTCTATTTATATTTATTACGTAGAACAAGTAATAAAAGGTCGATATGAATGGTTTCCAAGGCACGAACGAACAAAACAACTCACCAGCGCTTCATGCAGAGCATTAAAAACTTTTCAATAGCGTCTTGTTGCCATAATTTTCGTTAGGTAACTTTAAATGTGGACTCAAACCATTATATAAAATTAATAGCCCGTTCACCAAACAATTACCTGTCGAGTTAAATGCTATCAGCAAATCTATGGGTGGAAATCTCATAACCTTTTGCCTTCGAGACAAACCAACCGTATTGAGGCTCGCTGGACTGACCGCGCTGGCGGTTGCTTACACCTAGCGATTGTGGCGAATACGGTTTGCAAAATTGAATGCAATTAGATCAGATTTCAAAGATACCTATGCTCAAACTACTTACCGTTAAAACGTCACTCAATCATTTTTAGATTATTTCAAATTATGCAAACTAATTTGCAAATTAGTTTTTTTATATATTTTAGCAGAAAATTTTTACCCATATAAATTTATTTACCTATAAATTTTAAATTAATACAAGGAAGCATTTTATTTACTATATTTTAAGTAATTGTACATCGATTGAATTTATATAAAACTAAAAATCAATCATAATAAATCAATAAAACTAATAACGCTCCTTCGGTTAAAAAAATACAATTTTATCTAAAAAGATACAATTATTTATACATTGTACCTATGTATTTTTAAATTACAATTCAATTAAAATCGGTTAAAATAATGAAATTATGAACAAATCCTTTATTTTTCGAAGATTCTGTTTATCAACTCGCGCGCAGCGTCGGCTGTGAATGGGCTCAAGTGAATCACGCGCGTCCATTCATGAACGACGCCCCCGCGGCGCACGCGTCTAACAAACGCATTATTTGCCAATAGCTGCAGTATTGTTTGATCTCCATCGACTGCCTCTCACTTCCTGCCTACGATACTCAGCTCATTGCATTCAACTTAATGTCTCATCCGACACCTATTTAACTATTCATAGTCACCATAATAATCAGATATTGCCGTATTATTGTGACACTAACATGAAAACCAGCTTAGTGTTATTAGTTATTAATATCCAATCATCTTTTCAATGTTTGTCTCTATGAAGGTATTTGCATTTAATACCGTTTTATGAAGTACCTAAGGCCTGATTTATGGGCAAACATCATTCGGTGTAGATTATTACACACAGATCATTACGGATTTCCTAGTCAAATCGTGAAATTTTAAATAGAGGGCTTGTGGCATAGTTAAACAGTGCCTTTCGTAAGTAAAATCTGTTTTATTGTGAGAGTACTTTGACTGATAGAATGCCTCCAGCAACCCTGGCTCTGGTGCTGACAATCTCTTTTTGTAAAACTAGAATTTACTTGTAAAATTCTTATCTTAATATGTATGTATGTATGTAAACTCTTTATTGTACAAAACAAGTAAAACACAATTGACAAAAAACAAATATGTACAAAGGCGAACTTATCCCTTTAAGGGATCTCTTCCAGTCAACCTTTGAGTGGATGAGAGGAGCATTCAGTCAGGGACAGACAAAAAGTGAGTAATTTCTCGTTTTGTGACACTTCAACTCCTATATTTCACAGGAATCTTTATAATCATTAGTAAAATGACTAACTCGCTTTATCCCATCACTTCGCTCCCGTGTAAGAATTTAAATAGTTCGGTCTCCATTTCTAAAAATACCTTGAATTCTTAGTACCTACATTTTCCTCATTTATCCTCAAAGAATATGTCTGCAAAATTATAAATATCCAGCTCCAGTGGTTTACACTCTCAGTAGTCAATCACGTTGCTCTATTTAGGTCGTTCCCGTTCAATTACAAAATAATAAGTTTTAAATGCATAATAAATTTCGCTCAAGACGATAACTATTTCAAACTTGAGTTAATAATCTTCAGCGGCTATTATGGAGCCTTGACACTTGAGTGCGACATCAGGCCTTAATGAATACGTCAGATGCTAATCGAGGCTTTTAGGAGCGCAGGACGCGACCATTACGCTACAACGTAAAAAACACAATCAAGGCTATGTAGACTATAGACGTGAAGCCGAACTAGTAAAACTTAATTGTTTAGAGTCAGAAGCGATCTATGGAAATACGTTGAAGCCACCAGAGGCCGTATTGCCTAACGTTTCTGACGCTAGTGATCGCAATTCAATGAAAGTATTCGTATGCGAAATCTGTAACTTTATTGCGCTCCCGAGCGTTAGAGCGGCATACGACCTCTGGAAGTAGTACACATATACCAAATCTCTTTATTATGGCAACCCCCACGCCGTACAGGTATTTACTAAACTGCAAAATAATTAATACTATCGGAAATTTAGATATATGGTCTTCGATCAACAATTACATACTAGATTATACGTCACAGCTCTGAAAGCGGCCGGAGAAATAAGACCACAAAATAAATTTGTGCTCTTATTTCTGACAGTACGCGTCAACCACAGCCAACGTGCGGACGTAACAAAATGCCACAATTTGCATTCAAAAACTGCGAAAGCAGCCACCGTAACACTAGGGTTTCTGAAGGAATATCCTTCTTTAGGTAAATACAAGTCGTATTTCATTTAAAGTATGTAAAAATTGGCAGTTTACATTTAAAAAACAATAATTTATTATTTGGCCAACCATCTTGCCAATGATCGGTGAATTTGGAACAAAAAAAATTGTAGAGTAGTTCTCATTTTATTTTATTTTTTTTGTGTATATTTCCTAGTGATCCTTTTCGCTGTGCGGAATGGACATCTATTGTCGCGAGAAAAAGAGAACAACAACTTTACAGGCCGCACAAAAATTGAAACATATGTTGTATTTTTTAAAGTATTAATTAACCTTAGCGGTCTCTCGACACCGACGACGATTAGATAAATTTTTGGCGGATTTTTTTTCGGGCGTTTTTTTTTAAATTTTTGCTGGCGTTTTACTGTCGGGGGTTTTTATAGAATGAGTAAGTTATTATCAATTAGCAATAACCTAACCAACAAAAAGTTGGAAAACCCCCAACTTTGTCACTTTAAAGTTCATATCTCAAAAATGGCTGAACCGATTTTGATAAAATATGTCTAAGAAACATCGCTAGAAAATCTGCTATCAAATAAAAAAAACGCATTCGAATCGGTCCACCATTTTAAGAGCTACGGTGCCTCTTTTTCCGTCGGGAGTTAATATAAGAAGTAGGTACCAATCCTAGCTAAAATACATAAATATTGGCGACTTAACTAAATCATAGTGTCAGTAGTTTGAAATGTTGTCATTTACTCATTTTCCAATTAGGTAACTTAATTCAGTTAATTTCTCAATATTTGTTTATGTAATTTTTTTATGTGTTATATATATCTCTGTGAAATAAAAAAAATGTCTGTCTTATAAAAATTGCGACTCCATTATTACCCTGTTCTTGAAACAGAATGACTTCTTTTTGAAAGATGCAAGTTCTTTTGTTTATCGAACGCTTTTGCTCGTCTTATGACGATAGGTCATAAGTATTAAATTCAAATACTATTATTTGGATCTTTGTTGCTCAGACTTAAGGTATATATTTTAAATTAATTTAGAAGGTAAAACAGATGTATAGCTATAAGTATAAGACTTCGTCTATGGTATGCAACGCGGCCACTTTTTCGCTTTGATTTTGTATGGGACCTTATATCTCGTGTAATTGTTGATCGAAGTATATGGTAGACAATAATTATCAACTAATCAATAAACAGCTATAAACAGAATTTATGTTAATGACGTGAAAGGTATATATTTTTTTCTAACATACTAATCTTACTTACTACGAAGTACTTAACTATTACTAGAAATGTGAAAATAGTGTGAATTTTTCCTACGCTAAAAGGGTAGAACTGCCACTTGAAATTCGCCACACAAATAGCTTACAAATAACCTAGATGTGAATAAGTTTTTTTTTCTAGTGGGAAATTGTATAGGTAGTTCCCGCGAGATAGCGATAAATATTTTTTTCACAAATGAAATCACGAGCTGCTTGCTAATGTAATATAGAGAAAAAAAATTGTTTACTGTAGATATGTTTACCGTATGGAGTAATCCTGGTAGGTAGTAGTAGTACCTACTAAAGAGTGGGATGTATAATTTGTGTTGTGTGTGTAACCTAATATTAGGTTTGGAGTTTATTAAAGGAAAATTCGAAAAGGGCAAGAAATATCAAGTGTAGGTGCGTTCGTGTAGGTAAACATTAAGTAGTCAGAGGATATAAATATGATAATGTTTTAGATCTAATTAACACACGCTGTGTGGAACTTTCATCACGAATTCTAAATCTCTTACACTTACACACACACACACACACACGCACGCACGCACGCACGCACGCACGCACATAAACACATGCTGCATGTTAAAAGGTTAATTTACGAATATTGATATAAGTAATTTTAACCACTCTATCTTATTTTACTTAACACTAATGTAAATCTTGTAAATCCGCACTTGCAGGCTACCGAGATACAGACTTCGCCTAGTTCGGAGTCTGAAGGACACTACTTACAATACGTGAGCTCTTAGAAAAACCTTCGGGTTTCGGATCGGAAGGATTCGTTAGTAGAAAATGACAATTGTCTTTTTGACTTAGCAGCTATCCATCACGCGAAGATTGCACTCGTTGTGTTTTCATTGATTTATATAGAGCAGTTAAAACCACTACTTACATAATTATTTACTTAGTTTGTTATTTTTAGGAAATTGATTTCCATGGGGAGTCAACTTAAACAGGGTATTTCTGGAAATAGGCAATCACGGGAAATTGTTTATAATGTATAAAAATATTTTGTAAAGAAGCTGAAAGTTTCAAAAAAAGTGTTGATCGTAAATATTTTAATAAGGTTAAAGACAGAGTTACAAGCAACGGAGATTTCGAAAAGTACATTAAAAAATATAACCACTACTAAGCCCACTACTAAGTCTCATGTTGTTAATTTAATCAGAAATCCTTTTTTTAAGTTTTATAATAATCCTTAATTTTTAGCTTAATTATGGTTACCCTATTTGTTTGGTTCGAATAGACGGTGACGGCATCAAATTTAACCGTCAGTTAACACTAATCAATGGATGGTGAAACAGCCCCTTAAAGTGTTTAAAAGTAACACTTTCCTCTTTGGCTTGTTATCTGACACATTCTTTTATGAATTAAACGACCATGTTGATTAGTAATTGTCACTTGTCAAAGAAAATGGCATTTTTCGTAACATTGAATACCTACTTATACATTTATGACCTTAACCGTACTTATTTAGTACAGTCAACGTCATAAATAAGTCACTTTTGTACCTTGTCATGTTATTGTCATGTATGAAAAGGCATATGAAATTGTGTAACGACTGAAAGCGACAAGGTACAGAAATGATCACATATTATGACGTTGACTGTACAAGTTTGACTGTAAACAAATGGTCGTTTATCCGGGGTATCACGTCACTAGCTCTCGAGATATTATAGTTACCTAAAGAAAGTAGCGAGAAGCTTCTGCTAAGTACAGACTGACCTGTAGCTTCATAGGTAGGTAGGTAGGTAGGTACTAATAAGGGCTTCTTCATGTCATGAATAGAACCTAATGCAGCGTCAGTGTTCTTTTGAAAACTTTATATGTTGTTTTAATAGGTTCACAGAAAGTTGTTATCTACCTATAAATGTATCTATCTAAATAAAAACAAATTACCGAATGTAAGTTAGCACGCATACATACGCGTATTACTTCAGAGGGGATCCACATTTTTGGCTCATTATTTTTTAACTCGACTGCGCGACGCAATGGAGGGTGTTGTATTTATTTCACACTTATTTATGACTGTCAGAACAAGTTTTATTGTTTACAATATTGCTGATATGGATGGATATGTAGTAAACGCTTCGGTCTTATAGTTACTAATAAAGTACAGTTACGGGGTTCGTGCACTATAACTGGTGTGCCCACTTAAACACGTCGCTCTTATAAAACGTCCCAGGGGCCCGACGAAAGTTTTAACGTTTTTTAATGAATTTAAATGTGTTCTTAATTCTAAACTGGTTCAGGTGCGGTTTAGTGCACCTCCATTTACACAACCGCCTGTCGATTATATGCGCGTTAATTAACTTAAGTAGCTAACCAAAAGCGAATAAAACTAAAGACGCGTTCCTGATTTGCATTTCTTTTTCATTTAAATGGACCATAGCAATGTAGCATTTGCAGGGGCCGAAACAGGTCAGTAAAGTCAGTAAAAGTCAGTATTTTTAGACCTGGTCAGTAAAAGTCAGTATTTTTGAAAATCGGTCAGTATTGTCAGTATTTTTCAAAACTCAATGGTTTTCCTTTGCTGTTGGCCAATCCTACATTTTCGATTTGCCCAGTGATGATATCTGAGGGCTGCTTTGGATGCTCTATATATGTGGATGATCTGCGTATATATTGAAGCATCAAATGCTGAGTGGATTCCTTTTTCATAACAAACGTATTTAGATAGTTATTGGAATATTTGTTACTTCCTGATTGATTATGTTAGTTATGAAATAAATTTTTCTTATTCTTATTCTTATTCATCACCTGACTTCAAAAAAATAGCAAATTAAAATTTACTCTTTTTTTGAAATCAGTTTTTTTTGTTCTCATCATCATCATCTCGGCCTATATACGTCCCACTGCTGGGCACAGGCCTCCTCTCGGAATGAGAGGGCTTGGGCCATAGTTTCCACGTGGGCCCAGTGCGGATTGGGAACTTCACACGCACCATTGAATTGCTTCGCAGGTTTTGTGCAGGTTTCCTCACGATGTTTTCCTTCACTCTATAATTATTATATATAGAAGAGTAGATAAGAAGAAAAAACACTTATAACAAACTTTTTTAAGAAAACTTAATTTTAAATGTTATGTTTATTTTAATGGAACTTCTCTGTACTTTTTTTTCTTCCTCATACTCATTTATTTGTGTGATTTTGTTATGTAGATGTCTTAATACCTATCTATTTATTGTGGGTGCGTCCCAAGATATATAAAAACGTTAGATATATTTTCATATTATATAACGTTCATTATATATAATTACATTATGTATAACGTGAAACACTATAATTTCAATAAGTATAACGTTCGATCAGTATAACAATTGTTTTATATACTTTCATAAGAAATAACATGTTTATGGGCTAAATTCATATGATATAACATACATAAAGTATACCGCTCATAATACGTAATAACTTTTTATATAACATTAATATGATATAATATCAAGTGATATACTTTGTTTCTAAAATACTTGTTAAATTTTGAAACCAGAAAATTAGGTGTTTATCAACCTTTAATTTTTGTATAATAAGCTTTACTCCAAAATTTGTGCGAGCGAGCAAAGCGAGCGAGCAAGACGGTTCGGAGCAGAAGCGACTCGGATAGGTTAGGTTCAGAAGGGTAAGGCGGGAGCGAAGCGGAGCGTAGCTCCCGCCTTAGCCTTCGGTGTTAGGTTTTTTTTTTTATAGCAGCGAGGTAACTGCAAAAGTGAAATAAAAATAAACAAAGAATACACAATAAATTAACCAACAAATTTATTCAAAAATAAACATTACTATATTTTTTTAAGCTTAAACCTGAAGCGATTGCTTTTAGGAATTCACATTCGGAATACTCGGTTTTATATTTTTGTTATTACGTTTATATTTTTGAGCGTTATATTTTCCGTTGTAAGATTAAATGAATGTTATATGTTTTGGTTCTTCGAGGTTGTGAATATTATATTATTTGATCGTTATACTCAAAGTATTTATTTCCATAGATCATTATATATAATGGAATTATATATTTTATCATTATACATTATGAGCATTATAGCAAACGTATGTTATATTTAAAAAAATAGAGAAAGTGAAGTTATATATAATGAATATTATATGTTTTGTTTTTATATATTCTATTACTTACCCATTTATTGTTCACTATATAATTTTGCACGAATGCGCATGACTCACTTGTAATACAATAACAATTACTAACAATAAAAAGGCGGTGCTGGTTGGCTATGGGGATGGTGCAGGCCAATAACTGAAAATAAGCTTTTTACTACACACCATTCACCCGAAAAACGGTTTGGAAATGGTCAGTATTTGGTCAGTATTTTTAAATTTTGGTCAGTAAAATCAGTATTTTCGACCATGGAACTTGTTTCGGCCCCTGCATTTGTGTAAGCGTCAAGTTCTACTAATAACCAAAATAGTATTAGGTACTTTACAATGTTTCAGACTATCGCGGTCGTTACTAATTTTATAGCAATTCTCCAGTGGTCTTGTGATCACGGCGCATGAAACTGTGCCGAAATATCCAGCTTCTCTAAAATCAAGGTACCTAAGCGGAACCATGGCGGAACCAAACCCGAATTCAAAACATAAAAATATGGTATTACGTTTATTTAAGAAGGTACCGAATTGGGCAAGATATAAGTTTCACTTACTTATAGTTTGTTCTGGCTCTATTCCTCAGTCCCAAGGACACATTTAAGACATAATCACAGCACTTCCAGAGTTTTTTATGAATAATTTAAAAGAGCCGGCCGGCATACATTTTGAGCTGTCAATTTTGCGAGACTGACTAGTGGCGCCGCCGCGCGGGTGAAAGCGGAAAGTTCATTCAGCCAGTATGTTTTTGAAATGTGCAGGAGGTTTTAATGCCCATATTACTGATTTTATCTGCCCACTGTGTCGTACATGTATTGATACATCACCCTACATGAAGACTCCTGGAGGCATTAATACAAGGAGATATTTTTACTCATCTGGCGCCGATATTAGTTTCTTATTGTGAGAATTTTCTTGCGTATCATCTATAGTCTCAATCAATATTCTCGAAAAGGACTATTATATAGTAAGCACCTTCTCAATAATAGTGCCAAATAGAGACGATAATACTGCATTTTACATCTGTTAAAGAAGCTTTAAAGCTTCTTTACAGATGTAAAATCCTGTGAAACTGCGATGTTAACCCTGTGAAACTGTGATAAGCCGCCTATGATATGCTGTTATTACAACTAAACAAGTTGTATTCGAAACTTTTCATATTTTTGTTATTGTTATCTCTATTCGTATTTATATTTTAAAATCGGCTCTGTATTCGGGTATTGTATCGGGTCTGTATTTTAAAGAGAATATCACTGCGATGTACTTTTAAATCTGAAAGCGACGTGTGATCTAGAGACGTATACGCTGCTGAGGACATAAAATAATTGTTCTATTTTTACGACGTTGAAATCTAAAGTTTCGTTTCGTTATTGATCTATCTGTAACGGTGAAGTGGCTTTTAGAGCAAATACGACATCGAGTGTCATCCTAAAGGTTACATGACGACAGCGGAAGGTCCGTCGAAGGTCTGTTAGGTGGGGAGATCAGGGCGCATTGCGCAACACGCGGCGCCGGTGAATGGAGCCCCGTGGGTGTTTTTATGAATGGCCGGCGAATTCGCGGCGTACGCACCAACGTGTCACGGCCGTGGCTGCCGCGCTACGCTTGCTAGTGCTAACCAAAACTGTCAATAGCGACACAAATTCGTAGACAAAGGTTGCGTAAGTTTCGTTCATAAGATGATAGAGTCCGAGGGCTTTTAAATGACAGCTCAGCAGTTTGAAGTGGCAACGTGTGAGTATTGGAGCCTATGTGTGACAAAACAGGTTCATGGCTGTAGCAGTGGCATGGTAATTGTTATTTTGATTAATGCTCTTATTTACGTACACACGAAACTAAGGTTCAATCACAGATCTCGAGATCACAGATCATTTTGCTGCCCTCGTAACTACCATAACTTTTTCCCTTATTTCTAAAGTGATTTCTGGTTAGGAAAGATGTTCAGCTCAAGTTCAAGTTATTGTTTTTCGTATATATAGAACGTAGTTTCTAAATCTTTCTAAACAAACATAATTCAAAATTTATATTCACTAACATGGCGACTATTTTTCTTATTTTTATCCGCAATAATACACGTGTTTTGTGTGGGTGGCACGCAAATTTCTGAATGAACGTTTGAATTTTGCCAAAGTACATTTGAAAGGTATTACTTAATCTTAATTGCTCTGCCTCAAACGCCTCCAGTCAGCCTTCGCTCGAATTTAAGTATGACGTACCCGCAGTTAGCTTAGGCACTGACAAACGACTCGCTGTATTAGGCGATGACTGCATTAGAAACTCTCTCAATGTAACTTTACACAACGCACCTGACCTTACCTCGACTTGGTGCAAGCAAATTGCAACTGATGGATGTTTTGTAATGATAATGATAATGACTGCTATAGTTGCTGCAGATTTTCATCTATTTTTAACACGCTTAATATTAGCTTAGCTTGTAACTATGTAAATGCTACCTAATCTATAATATCTACATATTATGAATGTGACGGAATCTTACAACTTGATATTCACACACTTTTGATTGTTGTATTGACACAAAATTTGGCAAATATGTTGTTGACAATCTTGCACCAACTGTCTATCGGTTTTAAGTTTAAATCTATAGACGGTGATCAAGTAAATCAATAAGTAGGTACTACCTCAGTTTCCATGGTTGAACTTTAGATAATTTAGTTGCTTTATGTAGAAATTCAGTGCTGTTTATCAAGTTTTTTTAAGTATGACTTGCACGAAGTTACACTATAACCACCAGCACCGACTGGTTTATGAAATTAGTTATATTTTGTATAAATTGGACAGAACATAACTGATTCATACTGAAATAACAGAACTAAGAGAAAATACTACGACTAATCAACAATTTACCATTTAAATAACTAAATAACTGGTGTCATTTGTTTATGACAAATAATTTTAAAGGAACAAAGGCCAATCAAGCAACAGTTACAGTATTTTAGTCCTTAATTATATAACTGTACTGCGTCAGCGCGAATTGGTGCCAAAGTCGAGATACCATGGCCATTATGTTTATTATCATAGGAATCGTTTTCGTTTAATTCAATGATTTGGTGTTGGCGTGCGCAGGCGGCGAGTGGGCGACCGGAAGGAAACCTATTCGCTTTCCACGACCGAGCTGCAGTCTCGTAAACATGTTTGACATTGAATTAGCTAACTTAACTTTTATGGGGCCAAATATTGTCTGAACTTACTGAGCTTATGTTTACTGAGCTTTAACTGTTTGAATAGCAACTTTGTTAAGTTTTATTTAGACGTTGTTTGTCTAACGACGTCTTTGTCAGCATGAATTGCTACTACGTTTATCATTTATTTTGCAACTGCAACAGAATAAAAAAGCAAAATAAAAGATCATCATCATCGTGCCGAAAGACGTTCACTGCAGGACATGGCCTCCCCCAAAATAAAAGATAATGTAAATCAATGTTCATATTTTAGGTATAATTAGACGCATAAGCAAATAAATACACCCATATTGCAACACCTTTCCAGGTTTTTATTTTACATGTAACGTGTAATGGCCGAAATAAATAAAATTAATAAATAGTGGAGGGGGCCATTGTACACCGAAATGTGAAATAGGTAGTAATAAACAAATCCTTGGCAGGCAAAGTTACGGCCAACGGATATTATTAGGTACTTAATACATTTATAAAACATAAATATCATTGTCGTTTGCCTCTTTAATTCATTCAAACCTATATATCAAAATAGATTTTCAAATGGTCTAGTAACTCGAATCCGAGCAACTTGTCAGTCGACTCGCTAGGCTCCACCGGTATATGTCTAGCTTAATCGGCTAGAAGTCAATATCCCCAGTTTCTAAAGAGGGTAAGCTCATTTATAGTGATGTATTTTAGAAGATTATTAGCTTTCTTTATGGACCTTTCTTCATGTGTGAGGCTAATAAATTGCACTGTAAGCTATGGATGATTGCTGTTTACTAGTATACTCCCAGAATTATCGCAATAATATTAATTTTCAAATGATTTTTATAAATAAATATATTTTAAAAGTACTTACCAATAGAATTATCTCGTCTTACATATCCACGTACCACTGCAGAGCACAGTCCTCCTCTCAGACCTACAGTACAGGGAAAAGGAAATCGACGCGTGCAACATTAAACCAACCGGTGCTATAAAAATTCAAACAGAATTCACCAAAACGTAACAGATATATGTAAACGCTAGTCGATCTATACATATTTTTTTTAAACTAGCCTTAAAGATACGTCTGTTGATCATTGGACGACCGACAGTATAGTTATAAGGATATTAAGAAACTATTCACTGAACATTAGCATGTAGTCTTAACTTTTATCTCAGTACTCGTCAGTGACCCAATAGTGGGCATCTTTAATCTTATGTCCTTAACAATAGAGGTGAAAGCAGAGTGTCGTCTATTGGGCATAAGCGTGTCGAGCACTCGTACGGTTTACCTTACTTATGTAGTAAGTGAGCATTACAAAAGTTTAAGACACTGATCCAAGATCTCCAAACGGCGAACTATTTTACTTAACTTCTTTATAAGTAGACTTTACACGTAACATTAAAAACGTGAATTATTATTGTAACCTCACAAATATTTTTATGACAGCTCCAGGGTATCCATTAATATGTAACAATACGAAAAAACCATGAAGGTTAGGTTTAAAAAAAAGCGGTTTTAGTTAGTCTCGTCTAGTCCCGCTAGTATTTCCGGTCGGCGCGCGCGCACACGCCAAACCGGTCCAGTAATTTGGTGTTTCTGGATAGCCATGTCGATTAATTTACGATAGATGGGCTTCCTGTCAAAAAGACGACGCCACATTCAAATATATGATATGACAATTTCAGCCATTACCCAACATTCGTTTATATTTGAATGTTAATTAAACTGATCAATGTGACGACATGTCGGTGATGGCTTGTGTCGTTTTTTATGATATACGAGTATAATGAATGGTGTGTAAGTTACTGACATATGGTAATGAGGAAAAATTTGACCTCGATTATAAAAAAAAACAGGCCAAGAGCGTGTTGGACATGCCCGAAATAGGGTTCCGTAGCCATTACGAAAAAAATTACTCCTAAACTACTAATAATTATTCTCAAAAAAATTTACAGTTATAGTTTTTCTTGTGAGTTTGATATACTTACTTACTACCATCCTGAATTTTTTCAAGTTTTTCCACCCACCGGTTTAGATTTTAGATGGGGGGGACGCTCGATTTTAATGGAAATTTGAACTTAAAAGATATTTTACAATGAACCGAAAAATCGTTATAACAGTCCCCTAATGGTTTTAAAAGACCTGTCCAACGATATCCCACAATACAAGATTGTATGAGAAAAAAAAATCACCCCTACTTTACGTCTGTGGGAGGTACCCTAAACATTTTTTTATTTATTTTTATTATACCATTTTGTCGGTATAGTTTACATATATTATTATATTGGTGCTAAATTGTACCTTTCTAGCATTGATAGTCCCTGAGCAAAGCCGTGGACGGACAGACAGACAGACAGACATGGCGAAACTATAAGGGTTCGTTTTTACCATGTTGACTACGAAACCCTAAAAAACAAAAGCCTTTTTCTTAATTGAAGTTGAGGGAGGTAAAAGTATTATTTTGTATCAATTTTAAAAAATGTACATTTTTATATACCGGGTGTGGCCTGTAACATGAGAACAAAAAACCCTTTTCTAGACAACGTATCTTGTAAGATACAACTAACTTCAAAAAATTATTACGCTTAAGTTTTTGTAGTAAACCTGAACACTTCCATAATATCATTTTCTGTACATATTTCTGAACGTATAAACGGCCATTTGCAATAAGTTGGCAACACTACCGAGACGTCATCGCATTGAGAATAACCGGTTTCGACATGCTCACGCGCAAGAAGGTAAGAAAACCTGTTTTTTACATTTATTGGACATTTTTTTAATAAAAGGTGACTGTTTTTATACGCCTAATAATATTTTTGTTTGCGAGGAATAAAGTATGTAACAAATAACTAATATCTTACGTGACTAACTAACCTTCAAAAGTTATGTATCTCAAAATGCACAGTTCATGGATTTTTTTCATTTTTGCACTGCGTATCCTGTGGGATACATTGCCAGCTTCATGGCAATTGTTGGTCTCCTTGTAACGTATCTTAAAGTATACGGTGCCCAGTTCGTGGAGTGTGTGGTTTATTCGTTTTATGTCATGTTTATGTTATAACGCATTATTTTCTAAAACGGGGCTTCTAAAAGTTGGGTTCAATCTATGCATTGGTTCTTTGCTTTGCATGTTATATGTGTGTTTATTTTTTATTTTAGAGAGGTGCACGGCCATCTTTTTACAGAACCAAAAAATACTGGCTTTGGCCCCAAAGCGAGGGATGAAGTCAGATATCGAGGAATCATCTGATTCAGAATCAGAAATTCCACCTGTTCCCTCAAGACTCGACAAGGATGATAGTGATGACAGTTCCTCAGCTCCATCATTACCCTCTTCCTTCGAAAATTTGCATATTCTATCAGACGACGATATCATCATCAGCCGGAAGACGTCCACTGCTGGACAAAGGCCTCCCCCCTAGAACGCCACAATGGACGACAACTTGCATCCACCGGTTTCCCGCAACTCTCACGATGTCGTCAGTCCACCTGGTGGGAGGCCTGCCAACGCTTCGTCTTCCGGTTCGTGGTCGCCACTCGAGAACTTTTCTCCCCCAACGGTTATCTGTTCTTCGAGCGATGTGGAGAGTCCGCCCGTTGCCACTTCAATTTGCATGTTTTTCCAGCTATGTCAGTGACTTTAGTTCTTCGACGAATTTCCATATTCCGGATTCTATCGCGCAAAGAAACTCCAAGCATAGCTCTCTCCATAGCTCGTTGCGTGACTCTGAGCCTCTCTAAGAGGCCAACAGTCAAGGACCACGTCTCAGCGCCATAAGTCATCACTGGCAACACACACTGGTCGAAGACTCTAGTCTTCAGGCACTGCGAAATATTGGACGAGAAGACAACACGAAGTTTCCCGAACGCTGCCCATCCGAGTTGGATTCTTCGGGCGACCTCTTTTTCGAAGTTGGACCTACCCAATTGGACAACTTGTCCAAGGTAAACATAGTGGTCAACAACTTCGAGTGCATCGTTCCCAACGATAACCGGCCCAGGTGTGACATGGACATTTGACATGATTTTAGTCTTGTCCATGTTCATCTTAAGACCCACCTGTTGGGAAACGATACTGAGGTCACTGAGCATAGTATTGAGCTCCTCCAGCGACTCCGCCATTATAACTATATCATCGGCAAAACGAAGATGGGTGATGTACTCGTCGTTGATATTGATGCCGAACCTGTTCCAGTCCAAGAGCTTGAAAACGTCCTTTAACGCATTTGTGAACAGTTTCGGAGAAATAACGTCTCCCTATCTCACACCTCGTTGCAGTTGGATCGACGACAGTTGGATTGACGGTTTGTAATGTTCCATTCCAAGTAAGTAGGTTCACAAAATGTTAAATATATGTTTATTTTATACAAATGCCGGAGTAAAGTGTTCATTTCTTTATCTGCGTTTTACTTACATATTCCTAGCAATATCTTCTGAGATACATTGCAGTCACAACCAATAATGTGGGTATTCCTGGCAATGTATCCTGTGAGATACATATGATATTTCCAAAAAACTAATATAAATATTTTTTTTTACATTTTTTCCTAGTGATAGGGTTGATACTCTTTCAGAAAATATATAAAAATTCCCAATATTTCAATTTTATTTTTTTGCCAAGAAAAGGGTTAAAACATAGATCATACTCGTCAAAATGAACAAGATTAGTTCAGCGACTTTTAAAAATAATTAGTTTTTTAAATTTTTATTACAATTTAAAGTTAATTAAAACAAGCAATGTAAAGCCAAATTCTTGTTCTTTGTAGTGTAGCGTGACGGGCGACGTTAGATTATTTGCTCGTATTACAGGCCACACCCAGCATTGTTTAAAAATGTAAGATAACTCAAGCTTTATTTTATTAAGTACTTGCACTTGAAATACAGGATTTTGAGTTTCATAATAGATTTTATACTTGATATTAATTATGTATTGTGTTTCTTGAAATTACGACCCTTAAATGATACTGAATTTAAATTAACAGGCAAATTAAATTCTTACGCGTATAATTACCTCAAAATGGCCATATTCGTATTTTTTAATTATTGATTTAAATGCTAGTTGTACGTGACGAGCTGTTAGAATTTAAAACATAAATCACGAAGTTTCTTCCTGGAATAAAAAACGTATTACAAAAACAGGTTGGTAGTTATATAAAGGTATGAATTAACTTGCGGTTAACCACAATCAGTCTCGGGTCAGTATTGAATGGACACAGCGGAGCTAAGCCAAAAATGACATCATAGTATCATTTTGTTTTATTTGTACCTATTTAACGTATAAATAAAAGTATCTACCTACTCAGTTAGTCATTGTTTGTGCAAAGCATGGTGCCTTCCGAAAAATTAATAAATTATTTTTGTAATATTCTGCATTAAGGCCGTTCCCGTACCCAAACGAATTCTAAAATCGAGCCCCTCCCCCGCGCCAGCCGTCCCGCCCCTCGATACAATGCCGATTATTGCCGATACAACAGCGCCACGTAAAAAGTGGCAACTCAACTGAACTAACAGGACACTGATTTGTAAAACGTATTACTAGACCGAAAAAAGCATGCAGGATCGCATAGATGGCGTTAAAGTTAAATTGAAGTAATAAAATAGAGCATAGTGTAAATTAAATATTCATTTTAATGAAGTCAACTCTTATTTCAAAAACATTGTTTTTACACCGAAACATAAATTTTGATGTTAGCCCATGTTTTAGGTACTTCTCCAACGAACTGCATCTTTTGAATACCGCATTCTAAGGGTCCATGATTGCAAATGATTGTAATTTTGTAAAAAAAATACTAATAACTGCGACAATTCTTTGATCAACTGTTTTGTCAGGAACCTCTTCTCCACATCGAACGATATTTGTAACTGTAAATATATTAAATGTGTTAGCATTTACAATTTGTCATGGACATATGTACCTATCATGGATGAAATAGAGTATGGATTGTTATTCTCCATACTAAAAAAAGTTCACCGGAACAAAGCCAAAATCCAAGGTTAATGCTAGATGGCGCTGAGATTTTTACTACATTATATCTAGATGGCACTAAACGCAAAATAATAACGCATTTAATCCAGGGAAACGGAGCTGAGATTTTTCCGACCTTATTATCTAGATGGCACTATTCACGTAAATACTTTGGCTGTCAAAAAAACACTTATCTAAGCAGTCAACCAAAGAGGTCAACACATCAAATATATCTGAACAACATAGAAAAATAGGTCGAACATTGATAAAAAAATAGCTATGCTAATTTCAGGTAAGCGATGTGACAATCATCGAAAACAGTACAGTATTGTCATCACATACATCTGTCTCACGTTTTTCTCTTCAATAATTTGACAGATGCATCTCTAGCTGTAGCATTAATACGCTAAATAAATAATAATACGGTAAATGCCCTAATGGGCATTTCTATCTACCGTTGTACCATGAGTTTATCTCTCCGATTTCAACAAAATTTGAAAGATAGGCTCAGTCCATGATTGCGAATTGGACGGAGCAAAAACGGAACCGACTGACTATCGGAGCAGTGTTTGGTCGTGTTCAAACGTAACCCGAAAGAGTTTCTGCGTCGTTTCGTGACCGTGGACGAAACGTGGGTTCACCACTACACCCTCGAAATGAAAAAGCAGTCGAAGCAGTGGATTTTAGCGGGTGAACCTGTTCCAAAGAAAGCAAAAACCGTCCCATCGGCTGGAAAGGTCTGTTTTTTGGGATTCGCAGGGTATTATACATATTGACTACATGGAAAAGGTAAAAACGATAACAGGGCAGTACTATGCCAATTTATTGGCTGAATTTGACGCCGTGTTGAAGGACAAACGACCCCATTTAAAAAAGAAAAAATTACTGTTTCATCACGACAACGCCCCGGCTCATTCGTCCAGAGTTGTGACGGCTAAATTAGCACAGTTACGCTAAGAACTATTGCCTCACCCCCCGTATTCTCCAGATTTGGCCCTATGCGATTTCTTTTGGTTTCCCAACCTAAAAAAATGGCTCGGTGGTAAGCGATTTGGATCAAATGTCGAAGTCATTGCCGCCACAGAGGCCTATTTTAATGACTTACCAAAATCATACTTTTTAGTTGGTTTAATAAAGCTTGAGTATAGGTGGAACAAATGTATAGAGTTAAAAGGTGACTACGTAGAAAAATAAATGCATATTATATACAAAAAAATGTGTTTTCTTTCCATAACCGGGTACTTTTCAAACAGCCCTCGTAATATGTCAGATTGCGGATTCAAATAAAACTCCATAGTTTAGTTCACACGTAAATCGTGAACAATTCTGTAATTGCTGCGAAAAAAATTCAAAACTTGGCGCTCGAAGGAATATAACGCCATCTAGATGTTACCTTCTACAACATAACGAAGTTTAGTAAACTCACAGAGGTACTTATGACATATGACAGGAAATATCATTAGTCGGTGGACTAATAATATTTCCTGTCTATAAAAATACTCGTTAAAGCCTACATAAGCACACACATACGAGTATACAGGGTGGAAAAAAATGATGGTCTCTGTCGGGAAACTGCTAAATCCATCAGCTAGCTCATTTTACTTAAAGGAAACATTCTTTTATTTTCAAAGGATCGAAACTGCATTCAATAAAATTCAATAAATAATTTTAGGAAGTATTGTTTCATGTTTAAGTGTAGTTCATTTTAGAATTGATAACAAAATAAATTAATGGAAGATTAAACTTTTTTGAAATGCCAAATGTTTATGAGAGAAATTTATCCTGAACGAACACTAATCTTATCGATCAATATATTAAAAAGGCAAATGTTTATTTTTTTGTATTTTTAGCTGCTTAGTTCTCGGATGAGACGAGTAAATTTTAGAAAATTTTTGAAAGCAGTATTGTTTATTTTAGAAATAAGAAATGTTTTCCTTATGTAAACTGAGCTAACTTAGCTAATCAGTGGAGTAGCGTGGGTATCCGGCGCCCGAGGCGGAAGAAAAATTTTCCGCCCTCTTGTTTAGGCTTAAAAAAACCGGGCAAGTGCGAGTCGGACTCGCGTACGAAGGGTTCCATATCATTATCTATAGGTACTAGGTATATTAGACATCAGCAAAAAACGGAAAAAATCAAGTTTGTTGTATAGGAGCCCCCTTTAATATTTATTTTACTTTAATTTCATTATTTATTTGAGAAGTGATTATACAACTAAATATTCCGTGAATATTTCAAGCGTCTGCCTGTTGATAGACAGACCGACGGAAAGACATGGCAAAACTATAAGGGTTCCTAGTTGACTACGAAACCTTAAAAACGGAGTTACAGGAGTTTGAGAATTTAATTGTTACCAAAAATTATGGAGAAAAAATTATAAAGCCTGAATGAAAAAATATGGGTTAAACAAATCTTAAACTACCCAAACAAGTCAATGCTAAGTTATTTTAAAGCATTCGATATTTGCAGATTGCGCGCAAAATGTCATAATACTTTACAGCAAGTACGCCTATAAAACGGCAGAGACCACCCGAGCCACAGCAATTCTGCGAAATGTCTCAACGAGACAGAGGCATTATTTTGGCAACTTCCATGTAGGTAAGCAATAAGCATGAAAGTATGATTAACAGAAAAAGCCGCTCAGCAAAGGGATAGCCGTAAGCGGTTTTATTTTGTGTCAGTCAAGAATAAATCACGATAAAAAACCAGTAGTTGGTATAAGATGGGAAAATAATTTGTTTATATAAATTAGGAAAGGTTGGACGCGTGGGTTGGAGGTGAGAGGCTGAGGAAGCGTCGCGTGCGCGGCCTACGCCCGCTCGTGCCAGTATTTTACGACGGCCCGGAGAAAAACAAAAGATACTTGTTTTGACATGAGCCCCGTAAGTGTTGGTTTAATTACCCATTCAGAGATTTCAATATGTTAAGTAACTTTAGCTATCGGCGAACTGTCTATATGGCGCCTCCTAAATTGGTTCTGAGAAACCTTTGACGTCAATAAAGAAAAAGTTTTGGAAACTAATTGGTTTTACTTTTATGGGCGCACCGTTTTTATAAGAAGTAACCTATGTACCTAGCTGCGATTATTTACTTATAGCCCAATTTCCATTTCTATAATTTATTTATAGCGTCTTGCTAAGAAATACATAATGTGGTCTCATTTCCACAATATTTGACTCAGCCAAACGCAATCACACCATACTCGTACTGTGCAAATGAAATTTGTTTTTTTTTACCAAGACGCTATAAATAATTTATAGAAATACAAAATACAAATACAAAATAATTTATTTCACCAAGAGTTAATAGTATCTAGGTATAACAACTTAGTAATCCGTCAGAGGCCAAATGGAAGTTGGTATTAATATCGTTTAAGACCATTTCAACAATTAATATATCAAATTTGATGTAGGTGTACAGTTAAGTGCAGTTCAAAAATAAGTATCTATTCGAACTCAAAAATATTTTACTTCGGCCTTATTGCGTCGGAAAAAGAGTCGGCGGTATTTATTTTTTAAACTTTGAATAAGTTCATATTTTTATACTTCACTATACCAACAACTTTTTACTATGTTTATTTCCTAAAATTTTGTCGTTTTCCTGAGAACAATAACAAATCAACGATTTATCATAGTCATAAAATAAAAATAGCCATACATTGGCTACGTGGCTCAATTACCCTGAGGTGGAGACCTGATGAGCCGCTTGCGTCACCTGACAGACCTATTAGACAGGACGGTCGATTTGTGTCCACTCGCTCACTAATAACTCGATATTATGGCACCCCGAGGGGTCCACAGATAGGCAATTTATTTTTATAACGTCTGTTTAAAGCACAGGGTCAAACGATTACTTTTATTTTCATGAATTGATGGAGGAGAATTAGATTATTATAATAGCTTACGACGGACCTAACGAAACAGTATACCTACCTACCTACCTATTCATTGAATTAACCTTATCGAGACTGGGATACTAGCCTTAGGGGCTGTTTCTCCATCCATTGATTAGTGTTAACTGGTGGTTAAATGTGATGCTGTCTCTATTTGTTTTGTTCGAATAGACGAAGACGCCATCACATTTAACCGTCAGTTAAGACTAATCAATGAATGGTGAAATAAAATGATGGTTAATTTTAAAATATAAGCAGTTACTGTATGGATTAGTGACCCAAAAGCCTACGCCACTATTCACCGACATTTGTCCCTATCCATAGGCTTGAAAGTTTAATTTCTGTGCTAAGATTGAGTCTTATTTGGTATGTAGGTGCAATAGCAATGTAACAAATAACACATTAAATATTTACCGGTTTTAAAATTACAGTTTTTAATACAAGCTCTTCAAACTTAAGTAAGGTTATATACCTAGCGCTATCCACGAAGACGCGTGTTTTTGTCAAAATTAGACATTAATGAATTGTAGTAAGAACCACGGCACGCATCATCGTGAATGACTCTACGAGTATACCCAACTCTACCTGATACCTCTAAGTATACTGCGTCGAAAACCTGAAATGTACAAAGATATGTGTGGGCGCCTATAAGGTTCTATCTTCTATGTATCGTTACTATTATTTTATTATAAATGCGAAAGTGCCTCTGTCTGTCTGTCTGTTAGGTATCTTTTCACGCTTAAAAAAAATAGTATGGAGATAGTGTGAGACTCTGAGTATGATAATGATACATGACGTAGGATACTTTTTATCCTGGAAAATTATAAAATTCCCACAGAATAGCGATAAACGGTTTTTCACAGACGGAGTCGTGGGCAAAAGCTAGTACCTATCATATAATAATCGCAAAGCACTCCACACAATCTTCTAAACTTCGCAGAATTTACAATAAGTATATATTTTCTACTAAAATGTTTGTCTGTTGTCTAGTACTTTTACCCTTAAAACAAGCTTCACTTACTGTGGGGCTAGGACAATTGGTGTTAAGTGTCCCGTGATAATTATTATATCTGACTTCAAAAAACGAGGATATTTTATCAATTATGTCTTTTTTTTATTTACTAACAGAAACCTAAAAACACTACTTGTCGCGCCATCTAGTACTGCGACCGGAACAGTGTGGACGCGACGGGGCCGCAAAGGTTCTTGCCTCGCAGCCAGTCAGCGAGCTCGAAGCGGCTTCGCGACTGCGGCACGGCGGGCAGGAAGTTGTTACCGTCCGCTTGTTCGTAGAGCAGGCTGATGTAGCGGTGCGCGCCTGTGCCGTGAGGTGGCGTTGGAGGTTTGTACGCTAAAAAAGATGGCGTTGCATTTGTCAGCATTGCTGAACAGCCTATTTTTAACAATAACATAATCAGAATCAGGACAGTGTGATACTGAGATAATTATATAACATCCTTTCCTATTTGAAGAAAATAGATTGGCATTGATTAGTATGTAAATATGTACTAATGAACCAAGTGAATCGTGACCTACTGTGGAACCTTTACGTAAAAAAAATCGTAGTGACATCATATTGCTTGACAAGGGAATTCATTATGACACGTACTGTGAGAACGTTCTACGGTGGGTCAGCACGTACTGTACGTACGTTGCGATATTCCAAATTTTGACTTTGTCATCATTGGTAGGTGTATCCGGCCCTAAAGACCGCATGCATAGACAGAAGAAATTATTTAACTTTTAATTAGGACGTTCAATACCTAATATATTTATGCAAAATAAAGACCTGTCTGCTAAATAAGGATCACAAAATACTTACGTCGATAATCGATGCCCATTGTTTTACTGATCTCTTTGGCACTGAGACTTAAGCCCTGCAATGGCAGATTATGTGAGTTTAATATCTTGTAATGGAATGGAATTAAACGAGTAAAAGCTGGCAAGTAGCAGAACATTGAACGGTACACTTAGTTTTCATGTTGGAAACTTTTGCAGTTCCGCAGTGAAATGATAATCAATATAACATTGTTCAGAAACTTAAACGAGTAGCTTGAGACGTTCTTACAGGAATGTTGGACTTCAACATGTGTAGAAAGAACTCTCCATCTAACTGCGGTGGCGCATCAGGATCTATCATCAGAAGCGTGTAGAACTTTTTCTGTAAAACACAAGTAGGTAAATATAAAATCTATGAAAAACTCAACCACATTACAATACAATTAATCTATCAATTCAATTATACTGAAGCGGGGCGGAGAATTTGACCAAGGAGAGCTACCCCTTTCGCGCTCGCAAGTTCCGAAAGACAAAACTGTCTCAAAACACAGACATTCACTGCCTCATAACGCATATTTGCTTTAATTAATTTCAGGCATTGCAAAATATTCACAAAATTATTCTAATCATAAATAAACCCGCGTAGCTCGCCCAAAAACAGTGAGATTTGACTTTTCGGAAACCTCTCGCTACACTACCAAAAACCAATAAATTAAAAGCTGTTTAAGATACTTACAGCATCAGCCAGCGCGTATTGGAACAGAGGTTCTTCAAAGAACACTTGTTTGGGTAGCAGTACATCGCAGTTATGGTCATTGACTATCGTCCCTCCGACGCTGGTCACATTTAGCCCTGTCAAACGGTCACAGCCTTCTAAGAGACTCTTCACCTCTGTTACCGAACATTGCAACGTTTCTCCGTACACAGTACTGCTTAAAAACAAAAAAACAAATATCAAATCCATCTTAAACTTATAACATTCAACCGAGCAGTCGACTGCTAAACTTTGCCAATATTGAAGCAAATTCCAACTTGTTATGAAAACTCTTATATCACCAGTTAGGCGTTGATAAAGGTTGTAAACAATGCGAGAACAGCTAATAGGCAATTAGGCATAAAGTTTGGCATCGAAATTTTAAACCTTGAAAAAATTGGAACTGCGTATAGGTACTGCCCTATTCAGACAATGGGCGGTATCTCAAAAAAAAGAATTTAACTATACCACCGTGCTACTTAACACTGCATCAGATGAAAATAAATAATCCAAAAATGTCTTTTAGGGGTCCGTACCCGTAAGTTCCAAATGGAGCCTTATTGTTGTCTTGTTACTCATACAGTCAAATTATTAATTTACTTATTACTTGGTGCAGCGGCTCTCGTTGGCCAAACAACGGGGCAATGCCGCTGGGGTTATGGGTACGTTTGGGCCAAGTACGATGCGGATGGGTATTGAGTAGTTTTTAGTTTAGTTTATTTTATTTTTTATTCCTTTTTTTACTTTTTTTTTTTTTTTGAGTTTTTTTGATATTTTGTTTTTTTTTTCTTTATTAATTATTCATTTAGGTTTTAATTTAATTTGTAATTTATTCATTGTAAATTTTTGTTTTTAATTGAATAAAGATATTAAAAAAAAATACTTTAAGGGATAAGTTCGCCTTTGTACATATTTGTTTGTTTTTTTTTGTCAACTGTATTTTACCTATTTTGTACAATAAAGAGTTTACATACATACATACATACTTAAGGATATCACTGGAATACTTCATTATTTATCCAAATGGACCACCGCTATATTACAAAACTGTAGCTGTGGCTAGGGTAGTACACAGTTCAAAATTCAAATTCAAATTCAAAACATTTAATTCAGACAATGTCCATAAGTGTTAGTTATATTATATGTATATTATTATTATTCCTTATTCTATATTAGTTAACTCTAGATTTAAGATTTACATTATGTTGTATACAGAGCCTCTGGATTCCATATGTACTGAATCCCAGTTTTTCCAAAAAACGCAAACAGGAGACTCCAACACCATACGCACGAGGCTAGTTAGTGGGTGTTGAGAGGACTGGGTCACCACGCGAATATGTCAGCGCAGGTTGTGGTTTAGGATTCCCTCGACAAATAAACTCCAAAATATGTTTGTGATGACCACTGTATATTTGTCACAAATAATGGTGGCAATCTGCCTTAAGATTACAAGTATATAACTAGATTAAGCCTAACAAAACCAACAGAGATCAGAGGTGTAAGTGCTTGCAGCCATTGCAGCGGAAGGAAGGGAAAGTACAGCGCTGTCACACATGACAGTTGTCAAAATAACATAGTGTTGCATGCATACAAATTCCAATACTTCCCCTTATGCATATAACACATGCTAACATACAATTATACAATGCAACTTTTCATGCGAACTCTACATGCGGACTCTACATGCTGACTCTACATACAAGACTCTACATACATGGCATGGCTCTACATTTGAATTATACATTGACTCTATACATCCTCAAGGTATCTAACACAAAGCTCGCTTCTAAACATACAGTGTTTCTTTTTATCTAGAGGTTTTGTTAACACATCTGCTATCATCCTATCAGTTCTCAAATACTGAACATTAACAAAGTTGTTATGTATCAAATCCTTAACAAAATGATACCGCAGATCAATATGTTTAGTGCGCTTGTGACTGTACTCTTTACATTCTAATAATTTATGTGCACTTTGGTTGTCATTAAACACAATTATGGACTTACAATTTAACTCACTATAAATTTCAGACAGAAAATTAGCAATGAAACACAAATCTTTACAAACATCACTAATTGCCAAATATTCGGCCTCTGTACTTGAGAGTGCTACACACTTTTGTTTTCTAGACTCCCAGTTGACAATATTCTCACCTAGTTTAATTGCAAAACCTGTATACGATTTTCTGTCGAGACAATCATTAGCCCAATCTGCGTCGGCATACGCACTTAATTTCAATCCATTACTTTTTAGGTACACCAAACCGTAATCAATTGTTCCCGCTAAATACCGTAGAACACGTTTTGCAGCAGACCAATGTTCCTTCCCAAAGCAGTTATTATACTGACTTAACTGACTACAGGTATATGCAATATCAGGTCTAGTACAAACAGAGAGGTACATCAAACATCCTAAAAGTTGCCTATAGTTATATACCTCATCATCCAAAATGTCTTCTGAGTTAGACAATTTACAACCTGATTGCATGGGAGTAGAGACAGATTTACAATCTGACATACCAAAGCGCTTGAGTACATTCTTAACATAGATAGATTGGTTCAATTTTAAAATACCTTTAACTCTATCTCTAGTTACTCTAATACCCAAGTAATTTTGTACAGGCCCTAAATTTTTAATACTGAATTCTTGCTCTAACAAATTTAATACAGTCTTAATAATAGAGCTATTAGACCTGTACATTATATAAAAATCATCCACATAGAGAGCTATAACAATTAACTCTTTAACATTTTTAAGGTAATAGACACAGGGTTCACATTTACTTTGAATAAATTTATTTTTAATTAACAAGTCATTTACCTTGCAATACCACATTCTACTAGCCTGCTTAAGGCCATAAATACTCTTTTGCAGTAAACAGACTTTATCTTTACTATTATTATCACTGAAACCCTGTGGCTGTTCCATATAAATGACCTCATTTAAACTACCATTTAAAAATGCAGTATTTACATCAATATGGTCAATGTTTAAATCATATTCATTAGCCAAATTAAATAACAATCTCATAGTAGAGTGGCGTACAACTGGGGAAAATGTATCTGTATAATCTACCCCTTCTTTTTGTGTAAACCCCCTCGCTACTAATCGAGCTTTAAACTGCTGGAAATTACCCGAGGCGTCGCATTTCGCCTTGAATACCCATTTGCATTTTACAACATTTTTATTTTTAGGTCTATCCACCAATTTCCAGACGTTATTCTCGATTAAAGAGTTGTACTCACGTTGCATAGCGTTTACCCACTCCTCACTGTTGAGACTGCTTATCGCTTCCTGGTAAGTTTGTGGCTCATCAAGAAGTACATCTTGAGCAAGTAGAGATAAGTCATAATCAGTATACCTTTTTGGCGGCACCGATCGTGTACTACGAATCGGACGAGAACTAGACGATGAGCCGACCTCGGCTTCCCCTCCAGCTGACGCCACGCACGGCGACCGCACTGGCTCTACACCTGCGCCACCTGCCGGACACTCGGCGGAGTTGTCTTCATCGCTGCTCGTGTCACAAGCATCTGCAAAAATAGATGAATTAGTATCACTATTATTTAACTCAGACTTATCTGACTGACTATTACTGCTCATTTCATTATTATTAATTAAATTAGAATTCAATGTCTCATTTGAATTAAAATTATCACATTGTAAATTAGGACTATTTAATAATATAAATTCATTATTATTATTATTATCATTAAAATTATTATCAATATTATGTCCATTATTAAAAAATTGATCTTCCAAAAATACAACATCACGTGATAAGAGAATCTTTCTGGGATCTAAAGGATCCGCCAACCTGTAACCTTTAGTGGTTGTAGAATAACCCACAAAAATATATGGTTTACATTTGACATCCAACTTTTTCCTTTTGACACTTGGAACAAGTGCATAAGCCTTACACCCGAACACTCTGAGGTGACTAAGGTTTATTTCAGACCCAGTCCACACTTCCTCAGGTATTTGTCCACCTAAAGCTGCTGTGGGAGACCTATTTTTGAGATAAATGGCAGTCATCACTGCTTCTCCCCAGAACTGCTGTGGAAGACCTGACTGTTGAAGCATACTGCGCACCTTGTCCATTAATGTGCGGTTTAAACGCTCCGAAACAGAATTTTGCTGAGGACAGTATGGTACGGTAGTCTGATGCACAATCCCCTCTTTACATAAAAACCCAGAAAAAACATTATTAATATACTCTTTCCCATTATCACTTCTAAGACATTTAATTGATAAACCTGTCTGCTTCTCTACAACATTTTTAAATTCTATGAAACGGTTACATACCTCTGATTTATTTTTCATCACATAGGCGAAGCTCTTCCTGGTGAAATCATCAGTGAATGTGACAAAGTAGTTAGCACCACTCAAGCTGCTGACAGGCAACGGTCCACATACATCGGAGTGCACTAGCTCCAGAGGTTTGGTTGCTCGCTTCCCTCCATCTTTGGGAAAAGGTTTAGCAGCTAGCTTTCCTTCGAGGCACGGTATGCAATCCTGCAGTACCTGTCCATCCTGAAACATACAACCATCCACTCTGTTCCTAAGAGCGTACATACCTTTTATACCTAGGTGACCAAGCCGTCGATGCCATAATTGAATAGATGGCATATGAGCAGCAACTGCGGCTCTCGATGTTTCCTGCCCACATTGCAGGAACAAAGAGTGCTCCTGTTTGTGCATACTACCATACCTTAAGTTTCCACACAATTTGTAAAGCCCGTTATTACTATCTTAAACTACCCAAACAAGTCAATGCTAAGTTATTTTAAAGCATTCGATATTTGCAGATTGCGCGCAAAATGTCATAATACTTTACAGCAAGTACGCCTATAAAACGGCAGAGACCACCCGAGCCACAGCAATTCTGCGAAATGTCTCAACGAGACAGAGGCATTATTTTGGCAACTTCCATGTAGGTAAGCAATAAGCATGAAAGTATGATTAACAGAAAAAGCCGCTCAGCAAAGGGATAGCCGTAAGCGGTTTTATTTTGTGTCAGTCAAGAATAAATCACGATAAAAAACCAGTAGTTGGTATAAGATGGGAAAATAATTTGTTTATATAAATTAGGAAAGGTTGGACGCGTGGGTTGGAGGTGAGAGGCTGAGGAAGCGTCGCGTGCGCGGCCTACGCCCGCTCGTGCCAGTATTTTACGACGGCCCGGAGAAAAACAAAAGATACTTGTTTTGACATGAGCCCCGTAAGTGTTGGTTTAATTACCCATTCAGAGATTTCAATATGTTAAGTAACTTTAGCTATCGGCGAACTGTCTATATGGCGCCTCCTAAATTGGTTCTGAGAAACCTTTGACGTCAATAAAGAAAAAGTTTTGGAAACTAATTGGTTTTACTTTTATGGGCGCACCGTTTTTATAAGAAGTAACCTATGTACCTAGCTGCGATTATTTACTTATAGCCCAATTTCCATTTCTATAATTTATTTATAGCGTCTTGCTAAGAAATACATAATGTGGTCTCATTTCCACAATATTTGACTCAGCCAAACGCAATCACACCATACTCGTACTGTGCAAATGAAATTTGTTTTTTTTTACCAAGACGCTATAAATAATTTATAGAAATACAAAATACAAATACAAAATAATTTATTTCACCAAGAGTTAATAGTATCTAGGTATAACAACTTAGTAATCCGTCAGAGGCCAAATGGAAGTTGGTATTAATATCGTTTAAGACCATTTCAACAATTAATATATCAAATTTGATGTAGGTGTACAGTTAAGTGCAGTTCAAAAATAAGTATCTATTCGAACTCAAAAATATTTTACTTCGGCCTTATTGCGTCGGAAAAAGAGTCGGCGGTATTTATTTTTTAAACTTTGAATAAGTTCATATTTTTATACTTCACTATACCAACAACTTTTTACTATGTTTATTTCCTAAAATTTTGTCGTTTTCCTGAGAACAATAACAAATCAACGATTTATCATAGTCATAAAATAAAAATAGCCATACATTGGCTACGTGGCTCAATTACCCTGAGGTGGAGACCTGATGAGCCGCTTGCGTCACCTGACAGACCTATTAGACAGGACGGTCGATTTGTGTCCACTCGCTCACTAATAACTCGATATTATGGCACCCCGAGGGGTCCACAGATAGGCAATTTATTTTTATAACGTCTGTTTAAAGCACAGGGTCAAACGATTACTTTTATTTTCATGAATTGATGGAGGAGAATTAGATTATTATAATAGCTTACGACGGACCTAACGAAACAGTATACCTACCTACCTACCTATTCATTGAATTAACCTTATCGAGACTGGGATACTAGCCTTAGGGGCTGTTTCTCCATCCATTGATTAGTGTTAACTGGTGGTTAAATGTGATGCTGTCTCTATTTGTTTTGTTCGAATAGACGAAGACGCCATCACATTTAACCGTCAGTTAAGACTAATCAATGAATGGTGAAATAAAATGATGGTTAATTTTAAAATATAAGCAGTTACTGTATGGATTAGTGACCCAAAAGCCTACGCCACTATTCACCGACATTTGTCCCTATCCATAGGCTTGAAAGTTTAATTTCTGTGCTAAGATTGAGTCTTATTTGGTATGTAGGTGCAATAGCAATGTAACAAATAACACATTAAATATTTACCGGTTTTAAAATTACAGTTTTTAATACAAGCTCTTCAAACTTAAGTAAGGTTATATACCTAGCGCTATCCACGAAGACGCGTGTTTTTGTCAAAATTAGACATTAATGAATTGTAGTAAGAACCACGGCACGCATCATCGTGAATGACTCTACGAGTATACCCAACTCTACCTGATACCTCTAAGTATACTGCGTCGAAAACCTGAAATGTACAAAGATATGTGTGGGCGCCTATAAGGTTCTATCTTCTATGTATCGTTACTATTATTTTATTATAAATGCGAAAGTGCCTCTGTCTGTCTGTCTGTTAGGTATCTTTTCACGCTTAAAAAAAATAGTATGGAGATAGTGTGAGACTCTGAGTATGATAATGATACATGACGTAGGATACTTTTTATCCTGGAAAATTATAAAATTCCCACAGAATAGCGATAAACGGTTTTTCACAGACGGAGTCGTGGGCAAAAGCTAGTACCTATCATATAATAATCGCAAAGCACTCCACACAATCTTCTAAACTTCGCAGAATTTACAATAAGTATATATTTTCTACTAAAATGTTTGTCTGTTGTCTAGTACTTTTACCCTTAAAACAAGCTTCACTTACTGTGGGGCTAGGACAATTGGTGTTAAGTGTCCCGTGATAATTATTATATCTGACTTCAAAAAACGAGGATATTTTATCAATTATGTCTTTTTTTTATTTACTAACAGAAACCTAAAAACACTACTTGTCGCGCCATCTAGTACTGCGACCGGAACAGTGTGGACGCGACGGGGCCGCAAAGGTTCTTGCCTCGCAGCCAGTCAGCGAGCTCGAAGCGGCTTCGCGACTGCGGCACGGCGGGCAGGAAGTTGTTACCGTCCGCTTGTTCGTAGAGCAGGCTGATGTAGCGGTGCGCGCCTGTGCCGTGAGGTGGCGTTGGAGGTTTGTACGCTAAAAAAGATGGCGTTGCATTTGTCAGCATTGCTGAACAGCCTATTTTTAACAATAACATAATCAGAATCAGGACAGTGTGATACTGAGATAATTATATAACATCCTTTCCTATTTGAAGAAAATAGATTGGCATTGATTAGTATGTAAATATGTACTAATGAACCAAGTGAATCGTGACCTACTGTGGAACCTTTACGTAAAAAAAATCGTAGTGACATCATATTGCTTGACAAGGGAATTCATTATGACACGTACTGTGAGAACGTTCTACGGTGGGTCAGCACGTACTGTACGTACGTTGCGATATTCCAAATTTTGACTTTGTCATCATTGGTAGGTGTATCCGGCCCTAAAGACCGCATGCATAGACAGAAGAAATTATTTAACTTTTAATTAGGACGTTCAATACCTAATATATTTATGCAAAATAAAGACCTGTCTGCTAAATAAGGATCACAAAATACTTACGTCGATAATCGATGCCCATTGTTTTACTGATCTCTTTGGCACTGAGACTTAAGCCCTGCAATGGCAGATTATGTGAGTTTAATATCTTGTAATGGAATGGAATTAAACGAGTAAAAGCTGGCAAGTAGCAGAACATTGAACGGTACACTTAGTTTTCATGTTGGAAACTTTTGCAGTTCCGCAGTGAAATGATAATCAATATAACATTGTTCAGAAACTTAAACGAGTAGCTTGAGACGTTCTTACAGGAATGTTGGACTTCAACATGTGTAGAAAGAACTCTCCATCTAACTGCGGTGGCGCATCAGGATCTATCATCAGAAGCGTGTAGAACTTTTTCTGTAAAACACAAGTAGGTAAATATAAAATCTATGAAAAACTCAACCACATTACAATACAATTAATCTATCAATTCAATTATACTGAAGCGGGGCGGAGAATTTGACCAAGGAGAGCTACCCCTTTCGCGCTCGCAAGTTCCGAAAGACAAAACTGTCTCAAAACACAGACATTCACTGCCTCATAACGCATATTTGCTTTAATTAATTTCAGGCATTGCAAAATATTCACAAAATTATTCTAATCATAAATAAACCCGCGTAGCTCGCCCAAAAACAGTGAGATTTGACTTTTCGGAAACCTCTCGCTACACTACCAAAAACCAATAAATTAAAAGCTGTTTAAGATACTTACAGCATCAGCCAGCGCGTATTGGAACAGAGGTTCTTCAAAGAACACTTGTTTGGGTAGCAGTACATCGCAGTTATGGTCATTGACTATCGTCCCTCCGACGCTGGTCACATTTAGCCCTGTCAAACGGTCACAGCCTTCTAAGAGACTCTTCACCTCTGTTACCGAACATTGCAACGTTTCTCCGTACACAGTACTGCTTAAAAACAAAAAAACAAATATCAAATCCATCTTAAACTTATAACATTCAACCGAGCAGTCGACTGCTAAACTTTGCCAATATTGAAGCAAATTCCAACTTGTTATGAAAACTCTTATATCACCAGTTAGGCGTTGATAAAGGTTGTAAACAATGCGAGAACAGCTAATAGGCAATTAGGCATAAAGTTTGGCATCGAAATTTTAAACCTTGAAAAAATTGGAACTGCGTATAGGTACTGCCCTATTCAGACAATGGGCGGTATCTCAAAAAAAAGAATTTAACTATACCACCGTGCTACTTAACACTGCATCAGATGAAAATAAATAATCCAAAAATGTCTTTTAGGGGTCCGTACCCGTAAGTTCCAAATGGAGCCTTATTGTTGTCTTGTTACTCATACAGTCAAATTATTAATTTACTTATTACTTGGTGCAGCGGCTCTCGTTGGCCAAACAACGGGGCAATGCCGCTGGGGTTATGGGTACGTTTGGGCCAAGTACGATGCGGATGGGTATTGAGTAGTTTTTAGTTTAGTTTATTTTATTTTTTATTCCTTTTTTTACTTTTTTTTTTTTTTTGAGTTTTTTTGATATTTTGTTTTTTTTTTCTTTATTAATTATTCATTTAGGTTTTAATTTAATTTGTAATTTATTCATTGTAAATTTTTGTTTTTAATTGAATAAAGATATTAAAAAAAAATACTTAAGGATATCACTGGAATACTTCATTATTTATCCAAATGGACCACCGCTATATTACAAAACTGTAGCTGTGGCTAGGGTAGTACACAGTTCAAAATTCAAATTCAAATTCAAAACATTTAATTCAGACAATGTCCATAAGTGTTAGTTATATTATATGTATATTATTATTATTCCTTATTCTATATTAGTTAACTCTAGATTTAAGATTTACATTATGTTGTATACAGAGCCTCTGGATTCCATATGTACTGAATCCCAGTTTTTCCAAAAAACGCAAACAGGAGACTCCAACACCATACGCACGAGGCTAGTTAGTGGGTGTTGAGAGGACTGGGTCACCACGCGAATATGTCAGCGCAGGTTGTGGTTTAGGATTCCCTCGACAAATAAACTCCAAAATATGTTTGTGATGACCACTGTATATTTGTCACAAATAATGGTGGCAATCTGCCTTAAGATTACAAGTATATAACTAGATTAAGCCTAACAAAACCAACAGAGATCAGAGGTGTAAGTGCTTGCAGCCATTGCAGCGGAAGGAAGGGAAAGTACAGCGCTGTCACACATGACAGTTGTCAAAATAACATAGTGTTGCATGCATACAAATTCCAATACTTCCCCTTATGCATATAACACATGCTAACATACAATTATACAATGCAACTTTTCATGCGAACTCTACATGCGGACTCTACATGCTGACTCTACATACAAGACTCTACATACATGGCATGGCTCTACATTTGAATTATACATTGACTCTATACATCCTCAAGGTATCTAACACAAAGCTCGCTTCTAAACATACAGTGTTTCTTTTTATCTAGAGGTTTTGTTAACACATCTGCTATCATCCTATCAGTTCTCAAATACTGAACATTAACAAAGTTGTTATGTATCAAATCCTTAACAAAATGATACCGCAGATCAATATGTTTAGTGCGCTTGTGACTGTACTCTTTACATTCTAATAATTTATGTGCACTTTGGTTGTCATTAAACACAATTATGGACTTACAATTTAACTCACTATAAATTTCAGACAGAAAATTAGCAATGAAACACAAATCTTTACAAACATCACTAATTGCCAAATATTCGGCCTCTGTACTTGAGAGTGCTACACACTTTTGTTTTCTAGACTCCCAGTTGACAATATTCTCACCTAGTTTAATTGCAAAACCTGTATACGATTTTCTGTCGAGACAATCATTAGCCCAATCTGCGTCGGCATACGCACTTAATTTCAATCCATTACTTTTTAGGTACACCAAACCGTAATCAATTGTTCCCGCTAAATACCGTAGAACACGTTTTGCAGCAGACCAATGTTCCTTCCCAAAGCAGTTATTATACTGACTTAACTGACTACAGGTATATGCAATATCAGGTCTAGTACAAACAGAGAGGTACATCAAACATCCTAAAAGTTGCCTATAGTTATATACCTCATCATCCAAAATGTCTTCTGAGTTAGACAATTTACAACCTGATTGCATGGGAGTAGAGACAGATTTACAATCTGACATACCAAAGCGCTTGAGTACATTCTTAACATAGATAGATTGGTTCAATTTTAAAATACCTTTAACTCTATCTCTAGTTACTCTAATACCCAAGTAATTTTGTACAGGCCCTAAATTTTTAATACTGAATTCTTGCTCTAACAAATTTAATACAGTCTTAATAATAGAGCTATTAGACCTGTACATTATATAAAAATCATCCACATAGAGAGCTATAACAATTAACTCTTTAACATTTTTAAGGTAATAGACACAGGGTTCACATTTACTTTGAATAAATTTATTTTTAATTAACAAGTCATTTACCTTGCAATACCACATTCTACTAGCCTGCTTAAGGCCATAAATACTCTTTTGCAGTAAACAGACTTTATCTTTACTATTATTATCACTGAAACCCTGTGGCTGTTCCATATAAATGACCTCATTTAAACTACCATTTAAAAATGCAGTATTTACATCAATATGGTCAATGTTTAAATCATATTCATTAGCCAAATTAAATAACAATCTCATAGTAGAGTGGCGTACAACTGGGGAAAATGTATCTGTATAATCTACCCCTTCTTTTTGTGTAAACCCCCTCGCTACTAATCGAGCTTTAAACTGCTGGAAATTACCCGAGGCGTCGCATTTCGCCTTGAATACCCATTTGCATTTTACAACATTTTTATTTTTAGGTCTATCCACCAATTTCCAGACGTTATTCTCGATTAAAGAGTTGTACTCACGTTGCATAGCGTTTACCCACTCCTCACTGTTGAGACTGCTTATCGCTTCCTGGTAAGTTTGTGGCTCATCAAGAAGTACATCTTGAGCAAGTAGAGATAAGTCATAATCAGTATACCTTTTTGGCGGCACCGATCGTGTACTACGAATCGGACGAGAACTAGACGATGAGCCGACCTCGGCTTCCCCTCCAGCTGACGCCACGCACGGCGACCGCACTGGCTCTACACCTGCGCCACCTGCCGGACACTCGGCGGAGTTGTCTTCATCGCTGCTCGTGTCACAAGCATCTGCAAAAATAGATGAATTAGTATCACTATTATTTAACTCAGACTTATCTGACTGACTATTACTGCTCATTTCATTATTATTAATTAAATTAGAATTCAATGTCTCATTTGAATTAAAATTATCACATTGTAAATTAGGACTATTTAATAATATAAATTCATTATTATTATTATTATCATTAAAATTATTATCAATATTATGTCCATTATTAAAAAATTGATCTTCCAAAAATACAACATCACGTGATAAGAGAATCTTTCTGGGATCTAAAGGATCCGCCAACCTGTAACCTTTAGTGGTTGTAGAATAACCCACAAAAATATATGGTTTACATTTGACATCCAACTTTTTCCTTTTGACACTTGGAACAAGTGCATAAGCCTTACACCCGAACACTCTGAGGTGACTAAGGTTTATTTCAGACCCAGTCCACACTTCCTCAGGTATTTGTCCACCTAAAGCTGCTGTGGGAGACCTATTTTTGAGATAAATGGCAGTCATCACTGCTTCTCCCCAGAACTGCTGTGGAAGACCTGACTGTTGAAGCATACTGCGCACCTTGTCCATTAATGTGCGGTTTAAACGCTCCGAAACAGAATTTTGCTGAGGACAGTATGGTACGGTAGTCTGATGCACAATCCCCTCTTTACATAAAAACCCAGAAAAAACATTATTAATATACTCTTTCCCATTATCACTTCTAAGACATTTAATTGATAAACCTGTCTGCTTCTCTACAACATTTTTAAATTCTATGAAACGGTTACATACCTCTGATTTATTTTTCATCACATAGGCGAAGCTCTTCCTGGTGAAATCATCAGTGAATGTGACAAAGTAGTTAGCACCACTCAAGCTGCTGACAGGCAACGGTCCACATACATCGGAGTGCACTAGCTCCAGAGGTTTGGTTGCTCGCTTCCCTCCATCTTTGGGAAAAGGTTTAGCAGCTAGCTTTCCTTCGAGGCACGGTATGCAATCCTGCAGTACCTGTCCATCCTGAAACATACAACCATCCACTCTGTTCCTAAGAGCGTACATACCTTTTATACCTAGGTGACCAAGCCGTCGATGCCATAATTGAATAGATGGCATATGAGCAGCAACTGCGGCTCTCGATGTTTCCTGCCCACATTGCAGGAACAAAGAGTGCTCCTGTTTGTGCATACTACCATACCTTAAGTTTCCACACAATTTGTAAAGCCCGTTATTACTAGATGCAGACACAAAAAGTTTATCATTACTGTCATAAATAAAACAACCTCCCGAATTGAACACCACTCTGAAGTTAAGGTCAATCAGTTTACATACAGATATAAGATTAGCAGACAATTGAGGAACAAATAAAACATTATTTAATTTAAGTACCTTTCCATTAAGCTCTAAGTGTACTGCGCCAACACCTTCACACTTCAGTCGGTGATCATTTGCAACCGAGACTGATGAAGAAGAAGTTTTCTTCAAAGTGTAGAAGAAGTGCTCTTGATTGCACATGTGTGCTGTACATCCGGAGTCTATAAACCAGCAACTGTCTTGAACAAGGAACGCTGCAGCCATACACTTCTCACTGTTTTCATGCTTCTACTTTCTGTCACGACGTAACTTGAAACATTTTGCCTTGATGTGGCCCTCTTTGTTACAATAGTGACATGTGACCTTTTTCTTCACAACATAAGCCGCTTCCGAAGGAGAGTGTGACGCTGGAGCTTTACTTCGTGATTCTTCTTGCAGTAAGCGCGTTCGTACAAGTTCACTTGATACTGAAGTAGTCAGACATGCGGTCGAAAGGTTACTGACGAGTGAGTCGAAGTCCTTCGGCAAACCGCTTAGAAGCAACTCTGCTATCTCACTGTCTTCTATTATTTTTCCGATGTCTGCCAATTGCTGCACCAAATTCATCACATTATCTATATATGCAACCATGCTGCCTGCGTACTGCACTTGATGGAGCTGTCGCATAAACAGCACCCGACGAAATAAGCCACGATCCTCCAAAACATCGGCCAAATTTTTCCATGCCTCACGAGCGGTCTTTGCGTTTCTCACATATTGGAATAAATTTGGCTTAATGCTGAGTGCAATGCGCGCCAGCGCACGTTGGTCGCGCGCAGCGGCAAGCGCCGGCCCCGCGTCGTCACGATCCACGGCGTCCCATAAGCCTTCTAGCGTAAGCAACATGCGTATGGAAAATTTCCACGTATGATAATTACCGCTGCATTCCAATTTTTCAACCGCATGCGCTTGGGCAACCATCGGCGTAGCTGACGTGGACGGCGCGGCATCCATCGAGCCGTTATTCGCGGCGTCGCGAATATCTTCAGTGGATCCTTGCATCGAGAACAACAATGTAATCCAAACCACAATTTATATACTGGGCATCAGAACCTGTTGAGAGGACTGGGTCACCACGCGAATATGTCAGCGCAGGTTGTGGTTTAGGATTCCCTCGACAAATAAACTCCAAAATATGTTTGTGATGACCACTGTATATTTGTCACAAATAATGGTGGCAATCTGCCTTAAGATTACAAGTATATAACTAGATTAAGCCTAACAAAACCAACAGAGATCAGAGGTGTAAGTGCTTGCAGCCATTGCAGCGGAAGGAAGGGAAAGTACAGCGCTGTCACACATGACAGTTGTCAAAATAACATAGTGTTGCATGCATACAAATTCCAATAGTGGGTACAGTTAGTTTATTTTTTTTAACTTTAAGTTACTTATGATGGAACCGAAATTAATATCTCTTTCTTTCTTTTCCTAAGTGCCAGTCAGCTCATTAACTGCTGCTCCCTATGGCGGATAAAATTGTTGTGTCTCCTATAGAAACTTTGTGGTGGAAAATGAACAAAAAATTGCAAAAAGACCCTTCATGATCAAAAGCTGATCTGAAGGAAAAACTTACCTGTGTTTGGAATGGAATAACACCTGAAGACTGTAGAGAGTTGGTAGATTCAATGCCACATAGGATCAAAGCTGTTTTGGATGCGAAAGGTGACGCCACCGAGTGGTAGACCTTCTATTTTGCGTCGGTTAAACTGAAGACGAACTTTTTAGAGAGTATTACATTTGCCGGAATGATGTTTTTTTTTATCACTGTGGAAAGTTGTTAATTTTTTTCGTTTTGAAAATAAAATATTATTTATAATCTACATTTTTATTATGTTACATATTCTACTAAACATCTAAGGCATCTTGATCTTTTAGTTTGAAGTTCGATTAATTATACATTTTTTCCTACTAGACGAACTCATTTGCGTTGGGTTGGGGCTCGTAACTATAATATTCCACGGCGGAAACGTGGAATGCCTGACTCGTATCATTGCAAGCCTTGCGATGTTCGGCTTGCAAACCACCTCGTCAGGCGATCCCCTACTTTCCGGGCAGTTATGTACTATTTCGCACTGTAAATGGCAGAAATTAAAATTAAATAAAAAAAAAGTTTACCGGATTATTATCTACTGACCAAAATCGACTTTATAGGTTAATAATGTCTAAAGAAATTTATTGTTTAACTTAAAATACAAGAATTTTAGAAAAAATAACCATATAAAACTTAACTATAAACTAACTACCTAACTTAAAAACTTAATACCTACTAAATTAAATCTAAAAAAGGCCCCTAATAGGTTAATTAAAATTAGTTTACAAAAAAAATTATTAAACAATGAATACTTAAATAATGGACAATAAATGAATTACAATCCGTGAGCTTTTAGAAAAACCTTCGGGTTTCGGGAGAAATCGGGAGGATTCGTTAATAGAAAATGACAATTGTCTTTTTGACTTAGTAGCAATCAAACACGCGGAGAGTGCACTCGTTGTTTTTTCATTGATTTATATAGAGCAGTTAAAACCACCACTAACTCATTTAATCAGTTAATTATTTTTCGAAAATTGATTTCCATGGGGAGTCAACTTATCAGGGTATTTCTGTAAATAGCCAATCACGGAAATTGTTTATCTATACATATAATAAAGCTGAAGAGGGTCGAAAGTCTGTACATGGAAGATATTTGAAGAAAAGTTAGCTGGGGATACTTAGAATCGATAACAGAACACGTTCCAATAGTTTTTAGAATTTTTGTCTGTTTGTCTGTTTAACTGTTTATCTGTTTATCTGTTTGTCGTTTTTTTGTACGCGCATCACGTGAGAACGGCTGAACGGATTTTGGAGCAAACTTTACTAATCTGTCGAGAAAATCCCCGGCCAAATTATAGGCTATCAAAATTCAACCCTTAGACTATAAAAATTCAACCCTTAAAAGAGGAGGTAGCCACTACACTCGATTGAGTTTGCACCTTCAAGTTTTCAAATACGTGCTTTGACTATCGAGTACCCCGCTATACTAACAGATGGCGCTGAAATTAATAACGTTGTGACATGATTAAGTCGCTGAGTAAGGATTTTGCCAAATTAAGAAATTTAGAAGAGGGGGTACGGATATCAACAAATTTAATTGAATATTTTAAATGATAATGAACAAAATTAAACGATAGTAAATTAATTGCCACACATTGCAGTGCCATTTTTTGGAGAACTGAGTAAACATTAAGTAATGAAGAATAAATGGGTTTACATAGTTACATAATGTAATATCGACACACATGTAATTGCATAATTATTTGATATCATTTTATTACGATATAATATAAAATTATGAATTCACGGTGTACTGCCTTTTCGGCGAAATATGTTTCTCCAAATTTCACTAAGCAACCAATCTTTCGCCGAAGTTTCATTTGGCAAACCAATCGTTGGCATAACTTTACTTCGCATTTTTCTTATTTCGCAACATTTTAATATTGCAAAATTTTACTTCTTCACACTTTTACGTGGCAAATAATTATGTAGCAAATGATTGGCTTAGACAAATAACAAATTGTCAAATAACATTTGACCAATTTATATGTTACAAAGATTTACTTCAAAATTTGTGCGAGCGAGCGAAGCGAGCGAGCAAGTCGGTTCGGAGCAGAAGCGACTTGGATAGTTTAGGTTCAGAAGGCTAAGGCGGGAGCGAAGCGGAGCGTAGCTCCCGCCTTAGCCTTCGATGTTAGTTTTTTTTTATAGCAGCCAGTATAACCTGCCACTAGGAAAGTAGGTTGGATGAAAATAAAAAACAGTCGAATTGTAGCCTTTGTCAGAATCTCTTAGACCAACTTGCAGGTAAAAATAAATCTAGATTTAGTTGTTAAGCCTGGCTTAAGCTTGATAGTTCCATATATTTTGACATTACTAAACGAAGCTTAACGCTAACTCGAGATTTATGTTTCCAGCAAGTGGCCATACAGTACAGACATTAATGTGACATTGTCATTAAGAACTACCTATTAATTATTTTATCATGTTTAATCTTAAAGTGGCCAGTAGTATTTTTACTTGCTAATTGTACCTGGCCTTTTTGAAATAAAATATACATAGAATCTGACCTAATAAGAAAACGTTATTTCCAGAATTCATCATTAGAAGAATCTGTTCAATTTCTTTATCGAATCGTTGCTAATCGCATGAGATAAGAAACTGCATAAATCCGAATCCAACTTCTTCTTCTTTTTTAAAATATGGCTTCTGTCCTAATTAATAAGACAATTTCGCCAGTGTCTAAGTATTCTCTTTCGAGAGGCAACGTTGTACGGTGATTGTAGTTTCTGCAACTTGATAGTAAAATTCCAGAAATCACGTGGAAACAACTTGCGCATTAAAAAATGTCAGACACGAGAGCAGTATAGAATTTTGTGATCACTGTTCACTGTTAAGGTTAATCGCCGCATAAAACACTATCAAAATTATACTTCAACCAGCCAAAGAAACAGAAATAGCAGAATTATACACAGTCCACATCCGCCATGTTCGAATGCCACAAATCGAATCCGAATCCAACTTATTACCAATCCGACGTAGTACCTACTGTCATGTCACGGGACCTTATACGAATCTGACCTACTCAGAAATTGGTTTAAAAAGAAAGTGACTACCATATCATATGCCGTATGTCGAATCTGTTTTATTCAGAAACAGACCGATGGCAAATCTGACCTCAACAGAGTCGTATTTAATTCTAGCCTAAAACTCAACTGATTCAATACGAATCTGTCCTGGCACGCCTAAAGGACGCGTATAAAAGCGAGCCCCAAATCGTTTGACATTTACTCCGCAAATGATTTTTTTTTCTTAGTACCCTCCATAGCCATTATTTTGCCTTTCTGTATGTAAAATTTTATTCTTTGAGTATTATATATACCTATAGGCATTTCAATCTACCGCTGTACCCTGTATCTCTCCGATTTCAACAAATTTTGGGAGGTAGACTCAGTCCATGATTCTGAGCTGTAAAACAGAGTCTCCAGATGTGAATGTGAATAGTAGATAGAGAGAAATGCCCATAGATGAAAAACTTAGTGAACAGGTTTTTCAGTTGATATTTATCCGCAGTTTGAAATTTTTTTTCGAAAATCCCATGGAATCGGAAAATGTGGGACACTGAAGTTTGTGAGAAAATCTGATTAGGTACTCTCGAACCAACTGTATCGTAACCAATGATATTATATGTTACTATCGTAACGTATGTAAAGCTCACTGATCGTAACCCACTGTGAAGCCTTTTCGTAGAAAAAGTCATAGTGACATCGCATTGCTTTACAAGGGAATTTATTATGACACTTTGATAAAATTCAACTGTGCGTCAGGACTCAAAGGTTTACAATACAATACAATACAAATACTCTTTATTGTACACCAAAAACTACACAACTTTGTTGTTTACTAATGTTTCGGGGAAAAACGTTTGGCAACCTGATTCATTTCGCCACTTTTCATTTCCCAACTGTTTAATATTTCTGAAACTGTAAATATTTCATGATTTTTAGGGTTCCGGAGCCAAAATGGCAAAAACGGAACCCTTATAGTTTCGCCATGTCTGTCTGTCTGTCTGTCTGTCTGTCCGTCCGCGGCTTTGCTCAGGGACTATCAATGTTAGAAAGCTAATTTTGCACGGATATATGTATAGGTAAACTAAGCCGACAAAATAGTACAATTAAAAATTAAAAACCGGCCAAGAGCGTGTTGGACACGCCCAAAATAGGGTTCCGTAGCCATTACGAAAAAATTAAGTAATATTTTTCTAAGGATTTCGTATTTTATACGGAATCTTCCAAGTTTAGGTATATTTTATACCTTACGCTGCTATTTACTCATAAACTACTAATAATTATCAAGCAAACTTAGCCGTTATAGTTTTTCATGGAAGTTTGATATACTGACTACCTATCCTACCTACCTATCCTGAATTTTTTCAAATTTTTCCACCCACCGGTTTAGAATTTGGAGAGGGGGGGGACGCTCGATTTTAATGAAAATTTGCACTTTGAAGTTAAATATTTCGCAAACACATTACTGAATCGAAAAATCGTTTTAGCAAACCCTTAATAGTTTTAAATCCTGAAAAAATGAAAACGGCTGCGCCGCTTTAAGTTATTTTGATAGTTAGGCTTTACACATGGGCGCCGTAGGCGCCCAATAGTCAAAGCGGCTACGCTGCTGTGAATTATATCCTCCTAAAGACTCTAATATGGGCGCCGCAGGCGCCCAATAATGAAAGCGGCTGCGCCGCTTTATGTTACTTTGATAGTTAGGCTTTACACATGGGCGCCGCAGGCGCCCAATATTGAAAGCGGCTGCGCCGCTTTATATTACTTTGATAGTTAGGCTTCACACATGGGCGCCGCAGGCGCCCAATATTGAAAGCGGCTGCGCCGCTTTATATTACTTTGATAGTTAGGCTTTACACATGGGCGCCGCAGGCGCCCAATATTGAAAGCGGCTGCGCCGCTTTATATTACTTTGATAGTTAGGCTTTACACATGGGCGCCGCAGGCGCCCAATATTGAAAGCGGCTGCGCCGCTTTATATTACTTTGATAGTTAGGCTTTACACATGGGCGCCGCAGGCGCCCAATATTGAAAGCGGCTGCGCCGCTTTATACTACTTTGATAGTTAGGCTTTACACATGGGCGCCGCAGGCGCCCAATATTTGAACGCGGCTGTGCCGCTTTATATTACTATGACAGTCCCGTGCTATTTCGAGGGCACATCAGGTGCCCATTGTTCAAAGCGGCTACGCCGCTTTGAATTAGTATCTCGTCACAGCTGCCATAAGATTTTAAATTACTAGGGGCCATTAGGTAAGTAAAGGCGGCTGCGCCGCCCTATCTCTGCTCTTAGATCTAGCTAAAGCTGCACTGTTGCCGTTCCCCCACCTCCCCGACCAACCTCCCTGCAAAATACTCGGGGTATATATAGCCTCGGTTAAAAATTTCGTTGGCGCGATGCAGAACTTCGAAATTCAAAATATCGGAACACAATTTCTTATGAACACTAGTGGCCAGTATCATTGAACCACGTAGATTATATTCCCAAATGCTGGTACTTACGTGCTCTGAATTTACCACTGGCTGGTTAGATCGCTGATTCCCGACAAAGTAGTTTTAAATAATATAATGTATTCCTAATTGGTGTCAATACATTTTTAAAATTGATTTTCTATGGACGGCTGTTTTTTTTTTTTTTTTTTTCTTTCGAGATCAAAGCGGCTACGCTGCTGTGAATTATATCCTCCTAAAGACTCTAATATGGGCGCCGCAGGCGCCCAATAATGAAAGCGGCTGCGCCGCTTTATGTTACTTTGATAGTTAGGCTAAGGCCGGATGGTGCCACCTTAGTGCCATGGACTTTGGGACGAACTCTGGTGTGGGACGCGACGTGTGTCGACACTCTTGCCGCGTCTCACATCCAGAGCACCGCGCTCAGGGCTGGGGCGGCTGCTGATCAGGCTCAGATAAGCAAGCGCCGCAAATACTCAGCTTTAACAAGCTATCATGAGTTTGCGGCGCTTGCTTTCGAGACAATGGGACCGTGGTCAGAAGACACCAAACTTTTTATAAAAGATTTATCTGCTCGTCTGGTTTTGGCCTCAGGCGACCCCAGGGCTGGCACTTACCTCTCGCAAAGATTAGCTATAACAGTTCAGAGAGGTAATGCTGCCAGCGTCTTGGGGTCAATGCCTGAGGCGGAAAATTTGGATGATATTTTTATTTTGTAATATTAGTTTAGTTTATATATAGTTTTAGTTAGTTGATAAGATGTTATTTTTTCCATTTAATGTATTTTATGAAATAAAAATCTTGGACGGCTTTTATCTAAATCAGTTATTTGTTAATATGACGTATAGGTATATGTTTACTTATATTTTTGTTTTGTGTTTGTAAAATTCGTTCCGATCCGATCCGATGCGAGCCGTTTAGTGGAAGTGGAAGAAGAGAGAAGCAATGTTATTACGTCTACCTACTAATATTATAAATAGGAAAGTTTGTGACTGTGTGTGCGTGATTGCATGTGTGTATGAAAGAAAGAAAAACCGGCCAAGAGCGTGTCGGACACGCCCAAAATAAGGTTCCGTAGCCATTACGAAAAAATTAAGTAATATTTTTCTAAGGATTTCGTATTTTATACGGAATCTACCAAGTTTAGGTATATTTCATACCTTACGCTGCTATTTACTCATAAACTTCTAATAATTCTCAAGCAAACATAGCCGTTATAGTTTTCCTTGAAAATTTTATATACTGACTACCATCCTGAATTTTTTCAAATTTTTCCACCCACCGGTTTAGATTTTAGAGGGGGGGACGCTCGATTTTAATGAAAATTTGCACTTTAAAGTTGAATATTTCGCAAACGCTTTACTGAATCGAAAAATCGTTTTAGCAAACCCCTAATGGTTTTAAAATACCTATCCAACGATACCCCACACTATAGGGTTGGATGAGAAAAAAAAAACACCGCCACTTTATGTCTATGGGAGGTACCCTAAAAAAATTGTTTTTGAATTTTTAATTGTACTGTTTTGTCGGCATAGTTTACTTATATATCCGTGCAAAATTACAGCTTTCTAGCATTGATAGTCTCTGAGCAAAGCCGCGGACGGACAGACAGACAGACAGACAGACAGACAGACGGACAGACAGACATGGCGAAACTATAAGGGTTCCGTTTTTGCCATTTTGGCAATTTTTTTAGGGTACCTCCCATAGACGTAAAGTGGTGGTGATTTTTTTTCTCATCCAACCCTATAGTGTGGGCTATCGTTGGATAGGTATTTTAAAACCATTAGGGGTTTGCTAAAACGATTTTTCGATTCAGTAATTTGTTTGTGAAATATTCAACTTTAAAGTGCAAATTTTCATTAAAATCGAGCGTCCCCCCCTCTAAAATCTAAACCGGTGGGTGGAAAAATTTGAAAAAATTCAGGATTCGCAGCAAATGCTGAGTCCGCTCCTTTTGCCACAAAAAACTGCCTTGTGATTAGGTTTAATGTAGGTATGTTCTTTTCTTTTCGAAATGTTTAAATATTTTTTTTATTATTATTATTTTTGTGGCAATAAATGATTTCTTTCTTTCTTTCTAAACTTGGAAGATTCCCTACAAAATACGAAATCCTTAGAAAAATATTACTTAATTTTTTCGTAATGGCTACGGAACTCTATTTTGGGCGTGTCCGACACGCTCTTGGCCGGTTTTATAAAACTAATCTACACGATGGCCCTGAAATAAGTCCTGAAATATTTACAGTTTTAGAGTTGCGAAATGAAAAGTTGCGAAAAGGCAGTACCCGGAACTCAAATGGTTCGACTAAAGGTTCCACTGTACTACGGAGTACTTTCTAAACATCGAAATCTACGCAGACGAAGTCACGGGCAAAAGCTAGTAATGTAATATAAATATTTTTTTCACTTCTCATGCTCGTAAAGTTCGTGTTTATGCTGTGTCTAGGCGACATAAAATGACTTTTTATGCTCTAGTGCATAAAATAAAATCTTCGTCTAATACCAACTAAAGACCAAGGTAATCAGGTGTCAACAGCCACAAACAAAAAAGTTTCCATATATTTTTTAAATAATTTTTAATTTATATAAAACTGAAAATCAGTCTAATCAATCATAATAAATCAGTAAAATTAAAATAATTGAATTATTATAATAATGCATAAAATTAAAAGGTACATAGAAAAAGAATCATTGTTTCCACTGATGCTATTTCATTTCCTCGTTATCGAAGTGAAAAGCAGTGTAAAACCTCGCCGTGCCGGCTCGGGTGGCTATATGAACGCCTCGGGTAAAATGGCTCGTTTTATGCTCTTGTTGTACAATCTACTATTTCACTACTCAGCTCTAAAAGTGGGTTAATGTAGCCTTACGAGGCGGGAGTAAAGTGAGCACTTTACTCCCTAGGGAGTAAAAGTAATTAATTTTTTAATTTACTTTGAGTGACTTAGATAAACTCAAACAGCCAGTTACTTGCAAAAAATAAGATTGTGTGTGGACCATTTTCATGACGGAAATGTTACGTTCTTAGTCTACGTGGTCTTAGTTCTTGCTTATTCCGCATAGAAGGTGGCGCCATTCTATTTTTCCGTTTGGGTATGGACCATTTCACCGATGCAATTTTGTTGTATCTGTGTCTGGTTGGAAAAAATACTTAGCGCAAAAACTTTGAAATTGTTGTAGAGCATAAATCGTAAACGATTAAAATAAATTGATTATTCTCACAATGTCGTCAAGTGATAGCGAAAATTATGATGTCGAGCAAAGAGCAAAAGACATAATTGATAATTTTCTGTCGCCGAAATCTGGAACATTTATTTATATTTTTTGATTTAATTTTTTATACCAAACTGACTATTTTTTTCTCGCAATCGAAGTGAAAAATAGAGTTTTCACCACGAGACTAAAAGTCAATACAAACCCTCGGATAAATAGCCACCCTCGCTAAAGCTCGGGTGGCTAACCACCTCGGGTATGTATTGGCTTATTTTAGTCTCTCGATAAAAAATATACTATTGTTGTCCGTTATGTAAGTATTCATTATTTGTTAATTGTTTATGTTTGAGCTCGTAGAAAAAGTAATGTATGCAACTATTCATAATCAGCCATTGAGGCCTACTATGTCCAACAGTAGACGTCCTATGGCTAATATGATATTGAAGATGAAAATGATGATGATGATGATAATGATGATGATGATGACGATGATCACGAATATCTAAAAGGCAATTGGTCCTGAGCATTTTGTGTAAGGAACTGCGTCCCCGCCACTGGACCACATAGATTCTTGTCGACAAGCCAATCTCCAAGCCTGAATTTAGTACGTTCCGAAGGCACATCAGGACGGAAGTTTCCATCAGCTTGCTGATACAGGACACTGATGTAGCGATGTAGTCCCGAACCAGCTGGCGGCATTGGAGGGAAGTATGCTGGAAAACGATGGTAATCGTCATAACTATTACTCATTCTGTACCTACCTATACTCATTTATAAGCATACTTATTTTGTTTTGGATCTTCTTTGGCATATATTTTCTGTTAGAACTTGGTGATTTTCATTGTTATCTATTCCGGTTTTATCGGCAACTGCTTTAAATTGCAGTCGTGTTATCATGCATTATGTTTTTTTTATTTTTGAGATTTACCTATATTACCTCTATTTTCTTCTTGGGTTTTTGTTTTTTATATGACTATCCTCGTGAACATTATCTTTTTTCAACAGATGTAGTGCTCAAGATGTACTAGAATCGGTAATTTCGTAGTTTTAGAAATTATTTGAGCATAATTATTAAAAGTTTTTTATGCATTGAATGAGCACATTCGGCAGTTAATATGCAATTGATTTGTTCTCTTTTAAGTACCTATGCGAAGACTCACGTGTCTATGACCTCATCTGTTTAATTGATTGCAATGATTGCTAATTTCTAGAGAGCGGATTTGAAGTAGCGATTACAAGTCAAATATGGATATGATTGGTTAGATAGATAGAAAGATTTTAATTTGTATATATATACAAGATGATATATATACAAATTAAAATCTTTCTATCTATCTAACCAATCATATGTTGGCTTTACAGTTATCTTATTACTTACTTATTATATATAATTAAATTAAATAAGTGTTATTCTTGTAACAAACTATATATTTATGTACAAAGAAAAATATTTTATTCTAACTAAAGGAGTTTTATACAGTTCAAACATAATAGATCTCATTTATTACGCACCTTTTTGATAAAAATAAATACTTGTACTAGTCTTATCCATATTAAACTTGTAATCGCTACTTCAAATCCGCTCTCTACTAATTTCACTAAAAACTCTCAGAAGTGGCAGTTGACATGTATCTATCAAATATAATTAATTACGTAATTGAATGTATATTTCCGATCAAAATAAAATAATTTGTATGGAAATTGACAAGCTTCATAAGACCCTTTAATTCTATTCGCCAGGTAGTACTTACGCTGATAGTCGTCACCCTTTATTGTCCCGTTGTTCTTAAATTTCAATTCTGAACCCTAAAAAACACAAAACCTTAAGGATTTTCATACTGTGCAAACATAGCATCTACTGTGCTAACGAATCTTAATGTCACTTACAGGGATGTTGGATTTTAACATGTGCAAAAAGAACTCTCCTACTGCATAATTAGGTACATCTGGATCTACCACAAACAGTGTGTAGAATTTTCCCTGGAAAATGGAAGATGATATTTTTAAGAATATCGGCAATGGTGTTTAAGCAAGCATTAGGATCGGATCAATGTTCGACTGTCGACGCCTTGAGCGAAAAGAAATACAAGATGATAAAAAGAACCTACAGGGCTACTACAAAATTCGAAAACCAAAATACCGTTCCTTTCACCTCGTATACCTAGTTTCACCTTAGTTGAGGTCACGCACACAACAACATTGTCGTGTAACGATAGCGAGATTTTGAAATTAGATTTCCTTTATTGTACCGATAGCAAGCTCAACAGCGAATTGCAAGATAGACCAAAAAGTTTCTTTAACCTCTTTTGTTAAGAATTATATAGAGCATTTCGTCGACTTTAAATAAAACAGAAAATGCAACATTTTGATTAATTTTATTTAAATTAATTCAAATAAAGGTCACATTTCGTTTCTACGATTAATATAATATTAATCGTAGAAACGAAAGAATTCTCTTAAATGAATTAAGTAGTAAATTGCATTATCTTTATTTATGTAGGTAGCTATTAAAATTGTATTCACATATATTTTCATTACTTTGTTATCTCGTTATAATTTATACAGCTTTATAAGCCACGACACAAGAAATTCGTTCTGGATAAAATGCTTGAAGAACAAGGGCACTCAGTACTGCGTCTCCCTCCGTACCATCTTGACCTAAACCCTATAGAACTTTATTGGGGAATCATAAAAGGAAGAGTGGCAGCCAGTAATACTGAGTTCACATTTAATAGCGTCATGAGAAAATTAAACGAAGAAATTGAAGCACTTGACAAACAGACGTTTCAAAATATTTTCAGAAAAACCCTAGAAAATGAAGAAAGATACAGAAGAATGGAACCTTAGATTGATGAATTAACCGAGAACCATAATCTTGTAATAAATCTTGACGAATCAGATGAAGATATGCTAAGTGACGATGCTTTATAAAAATATTTTACAATGCACATGCTCGGAAAGTGCCTCTTGACGTTGGTCAACATATCCATAGAAAGTTAGTGATTCCTGCACGCATCCACAAGCGTGCAAAAAAGTTGTATGGATTTTACTTTCCGCACTTGTGCGGTAAAGTAACTTTTTAAAGTACCAAATCTCAAAAAATTATGTCCAAACTATATTAAAAAAAAAGTCTAAAGAGTCGTTATAGTTAGGCTTCGAACAAATAGGAAAACGTTTCATGCAAGCAACTGAATATTTACTGATTAGATTTTTCAGTGACAAACTCCCGCCGACTTAATAATCAATGCTGAAATACGTGAACTATATACACACCTAAGTTAACATCGTAAATTGACAGAATAATCTGTAGATATTTTAACATCTACCGGTACGTCATATTCTTATTTATTTGCTTTTACCAATTAGAATTAGTGAACCAATTTTGAATTATTTACAGTTTCAAAGCTAAACAATCTCAGATTTAAGGTGACTTTTTGTAAATAGCTTGTTGGATAGATACATAATATGAAAAATATACCTACTTGATGATAATATTAACTGTTACACGGATTTATTCACAGGTTACACTGATGTTTAACATTATAGGAGCGTGCAGGAGATTGCAATATTTATAACTGTGGACAATTTCAAGCAACCAGGGCTAATAATTATTCGTAAAAAATCCCGATACTAAAACAAAGTCTCCTTTGCCTATCATAAATAGCTGTAGCTGTTCTAATTTTCTGGATCAATGATTTTATTGAAAGTTGGTTTAATAAAGTGTATACGTTAACGTTTTTGGTTTGGTGTACATGTCGGTATATATATCTACTGCCTGGAACTGTAGTAAAAGGACTATAGCAAATAAATGATGTTAGTCACTGCCTTGATTTTTTTCCTCGCTTAATGCATTGTAAAACGTTGTATGATATACGTGTCGAAAGTAGGAAATTCCCAACTCGTGCCGGCTCAAAACACTCGCTTCGCTCGTGTTTTAAGTTCTCCGTTACTCGTTGAGAATTGCCTACTTTCCGCACTTGTATCATAAATATTTTTTTACTGTTGGTCATACCTATTTCTATTACAACATATATAAATATATATAAGCGTTTTTGTTTACATTCACTCATTCATTTCTTTCATTTACTTTTTTGCAATGAGTACTTCATGTAGCTGTGTGTGTAATCATTCACCTCAACTAAAGTGGAATTATCTATATTAAATAATAAGTCCGCCTTTGTACTTAGCACTTTCTTTTTTGTGTAACATTTTTCTATTTCCTTTCTGTACAATAAAGATTATAAACAAACAAACAAACAATTTAAGAACCGGCGCGACGGTACGATACGAACTTCGATTTTCAAATTTCGTAGTAGCTATATTACGAAGTGCAAAATTTGAACTTTGTATCTTGCCGTCCCGCTGACGCTCATAATATTTAATACTAGATGAGAGGGACGGTACGATACGAACTTCGATTTTCAAAATTTGTAAATAAATGTCTCCTGGACCTTGCCCGACCAGAGTGTCTATTGCGTAACGTTTCTGACACTCGCAATCACAATCATATGATATGATCGCAGCAGACCCTCAGGTTACGGATCATAATTATAATACTAATAGGTACTTACCGGAACCGCCCATGGATATTGGAACAGAGGTTCCGAGGCAAATTCCGTTACTGGCACTACCAATCCGCAGTTGTAGTCATCGACTCGGGTTCCTCCAACACTCGTCTCACTCAGCCCTCTTAAGTAAGAACAGCCCTCCAGAAGTCTGTCCACTTGTGTGGCAGGAGACTGGCATACGGGGATAGCCAACCAATAATAAAACACCACCGCATTCATTTCAAAGATTACCCTTGCAAAGCAAATGCTGAAACAGATATATTGCCAATACGTGTATTTAAGTAGTTTTATAGCGTGCACGAATGAGGCACGATATAGTGATTTCGTATTTATGATAGATCGATTTCTATCGATTAGCACACGAAAAGTACGTATAGCTATCAGTAGCGTGGTAGTAAAGCGTAATAACGCTATTCCCACCGCAATATCATTTTTTTTAAAGTAACGTCAGCGTTGACGAGGATTACAAAGCTGGTTTCACTAACTGAGAGTTACTAGATCCGAAGACCCGAAGAGGACGAAGAGACTACCTAAGTACATAATTCACGCTTTTCCCACTCTCCCGGTTTAATTTATTTATATTATCATTTCCCGGTAAATTTGATAATGTATTTACTATCTACCACCATGATTTTTTTCAAATTTGTCTACCCAACAGTTTCGATTTTAGAGGGGGGCGGGACGCCCACGTCTTAAATCGAGTTTAGCTTGACATGTTTCGGGCTAATCCGTAGCCCTTCTTCCTCGGAGCAACGCGACTCGGCGGCGGCTGCAACTCGCGCACTGCGCGCCGCCGCTCTTCTCGGGCGACTACCCGACGAAACTGACACCGGCACAAAAACCGGCAAAAGTGAGAAATAAAAAAAAATAACAAAAAAAGTAAAAAACTCCAAAAAAATAAAAAAAATGGAACCGACTACAAAACTCTTGAAAATATTTTTCTAGGTACCTACTAGCTCGAAGTCGGTGACTCAGCACGAGCCAGCAGGATGGATTGAAAATTTGAAACCCGTTTTACCCGTTGTATGTAGATGAGGTAGACGACTATTGTTCCATTCCCTAGAAAAATATTTTCAATGGTTTTGGAGTCGGTTTTACTTTTTTTTTAATACTCCTATCCAGTGAACTTCTAAACACGATAGTAACATGTAATATCATTGCTCCTATCAATGTTTTTCAGGATATTTAATTCTGATCAGCAAATGTTTCCATGCATTGATAATTTTAAGTGTCCCGCCTCAAAGGCGTGACTACCTAAACATAGAGTCAAAATTCTGTGTAAAATCTTTCAAACTTTTCCGTCAAAGTTACCCAGGAACCTTTGGAACTAGTTTACTAGTACTAGTACTTTGGGAAGAGTTGAATGACGATCTGTTTAGGTATCGATTAGGTACTACTTGCTTTGTTTATCTACGAGCAAAATATTTTTTTTATTTTTCTTATAAAACTTGCATTTATGCGCACAGAACCGACACGATATTTTAACGATGTATTTAAATGCAGTTTGCTCACAAAATTTTAATTGCTCTGCAAAAAATCGTGCTCGTATTATGTACGCTTCTAGGTTGTAGGATCATAGGTGCAGTACAATTAAACCAGGTTTGTGGTTTACACAATTTATTATCTTATTTAAAACAAAACACAAACTCTTAGATAAAGAAAATAAGCATCAGTTCACACATGAAATGTAATACTGTCATAACTTAATTTTTGGGGCTGTTGTATACCCTGTAAATATATTATATTATAAAAATCAAAGCTTAGCTATCCAGAGAGGTATTGCTGCCAGCCAGCCTCCTAGGAACGGCCCCCAAAAGCAGCAGCCTTGAAGACATTTTCTATTTAGTATAAGTATTATAAATAGTAAGTAGATAGTAGTTATATTCAAATTGTTCTACGATTATTTTCGGATTATATTCAATTCAGTTGTTATGGAAATAAAAACGGATGGCTACACAATGTTGCCTGGCTCTGTTTGCGTAAGAAATTGCGTGGCTGCCACAGGCCCGCATAGGTCTTTGTCTTTCAGCCAATTTCCTAGCTTGAATTTGCTACGGAGTACTGGCACGTCGTCAGGTTGGAAACTGTCACTGGCTTGTTCGTATAGTAGGGTGATGTAGCGATGTGCCCCTAAGGCAGGAGGCGGCGTAGGGGGAATGAATGCTAAAAAAAAAAATCTGGCTTCAGTCCATCTTTTTCCATTTCAATTTCGGATTATTATCAACACATAAATAATTCTTATGTTAGCGTATCTTAGCTCGGTCACCCACCAACTACTATTTACTAACTAAGAAACTAAATAAAATTTTATGATTTACTCAATTTGCTGTATAAAACTAACATGGAAAATTTTGTGTTATGAATAGGTACTACTACACTAAACTTAACAAACTTAAATATAACCTCTACTCTGCTCTACTCTACTTTTAGACTTTATTTAGGAGCTCAGACCTACTCTGATATTTCCTTCCTTAGGTAGGTAGCATAATTATGTACATGATGATAGGAAAAAGGAATTTCTTTCCCTCCAGTTTCCTAACCTACCTTGTTTATTTGATATCGAGAAGAAAAATACAACCTAGTGTAGGTGCGCCTCCTGAGGCTTCGATGATTAAATGAAAAGGAATTTAGAGACACACGAACGTATAATAAAATAATATCAAAAAGGAAAGTATTTACAATAGAATATGAGATCAGACAAAATGGAAGGTTATGAGTTTCGCGTATGGATAGGAGCTCTGTTCGGGACCGCGCCGCCGGAAGGGGTGAGGCTCCGCTCGTTGACTGGCCTTCTGGGCAATTCAAATAATGAATACGCCGCGCAGTTCCACGCGCCGGTGTGCAGATGTTTAGGTATTGCCAGCACATGGAACCGACTGCGGCTAGGGGGGTAATTGTTTATCTGGACGCCACACTAGTATAATTTATTGAAACAGGCGTTACTTTGTGGAGGTCCATATCAATGAACTAAAAGATTTTCTTTGCTCACCCGGGACCTTACGCTCGTAGACACAACTGGTACTGTTTAACAACTGGTAGTATGATGTACTTACGTTTGTAGACATCGCAGTCTGTAATGTGATTCTTCTTAGCTGCCAAAGCTGAACCCTTGAATGAAAAGAGAAGACTTTAGTATTTTTAACAGGCCACATTAATTCGTGAGTTTTAGGTAACAGTTATGTAACATTTACCGGAATGTTAGATTTTAGCATGTGAATGAAGAACTCTCCCTCTGAATGTAACGGCACGTCTGGATCTAACAAAAATAGCGTGTAGAATTTATTCTGAAAAAAATAAAAAGATAGATAGGTAAGTAAAGAGCGACAAGTTTCGTCACTTCCCAAACGAGTATATCGGTGATCCCCAAATACGAGCGAAGACCAAGAATTTTCTACCAAAATGAGGCAGGGCATTATCTGAGGTCTCCTCAATGGTAAACAGTAATATTTTTCCCTTACTCTGTACCGCCAAAGTTTACACTTGTTCGTAAGAATAGATAGATATAGCAAAGATTTGTTAATATTTTTGTTGTGATTAATTTTAAATTTACCTGATCTCGTGGTTACCCTACTTTTTATGGTGAACAGACACACTGTTTTTAATCAACCTTCTTGTATTTGCGGGATGGAAAAGTTAGTAAAGAATACAAATGAAAATGACAATTTCAAATTTGAGTACTTTATTTAATCTTCTGCTTATCACGTACGAGAATAGGGTGACCATTATTATTGGTAATTTTAACGAATTAAAATGAACTAACACGAACTAACTAAAATTTAATTGGTTGCTTTAATGTGCTGAATTTTTCAAAAACTGCTGCTTTGAAAATTACAATTAATTATTGTTCACCGGTTAAGGATCATTCTGTAGATAAATCAACGTATATTTCGGCAACCTACAATTGTTTGACAATATTAACAAAGAGCAAAGAAGTGGATAATAAAAATAATTATACAGTTAAATATGTCATCAACAACAGCTGGAAGATGTTCATTGCTGAACAAATAAAAACAAAAACCCCTACAATGCCTCAATGAACGATAACTAGCCATTTGCATCCATCGGTTGCTATGTATGTAGCACTTCTCACGATGTCATCAGTCCGTTTAGCGCTCCCACCGCTTACCAATGGTTCGTCTTCTTGTTCGTGGTCGCCACTCGAGGACTTTTCAATAAGTAATAAAAAAATGACATAATTCAAACTTCGAGAAATTTATTGATCTTTTAATAAAAGTTCATTTGGTATGCCGAGGTCTGGCAAAATGGCGCTTTGTGTGCGGAACTGCGTGGCCGCAACCGGGCCACATATGTTTTTGTCGCTCAGCCACTCGCCGAAATTGAAGAAAATACGGAAGAATGGGACGTCAGGGAAGAAGTTGCCATTTGTTTGCTCATACAAGACACTGATGTAACGGTAGGTGCCCGTGCCCGGCGGAGGTGTTGGGGGGAAGTAAGCTGAAAAAAAAAACAGCTGTTTTAACAAGCATTTACTTATTTTTTACCTGACTTATTTACAATGATAGGGGTAAAATGTCCTTTGTATGTTCTCATGTTGTTTGAATGGGTCACAAACAATAAAATATGATGTAGAGTCACTAGCATTAACGTTAAAGCAGAGCGTGCAGTGTCTGACGCGTCCAACTGGCCCTAGAAATAGAGTCGTACGGATCTGATATTTTTGCAGACTTTGTTGTGTCAAATATTGGTGAATAAAAATGAGTTTTTTCACTTTCCTATTCCCGGCATTCGCGGAATTTTTAAGAAGGGTGATCCGCCGGGATATCTACCTACTTTTTCTTGGATGGGTGCTGAGGGGTCGAAAAATTTCATCCATCCCATTTCCCACTAATAAATGCAAAAAATTGTAAGTCTCTTTGTTTGTTTGTTACCTCTTCACGTCTAAACCGCTGAACCGATTTAGATGAAATTCAGTACACAGATAGTTTAAGTCCCGGGGAATGACATAGGATATTTTTTATGCCGTAACATTGCATAGTGTCCGTGGGATAGCAATAAACGAATTCTATCCGGATGGAGTCGCAGGCACAAATAAATAAAATAAATTTCTGTATTACGTCATGTACTGAACGGCAAAAAATCTAGCCCTCAAAGGTATTGAGTAATAGGTAATTTTGTATATAGAGTGGACCAAACTTTGTGTCGCTGAGTAGATTATATTAGTACATTATAGTTGATAGAGTTTTGAGTACTGAGACTTACATTTCAAGTCGTCGCCTTCCGTTGTTTTGCTAGAGTTACTTCTTAGAGCTGAACCCTGCAATACAAAATAATAAACTTTTCAATTTGAATATGATCCCACTTAGGTATTATATGAGATTAATGACTATAAAACTCGCACTTACACGGATATTGGTTTTAACTATGTGCAGGAAGAACTGTTCTTTTGTGTGCAGAGGTATGTCCGTTTCAACCATGATCAGCGTATAAAACTTGTTCTGCAAAAAATACCATGAAGTGAACCAATTATCTGCGTTTATTTAAGCAATATGAGTATTATAATGATCGATATGTGTAAAAAAAATTGATATAACTGTAACATTTAATTCCTTTTAATTGCCTGGGAAAAATCTGCCGTCTAATGCCCCATCGACGCGGGGAGGCGATACGGTTACAACTCATAGAGGCACCCGGCACCCGACCAGCACCGCCTCGCCTTTCAGCGTCCACTTGTCGACGGGTCGTCCACGGGTGGGCGCCGCGTTGACAACGAGTGGACCTCGCGTGGTCCACGAATTTCCTAGTAGTCACTAAGCCGGTGAGCAGCGGGATGTCACCGAGTGGTCCACTCGTCGTCCGCGCGTGGCAACCTCGCGGGTGAAGCGACCCGGTGACTAGGGTTGCCAACTATACTGTTAAAAACAGTATTATACTGTTTTTCACTACATTATACTTTTTACTGTTGAACTAAAATAAAGTATGTAAAATTTACTGTTTTCAGCATCAACATTGCCTATCACCAAGCACACGCTAAATCAGTAAGTAAAGCATAGTGACGATAGTGGTGGTTCCGAACGAATTTACTAATGTAAATAAATAAAAATTTAGTAGGTAGGTACCTTAACTTAATTTTAGTTTTGATTCTGATCTATGAGGCTTTTAAAAATAAAACTAAATTGATAAATTGTCCGAGAAACACCCAAAAATTTGTCTTTAAAACATGAAAAAAAATACTGTTCATTTTTCTAAAATACTGTTTATTTTCCTTCTCAGACAAAAATATACTTTATTTCTTGCAAAAAGAGTTGGCAACCCTACCGGTGACCCTATACGCAGTTGATGTAGTGAGCGCATACCCATACAAATCCATATTAAGAATAGGTACTAACCGCTCGGGGCCGGCGGTGCTGTTTGGGTGCCGGGTGGCTGTACCTAACGAGCTGTGACCTATAAGGTTCCAATCGTCTATGTAGCAAATGTTCAACGACGCAAATTGACCAAGTGAAATGTCAGATGTCTCATAACATTCATAATGCAGAACATCTAGTTATATTATATATTATAGGGTAGTGCCACGAGAGTTGAAGTGAATGATTACACACACAGCTACAGGAATATGAATGAAATGAGTGAGTGAATGTCAAAATCCCGCGGTCATTACATGACTTGCGTGTGCGTGACCTCAACTCTGGTGACATTACCTATAGTTCGTGTAGCATAGTGTCCAAAGTACGTACATAATTATCAGAAACGCTGTCACCATAAAAAGGAAATCGTCAAATCTTGTCGAAAGCAGTTAGTCTGATGATTATTTATTCTTATACCAAAAAATGTATTGTATCATGTTATTATATAGTTTAATCCACGCCCGTGTTAAGTAGCTACATCTGTGTGACACATGTATGTTGATTAATGGTGAAAGTGGAAGAAATATGTGTGTCGTGAAATAGCAATTTCATGGATATGGACCGTACTCGTAAAGAAACGCCTGATCCAATAAATTATTTAAATAATGCCATGATGTATTTATGTTTTGTAGAATAGGTAGGTAGGTACTTATCCCAGAAGACCAAGAATCCTTACAGAATCACTGTTTTAGGGTTGCTTTATCTGAAACCTGACAAGCGGTAGGTACCCTATTTTTTTTATATGTCGCTTTGCTCTCCGTCTGTCTGTCACACGGCTATATCTCAAGAAGCATAATAGATACAAAGTTGATTTTTTTACATAGCACGTGTTTTGATTGCAAAAAATAATAATTAAGGGGATACCCTTAAAACAACCAACGTAAAATGTCCCCAGTCTGCGTAAATACTGCTAAAAGTGGATTATTATGGATACGATCTTTTATACCTAGCGTAGGTACATTTTAAAATACCTGCGCGAGTCAAATTCACACTTGGTCGGTTTTTATTTATTTATATTTTTACTTTAAACGGCTATGTATGTGGGTATGTATGTCCATTTCTTTGATCCTCGCTGCAGCCTAAACAGCTAAAGGGATTTTAACATATGAGGTATCATTCGATTTGTCATAGCTGTCGGAGTGACATAGGCTAGGTATAATATTTCAATTTGGCTTCTGTGAAAAAAAATATTTTGTATTGTAACAATATGGCTATGAAATGAAAGCTAATAATTAGCCCATTCTAAATATACATGGGTTATAATACTTTTAATCTACCCTTTTCACATAAATATCAAAAAAATGAAAAATAAAACATAAAATTAAAAAAATCTAAAACCCGACTGCCAAAACTAAAAGGAAGAAAATAAGTCTAGTGGTCTAGAACTCTGTTAAGTAGCTAATTTAAAGTTCAACATCTTTAAATCGTGACGCTCAAAAACTCTTAATAATGGGTCCCGACTGTTGAACTTTAAATTAGCTACTTAACAGAGTTCTAGACCACTAGGTTTATTTTTTTTCCTTTTAGTATTAGCAGTCGGGTTTTTGATTTTTTTAATTTATTTTATTTAACTTTGTGGTGAAAAATAATTACGTGTAAAAAAATATATAAAGTTTCAAAATGTTTGTATAGTCTGTTCAAACATGGAAAAATATCGTACTGGGTGACCAGATATAGATTTTAGAAAAAAAAATTGTTAAGAGCATATGGCTACGGCTAAATTTTTTATGGTAACTTCAACTTGATCATTCAAAAATAAATAAAATTCAAGTAGTTTATAACTTACCAAATCGGCTTGAGGGTACTGAAAGAGTGGTTCTGTCAGGAACTCAAGCACGGGCACCAACAGGCCGCAGTTGTCATCGTTAATGGTGGTACCACCAGAGCTTGTCTCGCTTAGTCCTTTCAGGTATTTGCAGCCTTTTAGGAGCGTCGAAACCTCCATAACCGAACAACATTGTGACTCTACATAAACAGAACAAAGGAGCAAGAAAACAAACATCAAATTCATTTTGAAATTAAATGTTGAAATTAACCTATCAGTTGCTGGCCACCAATAATATTAAAAGTAATAACCCGAAACCGACATTTTTTATACTACGCACATACTGTATGCGTGCAGAGAGTAGTGATGTGTAGTATTGACTTGTCGATAGCTATTTTGTATTCTGCCACGTATAGATCGCGCCATCCTCAAAGATACGCCCCACTTTTCTTCCTAATCGCTTACAATACTAGTGTATCCTTTTAGCAGTGTATCTATGCACATTTATTACCTGCGAGTGCATACGCACACAACGATAAATTGACTAATCAGGCAAGCTCCTGACAGCACAGCCTGCTCAACTCCTGACAGCTGGAAAGATACTCTACTTGATTTTAATAATTTCGCGAGAAATTATTTACATTACTGGGTAAGTACCAGTTTTATAAAAAGTAATGTAGTGAAGCGTACCTACGCAAAACTCGAAGAACTTCGGGCAAGCCCCGTAACACAATATCTATGTGCGATACACTTGTAATAAAACGTTTAATTTGCCATATTTCATCATCATCATCATCATCTCAGCCTATATACGTCCCATTGCTGGGCACAGGCCTCCTCTCGGAATGAGAGGAGGCCTGAGGGGTTTATTTATTTATTTTTTTGTCATATTTACAAGCTTTTATTCGAAACAATATCGTGCAAAAAGATGCAGGTTATCTATTTACAATTTATTTATTTACAATGATATATAATACAGGTAATAAAATATTTAACATAGTTCAATAAGAGGTTTTTTCTTGCTGGTAGAAGTCTTCGTGGATGGCACGATCTATAATTTATTGAATACCTACTAGTGTGCAATAATTGTATCTATTCGAACCACTCCAATATATGTTACCACGACCTATAATTACGTCGGAATAAGAGTCTGTTCTGTGGTACATGTGTGAAGGGTTAGATAAAAGTTCATATTCTTGCACTTGCAGGTGGTAGGACCATGTAGGACTTTGTGCAAAGTCCACCCAGATTGCTAATACCATCTTGCTCGCTGATCCTGCCATGAAGCAGCAGTTCTTGTACTTTGAAGACAGCCGGTGAAATTACTCGTAGGTACTTGAGGTATCCCATCTTAGGCCTCTAGATTGGCAACGCCCCTGGTATTGCAGATGTTTATGGGCGGTGGTGATCTCTTACCATCAGGAGACCCACTTGCTCGTTTGCCAACCAGTCGAATAAAAAAAACTCTACTGTACTTGGTACCTAAAGAAGACGGTTAGTGTCATTCCAGTTTTTGTTGTATTGTTATCATACTTTTTGCCATCATTCCAGTTTTTTGTTTTGTTGTTATCAAGCTTGCAATGTTGTTTCAATTATTAGCAATAATACAGGGTGACTGGTATTTCGACTTATTCCTTGAAAGGGGATATGTTAGAGCTTATTTGCAGTGTTTTTGACCCAGTCAACCAGGGTTCGAAATGCAGTAGTTTTCGAGTTATTGAGTTTTAAGTTTTTTTCGAAGAAAGAACGCTTTCCGACCTAAAAGTGGCAATTGTAAAAAAAAGTCACTGCATTAGGACAGCCAATTTCTTTTCTAGTAGCAGTATAATAAATATTTATTTTTGTAATTTAACTTCAAAACTAAATTGCGGCTTTGACAAGACATCTGTACCTACTCCAAATTTCATTGATATACCTACATCTTGTAGTTTTCGAGTTAAATACCTGTGACATACGGACGGACGGACAGACAGACAGACGGACGGACAGACAGACAGACGGACGGACAGACAGACGGACGGACAGACAGACAGACGGACGGACAGACAGACCGACGGACTTGATGAAACTATAAGGGTTCCGTTTTTGCTATTTTGGCTCCGGAACCCTAAAAAAATGTGTGACATTCGTGTTTTTTTTTTTTGTTTTTTATTCAGACATTTTCTATGGCCCACCAGGATAAGTCAATAAATAAAATTTTATCATAATTTTTTAAAGAAATTCAGCTCACTGGCTACAAGAAAAAAATTGCCAGTTGTGTGTGTTGTGTTTTTTTTTTTTTTACAATTTGTTTTTAACTCGAAAAGTAATGAATTTCGACCCCTAGTATTCACAGGGCCAAAGCCATTGTAAATAAGCTCCAGAATAACCACTTTCAAGGAATTATTATTCCTATACCTTACCTACCAGTCACCCTGTATATTTGCCGAAATTACGTTCCTATTAGCATACAACTTCAGTCAGGCGTTAACCGAAGTTCCGCGACTGATAACGCTAAGACGTGACTTTATTTTGACAAATCGTGTTCCTAGTGGCTGTAAAAGGTACCTACAGATGTACGTAATCACGTGATTTATGATGCATCCTATCAGTCTAATATCTACGCCTTAATGAAAAGGTAGCTGCCGAATTTCGGTTGCTTATTTTCGGTATAGTGTGATTACGTAAACACTTCATCGTACCGCATTTTAGTTGTTTTCATGGCCTACAAAAATAAGTCTTACCACATAAACCAGAACGAATTGATTTCACGAACAAAATTTTAACCACTATAGACACAGGTGTTTGATTCTCATTTAGTTAACAAAATAGGTAATATTATTTATGGAACATAAAGTACTGCTAATTAGCAATGGTGAAAACCTTAATATTTTCGTTAACGATGTATTGAATAGAACAATCAACAAGGTGTCGTCAGCATTATACTCGTACGTTTCATAAAAACACTCATTCATATGTGTACCTAAACGTAGTGGTTGAAATTTCAAGATTTTATCTTGATCCCGTGGAAATATAGGGGTAAAGGTAGCTTATCTGATATTCCAGATGTTATTCTATCTACAAGTAAAATTTCATCCAAATTCGTCCTGATATTTATTTATATTGGAGTAACAAACAAACACGCATTTATACACATACTCTGACACACGCGCGCACGCAAATTGTACGCACAAACTTTCATATTTATAAATAATCCATCCAAATCCATATAGTATATGTATATATATATATATATGTGTGTGTGTGTGCGTGTGTGTGTGTGTTTGTATGTTTGTATGTTTGTCCGTCTTTCACGCCGTAACGGAGCGACTGATCGACGTGATTTTTGGCATAGAGATAGTTTATGGGCCCGAGAGTGACATAGGCTACTTTTTATCCCGGAAAAATGTACAGTTCCCGAGGAAACAGCGCACGATAACCGAATAGCACGCGGGTGGAGCCGCGGGCAAAAGCTAGTATTAAGATAAGTAGGAATTATGGGGAAAATGACATTGTGTTCTTGAGTGACGGTCACGTTCCCGTAGATGTAGGTAGCGCGGGTGTGCACCACGGTGTGGACTGATGAGTTGGTAGGTACTTCGGCGGACGTCGACGGATGTGGGCGGCATGACCTATCATTTGTAACGTCATTTGGGGAACACTTACGGCAATATACACTTAGATTCGTATGAGGTGTTACATTATTGCGGCAAGGGGTTTCGTCTCGATGTTCTAGAATGCATGGAGATAATTAGGTAGGTACAATATATGTGGTCTACTATATTATTAATGAGCAGGTAAATTTAGTATCATGAAATGAAAAAAAATTGAAAAATGAAATAGTTTTATTGATGCAGAAACAGTAGGTATAACATAAAATATATGTAGTGTCAGCGGGCCCCAAACTAGGCAGTGCCTGTATCTTGGGCCCCCTGAATATATCATATCTCCCTTGTTACGACTTGGGTCTAATTTCAGCAATGGCAGTAAATAAATCATGCCTTGACAGTAAATAAATAAAAAATCAAGGTACTTTTATAGGACGGTACAATTTATTAATATTTTGTGGGTAGTTTTGTATTGTTTGAGAAAAATATACGTAGGTACTTGGGGTCACAGTGACAAATTGAAACGGTTGTTGCGGTTTGTTGTCTAACAACTGGTAGCAATGTGTACGGTTGTGTTACTCTGAAGATGAGCTCTGGTTGAGTGCGAAACGCGTCAGTGTTTTGTGGTGGTGGTGATAGATGGGTTTGTGTGATTTGTGTGTGTTCTTACAGTGTGGAGGTGGAGGAACTGCATGAACACGCATTTTTGCATAAGCTTCATTATCGTAATGTCGTGGGTGAGTAAGGAAATTCTTTTAGTTCATTGATATGGACCTCCGCGAAGTAACGCCTGATTCAATTTTAAAAATTACTCTACTTGCCAGTCAAGTTTGTCTTTATTTTCTTGTCATTTGTGACACTTTGTATCGATGGCTCTTGTTCTATTAGGTATTAAGTAGATTTACTTGAAGTAAAATGCCACGTACACCAGGAACTCTTCGTTTCAGAACCTTAAATAGAGGCGAGATGTATCTGGAAACGTCTGATCGTATCCGTTGTGCCCGTCTGTGGTGTCAACGCCACTGGCATCTGCTGAGAGACCCGTCGCTACGTCGCAGTGCAAAATTCCAGTTTTACAAAACCTTTGTGAGGCCTATCCTGACATATGGCTGTGAAGTTTGGACCCTCGATAATCGAACTAAAACACGACTTCAACGCTTCGAATCTTCAATACTTTTCGAGATCTACAAATCAAAGTACCCTCCCAAACATCCAAAGAGATTGAGACCCAATCCTTTCAGGGTGTTTGCCATATTTAGAGATAAAGGAATTGTGGAGCACGTGACTAATGACCGTGCAACTTGGGACACTCTACTGTGTATTGAGGAATCTGCTTTGAATGGACGTCGTACAGATCAAAAATGTATATCTTGGCAGGATTCGAGTGGAAGCCGTTCGAACTTCGAGAATAAGCACTCAGAGTTGCGTCCGTTAGAGCCCTTATTTATAAGATGATAAAATGATATATTACCTATGCTTCTTCAAGTCAAATTTATTGTTTCCATAGTTAGAAAGCTATTTAAATAAAATAAGTGAGCGTTATCGATTTTTTATTCACCAATCCTTAAATATATACAATTTGCTAAGTACATCTCTTATTTTGCTACGTCTGTCATTGTCTCATTGTACCTCTACGCCACCCAGTGCACCTTGAACAACAATGATCGACATGGCTGGTTTCTCTCTTCCCTGCACACGCAAATTTTACTTCTAATTTCGAATATCAGAGTTAGGTAGTTCAGCCCCTTAGCTTTATCCATTTCTAACGTAAGATCTCAGTCAGCTTTTCATTTAGGTAGGTACTTTAAAAACTTTCATCTACCTATCATAAGAGGCGTAACAGCTATCTACTACTACTGCCTACTGTTTGAAAACAAACCTCATGTCAGCAATATTTCGTCGTAAAGACAAAAGTACAGTGAATGCCATTTTCAGTTTGCAACCAATATCATGTTGGAAACTCGTCGTCAGATTCCGAACTTTCAGAGTATGAAGAATTACAGGCGTGCTGTAAACAGAACCTAGTCAGACAATCGTTACACCGGAAATAATGATCATGATTACTTATGTCGCTTTCAGAATCTCGTATTCTGGCTCCGGACGAAGCGGGATCATGTTCATGATTACATATTTTGCTTTCACAACCTCGTATTCTGCCTCTAGATGGAGTAGATCCAGATTCTACCTCGGAATTATCGGATTCACAAGTAACACCTACGAATCTTCGTCGACGATCTTTATGCTTCAGACTCCTGGTAAAATACGGGGTCGGATCTTCAGGCAGAGCGTGCGTTAGCATATTCTGCGCACTTTGTGGACTCATTTTAGTTCTTCTCTTCCATCTGATCTCTTCGATTCTTTGGTAATTTCCGATGTTACAATCAGAAAACTTCTCGTACAGAAATTTCTCATTTCTTTTACCAAATATGTCTTTCAAAGCTTGAACTTCTAAACTCTTTAATAATCTGCTGCTGCTTGTAAACCATCCATATATGAGCATTGGTCTCAAAAACACTTTGTAAGCCAATATTTTTTTAGCTTTGGATATTTGCGATTTTAAGATGTTATTTCTTAACCTATTCCATTTCTTCACAAACGCTGTGTTAGACATTGATATTTGCTTTCTAGGAAATCAACAAATCTTGAATCCTTTGTTGCAAGGTAGCCAATGACAAGTGACATGCCATTATTATAAGTCACAGGCGGATTACCAGTTCATGCGCAAAGCAGGCTATGATCAAGCATATTTAAAATCCATAGACAGATAAATTTGATAAGTTTGATTTTTGTGCTCAATGTAGGTACCTATCTCTACCTATTTGCTAAAATTAAGTCCGACAAAGATGTACCTACTGAAAACGTGGCAAAAAAACCATAATGCAAAAAACCGGCCAAGAGCGTGTCGGACACGCCCAAAATAGGGTTCCGCAGCCATTACGAAAAAGTTAAGTACTAATATTTTTCTAAGAATTTCGTATTTTATACGGAATCTTCCAAGTTTAGGTATGTTTTCTACCTTAGGCTGCTAACTAATCTTAAACTACTAATAATTCAAAGGTTGACTGGAAGAGATCCCTTTAAGGGATAAGTTCGCCTTTGTACATTTTTTTTTGTCAACTGTACTTTACTTATTTTGTACAATAAAGAGTTTACATACATACATACATACAATTCTCAAGCAAACTTAAGTCATAGTTTTCCTTGAAAGTTTGATAAACTTATACTTACTACAATCCTGATTTTTTCCAAATTTTTCCACCCACCGCACCGGTTTAGATTTTAGAGGGGGAACGCTCGTTTTTAATGAAAATGTGCACTTTAAAATTGAATATTTCGCAAACATATCACTAAATCGATAAATCGTTTTAGCAACCCCAAGTGGTTTTAAAAGACCTATCCAACGATACCCCACACTAGGTACAAGATTGGATAAGAAAAAAAAATCAACCCCCAATTTACGTCTATGGGAGGTACTCCAAAAAAATTTATTTTTATTTTTTATTGTACCATTTTTTCGGCATACTTTACATATACATTCGTGCAAAATTACAGCTTTCTAAAATTTATAGTCCCTGAGCAAAGCCGCGGACGGACGGACAGACAGACATGGCGAAATTATAAAGGTTTCGTTTTTGCCATTTTGGCTACGGAACCCTAAAAATATCCGTACTATACTATGCTATCCCTACTAATATTATAAATGCGAAAGTAACTCTGTCTGTCTGATACGCTTTCACGTCGAAACCACTGAGCTGATTTTGATGAAATTTGGTATGCAAGTAGTTTGAACCCCAAGGATAAACATAGAATACCTTTTATTCCGGTAGAGGGTGCCACCGCGTGATAACCTAGATCCGCGCAGACAAAGTCGCGGGCATAAGCTAGTATACTATATATACATATATGTATATTTTAATATATTAGGTATAAATGCGAAAGTGTGTATGTCTGTCCGTCTTTCACGCCGAAACGGAGCGACAGATCTACGTGATTTTTGGCATAGATTTAGTTTATAGGCCCGAGAGTGACATAGGCTACTTTTTAACCCGGAAAAATGCACAGTTCCCGAGGGAACAGCGCGCAATAACGAGTACCCCGCAGGCGGAGCCGCGGGCAAAAGCTAGTAAGTATAGTAGTACTAATATATTGAGGTCAGTATAATTTACACGTGATAACAATTATAACCCATAGGTACATATTTGAAATGGGCTAATTATTAGCTTTCATTTGATGGCCTACTCGATACGATTGAATTTTTAAAAAATACAATTTGACGCCAAAAATCCGCCATTTTCATTTTTCAAGAATTTCATGTGCCCAGTGTCACTCGCGTCATCAAGACGAATTTAATGGCGTATCATTTATCAAAATCGGTTTAGCCGTTAAGTAGTTACGAGAGGACATCGGAATAGACATACATTACGGGGCAAACACATAACCCTCCTTCGCAGTCTGGTAAATACGCGTCAAACACATAACCATCTTTCTTCGCAGTCGGGTAAAAAACAAGGCATCAAAAATTTTGTAATTATATTTGTACAGATTGAATGTCATTGAACAAACAGCATCATCTACATCAAAGCCTAGGCGATTACAGACCTACACATACACAAGCTTAACTGACCCTACAACAGTCTACAAGATCTCTTACCATCAGGGGACCCACTTGCTCGTTTGCCATCCAGTCAAATATTTAAAAGCAGTCGGGTAAAAAACCTCAGACACAAAAGCAAAGTAAAGACAGTAACTATTTACTGCAAAAAACACAGGGACGCCTCATGCAAGCTAACTAGTCTACTTGGCGAGGTCCCGATGTTGAGTGCCGGTGATATTATTTATTTATTTGTGGTATGCAGCTCATGCAACTGTATTCTCTCAGCACAACTATGTGCACCTTTGCTGATCTCACTGCTGTTAGCAGAACTCCATATTTATTTTTATTTGGCCTAAGCCTACCCTAATAGGTACATTGTATTGATAATTTAATTACAGTAGTTACATTAGAACAGTGCAGGTCAGCACATTATTTATGACGACCAGATGGCCAAGTGGTTAAAGAACTTGACTATGAAGCTTGAGGTCCCGGGTTCGATTCCCGACTGAGGCAGATATTTGTATGAATAATACGAATTTTTCTTCTTGGGTCTTGGATGCTTAATATATATATACTTATATATAAGTATGTTTTTATATATAAATATGTTTATCCACTGCCTAGTATCCATAGTACAAGCTTTGCTTAATTTGGGACTAGGTCAATTTGTGTCAAGTGTGCCATGATATTTACTATTTATTTATTTTATATAAAACACAACTGTGACTGGCTGACTAACATTTGTATGTAGAGACTTGAAATACCCCATCAATCATCATGTGGACTTAGAAGGGGTTTTTCTATTTTCTATTCTTCTGTGATGGCTAAAAGAGTATAAAGCTAAGAGCATATCACACTGGCGATTTGCGGGAGAGTCGAGAGCGAAGCGAGCGCGCTGCGAGTTAGCTGCGTACATCAACCAGAGAGTTTACGTTTCTGAAGCTCACGATCGCAATTAAATGACAGATTTCGCATACAAAAACTGTCATTTGATTGCGATCGTCAGAAACGTTTGGCAATACGGCTTCAGGACGTCATATTGTACACTCGCGATTAAATCGCCGTGCGCTCGCTTCACTTTCGACTCGCCCACAAATCGCCAGTGGGATAACTCGCTAGAGGAAGAAAAGAAGGCATCCTATTGTTTTCCATGTTGCTAATAAATAATAAAGCTTTGTACATAAACTTTATCTTAAGAGCGTTTATACCTGCTGAGATGGCAATGTTGTATTTTTGTTAGTTTTTCTCTACATATTATTCCAAAAAGTAACAAAAATGCAATGTTGCCAGCTGAGCAGGTATAAACGCTCTTAATGCATATATACTAGTTTGAGCTACAACTTACAAGGTCAGGTAAATTTGTGTTGCTATAATTACATATTAAGATTATAATTTAATTAACAACAATTTTACAAGACATTTTAACAAAAAATATACTACATTACATAGTAAACACGTCTGTAACCAGGCCTGCAGCTACAGTCACACCTGCCACTCGCAGCATGACGCGTCCAAGCTCTTTTACATCTTTGTAGCGCTCAATACAAATTGGTCTACTCACTTCAATATCAATGATTGCTACAGAATTATTTCCTAAGCAACGGGGCTTTTTCTTGATTATTTCTCCAGAGCTTTTATTTAACAGGGCTTTCAATTTGATAATATGAGCAGATTCCACTAAAGATTGGTGGTGTAAGAGCACTGGGTAGCCTTTAGTTATTGGGGTCTTTACATTGAACACAACAAGCCTTGCTTCAAATCTGGCAGCAATTGGGACTTGTTGATTGGGATCACTTAATATGTAACCAATGGAAACATTCTGCATATCTACTCCGGACAAAGTGACACTTGCTTGATCACCAGCAAAAGCTACTATATTCTGGATATCATTAACACTAATGCTCTTGATTTCTGCAAGTTCCTTTATAGGACAAACCAGCACTTTGTCACCTTTGTTTAGAACTCCATTTTCAACACGCCCAGCAACACAAAATCCAGAGCCAGTTCCTTTAAAAATATCATTTATAGACATACGCAGAGGCTTTGACACTGGCCTCTCTGGCACATTAAATTTGTCTATTACATCCAAAAGACAAGGGCCATTATACCATTTCAGCAGCTCAGGTTCAGCTGATGGCTTTACTAGATTTTCGCCAGTGAGTCCTGAACATGGCACATAAGTAACATCAGATTCTTTAAAACCAGCTTGTTTTAAAAAGGCTTTGAGTTTTTTTGATATTTCATTAAATCTTTCTTGCGACCAATTATTGGTATCAAGTTTATTTACAGCAACAGCAAGTTGGCTCACTCCAAGTGATCGCACAAGCAGTGCATGTTCACGAGTTTGACCTCCAAGATCAAACCCTGATTCAAACTCGCCTCTGGTAGCATCTATGACCAACAATGCAACATCTGCCTGGCCAGCACCTGTTATCATGTTTGGAATGAAATCAGCATGGCCTGGGGCATCCAGGATAGTAACTCTTTTGGTCTTAGTTACAAACTGTGCTCGTCCAACATCCATAGTGATGCCTCTGACTCTTTCCTCACCAGTCTCGTCCAAGACCCAAGCATACATGAAACTTTGTTTTCCAATTTTTTTACTCTCTTGTTCATATTTGTGCAAAGTTCTTTGACTCACTTCTCCCAAGTCACAGAGTAGGCGCCCCATTAGAGTTGACTTTCCTGCATCCACATGACCAATTACAACAATATACAAGTGATCTTTATCAGAACCCCTTTCATTGGAATATAGCATAAGAGGATCAATTTTGTTCTCTTTTGACTTCCCAATAACTTTGTTTTCATCCAATATGTCATTTTTAGTACTCTTCTCAGCTGCAGTTGCAGGTGACCGTGATCGTGGTGATTTTGGGACAATCTCAGAGCTAAGGTTTTGTTCAACTTTAAAGCCTTTTATAGCACCAATAGCCTTGGGTTCTATATTTGTAGTAATAATTTTAGGAATTGCATCAGTGATGGAAAGTACTGGAGCCTTAAGACTACTAAGAGTTACAGGTTGACTTGTTGAATGTTTTGGTTTAGGAGGATCTTTATTCTTTGTACTATTTAATATTTCATCCAAAGCTGTGTTATAATCGAAATTGTGCTTCAAAACAGACTGTATAAGAATATTTTCTGGTACTGTATCATCTAAAACATTCCTTAATTCATCCAAGCAAGACATTAGCCTGGCTTCATCAATATCAGTGAGATTCAAAGCGCGTAAGTCGACGGACTCACGGCGTTCGAACACAGACTGTTGAGTATCAGTACCTTCATCCTCATTTTCTTCCTCAATATTGTCATGGCTTTCTAGGAAGCTAGATATGGCTTGCTGGTTTCGAGAGCGATCATACAGAAACTGAGATGCATCATTTGGTGACAAACAGCTGTCTTCTTCCACCGAATGACCATAAACATCATCATAGTCGTAGTCGTCGGAATAACTCCTGTTGCGAATGTTTCGATGACGCGCCATAGTGATAAGTATTACGGAACACTATTTATGTTTAAATTAACACACACGTTTTGCGCGTATTTCATTTGCTGAAACAAGAACATAATTATTGACAGAATGGTAACTTTCTTACCGTGAATTTATTATCATAATATGAGAGTTAAAATAGTTCCAAATATACCTGCTATGTTGCTTCATTACGAGAGGAAGATCACAATGCACGTTTACCAAACTTTCCATCACAAAAGTCATATTTTTGCCTGGTGATGCAGTAAAAGTCTGCATATGCCATGCCATCCATGCACAGACAACACAACGACAGACAAGTCGACATTCCCAGTCGACGACATTGACAGTTTTTTTTTTTAATTGCAAAGACAAAGAAGACAGTGTTCATACCACCAATAGACACGGACTATTTGAGAAGATTTAAATACACAAATAATCCCAGTGGATGGAAAAGATTAGGATTAAAAAAGATAAGAGCAAAGATAGCTAAATTTTGATCTGACTGGTGGCGTGGTGTGGCATGGCGTTGCATTTCAATAGTGTGTCTCTACCTTAATATAAAGTTTTTTTTTTGTTTTTTGACGATTGGCGCGACCATGTGCGAATGTCTTATTGGACTGCTCAGGCAGTTAAAATAATGTCTCGGGTAGAGTCAAATAATAAATACCATTTTTGCTTAACATTCTATTTTTTCTACCATGATTCAAATGACAGATGCCAAACTGACGTAACTAGTTCCTCCTACTGTTAAGCCCGCTCCACACTTAGCCCGCGGATCGCGCGCAATGGCTGCGAAGGGGCGCGAACGCTAAGTGTAGAGCCGTTTCGCATATTCTTCGCCGTTTCGCGCTTTGTTCCCCAATTTTTGTCGGTTTTTGTCCCGCGTCAAAGGGAGCGCGAAGCGCGAACGCGACGTAGTACGAGACGCGGGCGAGTGTAGAGTCGTTGTTAAATTCGCGGCAAGTTCGCTCCGCGAAATCGCGCCGTGATTCGCGGACTAAGTGTGGAGCGCCCTTTACGCAAACTATCGATACTTTTGCATTGCATAAAGTGGTGTTTGCATTATTTGTTGGTTTAAACGTTACGCTATCGAATTGAGTCTTATTAGAATTTTAAAATATAATTTATTCAACACGGAGTGTCACTTTTCGGCTTTGACGAAAAATCTTGCTAATTAATACCAGTTTGCTTATTTTCACCGATAACCCTCACCTCTAAAGCCGCATTCAGATAAATTCAGATTTGTGTGTCGTCTTGTGTTGTGATCCGTATTTTTATTAAGAAAAGTTGTTTCTATTAATTTTGACTTCTGTTTGTTTTCTTTTTGTTGTTTTTTTTTCAGTTTATTTTAATTAGTGTCAGTTGTTAATTTGTGTGCTAGAATTAAGTGTTATATTCATAATTATGCTGTAATAGACATGTCATGTTTATAGATAAGCATATATATTGTCCGACACAATGTAAATTGTTATGGAAATAAATATACTGAATATTGATGCAGCATCAGCAGCTCTGTCCAGACTTACAGTATGTATAAGGAGAGCTCTGTCGTGATGGCTAGTGTTCACATTTATGTGACGTGTTATGACGAACACTGGCGCGTGCACACAGGTGCACACTAGTCCAACGCGTTGTGTCGTGTTGCTGCGCCGCGGTACCCTTCTGACGCGTCACGACACAACACGACACATAAATGTGAATGCGGCTTTAGAACCTCCGTTAGAACTAATAGACAGTGACATGACATGACATGCCATGAATGACAGCTTAGTAGCATGACAGCAAGCAAAAAAAAATTATGACGTTCGCTTGAAAAGTACCATATTTTTGTTAGAAAAACTTAATTTAAATATTTAATGGACATTTAAAGTTTGTTATATAATTTCAAGCACCCAGAAACTTGAACTTTATTTAGTTGAAATGGAATCACACCCCCTTAATTTGGTAAACAATGTTTTCAAAATTAGCAAATGCGAAATATGATGTGCAATGTGCAATATTGTGTCTATATATTGGTTTTTAATTATAGGCACACCAGCAACATCGCCGCGCTGACGCTCACCTCATTAGCAACAGATATGACGAGGCCATGCAATGCCACCACCACGCAGCAGAGTTATTACTGGACGCTATGAAATCGACCTCTTCCACAGTGGCCCTAGAGTCCATCACACTGCAACACAGTTATCACCTCAAGCAAAAAGACCTCATAAAGAATAAAAAAGAGCAATATGCACGAGTTAAAAAAGCCATGGACAACATTAAATGGCTTGGTAAAGATCCATTTTCAAACCTCCAGGGTCATGAATATGCAAAATTACAAGTAGCCATCTACAGAGCTATTAATGAAACGGACTCTCTTTTACACTTTTTAACACATAATGATAATAGTCCAGTGGGTCAAGGATTGTTAAAAGAGATTATGTCCAAGGGAGATGTTACAGATGGTTTAAAAACTGAAAAATCACAACATACTGTTGTAGAAGAATTGCAAATTCTTAGCCAAAACCTGCACTCTCTTGTAGATCAGTTGGTGCTGCAAGTGGAAGTACTTAAGGATGAAAACATGACACTCAAAGAGAGAGTCAATTATTTAGAAAAAGAAAGAGTGAGGTACTTAAATCTTCCGACAAGCAGTGATTTAATTCATGAAAATAACTTCTCTACTCTAAGTATGGCCACAGAGAGCTTTCCTAAAGATTCTGCCCAAAGGGCTCTTGTGGCACCAACACAAACCACTTCAGCAGGAATGATGGATGCAAACTTCGATCTTACTGCATTAAAAGAATGATTCAATGAATTGCCCGAGCTAAAGTAGTAGATCCACCTTAATCTTAGAAAATGTGTTTTCTATGTATTTACCAAATTTTTGTGACCTTGCAGTAGTTGTGGTTGTACAAATTATTATTTTTGAGGGGAAATGGAACCCCTCTTGCTTAATATCAATTCTCCAACACATCGTATAACAGGTATCTCATAATTTTTTTAGCCAAATGATACTTTTGCATAATTATCAGTTTGAATAGTCATTTCTTAGTATATTAAATAGCAGACAGAACACTCTTATCGCTGAATATAAGTACTTCTGCAATTAAATAGCAGTGGTTGCTGAGGATTACACTTCCGCTTCCTGATAATGCGGAAGTTCAGCAATATTTTGAGTTCCTAAACCGTTACTGCGTCCTAATGAATTGTGTGTGTTCAAGGGGATTCGAGAATGGTTTAGATTCACAATTAGGTCCAATGGAAAATGTTCTTTATAAATTATTTTTTTGTGTGTACATACAGGACAATGTCTGTGGGGTCCGCTATCTAGTATTTGTTTATGTCATATTGACTTTTACTGATTCCAAATATGTATGTAACTCACAATCTTAAAAAAAGACTGCTTAGTCAATTTCTCCTTTCAAGCGTCGATATCCTGTTCCTCAAAAAATATCTTCATCTGCATCCTCTAAATTTGTGCTTGACACTTCTTCCTCATAATCACTTCCTCAAGAATCCTAAATAGCAGAACATCAGTAACGCCGATTTTTATATGGCACTAGCTTTTGCCCGCGGCTCCGCCCGCGTAGAATTCGGTTATCGCGCGCTGTTCCCTCGGGAAATGTGCATTTTTTCGGGATAAAAAGTAGTCTGTCTCTCTGGCCCATAAACTATCTATGCCAAAAATCGCGTCGATCTGGCTCCGTTTCGACTTGAAAGACGGACATACATACAAACACAAAAACACATACACTTTCGCATTTATAATATTAGTATATGGATTGAATGCTTAAATGCCAAGTTTCATGGTTTAATCGTCGACAGCGTCGAACTTCCACCATATAAACTTTCACCCCCTATTTCAACCCCTTAAAGACTCTTTTTCGCGATAAAAGATAGCCTATGTTCTTTCCCAAGGTCTTTTCTATCCCTGTACCAAATTTCATCAAAATCGGTTCAGCGGTTTTGGCGTGAAAGTGTAACAGACAGACAGACAGACAGACACAGTTACTTTCGCATTTATAATATTAGTACGGATAGTACGGATAATGGCATAGCAAAATACTTGTTTAGACTATTGTATTTTCACGGAATTTTAAATACCGCTGACTTTAACATGGCATTATGAAATAAATAGTTAAAGCAACTAATAGCTACCATAAGAATGGGTTAAGGTAAAGTAAGTTTGATCGCAAGGAATGTTTAGTAAAAATTTATTCTGCTTTTTATTATGCAAAGTAATATTATGAGATATCTTTCTGTGTGGCAATTATTCAAACATATAAATATTTTTCTCATCCATATTAACTATGTAATGTTAATAATCTGGTTACAAAATTAAAGTGATTGAAGTCTAATATATAAAGTGTATGTAGGTGAAGTAGACGACTATAGGTCCACTCCTGCTGGCTCGTGCTGAGGCACCGACTTCAGTTTTGTCCCAGCCTATATACGTCCCACTGCTGGGCACAGACCTCCACTCATAATGAGAGGGCTTGGGCCATAGTTACCACTTTAGACTGGTCGAAAATTATTTCAGGGTTTTTTGTAGTCGGTTCCATTTTTTATTATAATTTTTTTTTCACGCTTTTTAGTGTTAATGATCTAAGATACAATACTTTAATGTCAACTGCTCGACACCTTTTACGAAAGATTACTTTTTCTGATGCAGAGAAGTTCATTATTGAGGAGTCCTGGTGCTTCACCACCCGTTCCATTTTACCATATGCATTACGACGAGCATAAATTGCTTACCTACTCTGTTAAAGTAATTGAAATTCAACTCGTGAACTACTTGTTATTGAGTAGTAGCTCTGTTGGTCAAATGTGATCATCATCATCAGTTCCACTTCACCAAATTATGATTTTCATGAGTAAATGCACAAGTTACTGCAAAATATATCCAAATTACCACAGGTGTCCCTACAACATTTGAAGAGTTCCCTCGATTTCCTTAGGATCCAATCATCAGATCCTGATTTGGTGATTATGGGACCTAATTGAAAGCATTCCTAGACGAACGCAAAAAAAAATTTTCGAATCGGTTCACAAACGACGGAGTTCTGAGGTAACAAACATAAAAAAAAAAAAAAAAAAAAAATACAACCGAATAGATAACCTCCTCCTTTTTTTTAAGTCGGTTAAAAAGTAGTAAGTATCGGAGTAATTAGTCCCATTTGTTTTTTCGTTCAATTCTTGTTTCGTCTCATTCTGTATTCTTCACTCATTCTTTATTCGTTTTGTTCACTATCTGTCCCTATCTTCCTACTTAAGTCCAATCTAACAACTGGTAGCATGGTGTACGGTTGTGTTACTCTGAGGATGAGCTCTGGTTGAGTTCGAAACGCGTCAGTGTGTTGTGGTGGTGGTGATGATAGATGGGTTTGTGTAATTTGTGTGTGTTCTTACAGTGTGGAGGTGGAGGAACTGCATGAACACGCATATTTTGCATAAGCTTGGCTATCGTAAGGTCGCGGATGAGCAAGGAAATTCTTTTAATTCATTTTTAAGTCCAATTCTTTCTTCTCCAATTTGACGACCAGATGGCCTAGTGGTTAGAGAACCTGACTGCGAAGCTTGAGGTCCCGGGGTTCAATTCCCGTGTCGGGGCAGATATTTATATGAAAAATACGAATGTTTGTTCTCGGCTCTTGGGTGTGCAATATGTATTTAAGTATATATATATACTAGCTTTTGCCCGCGGCTCCGCCCGCGTGGTATTCGGTTATTGCGCGCTGTTCCCTCGGGATCTGTGCATTTTTCCGGGATAAAAAGTAGCCTATATCACTCTCGAGCCCATAAACTATATCCATGCCAAAAATCACATCGATCCGTCGCTCCGTTACGGCGTGAAAGACGGACAAACATACAAACACACTGACATTTATAATATTAGTATGGATAGTATATTAAATGCCTAAATGCCAAGTTTCATAGTTTTATCTTCGACAGATACGAACTTCCACCATATAAACTTTCACCCCCTATTTTAACCCCTTAAAGCCTCTTTTTCGCGATAAAAGATAGCCTATGTCCTTTCCCAAGGTCTATTCTATCTCTGTACCAAATTTCATCCAAATCGGTTCAGCGGTTTTGGCGTGAAAGCGTAACAGACAGACAGACAGACAGAGTTACTTTCGCATTTATAATATTAGAATGGATATATATACATATATATATATAATTTTACTTATCCGTTGCTTAGTACCCATAACACAAGCTTTGCTAAGCTTAGGTACTTTGGGACTAGGTCAATTGGTGTGAATTGTCCCGTGATATTTATTTATTAATTAAGTCTGTAACTTCTCATTCTTAATAATTCTTATTCGTTTTTCGTCACGGTCGTCCTTCATTCTTCCCGTTAGATTTTTGTCACATTCACTTATTCGCCTTAATTTTTTCGATACTTTCCATGTTGGGTTGTTGGTAGTATCATCCTGTATTCGTCACTCATCCTTTATCCATCTTGTGTGGATGTGTAAACATTAAGAAGAAAATTGACCAAGTAGAGAAGACGAAAAAATTATGAATGACGAATACAGCATGAGACGAAACAAGAATTGACCGAAAAACAAATGAGACGAATTACTCTGATAAGTACCGAAAAAGTGAAATAGTTATTATAATTAATTTATGGTTATTTTTGAAAATTTTATTATCATCCTAACTGAAGTTGTCTATTAAAGGTTTTTTATAACATAATGTGGAATATTTTATGTCAATAAAAACCCAGTGTTTTATAGATATGTATTGCATATTGGTCTTACACAAAAATAAAATCTTACTTTTGCTTTACATGTAAAAATAAACTTCCTGACTGTGTAACCAGGAATAACTATACCTTACACCTAAAAGAAATCTATACATTAACAATTAATTAAACTAATAACAATTATGTATATATTTTTGGTAACATGGAATATCATACTGCCAACACTACCTGCGCTACATTACATATCCTGTTATTTATAAAGTAATTTTATGACAGTAATTAATTAAAATTTGAACTCCATTAACAAACATATTATTTTAAGACTTGCCTAATATAGGAACGGCCCTACAATGAATTGCTGTGGTGCTTAATGACTTATTAATTTATTCAGATGAATTTTGACAGGAGCATAATTTAATAGATATTTTATTCTAGAAGCTCTTGGCAATACACCACTTAGAAATCCAGTCATACAGCAAATACAGTGTGAAACTAGATTCAAATACTTACGACCACCTTACGACTATTTCAATTCAATTCGATTTTTGGAAATGTAGCTCCATCGACTCTACCTGATTCCGATCGATAACACTTACATTAAACAAATATACTTAATAGAACCAGATTGAATGTGATTGACAGCTTGTCAAGGTCCAAAAATATTAATGATTGGCAATGCGAGAATTTAATGACTGGTTACAGACCCCTATAACCCAGTAGATACATAAAGGTGGATAAAGTTCGACACCTTAACGCCGATAGTTAATATTTGTATAAAAATTCTGTTGTGACATGAAAATTAACTGCAAAATCAGGTAATTTTCGTGTCAGAAGAGATTATTTTCCCAGTCAGATATTTGGTTAGCTACCTTTTAACTTAGTCAAACTTTTTGGTCTTCATCCATAAGTAACTGCAGCAGTCTGCTGATGGTAAAATAACCAAGAAATCAGTAGCGTTATTGTGCTAATAATTTAAGATACACTTCCTAAAGGAAGCTTTTAGATATTTCGAATGAACTATTATATTATTACAGGACATCTTAAAATTTTATTGATGGAATTATAGTAACGGTAAGGATGTCCACTGCTTTGAGTGCTGTGTGTCCGCGCCACGCATGTATTATAACAAATAAACAGAGTTCCAATCATAAGACACCAATAATTACTGTTAAATATTTTCTAACACAATACTAATCAAATACACAGCAGAGCTATACTATGAGAAAATGCTTGTTTCGTCACAACTTACGCTAGTGAAATTTAGACACTTAATTACAATAGGGTTAAAATATATGCTACCTATATGTACACAACAAACCAAATTGATAATCGTTTTAAATATAATTTTTAAAGCATTTCAAGAAGTACGACATGAATAGGCACTAAAATGGCAAATCACATATTTGAAGTGAAGAGTAATCAACTCACAACCACATATACAAAAAGGGAACAATATTGTATTATGCTTTCTCCTACACATAAATAACATTTAATTTTTATATCGTAATATTTATTTGCCTTGCATCAAAAACGTTGAATTCTGTTTGGAACAAATTTTTTTCATTATCTAAACGGAGACTCACATCTTTGAGATCTGATGCAGATTTAACGCACGTTTTAGAAATAAACTATAACTATCTTTAATTATAACATTTAAACTACTTTTATTTTATGGTTTCTTTGACCTGAACTGCTAGTCTATATAACACATATTTTCAAATTTTTCTAGTTTTTGGGGGCATCATACTGTGTCATGAACTTTTTATAGATATCTAGCTACAATTATAGAGTAGGTATAATATTATGTAGTTTAGTTATATCGTTACTAAGGCAAAAAGTAACTTCTCATCACTTTCATAGATGAGACAGCAGCGACTACTACGACATTCGAAAATCGAAGTTCGTGTCGTACCGTCCCTCTCACTCTCGTATTAATAAGCGTCGGCGGGACGGCACGATACGAACCTTGATTTTTCAATTTCGTAGTAGCCCTGTAGGCTGATTTTAGGTCGTTCGAAATGTTTTGCAGTTTACAAGAGAGCAAAGTATGTTTTAAAACTCAGAATTGACGCCATATCAAAACTAAGCATAGTATCATACCAATTTTATAAATACATAGTATCATATCAAATGTTAATAACAGAGACATGACGGGTAATGTAACGTTTAATTTAAGGGGTATAAGGCGGTGGTGGTGGAAGTATGGAAAGGTCATCAAACGGAAAATATTGTTGCGTGCCGAGGATTGGGGGCGCGTATGTAGGGTTCGCTGAAGGGACGTAGTCCGCGCTCGGCGTATAAGGCGGCAGGGTTGGCACAGCCGGCGTAGGCCCCACACTATGGGCCTCATAACCATCCCAGTCCTCCATTAAATTTCGCCGCTGAATATCCTCCTCGCTAGATAAAGGTGCTCCCCACAAATTAGCAGCGGATGCTAACAGAGCCAGAGCACCTGTAATGAGGAAAAATGCACTTTTTGTTACATGGTATTAACTTAGGTAACAATTTTTTTTTATTTCCAGTTACAAATTATGAGTAATCATTCATTACACTTTCATGCAATGAGTCAAACAGTTGGTTGACTAACCTGCTCCAGTGATTGTGTAAAAACCATACTCGTAATCCACTTGTATAGTATTGGGATCGTTGTTGTTTGCCATCCCCAATACTACAGTTGTGTAGTAACAAACTCCCACAATAGCTATGACCCAAAACACGCACATTATGCTCGGGACTGCATTCCTTCTCAACATCTTGATTACTTTACTATTAAGGCTAGTGACGTTGATAAGCACGCCCACGCAAGAACAAAGAAGCACCATAAAGCACAACAGGATGAGTACCCTCATAAGTGTTATAGTTTCTGGAGTTGTACATGGTGGTAGACCTGAAAAAAAAAAACTCCACTGCAAAAACTATATTGTTAATATTGCTCATACCCTACTGTACTACACTATTAGTAAACATATTAAGTTACGTTATATCATTCCTGTCACTCAAATAATAAGGACATTGAATTTCTTTACTCTCACTAATATTTCAAATTTCAACATTTTAGTAGTTAAAATGTTGTGTAAGTATAACTTTAAAATTAAAGAAATATCAATTAGCCAATATAAACACTCTTCATAAATGTCTTTATAAACATGTGTTTCATGGCGTTGGCATAAGGAAACATTGCTCAAAAACTGAACTGATTAAAACTTTACACCTCATTAAAATTACAGGAAACTTGGCAACTTATACAAGGAATTCATTATTTACCTACACTAACTTTAATGGTTAGAAGAGAAAAATGGTTTAAATTGTATTCTGGGTGAAGAGACAAATAATATTCTGATATACTTAAGCACAATTCATGTGTTATTTACAAAATTCCATTATTTATTATATTCCCGACACTAAATTAAGATCTACTTATATTAATGTTATAATTAGATTCTTCAGGTATTCTTTTGTGGCATTTTTTAATTAAATGGATAAACTTGAACCTCTGAAAAGAAGTGCTGTCGTCAAGCTTTATAAAATTGCCACCCTTGTTTGTAGTCATGTATATTTACATATATACACTCGAGAGCAAAAGTTTCGGGTCACTAACATTTACTTCAATATCTTGAAAACGAATGAAGCTATCGTATTGAAATAAATTGAACCTTATAGACAATTTTATGTTACTGAATTAAAATGCATAACATTTATTACTGATCATTTCTTTTATTTTGTTTAAAACGAAAAATTAAAAATGGCGTCTATTTGCTTGCAAAACCAAAACAAAAAATACTTAAGATTTTATATTTACAAGTAGTTTTAACGCAGTTTAGTACTTGGTATTACCCCCGCGTGCTGTCTGCACTGCTGCAATGTGATTAGGCATGCTGTACACCAAGTTTCTGAAACACTGTTGGGGAATGTTCTCCCATTCCTCTACCAAAGCATGTTTCAAGTCACAAAGCGTAACTGAAGGAGGATCTTGCTGTCTCACACGTCGTTGGAGCTCGTCCCAGGCGTGCTCGATCGGGTTAAGGTCGGGGCTACGTGCTGGCCACACCATGGGACGAATATTCACCTCGTCAAGGTAAGTTTGCACTACAGGAGCAGTGTGGGGACGGGCGTTATCGTGCATAAAGATAGCATTAGCACCGAGTCTTGCCATAAATGGACCGACGTGCTCGTTAAGGATTTCATCCACGTATCTTACGCCATTAAGAGTAACGTTTTCGGTCAGTACTAGCTCTGTTCGGCTTTCCGCAAAAATTGCAGCCCACACGAGTACCGAACCACCACCGTATGCCACCTTTTCTTCAATACAGGCTTGCATAAATCTTTCTCCTAGTCTTCTGTATACCTTTGTCCTTCCGTGGTTTTTATACAGCATAAATTTTGATTCGTCCGAGAACATGACAATGGACCAATTTTCAATCGTCCAATCTGAGTGTTCGCGTGCATAAATTTGTCTTGGTATACGATGGTGCCGCGAGAGTTTCGGACCATTTGCGGGTCTAAATGGTTTCAAATTACCTTCAGCAAGTCGCCGTCTTACGGTCCAAGCACTAGGGTTGCTTCCACCAAGCCCTAAAAAATGTTGAGTCAGTGCTGTTCCCGTAAGGAATCGATTTCGCAGCATAGTGTTGACTAGAAATCGATCTTCCCGTTCCGTTGTACACCTGGATCTGCCTGTTATTGGTCTGCGTAGGCTCAAACCAGTTCCTAGAAACCGCTGGCGAACACACTGGACTGTAGACAACGATACACCGACTATTCTTGCTGTTTCTCGCTGACTTGTCCCAATTTCCAGGAGCGTGAGGATTCTCGCACATTCTTCGGGTGTGAGTGACATAATTACTACTTTCATAATGACTATTGGATACTTGGGAGACTTCTTATAAACACATTTTATGACAGAACAAAAACAAAAGCAAAGATAGTTGCGAAAATTAGAAGTTCTAATTTGAGAAAAAAGCGATCATTTTGTTTTTAACTTTTTTAATGGCATTACTTCACGTCAACCAATATGTTTTTATACGTGTAATGAAAGATAATTAAATTGTCTATAAGGTTCAATTTATTTCAATACGATAGCTTTATTCGTTTTCAAGATATTGAAGTAAATGTTAGTGACCCGAAACTTTTGCTCTCGAGTGTATATACAGGCTTATGCCTTTGAACCCTTTTCCAGGCATAGTCCATATAGCAACCACATAAACATACACAAATATTCAACCTTACCAAGTATACAAAAGGTACAAAATCATTTAAAGTCGTAAAAAAATTATTAGTTTTTAAATTAATTGGACAGCATGTAAACCAACAAGACTTTTTGTAATATATTTCTATACTTCTTAACTTTCCTTCTCTATTATTTCTTTTATTTGCTTAGTTTTGGACGAGGTCAATTAGTGTCAAGTGTCCCATGATATTGATTATAGATGCCAAGTGGCAAAGGTCTGCTCCAATCTTTTCCATTCTCATACATGAATTCAGTTAATTAATGTTAATATCTTCTGCTTGTAAAATAAAATTGATTATTTCGCTGAACATAGTTTGGCTTCACACAAAACCATCCATACCGCACAAAATTGCACAGGGGCAAATCAAATTCTAATATTTTATTTTGTATACCATCAGAATTTCAATATTTATAAAAATATATTTATAATACTCCATAATAACAATAAAAGTGTATGACAAACTTGGGAAACACTTTGAATATGATTCCTGAAATTTCCTGGATATTAGAAGCATCATCATCTCAGCCCATAAATGTCACACCACAGGGCAAAGGTCTCCTCTCAAAAAAAGAGTGGTTGGGTGAGTTACCACACTGGCTCAGTGCAGATAGGGCCCAGAAAGATTACAGTGCCAAAAATAAATAAATTATTACCACTGAATTCTGGTCGCTTCCCAGTATCAAAATCATTTCCTTGTTGTATGTTGATTGGGTCATCATAATCATCTTCCTCATCAAATGTGAAGAACTGCGTTAGGGAAAGGCTCTGAGTACAGTGGAGGCCCTTTATCCTGAACCAACTGGGCTGCACCAGGGCAGCGCAGGTCAGGAAAAATGTAGATATGTTGAAAAATGCTGCGATCTTATTTAATTCCTTATCTTTAAAGGGTAAGGCCATTTTAAAACCTGAAAGATCATAAAAGAACACTTCAATAAGTATTTAGCAGAAAGAACAAATACCTAACTTGAGCCCACATTGTTGAACACACTTGGAATGACAATCACTTTCACCACATTATTCTGTCAAACTGTATAGGTTAACGGTTGAAACAAACGCGCAAGTGGGTCTCCTGATGAAGAGATCACCACCACCCATAAACATCTGCAACACCAGGGGTATTGCAGACGTGTTGCCAACCTAGAGACCTAAGATGGGATACCTCAAGTGCCAGTAATTTCACGAGCTGTCTTACTCTCCATGCCTGAACACAACAGTGCGAGCACTGCTACTTCACAGCAGGATTAGCGAGCAAGATGATTACTGGTTGATGTTTTAAAAATGTTCTATAACTACTTTAAATAAGGCAGTGATTGGTCAATATTTTTTCAGGCTTAGTAATGCTCGGTAGAAAACTTACTGTTGGGGGTAGGTACTTGAAATAAAATTTGAACTTTAAAATGTGAAGACTGTTTAAATGTAAGCAAACAATTTAATAAAAAAATGGTTAGTTCTTTATTTTGATATCCTTATTATTACTATAAAGTGAAAAGTAATTTCATGCTTAAACTAACTTATCTTTCTCAAACCACCTCGATACCAAACTTCATCATGATGGTAGGTTTAAGCATGAAAGTGTAACATTCAACGAAACAAACCAAACAAACTACTCCAATCTGCATTTATAGTAACAGTAAGGATAGATGTAGTAGTAGTATACAATACAATACAAAGACTTTATTGTACACCAGAAATAGAAAACAGATACACAGAGAGAAAATTACAAGGTAAGCAATAGGCAGCCTTATCGCTTAAGAGTGATCTCTTCCAGGCAACCTTTTAAATAGTATAGATGATGCTATAAAGTAATATTTCACAGAACCAGATCAAAACCACTATGGTAATGTGTTTATAATTAAAAAGTTTGTTACAAATATTTACTCATTATCAAGCAATTAGCAAGAACTGATGATGAATGGGAGTTTTGCATTTTTGATTTTATAACCTTGAGCTGTGTAAATTGACAATTAGCACCAGACCAAAACAAGAAAAACAGGTCGATAAAAACAAATTAATTAGTAGGTACCTAATACGAAAAACAATCAAACTATAAATAGGTTTCTATGCTTCAAAGGGGGTGTATCTCTGAGGGAGGCCAACAAAATAGTTTCATATAAACATTTAGTGATTGCAGTAATTTCGGTAAACTATGGTGGTGGAGCTATTTAATACTTAAACATAGCATGCGACCCAATAATATAGATGCATACAATCCTGGTCAAGTGCCCAGATAATGTTTGATGTGCTATTACAAATTATCACATTCATTAGGTGACACACACAAACGATTTTTTCCGCACGAGATTATATGCCTCATTTACCGCAAGTTAGCGTTTTATCTAGAAATATCACTAATAATTGCGTATATTCAAGCACAATAAGTGCTCAAGGTTGAATGTCATGCTTACGTACCTCGAATCCAAGTTAAGCAACCCATTTTTTTGCAACTGCTTCCATAAAATCACGCACAGAATGGTTATTAATATTTCCAAAACAAATGATAACTAGATGAGATCCACTATTACATAAATAAACATGTTTTATGAGGCTGCTGTCGTCAGTGGAAAAACGTACCAACACACGACTCCGTGATTTGACGTTTTGCTTTTTTTTTGTTGGTCACACTGACTGACAAAATTAACAACACAGATTATACAATAAAATGTAATTTATAGGTACACCGTATAGAAAATAACAAAAAGTTGCATTTTTACTACATTATTAATTTATTAATACCTAATACCTATTATTCAAGCTTTTGTTGGCGTCAGACACTATTTAAGACACTAGAATCCAAAATTTCGCATACTCTCACTGTAGACATTGAATCAGCAGTTTTAATTTGATGCCATGCACAACATGTGTAGGTATCTATGATTTTTTTTTTTAATAATTATGAGCCCTCTGATATCCACATGCGTGGTGTTACTGCAATGTGACCAATCAAAATGAACTGGTCGATTCGATATGACTAGACTGCGGGCCTACCTACACACAAATTGATATAATACTTGGGTCAAGGATGGTCAAGGTGAAGGCGCGCCCAACGCGATTAAATTACACTGTGTCATGAATTTTAGCTTTCCCGGCTAAGCCCGACCTGCATTGCATCTAGCGCTTTTTATTAGCTTAATCGAAATCCGCCGGTTCACGCAGAGTTCCGTCGTTTTACCCTGGGTACTGTAGTACCCAACACTATTTGGACGTCGCTTTACCTTGGGTACTAGGTATAGTGTCTCCGACAGAGTGAGTAGTTGGAGCTCACAAAATATATATCTTACTAGCTTATGCCCGCGACTTCGTCTGCGCGGATCTAGGTTATCGCGCGGTGGCGCCCTCTACTGGAATAAAAGGTATCCTATGTTGATCCTTGGGGTTCAAACTACCTATACACCAAATTTCATCAAAATCGATTCAGTGGTTTCGACGTGAAAGCATAACAGACAGACAGACAGACAGACAGAGTTACTTTCGCATTTATAATATTAAGTAGGGAAGTAGGGATTTTCTTACTCTTAAGAATAAAACGGCTAGTACTTAAATGTTTCTATCCTTTTCTTGAAAAAGCTCCCCTTATTTTGACCGCCAAAAGGCGCGGTGAATCAACGGTATTTTGGACTCTATCACGGGTGAAGCGTCGGTTTATTGAGGTTAGTTATCCGTAGTAAAGCGAGTGAATAAATAATTATTTAACGCCGATCCGGATCCGGAGGTATTCGACAACTTTGAATAACAAATACTTTCAACTCGTTTCTATCGTTACAAATTTTGAAACGAATTTTTGTTGAAAGTATTTGTTAACTTTTACTTTTGTGATTTTTTATATAGATAGATAGATTTAGATTTACTTAAGAAATTTTATTGGCGCGTATTGGGTCCATGACTCGGAGTTGAGTTATCGTCATAGGTAATAAGAAATTCAGATTTATTTGGGTCTTGACTTAGGTACTTGTTTTGGATAGGAACCTAAATATATAACTAAATATAAACAAAACAACGACAATTGGTGTCCTAAATATTGAAATTCCCCCATTATAAATTATCTAAATATTTACATTTCTGTACCTACTTCCCCATCGAAATATACTATTCTAGTTATACTAGTCTAGTTTGTATAAATGTTGAAAATCTGTGAATCCAAATGTGGCAGCTGAAGTTTGTTTACTTACATTTAGTTAAAGACCTATCCAAACCAAGTATAACTATGCTTATATTCTCGCCGAAATCACTGCTGACTAGCATACCAGAGAAGTACCTTTTACAGTAAATTTTTTGGCGGTTTCTTTGTCAGATATTGAATGTGCCATGAATAACGTTGCAGCGGAAACCTCCCTGGTATTTACGCCATTCATTCGTTCGACTCTATAGTTCTAGCTCTCTAGTCACATTAAAATATTCATCCCGCGAATATGGCTTTGTCTTTTCTAAATATAGAATAGGTAAGGGTTGGAGGCGAGTCGTGGTTTCTTTCCGGACAGTTCCCGCAGTTCGTGCTAGTCGCTTGGAAAGAGCGAATTATCTCCTGCTAGAGACTTTGACGAGCTTTGTTGTTTTATTTCAAAATTAATTGTGCTAAGGGAAAATAGGACAGCAAAGGTAAGTCAGCGTGCTCGTAATAACGTTTAAAAAAACACCAACAATACTGAGTTGCTAATTTTAAAAATGCTGCCCGGGAACTATCGAATAAAATGATGGTGAGCAGACCGGAAGATAAACAGATATATAGATTAAGGATTAGGACTAGTGATTATGAACGAAGCACATAACTGACATAGGTACCTATCTAATTTAGGAGGAATGGAAAAGTTTAGCACTGTTCATATTTCCATCCAAAGAAATTTTTTTTTTCTAAAATATATTGTAGGTAGGTATATTTTTCCCTACTTATTGTTGTTTTGTGTCTTTGTAGAGTCGCAGTGCAAGTTAAAACTTGTATTCGTTTGTATATGTAGGTGTTGTATACGCCGCATTCTTTTGTTTACAAATAAAGATTTTTACTTTACTTTTTTACTTTAGGTACATAACGAAAAATACAAAAAGATAGTCTTGAATCATGGTCACTGTGGTGTAAGTACACTGTCAATTTATAGGTTAATTTCAAAGTTTTACCGTGGGTGGCAAAATACTTATTGTGCGACTTTTTCGCCACTCCTGCCGGTATAAGTAGGTTAGGTCAATGATATTATATGTGACTATCGTAACGGTTAGGTACCTACAATGCACACGCATAAATTTATTTGTATTTTTATAGCTTTACGTTAATTATTTAACTGAAAGAAGTATATTATAGATATATCCATGGAGAATTTTCCGTAAGTTAGTTGACTGAATGCTCCTCTCATCCACTCAAAGGTTGACTGGAAGCGATCCCTTTAAGTGATAAGTTCGCCTTTGCATATTTGTTTTTTTTGTCAACTGTATTTTACTTATTTTGTACAGTAAAGAGTTTACATACATACATACTTCCGAAATAAAATTTATCAAAAAAGTCTGGTTCCAGTTCCAACTTATAATTGCGGCTTATACCTATAAAGTGACAGCTAACAATAGCATTAACACTAAGGGATGCAAGATTCAAATCACGCGATATTTTACCAGTTGGAAAAACCGATGATTCATAAAAAGACCGGGCTTTCCACCGATTTCATTTCTTTGGGGTTTTCCTAGATTATGAAAGCGGGTTTTTTTAATCCCTAGTGGTAAACATAAACATGATTGAAAATGTTAGTCGTTAAATATCGGAACCTATACCTGATGCATCCTTACTTGTCTTATCATGTAAACAAACACTTCTCGAAGACACAGACACACCTTTCTCTTGGATTACATAATAACCATCACTTAAAATGTTCCTGTATACTTAAAGAAACTCACAAAGTATTGAAATCAACCGATTAACCACAAAAAAATATCATTTCTAATAAGATTGCCTTCAATAATTGAAGGAACGATTGAATAACTTCAAAAATGTCTGACATTGCAGTGTCAAGATTGTCTTTGGAACGGATTGAAAAGTATTGATGGGAAACGACAACTTATCGATGTGGACAAATGTGGCAATTAATACTTAATATCCTCCTAAGTCCTTGCGTACTTTATAAAGAACTAATCTATATACATAAAATTCTAAACTAACTGACTGTTGATATATCAATGCACAGCCCAAACCACTGGACTGAGACTTGAAATTTTTTCACATACGTAGATACCTTATACAATGTAGGCACCCACTAATGAAGGATTTTTGGAAATTCCCACGGGATAAGGAAAAAACGGGTTTTATATTCAGTTCAACGGGATGGATTTTTCGTTTTATTGGTCGTAGAAAACTGAAATTTATTATTTAGATTCCTTGGGGGGTGTATGGGAGCACTACAAAAGTATTTCCCGAAATTCTGACGGGAACGGGAAAAAACGGGATTTTTCGTTTTACTGGTCGTAGAAAGCTGAAATTTGGCATGCAGGTTGCTTGAGAAGTATAGGGAAGTATTAAAGAGATAATTTACCGAAATTCCCACGGGAAAGGGAAAAACGGGATTTTTCGTTTTACTGGACGTAGAAAGCTGAATTTGAATATATTTTATCGACATTTCCCATCACTAGTCATTGTCTATTATCTATGTCTACCATCTATGACGTCACGTTTGTTTACACGATAAGACAAGTAAGGATGCACCAGGTATAGGTTATTTATCTAGACCACGTCGTCGGCAAACAAGCGTATGGCCGCATGATGGTAAGCTGTTACCTAGGTACCATCTTAATTTTTTACTTGTTACTTACTATTATAAATGCGAAAGTTTGTATGGATGAATGTTTGTTTGGATGTGTGTTCGTTACTCTTTCACGTAAACACTAATGAACGGATTTGAATGAAATTTGGTACACAGGTAATACATACCCTAGATTAACGTGTAGGTTACTTTTTAACCCCATATTCCCACGGGATAGGGATCTTGAAATTTCAACCGCTGGGTTTCGTGTATTGAAATTTTGGATAGTTGTTCTTCACACAACCTCAATGAAGACCCCGATCAAAATTTTGGGAATTCCCAGAGGAATTTTGTAAAATTCCGGAATTTCAATTGCACCTAATACTAGATCGAATAGTTTAGGCGTGCAAAAGCATGCAATTTTTTAAAAGGATTTTTTTTTTTACTTATTATGATCAACAAAATTAAATGTTTCCATATAAAATATCTATGTTCAAAACTGGACTACGTGAGTAGATTACCGATTCCAATGAAAAACCTTAACAGAAGTGTTCATTTCAGCCAAAAAACTAACTAAATATTCTGCTGAAATATTCCGGAAGAATTTAAAGGCACTGTATATTTTAATGTTTCTAATTTAGTATTATTTAGACTTGTCCCAAAGTACCTAAGTAACAAAAATAGTTATTTGTTATGCAAGGCTGGAAAGTGACTGTTTGGCGCGAGTGCATATATTGAAACCTGAGCAAGCGAAGGATTCTAGGATTGAACCACGAGCAAAGCGAGTGGTTCAAATGAAGAATCCTGAGCGCAGTCGATGGTTTCAAAGGCACGAGACGCTAAACAACTTTACAGCCGAGCGAAACGCACAATTTTTCACCTCACTACAGCGAGAAAATGGCAAATAGAAGAAAAACTGTGCAAGTAGATTTTAATAAGTCGGTTTTATTATCCACTTATCAAACATTTTTAATATTATAAAGGTAATAATAATAGTATTTACAATCCAAATCGATATAACGGTATTACAGTGGGTACGTACATACAGTTACTATTTTAAAAAGGATTGCATGGCATAAAGTATCGAGGTGTACTAAAAATTAAAAGTAAATTTACAAAATAAATGTTTAGTAATAAGAATAAAATAACAGTTTAATTAACATATTTTAATATCAGGTGCTTCAAAAAATGTATGACTAACTTTCTTTGTGAACAAGACAATATTGAATGCTTTCTTCCTCAACCTCGTATCTACCCGAATTGTATACAAAAATAAACACTCTATCGTACTTAACATAAAGATGATTCTATAGTAATTTTGTGGCCAGATACGAGGTTGTGAAAGTAAGCGGTCGATGTATTTTCAAGGGGACAGCCGTTCACGATAACGTTCGAATTTCAAAAACTCTTTCCAGCCTAGAGGATAAAAAGCTACTTTCCACGCAGATTTCGAAGGATAAAGAAAGCATTTTCGAGCTAGTGAGGTGAAAAAAATTAAAAAGTAAAGAATAAGCGAGAGCAAAGTAGCCAGTAACATTTTCTGTTTGTTTTCTAATTACCTACTTAGGTAGGTATGTATTATTCAATCATGGCAAACATAGCAACAATATTTTAACAAATTACTTTCGCGTTTACATTGCACGTCTAGGCGCGGTAAGTAGGTAACTACTTTAAAAATTAGGGTAGGTAGATAGTAAAAGGTAATTTCGCCAATGAATTTATGTACGAGCACCAGAATAAGTAATAGTCCTACCAATACGAGTAGGGTCAAGGATTGATTCATGAGTTCATGAGCCACCATGGAACCATTTCGCAGTAAACGTCATATCGCCATCGCATTAATTATTAACAAGTAAAATCGTAATGACGTTTCTTTTGAAAAGGTTCCATGGGGTGGGGGGGGGGGGGGGGGCTCATGAATTAGTCCTTGACCGTACTACGACTACTAAATTGTGTATTGTTACCCGTTTTTTTATTACTAAGCAGCACTTAAAATGTATAAGTATTAAAATAAATAAAGTCTATAGTTACAAAGTGTTTCACTTGTAGACACACATAATCATGTTACAAACATAATTCCTCTCTTTGTTACAGATCGTTCTCTTAGATGAAATCCAATTAACACAATGCTGTTATCTGATAATATTGAGCGATTTGAAACATTGAAAGGGGACAAATCACCACAATGAATGACGAAACAATTGCTCTTCAATACTTCGTTTATAACATTTCTGAAGAGCGTAAATCAACTGATAATTTTACATTCCTTTTTAACAGCATTTTATTCGAAAGGAACATCTGTGATGTTTCTCAAACTTTATTCTATAATACAAGTTTGGGAATTGAAACTGTTGTTGCTGAATGGGAAGTGCTCACTACGATCGTCGTGCTATCAGCAGTAATTCTTGGAACTGTTTTCGGGAATGTTCTCGTTATACTAGGAGTGTTCACGTATAAACCGTTAAGAATCGTGCCGAACTTTTTCATAGTGTCCCTTGCGGTGGCCGACTTGGCTGTCGCGGTGTTGGTGATGCCTCTAAATGTGGCCTATTCGACGCTAGGGCGATGGTTGTGGGGCAAACATTTATGCAAGATGTGGTTGACCTGCGACATCATGAGCTGCACCTCGTCAATACTGAACCTATGTGCCATAGCAGTGGACAGATACTGGGCTATCACTGACCCTATAAACTATGCGAGCAAAAGGACGTTGAAGAGAGTTTTGTTACAAATTGCTGGAGTATGGGTGCTGTCTCTAATAATAAGCTCGCCCCCTTTACTTGGCTGGAACGATTGGCCAGATGAGTTTACCCAAGATACACCATGCCAACTAACATCGGAACCTGGTTATGTGGCATATTCGTCCTTTGGCTCCTTTTTCATTCCGCTCGTGATAATGACAATGGTCTACATCAAAATTTATATTGCTGCTAAACAAAGATTCAGGCGGCGTACATTAGCAGCAAGAATTTACAAGAAGCGGCCAATTATCAATGTTGAAAATCAGGAAGAGAGTCAGGAAAACCGAGAAGATTCAGAAAATGACTCTGAAAGTGGAGAAAGTGTTAAAAATAATCAGAGAAAAGTATTTAATGAGATTAAAAAGAACTTTTTTATGCCCCTGCTTCTGCTTCACGATCCAATTTCGAGACAAAAACTCGAAGCCGATATCAGCACACTAACACCCAAACTGTCGCCCGGAAGTTGTGGAAGTTATAAAAAGAACACGGGTTCTTTTCGAGGTGGAAATTTGAATAAGAGGAAGCAAGGAAAACCATTGTTGGCAAGCGTTAGTAACAGCGGCGATGTGGTGCACCAGTTTATTGAGCAAAAACAGAAGATTTCACTGTCCAAGGAGCGGCGAGCGGCGCGGACTTTAGGCATTATTATGGGAGTATTTGTTATTTGTTGGCTCCCTTTTTTCCTTATGTACGTGATATTGCCTTTCTGCCGAATGTGCTGTCCGAGCAACACATTAATTAACTTCATTACGTGGCTGGGCTATATCAACTCTACGGTTAATCCCATAATTTACACAGTTTTTAACTTGGATTTTAGAAAGGCCTTCAAAAAGTTGCTGGGTATGAATGTATGTACCTAAATAATATTATAGTATGTATATAAGTAAGTAAATATCGTAATATTCGTAATTAGAAAGTAGACTGAGGAAATTTATTTGTTCAGGCGTTAAATGTTTTTAGAAATGCCTTGTAAATATAAAAGGAGCAGTGGTTGGCACCCTATAAGTAGTGGTTTGAATTATAAGCCTCTCAATTTGATCGAGCCTAGGCTGGTACCTCTGAGTTTTTCGGAGTTTATGTGCGAAATTACATTTGAAACTTAACATGAACAATTTAAATTGAAGGAAAACTTGTACCTACACACATATGAAGAAATTCGATGGTGTGTGTGAAGTTCCCAATCCGCAATGGGTCCGCGTGGGAACTACGGCCATAGCTTTTTCATTCTGAGAGGAGATCTGTGCCATGCAGTGGGAAGTATACAGGCCGAGAAAAGAAGCCGGTTATGAATATGACGTACGTCCTACGGATAGGAAGCCCGCGTTGCTCTAAGAGGTAAGCTATCGTGAGACATGTTTTTCAAATCGATAATTAACGCACGGTTCAACTCACGTTATAAGAAACTAGACTGTTTAGGCAGACCTTTTTCCTGACTTAAGAAATCTGATTTGAACCGCGTTGATTATTATTTTAAATAAAAAACAGTCTACTGTTTTATCATAACCTATAAGTATAAACAAAAACTATATAATATCATTATTTTCAGTAAATAGATTGTAAATTCATCTAATTCTATTGGATGTTTTGGCAAACATTATCAATTTTCAAAAGAAAGGTAACATAAGTCCCTTCTGTCTATCCTCTATTGTAATATATTGTCTTCTCGTAATTAGGTTAGCTGGAAGAGATCCCTTCTTAGGGATAAGCTCGCCTTTGTTCTCCTCTCTGTGTTTGTGTATTTTTATTTTTATGTGCAATAAAGAGTTTACATACATACATACATAAGTTTTTGGATTATGCTGATATTTCTTATCTTGATCTCACTGAGGAGCAACTGAATAAGCTTGGGCGTATCCAAAATGTCTGTATTCGGTTCATATTTGGATTACAGAAATATGACCACGTCTCCACCTATCGTACGCATCTAAAGTAAAGCTTACTTTGGGACTAGGTCAATTGGTGTGAATTGTCCCGTGATATTTATTTATTTATTTTAAAGTGGCTCCCCATTCGTTTTCGCCGTGATTCTCATATCCTTTCTCTTTTATACAGAATACTTTTCAACTCTACACTACAACTCCACAATATCTCCAACAACGTATTAAAATCCTGTCTTCCATTCAGTCTTCCCAAAATTTACTTCTCACCGTTCTAAATTGTTTCTCTAAGTTCAATAACAACTCCTTCACTAGCACTTCAATCCTTCTATGGAACTCTCTTCCCCTAGATGTGAGGAAAGCTAAATCTCTTCCTATTTTCAAAAATCTCGTCAAGGCTCACTTCTTGACACTGCCTTCTTAACTCTGTTATCAGTCTTTCTGTTTATTTATTTTATTTCCTCATTTCTTATCCTTTTCTCCCATTACGGCGTTTTTGACAATTTATATTGCTATTTTATGTTAGTAGTTTATTTTATGTATTGTATAAGTATTGTATGTACGTATTTATATAATTATATAATTTGTATTTATTTTCACATTATTGATTTTTTGTTTGTTCTTGTTTTCTGTTTCTGTTTCCGCCACCTATTTTCGTTCGATAAGTTCTTGTACCCAAATGGTTGTCTGGAAGAGATCGCTTTTAAGCGACAAGACCGCCTATTGTCTACCCTGAATCTAAGTGTTTATATTATAAGTTTTTTGTACTGATTTATGGTGTGTAATAAAGAATATTTGTATTGTATTGTACTAGTTAAGTAAATTCATACACTACGCAAATCTATTTCTATAACGTATTATAATTGCTATTACTAAAAACTACTTTCCTTATTTAGATATTTTAAAATAAAAATATGGAGACAGAAAGCTTTCTAAGTATCTTATTTCCCGCAGAGACCTTAACAGGACAGGCTGAATATTGAAGGAAGACAAAATTCCAAGAACATAAGTATTTAGTTCAATCTTCCAATGGTACTTAATTAATTTGAAACGTGTTTTGGAAAGGCGCTTGGATAAGTGCTTAGATGAATGATTGGTCTCGCGCTCGCTCGACTAGATACCGCCGGCGTACTTGTCAAATGAAGCAACTAATAGTACGCCGAAATCGGCGTACCTGGCTCCAACCCGGCTCAGTCGCGTTGCAGACTGTGCGTAAGGTGCGCCTCCGAATGTTTTGCTAAATTTTGGTCATAAACCGAATTAAAATGCCAGTTTGCGCAGTTAAACTGTGTAAAAATAATACTTCCAAAAATAAGAAGGACACTGGGATCACATACCATCAGTAAATATCGTATAATTTCGAAATTACAAAATAAAATAACATGAACCCGAAACGCCATTCAGTGTTGCCGCGTACACAAAAATCAAATCCCCGTGGTTGAGATTTTAATCAATTGAATTTTTTATTATCATCATTTAATAACTTATTTTATTTATCTAACGTAATTATTATATATACATAACCTAGTTCTATATTATTTAATGTTTATCTTTGTAATATATATGTCGGCGGCCGATCGTAAAATCCGCCAGATCACGAAATTCCTAGGCATATCGTGAAATGGCGCCATTTCATGAATTGGCTAAGGGACATGCGCCATATCGTTCAAAACTCACCGTTTGACGGTTTGCCTAGTGACGTTTAGGCAGATCATGAAATTCCTAGGAATATCATGAAACGCCGCCATTTCATGATTTGGATAGTTTAGGCAGGTCATGAAATTCCTAGGCATATCATGAAAGGCCGCCATTTCGTGATTTGGCTAGTTTAGGCAGACCATGAAATTCCTAGGCATATCATGAAACGCCGCCAAATCATTTCTGGCACTTCGCCGGCAATTGCTGCGGCGCGCTCGCTTCGCTCGCTCGGCTCGTGCGTAGTGGTCACAATTCATACTAACCACTCCACGCTTCGCTCGTCGTACCTATTTTTTTCTTTTTTTCAGCATATCACGATATGCCCGGTATAAAGCTAGGAATATCGTCGAATGCGTTGGTCTAATCGATCTGCCGTATTGTTTCTCAGGCGCATCGTGATATGCCTGGACAACTTTTAGGCATATCATTTAATGGCGCCATTTCATGATGTGCCTAGGAATTTCGTGATCTGGCGGATTTTACGATCGGCCGCCGACATAATACATCCTTTGAAAGTGAATTATTCGACCAAAAATGTAGATGTATTGAAAAATGTTTTTTTTTTACCCATTTTCCTGAAATGTTAACTTTTTACCTGACTGCCCGAAGGAGGGTTATGTTTTTCGAGCGTATGTATGTATGTCATCATATCAATAACTCAATACCAACAACAAGGTACCTTTTCCCAGATAACGCCACGTATTATTATTAAAAGTGAGGCCTAATCATTGATATACCTACATACCTACCATTTTTCTACAGTAAAAACCTACGCCAAAACGAACAACATATTAAAACATTCACTTTTAATTACTTGTTAATTTCTAAGTATTTCCCAAGATACATTTTATAACCAGTAACTTAATAGACCACAGCATAATATATTTTCCCAATACTTCGGGTAACAGTGGAGCAGCTGGCAACCCAATTCGTCACGCACACTAGCATCCTTGCAAATTGTCTTACACCGTTCTTACACACACTACAATATTGAGTTGCCTCATTCACGGAACTTAAAATTTTAGGTAGGGGGGTATCTAGTCGAGCGAGCGCGCGAGACCAATCATTCATCTAAGGATAAGTGGGTAGGTACGAGTACTCTACCGTAAGATAAAAAAATTCAATTAACCAAAAGGTTCGTATTCGGCGCAGTAAAATCTACATAGGTAATTCTTTTAATCCTTAAGTACCTACTTATACTGGTGCTGACGACGAAACTGATTTATAACGTACCAGGGTGGAACATTATCACAACCAATCCATACTAATCCATACTAATATTATAAATGCGAAAGTAACTGTCTGTCTGTCTGTCTGTCTGTTACGCTTTCACGCCAAAACCGCTGAACCGATTTGGCTGAAATTTGGTACAGAGATAGAATAGACCTTGGGAAAGGACATAGGCTACTTTTTATCCCGATATTCCCACGGGATAGGGATAAAATCTCGAAATAAGAACCTCTGGGCTTAGAGTCATGAAATTTGGTATGTAGGTAGTTGGACGTATGGAATAACACATAGGTGACTTTTTGACCCGATATTTCCACGGGATAACTAGGGATAAGATCTAGAAATAACAACCGCTGGGCTTAGAGCCATAAAATTTAGTATTGTAGGTATCTGGACCTCTGAAATAACACGAAGGCTACTTTTTATCCTGATATTCCCACGGGATAGGGATAAAATTTCGAAATAAGTACCTCTGGGCTTAGAGTCATGAAATTTGGTATGTAGGTAGTTGGACGTATGGAATAACACATAGGTGACTTTTTGACCCAATATTCCCACGGGATAACTAGGGATAAGATCTCGAAATAACAACCGCTGGGCTTAGAACCATAAAATTTAGTATATAGGTAGCTGGACCTCTGGAATAACACGAAGGTTACTTTTTATCCTGATATTCCCACGGGATAGGGATAAAATTTCGAAATAATAACCGCTGGGCTTAGAGTCATGAAATTTGATATGTAGGGAGCTGCACGTCTGAAATAATACATAAGCGACTTTTTGACCAGAAATTCCCACGGGATATCAAAGGATAAAATATCGAAGTAACAACCACTGGGCTTAGAGCCATGAAATTTGGTGTGTAGGTAGCTGAACCTCTGGAATAACACATAGGCTATTTTTTACCCCGATATTCCCACGGGAAAGGAATAAAATTTTGAAATAATAACCGCTGGGCTAAAAGTCATGAAATTTGGTATGTAGGTAGCTGCACGTCTGGAATAACACATACGCTATTTTTTATCCCTATACTCCCACGGGATATTTCAATTGCCACTACCAGACCGATTAGTTTACGCGTGCGAAGCCGCGGGTAAAAGCTAGTTTTACAATAATTTCTTTAGCAGAATCATGACATTTCAAACGTGGCATTTGTAGCAAAAGCTTACTGTACCCAGGCATACGATTCAGTTTCTCCGACCACCCTTTTTAGGGTTCCGGAGCCAAAATGGCAAAAACCCTTATAGTTTCGCCATGTCTGTCTGTCTGTCTGTCTGTATGTCTGTCCGTCCGCGGCTTTGCTCAGAGACTATCAATGCTAGAAAGCTGTAATTTTGCACGGATATATAGGTAAACTATGCCGACAAAACCCCATATGCCTCCATGCTGCAGCGCGCGCGCGACAGCCGCAACACGCTCCTGCGCGCTGTCGTTGATCGCTGGGACTCGCCAGTGCTGGGCCGGTGGATCGGGCTCCATGCCCATAAATAACTATCTTTGTGTTCTGTTTTTTGTGTTCTTTTTTGATTTACGTGTATTAATTGTTTACCACTAACACTAGTTTTAAGTCTGTACGAACTATACTAACAATAATATGGATCATTGGTCTGAAATAAAAATTTATTATTATTATTATTTTCTTTATTTCTTTTTATTCTTAGGATTAGGTTTTTATAATAGTTATAAAAAGTAAAATACAGAAAAGTACATACAAAATAAAAAAAATATAAAAACCTAACCTAGTTTGCCACCGGTAACGGAGCAGGGCCCAAGTTATCGGTGGTCAGGGCCGCAGAGTGAGGAACCTCCGGACGATGCGTGCCGTGTCCAGAAGTACCGCCTTCTGTATCTGGCCCTTGATCCAGCCATCTAGCGAGAGTCTCTTGAGATGTTGGTCGAGGCTCTTCGCTATTAGACCGTTTGCCGAAACGACTATCGGGACAATGATCGTCGAGTCAACATCCCACATAGCAGTCACCTCGTGAGCCAAGTCAAGGTACTTGCTGAGTTTGTCCTTCTCGGCCTTCACGAGGTTCTCGTCATGCGGGATGGTGATGTCGATGAGCATTGTCTGGCGGTTTGATCGATCTGTCAGCACAATATCAGGCTTATTGGCTACAATAGTCCTGTCCGTGATCACAGATCGATCCCAATAGAGCGTGGCACGACCATTTTCGAGAACTGGCGCAGGGACATACCTATAATACGGCACCTCAGAGTGTACAAGGTCGTATCGAAGAGCAAGTTGCTGGTGGATAATCCTGGCTACTAAGTTATGTCTGTGCAAATACTCACCATTAGCAAGATGAGAACAACCGGAGATAATATGCCTGAGTGACTCCCCAGGACGGCGACATGCCCGACAAATGTCGACCGTACCGTCCTTCAGGATATACCTCCGGTAGTTGTTCGTCATGATAACTTCGTCAGCAATTGCACACACAAAACTCTCGGTTTCCCCAAAGAGGTCCCCGAAACGTAACCAGGTCACCGACGCGAGAAGGTCTACATCAGGCCCTATTAGGGCCTTGTAGAACCGCCCGTGTAGCTCCTTGCTCTTCCATACGTTTTTGCGATCTTCCGTGCTCATTACCATAGGTCTGCGCCAATTCTCGTTTGCCAAGGATAGCGGGGTGAGGTGTCTGTCTACTGCCACAACATCGCGATGCATCCCACACTCGTTGTTAAGAAAATAATCCCTAAGTCTGCATACCTCGCGGTTGTGGAGATTTTTGGCATTAAGAAAGCCGCGACCTCCACATTTCCGTGGGATGTACAGCCTCATGACAGACGAACGTGGGTGTAGCATGCGATGGGTAGTAAGTAGTAGGCGGACCCTCCGGTCCAGGGCCTCCAGTTCAGTCTGAGTCCACCTTAGTATGCCAAAGGAGTATGTAAGCAGGGGCATCACCCAGGCGTTAAAGGCGCGCACCTTATTACCACCCGACAAAAGACTGTTAAGTACCTTTGAAAGGCGGCAAAAGAAACGCTCCTTTACCGTCTGCTTGATGTCTCCGTCAACGATACCTAAAGCCTGTGACATACCAAGGTATTTGTAGGTTTCGGCTTCGGAGAGAGATCTGAGGGTCATTGTTGCAGAAAGTTGCAAATCTGGCGAATTTACAACTTTTCCCCGTTGTACATTCATGACCGCACACTTATCTACACCAAATTCCATTCTGATGCCGTTACTGAAAGTCTCTGTCTTCTTTAGTAACACCATCAGATCTTGGTGTTTTGGTGCAAACAGTTTCAGGTCATCCATGTACAGTAGGTGAGAAATGATCTGACCCCCTCTCCGAAGTCGGCAGCCTAACCCTGAATCCCTCAGCAGAGTGCTGAGTGGATTCAGAGCAAGGCAAAACCACAGTGGGCTCAAACTGTCACCCTGGAAAATACCACGCTCTATCCTTATAGAGTCCTGCGAATCAAGGATGCCATGTCTCCTTCCTGGTAGACGAAGGACAGTGATCCACTGCCTCATACATGAGCCTAAAAAGGATCTTAAAGCTGTATCAACTTTATACAGCTCTAAGACCCTCTCAAGCCATGAATGAGGTACCGAATCATAGGCCTTCTTGTAGTCGATCCAGGCAGCTGACATAGCTCCCTTGTTTCGCCGGACTTGTTGGCAAATGGTCATGTCGATGAGGAGAAGCTCTTTAGTACCACAGGACCCAACCCTACATCCATTCTGAGAGGGGGCCAAAACGTTGTTCGCAACAATGTGCGAGTTGATTTTAGTTGTCAGAATGGATGTAAGGAGCTTGTACAACGTAGGCAAGCATGTTATGGGTCGATAGTTCTTGGCTTCCGTGGTACTACCGGACTTATAGAGCAGGGAGGTAACACCAGTTGTGAGGAAAGCTGGTAGGGAACCAAGCTCAAGGGTTTGTTGAAATTGTGTTGCTAAACGTTCGTGGGAACATCGGAACCATTTTATCCAGAAGTTGTGCAGTCCATCCGGTCCAGGGCTTTTCCAGTTCTGGGTCGTGCGGATCGCAGAAGTAATGTCATTAGGGTTTAGAGTAACAGCCTCCATAGGCTCGATAGGTTCGCACGAGCGTTCCACAACACTCATCCACTCTCCCTCGGTGTGTCTGACAGGCACCGACCAGATACCGCGCCAGAAATTAATCATGGCGTCTGTATCCGGGAGCTGTCCATCGGACACACGTTGGCCAGTTCCCTCCCATTTCCGGTATACCTTCCTTTGGTCACTCTGGAAGAGGCGATTTTGCTGAAATCTATCTACACGTTCTCTGTAGCGGCGGATACGGCTTGCCCACGCATAGACTTTCTGCTTCAGGAAGTCAATGCGCTCCGTGACACAGGCCATGTAGTCACAGGGAGCGATACCGGTCCCCGCAAAGGCCTGGTTCACAAAGCGCATCACTCGGGGGCGATTGTTGCCTCCCCTGAAGCAGATTAGCTTTGCTATGAGAGTCCGGGATGTGTTGATACGACGCTCGATCCGTACCTGCCACGCGGGGGCATCCCCGGTAGGTCGCGGTACTCGGTCAGTGTCCGGAAATTTGACGCGGGCAGCGCGGCACGCCGCGATGGCTCCACAATACAGAATCGAGTGCGTATCGACTAAATCTTCACTAGCCCGAATATACGGATCTAGTAAAGCATCCAGGGCCCCCATTAGCGCTAGATTGCGTCTGTTCATGGGCAAGCGCGGTAGTCGCGGTCTAGAGTTGGGTGTGGGACGATACTGCACAATCGCCTCCTCCAGAGTCCTCCTCAGTTGCTCATTGGCCTGGGTACTTACGCTAATATTCGTACCATCTTCCACGTCGACACCGTGATCATCCCGTGGTGCCTGCAGTGATAGGTCGGGAGTAAGTATCGGAGCAGGCGTCGAAACACGGGGATCCCGGGTAGAGGTGGAAGCGGTACGAGCTGGCAAGTACTCCAAGCGAAGCCGATCAAGAGTCAAGTCATCCAGTCGCTTCAGGCGTACGATAGCTCTCACTTGATCCGATAGTCGCTGTGCAGTTACAGTCATGGCTGGTTCAAGGGTCTGGAACAGTGGCAAAATCCGGTCACGGTATGCCGTAATATTGGTTCCCCCCTCTGTAGCCTCATAGTAGGCACGCATGCAATTAACATTCATGGAATGAGTCCATCGCATGCGGTGCACTACACCACCGGTAGCGGGGGCCGAAGGCGGGGCAGATTGTCCCACAGGCCCCAAGCGTGCCGGCAGCGGTCGCCTTCCTCGTCGCGCTGGTGGTGGTGGCGGCGGGGGCGTTATTATTATTATTATTATTATCTTTATTTATTTTTATTCTTAGGATTAGGTTTTTATAATAGTTATAAAAAGTAAAATACAGAAAAGTACATACAAAATAAAAAAATTATAAAAACCTAACCTAGTTTGCCACCGGTAACGGAGCAGGGCCCAAGTTATCGGTGGTCAGGGCTGCAGAGTGAGGAACCTCCGGACGATGCGTGCCGTGTCCAGAAGTACCGCCTTCTGTATCTGGCCCTTGATCCAGCCATCTAGCGAGAGTCTCTTGAGATGTTGGTCGAGGCTCTTCGCTATTAGACCGTTTGCCGAAACGACTATCGGGACAATGATCGTCGAGTCAACATCCCACATAGCAGTCACCTCGTGAGCCAAGTCAAGGTACTTGCTGAGTTTGTCCTTCTCGGCCTTCACGAGGTTCTCGTCATGCGGGATGGTGATGTCGATGAGCATTGTCTGGCGGTTTGATCGATCTGTCAGCACGATATCAGGCTTATTGGCTACAATAGTCCTGTCCGTGATGACAGATCGATCCCAATAGAGCGTGGCACGACCATTTTCGAGAACTGGCGCAGGGACATACCTATAATACGGCACCTCAGAGTGTACAAGGTCGTATCGAAGAGCAAGTTGCTGGTGGATAATCCTGGCTACTAAGTTATGTCTGTGCAGATACTCACCGTTAGCAAGATGAGAACAACCGGAGATAATATGCCTGAGTGACTCCCCAGGACGGCGGCATGCCCGACAAATGTCGACCGTACAGAATTATTATTATTAAAACAGTACAATTAAAAATTCAAAAACATTTTTTTTAGGTTACCTCCCATAGACGTAAAGTGGCGGTGATTTTTTTTTCTCATCCAACCCTATAGTGTGGGGTATCGTTGCAAAGGTATTTTAAAACCATTACGGGTTTTTTAAAACGATTTTTCGATTCAGTAATTTGTTTGCGAAATATTCAACTTTAAAGTGAAAATTTTCATTAAAATCGAGCGTCCCCCCCCCCCCCTCTAAAATCTAAACCGGTGGGTGGAAAAATTTGAAAAAATTCAGGATAGTAGTCAGTATATCAAACTTCCAAGGAAAACTATAACGGCTAAGTTTGCTTGAGAATTATTAGTAGTTTATGAGTAAATAGCAGCGTAAGGTATAAAATATACCTAAACTTGGAAGATTCCGTATAAAATACGAAATGCTTAGAAAAATATTACTTAATTTTTTCGTAATGGCTACGGAACCCTATTTTGTGCGTGTCCGACACGCTTTTGGCCGGTTTTTTTTAGTGAATATGCGAGTGTGAAAGTATGAAAGGCAACTAAGGGACCTGTAGGGCTACTACGAAATTCGAAAATCGAAGTTCATATCGTACCGTCCCTTTCACTCTCTTATTCTTATTAGCGTCAGTGGGATAGTATACGAACTTCGATATTCGAATTACGTAGTAGCCCTTTTGATGTGGGAGTGGGCTGCCCGGCTGTGCTCTCTATTGCCATTGCCAACTACAAGCTGTGTGGACTCCAGCACTGCGGTATTAAAGGCAAAAGTAAACTACCATACTATTTTCCCAAGTTGTCATGAAGGTTCTCTACTAAATATAAAACTCGAACTTCTGATGTTGCCATCATGTTGCCGTCCCGCTGACGCTGATTTTCGAGTTTCGTAGTCTGAACCGACGAACAAGACCACTCTGTCAAGACTGTAGAGACTTAGAAGAGAGAAATCACAAAACAGACGGTGGGGTTGCCAGGGAGCATGACGATTTCCCATCTCACCCCATTGCTATCCCCTCTAACCCCAACTACGAGGTGAGCTGGTATTGCCTACTATTATGTGTTTATAGTTAAAACTATGAAATGAAACAAAAAATTGACATTGACTAACTAAAATTCATACACCCGGTACACTTTTTTTGTATATAAATCAAAAGTCAATGTGCCACTATAAAATAAACTTTAATCCAAATTTGAACTTCGATTTCGTCCCTACTCACCCCATTTTACGGTAGTAGGAAAATCGTGTTTAGGAATAGTGACCTATATCTTTAATTCTATACTTTTCACCCAGTAAAACATACTTAAATCGTATAATCAGACAAAACATGAAATTTTTCTTCAAAAAGACTACCTGTATTAAATAACATAGTGCTCTTCAGTAGTGCATTCGCGCATTCGCCTAATTGTGGCTAAACAAAGCCCTCGGAACCGGGGTCGAGGGGCTTTTGAGCGTCTACCGCCTTGTTAGTGGTCTCTCCACAAACTCATGTGTGTCTCGAGTTTGTTTAGGCAACGAGAACGTATTGAAACAGGAATACCAACAATAACCGTGTAATGTGTTAGTTACAGCATAATGTATCCATGTTTTTTTTACTCGACTGCCCGAAGAAGGGTTATGTTTTTCAAGCGTATGTATGTTTGTATGTATGTCCATTTCTTTGGTCATTGCTGCAGCCTAAACAGCTAGACGGATTTTAACATATGAGGTATCATTGGATTTGTCATAACTGTCGGAGTGAAAAAAATAATGGTGAAAGCATGAAAAAAATATTTTGTCCGACACGCTCATGGCAGGTTTTTTTCATAATGCACGGGCTTTATGGAACACACAGCCTTTCTCATATTTTTTGTTCAGTTTCCTTATATTGGTAAAAATTGAGAAAATAATAGCTATAGTTATATTGGTAAAAATTTAGAAAATAATAGCAACCCAACAAGGAAAAAAAACAAGAAAATGATTCTACTTGGAAAATATCGAGATTTGCATGTCAATCCGTGCATATCTGACGGAAATAGGCTTACATGGGATGGGTCTTACTGTCAGGGGCGAAACATCATTGGATATCCAGCTTTATTTACTTAGATTACCGGAAGCCGATTTTAGAAATCGATGTTATGCACATATGCACAAACAAAACAAAATTGTTAAAAATTTGTACCTATTGGATTTAAATTATATAACTTGTACCTGTGCCCACATGCACTGTCATTAAACGATACATGTACCAAATTGCAAGTCAATCCACTAACTACTGGCAGAGGTTCAAAATCAACTTACGAGATTTAACACAAACTTCAAAGTAAAAAAATAAAAATATTTGGCTTGTAAGAATGAGTAAACTGTCTAAGATTGTAATTAGTTTACATGGTAATTTTGGGTAAGTAATCCAGGCGTGATTTTGACACGGCGGACAGGTTATTGCCACTGTTAACTGGTTTTTAAGTATTCCCAAGCAACACAGATCGACTGATATGAAGCAGGATGCCTTGCGGGTATTTGCCCTACACACTACATACCTTGTGTTTCATGTAGGTGTCTTTGTGTAGTGTGTATGACAAAACCAGCGCGGCGCGGGCAATCTGACCTAAAAATCTGTTTTGGTCCCCCCCCCCCCCCCCCTAGGCCAGAAGCTGGGTACGCCCCAGTTAAAAAAGGTAGGTCTCAGGAAGTTACTGTAGAAGCTTTATTATTTTACAGTTTCAAGGTGCTTACTTAGCTTAGCTTCAATATTAGGTGTTAATTTCAACTTGATACCTCCACGCGTTCCGGAGAAAAAGGTCTTGACAGACAGACGGACAAAGAAATAATCCTATAAGGGTTCCGTTATATTCTTTTTTAGGTACTTACGGAACCCTAAAAAATTCTTTTTTCAATTTACTTCGCTACTGTTGGGTATTATGTAGGTACGCGAACAGAAATAAAGGTGCAGGGCAACACGAACGAACCGCGTTCAAAACAAAACGCACACAATAATTCTGATGGTATTACCTGATGTAGTGAATTGTAGTGTGTAGTGGACGCCAAGATAATTATCGCTATCCATCATCGCGTCTATTTCGGCACATTTGTCGAGGACGGGCGTGATGAATGACGTCTGCTGCTATTGTTTTAATAATTTGCGAATCAACAATTGAAGATTATTATTTGTGCACTAAAATAACTTACAGTCGCCGTAATAAACATCGAAGCAGTCTAGGTGCTGAAAAATATCTACAATATGGTCTATGGTCTTCATTTCATACAATAATAACAACAAAAAAGTCGCTCTACCTACCCAGCGGTTTGATCTATGGCTTCTCATGTATGTATAGTGGATTCGAACCCGGAGTGTACCTCTTAATTTTTCAGAATTCAAAAATTAATCATAACTAATTGTTTGGAAAAAAATATCGTGAGTAAACCTGTATACGTCTGCGAACAGCGTCGGAACTACGCCCATTTCCTCTCCATTTGAGAGAAGACCTGTGTCCAGTACGGAGACGAGATAATGAATAAAATTTTGCTCATTAAATATACCTAATCGAAAACCAATAGTGTAAATATTCGAGTTCAGACAAATCACCCAGTAATTAGGAAGAAAATTATGCAAGCAGCACATTACATATACACCCCGAATCTTCTGAACCGTGACTATAAACACGATCCATCACTTGTCATCAATTTGTTAAGTTTTGTCTCAGCGGTTGCCAAAACTTCTAGTACAGTTCAGTTCTACTTTTGTATAGTAGGTACTCGTAATTTATTGCTACACTGTTAAAGTGCCTATATATCACAATAGTTAACTCAATTTACTTGATAAATTCATTTCATGACGAAAATGTTACGTTTTTAGTCTACGTGGTCTTAGTTCTTGCTTATTCCGCATAAAAGGTGGCGCCATTCTATTTTTTCGTTTTTGTATGGACCATTTTACCGACGCAATTTTGCTATATTTGTCTTGAAAAAAAAAACTTATCGCGAAAACTTTGAAATTGTTGTAGAGCGTGAATCGTAAACGATTAAAATAAATTGATTATTCTCACAATGTCATCAAGTGATAGCGAAAATTATAATGTGGAGCAAAGAGCAAAAGACATAATTGATAATTTTCTATCGCCAAAATCTAGAAAGATTTATTTTTATTTTTTGATTTAATCTTTTTATACCAAACATGACCAAACTGACTATTTTTTTCTCGCAATCGAAGTGAAAAATAGAGTTTTCACCACGAGACTAAAAGTCAATACAAACCCTCGAATAAATAGCCACCTCGGGCATGTATTAGCTTATTTTAGTCTCTCGATAAAAATATACTATTTATAAGCAGCGATATAAGTAACCTATCACTAGATTTGTCGTAATAGTAGGGGAGGCGGGTATGCTAAATCAGTAGTCCTAATACTTAACGGGAATGTATTAGTAGATTGTGAAGATTAGATGCAAAGCCGGTCAAGTGCGAGTTGAACTTGCGTAGGAGGGGTTCTGTACAATGCCAAAGCCAAGTTAAAATATTTTTACGGTGCTTTTTAAATTAATACAAAATATCACATTTGAAATCCTCACAGTAAGACGCGAATTAACTACTACTAGCGCTATGCATTATATTGAGTTTACCACTTTATTTTCAATTGATGGAATTCTGGTAGATTTTTCTGTGGTCTAAAAACAAATACCTATACTTTGTAGGTATTTTTTTTCAATTTTTTTGGCTGAGTAGTTTCGGAGATCAGAGGGGAGGGGGAATGGTAAATTTTTATCTTCTTTCATGAATAAAATCAAAACTATTTATTTCATTCTTCATTTCAATTAATTGTTTATTAATTACCCGTGTGGTGTCGGGTTAGAATTACCTACACCTCTCCGTTTCTTCCGTGGATGTCGTAAGAGGCGACTGAGGATATAGGTTAAGGTATACCGTAAGCGACAGGCTAGCAACCTGTCACTATTGTACCGTTTTTGTTAAACTTAAATTCTAAAATTGCTAAAAGTGGCTCCGAAGCTGTAACGTTTCGTGTGCTCTGCCTACCCCATTTGGGAATACAGGCGGCGTGATGTTTGTGTGTTAATTAAGTAAATTATCGCAATATGTAAAACGGGCGTCGCTTGTCACCGCGCCGACTGAGTTTCGTGGTACCAGGCACAGTCTTTGTCAAGCGTGCGGCCCATTCAGCCTCTCAAGTCCTCTCCGTAGACAAGGTACCTACTCTCTCATACAAAAGTGAAATTCAAACTTTAGTCAAATACAATATCCCTAAAGACTGTCTATGATAAAATCCCGGCATGCCTGATCTGGTGTATCTTTGTACCTAATGAATGCTAATTTTCAAGCACAGTCTAATACATAAAGCTAAAACTCACAGACGCACTAACTACCTATTCATTATGATTATACTTTTATTATGTAGTTTTATAACCACTAATTACTTAAAAAAAGTGCTGCTTGAAAATTAGCATTCATTACAAAGATACACCAGATCAGGCATGCCCGGATTTTATCGTAGGCAGTCTTTACTCGATCCAATTAAATTTCAGTAATTACTTAACCACACAGTTGAGTAGAGAATACCTACCTATATAAAAATTAAAGTTAATTCAGAATCTCACATTATTATCTCGCTAGATTGTATTGACGTAGTGTACCTTGTAAGTAGGTACAGCGTTAGCGTCATACATTTAAAAACTTAGTGAAGTCCTTTTCTCTTTGTATTAAAAAGCTCTTACTTAGTAAACGAATCTGATTTGAAATTTTTTATCCACGGTCAAAACATATATTTCAGCAGTACTTATATAACTATTCCACCGATTAGTGGCAAAAACTGAGCTCGGAAGGGCGCCAAGTTCAGACTTTCGAGTGAATAACGCTTCCCCCCAGCTCTCTATTAGCGCCAACTTTTCACATTTATCCCGAACCGTGGGAACGCCTCCTTAGCGTAACCAACAACAGAACGATTTATTAATCTTGTTAAGGATAAACTTAACAGATTTAATTATGAATGAACCTAGTTTAACTACTTAGTACAAAGTAACTTATCAAAACTATCACCATCAATAGCATCCAAAGAGAATGAAAATTCAATAAATGTTTTCTTTCAAAATATATGCACGCACAAGTAGTTTATAACATAACTGTCGGCGACCGATCGTAAAATCCAAATGCTGAAATAAAGAAAAATTTAGGTATGACGAGTGAGGACTGGTCCGTAGGTAGGTAGGTAGGTAGGTAGGTAGGTAGGTAGGTAGCGATAAGGCCGCCTATTGCTTACCTTGTAATTTTATCTGTGTACCTGTTTTTCTGTATCGCTTATTATTTCTGGTGTACAATAAAGAGTATTTGTATTGTATTGTATTGTATTGTATTGTATGAATTGTAACTACGCACGAGCCGAACGAGCGAAGCGAGGGTGCCTCAGCAGCCACCAGCGAAGTGCCATAACTGATATGGCGGCTTTTCACGATATGCCTAGGAATTTCATGATCTGCCTAAACTAGCCAAATCATGAAGTGGCGGCGTTTAATGATATGCTTAGGCATTTCATCATCTGCCTAAACGTCACTAGGCAAATCGTTAAACAGTGAGTTTTCAACGATAAAGCGGATGCTTTGCCAATTTCTGAAATGGCGCCATTTCACGATATGCCTATGAATTGAGGAGTTGAGATTCCAGAATTTCTTGAAATTAAACTTAATGTTAACAAAAAACACGATATTGTTCTGTTGGCAGAAAAGTGCAATGAACTCTGTAACATGCTCACAACACTGGATTATCAAAGCCAAAAATGCGTTATCGAGATGAATACGGAAAAGACCTGATAGGATATTATTAGGCCAATTAAAATTCAGCCAAAAAGTATCATGGGACACTTGACACCAATTGACCTTGACCCAAATTAAGCTAAGCTTGTACTATGGATACATGCAACGGATAAACATACTTACATACTTATTCGGTCTAAAACGCAAATAAAGGATGCTGCAAAAATGGCCTGCCGCCGGAAATGGTAATGGGCTGGACACACAGCATGAAATACCTAAGGTTGGTCGGTGGAGCAAAAGAATTCTGCATTGGTACTGATGGAGGAGGCCTATGTCCATAAATGGACAGCACGATAAGAAATAAACATAGTCTAATTAATTATTAATTCGAATTATTAAAAGCAAATGTTTTACGAATGAAAAACATATCTAAATCACCTTACTATTGGAAATAAAAAGGCTTTTATTATTGTTAACAAAAATAAATATGATAGTTTAATACGAGAATAATTTTACATAAAACACAATAGAACAGTATTTTTCAATATGTGACACAGATTTAAATTTGACAACAGTCTTAAGGGGTCGCGATATCTTTAAACGTGATAAAATAAACATAAATTAAAACTATTTATGTACATAAAACTGTAAAAAAAATCTACAAACATAACATATAAAACTATTACCATCAATTACATTCAAAGAGAATGAATATTAAATAAATGTTTTCTTAAAAAAAATCTCAGGGATATATAAACCCCCTTGCAAAAAAAAACGGGCACCTATGGTTTTTATGATTGGTTTTTTTGGAATCTTTTTGTATTTTTTTATTTCAATTCCAAATTTTTACTTTTACGGTCATCCCGTGAAACCTAAATTGAAAATACAAACCGAAACAAAGATGCACAGAAAAACCAGAAAAATAAGACCAACACTGGGAATCGAACCCAGGTCCTCGGCATTCCGTGCCGCGTGCTATACCGCTACACCACTGCTGGTCAACGGCACAAACACGAATTTTCCCTATGCATCACATATCTCAGCTTGTTTATACTTTACTTTGTAACTTAAGCAGTTACCTAGCGCCATCTATATTGTTTTAACTCTCAACGAGAAGCCTTCAATATCTGCTTCGGAACTAACCGTTCACCCGCACAAGAGATGTCGCTACTAAGCAATCAAATTATGATTGGTTTTTTTGGAATCTTTTTGTATTTTTTTATTTCAATTCCAAATTTTTACTTTTACGGTCATCCCGTGAAACCTAAATTGAAAATACAAACCGAAACAAAGATGCACAGAAAAACCAGAAAAATAAGACCAACACTGGGAATCGAACCCAGGTCCTCGGCATTCCGTGCCGCGTGCTATACCGCTACACCACTGCTGGTCAACGGCACAAACACGAATTTTCCCTATGCATCACATATCTCAGCTTGTTTATACTTTACTTTGTAACTTAAGCAGTTACCTAGCGCCATCTATATTGTTTTAACTCTCAACGAGAAGCCTTCAATATCTGCTTCGGAACTAACGTTCACCCGCACAAGAGATGTCGCTACTAAGCAATCAAATTATGATTGGTTTTTTTGGAATCTTTTTGTATTTTTTTATTTCAATTCCAAATTTTTACTTTTACGGTCATCCCGTGAAACCTAAATTGAAAATACAAACCGAAACAAAGATGCACAGAAAAACCAGAAAAATAAGACCAACACTGGGAATCGAACCCAGGTCCTCGGCATTCCGTGCCGCGTGCTATACCGCTACACCACTGCTGGTCAACGGCACAAACACGAATTTTCCCTATGCATCACATATCTCAGCTTGTTTATACTTTACTTTGTAACTTAAGCAGTTACCTAGCGCCATCTATATTGTTTTAACTCTCAACGAGAAGCCTTCAATATCTGCTTCGGAACTAACCGTTCACCCGCACAAGAGATGTCGCTACTAAGCAATCAAATTATGATTGGTTTTTTTGGAATCTTTTTGTATTTTTTTATTTCAATTCCAAATTTTTACTTTTACGGTCATCCCGTGAAACCTAAATTGAAAATACAAACCGAAACAAAGATGCACAGAAAAACCAGAAAAATAAGACCAACACTGGGAATCGAACCCAGGTCCTCGGCATTCCGTGCCGCGTGCTATACCGCTACACCACTGCTGGTCAACGGCACAAACACGAATTTTCCCTATGCATCACATATCTCAGCTTGTTTATACTTTACTTTGTAACTTAAGCAGTTACCTAGCGCCATCTATATTGTTTTAACTCTCAACGAGAAGCCTTCAATATCTGCTTCGGAACTAACGTTCACCCGCACAAGAGATGTCGCTACTAAGCAATCAAATTATGATTGGTTTTTTTGGAATCTTTTTGTATTTTTTTATTTCAATTCCAAATTTTTACTTTTACGGTCATCCCGTGAAACCTAAATTGAAAATACAAACCGAAACAAAGATGCACAGAAAAACCAGAAAAATAAGACCAACACTGGGAATCGAACCCAGGTCCTCGGCATTCCGTGCCGCGTGCTATACCGCTACACCACTGCTGGTCAACGGCACAAACACGAATTTTCCCTATGCATCACATATCTCAGCTTGTTTATACTTTACTTTGTAACTTAAGCTGTAAAAGTAAAAATTTGGAATTGAAATAAAAAAATACAAAAAGATTCCAAAAAAACCAATCATAATTTGATTGCTTAGTAGCGACATCTCTTGTGCGGGTGAACGGTTAGTTCCGAAGCAGATATTGAAGGCTTCTCGTTGAGAGTTAAAACAATATAGATGGCGCTAGGTAACTGCTTAAGTTACAAAGTAAAGTATAAACAAGCTGAGATATGTGATGCATAGGGAAAATTCGTGTTTGTGCCGTTGACCAGCAGTGGTGTAGCGGTATAGCACGCGGCACGGAATGCCGAGGACCTGGGTTCGATTCCCAGTGTTGGTCTTATTTTTCTGGTTTTTCTGTGCATCTTTGTTTCGGTTTGTATTTTCAATTTAGGTTTCACGGGATGACCGTAAAAGTAAAAATTTGGAATTGAAATAAAAAAATACAAAAAGATTCCAAAAAAACCAATCATAATTTGATTGCTTAGTAGCGACATCTCTTGTGCGGGTGAACGGTTAGTTCCGAAGCAGATATTGAAGGCTTCTCGTTGAGAGTTAAAACAATATAGATGGCGCTAGGTAACTGCTTAAGTTACAAAGTAAAGTATAAACAAGCTGAGATATGTGATGCATAGGGAAAATTCGTGTTTGTGCCGTTGACCAGCAGTGGTGTAGCGGTATAGCACGCGGCACGGAATGCCGAGGACCTGGGTTCGATTCCCAGTGTTGGTCTTATTTTTCTGGTTTTTCTGTGCATCTTTGTTTCGGTTTGTATTTTCAACCTATGGTTTTTGTATTTTATGTGCATGAAAGCTTACTTTCTAAGCTTCAATGCCTAAAAATCTGAAAAACCATAGGTGCGCGTTTTTTTTGCAAGGGGGTTTATATATATACTAGCTTTTGCCCGCGACTTCGTCTGCGTAGATTTCGATTTTTAGAAAGTACTCCATAGTACAGTGGAACCTTTAGTCGAACCATTTGAGTTCCGGGTACTGCCTTTTCGCAACTTTTCATTTCGCAACTCTAAAACTGTAAATATTTCAGGACTTTTTTAGGGCCATCGTGTAGATTAGTTTTATAAAACCGGCCAAGAGCGTGTCGGACACGCCCAAAATAGGGTTCCGTAGCCATTACAAAAAAGTTAAGTAACATTTTTCTAAGGATTTCGTATTTTGTAGGGAATCTTCCAAGTTTAGGTATATTTTTTACCTTACGCTGCTATTTACTCATAAACTACTAATAATTCTCAAGCAAACTTAGCCGTTATAGTTTTCCTTGAAAGTTTGATATACTGAATACGTTTTACGGTTTAGATTTTAGAGGGGGGGACGCTCCATTTTAATGAAAGTTTGCACTTTGAAGTTGAATATTTCACAAACAAATTACTGAATCGAAAAATCGTTGTAGCAAACCCCTAATGGTTTTAAAATACCTATCCAACGATACCCCACACTATAGGATTGGATGAGAAAAAAAAATCACCACCACTTTACGTCTATGGGAGTTACCCTAAAAAAAATGTTTTTTAATTTTTAATTGTACTATTTTGTCGGCCTAGCTTACCTATATATCCGTGCAAAATTACAGCTTTCTAACATTGATAGTCCCTGAGCGAAGCCGCGGACGGACAGACAGACAGACAGACATGGCGAAACTATAAGGGTTCCGTTTTTGCCATTTTGTCTCCGGAACCCTAAAAATCATGAAATATTTACAGTTTCAGAAATATTAAACGGTTGGGAAATGAAAAGTGGCGAAATGAATCAGGTTGCCAAACGTTTTTCCCCGAAACATTAGTAAACAAAAAAGTTGTGTAGTTTCTGGTGTACAATAAAGAGTATTTGTATTGTATTGTATTGTAAACCTTTGAGTCCTGACGCACAGCTGAGTTTTATCAAAGTGTTATAATAAATTCCCTTGTTTGTAAAGCAATGCGATGTCACTATGACTTTTTCTACGAAAAGGCTTCACAGTGGGTTACGATCAGTGAGCTTCTACATACGTTACGATAGTAACATATAATATCATTGGTTACGATACAGTTGGTTCGAGAGTACCTAATCAGATTTTCTCACAAACTTCAGTGTCCCACATTATCCGATTCCATGGAATTTTCGAAAAATTCGTTCAAACTGCGGATAAATATCAACTGAAAAACCTGTTCACTAAGTTTCTCATCTATGGGCATTTCTCTCTATCTAATTCACATTCACATCTGGAGACTCTGTTTTACAGCTCAGAATCATGGACTGAGTCTACCTCCCAAAATTTGTTGAAATCGGAGGGATACAGGGTACAGCGGTAGATTGGAATGCCTATAGGTATGTATCATACTCAAAGAATAAAATTTTACATACAGAAAGGCAAAGTAACGCGTATAAAAGGCGAGCCCCAAATCGTTTGACATTTACTCCGCAAATGTTTTTTTTTTTCTAAGTACCCACCCTCCATAGCCATTATTAAGTCAGTAAAACTACAATCACCTTACAATGTTGCCTCGCAATGAGAATACTTAGACACTGGCGAATTCGTCCTATTAATTAGGACAGAAAAGCCATATTTTAAAAGAGAAGTGCTAAAAATATATAATTATATGAATGCGATATAATTACGATTATGGTCTGTTTCATAATTCGAGATACTAAAATGACGTCCCATGTGTTACCTGTTTTTTGCGTCTCATACATAGTGATGTGCCGCAACCGGTAATCACCGAAAGATTTTGTAGGTACTGTGTACCAATGTATGTATGTCGTAAAATATTAAGATATGAACGGGTCTGTGATGTACTAACATGTAGGACACTTAGGACATTCTATAAAAAGGTAAAATAGGTTTAATAAAAATGCGACTGTTTTGGACCTCGATTTTCGAATTTCGTAGCAGCTCGCTGGCCCTAACTACGAAATGCAAAGCTCGAACTTCGTATGTTGCCGTCCCGCTGACGCCTATCTCATCTAACACGCGAGCGAAAGGGACGGCGCCATACGAATCTCGTTTTTCTAGTTTTGTAGTAGCCCCCTCTGTATTATATTTTTTTACGTTGGCACTAAGTGATGAACACTGTATTTTACCTGTTTTGTTCCTGTGCTTGGATTTTATCACTTTATCGTAAAAGTGCATTTATATTTTTAAAATGGGAAGTAGAACATTGAATTCTTGAATGTTATTTTTGGTATCGTAATTATATACATTTTATCGGTTATTTACGAAACCGAAATCATGGAGCCGCACTGTTCGTTTTACGCTGGCCACATTATTTTTACGTTTGACATTTCAGACTGTCATTTTAGTAACTCGGTCTAAGAAATAGAACATAGGTATAATTCACGACAGAGTTAATTCATAATTTTGTATTTTATCGTAATAAAATGATATCAAATAACTATGCAATTATATGTGTGTCGATATTACATTATGTAACTATGTAAACCCATTTATTCTTCATTACTTAATGTTTACTCAGTTCTCCAAAAGATGCACTGCAATGCAATGTGTGGCAATTAATTTAGTATCATTTAATTTTGTTCATTATCATTTAAAACATTCAATTAAATTTGTTGATATCCGTACCCCCTCTTCTAATTTTTTTTCTTAATTTGGCAAAATCCTTACTCAGCGACTTAACTCAACTCAACGACTTACGTTATTAATTTCAGCGCCATCTGTTAGTATAGCGGGGTACTCGATAGTCATAGCAGTATTTGAAAACTTGAAGGTGCAAACTCAATCGGGTTTAGTGACTACCTCCCCTTTTAAGGGTTGAATTTTTATAGCCTAAGGGTTGAATTTTATGGCCTAAAATTTGGACGGGAATTTTCTCGACAGATTAGTATAGTTTGCATCAAAATCTGTTCAGCCGTTCCGACGTGATGCGCGGTGAAATAAACGACAAACAGATAAACAGATAAACGGATAAACAGATAAACAGACAAAAATTCTAAAAACTATTGGAACATATTCTGTTATCGATTCTAAGTATCCCCAGCCAACTTTTTTTCGAATATCTTCCATGTACAGACTTTCGACCCTCTTCAGCTTTATTATATGTATAGATATTCACTGAATGTAATTAACCTAAAACTACTAGTTATTTATTCAACTGTAAAGGCCATTGAGACACGAGTGCGAGTTTATGACATGAGTGAGACGAAGCATGACTACAGTCCGTGAGATCTTAAAAAAACCTTCGGATTTTAGAAGCATGCTTCGGGCATTGACGATGACACGCGATCGTGATACGCGGTTCTGTTCTGTTATCAACTTGCAAAACTTTTCAAAGTTACCGTAAAAAGTTATGTAAAGAATAACCATCAGTACAAAATGAACCTTGCCATATTAATATTACGCTTCTTTATCTTTTTCTAATTTTAATACAATATGACTTTTTGTCATGATACAAATAAAACAAAATCAGCATTTTCGAATTCTTCCATCGCCAATTTAAATTGAGAACACCCCGCCTCAACACAGTACTTTTGTTTGGAATTATATAGAGCTGTTGTTATACTGTATCTACTTCTCTTGGGTATGTCAAATGAATTTTTTTGGTCTGCTTTCGTTTTATATTTTTTTAATGCACTTTTCGAAATCCCCGTTGCTTCTATAACACGTTCTAGTACCTTATTAAAATATTTACGACCACTTTTTTCTTAAAAAAATTCAACTTATATACAAAATATTTATAAATATATTGTAATCAATTTCCAGTGATTGGCTATTTACAGACATACCCTGCTTAAGTTGACTCGCCATGGAAATCAATTTCCGAAAAATAACAAACTACCTAAATAAATATATGCAATTGGTGGTTTTAACTGCTCTATATACATCAATGAAAACACAACGAGTGCACTCTACGCGTGATGGATTGCTACTGAGTCAAAAAGACAATTGTCATTTTTTACTAACGAATTCTTCCGATTTCCCCCGAAACCCGAAGGGTTTTCTAAAAGCTCACGGATTGTACCTATAGATACGCATGAGTGTCTTCAAGTCTTAATGGCTGATTATGAATAGTTGCATACGTTACTTTTTCTACGAGCTCAAACATAAATATTATAATTATTGAATACATACATAACAGACAATAAATGAATTTTTCGATTTTAACGGGAGCAAATTACTGCTCACTTCCATTGCCGGCTGTTTTATTTCTGGCGGCGTCATAATTTCTGCATCACTTAATTCATCAAAGTCAAAAGTGATTAACTGTTTTATTTCTTTTAATTTTCAAGAACGCCGTGCCAAAGCAAAACAAATCCCACTATTTTGAAACTTTTTTTTCTATTAATTACAACCTTATTAGAATGGACTCGGGAACTGTATCGAATATAGTCAAATTAAATAACGTTGAAATATTTAAATTTGATAATACCTGAAAAATAAATTTATTGACCATTATGTAACTATTCATTAATCGTTTATGTAAACATATTTTAATTAAGTAATCATTAAAGTCCATTTAACAGTAATTAAGTAAAATAGAATCGTTAAAGCTGTTTCTGAATTGGTACTTTTTACCTCGCATCAAATGAGGTAGTTCTAATTTTTATATGAGTTGGTAGTGGTGAAATTGGTTATGTCAAATCCAAGTTTTCCACCTCGAAAGCCTTTCGGATCATTGTCAAATACTTGAAAATTCATTAAAATTTAGTAGTTTTTTTCCGTTTTTGACAATTTTTAACACCAAGGGCTTACGTTACGGCCAAAGTCACTAAAGACAATTTTAAGTAGACTAAATTTACAATCAAATGAGACTAATTTGGTTTAAGTAGGTCAAATAGTTTCTATGATACGGCTATTGAAAAATTTGCGCAATTTCCAAAAAAAGGAAATATTACAGTTTTTTTTAGTTTTCGACCAATTTTACCCCTAAAGAGTGGGCTTATGCGAAAAGTTACTATGTAGTAATTAAAGTCCACTAAATTATTAACAAAATGTGACTAATTTTGTCAACTTAGACCTGAGAGTTCCTGAGACACAGCTATTCAAAGTGGTTGAGGTAAGCAAGCAATTATGTACTATACACCATTTATTTTAACATTTGAAACTGAACGGTGAAATTTGCACACGTTTTTAAATAAAACAATGAAACTACATAAAATTGTGTTAACTTCTATACTAAACATGTAATAAATACCGCTATGATACAGCTATTGTACAGTTTGCGAATTTCCAAATAAAGGAAATATTACAGTTTTTTCAGTTTTTAACAATTTTTACCCCTAAAAAGTGGGCTTATATGAAAAGTTACTATGTAGTTATTAAAGTCCACTAAATTATTAACAAAATGTGACCAATTTTGTCAACTTAGACCTGAGAGTTCCTGAGACACAGCTGTTCAAAGTGGTTGCGGTAAGAAAGCAATTATGTACTATACTCCATTTATTTTAACATTTGAAACTGAACGGTGATATTTGCTCACGTTTTTAAATTAAACAATAAAACTACATAAAATTGTGTTAACTTCTATACTAAACATATAATAAATACCGCTATGATACGGCTATTGAACAAAGTGCGCAATTTCCAAATAAAGGAAATATTACAGTTTTTTTCAGTTTTTAACAATTTCTACCCTTAAAGAGTAGGCTTATGCAAAAGTAACTGTGTAGTTATTAAAGTCCACTAAATTATTAACAAAATGTGACCAATTTTGTCAACTTAGACCTGAGAGTTCCTGAGACACAGCTGTTCAAAGTGGTTAAGGTAAGTAAACAAGTATTTACTATACTCCATTTATTTTTAACATTTGAAACTTAAAGGTGAAATTGGCACACGTTTTAAATGAAACAATGAAAGTATTTAAAATTTTGTTAACCTCTATAGTAAAAATATAATAAATACCGCTAATAAATTTACATGTAGGTGTTTTTAGTCAATTTGTGTTCGAAATACCAAGAAACGCGTGTTACACTTTGACCGTTAATTCAAATCGTAAATTAAATGGAGTTTAGAAGGGTTTGCAAAATGAAGTACACTCTGTTAGTGAAATAAGCAATATAAGTAATTATAATTATTTCACTAACAGGGCGTACTTCATTTTGTAAACCCTTATAGTACATAATTGTTTACTTATCTGAACTACTTTGAACAACTGTGTCTCAAGAACTATCAGGTGTAAGTTGACATAGTTGATCTCATTTTGTTGGGAATTTAATGGACTTTAATACCTGCACAGTAACTTTTCTCATAAGCCCACTCTTTAGGGGTAAAAATGGTCGAAAAGTAAAAAAAACTGTATTATTTAATTTTTTGGAATTTTTGTAAACTTTTGAATAGCTATATCATAGAAACTATTTGAACTACCGAAATAAAATTAGTCTCATTTGATTGGAAATTTAGTCTTCATAAAATAATCTATAGTGACTTTTGCCATAACGTAAGTCCTTGGTGGTAAAACCTGACAAAAACGGAAAAAACTACTAAATTTTAATGAATTTTCAAGTATTTGACAATGATCCGGAAGGCTTTCGAGGTGGAAAACTTGGATTTGACATAACCAAATTCACCACTACTAACTCATATAAAAATTAGAACTACCTCATTTGATGCAAGGCAACACTTCTTTTTCGGTACGATTTCCATGTAGTACATTTGCAGAGCGAAAAAAACATTGTAAAACGTTTCACAAAGAAAATAATTTTAAAGTTGCGATCACTTGGATTACCGATAGCGGTGTCGTTAGCAGGCAGCACATTGTAGTACGCGAGTAGAAAATAGTAGGTACACTGATAAACAAGGGTTGTAATTGATCATTTACACTCGAATTGAACACTCTACTTTTCATCACAAATGCGATGCGAGGGACTAAAGAAAAACCATATAAATGTATACGCAATTTGTAACAGAGCAGAAGAAAATTTATCGCGCCAAACCGACTTTTTAGGGTTCCGGAGCCAAAATGGCAAAAACGGAACCCTTATAGTTTCGCCATGTCTGTCTGTCTGTCTGTCTGTCCGTCTGTCTGTCTGTCTGTCTGTCTGTCTGTCTGTCTGTCTGTCTGTCTGTCCGTCCGCGGCTTTGCTCAGAGACTATCAATGTTAGAAAGCTGTAATTTTGCACGAATATATAAGTAAACTATGCCGACAAAACAGTACAATTAAAAATTCAAAAACAATTTTTTTTAGGGTACCTCCCATAGACGTAAAGTGGCGGTGATTTTTTTTTTCTCATCCAACCCTATAGTGTGGGGTATCGTTGGATAGGTATTTTAAAATCATTAGGGGTTTGCTAAAACGATTTTTCGATTTAGTCATTTGTTTGCGAAATATTCAACTTTAAAGTGCAAATTTTCATTAAAATCGAGCGTCCCCCCCCCTCTAAAATCTAAACCGGTGGGTGGAAAAATTTGAAAAAATTCAAGATGGTAGTCAGTATATTAAACTTCCAAGGAAAACTATAGCGGCTAAGTTTGCTTGAGAATTATTAGTAGTTTATGAGTAAATAGCAGCGTAAGGTATAAAATATACCTATACTTCGAATATTCCGTATAAAGTACGAAATCCTTAGAAAAATATTACTTAATTTTTTCGTAATGGCTCCGGAACCCTATTTTGGGCGTGTCCGACACGCTCTTGGCCGGTTTTTTTTTTTAATGGCCTCGCGCTCTTTGGCTTTGGCACATTCAGCCAGCATTGACCAGCAGCGTTATGCCAGCATGGAGGTTTGGAGGTAAGTATTACACATTGAAATCTCCTTGTTTACCAGTTCCTGAATACAAAGGAGCACCATTCAATTTTTTAATTTACTTACATCCCTAAAGATGTAAATCGAATTTACAACACGGATTTCAAGTTAAATGCAACCTTTTTTCAGAGCTTAAGTGATGTAAAATAATAAAACAAACCATCTCTATACCAAATTAACCTAAAACAGTTCAGCGGTATAACTCTAGTTTGGACGGCGTAGATTAGGGTTGCCGTAAGTCTGCGGACGCAGACCGGGACATTTAAAGAAAAAGTAGTAAAGGTAGAAAAAAAGGGAACTTTTATTACAATAATAGGCAACTTCAACTCCTTGCCTAAACACAAAACAACTTTTAAAAATCATTCCAATGCCAGCAACCCGCCAGTCGGGTTCTCTGTTCGTATGCTCTTTTCGCTACAAAGTGGAAAATGCACGTTATCGGCTATGTTATTGCTAAGCTAGTTAGCTGTGTTAATTGTAGGTTATTATATACCAATTGGTATATATATTATTATCTACCAAGTCTAGTCCCCTATTAAATAGCTATGATTTTTGAACCGGTACAATTTGCTATCGGTCGGGACGCCGGGACATCATGCTTCAAAATGGGACATGTCCCGGAGTACCGGGACGTATGACACCTGGCGTTGATTGATAGTTTGAAAGAAAAAGAAACAAAGAAAGAAATACATATAAAGAAAACAAGAAAATGTAAAGAAAACAAGTATTATAAAAAAAAAAAAAACCCGACACCGATACCTTTCATACTTTACGAAATATCTAAGATTAATTGTGCACGCTTTTCTTACAAATAAATTTCAACGAAATCTTCAAGTGAAACGAGTGCTCTGATTTTAATGTAAGTATAATATTAAATGAAAAGAAGAAAGAAATTACCTATTTTATTAAAAAAAAAAAAGTTTTTTCCTGGTGTTACGAAAAAATATAATTGCTTTAAAATGTGTAATTGTTTTTATTCAAAAGTGACTATATTTGAAGACAAAAAATAAAAACTATATCGTTTCCGGCATAGTTGGTTCTGAAATATATTATATGCTGCTTAGTAGTTGGCGGATTTATTTAAAAATTAGCTTTTTATCTAATAGGACCTCAACATAGATATGTCACATACATCAATGTTTATCAAATATTTTAATTATAATTATAACTTATAAGTCCTCTCCGGGTTCATCGGCACAAGTAGAACTGAAAAGGAAAAGCCGTTTTGAAGTACTTGTGCTATTCCATTACTTACTACAAAATCACAGATCTTTTAGACATGTAAAATTTTGTGTCTACCTGTGGATATCAGTGGTCAGCATATAAAATAACCCTGCAACGAATATTATATTACCTTGCTTTTGATTTGTACAGTCACCTTGCAGGATTTACACTGGGCAGTGCATGGTAAACTGACCCGACGACACCCACAACGCATGGTATCGCAGCCAGATTTGCAGCCACAATAGTCCAAGAGGCTTAACATGTTACAGTTGCTTCAAAATGGCTGGTAAGTGTTATACTCTAGGAGCTAGCAAACAGTTATTAGGTACGCAACAGAAACAAAAACAATATTTATGAACTGATTAATTTTTATTAGTCTAATATTTATATATTTACACAATTATAAGTGGCTAACTTTTAAATATGACACGCGTTTGCGACGTAAAGTGAGTCGTACTACGTAAGTGGCGCGCGCGTGCGCCACGGGTCAGTGCGCGGCAACCACTGAATCGCCTCAACGTTGGGGAGGCCCGGTATGTAATTGTAGCTCGGCGGCGGAATGGCGTAGTGACACCCCCCTTACATTGTCATCTAAACTACATACCTGTACCAAATTTCAAGTCGGTACTATATTAACTATTGAGGAGTTCCCTCCTGCAGAGGCGATCCTGGCACCACCAAGATGTCACTACCAGATTATTGTATTGTCACCAAATTTACATAAGTATGCCAAATTTCAAGTTAATCGGACCACTGGAAGTGGATGAAATTTAGCTTCCAAGATCTAACCTAAACAAACAATAAATAAATAAATAAACAAACAGAGCAAGTTAAAGAAAAGCTTCTAAAAATATCGCCGAAATGTAACCACTTGTTCTAGTATTTCGAATAAAAAACAATTTGAATTCTCAACCTCTTTGGTTCTGGCTGTTTGCTCCTGAAATCTTTGCCAGAGCAGCGCACCGCGCGGATCAAAAAAAAATTCTGTTACCGCGCGTTTCATACGCGGGAAATTTGGCGAACTTCGTATGTTGTGTAATTAAATAATAAGAAGCTCGACTAGAGTGAATAAAATTTAAAACGTATTATAATTATAGTGTTAAATACTTAGTATGATTTTTTTTAGTGTAAAAACAATAGGTAAACAATGTTAGTACAGTGCGGATTTGACGAGCGCTTTATCATAGTTGGTTTCATTGAGGTTTGTGGTTTATAAATTGCTTCATTAATTTTGCACAAAAAAGAATAAATCAGATAGTCACTAATTATATTATTGAAACTTATATAAAACATCATTAAAATCGCAAACCTAAAGGTAAATATTCAAACGATATAGCTAGCCGTTGCTAGGCGATTCGGCCGCCTTAGCAACGGCTAATAACGCCTAGCAACCAAAAAACGCAAAATAAACACGTTTCTTGTATGACGACCCCCTTTAATTTGTAACTTTATTTAATTTTTAGTATTTGTTGTTAAAGCGGCCACAGTAACACACAACACAATCTCTGAAAATTTCAAGTGTCTAACTTTTACGGCTTAAGAGATAGAGCCCTGTGACAGACAGACAGACGGATAGACAGCGGAGTCTCAGTAATAGGGTCCCGTTGGCACCCTTTGGGTACGGAACCCTAAAAATACATACTTAAATACATATTAAACACCCAAGACCCGAGAACAAACATTCGTATTATTCATACAAATCTGCCCCGGCCGGGAATCGAACCCGGGATCTCAAACTTCGTAGTGAGATTCTTTAACCACCATCCGGTCGTCAAAAAAAAAGGAAACTCGCTTTCACGTAAAACATCGAAATCGGTCCATCCGTTTGAGAGCTAGTATGCCACAGACAGACATACATTGGCATCAAACTTAGCACCCCTCTTTTTGCGACGGGGGTTAAAAATGACCAATATTTTTGGATTATGTAACTGATGGAATAGTTCGATTTTTTTAAGTGACGCCTATTATTATGTTATAGAAGTATTCTGCCAAACTTTACTAGAACAATCTAAATAATAAAAAAATACTTTGACAATCTTAATCTTGGTAATAAAAATAAAATAAAATTTCATTGCATTTATTTAATCTTGAAGATAATAGTGGTCAATATTTACATTAGGTACGATCTAATTAATAATTAACTACAATAACAACATCAAGACCAATGAACTAAAAGAATTTCTTTGGTCACCCGCGACATTAAGATAGCTAAGTCTATGCAAATTATGCGTGTTCATGCAGTTCCTCCACCTCCACACTGTAAGAACACACACAAATTACACAAACCCATCTATCACCACCACCACAACACACTGACGCGTTTCGAACTCAACCAGAGCTCATCTTCAGAGTGAGACAACCGTACACCATGCTACCAGTTGTTACCAGGTGTTGGTAGCATGGTGTACGGTTGTGTCACTCTGAAGATGAGCTCTGGTTGAGTTCGAAACGCGTCAGTGTGTTGTGGTGGTGGTGATAGATGGGTTTGTGTAATTTGTGTGTGTTCTTACAGTGTGGAGGTGGAGGAACTGCATGAACACGCATAATTTGCATAGACTTAGCTATCTTAAGGTCGCGGGTGAGCAAAGAAATTCTTTTAGTTCATTGATACGGACCTTCGCAAAGTAACGCCTGATTCAATAAATTATTTAAACATCAAGACCACTCATTAATCCACTGCTATACTATTTTTCTAGGTTGACTTCTTTCGGCAACGGCAGAAAAAATAGATCTTTAAACTATTCGCTGGGTGCAAAGTAGGAGGTGGGGGAATCACGAATCGATCGCAGCGCGCGCTTTGGCCAAACAAGGATTTTTTCGGCGGACCAACTGTCACTATTTACTAGTGAAATTTACGTATTCGTGCATTATTAAGCAAAAATAAATAAATATGCTTCACGAAACCTCAATACGAAATACTCAACGCCGTAGGTATATAGATTCCAAAAAAACTACTCATGTGTTGCCAATAAAATGAAAAAGTTTTGCATCGGTAAGTTTTAACTTTTATAAATACCTAATGCACATAAGTAAATTATCCATCCATATTTTTTCAGGATAAAGTCCTCAATCGAATCGAGACCTAGTACGTAGGTACATACCTACCTATGAGAGTTAAGTGAACACCTACTAAGCTGCTTGTTTTAAAATTAAGATTCCGCAGTTGCCAATAACATTCAGTAATCGTGCTGACCCTACTGTAGGTAAAACCAGTCTGTTTAAAAAAAGGATTTAGTTAAAAAAAAAATGCAATACGTTTTGATTCTATAAAATCTGTTTGCAGTTCAACATTCAATTAACCTCCAACGCCACCGAAAGTCCTCGAAATATCCAAGTATCCAACATATCAGACAATAAATAAAGCATTTGTCTTGTCGCCAGGAGAACGGCTACTGCCCCGCCGAGCGACCATCAGCCAACAAGGTAGGTACATATAATCCAGTCTTGACTTCTTGGCACACGGCAATGGCACAACAATCACAGAAATAGGCATCCCGTTCACCAATAAGGCGTGTTAGCATTCAAATCCGTTCCGGCACGCCAGGAATTTCCATATTTTATCTTAGCGCAAGACACCGCTGGCGCGTTTCGATTAGAAGACTTCTCTATTGTATAGTTTTTGCCGTTATTACTGTCCCAGAATTCGTTTCCTTTGCAGCGGAAACCTACGCAGAAATCTAGCCTTCTGGAATGAATAGGCAGCGGTATTCTGAAGCCGAAAGTGTCGTACGCCGATTGTCCTTGCTGATTAAGAGGGCCTGACTCCACGAAAGCGCAGTAAGTGTCCTCGTTCGTTCTCCATCCATCAGACGACGTCATCACAAACACTTCTTTGGAAAAGTCAAGGTTTTTAACTTTCACTGTGCCGTCGACGGCTCCTTCGTCTTGTTTTAATATCACATTCTCCAATGATACGCAATCTTCGGTAATTTTTCGTCGGAATCCCAAGTAATCCGACGCCGGTTGGACGAATCTTATCTCCCAAAGATCCTGGACTGGTGCAGGAGGTGGTTTCCGTTCCAAAGGTGGACTGGCTAAGATCTTGAGAGCCCAATAAGGTGGCACATGGGATGGCTCCGTCATGAACTTCACTTGTTCCAACGGGTAGCCTCGGTCGTCAGCAAAAATTACCTTCTTTTCCTTGTTTTCCGTCGGCATCCTTATACAAGACCTCGGGGCCGATTTCAGCGTGAGCTGCATAGGTTTTAATCCCGTAGAAGCCGGCAAACATGGCGCTGAGAAACCTCTTGTTGTTATCTTGGGTTGGATGGGTCTTCTCACATTATAGTCCGTTAGAAACCCAGCCGGTGGGCTATGTCCGTAAAGCATCTGTTCAGACGAAAAGATGTCTATAGCCGCGCACATTGTAAATCTGAAATAAAATGAAATATTTTTATTGCAAGAACACAGTTAACAGATTATATATAATAGGTATAACTACACTATGTTCTGCCTCATAGGCATGCAAAATTTTAATATGTTTATAATGAGCTACAAAATCTATAAAAAAGTTAAAATAGCACTTAAAAACTATGTTATGTCAATACAATAAATAAAAAATAAATAAATAATATATTTGTAAATATTTATAAATTGGGATTACTAAGGAAAATTACCTACTCCAGAAATTTAGGTTGTCGGTATTATTATTGTGCGCGTAAAATGACTTTTACGACAATTTAATGTGACAGATGTTTTAATTTAAAGTGACTATAATTAACAACGTTTTTATAATTAATTGTAGGTATGTAAACTCTTTATTGCACATAAAAATAAAAGTACATAAACACAGAGAGGAGAACAAAGGCGAGCTTATCCCTAAGAAGGGATCTCTTCCAGCTAACCTAAAAAAAATATTCTGAGAATTTAAATACACCTGAAGGACCTGTGGACTGTATGTTGACTGAAACTACTACGTGTGGTCTTAATTAAGGCCGTTCCCTGAGCCAAATACGCAAAACTAGCCCAAGAATGATCCTACTTTTCTACGAAACGTTGATATTTGTAGACGTGGAAAAAATATATATGATTCTTGATTATATTATCTTGTCAACGACAGCTTTCGATACACGATTCATCACACTTCGCTCGATACAATTAATTCCCAAAGTAACCTCCAATGCGAATTTTTATTCCAACTTTACTTGTTTTTTTACTACGTGACACTATGAAACAAAAAATAGAGAAAAATCAATCATAACTTAAATAGTCCTTTGACAGCTTCCGAATTTCAATAATTTGAGGCAATATTTTTAAAATAAATAAAAATCGACAAATTCTATCGTAAAAAGATATTGACTTACGGCCTGCAATGTCTATCTCCGTCATTCTTTCGAAATGTGACAGTGACCGCTGAGCGCTCGTGCTAGACGGACATGTACTAAGTTTCCCCAATAAAATACAAGATTTTATTTAATTTGCCTTGCAAATATATTATTGTAGTGTTACTTGCAAAAACTGTGTTGTGTCTCCTACTGATATACCACCGTGTGCGTGTGTATTATGGGTAACAAACAATTGAATAAGAAGGAAAAATCTCGAAAGACAACTCATAAGATTCTAAAAAACGATGAAACTAACGTAAGTAAAAAAATATATTTATTAAACAGTGAAAATAGTATTTATTTCGTTATAAAATTACTAATTTGCAAATTTAATTTTCTGTGAACAAACCAGAACAAACATTACAATCATGAATATGCATATAGTTCAGAATTTCACGCGCCACAAATAAGCATTGGTGGCGTAGTGGTTTCACCGATAGAATATATAGGTATTAGGCGACCATAATCAGTCAAATGTGCCGAGAGTTCGAATCACAACTCGTAACTAAGCTTTTTGCTTTTTTATTTTTAGGTAAAAGAGAAAATTTGATATTTTTACAGCCGAACAAAATACAAAATCTTCGGACTCCATCGAGTGAGTATAATTAAATTACTTGACTTATGCTGTTTTATCCCTAGCTACGTAACACAATACCTCTACAAAACAATTTAGGTATCTTTATTTACAGACTGCAAATGGTGCAAATTTTTGCAGGTGGTAGGACCTTGTGCAAGGTCCGCCCGGATTGCTACCACCATCTTGATCGCTAATCCTGCCGTGAAGCAGCAGTGCTTGCACTGTTGTGTTTCGGCGCGAAGAGTAAGACAGCCGGTGAAATTACTGGCACTTGAGGTATTCCATCTTAGGCCTCTAGGTTGGCAACGCATCTGCAATACCCCTGGTGTTGCAGATGTTTATGGGCGGTGGTGATCTCTTACCACCAGGAGACCCACTTGCTCGTTTGCCTTCCAGTCGAATAAAAAAAAATGGTAACGGAATCTCCGATTTTATCAACCGCTTGCACCTGTAGCGAGTAAGTTCTAATCTCCAATAGACTTTATTTATCCTTATAAATTTAAAAATACCTACCTACCTAGGTCGCGATCGTTGCGATAAATACCTTACTACCCACAGCGGCGCGTACCTACGAAAAGAATGGTCGCGTGACCTTAGTTTTTTTTTATTCGACTGGAAGGCAAACGAGCAAGTGGGTCTCTTGGTGGTAAGAGATCACCACCGCCCATAAACATCTGCAACATCAGGGGTATTGCAGATGCGTTGCCAACCTAGAGGCCTAAGTTGGAATACCTCAAGTGCCAGTAATTGCACCGGCTATCTTACTCTCCGCGCCGAAACACAACAGTGCAAGCACTGCTGCTTTACGGCAGGATTAGCGATCAAGATGGTAATAGCAATCCGGGTGGACCTTGCACAAGGTCCTACCACCTGCAAGTTAGATATAGTGAATTAAAAAACCGGTGAAAACTAAAAACTGGTTAATAACCACATCGACGGATACAAAACCGGTTAACCGGTTTTTTGCAAACTGTTTAAAATTGAAGTATTAGACGATAATTTTACTATTATTGGTTGTTATTGATGTTAACGGCGTATTTTGTGAGATTTAAATATACTCTCTACTAAATAAGGGAAGGTGGGTTACAGTGGATCATGGGTAACAGTGGTCCAGTTGAATGAAGTTTTAACTCATTTATTTATTAAATTGTTTAATAGTCTTTTATCACAAGTAAAAACAAAGCTAACACACTAATATAAAATCGCGATGTAAAAAAAAAACAGTTAAAATTCAGTGTAATCAAGTGTAATCAGTTAAAATCAGTGAAATCGTAAAATTATATGATAGAGTTTCATATCCATTATGCCCTTGACTCTCACGAGATCACCAACTTTATCACCCGCAAAACATCCCCAGACCATAACCGATCAGTGATCCAGTCCTGCACTGTTGGCACACGCGTAGCTTTGCCTTTTGTTCGCCTTCTTGTCGTCGAATATATTTGACGATGTCTCCCCCCAAAAATGCAATTTCGATTCGTCGTAAAATAAAACTTTTGACCACTGCTCAGGCGTCCAATCTTTGTATTTTTGTATCTTTGTCTTATTATTCAGAGAATAATATTATCCTTTGTATTAAATACATAGCTAGAATAACATTTTTTATTTTTTTTTTTAACTTCGCGTACCAGATTTGCGTCTAGGGAATGCAAACCGGTTAAATACCGGTTTTTTGTAACTTTCGGCAGTTATTAACCAAATTGGAAATAGTCCTTAAATATGGTGTAAATTGCCTAAAATAGATACCCCAGAATAATCTTGACACTAGAAAACGACGAATATAGCATGGGAACTTTTTTTTTTAAACAAGAATACACACTCGTATTTCTTCGTATAGTGGACAACAAGAAGTTGATTCATCTTTTTAATTAAATTTCGTCATCAATGTGCTGATAAAACATACGAGCCAAAAGGAAAAATTACATTGCTGAAACTACAATACCGGTCAAAAGTTTAAGTTCATTCTGTGAAATTAGGTTTTAATATTAAATTATATTGATATTGAAATATAGCATATACTTTGAATTTATATGACTACCCAGTAAGAAAATAAATACTTATTCGAGGAATTGTACTATTGTAAATATAATATTGTCTGTATTTCCTATGAAATTTTATAAATTCCTCAATTATTAAAAATGAGTCCTCACAGTTGATCTGAGTGTCGAAACTCGTGCTCTTAATGTAGGTCTGTCCAATGAAGGCTTCACGAGTTAACGAGACGAAAAATTGCTGAAAAATGAAGGTTTCCCAAACTGCTGTCATAAGTGCTTTGAAACGAAAACGTGATCTTAATTCCAGTCGATTTCGTTTAGGTACGCCAAGTCACGTCAAAAAGCGAAGACAATTTTATTTACGCCCAGAGCAAACGCCAACAAACTCGAACTGCTAAAGAAATTCGCGAAGAACTCAACGCCACCATCAGTCAGTATCCGTTTCGATGGTGGTGGAAGTATGTTACGTAAACAGAATATGGGTAAAAGATTGTAATGGGCTCAAAAATACAGAGATTGGACTGGTCTAGTTTTATTTTACGACGAATCGAAATTGCAATTTTTCGGGGGAGACATCATCAAATATATTCGACGACAAGAAGGCCAACGAAAGGCAAAACTATGCGTGATGCCAACAGTGCAGAACTGGATCACTGATCAGTTATAGTCTGGAGATGTTTTGCGGGTGATAAAGTTGGTGATTTCGTGAGAGTCAATGGCATAATGGATATGAAACTCTATCATCACATTTTGCAACTTCACGCTTTTCCATCCAAAAAACGAATTTTAACTGATATTTTTTGTGACGTTTTATTAGTGGGTTAGGTTTGTTTTTACTTATAATAAGAGACTATTAAATAATTTTATAAATAAATGAGTTAAAACTTTCATTTCACACATCACAGAAAATTTCATTTATTTAGAACTTAAATATGTACTTTTTTACTTACTAGGTGCCCGATGGGAACACACAAATACTCCCAAAATATTAAATTCCGAATTCGCTAATTTTGATTTTCACAATTCCTAAGACATATAATTCCGATTACTTAAAAACACGAATTTCATTTTTCCGAATTTCAAAATATCGATTTTTTATATCCAATTTTTAAAACTCCGAAGAATTAAAAGCACGAAATGTTATTGGCCTGAAGTACAGTATTCTGATTAGCAAATTTCCGAAATGACATCGCCAATTCGGAAATATGACATTCGGCAAAATAAACTTCGTGGTTTTATTAATCGGAAACTTTAATTTCGAATCTTGAATAAATATCAATTAATTTAGGTAAATTGAACTGCATAGGATAGGTTAGGTTAGAATTGCGTCAAAGCGCGAAGCGCCTTAACTGCGCGGAATAGGAGCTCCGTGATGCAGAGCTCCATCGAACTTGTAACACATTGCTGAAAATGAATAATAGTATTACTTTTTAGACCAATCTAACCTACATTACCTATCCATAGCTTACGTTTAGAAGTCGGGATTTATTATTGATCGGTGTAATTTAATTCCTCGGAATTTTGAAAATCGGTATTTTAGTAATCGGAATTCGTATTTTTGACATTTCGGTTTATTATTGAGTCGAACTTCTTATTGTTCGATGTATTAAAGTTCGGAATTTTGAAAATCGTAATTTAAAAAATGACGATTATTAAGTCTCGGATTTATCAAAAATCGGAATAGTCATAGTAAGACTTTTAAAACATTCGGAATTATAAAAATCGGTATTTTGAAGTTCGTGATTCCGACTTTCGGAATTTCTTAATTCTTCTTTTTCTGAATTTCTTTCGGTATTTATGTAGTGTACCCGTGCCCTATACACCGCAACATTACCTCTCGTTTCGATACTGAGACGATGACTAGTTTGGCAAGCGGGGGCGTAAGAGCAACAAATTCGAATCCACTCACGGGCATGCGTGTAATACACATAAAATTATACCAAAAGATCCACTGTTACCCATGATCCACTGTAACCCACCTTCCCCTATTAATACAAAGTATATTTAAATACTAATTTAAATCTCACAAAATACGCCGTTAACACCAATAGTAACCAAGAATAGTAAAATTATCGTTTTCAAATAGTTTGCAAAAAAACTGCTTAAAACCGGTTAACCAGTTTCGAATCCCTCAATACGGTTATTAACCGATTTTTGGTTTTCACTGGTTTTTTTCATTCTCTATTTGCGTCGTAAATTGATTTATCACAAAGTTCTTATAATTTATCGTGCAGGGCTTACTTCTGTTTCTCTCGTTAGTTCTTTGCCACCGGTGCTTTATAGGTAGGTACATATGTCCATGACAAATTGTAAATGCTAACACATTTAATATATTTTCAGTTACAAATATCGTTCGATGTGGAGAAGAGGTTCCTGACAAAACAGTTGATCGAAGAATTGTCGCAGTTATTAGTATTTTTTTTACAAAATTACAATCATTTGCAATCATGGACCCTTAGAATGCGGTATTCAAAAGATGCAGTTCGTTGGAGAAGTACCTAAAACATGGGCTAACATCAAAATTTATGTTTCGGTGTAAAAACAATGTTTTTGAAATAAGAGTTGACTTCATTAAAATGAATATTTATAATTCATAATTCATTTATTTATTTAATTTACACTATGCTCTATTTTATTACTTCAATTTAACTTTAACGCCATCTATGCGATCCTGCATGCTTTTTTCGGTCTAGAAATACGTTTTACAAATCAGTGTCCTGTTAGTTCAGTTGAGTCGCCACTTTTTACGTGGCGCTGTTGTATCGGCAATAATCGGCATTGTATCGAGGGGCGGGACGGCTGGCGCGGGAGAGGGGCTTGATTTTAGAATTCGTTTGGGTACGGGAACGGCCTTAATGACGGTGAAATTAAAAATATACTTCTACATGTAACAGCTTGCTGACGACGAAGCGGAGCAGAGGTGTTGACAGCGCGGAAGCGGTGGTGGAATGAAAAGGGGACGCCGCGAGCGCGGTTTTAAAGCCGCTCGCTTTAGCGGTGCGGACAGGAGACGAGTGGAAAGGGGCGTGGTTCTATGCCAATTACTATCACGGGACACTTGACACCAATTGACCTAGTCCCAAAGTAAGCAAAAATTGTGTTATGGGTATTAGGCAACCGATAAACACACACACACACATACACACACACACACAAACATCACGCCTGTATTCTCAAAAGGGGTAGGCAGAGCACACGAAACTTTAACGGATAAACATACTTAAATACATACTAAACTCGGATCCCAAGACTCGAGAACAAATATTCGTATTTTTAACCCCCGACGCAAAAAATGGGGTGTTATAAGTTTAACCGCTATGTGTGTCTGCCTGTCTGTCTGTGTGTCTATCTGTGGCACCGTAGCTCTTAAACGGGTGGACCGATGTGAATACGTTTTTTTTTTATTTGACATCTGGTTCTTAGACATCAAAATCGGTTCAACCGTTTTTGAGATATTGAACTTTGAAGTGACAAAGTCGGGGTCTTCCAACTTTTTGTTGGTTAGATTATTCATACAAATGTCTGCCCCGACCGGGGATCGAACCCGGGACCTCAAGTAACCACTGGGCTATCCGGATCCGGTCGTGAAAATGGCGGCAGGGCAGGAGTTAAAAGGTGCAATTGCAAGTTATTTATTTCAAATGAAAAAAAAAACACATTTTATACACATATGAACAAACATAAAAACAAACAAGAAACTCAATCAAAAACGCAATTAATTGAAAATAGTAATGCACGTTATTGATAATCTAATAATCCTAGTCTAATATTTAGGTACGTATGAAAAATAGAAAAACTTATACAACTACCTAGCTGCTATTATACAATACCTTTTGTGTATTATGTATGTAGGTAAGTATTTTACTTTTTAACAGACTTCAAACAATCATCAACTAAACAGGAGGAAAAATAATTGAAATCTGGATTTATTGCAGATTTTAATTTGCTATCACATACTACATTAAATTATGATTCTGTATGCATTTCCACTGATCAGCTTAAAAGTCATCGCGAAACCCTGTAGGTGACTCCTGCTAGCTCGTGCTTAGGCAGTGACTTCAAACTGATCAGTACATATTTCACACTTTCGGTAGTACAAGTGCATCATCATCTTCATCCCAGCCTATATACATCCCACTGCTGGGCTAAGGCCTCCTCTCGGAATGAGAAAGCTTGGGCCGTAGTTCCCACGCAGGCCCAGTGCGGATTGGGAACTTCACACACACCATTGAATTGCTTCGCAGGTTGTGCAGGTTTCCTCACCATGTTTTCTACACCGTAAAGCTCGTGGTAAATTTCAAATGTAATTTTGCAAATGAATTCCGAAAAACTCACGAGGTGCGAGCCTGGGTTTGAACCCACGATTCTCTGCTTGAGAGGCCATAAGTCAAACCAGTGCAACAAAGTGCAAACAAGTGCATCATTGCATAAAAATTGAAAAATTTGTTAAAAAAATGTGTAATGCACTTATTTTACCGAAGGTACGATTTATTTAGATTTATATAGCTAACTCCGCACTAGATGGTCCGCACTGGGCCCGCTTGGGAACCATGGCCCAAGCCCTCATGTTCTGAGAGGAGACCTGTGCCCAGCAGTGGGACGTATATGGGCTCGGATGGATGGTATATAGGTAACTTATGTTTACCAACGATTTCGCACTCGCACGCGTAAATCATTAGATCCAGCAGTTGAATTGAAATTCCTGGATTTTGTTAAATTCCCGCGGGAATTCTCAAAAATTACATAGTGGTCGTTACATTATAAATACAATAAACAACCATGCCAAATTTCATGACTCTATACCCAGCGAATGAGATTTCGAGATTTTATCCCGTTCTCGTGGGAATATTGGCGGGATAAAAAGTTATCCAACTATCTACATACCAAATTTCATCCAAATCCGTCCAGCCGTTTCAGCGTGAAGTAGTAACAAATATAGTCACTCACTCGCTCACAAACTTTCGCATTTATAATATTAGTAGGATTTATCGGATTAGGATATTGTAAATTCATAGTCCAACTAGGTATATTAAAACTAACCAATATTAAAACTTTCCTAATTATTAGCATAATACAAATAATAATCTAATTATAACTGGTGTACCAGTTTCGTCCATAGGCGACGAAGTTATCAACAGTCTTTTAAACCGATAACGTTAAAAACAACACGGATTTTGGTTCCACGTGTTGAAAACAAATGCCAAATTACCTGCTTAATTAAAAATAAGTAACTCATTAGATAATTATGTTGTTTGTTATTCTCTTCCAAGCTCCGTTTCGTAAGATATCGGTACAGTTACGGAAGATATTGGCTGCTCATATAAACATATCTACTTAGGTAATGATTACGACGGACGTCACATAATTTCGTGTTGTGCCTGCTTTTGGTTTGTTTGTTTGCTGTATCAAGTGTAAACGCGTTCAGTCACGACACGTGTCCATAATAATTATAATATTATAATATAGGTAGTGCCACTAGAATCACAAAACAGATAGGGGTACAGAAATCAATCTACATGCACAAAGTGCGCTAGAGCAACGTACGCATAGACATGCTCACGGACACGATATGTCGGACCGGTTGGGACCAGTGGGAGCACGAGTGCCATCCGCTATAGACCCGCGTCTGACTTTTTTGTGCAATAATGGAGAATGCGAATTTATTAAGTACACTTTAAAATATAACAATCGTGCATTTCACCAATGTCGAAATCGTCGCATGATATTTTCTGTGACAAATTTGTGATATAACAATGACATTAACATTAAAATATTTTAGCTGTTATCTGGGGGCACGGCAGTGCCCCCGCCAAGTCGAGCAAAAAAAAACAAAGGCACGGCCGTACCATACTTTTCTCGAAGCCATTCAGGCTATTTTCAACACCCTGTATTTTTGTTATGGCTAAAGCTAGAACCCTGAATTTTCAGTTACCTATAGGGCCTAATGGGACTTAGATATATTTGTGGGAACCAGCTCGTGGAATGAAACGGCACAGTCCTTATTAGTTGCCTTTATTGGCTAGCGGAGATAAAAATAACATAAAAAATCGTAATAATTTAGAAAAACACACAAATTCACACCCGTTTGCTTCCGTCGTACGTCGTCAACTGCCATAACATCTCATTTGTTCTTCACTCAAACTCAGTATTCATTCTCCGTTCAAATTCAAACGTACATCATCTCATCACGCTTCAATACACGCATACCACACTCCACACTCGGCCATCCTGCTCAATGTCTGCCCTCAGACATTCATACACATGCATACACTAACACACACATCGTCGTATCGTACCCGCATTACCTCATAACCATCATCATCCTTAACATCAACAAAAACGTAAAAACTTAAAAAAAAAACAATACTTAAAATAAATTGAACATCTTAATTAAAACATAATAGAACTTTAACATCGTAAAACAAAACAAAATATCGTAACGTAATATCGTAATGTAGTATGACTGTACCTCGGTCATTCAAAGTCATAAAATAAAACTAAATTAAATCAATTCTCGTATTACCATAAATCGTAAATTAACGTAAAGCAATTAAAAGAAATGAAGACGTGAAAACGTAAAAGAAAAACAAAATCAATCGTGAGACATCGTTTTACATTGCGTGCCGTAAAAGTATATCTTATGCACTGATATCATAAATAAAACAAAAAAAAAATCAAATTCAAATTAAACAATACATTCATCTCTTTCATACAAATTTAATAAATCGACTCACCCTTATCCATCTTGAGTAGTCTGCTTTTTCAACGTCGTATCTATCCAATCCTTTGACCTTTGTTCCAAACCGAGTATGTTTTATGACAACAATATCTGCTTCTTGATATTTTGTGCTCTCTTCTACTATCATAGTTTTTCTTATTTGCCATTTTGCCCTTTTTCGCAGCTCTTCTCTATCTTGCATGTACATTTCTGTTTCTTCTTGCTGTAATAAATCATATATTTCAACATCATCTTGTCTTTTCATTCTTGTAGATATGTCAAGTTTTTGGTCTAGTCCTTTATAAAGCAATCCGTGCCATAGACTATAACATTTAAAAGATTTTCCTTCATTCAAGATGTCCATTATTGCACTGAGTCCTTCATCACTCTCTTGTGCCCGTTGTATGTCATCATGTAATTTAGATGAGATTGCTGCTACATATGGACATCTGCTTAACGCATCTACATGTCTCATTTTCGAACCCTCACGGTGTTCGATCGTAAAATCGTAATCTTGCAAAAGTAGAACCCATCGTGCGACTCTTGTAGACATTGCCAAATCTTTTTTATTAAGTGTCATTTGAAACGCTTTGCAATCCGTGACTATCTTGAACTTTCTCCCATAGAGATAGTGTCTAAATTTCTTGACAGCTTCAACAACAGCCAAAGCCTCCAACTCGTAACTTGTATATCTGCTTTCTGCATCTGATGTCCGTCGACTCATATAATAGATTGGGTGTAATTCTTTATCATCACTCTTTTGCATCAAAATTGCTGAATAGGCAACAGATGATGCATCAGTATGCAATTCTGTTTCTGCTCTCTGATCAAAAATTTTTAATACTGGTTTTGTAGCCATTTTCATCTTCAAGTCATTGAATACAGCTCTATGCTCTTCGTTAAACACAAATTTTTGATCTTTCTTTAATAAATCAGTTAGCGGTCTTGCTATAAATGCAAAGTTTTGTATAAACTTTCGAAAGTATGAGCAAAGTCCAACGAAGCTGTGTAGTTGCTTCAGATTCTGGGGCTCAGGGAACTTAATGACAGCTTCTGTCTTCCCTGGCGATGGCATTACTACACCGCCTTCGATGACATGTCCTAAATATTCAACTTTTCTCGTTAACAGCTGGCATTTCTTCCAGTTGATGCATAATCCATATTCTGATGATACTTTAAGAACTTCTCTTAGACGTTCGACAGCCTGGTACTCATCTTGAGCTGGAATTAAAATATCGTCAATAAAAACAATAACAATTCCTCGTGCTATCAAATCTCTGAAAATAATTGTAATAAATCTTGTAAAAACTTTTGGGCAAGTTGATAGACCAAATGGTGCTCGTAAAAATTCATACTGCCCTGTCATTGTAACAAAAGATGTATACTTGATGGAATCTTCATGTACTCGTAGGTGAAAGAAACCATTTTTCAGATCCAATGCACTAAATATTCTTGCCGTAGACAACCTGTCAATATGATCATCGATATTTGGAAGAGGATATTCGTCCTTAACCATTTTGCTGTTTATTTTTCTGTAGTCTACACATATCCTAGTAGAACCATCTTTTTTCTTTACTAGTACTAATGGACTGGAATATTCTGAGAAACTCACCCGAATTATTCCCGCATCTAACCATTCACTGATCTGTCGATCAACTTCTACTTGTTCCTTCAGCGCAAGACGTCGTGGTCGTTGAGTTATTGGTATGTCGTCCTTTAAAACAATCTTAAGCTGAATGGGAGCCTCCGTCGTTTGTTGCGGCGTATATTCTTGAACCAAATTCGTTACCTCCGTTTTGATTGCCTCGTCGTTCACGTAATCTAGACAATCCTTAGAACAAGAAAAACAACTCACATCATACAACCATTCAGTGCCGATAGGCTTGATAAAAACCGAACCTCCTTTTAAAATCATCACAACGTTTTTCAAAAATTCAGTGCCTAAAATAATCTTGAACGGCATACAATGCGAAGGAACAACATAAAAAACAATATCATTATAAAATACATTGTCTATATAAAAATCTGTCGTAATACATCCCAAAGAATTAACTCTGGATTGTCCAAATCCTAACATCGAAATTTTCTTGCATTCGTTCAAATTACTACGTAAGTTCAATTCGTTACAACACTCACTCGTCATTAAATTAATATCGCTGCCGGAATCTATTAAAGCTGAGATGCATATTTTGTTAAAAAACAACGATTTTATTGGTTTTTCTGTGTTTCGAAAACATTTAGCCGGCGACTCGATCGTTTGTTTTGGTGAAACGTCAAATTCATTTGTTTGTTGACGGCTGTCAAATGGAATGTCGTTAGGGATGGGCGATTCCGTCGATTCGTTCGCGCAACTAGTGCTGCCCGCGTGTAATAATGTTCCGGTTTTCGTTTCAGCGTAGGAAGTGCTGCCCTCGGCGGAATTTAAAAGAACTTTCTTCGTATCTTTTGCGTTTCTTGCGTTGCCGGGAAAAAATGAACTTCCTGTTCCGGTGTTGACCGTCTCCATCTGAGGTCGTGATGTCTGTTGTGCTGAAACTGGCGTTTTTCTGCATTCTGCAGACAAGTGTCCAAATTCGTTGCAATTAAAACATTTTCTTCCCAGTGATTTATTGGGACACTCGGCGGAAACATGGTTTCCTCTGCCGCAGTTGTAGCATTTTTTAAATGTATTTCGATCGTTCTTCGATGTAGAACCGTTGGTTTTAAATTGATAGAAGTTTGGTCTCGTTTTTTCTTTGATTTCTTCGTAAATTTTTATCTTTTCCTTGAGATCTTTATACTGCGTTATTCCGTAGAGCATGATTTTGTTCGTGGGCGCATCTTCGATGCCGTCGATTATATATTTAATTGCTACATTGTCGGATAACCCGCCTCGCTTTCCTAGCTCTCGCATAACGTGAATATAATCCATGCAGTCCTCGTCCTTTTTCTTTTTCCTTGCTGACATCATCTCGTGTATCGTTTTGCTATCAATTTTGTCAGGGTATTCGTCTAATAAGGCAGATTTTAAAGCAGTCCACGTCCTGAACGGTTTCTCAGAATCCAACCATAAGGCTGCTGAGCCCGTCAAACTTCTTCGCGCGATGATCAGTTGCTGTATGGCTGTCCATTCAAAAATTTCGGCGTTTTCGTCTATGTCTTGTATGAATTTTGATATGTTGTATGTCTTGTCCTTTCCGTCGAATTTTCTAATCAGATCTTGTGCGTAGTGAAATGTGTTAGTCATGGTCGGGGTGGAAGGTGCTTCGTCGTCGCTTCTAGTTCTGGGCATCGTCTCGTCGTAACAGTCAAAAAATAATGCGTTACCTTCGTCGTTAAAATCCGTTGTCGTCGTCGTTGTCCGCTGTTTAGCCAAGTGGCTACTGACTGATTCGTAAACTTTCACACGAACGTACTGGTTCCTTGCGGAAACTAATGAAATTCCCGACGACGAGCCCCCAAAAATGTGGGAACCAGCTCGTGGAATGAAACGGCACAGTCCTTATTAGTTGCCTTTATTGGCTAGCGGAGATAAAAATAACATAAAAAATCGTAATAATTTAGAAAAACACACAAATTCACACCCGTTTGCTTCCGTCGTACGTCGTCAACTGCCATAACATCTCATTTGTTCTTCACTCAAACTCAGTATTCATTCTCCGTTCAAATTCAAACGTACATCATCTCATCACGCTTCAATACACGCATACCACACTCCACATATTATCAATTACATTCAGTTCGAACACGTAGATTGAGAACTATCACATGTTAAAGTTCCTCAGTTTTGTCACTGACATACCTATACACTGACTTTTGATCATCATAATTCTAAGGTACTTCTAGCAGACCCACAAGCTCCAAATTTTAAACATAATTAGTTTTTAGCCTACATGGTCACAGAAAAATCCAAAATGTTGCAATTTCAGTCACGTTTCAAAGTTATATAAACTGCACAAGTAAGTTTGTAATCCCATATAAATACTAGCGATTACAAAGTTACACAGCAATGACTTTATTGAACGTAGTCGTATTGTATACGTATTAATGTTTAACCTGAGTATTAAGGGTTAAAATGAAATTATTTATCTTACTAATGTAATAAGTACCAAAGTTCTTTTGTTTGTGAATGTGTGTGCGATGCGAGTGGACGCGAGGATGGACGATGGAAATTGGAATATGGATGATGGACAATGGATAATGGTCGATGGACGATGGGTAGAAAATGGACGTTGGACGATGGAGTGTAGACGATGGACGATGGGCGACGGACGATGGATCATCATCATCATCATCATCATCCCAGCCTATATGCGTCCCACTGCTGGGCACAAGCCTCCTCTCAGAATAAGAGGGCTTGGGCCTTAGTTCCCACGCGAGCCCAGTGCGGACGATGGATGGTGGAGGATGAACGACGGACGACGACGGACGACAGAAAACGACGGACGACGACGGATGACGGAAGTTAGACGGGCGAAAGACGAACGACCGACGAAAGACGATGGATGACGACGGAAGTTCGACGACGGACGACGACAGAAGACGAACGCCGACAGACGACGGACAACGAACGATAGACGATGGCGACGACGGACAAAAGACAACGACCGACGACGGACAAGACAACGGACGACGGATGACGGACGATGACCGACGATCGACGACGGATGATGGAGGGTGGACGATGGACGATGTACGATGGACGACAGACGGTAGACGGACGACGGAAGTTCAACGATGGGCGACGATGGACGACGGATGACGACCGACGATCGACGACGACGACGACGACGACAACGACGACGACAGTCGGTACGGACGATGGACTGTAGACGATGAATGAGGATGGACGATGGACGATAACCGAGGATAGACGATGGACGGTGGACGATAGACGAGAATGGATGATGGATAGTGGACGAGGATAGACGATGGATGGCACACGATGGACAAGGATGAACGATGGATGATAGTGGACGATGGACGATGAACAATGAACGAGAATGGACGATGGACGAGAATGGACGATAGACGATAGACGAGGATGGACGATGGACGATGGACAAGGAAGGATAAACAAATGAAGATAGTAGTGCGTTATTACAAGAAGTAGTACAGTTCTTGTAATGCTAAAAAGGTTTGAGATGCAATGTTATACCAAGTCGCTTATTTTTGTCAGTACCGGGGGGTTTCCATAGAACTCGATTTTCACCAACTTGCTTATTTTAAAACCATAGAAAAATACAGTTTATAGTTCTCAAATAAAGAGTAAACCAAATTATTTTTTAAACACATAATGACTTGGCCATCGCACTCAACCTTTAGTCATTCTCGTATTATGTGTATCACTCAAACTGCAAGGCTGGGGCTAGCGCTATCTTTAATTATAATTACTTGAAATAGCTGACGTTGATGATTATAATTCTTATGTCATTATGTAGCCTTGCGATGGCCAAGTCATTTATGTGTTTAAAAATAATTTGGTTTACTCTTTATTTGAGAACTATAAACTGTATTTTTCTATGGTTTTAAAATAAGCAAGTTGGTGAAAATCGAGTTCTATGGAAACCCCCCGGTACTGACAAAAATAAGCGACTTGGTATAACATTGCATCTCAAACCTTTTTAGCATTACAAGAACTGCATTGCGTTGCGAGACTTGCAGCTTTTTACATGTAATGTTTTTGGTGGGATTATTTATATTTCCATTCTTCCCGTTTCATTCTCAACAATAAATCCAACAAAGAACTAGATACGACCACAATAGTTTTTTGTGCATAAGCCATTGTCGACAACCCTAGAGCGAACTCCGTGCGTGTAAGTATGAAAAAAAAAATTATAACAAAAAATAGAACCCACTACAAAAAAAACCATGAAAATAATTTTCTACCAGTGTGAAGTCGGTGCCTTAGCACGAGCCAGCAGGAGTGGACCTATAGTCGTCCATGTTGGTAGAAAATTATTTTTATGGTTTTCTGTAGTCGGTTCTATTTTTAACCGACTTCAAAAAAGGAGGAGGTTCTATATTCCAATGTTTGTATTTTTTTAATGTATGTTCGCCGATGACTCAGATAATTGTGGACCGATTTTCAAAATTTTTTTTTTATTCGAAAGGGTACTCTTCTGAGGTGGTCCCATTGTCACCAAGTCAAGATCTGATGATGGGGTCCTAGGGAAATCGAGGGCAAACCTAGAATTTTATAGGTACACCTATGGTGATTTTGGCATTTTTAGAATTAAGATAAGCATTTACATTCAGAAAGTATCATTTGGTATTGGCTCTGTGCACGACATCAGCGCCACCTAGCGTCCGCAACTTTTTTGGCTCTGAGGCTCTGACGTTTTGAAATTTCATAGCGACATTGTGACAAAAATCAAACCTATCACGTATTAATTTATAATACAAAACTAGCGATCCGCCCCGGCTTCGCTCGGTCAAAGTAAAAAAAAAAAAACGGCCAAGTGCGAGTCGGACTCTCGTACGAGGATTCCGCAACATTAGACATTAGCATTAGCATTAAAAAAACACGTTTGCTGTATAGGAGCCCACCTTAAATATTTATTTTCTTTAATTTAATTATTTATTTTTAAAGTACATTTATACAAATAAATAGGTAGCGGTTGCTGTTATTAATATCGAGCACAAAAAATCACGTTTGTTGTATGGGAGCCCCCTTAAACATTTATTTTGTTCTGTTTTTAGTATTTTTTGTTATAGCGACAATAGAAATACATCATCTGTGGAAGTTTCAACTGTCTAGCTATCACGAATCATGAGATACCTACTGCCTAGTGACAGACAGACAGACGGACAGTGGAGTCTTAGTAATAGGGTCCCGTTTTTATTACCCTTTGGGCAAAGAACTCTAAAAGTAAAAAGGTAAATCAAGGGCACTTCACACACATTTTTCAGCTCAATTTTCCAAAAACTACACCCGACACGCACGAAGCCCGGGCGGGTCAACGTAGAGTAAATAAATGCATTTTTTGGTTAGATTGATATTTTTACTTTCGTAATATCTTTTAAATGGAATGTCCGATTTGAATAATTAAAAAAGTAATCTACAGGTATTGAAACCGTCTTAAATATAAAATTATTTATTTGGATAAGGATTAATACAAAGGTATGGATAAAATGGTCTGATTTTAGTCGTCATTTCTGTCAACTTTTAAAATGTAAATAAAACCGGCCAAGAGCATGTCGGACACTCCCAAAATAGGGTTCCGTAGCCATTACGAAAAAATTAAGTAATATTTTTCTGAAGATTTCGTATTTTATACGGAATCTTCCAAGTTTAGGTATATTTTATACCTTACGCTGCTATTTACACATAAACTACTAATAATTCTCTAGCAAACTTAGCCGTTATAGTTTTCCTTGGAAGTTTGATATACTGACCGCCATCGTGAATTTTTTCAAGTTTTTCCACCCACCGGTTTAGATTTTAGAGGGGGGGACGCTCGATTTTAATGAAAATTTGCACTTTAAAGTTGAATATTTCGCAAACAAATGACTGAATCGAAAAATCGTTTTAGCAGACCCCTAATGGTTTTAAAATACCTATCCAATGATAACCCACACTATAGGGTTGGATGAGAAAAAATAAATCACCGCCACTTTACGTCTATTTGTCTATTTTGTCGGCATAGTTTACCTATATATCTGTGCAAAATTACAGCTTTCTAGCATTGATAGTCCCTGAGCAAAGCCGCGGACGGACAGACAGACAGACAGACATGGCAAAACTATAAGGGTTCCGTTTTTGCCATTTTGGCTCCGGAACCCTAAAAAGTAGTTATAGTGACATAACTACAATAGTTAGACATATGGTATCGCAAAGTGATTGATATTTACAGACAGGCATAAAAATCAAGATTTTTTCAGATTTTTCTAGTTGGTTTTGTTATAATAGCTACCTTCATACCAAATTTCAAGATTCTGAGTTCACGGAAAGTACCGTGTACTTTTTGATTCCTTTGCGAGTTTCGAAAATTTGCGGAAATTTGCAGCATAAACGGCTGCATCTTTTGATTGCTTTGGCTTAGAAGTTTGATTTTTTCACAGCTCCAGATTTTTGAAGGTGGTAGGATTGCTACCACCATCTTGCTCGCTAATCCTGCCGTGAAGCAGCAGTGCTTGCACTGTTGTGTTTTGGCGTGGAGAGTAAGATAGCCGGTGAAAATACTGGCACTTGAGGTATCCCATCTTAGATATCTAGGTTGGCAACGCATCTGCAATCCCCCTGGTGTTGCAGGTGTCTATGGGCGGTGGTAATCTCTTACCATCAGGAGCCTCACTTGCTCGTTTGCCATCCAGTCGAATAAAAAAAACAACTCCAAGGGACAGTAGACCTCAGTATTTAATATAAATTTCAGCTTGACCTCCACGCGTTCCCGAGAATAAGGGTCTTAACAGACAGACGGACAAAAAGTGATCCTATAAGAGTTCCGTTTTTTTTCTTTTGAGGTACGGAACACTAAAAATTCAAAAATTCAACTAAAAAAAATTATAACAAAAAACTGAATCGACTAGAAAAAACCATGAAAATAATCTTCTACCAGTCTGAAGTCCCTCAGCACGAGCCAGCAGGAGTGATTAAAGCGGAAGACATAGTGCGTAGGTGAGGTATATGACTATAGGTATACCGACCGACATCAGACTGGTAGAAAATTATTTTCATCTCTCCTGTTCGGAAAGTTTAATTTTCATGGGTAGGTAGACAGCCGGGTGGAAAATTGCGTTTTCATCTCTAGGGTGAAAAGTATTTTATTTTTTATTTTTCGATTAGCCACGGAGTCGAAGGTAATAAATAGAGTTACGTCAATGACACTTTTTTTTCACGTTACGGCATGGCCATTATTGGTCATCTAGATACACGTCGTGACCAAGGAGTTTAATATATTTCAATACTGGAGGTTGAACGCCGAAAATCTGTTTGAAACAAGTGATCTTTATTACGTCACGAACATATTCCCCCTCTTTCTTTAGTTGGGTTAAGAAAAAGATGGAAGTCATTCGTGAAATGTGAAAGAAAGAGATGGAATATATAAATAAGTGATAAAGGTAACATTTTCGTTCGGCGTTCAACTTCCAGTGTTCGTATACAGGGTGTATTTTTGATACTACCTCAAACTTAAAGGTAGGTAGTTAGTGCAGGCACACAATAAGTAATAGTACTACCGTACAGAAGGGACAGAAAGTCAGGTTTAGGTATAAATCGTTATCTACTCTTACGACTTGCACGCGACATTGAAACTTATCATGTTACGAGAGCGTTCATATTCCGTTGGACACCGTTGACTCCAAACCGGTTTGGCGGGACGAGCACAGGGTTCCCACTCGTCGATGAATAAAGATAACAGTGGGTATTAATATGATCTCAATAAACTACATTTAATACACAAGGAAATATTCCTTAACACACCTATACAACAACAAAACATGACAATGATAACCTAACTACACCTTCGCCGACTACAGATTTCCGAGTTGGCGAAACCATGTCTTAATATTATTTGTGATCAACCAATTACAGAATTTTATCAGTAGATAATTAGAAACATACGAAATGATTACTAGGCAGCAGGGCTACTGCGAAATTCGAAGTTCGTGTCGTGCGGTCCCTCTCTCTATCGTATTAAATAGTATAAGTGACAGAGGGCCGGAACGACACGAACTTCGAGTTTCGAGTTTCGTAGTAGCCCTGCAGGAACTTAGGAAATTAGAGAAGTAAAGAGAACGACCTTTCAACATCTTACGGAATGTTGAAAAATGATATTCCGATTCCTTTTTCTTCTTTTTAATTACACATCCGTAAACAGTAACAGTATAACTCAGTCGGATTATTTATATCGTTTCGAAGTCATTGTTACAAAATAAAATAAGAGGATACACTCCGTAAGCTCTTAAAAAGACCTTCGGATTTTAGAAGCATGCTTCGGGTATAGACGATGACACGCGATGGTGATATGCGGTTCTGTTCTGTTATCAACTTGCAAAACTTTTCAAAGTTACCGTAAAAAGTTATGTAAAGAATAACCATTATCACAAAATAAATCTTACTGTAATAATATTACGCTTCTTTATCTTTTTCTAATTTTAATACAATATGACTTTTTGTCATGTGATACAAATAAAACAAAATCAGCATTTTCGAATTCTTCCATCGTCAATTTAAATTGAGAACATCCCGTCTCAACACACTACTTTTGTTTGGAAGTATATAGAGCTGTTGTTATACTGTATCTACTTTTCTTGGGTACGTCAAATGAATTTTTTTGGTCTGCTTTCCTTTTATATATTTTGTAATGTACTTTTCGAAATCCCCGTTGCTTCTATAACTCGGTCTTGCACCTTATTAAAATATATACGACCAACTTTTTTCTTAAAAATTTCCACTCATATACTTAATGTTTATAAATACACTGTAAACAATTTCCAGTGATTGGCTGTTTACCGAAATACCCTGCTTAAGTTGACTCGCCATGGAAATCAATTTCCGAAAAATAACAAACTACCTAAATAAATATTATGTAAGTGGTGGTTTTAACTGCTCTATATAAATCAATGAAAACAAAACGAGTGCACTCTACGCGTGATGAATTGCTACTGAGTCAAAAAGACAGTTGTCATTTTTTACAAACGAATCCTTCCGATTTCCCCCGAAACCCGAAGGGAAGCGTGCGAGCTAAGCGGCAACCCACTACCGTGAACCCCATGGTTAGGTCGCCGGCCGAACGTACCTAAACTGCGGAGTGTCCAACCCCTGGTGCAGGCCCTAATTATTACATTTTATTATGTTTTTGTTAAAAAAAATAGACTTATTATTTTCCTTATAAAATTAATTAGCACGCAATGTACTACGCGATACTACTATGTTTTTATTCAAATCGTCCTACTCACAGGGTCGCACTTGTTGACGTGACAGCTGTCACAGAACGTTTCTCTCTCGTGTCAAATTATTGTACGCATTACATTGATGCTCGAAAATAATTTTTGAAATTAATTACGCTCTGGTAGTTAATTCTAAATTAAAAATTTGTTTTGATATTACAGCACTTAAATCTTCGTCTAGTTACAGTTTGAGGGAGTATCAAAAATACACGCTGTACAAGCTCCTTGTTCGTGAGCAACTCGATTTTTTTTATAGTCGGCCGTGGCAAGTGGCCAGCCGAAAAGGTACCGTTCGAGGTTGGATATAAGTAAATTCAATTTATTATTATTCGCATTTTTTGTAGTATTTTACTTTCCTTACAGTCGAAATAAAAAGTAGTGTCTAACTCGGGTGAAATTACCAATTTCCCCTTGAACTATTGGCGCTCGAACTCGGGTGAAATAGGTCACTTCCCACCCTTGGTTATCAATCTACTATTCATGGTTTTTGTAATCGGTTAACGCTTTTTGTGTAAATAATCTAAGATACCATAGTTTAATAACAACTGCTCGTCACCTTTTACGAAAGATTGCTTTTTTCGATGCTGAGAGTCATTATTGAGGGTCCTGGTGCTTCACCGCCCGTTTTACCATATGCATTACGAGGACCATAAGTTGCTTAGCAACTGTGTCAAACTAATTAAAATTTAACCCGTGAAATACTTACTTGTAATTGAGTAGTAACTCCGATGGTCAACTGTTGTCTACCTACATCATCAGGTCCTCTTTACCAAATGATGATTTTCATGAGCAAATGCACGAGTTACTACTAAATGTATCGAATTTAGGTACTATAGGTATCCCTACAAAATTTGAAGAGTTCCCTCGATTTCCTTAAGATCCAACTATCAGATCCTGATTTGGTGCTTATGGGACCTAATTGAAGACATTCCTAGATGAACGCAAAAAAAATGTTAAAATCGGTTCATAAATGACGGAGTTCTGAGGTAACAAACATAAAAAAAAGAAATACAACCGAATTGATAACCTCCTCCTCCTTTTTTGAAATCGGTTAGAAATAACCTAACATAAACTAAAATACTAAAACGGATTGATGATTTATATGAGAAATCCTTAAAAGTTGCTCTGTCAGTCAGCTTGACGAGTAGGTACGATCTATATGTTTTAATTATTCATTCCTGTTAAAGGTCCCCACCCGGTATAAATAGAGATGAAATTGAATGTCCATGGCCGCGCGACCGCCGCTCACCCTCGTCAAAACAGATCAAACTATAATCAGTTAAAATAGAACTTGTCGAAAAATATCGAGTCTACCCCCAAAAGTCAAAGATAAAGTTGTCACCTAAATGATATTAGAATTTTCTCACTATCTTTCTTTACATGTACTGTACATGCCGTGGTGGCTGACCTGTGTCCTGACCCTGACCATTACGGTTTGACCTATGGTAAGCAGAGTCTCAAACAGAGGATCGTGGGTTCAAATCCAGGCTCGCATCTCTCAGTTTTTCGAAATCCATGTGCGAAATAACACTTGCATTTGCAATTTGTAGGCAAAACAGAAGAAACCTGAACAGACCTGCGAAATTCGATGGTGCACGTGAAGTTCCTAACCCGCACTAAGCCTGCGTGGAAACTACAGCCCAAGCCCTCTCATTCTGAGAGTAGGCCTTTGCCCAGCAATGGGACGTATATAGGTTGCAAACATGAGGGAGGAGGGAAACGTGTACCATTATTCATAAATAAATACAGAAAAATGTTCATAAATCTTATTGATGTAGGTATTGAGATTACGCGTCAATGAAGTTATATTAAAATGAATGATCAAACGTTTATTTACCTACCTTAAAAGCTTTTGCATAAAAAGATGAAGTCACCATGACGAACGCGAATAAAGTCCATGTTTTTTTTGTAAAGGCCTTCAATACTGTAATGTTTCAATCACTAAGTGCCATTCGAGTACAATACATGAGGGTGTATTTTCACAGCCATTGATTCCAACGGTGAAACGAGCACAAAACTACAACTTTAGAGTTAAGTTTTACGAGTGTGCTCGTGTGCCTCGCCACGGTTACGCTTAGTGAATGCAGGAAAAGTGCTTTTAAACTTGATGAAAGTGCTCTAGTTCACCTTTTTTAGGGTTCTGTAGTCAACTAGGAACCCTAAGAATTTTGTCATGTCTGTCCGTTTGTTTCTTTGTCTGTCTGTCTGTCCGTCGTTTAAAGTAAAAAAAGGATATTTTTTTTGGTATCGTTGGATAGGTCTCTGTAAACCATTGGGGGTTTGCCAGGATGATTCGATTTTTCGATTCAGTGATGTGTTTGCGAAATAAGTGCAAATTTTCATTAAAATCGAGCGTCGTCCCCCCTCTGCAGGCGTCTAACGCCTCAGCATTATGCTGAGTCAGCGGCCGTTTCACTTTTACGAGGACACACAAAATCGTATATTTTTATTTTGGTAAATACCTTTATGTTTTGTTTGTGTTTGCTGTCTATTGTTTTTTTTTTTTTTTTTTTTGTTGTTGTTGTATTTGTGTGTCTTTGTGAATGTGAATAAATGTCTTTCTTTCTTTCTTTCTTTCTTTCTTTCTTTCTCTAAAATCTTAACTGTTGGGTGGAAAAATTTGAAAAAATTCAGGATGGTAATAAGTACATTAAATTTACAAGGAAAATTATAACAGCTTAGATTGCTTAAGAATTATTAGTACTTAGAGTTACACAGCACCCTAAGGTATAAAATATACCAAATGATTTTTTCGTAAAGGCTCTATTGTGGGCGTGTCCGACACGCTCTTAGCCGGTTTTTTATTTTTAAGTTTAATATTGCTTAATGTACCTAGTTAAAGAAATTCTCCAAGAATGATAAGGATATAAGTTTTGGATTTTCCGAATATTATTAATATTAAGTAAGTCGAGTTAACATCAATTGACTTTATTTATTTATTTATAAAGTACATCCACATCATGTAGGTATATTACAGTTTGAGCCATATTATAAACTATTTCTATTTTTATTACTATTTTGACTTAGTCCCAAAGTAAGCAAAGCTTGTTGCATGTTACTTTTCATCTCTCCTGTTCGGAAAGTTTAATTTTCATGGGTAGATATCCGGGTGGAAAATTGCGTTTTCTCCTCTAGGGTGGAAAGTAAATTTTTTTTAATTTTTCGGCTAGCCACGACATCGAAGATAATTGAGTTACGTCAATGAAATTTTTTTCCACGTTTCGGCATGGCCATCTAGATGCACGTCGTGACTAACTCGATTTTTTTTTATAGTCGGCCATGGCAAGTGACCAGTCCAAAAGGTACCGTTGGAGGTTGGATAGGTATAAGTAAATTCAATTTATTATTATTCTCGTTTTTTTATAGTATTTAGTATTTTAGTTTCCTCACAGTCGAAATGAAAAGTAGTGTCTAACTCGGGTGAAATAACCCATTTCGCCTCGAACTATTGGCGCTCTCACTTCGTTCGAGCGCCAGAAATATCTCGGTTGAAATGGGTCACTTTCCACCCTTGGTTATCAAACTACTATTTCATGGGTACATAGCCGGGTGGAAAATTGCGTTTTCTCCTCTAGGGTGGAAAGTATTTTTTTTTTTTAATTTTCGGCTAGCCACGACATCGAAGATAATTGAGTTACGTCAATGACATTTTTTTTTCACGTTTCGGCATGGCCATCTAGATGCACGTCGTGACCAACTCGATTTTTTTTTATAGTCGGCCATGGCTAGTGGCCAGTCGAAAAGGTACCGTTGGAGGTTGGATAGGTATAAGTAAATTCAATTTATTATTATTCTCGTTTTTTTGTAGTATTTTAGTTTCCTCACAGTCGAAATGAAAAGTAGAGTGTCTAACTCGGGTGAAATAACCCATTTCCCCTCGAACTATTGAAATATCTCGGTTGAAATGGGTCACTTTCCACCCTTGGTTATCAATCTACTACTATTCCGTGTACAACATTATTGACTTGAAATATGACTTATAAAAGATACAGTTGCGATTATAAATATCACTACTGCAAGTAAATTTACGAGTAATAACAGCATTCATTCTCGTTTACATTTTTCCTTCAGTAAAATTCTCGGTTAAAGCGGCAAGTTAGCAAAACCTTTTAAATTTACGATACTGGTTTATCGTCCATTACATCTTTAAACACCCGTCACTGATGATTTTACAGATGATTTTCTGAGAAACTGGCAACTGTCGGTGTACCTGCATTCAAGTTTGTTGCTTTGAAAGACTTGTCCAACCTCGTAACACTAGGAAAAGTGCATATTTTTCACATTTCTTTCGTTTTTTTTTCACTGTACCTACTAGTATTATCCTAAACTGCTCACCTATACTGAAGCATTTTTCATAAAATATGTAAGGGGGAGATAATATTTTTTTAAGCAGACTAGCTAAAATTAATGATCATTCCAAAAATTGCTTTTCTATGGAGTAGGAAACCAGATTCTCTCATCAATATCACCAGGTCTGACGCTCTGAGAGCTAAGGTCCGGGTTCGATTCCCGGCCAGGACAGATAATTTTGTATGAATAATACGAATGTTTGCTCTCGGGTCTTGAATGTTTAATATGAATTTAAGTATGTATTTATCTACATAAGTATGTTTATCCGTTGCCTAGTACCCATGCATAGTTGGTACAAGCTTTGCTTAGTTTGGGACTAGGTCAATGGCGAATGTCTGAAAAATTTTGAAACGCTTGAAACTTTTTATATCAATACGAATAACCTTTCGAATTAACATAAAAAAATATCAGATTTTTAAGTACTTAGACCAAATAATTTAAAAAAATTAAAGAATTTTCTTTACCGCCAAATTACGACAGTCCGGTTGGTTACGGGTTGTTCCATAGTCCAGAATAAAAAACATTAAAAAAGAATTTATGTGTCTTCTTTAAATCGATCGTTTTGACAGGTCTGACAGGTTTAACAGGTTTTTGACCGGGCCGAATAATACTGACATGGAAATACCGACCCTGTTTTTCATGTACATGCCTATAGAAACTGACATGAGCTTCTATGGGTGTGTAGATGAATTTCCTATCGATAAAAAGAGTTTCAAGTGTTTCTAAAATTTTCATCCATTCCTCTTTAGTGTCAAGTGTCCCATGACATCTATTTATTTAATACCTACTAGGTATACTTTTCATTTCAACAAAATTTCCACAGTACGGGACAAATTAGCGGGTGACTGTTAGTGGCACAATGTGATATGATAATACTCAAACGTACGAACGACGAGATAAAGCAATGTTTTCACCACGGACTAAACAATTGTTTATATCATGTCTGTGGTTTTCACACATATTTGAATATGCACGGCGAGCACCATCCGTACATTAGAGCGGGCGCAATGCAGATGTCTCCGCGAACCATTTATTTTCTCCCATTACCGTTGGCTGACACAAAAATATATGTGGTATCTAATTCAGAAGGTATGGTTCTGACTTTAAGACAGGAACTTGACACAGGACTTTGAGATAAGACAGGGTGTACGCCAGGGATGTCCACTTTCGCCTTTAATTTTCAACATTTTTATTGAAACTGCCATTAGAAAGGTATTAGATTCTGGGAAAGGAGGCATCAAAATTAATGGAGAAAGTTTCCATTTCATACGGTTTGCTGATGACATCGCAGCTTTAGCAGAAAACTCCGCACAACTGGAACAACTTGTAACAGAAATGGACAACGTATTCAGACAATTTGGACTTAAAATTAATATTAATAAAACAAAAACTATGATAACATCGAAGCATACCCAAGACATTGATCTATGGATCAAATACATATACAAAATTCTGCCATTGAACAGGTCAATAGTTTCAGATATCTAGGCAGCGTGATTACCTGTGACTCCAGATGCACCACGGATGTGAAAACGAGAATAGCCATTGCTAAGAAAGCATTCAATGACAAAAAACACATTTTTAAAAGCAAAATCTCAAAGAAAATTCGGAAAAGATTTATTAAGACCTACATCTACAAAATTCTGCCATTGAACAGGTCAATAGTTTCAGATATCTAGGCAGCGTGATTACCTGTGACTCCAGATGCACCACGGATGTGAAAACGAGAATAGCCATTGCTAAGAAAGCATTCAATGACAAAAAACACATTTTTAAAAGCAAAATCTCAAAGAAAATTCGGAAAAGATTTATTAAGACCTACATCTGGAGTATAGCATTATATGGGAGCGAGACTTGGACATTGACTGAGCGGGACCGAGACAGATTGAGTGCGTTTGAGATGTGGTGCTGGCGGAGAATGGAGGGAATTACCTGGACTGAAAGGAGAACTAATGAGGAGGTTTTAGAGTTGGTGGAAGAGGAAAGGCGGCTGTTGAGGACGATTGAAAATAGGAGAGGGAATATGCTGGGGCATCTGATACGACATGACAGTTACGTAAAAACCATTTTGGAAGGGAGAATAGAAGGCAGGCGAGGCAGGGGAAGGCCGAGACGGTCATTTATAGATCAAGCCAAGAAAAAAGTAAATGTCGTGTCGTACCAGGAGCTGAAAACGCTGGCAGAGAACCGAAAAGAGTGGCGATTACTCCACCGACAAGAGCTAAGCTCTTAAATTTATGATGATGATGATGATGGTTCTGACTTTCTCTATTTTAATGCCTGTTACTTTCACAGAATTATTCCCATATTAAAAATTAAAACTTTTCTGTTTCTAGTCTATACCTACTATTTAATGGTGTATCCTATTATCCTATGATTTTTCTGTAAAGGCGTTCTCAACCCATGCAAGTTACACCTGTTTTTTTTCCTTTAAATTTATACCTTTGCAGTATTGTTTTATATTTTGGCATAAAATAATTATCCTCCGTATGCCGCATTTCCCTTTTCAACCCCTAGTTTTGTGTTAGTTTTAGCCCGTATTTTTGTTTCGAATTTTGCCCATAATGATGTTTACCCAAGTTCTTTTAACAGAGACCCACTGCTTTGATCTGACCGAAAGCCGCCTTTTCATTACTTTTCGCATAATGTTCCCCTGAATTCCAACTAAATCATTATAATGACTGTACTTTTTTTTGAAAGCAAGTACTTGCATTGTCATCTAAACTACCTATATTTCCAGAGCAAAGTTCAAGTCAATGCCATTAACCATTGATTAATTCCATCTTGCGGAGGTGATCCTGGCCGTATTACCGCCAATTAATTTGTATTGTCAGCAGATATACATAAGGAAGCCAAATTCAATCTGACCACTAGAAGCTCACTTGCAAAATTTGACCCGCACAGAAATGCAGGTGGTAGGACCTTGTGCAAGGTCCGCCCGGATTGCTACCACCATCTTGCTCGCTAATCCTGTCGTGAAGCAGCAGTGCTTGCACTGTTGTGTTTCGGCGCGGAGAGTAAGACAGCCGGTGAAATTACTGGCACTTGAGGTATTCCATCTTAGGCTTCTAGGTTGGCAACGCATCTGCAATACCCCTGGTGTTGCAGATGTTTATGGGCGGTGGAGATTTCTTACCACCAGGAGACCCACTTGCTCGTTTGCCTTCCAGTCAAAAAAAAAAAAAAAACATAAATACATAGGTAGGTAGGTACTTAAAAAAATTATTATTATTATTATTATTAGCCCGTTTTGTCCCACTGCTGAGCAAAGGCCTCCCCCCAATACTTCCACTGCTCTCTGTCCCCTGCATACAAGGGCCAGTCCTTCAAGAAGAAGTCTAGTTCATCCCGCCATCGCCGTCTAGGTCTGCCAGGTCGCCTTTTCGAGTTGGTGGGCATCCACTCGGTGGTTATCTTGGCCCACAACTCATCTGGCATGCGGCAAACATGGCCAGCCCAGTCCCACTTCAGCTTAGACGCTGTTCGACCTACATCAGTGATTTGGGTCATGGAGCGCAGGGCGGTGTTCCGGATCCGAACCACGAGTTTTAAACCTAGCATGCTGCGCTCCATGGCCCGCTGGCAAACCCCGATTTTGGACTTCAGAGCTTCTGTCAAGGACCAAGTTTGAGCACCGTAGGTGAGAGTTGGTAGTACGCACATATCCATGAGTTTCCTTTTTAAGGAAATTGGGAAGTTGCCCTTCATTAGGTGTTTCATTGACCAATAGAATAGCTCCTCCAGGCGTTTTCTGTCCGTCTTTCGACTTTTTTTTCTTGCCTCGCCTGGAAGGAGACTAATTGGCCCAAGTAAATATACTCATGGACATATGCGATCTGTTCACCGTTTATCTCAATCCTACGTTGCGTGCTATTTGTCATTAACTTGGTCTTCGACATGTTCATCCTTAGTCCAATTTCGAGGCTTGCCTTGCTTAGATCACTAAGCATAACTTGGAGGTCGGTAGCTGATGAAGAGAAAAGGACTATATCGTCGGCGAATCGAAGGTTAGTTAATCTTCTATCACCGACGATCAGCCCCTTGCTCTCCCAGCTCGGCGCTAGCTTCCGAAAGACCTCTTCAAGTGTGCTGGTAAAAAGTTTGGGCGATAGCGGATCTCCTTGCTTGACCCCTCTTTGTATAGGGAAGGACGGTCCTGTTGAATCCAGTCTTATTGCGGCTGTACTATTGGTGTATATGGTTTCGAGAAGGTTAATATATGCTTGTTCAATATTTTGGTTGTGTAAAGCTTGGAAAATGGAAGAATGGGTAAGGCTGTCGAAGGCTTTAGAGTAATCGACAAAGGCAAGATAAAGGGGGGAGTTGTGTTCCTGAAATTTCTCCAGTATTTGGTTCAAGGCTTGAAGGTGGTCAGTGGTCGAGAGTCCAGGTCGGAACCTCGCTTGCTCAGGTGGCTGATGATAGTCGAGTTTTCCTGATATGCGCCTTTCGATAATTTTTATGAAGACTTTGTAAAGATGAGAGACAAGACTTATAGGGCGGTGATTGCTAATATTAGTCTTGTCTCCCTTCTTGTACAACAGGATGATATTTGAGTGGCACATGTCTTTAGGAAAACAACCGGATTTTAATATATTATTATCTACTCTCGCATCGTAATATTCGAATTATAAAATTCAAAACGAGTTTATATTTACATACTTTTTAAACACAATACCGAAATATTAAAAAAAAATCAGATTATAACACTTCTCTTCTAACGAAATAATGTTATAATATAATTTTTTAAACCTTTACGATACAGGGCAAATCCAAAAAGTTTATATCAACAAGTTTTGATTCCAATATTCCCTTGTCTGTGGCAGTGCCCGCTTTAGCGCATGCGCGCACATGCCGCACATGCGCAGTGATGTACTGGGTTTTACCGCCATTCCGTTCATAGGTTGTTATTTTGTTGTACGAATTTTCGTGAGAAAATTTTGTTTTTGCTTAAAAATGTCTGATATCAGTTAATTACTCGCTAATCCTGCCGTGAAGCAGCAGTGCTTGCACTGTTGTGTTTCGGCGCGGAGAGTAAGACAGCCGGTGAAATTACTGGCACTTGAGGTATTCCAACTTAGGCCTCTAGGTTGGCAACGCATCTGCAATACCCTGGTGTTGCAGATGTTTATGGGCGGTGGTGATCTCTTAACACCAGGAGACCCACTTGCTCGTTTGCCTTCCAGTCGAATAAAAAAAAAAAAAGAATAAAAAAAATGCGAAGAAGATTTGACTACGCCCGATATTTTAGATGCGGCGAAGGAAATGACTCATAATTTACTAGCAAAGTGAAGGTCCTAGTATAAGTTCTGGTTGCAATGCAGGTAATTCTTCACCAGCAGGTAATGGTTCTTGAACACATGATAGAGGATTTAATATATGGACGTAGATAAAATATTGTATGCAACTGTACGCAATTAGGCCTTATAACACTCGTGTGACCCTTTTATGAAACTCGGCTACGCCTCGTTTCATGAAACCACACTCGTGTTATATGGACCCCTATTGCGATACAGTTGCATAAATAGCTATTAAAGAGCTCTGTTATACGGGGAATCAGTTCCGGCCCTCCAACCCTCAATGCTTCAGTTGTGATTCCATCCTCAAATTTCATCTTGCGAAGTGTGAAATATACTTCATCGTTTGTTATCGGCGGGATTAAAAGGCGGGTTTAAAAAAAAAAAAATTTAAATTTAAGCTGTTTATTTCAAGCAAAAAAAAGCATTTTACAACATTCAAAGCGAGTCCTTAATCCTAATTTTAAAGATTTTGCGTGGCCTCGGTCTAAGTACATACATGCGAGTAGATAGTAAATTTATTATATAAATTAAGTTACATTGCAAGATCGCATGTTTGTTTTCGAGTCACATAAATGTATATTTAAGTACGTGTTTATCTGTTTATGTATTTTTACCTTTGGGACTAAGCCTATTGGTGTGAGATGTTTATTCAGGTGTACATAATATTTGGAATCACAGAATTGGTGCAGTAAATGAAGGAAGTTGTTGTATGGAGACCCAAGCATTAATTCCTCAGTCGATGAAATTTTGCTTGGTTTATTGTATAGTATGAGCCGTAACTAAAATATAAAAAAATCCAAAAAAAACACCTAAGTTAGGTATTTATACCTAAAAATCGTCACTACTTTTAAAAAACTCGTATCTCGAAATGGATAATTTTTCCGAGTGCACTTTACGACCGTTATGTCAAGGTTCAATTTTGTTCGCGTATTGATTTGAGATACGAGATTTTTTCAAAGTAGTGACGAAATACAAATCTGTTTATATTAGTCCAAAATTATTTTATCAAATAAGTCATTCGTATCACTTTGTGATACTAGAAAAAAATCTGAAATTTTCCGGTTCAAAACACGCCAAAAAAAAATTTTTTTTTTAATATTGGCATTTCTGCTGGGATATTTTTTTTTTTGATATTTCATATATTGTTCCAATACGTTACATGAGTATGTCTGGTGAAGAAAGTTTGAACGGAGCATTTTTTTTTTACTTTTTTTTTGGATATTTATACAATACTCTTTATTTGTTGATACTTTATCATACTGTCAAGTTTTTTCGGGCTGAGGAATTACTGTTGGGGTCACTACCTTTATTTACTCCACTAAATCGGTTGCATTTAAATTATAGCATGGTATACTAATCGTAGACAAACAGATATATATATGATGGACTATTAAATCAACAATGCCGGCATCGGCACCGAGTCACGTCCACGCTCTACGTGTTGATCTCTACGTATCAAGTCTTCTGTTGTTGTTGTAACAGTCCCAAATATTTGTTTTCCCATTTTCCTGGATAGTGCCCCGTTGCTGGGTAAAAGTTTATTTTTTTCGTCAGCCGTTCTTCGACCGATTTAAAGCAATGGCTTCCAAAGAACCACCCAACCATCAATGTGCTGAGATAGACTTTGAAGGCAACGTCGGAAGGAAAGACTTGAGTATAACAATACAGTACAATGACTCTTTAGTGTACACCACAAATAGTAAGCGGTCGCTACAGAAACAGGCACAGTCGAGTTCATAAACTTGTGAGCAAAAATTTGATCATAAAATATCTGAACATGCTTCTACGCCGTTAACAATAGTCCTGTTCAGATATTTTCGATCAAATCCTTGCTCACAAGTTTATGAACTCGACTGTACACACAGAGAGAAAAATTACAAGGTAAGCAATAGGCGGCCTTATTGCTTAAGCGCGATCTCTTCCAGGCAACCTTTTGGCAGAAAGGAGTAACAATTTCGCTAATTGGTTTTAGTAGTTATTTAGTCTACGTTTCTTTGCACAAAACTTAACTTAAGGTTAACTGGAAGAGATCCCTTTAAGGGATATTTTTTTTTTCAGAAAGAATAGTTTATTTCTGCTAAGAGTTACATTTTAACTAACATTTGTTGTGCCAAACTACAGAGCAGTTTGTCGGCACTAAGTTCGCCTTTGTCACAGAATAGATAATAGTACAAGTACAGAAGTCTCTCTGTTTTGATTTTCACAAATGCCGCCTTTTTATGTGCCTACATAATTATTATTAACAAACGGACCGCACGCGAGCAGCCGACATTGAGCTCTCTGGCGCCGCGTGAAGGTCGACATTATTCCACACCTTGTCAGATATTCCGAAAATAGGGTTGTCAATACTTTAATACCTACTATCAGATTTATGCTGTTTATAATATTTACTTAGCGGTTGCACTTTTATTTATTCTATGGCGCAGGGTCGAATATTATGTAAGAATAAGCTAGATACCAGTAGTGATGGACGTTGCAAAGACGAACCGTTTTAAAAGACCGTTTTGTGTTCCGCGACGATAGGACCGTTTTACGTTTCGTTCTAAAGCAGTCTTCGTCGCGCAACTAGTTCTAGCATTGTTTGACGCGAATTTGTACTTAAAGTCTATATCAATAGAGCCTAGAACGTAATGAGATCATTGCGACGTCGTCGCTCGTTCATTTCGTTTTGGTCTTTGATATAATAAAATAATCTTTATTTTTACAACAATATAGTCGAATATCGTGTAAGACAACTTATTTTTTGGTGTTTCGTTCGTCTCGCAACCATTTCTTCCGCAACCATTCCACTTCACTCGTCTTCGAGACGAACGTCGACGAGATGAGTTTACGTTTCTCTCCTTCGATCGTCCTGTGCGTCGTCTTCCGTTGCCCGTCCCCATACAATGAAACCAGTTGCGAACGAGGACCGTTTCGAGGACTAGTTTTCATTCTAGAGAAAACGGTTGCGTTTCGTTGTCAAAAAATTCGACAACGACCCACGACTAGATACCAGTCTAGTCCAGCGCAACTATGCTTAGTGACTCTCGTTGCGAGACGTCACCCGTCACTTTCTCACAGTAGTGCACAGAAAGAGACAGGTAATATGTACATCTCATGCGAGAAATAGTCACATGTTACAGTTGCTTCAGAATGGCTGGTAAGTGTTATAAGTAGGTATAAATACCACGCAAGGTACACATGCAGAAACTGTTATACCTACCTATTAGGTAAATGAATACCGAACATAATAAATCAGTTGACACAGGTATACACGACACGTGATTTTCTTTTGATGTAGGTATGGATTATATGTATATGTAGCTACCTACCACCTATTTTGAATAAGTATATGATATAAAACATTTGTGTGTATATTTATTAATTATTGTTATAGATTTAGGTACCATGACAGTAGATATGAGTAATGAATACCGTACCTTTCGCTATCTTTCTCACTTGCCGGAACCGAGAAAAACTGACAATTACTATTTTTTTCATTGTTCCGACAATCGGCTGCAATGCAGTATTTTTTTGGATACATATTGCCAATTAAAATTATGACACGCGTTTGCGACGTAAATTGAGTCGTACTGCGTAAGAGGCGCGCGCGTGCGCCACGGGTCAGTGCGCGGCAACCACTGAATCGCCTCAACGTTGGGGAGGCCCGGTACGCACTTTTAGCTCGGCGGCGGAATGGCGTAGTGACACCCCCCTGCCTTTGTACATATTTTTCTCTTGTTAACAGTTATTTTAACATGTTTCATGTACCATAACAATAAAGAGATATACAATACAATACTTAAGTAGGTATACATTAATTTACTTTTAATCTGTCACTATGTTACTTTCGTAGTTTAGGTACTCTAAATACAAGAAAATGAATTCCGCATGTTAAAACCAAATACTTACCAAACCCGTCAGTAGCTTTAAGCGGGTCTTATCAGCCCCTTAGCGGTGTAGCACATTTTTAATAGCACCATCTCCTAAACTCATAAGCACGAGCTCTGTTGTTCGAGCTGGTAAAGTTTACCCATACGGACCGACGACACGGAAACTGCGGCGCATATTATTTATGGCCATTAGTTTAAGCGAATTTCCTAACTTGGCTTTTGTAGGCTAGGTATTCTACATTGCAGTACAAGTTTGTGAATTTATTTTGGTATATCATTGCCTGTGAATGCGGGAACCTTATAATTTAGCACGATAAAAGTAGCGCATGTCAGTCAAAAACAGTGTAGCTTTTTATTACTGAAAATGAATTGGTGTAGGTAAATGTAGTCACTTATTTCTATCTCTTGGGAATTTTGCATTTTCCCGATAAAAAAGTAGGTAGCCAAAGTTAGTCAAGAACTGTGAAAGCTTTTTGCTTTGAAGTGAAGGATTTTTTTCAATCGATCTAAAGAGATATCTATCCCGCGGGAACTTTGCAATTTCCTTTGGTAAAAGAAGTCTGTTTCAATTCAATCACGGATTTTGTAGTTTTCTATCGAATTGACTTATTATCCTATAGCGCGCGGGAATTATCCTATATCGCGCACGAAGCCGCGGGCAAAAGGAACACGTAGGTTTTCTAAAATTCCACGCCTGAAGATGTGAAGCAGGGGTTCACAAAGTTTGTACGAATTATAATTTAGGTAGGGTGATTTTTGCATTCGAAAATTTGCACCATCTGTCTAACTAAAACAATGTATGTCCATAATAATCCTTTAATTTAAGTATAGAAAATTGTAAAAAATTATTTACTATCTACACACTTGTATTACTCGTACTTTGAAGTTTCTTTCAATTTTTTTTTCTCTTTGCCGTGAATTTTAATAATATAAAGCACCCTCGTACTAACGTCACCCACGTTCATTACGATCTTGTAGTAGGTATTGTACTGTAGCCACAGTAAGATGGAAATTTGAAGTTATAATCATGTAAACGTTAGTTTATCAAAGCTTGGTTCGATTTTTCTGTATACTAACTCAAAAAACCCCAAATTTTGAGTTGGCACAGTTTTTGATTTCATGTGCGATGTTGTTCCTTTCCCTGTTGCACCACAACGCTCTTTTAAATGTCACGGTTGATAAAACGAAAAGTACGAGTAAGTATGTAAAGGATTCACTAGATTGAAAAAAGATTCTCTCGAACCTCTCGTCGGCACTTCAGTTTGGCAAAAGATCCCGCGCGCAACAGACGTGCGATCGCTAATATAATATAACTCTCGATACTTGGCTTTGTGAAAAGTACCAAAACTCTCAAAAACAAGTTAATACGAAAATTCAACAGGATTCAGAGTAACTAAGTATTTTCAACAAATCACCGAAAATACTTTTGATCTCGTTAAAACTTTGTAAGTCACGATCGGGCTTATAAAGGGTATTACCAGAAGGCAAATTTCAAAGTGCCGTCTACACGAAACCTTGTAATTAAATAAACAGCTAGAAGTTACCTGTTCAATTAAGTATTCTTTGCTGATTGACAGTTTTTAAGTGGAGCGCAAACGGCTGCGGAATTCCGATAAATGTAATCAAATTAGCCCTTTCGTCTGTAAAACAAAGCTATAATGACGAGAATAAATTGTTCAGTGCTTAAGTGTTCGCGTGAATTGCGGCTTGTCTATTTATTAAATTAATTTACTGAAATATTTAACGATAACGGTTCCTTATTAACGGAGTTTAGTTATAAATAAATAGGTACTTTAACGAGCATTTAAGATTATTCATTACAAAACAGTATTTCTTCGGCGTTCTCCTTATTTTTGTGAAGTTACTTTATCTTTATAAAGGAAATATTGGTCAGATTTCTTATAATCTTTTGTGATTTTAAGTAAAATTTGCTTATATTATTTCTCTGTGTAAATTACAGGAACAAACCAACTTACAATTTCACGAGTCAGGTGTTATGAACATGTTGTTCATATTGTTAAGTGCATTGTTTATTGCAAGTGAGTATCAAGTTGTGTTTAGTTTAAGTAATGACAAAAAAATAATACACTTTTAGTGTTCAAAAAGGGAAAAAAACCGACCGCCTAAAAAAATTTTAAACGAAAACTAAAAGGCTAAAACAAGTCTGGTAATCAAAAGCTCTGTTGGAATTAAAGTTACTTTACACAGTTCCAGACTCCTATAGACATGTTTTTCCTTTTAACTGTATTTAAAGTTTTTTTTTAATTTAGTTTCATTTCATAAGGCAGTCGGGTTTTTGATTTTCTTAATATTTTTTTTATTTCGTACTTTTTGGACGTTACTGGGAAAATAGTAGCTTAAAATAGGGATGAATAGTGGGTTAAAAACATATCATTCTATTTAGTCCGACAGACTATGGAAAAATATGGGACACGTATTATTTGGTTTTTCAAATTATTAAAAATTGACAAAGGTATTATTGATCATCAAACTTTCGGAGTGGGGACTTGTGGCTTCACTCTAAACTTCTAAGCACTGTATCCTCGTATTTTTTTTTGTCAAACAAAAGAAAAAATACATGCACAATATTTTTTAATTATCTAAGTAACGGACTAAACAGTTTTCTTTTAGTCGTCTAGCCTATTGTTATCGCGTCTAATATTTGGAATGGGCTTAGTTATAATGTTGAAAAAACATAGAGTCGTGTAGGCTATAGAGAGGACCAACGAAATACATACATGCATACTTATGTTCGAAGCACCTACTTCATACGGGTAGTCGATAAAAATATCATTGGTTGTAAAGCTCACGTCACGTTAAAGTCGCGCCAATTTCGATATTTTTCTTCATTTAGGACAGTTATCTCTAAACTGTTTCATACACTGCTTCTATACAGTGCTTGTTTTACCTAGCTTTACAACCAATGATTTGTGTGTGTAAAATACGAAAAATGAGTCACGTTAAAATATTTCTTTTGAATGTGTATAATCGAGAAACATAGAAGAGAGTATTTAAGTAGATCAGTGTGTTGTGAAATGTGGTTAATGTGGAAGTGGAAGTGTCATGTAATTATAATACGTTATTATTATAGGATCGTCGACCAACTTTTATCGAATATCAGTTGAAAGATAACACGTTTTTTATTTTGACGACAATTGTTTCGGTGAAAAGCCGATAGAAGTCATTTCCATTCATAAGATTTTGAATTATCAAATGTGTCAATTCCTCGCTAAACTATATCCTATTGCGGAAGTAAGTTTCATCATTCATGGTTTCTTGTAAATCCCATAAGATATAATAGGTACGTGTAAAATCATTTCAATATGTGTTATTTCGTTCACTAGATAAACTATAACGTGAACAAACCGTGAAATTTTGCACGGATGTTCTTCACGTGACGCCAATGAAGACTACGACGCAATTGGGCCAATCGACTATTTTACCCAAACTTTACTTTCCTGCATTACCAAAATTATCTCTGGCGTTACCAAAAAATCGTACTTCCAACAAGATATTTCGCGGCTTAATAGGTTGAACTTACGTAGGATGGCATGTATTCATGTACACCATCTATTAAATTACAGAAAAAACATGTTTAATTACAAAAATCTGCAATTGTTTGAAAAATGTCGCGTACAGATTAGTGTGGGTAAAAAAGTTGATTGGCCCAATTTCAAACAAATCCAATGGAAGTTTAATTAAATCCCAGGATTTCAATTTGCAGAGTGTTGGTTTACGCGAGAGAACCCGCGGGTAAAGGCTTGTTATAAATATTATTTGAAAGTCTCTCTGTTAAGTGAAAATCAATCCTGGATATCGAAAGGATTTAGGAGATTGAGTCTTTAACCACCCGCAAAATCCCTGTATCTTTCCAATCGAATAACGAATTCGGCCGCAAACAATTTAATATTCTGTTATATTTTGCATACCCATATTTAATACTGTAAAAGCGGAAGTACCTCTGTATATTGAGTATTAAATATAAGGCAGATGATGATTATGATAGCTTTAAGACGAGGCACTGGAAATATTTCAACGCTAGCTCCTCGCGTTGGTACCTAAAATGCGGTCAACAAAATAATATGAATGAATGGGTTTCGAATCAGGATACATTGGTAAAATATGAACAATGCCAATTCGCTAGACTACGACTATGATGAAAAATAACAAATTAACTAAAAACTTTAATATCCCGAAGTTCCCGATTTCAAAAATAGCGATAATTGTATATTAGGGTTCTAATAGATTGATAGTTCTAATAGATAAAGGATATAAGATTGAGTAGAAGAAAAGGTTAGGTAAGCAAATTGAAGAAACTAGATTCCATAATTATGATTAACTTTTATTTTTATTTTTGGTCTCGGCTTTTTTTGTTAATTTTTTCTTTGAGCACAAAGAATAAATACAATCAAAAATAGAACCTCATTTTTTGAAGTCGATAAAAATTTAAAAATTATTAATTTATTTAAAGCATTTATAAAAGTTATTGAGCGTCGCATTGCCGGGCAATTGGACAAGAACCAGCCAGTGGAGCAGGCCGGGTTTCGCCCCGGGTTTTCCACCACCGATCACCTCCACACTCTAAACCAAATCATAGAGAAAGTAAATGAATTCAATGTCCCTCTGTATCTTGCGTTCGTAGACTACTCTAAAGCATTTGACAGCTTAACACACTCTGCAATTGTTACAGCCCTACGTAACCAAGATATAGAGCCCATATACATCAATCTCCTTCAATCCATTTACAGCAATAGCACAGCAGATATCAAGCTCCAAACTTCAGGCCAGTCTTTTCCTATCGAGAAAGGTGTTAAACAGGGTGACCCGCTGTCTCCCAAACTGTTCACCAGCGCCCTCGAAGAACTCTTTAAAAGCTTAGGAGTCTTATGGGAAAACAGGGGCATAGTTGTTGGTGACAAGAGATTAACTAATCTCCGGTTCGCTGACGACATCGTCCTTTTTTCCCAAACAGCCCAAGACCTCGAATTAATGCTCCAAGAACTGAGCACTGCAAGCCTTAGGATTGGACTAGCGATGAATAGGTCAAAAACCCAACTTATGACCAACAGCACGAAACGAAGGGTCTCGGTAGATGGGCAGACAATACAATATGTTGACGAGTATATATACTTGGGCCAAGTAGTCTCTTTCAGCAACCGACAAGATAAAGAAGTCGAAAGACGCGTCGAAAATACCTGGAAGAGCTACTGGTCCATGAAACAGCTTATGAAGGGAAACCTTCCAATAACACTTAAGCGAAAACTCGTCGACATGTGTATTCTGCCCGTCCTAACCTACGGTGCACAAACATGGTCCCTGACCGAAAATCAAAAGTCCAAACTTAAGGTTTGCCAGAGAGCGATAGAGCGTAGCATATTAGGTGTGAAACGGATGGACAGAATCCGGAACACTACGCTGCGCTCAAAAACGCGCATAACCGACGTTGGGAAAAAGACGGCTAAGCTAAAATGGGACTGGGCTGGACACGTCTGCCGCATGCACCCACAAAGGTGGGCTCGCACAGTTACTTGGTGGGTGCCGGAGAACGGCCAGCGACATCGAGGCAGACCGAGAAGGAGATGGCGGGACGATCTGGACACGTACGCCAAGGACTGGCCTGACATTGCGTCAGAACGAGAGTTGTGGAGGTCAAGAGGGGAGGCCTTTGCCCAGCAGTGGGACACTATACAGGCTACTTAATAAAAAATAATAATAATTTATTTATAAATTTATAATAGATAGGTAATCAAAAAGAATCAGCCAGGTAGTGGTGCATAAGTTTATCAACTAAATTACCTACTAGCAGAATAATCATTGTTCTTTGGAGTATTATTCTACCAGACATAACCATGTCCACTTAAATCACTCGAGGGATCGTGCGTGATAGACAAATGGTCTAATAGTAAATAACAATTGGGTGATCTTGCTAGTACGTATCTATATTTTTTTTTAGAGATGTGCCGACAGTCGCCGTCTAGTCGCCGACTAGTCGGTAAGGCCGACTAATCGGCCACTATCGTAGTCGGCGACTAGTCGGCGAATAGTCGGCAAAAATCGCCGACTATCCGGCCTCTTACTTTGTATGTATTTTTCAATAAAATATACATTTTCACTACGATAGTGGCCGATTAGTCGGCCTTACCGACTAGTCGGCGACTGTCGGCACATCTCTATTTTTTTTGAATTTCGGCATTGCCACTATCCTTTGGAAAATAATTAAGAACATCGTATAACATAATCTAGGAAACCCGTGTAACTGAGATTAATTAAACTTTTATAAAAAAAATATCGACATAGATATGTGCAATTTTAATGAAAGAGTCAAACTCCGGCTATTTTTAACCGACTTCAAAAAAAGGAGGAGGTTATCAATTCGGTTGTATTTTTTTTTTTTAATGTTTGTTACCTCAGAACTCCGTCATTTATGAACCGATTTGAATTTTTTTTTTGCGTTCGTCTAGGAATACTTTCAATTCGGTCCCATAAGCACCAAATCAGGATCTGATGATTGGATCTTAAGGAAATCGAGGGAACTCTTCAAATGTTGTAGGGCCACCTATGGTAATTTTGATATATTTAGTAGTAACTCGAGCATTTGCTCTTGAAAATCATCATTTGGTGAAGTGGAACTGATGATGAAGACCACAGTTGACCATCGGAGTTACTACTCAATAATAAGTATTTCATGGGTTGAATTTCAATTGCTTTAACACAGTTGCTAAGCAATTTATGCTCCTCGGAACGGATATGGTGAAATGGAATGGGTGATGAAGCACCAGGACTCCTCAATAATGAACGTCTCTGCATCGGAAAAAGCAATTTTTCGTAAAAGGTGATGAGCAGTTGACATTAAACTATTGTATCTTAGATGTTTTACACTAAAAAGCGTGAAAAAAAATTATAACAAAAAAATAGAACCGACTACAAAAAACCATGAAAATAATTTTCTACCAGCCTGAAGTCGGTGCCTCAGCACGAGCCAGCAGGAGTGATTGAAGCCATTTACTCGTATAGTTGTAGGTGAGGTAGACGATTATAGGTCCACTCCTGCTGGCTCGTGCTGAGGCACCGACTTCAGGCTGGTAGAAAATTATTTTCATGGTTTTTTTGTAGTCGGTTCTATTTTTTTGTTATAATTTTTTTTAAAACGATGTTACTATTTTTACAGTCATTTTCCTAGTGATATCACATTTTATAAACTTTATTGCACCGACAGCTCTTCTTAATACCCTAGTATTAAGGCTGAGTTTCCACCAGAGATGTGCAAGGATGCGTTGCAAGCAATATGTTTGTCACTAAACAATAGAAAGTCTTCATTTACCTATCTACACTCCGCCGAGCTGTTACCACTATAGCTGCACTGAGCGAGGATAGGCATTAACGTTTCCATTTGTTCATGACAAACACATTCCTCGTAACGCGTCCTCGTACGTCGCTGGTGAAAATGTAGCCTTAACAGCCAAATACCTATCGAGGTGTGTAAGTAGAATAGTTAGATTAGTTAGTCTAACATCTGATAGCCTGGTGAATGGTTGTATTGCTCTGACGATGAGCTTCGGTTGAGTTCGAAACACGTCAGTTTAGTATGGTGGTGATGATAGGTGGGTTTGTTTGTTTGTTTATACTCTTTATTGTACAAAAAGGAAATACAATAGGATAGGTTTGTGTGATTTGTGTGTGTTATTATAGTGCGGAGGTGGAGGAACTGCGTGAACACACATTTCTTACATAAATGTAGCTATCATAAGGTCGCGAGTGAGCAAAGTAATTGTTTCAGTTCATTTACTTGTAAACAGGAGTACACATTTAATTTCGTTTTTCTACTCCTATAGTATAAGTAATCTGTCAATTATATGGTCAAAAATTATACTTACAATAATAACTAACGTTATAAGTCTGTTCCGAATTCTATTCTCTATGGTGCAAATTCAGTAACATAAAAACCCATAGTAATTTTCCTTTGATTATATAGTCAAAGTAATTTTCATTATGTTACGGAACTGAGTAATATACAATAACATTCGAAAAAAGAATACTGAAATCGATTTTGATAATCAAGTTTCCTTAAATATGCGTGTACCACGTGATTGATTGCTTAAAAATAGGGATGTCACGAATGTCATTTCTATCACATTCGCGAATGCGAATGCGGATGCGAATATTAAGGGAGTAGATTAAAAACTCAACTTCAAAAACAAATCTAATCAAGCAATCTCAAGCCACTGTCACAAGTAAAAGTGCTTTCTACTGGTCATAATTAATCACGTAATACGGGTCGCATCGTCTTATGCGAATACGAATATTGAGACGAATGTTTAAAATGATGCGAATTACATATTCGCATATGCGAATGCGAATACAAATATTCGTGACATCCCTACTTAAAAATAAGTAAAACTGCTGTAAGCCAATCACAATCAAGGTTTATTTTTTTAAGCAAAATTTCGTAATTGAGAACACGCTGATCAAGCTCTATGGTACGAATACGGTCGCAAATAAAAAAAGTAATAAAGCGGGAAATTAATATAAGGTCAGTCTAATGCTGTTGTTGTTGGTTTAAAGTAATTAAAAGGAGTGATGATAATGAGATACCGTGTACTCCCGAAGACATTTTAACGATGGCGCAAACAGTCACTGCAAGTTGCTTGCGGAAAAGTAAAAAAGAAACTGTATAACAAGATTTACAACAATCTCATGCAATGGAGAATCGACAAAAGTATTACATCTTTTTCGGAAAACGTGTTGTTGGTGTATTTTCAAGAAATAAGTAGCAAATTTAAGCCATCAATATTGTGGGCTGAGTACTCCATGATAAAATCTACCTACTATCAAACAGATATATCCAAATACTGTAAGTTGGAAGCTTTCCTAAAACGCAAGTCAAAGGGGTTTAACACAAAGAAATCAATAACATTCCAGCCTGGCGAAATCAACGTATTTCTAAATGAAGCACCAGATGAGCAAAGCAAAGCAGTGGACGGACGGACAGACAGACAGATAGACATGGCCAAACTATAAGGGTTCCGTTTTTGCCATTTTGGCTACGGAACCCTAACAATGTTTTATTTTATTTAAAATGCTTAAAAGGATTTTTTTTTATTTCTTTTTTCATTTCCGAAATTAAGTCGTAGAAAAAGTTATGTATGCATATAAACAGTACATATAACTGGTCATTATACACTCGTGTGATATAAAACTCGCCAAGGCTCGTTTTATAAACACACACATAGTATAGTGAAGTGTGATGCGGGATAACGGTGAACCTTCGCAAAGTAGCGCCTGATTCATTAAATTGTTTATAAGTAATTTAATATTTAAAAATACAGTATTTCGAGATATACAAATCAAAGTTATATTAATAGGTATTTACCTACATTGTAATTGCGATGGCAAATAGTCAAATAACAAATTGATGACGTGAGAATATTCTTACAGAACACAAAATGTGCGTAACATGTTAATTAAACAAACACAGACAAGGCCACCATATTATAATAACCAAACATTAATTTCATGAAATTTTACAGAAACAATTCACTCTGAAACCTTTGGCGTTAGAAATATAAGAGCTTAAACAATTTAGAGGTCGGCGGTCGGAAGGCACTGTAGGTATTTAAAAGGATAGACGTAGGTACTCGTAATTGGTACAAAGCCGTGGTCCGAGCTGTGTTGTTGAGAGTTACACAAAGAAATTAAAATGATTTACAGGGTGAAATCTAGGACGTAATACAAAATTAGTGTTTCGTGCTCAGTTAATGCTGGGTAATATAATGCATTAACTCTTAAGCGACACTGCGTCAATCCATATTTCTATGCAATTCTTTCTTTATTATTACTATGAATGCGAAAGTAAGACTGTTTGTCTGTCTGTTATCTCTTCACGCTTAATCTGATGAACCGATTTACATAAAATTTTAGTTTAAGATTCAAAAAGACAAATGATAGTTTTTACTCCAGAAAATGTTATTTGAATCTCCCATGGCATAGCGATAAACTAAATTTTCCGAAGGTACCCAAACGTGAAATATCCACTTTTCATAAAACGAGAAAGAAACAAGATTTGCTCGTTTAAAGTCTTATACCTTTAAACGAGCAAATTTTGTTTATTTATACCTACCTACATATTTATTTAGGTTCTCTATCGTTTGCCCGAACTTCATATGCCCGAATGTATCATTTTCTAGAATTTTAATTTGCCATAAAGTAATTTATTTCTGAAATAGTAATTTCTTCAGAGTTGATATTAAACTAACCTAACCTAACCTACTGCCTTCTATATGATGACATTTAAAAAAATCCTGAAAAAAGCACGGTTCTATATATTTTATGGGAAACGTTGGTATGGCAAGTGAAATTCGGGCAAATGAAATTCGGGAATGTAAAGGTATAAGATTTATTTATTTACTAGCAGACCCGGCAAACTTCGTACCGCCTCATTTTTTTTTCATATTTACTCACCTTTTAAATCTTCCCTGGACTTCCACAAATAATTCAAAACAAAAATTAGCCAAATCGGTCCAGCCGTTCTCGAGTTTTAGCGAGACTAACGAACAGCAATTGATTTTTATATATATAGACTTATTTTTATTATTACCGGCTACGACATAGGTACTACTAGCTGCGGAAGTGAGAATGTCAATCACACTTAAATACAAATTATCAATTATCATTTTATGTCCCATATCATTACATAATCCATTATTACATTCATAGTCATTATTACATTTAATCAATTCATTCGGAAATTCTATTAATCTAGGTCACATATATGTCGGGGATCTCGGCAACGTCTCTAACGATTTTGTCAAAATTTAGAAAGAAAGAAAGAAAGATTTATTTGGTTCCATCAGTACCATCACCGTACAGTAATAACACTAGAACACTAAAACTGACAATAAAAACTAAGTTACGTGGTGATACGACAGGACACCAAAAATGCCTCCACTCCGTACAGCATGTCAGCCACACGTAATTTACAGCAACGCTGGTTTTCTGTGGAGTCCAATTTGCTACTTACATGGGGGACATCGTGGGCGAAAAAAAGTGATTAGACGTCTGGTTAAAAGACACGAATTATAGATAAATGTGTTATTGATTCTATCCAGTGGGTTTTTATACATGAATTTTGATGAAATCGATTTGTTTACACTTTTAATAAATTGGATAGGCATAACGTATACCAAAACTCAATAAAATACCAGTTTTCTGTATTGCGTTGCGTACTGTGTGTTGGTGTTCAATAAAGAGTCATTGTATTGTATTGTACCTATTATATAAATAAGTATGTTTTATATACGTAAAAAACTTCCAACGACACCAACTCCAACATTAATCTACATTTGGCATTCAGCTCGAGATGTAAAAAAGACATAAAAAGTGAATTGAATTTGTTGGTCCGTCTTTTCGCCACGATACCTTATTACCTACCAACCCTTTTGCCCTCGTGCCTTTCGTAAAACTGTCCTAAATTATAATGCTCAACCATTATTTCCTTTTTCACTTCGTACTTCTTGCTCTTAATAAAGACACGAACTTTTAATAAAGAATAAAGTGACACCGGATATTAAATATTCCGCTTACACGACGAAGGTTTATTTTTCGAACAGTTAGAGCGTCAGTCAGTTCGTATTTAGTAGCTTGTCTTTGCAACGTAAAGGTGAATTTGATCGGCAGCACGACCTCAGTAAACACAATTGACTACCTACTGCCTTCAATTTGGACATTCGACAGTCGATTTTATTACCTATTTTATCGAGACTCAAAGATATTGTTCTCGTCTCCTTTTGTGATTCTGGTCTGTGTTTTCCTTAATTTTGAGAGCAACTCGTTCTGACATCTCAAAGAAGAACAAATCACAAATCTAGAATTTTCTTTAATTTTTCAGATATTATTTAATTTAATCATGAAATTCATTTTACAGTGATAAATTTCTTCCTCGTTTTATGTTGTTTTTAGTTTGATTGACATTTAATTTTTTTATTTTATTGGTATTCTTTATAAAGTTCTGATTGTATGTTATTATGTATGATAACGTTTTTGATTATGTATCTTGTTATTTTATTTTGACCCCCGATGTAAAAAAGAGGCGTGTTACAATAAGTTTGACAATTAAGTGGTCATAATTAATCACGTAATACGGGTCGCATCGTTTTATGCGAATACGAATATTGAGACGAATGTTTAAAATGATGCGAATTACATATTCGCATATGCGAATGCGAATACAAATATTCGTGACCTCCCTACTTAAAAATAAGTAAAACTGCTGTATGTAAGCCAATCACAATCAAGGTTTATTTTTTTAAGCAAAATTTCGTAATTGAGAACACGCTGATCAAGCTCTATGGTACGAATACGGTCGCAAATAAAAAAAGTAATAAAGCGGGAAATTAATATAAGGTCAGTCTAATGCTGTTGTTGTTGGTTTAAAGTAATTAAAAGGAGTGATGATAATGAGATACCGTGTACTCCCGAAGACATTTTAACGATGGCGCAAACAGTCACTGCAAGTTGCTTGCGGAAAAGTAAAAAAGAAACTGTATAACAAGATTTACAACAATCTCATGCAATGGAGAATCGACAAAAGTATTACATCTTTTTCGGAAAACGTGTTGTTGGTGTATTTTCAAGAAATAAGTAGCAAATTTAAGCCATCAATATTGTGGGCTGAGTACTCCATGATAAAATCTACCTACTATCAAACAGATATATCCAAATACTGTAAGTTGGAAGCTTTCCTAAAACGCAAGTCAAAGGGGTTTAACACAAAGAAATCAATAACATTCCAGCCTGGCGAAATCAACGTATTTCTAAATGAAGCACCAGATGAGCAAAGCAAAGCAGTGGACGGACGGACAGACAGACAGATAGACATGGCCAAACTATAAGGGTTCCGTTTTTGCCATTTTGGCTACGGAACCCTAACAATGTTTTATTTTATTTAAAATGCTTAAAAGGATTTTTTTTTATTTCTTTTTTCATTTCCGAAATTAAGTCGTAGAAAAAGTTATGTATGCATATAAACAGTACATATAACTGGTCATTATACACTCGTGTGATATAAAACTCGCCAAGGCTCGTTTTATAAACACACACATAGTATAGTGAAGTGTGATGCGGGATAACGGTGAACCTTCGCAAAGTAGCGCCTGATTCATTAAATTGTTTATAAGTAATTTAATATTTAAAAATACAGTATTTCGAGATATACAAATCAAAGTTATATTAATAGGTATTTACCTACATTGTAATTGCGATGGCAAATAGTCAAATAACAAATTGATGACGTGAGAATATTCTTACAGAACACAAAATGTGCGTAACATGTTAATTAAACAAACACAGACAAGGCCACCATATTATAATAACCAAACATTAATTTCATGAAATTTTACAGAAACAATTCACTCTGAAACCTTTGGCGTTAGAAATATAAGAGCTTAAACAATTTAGAGGTCGGCGGTCGGAAGGCACTGTAGGTATTTAAAAGGATAGACGTAGGTACTCGTAATTGGTACAAAGCCGTGGTCCGAGCTGTGTTGTTGAGAGTTACACAAAGAAATTAAAATGATTTACAGGGTGAAATCTAGGACGTAATACAAAATTAGTGTTTCGTGCTCAGTTAATGCTGGGTAATATAATGCATTAACTCTTAAGCGACACTGCGTCAATCCATATTTCTATGCAATTCTTTCTTTATTATTACTATGAATGCGAAAGTAAGACTGTTTGTCTGTCTGTTATCTCTTCACGCTTAATCTGATGAACCGATTTACATAAAATTTTAGTTTAAGATTCAAAAAGACAAATGATAGTTTTTACTCCAGAAAATGTTATTTGAATCTCCCATGGCATAGCGATAAACTAAATTTTCCGAAGGTACCCAAACGTGAAATATCCACTTTTCATAAAACGAGAAAGAAACAAGATTTGCTCGTTTAAAGTCTTATACCTTTAAACGAGCAAATTTTGTTTATTTATACCTACCTACATATTTATTTAGGTTCTCTATCGTTTGCCCGAACTTCATATGCCCGAATGTATCATTTTCTAGAATTTTAATTTGCCATAAAGTAATTTATTTCTGAAATAGTAATTTCTTCAGAGTTGATATTAAACTAACCTAACCTAACCTACTGCCTTCTATATGATGACATTTAAAAAAATCCTGAAAAAAGCACGGTTCTATATATTTTATGGGAAACGTTGGTATGGCAAGTGAAATTCGGGCAAATGAAATTCGGGAATGTAAAGGTATAAGATTTATTTATTTACTAGCAGACCCGGCAAACTTCGTACCGCCTCATTTTTTTTTCATATTTACTCACCTTTTAAATCTTCCCTGGACTTCCACAAATAATTCAAAACAAAAATTAGCCAAATCGGTCCAGCCGTTCTCGAGTTTTAGCGAGACTAACGAACAGCAATTGATTTTTATATATATAGACTTATTTTTATTATTACCGGCTACGACATAGGTACTACTAGCTGCGGAAGTGAGAATGTCAATCACACTTAAATACAAATTATCAATTATCATTTTATGTCCCATATCATTACATAATCCATTATTACATTCATAGTCATTATTACATTTAATCAATTCATTCGGAAATTCTATTAATCTAGGTCACATATATGTCGGGGATCTCGGCAACGTCTCTAACGATTTTGTCAAAATTTAGAAAGAAAGAAAGAAAGATTTATTTGGTTCCATCAGTACCATCACCGTACAGTAATAACACTAGAACACTAAAACTGACAATAAAAACTAAGTTACGTGGTGATACGACAGGACACCAAAAATGCCTCCACTCCGTACAGCATGTCAGCCACACGTAATTTACAGCAACGCTGGTTTTCTGTGGAGTCCAATTTGCTACTTACATGGGGGACATCGTGGGCGAAAAAAAGTGATTAGACGTCTGGTTAAAAGACACGAATTATAGATAAATGTGTTATTGATTCTATCCAGTGGGTTTTTATACATGAATTTTGATGAAATCGATTTGTTTACACTTTTAATAAATTGGATAGGCATAACGTATACCAAAACTCAATAAAATACCAGTTTTCTGTATTGCGTTGCGTACTGTGTGTTGGTGTTCAATAAAGAGTCATTGTATTGTATTGTACCTATTATATAAATAAGTATGTTTTATATACGTAAAAAACTTCCAACGACACCAACTCCAACATTAATCTACATTTGGCATTCAGCTCGAGATGTAAAAAAGACATAAAAAGTGAATTGAATTTGTTGGTCCGTCTTTTTGCCACGATACCTTATTACCTACCAACCCTTTTGCCCTCGTGCCTTTCGTAAAACTGTCCTAAATTATAATGCTCAACCATTATTTCCTTTTTCACTTCGTACTTCTTGCTCTTAATAAAGACACGAACTTTTAATAAAGAATAAAGTGACACCGGATATTAAATATTCCGCTTACACGACGAAGGTTTATTTTTCGAACAGTTAGAGCGTCAGTCAGTTCGTATTTAGTAGCTTGTCTTTGCAACGTAAAGGTGAATTTGATCGGCAGCACGACCTCAGTAAACACAATTGACTACCTACTGCCTTCAATTTGGACATTCGACAGTCGATTTTATTACCTATTTTATCGAGACTCAAAGATATTGTTCTCGTCTCCTTTTGTGATTCTGGTCTGTGTTTTCCTTAATTTTGAGAGCAACTCGTTCTGACATCTCAAAGAAGAACAAATCACAAATCTAGAATTTTCTTTAATTTTTCAGATATTATTTAATTTAATCATGAAATTCATTTTACAGTGATAAATTTCTTCCTCGTTTTATGTTGTTTTTAGTTTGATTGACATTTAATTTTTTTATTTAATTGGTATTCTTTATAAAGTTCTGATTGTATGTTATTATGTATGATAACGTTTTTGATTATGTATCTTGTTATTTTATTTTGACCCCCGATGTAAAAAAGAGGCGTGTTACAATAAGTTTGACAATTAAGTGGTCATAATTAATCACGTAATACGGGTCGCATCGTTTTATGCGAATACGAATATTGAGACGAATGTTTAAAATGATGCGAATTACATATTCGCATATGCGAATGCGAATACAAATATTCGTGACCTCCCTACTTAAAAATAAGTAAAACTGCTGTATGTAAGCCAATCACAATCAAGGTTTATTTTTTTAAGCAAAATTTCGTAATTGAGAACACGCTGATCAAGCTCTATGGTACGAATACGGTCGCAAATAAAAAAAGTAATAAAGCGGGAAATTAATATAAGGTCAGTCTAATGCTGTTGTTGTTGGTTTAAAGTAATTAAAAGGAGTGATGATAATGAGATACCGTGTACTCCCGAAGACATTTTAACGATGGCGCAAACAGTCACTGCAAGTTGCTTGCGGAAAAGTAAAAAAGAAACTGTATAACAAGATTTACAACAATCTCATGCAATGGAGAATCGACAAAAGTATTACATCTTTTTCGGAAAACGTGTTGTTGGTGTATTTTCAAGAAATAAGTAGCAAATTTAAGCCATCAATATTGTGGGCTGAGTACTCCATGATAAAATCTACCTACTATCAAACAGATATATCCAAATACTGTAAGTTGGAAGCTTTCCTAAAACGCAAGTCAAAGGGGTTTAACACAAAGAAATCAATAACATTCCAGCCTGGCGAAATCAACGTATTTCTAAATGAAGCACCAGATGAGCAAAGCAAAGCAGTGGACGGACGGACAGACAGACAGATAGACATGGCCAAACTATAAGGGTTCCGTTTTTGCCATTTTGGCTACGGAACCCTAACAATGTTTTATTTTATTTAAAATGCTTAAAAGGATTTTTTTTTATTTCTTTTTTCATTTCCGAAATTAAGTCGTAGAAAAAGTTATGTATGCATATAAACAGTACATATAACTGGTCATTATACACTCGTGTGATATAAAACTCGCCAAGGCTCGTTTTATAAACACACACATAGTATAGTGAAGTGTGATGCGGGATAACGGTGAACCTTCGCAAAGTAGCGCCTGATTCATTAAATTGTTTATAAGTAATTTAATATTTAAAAATACAGTATTTCGAGATATACAAATCAAAGTTATATTAATAGGTATTTACCTACATTGTAATTGCGATGGCAAATAGTCAAATAACAAATTGATGACGTGAGAATATTCTTACAGAACACAAAATGTGCGTAACATGTTAATTAAACAAACACAGACAAGGCCACCATATTATAATAACCAAACATTAATTTCATGAAATTTTACAGAAACAATTCACTCTGAAACCTTTGGCGTTAGAAATATAAGAGCTTAAACAATTTAGAGGTCGGCGGTCGGAAGGCACTGTAGGTATTTAAAAGGATAGACGTAGGTACTCGTAATTGGTACAAAGCCGTGGTCCGAGCTGTGTTGTTGAGAGTTACACAAAGAAATTAAAATGATTTACAGGGTGAAATCTAGGACGTAATACAAAATTAGTGTTTCGTGCTCAGTTAATGCTGGGTAATATAATGCATTAACTCTTAAGCGACACTGCGTCAATCCATATTTCTATGCAATTCTTTCTTTATTATTACTATGAATGCGAAAGTAAGACTGTTTGTCTGTCTGTTATCTCTTCACGCTTAATCTGATGAACCGATTTACATAAAATTTTAGTTTAAGATTCAAAAAGACAAATGATAGTTTTTACTCCAGAAAATGTTATTTGAATCTCCCATGGCATAGCGATAAACTAAATTTTCCGAAGGTACCCAAACGTGAAATATCCACTTTTCATAAAACGAGAAAGAAACAAGATTTGCTCGTTTAAAGTCTTATACCTTTAAACGAGCAAATTTTGTTTATTTATACCTACCTACATATTTATTTAGGTTCTCTATCGTTTGCCCGAACTTCATATGCCCGAATGTATCATTTTCTAGAATTTTAATTTGCCATAAAGTAATTTATTTCTGAAATAGTAATTTCTTCAGAGTTGATATTAAACTAACCTAACCTAACCTACTGCCTTCTATATGATGACATTTAAAAAAATCCTGAAAAAAGCACGGTTCTATATATTTTATGGGAAACGTTGGTATGGCAAGTGAAATTCGGGCAAATGAAATTCGGGAATGTAAAGGTATAAGATTTATTTATTTACTAGCAGACCCGGCAAACTTCGTACCGCCTCATTTTTTTTTCATATTTACTCACCTTTTAAATCTTCCCTGGACTTCCACAAATAATTCAAAACAAAAATTAGCCAAATCGGTCCAGCCGTTCTCGAGTTTTAGCGAGACTAACGAACAGCAATTGATTTTTATATATATAGACTTATTTTTATTATTACCGGCTACGACATAGGTACTACTAGCTGCGGAAGTGAGAATGTCAATCACACTTAAATACAAATTATCAATTATCATTTTATGTCCCATATCATTACATAATCCATTATTACATTCATAGTCATTATTACATTTAATCAATTCATTCGGAAATTCTATTAATCTAGGTCACATATATGTCGGGGATCTCGGCAACGTCTCTAACGATTTTGTCAAAATTTAGAAAGAAAGAAAGAAAGATTTATTTGGTTCCATCAGTACCATCACCGTACAGTAATAACACTAGAACACTAAAACTGACAATAAAAACTAAGTTACGTGGTGATACGACAGGACACCAAAAATGCCTCCACTCCGTACAGCATGTCAGCCACACGTAATTTACAGCAACGCTGGTTTTCTGTGGAGTCCAATTTGCTACTTACATGGGGGACATCGTGGGCGAAAAAAAGTGATTAGACGTCTGGTTAAAAGACACGAATTATAGATAAATGTGTTATTGATTCTATCCAGTGGGTTTTTATACATGAATTTTGATGAAATCGATTTGTTTACACTTTTAATAAATTGGATAGGCATAACGTATACCAAAACTCAATAAAATACCAGTTTTCTGTATTGCGTTGCGTACTGTGTGTTGGTGTTCAATAAAGAGTCATTGTATTGTATTGTACCTATTATATAAATAAGTATGTTTTATATACGTAAAAAACTTCCAACGACACCAACTCCAACATTAATCTACATTTGGCATTCAGCTCGAGATGTAAAAAAGACATAAAAAGTGAATTGAATTTGTTGGTCCGTCTTTTCGCCACGATACCTTATTACCTACCAACCCTTTTGCCCTCGTGCCTTTCGTAAAACTGTCCTAAATTATAATGCTCAACCATTATTTCCTTTTTCACTTCGTACTTCTTGCTCTTAATAAAGACACGAACTTTTAATAAAGAATAAAGTGACACCGGATATTAAATATTCCGCTTACACGACGAAGGTTTATTTTTCGAACAGTTAGAGCGTCAGTCAGTTCGTATTTAGTAGCTTGTCTTTGCAACGTAAAGGTGAATTTGATCGGCAGCACGACCTCAGTAAACACAATTGACTACCTACTGCCTTCAATTTGGACATTCGACAGTCGATTTTATTACCTATTTTATCGAGACTCAAAGATATTGTTCTCGTCTCCTTTTGTGATTCTGGTCTGTGTTTTCCTTAATTTTGAGAGCAACTCGTTCTGACATCTCAAAGAAGAACAAATCACAAATCTATAATTTTCTTTAATTTTTCAGATATTATTTAATTTAATCATGAAATTCATTTTACAGTGATAAATTTCTTCCTCGTTTTATGTTGTTTTTAGTTTGATTGACATTTAATTTTTTTATTTTATTGGTATTCTTTATAAAGTTCTGATTGTATGTTATTATGTATGATAACGTTTTTGATTATGTATCTTGTTATTTTATTTTGACCCCCGATGTAAAAAAGAGGCGTGTTACAATAAGTTTGACAATTAAGTACGTCGTGTTTATCTGTCTGTGGCATCATAGCCCCAAACGAATGAACCAATTTTGATGCGGTTTTTTTAATCAAAACCAAGTTAACAAAATATGATTTTAAGCTAATTAAGGCTCCGTAGCCAAATGGCTAAAAACGGAACCCTTATGGATTCGTCATGTCTGTCTGTCCGTCGGTATGTCACAACCACTTTTTTCCGAAACTATAGAACTATACTGTTGAAACTTGGTAAGTAGATGTATTTTGTGAACCGTACAAACAATACAACCAATACAAATGTTTATACAAACAATACAACCTTGAACCTTACCATTTTTCGTTGTTTGCCAATCTGTAAACAAAAGTATTTGTGTATTTGCTTGATGTTCGGAAAATCGTCCGAATCAATATCGGACTTTATATTTAGTCACGATTACTTTGCAAAACAACCTGCGCCGGATTTTTGTGACAGCTCTAAAATTATAACAAAGAAAAATATTGAGGACGCTTGTATGTATATTAAAGCAACGCCAACGAGACAAGACAAGATAAACTATGTCATGAGACAGAAAGGGAGCGAAATACTAGTAATGACGTATTAGACAAAGAAGAAGTATAATTATCTCGTCGTGCTGGCTTTGCTTTAGTCAAAAGAAAATAAGGGCCACTTGAGTTGCATCGGTAAAATTAAATAAAAAATACGCGTTTTTCATCATCATCATTATCGGTCTATAGCAGTCCACTGCTGGGTCCACTGTCTCCCGCAACGAGTGCCATTGCGCCCTGTCTTCGGCTAGACCAGGGATGGCGAAATAGTGGCCCGCGGGCCAACTCCGGCCCGCGACAAGATTTAATTCGGCCCGCGATCAAAACCCATCTCAAATTCATCTAACCTCGAGTGTGTTTTACGAGTTACTTCAAGTAACTTGGAGCCTAATTTCGACGCTTTAATTAATAAACAGTCAAAATTTCATCTTTCCCACTGACCCAGCACATCAAAACAATAAATAATTATAGATACCTACATGTTTTTTTTTTGTTGTTACTTGATTAGAATAAAGTTTATTCAATAAATTCTCCCTAGCCCGCGGAAATGTTGTAATTTTTGTATATGGCCCATCTCTAAATCTATTTCCCCATCCCTGGGATTGACGCATCCAGCTTCTACCAACGTCATTTCGCAGATCGTCACTCCACCTGGCCAGAATTAGGGCATCTTACACTACGTTTGCCGAGACGCGGTCTCCACTCAAGAACTCGCTTACTCCAGCGGTTGTCGGTTCTTCGACAGATATGACCAGCCCACTGCCACTTTAACTTGCTGATTCTTTGAGCTATATACGTTTGCGTTTTTATCTGAATATATTTAATGAAACGGAAATATTTGCATTGTGTTATGTTGTATTGATAAAACCATTTTCCAAACAACGAATATCAATGTGTAACGTGTGAAATGTTTTAACAATTAAATTCACGCGGTCCTTTTCTTTTGGTTAGTATATTATAATCATAATCATAATATATTTATTGTGATAACGGGTAAAAAATACAGTTATATTGATAATTCAGAACATGACCGTAATCTACCACATGCATGGTGTACAATATTTATGTATTTTATTTTCTTATTTAAAATACAAGGAAAAATATGCTATGTCAGTTTCTTAAAAATTAACATGTCAAAAATAACATTACATTATATTATTATTATTATAGTTATTAATAACATACAAATCACATTATTTTTTATTGACGCTGTAGTTGAAAAACTCCTTCATTGAGTAAAAACAATTATTTAGAAGCCATTCATTTAACTTGGACTTAAACTTGTTGCCCTGCATTAATATTCGCAGTGGCAAAAAATTTTGCCCACCTTCATACAAAATTACCGATTCTGCATACATTTGAGTTAGTATGTATGTATGCTAAATCTAAATCATTCAGTATATAATGCTAAATCTAAATATTCTACGGAATGATTAGTATAATCCAAAATTAGCAATAATAGACCATCATCAATTTCATTTCAAGAAAAATAGTATTATTATTGAAATAGAAATAGATCAAAAACGTTCTCATATGTTATCAATTTCAGATGACGCAATACCTAGGTAATAGCTATTAATGTGCTATTGTCGAAGAAAATGTATTTTCGCTGTATTTCTATAGTCTACTTTAAACTATTGTTCGTATCTGTTTCTTCTTTTCTGGATGCCAACTAACAAAAGTATTGTATCGCAGACTGAAAAGATAATAATTAAATACCCAGTTTTGCAATATTGGACATTGTATCAGATATTATAGTTCTTTATTAATTGAACAATACTTTACTACAATATGGTAGCTATTACATAATGATTTGTACTTCGTCAACAATAAAATCCAGGAACCTAAATCTATACTAAAATACTGGGTTTATGCTTTTGTTTGTAAGGGAGCAAGTAGGCAGAAAAGCCCCAGAGTTTACCTAGTGCTTCTAGAGCCTATACCGGGTCTAAGAGCAGTAAAGTTCTCGAGTGGCGACCACTAACTGGAACACGACGCGTTGCCAAGCCTCCCACTAGGTGAAGTGACGACATCGTGAGAGTTGCCGGCAAGCGGTGGATGCAAGTGGCGAGTTGACGTTCATTGTGGCGTTCTAAGGCGGCTTTTGTTCAGCAGTGAGCGTCTTCTGGCTGATGGTGATGACTTTCCATTGTTCTTTTCATTCATGCCTTGTAAATCCTGACTTAGTGGCTCAGACGCGGTAAATATTTCGTTTTGAAAATTATTCTAACATGATAGAAGCTCATTTTTAACCGACTTCAAAAAAAGGAGGAGGTTATCAATTCGGTTGTATGTTTTTTTTTTTTTTTTTTTTTTTTTTTTATTTTTTTTTATGTTTGTTACCTCAGAACTCCGTCATTTATGAACCGATTTGAAAAATTTTTTTTGCGTTCGTCTAGGAATGCTTTCAATTAGGTCCCATAAGCACCAAATCAGGATCTGATGATTGGATCCTAAGGAAATCGAGGGAACTCTTCAAATGTTGTAGGGACACCTATGGTAATTTTGATATATTTAGTAGTAACTCGTGCATTTGCTCTTGAAAATCATTATTTGGTAAAGTGGAACTGATGATGAAGACCACAGTTGACCATCGGAGTTACTACTCAATAACAAGTATTTCATGGGTTGAATTTCAGTTACTTTAACACAGTTGCTAAGCAATTTATGCTCCTCGGAACGCATATGGTGAAATGGAATGGGTAGTGAAGCACCAGGACTCCTCAATAATGAACATCTCTGCATCGGAAAAAGCAATTTTTCGTAAAAGGTGATGAGCAATTGACATTAAAGTATTAAATCTTAGATGCTTTACACTAAAAAGCGTGAAAAAAAAATTTTATAACAAAAAATAGAACCGACTACAAAAAACCATGAAAATAATTTTCTACCAGTCTGAAGTCGGTGCCTCAGCACGAGCCAGCAGGAGTGATTGAAGCCATTTACTCTTATAGTTGTAGGTGAGGTAGACGATTATGGTCCACTCCTGCTGGCTCGTGCTGAGGCACCGACTTCAGACTGGTAGAAAATTATTTTCATGGTTTTTTGTAGTCGGTTCTATTTTTTGTTATAAAATTTTTCATTAAAAATATTTCATTTTATTAAAAACTTCACGTTTGGCACTAATTCTTGAAGTGGATTTGTACTTTAAAATGGACTTATGAGGATATAATTAGTACAAAGCTTCCACGGGATGAAGACAAAGTTGCAGGCAACATCTAGTACTCGGAGCCAATAAGGTTCATGTTAAATTAAACAGCAGTAAACAAGGGTTTCAGCTGCGAAAATTAGGTAAAGTCTTAATACAATTGCGGGTCGCGGTGCGACGTCTACATTAATTTAAATTGAGCATGCGCTTAATAAATCCGGACGGATTAGCAACGGTCCATTAGCTTGAATTTAGCCTCTCAAATAACTTCTGTGCGTGAAGATAAACTGTATGAAAAGGCTACAACAGCTAACTACGTCATGAAATATAACGAGCCGAGTTCTACGGCTCGTGAACGTAGACCCGCTACGGCGTAACGGCCGCGTAGCGGTCTACGCTTTCCGGTAGCAAATGCCCAAGAGAACCACACAACTGATAGGATTACAGATTATAGTTAGGTACCTATTTAATTTTTAGTGCAGTTAATTAGAGTCTTAGAAACTGACTTATTATTCTAAAAGATTGTTACTTCCCTAAAACCATTCTTACTACAGACATACCTACTGGCGAGATGATTACTTGTACTTAAGTGTACTTTGTGGGTCGAACATTAAGTAACGTTGATAATTTCTTAGACTCTTGCTTTTCCACTAATCTTCTATTTTTACCCCCATTGGCGACCAGAGTAAGACAGCCGGTAAAATCACTGGCACTTGCGTTTGTAACGGATACAAGTAGTTCACGTCTTAAATCGAGTAGTCACTGCGTTTGTAATGGATAACTTACGTCTCATATCGAGTAGCCCGAAACATGTCGAGCTAAACTCTACTTAACATGTGAGTTATCCGTTACAATATCATTTTACATAAACAAAAACCGGCCAAAAGTGTGTTGGACACGCCCGAAACAGAGTTCCGTAGCCATTACGAAAAAAATAAGTAATATTTTTCTAAGGATTTCGTATTTTGTACGGAATATTCCAAGTTTAGGTGTATTTTATACCTTAGACCGCGTTTACATTCTCAAGAAAACTTAACCATTATAGTTTTCCTTGTAAGTTTGGTATACTTACTACCATCCTGTTTTTTTTCAAATTTTTCCACCTACCGGTTTAGATTTTAGAGGGGGAGGGAGGGGACGCTCGATTTTAATGAAAATTAGCACTTCAAAGTTGAATATTTTGCAAACAAATCACTGAATCGAAAAATTGTTTTAGCAACCCCCTAATGGTTTTTAAAGACCTATCTAACGGTATCCCACACTACAAGATTGGATGAGAAAAACAAATCGCCCCCACTTTACGTCTATGGGAGGTACTCTAAAAAAAATTTAAAACTAGATTAGTTGGTGAGAGAGTACGTTGAATTTGCAATTACTGTACAGATCAATGTGCTAACATTAAGAAATAGCTATAGATGTTACAAGTCAATGTTGTTTCAATCTTCGACTGTTACTTTTACGTTACCTACTTAACGTTTCGTGGAAGACATTACAGCTCGTAGGAGTTTCGCTTATCATATCATCTTTATTCTTATGTTATTGGGTTTGGTATTGCCAGTTTGATATAGGTATAGTATACATACGTTCCCTTTACACCGTCATCATCGTTTAGTACGCTACCAAGCTATTTATGACAGAATGGTCGGAAAATAACGCTTAATGCGAAAGATAGGTCTCCAAATTATCCGGGCGGTACGAGTTTTACGGCACCAGGTATAAATATGGCGTGCTTACTTACAAAATAAAGATAACGATGCAGCATTTGATTGGGTATAAATTATTGATACCTACTGTTTCAATTTAGACAGCTTTGTAGGTTTTTATTTAAGATAAAAAGGTGTGTTAGCCTAATGGTTTGCATGACATATTAAATAATATAACGGATAACTCACGTCTTAAATCGAGTTTAGCTCGACATGTTTCGGGCTATTTCGTAGCTCTTCTTCAAAGGAGAACTCACGCGAGCCGAGCGGTGGCGCGCGGTTCGCATGTTGCGGCAGCCGCCGATTCGCGTGCCGAAACTTGTCGAGCTAAACTCGATTTAAGACGTGAGTTATCCGGTACAATATAATTTGATATGAGTGAGTCTCACGGTAGGTTTGCACGACCTATGGCCTCTCAGACTGACGGTGTTGGTTCGAACCCGAAGTGGCACTGACACCTCTGATTTTGTGAATCAATGTACGGCATGCAATGCAATGCATGAAATTTACCATCACCATTTTGACGAAGGAAAATTTGCGCATATACCTGCAAAATAGATCAGTTGTGTGAAGTTCCCTAGATTACAGCCGTGTGTGAACTACAGTCTAAATTCTTTAATTTGTGAGAGATTGTGATGATTAGTCAGAAGTTATAACCCGGTGATGATAAAAGATAGGTAATCCACAAATAATAAGCGAGCAAGGAGACATCGCGATTTGCAGATAATAAATATATTCCAAAGCGTTACGAAATAAAAGAAGAAAAATAACCCTCCACAGTTAAAAAAATCATTGTCATCATCATCTGCCGGAAACCTCCCACTGTTGGACAAATACCTCCCCCTTATAATGTCACAATGAACGACACCCCTCTTGCATCCACCGGAAAAAAAAACATCAATATTTGTGTTCTAAATCGTGACACTATGAAGATTTGTTTTACGCCTACGGTACCTACACCCTACTCTTAAAATAATTTACAAATTTGTGTTCGCCCTCTCTAAATAAATTCTTCGAATACTTGAATTCAAGTTTTATTTTAGTTAAGGCTTTCTAGAACTTTTTATTAAATTTAAGTAAAATGTTCTTTAAATTACTAACGCAAAGGAAAATAAAATGGTTTCGAAAATGTCAGAAGTTACAGACTGAAATTGTTAAAATATCGGGCCTTCCAGTCCGCTTTTAAAGTAGCCGCGATAAAAGATTTAATTCGTATTCTGACGGTGCTGAAATTAGAATTCTATTTATGTCATTATTTAGGCGAAAAAATGTACACCTACGTTCGCATTTCAATGGAAAACATCATGAGGGCGATTATTCGAGCGTTTCAACCGCCTCATTTATCTGGAAACTTTTCTGTAAAAATGGCCGAATATTCTGATATAGTTTTTTAATTATCTGGTAGAAATACAGGAACTTTTAGCAAATAATCAAAAACTACATCAAAATCTACAGTCAATTCGTAAAAAATGTGACCATATAAATGAGGCGGTTGAAACGCTCGAATAAACGCCCATGAGTACATTTACACATATTCATGTAAGTTGGACTCGCGCACCGAAGGTTCCATATAACCTTTTAGATACATGAAATGTATTATGTTTTAAACGGCTAAATGTATCTATAAATATCCAGTGTTAGCAGAGCCCAGCATGTAAGCAAAATGTACAAAGTATAGGTTTTATCCGGCTTCAAAAAGAGGGAATTTCAAAGAAAAAATATTGGGTGACTATTATCCAAGAATAAGCCCTTTTATCGTCCTATTTTGCATACAATGACTGCTTTCTCAATCTATCTCTCAAAGCTTTCGACCTAATTCACTGATAAGTTTTTATTTAGCAATTTCGATGCGTCTATTCCTTGATCTGAGGCATATTATTGTGCGGCAGAGGTAATTGGGGTCAGCTCTAATACAGTACTCTTTCTGTGCAGGTAGTGAAGGAGCCACGCTGGGCGAGACAGACAGCTGTGACCCGAAAGAATTGGGTATATGTGTGAAAAAGGTCCCCAAAACCCCAGTCGGCCTACCCAAGACCAAAGAAGAACTAGACACACACTGCCGGTTGGTAAATTCATACTTTAAAATGATGATGATGACGTAAAAACAAGTTAAAATCATTAGGGTTCTGTATTTCCCAAGGGAAAAAGGAACTCTTACAGAATTACTTCTTTGCCCTTCTGTATGTCCATCAAGACCCTTTTTCTCAAGAATGCGCGGAAGTTTTAAGTTGAAATTAACTTTCAATACTCATGTCTGCAATGACCTACTAGGAGCTGTAAAAAATATTTTTCTAAGTTCGTGCAAGTAAAAGATGCAACCTTTTGAAATCATATTTTTCAACCAGTCCTTAAAAAATCAAAATTTATAAGGTACTTTCCCGTTGCCATATAATTACGAGAATAGGCATAAAATTACGGCCTCATAGTCATGGAATAAGCAATAAAAAAAGTCCGAAAAGCATCAATCCCTGAAAAATTCGTCTTTTTCATGGAAAAACTATGAAATTTAAATTTAAATTTAAATTATATTTTTTGGCTGGTTTTTTTTTTGTACCTACCGAACCTTTTATCGCCCTTTGTCAGTTTTGAAATAAAATTTACAATTTTATTACATACAAACATGCGAGAGTTTTTTCAGCATCCGTTAAAAAACTGTTTACGTAGGTATAAAAATTGATACCGATATGTATTTTCTCCAACTTGCTCGGAAATGATCTCATTAATGTTGGAAATATCGACCGGGAAGTCAATCGTTATATGCGTTGATGCGATAATAAATTTAAAAAAAAAGTGACATTACTTCCCGGACATGTCCGGGAAGTGTTTATTATTAGGCAGGTTTTTTACTTTTAATTTCATCCAAGACCTAAAATTCACCAAACAGCCAGCCAATTGTTCAATAATCACGTACAAAAACCGAGATTAAAAAAAACTTTGTTTTCTGCGTTTAGCTAATGCCCAAATGATTGTGTCCAAATCATATTAAGGTGTATTTAGACTTAATTATCTTCTCGGACTATTAAATATTTTGCAACAAAAAGGTATGTATTTTAATGTTGTGCGTTTAGGAATTGCCGGTTTAACTAAAAGTAAAAATGTATAAATTTATTTCTACTGATCCTATAAATTTTCTTTTAATATATTTTGATTACTATATTTTATGTGGAACCAAATATACGATTCGGACCCAAATCTTTAATATCGAAATTGGGAACGTGAATTTTATTTTTTCAAAGATTTTCTGTCGTGTTATTTTTACAAAAATAAAATGAGTTCTATAATTAGTGATGAAAATATCCTAATGGGCACACCACAAACTCCTAACTCGTAGCGCAGCGTCTTTTATCAGTAAGGTTTATTTTTATTACTATTAAAGTGTTAATTTTGTTTAGGTAGATTGTTATATAAATATATTGTATCGAGTAAAATAATGTTTTCGGTTTCTTTCCTCGCATATTTGGAGAAAAGCAGTATACATGCCTCGGCAGGAATGTCATTTCGTGGATTCATTTCTATTGAAGGACTCGGCTATGCCTCGTCCTTCAAAACCATACTCATCCACGAAATGACTTTTCCCGCCCTCTGCAGTAATATACTATTATTGATATCATAGCTCTTTTAAAACGCGCAGCTTTTACCATTTGCTCGTTTGCCATTCAGTCGAGTTTGCCATTCAGTCGAATAAAATATTAGCTTCAATAATATAACTGTGTGAAAATCAATTAATGTGATACTTAGAATATTTCAACTGGATTTTCAATCACTTTTTATTGTTGTACTAGATTTTGCCCGCGGCTCCGCCCGCGTGGTATTCGTTGATCGCGAGCGGATAACAAGTAATCTCGGGCCCATAAAGTATCACTATGCCAAAAATCACGTCGATCCGTTGCTCCGTTACGGCGTGAAAGACCGACAAACATACACACAAACATACAATCACACACACTTTCGCGTTTATAATATTGAGTATGGATTGATACGTAATTTGGAAATTATGCGTAGTTCTGATGACAATACGATAATTAGGTATAGAAACCATTTGGCTGATCTATTCATAGCGTAGGAAGCTGGCCACTGGAACTCCAAGACAGACTGACCTAACCAAGCCACGTTTTGGCTTTTAAAATGGTCTTGTTGTGGTTTTGATTAATGGTAATTTCCATGGAGCAGTTAGGCAGTCACCATTAAACCATGTTTTTTAGATTTTTTAACAATCGAGCTTATCAAATGTGTTTTTGACGTTGATCCATGGAAATACTTACATCGATATCACCTATGTCACCTTATAAGTATATAAATTGAAAGGAATAGAATAGAAAATACTTACTATTTTTAACAACTACAATATACATACAATTATGTTGTAGCAAAACCCATAAATATATAAATGCAGTTTGCAAGGCCGGCAACCGATCAGCAGTCTTGATGGTGCTGAGGATTTCCATTGACGACGGAAATCTCTTGACATCAGGAAAAACCGTCTGCTCGTTTGTCTGCAATGCATACATAAAAAAAGTTGTCATAAAAAAGGACTCCACTCAGCTTGTGTCGTGGCACTGTGCCGACGCTGATTTCAGTGGGTCCACAAATAAAATGAACAGCTTTTTAAACGACGTTGAAAAAAGGCTAAGGTTGCGCCAACGTCAGATTTTGACGCGATGCTTTATAAGCTCTCGTGCGAAGGTCCTAAGACCTGTAAGACTGGCAGGGCTTAGCTCCTCCGACACTAATCTTGATGGTTAGCGAGAAAACCGGTCTAATTTCACGCCACTTTGGTCACACGAAAATTGTTTAAAGCTGCAACGTTTTATAAACATTATTTAAGATTGTTTTTAGAATTCTGCCCTTTAAAAAATAGAGATCAACAAAATTACTATTCATATACTGTACTTACTATATATAGTACAGTTTTCATTTGTAATCTGTATAGGTAAAAGTGTAATTTTTATGAATATAAATATTTTTACATTCAGGACAGGAGTAACACTTTTGTTTGCACAGCTTTTTAGTTGGCGTATTTATTTACTAAGCTTAGGTAATTTATAGCCAAGCTACTAAGCTTTCATAATCATAATCATAAACTTCGCTTAAGGGTTTGTTTTCCTTCTCAACAACAGAATCGGGAACTGTTATAATTATGTATTGTACATACGCACGTGTACGACATGAATCCCTTCCGCCCTTATACACCCTTAAGTGAACAACAAGGCTAAATAAATCAATTGTTCGCCTAAATAAAGGTCAAATTTCCGTGGAATTGAAATAGAAGACCCTTGTCGAAATCAAGTGACATTCTGTTGGTAATATAAAAACCGGCCAAGTACGAACAAATTTATAGATCTCTATGAATATCCAATGTTACCAGTGCCCCTCTCGTAAGCAAAATGTACGCAGAGTGGGCTCATTATAGGTGGTTAAAATGACATAAACAGACAGACATAAAAAATAAAGAGTTTTCAGACTTCTCTAGTTGCTTTGATATTAGAGCTGCCTTCATATTATGAAATTTCAAGTTTCTACGACAACAGGCAGGTATCTTATCGGTTTTTAGGTTAGGTTGTACGACAATTTGCATGGAAACACCTTTTTTTTAAGACTGTACCTTTTCATTGCGTTAACTTATAAGTTTAATTTTTTTACTGTAACAAATTTGTAGGTATTTATTTTAGCTTGATACTTCCTCGTGTTCCTAGGGAAAAGGGTCTTGATAGAAGAACAACTAAAGTGATCCTACTCGTATGAGTGACCCTTTTTTTCCTTTCGAGATACAGTTCCCAAAAGAAATTTAATATCCTCCTAGGTATTTAGTTCGTTTTAAGTTGAAATTAAACACAAATGAACTCGTTGGTTTTCTAAATATACAATTTCTGAGATATTTCCTTATTTTGTTCTTTCTTTTATTTTACCCAGTGAGTTCAATTGGAATTCCAAGATTTTACAAAATTCCTAGAACTCTTAGAAATAACTTTGTGGTTTTCCACTACGTTTAAACACCAACAATATTTCATATTTCTAGATTTAGCGGCTGTGATTTCAGAATTTTATGTTATGTATGTAGTTGTAGGTAAGTATATCGCGTGGGATTTATATGTGAGTGTATTAGCGGGATACAAGATGATAATTAAATAACTGAAAACCAGAATAAAGTTTGCTCAGAATGTAGAGTACAATTGATTACACTATTCTTTTATTTATTTAATGAAATTGCACAGTATGTACGAGTATATATACATATTACAGTAGTACAATCCAGTAAGGGTGTTGCAATTAAAACAATTATTAGGTAATTTCTTAAATCTAATTCACAAACATTGGTTCTCTTTAAGAATTTTCTAAAAACTTAACTAATGGCTATCTAATTTTTTTTTATGGTATAGGGGGCAAACGAGCAGACGGACCCTTTATCTTAAGTAATAGTCTGCACTCGCTATCACTATTGTCTTTTTCCGAAGAAAAATGTGCAATCTTTCTTTATCGCCGTACTTGCTTGTACATCTGGCCTTTTACTGAACGAAGACATATCGTCCTTAGGGCATACAACCTTGGCATGAGTTGCATAGATCCCTGGATAAAACGGTGCCTACCCACTGATGGACAGCGACTGATGCAGCAGCAGATTGGAGGAGCACGCGCCATCATGCGGTTCCTCTGCGCGAACGAGACAACTGCACTGCGACGAGGTAAAATAACGACGAGCTTACACTCTATCTATACAGCTATCACGTCAAATACATGTATGCACTGACCTTATTGATATTGGCATAAAGGTATGTATAGTAGTTTACTGTAGAGTTTTATAGTTTATGTTATACCAAACGTTTATTAACAATAAACCCTACCCCCCCCTACCCTTTGAAAATAAATGTCAAATTTTGTTATATCAAATGAAAATATGAACTATTTTTATGCCGACCATTACACACCCTTGGCGGTGAGCCTGCTGGTTGTAGAACATAACATATATGTACCTATATAATAACTATTCTGTAATCTGGCTCTATAGGCTTGTTTAAGTCTCAAGCGGAAATTGCCATGTTGTTCCGGCACAACCGGCCGGCCACACGTGTCATTACGGAGAGTTTCAGAACGTGACCCACTATCGACGCCGACATTTGCATATCAAGGCAACCCACAACCAAAGCCCACTCCTCTCCGTCGGAGCTGCGACGAAAGGCAGCTAAAATGTTAAACTTCTGATCGGCAGACTTCCTTAAAGAGCAGAACTGCTGGGCGCGCGTGTCTCCCGAATGGTCTAATTGCGTGAACGAGCTCCAAGCTGCTGTCAAAGACATCAGCGACCGCGCCCAACTTTTCACCTACTTCAACAGGAATGGCGAGTTATGCTGGTGAGTTCCTGTTGTATGTATGTAGTATGAATGAATTCGTAGTTAGAAATGGTTAAACAGTCACATTCAGAAGATGAAATATAAGGTAAAATAGTTTTAAAATTCGCATTTGAAATTTTAAAACTATTTTGAGTAAGCAAAAAACGGTAAAAACTTCTGAAATTTCTTGTGTTGCGTTTTAGGTATTTATGATATTCTTTTCAAAAACTAAAAGGTTAAAACATAATACAAGTGGTACAACTAACATTCAGTTCCCCTTGTTTGAGCTTATTTTTTTATGTCTTAATTCTATTATGCATAATCTGTTTACGCATAATCGTATTTATGCCGAAACTGTGTGAAAACTATTTACGCATAAATTAGTTACGCAGAAACTCACTTTCGCATACTTAGGGGCTGTTTCACCATCCATTGATTAGTGTTAACTGACGGTTACATGTGTGCCGTCTCTATTTGTATTGTTCAAATAGATGGAGACGGCATCACATTTAACTGCCTGTTAACACTAATCTATGAATGGTGAAACAGACCCTTAACGTAACTTTACTAAAATAATAAAATCAGTAAGCTGTAATATTACAACAGAAATTATGAAGGTAGTGACTAGTGGGTGGTAATATTTTAATGAAGCGGGAATATGACTGTGACAAAGTCGACGAAGCCCCCCGTGGCGGAGCTTCTATTTTTAATCTGAGGGGCATAAGGTAAGTAACGAATCTGTTCAGGTTAAAAGGAGGGTCTTTATGCCAGTGCCCTTTTACTGGTGGCTATTTGTTTCGTTACAAATACAATTATAACCTAACCTAATAACCTATTTTTTTTTCTAGTCACAATAGTAAGTCAATTAAGTAAATAAGTAAAATAGTAATAAGGTAATTTATTTTCGGAAATAAAATTCGGCTAAATTACATATCGACGGTTTCCGGGCTATTTGTTTTAAGCGACATAGGAATACGTTGTCGCTTAAAACAAATAGCCCGGCAACCATCGATATATGTTAAATAATGCATAGTAAAATTCGGCCTGCTTAAATAATATTCAGGTAATTATTTAGCTTAAACAGAATTATGCCGAACTAAATTTCGACAAGGTTAAGATTCGGTGTAAATAAATTATGCATAACAGGTTTATGTGTAATTAGTTTCGGACATTAAAAAGTATGCCGAATAGATGTCACCCCTAACATTCGTGTTCTCTTTGTAAAACTGCCGAGGCTCCGAAAATAGGCAATTAACAAACGCGGTAGTTTGCAAGCCGAACATAGCAAACCGTGTAAACGAGTCAGGCGATTCATGTTTCCCTCGACTTAAGGAATATACAAAATCCCACCAAAAACATTACATGTAAAAAGCTGCAAGTCTCGCAACGCAATGCAGTTCTTGTAATGCTAAAAAGGTTTGAGATGCAATATTATACCAAGTCGGTTATTTTTGTCAGTACCGGGGGGTTTCCATAGAACTCGATTTTTACCAACTTGCTTATTTTAAAACCATAGAAAAATACAGTTTATAGTTCTCAAATGAAGAGTAAACCAAATTATTTTTAAACACATAAATGACTTGGCCATCGCAAGGCTACATAATGACATAAGAATTATAATCATCAACGTCAGCTATTTATAGTAATTATAATTAAAGATAGCGCTAGCCCCAGCCTTGCAGTTTGAGTGATACACATAATACGAGAATGACTAAAGGTTGAGAGCGATGGCCAAGTCATTATGTGTTTAAAAAATAATTTGGTTTACTCTTTATTTGAGAACTATAAACTGTATTTTTCTATGGTTTTAAAATAAGCAAGTTGGTAAAAATCGAGTTCTATGGAAACCCCCCGGTACTGACAAAAATAACCGACTTGGTATAATATTGCATCTCAAACCTTTTTAGCATTACAAGAACTGCATTGCGTTGCGAGACTTGCAGCTTTTTACATGTAATGTTTTTGGTGGGATCTCATCACTTTTTGTAGGCAGTTCTTTTTTTTTCGGGTACTACTTCTTGTAATAACGCATTACTATCTTCATTTGTTCATCCTTCCTTGTCCATCGTCCATCGTCCATCCTCGTCTATCGTCCATCGTCCATTCTCGTCCATCGTCCATTCTCGTTCATCGTTCATCGTCCATCGTCCATCGTCCACTATCGTCCATCGTCCATCCTTGTCCTTCGTGTGCCATCCATCGTCTATCCTTGTCCACTACCCATCATCCATTCTCGTCTATCGTCCACCGTCCATCGTCTATCCTCGGTTATCGTCCATCGTCCATCCTCGTTCATCGTCTACAGTCCATCGTCCGTACCGACGGTCGTCGTCGTCGTCGTCGTCGTCGTCGGCGGTCGTCGGTCGTCGTCCGTCGTCCGTCGTCCATCGTCGCCTATCGTTGAACTTCCGTCGTCCGTCTACCATTTGTCGTCCATCGTACAATGTCCATCGTCCACCCTCCATCATCCGTCGTCGATCGTCGGTCATCGTCCGTCATCCGTCGTCCGTTGTCTTGTCCGTCGTCGGTCGTCGTCTTTTGTCCGTCGTCGCCATCGTCTATCGTTCGTTGACCGTGGTCTGTCGGCGTTCGTCGTCTGTCGTCGTCCGTCGTCTGTCATCGTCCATTGTCCGTCATCGTCCGTCGTCGAAGTTCCCTCGTCAGTCATCGTCTGTCGTCCGTCGTCGAACTTCCGTCGTCATCCATCGTCTTTCGTCGGTCGTTCGTCTTTCGCCCGTCTAACTTCCGTCATCCGTCGTCGTCCGTCGTTTTCTGTCGTCCGTCATCGTCCGTCGTTCATCCTCCACCATCCATCGTCCGCACTGGGCTCGCGTGGGAACTAAGGCCCAAGCCTTCTTATTCTGAGAGGAGGCTTGTGCCCAGCAGTGGGACGCATATAGGCTGGGATGATGATGATGATGATGATGATCCATCGTCCGTCGCCCATCGTCCATCGTCCACACTCCATCGTCCAACGTTTATTTTCTACCCATCGTCCATCGACCATTATCCATTGTCCATCATCCATATTCCAATTTCCATCGTCCATCCTCGCGTCCACTCGCATCGCACACACATTCACAAACAAACGAACTTTGGTACTTATTACATTAGCAAGATAAACAATTTCATTTTAACCCTTAATACTCAGGTGTTAAGACTCAACATTAATACGTATACAATACGCACTACTTTCAATAAAGTCATTGCTGTGTAACTTTGTAATCGCTAGTATTTATATGGGATTACAAACTTACTTGTGCAGTTTGTATAACTTTGAAACGTGACTGAAATTGCAACATTTTGGATTTTTCGGGGACTATGTAGGCTAAAAACTAACTATGTTTAAAATTTGGAGCTTGTGGGTCTGCTAGAAGTACCTTAGAATTATGATGATCAAAAGTCAGTGTGTAGGTATGTCAGTGACAAAACTGAGGAACTTTAACATGTGATAGTTCTTAATCTACGTGTTCAAACTGAATGTTATTGATAATATATCTAAGTCCCATTAGGCCCTATAGGTAACTGAAAATTCAGGGTTCTAGCTTTAGCCATAACAAAAATACAGGGTGTTGAAAATAGCCTGAATGGCTTCGAGAAAAGTATGGTACGGCCGTGCCTTTGTTTTTTTTTTGCTCGACTTGGCGGGGGCACTGCCGTGCCCCCAGATATACCTTCTTATACATATTTTATTAGTTATACTGCTATTAACCTAAAACTATAGGAACCTACTAATAATTTCTCAAGCAAACTTAGCCGCAATAGTTTCCATAAGTAATTGGTTCCGGGATATTTTTCAGTTTCCAATCTTAAGCTAAACTGCTGTTATCTACGTGGCTTGGCTATAACTTGTTTTGTTATATAACGTACGGTATCTCTATCTCACATTAAACATATTTGGCCTTACGACTAGGTATCAATAAACTTAAATACAGTTCCCCATGTTTACGCATATTTTTTATATCATAATTCTATGTTGCATAATCTGTTTACGCATAATAGTATTTATGCCGAAACTGTTTTCACATAACAGTTTACGTAGAATTCTCTTACGCATAACCAATGTAAGCCAAATGAGGTTACGCATATTTTGTGACTTCCGAATATTGTTTAGGCAGAAAGTTACTTTCGCATACTTAGAGGGTCGTGGGTTCAAACCCCGGCTCACACCTCTGAGTTTTTTGAAATTCATGTGCGGAATTACATTTGAAATTAGCCACGAGCTTTGCGGTGAAGGAAAACATCGTGAGGAAACCTGCACAAACCTGCGAAGCAATTCAGTGGTGCGTGTGAAGTTCTCAATCCACAGTGGGCCCGCGTGGAAACTATGGCCCAAGCCCTCTTGTTCTGAGAGGAGGCCTGTGCCCAGCAGTGGGTCGTATATAGGCTGGGATGATGATGATGAAATGTTTGACTAAAACGTGGATCCTTGACTCCAACATAAGAACAAAATCGAGATTTTTGATATCCAGATCGAAAATGATTTTTTAATTTAACTCCTTGTTATTGCTGTAATTATTGTAATACAACAGAGGATTATTTAGTACCCGCATCGTAAAGCGTTTCATATTTAGAATGCGGATTTTCCGCACACTCATAGGGCTTAATATATTAGGAAAATGGTGTATAAATTTATCTCAGCGAGCATTATACAAGTTTAAATCATTTGTTTTGGAATAATTCATGCCCTTATACAACAATGTCTGTTAATTTTGCATCTTTTGTTCCACTAAATGGGGCATGAATCCTTAAACAAGCTGAGTTTGAATCAAAGAAATAACAAACTATCATCGTAATAATAATGCGAGGCCTATTGGCTTGGACCATTAAATTTTTTATAGAGCTATGAGCTTCTATTTATTCCTCAAGTAATTGTAAACATTTCTGGCGCGGGCTACAATGAAACAAATGGCGCTTTGGGGAACAAGAACGCCAGCCGCCCACCTTATTTAAAAAAAATGTAGACATTTCTAGCTGGCTACTATGGCAAGTTTGGTATCATTTCCGTATAAATTGAATTGCCTCACGTAGTTAATGAATGCCCCTTGACACAATATTTGGCAGTTAGTAACAACTTCCTACAACGGCTTCTAAACAAAATTTACGACTTGTGCCCACTTGTGCCCCTCGAAGAGCAGCTTAATTAGTAAACATTTATAGCTTTGAAGTAGGCTCATAGTTTTCAAGACACGTGTTCCTGATTTAAGTAAAACTAATCCATTATGTTAAGCATTACTTAGAGTTACAGGAACAGCTGTGGCGAAAACGGCATATATTTGATTTTTCTAAACATTTCTTTTAATTGAATTATATTGCATTTAATTCATTTTGATATTACCACACTACGACCTAGAAAATCAAATTATTGTTTTTAAATGTTTCATGTCATATCAACGATTTTGATAAATAAATACCTATATCTTTCATAAAAAAAAGTCAAGAAAAGAACACATATATTACACTCATGCCCACTCATGTAAAAGTCGAGAACTTGTGAGCAAAAATTTGATCAAAAATATCTGAACACGCTTCTATGCTTTAGATCTATATTTCATCAAATTTTTGCTCACAAGTTTATGAACTCGACTGTACACTCTTACTGTAATTTCTTTGAAGGGTAAATAAAGTAGTATAATATCAAAAATATCCCGAAAACCCTCACAAATTCAGAAATCACCAGACCCCATGTGACGTAGGTAATTTGCCGATGACCCGTGACCCCTTTCGAGCAGAATCTAATCTAATTCATTTTTGTAGCGCAAGGGACGACTTTATCTCGTGCGTGACGCATGTGGGCCGCCTGTGCACGGCGTCAGCAGGGAGCCTACTCCGGCGCATGGCATGGGTACTCGCGCAAGACGTCGCCGCCTGCAGCCAACCGCGCGCTTACTGCGTCGCCCCACGATCTAGCATTACTACACCATTATTAACAGCGCTCTCCACCGTCCTCCTGTATCCACCACGACTCTAAGAGATCTAAAGCAAGAGTTCCCAACAAGCGAAAGCTGTTAGTTTTTGTATTCAATAACGCAGCATCCTTAGTCCTTTTTAAAAAAATACCTGTTATTTCGGGTTATTTTTTTTACATTAAATATTGTAAGTTGCACGAAAAAGTTTCTTTGATTTGAAAAGCTTGAAGAAAAAGATATTGGGAACCCTTATTCTAAAAAGTTAATTTTTGTTGATAAGACTTTAAAGTGGTATTTGAATGTGATGCATTTTGAAAGGTAGGTAGGAAGTATTAATGAATGAATTCGGTTAAAAAATGCGAGCAACGTCTAACTAATTGCATTACATGTATGACAAGAACGATTCAGGGTTTTAATGTATTGAATAATACTTTTTAATGATATAAAAATCTCGGTTGCTTTAATATTTTTTCCTAAAGATTGTGATGTCTAATACATTTGTTAAATTAATTAGACAAGAAGTATTAAAAATAGTTCAACGTGTTACAAAAATGTTATTTACAATTTTAGGGTTTAGGCTAAAGAAAGTCGATAAGTGATTATTTATATATAATCGATTGTGAAATGAACAACGACTAAATTATCTGGACTCAATTTATTTATCGATAGTGCCAAATTTCTAATTACAAATTACTCGAAACATCACGGTTCTCTATTGGATGGCATAAAATTATTTGTAATATTATTGTTACGCATAATTGCTTTTAGCCGAATTTGCGATGTGCAATGTATATTTTTTACGCATAAAATTAAAAATCATAAATACAGAAAGCATCATCTTCATGAAGACTAACGTCAAATAGCATAAATACAAAAAGCCGTAATAATAAATTTGCATCATTACAAAGTGCATAACCACAATCACGAACCTGATGCACTCCGAGAAAAAGTTAGTTTTGTGTTAATAATTAATACATATTTAGGAACTAAGCGACGGAGGTCCGCGAAGCAGACCTCCTATTTCTGCGTTGCTTGGGCGCTTCGCGCCCGTATATCATACTAACAACCTAACCTAACGTACTGTACCTAACGTGATCTAACCAAACCTAATATTTTGTTGTTAATTTATAAGAAATAATCAATAGCCCAAACAATAATATGCATAATGTGTATTAGTCTAATACAAAATAGTCCAACTGAAATTATTCTAATAGCTTATAAGCCAAAAAAGTAATAAAGGCAAGAGTATACTATGCGACAGTACTATTAAATATGCCAATACAAATTATGCCAAATCAATTATCCTAAACATCACTGGCCAACAATATTACAACAGATTTTGTGATTTTATCTAAGTGAGTTCTCTAGAAATTGATCTCAAGAGAGTAGTTTTAGGTGGAGCTACACTGGTACCTGCTTCATGGAAGCGAGTTTTCATATAGTAACATTATACGCTCATCCATGACAAAATGGTCAAACCTCCTAAGTCTTCATACTGATAGGTGTATGGGTACTGAGTGCCAAATTTCCATGGAAAAAGTTGAAAATTCAACTAATTTAGGAATGTTTATGGTAGTATTTGTAAAACCTGTCTAAGTTTAATTTTATGCATAGTGATTTGCTAACAGAAAGTTAACGTTAGCTTATAAATGCATCTGTAAATTGTTCCGTGGTTAAATAATTGGTTAGATTAATCTTCAATTAAAAAACTATTATGACAATCCTTTTTTTTTAATCTGCCTCTCACTTTTATTTTGACAAACGTAATATAGATATTTTAATAGGTATGTAAGTACGTGTACATGTATTGATTGTTACGTCTAATATTGCACCACAACTTGCGAAGACTTGTGTTGATTGATACTACGTAAGTAGATGTTAATATTAAGACTATCGTAGAGTAAGTTGAGCTACGAACTTAAGGGGTAGGTACTTAATTAATTAATCAGCGTGACCATTATTGTATACTTAGTCACTGATAAGTACAAGATAAGCAGCTAAATTTGAATAGCAAAACTGGCCGTAATACTGTTAATTCATTACCTAATTGTTACCTACATAAAGAAGTTTACAATCTGACTTACGGATTAGCTTTTCCAGTTAATTAACTTTTCATAAATCTAATAAATATCTACTACTACCAACTTACCTACCTACTATTTGACAATAAATTTTAGTTGAAAATTTAGTTTTTGATACGTAAGAACTTTTTGCAGACTTTTTTTTTATTGATTGCACTTGCATTGTCATTCAAACTACATTTCTGTACCAAATTTCAAGTCAATATCATTAACCGTGCGTTCTGTTCCACAGAGACGATCTTGGCGTGATTACCTACCAGAATTTCACTACCAGATTATTGATATTCTTACCTGATATACATAAGTATAGATAACCGATTTCAACTCAATCAAGTATCAGGAAGTCGTCGAAAAATTCCAGGACCTAGGTACTTACATTACATAGGTACATATAATAATATAAGATACATTACACGTGAAGTGAAGTGAAAAACTGTTCTGTACTCGTATGTACAATGATATTATATGTTACTATCGTATTTAGAAGCTCACTGTGTATGTATATACGTTCAGGCTTTTCAAATCTTATTTTGGTCTCGAAATCATTATTTTTCCAAGTTCTAATAATATACCTCGTTTTTTATTTTTTAGGTCTGACTTAAACTTCCGTAGTTCATACCAGTTTGAGTAGTAGTATAAGAAACACTGATGGAACGACATGGATGTACAATGCAATTTAAAATATTTGAAAGACATTAATGAGATGAATGATTTTCATGATATTTTTTTTGGTAACGAAGTTTATTATTTTATAAACTGAAATCAATTTTGGTGACTAGCTATAGTTTTAATGACAACTATAAAGTTGTCACGGACGTTTTGTCCGGATATCCTAGTTAAATAAAGTTAAAGACATGTTATTATAAGAACATAGACATTAATGAAAGAAGCCGATGAGATTGTTATATGTATATTTAAAAGAACAAATATTTACGAAAGATGTGTGTTGAAACATAATCAATAAAGATGTTTGAAATACAAACCTTTGTATTATTTTCTTTATAAAATTAGTTTTTCACCTCAGCAGCTCAAACAGGCAGGTTTTGCTATGAAAAATCAGTAGTAAGCGAAATCGCATTTGCTCACTGATTTCATTGACATACTCCAAACAATAGGTTTCCTAATAAAATCATATTTAAAGGTTTATTTTTATACTGGATACTTTTTCGTTCGATATTCAAAACCTGTCTAGAGACTTTTGATCATTGTCCGCCATTCTTAAATGACTTTGTAAAGATGTAATGGCGACTGTGTGACTCACTTTCGAGAAAAAGTTTTAAATATTATTAAGTACTCGTAGTTAAATACTATATTTATTTCTTAACAATCTGTTTATATTTTAAAGTTTTTGATATTTTTGTCTTCTAAATATATGTGGTTTTATTTTTACCTTCAATTTGAATGTTCTCGCTGCTCACGTGAAAAGTTGTATGTGTCAGCACAAAACCAAAGATTTTTTGCATCTCGTGTGTTTGAATCCCTCGCTATTGCTCGAGACTCAAGGTTAGAATCCTTAGATAGCGAGGGATTCAAAATCAACACTTGCACCAAAAAACGACTTTGCTCTCTTGTTGCACAAATAACTATATCTCAGATGTACACTCACTCACTAAAAAAGCAGGAAAAAGTTTACATACATGGTGTTAAAGAAATTCCACATTAAGGCTACTGATTACTAATACGATACAAGAAGCAGGTGGTAGGACCTTGTGCAAGGTCCGCCCGGATTGCTACCACCATCTTGCTCGCTAATCCTGCCGTGAAGCAGCAGTGCTTGTTGTGTTTCGGCGCGGAGAGTAAAACAGCCGGTGAAATTACTGGCACTTGAGGTATTCCAACTTAGGCCTCTAGGTTGGCAACGCATCTGCAATACCCCTGATGTTGCAGATGTTTATGGACGGTGGTGATCTCTTACCACCAGGAGACCCACTTGCTCGTTTGCCTTCCAGTCGAATAAAAAAAAAGACAAGTGGAAAAACATTAAAATTCGAAAATAAATAAAATGAACAGAGAATTTTTCCTGATTCGTCGCCGCGTGTTTCGTCGGATTCCTGTTTTGTCGGATTCCTGATTCGTCGTATTTTATATTGTGTAAATAGACATTGTATATAATAAAAATTTATGTGTATGTCATCATTTTTATTTTACTAACGTGTAATTATTTGAAATTGGTGGTATTGTAAATACAGTTATAAATATTAACATAAAAAGTAGAGTCGCGGTAATTGCAAAGTTTCATTTGATATTGAAAATACGACTAAACAGGAATCCGACGAAAGAAGAATCTGACGAAACGGGATTACGTCGAATCAGGAACAACTCCAGCCCATACAAAAATTAAACTTATTTCTCCGAATTAAAATATTATTCCACTTTTATCGTATTAGTAAGGCAGTAGTCATAATGCGGGTTAAGTGCCATGGATAGATACCGACGGGATATAATATATATGAAATCGTATACGAGTCGTAAATTAATAAGAAACCTTTGAAACAGAGACAGAGACTATCCCACCATTCCCACCCCACATTACATTATTGGCCGTTGTCTGACACTGTATTAGTATTTTATTAACTTATTATACTAATTTGTGATATTCAATTGTTTTGTATTGTATAAAACTAGAAAAAAATCCAATGTTTTTTTATCAAAAGTTTAATTGCAATTGGACCATCTGTGGTCCAATTGCAATTGCTTTGCTGACGCGACAATACCTTTTCTTGCAGTCGGGTATAAAACAGTTAAATTTAGAGTCTCCTATTTTTTTAAAGTTCAGTTCGGAAATGTAATTTATCCACTCTCAGTAAGTAGGTAATTTGATTTCGTCGCCTAAACAACATTTTCGCAACTTCGTAACGAATTTGCAATTACATTATTTACCTACAAGGACAGACAGGAACATGATATACTTACTCACAGGTCGGTTTGCTATTGTTTATGGCATTGTTTCAGAATAGGCTGTCCAAAAAGTTTGAGTTACGCCTCTCGGGGCATGCTCTGGGCACTCCAACTTATTTCATATTAAAATACCTACCCACTACCAGGTTATTATTTTACCCAATTTTATTTCTTGCTTCGCGGTAAGTATCTTTTCGATTCTATCTCTTCGATCTAACTCGGTCTTATCTCTGGGAAAACGCTTATGAACGAGTTTTAGCCTGAGCAAAGCTCGGTCTCCCAGGTACTATGAATAATACGAATGTTTGTCCTCGGTAGTATTAAATGATAGTTTATTGAATGATAGTTTGTCCTCGGGTCTTGGATGTTTAATATATAAGTATTTAAGTATGCACTTTTATCTATAATAATGTTTTTTATATTCGACTAACTTGGATCATTGACTTGGTAATACAGTTGAAAAAACTTATGCTAGTATAATATAAGTATGTTTATTCTTTGCCTATTATCCATAGTACAAGCTTTACTTAGTTTGGGACTAGGTCAATTGGTGTCAAGTGTCCCGTAATATTTACTTATTTATATAGCTGTTGCCCGTGATTTAGTCTGTGAATAATTCGTTTAGGGTTCCTTACCGCTAACAATTAATTTTTAGATACAGTTTCGCCATATATTTATAATTATATGTACTAGCGGACCCGACAGACTTTGTCTTGCCCGGAAAAACAGCACTACATTAAATACGATAACCACTGACAGTAGCACCATCCGCTGGATCCAATTGTGTTTTCAAACCACCCAGGAACCTATTGAAATATACACACAAAATTTCATCTGAATCGGTCCTGCCGTTTAGGAGGAGTTAGGTGACAAACACACGTACAGAAGAATTGTAAATATATTAAAAAGATTTTCGTTCGCTCGTTCGTCCATAGATTAAACTTAGAGACTGTTGTTGCTAGAAAGCTGTTCCGCAATATTCCCAATTCCGCATTATTTAACTTTTCCTTTATTTGCGTAGGTACGTATGTACGTGACTTTATTGTTTCGTACAAAAGTAATTATGGAATCAAGAATTTAATTTTTCGGAAGCCCTTTGTTCGTTATTTGATCTATTCTCGTCTCTATACCCATTTTCAGCTTGATTTGTCAATCAATTGAAAAGGAAAATAATGAAAATATGTCCTCTTTGTGATCCTTTATTAACGGAGAGAGGTAAAACTCGAAAAATTTGGAATGAGTACCTAAGTAAAAATTTGAAAAGAGCTTTATTGTGTCCTTTCGGTTTAATTTTGTTGTTTCAGCGTAAACATTGCACCTACCTGATGTGTACGTGTTTAAATTTTAAAAAATCTAAATTAAAGAATAAGAAATTCACATTCAAGCACCTTGTCCGTTCTATAGAGTGGCGTCACGAAATAAGTAATTGATTCATCGCTATGCTCATTGTCAAGTTTCCTTAGGAATTTCATTTCGTCCCGAATTAAATTCTATAGATATTAAATTACGGAGATAATAAAAAATATGAAAGTACTTGATACATACGCGTACATTTATACATAGATAGTTATTACAAGATTCAATCATCCACGATGATTCGTTTAGCCCCGTCTCTGATTGTACCTAATATCATAATTCGTATACTTACCCTATTTTTTATTACGTGGAATTCTGACAGATGTAAAATTTTGAGGTATAAGTGTGTTAACAAACCTACGAATAAGTAAACTACGAATACTAAACAAAACTACGAATAAGTAAGAATATTTATTCGTAGTAACAAACATTTTTATTTCAAATCTATTATTAGACTTCACCCACAAGTAAATCATTCATTATAAACAACAGTACCAAATGTCATGACTACTTAACAACTGATGAGATTTCGACATTTTATCTCGATCCCTTGAAAATATCGAGTAAAAAAGTAGCGTATGTATTATACTGGATGTCTATACTAACTTAGTTGTATAAGGACCTCTCTGTTACTAACATATTATTATTATTATTATTAATTCAAGTGTATTCTTTTTTGTATGAGTCATGTTACTTGAAATAAATGAATATTATTATTATTATTATTTGTAGAGATGAAACGGACAGTGGTTTGGCCGGATATTTGGCGGGACCGTTGGCCGGATAGCCGGATATCCGGCCGCCGGATACTCTGCCTAGTTATATGTGCAATTAAATTAAGCTAATTCGAACATGCGCATGATACTCCGTGCAGGTTGCAACTTGTAGAGTATAATAAACTTAGGGGCTGTTTCACCACCCATTGATTGATTTTAAGTGACGGATAAATATGATTTTGTTTCTGTTTGTTTTGTTTGAATTGACGCGATACGGTATCACATTTATCTTTATCCGTCAGTTAAAATTAATCAATGGGTCAATAATTGATAAATTCATAAATAAATACCAGTTTTTAATGATAACTATAAGTTTTTTACCATCCGGTATCCGGCCGGATAGTACGCAACTATCCGGTATTCGGCCGAGCCGAATAAAACTGCCGGATAAATAGTGACCGGATAGGCCGGATGTATACCGGATACTGGCCGGGTATCCGGTGCATCTCTAATTATTTGGCCTGGTGGGGGTTTCATCTTGTTTTGCGAAACAAAACAAAAACGTAACAAAAAATAAAAACTTAACAAGGAAATAACAATATTGTCAGAATAAAAATATAAAAAGTACTGCAACGACTTTACGTCACGTCCTCCCCCTCTACGAGCGATACTGGGCGCTCAGCTGTGATCGGCGAGACGACCACTTTCCGCTTGGCGCTCGTCCTGGTCACATCGTGTGCAACGTGATTTGTTCCCGAGTCGGTTCGATACTTTGCTTTACTGCCGAATTAACTGTGCATTTCGTGTTTGGTGTTTTGTGTTAGATTTTGAGACTAATTGATTTATTAAGTAAAGATAAGATTTATAAATAAAGTGCTTAAAATTTGGTTGTTTGTTACTTATTTCAATCTGATTTCCTTAAATCAGAAGTGGGATAGTAACTTAAACACTCCACAGGTTTTGCCATTCACATTATTTTCAAAGTTACAAAACACCAAACAATTTTGTACTAACTCCTGTGCTGTGATTTCGTGTAAGTACTGTTTTAGATTTTCATTGCGCAACAATCATGCCCGGTCGACCTTCTCGAAACAAAACACGTCGACGCGATCATGAGGGTAGATCACGTAGCGGCACCCCGCCTATGCGTAGTCGTACCTCTCGTAGACGTAGCCGCACATCTCATAGGGGTCGCGAAAACGACACTGCGATGCAAACTACCTTAAATTCAATTTTGTTGCGGTTAGATTCCTTAGAAAGTGGTAGCACTCGTAATAATGCTAGTGTCGCAAACAGCATCAATTTACCCACAAGTTCCGATGCAGAAATTGCATCCGCAAATCATTCTAATGTTCAACCAAATGGCATTATGTCTGCAGTACTTCGGCTTGAGACGGTAGAGGACAGTAATATTTCACCAATTGCTACAAACAACACAGAACAAAGCAAGCAGTCCCCTACCGTCACTCAAGGTAATGTAGGTTTAATTGACAAGCCCGATGACGTGATTGGTGTTGAGGCTACTCCTTCCAAACCGAACAATGCCATGGTACCCTCCACTTCCACGCAGGCCCTGGCAGATGCTATAAGAGCTTTGAACCCTTTGCGTTCGCATAACTATTATGTTTCTAATTTTGACCCTTCTGTCCATGATATTGACATGTGGTGCCAGGAAGTGGAGCGCGCCAAGGCCGCTAACGGTTGGGACAGCTACGAATGTCTTTCGCGTGTATCGGCATGTCTTAAAGGTGATGCTAAGCACTGGTTAAACGAATGGGTTTGTAACGATCGATCGTGGTCCAACTTTGTAAAGGAATTCAAGCCTCTTTGCCCACGTAGGCTTGACTATGCGAATATTCTTTTTGAAACGATGAATTCTTCATCTGACACATTCATCACATATGCCGAATACGCCCGGCGAACTCTAATGCGGTTACGAATTGTCAAAGGTCTTAGTGAAGAACTTATGATTCAAATAGTCATCCGCGGCATTACAGACCCTCAAGTTCGCGCAGCCGCCGCAAACGCCAATCTGACCTCTGACAATTTGGTGTCCTTTCTTTCGATTTATACTAAACCGAAACGCGAAAAACGAGACTTGCGTAATAGTATGCCTAAGAAACGATCGTTCCCCACAAATAATCAAACGAACAACGCAAATAAGTGCTTTGTGTGTAATCAGGCTGGTCATAAGAGCTTTGTTTGCCCAAAAAAACCAAAGCTTGACTCTAATACTGAAACTAGCTCGAACGAAACTAGTAAATTGTGTGCATTTTGCAAAAAGCCTGGTCACACCGAAAAAGTATGTTTTGAAAAAAATAGATCTGACCCGCGTAACAAACGAAACGTTAACCTTTGTTCAGATAAGTGACTATATGGCTCCAAAAAAAATAACGATATTACAACCGCTGTTGTACAAGGTATTCCTATTGACGTTTTAATCGATAGCGGTGCTTTAAATGTTTCACTTGTCTCTTCCGATGTGTTGAAATACTTGTCATGTCAGCTTAAAACTACCCGCCGTACATTAAAAGGGATATGTGAAAAGGAAATTGAAATTGATTATTATGTAACTTTAACGATCGAGTTTAGTAAAATTACAATCGAAGCAGACTTTATCGTTGTGCCAGCTTCATGTATGAATGCACCGATCATTATAGGTACAGATATTCTTAATCGAGATGGTGTTACTTACGTTCGTACAAAGGACGAACAATATATTACGCGGTCAGTCGATAGCTCCATTGTTGCTAACATGGTAGAAAGCAGTATACAAGTAGACAACGCGGTCAATTCACCACTCGTCGGCCCAGAACGTGAATCACTAATGACAGTTATAAACGAATTTTCTGATTTTCTTATTTCGGGTACGGCAGCTACTACGGTGACGATTGGTAAAATGCAAATCAACTTAACTAGCGAAACACCAGTCGCCTACCGACCGTATAAGCTGTCACACCCTGAAAAGCTTAAAGTCCGAGAGATAATTCGTGTTCTTCTAGACAAAGGGATCATAAGAGAGTCGCAGTCTGAATACTCCAGCCCTATCCTTCTCGTAAAGAAAAAAGACGGAACGGATCGCATGTGTGTTGATTATCGTGCGCTTAATCGACTTACTGTTAAAGACAGATATCCTTTACCGCTTATTGACGACCATATCGACCGCCTTGGTAACTTTAAATATTTTTCTAGTTTAGACATGGCTACTGGTTTTCATCAAATTCAAATCGAAGAGTCGTCGATACATAAAACAGGTTTTGTCACTCCGGAGGGACATTACGAGTTTCTCAAGATGCCCTACGGTTTGACAAATTCTCCAATCGTTTATCAACGCATAATAAACAACACACTGCGAGACTTAATCGATAGCGGGAAGGTACTTGTTTACGTCGATGACGTCTTGATCATGAGCAATACAGTTGAAGAAGGTATAGGCTTGCTACGTCAAGTTCTTTTGACGCTAACGAAAGCAGGTTTCTCAATAAACCTTCGTAAGTGTTCATTCCTTGTAACACAAGTAGAGTATTTGGGGAGAGTAGTAAGTGAAGGTCAGGTGAGGCCGAGTCCTCGTAAAATTGAGGCTCTCATTAATGCACCAGTGCCGAAGAATGTAAAGCAGGTTAGGCAATTCTTAGGTTTAGCAGGGTATTTTAGGCGCTATATAAATGGTTATGCAACTAAAACGGCATGCATATCGAATCTCCTCAAAAAGGATGTAAAATTTCATTGGGGGCAGGAACAGGAACTAGTTCGTCAAGAACTCATTACAAAACTTACCAATGAACCCATCCTATCCATCTTTGATCCCACCTTACCAACTGAAGTTCACACCGACGCCAGTAGTATTGGGTACGGGGCAGTGCTGATGCAAACCCATAGCGAGGGAAAGAAACATGTGGTAGCTTATTTTAGTAAGACCACCCAAGGTGCCGAAAGTAGGTACCACTCCTACGAGCTTGAGACATTGGCAGTTGTAAAAGCGCTGCAAAACTTCCGTCACTATCTGATAGGTATGCATTTTAAAGTAGTTACAGACTGTAACGCACTCAAGGCTACTGAACGAAAAAAAGATCTACTGCCGCGGGTCGCCCGCTGGTGGATCTATCTACAAGATTTTACGTTTATTGTCGAGTACAGAAAGGGTACAATGATGTCACACGCTGATTATTTAAGTCGGAATCCCGTCGCGTGTGTGACTCAAATCCCTAAACCTCATAATTGGGCACAAATAGCACAGGCTGCGGATAATGAAACCCAGGATTTGCTACAGTCCTTACAAGAAGGTAGATTAGATCCCCGTCGTTACGTATGTCAAAACAACCTGTTGTTCTACAGGTATTCCCCTGTAGGTGAGGAAGCTAGATTGTTGTGCTTCATACCCAAGGGGCATCGGTTAAGCCTTCTTAGGATTTTTCACGATGAGCATGAACATATAGGTGCTGAAAAAACCACTGATTTGATCCTTAAACACTTTTGGTTTCCCGGGCTTCGCCGATTTGTGGCAAAGTACGTTGCTCACTGTCTCACCTGCATTTCAAAAAAGCGTGTACCTCGTGCGCCTCACCAGCCCATTACTTCTTGGGAAAAACCGGATATTCCCTTTAATACTATCCACGTTGATGCATTGGGGCCGTTACCGACGTCCAACGGTTACAAGTACGTATTGCTGGTAGTCGACGCATTTTCTAAGTACTGTCTGCTCTACCCCATTGTTCGTCAAGACACTAACGAGCTTAAACGGGTAATGACTAACGCTGTCTCACTGTTTGGGGTACCGAAGTTAATGGTCACTGATCGAGGCCGTATGTTCGTTTCGACGACCTTCGTTAAGTGGGTAAGTGAACTCGGCTGCGATCTTCACCACGTAACACCGGAGATGCACCGCTCCAATGCTCAAGTCGAGAGGTATGTGCGTACCGTCCTGAACATGATTCGAATTCAGTTCAGTCGAACACAGTCCTGGTCTGATAAAATTTGGAAATTGCAGCTTGTGTTAAACATTACTAAGCAGAAAACTACAGGAGTCTCTGCTTTAAACCTGCTTATTGGAACTGACGGTACTACACCTCTTATTCGATCAATAGTCCGCGACATAGCGGCTGAAGACTCTCGTCCTAACCGCGAGGCGTGGCGCGAGATTTGTAGGGCACGAGCTAGCGAATTGTTAAAAAAGAACAGAGAACGTCAGGACGCCTACGTAAATCAAAGACGTAAACCACCTCGCACGTTTGAAGTAGGAGATTTTGTATTTGTCATTAAATACTCTCAGTCGACAGGAAAGCTAGATTCCGGTATGAGGGGTCCTTACAGAGTGACGAAGGCGTTACCTAGCAGTCGCTACGAGCTTAAACTACTCGGTGGCTCCTACGGCAAGACAACTCAAGCGGCAGCCGAGTATATGGTGCCCTGGCGTGGAGAATGGTGTCCAGAAACGTGTGCCGCATTCTTCGAGAGTGAGTAATCGGAGCCCTTGTTAAACGCGAACCTTTGCTGTAACCTATTTTGTCATTTGTCATTTTTTTTCATACCCATGAAAACTCACTATAATTTAAAAAAAAAGGCCTTAATTTCAATTAAACCCCTTCCCCTTTTTAGTTAATCTGACTAACTGAACTGACTTAACGAACATTACCCAGTGTGACAAAATAGATTACTGGCTTTCTTGTTACGTTAACATGGACCTGCACCAACTTGGTTAAAGTGCAAGCAATTCAGGGATGCCTCTGTTTAGGATAACGTAAGTGTCAAAAAAAAGACAACTACGTAATCATGTCTTAAACGAGCAATTCAGGGACGCTTACGTTTAAGTCAAATATGCCAATAACAATGGCATTGAGTAAGACATGCCATTCAGGGAAGCCTCTGTCTGCTCATGGGCTGTATGTATGCGTGTGTGTGTGTGAGACGTCTCAGTTATCTAAAGATAAAGTAGATGGATGCGATTGTAATTATTACCAGTATGGCAGCGAGCGTGTGGCCTCATTAATTCTAGTCTATGATTACAGATAATGCGGTAGATGAACCAACTGCTGGTACCTCAGCGACAATCGAAAGCAGCGCTCAGGCTGTTGATAGTCAAGTGGGAGCCGGGGACGACTCATCATCAGGAGAGGCCGTGTCAGAATAAAAATATAAAAAGTACTGCAACGACTTTACGTCACGTCCTCCCCCTCTACGAGCGATACTGGGCGCTCAGCTGTGATCGGCGAGACGACCACTTTCCGCTTGGCGCTCGTCCTGGTCACATCGTGTGCAACGTGATTTGTTCCCGAGTCGGTTCGATACTTTGCTTTACTGCCGAATTAACTGTGCATTTCGTGTTTGGTGTTTTGTGTTAGATTTTGAGACTAATTGATTTATTAAGTAAAGATAAGATTTATAAATAAAGTGCTTAAAATTTGGTTGTTTGTTACTTATTTCAATCTGATTTCCTTAAAATATAATAAACGACAACGACAACAATAACACGGAACAGGAGAGCGAGCATGTTCAATCAAACATTGAAGTCAGAACCCGAATGACTAACATTTTCTAATACAAGAATGACGTTTGTCGATTTTTTTTATTTAAGTAGTTACTTACCTATGTACCTACCTTGTCTATGCAATTGTAAATTACAAACCTATTGAGAGGAATATTGGAACTTGATAACTATTAGTTATAAGATTTTTTTTTTGGAATCTTTTTGTATTTTTTATTTCAATTCCAAATTTTTTACTTTTACGGTCATCCCGTACCTAAAACCAAATAAAAAAACAAACAAGCTGAGATATGTGGTGCATAGGGGAAATTCGTGTCTGTACCCGTTGTCCAGCGGTGGTGCAGCGGTATAGCACGCGGCACGGAGTGCCGAGGACCTGGGTTCGATTCCCAGCGCTGGTTTTATTTTTCTGGTTTTTCTGTGCATCTACATTTCAGTTTGTATTTTCAATTTATTAGTTATAATTTAAGTCCGAAGGTTTGCGATATATGCCAAGCGTAGCAATGATAACCAAAGAAATAGTAGATTGTACAACAAGAGCATAAAACGAGCCATTTTATCCAAGACGTTTATATAGCCACCCGAGCCGGTATGGCGAGGGTGGATAGCTACGTCGAGGGGAAATTGGGTTTAATGTTCAAGTTTTACACTCTGCTTTTCACTTCGATGGCGAGGAAACGAAATAACAACAGTGGAAACAATTGTTCTCTTACTATGTACTTATACTTCTTCGTTTGTGGCTGTTGACACCTGATATTACCTTGGTCTTAGACGAAGATTTTGTTTTATGCACTAGTGCATAAAAAGTCATTTTATGTCGCCTAGAGACAGCATAAACACGAACTTATGCTCTAGTGCATAAAATATAAAATCTTCGTCTAATACCAACTTAAGACCAAGGTAAGGTGTCAACAGCCACAAACAAAAAAGTTTCTATATATTTTTTTAATGATTTTTAATTTATATAAAACTAAAAATCAATCTGATCAATCATAATAAATCAGTAAAATTAAAATAATTGAATTATTATAATAATAGGTACATAAATAATAAAAGGTACATAGAAAGTGAATCATTGTTTCCACTGTTGCTATTTCATTTCCTCGCCATCGAAGTGAAAAGCAGAGTGTAAAACTCGAGCATTAAACCCATTTTCCCTTCGACGTGTCTATCCACCCTCGCCATACCGGCTCGGGTGGCTATATGAACATCTCGGATAAAATGGCTCGTTTTATGCTCTTGTCAATGCTCAATCTACTATTTTTACTTATAAAAAAGTTATAGTACATTGTGCACTGAGGGGCGTAAGAAGGGGATTAGATTAGTTTAGTTTATTTATTCACTCAATATAACAATCACATTAAATAAATACAATAAGTCAGATTATTTAAGAATTTATGCTGAGATCTTCAAAACTTATAAAAATAAGCAAAGATAAAAACAATCAATAAAATACAATGTCAAAATAAATTATATTCGTCCCCAATGAAAAGTACAAAAAAAATTCTTTTTATAAATCGTATCTCAAACATGGATCGTCGTAACAAAATAAATTTAATTAAAACATATTTACCAATATTCAAACTAACGAGAGTCTATTAGAAGCCCGGCGCCGGAGGCGGAGGGCTTTTAATGACTCGAGTTTGTGATCCCCTTACGGCCCGTGATACATACAATGATTTTCATTACATCGCGATGAAAAAAAATCAAAAAATTAAATTCTTTTGTGTCCAAACACTTCACAGCTCGGCAAAAAAGGCGCTAAGAAAACAACTGGATAAAATAATGCCTATCCGCCATTACAGGAGGCTAGTATAAAGGGTATAACCCTGTAAGGATGGCGAAACTGCCTTTGACGAGAAAGTGGTTTTCCTTTGGCTCGGATAATTGTCTTTACATACGTTGTTCGATTTTTGAAAGGGTATAAACCTGTAAGGATGGCGAAACTGCCTTTGACGAGAAAGTGGTTTTCCTTTGGCTCGGATAATTGTCTTTACATACGTTGTAATTTGACCAAATTTTAGCCCCGAAATGGCCGTGGTTTTTGAGATAATAAAAAAAAAGGAAAATCGTTTTTATTTTTTATTTACCAAAGTAGTGGCCCGATTTTCATGAAATTTTTATATATTATGTAGAAAATTAAGAGCGTTTTTTTCTAAAAAAAATCCAATTAATTTTATATTTAAGTTAAAAAAAATATTTTTTTTAAGTTATTCATAATTTTTTTTTTTTACTTACGAGGTGGCGACACCTACCAATATCAGATATATTATGACACATTTAATACTCTAATACATATATTTTTTTCAAAAACATTCATTTGGATCATCAGGTTAAAACAAGCGAATTTGTAACATCTCATCTCATACATAGCCTTCCCTTTACTACGTACATGGGCGTTTTCAAAAAAAAGTTGTTGAAATGACTTTTTTTTAGATGTGGATGAAATTTGGTATTCCTACTCAGAATCAGGAGCACTTTCGATTATAATAGGAGAAAAAAAGTGTCTCAATATTTTTTATTCTATTACGTTACCGTTTTCATACGCGTGTCTGTGGCGGTAGTGTAATGGATAACACAAAATTATATGAAAAACCTGGGACACTTTTTTTTCCTATTGCAATCGAAAATTCTCCTGATTCTGATTAGGAATACCAAATTTCATCCACATCTGACAAAATAGTCATTTCAACATCTTTTTTTTGAAAACGCCCACCTACGTAACATAGGATTCAATAGTAGTCATATGTGTACTGATTAATGTCAGTGAACCTTACTCATACTTTCAGCATTAGGTGCAGGTAATAAAAAATATTCTAATTATACTATAATGTATAGAAATAAAAATGCTGAAATTCTGGCAGACTCTGTTTCAATATTTTAACGCTTCGTGAAAAATACTTGATTTCCTGCCACATTTCTTTTTAATTAACTTTTTTTAAATTATAAAGGCAAACTGCATACAGCCACGGTTATAATCGATAGCGTAGTCTAAATTCACATTCGAAATTCGAATTTTTCTGGAACCTTGAATTCTATCTGATACTTCGTAATATTGTGCTGACTGCTACTGAAACCTATACGTATACCTATACGTATAGGTTTCAGTAGCAGTCAGCACAATATTACGAAGTATCAGATAGAATAATATTAATAATAATATTACTATTATTATATTAATAATAATATTATTATTATTATTATTTTTATTATTATTATTATTATTAATATTATTAGTAATATTGTGCTGACTGCTACTGAAACCTATACGTATAGGTTTCAGTAGCAGTCAGCACAATATTACGAAGTATCAGATAGAATTCAAGGTTCCAGAAAATTCGAATTTCGAATGTGAATTTAGACTACGCTATCGATTATAACCGTGGCTGTATGCAGTTTGCCTTTATAATTTAAAAAAAGTTAATTAAAAAGAAATGTGGCAGGAAATCAAGTATTTTTCACGAAGCGTTAAAATATTGAAACAGAGTCTGCCAGAATTTCAGCATTTTTATTTCTATACATTATAGTATAATTAGAATATTTTTTATTACCTGCACCTAATGCTGAAAGTATGAGTAAGGTTCACTGACATTAATCAGTACACATATGACTACTATTGAATCCTATGTTACGTAGGTGGGCGTTTTCAAAAAAAAGATGTTGAAATGACTATTTTGCCAGATGTGAATGAAATTTGGTATTCCTAATCAGAATCAGGAGAATTTTCGATTGCAATAGGAAAAAAAAGTGTCCCAGGTTTTTCATATAATTTTGTGTTATCCATTACACTACCGCCACAGACACGCGTATGAAAACGGTAACGTAATAGAATAAAAAATATTGAGACACTTTTTTTCTCCTATTATAATCGAAAGTGCTCCTGATTCTGAGTAGGAATACCAAATTTCATCCACATCTAAAAAAAAGTCATTTCAACAACTTTTTTTTGAAAACGCCCATGTACGTAGTAAAGGGAAGGCTATGTATGAGATGAGATGTTACAAATTCGCTTGTTTTAACCTGATGATCCAAATGAATGTTTTTGAAAAAAATATATGTATTAGAGTATTAAATGTGTCATAATATATCTGATATTGGTAGGTGTCGCCACCTCGTAAGTAAAAAAAAAAATTATGAATAACTATTAAAAAAAATATTTTTTTTAACTTAAATATAAAATTAATTGGATTTTTTTAGAAAAAAACGCTCTTAATTTTCTACATAATATATAAAAATTTCATGAAAATCGGGCCACTACTTTGGTAAATAAAAAATAAAAACGATTTTCCTTTTTTTTTATTATCTCAAAAACCACGGCCATTTCGGGGCTAAAATTTGGTCAAATTACAACGTATGTAAAGACAATTATCCGAGCCAAAGGAAAACCACTTTCTCGTCAAAGGCAGTTTCGCCATCCTTACAGGTTTATACCCTTTCAAAAATCGAAGTTCGTGTATGAACTTCGACTTTGACCCCCTCCCCTTGATTGATACTTTTTTCGAATCGTCTACCTACCATATATAATGCTATGAACTGTATTTAGTTTGGAATTCAAATGGTTTTACGGCCAGATTGTTCCAATGTGATAAAAAAATATTTACTAAAATTATTGTTTTTTTTTTTTTTTTTTTTTTATTCGACTGGAAGGCAAACGAGCAAGTGGGTCTCCTGGTGTTAAGAGATCACCACCGCCCATAAACATCTGCAACACCAGGGTATTGCAGATGCGTTGCCAACCTAGAGGCCTAAGTTGGAATACCTCAAGTGCCAGTAATTTCACCGGCTGTCTTACTCTCCGCGCCGAAACACAACAGTGCAAGCACTGCTGCTTCACGGCAGGATTAGCGAGTAAGATGGTGGTAGCAATCCGGGCGGACCTTGCACAAGGTCCTACCACCTGCGAAATTTTATTGTAAAACAAAATTAAAAATATGGATGGAGTGACGACCTGGCTAAGATCGCGGGATCGCGGTGGATGCGAAAAGCACAAGACCGGTTTGAGTGGAGAGCCTTGGGGGAGGCCTATGTCCAGCAGTGGACGTCTTTCGGCTGACATGATGATGATGAAATTTAAAATATAAAAATAACGAGGTTTCATGAAGCGTGGCAAATTTTTATAGGATAATTGGGTTATAGCTACTTAAGTTTTAAAGATGTAAATAAAACGTTGGCTGACTTGCAAACTCCTTAGTCCGAAATGACGTAGGTAAACCTACTTACAGTCCGTGAGATCTTAAAAAAACCTTCGGATTTTAGAAGCATGCTTCGGGTATTGACGATGACACGCGATCGTGATACGCGGTTCTGTTCTGTTATCAACTTGCAAAACTGTTCAAAGTTACCGTAAAAAGTTATGTAAAGAATAACCATCAGTACAAAATGAACCTTACAATAATAATATTACGCTTCTTTATCTTTTTCTAATTTAAATACAATATGACTTTTTGTCATGATACAAATAAAACAAAATCAGCATTTTCGGATTCTTCCATCGTCACTTTAAATTGAGAACACCCCGCCTTAACACAGTACTTTTGTTTGGAATTATATAGAGCTGTTGTTATACTGTATCTACTTCTCTTGGGTACGTCAAATGAATTTTTTTGGTCTGCTTTCGTTTTTTTTTTTTTAATGCACTTTTCGAAATCCCCGTTGCTTCTATAACACGGTCTAGTACCTTATTAAAATATTTACGACCACTTTTTTCTTAAAAAATTCAACTTATATACAAAATATTTATAAATATATTGTAATCAATTTCCAGTGATTGGCTATTTACAGACATACCTGCTTAAGTTGACTCGCCATGGAAATCAATTTCCGAAAAATATAAATAACAAACTACCTAAATAAATATATGCAATTGGTGGTTTTAACTGCTCTATATACATCAATGAAAACACAACGAGTGCATTCTACGCGTGATGAATTGCTACTGAGTCAAAAAGACAACTGTCATTTTTTACTAACGAATTCTTCCGATTTCCCCCGAAACCCGAAGGGTTTTCTAAAAGCTCACGGATTGTACTAACTTTTTAAAACTAAAGTCATAACTCCCTTGGGGAGAGTAACTGCATGTAAATCCATAGTTCCCGCTGGAACAATTGAGGCCATTGTCTTTTAGTGTACAGGCATTTAATAACATCATTGACGAGCAGGTGTGATGAAAGAACATTGTGAAATTTTCATTACACTTGCTCGTCAATGATGTTATTCCATGCCTGTATAATAAAGGACAATTTGATGGCTTAAATTATTCCCGCGCGGGAGTAATGGGCTTACTATAATTTTTCCTTCCAAGGGAGGAAAAGTTTAGTTTTGAAATTTACAAACAAGTTAGTAGGTAGGTACAGGTACGTCATTTCAGACTAAAGAGGTTTTAAGTCAGCCAACATTTTGTTTATTTATATCTTTAGAACTTAGCTCTGATCCAATTTTATAGGTAAGTACCATAAGCCCCGCTCCTCCAAAACAAAAGTAGTCGAATATTATAAATTATAATTTACATTGTAACAAGTTATTTTAAATAGAAATTAGGGGGTTCACGAAATTTGTATCGTGAGCCGATAATTTTGAGAAGAGTGTGTGCGTGTGTGTGTGTGTGTGTGTGTGTGTGTGTGTGTGTGTGTGTGTGTGTGTGTGTGTGTGTGTGTGTGCGTGTGTGTGTGTGTGTGTGCGCGCGCGCGTGTGAGTGTGTACGTTAGTCTTATGTGCGAAAAAGGGTGTGCAAGTGCGTGTGTAAGTTACCTACTGTAAGTCTTGTACGTGGAGTTATAATGACTGTGTATAGGCGTTAGTTCATTCAGGATGTATCCAATAAGTCTAAACTTATTAGATACGTACCTGAATGAAGCGCCACTAAGCTAAAAAATACTATCCACTGAAATACTGGCTTGTTGAAATTTTTTATTTCTTTTCTGATCCCTTTCCGTCGATACACGTTTCCAGGAAAATGAGATTTTTTACGAGCCTGGTCGTTCGACGTATGCTCCGTCTCGTGGCATTCCTTACCTGCCGCGGCTTCCAGCATATCTGTCAGAAGGGACATTAACTTTAATGTTTAGTGGGCCTCTACTTGGTACTTTTATCAAGTATAGGCATAAGTACCTACCTAGGTGATCAGGCTTCGATTAGTTGTCAGAGTTATCTCTGACTCCGGAACCCTGTTGTGTTATCACCAAGCTAATAGATAATAGATAAATAAAAATAGGTAAATATATCACTTGACACCAATCGACTTTAGTCCCAAACTAAGCGAAGCTTGTACTATTGATACTAGGCAACGCACAAACATATTTATTTATTTGCCAGTAAAAAATTACAGCAAAGTCAATGCGCTATAAAATTCAACTTAACAAAAAAAAGACTTTTATCCTTGCTGCCTTATACAGAAGACTTAGACTTCGGAGTGCAGGAACATCTGCTAGTGCTTAGCCGGTAGGTACTTGGAGTCTAAAGGTGAAAATTGTTGGCTCTATTAGACTCGAGAGGGCGGATAAAAATCTCGGCTTCCTTCAACCGACCCCGAGCTGCCTTGTGGATGTGCTCGAAGAATTTCTCTTTCATCGTCTTCGTGTTATTAAACATTCAAGACCCAAGAAGAAACATTCGTATTATTCATACAAATATCTGCCCCGACCGGGAATCGAACCCGGGACCTCAAGCTTCGTAATCTGAGGCCGCTCTAACCACTTGGCCAATGGCGATCGTCTAAAATCGATCGACGGCATTAAAACTGGGAATTTTTAGTTGGTCATCATTTTTCATGAATGCCTAACCTTAGAACTTACTACTATAAAAAAAAACTGAACAGCACAAAGGTATGGCAAGTGATATTATGACAAAAAAAATCATAGGTAATGAAGTTATTCGCTATCTGTCGAAGTTTACGGAAACCTACGAATAATAATTGTTATTCGAAGACGGAAACCAAGAAAAATACGGTGTATATATTCCACGGCGGGTCCATATAGGCTCGAATACCTACTTATTCGAAGTCCGAATGTAATGTTTGTCAGAACAATCGTTTGTCATAACTCTTTTTCATCTGAATCCAAAAATAATTATTCAGAATTCTTATAAAACAAACAGTGGGTTTCAGTGGGAAAAAATTATGACAAACGATGATTCGGACAAAAATTACGGTATGACTACTTCCAAAGTTCCAAGTAGCGAGCGCCAAGAAAATAGAATCTAGCTTTAGCCATAACAAAAATACAGGGTGTTGAAAATAGCCTGAATGGCTTCGAGAAAAGTATGGTACGGCCGTGCCTTTGTTTTTTTTTGCTCGACTTGGCGGGGGCACTGCCGTGCCCCCAGATAATAAAGTAAGTATAAGCATCTTTTATGTATTGCCTGATTTCAAAAATATTTCTATTCTTATTCTTTTTTAAAATATGGCTTCTGTCCTAATTAATAAGACAATTTCGCCAATGTCAAAGTATTCTCTTTCGAGAGGCAACGTTGTACGGTGATTGTAGTTTTTGCAACTTGATAGCAAAATTCCAGAAACCACGTGGAGACAACTTGCGCATTAAAAAATGTCAGACACGAGAGCAATATTGAATATTGTGATCACTGTTCACTGTTAAGGTTAATCGCCGCATAAAACACTATCAAAATTATACTTCAACTAGCCAAAGAAACAGAAATAGCAAAATTAAACATTGTTCACATCCTCCATGTTCGAATGCCACAAGTCGAATCCAAAAATATTTCTACTAACAAAGTTGCAAGAATTTGCTGTTTCACGGGTCAATTTTTCCATATTTAATAATCTCGACATTTCTTTCCTGGCAATACTGGTGTGGGAGAAACACATCATTCATGTCACCGGTAGAAAAAATGGCTCTGACACGCGATAAAACGCATACCATCCAGCCTATCTGAAATTGAAATCGGTGTAGATATTTCGCTGTAACTTGTCTAAATTTTTCACATGCTTTTCTTCAACGGAATTTGGATGTTTTATGTGGGTTGTGGTTCTGATTCTTCTTTTTGTGGTATTTATGACAGTAATTCTTTAGTCATTGAATCCAATATTTTTTACTTTTATTTATAAATCATACCTGTAAAAGAGCAATTTTTGAAAATTATTTATTCATTTATTTACCTGCACAAACCTGCGAATCAATTCAATGATGTGTGTCAAGTTCCCAATCCGCACGTGGGAACTATTGCCCAAGCCCTCTCATTCTGAGAGGAGACCTGTGCCCCGCAGTGGGTCGTATAATAGTCTGGGATGATGATGACGACTTATTCATTTCGGGAATGTCCCAAACTGCTTTAATGATTTCGACGAACTTTGCCATGGCTTGCGGGGGCGATCGACATTACAGTTTGGAAACAGGTATTTTCCCAAATGGGTATTTCCACGAGCGTTCCAACCGCTGTCAGTCCTTTGCCTGAGATTTTAAGAATTGGAAGGCAGATTGTTTTTTAATTATGACGTAAATAGCTTCTGTACTCATGCCAGAATCTATTTCAATACAAAAATCAATGCATATGAATTATTTACTTCTTAATATTATAAACAGCTAGGGACTGACAGCGATTGGGACGCTCGTGGAAATACCCAAATATATATATATTTATATATGTATATATACAGGGCGTCCCACGGCTATGCCACGTGGAGGGAAAGTACCTTAAATATCGTAAATGGAATATTTTACTGAAAGAAGACATTATTTTACTTTAAAAAAACAATTTAAACTGCATTCATAGATATTTAAATAATTACATGGTTGAACCGGGAATCGAACCCGCTACACGAGAAAAAAAAATAGCCTGTAGCTTTATCATACTACATATTATTATTTATAAAGGCTTCATCATAAGGATTATTTTTGCTAAATAACAATAGTGTCAGAAATAAAAGGAAGACTATGAATTTTAACTATCTCAATGAACAATTTGGCCCCTGGATCGGGACAAATGGACAAATAAGAGGGCCGCCGAGATCCCCAGATCTAACCCCGTGTGTGTAACTGTGTGTGAGTGTGTGAACAACCGCATGTGAGTATTTTATCTACGGAGGGCTAAGGTCAGGGGTGTCGCAACGTACTAACAGCTCGCCACAAGCCGCCCTGCGATAACTGCACTGTTGACACCATAACACAAGCGGGTCATCACATCCATACGAGTAATTAAACCTATATCCAGAACAATGTTTGGAATTTCACGTCTAAAATTTAGGAAGAAGATAAATTACAGTCAGGTAAAAGATGAAGCAAATTCTTGCCCAAATTCATACAGATTTAACAATTTGTTCTATGGTGCGGCACATTATTTAATTTTGTGAGACATGACATTTATTAGATTTAGGACAATCCTTGAACGCTTTGAAAGCGGACAGCTGACTGCTTCAATTAATTAATGAAGGACTTAAATGACAAATCTCTTAGTTGTCAAAAGTTTTGCGAATTATTTTGATAACTGTAGATAAAATATTATTTTAGAAGAGATACAAGCAAGCTTCTAATTGGAGGGGTGTTTAAACTACTGATATGTTTTGTGATCCATAAATAAGGATGTCTTTTTTAGAGTTCCGTACCTCAAATGGAAAAACGGAACCCGTATAGGATCACTTTGTTGTCCATCCGTCCGTCTGTCCGTCCATACGTCCATTGTCTATCTCAGGAACGCGGAGGTAGGTATCGAATTGAAATGAAAACCATATTATAGATAGGTAAGTACTAAAAAGTCTTTTTTAAAACTTCTAATTCAACGCGATCAAAAGCTAAATTCACTAAAAAAGATATTTCCATATAAATTGCTTTAACCGAATTTATAGGTTACCTAATTCTGGCTATCCTAGAAGTACATCAAATTTTGTATGAAGGTAAGTTAGTCTTGCTAATGAAAGATGAACCTGCAAAACCGCGGCAAATTCAATATAATTTGCAGATGGTATCACCAGTTATCACCATAGAATAATTTCGTTTTTGTATGCATTATTACGAGGGCGGTTTGATAGGTCAGTGACTTCGAGTAAAAAAAAACCTTTTTCACATATGAACTTTTTTTTCCTAATTCTTAACTCTTTGGTCTTTGGACGGACCAAATCAAGTCGTTGACAGACAAATCCCTCAACGAATGCGCAAGACAGGCCTCAGCAAGGGATAAATGGCGCACGGTAGTGAAGCGCTACCGAGCGTCTCGCGTGACCACGACTGCTCTGCCAAGAGCAAGCGACTGAGAAGAAGAAGAAGAACTCTTTGGTAACTGGATGTTTTTATTTTTTTCTTAATATTGGGAAAATAAAAAAAGAAATCGAGACATCTATCGGAAAATTCATGGAAAGTTGTTGAATATGGAGAAAAGTGAATTTCGTGTGCTAATTAAACATTACTTTTTACATGGAAAAACTATCAAGGAGACTGAAGACCGGCTTAAAAAATATTAAAGAGAATCTGCTCCATCTCATGGTATGGTACACAAGTGGTTTACGGAATTTCGTTATGGACGTATCACCACCAATGATGCAGAACGCTCTAAAAGGCCGATTAAGTGACTACTGGTGATATCGTGGATAAAGTCCACGATATTGTTTTGGATGACTGTCGAGTGAAGATACGTGAGGTAGCTGAGACTGTACACATTTCATCTGAACGAGTGTTTCATATCTTGCATAATATTTTGAGTATGAAAAAGCTTTCCGCAAGATGGGTGCCGCGTTTGCTCACAGCCGATCAAAAACGACATCGCGTAACAACTTCCGAGCAATGCTTAGCCAAATTTAAACGTAATCCTGCTGAATTTTTACGTCGATTCTTGACGGTGGACAAAACATGGATTCACCATTATACACCAGAGACGAAAAATTAGTCAAAACAGTGGACTTCTACTAGCGAACGGGCCCCTAAGAGAGCGAAAACCGTTAATTCGGCAGGAAAGGTAATGACCACTGTTTTTTGGGACAGCCAAGGTGTTATTCATATCGACTATTTACAGAAAGATAAAACAATAAATGGCCTTTATAACGCTGCTTTTTTGGAAAATTTTAACGCAGAAGTTGTGAAAAAACAGCCACATCTGTGTAAGAAGAAAATACTTTTTCATCACGACAAAGCACCCGCAAACTCGTCGGCAGTCGCAACAGCCAAATTAGTAGAATTGCGTTATGAAATACTGCCACACCCACCCTATTCTCCAGATTTGGCACCGTGTGAGTTTTTCTTGTTCCCTAACATGAAGAAATGGCTTGGTGGGAAAAGATTTTCATCAAATGAGGAAATCATAGCTGAAACTGAAGCCTATTTTTCGGGGTTTGACAAAAAATATTTTTTGGAGGGGTTACAATAACTGGAACATCGTTGGACGAAATGTATCGAGTTGAAAGGAGATTATGTAGAAAAATAAAAATAAAATCTTGTGAAAAAGTTTTTTTTTTTTACTCAGTCACTGACTTATCAAACCGCCCTCGTACTGGTGCCTTCTATGTTACATTTTTAATAATCTTCATCATCATCTGTCGCTTCGCATCGCGACAAGTTTACGTCCTCCCGGTGTTAAACAAAAGGGGGAAACGAGCAGGCGAGTCAATTGATGGAAAGCAAGAAATCACCGCCGCCCATGGACATCCATAACATGAGCTGCGTTACGGATGCGTTACCGGCCCTTTGAGAAAGGAGTAGGCTCGTTTTGAATATCCCCAAGTTGTACCCGTCCAGATAATGCAATATAATAAATATTTATATCAACGCGAAGTAAATCAAATATACGAATAGCCTGAAAGTACAATAAAACAATAAACTCGTATTTTATTGCGTAATTTATAATTTTACCACATTTTTCTTGCTCAAATCCATAAAATCAAAAAGCGCCATGCGTTTGGAAATTCTCGACCGTAATAGAATGCTCTATAAAAGTAATTTATGGGTACCGGCCAATTTTTTTCAGCAATCACTCATAAACTAAGGCACGCGTGACGTTCACAAAAGAATTTAATGGCAATACTTTTATTCCACAGCGATGTAAAAAACGCTGTTTTGTGTAGGTACCTAGTGAGATTGCTACAATGTTTACATGTACGAGTACAATTAGGCTTTAAATATGCACCGTTTGAGATGGTATGAACCATAAACTTCGTGCAAATTTGTTTATTTCAAGCAAGTTATTCAATTTCAAATACTTTTTAAAGTGCTTTGACCTCAGTTTGGAAAGTAAGGTAGGTACAATGTGAATCGTTACACTGACATGGCGTGTCGCCAATATCAGACCTTAGCTTGTCATAATTCTCTTCGTAAATCCTTTTATTTTTCTCTACGAAACTGTCAGCTACAATCGTTATAGATGACACCATGAAAATTATAACTTCTTTCCTTAAATTTCTCGTCCAACTGAGGTACTAAAAGTCGGGAAGGAAATTTATAATAATGGCTTAAATTTGTTTCTAGGTACCTAAGTTAATTTTATTTATTTTAAGGTGAGTTATATTTACGAAGTAACCGACAAAAAAGAGATATATATATAGTGACACAAAATTTGGGCCATTGTACATACAAAATTACCTATTACTGCACACATTTGAGGGCCAGATTTTTTGCCGCTCAGTAGGTAGGTATTGAATCGATGGACTAGTACTTTTGGCGTCACATATGTTAGACATGTAAATACAAACTACACAATACAAACACAAACTTACTTTTGACTTTGCTATACGAGACAAAATAAGGTTACAAGTTGTTACAGTAAATGTAAGTGACACGTCTAAAACAAAACAGATCGTCAATACCTCAATATAGCTCAATCGTAAATAAGAAAATCCGCACTGGGCCCGCGTGGGAACTATGGCCCAAGCCCTCTCATTCCGAGAGGAGGCCTGTGCCCAGCAGTGGGACGTAATATAGGCTGAGATGATGATGATGTATTTTGTACGGAATATTCCAAGTTCAGGTATATTTTATACCTTAGGCAGCAATTTACTCTATAACTACTAATAATTCTCAAGAAAACTTAACCGCTATACTCGTAGTTTTCCTTGTAAGTTTGATACACGTCTATCATCCTGATTTTTTTTTTAATATTCCACCCACATGTTTAGATTTTAGAGGGGGGACGCACGATTTTAATGAAAATTTGCACTTTAAAGTTAAATATTTTGCAAACATTTTTCTGAACTGAAAAATCGTTTTAAAAGACCTATCCAATGATACCCATACCCTACACTACACTACAAGGTTGGATGAGAAAAAAACAATCACCCCCACTACGTCTATGAGAGGTAAGTAGGTATTCAAAAAAAATTGTTTTAGGTAAATTTTAATTGTATCATTTTGACGCCATAGTTCACATACATATTCGTGCAAAATTACAGCTTTCTAGCATTAATAGTCCCTCAGCAAAGCCGCGGACGGACGGACCGACAGACCGATCGTCTTGCTTGCTGAGCGCATGGTTGGCCGTGTCAGTTGTCATTTTCAATGTCAGGCACGTATGTCATGCTTGTGTTGGTAGCGCTGACTTTAAACGGTCGCATTCACAATTAGACACGGTCCGGTCATGCGTTCAGCTCGCAATGACGGCCTCACGGTCCCACCGGAAGACCAGCGCTAGCTCCTGAGCCAGCATTATGCTGAGGTGGGTCCGTTTCGTGAATGTTAACTGCTTTCCTTGTTTGTGTTATTCATGTATAGTTTTAAGTTATTTACTTTAAGTTACTTTTACGAATAAAATTTATTTTCTTTCTTCTTTCTTTACATGACGAAACAATAAGGGTTCCGTTTTTGCCATTTTGGCTACGAAACCCTAAAAAGATTTAGGGACTGTTTCACCATCCATTGATTAGGGTTAAATCGATGGCAGCAAAGTAGAAGAAGACATCTACAAAATTGCAATTTTACAGGAGAGCGTATTTAGTGAAAAATAATGATAACTTTGAAACTAATGGACCGATTAACATGAAATTTTCTATGATGTATTAAAATAATGTTCTTTAGCGATTGTAAAACAGATTTTTTTGCTGTAGCATTATTTTACTGAAAAATTGTAGATGTACTTGTTTACTTTGAAAGAGCTTAAACGTAGAGGAAGACATCTGTCAGATATCCGCTTATGCATTGTAATTATTTGTAATGAAAAAAAACGCCTATTCCATTATAAATATCGAATAAGCTGTGGTAAGTTAAACTTATAAGAGTATTTAGAGATAATATAAACGACATGCAATGAGTATTCACCCTTTCTTTGATATTTTTTGTAGATGTCTCTATTTACTTTGCATTTATCATTTTATTAATTCTATTAAATGAGTTATCTACCACTAAACTTCGTGTCTATCTATCAAAGAAATTCATTTATTTTGATTAAAAAACACGTAAAAAAGGTCAAAAAAGCTAGGTACCCTAAAATAAAAATCAAAACATTCTATTATTGTATTTTTTGGATATTCATATTTTTTTGTTTTTTCGTAGTCAAAAAATTAAATTAAAGATATATTAGATATGTATTTAATAAATGAACAGTAGGTAAAAATAAAAAAAAATACAAAATAATATAATAATAATATATCAAACAAAACAGTATAAACATTAGAAGGCTTTAATGAATGTGAATAACTGAAAAATTATATTCAATGGCCACATTGATCAGAGGTCCGTCATCGTTAGCGGAAATCTTCTTGAAGTTGTTTAGGAGTAGGTACACATACCTTGGCCAGATTTTGCAGTTTTAGGTAGATACAACTTTGAGATTAGAAGGAGGCCAAGAGGGGAATTCAACTGGGATGGGCAGCATTCGGAAAATCACGCCGAAGTTCACGTCACTTATACTACCGCAATATCTGAAAACGAATGTTTTTAACCAGTTGGCCCTATCCGTCATGAAATAATGACCTGAAACTTGGAAACTTATAGTACGGCTGATCCATCAGTTCAAGGTCGCTCAGCGGGCTATGGAACGAGCTATGCTCGGAGTTTCTCTGAAGGATAAAATCCGCAATGAGACTATCCAACACAGAACAGAACTAAGGTCATCGACGTTGCTCAGAGCAAGTTGAAGTGGCGATGTGCTGGTCATACCTATGTGTTGAAGAACCAACAACCGCTGGACTTGTTGAGTGGAGGTCTCGGTAGGCGTAGTTTAAGACTCCCTCCGGTTAGATAGAGGGACGATCTGCGAAAAGCTGCTGCGAAAAACAGGGCGCAATAGTGCTCTGCAGGGTACCCTATGTCCGGCAATGAACTGCTATTGACTGATGATCAATACCAATATCTATACTTCTACCTATTAGAAAAAAACAGATTGCTCGTCATCATCAGTCAAGATCGTCGTCGGGTGCCGTTTCCAAAAAGCGGTAAGATGCAAGCAATAGAAACTTGAGTAGTTTAAGACTACATTAATTCATTTTCTGTGTCTGAATCAGAAAAAAAAACAAGCAATTTAATGAAACCAATGCTAAAAACGTTCAAAATATATCTATTTCTTTAAATAAGAAAAAACAAAACATATGCTCATAGAAATAAGAAATAATACATTTTAGATTGATACATATGCAAAAAAATATGACGTATAAACGGACAAGTGGCATATGTCCGTGTTTACGTCAAAACAAAATTAATTTACTACGGTTACAATTTCATTACCAGGGCTAATATTTCAACAATTAACACTATAATATAACATGATTGTATCACAGGTACTAATTTTCGTAGGTATTTTGCATCGTTTTCTTAAAATTTGTCAAATCCGAATGTGGTAGGTGACAGATAACTTTATTGACGTGTCAAGCAGCCTATCAAAGCGCCGGCGTAAAAGCGGGTAAATTCAAATGTCCGTTTCTACGTCGATGTTTTTTTAAAAGCTCGTGCAGATGTCCTCTTTTACGTCTCAAATTTTCTTAATTATTTAGAAATTTGAAATATTTTTTTAACAGACTTGTAGATATGGTTGAAATAAGTTATTTTTTGTAAAAAAAACTTTTTTGAAAAAATGCAGATATCCGTATCTACTTTGCTGCCATCGAAATGTGATGCGTTTCTATTTGTTTTGTTCGAATAGACGGAGAAGGCATCACATTTAACTGCCAATTAACACCAGGTACTTAATCAATGGATGGTGAAACAGCCCTTTAGATTAGAACAGTAACAAAAAAATTGGTTGCTTGTACCATAACTTGAGTGACTACAAAACTAACACCTACACGTAGTTAAAAGTTAGGTGATATCTTACAACCAGTTTTGCAATATTAGCATAATTAATAATTTTGGATCTTAATTAGTGAATTTTGGCTAAACGTCAAGTAGCCAAACTAGTTCAGCTATTTTTTTTAGATATTTAGGATTTTCCTTTAAAAAGGAAATAATTGTTTTCATATTCTATCTAGATCAACATCCACTTTCGTTATAACGAGTCCTAAGCTGCTACATTTGTTCGCGTCGTTCCTTCCTCGCACAATCGAGTTTCGCTCAAGTAATTTTTAGGGTTCCGTACCCAAACGTGCCAGGGTGCCAACGGGACCCTATTACTGAGACTCCGCTGTCTGTCTGTCTGTCTGTCTGTCTGTCCGTCTGTCTGTCTGTCTGTCCGTCCGTCCGTCTGTCACAGGGCTCTATCTCTTAAGCCGTAAAAGTTAGACACTTGAAATTTTCACAGATTATGTATTACTGTGGCCGCTATAACAACAAATACTAAAAATAAAATAAAGTTACAAATTAAAGGGGGTCGTCATACAAGAAACGTGTTTTTTCTGAGCGTTTTTTGGTTGCTAGGCGTTATTAGCCGTTGCTAAGGCGATCGAGTAGCTAGTCTATGTCGTTTGAATATTTACCTTTAGGTTTGCGATTTTAATGATGTTTTATAAAAGTTTCGATAATATAATTAGTGACTGTCTGATTTATTAGTTTTTGTGCAAAATAAATGAAGCAATTTATGAATCACAAACCTCAATGAAGCCAACTTTGATAAAGTGCTAGTCAAATCCACACTGTACTATCACTATGTTTACTTATTGTTTTTTTACACTATTAAAAATCATACTAAGTATTTAACACTATTTACAAGCTTTATAATACAGTTAAAAATTTATTCACACTAAGTCGAGCTTCTTATTATTTAATTACACAACAACGAAGTCCGCAGGCAGAATTTCCCGCGAATAAACCGCATGACAGCCAATCATTTTTTTTAAAGCCCTGGGTGGCAATAGCTTCAGAAGCAAACAGCCAGAACCAAAGAGGATGAGAAATCAAATATTTTTTTATCCTACTAATATTATAAAATATGTGAAAGTTTGTGAGTGAGGATGTGAGTGAGGATGTGAGTGAGTAAGTATGTTTGTTACTTCTTCACGCTACAACGGCTGGACTGATTTGGATGAAATTTGGCAAAAAGTTAGTTTATAACCTGGATTAAAACATAGAATACTTTTTATCCCGATATTCCCACGGGATAGGGATAAAATCTCGAAATAACAACCGCTGGGCTTGGAGTCATGAAATTTAGTATGTAGGTAGTTGGACGTTTGGAATTACTCATAGGTGACTTTTTGACCCGATATTCCCACGGGATACCTAGGGATGAAATCTCAAAATAACAACCACTGGGACTAGAGCCATGAAATTCGGTATATAGGTAGCTGGACCTCTGAAATACTACATATGCTATTTTTTAACCCGATATTCCCACGGGATAGGGATAAAATCTTGAAATAATGACCGCTGGGCTTAGAGTCATGAAATTTGGTATGTAGGTAGTTAGCCGTCTGGAATAACACATAGGCCACTTTTTGACCCAGGCAATATTCCCACGGGATACCTAGGGATAAAATCTAGAAATAACAACCGCTGTGCTTAGAGCCATGAAATTTAGTATGTAGAAAGCTGGGCCTCTGGAATAATAGATAAGCTACTTTTTATCTCGATATTCCCACGGGATAGGGATAAAATCTTGGAATAATAACCGTTGGGCTTAGAGTCATAAAATTTGGAATGTAGGTAGCCGGAAGTCTGGAATAACACATAAGCGACTTTTTGATCCAATATTCCCACGGGATACCTAGGGATGAAATCTCGAAATAACAACCACTGTGCTTAGAGCCATGAAATTCGGTGTGTAGGTAGCTGGACCTTTGAAATAATACATAGGCTATTTTTTATCCCGATATTCCCACGGAATATGGATAAAATCTCGAAATAACAACTGCTGGGCTTAGAGTCATGAAATTTGGTATGTAGGTAGTTGAACGTCTGAAAGAACACATAGGCTACTTTTTATCCGGATATTCCCACGGGATAGTTTTATAACTAAGGGACCGAATACATCCCCGTTTTATTAGTTTACGCGTGCGAAGCCGCGGGTAAAAGCTACTTTGAAATACTTGTACAAGTGCTTAAGTACATTTTGGAAATTTTTTTAGAAGCTTTTCTTTAGCTTGCCCTGTTTGTTTATTTATTTTTTTATCGTTTGTTTGGGTCAAATCTTGGAAGCTAAATTTCATCCACTTCCAGTTGTCCGATTGACTTGAAATTTGGCATAGTAAGGTAAATTTAGTGACAATACAATAATCTGGTGACATTTTGGTGGTCCTGCCAGGATCGCATCTGCAGGAGGGAACTCCTCAATAGTGAATAGTACCGACTTAAAATTTGGTACAGATATGTAGTTTAGATAACAATGCAAGTACAGTCAACAAAAAGTACACTCGGCAAGAAAAGCTTGTATTAAAAATGAAATTTTTAACAAAAACTTATTGTGATGAGGTGTTTGCTCGGGTGGAATCTTTCAACTTAAATTTGAAGTGGATATCTTCAACCGATTGAGCTGAAATTTTACACGCATGTATAAATCCGATGACAATGCAATATTATTGTGACATAGAGTTGATCTGATGATGAAGATATATGTTGGCCATAGGAACTCTGTAATAAAACGGACTCGATTTTGATCTCATTTGATTCGTCTTGACGACTACCTACTTTGGTAACCAGGGACAAAAAGGAAATAAGCTTGTATGACATTTTTTTAGAAAAAAATATTACTGAACTATTTGTTTTTAAAACATTGTACGGAGGTGCGGAACCCTTCATGCGCGAGTCGCTCGCACTCGCACTTGACCGTTTTGTTTTCTTCCTTCCATCTACTAAAAATCTCGCTGCCATTGACACGTTCTTTAAAATACTGTCCTCGAGGGGACCGTTAATAGAGGATGAAATGGGAGGGTGTCTTCATGTTCCAAGCGATAAAAGGCTTTCAATTGGGATTGGTTTAGTTTAGTCGAAGTTAGAGCGAATGGTAAAAAATGGCGACGGCTAAGTGGTTAGAGAACCTGATTCCTGACTACGATGCTTGAAGTCCTAGGTTCGATTCTCAGCCGGGGAAGGTATTTGTATGAATAATACCAAGATAATACAAATGTTGTTTTCGGGTCTTGGATGTTTAGTATATATTTAGTATCTGGGGGCACGGTAGTGCCCCCGCCAAGTCGAGCAAAACAAAAACAAAGGCACGACACCGTACCATACTTTTCTCGAAGCCATTCAGGCTATTTTTAACCGTCTTCAAAAAAAAGGCAAAAAAAAACCATTAACTTATAATATGTCGAGTTCTCGAGTTACAAGAATTTATTATTGAGTCGTCAAAGGTATAAATAAGATTAATAATAATATAAAAAATAAAATTACAACAATTAAGTTAGAAAAGAGGACATTTCGCCCTAGCGTATTAATCACAAACTAACTGTCTTACGCTGCACTAGTGAAATAATAACGTGTGTGTAATGGATGACAGGAAACTACTCCGTTGGAGCCATATATCTGAGTGGTCTCGCAAGTTAGTCTTCAGGGCATCCCGTTGCTTGACAGAGTAATACATCGCTGAGGAGTTTTTATGCTCCGGTCTCAAGTAAAGCTCAATTCAGGCGGTGTGAGAAATATTGTTCAAGTCTCATTACAATGCGGATACACACTAAGGATTTTACGCATATTTAGTTTTTACGCATAGTTATTATTATTGATATTGATAGACGCTATTATAGGGATAATCATCGTTGGCAAAATAACCATGTTTATAGGTGTCCACGACAACTAACACTTCGATCAAAAATTAGAACTAATTCTTGATCGACGTAATAACAATACCTAAGTTATTATACAAATGAAAGAAAAATCAAAACTAATACTTAAATTAAATATTATTCGCAAAGTTTTTGTTCAATTTATTTTCAATCGAGCTGAAAAGAAGAGTCTAAATTGGCACTGTTTGCTTTTTGTTTGCCGTTTGTTTAGAGATATTTTGAATATCTTGGCATACTGGCTTAGTTAAATTTAATTTTCTTCAATATGCTTGGTAATGTCCGCCAAACTGTCGCAAACGTAGTAGGTATACACGAAGTTCTTCCTTATAGATTGCCACAAATAAAAAAAAATCACGTCCATAGAAAATTGTAGGGGCGTTTACACGAATAATCGGGACGGTATTTCCATGTCGGTATTATCCGGACCGGTAAATAGTGTCACCCCTCTCCCACCGATTTTAGTTTTTTTTTTGTAATGTTTTTTTTTAAAACGAGTCCGTTCTTAGTGGCCAGTACGCAACCACATATTATTTAAAAAATCGAAACGTCATCCTCGTCATGTCATGTCATGTTGAGGTGGTTTTTCATACTTAAAAAAAATGAAACATTTTGTGCATATTATGCGCTTAATAAAAAGAAATTCCCACGGGATAAGGAAAAAACGGGATTTATATTTAGTTCAACGGCATGGATTTTTCGTTTTACTGGTCGTAAAAAAGTGAAATTTAGCATTTAGGTTCCTTGAGGTGTGTAGGGGAGCAGTACAAAAGGATTTCCCGAAATTCTGACAGAAACGGGAAAAAACGGGATTTTTCGTTTTACTGGTCGTAGAAGGCTGAAATTTGGCATGTAGGTTGCTTGAGGAGTGTAGGGAAGCATTAAAGAGATAAACTCCCAAAATTCCCACGGGAAAGAGAAAACACGGGATTTTTCATTTTACTGGACGTAGAAAGCTGAAAATCGGCATGTAGATTGTTTGGGGAGTGTAGGGAGCATTGAGAGAAAATTCTTACGGGAACGGGAAATAACGGGATTTTTCGTTTTACTGGTCATAGAAAACTGAAAATTGGCATTAAGGTTATTTGGGGAGTGTAAGGGAGCACTACAAAACAATTGCCCGAAATTCTGACGGGAACGGGAAAAAACGGCGGCATGTAGGTTGCTTGGGGAGTGTAGAGGAGCATTAAGAGTGGAGTTTTCATAATTTCTACGGGAACGGGATAAAACGGGATTTTTCGTTTTACCGGTTGTAGAAAACTGAAATTTTGCATTTAGGTTCTTTGGGTAGTATAAGGGAGCATATTATTTATGTTTATACTGTGTTTTTGTTGTTATGTAGTGTGTTTTTGTTGTAAATAAATGTTGTGAGTTTGAGATTGATAAAACGATTTCGGGAAAAACGGGATTATTTAAAGTGCAATTTCGAATATATAAACAAACTCAAACTCATAATATTCATTGACAGCAAAAACACACTAAATCACAGCAAAAACATAAATAGGAGAAGAGAGAACAATTATTCGGGTTTTAGAGTAAGATTCGGTTCTCGCCGGAAGCACAAGAAATAATCATTTTACTCTCGCGTTTTGCATAGAATTTTTCACAAACTAGCTTCAAAACTGATAAAAAATATTGTTTATAGCGAAGTAAGTACTATAGTAAACTGTCACCTATCGTTTACGGCAGTACTTCGCTATACAAACAGATATACAGTTGTCACAATTATAAGGGGGGTTAGTTAAAACATACCTATGTCCTGATAACTAAAGAATACGCGGACGAAGTCGCGGGCAAAAGCTAGTTATTTTATAGTTATACTAGACTTTACTCGCGGCTTCACACGCGTAGTTATTTCAAACTAAAATTTTCTTCAAGTAAATACCAGCAAAAGTAGCTGTGTTAAAAAATCAAAATATTTTTTGATTCTTGCTATTGTATAGAGAGGTTCTCTATGAGTTTCTAGTTCTTTTTATATAAATTTCCATTTTTTATCACCCTTTGGTAGTGTCTCACTGCTGGGTAGAGGCCAATCCTTCAGATTCCTAATTCGTCTTGTCTGCACTTATGCCTGGCCAGTCGCTGGAGAACGCGCCCAGGTCCTGCCGCCACCTCCACCTTGGTCTTATGTTTATCTTCTTTATATTTATATCGCTAAAAGAATGCGGGTTCAAAATATAATTGGAAGCCAAATGTCAATTTTACCTATGGGTAAGTTAGTAAAAAAAAAACATTTTTATTATATACTTACCTAATGTAATTTATCTTAAAAAAAAATTATTTCTATTGTTATTATTTCGGTTTGATGTACTTTGGGTTAGGTTAAGTTAGGTTTATTGTATAAAAAAGGTCTGTCAAGCTCCTCTCCTTTGAAATTAGGTATATCAAATGTTGTTATACCGATCATTACAGACAGACCCGTTAATATTAGCCCCGTTCACGGGGTAGGTATCAACTTCTGAGTTTTGTAAAAAAATAAATAGACTTTCTGGAAAAAGTATCAATTTCTGGTCAAATTAAGGCCAACAATTAAGTTATTGAATAGTTTGGACTTCATTCAACATAAAAATCATACAATAATGTTAATTCGTGTTCCGATATTCATACGCACAATTTCGCATTTATAATATCAAAATTTAAAACGAAATCTTATTCAACTGTACACTATGACTAATGTGTACCATCAACCAATTTGATTCCTTGGCCACTTAGAAGTTCTATGGTGACGTTGAATCAAAGCATTTTAAAATTGCCTCTGTTGTCATAGGATAGATAACAATACCCTCCTCCCGACCCCTTCTTATCCGGTGAGTAAGAAGTAGGTATTGTACGTAAAACCCACGCCAAATTAGGTACAGCTTTCTATAGTAAGTTTCAACAGTGCCAAAGCTAAACTATATTCTAATTGACAGACAAACGGACATGGAAAAACTTTAACTATAAAACCCCAAGAACGAAAAGAAACAAATGTCTAATTGTTTTGTATTAACTGTCTTAATAAAATTGTTTGTGTAATTGTGTATTTATAATAATATACATGTTTTCTTTTTTGGTACTTGTGATTGTTCCAATTTTATTTTTGTTTTTACCTGTAAGCGCTACTGTGTAATGTGTGTCACTATTCTCTCTTTTTATCTTTAATTGTATGTCATGTACTAGTATTATCTTGTGTTTGTCTAACTTGTTTTAGTTTTAAGTTACTGTGGACCCACTGAAAATCAGCGTCGTGGCACTGCGTGCCATGACACATGCTGAGGGGTGTCCTTTTTTTGTGAGAGCTACATATGTATGCTTATTGTTTCGCTAAACTGTATTGTTGTACTCGTAGTTGTTCAAAAATAAATATTTTCTATTTTATTCTATTCTATTCTAAATTTATAAACCTAAGTCAAACCTGACGGACAGACAAACGTACAACTTTAAAGGTGCGGCCAAACCGCTGCTAAAAAAACGGTGACGTGACGGTACGGAATGGCAGTGACGTACCGTATGCGCACCGTTTTTAACCGACTTAAAAAAAAGACGGAGGTTCTATGTTCCAATGTTTGTATTTTTTTATCACATGCTCTCCACGCCGAATACGGAAGACTACAGGAGCAAGAGTCAATGCATTTTTCTAAAGTGATTTATAGAATTATTGGCCCCTCTCGAGCTGCCTTTCAGCTATCCTGATCACGTTTGAGATGTTAACGGAAATTATGCCCAAGTATTTTCAGTCTAAATCAATGAATTGGAAAGTTATATTGATGGTCGTTTCTGAACTCTGATGATTTCAAACCAATTGAATATAAATTTAATGTTACATATTTGGGAACACAATTTGGCAACGATTCAACCGTAACGCTTAGACCTTAGTTTTTGTATCGATCACCATTAATCAAATCAAGTTTTTGTTTTGAAGAAATGTCGATGTGATTTCATTGATGGCGATTTGGCAAGTAACTTGAAACTTTTATTAAAGCAATGTTATTAAAACTGTGGCTTACGGATCTACATAATATACGGAAATGTTCTGTGCTAATCACTCATTAAGTCTCACTTGTGTCTTGTTTACATATTATATTGCTCTTTTTGCTACTTATCTACCTTACGCAGTCGCTTTTGTCGAGTTAATGACGCAATTATTTTACCCGGTCAATTTTAAGCTGAAATTCGTAAAAAAAACAGCAAGATGGGCATGAATAAAAAAATTGTAAGCGACATACAATATCCTTTCATCGTCCCGCTGACATGTAAGTATTTGTTTACACAATTTGCTAATGAAGGAAGTAACGTACAGGAAAAGCTAAACATTACTTGTTTAGACAAAGCTTTTCCCGAACGTTACTTCCTTCATTAGCAAATTGCGTAAACAAATAGTAAAACAAATAATTAAAATCTTGAAACGTACCTAATATAAATAAGATTTGTAACAAAATAATATAAAAATAAAGTTCTAAGATTTTCATGATTTGAATAAAACATACATACATACATAAAATCACGCCTCTTTCCCAACGGGATAGGCAGAGACTACATCCTTCCACTTGCTACGATTCTGGCATACAACTCTCGCTTCCTCTACATTCATCAATCTTTTCATGCATGCACGTCGGTTTAGAGTACTCCTGACCCGACCTTTCTTCAAGAATACCTAACACTTCAGACGATTGAATAAAAATAACAATTAAAATAAAATTGTAGTGATACTTATATAGGCAGAGATGATGATGATGATGATGATGATGATAGAAAGAAAGTTAATGACAATGTTTACCTAAACTAAAAACATCAAATGGACGTAATTTAGCAAAAAAGATCCAAAGCACTGTCATGTTATTCTTAAAATTCGCCTTTATTCCTACTGATAGTAGGTAGATCCAAAATTGAAAAAATAATTTTGAGGGTTGGATCCTTTTTGCTTAACTACGTCCAAATGAGACTCGTTAAGAAGTCATTATTGCTCAAGCAGAATACCTAAATACTTGCTCTATATTATTTTTCACCTATGATGAGTTCTGTGACGTTTCGAGTTTGACAATTTTAGTGATGCATCATTGATCGAGTGAACCATAGATTTTTCTAAGAGTTATTAGTACTTATTTTTGGAAAAGTTGCATTATATTAAAAAATATATATTTATTTTCCAGTTTTCCGCCCACCGGGCCACTCTCGTTCTCGCTCGAAATAATCCCTCAAACGAATTACAAACTCCCGACTCTTGGAGTTCAAAACACTCTTTTTTGGACCGTTTCAGCATTTTGCCAAAAAATAACAACAAACGATAACGACAAAAAATAACGAGAAACAGTAACAAAAGTCAACAACAATAATAATAGAAATGAACAATAACAAATACAATGCCAAAGAAAATGCAACGGAAACTCAACTCGTATACACGGCAGACGTACTCGTACCTACCTACTGACAATGATACTGACAAGTACTGGCCACAAGAGGCACAAGATGGTTGCGGCCGCGTCGCAAATAGCCGCGTTTACAAAATCTTGCAAGTTTTGTTTAAAAATGTAAAATATCTTACTTCACTGTTATCGAATAATGAACCGCTGCAATTGCCGATAATGTTGTGTCACGTCACTACTCTGTTCCGTTTCACACATTGCGTTATTTAAAAAAATAAATATTTTTCTATCGTATTCAATGGAGGCTATTTATCAGACACTGATATTGCTATATATTTTTAAAAATAACAGTTTTAAATTTTTTTGATTATTTTGTTACAAAATAGAAATTATTTTTCAAATATATTTTGCGAACATAGTATGCGTAATTCGGAAAATTTTCAAATGTCACAGAACTCATCTTAGGTGAAAAATACAATAGTAGGTACCTAATAATAACGCCCGTATTCACTGACGTAAGTCTTCCAGGATTTAAATCTATCGCCCGCATATTGCAAGATATATTTCAGCACTATCAGCGGCCAGCATTCTAGAAACTATTATAAACGTAGGATCGTAAAAATTTAAGAAAAGCTACTTTTAACAGTAACATAAAACATAATTCGAAATTTCCAAAATAACCAAATCAAATCACATTTTTCGTCTTCCATCGCTTAGCAATCTCCTGTTCTACGGTTCTACATTTAAAATAAAAAATATACCTGCTGCTTATTCATTCTTCCTCTTTCACTCTCATACACTCACATCTCATGCTATCACTTACACTCTTCATACGTCATGATACACTACTTTCCACTCATCCTACATAAATTAAAAAAAAAGATAATTGCAATGGTTAATAAAAAAATAGCAGCATAATTAAATTACTTTTAAATTTTGAATTCCGGATTTGGAGGCATCCGAAGTTTCGCGGCCAGTATCTTTTTAATAAAAAAAATAGAACGAGGCATTGCGAAGTTTACAGCCTGAGGCACTGGTCCCACCGGCGGCTACAAACTATTAGCGAGTAAAACTATAAACTACAAACGAGTGGGCGAGAGGCGAGAAGCGAGTATAGTTTTGCTAGTTTAGACGCTCGGCTATAAGCGAGTGTTTGCGTGCGACGGGCGATTACTCGCTGCACTAGCTCAGCTCGAGTACCGTTGAGCTAGTTTTATAGTCGATAGCACAACATGCAGGACTAATATAAATTCTATATGCCATCTATATGTATTCAAACTCATGTTGAACATTAAATTATCTTTTATCTTTATCTTTATCTTATCGCTGCGGTCAACTAGTAGACAGTGGTCCCACCGCCAGCTATCGGCGAGCTCGGCGGTCGACTAGTAAAATTCTGTACTAGAAACAGTTGACAATCGGCGGGCGGCTAGTGAACAATTCTATGGAATTATCGCTTACTCGCCGGGCGGTGGGAGAGTATCCTCGCCGGCAGTGTGAACAGCCAGCTATGAACTATAAAAATATAACTCTCTCTTTTATGTACACGGAAGCGATTATCTTTTGTTCGTTTCTTGGGCTAGAAAATAGCCGATAGCTCATAGCTTACTAGCTCGCGGTGGGACCAGTGCCTCAATCTCAGAGTTCGAAAATTGCTAACTGATAGTTTTAAATATATATTTTTTAATAACACGTTAGAAATAATGATTTTGATTTGCTTGTATTTAGTTATGCATAGCCTCTAAATTGACAAAATTTCATTTTAAAACACTTCAAAATGTATATATGATTCGAAAGCATTTTGCTTCCTGAACGCTACACTTTATTTATATTTTTTTATATCGCTTAATATAAAAAATACAAAAGAATAAAAAATATTTATTTATTTATTTATTTGTAAAAACTTACACAGCATTACAGTTTGACACCAAAGCACTGAGTAAGACAAAAAAAAGCAATTAAATAATAACAATAATAATAACAATTTTAACAAATTAACAATAACATGAGGACGGATATGTCCTAATTTTACCAGTTTTACCACATAATAGGTGAAATTCCACTGCCTTTTGCCAAAGAAAAAATACCTGACATAATTTTGTATAACATAACCTTACTTGTTTACTATTACTATCAATGTTAATGCGTAAAGTACCGAAGTAAAATCAAAAGATTATTAAATTTACTAATTCAATACAAATTATACATGTCAAGTTATTAAAATTAAGATAAATGCACAAAGGTCAGACAAAAACACACTCAATCAAACAAACCGCCCCGCGTTATACCCGGCGCAAAGGTGCCCATTACACTCGCCGCGTATTGTTCTTAATATTTATTGTTTGACATTAGCATAATAATCTCAGTTGACTTCGTTTGATTAAAAATATGACGTTACATAATAGATGTCGACAGTAAATAATAGGTTTAGACTTCAGATGGTTCTGAGGTTTGTACACTGAATTGTGCAGAAATGGGATAGAAAACGTAGTCGTAGAGCTCATATAAATAAAGATAAAGATAAAGATAAAAGATAAAAAGATAAAAATATTTATTTGTTAAAACATAAGTTACATAAAATACAATGTAATGTATTTTGAGTGTTACATTTAGGGGCTGTTTCACCATCCGTTGATTAGTGTTAAGTGACGGTTAAATGTTATGCCGTCTCCATCTATGCGAACAAAACATATAGAGACGGCATCACATTTAACCGTCAGTTAACACTAATCAATGGATGGTGAAAGAGCCCCTTATAATCGTCACAATGTTTTATTTTATATTTAAAAAAATATTTTACAACTGTCCTCTCCCTCATTTATATAATAAATATGCGTATATAAAGATTTATATTTATTACTGTATTGATTGATCGTTATTATTATAATTTATAATGTCTATTATTTTCAAAATATTCCTTCTTATTTATTGTTATTGCCTCTTTGAAAAGCATTATTTATTATTTTTAAAAACGTTGCTTTAAAATGGCGGTTTTGGCTGTATGAACAATGTTTCCATTGCCATTTTTTTTTTATATTTTTTTTTATAAAGTTACACGTTGGCGGGAAAAGAACATCGTCGATTATTTTTCCAGATTTATTTGCCTATTAAAAGTATCCTTGGAGGGCAGATCGTTCACAGTTTTATAGATAAACAAAAATATTCTATACCTACACATTCCTATAAAAATGCTGTCACCGGATGAACAACAAGTACAAATATGTTTATTGAAATCAAATTTAGAAGAAATTGAAAATAGCTTGATAGTTCAGGTAAGCTCTTATTTTAATTATTATTTTAATGAAAAGTTTTTTTGTACCGACTTAATCTACGTTATTTTTCAATTTTAATAATGTTTTTCTATAAAAAATGTATTTTGCTACCTACTAATAACTCATACCAATTGTTTTTAGTGTATGTAGTATCCTTAAGGCAATTCCATTTTCGCGGCAATTTAAAGCTTTGTACCAACTACCAACAAAGAATTTTTGAACGATTAGAAACATTTTTACCAGTAAAAAATTGAAATGTATGTAATAGAATAGCTACCAAAAAGTATTAAAAGTGCTATTGTGGGTAAAACTAAATTAGTCCAAATATTCAGATCATAGAACAAAAACACAAATTAAATTAAACATCGTCTAGGTAAGTAGGTATGTAGCGACGAATCCTTTGAGTAAATTTTTGAATCTTCAATATGTATATACGTAGGCACAATATTTGTACCTACATGTAAATATCTCAACAATTGTTTGTTTCTCATTTCCGTACAATAAAGAGTTTAGATATAGAAGATTGAAATTAAAGATCTCCGAATGAATACGTTTATTTTCGCTTTGTACATAAAACTGCTTTTTCTAAAAAAAACGCCGCCCGCTGTCGTCTGTCCCGCGTTCAGAAAGCAACTTTACTGAACATTTTTTAAACTTCACTAAAAAAAACTTATTTTGAAATAATATTCTAATATCTAATAGATACCTAAATACATAATTAATTATTATGCACATACATAATAAAATATAATAAGTATACAATGTTTTCCATTCAGCTTCCGTTATTTTTTTTACGTTGTAAACGTAAAAAGAAGGTTTGTATTGTGATATTAAACAAATACCTAAGCGATATTTAACATCCAGCCCGCAGCATTGTTGGGGATCGCAAACAGAGGGTGTTTAGAAGGCAGAAAAGCCTTTGTAATAGTATCTTTACTTTCTGAGGCTGCCTGTTGTAAACTCCTTCGTGTATACGACAGCCTAATGAGGTAAACTTTGGATTAACTAAGAAGTGTTTCGCAATAAATATTACTTTTTAAGTATTATATGTGTAGGTAGAAGCTCTAGGTCTGCCTCTTTGAGTCGGGTGACACTCTTTCCCGACCCGGATATTATCGACATGGAAATACCGACCATGTTTTTCGTGTACACGCCCCTAGAATATCATGTCAGTTTCTATGGGCGTGTACACGAAAAACATTATCTATTTCAGTATTATATGGGCCGGGAAAGAGTGTCAACCTTTGAGTCGAAGGTTTTTGCCAGTTCATTAAAGTAGGCTAAAAATACGTTATCCTATATGACTTGGCGTTTTACCACTGATCGAATGTTTTGTAGGCTGCTAGGTATTCATACATGCCGGAAAATATTCCAAATAGGAAACATATTTTATGTTCCGCAGCGTTCAGCATTGCCCGAGCTAGATGCGGAAAACGAGCAGCAATACCGGGAGACAATGGTGGCATTGCGAGTCTCCCGCGCTCAGAACGACGAAATTGAGCGGCTTAAACAGGAGAACGGTTAGTCTACAGATAAATGTAGTAGATACAAATAATAGTGAATAATGTATTTCCATCGGGATAAGTCGGACATCAATCGGAATACGACAGCACTCTAAATGTCAATCATTAAATGAGTGACATTTAGGTAATACCTATCCATTAAGAGAAGTCCTTTCGTTCCATTCTCCATACAAACGTAATCCCGGTCTCATTTGAAAACTAGGCAACAGAAGTAGATGAAATTTTATAAGTATGGACTAGACGTAATTATCTATGCCTGTGGTTTTCAGATTTTCATATAAATGTGTAATATCAGAATTACAGGAGCTCAAAGGTCGACCAAAAAAAGATAGCAACTTTGCAAAATAATTACAGACTAATAAAGCATTTAAAAAAAAATAGAAAAACCACAGGCCTAGAAAATAATAATGAAGATCTTGATTGTAAAACATCATTGATTTCTGTGCTATACTTTTTGTATAATAATATGAAGACAACGAAACCCAAAATTCAACCGCCCAAATCTTGAAAAGCCTAAAACTATCTCGATATACATTAGCGGGAAGCGGAGAAGAGGGAGATGATATGCATGGGGGGGACGGCTGCGAGCGCTTATAATGTCACGAGCGATAAAGACAGCAATATCCCAAACGAATACGTAACGCGGCCGCGCGGCCGGCATGGAAACTTCTCTTAATATGTAACTTTATTATTTCGTGTCAAATATGAAAATGACTGTGCACTAAAGCTATTGAGAGAGCACGATAAATACGTTTTTTTCCGATAAAATACGTTGGAAAACCATTATCACTACAACTGTAGCTTTATTTATTAATCGGTTTAGAACTAGGTTCTATTTCCAGTGTAAAATTTAAATAAAAAACAATTACCCATTGCATAATGTGACGTAGGTAGGTACTGTAGGCATTGAAAAATCTGCTGATTTTTCCCTGACGTTTTTACTTAAATTGAAAATACAAACTGAAATATAGATGCACAGAAAAACCAGAAAACACTGGGAATCGAAACCAGGTCCACGGCATTCCGTGCCGCGTGCTATACCGCTACACCACTGCTGGACAACGGTACAGACACGAATTTTCCCTATGCACCACATATCTCAGCTTGTTTGTTACTTATGTAGCCACATAAGCAGTGACGCTAGCGACATCTATACCGTGTAGCCCTAATCGAGAAGCTTTCGGCATTCCATCGGAACTAACCGCTCACCCGGACAAGAGATATCGTTATTAAGCAATCAAATTAAGTTTGTTTTTTCGGAATCTTTTTGTATCAAAACTAAAAAAAAAAACTTAAAAAGAAAATAAAAATTTGGAATTTAAATAAAAAATACAAAAAGATTCCAAAAAACCAATCTTAGTTTTTACTTAATGTAGGTATATACGTACGGTCAGCATCAAAAGTAGCTGGTTACCTTTTTACTCTGTCACATTAACAATGCATTAGGCAAACGAAAAGCTGCGAGTAAGTTGTTGTAACTAAAAACGAATGCCGCTGAACACGAAGTCAAATGTCATCTCCCATAACTGCCTTTAATAATTTTTTATTTTCCTTTTCGTGATCAAAGCCTCACGGAGCTTTAATGCTTAATTGTCTAGTCCTACTTGTTAGAGTCAAAATGCTGCACTTCATGATGAAAGCAAGCCGCTTTGCACAGTGATAGTACAGACTAAACTGAGTGATTTGACCCGCAGCAGCGGAAGTTTCACCCCTTAGGAACAGAGATGGCGCCACTTCTTTAAAAAATGTTTCAAAAAATTCTACAAGCTAAAGTAATAAACCGATTTGAATATTTGATATCTCAAATGAAAGCTTATTATATACGTTACTTATAAAAAAATACTAAAAAAATATATACTGTAAACTTCTGGCAAAACACGGCATCTTAAGTTTTTTTTTCTTACTTCATTTGTAGTTTTTACTTGATTTCTTAAAAAAACTGTTTGCAACATGAATGGTTTAATGCATATACATATTATAGAGTATATAACAAGTATAATGAAAAAAACCCGACAACAATACCTTTCATATTCCACGAAATATGAAAGTTTAAATGTGAGCACAAATTTCTTTAAAAAATATTTCAAAAAATTCTACAAGCTAAACTAACAGACCGATTTCAATGTTTAATATCCCAAATGAAAGCTTAAAACATTCATTATTTACAAAAAAATCTTTACTGAAAACTTTTGGCAGAAAACGCCATCTTAAGATTTTTTTTCTTATCAGATTGGTAGTTTTTACTGGATTGCTTAAAATATTGTACGTTTTATGCAACATAAATGGTTTAATGCATACCTATATATATTTTTGAGTAAATAACAAGTATTATACAAAAAAACCCGACACCGATACCTTTTATACTTTACGAAATATCTAAGATTAATTATGCACGCTTTTCTTACAAATAAATTTCAACGAAATCTTCAAGTGAAACGAGTGCTCTGATTTTAATGTAAGTATAAGCTTTAGCCATAACAAAAATACAGGGTGTTGAAAATAGCCTGAATGGCTTCGAGAAAAGTATGGTACGGCCGTGCCTTTGTTTTTTTTGCTCGACTTGGCGGGGGCACTGCCGTGCCCCCAGATATTAAATGAAAAGAAGAAAGAAATTACCTATTTTACTAAAAAAAAACGAATAAAAAGTTTTTTCCTGGTGTTAAGAAAAAATATAATTATAGGAGATAGGACCTCAACTTATAGATATGTCACATTTCAAATAAAAGACTGTACATCAATGTTTATCAAATATTTTAATTATAACTTATAAGTCCTCTTCGGGTTCATCGGCACAAGTAGAACTGAAAAGGAAAAGCCGTTTTGAAGTACTTGTGCTATTCCAATACTACAAAATCAGATCTTTTAGACATGTAAGAGCGAATTCCTCCTAATACAAGTGCTTCACTTAAAAGGAGGATTCAACACTAGTTTTAACATAAAAGTTGAAAATAAATAATTTTGAAAATTTTTTCTTTTTGTAAAATTTTGTACATACAAAATAACCCTGCAACGAATATTATAATATCTTGCTTTTGATTTGTACGGCCACCTTACAGGATTTACACTGGGCAGTGCATGGTAAACTGACCTGACGATACCCACAACGGATGGTATCGCAGCCAGATTTGCAGCCACAAAATAGTCCAAGAGGCTTAATTGCGACCAAATCGCTGTAACTGCCGACCATTCTGGAGTCCAACTCTCTTTTGCCTTAGTCCATCCCCAACAAGATGGACATGGTACGGAAACTTCTGGTTTCAGAGCGTTTCCCCATATGTGGCCCGCTTGGTAAGCTGCACGCAGTACATGTTTATGGAGAGCAGCTATGGTAGGTAACTTATTTTTTGAAGCAAACAAGTATTTACGAACTTCATTTCAATACATGTGTTCCATTTGAGCATCATATCTTCAAAAAACAAGCTCGTGACAAGCCTGCCACCTACATCAGCTGCTCTCTATAACATGCACTGCGTGCAGCTTATCAGGCAGGCCATAATTGGGTAAACGCTCTGAAATAAGAAGTTCCCTTACCATGTCTATCTTCTTGGGGATGGACTAAGGCAAAAGAGAGTTGAACTCCAGAACGATCGGCAGTTACAGCGATTTGGTCGCTATTAAGCCTCTTGGATCATTGTGGCTGCAAATCTGGCTGCGACACCATGCGTTGTGGGTGTCGTCGGGTCAGCTTACCATGTACTGCCCAGTGTAAATCCTGCAAAGGTGGCTGTACAAATCAAAAGCAAGTTAATTATAATATTCATCATCATCATCATGTCAGCCGAAAGACTTCCAAGGCTCTCCACTTAGACCGGTCTTGTGCTTTTCGCATCCACCGCGATCCCGCGATCTTAAGCGGTCGTCGCTCCATCTTGTTGGAGGCCTACCGACAGCTTGTCTCCCGGTCCGCGGACTCCATTCGAGAACCTTTTGACACATCGACCGTAATATAATAATCGTTGTAGGCTTATTTTGTATGCTGACCACTGATTTCCAGAGGTAGGCACAAAATTTTACATGTCTAAAAGATCAGTGATTTTGTAGTATTGGAATAGCACAAGTACTTCAAAACGGCTTTTCCTTTTCAGTTCTACTTGTGCCGATGAACCCGAAGAGGACTTATAAGTTATAATTAAAATATTTGATAAACATTGATGTACATAGTCTTTTATTTGAAATGTGTCATATCTATAACTTGAGGTCCTATCAGTAAAAAGCTAATTTTTAAATAAATTCGCCAACTACTAAGCAGCATATAATATATTTAAGAACCAACTATGCCGAAAACGATATAGTTTTTATTTTTTGTCTTCTTTTTGAATAAAAACAATTACATATTTTAAAGCAATTATATTTTTTCTTAACACCAGGAAAAAACTTTTTATTCGTTTTTTTTTAGTAAAATAGGTAATTTCTTTCTTCTTTTCATTTAATATTATACTTATATTAAAATCAGAGCACTCGTTTCACTTGAAGATTTCGTTGAAATTTATTTGTAAGAAAAGCGTGCATAATTAATCTTAGATATTTCGTAAAGTATAAAAGGTATCGGTGTCGGGTTTTTTTATAATACTTGTTATTTACTCAAAAATATATATAGGTATGCATTAAACCATTTATGTTGCATAAAACGTACAATATTTTAAGCAATCCAGTAAAAACTACCAATCTGATAAGAAAAAAAATCTTAAGATGGCGTTTTCTGCCAAAAGTTTTCAGTAAAGATTTTTTTAGTATTTTTTTGTAAATAATGAATGTTATGAGCTTTCATTTGGGATATTAAACATTGAAATCGGTTTGTTAGTTTAGCTTGTAGAATTTTTTGAAATATTTTTTAAAGAAATTTGTGCTCACATTTAAACTTTCATATTTCGTGGAATATGAAAGGTATTGGTGTCGGGTTTTTTTCATTATACTTGTTATATACTCTATAATATGTATATGCATTAAACCATTCATGTTGCATACAGTTTTTTTAAGAAATCCAGTAAAAACTACAAATGAAGTAAGAAAAAAAAACTTAAGATGCCGTGTTTTGCCAGAAGTTTACAGTATATATTTTTTCAGTATTTTTTTATAAGTAACGTATATAATAAGCTTCCATTTGAGATATCAAACATTCAAATCGGTTTATTACTTTAGCTTGTAGAATTTTTTGAAACATTTTTTAAAGAAGTGGCGCCATCTCTGTTCCTAAGGGGTGAAACTTCCGCTGCTGCGGGTCAAATCACTCAGTTTAGTCTGTACTATCACTGTGCAAAGCGGCTTGCTTTCATCATGAAGTGCAGCATCCGGCCAAAAAATGGTCCTAACAAGTATGACTAGTCGTAACGTTGCAATTTTTAGATGTACATAATATTTATAAGGACATCGTTATAATAAATAAAACGTGTACTGGAATCTTCTCTGGGTACTTAGTTATTTAGCCACGTGTAGCTGTCCACGTGTTCTGAAACTGTGTAACCCCGCATGCTATTCAACCTCATTCAACACTTCCGTTCTTTTCTTTCTTTCCCTCGTCGACAAGTTTACGTGACTGGATGCTTCCTTCCGCACCGGCTCCTTTTGACTTTTTAACCGACTTCAAACAGTGTCCCCACCTTAGGGTATTTTTACGCGTTTAGGGTATTGAGAGAAAATCGTTTATAGTATTTTTTAAGGTAAAAGTTTTCTAATAAAATGAACGATTTCAAGAAAAAAATACTGCAGATGACATAGAAGCTAAGATTATTATGGATGCATTCCAAAATTGTTTTGAAACGGCGTAGTAGTTTAGCTATAAGTTTATTAATAAATCGCATTTATTTGTTATGTTTTTATTTTAAAAATTTTTAGGGTAAAATATAAATAAAAGTGGCTTATTTAGGGTAATTTCGCGTAGCGTCAGGGTAAAAAAAATATCTGGTGGTAAAAAATAGGTGGCAACACTGACTTCAAATAAAGTGGAGGTTCTATGTTCGACTGTATGTTTTTTTTAATGATGTTCACCGATTAGGTCCTCCGATTTTCAAAATTTCATTTTTTTTTTCTAAAGAGCGTACTTCCAAGTCATACGTGTGTATGGAGTCAATTGGGCCATCCCCCACAACAGGATGAGCCACACCAGCGCTGTTATCATCCCAGCCAGGACATCAAGACACCATTCCTTTAAATTCATAATCGCGTATTTTAGCGTTATACACATTACACACGAATTAAACAATGTCCTTTACTACCCCACAACCAGTTAAAAACTTATTTGTTCAAAGTAATAAACCAGACTTTAGTTGGAATCTTTTAATTAAGTTTTCCTTTAAGAGAAGTTTCCCTGCCGGCCGCGTGGCCGCGTCAAGTATTCGTTTGGGATATTGCTGTCTTTATTGCTCGTGACATAAGCGCTCGTAGCCGTCCCCCCGATCGACATCCCCTCCCGCTTCTCCGCTTCTCCCTAATGTATATCGAGATAGCTGTAAGCTTAGATTATATACAACACTAGATGGACCGTCGGCGGCACGAAAACGTCCCCAAAAAATATAAGCCAACTGTTGGCTTATAAGTCATTTTCCCCCCCTCAGTCTGCATTGTGACACCGTAGGTGACGTATGCGGAGCGCGCAATACAAAAGTGCCGAAATATGACCAAATGTGCTATAAAAGTGTGCCGCAATTATAAAGGCAGGATTAAAAATCCTAATAACGTGACTTTCCATCGGTAAGTACTCCAGAATCCATAAAATTTCGTAAGAAAAGATTAAATTATTTAGGTTAGAATTGTGTGACATTTTTTATAGGTGATACCAGTTTCCAGTGCAAAATTCCCCACAATTCAGTCAAAATCGTACTGAAAAGTTTGTATTGGGCACAAAGTCGAAATATATCGATTTCACCTGAACCTGAACAGTTTTTATTTTTAATCTATTTGAGAAAATGACGAATCTAATTAATGTTCTTTGATATTTTAATGAATATTTGCACCATCTTATTGAGCTTTCTTTTATTCTGTATTTATTTGAGATTGATATAATAATAATAATAGCCTTTAATTTCCGAACATTTACATAAGTTGTGATAATTTCTTAAAGCCCATCACACATTAAGCAGATACGATAAGATATCTGCATCTGCACGCATATCTGTCCATATCGCTCCCTATACAATTCGATGAGCCAACACACACTGCGCAGATAACTTATATTTTATCGTCAAGCATCTGCGGGCACCGATATATATCGACAGATGCCACAGATTATTATCTGCGTATAAAAATTGATCTGCGTATAACATCTGTCGATACAAATATGGTACAGTATTTTATCTACAGATAGATACAGGTTGATGTAATAGGCTTGGGTAAAAAAAAAACGATATATCAAAATATGTGGTGGTAGAACCTTGTGCAAGGTCCGCCCGGATTGCTATCACCATCTTGCTCGCTAATCCTGCCGTGAGCAGCAGTGCTTGCACTGTTGTGTTTCGGCGCGGAGAGTAAGACAGCCGGTGAAATTACGCGTGCTTGTGCTTGTACTGTCTGAGCTGTGTGTTAATACTGTCTGAGCGGTAAAAAATTCGGCTCTCAAATGTATGCCTAAATAGGTAATTTTGTACACAGAGGGATAAACAGTTTATAGTTTCGCCATGTCTGTCTGTTTTAGTTTTATTAATTCATTTTTTATTTGATTACATTCGCCATTACTTTTACTAGCGTCTAATTTTCGTCGTGTCGTAATAATTTTCCCCCAAATTTTGGGGGATTTGACATTACGTGGTATCATTTAGCACGCACACAGTGACAACCGGATTGACGTAACTCGAGTGTAAAGACGAAGCTGTCACGTCGTCGCCACGCACACAAACAAGAAAAAGAGTGGACGTTTTCAATCGCATTGTTTCTTACTGAGGCTCGGTCTAGTGTTGTATATAGTCTAAGGCTGTAAGCTTTTCAAGATTTGGGCGGTTGAATTTTAGGTTTCGTTGTCCTCATATTATACAAAAAGTATAGCACAGAAATCAATGATATTTTACAATCAAGATCTTTTTATTATATTTTCTATGCCTGTGGTTTTTTAGATTTTTGTAAAAATGCTTTAATAGTCTGTAATTCTCGTGCAAAGTTGACATCTTTTTTTTGTCGAATTTTGAGTATTCTAATTCTGATATTACACATTTATATGAAAATCTGAAAAACCACAGGCATAGATCAACGTTTAGTCCATACTTACAAAATTTCATCTACTTCTGTTGCCTAGTTTTCAAATGAGACCGGGGCTACGTTAGTATCGAGAATGGAACGAAAATACTTCTCTTAATAGTCATATTTTTTTCTGCAGTGCGGTTGACAGCAAAGCGCACACAATTGAAGAGGCAATGCGAGGCATTGGTCGCAGCTCTTCAGACGGCCCGTGTGAAGCGCAACGAACTTGAAAACTGTATCAAAGACGAGGAACAGAATGACGAAACTAACATGTAGGTATTTATTTTTTAATATAGCATCACATTTAACCGTCAGTTAACACTAATCAATTGATGGTGAAACACGTGAAACGTGTAACGTGAAACGTGGTCTTGTTTTACTACCCTCATAAAGCTCTTACGAATCACGCCTATCTAGTTGGAACAATAAGTGCGTAAGCCGAAACAAAAATAACTTTTTTGGATTTTGAGGAAACAAATTTGCTTAATAAAGTGAAGAAGTCTTGTTTTGAAACCTAGACCAGAAACATGGTGAAGACCCAAACATATACGAGTAGTAGGTCTTTTTTCGGAATAGTAATGTTAAATTCGTGCATGAGAGATCCGTTTTTTAAAACATCAAAATCCTAAAAGATCAATTTTGTATAACAAACTAAGACTAAGACCTCAACTACAACCTAAAACCCACCATTCCGCGTCGTACCCGGCTCAAATGTGCCCATAATGCCAGCCGCATTTCCCCGCTGAATGGCCAGCGCTACCTGCTGAACCAGGTACGACCCGGAGCGGAGGTCGCAACCACTGTCCCGTAGGTCTTAGGTTTGTAGGTTGTAGTTGGTTTAATTTGATTTTATTTTGTTTATTTTAATTTTATGTATTTGTTACGTATAATAATAATATGTATTTTGTATAATATTCAAATCCTACAATATCTGTTTTCTAAGATATCCAAATCTGAGAAGATACGTTTCCCATACCATCCAAATTGTACTAGACACGTTTCCAGTAATAACATTCTCCTAGCTAGAAGATCCGTTTCCTAATTATTATTATTTTTGTTATTATGATCTGCAAACAGTGCAATCACTTTTAGCAGATATTATTATGGTGGATGCTTCTCTCATTCAGAGTGCATCCCCCAGCGAGAACATGTCTTCTCATAATTCATTACATCATAGGATGTCTTTTTTCAAGGCGTTTAACGTAACTGTAACAGTGAGCTGTCGTGCAAAGGTACCTATTGGGGTGGGTATCGAGCCGTCCCCTGTATCTAGTCTTAATGCTAGTGATTTCTTCTCTCACTGTGGGTATATTCCTAATATGAATATTATTGTTGTTATTGATTTAAATGAACGAACGCTTTGGGAAGTTTATTTTATGTGGTAACGGGCGTTTAGGGAAATTAATGTTCTGGGAAAAAGGCATTTAGCTAAATTGACGTTTTGGGAAATTAATCTAACAGGAAAATGGATATTTTGGTAAATGGGTATTCTGGGAAACAAATTTTTTGGGAGTATTATTTAATACATGTGAGAAATATTATTATTTTAGGAAGATAATATTACTTATAAGAAATATTTTATTTTTTTAAGATAATGTTTTGGTACAATTGATTCATTGATTGATACTCTCCCGTACCTAAACGGTAAAATTGAACTGTTTTCAACAACAATGTACAGACAATCCATGTACAGTCAAGTGTAAAAATATGAACTTATTCAGTTTCATATTAAATAAATGTTCCGGACAACAAAAATAACAACAAAAATAACATATATGTTTCAACAAAAATAAGAACCAGAGACTCTTATTCCGACGCAATAAGGCCGTAGTAACATATTTCTGAGTGATTTGAATAGATGCTTATTTTTGTAATTGACTGTACCTACCTACCTTGGAATCTTTTAGATTTTATGTATTCGTATCTTTAAGTACGATATTTAATAAGCTTTATTCACCAATCGATCATACATCGATTTAAGCTTTTGCCACGGAACAAACTTCGTAAATCTTTTGTTAACAGTCGGAACTACGAAGACTCGCTGCGAGGTAAAGCCGAGAGATTTAGACAGACGGAGAGCTTTTACGTAAGTGGGAGAATTTCATTGACTTTTATTAACTATGGCAATTTGCAAGTTAATTCTACTTCTATTCAATCTAAGGACAAATCTTCAACTTCAATTAATTTTGATTTTGAATTTTCATTATCTTCTTAGAACCTATTAGAAATAATTAAGATAAGTAATCTTCCTATTCCTACCACTTAAACTAATTACCCACTTATACTTGTACTTTTGTCTACCAATTATAATCAGGTTTACGAAGAATTAATTATTAATATTTCGCACCTTTAAAATTAATCTGAAACAATTCGAAATATTCACAGTTCCAAAATAAACTTGAAATAAAACGCAATCTGGTTGAATTTTAAAATGAGAAAATTTCGAATTATTTCTGTAACACCCCCAGTAGTAGGTAATTGCCCACTTATTCCATTATTGTTAACGGAATTTGGTTAATTTTTAATGAATTGGTCGGAATCAGAACGAGGAAGAAATGACCCGTCAGTATGAGGAGGTCAGCAAAAGGAACTCGGAGCTGGAACGTGATCTTGAGCGACGACAGAATGTCGTAAGCGACTTGAAGATTAAACTTGAAGCTTTAAAACCCGATGTGCCGGAAGACTTACTTGCTATAATGTGCGTACAACCTTTATCAGCACTTACATTTATATGTATACTAGCTTATGCCCGCGACTTCGGGTGCGCGAATCTAGGTTATCGCGCGGTGGCTCCCTCTACCGGAATAAAAGGTATCCTATGTTGATCCTTGAGGTTTAAACTACCAGTACACCAAATTTCATCAAAATCGGTTGAGTAGTTTAGACGTGGAAGCGTAACAGACAGACAGACAGACAGATAGATAGACAGACAGACAGAGTTACTTTCGCATTTATAATATTAGTAGGGATAAAAACTACAATACATTATAAAATATATTTTCACCTCTGTTTCTGAGTGTGCTGCTAAACCATTATTTTGTATTTATCGGATACGATACAAATTACGACTGATGATTAGGAATCTAGTTTAGTGAAATGTTGAAAAAAATATCCTATTAAGTCCATTATATGCAAAAGTTTGTGAATACATAATGCGTACGGTACGTGCGTGCATGCGTGCGTAAGTGCGTGAATCTCTAAAACATGCCACTTTGATTCCGATATTCCTACTGAATCTGGATAAAATCCCAAAATGTCGACGGTAAGTTTTATACAATTTTAATGAAGATCACCATTAAAATTTTTATTGGAATTCCTAAGTACGGGATTTTTCGTGAAATCCCGGAATTTCAATTTTAATGCCAGATTCAACGACAATTTCGAGTGGAGCCGCGGATAGTACCTATTTCATGAAAAGAATGTTTATAATTTCTTAATTGAAATATTTTTTTAGACCGAAATGAGATTCCTTTGTTCCACTGGTAACTGAAACAACAGATCCGAATAATTTCAACCAATTAAACTGTGAAATAAAATGTATTTAACTGCGTATAAGTATTCTACAAAAAATTGAATAAATACCTACTAGTATTTTCTAAAAAAAGATACAGACATAAAATATAACATGGTTTCCACCGCAAACGGAGCGGACTCATTAATGACTCAGTTCAACTTCATCGATCAACTTTATTTATAGAGGTTCAGTGTAATTTCATGCAGCCGATCGTTGTACGTTAAAGCTGCGTCCACTGCGCACCGTACGAAGCGGATGGATTTGTGGCTTAGTAAGTTAGTATAGATTTCAATGGAACAGAAATGCCGATCCAGTGCACGCAGTAGGTACCTACCATAGAAATCTACAAAACTACAAAGTACAGAGTCCGCTCCGCTCACGGTGTAAATTGGGCTTAATTTAACTCATGTTTTGTTTTACAGGGGCAAACTGACATTGGATGAAAAGTTGAATTCACTTCAGGAACAATGTGAAGATTTGCGAAGAAAAATAGCAGAATTGGGTAAAAATTAGTTTGCTTATCAAAAATAAACAATGATTTTTGACTGTTAATAGGCAAAACTCTTCTCAGCTTTCTACTCCTAATAAATACTAAATTTCCATTCTTATTGTGTTTGATTGCTATACAAAAAATTACAATAGTTAGATAAAAATAATCTTGCAGAAATACCTATCAAAGATTTTTTTTGATAGTTAAATAGCAGTTTTGATTAGGTATTGTATTTTTTAACAGAACTGGGCATAGAAATTAAGAGTATACACTTTTCAGGGTTCATCAAGTATGTAGGTATGTATGTGAGTATCTCTATTCGTAACTACGTGCTCTTTTTTCATTATTTGACGTACAATCAGTCTCCGCAACCGCAACACGTTACATAACTCTGTGAAGTGAAAGACTTGCAATCTGAGTGGCGTGAGTAGGGCGGGAGTAAAGAATTTGAATATGTTTCGTACATGGTATTCTTCTTCAGTGTTTTGGGGAGTATATTGGAATAAAAATAAATATACATGAATTTAAAATAAAATAACCACATGAAACTTAACTATAAACTATCTACTTAACTTAAAAACTTAATAACCTACTAAATTCAATCTAAAAAAGGCCAGCATTCCGTGCTGCGTGCTATACCGCTACACCACCACTGGACAGGAGTACAGACACAAATTTCTCCTATGCACCACATATCTCAGCTTGTTTGTTTCTTATTTAGTCACTTAAGCAGCGACACTAGCGACATCTATCTGTCCAATGGTGGTGCAGCGGTATAGCACGCAGCACGGAATGCTGAGGACCTGGGTTCGATTCCCAGCGCCGCGCGGTCTCTTTTTCTGGTTTTTCTGTGAATCTATGTTTCAGTTTGTATTTTCGATACAGATTTTATGGGAGGACCGTAAAAGTAACAAAATTTGGAGTTGAAATAAAAAATAGAAAAAGACTCCAAAAACCAACCTTAATTATTTTTACGTTAAGTTAAGAAATATTTAAGAAATATGATCCGAAATCAAAATAACCTGTTATTTTTTCCGTACTGCTCCTAACTTATAATAAGGGTAGGAGTTGGCCACTGTCCAGACCAGTTTAACTTCCATCGTTCATTTTACATAAGAAAACTATATTGTTAGTGTGTGTGTTGTCTCTGGTGTCACAACACAAAAGATGAGGAAAACTGCAACGTTATTTCCGTAAAGTGCAAGGCGGGTTCAAACGGCCACGCGGCTTTCATCATGTCAGTTATACATGTATGTCCGTGAACTACAGTACATATGTTACCATTGTTCGGTATATTATTCAATGCAGAAACATTTTATACACTGATACAATATGTCTCTATAAGTTTTCTTGGCAGCGCATTACTCTGCGTATATTGTTAGTTTCTGCATAACTGTAGGTACAGAGACATTGTTAAGTAGATACCTCGGTAATATAAGTTGAATAGAATTCAGCTAATTAGGCACTATTTTGACACTGGTGTAAAACAGCTTAACTTTTTGATGGCTTCGTAGTCGTATGAAGGATTTAATTTTTTTTTGGACTTTGATAATGATAAAGCCAATTTTTGGCTACTGTCAACAAAATTCGATTGTAAAATATAGACATGATAAAATTAAATGCGTCACGAGCTAGCCTGATGGATAGCTATTTAACGACAGGTAATATTTCATAATCTCTTGAATATGGTAGAGCTGCTTGCGCGGAGAACAAATTTCTTGATAAAAGTTTGTCTTTATTTAGTTTAATTTTTTTTTATTCCACTGGATGGCAAACGAGCATGTGGGTCTCCTGAAGGTAAGAGATCACGACCGCCCATAAACATCTGCAACACCAGGGGTATTGCAAATTCGTTGCCAACCTAGAGGCCTAAGATGGAAGACTTTTAAGTGCCAGTAATTTCACCGGCTGTCTTACTCTCAACTCCGAAACACAACGGTGCAAGCACTGCTGCTTCACGGCAGGATTAGCGAGCAAGATGGTGGTAGCAATCCAGACGGACCTTACACAAGGTCCTAACCACCTGCAAAAGATAGCTGTACATTTTTTTTAAATTTTAAACGTAAACTATACTATTAAAAATATATATTATGGAATCCTTGCCTCCTCTAATTTAATTAGACGATAAAGGAGAATAAGGGGTTTTTGTCCACCAATTAATACCCATATTGTACCCTACATTAGTCTAACTAGTCGTACTAAGCTTTGGCTTTACTTAGTTTGAATAGGAGGGTTCTGAGTTAAGTTGCTCGTCCGGTTTGTATTGCTTGCTGCACCGCATCCGGGCTTCGGAATATCGTCCCCAGTAACCTAAGATATTATTCAAGCAAGCTGTTGGCACGCCATACTGTGTTTGATTTACATTTAATTGCTAAATCAGCTTAAAACACATTCAATTAGCATTCTAAGTGAGGTTCTCTTTGTTTCATCTACCAACAATAACGTTTACTTTCAAAAAAACTCATTCACATTACAATCTTACAGTAAGATTTGGTTCAAACGTAAATGATTTCTCTTTTTAAGTAAAATGCGCGAAATAAGAGTCTTTTTTTATTTATTTTATTTAAAACGTGTGCATTCTGTCTGATCCAGTACGCACCTCAACTTAGAAATGGGTAGTATCTACTTACGTAACGCGATTTGTAATGTGCTTTATGATTTTTTTTCCTGGCAATGTTTTTTTTTTGATATTTATAATTTTTGGTGTTTATTCAATGGACATGTTTCTAAGTAATCTATGCAGTTGACATGTTTTTTTTTCACTATGTTAGATCAAATCTTGACCATCAGAAGAAGAGGAAAACTGCTGGATTCTGCGGTTTCTCTATTATTTTTTAACCCCCGACGCAGAAAAAGAAGTATTTTTAGTATGTTTTTGGGTACCAGAATCCACGTCAAGACCTACATGTGTAAGATACATAAAAAAAACAAGGAAGCCATTTTACGACTCATTTCAGTGCCGTGTTCTTGAATGGTAATTTTTCGAAGAATGATTGGTATATCGACTCGGGAGCGAGTGCACACTTAACTGCGAATGAACATTGGGTTAAAAATGTTTCGAACGAGCATTCCGTAAAGGAGATTGTTGTTGCGAATAAAGAAAAGGTACCTGTTAAGTGCTCCGGCGATGTGCAAATTACGACATTGACAGATGACTGTGAGTTTGATGTGGTTGTTGAAGGAGTATTGTGTGTTCCGAGCTTAACCACAAATCTCATATCAGTGAGTCAACTGATTGCTAAAGGCAACAGAGTGTTGTTTACAGATGGTGGCTGTCAAATTTTTAATAAGGCTAATGTGCTGGTAGCCACAGCTTGTTTATTAAATGGAGTATACAAGTTGAGAATGCCTGAGTTGCTAGCTGCAGTGGTGACTTCAAGTGACATTTGGCATCGCAGGCTTGGTCATGTCAACAGCAACTATTTGAACAGAATGCAGGATGCCGTGGAAGGTCTCACACTTGACAGAAAGGCAGATATAACTAAGTCGTCATGTACAGTGTGTTGCGAAGGCAAACAGAGTCGTTTACCTTTTCCACAGAATGGCAATAGAAGTGATGATCTTCTGCAAATAATACATACAGATGTATGTGGCCCGTTCAACAATGTTTCAATTGGTGGCTCCAGATATTTCATTTTGTTTGTGGATGATTATAGCCGCATGATCCACATTTATTTTTTGAAAAACAAAAGTTAAGCTTTTAGCTGTTTCCAACGCTACAAAGCAGCTGTAGAAAATGAGCTGAACAGAAAAATAAAGATACTAAGGAGTGATAATGGGAAGGAATTTGTCAATAAAAAGTTTGATAACTATCTGAGCCAAGCAGGAATACTTCATCAGAAAAGCAATGTCTACACGCCCGAACAGAACGGTTTATCGGAACGTTCTAATCGCTCAGTGGTGGAGAAGGCAAGATGTCTATTATTCGATGCAGAGCTAGACCAAAGTTTTTGGGCTGAAGCAGCCAATATTGCTGTATATTTACAAAACAGGACAGTAGCATCAGCCTTGAATGGAAAAACCCCTTTCGAATTGTGGACAGGAAAAAAGCCCGATATAAGCCATTTGAGAGTCTTCGGAAGTGATGTGATGATGCATATACCCAAAGAGAAGCGACTAAAATGGGATAAAAAGGCTGAGCGAGGCATTCTAGTCGGTTATCCAGATGATGTAAAAGGATATCGAATCTACATTCCAAGAACAAAAGATATCACAACTAGCCGTGATGTGATAATAATCGAAAAACCTAAACCGGCAGAAAGTTTAGTTCAGGTTGAGGGAAAATCGCAATCAACGCCTGATGCCACTGTGGATTCAGTGGGGGATACATCAGATGATTCCGGAAGTGAAGAGTTTCATGATGGTGATGACACTTATTACCCAGATGAAGAGTCTTCTGTAAGTAGTGTGGAAAGTGTTGTGAATGTTGAAAAAAGGTGTGCTTCCCGTAGGAACAGAAAGCAGCCAGACAGGTATGGTTTTTCGAATGTTTGTGTAGGAAATAGTATTAATGAAGATGCTTGTGAACTTTCTATTGTAGAGGCTTTAAAAGGGCCAGAAAGAGAACAATGGTTAGAGGCAGTGCGAGATGAATTACAGTGTTTTGACTATAACAATGCGTGGGAACTTACTGATGTGCCTAAAGACAGTACTATAGTCCAGTGTAGATGGGTATTGCGTAAAAAATATGACAGTGAAAACAATGTCAGGTATCGTGCTAGACTTGTAGCCAAAGGCTTTTCACAAAAACAAGGTGTTGATTACACAGAAACCTTCTCACCTGTCGTCAGACACACGACCCTACGGTTATTGTTTTCGCTATCAGTTCAATTAGGACTTGATGTTACCCATTTGGATGTCAAAACTGCATTTCTAAATGGAGACCTAGAGGAAACCATATATATGCAGAAACCAGAGTGTTATGATTCCCCAGGTAGCTCTAATAAAGTATTAAATCTTAAAAAGGCAATTTATGGCTTGAAGCAGGCATCGAGGGCCTGGAATAAAAAGGTGGATAACTGTTTAGTTGATAATGGTTATTTGAAGTCAAAATTAGAACCCTGCATGTACACAAAAATGGTTGAAGATAAAAAAACTATTGTGACAGTTTATGTCGACGACTTCTTTATTTTCTCTAATGATAAAATAGAAACTGAAAATGTAAAGAAAGTGTTGTCAAGTCAATTTCAAATCAAAGATTTAGAATAGAATAGAATAGAATAGATTTATTTGGTGTTAAAAAGTTTGTACATGAAATCTTAATCTAAATGAAACAGTAGTTAACAAAGCACCAAAATGGATGCCACTCAGCAAATGCCGATGTCTGAATTTCTTCAGTCATGGCGCTGGTTTTCAGGGCAACCAAGAATACAACAGGATAATATTATAAAGCTAGACTTACTAAACATGTGGAGAGAGATGTCACAGGCAAATTAAAAGTACAACAAAATAGAACAACTAGGCTAATTATACAGATCAATTATGGTTCTGATTTGGGACAGGTTCAGAAATGTTTAGGAATGAATGTGAAATTCAATAAGTCGGAAGGGTCAGTCACCTTAGATCAGGAAAACTATGTTGATACTTTGTTACAGAAATTTAACATGACTGACTGTAAGACTTATGACACTCCAATGGAAACCAAATTGAGTGTAAACATGGATAAAAAATTAAATGATCAAGTACCTTTTCAACAGCTCATAGGTAGCTTGATGTATCTTTCTGTTTTAACCAGACCAGATATAACTTACTCTGTAAGTTACTTAAGTCAATTCAATAACTGTCATACAGATGAGCATTGGCATTATGCTAAGAGAGTCTTAAAATATTTAAAAAAGACTAAGTCTTTTGGTATTAAATATTGTAAAAGTGGAAATTCTGAAATTAAAGGTTTTGTTGATGCTGATTGGGCGAATGATCCACTGGATAGACGATCATATACTGGATTTTGTTTCTTATTATCTAACGGTATTATATCTTGGGAATGTAGGAAACAAAAAACTATTGCACTTTCAAGTTGTGAAGCAGAGTATATGAGTATTTCAGAGGCATGTAAAGAAGCTATATATTTAAGAGCTTTGCAATTTGAAATAACTCATAAAATGTATACTTTAAGCTTATTTAATGACAATCAGAGCGCACAGAAGCTATCTACAAATCCAGTACTTCACAAGAAATCTAAACACATTGATGTGAAATATCATTTTGCTAGAGAATGTGTTTCAAATAATATAGTGAAGTTGTACTATTTGCCAACAGCTGATATGCCCGCTGATTTATTTACCAAAAGCTTATGTGCAAAGAAACACTATACTTTTCTAGAGTTATTGGTTTTGGTGTTTGTATAAATTAAATGCACAACTTTCTATGATTATTAGATATAGTGGGGGTGTTGTATTTTATATCTAAATATTCATGATTGTGCTGTTGGACCTTTCCGTTTTTTTTTTTTTTTTTTATTATTTTTACAATATAAAGTGTTTACAAGAAAATACTTACAACTAAGACGCGCTACAGAAACCTGTTAAAGGTTTATATGAGAATTTGTTGATGGTTAATTGTCTATGACTATAAAAAAATTAAAAACAATAAATTCAGTTCTCTTTTTGAAACACTACAGGCTTGTTTTATTATAATTATTTATCCTTTTCTCTTACCTGCATACATACAAGTTTTTGTCTCACTCATACAATGTATTTTTAAATAAGGCTAGTTTCAGTCTTGCATGTCCATTAAATTAACAAAAAAAAGAAAAACATTTACCTTATAAAATGTTACTTTTCTTTACATGTACATGGTTTTCTTTTTTTTCTTTTTTTAATTTACAAAAATCTATGCTTTAAGTAACTTTTTTTTTTATTCGACTGGATGGAAAACGAGCTAGTGAGTCTCCTGATGGTAAGAGATCACCACCGCCCATAAACATCTGCAACTCCAGGGGTATTGCAGATGCGTTGCCAACCTAGAGACCTAAGATGGGATAACTCAAATGCCAGTAATTTCAACGGCTGTCTTACTCTCCACGCCGAAACACAACAGTGCAAGCACTGCTGTTTCACGGCAGGATTAGCGAGCAAGATGGTGGTAGCAATCCGGGCGGACCTTGCACAAGGTCCTACCACCTGCAAAACTAATAACTATTAAGCAAAAGTTTGAACTTATCTTCATGTTCATTGTTAACTACATAATTATCTAGTAAATAAATAAAAATAAAAAAAATACATTTATTAAGCAAACAATACCTTACATGCCCTTTGTAGCGACTTTTCTAACTAAAGTTATTAATACTATTCTGTAAATAAAAAAAATAAAAAATTGTCTGTTTTATTTCTTCCTTATTTATCTTTTTTATTCCTATACTCTTGAACTAAACTTTTAGTTTAATTACTCTATAAGCTCATAAGTAGGTAGTCTTGATTTGGATTACGTACCTAAACATTGATAAGGTTATGAAAAATTAATTAATCAGCCGTAAGCCAAATAAAATCTTATAAAAATGTAGAGTGCTTATGGCAAGCCTTTTTTTTTAATTTTGAAAATTAAACATGTCGCAACACCTATACAAAAGACACAATATTAAGAGCTAAGCAAATCCCTGATATGATGGACCCGGTTTGTTGTACGCTAGCACTAATGCCTATATACAATACATGCATGTATTCATCGGGAAACTAGCCTACAACCTATGGGAACAAAAATCTATAATAGCGATTGTTTTTCGTATACGTTACTAGCATATCATTTAAAAGGGAGTGATTAGGTTATTCTAGTATTATTTGACCGGTTTCGCTATGTAACGGAGTCCTTTTCTGAACCTCCTTACCGACGGAGCCCACGAAGCAGTAGACGTCACACGCACATGTCTCCCATGATTAAATGTGCGGATGATAACACAAGACGACACCCATCACGAGTAGGTGGTAGATCAGGATGAGAGTAGGGGTATAGGTAGGACTGCAAAGATAATTTTAATTAGCCCACAACAAGAAAAAAAACCTAACAAAACACGGCCCTAGGCAACCACGGAATAAAAACTTACCCGATGAAAAATCGGCAGTATTGGAGAAATCGATAAAGCGCCCCGTCGCACGGGCGTGTAGCAGAAAAGCAGCGAGCACACACAATTGGTACAATCACTGGTACTGACACTGGTATCACTACACCAAAAGGAAAAACTGGATGCAGAATATTTTAAAATGAAAATTCCAACTCTGACAAGAGCTCCGCGCTATCCAACATGTGATCTAAGAATTGAGGCCAAAAACAAAAACATCAGTCAAACCAACGAATCATTGAATTAAAATTTCAAATCAGAAACCAAATGTGTAATACAAAAGAGTTAACTGCCAGCACACAATCGGCCAGTAAAAACGTTGGAAAATGAACGAAAAGTTTGCAACACTAAACGTTCATGCAGCGATGTAATGCTGCACTACCTACTGTGAAGTATTGGATAGTTATGGTACCTACACCGACAAACACGCCAAACGAAACTGGTTAGAGCTTCATGGCATGTGCATGGCACACACACCAATCCATTTTTAATTTTCTGCGTCCAAAGCTTAGCAGTGAATGAAAGTTCTGGAGAACTTCCTAATCCCTTAGCGTCCGTATTACGTTCATACAAAATCCAATGTATTTGTGAGTAGAACGCTACGAGAACAAAAGCGAAACGTAATGAAGTCTTCATTGTGTTGACGAGTCTGCCACTCCGAGTTAGTAACACCGATTGAAATGAGACCCGGCCTGATTGTGCTTTTATACACACTTGAACACATAGGTAAGGAAACTGGTAAAGATATAAATTTTCCTAACTTGAGTTACAGTCGGATGGAGGCGCAAATGACAAACTTTGACTAAGAATTCTTATCCTCCAGCCCCGCGTGTGGCGATAGCATCGCATGTGGTTAGGTACACTGAAGTGGTTCAAATATATTTTTAATAATGCAAAAAGCTTCATCGTTGGGTCATTAAAAAGGTTGAAAAATAAACGTATTATTTATTATAAATGTTATTAAACCCTTAAATATGATTTCATTAAGCTTTGCTTAATTTGGGACTAGGTCAATTGGTGTCAAATATCCCATGATATATTTATATTATTATTTATTTACTTATATTTCTTTCTATTACATAGACATAAATAGATTTAAAATTGAAAATACAAACCGAAACATAGATGCACAGAAAAACCAGAAAAATAAGACCAACACTGGGAATCGAACCCAGGTTCTCGGCATTCCGTGCCGCGTGCTATACCGCTACACCACTGTTGGTCAACGGCATAGACACGAATTTTCCCTATGCATCACATATCTCAGCTTGTTTTTACTTTACTTTGTAACTTAAGCAGTTACCTAGCGCCATCTATATTGTCTAACTCTCAACGAGAAGCCTTCAATATCTCCTTCGGAACGAACCGTTCACCCGGACAAGAGATGTCGCTATTAAGCAATCAAATTATGATTGGTTTTTTGGAACCTTTTTGTATTTTTTATTTCAATTCCAAATTTTTACTTTTACGGTCATCCCGTGAAACCTAAATTGAAAATACAAACCGAAACATAGATGCACAGAAAAACCAGAAAAATAAGACCAACACTGGGAATCCGTGCCGCGTGCAATACCGCTACACCACTGTTGGTCAACGGCATAGACACGAATTTTCCCTATGCATCACATATCTCAGCTTGTTTTTACTTTACTTTGTAACTTAAGCAGTTACCTAGCGCCATCTATATTGTCTAACTCTCAACGAGAAGCCTTCAATACTTCAATGCCGTTGACCAACAGTGTTGTAGCGGTATAGCACACGGCACGGAATGCCGAGGACCTGGGTTCGATTCCCAGTGTTGGTCTTATTTTTCTGGTTTTTCTGTGCATCTATGTTTCGGTTTGTATTTTCAATTTAGGTTTCACGGGATGACCGTAAAAATAAAAATTTGGAATTGAAATAAAAAATACAAAAAAGATTCCAAAAAACCAATCATAATAAATAGATTTGTTACAAATTCATTCAATTTGACAAATATTTATTCCAACTGTAGAGGCAGTAGGTATACGGAATTCTTTTATATAAAAAAACAAGAGAAGCGACTTTCGTGCAACGAGGTTGCATATTTTATTAAAAGAGCGGGTTTTTTTTTGAAATATTCCGTTTTCATGTAATTTATTAGGTATAGGTATATATTTTTAATACCATAAATTTAATTTAATATTGTAATCAACACATTTGATCCTATCTCTCGCTTTTTTCGAGTTCAAGTGATGTTCAAATATTTGGATTTCAGTAGGTAAGTAGATCCAACACTATCCTAAGAATTTAAAAAATAAATTAAAAAGTTACTTTGTGTCACGGAGTGAGCAAAATGCGATTTTGCTCACTGATTTCTCATAGAAAAACCTTCCTGTTTGAGGTGAAGGTTGAAGGTGAATAATAAGTATTATTATGTCTTATTTTACAAGTAGGTATTTCTTAAGTTCAAATTACAATGCATATTATGAGTATGAGATTTGTATTGCACCTACTGGACAATATTTCATTCCGAATTAAAAACCTCTCTCTCTACTTACCGCTTTTGAACAATGTTTGGCATTCTTAACTTTCTGGTGACTTTTTAAAGATGTAATCGCGACTGTAAGTATCATTTTTGAGGAAAGGTTTTAAATGTGATTATTGTTATTTGTTTCTTATATTTAAAAATTGTGTTTGTTTTGTAAACAGGTAGGTTTATGTCGTTTTTTTTCATGTAGCCTGTATTACCTATGTCCCACTGCTGGGCAAAGGCCAATTCAACCCATTGTTATTCAGCACTCGTAGTAAAAACAAAGAACTGACTTATCGTGGTCTTTATTGTCATTATCAATTCTACTTCACCAAATGATGATTTTCAAAAACAAATTCACGAGTTACTACTAAATATAGCCAAATTACCATAGGTATCCCTACAATAATTGAAGAGTTCCCTCGATTTCCTTAGGATCCAACCATCAGATCCTGATTTAATGCTTTTGGGACCCAATGAATGGTATACATACGTCCTATACGAACGCAAAAAAAAATCAAATCGGTTCAAAAATTACGGAGTTCTGATCTGAGATAACAAACATAAAAAAATGAAAAAAAAAAATTAACAAAAAATGGAATCGACTTCAAAAACCGTGAGTAAAAAGTGAACTGAAACTGAGTCTTCGACATCGGGCTTCTACTGGACTCTCGTTCGTAATTCCTTGTTTACCGCCCTTAAGACACAATGTACTATAATATATTGGTTGGTATTAATAGCCAGAACAACTGAAAGGAAACCTCAGTACATTTAGGTACAATAAGTATTTCTTTCTAGTTTTTTGGCTTCATGGCTAATTATTGGCTAGGTATTATATTTATTTTAGTTAAAATCACGAAGGTCGTTAATAATAATAATGAATATTTATATCTAATGTAATAGTTCAGCAACTGTCTAGTTTTCATTACTTTAGGGAGGGGTATACGAATAATCAACACACAGATTTGCTCTGTGATTGAATATCTAACTATCCATATCCATACTAATAATATAAATGCGAATGTGTTTGTATGTTTGTGTGTTTGTATGTTTGTCCGTCTTTCACGCCGTAACGGAGCGACGGATCGACGTGATTTTTGGCATAGAAATAGTTTATGGGCCCGAGAGTGATATAGGCTACTGTTTATCCCGGAAAAATGCAGAGTTCCCGAGGGATCAGCGCGCGATAACTGAATACCGCGCGGGCGGAGCCGCGGGCAAAAGCTAGTAATATTATAGATGCGAAAGTGTGTTTGTATGTTGTGTGTTTGTATGTTTGTCCGTCTTTCACGCCGTAACGGAGCGACGGATCGACGTGATTTTTGGCATAGACATATTTTATAGGCCTGAGAGTGACATAGTCTAATTTGTATCCCGAAAAATGCACTGTTCCCGAGGGAACATCGCGCGATAACCGAATACCACGAGGGCAAAAGCTAGTTTGTAATATATTATGTTAAAATCGAAGTTGCTCGCTTGAGCAGCTTGAATTTTGCATAAGTTTTCCACTAGACTAAAATAATAATAATAATAATAATAATTGTAATTATTCTAATCCATTTAGTCTAGTGGAAAAATATAAGGCTTTATATACTCCCAAAGGACTACTTTACTTTGTTGTAAATAACGTAATAACCGTTTATGAACATGAGATTATCTCTGATTAGCTCCTTTGGGAGTAAGCCTTATCTTATCTTACATAAAGTATGAACGTATATGTTTGTTAAAACAGAACTCAGCGTAGTAAATATGTAGCCATTTCCTTTAAAGTATAACCACTGAGGGAACCCTCCAGTCCATCGATTGGGAATTAAATTGGAAATGAGGGCGACTGATTTCTTTTTTTCTGTCAAAATACCACGAAAAAATAAAAGCTTTTAAAAACATCAATAGGACCTAGTTTGATATTGCCTGCTTATTCAACTGTACCTTTGTGCCAGTCTATAAATGTAAATATGTCTTATTATTTGGAAATTTTGAAAAGAGTTACTTGTCAAATTATTATGATCCTCCTACCGACGATAAATATGTATTATATTGCTACTTTCAAATTATTTCAGAAGGCAGTCAGCATTTGCCCGATAGAAAGCATCGCGTAGTTAGCGAGGAAGAACTTTGAGTGAACCTTTGTGTACTTACCTAACGTGAAAATTTGAATACAGAAACTTTGTTTGTTATTATTGCTCAAAGTATGGAACCTCTGTTAGGTATCAAAGCTACCTACAATCCCATTTATAAATTGAAGCTAATACTAACTCGTATTAATAAAACGTTTTGCATAGTAGGTAGGTACACCTGAATGAGTCATGACCGAAAAATAACATTGCTACTTTCCACATATAATATTTGTTGTTTCTGAAATAAAGTAAAATAAAGTAGTCACTAATCATTGACAGTAGGTGATAGACGTAGCTATAAAAGCGCGAATTTCAAAGTCGCAAACTTGACTGACACACGGGCGAATAAAATCATCGAGTTGTAAGTACGGGAACTTACTCGCCCAGCTGTCACCTACTTCAAAATAAGCTTTTCAAAATCTACGTACATGTACTTGAAATGTTCGCCCAAGACAATTGACCCCCAGACTCATTCTTGGAGCCAATTGTTTAAATCATATCTGTGTACATACTATAATACTCAAAAGTAGCACTGTGTCACAGTAAAAGTAATCTTAACAGTACTCCGACTCGGCCGTATTCTTGAAATTTATACCTACGGCTGCGCGGAGCGCTAGGGTTGACAACTACAAAAAGTAAAACAGATGTGTGTAGATTTTTATTGTATGTGTGTAGTTTTAGGTGTAGAAATAAAACATATGTTAAATTTATGATTATTTTTTTATTAATTAATTATAAGTTGGTAATCGAAAAAAATTTACGCCTATTACGGCAAGTTCGAAACGACTTGTTGTTGAATTTTATGACGTAGAAAATTCTCATCCTTATGATAATTGGAATGGCCGCATTAGCCCCGTAGGCGAAATAGCCCCGGTTGACCTTATAGAAATAATAATGCATCCACTGCGGTGGGTTAAAAATCCTAATGCTACAGTTTTTCAGTTAAACAGCGGACAGACATATAGACGGATGGATGGACAGAACAGACAGAAGCACAGATAAAATATATCTTATCTTATCTTAAGAACAGCTGGACCGATTTTGATAAAACATGTCTAAGAATCATTGCTAAAAACCTGCTTTCAAATAAAAAACCGCAATGCACACACACATACACACACACACAGAGAAAGAGATATAGAGACAGACAGACACACACACACACACACACACACACACACACGCAGACAGACACACACACAGACAGACAGACACACACACAGACAGACACAAACACAGACAGACACACACACAGACAGACAGACACACACACAGACAGACACACACACAGACAGACACACACACAGACAGACACACACACAGACAGACAGACACACAGACAGACACACACGCAGACAGACACACACACACACAGACAGACACACACGCAGATAGACACACACACACAGACAGACACACACGCAGACAGACACACACGCAGACAGACACACACACAGACAGACACACACGCAGACAGACACACACGCAGCCAGACAGACACGCAGACAGACAGACAGACAGACACACACGCAGACTGACACACACACAGACAGACACACACACACAGACAGACACACACACAGACAGACACACACGCAGACAGACACACACAGACAGACAGACACACAGACAGACACAAACACAGACAGACACAAACACAGACAGACACACACACAGACAGACAGACACACAACAGACAGACACATACACAGACAGACACACACACAGATAGACACACATACAGACAGACACACAGACAGACACACGCAGACAGACACACACACAGACAGACACACACGCAGATAGACACACACACAGACAGACACACACACAGACAGACAGCCAGACACACAGACAGACACACACGCAGACAGACACACACACAGACAGACAGACACACACACACAGACAGACACACACACAGACAGACAGACACACACACAGACAGACACATACACAGACAGACACACACACAGACAGACACACAGACAGACAGACACACAGACAGACACACACGCAGACAGACACACACACAGACAGACACACACACACACAGACAGACACACACGCAGACAGAAACACACAGACAGACACGTTCATTTCCAAATCAAAATGCAGAACTACAGATGGCCAAAATAAAAAAAAAGTAAACAACAAGACTGTTTTAAACTGAACACGTTTTTATTAAAAATGTGAATTAATATTAGTTCAAATTCATTAATTCGTTCGGATTTATATTTTGATAGAAGATGTAATTTGTAAATAGCGATTCGCATATTTTTTCAATGTAATTTTCTATAAATAGACACGTCATTATGGTGTACATTTTGTTAAGTACCTAGACAAATTTTAATGAACTAATAACAAAGTACCTACCTAATAGGTATTAATCTTACCTTTCAGCATCAGCAGGAAGTTGAAAAAATGACAATGTTGGTTTTATAATTGTCGTATTTAGGCACCCGTAAACACTGCAATACGCACAATCTCTTGACGCCGCCATTATTTTAAGCCACGTTACGAGGCGAATAGAGCGGATGGCGCAGCGCAGCGAACGCGACCGACTTGCGCGACGCGGGGAGTGGCTCTGTGGCACTACGAATTTAACTGAGTTAGCTGCAGTGTAAAACGCGCCGCTGAGTCACGCTGAGTCCGGGCGTCGATTTTGGCCCTCTAGTATGAAGTCGGACTACTGGTTAGATTACTTCTATTGTGACTGTGTGGGGAGTAGGGTAAAGCAATATAATAATTGTTATTGACAACTGTTCAGACGAATACGAGTATATAAATAACATTTCATATTTTCCGGAGTCAAGTAACGCAACTTTCATGTTAACTTTGGTAAGGGATGCCTCGGAGGATGACCCCTTGTAATCTGAGCTCAACTGGTAACTGACTTATAAATAATCCTTAGGTATTAAGTTGAGCGGTTGGTCGAGTTTTAATTGGACGTTAGCCCTAAGCTCAGAATCAGAATCGTTTACTACTTACTTATTTCAACGAAATGGATACGACTTTGTATGTTCTCTTATTTAAACCTAACGCAATGTAATTTAGCTTGAAATATCGTGTTGTACCTCGACTTCTGGTGATTGGATCGACTTGAAATTTGTCACGGACATGTAAATGGGACGCCAACAAAAAGTACAGTCTGGAGAAAATATTTTGTAATAGTGCAGTTCACTAATTATGTTAATCTAAGCAAAGCACGACCGATTAAAAAAAATCTATCACCGTTGAGAAGCCACACGAAGGCCTTCTTAGCGAAGAGCTTGATCGCCTCTATGGAAGCGCAGTTGAAATTAGAAGTAGAAAATAAGAAAGAAGTAACAAACAAGAAATCAAATTATACCTATCTGTTTCAAGGTACATACATAATACAGTACGCTTTTTATCAGAACTAGTGATTGCTACATAGTTAAAGTTAAGAAGGGGCAAATTATGCACAGAACAGTTTCGCGGCTTTTTCACCTTCCAGACGATTTCTTTATAAATAAAAGTCACGTTGGTGCGTGTAAAAAAATTAAGTACGACAGCGATAACAGGAAAACCGTTTCAATCTGCAGCTCAAACACGCATGCTCTCTCTGGTTATTTAATTTATTATTATATCATATACCTTGATATTTAATTTTCGTTACTGAACTAACGGTAGGCACGTAGTTCGGAAATCCGGAGTCCAATCAGCGGTTTCACTACGTTATAACAGTGCGGTGTTTATTTTGTGTCCCGTTATACCTCGCGTCTCTGTTTTATAATACTCTTCCCTTAGGTTGATGATGATGATACAATATTAAGCAAACTTCCTATTAAGTAGTTTATCTTAGATGATTATCGCGTGTTCAGGGTATATTTACAATAAGCTGAGAAATTGTTTATCTTGTATGCGCCAGAGGCAAAGTTTACTTGAACAAATGTTTCGTACGCCTCGGTAGGCCCTCAAAGGACGGATTATTCTCGTACTAAGGAGCAGCTGCTTGTTGTGTAAGTACCTACCCAAAACAAACAAGATAAATTTATGAACTAACGAAAAAATAGCAGAAGTAAAAAGATAACTTTCAGAGCTCCTAGGTACCATCTGAATAAATATTCACTTGAATAAAAAAAACCTTTAATCGTTTTGAAGACTTCGATAAGTTTACTTCGTTATTACTTTCAATGTTTATACAGAAATCCGCTAAGTTAAAAAAATCTTTCAATTAAATTTTATTGATTCTTTACTTAACTGTTTTAAGTATTTGTAATAATTACGTGTGATTGCTTTGTTTGTAAGGTATCGGATTAATCTGAAAGTTAGATGATAAGATAATACAAGTATGTATTAGAATTAGAGGAATTAGGTCTTTGTCCGTCCATTCTTATGATAAGCAACTAAAAAATTTGGGTCCTTTTTCCGTCATTGAAGTCGGTTCAATTCCCAGACCAAGTAAGTAATTTTTAGAAAATCTCAGAATATAGATAAGTAGTAGTACCATAGAACAAGCTAGCTAAAAATTTATTAATATGATATTATGCCATCCTACAGACATTTAAGATACTCAAAAACCTGTTTACGGTTTGTGCTGGTGCTGCACTCTGACGGCTGAAAATTGCACAAAAGCGAATTGACTTTCGAAGCGAATAGCAAGTTGTTGGCAACACCACAAAAAATGTCTAGCCTCTTGGATTCAACATGGCGAACTAATGTGTCGTGTCAAATAGTGCTCTTACATTTTATAAATTAATAAATCTTTACTGCTGCAAAAAGGACTTTCACTGAACAGAGAAAAGGAAATACAGTCCACTACAAAAGAATTAATAATTCTTCATGGTCCTCCGAACTGCGAAGCAAGAATATTTCTGCAACTTATTCAGTGACGGAAGCCATTGTGAAAATTACAGTGAAGAAAACAATAATTGTTCAGTGATATTTCCATTCAAAACAAGCGTAAAGGCTGCACATCTAACGAAGATCGAAGATATTACAGGTTTCAGCATAGCTGACATTCAGCTACTCCAAAATATTTCGTTCGATTTCAATAGAAGAATCCAAGGTCAGTCATTCAGTTCTGTGGGGCGGTGCCGGGACGTGCGCAATTTCGCTATAGCAACACTGCGTCGGCGGCGGTTGCGCGTGCATCGGATAGTGAGTAGCCAGCCTTATGTGCGTGTGCGACCTCATCGGCTCCCTGAACCTACCACTCCAGAGACATTATAGTGTTTAGTTTATCTGTGCATTATTGACAACTACTTTTCTCCGTTTTAGAAACGCATTTTTCGTTTAGGTACTTACCATTGTCGAGTTGTTTTGTGTCCGTAATCCTGTATAATTGTTTGTATAAGTGCTTTATAAGTGCACGCCGTGTACCTAAATTAAATTTATATTAAGTTTACAATTGTACCGGTGACAAACATGGAGGAAGATTTAAAGAAATTAGTCTCTAAGCGGGGCTATTTAAAGGCTAGCCTTACGAGGATTTTTAACGCAGTGGACAGGGCTGATCAAGAACCTTTATCTCCAGCGCTTGCGCAAACCAAAATAGGTAGGTTAAGAGAATTATTCCTTAGCTATCAAGACATAAACATTGAAATATTGTGTCTCAATTCCGCGGACACTGAAAATGTAGGCGAATCTGAGGACAAGTACGCGGCATGTTTAGCCAAGCTAAGTGTAATCTCAGCGAACACAGACGCTAGTTCACGACCAGTGCGTCATAGCCAAGTGTCCAATATAAAATTGCCATCAATTGATATAGATACTTTCACAGGCCAATACCGCGATTACACTCGGTTTATAAATATCTTCACGTCAATGATACACAATAATACCACGCTCGATGATGTGCAACGACTGTATTATTTACGTAATTTTGTCAGCGGCGAACCTCTTGATCTTATAAAGAACCTACCAATTTTCGGCGAAAGTTATACTGAAGCACTATCGATTTTGAAGGACAGGTATGACAATAGAAACCTCATAATGAGTGACCACATTTCACAGTTATTGGAATTGGCACCTTCAAAACCGACAGCTGCTAGTCTGAGGGAATTTTCAGCACATGTTAAACAACAAGTAAAGGCATTAACATGCATACACGAGTCTGTCTCACATTGGGACATCATATTGGTGCATTTACTTGTGAAAAAACTTGATCCTACCACCGCTAATGCCTTTCAACTAAATAGAGACTGCAAAATAGAGCCGACTATTAATGAGTTTGTACAATTTATAGAGAAAAGAGCACTGGCACTGGAGAGTGTTGACCAAGGTACAAGTAAGCAATGCGACAATGTAGTCGTAAACGCAGCATACCAACGGGACACGGAGCGACAGGTGAGCATGCGTCAATGTATACACTGTAATTCCAACCATAAGTTATTTACTTGTGCAAAATTTAAGCTGTTACCAGTCAATGACAGACTAGCCTTTGTAAAATCCAAAGCGCTATGTCCAGTATGTCTAAATTCTCATCCTGGGAAATGTAGGTACCACTTCAAATGCAATCACTGCAAAGACAGGAGCCATAACTCTCTGCTTCATGTCAACACGCCTGCAACAGCTTCAGGTACAGTGACTTTAGCATCAAGTATTGAAGAAAGCCAATGTTTGCTGCCTACTGCCCGAGTGTACCTTGTGGGCCAGGACGGGACAAAATATAATGTAAAAGTATTATTAGACAGTGGCTCACAGGTGTCATTTGTTACAACTGAGCTTGTGCAACGATTAGGTTTGACTCCTGTGCAGAAAGAAGTCACTATTGTGGGTATCACAAATGTAAACAATAAAGTCAATTACAGTATCCCACTTGAAGTATATTCACGTATCTCCCCATTCAAACTTTCTGTCAACTGTCATGTGGTTGATTCAATTACATGCAAATTGCCGCAAACAAAGTTGGACATGTCTAACATTTACATTCCTCCCGGCATACAGCTTGCAGACAATGATTATAATATACCGGGTGAGATACATATGTTGATGGGTTGTGACGCATTTTTCCAGCTGCTCCTGCCGCAACAGCCAGCTCTGGCCAGGCAGTCGTCGGCGCAACATAGTGTCCAGCCTACAATAATCAACACGCACTTCGGGCATGTCATCGGTGGCAGTCTGCCGCTGCAACAACAGGCCTGCAATAAAACAGTTAGTCTACACTGCCAGGTATGCAAGTCTGATAATGACAACATCAATGAAACCCTACAAACCTTTTGGAAAACTGAAGAAGTACCTGAAATATTCAAAGAACAAGCCTCTGAGACAGATTTATGCGAGGAAATATTTCAGAATACTGTACAATTATGTAATAATCAGTTTCAAGTTGATTTACCATTAAAACTACCGCTTGAACATATTAATGACACTCTGGGTAAATCTTTTGAGTTGGCATTGAGTAGATTTTTAAATTTAGAAAAAAAATTAGCCAGGTTTCCAAATTTGCTTGAACAGTACAAACAATTCATTCAGGAATACATTGACCTAGGTCATGGCCACTATGTGGACATTGAAACCATGGACCTCAACAAGGATGCTGTGTATTTCTTACCACATCGCGCAGTAATCAATGAAAATAGTAAATCTACTAAAACAAGGGTGGTATTTGATGGGTCATTAAAGACTAATAAAAAAATCTCACTAAACAATCTCTTGCTAAATGGTGCTTTAATGCAAAAGGATCTATTTCAAATAATGCTTTTGTTTCGTTTAGGCGATTACACGTTCACGACCGATATACGTCGCATGTTTAGGGCAATTGCACTCAATCCTATTCACACTTCGCTACAAAATATATTATGGCGTGACGATCCTAGCGAACCCATACGTTGCATTCGCTTAGATACGGTGACATACGGCTTAAAGAGTTCTACGTTCTTAGCCACACGGTGTTTGTTTGAGCTTGCATCACGCTATGAGCAGGACTATCCTTTGGCAGCATTTATCATAAGAAACTGCAGTTATGTTGATGACGTTTTATATTGCGATTCGGACATAACTACAGTTCTCGAGGCAAAACGACAGTTGCGTGAACTACTAATGCTTGGGGGTTTTAACACACATAAGTGGTCTTCCAATCACGCACCGATTCTGTCAGATATTCCTCTGACTGAGCAACATTTCGATGAGCTTGATTTACAACGAGACAATCATAAATTAAAGGCATTAGGATTAACTATTGACAACAATAAAGATTGTTTTACAATCTCTTGTCCAGAGACCTTCAATAGCCAATCAGTGACAAAACGGGATATTTTAAGCTACATTTCAAAGTTTTACGACCCAATGGGATTTGTAAGCCCTATTATTGTTAAGGCTAAAGCTATTATGCAGAGGTTATGGTCAGAGCAGATTGATTGGGATGCTACGCCAAGTAATGCTTTAAAGAGTGAGTGGTTACAATTTGCACAAGGTTTGTCTAGCATGAATCCCATTTACTTAGATCGCAACATTCCAGTCAACGACACTGCTGCTGCTGTCCAGCTCATCGGCTTTTCCGACGCATCCAGTTCTACAGGCTACGGCTGCTGCATTTACCTGAGAGTGGTTGATCAAGCTGGTAAGGCAACATTATCTTTACTTTGCTCGAAATCACGGATTAACCCACTCAACAACAAACTAACGGTGCCGAGACTGGAGTTGAACGCTGCACTGCTTCTAGCAAAACTTATTACAAGGGTTTATAACACATTAACACTGAAGCTTAAAATCAATGATGTAATTCTCTTCACTGACTCGCAAATTGTTCTGGCGTGGCTTGCAACTGAACCGACGCAACTTCAAGCTTATGTTGCTAACCGAGTGAGTGTAATTAAAAACCAAACAGGTGACTGGCGCTGGCTATACGTCGGCACAGCAGACAATCCTGCGGACCTGGTGAGCAGAGGTGTGGATCCGCATCAACTAGCTGACTGTACGCTTTGGTGGCGTGGACCTTCGTTCTTACTAGATAAGTATGACTTTGCAAATAATAAGACATCTCCGCCAGAGGTCGTACCAGAGCTTAAAGCTTGCTCAGCGCTCTCCAGTTGCTCAGTCTCTCACGTCAAAGATAAAGGCAATTCTTTTCTTGAAGCGGTCATAAATAAGTACTCAGACATAAATAAAATGACACGTTTAGTGGCATACTTCCTTAGATTTATTAATTATCTAAAGACTAAAATAAATAACAAAAATGGGACATTGCAATTTAAATCTTTAACCAGTGTGGAGTTACAAAGAGCATTGGCGCTCATAATTAAACATGATCAGGGTATTCATCACGCTGACAATATTCATGCAATCAAAACCAACAAACCAGTCAATGCTTCTTTAGTAAATTTACATCCCTTTCTCGATGGTGATTCCATTTTAAGAGTAGGAGGACGGCTTCAAAACTCAAACCAGTCGTACTCACAGAAACATCCTATCATATTATGTAATGGATCAAAGATTACAGAATTAATAATTCGTAGCGAGCACGCTAGGCTATTACATGCTGGACCTACATTAATTTTGTCTAGCCTAAAACAAAGATTCTGGTTAATAAATGGTATTAGAGAGATAAAAAAGGTAACACATAAATGCATGATTTGTTTTAGATTAAAAGCGGAAGCATCAAAACAATTAATGGGTTCCTTACCTGCTGATAGAGTTACCAGACCCATGCGACCCTTTCAAAAGGTTGGCTTTGACTTTCTAGGCCCAGTTGAAGTTAAACAATCTCGAATCAGACGTGCTGTAGTAAGCAAAGGTTATGTTTGCGTATTCGTGTGCTTCAGCACTAAAGCAGTTCACTTAGAACTTTGTTCAGATCTTACCACCGCTACATTTCTCGCGTGTTTTAAAAGATTTGTCTCGCGTAGAGGTTTGCCAACTGACTGTTACTGCGATAATGCCAGTACATTTAAATCGGCCAATACCCAACTTTCCAAAGAACACCGGGCACAGGTACAAACTTATGCTGCAGAGATGCAGATCAATTTTCATTTCATACCGTGCTATTCTCCTGTCTTTGGTGGTCTATGGGAGGCAGCCGTTAAGAGTACTAAGTTTCACTTAAAAAGAACGATCCAGAAGGCCTTATTAACTTACGAGGAACTTAGTACAGTCTTGTCGCAAATAGAGGCAGTGTTAAATTCACGTCCATTGACCCCTATGACTTCTAATTGTGATGACTATACATACTTAACTCCTGGTCACTTTTTAATTGGTACAGCAATGACTTCATATCCTGAATCGGATGTGACTGACGTCCCGATGAATAGGCTAAAGATGTGGCGTACTTGTACTCATATGGTACAATGCTTTTGGAAGGTGTGGCACAGGCATTACTTAAACGTCTTACAGCATAGGCCTAAATGGCATACTGACGAACCAAACATACAAGTAGGCTCACTCGTGCTCCTTATAGAAAAGGACACACCTCCGATGAACTGGCCGATGGCACGTGTTGTGCGTGTATGTCCTGGAAAAGATGATAAGGTTAGGGCGATCGAAGTAAAAACTCCTAATGGCAGGACACATGTCAGGTCTATCACCAAAGTATGTGCGTTACCGGTACAATAATTTGCATTTAGTTAAGATTATGTAACTTACATATATTTAAGTAAAACTTACCTGTTGAGCTTGTATATCATAATGATTAAGAGGCTATTACTCATTCCTGTTGTAGTAGTAACCTTCTCAACAGAACAATTATTAAATTTAGGTCAATCATTATTATGACATAAGTTATAAATTCTAACCTGTTGTTATTCTGTAGAATCCTTCAGCTAAACCTGAAAAATAATATTTACCTTTTGTGTTGCTGTAGACTCCTTCAGCTAAACCTGAAAAAAAAAAAAAAATGTCAAAATAATTATCTTAATATTCACTAGCTACAATGTTAATTTCATTACAGGAAAAATATAATAAATAACTTACCTTGTTTTGTTACCGACACTGTCTTATGTTGTATACAGGTATACTTACCAAATAATTAATGAATGGTTGACTGTACTGTAATAATAATAATATCTCTTAGATTATTCTAGATTGTAAGAACTTAATGATCTCAACAATATTTTGATGTCATATTGTGTGGTCACAATTATAGTTTTTGCTATTGTAAAAATGTTAAAATAACATTTTAATTTTCTTTCTTGAGGCCGCAACATGTTGGCAACACCACAAAAAATGTCTAGCCTCTTGGATTCAACATGGCGAACTAATGTGTCGTGTCAAATAGTGCTCTTACATTTTATAAATTAATAAATCTTTACTGCTGCAAAAAGGACTTTCACTGAACAGAGAAAAGGAAATACAGTCCACTACAAAAGAATTAACAATTCTTCACAAGTTACCAATTTATATTTCTTGAAATTTACTTCAAGACGAAAAAACCAGCCAAGAGCATGTCGGACACGCCCGAAATAGGGTTCCGTACCCATTACGAAAAAATTAAGTAATATTTTTCTGAAGAGTTCGTATTTTGTACGGAATATTCCAAGTTTAGGTATATTTTATACCTTAGGCCAGCGGTTCCTAACCTTTTTCAGCCGCGGACCCCCTAGAAAATCAAGCATAATGCCAAGGACCCCTGAGTGAAAAAAAGGTGCAATTTTCGGAAAATATTATTTTTGTTAATGCTCTAAGTAAGACAGATGCGTATGGGACCGCGGACCCCCTGGGGTCCGCAGACCATAGGTCAGGAGAAAATGCCTTAGGCTGTTATATACTCTTAAACTACTAATAATTCTCAAGAAAACTTACCCATTATAGTTTTCCTTTGAGTATTGTATATTTACTATAATCCTGATTTTTAGATTTTAAATTTTAGAGGGGGGGGGGGACGCTCGATTTTAATGAAAGACCTATCTAACAATACCCGACAGATTGGATGAGAAAACAAACACTCCTGCCTTACGTCTATGGGAGTTACTCTAAAAAATGTATTGTACCATTTGTCGGCATAGTTTACAGATATATTTGTGCAAAATTACAGCTTTCTAGCATTGATAGTCCCTTAGAAAAGCCGTGGACGGACAGACAGACAGACATCCGATTGTCACATTTTATTTGTCAAGTGTTGTTCGAACAAGGAAACTTTAAATTGCACCTAAATTACCTTGTGAGTGACAAGTAAACTAAACAAGACACCGACTTAGAACGACTAAAGGCACTCGTGCCGTAGTGTTCAACTGAATAATAGGCAGGTAAAATGATAAATCATGCAAGTGCCATTACGTTGGAAATCGACTAGAGCACGTAGGTATATAGCGACGTGAACTGAATCTCTATGGAGATTATTGACGTTTCAATACTACTTGTACCAGTTCTCGAGGCTAGGAAATCACTAACTCGTAAGATTTATACGTCATATCTTACGAGTATGCACTTAAGGAAATGGTTCATAGTTTCATACAAAATTATGTTATAATAATTCATAATTCATTTATTTATTGCGTTTCATGTTGTACATAAGATTTTAAATAATTTTATAAGACCAGGAACATGAACCCTGCAAGGGCACAGCAATTTTATAAAATACAGAGCAACTAAATTATTACTTATTAGGTATAACAGGATAAGACTAAAATTATCAAATTTAATATAAATAATATATATGTCAAATTTACATAAAAAAATAACTTTCTAAAATAATACAGTAAGCGATAATAATTCCTATTGATACATTAATTTATTATAATATTATTGACATAGAATTACAGGATAACAAAATTTGCACTATGTATACATACAATAATTAGAATACCTATAAGGTTTCAGATAGAAAGTCTTGCGTGGTGTAGTAACATTTCCGAACCAGGAGGGCCCTCAAGTCCTGTTTGAATTTTTGGAAATTAAGTTCGAGCTTAATGGATTCTGGCAGTTTATTGAAAATTTTTACACACATCGCAAATGGGCCAGAGTGCACCATTTGTAATTTTGATACAGGTCTTTTCAGTTTATCGTGAGGTCTCAAGTTTTCTGCTCGCGTATATTTAGGAAATAAGTTCATGTGCTTTTTTACAAAAACGCTAACCTCCATGATATATATTGAAGGTAGGGTGAGAATGTCTTGTTCAATAAAATGACTTTTGCAGCTTTCCATCATTCCTATATTTACTAAAATTCTGAGGCAGCGCTTTTGCAGTATAAACAAATGAATTAAATCCGTACTGTTTCCCCACAACACTATGCCATACTTTAGCCAAGCATGCGCGTAGGCATAGTATGCACTTTTGGCTGTTTTAATGTCTGTACATGTTTTCAGTTTGTAAAGTGCATAAGTAAATCTGCTCAGTTTTAACATTACTTTATTTATATGTTCTTTCCAGTTTAGAAAAGAATCAATTGTTATACCAAGCAGCGGGGAAGTTTCGACGCAATCCAGTAGATTGCCGTTTATTATATATTCTGTATTTAAAGCTCGTCTTTGGTATGGCCTGAATTGAATTAGTTTGGTTTTCCCAAAGTTCACTTCCAAGTTATGATCCGTTAACCAGGATGTTATATTAGCAAGTACAGAGTTCAATTGATCTTTTAAGTTGTCTTCATCCTTACAAGGTATTACAAGCGATATATCATCCGCGAATAAAATGGTAGGGTGATCTATTACCATAGGCAGATCGTTTATGTATAGTAAAAAAAGGACACAGCCAAGAACGGTTCCTTGCGGTATTGACTGGGTTATGCTAACCTCCCGTGACTGTATCCTTCTCATTCTACCAGTTGCGAAGTTATAGTGGTCGATTTCTACAAGCTGCTTACGGTTTGCGAGATACGAAGAAAACCATTTGTGGACAACTCCTCTAACGCCAATATCGAACAGCTTTTTCAGAAGAATCTCGTGTCTATCCCTGTCGTAGGCCTTACTCATGTCTAATGACACACCAATTGCATATTGTTTACTATTTATTATGTTTAGTACACTATGGATGTACTTGAAAACTGCTAATGTTGTTGATCTATGCTTTCTAAATCCGTTTTGAGACTCATTAAAAATTTTGAATTTTTCACAAAATTAATAAAGCCGAGTAGTCATAGCAGACTCAAAAATTTTTGAAAATGTTGTTAGCATAGCAATAGGTCTGTGGTTGCTACAATCAGTCCGGCAGCCTTTTTTGAAAATTGGTTTAATGATGGCTAGTTTCAGGGCTTCTGGAAAAACTCCTTCAGTGAATGACTGGTTAATTAGGCGCGTTAATGGAGCAGCAAGTTCTTGTGCACATTTTCTTATAAGTGTAGGAGGTAGTTCGTCTATACCAAAGCTACGCTTATTTTTCAGGTTACGGATAATTTTGTAAATTTCTTCAACAGTGACAGGTGAAAGATACATTGAGCTCTCTGCCGCAGCGACAACGGGTCGACACAAACACCTATATGTGAAAAAAATCTGTTGAATTCGTTAGCTACTTCAAAAGGATTATCTGTAATTTTATTCTGAATAGTAATTTTAGTATTATTTTTTACTTTTAGTTGAGCCTTATTAGTTTGTTCTTTTATTATATTCCACATTGATTTAGTAATATTACTTGATTTTTCCATACGTTTAATATTTTGCAGCCGTTTAGAGGTGGAGACTACTTTTTTTAAAACTTTTTCGTACTTTTTGTAATGTTTGTGTAAAGTTTTATCGTTGCATGTGGATAAGAATATTTTTAAGAGTCTTTTTTGCCTACATGACTTTTTGATTCCCCTAGTGAGCCATGTAGTTTTTGGTTTACTGTTATGTTTAATTTTTATTTTAGGTATACATACATCTAACGTATTTTTAAGTACTGCAATGAAGGAGTTGAAGTTATCGTTAACATTTTTTGTTTCATCAAAATGTTTGCAAAAGTTAATTTGTTTCAAAACTTCCTTAAAGTTACTCATGTTGCGATCATTGAACTGTCTTTTCTCTAACGTCCAATTATCGCATGAATTAATTTTTTTTGAAGGGATAGTTACATATAACCCTTTATGGTCTGATAGGCCATAATCGTTTATTTGAACGTGTAGCTTTTCCCTCTTAAAATTAGTAAATAAAAGGTCCAAACAGGTTTCGCTAGTTTGTGTAACCCTTGTAGGTTCCGTTACGTGCTGATAGAAATTAAAACTATTCATTAGACTCAGTAGGTTCGAAGATGTTGTAGTCTTATCTAAGATATTCACATTAAGGTCCCCTCCTATAACAATGTCTCTAGCAGAGTATTTCTTTTGCAATAATTGCAGAAGGCAAGTTAGACATTTAAAAAATGTATCTGGCATTCTTCTACTATCCGGCCAGTAAATATTAACTATTAGTAAATTATGCTTAGGCAGATCTATTCCACACACTTCGAAAATGTATTCTATAGACATTACATTTATATCATTGGATTCGGCGAACTCAATGTTACCTTCTTCCTTTACGAGAATGCACACTCCCCCTCCCTCGCGGCCCGATCTACAGTACGACGACGCTAGAACGTAGCCATCCACTTGAAGGAGGTCCAGTTTTGAATAGGTGAGCCAGGTTTCACTCAGACAAAGTATGCGTAGGTTTATTTCTTCATTTGTTAATGACGTTAAGAGATGGCATTTGTTTTTAACACTACGCATATTTTGATATAGCATATTTAGTGAGCTGGATGGTTTCTTAGACACACGTTTATCAAATTTAGACTCGAAAAAAACCATTCGATAATGACTTATCTACATTTGTGCCCTGTTCGCTTTTGTGAGTTATTAATTTGGATTTATCCGTATCGAAACAAGTACAAAGCGAATTCAAGAGGTTAATCAAGTCATTAAAAATAGCAACAAATCCTTGTCGGTTAACATTTCCGAGGTAGGAGAACATTTCACTTGTATAAGATAAATTAAGGTTTGTATCCAATATGTAGCTGTATGCATGTGTCAAATTGTTTGCATATAACAGATTATTAAATATTTCCACTCGCTTAACATACAAATTTGTGTGATTATTAATTTTATATGTTGGTAAACAAATTATAATGTTTGTGTGTTGAACTAGCATTAGCTGTTCTCGAATATAGTAGATTAAGTCGTAATAATTGATACTTCTCTTAAAATCTTTGTCGCCGATATTAATGATACAAAAGTCATCGGAGGTGAAGTCCCGTAGTTTGTGTTGAAGTCCGTGAAATAGCTCCCGTGTGCCCGCTCCTGGTGTTAGGTGGAGGCACGCATTTTCACTTGGAAATGTTTGCTTAATTAACTGTAGCATGTAGTTGGAGTGATTACTGATTAGACATAACTTGGATTGGATCAGTGGGCCCTCCACTTTTTTCGGAGTAGTTGCTCTGCTATCACAAAGTGATTTATCCCCTAACTTAGGGTTTTCAGGAGCATCACAGAGAAGTAATTTTTGGGATAAAGTTTTGACTTGCGTGCCGAGAAATGAGACCTGTTCCTTGTACTGTTCCAGTTTTTCTTCCAGAGTTTTGACCACCTTTTTTATGTTGTATAGTTCCGTCACACGGCCATCGGCATCTAGGTAGATCTCGGCACCATCTGGTGATGTGGGTCTCGAAGAGGAGTTTATTGGAGTAAAAATGGAGCGTCTGTCTGTATTGTGCGATGAGTCTCGTTTTTTTTTACCTCTTTGTGAAATCGAGCTGAAGTTCAGAGAGTGGCACAGGTTTTTCAAGGTTCCATTTTCTGCTTCTAGTCTATCGATCTTCCTTTTTAAACCGTTATTTTCGATGCTTATCTCATCAAACTGGTTTTGGGTACAAGCAAGTTCGGCAGAGAGATGACTTATTTTTTCTTTCAATTCCAGTATAGTTAACATTTCGTTAACTGAAAAATCCGCGCTTTTTGATAGTTTTTCATGTACTTGACTTAAGTTAACAGAAGAATCGTTTTTTGTAGTTAATTCGGAATCTGTGTCTGAGAAGGAAGTTATGATTGGCTCCCTAGTTAATTTTGAAGTTTCATCTGTGTGTAGACCAACGTGCACTATTGATTTCTCATGTATTTTTAAGGTAGAATTAGACTTCTCCACGGCCTCATCAATTTTACTGATGTCAGGGGTATTTATTGCGCTTACTTTTAGGTCAACTTTTGAAGAACCTGGGGATATATATGCGTTCATCTCATTTGGTAGCGGATGCTGTGTAGTAGCGAGAATTGGTTGAGCCGTGTTTTTGTTTGTTTTATTTTTCCGAATCGTAATGTTTGAGGGTAGCGGTATTTGTTTATTTAACGCAGGAAGTCCTTTTCCAATGCATGTTTTGCATTTCCAATTTTCCCTCTTTGTAGCATCCATCATTTTAAATAACTTTTCGGGGTAACCATCGCAGTCAAAGTGAAAATTCAATTTACAACTATGGCATTGGGCGCTTTTCTTTGGGTCCGCTGATCTTTTACATTTGGCACAAATCAATATAGACTTGTGTCTATTAGATTTTGGAGTCGATTTGTTTTCCATGTTATTATTAGTATTTGGATATGTTATAAAGCAGGTTCAAAGTTCAAAGCACTTTCAAAATAATTTAACCGTCACTGTTTTAATTTTTTTTTTGTTGTTTGTTTGTATTTGCGCAATATCAGTATTGTTTCACTTTCACTTTCACTTGTTAGTTAGAAAATAGTCAGTTTTAAAACGATTCTATCACTATTACACTTTTTAGTTCAAGTGCACCTTTTTTTTTAGCAAGATGTTCATTTTTCATTCAGATAACATTTTCACAGCCTAATTTTCCACGCTTCCACATTTTGATGACATTTTTCAACTTGAAAATGTAAGATAATTATTTTTAAACACAATTTAGTAGCAGAGCTAATGTTTACGTATGAAGTTTTAGTAATATGAAGTAATAAGTAATATGAAGTTTATAAAGAATAATGACCAAAATGCTTACATATTTTTAATGTAATTTATTTAATTTTCGTTGAAACTATTAGGTTATTACCTACACGAAGTTATTTCTCTTTTATCTACAGATTGCTTTAAGTTTGTTAAGATTACTCCAGCGGTGGGCTTAGACCAAACTAGCGAATGCTCATTCTATCCTCACTCTACCATTTTTTAGTATAAACAGACGTAGAGCATTCTTTCGTTATTCTGTCTTCAGAAAGCTCGCTAGAATGCTCTTGTTCTAGTTCCAGCTCTGTGTTTTTTTGTTCTTAACCCACCGTAATTTTATTACATGTACTCGTATAAATAATTATTGTCAAGTTAACAATCTGAGAAAATGGTACAGTGACAGACAAACAAACAACAAAGTGATACTACATATAAGGGTTCCGTTTTTGCCGATTGTATTATAAAACCTAAAAAAACTTGAATTGTTGAAACGGCCATCTTCGGAACAGATTTTAAATATTTTCCGTATTTTATGTGAGCATCCAAAACAGCAGATTATTGAGCTGAGATATATTGAGCGATAACCCCGAACTGAAAACTCACCGCAGGGTGACCAAGTTGAAGGCATAAAACGCTACCCGCCGCCCTGCCCATTGCAACACATCTGGTATTATACTGAAGTTACAGACCTCCAAACCTTTGATGGATATAATTTGCAATAAAACAAATTTTTAGTATTACTTCAGAAACATTTAATAACGGTCAAACAGTTGCTAAACCATACATTTTATCAACCTACTCATTTTATATCCCCAAACATATAATCCCTCACGAATTTTCCTCTTTTCTGCTAATATATGGGATATTATTTCAACCCTTTTAATAACATCTCGATTACGGTCTCAGTCCCCTGTTCTGTAAAGTTAATATTAACTTACCTTCACGTGCACACATATACATATGTATATGTAATAATTAATATCCTGCTATGTTTATTTGTTGATTGTTGATTGACTTCAGCAAACCAAACTGAAATGTACTAAATTAAGTTTGATTTGGCATGCGATAACGGAGCTTGTGGGATTGAATACGTAGTAAATCCGTAAGATTTGCCGATTATTGTATGCTGCATGGTGATCTCCGGGGGGTATGGTATAGCTTCGTAATATACCTACAACCGTTGCCACAAACAAGTGCAATATGATCATGAATGATCATGATGATTAATCATTTAAGAGTTTGTTATAAGGGTTTCTCTTGAGGATGGTGATAGTTCTCATACCCTCAAGCTGGATATTTGAGGAAATTTTGCCTGTAGGTATTTAAAGATTCAATAAATTAAAATCAAACAAACTTAATAAAACCTTAAAAGCTATTACTTATAACATTAAGAAAGGATAAGTATGTACTACACATATTTTTACGGTTACAATACAATATACACTCGCAGTCAAATAATACGGGTCAGTGACGAAAACCTTAAAATTTTGAAAATGAAAAGGTTTACTTATACGAAACTGACTCTATATTAAAGAGAATTTAATATCGTATTAAATACAACCTTCAAATGTTTTACATGGTTGCTGGAAAAAGTTAAAATTAAAAAAAACTCTAATTAGGGTCTAAATTAAAATTGCACTTGTTTTTCTTTTGCCTGTTTTCTGACTTTTATTTTCAATCTGTCAAAGCATAATGATAAAAGGCACTCATTGTTGTCTTCCTTGATCATTCTTGATTTACTATCATGTGGCTGACACCAGAAGAATGTACACGTATCGTCACTATGTTAGAAGAAGGCGGAATTCAGAGAAGAACAGCGAAATCTGTTGGCATGTCACTTTCTACCGTGCAGAGAGTCGTCCAACGTTTCGAGAAACTGGGCAGAACATTAGAAGACCAGGAACCAGCAGACCGAGATGTACTGCAGCTCGAGAAGTACAATTTATTGTTACAACCATGCTCCGAAATCGGCACCTCATGGCTGTTGAAGTCCAAAATCAACTTCGAGAGACTCGAAAAGATGACATAAGCGAGTGGACTGTAAGGCGGCGGCTACAAGAAGCTAATTTGACCCCATGTAGACCGGCAAAATAGCCCAAAACTTGAAAAGGGGCAGCGAACAGCAAGATTGATTTACGCCTGCGAACACAGATGGTGGGCAGACGAAGAATTGGCAAGAAATATGTTTTCTGATGAATCCAGATTTATGCTCTATGCACATGATGGGCGGCGAAGAGCTTACAAACGGCAAGGTGAACGTTTTACTCGAGCTTATTTTGAGGAAAAAGTGTCGTTTGACGGTGGGTCTATTATAGCCTGAGCTGTAATCTCTTCAGAGACTCACATGGAGTAAGTCTTCATAAAAAGTGGCACGCTAACTAGTGCCAGATATGTAGAAGAGATTTTTAATGAGCATGACGGTCCATACTTAATTAATATGGGTGAAAATCCCATGTTCATGCATGAAAACGCCAGGCCATACACAGCTCAGATTGTAAATGATTACTTTGACGACGTTGGTATCATTTTTATGAACTGACCCTCGAGAAGTCCGGACTTAAATCCGATCGAGCAAGTATGGGACGAGCTTGGAAGGCATGTAAAAAATCGAAACTCCGCTCTAGCTACACTTAGAGACCTGAAACATGCGTTAGTGGAAGGATGAATCAATTTCCCGCAAAATTGCATAAGAAACCTAATGAAGAGCATGCCCAATCATCTGGAAGCTTTAAAAAGAACCCGTGAAGGCAATACGAAGAATTAATTTGGCTTAAAGTTTGTTTTTTCTGTTGTAATGTGAGGTACCAAGTGTTAATTTTTCTACGTAAAATTTGTAAATATTTTGTTTTGTACGTAATTAGAATAAACAAATGAATAACTTTCACACCTATCATGTCGTTTTATGAATTATAGAATTATCTACAATATACAGTTTAATTCATGCTCCTAGCTCTATTATTTTTGGAGATATTCTAGTTTTTCGTACCGACCCGTTTTCTTTGACCGCGAGTGTAGGTACAATGACTCTTTCCTGAACACCACGATCGAGTGAGCAGTACAAAAAACAGAGGTACATAGAGTAAAACTTTCAAAGTATTTGTTACGTAAGGTACTGTAAAAAAAATATCTTTCTTATGGGCCCGTCACACTCACGCCAAAGAATCGTTAATAAAGCATGTCGCGTGAATACCGCGCCGTCGTTCGTATCTACACTTTTTTTCTTTGTTACGGCTCGATCATAAACTTTAGAGGCAAGGTTCCCAAAGTTGTCTCGGTAGACCCCCAGGTGTCCACGGAAGACCGGTCGGGGGTTCACTTTGGCGTAAAAAAAATGGAGGTCTTGGATATGTAGTACAAGTGTAGCACAGCAAAGCAAGGGGTCTAAAAAAAGTGGTCCACGAAAAAAAAGTTTGGGAACCTCTCCTTTAGAGTTAACTTCGATCTTTTTTGTGAAAGTAAGTAACAGGTAGAGAATGCAGTTAATATTGTTTTATTTTTGGTTCTAAAACATGTACCTATATAGCTAAACCTGAGTGAATCACGCAAAAAAAATTGAGAAGCTGAAGTCTATTTCTAAATAGGTATTTAAATCTACGTTTGTCAACACAGGATTCTCTATTCAAATTCTTCAACACGGATGAACAGTACTGTGAAACTTTTAATATTAGTTATGTTTAACTTGAAACTTTCGTTTTCTTGCATGAACAGCTTTATTAAATTATACCTACTTGTTAAAATTTTTTCGTCGCGCGTTATTTAATATCAGAATACTTCGCAGATACTTCGCAGTGGAATGTGTTTCGCTATAACTTCAACAATAACCCTGCTTGTGCTTGAATTGAATATTTTGAACTTCGTTACGAAATGAACAGAAAAATAAATATACTCGTATGACTTTTTAGTGTTCTTTAGGCACCCTGTATTTTTAACCCGTGTGATATTTGTATTCCTCATAGTGTAACTTATGAGCATCCAAAGATGTTAGGTGCCTTATATCTTTGTGAGAAAGATAGCATGGTATTTATAAAAAGCACATCAAATGTAAGCTCAAATGATTTCTTTTGTGATGATTTCTTAGTCTGAAATTATAAATTACAAAAAAACATATACCTAACACGACATGATAATAATAGTTACAATTGTAAAAGGTTGTAGTGTCCTATGATTTTCCTTTGATTAATATTAATAGGTAGGTACGTAACCCACGCGAATCATTGTGCGCTCAGCTCACCCTCCGTTCTTAGCTTCTTGGTAAGTCTCATGACCAGTGGCGATGACTCCAATAGCTCCTAAGCCACGTTTCTAAAAGAAATGATAATAATAATAAACTGTCCAAAAATTAAAGTATGTTTCTCAACACAAAGAAACGATTCAACACAATGTCGAACAATTCACGTCTTCGAAGCTGCAGATGTACAAAGCCCAAAGGAAAAAGTTTTACTTAGGAAGCACACAATAACTTACAATGACTGCATCCCTTCCGAATAGCGCTGCTGGTACCCTTGGGATGAACATAGGAGCCACGGAACATCGCCTTAAACGCTAAATACGACCATGATGAGGCCTGAGATTTTCATATAGGGTAAAATAGTTATTTGTGCAACAAGAGAGCAAAGTCGTTTTTTGGTGCGAGTGTTGATTTTGAATCCCGAGCAAGCGAAGGATTCTACAATTGAATCACGAGCGACTGATTCTAGGTTAGAATCCTGAGATCAGCGAGGGATTCAAACACACGAGATGCAAAAAAACTTTGATCACCTGTGACACACACAACTTTTCACCTGAGCAGCGAGAAAATTATTAAAATAAAGGTTAAAATAAATCCACATAATACTTAGAAGACAAAGAATATCAGAAATTTTAAAATATAATCCAATTGTTAAGAAATCAATATAGTACTTACTTAATCATATTTAAAACTTTTTCTCGAAAACAGTTCATACAGTCGCCATTCCATCTTTAAAAAGTCAGAATGCCAGACAATGATAAAAGGTCTTCGGTGAGTAGACAGGTTTTGAATATGGAACGAAAAGGTATCCAGTAGGTACGATACAAATGTCATACCCGTAAAAATCATACTTTTTAATACTGCAAAAAAACCTCATCTTTGGGTCATTAAAAAGGTGGAACAATAAACGTACCTATATTTTTTTTAATAAAATAAAACCTTAACATGATTTTTTGAAATATGAATGTAATTAGATTACTTCCAAATTCATTCAATTTGACAAATGTTTGATTCAACTTTGAGAGATAGGCAGTATACAAAGCGATTTTATTAAAAAAAAAAAAACAAGAGCCGCAGCTTTCGTACAACGAGGTTACATACTTTATTGAAAGAGTGGGAAAATTGTAACATTTCGGAAATATATTGCTGTCATATAATTAACTATGTTTTTTTTTTAATTTCACCTCGTGTTGTTTTTCAATTTGTCCTTATTATAAGTAATTAATTAATTATTGACATACATATTTTTTTAATACTAAAGGTCAACACAGTATTTTTTATTAGGTTGGCATAATGCTTCTTGCTTAGTTAAAAAGTAAAAAAAAAACTTAGAAAAAAACTAAAATTGTGCGGGATATTCGTTCATTTATGCTTGTTTTGTTTGCTAATTTGTTTCTTTTTAGGCCTACAGAATTTGAAAATTGAACTTAGCATCGATTTGATTCTATCTCTCGCTTTTTAGGGTTCCGGAGCCAAAATGGCAAAAACGGAACCCTTATAGTTTCGCCATGTCTGTCTGTCTGTCTGTCTGTCTGTCTGTCTGTCCGTCTGTCTGTCTGTCTGTCTGTCCGTCCGCGGCTTTGCTCAGAGACTATCAATGCTAGAAAGCTGTAATTTTGTACGGATATATAGGTAAACTATGCCGACAAAACAGTACAATTAAAAATTCAAAAACATTTTTTTTTAGGGTACCTCCCATAGACGCAAAGTGGCGATGATTTTTTTTTTCTCATCCAACCCTATAGTGTGGGGTTTCGTTGGATAGGTATTTTAAAACCATTAGGGGTTTGCTCAAACGATTTTTCGATGCAGTCATTTGTTTGCGAAATATTCAACTTTAAAGTGCAAATTTTCATTAAAATCGAGCGTCCCCCCCCCTCTAAAATCTAAACCGGTGGGTAGAAAAATTTCAAAAATTTCAGGATGGTAGTCAGTATATCAAACTTCCAAGGAAAACTATAGCGCCTAAGTTTTCTTGAGAATTATTAGTATTTCATGAGTAAATAGCAGCGTAAGGTATAAAATATACCTAAACTTGGAAGATTCCGTATAAAATTCGAAATCCTTAGAAAAATATTACTTAATTTTTTCGTAATGGCTACGGAACCCTATTTTGGGCGTGTCCGACACGCTCTTGGCCGGTTTTTCATACTGAAGTGAAAGTGACAGATCAAAGTAAGTTCAAATATTTGGAACTCAGTGAGTGGACCCAGCACTGTCCTCAGCATTTTAAAAAATAATTAAAAAGCTACTTCGTCTCACTGAGTGAGTAAAATGCGATTTTGCTCACTGATTTTCCGTAGAAAACCTGCCTGTTTGAGCTGATGAGGTGAAAAAGTTATTTTTATCTCTTGGGTAATATTGCCACAGATCTTCCTTCAAATGATGGCTTCCTAGTGTCACCAGAGGCTTATATACAAAAATAACGTGAATGCCGGGTGACAAATGAGGAAACTTTACGGTCACAGAGTATTGAATAGGCCAGACACCGTGAACGGACTTAACTTTTCATTGTGTTGTTTGTACACCTACCATAAATCAAATTCTCACCATGGACTAGAAACTCCGTGCATCAAAATCTTATAAACAACAAATCATCTCAGAACAACGGTCTCCCACTGTCGAAGCAGCGATATTTGTGAAATCTGATTTGTGTTGAACTGAGTACGTTATTATAAGTAACTAGCTTTTGCCCGCGACTTCGTCCGCGTATTCTTTAGTTTTCAGGGCATACCTATGGTTCAACTAACCCCCGTTATAATTGTGACATCTGTATATCTGTGTGTATAGCGAAGTACTGCCGTAAACGATAGGTGACAGTTTACTATAGTACTTACTTCGCTATTTAAACAATATTTTTTATCAGTTTTGAATTTTAAATTATGACCAGCCATATTTTTAGTGCAGAAATAAATAAATCTCAAGGAAACTCCTCCCCCTAATAAATCTTACGCTACTTCTTTCTTTATCTTTGCCTACGCAGATAATTTTTATTTATTATCAGGACCATGTCAGTATACCAATGTTCATACTGCTAAGTCCAGAAACTATACAATTTTTACCCCCCATTTTACCCTTTTAGGGGGGATTTTTATCTATTTCACCCACAAATATTTTTTATTGTAATTGAGAACTTATATACACCTATTTTCATACTTCTAAGTCCAGAATTGAGAAAATTTCCATACAATCTTCACCCCCCCCATTTTACCCCATTAGGGGGGAATTTTATCCATTTCATATACGCAGATAATTTTTGATTGTAATCGTGAACTTATATACCTATTTTCATAGTTCTTAGTCCAGAAATAAGAAAATTTCCATACAAACTTTACCCCCCATTTTACCCTTTCAGGGGGGAATTCGATCCATTTTACTTACACAGATAATTTTTAATTGTAATCGAGAACTTATACACTTATTTTAATACTTCTAAGTTCAAAAATAAGAGAATTTCCATACAAACTTTACCCCCCATTTTACCCCTTTAGGGGGCAATTTTATCCATTTCACTTACACTGATAATTTTTAATTGCAATCGAGAACTCATACACCTATTTTCATAGTTCTAAGTCCAGAAATAAGAAAATTTCCATACAAACTTTACCCCCCCATTTCACCCCTTTAGGGGGGTATTTTATCCATTTCACCCAGACAGATCATTTTTAATTGTGATCAAAAACTTATACACCTATTTTCACACTTCTAAGTCCAAAAATGAGAAAATTGCATATAAACTTTACCCCCCTATTTCACCCCCTTAGGGGATGAATTTCCAAAAATCCTTTCTTAGTGCTCATTTAAATCATAAAAGGAACCCCTGTACTAAATTTCAAGTTTCTAGGCCCAGCGGTTTGGGCTGTGCGTTGATATATAACCCAGTCAGGTTTGCCTTTTATATATATAGATTAATTGTTGTTTGCTAAACGGAGTGTTGTGTTTGAGTGGTTTAGTAAATACTAAAGGCGATGTCCAGCGAGTGCTTCGTTAAAGTACCAAATAAAAAAAAATACAATTAGGTATTCAAAAAATATCCGACAGCCTTTCTCTATAGTAGAAAAGATGAATAGTAGTGATTGTAGATAATAGCAGTACCTAATGTACAGTAAACCTCGTTCTGACAACCATAAAAATCAATCCAATCAATATTTATCAATGTAAGTAAATCAAAATTGAATTGCGACAAATGTAAAGCTAAGTCATTCACATTCGCATGAATAAGTGATTAATATTGGAAATTCTTACAAAGAAAATGATTAAACATCAAAAGAGGAACGTGAACCATTTTACTACATCCATGTCCATGATGATAAAAGGGATAGATATAAATCATTTTTAGGCTTTAGATTTCTTGAGCCAGATTTTGACTACATATGGCTCTGATCATTAATTGTTTTTTAAGAATAAAGGAAAAGGAAAGGAAAGAAAGGAATATCTATTCCTATAATTGAATAGGCACTATGCCATTAAGCGATTCGAGCACAATCCGGGAGTAACGTAAGACGTCGCATAAAAAATGTACTATCTCAAAAATGCGTCAAAACTGAGTATTAAGTAATGAAATGAAATATGAAATATATTTTATTTGCATTAAATGTTGTGGGTACAATTATGATGTTAAACTTATTCTAGTTTCAAACATTTAAACTTATAAAAGTCATACAAATATTTTTTGTGGCATGCAATCTTTACAATAAACATGCCTTAAATCTACATTTTGTTAAAATATTCCTTCAGTGAGTAAAAACACTTTCCGACAAGCCAACGAAACAGTTGATTTCTAAAGGGTCTCAATGGGAGTACTTTAATAGACTCCGGTAAATTATTATAAATTTTAATGCACATGGCGTAACTGTTTTTTCTTTTTATATTTGTGTACATCCTTGGTAGAATTAATCTGTCAGGATATCTAGTGTTGAAGGAGACTGTGTCACTTTTCTTTTTAAAATATTCAGGATGCACTTTTACAAATAGACAAGCTTCGTAAATATACACAGCATAAACAGTAAGTATCCCATATTCAACAAATGAAGGTCTACATGATGTACGGCGGCTGATGTTACTTATGGCTCTTATGCATTGTTTTTGTGCGATAAAGGTTCGGTGTACTTGCACAGAGTTTCCCCACAGTAAAATTCCATAGCGTAAATTAGAGGCAACATAACCATGATACGCTTTTAAGGCTGTCTTAACATCAGTTATCCTTGTTAAGCGCCACAATGCATAAGCGAATCTGTTAATTTTTGAGCAAACCTTATCAACATGTAATTTCCATGAACAATAACTGTCTAGGGTAAATCCTAAAAAAGTAGTGCTGTCACTTTCAACTAGTATTTCATTATCGTGAGTAATATTAAGTGTTTCTTTTTTTCCTCTCATGTTTATAAATTGCACGTATTTTGTTTTACTAAGATTAACTTTTAAATTATTATCCTTAAGCCATTGTAATATGTCAGTTATAGTATTATTAATAATGTCGTTAAATTTTTGTTTTTTATCATCATAAATAATAATTGATATGTCATCCGCAAATAAAGTACAATCAAATTTAGTGATTAATGGTAAATCATTAATATATATTAAGAATAATAATGGTCCCAGAATACTTCCCTGCGGAACTCCAACTCTATTTATTTTAGCTGTAGATCTGTAATTATTTTGCATCATATTTTTATCTAGTCCCGTAATTTCCACTATCTGGTACCTGTTATTTAGATAACTTTTAAGCCAGTCAAAAACCAATCCTCTCAATCCATATGTTTCACATTTTTTAAGTAATAGATCATGAGAAACACAATCAAACGCCTTACTCAAATCAAAAAATATAGAAACCGTCTTGTTATTTTTATCAACATTGTCGACGATTTTATGAATTAAATTGAATGTAGCAAGTGTAGTTGATTTAGCCTTTTGAAAACCGTATTGTTGAGGGCACAAAATTTCATATTTGTTCAAAAAATTAGTTAAACGACTATGCATTGCTCTCTCAAAAATTTTTGAAAAGATGAGTATTAATGTGATGGGTCTATATGTATCAGGTAACGTCCTATCACCTGCTTTAAATATTGGCCTAACTATAGATGTTTTTAATTTGTCAGGATATAAGCCCTGTTGGAAGGATAGATTGATCAGATATGATAACACTGGAGCAATAATATCCGAACTCAGTTTTATTACATTTGTTGTAATGTCATCACATCCTACAGAATTTGTGTTGTTAAGAGTTATAATTATCTTGAAAACTTCATGTGGATCCGTTGGCAAAAGAAACATGTTGGCTTGATTTGATACTAGTTTATGCTTATAATAATTAATTGGATTATTAACATTGATTTGAGTATTAGCAATATTTATAAAATGTTCATTAAATGCATTTGCAATGTCATGTGGTTTTAAAATAATTTCATTTTTATATTCAATTTTTTGTATGTCATTATTCTTAAACTTATGAGTGCCTAAATCTTTTTTTATTATGTACCAACTTGTTTTGGAAACATTTTTAGATTTACATATTAGAGATGTATTGCAGATTTTCCTAGAAGTAAGTATGCATTTTTTGAGCAATTTATTATATCTATTGTATTTTAATCTAGTTTCTAGTGTCTTGTTATTATAGTACGAGTATCTTAGTTGACGTTTGATTTTTATAGCTTTCTTTATACCCTTTGTAATCCATCTTTTGCCTTTTGATGAATTTCGAAGTCTGACTGTATACACAGGAAAGCATAAATTGTAAAACAAGGTGTACAGTTCATGAAATTTGTCAAAGGCAATGTTCGTATCTACCTCTGAGTACACTTCGCTCCAAGATAAGCTTAACAGGCAACGTCTAAATTTTTCAATATTTGCCCGACTAAAATCTCGCTTTTTTAAATAAGTATATTTTGGAGGAATGTATTTTTCATGTCCTTGAAGCGGGATTTTAAGCAACTGGCCCGTATTATGGTCTGAAAGTGCCAAAGGAAGAATCTCGCCAGTTGCATCGGGAATATTGCTCACTATTAAATCGATACATGATCTTAATCTAGTCGGTTCTGTAATGTGCATGATAAAATTAAAATTCTGTATGATTCTATTAAGTTCATCGAGTGTTTCCGTCGATTTCAATAAGTCAATGTTGAAATCACCTGCAATTATTACTTTTTTTGTGACCATTTTTTTAATGATTGTAAACAAGCTCTCCAGTTTAGACAAAAACACTTTTGGATTACAGCTAGGTATTCTATAAATACAGATGATTATACATTTAAGCTGAGTCAGCTCGACCCCGCAGATTTCAAAGTTAAACTCAGTTGACATTTTATTTATGACAGGAAGTGGCTTAGTCTCCATATAGTCTTTGCATAAAATGCAAGTTCCGCCTCTTTTTTTGGTTCTTGAAAACCACGCCGCAATCTTAAATCCATTGAGGTTTATATTTGCCTCTTCTCCAGCTTTAATAAAGGTTTCTGTTAAGCACAATATATCTATGTAATAACCATTTTCAACTTGGAGGCCTTTCAATGTTATTTCAAGTAAATCTCTTTTGCTAAACAAACCTGCGATATTCTGGTGGAGAACTAAAAGTTCATCCAGTTTATTGTTAGACGATTTAACTTGAGTTAATCCCTTGGACACGAAAAAGAGGTGTTTTAGAACTAGAATTGGCGCTATTTTGTACAAGCTTACAGTCTAAGTTCCCATTAAAGTGATCTATCTCAGACATGTAATCATTGAGACCCCTAAAAATTACCTTAATAGCAGTATTGTTTATAAGCCCAGTAATCCTATCAAACATTCCTATTGAATACTGGAGGTCTTTGTTGCTATCATACACATAAGCATGTTCATGTTTACATAAGTCATCATATAGAAGTTTATTAAAATATTCAATGCGCTTGTTAAACAAAGTCGCAAATTTACATAATTTGTAATTGGGTAAGCATATTATTACATTGGTATGTTTAAGTTCTTTAAGTCTAATTCTTATGGAGCTAATAATGTTATGATAATTTGACGTATTCAAAAAGTCTGCTTGACCAATGAAAATGACACAAAAATCCCTCATTGTCAGATCTTGAGTTTTTGTGTCAATGTCATTTATTAAATATTCTGTAGTGCCATTTGTTTTAACAAAGTGGCAAATTTCATCACATTTGAAAGCTTTCCGCGCACTCTGGAGGATACTTAAAGAATTTTCAGTGCTAATGATGCATATTTTCTTCCTGGACTGTTTCATTGTGACTTTGGATTCTTCTAAGATAGGTTCCTGCTCAGTAATAGTTTTTTCAGGGAATTCCGATTCTTTTTCAATTTCATCCGATGTGTGGTTTGACAATGTTTCGTTCATAGCTTCACCACTTTGTAGAATGTCATCATGATGATGGTGATGGGCGTTGTTGTTCATTTCTTCCGTTGGTTCATCATGATCACACTGAACACATGTAGGTGAAAGGGGCTGAGGAGTGTCATCATCACTGTCTAGACAATCAACATTACTAACAAATTTTTTTATTAGAAGACTCTTTCTTATGGGAGTCATTTTCTTGAATGTTCCTTCTTCCGTGAGAAGCTTTTTATAAATGTCAATTTTTCTTTCCTGCTCTTCCATTCTTTTCCTCATATTCGATATTTCCGTATTTAGGCGATCTATTTCTTCATTAGCACTCAATAGCTCAAGTGACAGTGTCTCGACCTGAGTCCTCCATTCACTCTCCTCCGAATCCACCAAGAATGGATCATTTGGTAAGCTGATGCTGCTCTCACCAAGAACAGTGGTCGACTCCAATTCCATTTCAGACTCAGGGTCGGAAAGATAGTCTAAATTTTGTAGTCTCTTGTTTTGTGGTCGTCTACGTAATGTGACATTCTCATAACTGGCTTGGTCTTTGTGAAGCGATTCAGTAAGTGTATCTAACTGTTTATCATCGTTAGATTTGTTAGTGGAGCTACCTAAATAAGTTTGTGCAGTTTTAGGAAGTGGGGACTTTATAGGTGCTGGTTCATTATTTGAGTTTCCCGAGTCATGACGTGAAGTATTTAGGAGAACGGGAACAGGATGCAAGCAAGTTTTACATTTCCAAACAGTTTTTCGTTCTTTAGTCATAATCAAGAAACGCTTTATGGACACGTTTCCACAGTTTATGTCGTAAATATTCTGACATATTTGGCACTTCAGGTATTCTCGTTTTACAATTTCACTTTTACATTTACAGCATTTAAGTAGAGGTGCCATTTTTCTACTATTTTAATTTATTTATGAGAGCTGGCAATACTCTTATAATTCGAGATCGATTTCTGAACGTTATCTCAATGTCAGTTGACAGTTTATGATGACAGATGACGTGTTGTAGGTTGTCAAGTCAATTACATTCAAAGAGTATTAGTACCTATAGTGAAAAAGAGTGGCAACTCTATGGCCAAATTTGCATCTACGGTAGCGAGCGCTAACTGGACACAAAATGACGACCTAAATCTGACATAACACACACATTTACATGCACGCACACAACAAGCTTGACGTCCATAAACCCCAGTTTAGATCTGTAAGAAAAATTGCGCAAGTTGCATTACATCGCGAAGCCGGAAAACAAACAAGTTTATGGTGGTCACTTCACTTGGTCAGCCGAGTGGAGCATTGTAATACAACTTGCACGATTTTTCTTGCAGATCTAAACTGAGAAAATATTATTAAGTATTTCTTTTATTTCCTTTTCTTCATTTCTTTGGGTAGGTACTTAAATTTTAGTTAGTTTTGTATTGGTTTTGGACTTCATCATTTTGTGTACCTACCATCAACCAATTTGTAACTGTTCCCAATAAAAAGCTAAGTTGGCTGGCTGCACTACGGCTCAACTGCCGCGGTGACTTTGTGAATGAAGTAAGCTAATGCAAGCGGCCGCACTGACGCCTTTAAGTTTACTTGATTCACCAAGTCACGGGTTTAAAAACCGCGGCGGTTCAGAGTTCAGCCGTAGTGCAGCCCAGCCAAAAGATAAATTATTAATAATTTAAGGTATTGCTCGAACAACGGTTACCTAAGGCTAGTAGCAATATCATAATTAGAGACCGGATAATATGCATTTGCATATTTAAGCCATTTTCAGCGCTAATACCATATTTTTCCTAAGATCTAGTGATGATGCAAATTATCGTTATAATTTACAGTATTTTAAATGATTTTTGAATAATCGAAGGCCTAATCTTACTGAACATTTAGAACAATACTTGATTGTTAATGTTTACAAAAATATTTAATAATGTAACATATTACCATATATATACCATACCATACATATAGTAAAAGTATACACTTTTACTATGATATTACTGTATCGATTATCGTCTATCAATGGATAGTTTACTAAATGTATGCTGATTTGGTGATAAAAAATCTAAATCTTAATATTTTCTTTATTTTATTAAAAAACAATAAATTATAAAGATACATACTTAATTAAGTAAAACTTGGAACAAGTATTTACTAACGATAAACTTAAATCTAAAGGAATAATATTTGCAAAACAAAAAAAAATAGTCATTTAATGTTGCATATTCTGTCAGTTTTTGTGCATATTTCAAGCATTTTTCATGCATATTTCAAGCTTTTTATGTTGCATATAATCCGGTCTCTAATCATAATCATAAATTAAAAATCAATATAACAATATAATTTTCATTTTCATTTATTGTATAGGCAGACGGAATTATAATACAATAATTTGTCAATCATTCAAAGGTTAACTGGAAGAGATCCCTTTTAGTGGCTTTTGTATATCTCAGAATCCTATTTTCAGATTATTTTTCTGTGTTTTTTTATGTAAAATAAAGTTTCACAAAACAATTAATACAATTTGTGGTTCCTAGTAAATTTTTTTGAAGTGATCTCATCGATTTGCCTGCATTCACAATGGCACTGTATACAATCACATTATCCGTTTTCATTCTCATACAAGTAGGTATAACCCCCAACCAATTATATTAGTGTATTTTCGTAATCTATTTTTCAAACGAAATAGTAGTTCTTCTATATTAACCTTCCAAGACAGTTATAATCTGCTTCTACTCATTATTACATATTTCATGAACAACAAATCAACAAAAAGTTGTATAATGTAATGTACTTAATGTTTTAATGGCATTCACAATTATAAAATGCACATATAGGATGTGTCCTGAATTTCTCTAAAATAAGCTTTTAAGTCATACAAAGTTGTTGTATTCTTTATTAAATTGGCTCAAAAACTTATTTTTACACAATTTACAACCTTTCTAAACTTTTGCAAACATTAAGTTAAAGCCCAACCACAAAACATATTTTCGTCGAGCTGACCGCTGACTCTAAAAGGGTATTTTGCATTAATTCAAGGGGCAGATCAATATGTTCTGAAATTCCACAGAAACTGCATCTTTTTTCTTCATTTTTAAACAAAATGCACATATTTCTATCTCTGCGTTGAGCATATGTAAGTGAGAGGTCTACTGGCTTGAACGACCCTTAAATATCTCATAGAGCAGCCAGCCTTACCTACTTACCCCCTTATTCATAAATGACAATCAAACTTATTTTAGTTAAAATGCCGCTAAAATTCGTTTGTCCTTATCTGTCACTTCGACATTTGTATTTGTTAGAAAGGGACAAAGCATTTGTTAGTTAACATAGGCTTGTTAAGTTTTATGAATAAGGGGGTTAGCCTTTAGCATGTTTTTTCTTCAAGCAGGTAATTTTCAGAGCATATTGGAGTGGGCCACAATTTGGAGAGCATAAAGGAGCCGGCCATCCTCCCGATTTAAAAAACCGCCCAAGTGCGAGTTGGACTCGGGCACAGAGGGTTTAGTACATAAAAAAGATACCTAAATCATTTTTCTGGCTTGGAGAGTTTGAACAAAAAATAATCTAGAATAGTGCGTTTTATTTATGCAGATTGTAAAAATATTTACTTAAAGAACCTACTCTTACAAAAAGTTAGATAAAAAACTGACCTCGCCGTTGTGGCAACTCGTGTTCGGAGGCGATCTACCTACCAATCTTACAAAATAGTCAGTATTTTGAGGGTCCCTCATTGTTAAGTTATTATTATCAAATTTCCGAATCACCGAAAATATTCACTACCAAAAAATGGTTAAGTATTGCAAATCTCTATTCATTTTCAAATACCTATTCAAAGATACCCCACAACATAAGGTGGAAGTGTAAAAAAAATCATTCCCTTTACGTGTATGGGAGGTAGCTTAATTTTTTTTTATTTTTTTTTTGCCTTTATTTATCAACGTGACTGATATGTATATTCGTGGAAACATACAGCTTTCTTTGATAGTCCCTAAGCAAAGCCGCGGACAGACAGACAGACATAGCGAAACTGTAAGAGTTCCGTTTTTGTCATTTTGGCTACGGAACAGCAGCAGGTAGGTACGCAACAGGCAGGTTTGCAGGTGGTAGGACCTTGTGCAAGGTCCGCCCGGATTGCTACCACCATCTTGCTCGCTAATCCTGCCGTGAAGTAGCAGTGCTTGCACTGTTGTGTTTCGGCGTGGAGAGTAAGACAGCCGGTGAAATTACTGGCACTTGAGGTATTCCAACTTAGGCTTCTAGGTTGGCAAGGCATCTGCAAAACCCCAGGTGTTGCAGATGTTTATGGGCGGTGGTGATCTCTTACCACCAGGAGACCCACTTGCCCGTTTTCCTTCCAGTCGAATAAAAAAAAAAACATAAAAAACATTAAGTTACATGTCAGTTCAGTTTCCGACACAGAGATGTAAATCAGTGCGTATTTAGTTAATTGTCTTTTAAAGCAATTGGCACTGGGCCCGCGTGGGACCTATGGCTCAAGCCCTATTCTGAAAGGAGGCCTGTGCCCAGAAGTGGGATGTACTTATGTCTATACCAAATTTCATCAAAATCGGTTCAGCGGTTTCGACGTGAAAGAGTAACAGACAGACAGACAGACAGACAGAGGTACTTTCGCATTTATAATATTAGTATGAGATAATTTTACTGTTTGTTGCCTGCGGCTCTGTCTGGGTAGAATCCATTTATTGCAATCCCGCGGGAACTATGTAACTTTCCGGGACAAAAACTATCCTATGTTCTTCCCCAGGACTCAAACTTTATACTTGTATACCTAATTTCTTCTAAATCAGTTCAGCGGTTTAGACATTATGAGGCACATCACCATCATCATCATAATCATGATATCAGCCGTAAGACGTCCACTGATGGACATTTCGGATCCTTGGTAGTTGTTTTGAAATTTTATCCCATTTACAATCGTGAATGAATGAATAAATTACATCGTGTTTTACTAAAATTGTAATAAAAATAACATTACCAAATTTCATGACTAAGTAAATACAAACTGAAATATAAGATGCACAGAAAAACCAGAAAAATAAGACCAGCGCTGGGAATCAAACCCAGGTCCTCGGCAAAAAATACAAAAGATTCCAAAAACTAATCTTAATTCATGACTAAGCTCATTTTTTGTTAAAAATAGTATCCTATGTGTTTTTCCAGGTCTCCAACTATCTACAAACCAAATTTCATCCAAATCTGTCCAGGCGTTTTAGTGAAGGAGTAACACACACAAATAATAAACTTTCGCATTTATAATGTTAGTAGGAAGTTAAATGTTGCTTATGTTTTATGTTAACAGGTGGAAGGTACCTATTAGGTGTTGCTGACTAAATAAGGACATGTTGTTTTTCAAGTAGGGTCAAAATGGTGCTTGCATAATCCTTTCTCTTGTTATTGAAATTTTTCATATTATCACTTTCTTGTAGCTTGTCATAACAGCTGATGCCTAAGCAGCAAAAAAATTCAAGTCTTCTCTCCAGATCTGGAAACCAGTGAACACGCACATTCCTTGTTTGCACTGCAATTGTAATTATATTTATGATGTCAATTTATAATAAAAAAAAAAAACTTAAAGTATCTGTGTGTAATGTTAGTATATTTAAGCACAATCTTTACTGTTCTTTCGACTCCATACAACCTAAAGTAATATGTTAATGTGAAACCTCTTGCATATAGATATACCAGAGAATTTAAAATAAGTAATAGGTATAGGTCAGCCACAAGCGAGTATGATACAGAAGGCGGAAATAAATGAATTACATAACCCTAAGCGGCTGGAATGCACAAGAAATTAATTAATTTGATTGAACACTTGCATGTTGCATAGCCTAGCGTGAGGTAACGAGGATATTTAATCTGAATTATCTGGATGAAGCTTACCGAAGTAAATCTACTGAAGCTGTAGCTGAGGGGAATAATAAACTGGACGGGTCTTCCACTGCCAGCCACATATACATATTGTAAGGAATCGTGTGCTGAAATTAACCACAAGTATAAGCCTCAATAATAATAATGCCTCAAGGACTATGCACTTGCACGTTCCATCTATCTAACCAAATCTTTTATACTACATAACCTAACCTAGTACGAAGTGCAAAACTCGCACTGCATAGCATTTTGGGGGTGTAAAGCATACCGGTCCGGATAATACCGACATGGAAACACCGGCCCTGTTTTTCGTGTACTACTCGCCCATAGAAGCTCCTGTCAGTTTGTATGGGCGTGTACACAAAAAACAGGGCCGGTATTTACATGTCGGTAAAGACTGTCACCCGCATTTTGCAGTCCCGCTGGTGCTTGTCATTTAGTATGCAAGTGAAAAGGACGGTACAATACGAACTTCGATTTTCGAGTTTCATAGTAGCTCCTCACATAAGTATTTATTACTGCAAGGCTACGACGAAATTCGAAAATCGAAGTTCGTATCGTACCGTCCCGCCTACGCTTATGTTATTTAATACGAGAGTGAGAGGGACGGCACTATACGAACTTCGAATTTCGTGTTTCGGAGTAGCCCTTCTGGTGCCGCGGCTAAACTATACTCCCGTTTAATTTAAGGTTTGAATTAACGGTCGAATTGTATTACACGTTTCTCGATATTTCGAACACAAATTGACTAAAAATACCTACATGTACATTTATTAGCGTTATTTATTATGTTTTTACTATCAAAGTTCATACAATTTTAAACAGTTCCGTTTTTTCTTTTAAAGTGTGCAAATTCAAATGTTGAATTAGATGGAGTATAGTTGTCGAACAAACTTAGAACTAGGAATACTAACCTCCGCAGCCAGTGTACACGAAAAACAGGGCCAGTATTGACATTGACAAGCCGGTAAGTATCAGGTCGGGATTGATCATCACATCATCAGGAACTTTACTAACTATGCATGCCGGGTCTATATTGATTGGGATTATTGGGGTTGATTACTATTTCGTGTGTACGTGTAACACGAAAACAGGATCAGTATTTCCATGTCGGTAAAATCCGGGCTGTTACCGAATGACACCCTTGGATGTACCTATAAAATTAAAACTTTGTAAAACAAGTGCCGGTACTACAAAGTGCAAAATGTGAACTTCGTATCTTGCCATCTCACTGACGCTAATATTATTTAAAACGAGAGTGAGAGGGACGGTACGATAAGAACTTCGATTTTCATAGTAGCCCCCCAGCTTCGACCAACTTGCCAACAAATTGGATCTTGGGCAGATCAAGTCATTGGAGAAAACACAGCGTGACCAAAGTTCAACATAAGAATATAAATTGTCTAGAATGTTTATCAAACGTTTATTCTCGTCTTGGATGTTTTGTTTAATATGCATATGCATATTGCATGTAACTGTTCAAGTAGTGGGTTTATCCCTTACCTAGTCCTTACTTACTTTACCTACCCATAATACAAGGTTTACTCACTTTGGGACTAAATCAATTTTATTATTGTGATATTTCTTTGAAAAAGCCGTGGTGGCCTAGTGGTTTGACCTATCGCCTCTCAAGCTGAGGGTCGTGGGTTCAAATCCCGGCTCGCACCTCTGAGTTTTTCGAAATTCATGTGCGCAATTTACCACGAGCTTTGCGGTGAAGGAAAACATCGTGAGGAAACCTGCACAAACCTGTGAAGCAATTCAATGGTGCGTGTGAAGTTCCCAATCCGCCCTGGGCCCGCGTGGGAACTATGACCCAAGCCCTCTCATTCTGAGAGGAGGCCTGTGCCCAGCAGTGGGACGTATATAGGTTGGGATGATGATGATGATGATATTTCTTTATTATTTACGCGATTTTTCCCACGCCTTCATACGCGTAAACCATTAGATCCGGCAATTGATTTGAATTCCGGAATTTTAATTACGTAATACCAATCGAAATTCCCGAAAACTACATTGTGGATTTCATTAACATTGCAGATAAAATAGCGACGGTGTCAGACGTCCTACTCTTACTATCTAAGTACATACTAAATTTCATTCAATTCCATCCTGGCGTTCTAGTGAAGGAGTGACAAATCAAAAATCCTGTGGGAATAAAGTTGCATTAAAAAGAATCGTGCCAAATCTTACGACTAAACTCAGCGATTGAGATTTCGCGACTTTATCACCTTTCCGTATCCGTAGGAACATCGGGATAAAAATGTCAAGCTATTCTACATACATACCAAAATTTGCTTAGTCGTTTTAGCTTGACGGAGTAACAAATATACATACAAACACACATAATATCTGTTTGAATTTATGAGGTACCTACTCAAAAACTTTCGCAATTATAACCATAAGTCCAGATAAAATAGCCTGACTAAGAGTGTTCATATTTCACTGCATGAGATAGGTAGGCAAGCATTTGTAGGTACTATATAGTAATATAATAGGATTTTACTCCTTCTCCTATGGTTTTGTCCAGCTGTCTTGAGCTATTTCGGGTTATGAGTAAATTAGAGTAAAGTCGAGCCGTGATTTTTTCAAATGAGCACGCACATCTGTCTGTAGTCTGTACAGGTTGTATTTTTCAACAAGTACTTACTTATACCACCTTCCATTGAACTAATCACGCCACGCAATGCCAGTTGACTCAAGTAAAGATAAAGCCTTGAGTTTGATTTGAACTCATTTTGTGCAAGCAAGCACGACTGGAAAGGTAGCATGTAAGTATCCTTGAGATAGAACATCTGTGACGCCAGACAATATCGCTGCACCAAGATACTTATGTTTAAATATACATATAATCGTAATTCATACTTACTCAAAGCTTCACAGCCAAAAACACAATATTTTTTCTTGAGATTACTCTTGTAGGTCTGAGGTGTAGATGTAACAACAAAACTCAAAAAATAATAAAAGATCCTACTATACAAAACGATATGAACAAAATTAACGTACTTTACAACAAATAAATAACTTTATATAACTAATAAAATCAATAAAATAAACAGAAAACGCAAAAACTGTCGCTCGCGAAAGCCAGACAGCGGAAAGACTTTGAAATTGTCTAAGTCCGCGTTTGACAAACTTTTGTCATTTGTCAATTTTTTCGCCATCATTAAGCCGCAAGGAGCGCTGTAGTGCACGTAAAAAAGTGACGTTTTAAGTGTGCCACCTCTGATTACATTCCCAACAGCTGATCAGATACCTCTTAATTATTTAGTAATTTTGACGAAAATAATCTGTTATTTTGAATGTTTGCATGTGTGAGTATTTTTGGGCCAAATTAGCGTTAATTCGTTTTATGTAAAAGTAAGTTTCAACGTATAAAAACAGCTCACCAATGTCTCGTTTTGTTCTCTGAACTTCCTTCTTGTTTCTTGTATGGTTTGATCACACTTTAGGTAAGTTTTACGCCAAAATTCAAATATTTTCTTTTATTTACGACCGCAGGATAGATAAACGTACTCTCTTGACAGCTGTTACACACACACTGAACTTTTAGCACCTTAGGCAGATTTACATGACGCGTGGTATAGACATAAGTACGTAACTTTTGAGAAATAGGTACTCATTTACATGAAACTCATATGAAATATTCTGATGTTGTATTTAAGCGCTCACTGGATCGCAATATAATCTACTGTGCGTGCATAGTATTATACAGACGTCGAAACTCTTTTTCGTTTCAACTTGAACTTGCCGTAGCTGTTTCTTTTCTGTTTTCCAGACCGATATTCAACCTAAGATATTTATTCTAAAACTAGCTTTCCGTCCGATTTCACCCTATTTCAATTCGTTTATCGCGTGAAACACGATAATTTCACAAAAGTAGCGTCTTTTTCTGGGGCTCCCAATATCTACATTTAAAATACGACGACTGAGGATATAGATTAAGGTATACCGTAGGCGACAGGCTAGCAAATTTTCATTATTGTACCGTTTTTGTCAAACTTAAAACCTAAAATTGCTAAAAGTCACTCCAAAGCGGTAACGTTTCGTGTGCTCTACCAACCCCATTTGCATGTGTGTGTGTGTGTGTTTGGTGATGTCTGTGTGTGTAAAATTAAACATAATCGGCCAAGTGAATTCGCCGTGATAAGAAAGGGAGAAATAGACCCTGAAATTAAAATATTATTATAACAATAACAAAATAATGTTCAGGTACTCGTAATAGCGTAGAGGTGCATTCTTGCTTGGATGGAATAAATGTGCCAAATAGCAAGACATTATCTATATCCCTTTTATTCCCTATTCTGCGGGAATCTCAAAACTCTTTAGTGCATCCCTAAGATCCTCAAAAAATATATCTGACAAACAACAACAAGTCTATATCAAGTGTATCAAAAAATTCTTTTAGATTCCCTATCCTGCGAGAATTTCAAAAAATCTCTTCTACTGCACCTCTATGACCGCCTACGAATACATATCTCTGCCAAATGTCAAGACAGTTTTTATATCATATAGGACGTTAGTGTACAAAAAACCGTATCTTGTGAGTATTCCGAAAATTTCCTTCTTAGTGCACCTTTATGACTCTCAAGGACTTTATGCGCCAAATATAAAATCTCTTCTTATACAATAGAGAGGGGCTGTTTCACCATCCATTGATTAGTGTTAACTGACGGTTAAATGTGATGCCGTCTCCGTATATTCGAACAAAACAAATAGAGACGGCATCACATTTAACCGTCAGTTAACACTAATCAATGGATGGTGAAACAGCCCCATAGTCTGGGAGTATAAAAAGAACCTTTTTATTGCTAATCCCGGGGGCATTTCATAAAAACCCTTCTAAATACACCTCTGAGTTCATTAAGAAATATATCTGACATAATACGAAGTCTCTATTATATCAGCCCACACCCGCCGGAGCTATGCTCATCTAGTCAGTTAGTATTTAAAAAAAACTGTTCGTATTAAAAACATTCCGCGCAATGTAGACAGAAAAATTAAAATAAATCCATACTAATCCATACTAATATTATAAATGCGAAAGTGTGTTTGTGTGTTTGTTTGTTTGTCCCTCTTTCACGCCGTAACGGAGCGACGGATCGACGTGATTTTTGGCATAGACATAGTTTATGGGCCCGAGAGTGACATAGGCTACTTTTTATCCCGGAAAAATGCACAGTTCCCGAGGGAACAGCGCGCGATAACCGAATACCGCGCGGGCGGAGCCGCGGGCAAAAGCTAGTTAGGTATAAATGTGAAAAAGTGTTTGTATGTTTGTGTGTTTGCCCGTCTTTCACACCGTAACGGAGCGACGGATCGACGTAATTTTTGGAATAGAGATAATTCATTGGCCCGAGAGTGACATAGGCTAATTTTTATCCCGGAAAAATGCACAGTTCCCGAGGGAACAGCACGCGATAACCGAATACCACCCGGGCAGCGCCGCGGGCAAAAGCTAGTTATAAATAAATGCGAAAGCGTGTGTGTTTGTGTGTTTGTCCGTCTTTCACGCCGTAACGGAGCGACGGATCGACGTGATTTTTGGCATAGAGATAGTTTATGGGCCCGAGAGTGACATAGGCTACTGTTTATCCTGGAAAAATGCACATTTCCCCAGGGAACAGCGCGCGATAACCGAAAACCACGCAGGCGGAGCCGCGGGCTAAAGCTAGTGAAACAATATTATGTCATTCACTACCCTTTCTTATTAAAAAAAAATCAACATACGTACAAATTTCTTAAATCCAGCTCTATTGCCTACTGGCCCTTGTCAAATGTGTAAAAAAGAGTAGAAAAAGATAATCAACCTTGCGTAACAATGTCGTTAAGTACGGCTTTATTTTATGTAATAGAATACATGGTTATTTAACTTGTTACATGAATAACTCCTATCAACAAAACAGTATTTTTTTTCATTTCATCTTATAGGTACTTATTTTTAACCGACTTCAACAAAAGGAGGAGGTTATCAATTCGGTTGTATTTTTTTATGTTTGTTGCCTCAGAACTCTGTCCTTTATGAACCGATTTGAAAAAAAAAATTATTCGTCTAGGAATGCTTTCAATTAGGTTCCATAAGCACCAATAAATCAGGATCTGATCTGAACTCCTATGATAATTTCGATATATTTAGTAGTAACTCGTGTATTTGCTCTTGAAAATCGTTATTTGGTGAAGTGGAACTGATTATGAAGACCAAATTTGGCCAATGGAGCGACTACTCAATAACTGCTTCACGGGTTGAATTTCAATTACATTAACGCAGTTGCTAAGCAATTTAAGCTCGTAATTCATATGGTGAAACAGAACGTTTGATGAAGCACCAGGACTCCTCAATAATGAACGTCTCAGCATCTGAAAAATCAATTTTTCGTAAAACCGTAACAGGAGGCTACTTTGCACCGAACTTGCTCCAAATTTCGTAATCTTTGTTTTATTTTAAAAATTATTACTTATTCTGTGGTATGTTCATATATTATGTATTTATGTAAAGTATATCACCCCTACTACTATGCTGGCTTGCTTAAACTACGTCATAATGTTGTTTTAATATATGTCGCAGCGTCACACTGGCCACACCGGTGACTGTTGGGAAAGATGTTTATTTTAATTTAAGATTGAACTGTTAATAGTCAACTTTGATGATGGTTTAATCACGTTCATTTAAATGCGTCTTTAATTATAATTGCTTTATCGAAACGTCAAGTGATGACAGGTCATGTCAAGTATCACTTGTGAATCTGCGGGTAGATCGATATACGTCAGAATGACATTTAATGTCGGTTATAGAACGGGGACGACAGTCTTGATCGAGGAGTCGCGCTGAGCACAAGTGTCTAACGTAATCTATTTGCATCGACTAAGTGCTTTGAGTTTAATCGCCAATTATTAGTGATTTGTGTACTAAGTGCTTGTGCACCTAATAGGAATCCTTAATTTCTGAGATTGAAAGAGATTTGGAATATAGACCACGCAGTGTATGGGCATAAGCACAGAACTCTCCGCGTTTTGATAATTACTTAGTATCCTCCGTAACTATGTTTCAATATTAGTGACGAGATAGTGTGATATTATAATGAATTGTAACGAAATAAACGATTATAACCTATTACGAACCGTGCAGTAGCTTCAATGTTAATTTAAGCCTTAATTGAATAAAGATTGGCTTTACAAGAGACACACGAGTGTAATCATTTCTATCATATTGACCGACCTTGAAGAGAGCTAAAGATGGAGACCAGAACTCGGCTATGCTGAACATATATCCTGACACATCTGTGTACCTGTCTATCTATGTCTCTTTTCGGTTATAATTCGACAGGTAAATAATGCTACCCACTTAAGAAAGAAAAGAAAGAAAATAGTAGGTATCGCTCTCTTTACCTACCCAACCCCACCCGTTCTCCGATATATATATATATTAAAACTTTGATTTAAGAGTAATGTTAGCCGGCGTTTGGGTAACTACGTGAATTTAATTTTATTCATAATTCATAGTAGGAGGCGTTTGGTGTCAAAGTCAAAGTCACAACAGGAAAAGAAAAGAATATACCTACCGAAGCAAAAATTGAAGTTCAGTGTTGACACTTTATTGGGAGTGTATCGGGTACCGGGACTTCGACCTGCAAGACATTTAAAAATATACAGAACTGGAGCATAGTTAGTACACTCGCGGTCAAATAATACGGGTCAGTGATGAAAACCTTAAAATTTTGAAAATTAAAAGGTTTACTTATACGAAACTGACTCTATATTAAAGAGAATTTAATATCGTATTAAATACAACCTTCAAATGTTTTACATGGTTGCTGGAAAAAGTTAAAATTAAAAAAAGCTCTAATTAGGGTCTAGATTAAAATTGCACTTGTTTTACTTTTGCCTGTTTTCTCACTTTTATTTTCAATCTGTCAAAGCATAATGATAAAAGGCACTCATTGTTGTCTTTCTTGACCATTCTTGATTTACTATCATGTGGCTGACACCAGAAGAATATACTCATATCGTCACTATGTTAAAAGAAGGCGGAATTCAGAGAAGAACAGCGAGAACTGTTGGCATGTCACTTTTTACCGTGCAGAGAGTCGTCCAACGTTTCCGAAAAACTGGGCAGAACATTAGAAGACCAGGAACTAGCAGACCGAGATGTACTGCAGCTCGAGAAGATCAATTTATTGTTACAACCATGCTCCGAAATCGGCACCTCACGGCTGTTGAAGTCCAAAATCAACTTCGAGAGACTCGAAAAGATGACATAAGCAAGTGGACTTTAAGGTGGCGGCTACAAGAAGCTAATTTGACCCCACGTAGACCGGCAAATGGCCCAAAACTTGAAAAGGGGCAGCGAACAGCAACATTGATCTACGCCCGCGAACACAGATGGTGGGCAGACGAAAAATTGGCAAGAAATGTGTCTTCTGATGAATCCAGATTTATGCTCTATGCACATGATGGACCGCGAAGAGCTTACAAACGGCCAGGTGAACGTTTTACTCGAGCTTATTTTGAGGAAAAAGTGTCGTTTGACGGTGGGTCTATTATGGCCTGAGCTGTAATCTCTTCAGAGACTCACATGGAGTAAGTCTTCATAAAAAATGGTACCCTAACTAGTGCAAGATATGTAGAAGAGATTCTTAATGAGCATGACGGTCCATACTTAATTAATATGGGTGAAAATCCCATGTTCATGCATGAAAACGCCAGGCCATACACAGCTCAGATTGTAAATGATTACTTTGACGACGTTGGTATCATTTTTATGAACTGACCCTCGAGAAATCCGGACTTAAATCCGATCGAGCATGTATGGGACGAGCTTGGAAGGCATGTAAGAAATCGAAACTCCGCTCTAGCTACACTTAGAGACCTGAAACATGCGTTAGTAGAAGGATGAATCAATATACCACAAAATCGCATAAGAAACCTAATGAAGAGCATGCCCAATCATCTGGAAGCTTTAAAAAGAGCCCGTGAAGACAATACGAAGAATTAATTTGGCATAAAGTTAGTTTTTTCTATTGTAATGTGAGGTACCAAGTGTTAATTATTCTACGTAAAATTTGTAAATATTTTGTTTTGTACGTAATTAGAATAAACAAATGACTAACTTTCACACCTATCATGTCGTTTTATTAATTTTATTATAAAATTATCTACAATATACAGTTTAATTCATGCTCCTAGCTCTATTATTTTAGGAGATATTCTAGTTTTTCGTACCGACCCGTTTTCTTTGACCGCGAGTGTAGTTACCCAGTGGGGGACAAAGTAGCCTCGTTTTACGGAAGGTTACGAGCAGTTGACATTCATCATCATCATCCCAGCCTATATACGTCCTTTGCTGAGCACAAGCCTCCTCTCAGAATGAGAGGGCTTGGGCCACAGTTCCCACGCGGGCCCATTGCGGATTGGGAACTTCACACGCACCATTGAATTGCTTCTCAGGTGTGTGCAGGTTTCCTCACGATGTTTTCCTTCACCGTAAAGCTCGTGGTAAATTTCAAATGTCACATGACTTCACACAATGTCACATGAATTTCGAAAAACTCAGAGGTGCGAGCCGGGGTTTGAACCCACGACCCTCTACTTGAGAGGCGATAGGTCAAACCACTAGGCCACCACGGCTTAGCAGCAACGGCGGAGCAGTTGACATTAAACTATTGTACTTTAGATCTTTTACACTAAAAAGCGTGAAAAAAATTTACAACAAAAATTAGAACCGACTACAAAAAAACTGTGAAATTAATTTTCTACCAGTCTGAAGTCGGTGCCTCCGCAAGAGCCAGCAGGAGTGACTGAAGCCCAATATACTCTTATAGTTGTAGTTGAGGTAAAGTAGACGATTATAGTTCCACTCCTGCTGACTCGTGCTGAGGCACCGACTTCAGACTGGCAGAAAATTATTGTCATGGTTTTTTTTGTAGTCGGTCCTATTTTTTTTTTTCTTGGAATCTAATTTTTGGAAAGAACACTCTAATTGACAACATTTCAAAAAAAAAAGCTATTTTGTTTTTTGCGTTTATAATAGCTGGTGAAAAATTAGACTACCCGTATTTCTCGGTTTTCCTTTATTTTACGTAAATTCGTAATTAATAATTTATTAAAGAAATGGTCACTAAAAAGATCGTATATACAAAGTTAGGAATACTGATGTCGTGACCCTAGCATGATATAAAATTTAAAAAAGTAACTAAACAGAACTGTCATGTCACGTCATTGTCAACCCTTCGTTGCCGTTCGTTCACGAATTAATTTGTTGTTTTGCGTTTGCTACTTCTACAGTTAAAGAATATTAGTTTGGTATTAGTTTAGTACCTATAGAGAAACATCCTTTGAGTTTCTTTCTAATTTCTAACAATGACGACCGAAAGAAAGTATGTATCACCAAGATCCTTTTACAACTTGTTTCGTCCCAAGTTGCAAAAACACGGCGTTAATGGAAAAAGCTAAGCACTTTTTTCATATTCCTCGTGCATGTAGATTGGAATTTGGAATGGTGTTCGATCCTAAATATAAAGGGTTCGAAAAGCGCAATCTATATATGTGAAGATCATTTAAATGTAAGTACGTAAGACGTCTTAAAGTCGTTGTAAATTATTTAATTAATGTTTTTAAATCTTTAATTGTACATATATTTTAATGTATTTTTTTTCTGTTTTAGCTTGAAGATGATTTAGATAACTTTTACGCATGGAAATTTGAAAATGTCAGAGGGAGACTTAAGCCCAGAGTGCCTGATCATTTCAAAAATATGGTTTTGTTACACAATAAACAAATAACATTAAGTCCTGCGCCTATACCACCAAACTGTGAAAAGAATTCAAAAAGCATCTTGTGCATACTGGAGATGTATGAAAAGTATGTCCAGACTCAACCAACAACAGTAGACCGTTCAGTGTCTACAAAAAAATACAAGTCAGAAACCCAAGAATCTTTATGGCAGAAAGTATTGGTTAAGTCTGATTAAGAAAAAACCTTTAAGTTATATAGGAGTCTGTAAGCAGTACTATTGGATGATTGAATATCTAGAAATTTTTTGTAAAATCCCTTCCTTGTATATCATCATTACACTGTACAAAATTAAAAACAATGAGACATTTTCAAGAAATACTGACATTTTTCAAGTATCTTTATCTACTGTTTGGCGAATGTTTTATAAAATATTAGACTGTCTGAAAGCATTCTGCAACAAGTTGATATACCTTCCTGATCAGCTGCACATTAAGACACCTAGTCTCTGGATGCAAAGGCCCGTCTGATGAACCTGTAAATCTGCATCGCTTCCTCCGAAAGTGGATGACTCAGAATCACATTTACACTTCCATTCAACAGATCCATACCATCCAGATACCTGCCTCTGGCATCCTTATTCTGATCACATACACTCTGTAGTTAATAATAAGCTTATTAATTCACTAGATGATGCTGTGGTTCGCATGTGGACTTATTAATTAACAGTCACCTTTAATAAAGTGCCATTAAAATGCTTGGAAATGATTCCACCCTACACTAGGGTTGAGGATTACCTGTAATACCATTTTTTTTGTTGTTAAGTGGATGTCCACATCTTTGTGACATAATAATACATTAATGATCTCCTTGATGAATCAATAAAGTTAGAAAAACGCCTCAGGCCAACTCAAAGTCAAACTTTCATGTTTTATGTCTTTAAAAAAATATTTTACTTTGTCAGACATGTTTTCTTTCAAAACTATGTTTATTTTATTACTAAGTTTGCTTTTTGTTATTTAATTTAAGTGGAAAAGCAATTTTATTTACTAAGCAATATTGATGTACCTACCTATTAAATTACATAGTAATAACAAATAAAAATTTAAGACTAATAAATTGATGAACTAAGAAAAAAAATTGTCAAGTCAGTCTGTCAGTCGGAGTGCGGTAGGGCAGCACCATCATCAAAACTGTTTAAATAACTTCGCTGCTGGCTTCCATTTTTAATTTAACCCTTTATAAGGCAGAGGCGATTTAGCGACCACATGCATTGATTTAGAAATTCAACCTTATTGTTTTAGTAATAAGTTACAATATTCATTGTAATTATTGAAAATACTACTAGCTTTAAAAATATCCTTTGTCAGATATGTATTCGATAGCTGCTTTTGATTCTGTGGTAGTATGCTCCAATAAATGGGGCCTTCTAAAGGGTCAAGTAATTTAATTTATTATTTTTGCATTCTAACTTGCCTAAATTTTTCATAAATTGAATAATAAAGAACTTTGAATTATAACCAAATAAAATATAAATATTATTAACACACATACTTTGTTTTTTTGGTCCCAAATAATAAATAAATAAATAATCAAATATCATGAGACATTTGACCTAGTCCCAAACTAAGCAAAGCTTGTATAAACATACTTATATAGATAAATACATATTAAACATCCAATATTCTAGAACAAACATTCTTATTATTCATACAAATATCTGCCCCGACCGGGAATCGAACCTGGAACTCAAGCTTCATAATCAGGTTCTCTAACTACTAGGCTATCCGGTCCTACCAGGTACCCAGGTGAATCAATTCAAGTGCTTCTAGTTAACTACAGGGGAATTTAAAAGAAAAAGTATCACTGCTATGTAGGCTTTACAAGTTACAGTTAACTAATAGTACCTACCTAGACCTACCTACCTACCTAGTCTAGTAAATTTAGAAAAAATCCTTAAAAATATCAACAAAACTATCCTGTAAACAAACTAACAGGGAGCTATGGAAAATTTCATACATTTAGTTTCATATTCAAAACTATGGAAAATACTCAACTAAAATAGTGTACTGTAATGATTTATGAAAATAATATAAAGTGACCGTTTTTGCCATCGAAATATTATTATTAGTCTTTGTGAAGTACAGTACAGGTAAGTACCTACAGGATAATTTCTCTCATAGCTATGATAATAAATATACTCATAAGGGTTAATGACTTGCAGTAAATTGTAATAAAAAACTTGAATTTGTAGGTTAGTAATGTTAATGTAATATTATTAAAGTAACACTTTTATAATGTAGTCGAGTCACACATTTTTTGTAGAATAAATTTTTTCCAAAAATCTTCTGCACCAGTTAACAAATTCTTCACATATGATTGATCATATGAAAGCCAATAATGCTTGATTTCTTTTGTTGTCTCAAAACTGGGATCAGCCACACAAAATAATGCCTTACTTTTTCCTGTAGCATGCATTTGGATTTGTACTTGAGCTTTAAATTTTGGTTGGATTGTGTTATCTTTTACATAATTCTCCAGTGTTTTCTGACTCACTGGACACTTCACTTCTACACAGAAATCGGCACAAACACCATCTGGTGTGGCTCCAATAAAAGGCGATAGGTATTGTATTAGTTTAAAACCACACTCTTCTATTTTTACTTTTATGTCTCCAATTCTTTTTATCACTTGTTTTTCTAAGCGTTTTCCTCTTATAATAGCTTTAGTATCTGGTACTTTATAGCCTCCAAGTACTTATTGTTTGGACTAAGACACAATCTACTGAACATCTTGTAGCTTCAAAAATTCTCGAGGCAGTTATTCTTCCCTGCCGAATTTACAAATCCGTCAGTCACTTTCATTTTAAATGCGTAAGTACTTATATCAAAACAATAGTATTACAAGAATCAAAAGCGTGTCGTTCCTTAGAATCAAAATAATCCGTCAGACAGATAAAAAATGGACATGACATGACACTCATGACAGTTGTTTATTTTTTTCAATTCCTATGGTAATGGACTATGAGCACTATAACTGTATTCCTAACTTTCGCAATGCAACTTTTTTCACTGTTTTTCCAGAATATAAAAAAAACCACTGCACAAAAAAATCCAAAAATATTTTTACGGTAATCAGCAGTGTAAAATCTACAAACGGTATTTTTATTTTATTACCTCAGCACATTTGAAATGTTGTCAATTGTTGGAAGTGAATCAGTGTATTGTTACCAAAACTGCCGCCTGCAAAACTTGGGGGCGGTAATATTCTCGTACTTCACTCGCACTTTAAATTGAAACTAAGTTTTTATCTACTTTCAGACGTGACTTTAAAAATTCACTCCAGAATGTCTTGCGTTTATTATTTAATTTGAAAAAAAAAACATCATTGTTTTGTTAAAATGTATAAAAAGACGATTCCCAACTGTTTAGCAATGTCTTAGACAAAGAGCAAAGACTCATTATTAATGTTCACAAAAACCTATAACTAAACAAAAACAAAGCACAAAATTAAATTTAGCAGAAGTATAAAAGCTAAAGAAAAGCATCATTTATTTAAACTAAGTTAAAGAACTAAAAAAGCATATTATAATGTAGACAACCATTTAATGATTATGATAGAACTTGACATAAAATGTTTGCTTTAATATAAAATTGATATTGTATACTTATTGTTAAAATTTATGTGAGATTCCCATGCCCGCCCAGGGCCCATATGAAACTAAATGTACCTACTTGAAATAAACGACGATAAAATGTGATGTGCAATGAATAAATAAATAAATAATTTGCAAAGTGAAAAAAAAGAAAAATAAACGACTACTCAGACCGGTCTCGTGCTTTCCGCATCCACCGCCAATTTATTCATTGTGTTTATTTTGGCCCATGGTAATGAAAAAGCAACAGGAAAACATCCGAAACCTGAGCTTTGCTTAGTATAAGATGATTCTATCGGATTACCGGGGCCCGGGGAATTCGAGACATCCCTGTGGAAATCCCGCATTCTTACTCAGTTTTTGGAACGCGACCTTATTTTTACCGACATGAAAGTTGTAACTGATACACAACGTTTGACAGATGAATTGACTATGTAAATTTGGTGTAAATGGAACATAAATAGAAATGGTTTGGTCGTTTGTTACTTGCGCGAGAATGCCGTAAGCCTACAGAGTTCTCGGATTCTTTGGTTGTAATAAGTATAAATAAATAAATAAGTAAACAAACAGCGCAAGCCAAATGAAAGCTTGTAAAAAAATATGTTTGAATAAGATGAGGTTTTTCTCGATTTTTAAAGATCTGAAGAAGGTCTTCAACCCTGAGGCCTGAGGCCTGAGGGCCTTTTAAGCCCGGTCGGAGCTACGAGTATGTAATGGGTTGTAGTTGGGTTGACTTGAAATTTGGGATACTTATGCAAATTGCGTGACAATGCAATAATCTGATAGTGACATCCTGGTAGTCCAGCCAGGATATTCTCCACAAATCGGACTTTTCAACGGTTAATGCCATCAACTTGAAATTTGGTATGCAAATATAGTTTGGGTGACAATACAAGTACGTCAGCAAAAAATCTTGTATTAAAAATGATTTTTTACCAAAAACTTATTAATGTGGGGGTTTTGGGAGGCGTACAATAGATCCAGATTGATCCTATCTCTGGGAAAACACGCGTGTTTATGTTATGAGCTTTAATCCGGTCGCTCAGGTAGGTACTATTTAATAACTGCTCAGCCGACAATCCTCAACTTCGCGGCCTTTTCGCGGCCTCTACAGTAATGTACTATATTCGTTGCTCTAGTTAGGTAACCTGACAATATCAGATTACAGTTCCCTTTCGGTGTGTCGGAATCATAGATAGGTCAAAATAAGAAGCGTATATGTTTTATCCCTGCGGGTGACAAGTGCACACGTTGTATTGTTTACACAGATTCAATTCGCGTTCCACAAATATAAATATGAAATCTATTTACGTTTCTAACGGTTTCCATCTGGCAGCTTAAACGGAAATTGAGGTGGAAGAAAGAAAATGGGAACATTCGATTGGTTTTTTTGGAATCTTTTTGTATTTTTTATTTCAATTCCAAATTTTTACTTACGGTCATCCCGTGACCCCGTGATCCCGTTTGTATTTTCAATAAGAAAATCCTTGAATTGTTACGGAAAAAATATAATCTGACGATTTCCTCAAAGAAATTTAGGTAAAACCATCAATAAAACCTGGAGCGCACAGCTTTTGAGAACTGTGTATTTCCCACTCCGCTGAACGAACAAGGCGGTTTTATGTATGTGGGAATGAGGGTGGTTCTTTGTGAGAATGATTTGATATGCGCTGGTTCTGTTTTCTGTTCCTGCTTATATTTTATTACATATTCACTAGTTTAATTTTTAATAAACTTTTTCTTATTTTAATAAAGTTTATTTTCCTTCGCACGATTTCACATTTATACATTTTTCAACACACCTGCTCGTAAAGTAGGTCTTATTACAGCGTATTTACACTGATAATGCAGAATATTACCCATGCCGTGCCTTTTACATTACATTATCGCACTAGTGCCTTTTCATTACATATCTTTTTAAATATTAGCAAGAAGTATTAATGTTTCGAAAACAGCTAAGTAGTTATTTGCGTAAATATAAAATTCAATTCAAAATGTGATAAATAATTAAAGAATTTCATGAAACTGCTTGTTAGCTTGTTGGTATTTATAATTTGACGGTGTATTTTTAACTATAAATACCCAATTTCAAAATTTATAAATATGTGGCTGATTAGCTACTTTGCCGGTGCCCTTATCTCAGACTTGCGCGCGCATGCAGCGCTGAGCGCGCGAAAAAAAAAAATTACGGCCGCCATCTTTTAAATGGGTTTTAATAACTGTTTCAATAATTAAAGTTTTTAAATAAATGTGAACTTTTATTTACTTTTCCTCGCAAGTGTGTTGAAAAACGTCGTATGAAACACGTGAGCATTGGTCATTACACTTTTCGTCTCCATTAAGCCTTCGCCTTCGGCTCAGGCTTAAAAACCGACTCGAGTGTAATGACCAACATAGCACACTTGTATCATAATGTACTATTATATATCTTTCTTACATTCAGTATTTAAATAAAAACAAAGAAACTTTTTTTTAATTTAGGTCAACGAATTCCCTTCATGTAATTCGTCATCATCATCATCATGTCAGCCGAAAGACGTCCACTGCTGGACATAGGCCTCCCTTAAGGTTCTCCACTCAGACCGGTCTTGTGCTTTTTGCATGCACCGCATGCATTCATGTAATTGTCAGGTTTTAATTTAAGACGATAAGGATATTAAGCTGAACCGTCTGTATTTAAAATCTGAAGTGCTCGAGTATTTTAAGGTCACGTTTTTCTAAGATTTTCAAAAATCTTCATGACTTTTGGTCGCTTCCAAATAATCAGTCATTTGAATAGGACTTTTTTTGGATAGTATTAATATTCCCTCTGAATATCTGACACGCTCGAATAACTTTTTTTTTCTACGCCTCTTTACGGCCTCCCCCACCAACCAGCCTGTCAGACTAATACCTCTCGGTTATCAAGCAGACGTAGGGCGTATACTCTATGAATGTCTGATGCGCTCGAGTATTTCCATGTGACTATTTTTTTTACACATTTGTGAAAGTTTGCACACGCTCTCTCCACCACTAAAAGGGCACTAACATAAACTTTTTCCATTTTTGCACCTAATCTTCACAATCCAATAAGTCCCTATAACGCTTTAATAACTACCGATTTAGCATACCGGCCTCCCCTACTATAAGCACGATAATAAAGAGAGGAAAATAAACAATAAAGAAACAACCTAATAAACACCTACGAAATTGTAGCCATGTCAAAACATTTTATGCCGTACTTGGGTAGATATATTCTTGCAAATATGTGCCAGACTGGATCGTGCATAGGGTGGCTAGATGGAAAATGAAAGTCCTGAGAAAAGCCTGATTTTGAGTGATTTTCATAGATAATGCGAACTGCCAAGGAATGAAATTCGCTCCCGTCGTCAGTATTTCCGGATAAATACGATCTAGGACTCTTCAAGACTAGAGTGCATTGGCTGTTACTGAACCGGTGAGACACACCTTTATAAATTGGCATGAGTGTACAGTGAACCAACTTGATTCCTACTCTACCGTAGAACCTCGTCATAATGACATTTCACCAATGAATAAAACCAAATTGCTACAGACATATAGGATGTGTTACCGAAATAATAAGGTTGATACTGGTTGACAGTGTATAACAATTATCTAAACGTTAAATCGAAAATTGGTTGATTTAACAACCAGCAGGGCTACTACTATTTTATACTATTCGATGTTATTTTTATTCTTTCCATCTGTAATATATTTTTATCGAGAACTAAAATATGCCAATATATACCCGAGGTGGTTAGCCACCCGAGCTTTAGCGAGGGTGTCTATTTATCGGAGGGTTTATATTGACATTTAGTCTCGCGGTGAAAACTCTATTTTTCACTTCGATTGCGAGAAAAAAATAGTCAGTTTAGTACAAAAAGATTCAATAAAAAATATAAATAAATCTTTCTAGTTTTCGGCAGCAAAAGATTATCAATTAGGTATGCCTTTTGCTCTTTGCTCGACATGATAACTTTCACTATCACTTGATGACATTGTGAGAATAATCAATTTATTTTAATCGTTCACCTACGATTTACGCTCTACAATTTCAAAGTTTTCAAGGTAAGTATTTTTTTCCAACCAGACACAGATATAACAACATAGCATCGGCGAAATAGTCCATACACAAACGGAAAAATAGAATGGCGCCACCTTCTATACGGAAAAAGCATAGAACTAAGACCACGTAGACTAAGAATGTAACATTTGCGTCATGAAAATGGTCCACACACAATCTTATTTTTTGTAAGTAACCGGCTGTTTTAGTTTATCTAAGTCACTCGAAGTAAATTAAAAAATTAATTACTTTTACTTCCTAGGGACTAAAGTACTCACTTTACTCCCGCCTTGTAAGGCTATATTGACCTACTTTTAGAGCATAAGAAGTGAAAATGTATTTTTATGTGTACCTATCGAATATGTGTCTCAAATATCTCTCTCTCTCTCTCTCTCTCTCTCTCTCTCTCTCTCTCTCTCTCTCTCAAACGTTAGCTCCATCTAATGTAGGTAGGCAGTGCCTTTCTGGGCTCAGGGGGGCTATATGAATTTCGAAACTCTAAGTTCGTATCGTACTGTCCCTCTCGCTCTCGTATTAAATAGTATAAGACCGCACAACACGAAGTTTGAGCTTCGATAACCTTTGAATCTAAAAATACTTAAGTATCTATTTTGTATTTCACGCCAGATGATGTTTTACAGCAATTTGAATATTAAAACTTATAAAACTTGAGCGCGGCTGCGTCGGCTGTTCCTCGGGGGTCATACATAATAACTAGACTAATCTGAAATGAAGGCTGGACGAACTGGCTACATCCGTTAAACAAGGCAACTCGCTTTAAACTTTAAATTAAAAAACTTAGTACCTAAGCGACCGCGCTTCGCCCGGAGTTCTTTTTTTTGGATTTAACTTTCATTTAGTACCTACTAGTCGAAAATCGTCCACATGATTTGACTTTTTTCAACTCATTCATCATGTCATGTCAGCCGAAAGACGTCCACTACTGGACATAGGCACAGAATAACTACGAGTAATAGTACCTACCCACTACCGTACGGAAGGGAATCCCTAGAACAAAAGTCAAGTTTAGGTATAAATCGTTACCTTGCCTACTCTCACGACTTGCATGCGAAATCGAAACTTATCATGTTACACGAGCGTTCATATTCCGTTGGGCACCGTTGACTCGAAACCGGTTTGGCGCCACGAACACAGGGTTCCCACTCGCCAATGAATAATTAAAGATAACAGTAGGTATTAATTATGAATTCAATAAAATACTTTTAATAAATAAGTAATTGTACTTTAACATGCGCATGACAAGAAAGTATGACAATGATAACCTACTTATCTACCTGCTACCTTTACCTACTACAGATTTCCGTATTTGCATTGGCGAAACTAGGTCTTAATATTATTTCTGACCAACCAATTAAAGAATTTTATGACTGGATAAATATAAACATACGAAACTATTAAAATGAGAATGTTGCAAAATAAAATAACCTATTTAAGGTAACAGTAGTAGGTTTTTTATTTTGCAACAACTACTTCGAAACAATATAATCTAAACAACAATATAAATAAAACGAAGATAAAGCCTGAGGCTCTCAACTCAGACCGGTATTGTGCTTGATCGGCATTCAATTCACCGTGATCCTGCGATCGGCAGGTCGTCGCTCCATCATTCATTCATTCAAAATTAATTAGGTCCAAAAAGAATTTTGTCAAAATGTAATTGTTCTTAAAATGATTTAGAACCAAATTTCTATAGAAAAGCCACACAAGTTTCGAGTTTTGGAGCGCAATGTGGTAGGTATTCGGAATTACTAAATATAAAAATCGGTCAAGTGCGAGTGCGAGCGACTCGCGCATGAAGGGTTCCGCACCTCCGTACAATGTTTTAAAAACAAATAGTTCAGTAATATTTTTTTCAAAAAAAATGTAATACAAGCTTTTTTGCTGGTGGTACTTTTCTCCCCAGTTACCAAAGTAGGTAGTCATCAAGACGAATCAAATGAGACCAAAATCGGTGCGGTCGTGTCGTTTTATTACAGAGTTCCTATGGCCAACATCTAACTTCATCATCAGATCAACTCTATGTCACAATAATATTGCATTGTCATCGGATTTATACATGCGTGTAAAATTTAAGCTCAATCGGTTGAAGATATCCACTTCAAATTTGAGTTGAAAGATTCCACCCGAGCAAACATACCTCATCACAATAAGTTTTTGTTAAAAAAAACATTTTTAATACAAGTTTTTCTTGCCGAATGTACATTTTGTTGATTGTACTTGCATTGTCATCTAAACTACATATCTGTACCAAATTTCAAGTCGGTACTATATTCACTATTGAGGAGTTCCCTCCTGCAGAGGCGATCCTGGCAGGACCACCAAGATGTCTCTACCAGATTATTGTATTGTCACCAAATTTACATAAATATGCCAAATTTCAAGTCGGACCACTGAAAGTGGATGAAATTTAGCTTCCAAGATTTGACCCAAACAAACGTTAAAAAATAAATAAACAAACAGGGCCAGCTAAAGAAAAGCTTCTAAAAAAAATTCCAACATTTACTTAAGCACTTGTACAAGTATTTCGAATAAAAAATAATTTGAAATCTCGACCTCTTTGGTTCTGGCTGTTTGCTTCTGAAGCCATTGCCACCCACAGGTTTAAAAAAAAAATTGGCTGTCATGCGGTTTATTCGCGAAAAATTCTGCGGACTTCGTATGTTGTGTAATTAAATAATAAAAAGTTCGACTTAGTGTGAATAAATTTTAAACTGTATTATAAACCTTGTAAATAGTGTTAAATACTTAGTATGATTTTTAATAGTGTAAAAAACAATAAGTAAACATAGTGATTATAGTACACAGCGGATTTGACCAGCGCTTTATCAAAGTTGGCTTCATTGAGGTTTGTATTGATAAATTGCTTCATTAATTTTACACAAAAACTATTAAATCAGACAGTCACTAATTATATTATCGAAACTTAAAATCTAATCATTAATTAATGTCGCAAACCTAAAGGTAAATATTCAAACGACATAGCTACCGACTCGATCGCCTTAGCAACGGCTAATAATGCTAGGCAACAAAAAAACGCTCAAAAAAACACGTTTCTTGTACTTATAGTATTTGTTATTATAGCGGCCACAGTAATACATAATCTGTGAAAATTTCAAGTGTCTAACTTTTACGGCTTAAGAGATAGAGCCCTGTGACAGACGGACGGACGGACAGACAGACAGACAGACAGACAGCGGAGTCTCAGTAATAGGGTCCCGTTGGCACCCTTTGGGTACGGAACCCTAAAAATGGATCAATTTGCGTTACCTATCTGGGGGCACGGCAGTGCCCCCGCCAAGTCGAGCAAAAAAAAACAAAGGCACGGCCGTACCATACTTTTCTCGAAGCCATTCATATTAATTTCCCAAGTTACAGTTATAGATGGAAACTAACGGTAGACTACGGTTATTTAACAAAATTTGTCGTTAGCTACCAATACTTAACTGGTTAACTATGGTTATTTAACCGCAGGTCGTATTGAAGCTTGGTGGTAAGTGGATGGCTTTTTCTGTTTTTTTGTTAGTGTTTGACATTTATTTTAGATTGCTTAGGTACATAATCCATAAATCGGAATCGGAACTAATTTGAGATGCATACCTACCTATGATATGGCACTGGTACCTACTATAAATACTTAATTTCATAAACGTCATTCAAACAAAGTCATAAATGCCACTATGCAATACTAACAATCACCGCAATCACCTAATAAATTTAATATTTTTTATCAATAAAATTAAATAATTACTTAGTTTATTTTAATTAAGTATAAAATAAATAAATAAATAAACACAGTACAAAAATTTCCGTAATGTACCAAAGTAACCCGCTCAAAATGGTTATTAACCGTTTTTAACCAAAAAATCCGTTAAAAACCCGACGGTTAAAAACGTTAAAAACCGGCTTCCCATCTATAGTTACAGTCCTCTGAATTAGAGGCTTTCGGTACCCTTCAAGTTAATGGTGTGGCTAAACGTCACTAGGCAAATCGTACAACGATGAGTTTGGACGATATACAGGGTAGATTTGACGAGGGATCTTTACGAAACAGGCAGATAGTTCAACCTTAGCACTATATTTCCCCCATAGAAACTATGTAAATATAAGTTACCGTTTTCAAGTTATAGCCTTTTAAACATTCATACCAAAAAAATTTATAACAAAAAATAAAACCGACTACAAAAAACCATGAAAATAATTTTCTACCAGTCTGAAGTCGGTGCCTCAGCACGAGCCAGCAGGAGTGGACCTATAATCGTCTACCTCACCTACAAGTACACGAGTAAATGGCTTCAATCACTGCTGCTGGCTCGTGCTGAGGCACCGACTTCAGACTGGTAGAAAATTATTTTCATGGTTTTTTGTAGTCGGTTTTATTTTTTGTTATAAATTTTTTTTTTCACGCTTTTTAGTGTAAAACATCTAAGATACAATAGTTTAATGTCAACTGGTCGTCGCCTTTTACGAAAAATTGCTTTTTCCGATGCAAAGATGTTCATTATTGAGGAGTCCTGGTGCTTCACCACCCATTCCATTTCACCATATGCGTTCCGAGAAACATATTTTGCTTAGCAACTGTGTTAAAGCAATTGAAATTCAACCCATGAAATACTTGTTATTGAGTAGTAACTCCGATGGTCAACTGTGGTCTTCATCATCAGTTCCACTTTACCAAATGATGATTTTCAAGAGCAAATGCACGATTTAATACTAAATATATCAAAATTACTATAGGTGTCCCTACAACATTTGAAGAGTTCCCTCGATTTCCTTAGGATCCAATCATCAGATCCTGATTTGGTACTTATGGGACCTAATTGAAAGCATTTCTAGACGAACCCAAAAACAATTTTTCAAATCGGTTCATAAATGACGGAGTTCTGAGGTAACAAACATTAAAAAAAAAAAAAAAAAAAAAAAATACAACCGAATTGATAACCTCCTCCTTTTTTTGAAGTCGGTTAAAAAACTACTTTGTGCCAACCCTAAACAGATGGCTGGGTCAATGTTCTTACTTGTAAACAATCTTTAGACGTCAGGATATTACATTAATATTTTGCCATTTGTCCATTCTTAGAGGTCTGCGTGCAACGCTAAAAAAATCGCTGCAGGATTTGCAGAGGTGATTGTCTCTGGAGTATTTATGTAATTTCTTAGTTAATAATTCTAACCACAACAAATAACACACATGATATGACATGGCACTGACATTCACTTGAATGTACTCAACCGTCATAAACAATTAAAGAAGATAGTAACCTCTTTCATCATAAATAAAATGTCTCTGTTTACCTACCTAAAATGATAAAAAGGTTTTAGTTCGTTAACTTGCTTCAGCAAATTATTTTCGAATGAATTGAAATTGTTCCCCAGTTGATCAGCAATTCATACAATAGGTTGTTTTTTTTATTTCGGTTATCGTCAAAAAATTTAATACTTAACATTATTTGACGGATATTGCACTAAAGTTGTAGTAATAGGTTGTCATTCGCCGAGCCGAGATAGAATCAACGCATTTTTTACAACTATCGAAACTCTTTGCATGATTGAAAATCGATCATAAACATATCATAAATGTGATGTTTGAAATGAAATTGACATTTAAGTTCATTTTATTTACTTTACATGAAAATGCGTCTCTCTCAAAATCGTACATTGGAACGCTCAGAGTATACTCCACAATAGGCACGAATTTACAAACTTTTTATATCAAGAACATATAGATATTGCGATCATTTGCGAAACCTGGTTAAAGCCTCATCTGAGGCTTAAGGTCCCTGGGTTCAACATAGAGCGCAATGATTGTGGTAACAAACATAATGGTGTATGTATTCTGATACATAATAGTATTACATATAACAAAATTAACACATTTTTTGACGACTCTCTTCAAAATATTTGTATACAAATATCTGTTAATAGTAAACAAATTAGTATAGCAGGGGCCGAAACAAGTTCCATGGTCGAAAATACTGATTTTACTGACCAAAAATTCAACAATACTGACCAAATACTGACCATTTCCAAACCGTTTTTCGGGTGAATGGTGTGAAATAAAAAGCTTATTTTCAGTTATTGGCCTCCACCATCCCCATAGCCAACCAGCACCGCCTTTTTATTGTGTTAAAAAGCTTTTTCTATTGTTAGTACTTGTTATTGTATTACAAGCGAGTCATGCGCATTCGTGCAAAATTATATATTGAACAATAAATAATAAATAGATAGGTATTAAGACATCTACATAACAAATTCACACAAATAAATCAAATGACTATGAGGAAGAAAAAAAAGTACAGAGAAGTTCTATTAAAATAAACATAACATTTAAAATTAAGTTTTCTTAAAAAGATTGTTAGAAGTGTTTTTTTCTTCTTATCTACGATTTTTTGCTATTTTTTTGAAGTCATGTGATGCTTCAATATATACGTAGATCATCCACATATATAGAGCATCCAAAGCAGCCCTCAGATATCATCACTGGGCAAATCGAAAATGTAGGATTGGCCAACAGCAAAGGAAAACCATAAAAAATTATTGAGTTTGGAAAAATACTGACAATACTGACCGATTTTCAAAAATACTGACTTTTACTGACCAGGTCTAAAAATACTGACTTTTACTGACTTTACTGACCAGTTTCGGCCCCTGGTATAGTAAGCTTTTATAGCCCTACAAATTGCAACCTAGTTTTTGAAAAAACAAAATTTGAAAATTTCATTAAATCTGTACCCGAACCCATGATAATCGCAGGAGATTTTAATGCTCATCACACGTCTTGGGGTTGTTGTTCTACTTCATCACGTGGTCGTACTGTGTTAGATGTTGTTGATGATAATTTTCTGGTACTTTTAAATGATGGGACGCCCACTACTGTGGGCTCTACGACTTGGCGTCCTAATGCGTTGGATCTAGCCGTAGTTTCTCCATCATTGGCTCCTCTTTGTACTTGGTCAGTTCACGACGATCCTCTGGGTAGTTATCATCTACCTGGAATAATCAATTTGGTTCTAAATAACAATGTAAATAATTTTGTAAATAATAATGTAAGTGGAGTACATTTGCCCATTCACCCCAATTTTAAAATGGTGAATTGGCAAATGTATGCTGAGAAGGTGGAGTGTAAGTTAAATAACTATCAGTTCGACTCCTACGCGCCTCTTGAGGCCTACAATTTGTTCACGAAAATCCTAATGTGTGCTGTCACAGAGTCCATACCGAATCATAAAGGTCCCAGTCCCATGACAAATAGTCCAATTCGTTCTTGCACTAATAGAAAATCTAAGAAAAAATCTAATCTTCCATGGTGGAACGATAAATGTTCCACAGCTGTTCAAAACTCTAAACAGGCGTATATCAATTTTAAACAAAATTGTACTTTAGAAAATTACCTAGAATTTAAGAAACTCCAAGCTAAGAAAAAACTTGTTATTAAAACAGAAAGACAAAATTCTTGGGCTGATCTATGCACTTCTTTTAATCGGTTTACTCCATTGTCAGTAATTTGGCGCTTCATGCGCAAATTCAATAAAACTTATGTTCCTCGGCACTCTAATAGTAATCATGAATGGATTCTAGATTTCTTACAAAAATATACTCCTGATAGTGTGGAAAATGTAGGTAGTTTGTCTCTTGATTCCCCTTCTAGCCCGCACAATGATTATCTCATAAACTTATTTACCCTTGAAGAATTGAAATCTGCAATATATTCACGCAGGGACACTTCGTTTGGTTTAGATGGAATCCCATATATGATGTTCAAGAAACTGCCAGAGAGTTGTCTGATTATTTTATTAAATATTTACAATGCGCTTTGGACAAGAAATGACATACCACCTGAATGGACAACTGATTGCATCATTCCTATATTAAAATCTGACAAACCTAGGTTTAATCCAGACTCTTATCGTCCTATAACATTGACATCATGCGCAGGAAAAGTCTTTGAACAGTTACTTAAGCAGCGTCTTGAATATTATGTAGAACATAATGGATTGCTTTCGAACAATCAGTATGGTTTTCGTAGAGGTCGTTCAGCACGTGAAAGCATATCTTTGCTCCATTTAGATATACTGAAAAGCATCAAAACTAACAACAAACTTATTTCAGTGTTTTTTGATATTACTGGTGCTTTTAACAATGTAAATATTGATATTTTGTGTACAGAACTTTTAAATATATGTATTAGAACTTTTAAATATATGAATATTATGTAGAAAAGTGTTTGTGAAGTATGATGGTGGATTGTTTGGTCCACGACTATCTTCCATAGGAGTTTGTCAGGGTGGAATTTTATCCCCTCTGATCTTCATTCTGTATATAAGTCGCTTAAATTTGGTAATGGGTCCTAATATCAAAAATTTACAATTTGCCGATGACCTTGTTGTATATTTATCAGGAAATAATTCTAATACAATAATAAATAACTTAAACTTAGCATTAACAAAACTCCATAATTACCTCTCCTATTTAAATCTCGCAGTTAATCCATATAAGTCTAAAGTTGTCGTTTTTGGTCAAAAATCTGCAGCTACTTTGTCCTCTTTATTGTATAATAATACACCTCTGCCAATAGTCATAGATACTAAGTTTTTGGGTGTCATATTTTGTCACAATTTGTCCTGGAAAAAATATGCTGAACATTTAGAAGTCAAAGCCAATAAAGCTTTTAATATCCTTAAGTCATTGCGTGGTACAAAATGGGGGGCTGACCCCAAAATATTACTGATGCTTTATAAATCTTTAGTTCGCAGTCATTTTGAATATGGGTTTATGTGTTTTGCTTCAGATCATAAAATTATACAGAGTTTAGAAAAAATTCAAAATAAGTGCATGCGTGTTGTGACTGGAGCATTTAAAACCACTCCTATTGTTTCATTACAAGTAGAGTGTAATCTCCCTCCAGTAACAATAAGACTTGCATATTTGAAGGAAAGATTTGTTTTAAAACTACATGCTGAATATGACAACCACCTTTTAAAAGAAATCTTGAATATTAATCTATTGCCTATTCAAAAATCTTTTTATGTTTTGCAGGGCCTATCTGAATTTAGCAGTTTTTTAAATCAAATTAGTATACATAAAAGCAATAACCACTTACCTTGCTTTGATGGGCCTTATGAAAGTAAATTTAGTCCTATAAATGTTGTGATTGATAATGGTCTCTCCAGAAAGGAACAAGTATATGAAAAATTGGCTTCATGGAATGGTTTTAAATTAATTTATACAGATGGATCAAAGAATGAGTCTAGTGTATCTTCAGCTATATATAACTCCGAAAACAAAATGGGTCTTGGTTTCAAAATAGACAAACATGCTAGTATTTTCACAGCTGAGGCATTCGCTATTCTTTGTGCACTGAAGCACATATCAAGGCAAAAAGAGGCATGTAAATGGCTAATTGTCAGTGATAGTATGAGTGTATTAAAAGCTATAAAAAATAATAAAGTAAAATCTAATACAAATTATTTAATTTTTCTAATTAAAGATCTTTGGTCTGAACTTCACTTAAAAAACAAATTTGTTATCGAATTCATGTGGACTCCTTCACATATAGGTGTATCTGGTAACGAAAATGTAGATTTCTTGGCTCAGTCAATTGCAAATTCTCCTCCATCTATTGACGTTAGTTTTGATGTCCTACTCCCATATACTGATGTTATTCCAATACTGAAACAAAGAATGTATGTTCAGTGGAAGAAACAATGGGATCATGTGGTGCAAGTAGAAAACAAGGGTTCTTGGTATGCTGCCTTAAATGTGAACTTACAATCTGTATCGTGGTTACGTAAAAGTAATATCTATCGTAATATAAGCTTTTACAGCACAATTTGTCGTCTTAGGTTAGGTCATTTTCGTCTCAATCATCATTTGCATCGTATGAAAATTGTAAATGATCCTCGTTGTGAATTGTGTCAGTCAAATGAGGATCAAACAATAGATCATATAATTTATCATTGTTCGTCTTTCGGCATTCAGCGCCTTGTGTTGATGGACGAATTAATCCGCATTTACGGAGAACCACATCAGGTCCCGCTCTCTGTTCAAGAGCTGTTAAAGAATCATTCTACATATGAACCACTGTACAACTTCATTGTATCAACATTTGAATATTTAAACACCGGACTTGACTATAACTGAAGAAGTTTTATTGGATGTGACAACATAGAAAGCAATCACTGAAGAAGTTTAACTGGATAAGACAATAAAAGAAAGAATACTAAAGAAGTTTAATTGGATATGACAACATTGAAAGAAACACTGAAGAAGTTTTATTGGATATGACAACGTTGGGAAAGGAAAATACTGAAGAAGTTTTATTGAATTGACATGGAACTAATATACAGAAACTGAAATAATAATATAAGTATTAACTAATGACGAGGCGATATGGTCCCTGACTTTAGCCTGTCCGAAAGGACGAATTAAAAAAAAAAAAAAAAAAAATGAAAATGAAAATGCGTCTGTTAGATGCACGTGGATATTTAAATTTGCTCATGTTATACGCGAGCTGCAACTATAATGCGGCTGAAGCTTTACGACGTTACAGGGAAACATATCCACCACCGCACCCAACAGGTCGTAGGGCAATTTTACGTGCTTTTGATCGTGTCGCCAACAATCAGCCCGTTGTACCAAGAACAGCTCAGACCGATCAACGTGGAGAACCCGTTATTCGTCTTGAAGCTAGACTTGAAGAAAGAATACTGCGGTATTTTGAGCGGAATCCAAGAAAAAGTTCGAGATCAGCTGGTCGACATTTCGAAATAAGTCATACCGCAGTACTAAAAGTTCTTAAACGTGCCCGCTTTCACCCTTATAACGGAGGAACATTTGAACACCGTATGTAAAAATTGTAATAAAGTAACTGATAATCGTATTTTTGCATTTTATTTGATTTATTTGACTTTGTGTTATTTTTACCTCAGTACGATGACAACAACTCTCGGAAATAAACGTAATATCCCGAGTTTTCCCGACGACGACTCCTTAATCTAGCCATTGTGTCGTTATGTGCGGGTGCAATTATAGGGTTATCACCACAGTTAAAAATTAGTGAATTTTGTGTTTTTTTTTACTTTGTTTAAGCTTCTAAACATTATAAATCGACTGTGTATCACTTAAACCAGCCATACTCAACCTGCGGCCCTCGGGCCGCATGCGGCCCGCCGGGCCTTTGTGATTGGCCCACTTGGAATTTTAAAACTTTGACTAAGTTTTAAAATTTCGCACCCATCAAAAAAACTGTGGGCGCTCTGAGTAATATAAATACAGGTACTAGCTCGATAGCCTTATCGCGGTGCATTGCATCTAGTCACTGTATTGTATAGTTGGCTTTGTTGTGACCACCTTTTCTTTCTCAATAAACACATCGGCAATTTTGAATTATGTTTTTTTAACACCTAAATATTTTTGCGGCCCGCGCTTCAAGATCGAAACGTGTTTGTGGCCCCATTAAAAAAATGGTTGAGTATGGCTGACTTAAACAATGCAATATTTCCGCAAAGATCCCTCGTCGAAATCCTCCCTGTATATAGGGTGTTAGCTGGCCAAATCATGAAATGTCTGCGTTTCGTGATATTATTCTTCTTCTTCTCTTCTTCTTCTCAGCATATATTCGTCCTCTGCTGGACATATGCCTCTTCCATGGATTTCCATGTTGACTTAAATGCGGTAAATCTGGTCCAAGTTGGTCCTGCTGTCTTACGGATATCATCCGCCCATCGCCCATCTAGTTGGTGATATTATTATATCTAGGAAATTTATAATCTAGCCGATTGTACGATCAAGTGACGACAATTTTATGAAGTAATCATAACTGTTACTGAAAAAAATAAACTAGTTTCTTGTGCAAGCCATACCTGTTCACCCTAACATTTATACATCAGTCTATCACCTAACGTAACGAATTAACTAAAACACGATTAGCTATGGTACCTGTAGTATGGTATGGTGGTGAGTAGGTATGTGTAATCTTACGCTGAGCTCACGTGGTGAAATGAAAGTGATTAAATTACTGCTGCCAACCCGATTGCAAGCATTAAAAGTAACATATGCCATCAATCTTATAGCTTGCATTTCCTCATATTGAGATCTGTGTAAGATACGAGTAATAACCGAATTACCGAGTATCACCGGTAAGCCACGGTTTGCCCTACTATAAATTAGACATTATCATCAAAATAGCAGTATTATTACTACTTAGAAGTGAATAATTACTGGCTTGTTGCGTTATTAATCATTCAGCAGCAAGTATAAGCCGAAAACTCGCAACAAAACAACAAACAGAACCATTAATTTAGCAAAAGGACACCGTCGCGCAGTCCGATACGTAGGTACCTAAGCGTTGAATTAACAATTTAAATTATTTAAATTTTGTTTACTAACTTCTATTGGTTTTATAAATCTGTGATGTTTCCGGAGTCATCCTGATGATAATTTAGCCAATCTGTCATAACCTCAACCAATGTAATATCGATTCAAAATACCTATAACTACATATATAGGTTACTTTCGTCGTTGTTTTCGGTAACGTTTTACTGTTGGTATAGTGAATTAAGTAACACACTTGAGTAAATCCCAAAAATCCCTCTTGGGCTCCTTCCTTACCTATACCTACTTCATTCTTAAAACGATGCTACAAGGTAGGTAAAATTAGGTTGAATAAATTAAGATTACAATACACACAATCCATTAAACTGAACAATACGAATAACACAAATAAGATTACGAAGACTAGGTTTAGATATAATAAGCAGGGCAGACAATAAGCCGTTCTACCTATACCAATGCTTTACCAAATAACCATTTAACTACAGCCGAATATAATACATATTATAAAGTAAATGGATTAACAATTTTATTGTTTGCTTTATATTTTTCCTGTTGTCGGCGTGTACAAACAAAACGCACAAACGTAATTGAATTGAATAACAAGCTAAAGGTTGAATTATGAAATTAAGAGCGCGAGTGACGAAAAAATTATAAAGCGGGGAGTGTGAGCGTGCAAATTCGTTGTAGACTTCTTTTTTATAATTACAACTCTAGTACCATCAACCAAATATGTGGTCTACCACCCTAAAGTTGATAATCGTTTGCATGCATCGATTTGCATGTCACAAAACAATAATGCCAATAGACGTGTCTGTCAACTTGAAAATTCGACTTTAGCGACTTCATTTGATAGGAACTTGTTTAAAAATTGATAGACCACTTATTTTGCTGATGGTACATTACTGCAATGGTATTATATCTCAGCAAGAGCTGAGAGTATATCAAAAGAACAACGGCACAAAATAGCATTTATGCAACTGTAACGTAATAGGGGCCCTTGAAACACGAGTGTGGTTTCATGAAACGAGGCGTAGCCGAGTTTCATAAAAGGGTCACATGAGTGTTTTAAGGCCTAATTACGTACAGTTGCATACAATATTTTATCTACGTTCATATATTAAATCCTCTATCATGTGTTCAAGAACCATTGAGAGTTACCTGCATTGCAACCAGAACTTATACGAGGACCTTCACTTTGCTGGTAAATTATGAGTCATTTCCTTCCCCACATCTAAAATATCGGGCAGAGTCAAATTTTCTTCGCATTCACTGATATCAGACATCTTTAAGCAAAAACGAATTTTTGCCACGAACGAAAGTTTGTAAAACAAAACGACACTAATGTATCGAAAATGGCGCTGAAGCCGCTAAAACCTAGTACGTCACTGCGCATGTGCGGCATGTGCACGCATGCGCTAAAGCGGGCACTGCCACAGACAAGTGAAAATTAGAATCAAAACTTTTTGATATAAACTTTTGGATTTGCCCTGTATCGTAATGGTTTAAAAAATTACTATTATCTACTCTCATATCGAAATATTCGAATTATAAAATTCGAAACGAGTTTATATTTACACTAGCTTATGCCCGCGGCTCCGCCCGCGCGGTATTCGGTTATCGCGCGCTGTTCCCTCGGGAACTGTGCATTTTTCCGGGATTAAAAGTAGCCTATGTCACTCTCGGGCCCATAAACTATCTCTATGCCAAAAATCACGTCGATCCGTCGCTCCATTACGGCGTGAAAGAGGGACAAACATACAAACACACAAACACACAAACATACAAACACACTTTCGCATTTATAATATATATATAAAATATAAATATATAAATATAAATATATAATAAATATATAAATATATAATATATAATATATAATATAATGGATACTTTTTTAAACACAATGCCGAAATATTAAAAAAAAAATCATTACAACACCTTTCTTCAAACAAAATAATGTTATAGGTAATATAATTTATAACATTTTTCATGCCAGATGCTGGTGAAATACTTGACCCGATATTGTCTTTTAACACCATTCTTTTTCTACCACATCGCAAGCGAAAAGTTATTTGTATTTACTTATAATATGGGCGGCGCGGTTCTGTCAGCTTTGTGTTAACGGTACATTACAGTACAATTTGTAAGTACCTATGGTCTGTCCCATAATTCTAGATAATAAAATGACAGTCTGAAATGTCAAACGTAAAAATAATGTGGCCAGCATAAAACGAACAGTGCGGCTCCATGATTCCGGTTTCGTAAATAACCGATAAAAATGTATATTTTACGATAGCAAAAATAACATTAAAGTATTCAATAATATACTACTTCTCATTTTAAAAATATAAATACACTTTTACGATAAAGTGATAAAATCTAAGCACAGGTACAAAACAGGTAAAATACAGTGTTCATCACTTAGTGCCAACGTAAAAAAATATAATACAGAGGGGCTACTACAAAACTAGAAAAACGAAGTCCGTATGGCAGCGTCCCTTTTACTCGAGTATTGAATGAGAAAAGCGTCAGCGGGACGGCAACATACGAAGTTCGAGCTTTGCAATTCGTAGTTAGGGCCAGAAGAACTCTGTTGTTGTACTAAATGCGTGTTGATATTAGTTTTAGTTTTATATCTATTTGAAATTTACAACTTACGTAATTGCTGCCGTTACTTTCAAGTCTTATTGTATTTCTTGAATCCATTAATATGAACTATTCATTCAAAATTAATTTCTTTGCTCACCCGCGACCTTACAACTTAAAGCAAAAAAACATACCTTTCGAGGAAAAGATGCTCAAAGCCACTCTTATGGAAATGGTTCGGAAGGCGAAAAAGGACCACATAAGGTATTATGTCGATGAGATGGCTGCCGAACGTGGTATCACGGTTTTAAGACTGCCCCCTTACCACTGCGAGCTCAACCCTATTGAGTTGGTCTGGGCTCAGGTAAAGGGACATGTCGCCAAAAATAATAAAAATTTCAAATTGAGCGAAGTAAAGCAGCTGTTGGATGAGGGCATTCGACGAGTGACTCCGCAGCGTTGGAGCGATTGCATTTTACATGTCATAAAAACGGAAAAGAAAATGAGTCGACTGGGTCAGGTCATAGAAAACATGACCGAAAATTTTATTATAAATGTAGGTAATGATGATGATGATTCTGAGGCAATTACCACAAATTCTGATAGTTCAGTAGATTCAGAATAAAGAATTTCCAATTAAAACTCATCATCATCATCATGTCAGCCGAAAGACGTCCACTGCTGGACATAGGCCTCCCGCAAGGCTCTCCACTCAGACCGGTCTTGTGCTTTTCGCATCCAACGCGATCCCGCGATCTTAGCCAGGTCGTCGCTCCATCTTGTTGGAGGCCTACCGACAGCTCGTCTCCCGGACCGCGGACGCCATTCGAGAACCTTCTGACCCCATCGGCCATCAGTCCTGCGTGCAATGTGCCCCGCCCACTGCCACTTCAGTTTCACAATTCTTCGGGCTATGTCAGTAACCTTAGTTCTACTGCGGATATCATCATTTCTGATTCTATCCCGCAGAGAAACCCCGAGCATAGCCCTCTCCATAGCCCTTTGAGTGACTTTGAGCATCTGTATTGTATCTGCGAATGCGTCCGCCGAGGTGTAGAGGGTGGTTTTTACTTGTTTGTGGTAGGTATTTAACGTCGGCCGATGCATCTGCCACTCATCCGTTTGGTGTCGGTTTTTCGACACGGATCAAAGGGTGACAGCGCGAACGCAACGCGCCTGTCCACACGTCTGCAGATGTGTGGACGGATCGCAATTTATCCGAAGATATGGTTGCAGATCCATCTGCCGACGCATCCGTCGATATGTAGAGGAGGCATTATGAGGCCCATCGTTAGCGCCCACGTCTCAGATCCGTATGTCATCACTGGCAACACACACTGGTCAAAGACTTTTGACTTCAAACACTGCGGTAATTTGGATGAAAAGACACTGCGAAGCTTCCCGAACGCTGCCCAGCCGAGACGGGTTCGACGAGTGATCTCTTTCTCGAAGTTGGACTTACCTAACTGGACCGTCTGTCCTAGGTATACATAGTCGTCAACAACTTCGACCGCAGAGCTTCCGACTATTACGGGAGTTGGCACTACATGAACATTAGACATGACAATTAAAAATGTTTTTTTTTTATTACCCCTGTGTATTAAACATAATTTTACTGGACCACAAAAGCCGCTATAATAGTAATATGGTGTTTATTTGTGAGATTGTATACCTGCACAATCGGGGTTGTACGTTGATTTGGAGACATTTTGATAGAATATCGTTTAACAGATATTTTATCTCATAATTGTCGGTTCATAGAATAATCAATACGCAGAAAATTTATTTTGAAGAAATTTAAACCATTGTTTTTTGTTAGAAATATAATTTTTTATTTAGATATTCATATCATAGAATAAGAAGTCAAATAAGTATTCATTATTCTCATATTATTTAGTTAATGTAAAAATTACTATCAAGAAAAACATGAAATTCGTTTTCTGATGTGGTCTCAGTTCTAACCTAACCTAAACTACATTTCTAGTACCTAGCAAGTCGTTTCGGAGGGGGTCGCTGCAGGTCTACTACGGAACTCGAAGTTCGTGTCGTGCGGTCTCTCTGACACTTGTATAGATGGGAAGCCGGTTTTTAACGTTTTTAACCGTCGGGTTTTTAACGGATTTTTTGGTTAAAAACGGTTAATAACCATTTTGAGCGGGTTACTTTGGTACATTACGGAAATTTTTGTACTGTGTTTATTTATTTATTTATTTTATACTTAATTAAAATAAACTAAGTAATTATTTAATTTTATTGATAAAAAATATTAAATTTATTAGGTGATTGCGGTGATTGTTAGTATTGCATAGTGGCATTTATGACTTTGTTTGAATGACGTTTATGAAATTAAGTATTTATAGTAGGTACCAGTGCCATATCATAGGTAGGTATGCATCTCAAATTAGTTCCGATTCCGATTTATGGATTATGTACCTAAGCAATCTAAAATAAATGTCAAACACTAACAAAAAAACAGAAAAAGCCATCCACTTACCACCAAGCTTCAATACGACCTGCGGTTAAATAACCATAGTTAACCAGTTAAGTATTGGTAGCTAACGACAAATTTTGTTAAATAACCGTAGTCTACCGTTAGTTTCCATCTATAGACACTTGTACTATTTAATACGAGAGCGAGAGGGACCGCATGACACGAATAAATGGATATATGAATGAATGAAATAGAAACAATTCTACAATTTGATAAGTTTGATAAAAAATTAAATGAGATAATAAAATTCATTGAATAGTTTTTCTATTAAATATATTCCATTCAAGTTAATAGTCGTTAAAATAATAATATTCCAAGTAAACATACGAAGAGCCAATATTATATGAAATATTTTCTGCGAAACGAAATTCTACGAAAATTCTGTCTGTGAAAGAAGGGAACACCTATTAAGTGTATTTTCAGCTTCTTATGGCAATGATCTTACTTAGAATTTAATTGAAACTTAAACATCAACATCTATAAAAAGTCGAAATTATCTTCAAAACTGTCGCATTTTTATTAGACCTATTTTGCCTTTTCTAGAATGTCCTAAGTGTCCTACATGTTAGTATACCACGGATCCGTTCCTATCTTAATATTTTATGACATACATATATTGGTACACAGGTACCTAGAAAATCTTTCGGTGATTACCGGTTGCGGCACATCACTATTTATGAGACGCAAAAAACAGGTAACACATGAAACGTCATTTTATTATCTAGAATTATGGGACAGGGTATAATATAATTTGTATTTCGTGTAATTTGATGATTAATTGGAAGGTAATCCATTTAATAAATGCCTATCTGTTACCATTTATCTGCACTGGATGAACACGTTTTGAGAAACGCAAACGATATATAGAATGCAATCTGTTTGTTTTCAGAGCAAAACATTTCTGAAGCTAAAGAATAGAACCGTAAAGTACATGAAGGGTTCCGTACCTTCGTAGGTATACTATATAATGTTTTAAAAATAGTTAAAGTATCAAATCTCCGAAATTTAAGCACTAAAATCGCTAATTTTTAAATATCCGAATAGCATAGGGTCGCTCGCATTGCCTAGCACCTAACGGCTGTCGCCTAGGCCGCCTAACAACGCCTAGCAACCATAAAACGCTAAAAAAACACGATTTTTTTATGACCATCCGCTTCAATTTTGAACTTTATTTTATTTTAGTATTTGCTATGTTATTATAGCTGTTCAAGCTAGGTTAAAGAGATAGAGCTTTATGACAGTGGAGCGACAAGACAATTTATTGAATCAAGTGCTTCTTTTAGTTCATTGAACGGACAGCGGAATCCCGAATCCCGGGATTCGAATCCCGGCCGGGGCAGATATTTGTATGAATAATACGAATGTTTGTTCTCGGGTCTTGGATGTTTAATTATGTATTTAAGTAGGTATTTATCTATATAAGTATGATTATCCGTGGCCTAGTGCCCATAGTACAAGCTTTGCTTAGTTTGGGACTAGGTTAATTGGTGTCAAGTGTCCCATGATAAATTGTATTAATGTGCATACCACTAACAACTAGTGATGTGCCGAGTACGGCTTGACTCGAGTCAGACTCGATTCCTGCTTAGGACGATTCGGTACTGGAATCAGAGAGAATGATTTCTTACTCGCTGATTAGATTCTATTATGCGAGTACAACTGGCTCGAATCTAGTATTCGAATCAGATTGACTCGCTTGAATTCATTGTCACTATACTATACTACTGGGCCTCATGAGGAAGCTCAAAGTCACTCAAAGGGCTATGGAGAGGGCTGTGCTCGGGGTTTCTCTGCGGGATAGAATCAGAAATGATGATATCCGCAGTAGAACTAAGGTTACTGACATAGCCCGAAGAATTGCGAAACTGAAGTGGCAGTGGGCGGGGCACATTGCACGCAGGACTGATGGCCGATGGGGTCAGAAGGTTCTCGAATGGCGTCCGCGGACCGGGAGACGAGCTGTCGGTAGGCCTCCAACAAGATGGAGCGACGACCTGGCTAAGATCGCGGGATCGCGGTGGATGCGAAAAGCACAAGACCGGTCTGAGTGGAGAGCCTTGGGGGAGGCCTATGTCCAGCAGTGGACGTCTTTCGGCTGACATGATGATGATGATACTATACTAAGTATATGCTGTTTAAAGATACACCTTTTCGATTTTTAGGGTTCCGAAACCAAAATGGCAAAAATGGAACCCTTATTGTTGCGTCAAGTCTGCCTATCTGTCTGTCTGTCCGTCCGTCCGTCCGTCCGTATGTCACAGGCATTTTACTCAAAAACTACAAGACGAATATCAATGAAATTTAGAGTACCTACTTACAGATGTCTTGTCAAAGCCGCTATTTAGTTCTGTATTTAAATTACAAAAATAAATATTTATAGGGGGGGCGCACTCCATACACGTAACAGAAATTGAAAAAAATTTTTTGAACTCGCATCAACGTGTGGCACATAGTTCGACAGCTCTTTTAACAAAAACTTTTTTTATTATGTGAAGATTTCCGGAAATAATCGCTCCCAAAGTAGCAAACATTGTCCAAAAGATATGCAAAAATTATGGAAAGATAACGCTTAATAAATTCTACAAAAATTGGTTTCAATATGATCGGATATACCGTTTTTTGACGCCGTGGTGGCCTAGTGGTTTGACCTATCGCCTCTCAAGCAGAGGGTCGTGGGTTCAAATCCCGGCTCGCACCTCTGAGTTTTTCGAAATTCATGTGCGCAATTTACCACGAGCTTTGCGGTGAAGGAAAAACATCGTGAGGAAACCTGCACAAACCTGCGAAGCAATTCAATGGTGCGTGTGAAGTTCCCAATCCGCACTGGGCCCGCGTGGGAACTATGGCCCGAGCCCTCTCATTCCGAGAGGAGGCCTGTGCCCAGCAGTGGGACGTATATAGGCTAAGATGATTATACCGTTTTTTAGTTATTGCCGAAAAACTGCGCTTCTCAACAAAAGAACGTAAGAGCCGTGAAGATACGTTATTTTTGTGGTAATAGATTTTAAGACTGTAGTAAGTGTTTTAATTGTGTATAACGCATATAATATTGTTACTTGATTATTTTCGTAATGGCTACGGAACCCTATCTTGTGCGTATCCGACATGCTCTTGGCCGGTTTTGCTTTTTCCTTTTTTATAATATATAACTTCTTGAAGGCAAATAATATTTACAACTGTTATTAAAACATTAGGGATGTTATTATGACCAGTTGAAAAAAATAATGGGCAATTATTTTATTTTTTGGTAGTTTGTAAATTACCATAGCAGTAAAACATGAGCAGTCTGCCCATTCAGTCATATATCTGCACAGTATTTATTTAATAGCCCATTTAAAAATTTCTTACGAATCACTTCCATTTACTTTACTGCTCGCTTTTTACTGCTGAACTTATAATTTAACATGCATGCATTTTGCAATTTTCAACTTACCAATTCTACAATATACAACTGCCTACAATATAGATAGATTCGAGTAGGTATTCACTGGACTCGAATCGCGGAACCGAGTCAAGATTCGAATAGGTACCACATAAAATGACTCGAGTCGACTCGATCCACCAGCGACTCAGCACATTACTACTAACAACACCCGCTGGCTACACACGGGGGTACAACAAAGCATGCAGTCAGCAACAAATCAATAGAACTAGGCAAGCCAAAATGCTAGTTAAATATAATTATTACAGAATGTACATAACATAAATAATCGTATTCTTACCTACTCTATTTTTTCTGACATGAGTCAAATGACACATGATGATTAGATGCAACTTTGTAAGGGGGTAACTAATTTTTTATTTTTTCCGACAGAGATACAATGTTTGAAAAAATGTCATCACATTAAAACTGCTGATTGTTCGAATATTTGAACTCAAATTTGCTAGCAAGTTGTTAAGTTACTGCGTAGACACTGTGTTCTATTTACGGGTTTACAGTGAAATAAAACCTCGTCAGGAAACCTGCACATAACTGCAATACAATTTAATGGTGTGTGAAGTTCCCAACCAAACCGCACTGGGCTCGCATGGGAACTACGGCTCAAGCCCTCTCATTCTGAGAGGAGGCCCGTGAGCCTGGCTTAGGGCCTAGAGGAGCAGTGGGACACTGAGATGATGATGATGATGATGATAGTGAAGCTCTATCACTACGCGCGTCCGAAACGGATTAACAGCTGCAGAAAAAGGTTTATACCCGTTATACATGGTTTACACAAATAAATCACTGGATTCCAAACATTCCATAATCTCATCCCATCCTCACGATTAAAATTTGAATTGAAAAATTGAACTGAATTTCAACACACAGTTGCATTTTGCAGTAGATGCGGTTATGCATGCAACTGCATTGAAATATCGGGTGCTCATAAAAGTAATTACGGGCTACATCCTGTAATAAATAATAATATATCGAGTGTAAATAACCGCCATTAAAAACTTTAAAAACCGGCTAAGAGCGTTTCAGACACGCACAAGATGGGAATCCGTAGCTGTTACGAAGGAATCTAGTAGAGGATATTAGTAATATTTTTCTAAGCATTTTGTATTTTGCGGAGAATCTTCCAAGTTTAGGTATATTTATTACCTTAGGTTGCTATATACTAACTACTAATAATTCTCAAGCAAACTTAGCCGTTCTAGTTTTCCTTGTAAGTTTGATAAGATATTGTTTTCAAAATTTTACATTGATTGTTATTATTATTAAATACAAAATTATTCATATAACATTAATGTAGGTACCTAATATTGATTAGGTATAACTTAATTACCGCTGGCAGCTACCTCGCTCAAAGAGCTTCAATCAACTAAGCCTTAATTATACGTATAACATGTAAACATAGGAAGGTTCTCATTTTTTTGGTTTATGTACATATACCTAATTAAGTCAATTCTGTAACACATAAAAGGTTTCCGTCTGTTTTATTAGACCAGCGTGCCTCTTTCAATATGCTGAATAAAATTGAACGCCTATGTTGTGCTTTAATGGAAATTCTAATCAAACGTCCGCACTGTTCTTTTGTTTCCCGCAGAACCATGCACCAAAATGCAAATGGGTACATCCGTTAGAAAGATAATGCTAGCTAGCGCAGCGTAGTAAATAAAGAGGATAAAACGTGTTGGTACGAGCATGCTGCAAATTGAATATTAATTCGACGAATGTTTCTAATGTATTCTTAGCTGATATACGATATACTTATAAAGACCACTCTATAGCTACCTACTTAAGTATGTATGTATAAACGTAGAGTTAGCATAATAATGTCGATTCTTGGATATCTACATTTTGAGTGTATGAGAGTATGAAACACTGGAAAACATTGAACAATTATATACAATACCTACATATAAAATTATATTTTAAATTGAAAGGCTAGAAAGCAGGAAATATAACATTCGTTCTTTCAGCAATGAAGATGCCGACGAAAAAGAAGAGTTAGAGCGTGTAGAGTTAGAAGCTTGGCTCTATATGAGGTCTGATAACTTTTTGATAGTGCGAGGCAACATTTTACCTAATGTTTTTGGTGGGATTTCACTTCTTTTTACCCGACTGCAAGGAGAGATATTGTCTTTATTGTAAGTTCCTTATGACAATATTTTTTCTCCTAATTTAATAAAACCGGTCTAGTGCGAGTCGGTCTCGCGCACGAAGGGTTCCGTACCATTATCTATACAACATGAGACATTAGCCAAAGGCAAAAAAAAACACGTTTGTTTCATGGGAGCCCCCTTAATATTTATTTTATTTTAATTTATTTTTAAAGTGAATATACTTATACAGCTAAATATTCTGTAAATGAAATACTTCAAGCGTCTACTTGTTGCCGTTATTAATATCGAGCAAGAAACGGCAAAGAAATCACGTGTGGTATAGAGCCCCCCTTAAATATTTTATTTTATTCTGGTTGTTATAGCGGAAACAGAAATAACATGATCTGTGAAAATTTCAACTAGCTACAGCTACAGTGACAGACAGACAGAAAGATCGGACTCGCGCACCAAGGGTTCCGTACAGATTTGTAGATTTATGAATATCCATTAGCCCAAGGCTACCCACTCAGACCGGTCATTGTGCTTTCCGCATCCACCGCGATCCCGCAACCTTAACCAGGTCGTCGCTCCATCTTGTTGGAGGCCTACCAACAGCTTGTCTCCCGGTCCCCGGCCCATCATCGGCCATCAGTCCTGCGTGCGAGCATGTGCCCCGCCCACTGCCACTCCGCAATTTTTGGAGCTATGTCATGTCGGTTACTTTACGGTCACCTTAGTTCTACTGCAGACGTAAATAATGTGGGGTCATTTTAGATGATTTAGGTATTGACATAGACGATCAATGAACTGAAACAATTATTTTGCTCACCCGCGAGCTTAAAAGCCATACATGAGGTTTAGGCACGAGAGATTCGTTACTTAAATAAAATAAGTCCTAAAAGATCCATTCTCTAAAGTATTCAAATCCCAGAATAACCGTTTTCAATCATAACCAAATTCTAGAAGATCCGTTTCCTAGAAGTTTCGTTTCCTAATATGAATATTAGTTGTAGATTTAAATTAAGTTCTAGAGCGATGAACGCGAACCGAAAGACGTAGCGTTGGCAGGCCTCCCACTAGGTAACCGGGGGTGGATGAAAGTGGCGAGTTGTCATTCTAAGGGGAGGCCTTTGTTTAGCAGTGGGCAGTGGACGTCTTTCAGCTGATGATTAACTATGATGAACGATTTAAATGAACGGACGTTTTGGGAAATTAATGTTCTGAGAAAAAGGCATTTAGCTACATTGACATTTTGAGAAATTTGTTTAATAGGGAAATGGATGTTAGGTATAATTTATTAGGAATATTATTTTTTGGGAAGTAACTAGATGTTATAGGATATGGATGTTTTGGTACATGGGTGTCTTGAAAGAGATGTTTTAAACCCAACGGATATTTTAGGAAACGGATCTCTCGTGCCTTAACATATAGAGACATTATTACATGATACCTAAATAATTATCTTGTGTGGCCGCCTTTTTTTAAGTAATAGGTAGGTACGTTTCGATATAATATTTAAAATACCATTTCACATAAGTAACTGAACATTAAGTCAAGACAATCACGGCGTGCTTGATACCTACAGCAGTCACAATTGTTCATTTAATTAAACAGCTGAACATTCCAGCTGTATCGCTTCGCGGTAACTCGATGCGAAATTTAATTTTAATGGCCGAACTGATTGTAACCCGGCCAAATAGACTCGTTGTTGGCACAGCCGACCATGCGCACAGCGATGTGAGGGCTATACGATGATGCAATACCGGTCGCTGATGGCAGAATATAATACGGCAAAATTGTAAAACCCGACGTTCGGCTTTTTTTCTCTCTCGATCTTACCATATTCTGTATACTTCTTCACCTAAACAAATTTAGCAGCCGGCTTCCTATTTAAAATACCGCACCGTTCTATGGAAACAGTCAGAGGACAGTGTCGCTCAATATGCAGTGTCGAGGCATTACACGTCTTAACAAACCAATTATAGGGTTCAGAATGCAAACTGCAAACAAACGCGCACGTGGAAAAAGCGTGTTACTGGGTCGTCCGAAACAAACCAGATCACGTCGTTTGTTTCTCTCTAGTGGCGTTGATGCGAAAGGGACACAACGAAAAGTCGACGTCAGATTTCGATTACACGTAGAAAAAAAGTTATACACAGTGTGTTCATGACTGCTAACTGGAAAACAAAATTTTAACTCAGCAACCATGTTAGTTGACGTATACGTGCCGCCGCCGGTGGCCGGTATTTCAACGCTGTAATAGGTTAGCTGAAATCTCGTGTTATACGCCAGGTAAGACTACCATTATTTCATTTCTGTATTAGATAAATAACATTATTGTAAGAAATGTGTTTACAGCTCATATTTTATGTCAATACCTATCCTTGAGTCGTGTCAAATTGGTCTGCGAAAGCTCTTGAATTATAATTAAATTAACTATTTTTTATAGAAATCAAAACGAAAACGCGGAACTAATTGAGAACACACCGTATGCCTATGAATAAAATAATATATTTACATTTTCAGAAAGTCAACATGTGCGGGATTTGGGCAGTATTTGGGGCCGTAGATGGCGTAAACCTGACTTGCATCAAGTGCTTTGCAACCATCACACACCGTGGCCCGGACGCGTGGCGCGTGGAACAGGATGCGCGCGAGCCCGGTGCGCTGCTCGGGTTCCGTCGTCTCGCCATCGTCGACGGCCTCCACGGGATGCAGCCGATGCGTCTCCACCGGTACCCCCGCACCACGCTCATCTGCAACGGTGAAATCTTCAACTGGAAGCTACTCCAGAAGCAATACGACTTCCCCTACGAAACCAACTGCGACGTCGAAGCTGTCATTCACGCATACCACAACTTCGGCATCGCGGACACTGTGAGAAAACTTGACGCCGAATTTGTCTTCTGCCTAGTCGATGGTGAGCAAAAGAAAATTTACATTGCAAGGGACCCGTATGGTGTTCGCCCGCTGTTCAGATTACATGACGAGGAGAATGGCTTTCTAGGAGTTTGCTCAGAAGCTAAAGGACTTATTGGACTTAAGCAGAATGCCAGTGAAAAGGCAACCCTAGAACCGTTCCCCCCAGGGCACTTCCAAATTTGGAGCATGCTTAGTGATGGAAAGGTAAAACTGGATCATACGGAACAATACTTTAAGCCTGGAATGTCCTTAGCTTTTAAACCCTACGTTCCTGAGACGGACTTGTTAAAAATGAATGTTTACGAAAAGACGGCGCATTTATTAGAAGCTGCATGCCGTAAGAGATTGATGTCGGATAGAAGGGTTGGGTGCTTTCTTAGTGGTGGTCTAGATTCGTCGCTAGTCACTGCATTCGTAGTCAGACTTGCAAAGGAGCACAAACTGCCTTACAACATACAAACATTTGCTATTGGCATGGGAGATTCTCCCGATTTGGCCGCGGCTCGCATTGTAGCCGAGCACTTAGGCACTGAACATCATGAGGTACAATTTGATGAAAACGACGTCAGAGAAGCCTTAGATAAGGTTATTTACCATTTGGAAACATTCGACATTACCACAATTCGGGCTAGTATACCCATGTATCTTTTGTCAAAGTATATTAAGGAGAAGACAGACACAACAGTAGTGTTCAGTGGTGAAGGTGCTGATGAAGTAGCTCAGGGTTACATTTACTTCAGGGACGCTCCGACGGCGGAGGCTGGCCACGAAGAAAGTTTGCGTTTACTATCCGACATATACTTGTATGATGGCTTGAGAGCAGATCGCACTACCAGTGCATTCAGTTTGGAACTTAGAGTACCCTTCTTAGATATCGAATTCACCCATCATTACTTAGGAACAGACTCAAAATTGCGTCAACCCCAAGATGGAGTGGAGAAGCATTTATTGAGAAGTAGTTTGGCAAAGAGTGGTTTATTGCCGGATTCAATACTCTGGAGGCATAAAGAAGCATTTTCGGATGGAGTGGCCTCTGTAAAGAAATCGCTATTTACAACGATAGCAGAAATTATACAGGATCGATATAAAGATGAACCCACAAAGTATAAAGGCGTCCAACCTACTACGACAGAGTCAAAATATTATCGACACGTATTCGAGAAATCGTTCCCTGGTCAAGACAATTTTACGCCTTATTATTGGATGCCAAAGTGGGTTCAAGTCTCCGACCCTTCTGCTCGATTTATAAAACATTACTCAGCCAAATAAATACATTGATTATTTGAATAAATTTAAAATTATTTGTGCAAATAAAAATGATGCCGAAAATTTACTAAATGCTTATTTATTGTTAATATTGGTAGATAAATCTTTATATAACATCGCGTACAACCTGAGTGTGTTACTAACTCAACATAACCCAACAGTATCTCTATAGGTTAAACTTAAAAGAGGCTCTTTTCTACAGCGTGTACCTACTTAAACGCACGTGTACCTATAGAAAAACTTGTGAGATTCATGTTAAAATTTGTTCACGACGAATCTCTAGTCTTAAATGTCAAAATTTCTATACGAAAAATATACTACACGCAATTTAAGAGTTCACTTCCTTAAGTTTTTTACCTACAACGTAAAGCCCATAAAACCGTATAATACTAGATACTTCTAACATAAGTAGTATAGATAAAACATAACACATTTTTAAGAAGCTTTAAAACCCTATTATAGGAGGTCTAATAGATTCAATAAACTTCTCAAGGCACGTACAGTTTGGTTTAGTGAGTGGTGGTGGATATGGCGTCAAAAGCAGCTCCTCTTGACAAATACCAGAAAACGTTACTCTAGCTCGATTTGTTCTAAGGCATGACGATGGCGGAGCCTCCACTGAAGATTCGCTAGACGTCAAGTCTTTGTATGCCCTCGATACAAGGTTACTGATCGTTGAAGTGGATTTTTCCACAATTTTCACTTCATTTCCTATCGACTTGTGGCAAGTGATCATTGTGATCGTTTCAGATCCTTCATCTTTTACAATCCTTGTGACTCCTGTGTGGAGGGTATGCAATGCAGCGGCGGTGCATTTGGGACAAACTTGTTCTGTGCTTGGCAGGGAGGTAGCACGCTGCACGTACACTTCGCTCAAAACACTACTAGGAGTAACTTGGATGAATCTGTCCGAAAATATTTTTCTACGATTAGTTTGGATTCCTCTGTGGGTCTTGACTAGTATCGTGTCCTGTATTCCTTGGAGTGGTTTGAATCTTTGGCAGGTGTAGCATTTGCACTTAAGATTTGCAAGTTGGAATTTTAGATCCCGTAGCTCATCTGGCTCTAAATCCCAGCCCCAATTGCTCTTCTTTGGCCGCAAGACTGGCTTGAACATCATTATTGGCATCGTGGTACGTCACAGGTATTTCTGGCCACAAATATTACCCGACTACGATGTAGGTGCAGTTTGATTTATGATGAAAACATTGGATATTTGGATACTTGGATATTGGAGACTAGGGTTTGATAGTATCGTAGCCGGATAAATTTTCATTAGTTACCTCAGTTTAAACATTTTGTACATAACTTCGAGCCATATTGAAGGTGAAAAATAGGAAATTTATGAAATAATTGTGGTTGTACAGAAAAACTGCATCTTAGTCAGTTTGATAGATGTCTAAAATTTGTAAAGAAATCCTGTTAAATAACAATAACATGACAATGTCATGAAATTCATGATGCTACCAACCTACCAACTATCAACTATGGGCATTTCTATCTACCGTTGTATGCACCCTGAGTTTATCTCTCCGATTTCAAGAAAATTTGGAAGGTAGACTCAGTCCGTGATTGCGAGCTGGAAAAACAGGATCTCCAGAAGTGTCCTCAAAATATTGTATGGATTTGTCCGTTTTTCTTACGAAAATTATTCAGAAAAATTCAACCAAAAAACAAAAAACCTTTGTATTCTTAGCTACCTATGCTATGACAATGTTTGCTCTGTTACCTAAGGTTCAAAAAATTTTCACAAAATACACATACAAAAAATACACTTCGTATTGGACTTCTTTGTCTTCGTAAGTTTTTCTCGCTTTATACCTAACCTACAAGTACGTATTTATCTATGGTACAAAATAAGTTTGAAGCACATGTCAAACCCTGTATAGGTACGAACAAGGTACGAATTCCATTTGGTCAAACCATTGGTCAAACCACTCCAAGATGTTGAAACCTAGTATCCAATAATGAAATACACTTGCAGTAAATGAGCAACAATGCAACCTTTCACATACAATTAACTATTAACAACCATTAAAGACACTCAAAACACAAGTGAGCATACAAAATGACCAGCATCCATCAAATACGAAAGCACGATTGTTTGAATAAGAAGCTAGTAAGTATTATGTTTCCATCTTTTCTGAAGTAAACTGCACCTTCTGTATTGTTAGCAACAGCGCAGGACTTCGTTCACCTTCAATTTTATTTTAGCCATGTTGCATTTGCAAACCTTGCCCTTGCACGGATTGTCCAGATGTATCGAAAAAGTCGACCATGCCAAAGAGTTGCGATCTCGCTATCAAAGCTTCACTATGCTCAGCCAGAAAGATACCTGCATCTTGTTCTAAAACATGCACTATAACTTTACCTCAAGAGCCCAGTCGGAAACCAAGTATATTGAATGTCCTGAATGATAATCGGGACTGCAACTGTGGACTCGTTGCGCGTGCTGTTCGCACTGATTGTTACCGATTTTTAGGCATGAGGGACATACACGACGCAAAAAGGAACAAGCAACCTCCTTGCAAAGATTAAAACTACCACAGAATTAATTTTCATTTGATTTTATTAAACAGGTTTTACATTTGTACATATTATGACAAATGAATTGAAACGTAAAATCCACACTGCTGTTTATAATGGCATGTATTGGATCCGATTGATCAAAAACGTTCGTCGTCATAGAATTAAAATTAAAATATGCTTATTTTTAAGTATGTTGCTGTTTTTATCAGTGATTTTTTACTCTATTTACCAATATAAAAGCACAGACAGGGACTCAAACTTTTTTTCATAGTAACTCTTTGAATTACCTAATGTTATTCAAATTGTTCGTTCTACTTTCTCAGGGTCCTCCTTAGCAGCTAGTTCATCTCGGGCTTTCCTGAATTTTTCACAGACATAGTTCCAGTATTTGCTTCTAATTTTATCATATTTAGTAGCAAGATCTTCACAAAGTGAGACACCTCTGGTGGGGTTGTGAAATACGCCGATTTCCTCTTTCTTGATGGCTTCATCACAGATGTCTAAGATGAAAGCGAGTAGGAACGGAGATCGGCATTGATTTTTGTACAGTTCTTCGCAAAATCCTGTAACTACACAATTACCGCTCAGCCCTCTTTTGTCGTGAAGCAACAAACCTCTCAAATAATTCCAGGCACTTTCATTATTTTTGACAAATTTGATTTTTTCCATAGTGTAGCAGATCTCTTTCTGTATGTTCATATCGGACCAGCCGAGATGGTTGTTCATTACAAAATAGCGCTGATTCCAAGCCGAATTGTTGCGAACATCGAGATTGATAAGGTTGTCCACGAAATCCATTTCATGTTCGTACAGTCTGTAAACAAGAGTAGATCAAAATATTTATTTTACTAGGTACTAATAGACAGAAATATTAGGATGAGGAAAAACCAAAACAACAAAATTCATCTAGTTTAAAGTCATCATGAGTTTAATAATTTCTTGTTAATAAGGAAGTGGAAGTGTAATGAGTCATTCTCTGAGAGGCTACTTAGCGCTAGTATCTTGAAGTCTGATTAACAACTTTAACATTTATTTGCATAACGTTTGTAATTAGTTAAATAACTAAACGAGCCAATCGCAACGCAAGCAAGTCCTTAACGTCAAACCGATCTCTCGATACTAACGCCATCTGAAGGGCTACTCCGAAACACAACGTTCGAAGTTCGTGTCGTGCGGTCCCTCTCACACTTATACTATTTAATACGAGAGCGAGAGGGATCGCACGACACGAACTTCGAACGTTGTGTTTCGGAGTAGCCCTTCAGGTGATAATTCGTTGTCAAAAAACGCACATTGACTAAATGACTTATTATCTAATACAAAGCCAGTTTATGCAACGACAATATTTTATGATTGATGCATGTCGCATTTGTTGAATAAGTAAATCTGTACCTAAGAGTCCTTGCCTGCTACACCAGCACTGCTTGGGCATTTTTATCTACCTAAGTCAATTTTAGAAACAAACTATATGTATAACTAAAATTATATGCGAAAGTTTGTAAGTGCACGCGTGCGTGTTTCTTTAATCCTAAACGCTAAAACGGCTGGTCGGACTTGGATGCGATATGGTGTGCAGGTACCTGGACGTCCGCATTAACACATAGGCTACTTTTTATCCCAATGTTCCCAGGGAATCCATGTAAAATCCCAACCGCTAGAGACATCATCATACATCGTAAATGAAGACCATGATTATTTCTAGGGATTCCAAAGAGAATTTAGTAAAATTCAAGAAACTCAATTTGACTGCCAGATATAACATTTTAGACGAGCAAAGCCGCGGGTAAAGGCTAGAAATACTGTGCCACTATATTGTACCACACTTTGTATTTCATATTGTGAAATTGGCTTACTATTTATTACTAAGAAGATATTTCATAATTAAAAAGAAACTGCATGCATATTTTTTCTTGTAAGGCCTAAAATTAACAACTTACCCGAATGTCTTTATGGCCCATTGCCTGTGTTGCCAGGCATGGTAATTCTTGGGATCTAGTATGAGGGCATCTGCAGTCAGATCGAGTTCTTCAGAGGGATCTTGCAGCCATTCTACAAGTACTCTTCTGTGGTGCCATACCTGGAATTTGCAGACACAATACAACACAACCTCTCTTTATTATATTATAACGCACCTAATAGTATAAGCAATAAAGAAAACAGGTAGATAAAGGAAAACCGGCAAAGCGCGAATTGTACTAACTCACTGAGGATATAGGTAGTACCACCAGAGTCACACACACAAGAACATGTCATTTTGACATTAGGAGGAGGTTATCTATTTGGTTGTATTTCTTTTTTTTTAATGTTTGTTACCATAGAACTACGTCATTTATGAACCGATTTGAATTTTTTTTTGCGTTCGTCTAGGAATGCCTTCAATTAGGTCCCATAAGCACCAAATCAAGATCCGATCATTGGATCCTAAAGAAATCGAGGGAACTCTTCAAATGTTGTAGGGACACCTATGGTAATTTTGATATATTTAGTAGTAACTCTTGCATTTGTTCTTGAAAATCATCAGTTGGTGAAGTGGTACTGATGATGAAGACCACAGTTGACCATTGGAGTTACTACTTAATAACAAGTATTTCATGGGTTGAATTTCAATTACTTTAACACAGTTGCTAAGCAATTTATGCTCCTTGTAATTCATATGGTGAAACGGAACGGGTGATGAAGCACCAGGAGCCCTCAATAATGAACGTCTCTGCATCTGACTTACTTGATAATTCTTGGGTGAATGTGTAATAACTGATTCAACATACTCCAATTCTGGTTGTAAATCGGTCCCCAAAGCTTTGAGTATGTCTCTTCTGCAAAGATAAAATAATAATTGCAAAATTGTACTTGTAATGTACCTATTTATCATTTTCGTGTAGAAAATTATAATTACTTTTCAGTGGAGATTTTCAGGAATTAAAAACTTCCTCCAAAATGAACAGCAAAGTAAGTACTAATTAAGTAACAAATAATTTCAACAGCTATTATAAAATACTTAATGTCTAGTTCCTACATGTAAAGCACTAGATAGCATTACAATTCAACAACTTACTTATTAAATTGTATTTTTAAACGACTTTAGTATGATATGAACTACATACATATAACTGATTTGGAAAAAATGTGGATGGAGTTCATAAATTTGAACATGTTAACACTGGTGGCTAAGTATTTTTTATCTTTCAATAGATTATTTTTCGGTCAGTCATTCTGTTAGATTTGCTACTGGCCTTGTACTACAAAGTTCCAAATTGAACTTTGTATCATGCCATCTCACTCACACCAATAATATTTAATAAGAGACTGAAAGGGACAGTAAAATATCAACTTCAAATATCAGAGTAGGGACCTACTCTGTAGGCCAAAATGGTCACACTTTCAAATTTTTGCCCCCATGCATTGTCTCAGTTACTTACCTATATTGCCAAACAGTGTAGTTCGCTGGATTGAGCTCAACAGCATCTTTAGTCAATTGCAAAGCTCTCTCTGATTTCTCATTGCTCTTGAGGACTGCTCTAAAGTAACCATAAACATCTTCAACTGAAAGTTCATAATGTCAAGATTAAATTATATAATTAGTTCAAGGCAAGATCATAATGTACATAAATAAAAACGAATACTTTCACCATGTACACACTAAGTGTGGCAAATAATTGCTTTATAAATTACTGATCAAGGAATTACTTTCGTAAATAATGATACATACATTTCTCAGAATGGGCAATAACCACAACGGGTTTAGGGCCATCATTTTCTGGCACAGGAGTCACGTCACTCCATTCCGGCCGCAGTTTGTAGGGCACCCAGGCCACATCGTTGTCCACGAACTCGCTGTCAGACATTATTCACTCAACTAATTTACTACAACTAGCCCAGCACTGCTTTTAGCAATTATCCTTATCAATGAAAGTAATATAAACGTAGTTCTTGAACGTGATCAAACAACACGAGCAATTTATGCAGCGGCAGACTCCGAGTTAAGCTACCGGAATCTTTATTTATATACGGTTTTAACACAGATAATTTTATTTGAACAACTACAAGGCAATGAAAGTGGAATTAAATTAAACTGAAAACTTGTCTGCCGACTGAAGTACTGAACAAAATCTATTGAAATGAAATGTCAATGTCATCCATCAATCATGTCAGATTGTTTTTTTTTTGAGATTATGGCTTGGTAACGAGACCTTTAAGCCAAATGTCAGATTGTCAGTGTAAGTGCATCATGTGCATGTCACCTGTGAAAGGCACGGGCACATGCAATTCGCTCGTCGCTCGTTTCCAGCGTCAAATCTGGTCACGTGACATAGTGATAAAGCTGAAAATGTTGAATGCTGCCACGACGGGTGACAATCTTTCCCGGCCCGGATAATATCGACATGGAAATACCGACCCTGTTTTTCGTGTACAGCTTCCAAGACCAAGATCATTCCTGCAAGCAGCCATCTTGACGCTGCCGCTTGACGCGGCGACTTGACGCTGCTTTTTTTGAGTCGTGACCAGATTTAACGCTGCAAACTAGCGACTGCATGTGGCCGCACCTTTGATGCGATGCGATTACTCTCGTCAGTCATGACATTTACAAAATTTTATTAATAACCAGCTTTTGCCCGCAGCTCCGCCCGCGTGGTATTCGGTTATCGCGCACATTTCCCTCGGGAACTGTGCATTGTTCCGGGATTAAAAGCTTTTGTCACTCTCGGGCTCATAAACTGCCTCTACCTATGCCAAAAACATGCCAAAAATCACGTCGATCCGTCGCTCCGTTACGGCGGCGGTGAAAGACGGACAAACACACAAACACACGTTCGCATTTATAATAATAAGGATAGATAATAAATGTGAACATGCAGCACCCACATTATGCTAAAGAAAAAGAGTAGGTACAACATAAATAAAAACGTAGAAAGCGGATGAAAAGAAAATGACGCTACTCTCCTTTTATCAATTTCGTACTACCGGGTGGGCCCCGTAACATGAGAAAAAAATAAAAACAGGTTCTGCTACTCAAATGGAACTACTTTAGTACAGTCACCACACGGGATTGTTGAGCCAGTTGCATACTTTCGTAATTTAGTCGCATAATCAGTTTTGTTATTATGTCTCAATGTCAGTGTCAGTGTGTTTTGTATTACACGATTAAATTGCGAACGTATGCAACTGGCTCAACAATCCCGTGTGGTGACTGTACCTACTGCAACTTTCAAAAATTTATTAATTTTATCATTATGTTTATTCCAATCAAATTAAATGGTATTCTCAATGTACGGCATCCAATAGCCTAAATAAATGACATCGCCTGTCACATAACAAATCAGATTTCGTAATACATTGCTTGTCCAATTAAACTTTAAACCCTAATAAAAATCATAATAATACAAGTTATTTTCAAAAGTTGTAGAACTAATTTTTTTTCCTCTAAATTTTTTTCTCCTGTTACGTAACCCAGGACCCGCACCTTGTAATAGTATAACGATATGCAATATACTTCTAGATGAGATTCTTGCCGGGTTCTTCTCAACGTTCTCAACAGAAATTTCCCCGAACTTTTTTTGACATTCATAAGTGCTAGTTTTAATTAAAATTAAACTGATAAAGTAATTGGTAATGGTTTATTAAATAATAATTCTCATATTATAGCTACAAGGTAATAAATTAATAGGAATCTTTGAGTTTTCTTACAGCTAAGAAATCACGCAAAACAGTACATAACATAATTCCGCAATGGGTTTACCCAATGTTCTATCTACCAAGCGTAAGCAAGGCCGAGTCCATTGGTATAAGTCATGTGGGACACGGCAGGAGCAGCTGAGTATGCTACGCCAAGAAGCCCACCTGTAGCCACCTGTAAAAAGTAGTTTTTAAACGTAAATAAAAACAAAACTTTAAGTTTCATATAGAATAAAAACATCGGAATATCGGTGGATGGATGTGTAGGTACACAGCGGTAAAATTATTATCTTACAACAAAATGACCTACTTGACCCTTTTGACGAGAGCATAAATTTTAGCTAACGAAGTTAATGTATGTAGTTACCTAACCTACCTACCTATTTGACGACCGGATACTCAAGTGGTTAGAGAGCTTGAAGAAACTTGAGGTCCCGGTTCGATTCCCGGACGAGACAGATATTTCTGTTGCTGGCAACACAAGGTTTTGTAAACTAGGTTGGCAGAACTTTTTTCTCTGTCTCTTCCGGTCGCCCATCGGCCATATTAACACTGCTTCGACGTCCTTAAGACAATTTTGTTTCTATTTGCTCTTTCATAATAACTGTATAGTTGGTGTTTTGTAATAAATCTTCATACCAGTGAAAAATAACTAATAATAATAAAATAAAATAAATAAATATCATGGGACACTTGACACCAATTGACCTAGTCCCAAACTAAGCAAAGCTTGTACTATGGATAGGTACTATAAATGTACGATACGATAAACATACTTATTATAGATAAATACATACTTACTTAAATACATGAATTTATGAATATATGATGAATTTGCATATTCATCGTCCTTGATACTGTTACGGCGGTGGGTTAGGTGGAAACTTTAATCGTGCTTTTCGACCCATTGTAGGCGTTTTCAGCAGGCTGGAATACTGTTTCAGGCCGTTTCAGAGGACGCTCTATCACATATTAGTTTATCAAAATTTCACCCAAGTTACCGTCGTTTTCAGGCGCCTGAAACATGTTTTCAGTCCGTTTCAGGCCACCCTCTATCCGATGACGCCATAACCTGAAAACCCGTTTTCAGGCGTTTTCAGGACCCCTTATGGGCCTTTGAACTACATTTCAGTATATGGCGAAATCTTCAATAGGAGTGAAAGAGATAGCACGATTAGAAAGAGACAGCTATACTGAGAACATTCGAGAAGGTGTGTGACAGGGATGGCCTATATGTGCGAGAGAAACAGACTGATGATCCTGTTTCCGGAACATTCTAGTAACTGTGTGAGAGAGATAGCACATGAAAGAGACAGACACTCTACTCGTTTCAGGAACATTCGAGATGTAGGTATGACGTCCTAGCTGGACTGTTCTCGAACATTGTGGACCGATTCACCGGGGGTATATAAGCCGGGCGAGGTTGCGGCGGAGACAGTTTTCGAATGCGATACCGAGCGATAAACATCGAAGAGAATCAAAGCGACTTGTAAGTGAGTTTTTGAGTGCGAAATTACTGTGAACTGTTTTTAAGTGTTTTGTAAAGTTAAGTAACAGTGTGAAAATAAATCCTACTCTTATTCATCGGTGTTAAAAGTGCTTTTCAATCACGAACCCACCCTACGAACGTAACATTTGGTGTCAGAAGTGGGATTGAAAATGCCGCTTACTCCGCGAGAAGAAGAGAAGGAGAGGATGCAGACCCGAAGCCGCGCCGCAGCTGGGGACCCTACAGACACCGCCGCAGCGTCAGATACAGCGGCGGCAGTATCCCCAAAGCCGGAAATAGACATCAACGCGATTCTGGTCCTCCTGAAAGAACAAGCTAGAAGGCAGGAGGAACAAGCTAGAAGGCAGGAGGAACATGCTAGAAAGCAGGAAGAACAAGCTAGAAGGCAGGAGGAACATGCTAGAAAGCAGGAAGAACAAGCTAGAAGGCAGGAGGAACAAGCTAGAAGGCAGGAGGAACATGCTAGAAAGCAGGAGGAACAAGCTAGGATTCTACAGGAGGAACAAAAGAACCAGTTCGAACTCCTCCGTGAGGTACACGACGCAACCGCAGAATGGAAAAAGGAGATGGCTGAGGTCCAGGATAAAATTGTGGCAGTGGACATTAAAGTCGAAAATCACGAACAGCGCCTCAACGGTGTCAACGAAAAGGTAGAAGGCCACGAGAATCGCCTCCAGAAGTTGGAAATTAAAGTGGCCAACGGCACCACCAGTTTATCGGGTGCACCAGCCACAGGAGGTGAAAAGTTAAAGTTACCACCATTTGATGGTACCTCTTCATGGGCCGCATACAAGCACCAATTCGAGTTGGTTGCGGAAACAAATGGCTGGAGCAAGGATTATGCAAAAACGGCACTGAGTTTGGCGCTACGGGATGAAGCTCTCAGTATCTTGGAAACGTTGGGAAAGGATAAGACATATGACCGTCTCCTTGAAGCTTTAGAAGCACGCTTCGGTGACAGTCATCTAGAGCACGTCTACAGAGCTCAACTGAAGGATAGGACCCAGGGTCGTAATGAGTCATTACAAAAGTGGGCCCTAGAAATAGAGAAACTGGTCCAAAAAGCATACCGAGATTCATCCTCTTTTACGGATGGAATGCTAGTGCAGACATTCATAGATGGGATTCGAGACTTTGAAGTGAGGGCTGCTGTACGACTGGGTCACCATGGGAGTTTGAAGGATGCGCTTGCCCATGCTCTCGAGGTGGAAGCTGTACGCCAAGACCCAACAAGATCCTTCAGGGTACGCGAAGTCACTGCCAGGGAGCCGATTGCTCCACCTCGAGAAACGGGACCTCGATGTTACAACTGCGGAGAACGAGGACACATGCAATCTGGCTGCCCGAAAAGACATTGGAGGCGACGAGACTCGGACCAAATGGACAGGCCAGCAAGCTCTGGTAATCCAGAACGGCAGCAGCAGGGAAACGAGTAAAAGCCAGGACTACGGGACGAGTGCTGGCTGGTGGTCAAAATGTCCCAGTTATGATCTCCCAGGCAAACAACGGGAACAGTCTGGCTGTCAAAGGAGAAATTGGCGGAGTGCCATGTCACCTTACTATCGACACCGGAGCTTCTCGAACTGTGACCAGTTCTCGACTGCTAAAACACCTGATCAGAGATCATCAAGTCCGACCAATGCATCTTCAGCTGCAAACGGCTACCGGCCAGAACATTTCCGTCCAAGGGGAGCAAGAAGTGTCAGTAAAGATTGGAGAAAAGAAGTACTGGCACAAAGTCATCATTGCTGACATCGTAGACGACTGTATTATTGGTCTAGATTTTATGAGGAAGTACGATTGTAAGATCGACTTAAAAGGCGGCGTGCTGAAATTTGGGGCTTATGAAGTTCCTATGGAGGGTGAAGTGGGTGGACATGTCTTCTGCGCTAGAAGGACTACACTACAACCGAGATCGCAAGCCCTAGTTCCGGTGAAGTTACCACATGGTGTGAGACAAGGATCTCATTCCTGCGTGCTAATAGAGAAAATAGATGGCAGTAAGCCGTGGATACCAGCTCGCACAGTGGTAATGACGTCATCCGCAGCATTTATAAGAGTTCTTAATTTAAGTGACACTCAACACGTCCTAAGTAAAGGAACCCTTATGGGGAGATGCGAGGCAATCTCATGGATACGGAGTTGCCATGGTCCAAACGAGGTCAAGTTGCAAGAAGAAGTTGTGGATATTGGAAAATTATTGGAAAACTGCGAGAATGATCTCACGGAGGAAGAACTTCTAAAGGCGCGTAATCTACTAAAGCGCTATAGGAGTGTCTTCTCTGCACATGACAGTGATATCGGGAGAACTGGAGTAGTGCAGCACGAGATCGACACTGGAGATGTCATGCCTATTCGACAGCGACCTCGGCGAGTTCCAGTAGCTCGAGAAAAAGAAGTCGAAGACATGATCAAGGAAATGAGGAGGGACAAAGTAATAGAACCGTCGACCAGCCCTTGGTGTTCTCCAGTAGTCTTGGTGAAAAAGAAGGATGGCACTATGAGATTTTGCGTTGACTATCGTAGACTCAACGACGTGACCAAGAAGGACAGTTATCCATTGCCGAGGATAGACGACACTTTGGACACTTTAAACGGCATGAAATGGTTTTCCACCTTGGATTTGAAAAGTGGATACTGGCAAGTGGAAATTAAGGACAAAGATAAAGAGAAAACAGCCTTCTCAACTGGTAAAGGACTTTGGCAGTTTAATGTTATGCCGTTTGGGTTGTGCAATGCACCGGCAACTTTTGAGAGGTTAATGGAGCAAATACTTGCCGGCCTCCTGGGTGATACTTGCCTAGTGTATCTGGATGACATCATAATTGTAGGTAAAAATTTCGATGACCACCTTAAGAAACTGGAGCAAGTTTTGTCCAAGTTGCGTGACGCAAATTTAAAACTAAGTCCGAAGAAATGCTCATTCTTCAAGCGTAAGGTAAACTACTTGGGACATGTAATTTCATCAGAAGGCATCCAGACAGACCCTGAGAAGATAAGTGCAGTTAAGGATTGGCCAACACCGAAAGATAAGACAGCAGTGCGTGCCTTTTTAGGACTTTGCTCGTACTATCGACGATTTGTGAAGAACTTCTCGGATATAGCAAAGCCTTTGCACCAGCTGACGGAAGAGAAACGACCATTTAATTGGGATGATCAGTGTGCAGCAGCCTTCTCAGATCTCAAACAGAGACTTTGTGAAACACCGATTTTGGAATATCCCGACCCGGATAACGAGTTTGTTGTTGACACTGATGCAAGCAATACTGGCATCGGAGGAGTCTTGTCACAAAACAAAGGAGATCAGGAAGTTGTGATAGCCTATTTCAGTAAATCGTTATCGAAACCCGAGAGAAATTATTGCGTCACTCGGAGAGAATTGCTGGCAGTCGTTAAAACTTTGCAGCATTTCAGCAAATATTTGCTTGGACGCAAGTTCCGAATCAGGACTGACCATGCTGCTTTAAAGTGGTTGTTAGAGTTCAAGAACCCCGAAGGTCAGGTGGCACGCTGGATCGAACAACTGCAGGAATATGACTTTTCCATCGAGCATCGAAGTGGAAAGTCACATGGAAATGCAGATGCCCTCTCCCGAAGGCCTTGTCCGGATGACTGCAAACACTGTTTAAGACAAGAGGATAAGGACTGCGTGAAGATGTTGAGGACCGACACTGTTAGCGAGGAATGGAGTGACGCTGTCATGCAAGAAGCTCAACAGGAAGATCGTGACATAAAACCCATTTACGACTGGATTAACGGTGGAATGCCCAAACCAAAGTGGTGTGAAGTAGCTCCGATGAGTACAGTGACCAAGAGCTACTGGGCGCAATGGGAAAGTCTGATTATGCACAATGGCGTACTGTGTAGGAAATGGGAGTCAGCGAACGGAAAGGATGCTCACCTTCAAGTGGTCGTACCAAGGAAGAGAGTTAGCGATGTTCTAAGATCCTTTCATGATGGCATTTCCGGCGGGCATCTAGGAGTAAAAAGGACTCTGATGAAGATTCGACAACGATTTTATTGGATACACTGTCGGGAAGATGTGGAAGACTGGTGTAGGAAGTGTACTAGCTGCTCGTCGGTCAAGGGGCCACATACACGCAGTAGAGGTGCGCTTAAAGTTTATAATGTGGGGGCACCTTGGGAAAGAATTGCTTTGGACGTCGCAGGGCCGTTCCCGATCTCTGACCGCGGAAACAAGTACATCCTTGTGGTCATGGACTATTTCACCAAATGGCCTGAAGTGTTTGCCATTCCAAATCAAGAGGCAGTCACAGTAGCGGAAACGGTAGTGGCTGAAGTATTTTGTCGGTATGGAGTACCTCTTGAGATCCACAGCGATCAGGGAAGAAACTTTGAATCTCTGGTGTTTCAGGAGACTTGCCGAGTCATGGGAATTCATAAAACTCGGACTACGTCCTATCATCCACAGTCAGACGGGATGGTCGAGAGGTTCAATCAGACTCTGGAACGACATTTGGCCAAAGTAGTTGACAGCCATCAAAAAGATTGGGACAGGCATATTCCACTCTTTTTAATGTCGTATCGTACCGCAGTTCACGAAAGCACGGCCGTGACACCTGCGTGTGCTAATTTTGGAAGAGAACTGCGGTTACCTGCGGATCTACTGACAGGACGACCTCCAGATGCACCAAAGACGATTTCAGAATATGCAAGTGAACTGCGAAACCGGATTGATGGTGTTCACAATCATGTTCGTGAACACGGACTGCAGGCCAGCGAAAAGATGAAGACCAGATATGACCGGAAGTCTAACCAGACGAGATTTGAGGAAGGATCGTTGGTGTGGCTACATAACCCTATGCGAAAAAAAGGGAAGTCCCCGAAATTATCACCGAGTTGGGAAGGGCCGTACAAAGTAGTCACTAGGATCAACGATGTCACATACCGAATACAGCGTAACGCGCGTAGCCCCTGTAAGATTGTTCATGTTGATCGATTGGCCAAATACCATGGATCTAATGATGCTCGGGACGAGCATGTCTTAGGAGGGGGCAGTGTTACGGCGGTGGGTTAGGTGGAAACTTTAATCGTGCTTTTCGACCCATTGTAGGCGTTTTCAGCAGGCTGGAATACTGTTTCAGGCCGTTTCAGAGGACGCTCTATCACATATTAGTTTATCAAAATTTCACCCAAGTTACCGTCGTTTTCAGGCGCCTGAAACATGTTTTCAGTCCGTTTCAGGCCACCCTCTATCCGATGACGCCATAACCTGAAAACCCGTTTTCAGGCGTTTTCAGGACCCCTTATGGGCCTTTGAACTACATTTCAGTATATGGCGAAATCTTCAATAGGAGTGAAAGAGATAGCACGATTAGAAAGAGACAGCTATACTGAGAACATTCGAGAAGGTGTGTGACAGGGATGGCCTATATGTGCGAGAGAAACAGACTGATGATCCTGTTTCCGGAACATTCTAGTAACTGTGTGAGAGAGATAGCACATGAAAGAGACAGACACTCTACTCGTTTCAGGAACATTCGAGATGTAGGTATGACGTCCTAGCTGGACTGTTCTCGAACATTGTGGACCGATTCACCGGGGGTATATAAGCCGGGCGAGGTTGCGGCGGAGACAGTTTTCGAATGCGATACCGAGCGATAAACATCGAAGAGAATCAAAGCGACTTGTAAGTGAGTTTTTGAGTGCGAAATTACTGTGAACTGTTTTTAAGTGTTTTGTAAAGTTAAGTAACAGTGTGAAAATAAATCCTACTCTTATTCATCGGTGTTAAAAGTGCTTTTCAATCACGAACCCACCCTACGAACGTAACAATACATATTAAACATCAAAGACCCGAGAACAAACATTCGTATTATTCATATAAATATCTGCCCCGGCCGGGAATCGAACCCGGGACCTTAAGCTTCGTAGTCAGGTTCTCTAACCACTTGGCCATCCGGTCGTCTAATACGAATGTTTGTTCTCGAGTCTTGTACGTTCCGAAAGATAATCGTATCCGAAGAATGAACTTACTTTAGCAACGGGAGCACCGTAAGGAGAGACACCGACGTGGGATACTAAAGGTGCAGCCACACCGTGGTAGGCTGGGGCTAGCGGTGCCGCCAGACCATGGTACGCTGGCGCGAACCCACCGATAGCCACGCCGGGGTTGCTCACGCGCACGTCGGACTTACGCACGCTCGAGAACGGAGTGTCTATTGCCTTAGAATATGTCGATATCTGGAATGGAGAAGCGATAAATTAGCAGAAGAAATGTTATATAACGGTTTTTTTATTAATAGTTTAAATATTCGTGGTTTAAATAGAAGTTTATTATTAGGTACTTTCCTTTCCATTCTCCTCCAACATCACATCTCAAAGGCTTCTAGCCTTTTTCTGCCCCTTTGAGTCATTGTCCACGTCTTACTTTCATATAATGCAATGCTCCAGATGGACACTTTTATAAGACGTTTTTAAGCTTTTGCGCAACCTTAGAATTTTAGAGCGCTGTGAGGAAATCTTAATGACCCGCGTGGTACTACGGCCTAAACCCTCTCATTCTGAGAGGAGGCCTGTGCCCAGCAGTGGGACGAATATAGGCTGGGATGATTGATGGTGAGCAAATAGCGTTCTGTGCAGTATAGCTCTTGTTTGAGTTTCACGCGCTATAATTTTATTAGTCGCACGCCGGAACTAAGAAGCTGCTGGTCTGGTAGTGGTAGGTATCCAAGAAGTACCGCTCAACTTACCTGGCCGAGGTTGAAAGGCGACCTGAGGATGTTCTTATTAGTCGCACGCCGGAACTAAGAAGCTGCTGGTCTGGTAGTGGTAGGTATCCAAGAAGTACCGCTCAACTTACCTGGCCGAGGTTGAAAGGCGACCTGAGGATGTTCTTATTAGTCGCACGCCGGAACTAAGAAGCTGCTGGTCTGGTAGTGGTAGGTATCCACGAAGTGCCGCTCAACTTACCTGGCCGAGGTTGAAAGGCGACCTGAGGATGTTGGAGTGTTGTGAGGCAATAGCGGGTTGTGCAGGATAGTTGTTGTAGGGGTTCCAGGCGCCATAGCCGTACGCAGGAGCCAGCAAGCCACCAGCCTGGCACACTGAGGCCACACACGCCAGAAGTACTACCTAGAGACAATATGGACGCAAAAAGCTCAAAGTTAAAGTTGTCTGGTACAGTCGAGGTCAAAGATATCTTTATATTTTACTACTTTAGTCCTTTGTCAATGATGCCATCTCACAATTTTAAGTTAGGTACATACAAACGTTCAAACATGAAGTACTTACTTAACAGCGTCAAGGTGCGAAGTGTAAAGATATCTATGATCTCGACTGTACCTATATACATTAGGTACATAGTTATTGAAAAATTCGCAACCATCACACGGCTATAGTATTAGGTACATTGTTTTATTAGTTAAATTGTTTGCAGGTGGTAGGACCATCTTGCTCGCTAATCCTGCCGTGAAGCAGCAGTGCCGGTGAAATTACTGGTACTTGCGGTATCCCATCTTAGGCCTCTAGGTTGGCAACGCATCTGCCCCTGGTGTTGCAGATGTTTATGGGTGCAGATGTGGTGATCTCTTACCATCAGGAGACCCACTTGCTCGTTTGCCATCCAGTTGAATAAAAAAAAAAACGGAGTTCCGGTGCCTACCTTCCGGCTTCAGCATCAGATCACTCCGAAAGAATCATTTACTTAAAGCTTCTTTTTGTCGCTTATCTGGGTTTTTAGCTTTGTCGAATTCTTTTAGCCATCTGCGGTCTTCTTGATAAAATGATATTTTCTGAATGTAAACTTAATGCTTGATTTAGTATTAAAAATGCCAAAATCGCTAAAGGTGTATTTATAAAATTTGAGGGTAGCCCTCGATTTCCCTAGGATCAGATCCTGACTTGGTAACAAAGGGACCAACTCGGAAGTATGTTCTTTAGAACTAAAAAAATAATGAACATATAAGCAGGTAGGTTAGGTACGTAGATAAAAAACATACAGTCGAACATAGATTCCTCCATTTTTGATGTCAGTTAAATGTTAATGAACTAAACAGTGATGCCAGGGAGACCGCTCATAGGAGTTTGATGGGCCGTATGCGACCCACTGGCCGTAGCTTGAGTATTAGCTGGTCTAATCTAGTATCATACATAACAACCCTAACCAACCGTCCTATTTTCATTGAAAAATGCCGTATAATAAATTATTAATTTTAAATAAATACTCACTTTTAAAAACATTTTTCTTTTTCACGTCGGACCCTTCAAAGCTCGGGTGTGATTGTGTAGTGTCAAACAAGCGACGAAAGCTTTTATAGTTCGCATGGGACAACACAGTGTTAGTGTATAGGTTTGTGTATGTTTTATCGTGTCTATCGAGCCTTCATTGTGTGCGATTGTGATCGAGCTCTGCAAAAAGCACTGGCCCTGGGGTGTGGCAGTGTGACAAGGACGGTTGCAGAAACAGCTCTGTCTTTAAGTTTTTTTTTTTTTAGTTTTTGAGGTAAAGCATGGTAATGAAAGTGAAATAGGGAACTGTATTAATAGATTTTTGAATAATTGAAACCCGCTAATTGGTAAAAAAAATATCCGTTATTTTACGACACCGATCAAAAGGCTACATCAAAAGGATTATTTCTTTTCCAAGTAACATAGCATTTTAAATAAAAGGAAGACCATGAAATGTCTGATTTAAAATTTCAGGAAAATTGATAGGTACTCAGCCTTTTCTTTGACTTTGATATGCCTCTAAGTACCTATTGATTTTATCGTTTTAATTAATACATATTATTTCCTCTCCTTGAGCCTTTTTGATCGTTGTCTAAAATTATAAGTATTTATTTTTTTACCATTTTGGTAGGTTCGATTCCCGGTCCAGGCAGTGCGATTATTCAAAAATCTTTGAATGCAGTAAAAATTGTTTTTAAAATCAAAATGAAGTCTCCTTTCAGTAAAATTATCTATCTACAATACAATAGGTATTTATGTGGCATGGTCTTGGAAACCATGTATAATAAATAACCATATAACGGCTGTAGTCTTTGCGTCAGTGTCACTCGTCGAATCATATCAACAAAGATAACCTAACCAACAAAAGTTGCAAAACCCCCGAGATCTGGAAAACGGCTGAATCGATTTGGATAAAACATGTCTAATAACCATTGCTAGAAAACCTGCTTTCAATTTAAAAAAAACCGCATGTAAAACCGTTCACCCGTTTAAGAGCTACGGTGCTACAGACAGACAGACAGACAGACATACACACACACACGCACACACACACACAGACACACATAGCGGTCAAACTTATACACCCCTCTTTTTACGTCGGGTGTTAACAAAAGAAAATCATTAGTACCAAGGTAGTTTCTATCAATGAACTGAGCAGTCTATCGAAGATAACAGAAATGAAAAACGCGGTATACCTAAGTATAATAGACAGAGATCCCTTCAGGGATAAGTCCGCCTTTGTACTTAGAACTTCTTTTTGTGTGATATTTTTGTATTTCCTTTTGTACAATAAAGAGTATAAACAAACAAACAATAGTGGTTAGTCCCGGACTCGGATTATGGACCGTATTAGGACCTCCGCAGCCACTGAATAAATTGGATACTCATTACCCACACATGTAGGTCTGTATACTAAGTAGAAAGGGGTCTGAGATTTTCATTAAGTAGGTAGGTAAGAAGAAGATCGCGGGATCGCGGTGGATGCGAAAAGCACAAGACCGGTCTGAGTGGAGAGCCTTGGGGGAGGCCTATCTCCAGCAGTGGATGTCTTTCGGCCGACATGATGATGATGATGAGGTAGGTAAGTACTTTTACTTAGACAGGGACACAAGCACATTTTTTTCAATAATTTATTAAATCAGGCGTACTTTGCAAACGTCTGTATCAATGACCTATAAACAAATATTTTGCTCACCCGCGAACCTTACTTTAAGCTCTACGTCAATATTTTCGATCGATTTTGAGATCCCTCGTTATGCAACGATTATTTGCATTTAATACTATTTTATTAATGTACCTATCAATTTACAGCATTAGAAAGAAAGAAATCATTATTTTATTCGTGACAAAGTACGAAATAACAAAGAGAAATTAAAATTTAAAGAAGTTGTACTTATTATGTCACGAAATTCTACATTGATTTGTAGCGTCCACCGCACTCTACAAAGCATTATTATTTACTCTAGCCGTTATCCTTGACTCCGTCCGCGTAGGATTCGGTTATCGCTATCCCGCGGGGACTATGTAATTTTCCGGGATAAAAACTATAGTTGTATACAAACTATTGCTACTTACCACCATCTTGCTCGCTAATCCTGCCGTGAAGCAACAGTGCCTGCACTGTTTGTTGTGTTTCGGCGTGGAGAGTACCTAAGACAGCCGGTAAAATTACTGGCACTTGAGGTATCCCATCTTAGGCCTCTAGGTTGGCAACGCATCTGCAATCCCCCTGGTGTTGCAGGTGTCTGTGGGCGGTGGCCATCTCTCACCATCAGGAGACACACTTGCTCGTTTGCCATCCAGTCGAATAAAAAAATAATAAAAATAAAATCCTTTTCTGGGACTCAAACTGTCTATATATTGAAATTTATCTAAATCGGTTCAGCGGTTTAGACGTGATTGAGTAACAATCATCCAAACCTCCAATCATCTTCACAAACTTTCACATTTATAATATTAGTGGGATTAGTGGCATATTATAGGTAGCGTCTACCTGAAATAATTACTTATTGAAGGGAGAACCTCAAGATCCGTAACGACGCTACGAAGTAGAGCAAGTTCGCCAAGTTCTAATCGTTAGGCACATTAATCGGCTATCAGCTATTTATGTGTGCAACTTTAATCGTGGGCTGTTAGCGATTTATTCTGTCCTAGTTTTACCTTATTTTATTTTTATGACTGATAGGTATATGATTTATTAACTAGTTTAAACTGGAATAAATCTATGTAATGTTTATAAGGGAACGGGCAATGCTAGTAGGTTTATTCATTTCGGGAATCTCGAACATGGCTTTGACGACTTTTTCAGGGCTTAGTGTTATTTTTGAGAAAATGCATATTTACGAGTTTAAGCCAGAGAGCTCGGTTGTCCAGGTCGCTGAATGAAAAATAAATTTAAAAAAATACGTGACACAAGCTATTGCGTTAAAAGTTGTAAAATATTTTTTGTTAAATAAAAATTAACATTTTTCCAACGCATTATTACGAGTACCTATAAAGCAGTATGAGAATGGGAGTTGCCTATGTCATAGAATAAATAATAATAAAGTACGTAATGTATGATTCCGGCTCAATAGTTAGTGTTTATTGTCGGTGGTATACTAGCAGACGCCCTAGGGCAGCAGGCTGCAACAATTAAGGCCACAAGGGCCTTCTCGTATTACCCAGTACGACAGGACATTCTGATAAACAAACTTATACAATATTACACAGTGCCTATTCCAGAAAGTTTCGTTCATTTAGAAATTAAATTAAATTTTATTCGTGTTTGTTACCGAGTCTTAGTGCACAGTTAGAACCGAAATGAGCGACTTAACATACATTATTAACCCATTATTAGCTTCTACACAATGCAGACACGGCAATTAGATATCGTACATGATTGCCCATTTCATATGTTTTTCATCGGGGCACGTGTTAAATTGGCAGTAAGGGCGCGGCCGCTTGTCTCACCACACCAGTTATTATTGCATTATTGCTAGACTCTAGTTCGAGTATGTGACCTAAACCCGTCACCGCATTAGCCAACATGTATGCCAACTCAATAAAATGACACGCAGCTGTTGTAGGTATGTATACGTAGGTACCTGCACACGACGGGAACCTATTTCTGTCTAGTTAGTCTCTAAAATTGCCTGACCTTTCGATACACGTAGAACCCATATCAACGAGTAGTACAATATTAACGCCATGTCTTTGTTGAATTGATTTCTGTTGTTGGTGTACTAGATCTACGACTAAATGACACACATTTATGCAGCGGTCATTGGATATATAGAGCGAATAAACTAACCAGAACATTTTCTACTCGTTTAATTACCTCCGTGTTGATGTCCCCATGGTATCTACGTAAGTGAATCGCCAGTGCAGCTTGGCTTACAACCCATGCCATACCTTAGACACATCGCGTGGAAAATAGTGCAATTTATTGAAAATGAATCATGCCAGATGCAGAATTTTAGTTCTGATTTCCATAGTCATAATCAGCGGTGGAGAAAAATGGTATCCCGCAACATTTATTGAGAACCGATCTCATTCGGGTCCTGACCCATTGATAATATTCCGGACGAATTACATTCCAGATGCAGAAGATCGGTATATGCCATTATCTACTTTGGGTCGAAGGAAAGAAAATGAATGGCAAGGTTTGAGACGTACAAACGACGACAATGTAAACACGTATTTATTTAATTCTTACAGTGCCAATCATAAGGACAGGAAACGAACTTACGATACTAAAAATATCACACCCTTTAATGCAACAAGTAGTTCAAATATGAATGTAACTGACACAGTTTTAAGACATAAACCTGTGTACGACTGCAGTTTCCAAAAGAATACTCAGCTTAGAAGGAAAATTATTCGGAGAAGATGTCCAGCCTCAATACCAAGGCAGAAGAAGCAACTGAGTGCCAAAGAAACAAAGACAAGGTTTCTAGAAATTTTCGAAGTGGTGGAGTTCGATCATGTTCCATGTACTTCCAGTAGTGGTTTGGAAGGCACGTGTCTCCATGAGTCCGACTGCCAAGGTATTGGAGGTGCTATCATGGGCACTTGTGCCGATGGATACGGAGCTTGCTGTGTGAGTAAGTATCCGGCTTGCTTAGCTGAATAATTTTGTATTGTGTATAGTGGTCTCATGTGTTAAAAATCATTTTAATGGTCCAGCAATGTACACGCGTAGTAAAACATGCGCGTTTTTTTTGTAAGTCAGTAATTCTACTTGATTTGTAACTCTACACTCATAATTTGTGTTGTTCAGTTGCGCTTTGACGTTCATAGAAAAAGATCAAACTGACAGCAAAATGCCCTATTCAATTATCTAAATATACTGGAGTATGCAACCTCGCTGAAACATTTAATTGGTGCATGTTGCATTCCTAACTTTTAGACTGGGCACTATAAAAAAGGGTTTTAAAGACACAAATACAACCTGGCTTAACATAGTGCAATCGATTCTGCTCTCGATCCTGCGGAAATACTTTCTGATTTTCAGTTATTCAAATTGAATTAACACCTTGTATTTGTTTTTGTTACTGGATGTAGAGTTCCCGGTATTTCGACGCAGTTGCATTCAATTTTGCATGCATCATGGTTATTCATGATCATTGGTACGCTAAACAATTTGTTACTGGATGTTGTAGTCTACATCCCTTGACAATATATCTAATAGGATCAACCACGAACCATTAAAACGAATCACAAAGTATAGAGTGACAAGGTGCGACTGTATTATATAATATTGCCTGCTCTATGTTGCCTGTGTATTGTATAGATACCTAATATAGCGTGAATTCTTTAAGAATTACTCAAACCTGGCGCGATATTTCACTATGCATTAGTTACTTAAGTAGGTAAAACTTTTTTCAGTTCAATACTCGTGTGACGACACTTCTGCAGCGGCTGCGGGATGGTTCACCAACCCAGGGTTTCCTGAACCAAGCTCAGAACGATTATCCTGTGCTGTCTCTATCAGTAAACAGTCCGAAGATGTGAAGCAGATTCGATTGGATTTTCTTAATTTTGAAGTAGGTATTCAAAATCTTGCAAGTTAATTTTGACCCATGAACTATACCATCGCGAGTGCTGCCTTCTGGCCGAAAGACGTCGTGATTCGGCGGTTCCGGGGCACCATGCCGCAGATGAATGCGACGTCGGGGACGGTAACTCAACGGGGTCACGCCGTTTTGTCACCTAATTAGATTTAAATAAGTATTATTGTTTTTAAATATGTATGTTAGTCTGTAAGGTATTTATTGTATGGGCCTAAGTTGACTGAAATAAATGAATTTATTATTATTATACTAGTTAGGTAGTAGGTACCTACCTGTAAGTAAACTACAATTTTGCTGATTCGAGCAAGCGGGCGCATCAAGGTAAGGGTGAAGTTGAAAAAATTGGACATCCTGACGCGATATATAGTCAAAATTAGTATGAAATTTTCCGTTCAAACACGTACAAACATTTTTGTGAAATTATCGTGTCACAACGATGCTTTTCCCAGTCAGTCGCTTTATATGGTTCATCCGTATCTGATCATAGTTTCATTAAGATGGCCCTCTACATAATCGTCTTATAATGAATCGATCAATTAATTTCGTCCGATATCCACTCTGATTTCTGTCTATAAAATAGAATTCATCTTCATGTTTTCAGTTATTACCACCAACAGGAGGAACGTGCGAGCAAGATCAATTTGTAGTATCGGGACAGAACGTGAATAGCCTCATCCCCATTTTGTGTGGAGTGAACACCGGCCTTCATGGTAAGTTGCAGGTGTCCATGGGCGACGGTAATCGTTTACCATCAGGCGATCCGTTTGCTCGTTTTCCCCCTATTCCATAAAAAAAGTCGATACCTATTAAACAGGTTTCAAACTAACGTTATTTTTTTGCGCATATTTGGTCGCTTTTGGCTTAGGTACACGTTTACACGCGCGCTCGGGCTTGTTCCTGCGTTTCCGACGCTCGGAGGAAACAGCAGGGTTAATACTACGAAATTCGAAAACCGAAGTTCGTAGATATCGTACCGTCCCCCCGACACTTAGGTATTATTGTTTAATACGAGAGTGAGTGACAGTACGATAAGAACTTCGATTTTCGAATTTCGTAGTAGAGTCGCCCCAGAACGGTACCCGGACGTCGTACACGCGCTTCCAAAAACGAGATTATAAGCGTAAATAAAAGTCTAGTCTGAAACCGCGCTTAAGTCTTTGATGAAAGGTCATTGGCTTAAGTCATAAGATTCATGAAAATTTAGTCATCCTGAAGGTGTGTGGGTGGGTCTCAAATTTTATTTTTTCAATATTATTATTTTTGAAAAATTAATGAAATCATTATCCTTAAATTGTTTTAGTGTACGTCGAGGTTGGAGATGTGAATGGACCTATAAGTTTGTCGATTCAAACAGCTTCAGCGAATAACCGTCTGTTTGCTATTAAGGTAAAACTATAATCGCTACATAACTACATTTCGTTATTATTATCTGTAATTATTTTGTATTTATATGTGATTATTTTCCTGTTTTTAAATGTATAACGTATTGGTAAAAACTGTAATGCTGTAAATTTCCATTGGTTTATAAATAATAAACCTACCTACTTATGATTATTTAGGTGGCTATATAGGTAGGTATTGTTTTCTTGTGATTAACGAAAAGTGATGTTTTATTCCACTTCTGTTAGTACACATAAGTACCAATCTGTAGAGTCTGAGTTGTATTTTATTTTTACTTACAATTAGTTAGTTAGGTAGTATACCTAGTGCCATCGACGAAGACGCGTGATTTTGTCAAAATTAGCCATTAATGACATTTTAATAAGAACCATCGTGAATGACTCTACCTATAATAAAATTGATTGATCGATGCAATATTCTATAGATATTTCCTATGATATTTCATAGTTTCCCGCTTCCTCAGGTGACTCAACTACAGGCCTCGGATGACCTAGCGGCACCCACAGGGTGTCTTCAATACTACAAAGGTTCCCACGGCTACCTTCAGTCATTCAATTACCGCGATGTTTCTGACACGTCTATAGCTAAAGCGCCATCATATTTGGTAAGAAACCTCTCATTTCTGTACTAAGTAGTTAAGTAGGTACTTTTAATGCGCCATGGTGCGAAGGTCCTCAAATTTAGTTAGTACCTACTCGTACTGATTCGAATGTAGGTAGTGCTATGGTGCCTAGAGTCCCTACAGCTACTATATGTGCAGCTCGCTATAGCCTGGCAGTAATCTGCTGAGACCTTCTTGGCCCAAGATATAAAATATACTAATATAACACTAAGCTTTACAACACTACATTGAAGGTTTCATTTCATTGCCGTAGCAATAAATAAAATGCTAGGCATAAAAATAAATGTAAAGACGTTACAGCTTTCGCTTACTTAGTGAAAGGCCTGTATCCTGGTAACGCTATTCTATATTGCAAAAAACATTGTATAAAAATCCATAACAGGCATAAGGTTTATTAAAACCGACTTTCTACATGGTATAGGCGCAAATGTTACGAATATATTTTTACAGTACTTACCTACCTAAGTATATCTTCTGCCCAGTTTCGTGAAATAACGATATGAAGTGCTTTATTTTAATAAATTGATCGTTTTTTTTCAGAATAACCTTAACTACGCCATGTGTATAGAAAGAGCTCCAGGCTCTTGTAGCATCACTTATACGAATGCGGGCCTCATGCAGATATTGAATTACGACTCAGGTGGGTAAGGTCAGAGGCGGCGCAAGGTGTTGGGCGACCTGGCCCACTGCCCACGGCCTCGCGATCTGGTAGTTACAATTGAAATTCCGGGATTTTATAAAATTCCCACGGGAATTCCAAAAATTTATATAGTAGTCTTCATTGAGGTTGTGTTGAGAACTACTGTCCACAATTTCAAGACTCTAAACCCAGCGGTTGAAATTTCAAGATTTTGACTCTATAAGTCCAAAGGTTGTCATTTTAAGATTTTATCCCTATCCCGTGGGAATATCGGGATAAAAAGTAGCCTGTGTGTTATTCCAGATGCCCAGCTACCTACATACCGAATTTCATCCAAATCCGTCCAGCCGTTTTAGCGTGAAGGAATAACAAACACACACAAACTATCGCATTTATAAGTAGGAAACTAAGTAGGATAATAAAAACTCATAGTACATAAATATACATACCTGCATACCTACCTACAACTAAAACCTAAGGTGACTGTACAAAGTGCAATGATGAAATAAATAAATAAATTAAATAAATAAAAATATGGAACTGTTGTGTGCTCACTTTCGCTTTGAGAATGAACCCTTATGAATATGAAACGCGTTAGCGTCTAGTAAGTTGTTTGTGGTAGTAAAGTCTGTGTAACTGTCGGTGTAGGTATGTGGATGTGGATGGCAAGAAAACACATGGATCGCACAGACGTGGTTCTCTGGCTCCTGTGGTAGCGGAGTAGCAATTTAGAGGCAGAAGGTTGTAGTTTAAAAAGTAATGCCTAAACCGAACTTTTTACTGAAAAAACTTACAAAGTTGAGTAGATATGAAGGCAGGGGTATTTTAAAGGTGTGTTATCACTGCAGATGGTTTACCGGTGATTCCCCCGGAGCAAGCAGGCGTGGAGATCTTCAACTGCCCGAGTGACTGGCTGCTTATAGCCGCTGCCAGGCTCTGCGGCGACCGTCTCAACGATGGCTCAGTTTTACAAGACTTTGCGCTCGATGCTCCTGTTACAGGTAGAACACACTTACATATGTATGTGCATCTATGTACTACTAGCTGTTGCTTGCTACTTCACTTGCGTTACCCTGAAACTGCTTTACTGAAATAAAAAGCAACTAGAACTTAGGTACTACTTAGTGAACATTTTAGAATCAGTTCACATTCCCAGAAATTAGGTACCTTAAGTACGCAAGATGAAACAAACTTTAGCCCTAGGTATATTAGGAAAACTGATACAGTCTACTAAAAGCTATAAGCTTATAATTGTAATTTTGTGAATAAATAAATAAATAAATAAAATCTAGGATGACTAGCCCAGGACGATAACTGCAGTAAGTTTAACCAGCTTGCCAATTTTCAAGTGGCGTAAGTCCTTTCGATCTCTCTACCTACCTACGTGTGTAAAGGTAAAGACGTGTTAGGTACCTTTTTATATTACCTGGGCGACCGAGCTTAGCTCGGGTTAACCCTCGGTAACCAGCGTTTTCCCTTTGTCACTTGGTCCGATTGATCGGACGATGTATATATATTTTTTACTGTTTCACCATCCATTTGCATTGATTAAATTTACCTGACGGATAAATGTGATGCCGTCTCTGTTTTGTTCGAATAGACGGAGACGGCATCACATTTATCCGTGTAATAAAATTAGTCAATGGGTTGGTGAAACAGCCCTAAATCTTAAATGTATATATTCCCTGGGCCCGGCTTACCCATGGCTAGAACAGATCCGTGACCCGTAAAATAATGCGTGCCATAAAATATTTCTAAATATAAATATCATGGGACACGACATCAATTGATCTAGTCCCAAAAACTAAGCAAAGCTTGTAGGTACTATGAATACTAGGCAACGGATAAATATACTTCTATAGATAGATACATACTTAAATACATATTAAACGTCAAGGACCGGAGAACAAACATCCGTATTAGTCATACAAATATCTGCCCCGGCCGGGAATCGAACCCGGGACCCCAAGCGTCGTAGTCAGGTTCTCTAAGCACTTGGCCATCCGGTCCTCTAGCTAGCTACGTAGCTAGCTTCTTGAGTAACTTTTTACCTTTTGATTTGCAGAGTCAAAACAATGGTGACTTCTCACTTGAAATTAGTTGAAATTAAATGGACGCTCTCCTTGGTTTCAGATAACTCTGCAGGCCCAATCGTAGTCTGGTTCCGATCAGACGAGGGTTACGTCGGTCGTGGATTTAAACTACAGTATCAACAGAATTTATGCATTTCTTAGAAATAAAATTACAAATAGAAATAAGAATATTTATTTTATTTCATAGTAGCCGTAATCGTATTTGTTTCATTAGGACCGTCACTAGTTCCAAGAATAGATTTGTATGATCATACGCGTATACAGGGTGGCCCATTTATGTCGGTCAGTATGGGAAAGTCTGAAACTATACGACATACGAAAATTTCTTCTTAGGAACCATGACATCGATTTTAATAACAAGAAAAAATGCATTCATGCATTTAAAAAAAACCTGTACTCGGCTCGGGAATCGAACCCGGTTGTTTTGAAAAAAAGAACTTACCTACACTATTTCTATTTAGATATCGATTGTGTATGTCTTAAGCAGTAAATATCTCCATGAAACATTATGTCTAAAATGAATAAAATGCATTGTTTTCACATACTTTAATTTACTTTAGTAGGTGTTCGAAGTGTCCACCGTCACAATATTCAACAAATTCTGGCATGTAAAATTGTCTCTACGTTCGTTTGTACCTCTTTGCTGGTAAAATCGATGTCATGGTTCCTAAGAAGAAATTTTCGTATGTCGTTTAATTTCAGACTTTCCCATACTGACCGATATAAACGGGCCACCCTGTATAGAGGGGGGGTCCGGTGGGCCGTGCCCACCCCAGGATGTTGGGCTGATTCAAATTCTATAATACACACAAAAATGCAGGCCCCGGCCTTCCCTGAACAATAACCCTAGATATGCCAATGTGTGATATATGATATAAGTATACCTCATCCCAGCCTATTTAGGTCCCACTGCTGGGCATAGGCCTCCTTTCAGAAGTAAGCATAACTACATTTTGCCTACTTAATTTTTATTAGAAAGAAAGTAAACAATCTTGATGTCTTTTTATTGGAAGATCCTTTTACAAAATAATAATCAACAAAAAAAAACTTATAGGAAACCAGTTACATATAGAGATATAAAAAAGCCTTTTAGGAAACTGGTTTCCAAACTGAGGTTTCCTTAACGGCCGACCAAAGGGAAGTAATAATAAGAAGAATAAAAAAAATATTAAGCAATAAAGTTACAACGACCACAAAAATTACAAAATACAAATTTGAGTAAAATACAAATAACATCATCTGATTTTTCGACGGCCTTCACACTAGACTCTGGGTTTGTATATAATAGCGAGTGCCAAATGAAGTCTTAAAAATACAAAATTAATAGATGTAGGTAAATACTTTAGAAGTTGCTTGGAAGTGTGCGTGTGTGTTAATGACTTTTAAAAATGTTTATCTATAGAAAACAAACAAGTCAAGATTGTTAACCTTTTTTCCTAAAGTAGAAAAAAATTAAATAAAATGAGTTGAAGTCACTACACCGACACATTTAGTTCTTTATTTTTTCAGTATATTCAATATAATTTTTAGGTATAATCTAACTAAATTGTTTGACAAATAAAGTTGCGAAGGAATTTTTTAAAAACCTATTTTATAAAAATACGAAGACGGCTTCCTTGTTATTTTCCAACAGATATTGAATATTATTATGTCATTCGTTTAATTTTCCAGATTTGTACCAAGTTAATTTATTTAAGGGAAAATTGCTGTTCCCTGCATATTCCTTAATGCTTAGTTGCATGTTCAGTAGGTAATTGTTGAGCAACTACACAGCACCGATGTATAAATACTTATGAACCGTCGCCTGGGCAAGACGTCAAGTGCGTCACCTTAAAGTCTCTTAAACGTGAATAAAATAATTTCAAGTAACATAATTTTATAATTTATATTTTATAACATTGAAATACGAAGGACACTCAGTCCTTACAGTGCGTAAGTAATTGGAATAAGAAACTCTTGTGACACAGATAAGATTTTGTTCATAATGAAGTAAATTCTTATATTACATACCAATATGTACCTCTTACCATATGGCGCGAATGTTTAGTTGACCTGAGATTTAATACATTCATCCAAAAATAGTATTCAGTTAGGTTTTTGACACCCTTATAAATATTGCTTTGCAGGTACTTATATATAACTAAAAAACAGTGTGATCAAATCCTACAACTCAATTTTTATGACAACATTACTAAAGCCTAATTTATTTCCTTAATAGCAATAAATTAGTTACATTAATAATTTGATAAAAAATTTATGATAATTCCATAACTATTTCATAATAATGTCAAGCACTCAAGCCAAAAAACAGCTTGTTAAACTCGCATTTCAATAGAATCTGGCAATCCTGTAGACACTTCCAGCCTACTAATATGAACACCGGACTGACTAGGGCTTTGTGATGTGACTATTATTCTTTTTTGATTCCTTTTAGATGATTAGGGTGTCTTAAATGTGTAGAAAATTGTCAGATTCTATTGAAATGTACTTTAGTTACAGTTGAGAAAGTTACAAATAGAGACGGCATCACATTTAACCGTCAGTTAATACCAATCAATACTAGATGGTGAAACAGCCCCAAATGAAGAAAAAAAATCGTGTTATTTTTAATTTACTGTTTTTCGATATTTTATTGCAGCCGCACTGGCCCCGGCATGCTGTTATAACGGTCTTGTCACTTTGTGCCCTAGACTATAGCGGCAAATATTGCTTCATCAAAATTAAAAATATTCAATGGCATGCGTAACGCTAAAGTTTTCATTTCATTGTTACAAAAATAAAATCAGCAAAGGTTTAAGTTCATACAAATTCAGGAAAATATGTTACATGAAAACATAAAATGAAAACTCATTTGTTTTTAGTGCTTTCTCTTTTCTCCTTCAAATTATCCCAAACTATTTTGTGAAAATAAATGAGTAAACCGACCATAATAGTTCGCAGTAATCCCATGCAGGTTATCTGTACCAGCACTTGGCTTAAACTGTCTATGGAGCCGCAGTTCAAGAGAGACATGATCGTACCAGTCAATCCAAAAACTGAATACTTTCTTCCAATCTGAAAAAAGGTAAGGTTGTAAAGGTCAAAGAACTTTTTTTTCTATTTTTTTTTAGGCTTAAGTGCGCCTGGGTGACTATGCCAGCGTCATTGAAAGACTCGATGGCCACATTCATCAAACACTTCTATTGCGATATTTGCGATGTCGAGATTATCTGGCTGCAAAGGGCTGCCTGATGATTGATGCTTGATACCGGACAACTCAAAATAATATTCACTGCACCATTGAACAGGTCCAAATCACTCAAATACCTCTTATGGCTATCCTTAGTCAACACACTCCACCAAAAAATGTACTAAGTCCTCAATCTTATCGGGATTGAACTACTTTCATCATATTTAAAAATGTATTCCATGGAACATGACCTGACCTCACTCCAAACGGCCACACAAGGTCAAAGAACTTGGGTAGCAATAAAACATTAGCTTTATATTATCAAACTCTAATGAACTAATCCCTACTTCCATACTAATATTATAAATGCGAAAGTAACTCTGTCTGTCTGTATGTCTGTTACGCTTTCACGTCGAAACCGCTGAACCGATTTTGATGAAATTTGGTATAGAGATAGTTTAAGCCCTAAGGATCAATATAGGATACTTTTTATTCCGGTAGAGGGCGCCACCGCGCCATAAACTAGATCCGCGCAGACGAAATCGCGGGCATAAGCTAGTTAACCATAAACTAACAAAGATTAAAAACTTATAGGTTGGTATTGCTTTAAATAACAATGACAAGAGGTTTGCTGTTCTAATAAAAATCTCAAGAGCATGATTCATGAATGAATATTGCATAACGGAACAGCACCAACTGACCTGAACTTCTATAGTATTTCTATTCTATAACCAAAAACTTATTATTGGGTGAAGTTGCAAAGTAAATTTACTCATCTCTGCTTAAAAGGGTGACAAGCAAGAAAAAAAAATCTTACCATGGCATCATGAATCATTGCTTTGGCAACACTTTCTGGTGATTGGAGACCACCGCTGCTAGATATTTGTTTGGTTTCTTTGGGTTTTGTCAAGTCTTCATTCTTCAAGCCTGGTGTGTCAGTGTCGGGTGGAAAGGCTAACATCAGTCTTACACCAGTGCCAATCAACTCCATAAACAAGGCTTCAGCCAAACCACGGACAGCCCACTTTCCCCCACTGTATGCACTGTAGCCATAAATGCCTGTAAAATGATAATTTTTACTCACAGCTATCTATCATATTAACATTATTAATATAAAAAATAAATAAAATAAAATATAAGAACTTAATAATAATAATTAAAAACTAACATAACTTTAAATAATTTCTAAATGTATTATTTGTTCCTCAATAAATATCTAGTTCATCTTATCATAATAAAATAAATATTATGGGACACTTCACACCAACTGACCTAGTTCCAAACTAAGCAAAGGTTGTATTATGGATACTCAGCAATGGATAAACATACTTATATAGACAAATACATGCTTAAATACATATTAAACATCCAAGACCGAGAACAAACATTTGTATTATTCATAGATATATCTGCCCCGGTCGGGAATCGAACCCAGGACCTCAAGCTCCATAGTCAGGTTCTCTAATCACTGGGCTATCCGAATGTCAATAATAATATACAACTGTTTATTGAAAGGAAGTTTAATTTTAATATGCATGTTTATACAAGCTTTTCTTTAGCTTGCCCTGTTTGTTTACATGTTTCTATTTATTTATATTATTGTTTGGGTCGAATCTTGGAAGCAGTTTGACCAACTTCCAGTGGTCTGATGGACTTGAAATTTGGCATACAGTATGCCGCATGCTTATGTACAGGGAGCGAGACTTTGGTAGTTTAAATAAAAATGCAAACAAGTACAGTCAACAAAAAGTACAGTCTGCAAAAAAGCTTCTATGGAATGCTGTGTTCCTGCGATACGTCGGCGTTATCGCAGTTTCGTGCCCTTATCCCACTCAAGCAGAAAGATAGTTCGAAGTAATATTTGTTACTTGCCCAATAATGCAGCTTCTGAAGACACAAACACTATAATTCCCTCCCCTCTCATCTTCATTCCGGGTAATACATATTTAGTAGAATAGGCGGTTCCAAAGTAGTTCAAATCAATCATGTGTTTTATATCCTCGTGTTTCATTTGCTCAAACTGACCACATATGCACATGCCAGCACAGTTGATCAGCATGAAAATAGGTGCCACCGTTGCTTCCAAATCTGATAAGCATTTAGCTATGGAGTTGTAATCAGTCGTCAAATCTAAAGAAGCGAATTGTATCTTCTGGTCCTTATTTAAGCGATATTTAATTATTTCATCGAGTGCAGAGCTTAGTTTAGAGACATCCCGACCAATGATTGTGACGTGGGCTCCGAGCCTGGCTGCTTCTTCGGCGGCGGCTTTTCCGATACCGCTAGAACCGCCGGTTACGACTACATGTTTATCTTTTAAATCAGTGTATACAATCTGCTTCTCGGACGAGTAATACACAGCAAATGCGAGAGCAAGTATTATGGCTAAAATGACCACACCTAGAATAATAAACATGATGTGAATAACACTTCCACTAATAAAAAGATTCTTTATATTTTAATTTAATTAGGTTATTATTTTCAACTGTCGCTCAGGGGGGGGTAACACTCTTTCCCGGCCCAAATAACACCGCCATGGAAATACCGGCCCTGTTTTTTGTGTACACGCCCATAGAAACTGATAGGAGCTTCTATGGGCGTGTACACGAAAAATAGAATTGGTATTTCCATTTCGGTATTATTCGGGCCGGGAAAGAGTGTCACCCATCCGCTCAGGAGGAGAAAAGTTTCCTGAATTTATTTGACAGTTGAAGTTTTCTACTCAGCTGCGACATTTATTTAATGTGGCAGAACATTTTTAATAGGTACTTAGTGAGTGCTTTGTATTTAAACGCTCATAAAAAAAGTGCTTTTTTATCCTTATTGGCTCTGTGCACGACATCCTAGGACATGATGTATAATAGTACTGACCAAGTAAAGTATAAAGCATGGACAAACACTGCCATCCAGCCAGTGTGTGTGTCAATTTGTCAAATTCTTGAGTACCGTGGTAGCTGCCTGGATATCAGTTGTTATCAGTTTTTTCCCTGATTTTATGCGTTTAATGCAAATTTAATGTGTGAAATTTAGTTTATTTCATACCATTGCAACCATGGCTTGTGTGGCTATCGGTTGCAAGAGTAGAATGGGTATATCAAATCAACAGAAAGTGACCAAAGGATGTCTTTCCATCGGTAAGTTTTCTACTATCATAATGAACTTATTACGCAATTTTTAGATTGTGTGATCTATTCTGAATAATAAAATTGCAGTTCCAAATATCGTGAAGTCATAAAGGTCACGAAAGGCCAAAGACTCGTAAAAATAATGAACAATAAACATCAGATCATGGAGTTATTGACAGTTCATGTACTTAAATAAAATTGTATGATAGTGATGTGGTTAAAATTAATCGATATTTAATTAATGTCAGGTTCACACTTGTATTTAAATGAATATGTTTCTCTTAGACATTTTGTAGTCTCAGAAAAGCTAGCACGATACATATAAGAAAATCTATTAATATAATGTTAATTTAGGAATTTAAAAGGATTTCAAACAAATATCCTGCACAGTGATGCAGTACCTACTATATTCACACATGTACCTACAAGCTTGCAAAAGGTGAGCGTTTATTGATGATTAAACGAACTTACCTGTAAGTGAAGTTCTATCCCAATTATACGAAGTGCTTCATCCGAAGAGATTAGTAACTTAGATATTAATTAACACAATGTAGTAACGCATAAGTGATACCACTTCAACACTATAGTTGAGGAAATTTGTGTGCCTATAGTGGCAACACAATTTTTTTTTTTTTTTTTATTCTGTTCAGTTGGGCTCGGCGCCGGCGCTGCGCTAGTACTTCATTAAGTTTAGAGCTTTTTTGATTTTTCCACGACAACCCTGGGATTGAAAGATCCGGGCGGGTGGGAAATCGTTACTAATCTCTTCGGATGAAGCACTTCGTATAATTGGGATAGAACTTCACTTACAGGTAAGTTCGTTTAATCATCAATTATACTCGTGCTTCATCCTCTAGATTAGTAACTTAGATATTAATTAACACAATGTAGATTTTGAGAGTAGGATGTGGAAACAATCAAACTGAGCATTGATAATGCTTGAATAACAAAAACGATTTATTAGTTGGTAAACACCAGAATATTTATAATTCAATGTTACAATCATAATTACTTTTCGATAATCGACACATTGTCATGTTCTTCATTGATTTAGCTGTTATAATAATCACATTCAAAAATCTTATGTTAATGAGGCACTAGTACCTGCTTATTTCAGACTTTAGCTATTGATCTAGCAAGGGCCATATTGTTATCGTCCATAATCGTCCTATTATAAAATTTAGCAAAGGTAGTGGAATCGCCGCTCCAACCCGCAGTTTTTCTTATAACATCCAGGCTGACTCCCATTTTATATGCCAGGGAAGTAGCAGCGTGTCGCGTACTGTGGGACGAAAAGATTGAGACGTCGATTCCACTATCTTTTAAAATATCTTTTATCCAACGGCTAAGAGTTTGTGCCGAGATGCTGTTATGAGGTTTTTTAATTCCGATGAACACTTCATCTGACTTGCGTAAAGCTCTTGATTTGTCAATATATGCAATCAAAGTTTTCGCAGGACATATTTCAGGGCGATCATTAAAGAAGGGTAGGTATAGAGTTGGTTGTGTAGTGCCAACTTTTGAAGTTTTGATTAGTTCACTAATCTTTATAATTATTTGGTCATTAAGAATAATTATGTTATTCATTTTAATCTTGGAAATAGTCTGTACCCTGTGTGCTGTCACAAGGGTGATTAAGGTTACACATTTCTTTGTGATTTGTTCTAGAGATAATGTCTCGTTTGGAAATAATGTACCTAAATGGTTTAACACTTTGGAGACATCCCACGTCATATTATAACGTGGACATGGCGGTCTTAATCTGTATACGCCTTTACAAAATCTTGTTATACGATCATCATCTGAAAGGGTACCAAGTATCAATGAAAGGGCTGATCTATGGCTATTTATGGTACCATACTGTCCTCCAGAATTGTAAATTTGCACTAAATAATCTATTATTATTGGTATAGAGGGCGCGTACATATTAACCTTATTTTGAATGCAAAATAAATGCCAGCGTTTGAGGCAGACATCATACTGCTTCAATGTGTTGTCCGACAATGACGCCAACATTATGTCTATGGCTGAAGATGGAACGCATCGCTGCATTAATGCTGTCCGGACAACACTCCTGCAACCAGGGTAGTACTCTCTTGGATGTTCCGGTTGCTGTAATTAGATATTATCACATCTTTAGGGTGTACTTTTGTTAAATTTGAAACAAGAAGGCGCATATACAGTGGGTACCAAGGCTGCGAGGGCCAATTTGGGACGACCATTATACCTCTGGCTTTGTCTGAAATTATTTTTCTTAAAGCTTTGAGTATAACACTTACTGGGGGAAAGGCGTAAAAGAAAAACTTTGCCCAATCTAAAGTGAACGCGTCAAACGCAAATGCATCAGGGTCTCTGTGCCAGGATACGTACACGTCACATTTTTTGTTAATGCGATTAGCAAAAAGGTCTATTTCCGGGATTCCATACTCAGCTATTAATTTGCTGTATCCTAGCACAGAGAGTTCCCATTCTGTATCAGGGTGAGACCGTCTGGATTCTTTGTCTGCGATAACATTCTCTGAAGATCTGATATAAGATGCAACTACAAATATCTTGCGAGATTCACACCACTGCCATAAATCTGTTGTAACTTTAGTTAGATGAGGGTATTGAATACCTCCCATACGATTTATGTACGATACGGCAGTGGTATTATCAACTCGTAAGAGAATTTGGCAATTGTAATGGTTTTTAGCAAAAATTTTGAGTACAAAGAAGGCTGCTAACAGTTCTAAGTAGTTAATGTGTAGGGTACTCTCGGTTCGTGACCATCTGCCACTAGCCGTTTTCCCGTCACATGCTCCGCCCCACCCCGTTGTTGAGGCGTCAGAAAATATTTCGCATACAAAGTTGTCATCCTTGATACGGTGCACAGATGTGTCAATGACGCTAATCCACCAGTTAATATCTGGTAAAACGGATTTTGGTATATTCATATATAGGTCATAATTTTCATGAGCCTGCAGGTTCAGATATTTAACTCGCTCCAATTGTTTTGTGTACAGCCACCCATATTCAATCGCTGGGCAAGCGGATATTAAAAGACCTATTAACTGTGCGAAACTTCGTATTTTACAACGATCGAGGCGTTTGATTCTCTCTAATTCTGCTTTAATACGAGATCTCTTTTCTGTGGGCAATCTAACTTCCCACCTTTGCGAATCTATAATGAAGCCTAAGTATCTACAACAATTGGTAGGCGAGCGATTACTTTTTTCTTCGTTTACAATGAAACCTAAATTTTTTAGTAATGCCTCCGATATTTCTAGATTATTCTTACATTCTGAATATGTGTCACCAATCAAAAAAAGATCATCTAAATAAATTGATGACAGGAAACCACAGGAACGCAGCAACTTAATGACTGGTTTCAATAATTTGGTAAAAATATAAGGAGCCGTGCAAAGGCCGAATGGGAGAACGTTAAATTCGTATAATTTACCATCAAATCTGAACCGGAGATATTTGCGCGATTCAGGGTGAACGTTTATTAGGAAATACGCGTCTTTCAAATCTAATGTGGCCATTAGGCAATTTGGAGAGATAAGTTTTAATGCAGTTCGTAAATCCTCCAACTTAAAATGTTGGGTGGGAATGAATTTATTTAATTCCTTTAAATTTAGGATAAATCTCATCTTCCCATTCGGCTTTGGCACTAGAAACACTCGTGAAACGAATTGACCAACACAAGGTTCACATTCGGATATTGCTCCTATTGTTAACAAATTTGATACAGATTCAGTAAAGAAGCTTTTCTCTGAACTAGAATAGCTCGTTTGGTAAGGTTCAGCAGGCTGATAAACCGGCCCATTGAATTTAATCTTGTACCCGTCTATCCACGAGAGAATAGCTTGATCACATGTTATAAGTGACCATTGTGGAGCGAATTGTGTAAGCCGACCAGCATAACATACCGAAGTCAACGGCGGCGCGCTGGCTTCTGCCGATGCGACGACCTGTGCGACGAGCGCGCGCGCTGCTGACTGCTCGGAGCTGCAAGCTGTTGTTTGTGCGGCGGACCCGTCTGTTGCTTGCGGACAGGCGGCCCCGCCCTCCAGTTTAAATTTTTTGCAGTATTTGCAGAATTTAAAGGCTTGGTCTTCTTCGGTATTTCTTTTAAGTCGGTAACGGACTTAGAAACCGCCTTGGCGACTTTTAAAGTTTCGGGTAAATCTACACCGAATAAATATTTATCGATCTTCGTATTTAAAAGCTGCTCTTTTACTTCTTTCTTTAAAGAATATGAAGCGAAATTCCTTCTCGCTACTGACTCACCGTGTTGAATGTCGCAGAGGATGCGAGCAGTATCCATAAGCTGTTTCAAGAGGGTGTTATCCTTTTCTTTTAAGCTTATTTGATTGGACAAAATTTGGCCGATACTTGTGATGGCCACTGCGATTTGTTTCTGTCGAACTTCGATCGCTTTGTCTCGCTTAATAACGGGCTCCGTAAGAGCAGCTTTGATTTCGGCATTTAACTGTGGAGCAGACACATGCTTAGCATTAGAAGGCACCAAGTACTTTTCCAAAAGTTCCTTCCTTACGTCTTTGTCCAAGCCGGACGTGGCAAGATATTCAAGTCTAGTGGCGACTTCCTTATTTATTTCTACACCAAATTCTTGTGTCAGTGTTGGATCTGTACCTAGAATCTCCAATAATTCTGCTGGCATATAGTCTTCAATATTCTCAGCTATTGCGGGCGCATCAGCTCCCGTAGTGATTGGTGCAGTGCCCAATATTGACACAGAAGCTGGTGGAGGTTCAGTAGCAATCGGTTCGGCAACCAACGGAGGAGGCGTTGCATTCGTTGGCCCCCTGGTCGATGAAGGCGGACCCAACATACCAGGGTGTTGGTGGCTTTCCACTGGTTCGTCCCGCTGGCCGTGTTCGATAGCACGCAAGGTTGCCTCTCGGTCTGCAAAGGCGAAATGATCCGTTGAAATTCAAAAATGTAACGGCTCATTTGAATTATACCAATTTAAATAATTTATTGAATCAGGCGTTACTTTGCGGAGGTCCATATCAATGAACTAAAATAATTTCTTTGCTCACCCGCGATCTTAAGATAGCTAAGTCTATGCAAATTATGCGTGTTCATGCAGTTCCTCCACCTCCACACTGTACGAACACACACAAATTACACAAACCCATCTATCACCACCACCACAACTCACTGACGCGTTTCGAACTCAACCAGAGCTCATCCTCAGAGTGACACAACCGTACACCATGCTACCAGTTGTTAGACTAACAAACCACCACCACTGTTTTAATTTGTCAAACAAAACAAAAAACTACCCGCAAAATATTAATAAATTTTAAATGTGATACAAAACTACCTTGATTTTTTAATTTTATTTATTTATTGTCAAGGCATGTTTTAATAACTACCGTTGCTAAAATTAGACCCAAGCCGTAGCAAGGGAGATGACACTAAATTTATTTGCTCATTAATAATTATGCATAATTTGCATAGACTTAGCTATCTTAAGATCGCGGGTGAGCAAAGAAATTATTTTAGTTCATTTATACCAATTTAGTTAGTCGACTACCCGACTACTAAATAACAGACATGAACGTGGCGAAACTGTCCTTCAGACAGCTCTGAGTACGTCATGAAAAGTACATGGAGCGAAACAGTCCCACAGACTGATCTGATTCCATGTAAGTATAATTTGAACGCAGCGAAATAGTCCTGCAGACTAATCTGATTGCATTCATTATACAGGTTAACATTTTCGAAAAAATGTGGGTAGTATTTACTAACCATACTGGTAGTCCGGAGCTGGCGACGTGTTTCTCGAAGACGACGACGAGGACGACGACGAACTGGAGCTCGAGGAGGACGACGTGGAAGCACTCAGGTTACGCTTACGGCGGCGTTGTGACCGTTTCATTCGTTTTTCCAACTTTTTTAACCTTTTAGCAATAAACTCCATATTGTCCTCGTTCCCGCGCTTAGGCATGATGAAATCGCGAACGTAGTTTTATTAAGACGTGTGAAGCGGTTGAGCACTAAAATGCGAATGAAGTACTAGCGCAGCGCCGGCGCCGAGCCCAACTGAACAGAATAAAAAAAAAAAAAAAAAAATTGTGTTGCCACTATAGGCACACAAATTTCCTCAACTATAGTGTTGAAGTGGTATCACTTATGCGTTACTACATTGTGTTAATTAATATCTAAGTTACTAATCTAGAGGATGAAGCACGAGTATAATTAGGTATAACCTAATGTTATATGTCTGAAAAAAAACCTGCATTGCTGTATAGTCAAACAAATTGAATCATGACCCAGGGTGGAACCTTTGTGTTACTAATTTCATTTGAGATCTCTTACTTTTGTCTGGGAAATCTTAGTGAAATTGATTATTAAAAGGGATCTACTCTGGGTCAAATTCAATAATTAAATTTTTTCGACTACACCAGTTTACTGAAGGGTTTTTTTACTATTACAATTATTCAGGTGAATAATTTAGATTGATTCTTGATTATTCATATAAGTATGAAAGTAGACAAATAATTTCTAAAATGGTATCTAAAATTTAATTATATATGAAGATGGTCCCTTCTTTTTCAAGTTAGCCTAAATGTTTTATATGAAATTAATGAATAATGCTCTTTGACATATGGTTTTTGATTTTGATATAGTTAGCTAAATTAGTATGATAGTAACATACGTAGCAAGGCTTTTGTAGGTGTTACTACCAGTATAAGCGGGCCAGTCTATATTAATATATTCTATATCATAGCATGGCCAGAATGCTCAAAGTGGTACAGTCATAGTATCCCTTTGCATAGCAAGCAGCCCTTTATATCTCGCGTGGTTCAAATGCAAAGATGGAAATGAGTTCTTATTATTCTTTCAGGCTAAATTCAAGCGTCCCCGACCTACAAGATTGGAGTTAAGCACACCGTCAACATCCACGAAGAGTCATGAAGATGAGTTGTCAGAGCTGAAAGGTACAATAACTCAAAAGAATAAAATAATAGAAAAATTAAAAAAAGTGGTAAACCGGTTAAAAACTACTGCGGAAAGAAGAGGTAGACTTTTAAAAAAAGTTAGACTACAATACCACAGACAAAATAAAAAATTTGCCCATACTGATGTGATAATAAACGAATTGCGAACAAAATTAAGGATGGATGAAGAAAAAATAGACATTATATACGTAATGGCTGGAAAAAACAATGATCTACCTATTAGATAATTTATTGAATCAGGCGTTGCTTTGAGGAGGTCCATATCAATGAATTAAAAGAATTTCCTTGCTCACCCGCCACCTTAAGATAGCTAAGCTTATGTAAAATATGCGTGTTCATGCAATTCCTCCACCTCCACACTGTAAGAACACACACAAATTACACAAACCCATCTATCACCACCAGCACATCACACTGACGCGTTTCAAACTCAACCAGAGCTCATCTTCAGAGTAACACAACCGTACACCATGCTACCAGTTGTTAGTTGTTAGCTTAGCTATCGTAAGGTCGCGGGTGAGCAAGGAAATTCTTTTAGTTCATGATCTATTAAAAAGGTCTGCATTAAAAGAAAAGAACATAAGCGTGCCACGAGAGTATAGTAAAGAACTAAAAAAGTTTGCAATAACTCTGCACTTTTTATCACCAAAAGCGTACGAACATGTACGCAGCCACTTCAATACTGCTTTGCCCCATGTCAGAACAATAAGCCGGTGGTATCAAAGTGTGGACTGCGAACCAGGTTTTACTTCTGAAGCTTTTAGTGTCAAACAAAAACGTGTGGAGATATCATCAAAGCCCATATGGTGCCCTATTATTTGATGAGATGGCTATAAGATTTTTTTTAGATTGGGATGGAAAGAAATACCACGGACTTATCACAATAGGTAGTCAAGACGAAGATCCGGATGATGTGACATTAGCCAAGGAGGTATTTGTTAATGTTGACATGTATTAATGGCTATTGAAAAATTCCACTAGGATATTTTTTTATCAGTGGTATATCAGGTACTCAAAAAGTCACATTGGTCAAACAATGTCTCCAGTTATTAAAAGATACCAATATCAAGGTGATATCTCTTACATTCGATGGTGCTGCCATGAATGCCAGCATGGCCTGTCAACTAGGTTGCAAGGTTATCTGCGATAGATGTCGATCCTGGGTTTAATTATGCTGGTCAAAAAATCACCATTATTTATGATCCTTGTCATAATTTACAACTAGTACGGAACACCTTTGGTGATAAAAAAAAAATTGATGGGAATAATAAAGAAATCAATTGGGAGTTTATTGAACATTTACAAAAAAATTAACGCCTACACGCAGCCAATTAATTACGTTCAATGCATGTGAATTACCACAAGCAAAATTATGAAAGTGAAATCAGCTGCTCAATTGCTGAGCGCTTCTGTAGCTGATGCACTCAAAACATGTAAAGACCTAGGAATTCCTAGTTTTGAAGATTGCGACGCCACAATCACATTTGTTGAAATATTAAATTTAAAATACCTATGTGTCCATCAAATTATGGGTTAATTAAGGACCGCTTCTTAGTTATAGAGGAATATATATATAAAAAAAACCCTAATGGTGAACTGTTAATTGAATCCCGCCGTAAAATTGGCTTCATTTGTTTTCTAACGTGCATCCGAGCGATAATATTTCTTTATGAAAATTACGTCTCAGAAAATAAAAACTTTTGGTTCTTGCCAAGCTCTCGCAAGATCATTTAGAATTTTTTTGCAGGGCCATACGAGCTCAAGGAGGTTTCAACAATAATCCTTCTGCTAAATTGTTTACGGTAACTTACAATAAACTTTATCATGAATGTAAAAAGGCTATGGCTCCTCAAAAATATGTAAGATTTTTTTTTAATAAATTGTTTTTATTTAGTAGTCAATAGATGATAACTACGTGAAATACAAGCATAATTATTTTGTAATTGTTGTTTTACTTTTCATTCTCCATTCTCCATTATACTTTTATTTATATAAATGTACCATCAGCGAAATATGTGGTCTACCACCCTAAAGTTGATAATCGTTTGCATGTCATCCATACTAATATTATAAATGCGAAAGTGTATTTGTATGTTTGTCCGTCTTTCACGCCGGAACGGAGCGACTGATCGACGTGATTTTTGGCATAGTGATAGTTTAACTAAGACTAAGGTTACTGACATAGCCCGATGAATTGCGAAACTGAAGTGGCAGTGGGCGGGGCACATTGCACGCAGGACTGATGGCCGATGGGGTCAGAAGGTTCTCGAATGGCGTCCGCGGACCGGGAGACAAGCTGTCGGTAGGCCTCCAACAAGATGGAGCGACGACCTGGCTAAGATCGCGGGATCGCGGTGGATGCGAAAAGCACAAAACCGGTCTGAGTGGAGAGCCTTGGGGGAGGCCTATTTCTAGCAGTGGACGTCTTTCGGCTGACATGATGATGATGATGCTGATAGTTTATGGGCCCGGGTGACATAGGCTTAAATAGGCTACTTTTTATCCCGGAAAAATGCACAGTTCCCGAGGGAACAGCGCGCGATAACCGAATATCGCGCGGGCGGAGCCGCGGGCAAAACCTGTAGTATACTTGATACACTTAGCTTGATTCACCCAGGTTAGTCACGCGTTGTTGGGGCCAAACTGTAGCGTCGAAAAAAAAATTGTACGTGGCACATACGAGTACTACAGGTATTAGGCCATTTTAGGCGCTTGGCAAATGACGTTGCGGCCTTGCGGCTTGGGCAGGTTAATTTAAGATATTTCTTTGTTGTTGTTGTAAAGGACTCTGTATCGTTTTCAGAGTTTGTGGTTATTAGATTAAGCCATGAGCGCCGAAGTATGCTTATTTTTATACTCATAGTTGACAATTACTACTCGATACAGTATATTCAAATTATTTTGCATAAATTTAACTAAATGAGTCGAGTCCAATTTGGTCCATTAATTTATGACATGAACACGATAAATATTTTTTGAAAGCTAAAATTCATCGATATTGTAGTGGTACAGCTTTAGTACCTATCTATAATAGATTTATAAATGCCTATAGTAAACCTGCTTCATTAAAATGAAAGCCAATGCAGGCAAACGTATATCTGTCTCTATTTGCAGATGTTGTTTTCTTTTAGAAGGAGAAAGAATACCGATAGTTATATTTCGTCCTAAATAGAATTAGTCCATTCTTATACTTGGTCCTAGCCACAAAGCCTCTGGCGCATAAGATGGCGGATGACACGATGAATGAGTCACTTGCTTGTAATGAGCCTATTATAGAATAAATAAATATCATGCTTACTTTGTTTTTATATGCCGACACACTTTAGAAAGAAAGAGATGTACGTGTTTTTTTTTTTATTTCTATAGGTATCAAAGTCAGTCAAAGTCTCTTTATTTAATTTAGGCTATAACAAGCACTTATGAACGTCAAAAAAATCTACCACCGGTTCGGAAAAAACCTCTGTTGAGAAGAATCCGGCAAGAAACTCAACGAGGTATTTTTTTTTTAAATAGATTCACAATATTTACAAATGATATCTATATACTATACATTACAAGTATTTAACACAATTTTATATTCAACAGAGTAGGTTCGCTATTTGAAGGGATCGCTAATGCGGATCGGAATTATTTCCAAATATCCCTGTCCATGATATAGTCATTGAATTTATAATAAGCCTTAGATATTAACGTCTTCTTGACGTATAAATTTTACACATATTTACATAACAAAATATATATCTATAGTAGAATGGGGCCCCTCCATGTGTTTTCATACTCTTGAGGTATGAAATGTCAGGGTGACAGTCTTTACCGGCCCGGATAACACCGATATGGAAATACCGGCCCTGTTTTTTGTGTACACGCCCAGACGTCAATAGAAACTGACAGGAGCTTGTATGGACGTGTACACGAAAAACAGGGCCGGTAATTCCATGTCGGTGTTTGGCGGGCCGGTAAAAACTGTAACCCAAATGTCAAGCTTAAGTGTAAACATATTCGTCATTCTCCTTTCAAGCAAAAAAAAAAAGCCAAAGCAAGCAAATCGAGTTGTCTTTCCAATAGGAAATTTAATTAGTTTTGTGTCATAAGGCCATTACCTATTTGATTGTATTTATATAAATAATAATATAAGTAATATCAATAAAATAGCCGTCCGATTAATATTACGGTTATAAAGTTGTATAGGGTGATAAGTGCACAGCGCACTCTTTATTTTTTTCTTCTGTTAGAAAAATGAACTCCGAGACTAATAGATTGGCCACATTTTCTAACTGGCCCCCGGAAGCTCCTGTGAATCCTATTCGGATAGCTAAAGCTGGTTTCTTTTACACTGGGCAAGGGACGGAGGTAGAGTGTTTTAGTTGCGGTGGTAAGATATCGCAGTGGAACTACGGTGATCAAGCGATGTTGAGGCACCAGAGAATGCAACCGAATTGCCGTTTCGTGGTGAATCCTGAGCTGGCGGATAATGAACCACTAGACTTGGACCGAGTTTTGCCGCAGCAGACCGCAACAGCGGTTTTGAATGCGGTCGATGTTTCCACATCTCCTTTAGAACCTACACCTACTGATGAAGACGAAATGTATAGGAGTGATGCACTGAGATTGCTGTCGTTCATTAATTGGCGGGTATGTTTTTTTTTTAATTAAACAAAAGTTCTTAACTAACTTTCAATGTCCTTGACATTCAACTTAATACCTCAGTTTGAGTTTACACCGTAAACTGTTAGGTTAATCCGCATCTTCCCAGAGATAAGATCTCTGAAGTTCCTCACAATCAGACCTATTAAGGCTGGTTTACACATATTAAGTTATCAACTAGTTAAGTTAACTCAATTTTAACTTAAATTTAAGTCTGTTCGGTGGAGCGGTTGCATTCATAAGTTTTTGTATTTGAAGAAGAGAGAAGAACAAGATCTTTTTTGAAAATGTTGAAGTGGCCAGAAGACACTGCAGTGAAATTTATTGAATTTAGTTAACAGTGAATCCTCAAGCGTCTCAACCGCTGTCAGTCCCTTGCCTGAGATTTTAAGAATTGGAAGGCAGATTGTTTTTTAATTATGACGTAAATAGCTTCTGTACTCGGGCCAGGATCTATTTCAATACAAAAATCAATGCATATGAATTATTTACTTCTTAATATAAACAGCTAGGGACTGACAGCGGTTAAGACGCTCGTGGATTCACCCTTAACTACTTGATAATTTAATATTTGTGAACCAGCCTTTATACTTAACTGTTTCTGTGATCCCTGAAGTTATCTAAATAAATATTTGTATAAGATTGCTCCATCAAAGGTGTTGGATATAATATTATTAACCTTTCTCATCTTTAAGATTTGGAATCATGTTTCTAATTTTATTTTAATCTGTAAAACTAGTGTTATTCAATACAAATGAGGCAAAAACATAGTTTTGTTTTCTTCCAGCATATTATCTGTGTATTATTTTCCCAGTTAGCAAAGCACTGTTATAAAGTTACTATTATTCTTAGTAAAGTAAGTCACTAGTATTTTATATGAGAATACAGGAAAACACACCACTTACACTATTGAGTCACAAAATCTTATTATTCATTAATTTTATTTATCACACAAGGAGTCCCCCGAAAATAATAATTCTAACGAATTCATATTAGAAGATGCCAAGCCTGGGAATGGCCATTGAATGAAGTACTATAAAAATAAGTTTTTGTAAACATTGAATTTTTAACACAAGAATACAATATCAATGAAGCTTGAATGAAACACAGAGAGCAGTGGCGGGGCGAGGCGGTACTGGTTGTAATATTCGAGTTAACATGGAAGAGGGCACACAGAATACCGCACGGGAAATAAGCATGGCCTGGTATTCAGTGTGCTCTCTTTCATGTTAGATGGAATATTACAACAGGCACCACCTGCGCGCCGCATCTCACCGCTCCGTGTTTCTACCTCTACCTTGACTGTTTATTGTACACCAAAATAGTAAGTACCTAATACAGTAAATAGAGACATTACATTATAACTGTCTTTTTTTTTTCTACGCAATCAAAAGCAAACCAAACCAACCAAAAGCAAACACAATCAAAGTTACAGTCAACATGTTTCAAACAAATCACAGTGCAATGAAAACTTATAGGGCACTTCGAGTTGTCCTTTAATCTTGAAATTTGGTATGAACATAGCTATTATAAGGGCCTGTTGTTTGATTAGTAGTTAAAGTTACTATAGTTAAATTTCCGTTGAAATGTGTTAACTATTGTTATTTTTGCCATACATTTTAACTATTAGTTAGTTTAACTAATGATATGATCAAACAACAGGCCCTAAGTCAATCAACTAAAAAAGTTTTAAAATCTTGATCTGAAATCTCTCTTTTTTTGTCTGCCTGTAAATATTGATGATCAATAGGTCTGGGGGCACGGCAGTGCCCCCGCCAAGTCGAGCAAAAAAAAACAAAGGCACGGCCGTACCATACTTTTCTCGAAGCCATTCAGGCCCTGTATTTTTGTTGTGGCTAAAGCTAGAACCCTGAATTTTCAGTTACCTATAGGGCCTAATGGGACTTAGATATATTATCAATTACATTCAGTTCGAACACGTAGATTAAGAACTATCACATGTTAAAGTTCCTCAGTTTTGTCACTGACATACCTACACACTGACTTTTGATCATCATAATTCTAAGGTACTTCTAGCAGACCCACAAGCTCCAAATTTTAAACATAGTTAGTTTTTAGCCTACATGGTCACACAAAAATCCAAAATGTTGCAATTTCAGTCACGTTTCAAAGTTATATAAACTGCACAAGTAAGTTTGTAATCCCATATAAATACTAGCGATTACAAAGTTACACAGCAATGACTTTATTGAACGTAGTCGTATTGTATACGTATTAATGTTGAGTCTTAATACCTGAGTATTAAGGGTTAAAATGAAATTGTTTATCTTACAAATGTAATAAGTACCAAAGTTCGTTTGTTTGTGAATGTGTGTGCGATGCGAGTGGACGCGTGGATGGACGATGGAAATTGGAATATGGATGATGGACAATGGATAATGGTCGATGGACGATGGGTAGAAAATGGACGTTGGACGATGGAGTGTGGACGATGGACGATGGGCGACGGACGATGGATCATCATCATCATCATCATCATCCCAGCCTATATGCGTCCCACTGCTGGGCACAAGCCTCCTCTCAGAATAAGAGGGCTTGGGCCTTAGTTCCCACGCGAGCCCAGTGCGGACGATGGATGGTGGAGGATGAACGACGGACGACGACGGACGACAGAAAACGACGGACGACGACGGATGACGGAAGTTAGACGGGCGAAAGACGAACGACCGACGAAAGACGATGGATGACGACGGAAGTTCGACGACGGACGACAGACGATGACTGACGAGGGAAGTTCGACGACGGACGATGACGGACAACGGACGATGACAGACGACGGACGACGACAGAAGACGAACGCCGACAGACGACGGACAACGAACGATAGACGATGGCGACGACGGACAAAAGACAACGACCGACGACGGACAAGACAACGGACGACGGATGACGGACGATGACCGACGATCGACGACGGATGATGGAGGGTGGACGATGGACGATGTACGATGGACGACAGACGGTAGACGGACGACGGAAGTTCAACGATGGGCGACGATGGACGACGGATGACGACCGACGACCGACGACGACGACGACGACGACGACGACGACGACGACGACAGTTGGTACGGACGATGGACTGTAGACGATGAACGAGGATGGACGATGGACGATAACCGAGGATAGACGATGGACGGTGGACGATAGACGAGAATGGATGATGGATAGTGGACGAGGATAGACGATGGATGGCACACGATGGACAAGGATGAACGATGGATGATAGTGGACGATGGACGATGAACGATGAACGAGAATGGACGATGGACGATAGACGAGGATGGACGATGGACGATGGACAAGGAAGGATAAACAAATGAAGATAGTAGTGCGTTATTACAAGAAGTAGTACCCGAAAAAAAAAGAACTGCCTACAAAAAGTGATGAGATCCCACCAAAAACATTACATGTAAAAAGCTGCAAGTCTCGCAACGCAATGCAGTTCTTGTAATGCTAAAAAGGTTTGAGATGCAATGTTATACCAAGTCGGTTATTTTTGTCAGTACCGGGGGGTTTCCATAGAACTCGATTTTCACCAACTTGCTTATTTTAAAACCATAGAAAAATGCAGTTTATAGTTCTCAAATAAAGAGTAAACCAAATTATTTTTTAAACACATAATGACTTGGCCATCGCACTCAACCTTTTAGTCATTCTCGTATTATGTGTATCACTCAAACTGCAAGGCTGGGGCTAGCGCTATCTTTAATTATAATTACTTGAAATAGCTGACGTTGATGATTATAATTCTTATGTCATTATGTAGCCTTGCGATGGCCAAGTCATTTATGTGTTTAAAAAATAATTTGGTTTACTCTTTATTTGAGAACTATAAACTGCATTTTTCTATGGTTTTAAAATAAGCAAGTTGGTGAAAATCGAGTTCTATGGAAACCCCCCGGTACTGACAAAAATAACCGACTTGGTATAACATTGCATCTCAAACCTTTTTAGCATTACAAGAACTGCATTGCGTTGCGAGACTTGCAGCTTTTTACATGTAATGTTTTTGGTGGGATATACTTAATCTGACCCCACACAGCCATATATTTTGCTTAAGAGTAGGGCATAACACAGGATGTGGATTACTAATGTATGGACAAAAACTTCCCAAAGTATCACATCCCAAAATATTTTATTTAAGTTATCATTTGGCAAAAAATCATTTCCTAAAACAACTTATCACAATTTTACGGTAATCCGTTTTCGCTGCTGAGGTGAAAAGTTGTATGTGTCACAAGAGACCAAAGTTTTTTTTTGCATCTCGCGTAGGTATTTGAATCTTTTGCTGCTCTCAGGATTCTTACCTAGAATCATAGAATCCTTCATTTGCTCGGGATTCAAATTCAATACTTGCAATAAAAAAGAACTTTACTCTCTTGTTGTACAAATAACTATTACAGTCCATCAGTTATAACTGCATCTATAGATGTTCTGTTATGTGTAGTAAATAATCCCTGGTTATATTCATTCAAGGATATTTTTAAACAATACAATACAATGACTCTTTATTGTACACCAGAAATAGTAATACTTTGGCACTAGAACTTAACATTTTTGCATTGGAGTGTTAACAAACAGTTTGATGCTAATTGGTGTGGAGTGTGGATGCAGGTACTCGTTCACTCATACATATGTAAATGAACTACATTATTTATTGAAACACAGTGAGCTTATTCATGGAAATATGCCCTCATGATAATATTATAAATGCGAAAGCTTATGAGTGTGTGTGTGTGTGTGTGTGTGTGTGTGCGTGCGTGCGTGCGTGCGTGCGTGCGTGCGTGCGTGCGTGCGTGCGTGCGTGCGTGCGTGCGTGCGTGCGTGCGTGCGTGCGTGCGTGCGTGTTTGTTTGTTACTCTTTCGCGCCAAAACTGCTGGAAGGATTTGGAAGGATGTCAATGTAGACAACTCTATTATAATTTTTTTGATAGTGATTGTATTACATCTTCTATTCATATCTTTCAGGATGCCTCTGTATCCATTGCATCCCTTGTGAATGCTGGTTTCTATCATGCTGGAGAAAGCCGTCTTCGATGTGCCTGGTGCGGCGGTGAGCTGTCTCCATTCAGACAACTGAGCATCTTGGAATCACCGATAGACATCCATCGAAGGTTAGAAGTTGATATTTAGGGGCTGTCACCATCAATTGGGTAAGTAAAGTTTTTTGGAGAGGTGCAAATTATATTTTTCACTTCTCATGCTCTAAAAGTGGGTCAATATAGCCTTACGAGACGGGAGTAAAGTGAGCACTTTACTCCCTAGGGAGTAAAAGTAATTTTTTTTTTTATTTATTTCGAGTGACTTAGATAAACTCAAACAGCCAGTTACTTGCAAAAAATAAGTTTGTGTGTGGACCATTTTAATGAAAATGTTACGTTCTTAGTCTACGTGGTCTTAGTTCTTGCTTATTCCGCATAGAAGGTGGCGCCATTCTATTTTTCCGTTTGTGTATGGACCATTTCATCGATGCAATTTTGCTATGTCTGTGTGTTGAAAAAAAATACTTACCGCGAAAACTGTGACATTGTTGTAGAGCGTAATCGTAAACGATTAAAATAAATTGATTATTCTCACAATGTCGTCAAGTGATAGCGAAAATTATGATGTCGAGCAATCAAGGGAAATAATAACAAGAGCAAAAGACATAATTGATAATTTTCTGTCGCCGAACTCTAGAAAGATTTATTTATATATTTTGATTTAATCTTTTTATACCAATCTGACTATTTTTTTCTCGCAATCGAAGTGAAAAATAGAGTTTTCACCACGAGACTAAAAGTCAATACAAACCCTCGGATAAATAGCCACCCTCGCTAAAGCTCGGGTGGCTAACAGCCTCGGGTATGTATTGGCTTATTTTAGTCTCTCGATAAAAAATATACTATTTTTTCGACAGTCGACGTCTTTGTAATCGAGGAACTGCAGCTCTTTTATTTTTATTCCCTATTATTAATTAGAAATATTTTTTTAAGTGGTCGACATGACGTTTGTGCGTTTTAATGGCAGATAAGTTTCGTGCCTTGAACTAGCTTAGAATTAAAAAAAAACTACATCAACTGTCACTTTTGACATTGTCAAAAAATAATACCGCGGTTCTGTTTACTTGCGTGCGTTTCCGTGTAATCAGTGTTAGTAATGTGTTTTTCATGTTTATTTCAACAACCTCAGCATAACCTCCGGACTTTCGATATTGCCGCCTTAGATGAATGATTGGTCTCGCGCGCTCGCTCGACTAGATACCCCCCTACCTAAAATTCCTTTCGGAACGTTCTGTCCGTTTCCCAAAATACCCTTTCCCAAAACACCCGTTCCAAAATAACAGTTTCCTTAATCGACCGTATGCCAAAAGACCCGTTTCTCATCGCATCAGAATGTCAAAACACCCAGTTTTCATAGCATCCGTATACCAAAATATCCGTCGCTCATGACACCCGTATTCCCAAAAGACCCGTTTCTCATTGCATCAGTATGTCAAAAGACCCGTTTATTATAGTTTAATTTAAATTTAATTTAATAATTTAATTTAATTCAATTTAGATTCCGAAATTTACTAGTCTTAAACAATAATAATAATAAATCGACTAACATTAGTTTTGTAAGACCAATTCTACTGGATTGCCATATTAGAAACGGGTGTTTTGGGAAACGAATTATTTAGGAAAAGATAGTGACGGGAACGGATGTTTTGGGATTAGGTATTTTTGGGAAATGGATATCAAGCCAAACGGATGTTTTGGGAACGGGTGTTTTGGGAAACACTTATTTCGGGAAACGGATGATTTGGGAAAAGGTGGTGACGGGAACGGATGTTTTGGGAACGGGTGTTTTGGGAAACGGACAGAACGTTCCGAAAGGCTAAAATTTTAAGTTCCGTGAATGAGGCAACTCAATATTGTAGTGTGTGTAAGAACGGTGTAAGACAATTTGCAAGGATGCTAGTGTGCGTGACGAATTGGGTTGCCAGCTGCTCCACTGTTACCCGAAGTATTGGGAAAATATATTATGCTGTGGTCTATTAAGTTACTGGTTATAAAATGTATCTTGGGAAATACTTAGAAATTAACAAGTAATTAAAAGTGAATGTTTTAATATGTTGTTCGTTTTGGCGTAGGTTTTTACTGTAGAAAAATGGTAGGTATGTAGGTATATCAATGATTAGGCCTCACTTTTAATAATAATACGTGGCGTTATCTGGGAAAAGGTACCTTGTTGTTGGTATTGAGTTATTGATATGATGACATACATACATACGCTCGAAAAACATAACCCTCCTTCGGGCAGTCAGGTAAAAAGTTAACATTTCAGGAAAATGGGTAAAAAAAAAACATTTTTCAATACATCTACATTTTTGGTCGAATAATTCACTTTCAAAGGATGTATTATGTCGGCGGCCGATCGTAAAATCCGCCAGATCACGAAATTCCTAGGCACATCATGAAATGGCGCCATTAAATGATATGCCTAAAAGTTGTCCAGGCATATCACGATGTGCCTGAGAAACAATACGGCAGATCGATTAGACCAACGCATTCGACGATATTCCTAGCTTTATACCGGGCATATCGTGATATGCTGAAAAAAAGAAAAAAATAGGTACGACGAGCGAAGCGTGGAGTGGTTAGTATGAATTGTGACCACTACGCACGAGCCGAGCGAGCGAAGCGAGCGCGCCGCAGCAACGGCCGGCGAAGTGCCAGAAATGATTTGGCGGCGTTTCATGATATGCCTAGGAATTTCATGGTCTGCCTAAACTAGCCAAATCACGAAATGGCGGCCTTTCATGATATGCCTAGGAATTTCATGACCTGCCTAAACGTCACTAGGCAAATCGTCAAACGGTGAGTTTTGATCGATATGGCGGATGTCCCTTAGCCAATTCATGAAATGGCGCCATTTCACGATATGCCTAGGAATTTCGTGATCTGCCTAAACTAGCCAAATCACGAAATGGCGGCGTTTCATGATATGCCTAGGAATTTCATGACCTGCCTAAACTAGCCAAATCATGAAATGGCGGCGTTTCACGATATGCCTAGGAATTTCGTGATCTGCCTAAACTAGCCAAATCACGAAATGGCGGCGTTTCATGATATGCCTAGGAATTTAATGACCTGTCTAAACTAGCCAAATCATGATATGGCGGCGTTTCATGATATGCCTAGGAATTTCACGACCTGCCTAAACTAGCCAAATTATGAAATGGCGGCGTTTCACGATATGCCTAGGAATTTCGTGATCTGCCTAAACTAGCCAAATCACGAAATGGCGGCGTTTCATGATATGCCTAGGAATTTAATGACCTGTCTAAACTAGCCAAATCATGATATGGCGGCGTTTCATGATATGCCTAGGAATTTCATGATCTGCCTAAACGTCACTAGGCAAATCGTCAAACGGTGAGTTTTGAACAATATGGCGGATGTCCCTTAGCCAATTCATGAAATGGCGCCATTTCACGATATGCCTAGGAATTTCGTGATCTGCTTAAACTAGCCAAATCACGAAATGGCGGCGTTTCATGATATGCCTAGGAATTTCATGACCTGCCTAAACTAACCAAATCATGAAATGGCGGCGTTTCATGATATGCCTAGGAATTTCGTGATCTGCCTAAACGTCACAAGGCAAATCGTCAAACGGTGAGTTTTGAACAATATGGCGGATGTCCCTTAGCTAATTCATGAAATGGCGCCATTTCGCGATATGCCTAGGAATTTTGTGATCTGCCTAAACTAGCCAAATCACGAAATGGCGGCGTTTCATGATATGCCTAGGAATTTCATGACCTGCCTAAACTACCCAAATCATGAAATGGCGGCGTTTCATGATATGCCTAGGAATTTCATGATCTGCCTAAACGTCACTAGGCAAACCGTCAAACGGTGAGTTTTGAACGATATGGCGCATGTCCCTTAGCCAATTCATGAAATGGCGCCATTTCACGATATGCCTAGGAATTTCGTGATCTGGCGGATTTTACGATCGGCCGCCGACATATATATTACAAAGATAAACATTAAATAATATAGAACTAGGTTATGTATATATAATAATTACGTTAGATAAATAAAATAAGTTATTAAATGATGATAATAAAAAATTCAATTGATTAAAATCTCAACCACGGGGATTTGATTTTTGTGTACGCGGCAACACTGAATGGCGTTTCGGGTTCATGTTATTTTATTTTGTAATTTCGAAATTTGAAAAAAAAGCGCGGGAAACGTTCGGTCGTTTGGTTGTGTTTTTTAATTATTTTTACAAATATTGTAAAAATTGATATTTTTGTTCACAAGAATTGATTATTTGGGTAGTGTAAATAATAATACAAGTATTATATGTAAATTTGTATATTTTTGTAAATTATTAGTGTAAATACTGGACATATAAGGGTAAGTTTTTTTGCAACCTTTGTACTTCAGGTAACTCCTCATGGAGTTACCTGAAGACCCTGGGGGGACTGCCCCAGATATAGGACATAATGTGACTATTGTAGACGGATCTAGCACTGATGGCTCTTGTAGCCAAGATAATATTAACAGGAGGAAACGTCTCTCTGTAAAAACATGTCGCCACTGCAACAAAAAAAGGTCGAGACAACGTCATGGCGAGCCTTTGATAATAAAAGAGGATGATTGTGCTTGTAATATTGATGAAAGCCGTCAAAGAATGCATAATATATTTACAAAACCAACCCCCAAGCCACAGCCACAACACACCACTTTTCCAGCTGCTAGTATGCCTGCAACTTTTAATGATTCAGTGCCGGCTCAATTATTGCCAAATTCCAATCCTACATCCACAGCTCCCCAACCAGTAGGCAGAGTGATGTACCTGAAATCAGAGGCGCTAGTATTATTTCACGAAAAACTTTTTCACGAACGACTTTATCACGAAAACTTTATCACGAAAAACTTTATCACGAATAGACTTTACCACTAAAGACTTTTTCACGAAAACTTTACCACTAAAGACTTTATCACGAAAACTTAATCACGAACAGACTATATCACGAAAAGACTTTACCACGAAAAGACTTTATCACGAAAACTTAATCACGAACAGTCTATATCACGAAAAAACTTTACCACGAAAACTTAATCACGAACAGACTATATCACGAAAAGACTTTACCACGAATAGACTTTATCACGAAAAATGTTTGTTACTTCCTCACGCTGAAACGGCTGGACGGATTTGGATGAAATTTTCCAAAAAGTTAGTTTATTATCTAGATTATAACATAGGATACTTTTATCCCGATATTCCCACGGGATAGGGATAAAATTTCGAAATAACAACCGCTAGGCTTAGATACATGAAATGTGGTATGTAGATAGTTGGACGTCTGGAATAACACATAGATAACTTTTTGACCCGATTTTCCCACGGGATACCCAGGGATAAAATCTCAAAATAACAACCGCTGGGCGTAGAGCCATGAAATTTAGTATGTAGGTAGCCGGATGTCTAGAATAACACATAGATGACTTTTTGACCCGATATTCCCACGGGATACCTTGGGATAAAATTTCGAAATAACAACCGCTGGGCTTAGAGCCATTAAATTTGGTAGGTATGTAGGTAGCTGGAACTCTGGAATAACACATAGGTCACTTTTATCTCGATTTTCCCACGGGATAGAGATAAAATCTCGAAATAATAACCGCTGGGCTTAGAGTCATGAAAGGTATGTAGGTAGCCGGGCAACTGGAATAACACATACTACTTTTATCCCGATATTCCCTCAGGATAGTTTTGTGACTAAGGGACCCCATACATCCCTGTTTTATTATCATATTGTATTTTTTTCTTTGTGTAATGAAATTTTTACGTACCTATATTATTTGTAATTATTTTATTTTGAAAAAATGACTTTCTGCCAAGTTTTTTGCGACGCATTCTTCTGGCAAGCGCTGGCAGTTTAAATAAAACCGGCCAAGAGCGTGTCGGGTGTCTCTATTGTATCCCATAAAATTTAAACTCCGATTTTAACAATCCATAACGTTATTCGTCATAATTTTTGCAAGTCATATTATCTTAAGTCATAATTTTAAACAGTATAAAGTGGAGTTCCGATTTTCGCAGGTCATATTGTTAGTCATAAAATTGGTTAGTTAAAATATTTGATGTCCATATAGTAGGTATGCCATTCCATAATTTTAAAGGCAATAAACTATTTTAGTATAATTGTTATAAGATCTTTTTTCACAAGTCATAATGATTGATATAAGAAGGTATTGAGCTATTCGTATCACTTTTCTTATGTACGAGTCGTAGTTCTAAGATAACTAACCCCATTTTGAGTTTTTTCGTTTCCGGACTGCTATAAAAAAATACCTAACATCGAAGACTAAGGCGGGAGCTACGCTCCGCTTCGCTCCCGCCTTAGCCTTCTAAACCTAACCTATCCGAGTCGCTTCTGCTCCGAAACGTCTTGCTCGCTCGCTTCGCTCGCTCGCACAAATCAAATTGTTCTCAACGTAATTTCTATTAGGGGGTACTACCGAGGGCATGGTATTGCTTCCGTTTCCATAAGTTCTAGGGGATCGTCTTGGGAACTTCGACGTCACGAGCCTGTGACTAGAAATTTAACTAAAAATATACAAGTTTAAAATCCATAACCTTAACAATATACAATATAAATATAGCAAGGGGGTGTATAAAGTCCCTGAGTTAATAATAAAATTCCTAATCTAAATAATTTGATTCAGAGACTCTGAGCCCAGCGGTTATTATTTCAAGATATTATCCCTATCCCGTGGAAATATCAGAGTGAAAAATAGCCTATGTGTTATTCCAGAGGTCCAGCTATCTACATACCAAATTTCATGGCTCTAAGTCCAGCGGTTGTTATTTCGAGATTTTATCCCTATCCCGTGGGTATATCGGGATAAAAAGTATTCTATGTTTTAATCCAGATAAGAAACTAACTTTTTGCCAAATTTCATCTAAATCCGTCCAGACGTTTCAGCGTGACGAAGTTTTTATCCCTATCCCGTGGGAATATCGGGATATAAAGTATTCTATGTTTTAATCCAGATTATAAACTAACTTTTTGCCAAATTCCATCCAAATCCGTCGAGCCGTTTCAGCTTGAAGAAGTAACAAACATTTTTCGTGATAAAGTCTATTCGTGGTAAAGTCTTCGTGATATAGTTTTTTCGTGATAAAGTCTATTCGTGATATAGTTTTCGTGATAAAGTTTTTTCGTGATAAAGTCTATTCGTGATATAGTCTATTCGTGATTAAGTTTTCGTGATAAAGTCGTTCGTGAAAAAGTTTTCGTGAAATAGTTTTCGTGATATGGTCTTTTCGTGATAAAGTCTATTCGTGATAAAGTTTTTCGTGATAAAGTCGTTCGTGAAAAAGTTTTCGTGAAAAAGTTTTTCGTGATTAAGTACTGACACGGAAATCAGATGTTGCACCATTTAATGTACATGTACAACGACTGCAAACCTCAGAAAATGACAATGTCTTCTTACACCCAGTAGTGTTTGGGAAGTTTCTAAGGAAAAATAATATCTCCCAAATAGTTAATGGGAGCCTGAAACGTATTGGAAGGAATAGAGTGACTATTTCTTTCAGTGATTTTCAGGCTGCCAATAACTTCTTGACTAATCCTGCCCTGTCTGCATCTAACTACAAGACATTCATCCCGACTTTCTCTGTCACCCGGTTGGGAATTGTACGAGGAGTTCCCTCTGAGTGGTCAGAGGAAGAAGTCTTAGAAAATATCTCTGTGCCAATAGGTTGTGGACCGATATTAAAAGTTAGAAGACTAAAAAGGAAAGCTATAGAATCAGGTGTCAGCGAGTTAAAACCCACAGAGTCCGTGGTACTTACCTTTGATGGCCAAGTTTTGCCCAAACGCATATTCATGTGCTACACAGCACTCCCTGTAGACCTATACATATATCCTACTATACAATGCTACAACTGTTGTCGCTTTGGGCATGTCAGAGGTCAGTGTCGTTCAACTCCCAGATGTTACAAATGTGGTCAGGGACATACTGGAGAAAAATGCGAAGTTGATGATGAGCATGTAAGATGTTGTCTGTGCAAAGGTTCTCACCTAGCTACTGATAAAAAATGTTTAGAATTTGAGAGACAAAAAAATATAAAGGAGACCATGGCTAAAAGCTGTGTGTCATATTTTGAAGCTAATAAACAACACCCACCTATTTCAAAAATTTCATATGCTGATGCACTGCTCAGTAATAATAGTAACGGAACAGAAAAGGATTCCTCACACTCTAGCCCAACTACATCTTACTCACATTCTAGCCCAATTACATCTTATAAGAAAACTATCTTTATGAAACCTCGCTCCCCACCTCAATCTAGATCTAAAGGATATGATGTGGCAGCGCATAATGCCTTGACAAGGGATTATGACATGCCCGTCACTAACAAAAATATTTATAAACCTAATGAGACCACTCAATCTATGAAAGAAATAATTCTGTTGATCATTAAGTTACTTTCCCAATCTGGATTGGGTAGTAGTATCTCACCGTCCCACGCTGCCCCTATTATGAATTTTTTCACTCAACTCTTAACTGATAATGAACAACCAATTTCAAATTCTTCAATGGAACTGTAGAAGCATAATACCAAAGAAAGCTGATTTACTTTATTTAATAAATAAGTATAATTTCAAAATAATAGCCTTGCAAGAAACTTGGTTAAAGCCTTCATCCAACTTCAGGGTATCAGGATTTTCCTGTATAAGAGAGGACCGCTCTGATGGATATGCTGGTGTTGCTTTGCTTGTAAAGCATGGCATTCCTTATTCACATATTCCTCTTCCTGCTCATAATAATGATATATCTATAATAGCTGTTTCTGTTAATAATATCTGTTTTGTCTCATTATATATCCCTCATCCTTCTTCAACTATCTATAATGAAGTAGATCACTTATTGACACTGCTTCCCAAGCCTCTTATTCTTCTTGGAGATTTGAATGCCCAGCATCAATCTTGGGGTAGTTCCACCACCAATTCCTATGGTAATCTAGTCATTGATATGATGGACTCCCATAATCTTTGCATCTTAAATGATGGTTCTCCCACCCGACGAACTGCACCTGGAGAGGGAATAAGTTGCCCAGATGTTTCTATTTGTAGTCCAAATTTATTTTCTTCTTTATCCTGGAAGGTCTCTCCTCTTTCATTTGGAAGTGATCATTTTACTATTCTTCTTTCATTTCCGTTCAATAATTCTCCTACTCAAAAGCGTCCTCCTCGTTTAAAGTATAATTTAAGTAACGCAAACTGGGACACATTCAAGGAACATCTTGATCAAAAAATTTCCTCTCTTCCTTCAATCGAACACAGCGATGAAGCCACATGTGCAGCCGCTCTGGCAAAAATAATGGTCGAGACCGCTGATAATGCTTTTCCAGTGAAAAAAGTAGGCGGAAACAACATTCCTTCTCCACCATGGTGGGATTCCGAATGTACTTCAGCGGCTAAGAAGCGGAAGGAGGCTGAACTTGCTTACAGAGAATCTAGTACCAATGAAAACTTTGATTTGGTTTTGGAGGCAATAGACAAGACAAAAAAGCTTTTTAAAAAAAAGAAATTTGAAGGTTGGAGAAACTTTTGCTTATCTGTATCTCCTAATACAAACCCTTCTGTGGTTTGGAATAATATTAAAAGATTTCGATCTGCTTTTAAAGAAGACTGTTCCTCCAACCTTCCTTCTACATTAGCAGATAAGTTTCTGGATAAACTTGCTCCTCCCACTGCTCCTGAGTTTATTCCCTTACCTCCAGTGCTGGACTTGAGCGGGCTTAATGGCCCATTCACCCTACCAGAACTCAAAGGAGTCATTTCTAAAACCAAAGATTCAGCACCCGGACCTGATGGTATACCATATTCGTTCTTTACCCATCTAAATGATATATCTCTTCTATACTTCCTAAAATTAATTAACAAAATTATGATATCTGGCGAAATTCCCGAGGCTTGGAAATGTCAAGATGTTTTGCCTTTCCTGAAACCAAATAAGGACCCTTTCGATGTTTCTTCTTACCGGCCTGTAGCTTTGTCCACTGTCCTAATGAAACTTACGGAACATCTGGTCAAAAATCGCCTAGAATGGTTTATTGAAACCAACAATATACTTAGCCAAAACCAATTTGGTTTTAGGCGTGGCAGAGGTACCATTGATAATATAGCTGTTCTTATCACGGACATTAGACAAGCATTTTCCGATGGCAATACTTTGATTGCAGCATTTATGGATATTTCGGCAGCGTACGATAATGTTATTATTTCTCGCCTCCATAAAAAACTTCAAAATCTTAAAGTACCACTTTTGCTTTCCAATTTTATTATAAATATGCTGTCAGGAAGATGTATCAATCTTACTGTAGATGACACTAAGAAATCTAGGCTTTTGTGGAGAGGGCTACCTCAAGGCTCGGTTCTAAGTCCATTACTCTACAACATATACAGCCATGACCTAGAAGATTCTTTAGGTAAAGAGGTTAAAGTTCTGCAATATGCAGATGACTTGCTTGTGTATTGCTCAAACCGAAATTCTGAAACGGCTTCAGTTTGCTTAACTGAATCCCTTATCCACCTGAAAAACTGGTTGAATGACAATGGCCTTGAGATTTCCCACTCTAAGAGCGTCGTGGTTCCCTTTGCCAGAACAAGGGTTCCACCTGAGGTATCTGTCAAATTTGATTGCCACCCCATTCCAACGAAAAGTTTTACACGTTTCCTTGGTGTAGTGTTGGATTTTAAACTTACTGGTGTTCCCCACTGCGACTATATTGTAACGAAGTGCGAACGTCTTTTAAACATGATACGATGCCTTACAGGTGTCTGGTGGGGTGCTCATCCTTTTTCGCTTAGACTCCTATACAACGCTTTGATTAGAAGTAGCATCGATTATGGCACATTTTTATTAATCCCGGGACAAGTTAATGGCTTTAAACGGTTAGATGCTGTCCAGTCCAAAGCCCTACGCGTGATCTGTGGTGCAATGAAATCAAGCCCTATAAATTGCCTACAAGTCGAATGTGTGGAACCACCTTTACTTTTAAGGCGTCAATATTTGTCAGATAAGTTTTTATTTCGCTGCTTCCAAAATTCCAATCATCCTCTACGATCAAGCCTTCCACTATTAAATAACTCTTTGACATCATCTAGTTATTGGTCGCATAAAATAACTCCGTGCCTTGTAAAAAGTTATCAAAGGTATATGTCCCTACAATCTCCAACCTATCACTATCCAAAATATCCCCTTTTCTGTAATAATTTTTCTGCTCTTACTTTATCTCCTGATGTTCAACTGAATTTAGGAGTAACTAAAAATGATATGGAACCTAACGTTAATTTCAATTCTATTAAAGACGATCGGTGGCACAGCTGGCATCATATATACTCTGATTCTTCCAAGCATGCGTCTTTCGGCCATGTGGGGGTTGGGGTGTACCATGCTCAATACAAAATTATTCAGAAAATTAAACTCCCTCCTGAAACGTCAGTATTTACGGGAGAATGCTTTGGATTACTTAAAGCCGTAGAATATATTTTACTTGCCCATCTCAGAAAAACTTTAATTATAACTGATTCAAAAAGCGCTCTTCAAGCTCTTAGTAAATTCCCATTTAACTGCAAAGTAATATTCCCTGTTATTATACAATTAAGAACTCCTTGCCAATTGTTCTGATTTGGGGTATTCCGTGTCTTTTGGTTGGGTTCCAAGTCACTGTGATATTTCTGGTAATGTAATTGCTGATCGGCTAGCCAATGAAGCTGTTAAAGATGGTGATCTTTTCCCATATAGGAATTACAGTCATGATTTGGCCGCTCTCGCTGGTTCATCTCTTAGAGAGAGCTGGAGAGAGATGTGGATTGAAAGTTGCAAGATCAAGGGGAAACATTATTATTCTATTCAACCTAGCATTCCGTCTAAACCTTGGTTTGGAAAGTTTAAATTTGGTAAGAGAGCCACCTGCTGCCTTATCCGCATGAGATTGGGTCATGTTTGTACTCCCGCCAACCTTGCTAAATTTAAACTGGTCGAGTCCGATGTTTGTGAGTGTGGCTTGGGCATCGCAGACACTAATCATATATTTCTCTCATGTCCTCTCCATGACAACTCCTCCTTTTATGAACAGCTTACATCCTACAAAGTCTCATTACCTACGTCCATCACTGTCCTTTTATCCTCTAATGATATTAATATATATAACTTGTTGAACATGTTTATAAATAATAATGATATAAAAATTTAAATATGTATTCCTCACTTCACTAAATTTAATCCATTATGTGTACCTATGTAAAATATTTTTACCTCTTTTGTTTTAAATCCCATGTAATCTTCTCCTGTTGAACTCCATATTCCGTATTCCAAATTCCCGTATTTTCTTTTGATTCGTTTCCTTACCTTTAAACGCGTCTGTGGCGGATGCGCAAACCGCGCCAGCCAGAAAAAAAAAAAAAAAAAAAAAAAATTTCGAAATTACGATATTTACTGATGGTATGTGATCCCAGTGTCCTTCTTATTTTTGGAAGTATTATTTTTACACAGTTTAACTGCGCAAACTGGCATTTTAATTCGGTTTATGACCAAAATTTAGCAAAACATTCGGAGGCGCACCTTACGCACAGTCTGCAACGCGACTGAGCCGGGTTGGAGCCAGGTACGCCGATTTCGGCGTACTATTTGTTGCTTCATTTGACAAGTACGCCGGCGGTATCTAGTCGAGCGAGCGCGAGACCAATCATTCATCTAAGATTGCCGCACTTCTCCTCGACCTTTGCACGATATTTGGACTATGATTTCAGCTACTTTCGACGACTTAGGCACTGCTACTTGGACAACGTTTTTCAGCTTTCACTCCCGCCCTGACTTGGATTGCTACACGAGTACATACAATGAATTTAATTTTGGACGATCCCCAAAGTATTGCAGAGGAAATGGAGTATTACAGGGATGTACTCCAATGCTTTGTGCCGTCGTGTAAGAAATTTAGACGGGACTATCCAAAGTCACTGTATTTGAGCATACCTAAGCCTTTACAAGCGACTTTGTGCCAAGCTTTACACATGAATTGCCCCAAACGGAACTTATATGTTTGTGAAGAACATATCAATGTGAGTGTATTGCAGTTTATGTTGTCCATATTTAGGTTTTATGCTTATGCGTCGTTCTCAATTATTTTTTTGCGGCTATTTCGTCATATTCTTTTTTTTTTGAAATACACATGTTTGTAAATGTTTTTATTATATTTACAGATTGAGGAAGATTGCTACAAAAGCAAATCTGGCAATTTACGCCTAAAACAAGACTGCAAACTTGATATTTACCAAAAAATATGATGAGATTGTAAGTATCAGCTAGGTGTCTTATGTTATAATTTAAATACACACACAATCAGTCAAATGACCCGCCCTGCGCCATACCAGGTGCAAAGTTGTACAAAGCCCAATATTTGTACAAAAAAAAAACTATGGTTAGAAAAAATAGTGAAAATTATTTTGAAAAACAAAATGACTGCCAAGTTTCTTGCGGCGCATTCTTCTTGACAATGATTGCCCATTGCGGCCTATTTACTGAATAAAATTATTTTGAATGTTTAAAACAATATAAAAGCTAGTAGTTATTATAAAGGGCTGGTGTGTAAAATTAATTTAATTTTGTTTTTTTTTCTAGTGTGATTCTTCGACTCAGACCCAAATCAGGTATTCAAACAAAGCTGTTTTGGTGAAACCATCAGTAAAATGTGTAGCCTGTTCAACTAATATTAAAGTCTCATATATCACCGAAAAAATCATGCCAAGCATGCCGTCATCTTCAACTGCAAGTCGTTCAACAACACCGTCTTGTCCTCAAGCCCTTCATCAACAAGCTCAACCAGACGTGACATAATAAAACTACAATAACTTTTGCTTTGTTTTATTTTGAAATGTACAAATTAGCCATTGGTTTTTATAAATATAATAGGTTTCTTTGACTGTACCAGTACTGTACAGTCAGAAAAAAAGCTTGTAATTATAATTTATGGGCAAGATTGGCAAGACAAAGAAATACTGAAGGAGGCATCTTGCTCACTAATCCTGCCGTGGATCAGCAGTGCTTGCACTGTTGTGTTCCAGCGTGGAGAGTAAGACAGCCGGTGAAATTACTGGCACTAGAGGTATCCCATCTTAGGCCTCTAGGTTGGCAACGCATCTGCAATACCCCAATAACATTCAGTGTTCCTTCTTTTAATTTCTTCATATTCTACTGCACTTTCAATATAACCACCTCTTGATGACCTAAAATGCAATGAAAAAAATTATAATACAAGATCTTTTGGTCAGACTATACCAAGGGGCCACCATACAATTTTTTTTGTATTACTTAAAACATGTTAAAACATAGGAATCAAAAAAGACAACCACTTTCGAAAAAAAACCCAAAAAAAAAAATATTGGACAAAATTTTCAAGCAAAATTAGGAGCCAGGACAAAATTTCAAATATTTTTTTTATGTTATTATAAGCCCCATTTTATTTAAATATTATAATTAGAGTATGTTAAAATGAGCATCTTTTAATAGGGGTACTTTTCTCTGTGACCAACTACAGATGAGATAGATGTAGAAGAAAGAAAATGAGCATTCTTATATTTTGATCAAACAATATCTAAGATTAATGGTTTAATTCGGTTCTGGCACTTCGCTGACGCGGCACGCTCGCTACGCTTGCTCGGCTCGTGCATTGTGGTCACAATTCATACTAACCACTCCTTGCTTCGCTCGTCATACCTAAATTTCGAACTTTGGGTCCCTATATCTTGGCCATATTTGATTACACAGAAAAGGTATTCAAATAAAATACGCTTATTTTAACGTATTCTACACAGTAAAATCATTTGAAATATATATCATCATGACTTCATTTTGACAAAAAAATTCCATCTGGCTCCTTGCAAAAAATTCAAACCTTTGGGTCCCTTTATCTCGGCCATTTTTGATTACAGAGAAAAGTTGTTCAAGTAAAATATGCTTATTTGAATGTATTCTATTCGATAACATCATTTTAAATATGTGTCATTATGACTTCATTTTGCTAAAAAAAAAATCTGTGCCCTTTCATCATCATCATGTCAGCCGAAAGACGTCCACTGCTGGACATAGGCCTCCCCCAAGGCTCCCCCCCCTTTTGTTACAGTCCAACCCTTTCATCATCATCTGCCTATTTACGTCGCACTGCTGGGCACAGGTTTATTTGTAACCAAACAAATGATTTTGATTTGCTTTGATGTACATACATTATGTAAGTATGTAAGTAAACGTTAAATATGTGATCATAATTATATAATCAATCAGAATGTTTGTGTAATTCCCCAGTACGTACATGAATGTCTTCACACCTCTAATTTCAGCAACATTGTGCTTATCGTTCGTGTGGAAATATTCCAAGATCATGAACATATCCATGAGTGGCAAGTTTCTAGAATCAGCTCGTACGAATTCGCTCATTCTGTGATCAATAGCGAAACCTAAGTAATAAACAAAACAGTCCAAAAGTCAGGGCGGGGGTTGAAATAAACATGAAAAACACACGGAAATATACACGGAAACGCAAGTAAACAAACAGAACCGCGGTATTATTTTTTGACAATGTCAAAAGTGACAGTTGACGTAGTTTTTTTTAAATTCTATGCTAGTTCAAGGCACGAAGCTTATCTGCCATTAAATCGCACAAACGTCATGTCGACCACTTAAAAAAATATTTCTAATTAATAATAGGGAATAAAAATAAAAGAGCTCAGTTCCTCGATTACAAAGACGTCGACTGTCGAAAAAAAATATAATTTGCACCTCTCCAAAAAACTTTACTTACCCAATTGATTAGTGTTAACTGACGGTTAAATGCGATGTTGTCTCTGTCTATTCGAACAAAACAAATAGAGATGGCATCACATTTAACCATTAGTTAACATTAATCAATTCATTAATCATTTTTTTTAGTTTTTGTGCGTCTGTCTGTACTTTTTTGGTGATCAATAAAGAATATTTGTATTGTATTGTATTGTATCAATGGATGGTGAAACAGCCCCTTAATTATTATTTTTTATGGTATAGGGGGCAAACGAGCAGACGGGTCGCCTGATGGTGAGCGATTACCGTCGCCCATGGACACCTGCAACACCAGAAGAGTAATTTCTATACATCATAGGATATCTACTGTTGGACATAGGCCTCCCCCATAGATCTTCAGTTGCTTCGGTTGGAAGCGGTCTGCATGTACCGTAACCCGAGGCTTTAACCAGTTCATCCGTCCATCTCGTTGGTGGAAGTCCTATGGTGCGTTTGCAGTGCCGCGGTCTTAATTCGAGACTTTTTCGGCTCCAACGATCATTTTGTTCTCGGTGCACTTTAACGAGCTAATTCGCTAATTGCAACGTTCAGAGCGATTATTTTCGAGAGCATTCACCAGATAAAAAACATTTTTTAGAAACCTTAGTGTTTTTAAAAGACCTGTCGAAATATGCTCCACAGGGTGATTACCTATTGTTGATTTTTTTTCACTTTCTGCTACATGTAGGGAGTGCTCCCCCCCTAATTTTTTTTTCTTTAATGTTTAACACCCAAACTAAGCAGCAACCATTACAAGACACCTATAAACCAAACGGGTGGCCAGGACGAAACTATTAAGGTTCCATTTATGTAATTTTGCGTACGGAACCCAAAAAGACATAGTATATTGTAAAGTCCCGTTTTAAAGAAGTAAATTTTGCATTAGTGATCAAAAGGGTAATGCAGTTAATTAGCAATCAATTCCGTTATCATATGATAGTAACTTTGTTGATACAGGGGACTACCCATTTACTCAACTCACAGGATAAATAGATGTAGCAACCTACTACTGACTCATAGCTACTAACATCGCGATTAGTTCACTAGTAATAATGGTTTACTTTGATAATCGAGCTCGGTACTGTACCTACGCCGACGTATTGATTCGGTGAAAAAATAGTTAGAAACAAAATCTTACGAGTAAGCAGAAATAATCTGATGTGTGAAGGGTGTGGAAAAATGATCTGATGGGTTCGTGACCTCGCAATAGTCAAATGATGCGATCTTGTCCGTTCAATTAAGAGAATTCGATAGTTTTTTATTGCCTGTTCGTCGTTGCCTTCGCCGTCTGCAGTGAACCGATTCAATGATTGTTTTTATTTGATCGTATAATGACTATGTCTCTGAATTAGGTAAACTTTGATTACCATTTGAATTAGAATATTTTTTTTATTGTTTAAAGACAAAGTTACTGTGAAGTCGTTTTTTGCTTGTCACTGAGCGCGTTTTTTTAAACGAAACTTCACATTTTAACACTTTTTTTTTGTGTTAAGTTAGCATCAAATTACTTTACGGTACCAACCAACCAAGTTCTATTTTTGCAGAGCCTTCCCTCGATGCGAGTTCGTACAACGGTTACAAAACGCGGGAAGGGCCGCTGACGTAGCGCCCGCAGTATCTCAACCTCAAACCCCACAAGTTGAATCTCCACATAATCCAATGTCGTGAGTATTTATGTTGTTTAAAGACTCCTGAACTGTCGCTAATACTTTTTACCGGCCGTTGTGTATCTTGTTACGTGATACGATTCACAAATAATTGTTAGTCCTTATCGAGATACTAGTTTAATTTTAGTTCCCTTTGCCTCAATAGTACACAGCCTTTAGTTTATGCTTTATCACTTTTTCAGGAATATCTAGTGGATAATAGGTTAGTACCTGGGCGACCAAAGCTCGGGCTAAACTCTTAATTATATGACCGAGATAGATCGATTTGTCATCCCCGAAAACCCCTACATACCAAATTTCATCGAAATTGTTGGAGCCGTTTCCGATATCCATTTAATTTGTTACAAATTTGATTCTTTGTTAAATTAATCCTTCATAGGTAAATAATATGTTTAAAAGACTGATGATTTTTTTTAATAGCCTGAAAAAGCTTAACGTTCTTATTTCGCTATTTCAAAATGGTTCTTAAGTGTTTCTACTGCAAAGCCTCATAGTCTGTTTTAAGAGTTGCCTTGACTTCCAGTGAAGGCGCGACGCACAACGCGCGTCTACTGTCAAGCGGGGGCATCCAGGGCTGCCAAACCCTGGGGGTGGTGCCGGTGACCGGGCGCGGGGTCCAGCACCCCTCGCTGGCCAGTCTCGCAGGCCGCTTGGCTACGTTCGCGGAGTGGCCCGCGGGCCGCCCGCAAGCGCCTCAAGCGCTGGCTGAGGCGGGGTTTTTCTTTACAGGACAGGATGATCAGGTACCTGCTTACAGAACTTTCAGCGCAAAAAACACAGGATAGATGCGGGTCAGGAATGCGACGGAACTATTTACGTGGCTGTACTTATATGAATAACATAGCGGGTTATGCGCGAGTGCCGCGATGTGATCATGTTCATATAAAGCCAAGTAAATAGGGCAGTCCCACTCTCGACCTGACCCGACCCCGACCCGCTGCCGTCCTGTGTATGTTTTGCACTTTATAGCCTAGCGCTTTAACTGTCATTTTGAGGATGACTTAAAACTTTGAAGGGGCTAGAAGAGGAAGTTTTTTACGCCTACCTGAGATTTCAGGGGACTACAAGTATGAAGGGCTTTAGGGCTTGGGTTACATACACGAACAATACAGAACAGGTGTAAGATTTTTGTGGTAAAAACAAAGATGCAAATTTTTTACACGAAAGAAGCCACCGGATTCCAAACGACTAAAATTTCTGTTTCTGAATTTCAACTGATTCTCACCAGTCTCAGAGCTATATCGAGAATTCTTCAATCGCAGTCTGTATCCCATAGAAAATATGTCTAGAGGTGTTAATGTTCAGGTTATTAATGACGTTTCTTGCAGGTGTGCTGTTTCTACTGCGACGGCGGGCTCGGCAAATGGGAGGCGGGCGACGAGCCGTGGGCCGAGCACGCCCGTTGGTTCCCCGAGTGCGGGTTCGTGCAACTCGTGAAGGGCGCGGACTTTGTGGCGCAGCACCGGAGCGCGCCGCCGAACCCTACGGTAAGAGCACACAAATTTAATTAATGGACTACAAAGGCTGGTTACGTATCTGAATATCGAATGTTAAAATACCGAATGTATTAAAATATCGAATGAGTCATAACATAAATATCGAAAAGGTATTTCTGTTAATACTGTATTTTTTTTAGAAAGTCATAAATCTAACCTAACCTAACCTAAGGGTTTCTATATGATGCCGTTTTAATCAATCCTGAAAAGTTTTTGGTTTCAGAAAATAAACCTTTCGTTATTATGACCCATTCGATATTTTAATACATTCGGTATTTTAACATTCGATATTCAGATACGTACCCCAAAGGCTAGGTGAGTGGGAAGCTTGAGGCAAGCTGTGGGCCAAACGCGGGTTCACAGAGTGCGGGTTTGTGCAACTCGTGAAGGGCGCGGACTTTGTGGCGCAGCACCGGAGCGCGCCGCCGAACCCTACGGTAAGCACACACTAATTTAATGGATGGACTACAAAGGCTGGGTAAGTGGGAAGCTGGTGGCAAGCCGTGGGCCAAACGCGGGTTAGCAGAGTGCGGGTTCGTGTAGCTCGTGAAAGACGCGGACTTTGTAGCGCGCAGCATTGGAGCGCGCCGCCGAATTTAACTAATTTACTACAAAGGAAAATGTTCACCCGTATAAATTATGATATTTTGTGTGGTGTTCGTGATGTGTATAACAATGTTTTTTATGTATTTTTTGCAGTTGCCTACCGAGAGATCTATCAGCGCGAGACAGCAAAATCCACGCATTCACTTCCCTGTCTTAGAAAGTCAGGTAAAAAAAAACTTACTCATTAAAACCTTTTTAAGTTTCCATACCTCACGAGGAACCCTATAGGATCACTTCGTTGTCTGTCTGTTCGTCCGTCGTTCACAGCCAATTTACTGGAACAATTTACCAAATATAGGTTCAAATTTGGTACACATTATGTAAATTGGTGACCCAAAACTGAGGTATAACGTTAATAAATTTCGGCTACTGTTCTGCTTAAATGTTTCTGAGTCTGAATAACCTCGTTTTAATTATACTCATATTTAGAAAACAACTAGACTATTATAATACAACTAGCTTTTGCCCACGGCTTCGTCCGCGTGGAATTCAGTTCTCGAAAACTGTGCATTTTTTCGGGATAAAAGGTAGCCTATGTCACTCTTTGGCCCATAAACTATCTCTATGCCAAAAATCACGTCGATCCGTTGCTCCCTTGCGGCGTGAAAGAAGAACAAACATTAATTTAACAAACAAACAAACAAATTAATTTCAGGTCGAAGAGCATATGGAAGGTAACCCGGCGTTGGTCGCGTTAGGGGCGGGCTTAGACGCGGCGCGAGTCCGGCGCGCAATCAGGAGGCGGTTGCAGACAACTGGTAAGAAAAACATTGAAATTGTACAGCTATTATAGCTTATTATAATCAGAGTCCGGAATTCTCGTAGCCATTTTGAGCTGTCATAGGGACTTCTCATTTATCGACTACCGATTATGTAGGTACATTTTATCGATGCATTATAGAATATTCGTGAATATTCTGAGACGTTGGAAGAAGTATGTATTGGCGATGAAAATATAATAAACTACTTTACATACGCACCTCTCACCTCCACCGACACATTCATTTTGTCGAGAAACTAATGATGAAACACTTGTTAGCACTAAAACAGACTTTGAGCATGAAATTGACAAATGTTATACACTGAACTGAAGCGATTTAATGTGAAATTGTTACCTTATATTTTTTCATTTTATTCATTGCAAATCTCTATTTAATATTTTCATTTCAAGTACTCAGGGGTTTTTATTAAAAAGATCGCTCTTTAGCGATAAGGCCGCCTGTTTCATTTTTAATCTTTTTTAATACGTTGGTTCTATAATGCATCGATAAAATGTACATAATCGGTAGTCGATAAATGAGAAGTACCTATGACAGCTGAAAATGGCTACGAGAATTCCGGACTCTGATTATAATAATAGGTTATAGGTATTAGCTTTTACCCGCGGCCTTAGTTGCACTGTAAAATAGCTATTATGTTGTAGACGACACGTTCGTTACGCACTAGCCTATTGTGGTCTAGGGGAAAATTATTCAACGCCACTTGTTTCAGGTGTGGCGTACGCGTCCTCAGAAGCGTTGATCGACGCAGTACTGAACGAACAGCTGAATGAGGAGAGTTGGGGCATGGCGCCCAACCAACGTTTCGCGAGAGACATACTCGCCGAAGCGCTACAAGAGTTCAATCCTGCCACTGGGTAAGTTAATGGAATTAAATTATGTTTCCAACTCGACAAGAAGAATTAGAGGTTTTTTTACATAATATTAGATAGTTTATTCAATCAATTTAAATTTTACCCGACCACGTCAGAGCCAAAAGGAACAGTAATGATTTTAACAGTTTATGTAGGTATGTGTGTATTTTCGTATGTTCCTTTATCATTATCATACAATAAAATTGTGTATCGTGCGTTTACTTGTGAACTATGTAATTATGGGAAATTTAGTCACTTTGTTCGTCTGTTTCGAACTGTTTCCGCAAAATCACCCCTTACAATACATTACAATACAAATACTCTTTATTGTACACCAGTAATAGTAAGCGATACAGAAAACAGGAACACAGAGAAAATTACAAGCAATTATTCGTTGCCTACGTTTTAAAATATAATTGAGGTTACCAATACAGAATTTCTGCCTTGTAAGTTCAGTCAGTTTGGGCTGTGCGTTGATGAGTAAGGAAATTTGTTAGGACTTTCTTTATGTCCTACATTATGTTAGGATAATATTTTTTTTCCTTTCAGTGTAATCTCATTATCAGAACGCGACCAAAGTCAATCAGAAGCTTCATCCCGATCCCGGACGCCTAACGATGTCGGCCAACAGTCAAGTCTGCCTGAAATGACAGAGACAGCACACGCCGACATCAGTCAACTTGACAGCGCCAGTGACAGTTCAAACGTCAGAGAGCAGAGAGAAAGCAGTCCTGTTAAAAGACCGCTGTCGTTAGAGGAGGAGAATAGACAGTTGAAGGAAGCTAGGCTGTGCAAAGTGTGTATGGATAGTGAAGTGAGTATTTGTTACAAGCTCATGGGCCGGTTTTACCACTCTCTGTTATTTTTTTATTACTATAGTAATTGTTCGTGATGAGATGATTTCAAACCGCTATAACTCAAAAAGTTGCTGAGGTGACTAGACATGTTTGTTCTTTCCGTGAACCCTTCATTTATTAGTGACAATAAATATCAAACCACGAGTTTGAAATATATCACACCGAGACGGTATAGTACGCAAAAATGTACTTAGTATAAACGAAAAATCAAATAAAAATCTACCTGGGAGCGACCTTCTCCTATGGTGTCCTGATGGGTGAATGAAGTAGCATGTCAAATACGAACGTTTTCTAGAAAATACGATGGAAAAGGATGATTCACTACATATCGTCACTACTTTGAAAAAATCTCGTATCTAAAACCAATATTGTATAAAGATGCAATAAGGTGTCAATGTCAATATGCTAAAGGACGAGTGCCGAGGAATAAAAGGACCGCGAATATTGTAAAGGTGCTATATTCAAGCTGGTCAATCGTACACTGAACTTATTATAAATTAAGTCTAAAATTACACGATTCTAAGTTGATGCGTATGCAAAGGTGATTGACATTTATTAATGCTAGTGCAAAGAATAATGTGCATCGTTGCATAAAAATGTACATATTTGTACAAATATGTCAACAAAATTGAACCTTGATGTAATGTAAAAAAAGTTCACTCAGAAAATTATCTATTTTGAGCTACGAGTTTTCTTAAAAGTAGTGACGATATGTATTTATTGATGGCTGTGTATCAAGTAGTTTTAATTTAAAGGTGTCTGTGGTATTCCTGCCGTGCGGGCACCTGGTGTCGTGCGCGCGGTGCGGCGCGGCGCTGTCGTCGTGCCCGCTGTGCCGCTCCGACGTGCGCGCGCTCGTGCGCGCTTACCTCGCGTGACGGCCCCGCAGGTCAGTACTAACCGTGGGAAACAATAATGTACGACTCGGAATGTACGCGCAATAATGTACGACGTGATAATCCGAAGCATTTTTGCTTCCGATTATCATGCCGTACATTATCATGGCGCGCATTATCAGGGCGTGCAAAATATTGCGCGCACTGTAATGTACGTAGTGATAAATGTGATAATGTACGACGTGATAATCTAAATCCAATCGAATCGAATGAATAGAGAGTCGGAGCAGATCCAACCCGGCTGGGTTAGGTTGAAGGGCGAGGGCGTGCGAGCGAGGCGGGAGCCTCTCTCGCCCTTCGTTAGGTATTTTTTTTTATTTCAATCACGGAAATCGTAAGGCATGATTATCGGAAGACATAATGCTTCAGATTATCACGTCGTACATTATTTCGCGTACATTATTGGTTCCCTGCTAGGTCGTTACGGGGTGATAATGTACGGCATAATAATTCGTGCACATAAGCACAGATTATCAGGCCGTGCATTAACAAGTCGTACATTAACTACACCCCTAACCATCATCATTATTATCACCACAGCCTAATGGTTGTCATACGTCAGGATTTATCCGGACATGGCCAGATTTTTGACCCTTTGTCACGATTGTGGCCGGACTTACCAAGATTTTTAGAAACGCCTCATTGAAAAAAAAAACATTTGAATGAATGAATGAATTAATGAATAAAATTTATTTCGAAACAACAACAACAACAAAAAAGAAACAGCTTACCTTAAATCTAAAAATGTATTGTGGCAGTAAAAATGTATTTGTATTCACGATATATTTATCACCCCGTTTTTTATGACTGAAATAATATTAAGTATTAACTAATCAACAAAATTAATAATACTTCTTTCAAAGCAATTTAACATAGGATAAATTATAGCTAAAGAGATCTTAATTATAAATAGCGAGCAGCTAGCGTTGTACTGTGCGTAACTTCTGTTACAAGAAATGTCAGGACTTTTAGGGTGATGTCAGGATTTTTAATTTTTTCATACGGCAACCCTAACTGATGATGAATTGAATGTAATTACTTGTACTCGTCAGATGTTAATAATGTGTTACGTTCATGTTGAAATGTAATATATTATTTGGTCTACGTGAGTTTATTTCTTCGTTGTCTAGCACTCATTCTACAGGCTTTGTTTAGTTTGGGGCTGGGCCAATGAGGGTTTTCACGGAGGTAAAATATCGCGAAGTATCGTGAGGTCCGTTTGACGTCTGACGTTTGCTCGTGATTGGTTAAAAAACTAAACGAGCCAATCGCACGCAAACGTCAAACGTACCTCACGATACTAACGCCATCTAGCGATATTTCGCCTCTGTGAAAACCTCATTGGTGTAAATTGAACCAGAACATTATTATTTATTGATAAAGCTTTGTTTTATTCATGGCACTGAACCGCCTGCTTTACGAAGGTTGAATTCGTTTACAGATGTTGCCGCGTCCTTCAACTACCATCACAAGTATCACAACCACTAAGGCCGTTGACCATATAATGCAACTATTCCGTAGTCCGTAACATATACATTTCCCTACCCCTTTTAGTATAAGTATGTAATGTAAATGTAAGTATAGTACATGTACGGACCGAAGACTGAATATCTCAGCGTAAATTTTCATATCTATCAGGCTGTTTCTGTATGCTAAATGTTAAATGCATAGACCTTCCTAAGAGCCTGTCTCACCACTGATAAGTTCCTAATGTTTTATGTAACAAATTTGTGATGCCGACTCAGTCTATTTGCTTTAATGAGGGTATTCTGGCTGGTGGAATATCGCTAGATGACGTTAGTATCGTAAGGTCCGCTGGACGTTACAGTCTCGTCAAACAGTCCTTACAATATTAGTGCCAAGGCTATCACAGAAATTATCACCAGGCCGGCAGTAGAACTGCCGATTCTGTTATAATTCTTTTCTATTCTGTAAGAACAGTTGAGTCATACTGCTAACCGCCCATTCTTTCTATCCTGCAGGGCTATTACGAAACTGGAAAATCGAAGTTCGTATCGCACCGTCTTTCTCACTCTCTTATTAAATAATAAGCGTCAGTTGGTACTTCGATTTTCAAGTTTCGTAGTAGCCCACCTGGGTCGGTAGGTCGTTACGTTACGAGATACATTTCGTATAGCATTCTAGCCTTCCAATTTGAAATATCTTCTGTTCTATACTAGGTAGAACTATGTGTCACATAGATTGGTGACACAGGGCCTAGATATAGAAATTGCACCCTGGGATTTCTATCTTCAGTCCTTGTACGATACTGTACTGTAAGTGTGTGTGTGTGTATCTTTAATTATAATACAAAATTTCAATCTACTTGGTGTCTTAGTATGTGTGGGTCACCCACTTCTACTGGACACAACGGCTTGAAATTAGGGTTCCTTGACAGGCGAAATGTCGCTAGATGAAGGGAGTATCGTGAGGTCTGTGTGACTTAACAGTCGTGCTTGCGATTGATTCATTTAGTTTTAACCAATCACAAACGTAACGCAAATTTATGTCAAAGTTGTCAAACGGACCTCACGATCAAACTTAGCACGTTTACAAAAAAATACATTTTAATGCGTACAAATGTACTGCCAAAAATTAAGAAAAAATATTACCCAATTATAATATTCCCACAGTATTATTCAATATTACTTATTTTATTTAAAATATATTGGCTTTAGTCGAATGTACTACTACCTAGGCACCTGTACCTATCGTACAGTAAAACCATGGATTAAATAGAGTATGGATTGTTATTCTCCATACTAAAAAACGTTCACCGGAACAAAGCCAAAATCCAGTATTAATGCTAGATGGCGCTGAGACTTTTACTACATTATATCTAGATGGCACTAAACGCAAAATAATAACGCATTTAATCCAGGGAAACGGAGCTGAGATTTTTCCGACATTATATCTAGATGGCACTATTCACGTAAATACTTTAGCTGTCAAAAAACCATTTTTATCTAAACATCAACCAAAGAGGTCAACACATCAAATAAATCTGAACAACATAGAAAAATAGGTCGAACATTGATTTAAAAAATAGCTATGCTAATTTCAGGTCAGCGATGTGACAATCATCGAAAACAGTACAGTATTGTCATCACATACATCTGTCTCACATTTTTCTCTTCAATAATTTGACAGATGCATCTCTAGCTGTAGCATTAATACTCTAAATAAATAATAATACGGTAAATGCCCTAATGGGCATTTCTATCTACCGTTGCACCATGAGTTTTATCTCTCCGATTTGAACAAAATTTGAAAGATAGACTCAGTCCATGATTGCGAGTTGGACGGGGCCAAAACGGAACCGACTGACTATCGGAGCAGTGTTTGGTCGTGCTCAAACGTAACCCGAAGGAGTTTCTGCGTCGTTTTGTGACCGTGGACGAAACCACTACACCCCGGAAATGAAAGAGCAGTCGAAGCAGTGGATTTTACCGGGTGAACCTGCTCCAAAGAAAGCAAAAACCGTCCCATCGGCTGGAAAGGTCATGGCGACTATTTTTTGGGATTCGCAGGTTATTATACATATTGACTACCTACTTGGAAAAGGTGAAAACGATAAGAGGGCAGTACTATGCCAATTTATTGGCTGAATTTGTCGCCGTGTTGAAGGACAAACGACCCCATTTAAAAAAGAAAAAAGTACTGTTTCATCACGACAACGCCCCGGCTCATTCGTCCAGAGTTGTGACGGCTAAATTAGCACAGTTACCCCCGTATTCTCCAGATTTGGCCCCATGCGATTTCTTTTTGCTTCCCAACCTAAAAAAATGGCTCGGTGGTAAGCGATTTGGATCAAATGACGATGTCATTACCGCCACATGCAGAGGCCTATTTTAATGACTTTCCAAAATCATACTTTTTAGATGGTTTAATGAAGCTTGAGTATAGGTGGAACAAATGTATAAAGCTAAAAGGTGACTACGTAGAAAAATAAATGCATAGATACAAAAAAAATGTGTTTTCTTTCCATAACCGGGTACTTTTCAAACAGCCCTCGTAATATGTCAGATTGCGGATTCAAATCAAACTCCATAGTTTAGTTCACACGTAAATCGTGAACAATTCTGTAATTGCTGCGAAAAAAATTCAAAACTTGGCGCTTGAATGAATATAACGCCATCTAGATATGCCTTCTACAACATAACGAAGTTTAGTAAGCTCACAGTGGTACTTTAAAAAGTTGAACATTATTGCCACCATGCTAAATAGAGCAATGTCGCCACTAAAATTATGTATTATTCCGGTTCAATGCATCTGGCGACATCTAGTTCGTTTTATCGTACTAAGCAACGAGGAACTATCTTATGTATGGAGACTGCACGTCCATACTATACTTCGTCCATGGTAAAACCTAATAAGTAAGGAGTAAAAATACTAAGTATTAATACTTTCTTCTCACAACTCGTTTTTTTTTCTTTTTTTTGTAAAGGTTTCTTTTTTTTTTTTTGGTAACAACTGAGGAAGCCTCAAAATGCCTCCTCTAGTGCTATGTTTGCTCACGATGCTAGCGCCAATTAGTCACAGACACGCTCGTCAGCTGTGGATATTAAGATTGAAAGACGAGAGAAATATAATAAATAAAATGTTAAACTCATCAAAAAATATTTCATTCTTTTTTTTTAAACTAAAACTTATTCTGTTTAAGGTTATTAAATTGATCTGATCAGATTTGTCCTTTTATTACATATATTAAAAACAGAATAATGCTACTAGGTATAACACCTGATGCCAAAGGGTATAGCCGTGTAAGGATGGCGAAACTGCCTTTGACGAGAAAGTGGTTTTCCTTTGGCTCGGATAATTGTCTTTACATACGTTGTAATTTGACCAAATTTTAGCCCCAAAATGGGCGTGGTTTTTGAGATAATTAAAAAAAAAGGAAAATCGTTTTTATTTTTTATTTACCAAACTAGTGGCCCGATTTTCACGAAATTTTTATATATTGTGTAGAAAATTAAGAGCGTTTTTTTCTAAAAAAAAAATCCAAATAATTTTATATTTAAGTAAAAAAAAATCATTTTTTTAATATTCATAAATTTTTTTTTTTTACTTGCGAGGTGGCGACACCTACCAATATCAGATATATTATGACCCATTTAATACTCTAATACATATATTTTTTTCAAAAACATTCATTTGGATCATCAGGTTAAAATAAGCGAATTTGTAACATCTCATACAATACATAGCCTTTCCTTTACTACGTACATGGGCGTTTTCAAAAAAAGTTGTTGAAATGATTTTTTTTTAGAAGTGGATGAAATTTGGTATTCCTGCTCAGAATCAGGAGCACTTTCGATTATAATAGGAGAAAAAAAATGTCTCAATATTTTTTATTCCATTACGTTACCATTTTCATACGCGTATCTGTGGCGGTAGTGTAATGGATAACACATAATTATATGAAAAACCTGGGACACTTTTTTTTCCTATTGCAATCGAAAGTGCTCCTGATTCTGATTAGGAATACCAAATTTCATCCACATCTGACAAAAAAGTCATTTCAACATCTTTTTTTTGAAAGCGCCCACCTACGTAACATAGGATTCAATAGCAGGGTGGGTTGAAAAAAAAAATTTTTCTATTTTCTTAGCATGGGGGTAGAATTTGTACCTTATGAAAACAGAAAATTTTTCAAAAAATATTTTTTTTTTATCTAATATTTTGAGGTGGCCCACTCGCTTTTAAAATTAAAAATTTATCAAATGAGGTAGTTCCAACAAAAAAAATTCTTTTCGGTCAAACATCGTGGAAGACGTCTAAAAATTGTCGATTGTGATTTTTTTTTACTTATAACTTTCATTTTAATACAAAAGAAAGAAGTAATTTTTTGATTTTTTACATTAATTACAAAAATAATAGAAAATTATTTTTTTTTACTTTTGATTTCCAATTGGCTTTCGAGGGGAGACCCTACAGGTTCTAGAACACCTTTCATATATATTTTTTGGTACTACTTCATTTAATAGATTATTAATTTTAAAAGGGAGTGGGCCACCTCAAAATATTAAGTAAAAATTTTTTTTTGAAAATTTTTCTTTTTTCATAAGGTACAAATTCTACCCCCATGCTAAGAAAATAAAAAAAATTTTTTTTTCAACCCACCCTACTATTGAATCCTATGTTACGTAGGTGGGCTTTTTCAAAAAAAAGATGTTGAAATGACTTTTTTGTCAGATGTGGATGAAATTTGGTATTCCTAATCAGAATCAGGAGTGCTTTCGATTGCAATGGGAAAAAAAGTGTCCCAGGTTTTTCATATAATTTTGTGTTATCCATTACACTACCGCCACAGATACGCGTATGAAAATGGTAACGTAATGGAATAAAAAATATTGAGACATTTTTTTTCTCCTATTATAATCGAAAGTGCTCCTGATTCTGAGCAGGAATACCAAATTTCATCCACTTCTAAAAAAAAGTCATTTCAACAACTTTTTTTGAAAACGCCCATGTACGTAGTAAAGGAAAGGCTATGTATTGTATGAGATGTTACAAATTCGCTTATTTTAACCTGATGATCCAAATGAATGTTTTTGAAAAAAATATATGTATTAGAGTATTAAATGGGTCATAATATATCTGATATTGGTAGGTGTCGCCACCTCGCAAGTAAAAAAAAAAAATTTATGAATATTAAAAAAATGTTTTTTTTTTACTTAAATATAAAATTATTTGGATTTTTTTTTAGAAAAAAACGCTCTTAATTTTCTACACAATATATAAAAATTTCGTGAAAATCGGGCCACTAGTTTGGTAAATAAAAAATAAAAACGATTTTCCTTTTTTTTTAATTATCTCAAAAACCACGCCCATTTTGGGGCTAAAATTTGGTCAAATTACAACGTATGTAAAGACAATTATCCGAGCCAAAGGAAAACCACTTTCTCGTCAAAGGCAGTTTCGCCATCCTTACACGGCTATACCCTTTGTTGCTTTGGATTGATGCATAATTCACTTTTAAACACTTTATTGGTGTCAGGAATTTAAATTTTCGATTATAATTCGGTTCACATCTTCAGACAGACATGGATAAAGCCAACTTACATTTGATTGGTAATATAACATTATATGCTACGGAAAGAAATATACATATTACCTACTTAAACGACAACCGTGTTATCACAAAAGCTCAGTCGTCGAACGTGTTTTCAACACATATTAGTTCATAAACACATTCATATATTTTTTTTATTGAAGGTGTTTAATTTTTTGTGGTGACACGTTAAATGACTGTCTACGTACTTACCAACTAACTTAAAACTTAGGTAGGTATTTACTGCCGAAGCGTAGCTTAATTAGAAGTTAAAGTAAATATACGCTGGCATGCAAGTAAGCAGTGAGTTTTTATAATGTTTAAGTAAATTTAGACCAAGATAAGCGCTCTGCCAATACCAATTACCCTAATTGTTATTTATTCAAACAACAGTAATACACGCATAATTATATTTATCGCGACATACATTGTGCTTAATTAAGACATTGAACAATTTAGCTTTTCAATTTTAACTCGATTTTGCCCAGTGAGCCTGTAGCCAAAGATACCTGATTGTTTTTTGTTCATAAATTATAAAAAGGCGCCTATGTGATTTTTGTCTAAAATATTAAGATTACTTATATTAAGTTAAATATAATTATAAACAAAATATAGAACTAATATGAAATGTTACAGAACTTTGTTATAATTAATAGATGATATTTAAGTGACCCATATGTTCAGATCTAATTGAATTAGATACTGTAATTTTATAGCTAAAATAGCTATTTATGCAACTGTATCGCAATAGGGGTCCATATAACACTAGTGTGGTTTCATGAAACGAGGCGTAGCCGAGTTTTATAAAAGGGTCACACGAGTGTTATAAGGCCTAATTGCGTACAGTTGCATACAATATTTTATCTACGTTCGTATATTAAATCCTCTATCATGTGTTCAAGAACCATTACCTGCTGGTGAAGAATTACCTGCATTGCAACCAGAACTTATACTAGGACCTTCACTTTGCTAGTAAATTATGAGACATTTCCTTCGCCGCATCTAAAATATCGGGCGGAGTCAAATCTTCTTCGCATTCACTGATATCAGACATTTTTAAGCAAAAACAAAATTTTCTCACGAAAATTCGTACAACAAAATAACAACCTATGAACGGAATGGCGGTAAAACCCAGTACATCACTGCGCATGTGCGGCATGTGCGCGCATGCGCTAAGGCGGGCACTGCCACAGACAAGTGAATATTGGAATCAAAACTTGTTGATATAAACTTTTTGGATTTGCCCTGTATCGTAATGGTTTAAAAAATTATATTATAACATTATTTCGTTAGAAGAGAAGTGTTATAATGTGATTTTTTTTTAATATTTCGGTATTGTGTTTAAAAAGTATGTAAATATAAACTCGTTTTGAATTTTATAATTCGAATATTACGATGCGAGAGTAGATAAAATACATAAACGAAGTAACTATGAGTAATCCATACTAATTAGATCTGTAATAATAAAAAAAAAATCCTATTAAGGTACGTAACTATTACCATTAAAAAATGTCTATACCTAGTTATTAAGTGTGTGTGTGTATTGTGTACGTGTTTGGGTAAGAATATGATACTTTGTGGAAACGGACAAATAAATTGTTTTGAATTTATTTATTAAGCTACTAAGTAATAATTCTTTATTGGGATAATAACAGAAGATACAACAAAGCTACTTAACTTCTTAACTTTGTTTTATCTACTTTATCTTGTACATTATTGTCTTCTACATTTTCTTTCAGAATTGATGCAACTAATATAAAAAATGCAAAGTAATTCCCAAAATGACGACGAAGTTCTTTTCGCGTTTATTATATAATGTAGGTATTATGTTTTCAAAGTTTTCATCAAATAATGCAAATACATTTTAACTCTGAATGCGATTAAAAGTATCAATGGAACCATTGCTAAATCTAAGGCCTTTAAATTACACATTACAAGAACATTTCCGTCTTATCATTCCCATCCATAAATTACGTCACACATCTTGATTAAAATTGGTGTGACGAAATTTATGGATGGCCGGGCCATCATGGCCCCCTCCCCCTATGAGGAATTCAGTCGCATTGATTGTGCATATACGAGATCTTTTCCTACAAGATATTTTTTATAATGTGGAAACTACCTTACGATTGCAAGGCAACAAGAATAAGGGACTGTTTCACTATCCATTGATTAGTGTTAACTGACGGTTAAATTTGATGTCGACTTTATTTGTTTAGTTCGATTAGATGGAGACGGCATTATATTTAACCGTTATTTAACTTTCAATAATGTATTATAAATAAATTTATTCTTATTCTTTCTTACTTAACACTAATCAATGGATGGTGAAACAGCCCCTAAGTGTCGAAAATGCCAGGATGATGTGGACACTTTTTTCAGCCTAGTTCTCATTTACCAAGCGTCTTTAATGTAAAGGGCGATTAAGAACTTCGTTTCATTCCGATCAATATAGGCTAAAGAAATTGCCTCAACAGATAAAATTATAGTTTAGTTAAGTACCTATTTACTTGCTTTTAGTTTTTAGTCCCGTTAAATTGTATCTGGTTGAAAGAAAATTTTATTCAAATTTCCAATAAAATTAAGACATGATATGCGATATTATCATTATCACATTAATCTCAAAATAAGTACTGTTGTGTTTTAGTTCGGGTTAAAATATAGACGAAAATCACGTAGTCAGGTGTAATAAATACGTAACTATGTATGAATAATGAATACCATGTGCTTATTTACAAGCACAAGAAATGTTCGAAGTTGCATGTACCAATATGAATTGATTGTTAGTGAATAATGTCCCAGTAGTATTGTGAAAGAGTTACATTTAATGCTTTGTTGTTCATATGGTTAAAATGAACGAAGCTTGCCGTTTGGATTGTATAATATCCACAATAACGTAGAATTATATTGGTTTTAAACCTAAAGTTATTTTAAAGCAAACAGTGGTTTTATTTCTCATCCAATTTGTTTCATATGTAAAGTAAAAAGATTTATGTTTGTTACTTGCACAGTTAGTCAGATTACCTCCTCCAAATTCCCCCGTTTGAGTCAGTACAGCCATGAAGCCGTGTTTGGTAATATATAAAATGAATGTCATGCATGATAGAGACTGACTCTACACCGAGAATTTAGCATCGCGATAGTGATGGCTAGCCGCAACTCTTTATGTCGCGGTATGAAAGGACCTATGAATAAATATACCTATGGCTCCAACGAGGGATGTGTGGAAGATACTCCATCGACAAGCTTATTAACACTTAAGTTAAAGAAGAAGATGAAAGGACCAAGTGAGGATTGTCGTTGGACTAGTCATTTCTTACGACTATCGGCTCCTGATTAGTTACCACGCGTCCTCCAGCCTGATTGTATTGAAGTCACATCAAAGAGTTTTTTTTGGTGCTAAGGTGAAGTGCGTGTAAGAAGTTTCGCTGCGCGCCGGCGCCGCTGTCTGGCCCGAATTAGATCGCGCTCGGAAATAGCGCAGACGGCTGCAAGCGTTATGCTGGATATAATGAGGGAGCAGTATGGATGTTTTGAATTTCATGCTGATGGGTCATTGGTGGACGGTGTAGTTTGAAAAAAGTAGAACTTAGGTATAAGACAGCCCCGTTTTCGTTTCATTTTCGTATGGCAATAATTTTGTAAGCGTAAACAATAGAAAATCGTCATTTTGCTGACATCCTTCTTGTTTTAAAGTTGGTCAAAATCAAAAATGATTGAAAGCCGTTTATCAAACTTTCCCGAAAATCTAAGGAGTTATGTTATGCTAGCACGTTTATAGCAGGAAGCGTGGCAGCAAGCACGCATTCATTTTCATTAGAATGCGTGCTTGCTGACCAGCAAACGTCAAACTTCTATGCTATAGAGCAAGATGTACTCTATTGTATTTTTCACCTAAGATGAGTTCTGTGACATTTGAAAATTTTCTGAATTACGCATACTATGTTCGCAAAATATATTTTAAAAATAATTTCTATTTTGAAACAAAAAAAAAATCAAAAAAATTTAAAACTGTTATTTTTAAAAATATATAGCAATATCAGTGTCTGTTAAATAGCCTCCATTGAATACGATACAAAAAAAAAATATTTTTTTTATATAACGCAATGTGTGAAACGGAACAGAGTAGTGACGTGACACAACATTATCGGCAATTGCAGCGGTTCATTATTCGATATCAGTGAACTTAGATATTTTACATTTTTAAACAAAACTTGCAAAATTTTATAAACGCGGCTATTTGCGACGCGGCCGCAACCATCTTGTGCCTCTTGTGGCCAGTACTTGTCAGTATCATTGTCAGTAAGTACGAGTACGAGCCGTGTAGGTATACGAGTTGAGTTTCCGTTGCATTTTCTTTGCATTGTATTTGTTATTGTTAATTTCTATTATTATTGTTGTTGACTTTTGTTACTGTTTCTCGTTAAGTTTGTTGTTATTTTTTGGCAAAATGCTGAAACAGTCCAAAAAAGAGTGTTTTGAACTCCCAGTCGGGAGTTTGTAATTCGTTTGAGGGATTATTTCGAGCGAGAACGAGAGAGTAGCCCGGTGGGCGGAAAACTGGAAAATAAATATATATTTTTTAATATAATGCAACTTTTTCAAAAATAAGTACTAATAACTCTTAGAAAAATCTATGGTTCACTCGATCAATGATACATCTCTAAAACTGTCAAACTCGAAACGTCACAGAACTCATCATAGGTGAAAAATAATATAGGTATAAACATTTTCTCGCTTCGACATACGCGTAAATGGAGCCTGCGATTCGGCGCGTCTTCACCTTCTGTAACTTCCTTTTGGCGCGACAACTTATTGGCGCGCTAAAATCAACAATAAAACATAATTTTTTGGATATCAGCCGTCCGGGTCGGAAGAAAATTTTGCCGCCCTCTTATTTAGGGTTCTCATTCTAATCGGTCCGAATCGTAGGTGCGACATTTTTTTTTGTTATGGAATTATCATCATCGTCCCAGCCTATACACGTCGCATTGCTGGGCACACTCATTTCAGAATGCGAACACTTGGGCCGTAGTTCCCACGCGGGCCCATTGCGAATTGAGAATTTCACACATACCTACCATTAAATTTTTAAGGTATTTTGCCGCCTTCTAAATGTGCCGCTCAGACGGGCTGATCAGCGGTTTTAAATGCATTTACACTAGATTACTGATCTGTACCTTACTTACCTTGTTGAATAAACTATTTGAAGGGTCCACGGAAAGAGCATGTCTAGTCACTTAAGCAACTTTTTGAGTTATAACGGTTTGAAAGTTAGTCATCACGAACAATTACTATGGTTGCCATTTCTTCAAAAGTGAAAAAAAAATGTATTCTTTTCAGATATCCATATTTAATTCAATGGCAAGTCATAGTACTTTGCGAGCTCTACATTTTGAGATTAAAATCTCAATATACAAAAAGGTGACTAGACATGTTCTTTCCGTGGACCCTTCATTTCATCTGTTCTTTTTGACACTATTCAAATGTAGCGATTTTTTCTAACACTGATCTTATTCTTTTCAGAAATATAGGTTCAGACGTAGGTTTGTAAATTAACACGTCTCTGAATTGCTCTACTGGAGAAATTTGTCATATCACATTGCGGTGCTCTTAGATGAATATTAATAACGAAAGTCGCACACCTTACCGACGAAATCCTGAACGACTAGCCGGACTGAATCAAATAAAGTTATGATCTTAGTTTGTTTTAGTTTGATTTTTGAATGGAACTTTGAAATATTTGTCCTGACGTTGATTTAACTGATTCACTGCAGATTAAGACGTTCCACGTTTGTCAGGACAGGAGTTAAAGGGCTCTCTCTACACCGAAGTCATCACGTCGATTAAATTGGCGGAGCGGCGACGATGATGAACCATGGCGGTGTGGTAGAGCCTTAAGGGCCGTAACACCTCACCCTCACTATGAGTACACCGATGCCACAAAACACATATGCAAAACTATCTGTGTTTTGTGCCGATGCACAGTTAACTACATTTTATCGCGTTCCATGTCTTACTGCATGTAACTTTTAGTATTATGTCAGACCTGTTATCAAAGATATAAATTCTGGAAGGTAACAGCCGTGACACGATGACCTATGGTCATTAATGTCATTATTATACAATGTGTTTTAACGATGTGGTAACTGATTGGCATGTCAGATAACGTTCCTTCTATTATCAACAATTGCACACGGCTGTGGGAACAATAGTTTAGATTTCAGTTTTTGTTTCTACCTACGAATTTTTATTTATAAATGGAATGCGTTAGGCTTTTGTTTTCGTTATCGGTCAAATACTTTTCAGGAAATGACGGAAAAACAAAGGATTACATGAAACAAGCTTATCATTTCATCTGTCTGCTGAAATAATAGCGGCACATGTAACTTAGCGATTTGCACTGCACTTGCACATCTAGGAACCGATAAGGTGGCACTTGATTGATTACTGATGACGTCGGAGTTCTTTGTGTGTGTAAAACTTGTTTTAGTTACATTGTATGACATACTAGGTTTTGCCCGCGGCTCCGCCCGCGCGGTATTCGGAATTTTCTTTGCTATAAACCTCACGGAGCCCGAGACCTTTCCAACGAATGCAAAACCTTTGAAATCTTTTCTTGCGTTCTGGAGTTATAGCGTCAGGAAGGAAAACCCGACTTATTTTTATATATGATCTGTCCCATAATTCGAGATAATAAAATGACAGTTTGAAATGTCAAACGTAAAAATAATGTGGCCAGCATAAAACGAACAGTGCGGCTCCGTGATTCCGGTTTCATAAATAACCGATAAAAATGTATATTTTACGATAGCAAAAATAACATTAAAGTATTCAATATACTACTTCCTATTTTAAAAATATAAATACACTTTTACGATAAAGTGATAAAATCTAAGCACTGATAGAGTTAAAGAAGGGCAGAGAGGCTTACCAACATGTAGTGTGGAGACGGAAGTGAAGACAATGATGCAATGGTTAATGGAAATGAACACACGAATTTAGAATGATGTACGCGAACACTTAGCACTGTTATTTTATTATTTAGTATGATATTTGGCACCATGAGACGTATAGTTATTCAGTTTTTTATAGCGAGTGACATGACATGATATAAACAGTTGGTAGCCTAGTAACGCCCATAGACTTTTTAACTAGTGCTATACAACCTTAACAAGCACAGGTACAAAACAGGTAAAATACAGTGTTCATCACTTAGTGCCAACGTAAAAAAATATAATACAGAGAGGCTACTACAAAACTAGAAAAACGAAGTCCGTATGGCAGCGTCCCTTTTACTCGAGTATTGAATGAGAAAAGCGTCAGCGGGACGGCAACATACGAAGTTCGAAGTTGGAGGCCTACCGACAGCTCGTCTCCCGGTCCACGGACGCCATTCGAGAACCTTCTGACCCCATCGGCCATCAGTCCTGCGTGCAATGTGCCTCGCCCACTGCCACTTCAGTTTCGCAATTCTTCGGGCTATGTCAGTAACCTTAGTTCTACTGCGGATATCATCATTTCGGGGTTGTACGTTGATTTGGAGACATTTTGATAGAATTTCGTTTAACAGATATTTTTTCTCATAATTGTCGTTTCATAGAATAATCAATACGCAATCAACATCAACATTTATAAAAAGTCGAAATATCTCCAAAACTGTCGCATTTTTATTAGACCTATTTTGCCTTTTCTAGAATGTCCTAAGTGTCCTACATGTTATTACATCACGGATCCGTTCATATCTTAATATTTTATGACATACATATATTGGTACACAGGTACCTACAAAATGTTTCGGTGATTACCGGTTGCGGCACATTTTATGAGACGCAAAAAACAGGTTACACATGAAACGTCATTTTATTATCTAGAATTATGGGACAGACCATAGTAGAGATTTAAACGACCGGATAGCTAAGTGGTTAGAGAACCTGACTACGAAATTTGAGGTCCCGGGTTCGATTCCCGGCCGAGACAGATATTTGTATGAATAATACGAATGTTTGTTCTCGGGTCTTAGATGTTTAATATGTATTTAAGTATGTATTTATCTGTATAGTATGTTTATCAGTTGCCTAGTATTCATAGTACAAGCATTTGCTTAGTTAAGGACTAGGTCAATTGCGATCATTGCACATGACACATAAAAATTTAAGGTCTGAAATACCTACCTGATGTCGAAGCCTAATAAGCTTCAAGAGGCCTTTTGGTTGAGCAATTAACTTCGTTACTGACTGATGTATATTATGACTTTAGCCTTAGCCATACGTATACCATAGACACCGATTTTTTTAGTTCAGTAGTTTTGGCATTTCTGTGAATTCTAGGTGAAATCTCTATTTTTAGGAGGCTATTGTTATATAAGTTACCCCCTGCTGACTGTAACGTTGTCTCAAAATCGTTAGGTATAAGCTATATCTTATTAATCTCTGGAAACAAACTTAGCTACCGTTTTTAGTCCCCACTTGGCCCCACCACTCGTCGCCATTGACCCTCACTTTATACAATGCCGTCGCGCAGGGAATACTCAAGTGGGTTATGTTGAAAACAGTGACAGACAGACACGTCTTGCAATCCTCGCCACAGCTGTTACACCAACGAGGTATGAGTCAACTTCTGAGAAACATCGACTTAATCAAACAGCAGTTTTCCTTACATTTACTTGGCACCACCAATGCCAATTCTATAGTGACGAAACTATTTGCCAGAACCAGAATGATTCAGGAGTTTACGACCAACCCTCAAAAACTGTGCGCTGATTTCATGCTTGCCTTCATAATCACCAGTTCTTTGTAACTCAAGTAACCTTAACCTATACCATAATATAGCCAAATAGACTGAATGGCGCTAATTTGAAAATCCATCACAAATTAAACTTCTTCGTTATTGTTTATTTACTAGGTATATTTTTATTTTGAGCCTGATGGCTTACTGCTCATCGAAGAGAGAAAGAGAAGGATCGGCCCGTCTGTCAGTTAAGAAGCAGATCCAGTTGCAAGGGCAAGACTTCCATGGCAAAAAAAGGATTCTTAAATGCTACATAAGTATCTGATTCGTTGTTCTACTAATTAATTAGAAAAGTTGAAGTGACTTTGTCATTGCAAAGTTTAATATCTCAAAAACGTCTGAATCGAACCTTTTAACCGCCCCAATACGTTTTCTTTCGTATGTAGTACCGTGCCCGTGTCGCCACCTTCACCGAAACTACGAGTATATGACATTTTGTCTTAAATAATTATAAGACTGCGGCGAAATTAGCTGGATAATTTCTGTCTTATAATTCAGACAATGGCGGTTAAAGGGTTAAATGAAACAGCTAAGCACCACCGCTTTCACATCAAAAAACGCATCGAAATCGGTCCATCTGTTTAAGTGCTACGATGCCACAGATAGGCATCGGTGTCAAACTTATAGTACCTACTTCTCTTGTTGCTTCGGATGTTAAAAAGAACTAAAACGTGGAAGGTTTGATCTCATCGACTTTGTAGTTTTTATCTCTCGCGTTCGCTAGATGTCGCTGTAGTACCTGCCGTGAAACTTATTCGATCTCCACAATCTAAGCAGTTAAACTTCGTCTTTATTGCCTCCACTTAGCGATACAAGTCCATCGTTACGATTATGTGGTATTTTGAATGAGTCAGCGCGAAGGTAGAATTTAATTAAGTGTAGTTACCGCCTGCATAGACGCAATGCAACGTCCTTGCAAGGCTGCTGCGTTGCCGATCACGTGCGAGCCTGTCCACTCAAAAACGACGCGGTAAAGGTCTCTACCCCACTCTAACCCAACATCGTATCATACTATGACCGTGATAGGAACGTATCAGACACGGAATGTAACGCGACACGGACTAAAACATGTCAATGGCGTTTCATACCCATAAGAATCGTATCAGCACCGTTTTTGACGCTCCATACTCCATACATGGCACGCGACTGTGACGGTTGGTTAAAAAACATGCTAGTGGGCATAGTCTCATACTTTGATATGTGTAGGTAGTGCAATGGCTAGAGACCTTAATTTGTTAAACTAGACTTAAAGTTCCCAGTATTCGTAAACAGCACACACAGGACAGGACGTCAGAAACTCACCTAAACAATGTCTGCTCAGAATTACTTTGTCGAGGGTGAACAAAGTACTTACTTAATTGTTTTCAGTATTGTATTGAATTGTAAAACTATTGTAAGTACCTACTTTTACATGAAAATAACAGAACACAGGATATTAAAAAATAGAAATAGAAATAATTTATTTGTGACAAAGTTTAGTTCATTGATATGGTTGTTCACAAGGTAACGAGTGATTCAGTGAATTATTAAAACTTTTATTATTTTTTGGAGCTTTTAATTTACTAGCCATTTTCTTTTGTTCAGGTAAAATTTCGCACCCACTTCTATCTTCAGATTGACTTAAAGTTTGATATGGATTGTATTTGGTTTGGATGACATTGCGAGTTTATATGTCTTCGAATTTAACTCTTCCAGCCTTCGTTAGTAGATATACAACTTATACCATATTTTTCTTCTTGTCATTACTGATGTCATGTAATAATTTAGACAACCCGTTGGTAATCGAATTACGACGGCCCGCCTCTGTCGTTTATAGTTATTTCCCTTTATGGTTGCCTCGAGTCGAGAACAAGGCCAACGTCAGTTTTACCTATTTGTTATAGTCTTGATTTACAAACACCACAAGGAAAACTTGGTGGGTTATTATCTATCTTTTCTTATTTATAGATGTTCCCTGTAATTTGTTTGTGCGCGCGGGAAATTGCACGTTCATGGAATAAAAAGAGACTATAATAAAAAAATAATAATAAAATAAAAAAAAATTATACATGCATATCGACTATCTTAAAATTCGATTTTCTGCAAGTGCAAATAGTAGTCAGAGCAAATAATTTATTATGTAATTTACTAGGTAAATTATTTCTCTGAGTTCAGCATTAGGTACAGTACACGCGTTAATAAAAACCTTGGAGCTAAATATAGCCTAGAAAATTCAAGCAATTTCACGATCGGCCGACGTTCACAGACTAAGTATTTAATATGAAGAAATCCTTGGAAACTGGTTTTCTCTTGGCAAACAGTAGGGATACCTTGCTTAAGTAGATACAAACTGTGCATTCCAATAAATCAGATGTAACAGGGGTTTTCCATGGTGGTATGATAATATTATGTTCTTATGTAGGCAATGGTGGTTGAATGGTTCAGAGAAGAATCAATGTGTATGTGTATTAATCTGTTAATTTTAATTTTGTAATTTGACATGTATTGTTATCTGAAATTAAATAAATAAATATATGTAAGTATATGTGTATTTACATATTAGTAAGTAGGTAATTTCATCTACGATGTGTTACAAAACCGGAATGTGAGTAGGATTGAAAGATCCATGAAAGATCTGTCATTTTCATTTCACATTATATTCCTAGTCTCATTGCAGTTTAGTAATGGTCTCGTCGTAGGTAATATTTCGATTGTGCCGTGTTATCACGGATGTTTCTCTTGGCTTAAGTTTTGATATCGACACGCAGTCCGATCTTTTCAAAAGTTGGCCTAAATATTAGATAAACTGTCTATAAGTGCTGCTCAAACTCTCAAGTCAATGAAAGGAACATTACAGTCACAATGGGGGTTGATTAAAACCCAGACGTTGGAACTACAGCACAAAAATATCCATGGAAATTTATGGTAAGCCCGAATGAATTATTCCACGTGTAGCCAACCCTAAGATTAAGCAAATCTGCGCGTTTGCCCGCTGACTCACAGCACAGTAAACAGTGCTAAGTGCACCATGTAATTAACTTTTAATACTTAGCTGGATACGGCATTTAGTTTTCTTAAGTCCAATGAGATTTATGGCTAATAATTACCAGAAAACTTTTAAGCAGCTTGTAGAAGATTGTGGTGCCATGTGTACCTAAAGAGTATTAGATAATTTGAATGGTGGGAGTCACTGTAAATTGCTGTTGATGATCCAAGACATAAATCCATAGGTAGCTCTGCCCGGCCCCGCTGTGTAAAGAAACTCGCAATCGACAACAATCAACTCCGTGGGAACTTCGGGATCTAAAGGAAGGAGCCTATATGTTATTCCAGGCATCCAGCGTCTATAAACCGAATTTCATCTAAATCTGTCTAACGATTTTAGCGTGAAGGAGATGGAGATACAAACCCTCACGTACGCATTATATAGATGCTCACAAATTTTCGCATATTTATAATATAAGAAGGATTTTTTTTGCTTCACTGATTTTGCATAACTTCATATATATTGTATGTTTTTTATGTCATTTAAAATAACTTTTTAGGTGATGTGACGTGTCGTTTGCATCAAGTGAGCAGGACAGAAAGACAACCCTATGGCTATTGATAAAACAGCAGTACTTACCTAAGTACTGTGTAATAGGGGGGAACTACAATTAAAGTTCATCCCTCTCACTAGATAGTAATTCGAAAATCCTACATCGTAGTTTAAAGTCAGGTAATCTGTAACGCGGTAGGTCCGATCCTTAACTTTGTGCTTATATGATAATCCCCAACGAAGGGCGTCCGTCCACAGCCTCCACCCACTCGCTCGCGGCATCGCAATTAGGTACAGGGCGTGTGGGCGCGCAACGAATCCGGCGCCAGTGCTGCCAGCACGAGCCAAGTTTACGAACTGGGTTGAATGAAATTGAAAAAAAAAAAACAATACCTCTCCTTGCAGTAGGGTAAAAATGAAAAAGAACTGTGGATGTGCCCGTTTTTTATTTGGTAAATTATGGTACCTATATAATATGGCATTTCTTCTTCTTTGCCTCCATTCAGAACTAGGTATAGATTTAGTTTTGTAAAAAAAAACTGACTACCTATCTGTAAGTTATATATAATTACTTACTTATATACTTACAGATACTTACATAGGTTGTCTGGTAGCTACGTGCAAAGCTCTAAACTGAACATTAATGATTTCTTTTTATCTTTTTTTCATGTAATTTACTTGTTAAGTTCATTTAAAGCGAAATTTCAAGACGTACATTCTTAGCGAGTGCTCCCTGAGTTTGGTTTTTTACTTTTTATCTCAGATTTAGCACGCAATGTGAATGAGCGATACCTTAAAAGAAAGAACAATAAACAGGCATGTTTTTAAAAACGTTTGAGTAGCTATGAAATGTCTTGTTGAGCAGAAAAAGGATAAATAGCGTCAAAGGAGCTGAGTTGGCAACACTGAGCCCGCGGCGCCGACGCAGCCATATTCGTTCTGAGTCTGACTTTAGAATGGGCCACGTTTATAGACAAATAAATTGCCGTGACATCGTTTAGCTAACAACCCTTTGGAGTGGACTAATTAAGAAGGGAGCTTTGTTGTGTTTAATGTTAGTTTGAGTAACATGACGCCTCTATAGTTTTTGTTCAAACTTTTTGTTAGGTACTTGGGCATGTTTGTTAGATATGACAGGGACATAATGTTACAAATTGATCACCTAGCACCACTGGATGATTATCGGTTTGTAATGACTCAGAAGGTATACTTAATGACTGCTTTTTAAAATCACATCACTCAAAAAAAGTGCCGGAAGTGGTTAAAATACCGGAAAATTGAGAGTCAAATTCGCGTAAAGAGAGTTCCGTATTTACGATAATATGATTTGATATATACTTATATCAATAATGCTCCCATACCTAAACCGCACATTTTTATAGGTTTTTCAGTAATATATGAAATGTTATAGGCCCAGTAATTTCGGAGACAAAGGGGGGAAATTACAAGTCATCCTTTGCCCGTGCCCTAACGCCCAACCTGACTGAGTCGTCTGTTTTGAAAAGGTCTGACGACTAATTACGCGATTCATTATCCCTTCCTGAAAAAAAAAAGCCTTGACAGCAGACACACACGAGTAAACGAACAACCCTTAGACGGCCGGATAGCCAAAAGTGGTTAGAATAACTGAACTACGAAGCTTGAGGTCCCGAGTTCGATCCTCGGCCGTGGCAGATATTTGTATGTATAATACGAATGTTTGTTCTCGGGTCTTGAATGTTTGTATGTATAAGTACATATATTTATCCGTTGCCTAGTATCAATAGTACAAGCTTTGCTTAGTTTGGGACTAGGACAATTGGTGTCAAGTCAAGTGTTCCATGATATTTATTTATTTATTTAATTATTAACACTGTTTTTGTATTTTTTAAGAAGCGCCTTTGTAATTTTAGTGCTTTGCTAAGAATTTTTAAATAAATTACCCACTTCCTTCATTTATAATCATACGTCGGTGTCGATATGAATATGTAGTGCGGTGATTTCACTTCCTAACCGTCACATAGGATCCGGTGATACATTCTGTACCTACCTATAGGGGCTTTTAGCACTTGAAATGTATTTTTATTATAGTACTTCTAAATAACCTTAAAACATCGGCATTTTCACATTGCTGTGTTCGTCAATATTTTAATTAGGTAATATATTTTAATATTATAATTAATATAAAAATATTTTTATATTATATATTAATTTTAAATGTTTTAATGTTATAATTAATATGAATATAATTTTAATATACATAATATGGTGGTATTTTAATACTTATTATAATTTAACCTTTACCTTTGGTGCAGGCGCAAACCGTTGACCTAATTAACCAATATTCTATCATAGGTATGTCATAATTATATATTTCCAATTGGAATATTGCAGAATTTCTTATTGATCTCACTATCAAAATTTAATAAAAATCCTTTCGATTTTTTTTTCTTTCAAGTCTGTTCATACTTATTTATTTGCTAAACATCATAAACGAATGCAGAACGTCATTCTTATTTGAAGTTTGTTAGAGAGTGGCTCCATCTATTTTACGGAATGTAAGAGCGCCGGTTATGAGTCACCACTAAACTCCTTGGCCTACGCGACTCGTCACGACTCACTCAAAACATTCCCACAACGACTTGCCTTATGTATGCCTCCACCATTCTGGTGCCGAAACGTGACAATTATGGTTTATGGTACAAATGAGTTAAACGTGAAAAATTTCACGTGCAGTGGATAAAAATAGAGCTAATTTTGCAGGTAGTTAAGTGTGTACAAGTGAAGTGTGGCATGTCAATAAAGATGGTGGTGCCACTGTCTCGCTTTGTGTATAAATTGATTGAAGCAAATACACCATGCTACTTAGCTTTTGCCCGTGGTTTCGCCCGCGTGGAAGTAGCTCGGTTTCGACAAGAAAGACGGACAAACATACAAACACATTCGCATTTATAATATTAGTATTGATTTTCTCTGATATATGTACATTTGATAGGTTTGATAAGTTTTTTAGGAAACACGTCGACGGCCGATCATAAAATCTGCCAGATCACGAAATTCCTAGGCGTATTGTGAAATGGCGCCTTCGGGCAGCCGGGTAAAAAATTTGATATAGGTACTGTCATTTGGTGCAAATGAAAAATGGAGAAAAGCTACAGAAGCTTCACTGCCGTACAAAAGTGACGTTTAAGCATAAGAATCGTGCCTTCTGTTGTACTTGTACTATTCTATTACTATTCCGTGGTATAATTTCGAGTTGCCCATTTTCCATTTGTACCAAATGGCAGTAAAGTAAAATGGCAGTGGAGTTGCGCGCTGCTTTTTTTTTTGTTGAGTAGCCTTAAGGGCCAAATACACTAGGTCCTTGCTTTGACTTGGTTAACTTGCCTGATTTACTTGCTTGACTTTGTTATGCCAAGCTAACTAGTAAGTAATTCTTAGGTAACCGATAAATCATTAAAATATTACTCCCAGCTCCGCAGTAGAACTAAGGTTACTGCGAAACTGAAGTGGCAGTGGGCGGGGCACATTGCTCGTAGTACTGATGGCCGATGGGTTCAAAAGGTTCTCGAATGGCATCCGCGGACCGGGAGACGAGCTGTCGGTAGGCCTCCAACAAGATGGAGCGACGACCTGGTTAAGATCGCGGGATCGCAGTGGATGCGAAAAGCACAAGACCGGTCTGATTGGAGAGCCTTGGGGGAGGCCTATGTCCAGCAGTGGACGTCTTTCGGCTGAAATGATGATGATGATTACTCCCAGCTTTATACATTACCTTCATTGGGGCTCTAGGATAGCGCACTCCCAATAGGTAGGTATGCAAATCAGTTTATTGACAGAAGATATCGCCCTGACTACGCCAGGGCATGTGGCAGACGGTCAAAGGTAAACAGCTGGCCAGCGACTGCAGTTATATGACAATCCATTGTGCGAGGGGCGTTTACGTTCCTGGTTATCAGCGGTGACTGGGTCAGATGATAACGGCGTTCCGTTCGTATCAGTTGGAACATGTTCCCGCAAAAAATGTCCTTTGGAGGAGCCAAAAGAGATAGTCTCTTTAGAGGTATTTTTATACACAGAGACACACACCACTACTACTACACACACACACACACACACACACACACACTACTTTATGACATAGAGATTTATTTCTGTCCTACTACCACCTACAGTAACTAATACCTAAGACTAAAACACTAAAACTAATAATAAAACTAAATTACGTGTACTTGTCGTGTGGTGAGGTAAACTGGTATCTTCATACCAAATTTCATCCAAATTGGTTGAAAAGTTTTCACATGATTACGAGTATATAGCAAACATGTTCATATAAGTACTTTCTCATTTATATACTAGTAGGAATAGGATAAGCAGGTATTGTTCCTTTATAATTATTTTCCTAGGCCTGGAACCAAAAGGCCTCTGATGTTATAATTAAAATATAGAATAGAATAGAATAGAAAATATACATTATGTGATTTACAATACAATACAATACAAATACTCTTTATTGTACACCAGAAATAATAAGCATAGATTAGACAAATAAAAAAAAAGTATAGATTTACTTATGTGGCACCCGCCTTAAATTCGGAATTTTCATCTAAATTATCGTACCTACATAATTTCATATTAGGGGACAATGACCGAGAGCTTACCCAAAAGAGGCTGTGGGCGGTAGGAGTCATCGGGATCAGGTACTGACCTTCCAAATACCTACAAATTATTTTTAAATATGGCTGTATGCTGTGTCATAATTTCTTACTTATATATTACAGATTTTATGTCCCTAACTTCATAACATAATAAGTTGTTTGAGTTAACGATATACATATATAAAGCTTCAGGCCATTTTCGACCGCCATACAACGTCATTCGACTAAGAGTTTTTAACCCCGACACAAAAAGAGGAGTGTTATAAGTTTGACTGTTATGTGTGTCTGTCTGTCTGTGGCACCGTAGCTCTTAAACGGTTGGGCCGATTTGAATGCGCTTTTTTTATTTGAAAGCAGTTCATAGACATGTTTTATCAAAATCGGCCCAGCCGTTTTTGAGATATTGAACTTTGAAGAGACAAAGTCGGGGGTTTTCCAACTTTTTGTTGGTTAGGTTATTAAATATGGGTACATTTTGCCATAAGTAATATGGGCGTGATCGTATGTTGTTCTTTATTTGAAAACTTGACATTTTACTGTAACTTTATTTTGTGTGTGCAATTTATTTATTTATTTATTTATTGATAAAAACGTTTACATGACATTACAGTAATGACCAATTCATCATGAAACTTAGACTAATTATGAAAAATGGCATTGGTATTCTATTAGTTATAAAAATAATATGTTCAGAAGCATTTATAGTCCAGCAACTGCCATTTTAACACCGGTCCCTGTATATCGCAATGATGGCATCAAAATTGGCTTTAATATAAGCATGCGAGCATCATTAGGATCTCATCTTTAAAGGTTAAGAATAAGAGCTACGGATCTGCAGGAAACCAATGTTGACCAGCCACCCATGAGTAAATACAGGCAGCCGCGTATCCTCGTGTTCATCGCACACGAGTGACATCACAAACGCTTTGTGATACGCCTGGCCGATGGAACAATAGCACGCAGAAGTCACGCACTGATTCACACAGGATACACAGTAACGTTTATGGACTTTCCACTCACGATCGCTAGTAGGTAATAGTTTAGTGTTTTTCAAACTTTTTCATATCCATATCTCAACCCCCTCTTGGTTTGTAAAATAAACCCCCTCGCAAAAAAAACGGGCACCTATGGTTTTGTATTTTATGTGCATGAAAGCTTACTTTCAAAGCCTTAAAATCTGAATACCATAGGTGCCCGTTTTTTTTGCAAGGGGATTTATTTGGCGAGCCCCTGCTTACCTCCACTTACAGTTAGTTGTATTCTTTTCTTACGTTGATAATACAAACATTGAAAATTTATACACAATAACAGCGAGAGTAGTTAAAAGATACTGCAACACCTTCACGGGCTTCCTCCCGGGACGTCGCGACCTTCGACCCACAGATTGAAAAACACTGGTCTAGACTAGTTAAAGCATCAATGTGTGTTTGACCTGTGGATTCTCAAATAGAGATTGTCTGTGTGTGTGCGTGTGTATGTGAAGTTCCCAATACGCATCGGAACCGCGTAGGAACTACGGTCAAAGCCCTTTCGTTCTGAGAGGAGGCCTGTGCCATGCAGTGGAATTGAACTGCAAACTTATCTTGCTACTCAGCTACCATTCGTGCAAGACAGCTATTTCATCTTGTTTTCATGCAGACTCAGCCTAAAATATGTCACAACTTATGTCATACTAAAAACTAAGCTATCACAAACCAAGATGGAAACGCGTTTCAAACTGTAATGTTTATTCTTAAAAGTAACATTTGATAATTATGATTTGGCTTAGCGTCGTTAATTTTTTTTTCCGGGCGGAAAAGACTAACTTCTACGCCATTAACAATAGAGTCGTGTTCTGATATATACTGAGCGGCAAAAAATCTGGCCCTCGAATGTATGCAGAAATAGGTAATTTTGTATGTAGAGTACCTAGGCCAGATTTTGTGCCGCTGAGTATATTTTTGATCAAATTTTTGGTCACAAGTTTATGAACGCGACTCTACTTATCTAGCCAAAGAAGTAACAATGTCAGCAGCATTAATAATAATAAATAATAAATAATAAGTATCACGGGACAATTCACACCAATTGACCTAGTCCCAAAGTAAGCTTAGCGAAGCTTGTGTTATGGGTACCAAGCAACGGATAAACATAATGATATAGATAGATACATACTTAAATACATATTAAACACCCAAGACCCGAGAACAAACATTCGTATTTTTCATACAAATATCTGCCCCGACACGGGAATCGAACCCGGGACCTCAAGCTTCGTAGTCAGGGTCTCTAACCACTAGGCCATCTGGTCGTCATTGCAACTAAACACTAAAATATATGTATAAGCCAAGTGTGTAGGCACATTCTAGGGTTAGCTGGAATAGAGATCCCTTATTACGAGTAATCATAAATTTTCGCCACAATCGTAATTCGTAATTTTTTTTTATTTAGTTTCATCTGTCCCGTTGCCCTGTCTGTCTGTTTGTAATCAAATCTTGCAAGTTAAATTCGACCAATTTCCAGTACCTAGTTGGATTGACTTGAAATTTAGTATACTTATATCAATTGCGTGAAAATACAATAATCTCGTAGTGAAATCCTGGTAGTACGGCCAGGATCGTCTCCATAGGACGGAACTCTTCAACGATTAATGGCATCGACTTGATATTTAGTATGCAAATGTAGTTTGGGCGACAATACAAGTACAGTCAACAAAAAAAAGCTTGTATTAAAAATTAAATTTTTACCAAAAACTTATTTGTTTAAATTTTTATGTGCAATAAAGAGTTCACATTCACACACATGTATATACCATTTATGTAAGTGGGCATTTTTTACTTTAAATGACGCAACATTAGTATATGTTTTATCGAGAGACTAAATGAACAATGAATGGAACCTATGACATAATGTAAGACCAATGTATACCCTTGTTTATGCAAATAAAATATTTGAATTTGAATTTAAGCCAATACATACCCGAGGCTGTTAGCCACCCGAGCTTTAGCGAGGGTGGCTATTTATCCGAGGGTTTGTATTGACTTTTAGTCTCGTGGTGAAAACTCTATTTTTCACTTCGATTGCGAGAAAAAAATAGTCAGTTTGGTATAAAAAGATTAAATCAAAAAATAAAAATAAATCTTTCTAGATTTCGGCGACAGAAAATTATCAATTATGTCTTTTGCTCTTATTATTATTTCTCTTGAATGCTCGACATCATAATTTTCGCTATCACTTGACGACATTGTGAGAATAATCAATTTATTTTAATCGTTTACGATTAACGCTCTACAACAATGTCAAAGTTTTCGCGGTAAGTATTTTTTTCCAAGACACAGACATAGCAAATTGCATCGATGAAATGGTCCATACACAAACGGAAAAATTGAATGGCGCCACCTTTTATGCGGAATAAGCAAGAACTAAGACCACGTAGACTAAGAACGTAACATTTTCGTCATTAAAATGGTCCACACACAAACTTATTTTTTGCAAGTAACTGGCTGTTTGAGTTTATGTAAGTCACTCGAAGTAAATTAAAAAATTAATTACTTTTACTCCCTAGGGAGTAAAGTGCTCACTTTACTCCCGTCTCGTAAGGCTATATTGACACACTTTTAGAGCATGAGAAGTGAAAAGTTTTATTTATTATCCGTTCTCAGAATCACGAGCACCTAGCTATTGATTTTGACGAAGAAAAATTTTTTTTCCATAATTATTTTATGTGTGTGTTGCTTGTGCAAGGTCCGCCCGGATTGCTACCACCATCTTGCTCGCTATTCCTGCCGTGAAACAGCAGTGCTTGCACTGTTGAGTTTCGGCGTGGAGAGTAAGACAGCCGGTGAAATTACTGCCACTTGAGGTATCCCATCATAGGCCTCTGGGTTGGCAACACATATGCAATACCAGGTGTTGCAAATGTTTATGGGCGGTGGCGATCTCTTACCATCAGGAGACCCACTTGCTCGTTTCCCAAAAAATAAGTGTCCATTTCGTAACGAAACGACCTGTATAAACTGTATGAAAAAAAAGTCACAAAACTGGCAAAACAATTAGGGACACTTTTTTTCTTCGTCTAAATCAATAGTATTCGTCATTCTGATTAAGAAGAATCCAGAATTACCTAATTCTGAAAAAAAAAAGGTTTTTGCGCCATTTAAAGTAAAAAACTTAAATTAAAAATTTAAAAAACCCCCGACAAAAAAACGCCAGCAAAAATAAAATAAAAACGCCCGATAAAAAGGCCGCCAAAAAAAGACAACTAAAAAGTAAAAAATAATTATGCACTACCTAGCTGTTGCCCGCGACTTCATCTGCGAACAATTCGTTTATCCCTATCCCGCTGGGACTATGCTGATTTCCCGCGAAATTAGCTTAAGTTAATTTAGTATAAATACCTAGTAATATTTTTTTATCTAAGCGTCGCCGGTGTCGGGGGACCGCTAAGATTTAACAGGAAACTAAAGTACACATATGTTGTATTTTTCAAAGTATTAACCTTAGCGGTCCCCCGACACCGACGACGCTTAGATAAAAAAATATTACTAGGTATTTATACTAAATTAACTTAAGCTAATTTCGCGGGAAATCAGCATAGTCCCAGCGGGATAGGGATAAACGAATTGTTCGCAGATGAAGTCGCGGGCAACAGCTAGGTAGTGCATAATTATTTTTTACTTTTTAGTTGTCTTTTTTTGGCGGCCTTTTTATCGGGCGTTTTTATTTTATTTTTGCTGGCGTTTTTTTGTCGGGGGTTTTTTAAATTTTTAATTTAAGTTTTTTATTTCACGATTTTTAAACTTTGACATATTTTTTTAAGTGTACTAGTGTTTTGAATATCCTGGCTGCAGCATCAGCTCATCGCGTTGCCACCATTGCATTGTATGTAGAATCAAATACTGATCAAAAGGAATCAACCACGACATGTCTGCTATTATTTTTTCAAGAGTATACTGGTATGCTGGATATCCTGGCTGCAGCATCAACTCGTCGTGTTGCCACCACTGCATTGTATGTAGAATCAATTACTGATCAAAACGAATCCAAACACGACATATGTGCTATCATTTTTTATAGTGTACTAGTGTGCTGGATATCCTGGCTGCAGCATCAGCTCATCCTGTTGCCACCATTGCATTGTATGTAGAATCAAATACTGACCAAAACGAATCCAAACACGATATATCTGCTATGGTTTTATCAAGAGTGTACCGACTAGTGTTCTGGATATCCTGGCTGCAGCATCAGGCCGAAAATTACATAATCTTGCATAGTTATATAGCATACATGGGTGTTTCAAATTTTAGGTCCCAAATATGTTTGAAAGTAAAGTAAATACCCATTATGGATCTAAGATTCCTACCGCAGCCAACAAAAGAGCTGATGATCTTGAAACGGCTGAACCGATTTTGATAAAACATATCTAAGAACCATCGCTAAAAAACCAGCTTTCAAATAAAAAAAACCGCATTCAAATCGGTCCACCCGTTTAAGAGCTACGGTGCCACAGACAGACACACAGACAGACACACAGACAGACACACAGACAGACACACATAGCGGTCAAACTTATAACACCCCTTTTTTTGCGTCGGGGGTTAAAAATGCCCAAGTACCGATAACTTTTACCGTTATTGCGGTACATGATAACGCAGTTCTAGTTAATGCCATATGGGAGCGGGGCATACACACATCGAACGATTGGGACATTTGACCAAGCAAGTTGGCCGGATTGCAACGCTTCCGCAATTCACCAGAGATGGTGTCGCAACAGCCTTCGGGTATAATGCTCGGCTTTCACTAAGGAATAAACATTCGCGCCATCGCCACTTATATACCACCAAACTATCTTATCGAGCACTTGCTTAAACTACTTAAACAGCCTTAAGATAAGTGTCCCTATTAAAAGCAAAGTAAACAAGCGTTTGTGTAAATATTGTAATTGAACTGATAAAGTTAAGTGTCTTTGTGCTAGTGCTGTTAGACTGCCTTGCGAAGTCTTGAGTGCATGCACATGCACAATACATGAGGTTCTGCGAGTGCCTCAAGGAACCGGGTAATACCCGGTTCCTTTGAGGTTTTCGTATGTATTTGTGGAACCGGGTGCATGCCCTGTACATGACCTTAGGCAGGAACGCTCATTAGTAGAAGGTAGGATTACGTACGAGGGTAGAATCTTTTCACGATCAACTTCGCGATTATTTCTTTAACAGTTATGTGTAACCTCGTAATATTAATCTTAGAGATTATCATTTTCGGGTTTATAGTCATTCAGTATTTTAATTAATTGATATGCCTAAACGTCACTAAGCACATCGTACAAATACTTTACGTTTTGAACGACATGCGGGTGTCAGCTACTCAATTAATGAAATGGTGGAGTCTGCGATCAGGCAACGATATATACTAATACCTACTAGATTACGCACGCGGCTTCGCCTACGGGGAATAATTTCTTATGACGTGAGGATTTTGAAAAATCCGTCCTGATTCCTTGTCTACTTCGTTAAAGAACCGTGTATTGTCTATGCAACAATTCGATTTTCTAGTGCCGGTACTAGACTCTAAGAAGGAAGGTCCTGAGACTCAATTTTGGACTGGGCGTTTATGGGTTTAACAGTTAAGACTTTTCTGTACTTATAGTTGTTAGAAAGATTCTTTTGAGTTGGTGACAAAATGTATGCGCATCCGCGGCTAACATCATAAACTAGAGCGCCCGGACACATTTCGAATCCTCTTTGTCGCTTTCTGTCCCCATATTTTTTACTTGTGTTAATTGAGTCACGTCGTTGTGCAGTTGCATCGTCGGCGACGTGCTTTATCCAGCCCTGGTGAGTAATAACTACTGGAATTTCAAAGCTACATGCACAGACAATAATATCGATGTCATACTGACCAAGTTGGGTGGGCATGCAGCCTGGCGCCAGAGTCTAGTCATGCGACAGTCTTGCGAATGTTTTCATAATAACCCCTTGTTTAGATAGCAACTAGTAGTGATTAATGTAATGGAATACTGCAGAGCTGAAAGGTGACATAAAAGGATTCACTTTCGTGGAACTCGCCCTGTTTGGAGCGATCTCTAGCCTTTTTAAGAGCATAAGATGCCTTCACTTCGTTTTTTTTTTCAAAGCAATATTCGATAATTTCCGCTATTTTTCTGTTGTGCACTCGTTCTTACTAACTTGTCGCTTTTGTTTATTAAGATTACTTTGAATATAAAATAGGAATTTTCCAGATTTATCAATTTAGCGCGTCGCTATTAAGGTTTTTAAGATTAAAGAAGTAGAGCAAGAGGAACTTTCCAGAATTTCTACGCATAAACAAATTTAACATATTTGCTGGCACGAATAACACTCGAGGTCGCGACTTCTTTTATTTCGGAAAATAGCTGTTAGTGCTAAGCATTTTCAGATAAATTTAGGCACTAAGATTTTTGTACATTTATTTCGAGGATCTTAGCAATGGTTTTGATTTCTGGGCCAAGTATGGGGGTTTTCGGGAGCACGCCTTGATAACGGCACAGTATATATCAGGGTTGTTGCTGATGCAGGTTTTTACTATATCAGCGGATGCTGATGCTGATGCTGATTTTCTCAGACCAATATCAGCGGATGCTGATGCTGATGCTGATATTAATAAATTACTTCAATAAATCATATCCTACTAGGAAATTAATAGTAAAACAATAAGGCAATTTATACATAAAGAAAACACTTTCAACTAATTGTTGACAAAACAATCAAATGAGGGAACAAGTGACAGCTTTTATTGTATAACTGTCTGTGATTAGTCGAAACTTCCACGTGCCTCGCGGTAAGTCCCGCCTTCAACAAACAGGTTACGACTTGAATATCACCATTAAAAATCAGCATCGATTGTTGCTGATGCTGATGCGGATGCTGATATAAAAAACCATGCTGATTATCCGCGGATGCTGATGCTGATGCTGATATTCGCAACAACCCTGGTATATATTATAGATATAAGGTAAAGCAGTATGGAAGCTAGGCATATTTTTTGAGATAAATACCTACTTACGCTCCAACGGAGCAGTTTAGTAAAAATAAATATTCGAATCTATGTAGATGACTTAAATAACTCGTTTTATCTTTTCCCTAAAACAGCTCAAGGAGTTAATAAAATTGCTAAGAAAAATGAAGAAATCCATCGACCATTGCTATAATTCTATCATTTCCCTAAAACGGCTCGGAGACTTGATCAAATCACTGAATTCCGCAAGGGAAATGATACAACGCGATGTTTTTTTTATCTCCCGGGACTTGATTATATGCCTGAGAAATTTGATCAAACAAATCCCTGTTGTTATCATTGTGATAACAGAGCAGCAACCCAGAGCAATGCTCGGTCGTCCAGTTAACGTCTTTTATACTCACACATTCTACAGAATAATGAAATAATTGTGTATTTCTTTAGCATCATTCATTGCAGTTATATGTAAAGAACTAAACAAGAACGCCTTGAATTAATACGGAATTGTATGATAATAGCAATGACCTTTACCCGAAACAATCGCTTGCTCTTAACAAACAGCACTGTTTACGAACGATGTGTACCTAATACTTATTTACTTTCTTAATACGAGAGTATGTACAATCGAAGAAAGTGTATCACGTGCGAGAGTAGAACCTTTTCGCTCTAAATACCACGATGATAATCTGCCAAAGAAATCATCGTGAATTTGATTTTGAAAAGATTCCGTAATGTAAGCGATTCGGTTTCCTCGACTGTAAGGACATTGAATTAAAACGAATGTCTTTTACACGCATGTCAAGTGATCAGGTCATCATAGTGAAACAATGTAGGTAGGTAGATACTTTGTAGGCAAATTGTACGAGTGATTATATCGGTTTATAAAAGTTTGATTGAATTAAGAGATGAGCTGGGGCAACGCTATGATAACACTAAAAGGTGTTTTTTCCTAGGATATAAAAAACTATACATGCTTAGTTTATTTTGTAGAGTTCCGTACTATCGGTATAGTATCGGTCCAATGAAGCACTATTGCTATTTGCTCATCCTTCTGATGTTCTACATATTGAAGGGGTACGACACCTTCAATAGGTCTCAATTAGTCGTATTTACCTACTTTTCCACAACCTAAAATGAGGCAAAAAGACCTTTATAATGATACTAACTGTTGCGTGCGACTGCAAAGAATAGCAGAGGGAGAGTGTCGCGGCTACGTAATTTTTCGGGATAAAATGTATCCTGTGTTTTAATTCGACTCGCACTTGACTGATTGTGTGGGAGTTCGAGGTAACTATTCTCCAAACTGAAAATAGTGACTGAGAGTAATAGTTTTCAATGAAGAATTTCTCCATGGGCTAGGTGGTTCGATTCCATATTTGAATATCAATATTTGATCAGTAGATGGCATTACTGGTAAACCAACCTTTTACTGTAGCTCCAGCCCAGCTCGTAGTAAACTCCTCCCCAATTAGCACGTTGAAGCTAACAAAGAGGTCCCTGGCAGGGATGAATGGTCCGCACCATGAATGGCGGCGATTCAATGGCGTAGCTAGCCAACTAATTGGAGTCTCGCCGCGTGACCGCGTAATTATCAGGAAACTAAATGCAGCATCACGTGACTTTAATGTGTGTCCAACCTAGGTATTACTTGGGTACATGTTGTTGAGTGACCAGCCAATAACATCCGGATTATTTTGTAAACCGTCTATCTGAATAACAAGACGTAATTGCATAGTACATGGCGTGGGGGCGAGTTGAGAGCAAAGTTCAGGTATTTGTCCAATTATGACTACTCGTAGCTTTTGCCCGTAACTTCGTATCCGCAGAAATAAGCAAAAGTCAACCCTTTGTCATTCGTAGCAACTGTGTCAATATTCCATTCCTTTTTTCATCCCTGAAGGGGTTGATTTTCAGGAAAGAAAAGCCTTAGGTATAAAATTTATGAAATGTAAATTTTAGCTATTTTCATTTTAGTTCTTCAAGTGCGGCGATAGATGGCGCTAGATGTTTGTTTATCGCGCCAAGATGCTACTTTGAAGCCGCAAGAATCATAAAAAACATTAGAAGTTGGTTTTTAAAGATACTTAATCAAGCTTAAGCTTAAGAATTGCTTTAGTAAGCAATTTTTTTTTTTGGGAATGCAGCTTCACTCAACTGATTTCATTTTTAACCCCCGACGCAAAAAAGGGGTGTTATAAGTTTGACCGCTATGTGTGTCTGTGTGTCTGTCTGTGTGTCTGTCTGTGTGTCTGTCTGTGGCACCGTAGCTCTTAAGCGGGTGGACCGATTTGAATGCGGTTTTTTTTATTTGAAAGCTGGTTTTCTAGCGATGGTTCTTAGACATGTTTCATCAAAATCGGTTCAGCCGTTTCAAGATCATCAGCTCTTTTGTTCGCTGCGGTAGGAATCTTAGACGCATAATGGGTATTTACTTTACTTTCAAGCATATTTGGGGCCTAAAACTTGAAACACCCATGTATGCTATGTAACTATGCAAGATTATGCAGTTCTCGGCCTGATGCTGCAGCCAGGATATCCAGAACACTAGTAGATACACTCTTGATAAAACCATAGCAGATATATCGTGTTTGAAAGGTTTCGATCAGTATTTGATTCTACATACAATGAAAAAGTGGCAACAGGATGAGCTGATGCTGCAGCCAAGATATCCAGCACATTAGTACCTACACTATAAAAAATAATAGCACATATGTCGTGTTTGGATTCGTTTTGATCAGTAATTGATTCTACATACAATGCAGTGATAGCAACACGACGAGCTGTTTAAAAAACATGAAATAAAAAAAATAAAATTAAAAATTTTAAAAACCCCCGACAAAAAAAGCCGCCAAAAAACGACAACTAAAAAGTAAAAAATAATTATGCACTACCTAGCTGTTGCCCACGACTTTATCTGCGAACAATTCGTTTATCCCTATCCCGCTGGGACTATGCCGATTTCCCGCAAAATTAGCCTAAGTTAATTTAGTATAAGTACCTAGTAATATTATTTTTATCTAAGCGTCGTCGATGTCGGGGGACCGCTAAGGTTAATACTTTAAAAAATACAACATATGTACTTTAGTTTCTGTTAACCTTAGCGGTCCCCCGACACCGACGACGCTTAGATACAAAGAATATTACTAGGTACTTATACTAAATTAACTTAGGCTAATTTTGCGGGAAATCGGCATAGTCCCAGCGGGATAGGGATAAACGAATTGTTCGCAGATAAAGTCGTGGGCAACAGCTAGGTAGTGCATAATTATTTTTTACTTTTTAGTTGTCGTTTTTTATTAGAACATGGATAAGAACACAGATACATACCAGTTTACAGCAAATAAGTATTAATTTATAAAAGTAAATGAGGGTTTAAATCTGCTGATCGCTCTTTCTGCCTGTCTGTCTTAAAAAACAAAACCCTGGAAAAACATCTATTTACATATTTACATATGTACCTTTATTCCAGCCGGATGCCACAGCCTAATTAACTCGTTAAACACTAAAGCAGAGCTAATATTTTAAGGCTTAGCATGATAAATAAAGCGGGTGGAGCGCTGTCCGGTAATCTCCCGCATTGTTTGCCGGTCCGTGGGTGGCGGCAGGTGTGCTCAGTCAACACGAGAGGAATGCAGTTTGTCAGGAGTGAGGTTCTTTCATCTGAAACCCTCTTTACACATAGGAAAAATCACGAAGCGTTCCATTGCGGCGTTAGAGTCGTCGCTTATTAGTTATTAGCTCTACGACTTCGCAATGGATGTAGTTGGAGCAGTTGCAGGATTTTTATTGCATGTGTAAAGAGCAGTGCCCTTCGTTTCGTCGAATGTGTTTTGTCTGAATATGTTTGTTCAAATGATCAATTTTTTTATAATTTTTCTCCAGTTAAAACTAAAAATGTTTTACATGAGAGTAGATTGAAATGATTTTATATTTCCTGAAAAGTTAATCGTTCCAGTCTAAATTCGACCATGATAAGGACGAGGAGCTTGAAGGACAGACAGAGAATTGGCGATTTCTGACAAAAATTGTGACAATGGGCGCCAACACGACTGGGCCTTCGAAGTCGTTCAAAGACTTCGTAACCGACCGAAAATTCCGATAATCGGCTCTAGATGCCACAAAGAGCAAAAACAAAGCAGGAGCCACTTTATATGTATTTAACTGCCACATTTTTACACGCAAAATGCTAGTTTAGCGACCCCTAGCGCATAATAGCAATTTCCAAATTAATTATTTTTTCATCCATTTTCTACTCTTTGCTGTGGGAAGAGTCCCACACGTAAGAGTAGATAGAGATCTACTCTCTTTTTATCGTTTATCGGGCAGATATTTTGCTCTACCATATCGGTGAATATTACAGATTCTTGAAATGAAATCACATAATCTCCCACGCGTCAAATCCAATCGGAAGTGGTAAAACTGCGAGTAGAAAATGTAGTCTCTTCACCGCCACAAAATAAACGAAGTGACGTGCTCTGTACGCCATAGAAAAACCAGCGACAAATCAGTTTGCTTTTTTTTTATTCCATTGCAGAAGGAAGGTTCGAGTTGAATTTTGGCCATGTATTTGTACATAGATGACTGCAATGTGGCGTGTGTGTGAGGTATTCCATTGGCTGTCACGACTGGATAACTCTGGCGGAGATGTGGTTGTTACAAAATTACCTCTGAACTAACTGATGAATATTAAGTTTGACGCTTATTTTACTGCTCCAAATAGGTACAGTCACTAGGTAATAGAATTATAAATATCATCATCATCATCCCAGCCTATATACGTCCGACTGCTGGGCACAGGCGTCCTCTTAGAATAAGAGGGCTTTGGGCCGTAGTTCCCACGCGGGCCCATGCGGATTGGGAACTTCACACGCACCATTGAATTGCTTCGCAGGTTTCTACAGGTTTCTTCAAGATGTTTTCCTTCACCGTAAAGCTCGTGGTTAATTTCAAATGTAATTTCGAACATGAATTTCGAAAAACTCAGAGTAATCAGAACAATCTGTGTCGCGTTGATATGGTCACAATTATGAAAAGTTACGAGTTGGTGCTGACTGTACCAATTCAGTATTATTGCCGACCGTTAAGCCATAAGTCAATAAACTGCGTTGAAAATGGTTTTACCGGGCCAGTTATATGTAGATACATTGTATAATAATTAAATGCATTTTGTTTCTTAGAAAATTCTGGTCATTAAATATTTATTTATGAATATAGTAAAAAATGTATGTTTACTGAAAGAGAAGTTTATGACAAACGCATGGTGTTTGTTTCTAAAGGCTAACCAGAATTATAAAAAATCTCGCAGTGTTGCGGAAATCCATAGAACTAATTTCAATAGAATTAAAAAAGAATAGAACTAATTTCTCACACTGGTAACAATAAATTCAAATGTCATCTGTCTATTGCTGTCAAAATTTAACGTTTGCGCGTCGTGTTTTAAAGTGTTATTTTGTGTTTTTGTGCGTTAAAATGCCGAAGATTATCCATAGCCTTGGAAGGAAAATAATTCACAATGTAAGTTTAAAAGTATTGTCATAGAAAAAGTCTGCAGGATTAGAAAATATTCGTTTAAATAACATCACTGACACCTGTCAATATGACTGGTAGTGTACCGTATAGTGTGTAAATAATGTTGCAATATAAAACGTAGTAGTGCTGCCCTCGCATCAGGTTTTATTATATTCCTGGTCAACCTTTGAAAATTTTATGTAGGTATTTTATAATTTTGCGCTACTTATGGCGGCTGGCTAAATATATCGTAGTTAAAAATGTTGAAGTATCAGTAAGAATAAGTCATCGGCTTACTGCAAGAAGTCATTAACTGCAAAAAGTCACTAAGTGCAGTAACGTTACTGCACTTAGTGGCTTTTTGCAGTTAGCGACTTTATGCAGTTAGTGACTTCTTGCAATAAGCCGACGAAGTGCTGCTTCGGGTACTACTAAACCTGTCATCGAGTGTGGAGTAGTACGTTGTTTACATACATTACCGACAGAGGTCGCTGCTATTTAGGTCGAGCATACGTTGACGGTAAATCAAATAAAACTGCTGGGTCAGGGCTGCTTTGTTTGTTAGTTACTAACTGCGTAAAAATGTTCAAGATAACAATCAATTAGGTTAGTACTCGTATTGTTGATTTATCTTTATAAATTCTAGATGGCGCCGGTTTAGCCCTTTCTGTCGTGCTTCAGTCACTTAGTCTTACTCATGTGGTGTGTGGTGGCTTTCACTGGTTTGGATAGTCAGAGTAAAGCGTAAAGCGTTATACTATAATTAAGACTGCGTACTTAGTAGGTATAGTCAAGTGCTCTTGCTGAGCAGCCCTTCTGGTAGCTCGCCCTCTCTCCGGTAAGCTGTAAAAGCCGTCAGAGGCTAACAGTATCAGTCCGTTCGAAAAAAAAAACAAAAAAAAGTCAAGTGCAAATATAAGTATCTTTTCGAACCTTTTAAAAGTTACAACGGCCTTATTGCATCGGATTAAGAATCTGTGATACTTATCTTTGAAAGTTTGAATAACTTCATATTTTTACACTTGACTGTACTATATATATGCAAGACCAGGACAGAAGATTTGGATATTGACTCGAAGCATGTGGCAATCAAATAGTGAGTTTACTCGCAGCATAGTGTCAGTCAGTAAAGATGGATGTATTTAGGTACTTCTTAGACATTAAGTCGAGTTTAGACTTGCAAGAAAAATCGTACAAGTTGCATTACATTGCGGCGCTTGATTGACCACTACAAACTCGTTGGCTTTACGGCCTAGCAATGTAATGCAACTTGCACGATTTTTCTTGCGAGTCTAAACTCGGCTTTAAACTAACACATAGCGAAGAACCGTAGCTAGTAGACTTGTAGTAGATGTAAGAAATTAGATTACGCCACTTTCGTACAATATTAGTGTTTTTACAACTGCCGTCGTGGGTGTCCTAGTTGTGACGTGAGTCCTGCAACAGCGTTCGGCAGAAAGGATTTATTTTTATTTTTAAAATTATTTTCTTGCTCCTGTCAAACTGTTGGCGTTCTGCAGAATCACCGTAACCCTGTCATCGTAACTGACATTGGCCCAAGCCTTAAGGCCGCCATCAAGGGAAATAATAATAATAATGCGAGTATAGAGTCGACTTGGTGGGCAAAAAAAATGTATCTATGCTATTTAGTCAAAAACAGTTTCAGAATACTTAAACAAATTTAGAACTGGTAAAAGGTACAAAAGCGTCCATGATCAAATGACTGAGGACCAAAAATCTACTAAAGTTTATTATCGTCTCTGATAACGATGATTTCTGAATGAACCTTATTAAGCTAATTTTAAAGAGACTAACAGCCCTATAAACGTAGTCGCGTACGCAGCCCTGCGGCCCATTAGATCGGCGCTGACGACGCATTTCCGTCGGCAACAGCGCATATCCGGCGCGCGCCGCTCCACCGATACTAAACAAAGGGTCAAAGGGCTTCCGGTCCGCACTTCACCATTCCCACAACGCCCTGTCAATTTTAAAACTGCTTATTCGGGCTCTTTTTGAATAGGTATTCAATCACTGAAAAATGGCTAAGAAACGAATGGTGTTTGTACTACCAGTAAAAGGTACCTAATTTTATAAGTAGCGTGGGCCAAATTCTGAGTACGAATATACTATGACCGTGGGTGAGGCACCCGATAATCAAAGCGTTTTAAGTTTTTATTGTGTGCCACCCTGAAAGCGGCTAAAGACTGTATCACATTCAGCTGCCTGGTTAGTTAATGAGCCGCCTTATGTTATCAACTCCTAGCTCTAAAAGCTAAAGACCTTTTTATAGTATCCACCATCAGGCAAAAGACTTCCAGTACTTTATGTCAACGATGATGCTACCTACCTACTTATATAGAATTCGGATCGAATATTTCTTTGGGTAAAACATCTAACTAAACAGTGTAAAAGAAATTGGCGTGGGCTCTACGGAGAAATATTTACCAACATAATAACTAGTCTAAACCTAAACATTTTACTTAGAACGACCACTGTGAAAGTTCTGAAAGACGAACATCAGCGATAGGTATGGTATTGGCAAGGCTTTTTGAATTAGGTCATTTGTTGCCAACCGAATGTTTTATACGAGTATTAAAACTCTTACCTAACACTGCCAGATAGCGTGTCCATGCCTGTTCTAATTTGATAAGATCTTTAATTTATTATTAGATAAAATGTCTGCCACAAAACGCGAAGTTCTGTTGCAGTTTCCAGAATAAACACGCTGTTAACTTCTTTGTTATTTATTCTTGATACCATCTCTATCGTCAGTAAAGTTAGAGTTGGAAGTAACCACGCAAAATCGTGCGTTTTGGCTGACATTGCATCACGCGAATAATATGAACCATTATAATGAGGTACCGGTCGTTGAACCTTCCAACAATGCTTCTAGCTAAGCTGCAATAATCTTCGATACCTTCGACCTACATTTGTGCATAAGTAGAATCGTTAGTTCTATTACAAATAGCTCCTAAATACGTGTAACAAAACGCATCTGTGCCTTGCGCGCGCTCGAGAACATAGAGCAAGATATCAACTGTAAATGTTAATAACATACTAATTTTGTTTTTCTAGGCATCTTCATCTTTTCCAATTGCGGCCAGCTGTACTCGTACTCATATAATCGTTGAGCAGTGAGCTATCGCTCAAAGAAATTATAGTCGGGTTGCAGTTGAAATAGCCACCACGCCGCGCCCCTTAATTGGTATATGCATCGATATATATTTTCATTATTTCTGCAAGGTACCACGAAACATATCGCTGTATTCTGACCAGTAGTTGGATAGTTCCAAATATGCAAATATTTTTCACAGAAAACCATCCAAAGTTACGCTTTCAACATCGGCTTAATGACTGAAACATTTCTGAAATATTTATTCAGAATTAATTTAGTGGTGCTTTGTACAGGCAATACGGAAATAGGTGCAGGTTTTTTTTTTTAAATAGAGCCATAGGGATTTTTCAAACATACAAGACTGATTTATATAGGTCTACAGCTCGTAGAACCACTAGGTTTCACTAGTCCCAATTTTTTGAAAAAAGAAAGATCTCAGTCTGTAAGGTCACAATGAAAGGCCAAACAAATAATAGTTCCAACATCGGCGTATTAGAATCAATAGCCAGTCCGCGGCGGTCTTGTGAAACACTTTGACACAGCCGCCTCATTGTTATCATCGGGAGGGCTTAACCTTTTAACTAACAAAAGGATAAACCGATAATCGTTCTGTGTCCATCAGGTCATCAGTCACCCGGGAGATGAAAGTGCCCGGCGATCTTGAAGAATGAGAACGATATGAAAGCAGCCGCGTGTGACAAATGAGCCCCTCCTCATTGTTGGTACCGCTTTGTATTAAGTAAAACAGATCATGAGTGGGGAATGCGGCATAATGAGTTGAGGTACCGCACACAGGCTAACAGTTAAGATGTAGAGTCATCAGCGTTAAGGGTCTGCTGGATTTCCTGCAGAAATTAAGCTGCAACGCAGCATTGATGCGATTGCAATCACCGGTCTGCGAACAATTAGATACCTAGTACGTTAGAAAGACTTTTGTTTTGAAGACTTTTTGTTGTACATTTTATCGTGTGATCAGTCGAAGGACTATGAGCGGATGAATTGCGTGAGCTATGGCATGTAGAGTTGGACCCAGCGGGAGACCCTCTATTTGTGGCTGAGTTTTCAAATTAGTTGATCCAGTTCTAGATTTCTGAGCCTCTTAAGACGTTTTATCTGGTTCGGCTGAGTAAGCAACTCTGCCAGGTGGTATGGGTAGCAATTTTTTGAAGTTTGTTTCAAAGATAATGCTCCGGTAATATTTACGAACAAATTAAATTGGCAAAACAGCAGCGTTATTTTTTAGCCGACACACACTGACTCGTTGCTAAGGTCTTGTTTGGCAATGGCAGCGGACTGGTCACACAAATGGCCAAACACAAAAACGTGAATGTACTTATGTGGACAGCCGTCTTGAAGTCACAAAGAATTGCGAGGAATTTGAATCACTTTCAAAGCAATGACAGAGGTACTTACATACTTAAGTGAACTGAGGTCAAAAAACTGTTAACGGGAGTCACGTCTTATTTTGGTGAAACGTACTTATCTACTTAACTGCGTAAGGTATTTTGTACAGGTATTTATGAAGCTGTTTCCCTCAACTTCCCTGCTTCATGTCATGACATGTATAAAATGGTATAATCTGAAATAACGTAGTTTCCATACCCAAAACATATAATTTTAAAAAATATATACATTCAAAAGATTTATAAACAACCAAAATTTACTTCTTTTTGATCTACGATGATAGGTGTGAGTGATATATTTAGATATACTAGTAGGTATACGACGTATCTTCAAATTCTGCAGAAATATTTCAGCAGCCTATTGGGTTATATACCTAATATATCCACAAAGACGCGTGATTTTTCAAAATTAGACATTAATGACATTGTATTAAGAATCACGGCACGCGTCATCGTGAATGACTACTACCTATTCCACTAAATGATGTTTGGGACTTTTTAATTGTGGTTAATAAATGTTATCTGCCACATTACATTGATCGATGTCCAACCGCATCAAGGGCGGGCAACACTTTTGAGTCAAAAATTCCGATGAAAAACCATTCCTGCCAGGTTTTGTACTTCTAGGGGACATAAGCCCGAATTTAAATTTCCGTCTCATTCGACTTATGTGATTGGTGGACTCTGCACGACTGTTCTGCTAAGCTAGAAGCGTACTGTAGGGATTAGGCTGTATACCGCTGGCAGGTGGTAAAAATGACCGCCTGGCAGGCTAGACTGAATTTATTTTGTGTAATTATAGTATTTTTGTATTTTATAATTCTGGAATTCGATTTAAAAAAATAGGATTGACAGCGGTATACATGTCGGAGCACAGATTGCTCCCGACAGCCTGAGAGGCTTGACCTATGTTTGTAAAGTATATCTAAGTATCTTTGAATATATGAAGCAAGTATTGAAGAAACATCCTTTCATTTGAACTGAGTTTAGCATCACGCGCGTAGATCCCCTATACCTAAGCTCTACCAGCTACAGTCCCCACAAGTGGTGGAGGTGCGGGGTATAGGGGATCTACGCGCGTGATGCTAAACTCAGTTCAAATGAAAGGATGTTTCTTCAATACTTGCTTCATATATTCAAAGATACTTAGATATACTTTACAAACATAGGTCAAGCCTCTCAGGCTGTCGGGAGCAATCTGTGCTCCGGCATGTATACCGCTGCCAATCCTATTTTTTTAAATCGAATTCCAGAATTATAAAATACAAAAATACTATAATTACACAAAATACATTCAGTCTAGCCTGCCAGGCGGTCATTTTTACCACCTGCCAGCGGTATACAGCCTAATCTCTACAGTACCTTTCAACTCTATACTCGTACCTAATTTCGCTTGCGACAGGCGAGGCTCACTCCGCGATTACGTTTATCGCTACAATATAATAGGTAGATGCAGGGCGCCACTCTGGAGTGGCCTATTCAGAGATTGCCTCGCTATATTTTATTTTACTTACCAATGCGTTTGTCGGTTTATTTTATTACGCATTGAGAATCCTACCAATAAACAACAAGTCGCCAACGTACACTAAAATATGTTTGTAGGTATATTCAATTCGTTGAAATTGTGAGATTTATTATTTTTATACATAAATAATGAAATAAAGAATATGAATATACTGATTTCTAAGTGAATGTAAGAAATAAATACGCAACACGTTATTATTTTATTTAAAAAAGCGTTGAAAACCCCTGCTTCCGGTGACGTGGCAAGCGAAACAATGTAATTCCACCATTATTACAAATTCATAATGTTCCGTTTGGCTTGCGCTTGAGTCGATGACCTCGGAGCGGTCATAAATTATTACGCATAGGCTAATAAAAGGCGGATTTCGTTCAGATATATGGAGTGAGTCTTCTGTACTTGTACTACCTATTACTTATTCTGTGCTTGCGTTGTCTAGGATTAACACCGGTGGGGATTTACTTTATGGTTTCCTAAGGACGGACGAAATTCGGCAACAAATAACCGTTTTACACATAGTAGCTACTTATTTTTAACAGACTTCAAAAAAAGGAGGAGGTTATCTATTCGGTTTTAATTTTTTTATTGTGTTAGCAACCATTATGGTGCCTAGATTTTTTATCAGTATTTTGACAATTGCTTATCTATAAAAGGGGCCGTTTTATCGCCGTTATCTATCTGTTCGACGAGATATCGATCAAAACTGAGCCGTATCAAGGGTACCTACCCGATAGCAAATACCTAGGTTGAAATATAAGATAAACGTAAGGCTCAATGAAGCTGTAAAAAGGTTTTATCTTGTAACTTGAGTGAGATACATTTATATCCTTATAGTAGTATTGTAAATGTGAAAGTAACTCTGTTTGTCTGTCTGTTACTTCTTAACGGCTGAAAATGGATATGGAGATTAAGATCCTGGGAATGACATAGAATATTTTTTTATCTCAAAAATATATTGTACAGTCAACATCAAAAGTAGCGGATCACTTTTTTAGGGTTCCGCAGTCAACTAGGAACCCTTATAGTTTCGCTATGTCAGGTCCGTCTGTCTTTCTGTCCGTCCGCAGCTGAGCCCAGAGACCATGTAGAAAGCTGTTATTTGGCATTAATATATTTGAAAGAAAATAAAGAAAGAAAGAAAACATTTATTCGTGACAAAAAAGTAAAATACCTAAATAAAAAACAAAAAACAAAATATAGCTATGCATGTCACGAAATGGTCCCAAATCAGCAATCTGCCGTTCTTGTTATTTGTTATTTATATACATATCAATCATAACGAAAAAGTGGTAAAATAATAATAAAAAAAGATTTTTTCTATTCAGCGATCTGTTTGCGAAATATTTTCATTAAAATGAGCAAATTCAGAATGGTAGAAAATATATCAAATTTACAAGGAAAATTATAGCGGCTAAGATTGCTTGAGAATTATTAGTAGTTTAAGAGTACACACATAGCAGATAGCAGCCCAAGGAATATAACATACATACACTTCTAAGATTCCGTACCTACACCTACACAATACGAAATCCTTAGAAAAATATTGAAGTACTTGATTTTTTCGTAATGGCTACGGAACCCTATCCTAAGGCCGTATTGCCTTACGTTTCTGACGCTCGCGATCGCAATCAAATGACAGATTTCGCATGCAAAAACTGTCATTTGATTGCGATCGCGAGCGACAGAAACGTTAGGCAATATGGCCTCTGAGCGTGTAGGACACGCTCCTGGCCGGTTTTTACTATGTCGTATTAACACATTTAATTTTGTCAAATTTGTATGGTGTTAAGTAAGTTGCTGTAAAACGACAAAGTACATATAAAAGTATGCAGCTACTTTTGATGCTGACCGTACCTACGAGTAGTTATCTTAGTTTTACTTATTAGCATGTAATTATTACCCTCGTTGCGCGATAACCAAAAAAAATGTAACGCGTTTCATCATTTTCTGATTTTACATTGAAGATTGTCTGCTAAAGCTTGAGATAAGTAGCTAAAAGTCAAAAATATAAAAGAAATAAAGATGGTCGTTAGAGCATCCGTTTGAACGATCAATGATTCCTGATTACAAATCAAGTAGGCAATATATGACTACGAGTACGAGTATTCCTACTTTGTAGGTTCTAAGGCATGTGCATACAATTAGATATTATGTTTAGTTATATGCATATAACAAAAAAAGCAGCGAAGTTTTTACAATATCACAGGATTTGTATGACTTTTTTAATGTATATTATGTTTGAGGAAAAATCTGTACCTACCTAATTGCGACGAATTCTCAGGTTTATTTGAAGGAAATTGGACTTTTCATCAGGATAAGCTCGTGCGGAGGCATTGACGACAAAATTATTCAGCATGCATAATTACTAAACCCCCTTGCAAAAAAAAGACGGGCACCTATGGTTTTTCAGATTTTTAGGCATTGAAGCTTAGAATGTAAGCTTTTATGCACATAAAATACAAAAACCATAGGTGCCCGTTTTTTTGCAAGGGGGTATTATATTTTTATTTTTCATATATTCTATTAGCGTTTGTAATGTAATTTTAATAAATAAATATAAATAAATTATTTTTCACGTCTTATATTTTGGTGATTTTCAGGTCGGTTTTATTAAATACTTTCATTCATTATATTAATACAATTCATCGTCTTTCACTCAAAAATACACATGATTTTCCTGCAAGAGGATCATGTGAATATGTAAAACAAACATATCGCTTCAGGAACGCATTTATTTGTAGTAGTGCAGGTTTACAAAAAGATACAAGTCTGACCATAAAGAGTGGTGTAAGTTGATCGTCCATATACTTAGTCGCTAATATTAGATAGCTAGATCTTTATATACTAATATTAAGACTAACCGCGTCGCCCGTCCGTGTCTGCTTACCTGAGCAACGCTGCGGGAACGAGCCAGCGAAAGATAAGCCGACTTTAATAACTTTAGGAATTTAAACAAATACCATAGACGTGATCAGCCAAACCACAACACCAACTACCCACCTTTGGGTAAAAATTATTGTACCCACTATATAATTAAGTTGCCCTACTGCTAAGGTACGATAAGTGACTCTGTGGTTGAAAACGGAATTGAATAAATTACGTTACTAATTAATTTCTGATTTTACTTGGGGTTTACCCCGTATCCTAGTAGGGTGGCCAAAAATATTATCATTACATAGATACTTAAGCAATATGGAGGTGGTCATAGTAACAACTTAGTGGTAGTAAAATTGATATCAAGATAACTACCAAAAAAAAAACAATTAAATACTTACCTCTAGTTAGGTCCACATTGTTGTAATACTCGTAGTAACTCTGTCTTTGTGTGTAATAAATTGGGTCAAGTACAGTTGTGTTATTTTATTGTTGGTAGGTATACATTTCAAAAAATAGTCTACAGACGCATTTGACAACTCTATAGGAGTTTATGAGATAGTATGTACCTGTGCTAAAATATTATTGGCGAAATTATTTTTAAATTAGTTTGTGATTGTTTTTTATTTACACACATTATAATAGGTATAATATAAAATTAGGGTGTCCATACTTATAAATGAAAACCGGCCAAGAGCGTGTCGGACACGCCCAAAATAGGGTTCCGTAGCCATTACGAAAAAATTAAGTAATATTTTTCTAAGGATTTCGTATTTTATACGGAATCTTCCAAGTTTAGGTATATTTTATACCTTACGCTGCTTTTTACTCATAAACTACTAATAATTCTCAAGCAAACTTAGCCGTTATAGTTTTTCTTGGAAGTTTGATATACTGACTAAAATCCTGAATTTTTTCAAATTTTTTCACCTACCGGTTTAGATTTTAGAGGAGGGGGGGGGGACGCTCGATTTTAATGAAAATTTGCACTTTAAAGTTGATTATTTCGCAAACAAATTATTTAATCGAAAAATCGTCTTAGCAAACCCCTAATGGTTTTAAAATACCTATCCAACGATACCCCACACTATAGGGTTGGATGAGGAAAAAAAAAAACACCGCCACTTTACGTCTATGGGAGGTACCCTAAAAAACATTGTTTTTGAATTTTTAATTGTACTATTTTGTCGATATAGTTTACCTATATATCCGTGCAAAGTTACAGCTTTCTAGCATTGATAGTTCCTGAGCAAAGCCGCGGACGGACAGACAGACAGACATGGCGAAACTAAGGGTTCCGTTTTTGCCATTTTGGCTCCGGAACCCTAAAAAGACAAAAATATTTAACTAATCTAAGATACCTTAAATAAATATATGCTACAATAACAATAACAATCATAAAAAGAATCTGCTTGTGGCAGGGTTCCCATGATGCTGGCCGGATTCGGTACCCCTTTGGACGGCAAGTGCGATCCGCTGAGATTAAAATTGTTTTAGTTTATACCAGTTAATAAAATTAATAGTTATAAAATTACAAGGTCACGAGTAAATTTTCCTATTAAACGGTAATAACATGTGTCACAGCTCTTAGCAATCTTAAACCAAGTGGAACTTGTTTAATTTCTGTGTCATGGAAAACTAAGTTCGTTTATGTTATCTTTGGAATCGTATCTTTCCTTACACTCTTACGTCATTAAATTCATTTTCCATAATAAGATCGGCAAATGAGGACACAAAAAGAGGAGTTAATCAGTAAGTAGAGCAAATTCCTTACATATGTACCTAGAAGAAGTATGTAACTTTAATAATTAAATATGTATATACATATACGTATACATATTCTAGTTGTATCAAACGTAGATTGGAAATCTGTAGAATTTGTTTATTATTATCTTTAAAGGTTTCCTTTAGTGTTGGGGGTTGTTTAAATTTTAATATATATTTTTATTATTGTTGTAATTTTGTTGACATCAAATTATCTTTACAGTGTTGTCAATATCTTTTGGTGTAAGCACAATCTTATAAAAAAATCCTTATTCCTATAATTATTTGATTTCGTATCTACAGGCTGGTTGGCTGGTACCTGATCGATTATTATTCGGGCCTCCAGACATTGAAGTCGGCATAGAAATTAAGGTGACGACACAAACGTCCCATATTATGCACCTCGGACCTCGGTTTTACAAACCAGAATACATGAAAATGTCTTCGCAGGACGATGTTTTTTCATGTTATTGTGTATTGCAGTAGTTTGTCAGGTCTGTGTGTTGAGTTAGGTATTAAAAAACCTAAAAAAAACTCAAATTGTGCTTCTTTTGTTTTTAGGAAAATGCTCATCAATGCAGGAAGTGAGAATATTAATTTAACTGATTCTGCTAATACATACTACTGCCGTTACTTTAAATTAGAGCATCATACGTGAATGTACTGCCTGCTTACTAATAATAGGTATGTACTTTACTACAATATGGAAACAAGAACTGCTTTTAAAAACCTTGATCTTTTTTATACATCTAGGTGCATGACTTTTAAAAACTGCTGAATCATTATTTCCTTTATTATTTTTAGAACCTGCATAGACATACATCTCTGTGCATTGCATTGTGCTTCAAACCCGCCGAACGTCGTTTTAAATTGTCACTTATCATTTTATCTTGGTCGTTAAAATGCAGCCGGGGGGGCTACTACGAAATTCGAAAATCGAAGTATCGTATCGCACTGTCCCTCTCACTCTCGTATTAAATAATATTAGCATCAACGGGACAGCAAGATACAAATTTTGAATTTTGCACTTCGTAGTATAGAGCCAGGGCGAGTCGTCGTCGTGGCCTTGTCCTCAAGAGCCGACAAGCCGGACCTCGCAGGTTTCTCTCAGAACGTGCTAAATACGTAAGCGAATGTCCTATACAGTAGTAAGCATTAATACTGGCCTTTCAAAATGTTACCGCCAAGTGTGCCCTTTGTTAATGCTTAATCCGCCCGCCCTATGATGACGTGTAAAACTCGTAACATACAAGGTGTTTTTAAGTTACGTCGGAATATTTTAGAAGGTTAGCTAGGATAGAGGATAAAGGTTTTTGATTATTTTTTTGATTCAAGATGTAGTCACCCACATGCTTTGAACGCTGACTGTATGGAAACATTTGTCAACCGTAACCAAATAATCCTTAAAAACATTTCCATGGTTGTTTAGTCAAACTTGTCATCAACCGCTGAAATTTTCCATATTAGTTACCGGTACTGTGTACCTGTGTACCTAAATAGATGGTTAATTTTAATAGGTATGATGATGAAACTGGTGAGGAATTTTCCAGAATTTTCGTAAACAATATTCTATATTGGAATGACTTGGCAGTTGTTTCTATAAATAATCCCAAAGCGTAGTAAGTGCCGCCCACGGGGCTGGGATGCAGTAATCTGGTCTGACATTGGCGAAGCTACATGAATGTCGTATAAGAGCTACCCTGAACGAGTCTTGCAACAATGGAGCATTCAAACTACTACGCCGCATCACTTTCTTCGTTATCGCAACCGTTCAAGTACACACTTTTTTTATTTGCTTTGTCACTTAGTCACACGGGGAAGTTTATTTAAAATACGAGTAGGTATGCATAATCTTTTGCCGTTTATTATTAACTTCAAAAATAATGTTGGAGCTATAAAAATATTGACATTAATGAGTGGATTGTTATTCTACGGAATTGTATTGCCAAGTTTCCTTATGTCTCAACAATCCTTATGATACATGTTGCTGATAAATCTAGTGATGTAACAATAACAATTCAGATCATCAATTCAATGTCGTTACAATAAAGCAGTAGCGGATCCACACCCTCCCCCATAATTTAAGAAGCTCCTATATCCCAACAGCATCTGAAATTTTCTATAATTTTCTGTTGTTTCCTTTGCTAAAATAAAACCTACCCTTATAACGGCCAAGCCTTTCCCAAACAACAATCATAGATTCGCCGCTGCAATAAAGACGTGCCGAATAGAATAAACGCCATTTCTCTGAATAAAATTAATCCAAAGTTTTACAGTCGAAGTCGTAAAAACGTCTTAATAACAAATGAACGCACCTGCTTAGGTAAATCTTCTAAAGTGGAGGTGCGTTAACATAACACGTGCCGTCTTATATTTAGTTCGTCGTTTCCTGTCTAATCCCCCTTGTAAACACCCTACAAAACTATTAAACAGCTATAAATGAATTGAATTGGGAACAAACACTTTTTTATAAAAATATTTGAGATCGTTTTAAGTTTTTGTTTGCTGTTTGGTTTAAGAATGTTAATTATTTAAGGAGTATATTATATATATTTATTAAATATATTTTTTAACGCATATATATACTGATGTTTTTAAAGTATTTGGAAAATATAGAAAAATGTTTAAAGTAGTATTACTTACACAAAGTTAAGTATAAAATGTTTTTTGATTTATTTCAATAAATATGATATTTTTGGTTAATAGGGTAAAAGGACGTTTTTTTAATTTTTTAAACTTGGCTAATCTTGATAAAGAACCGCGGCTCGGTTCGAAATATACCGTGGCTATAAATACATGAATGACCAATTCAGTAATAACGTAGGTAAGGTTTATAGGTACCAGAAAAACCGAGTGAGTAATTAGAAAAATATAAGTAATTACGTACACAATACATCATCGTGTAGCTGTGGACTGGTCATACATAATGAGTTATGTAGATAACAATGCGTGTAACCTTTTGTAAATAAACATTTCACTGTAATTCCCGTTACTAAAAATGGTGCAAATTTGATGCAATAGTGTAAGAGGACGCTCTGTATTTGGTTATCTACTATGCGAGAAAACTAGAAAGGAAAATATACAATTAACGCACCAATGAAGTTACTTTATTTTTTCACACCTGAGTTAAATCAGTATGCATTCAATAATAATTACTGATATCTTATTTATAATTTTGGACTAGAAAAGTTTGAAAAATATGAGTCTTATACTGCCGCCCAAATTGGGACTCCATAGAAATAATACTTTTACCTTAGAAATAAGTGTCAAATAGTGCAACAGTAACAAATCAGAAGTAATTACCTGTGATGTTTTCCTTCACCGTAAAGCTCGTGGTAAATTTCAAGTTAATTTCCCACGAACTTCTGCTTGAGAGGCGATAGGTCAAACCACCAGGCCACCACGGCTTTTTTTTGTTCCGTGTTTCACCTGGCTTTATTTTGGTTACCAAATAATGTAGGATACATTGTCACGGTTACTTGTCGCCTATCACGTTTATAAAGTAGGGTGAGGTGATGGTGATGGTCTTTCAAAGTGACAGTTTTTTAAGACTCAAATCAGTATATCTAGCAACCGCAAATTCTCGTTTATTTTCCAACAAATTCGAGTTTTAAGTGAGTATATATAATAAGCGTGATATACATTTTGTTGAATATCATAGTTGATTGGGATTACGTTGCATTTTGTATAGGTACGAATATAGGTAGCACAAGAAAAAACGAAGCAAAATTTTTTTTTTATTCGTCTGGATGGCAAACGAGCAAGTGGGTCTCCTGATGGTAAGAGATCACCACCGCCCATAGACACCTGCAACACCAGGGGGATTGCAGATGCGTTGCCAACCTAGATGCCTAAGATGGGACACCTCAAGTGCCAGTAATTTCACCAGCTGTCTTACTCTCCACGCCGAAACACAACAGTGCAAGCACTGCTGCTTCGCGGCAGGATTAGCGAGCAAGATGGTGGTAGCAATCCGGGCGGACCTTGCACAAGGTTCTACAACCTGTGTGAAGGTGGGCTACAAATGAGAGATCTCACCAAGTAACTATTATATTGGGTGTGGGTAGTTATACGATCTACGAATTATGAATTATGCCTAGGGACCAAAATTTGAAGAGGAGTATTGGTTTTTATGCATCCGATTTTAGAAATTTCGATGGCGTGATGTAGAACATTCATGAATGACTCCACCAGCACTAGCTTCTCACGCGTCTCGTGTTATTTGATGACTAGATGGCGCTAGGGTTACAAGACATTCATTTGTTCTTGGAAATATGTGTAGTTGATAAGCAAAATTACACTTAAGTAAGTTAACAAAGACTGTGAAGAAAGTTGTTATAAATTTCGTCAATATGATGCTGTTGCGATATATCGCGATCAAATTATATATTGATTTTGTCAAAATAAAACTTGTCATATCTAAAATTAGATACAATCCGTGAGCTTTTAGAAAACCCTTCGGGTTTCGGGGGAAATCGGAAAAATTCGTTAGTAAAAAATGACAATTGTCTTTTTGACTCAGTAGCAATCCATCACGCGTAGAGTGCACTCGTTGTGTTTTCATTGATGTATATAGAGCAGTTAAAACCACCAATTGCATATATTTATTTAGGTAGTTTGTTATTTTTCGGAAATTGATTTCCATGGCGCGTCAACTTAAGCAGGGCATGTCTGTAAATAGCCAATCACTGGAAATTGATTACAATATATTTATAAATATTTTGTATATAAGTTGAATTTTTTAAGACAAAAGTGGTCGTAAATATTTTAATAAGGTACAAGACCGAGTTATAGAAGCAACGGGGATTTCGAAAAGTACATTAAAAAAAAACGAAAGCAGACCAAAAAATCATTTGACGTACCCAAGAGAAGTAGATACAGTGTAACAACAGCTCTATATACTTCCAAACAAAAGTACTGTGTTGAGGCGGGGTGTTCTCAATTTAAATTGACGATGGAAGAATTCGAAAATGCTGATTTTGTTTTATTTGTATCATGACAAAAAGTCATATAGTATTAAAATTAAAAAAAGATAAAGAAGCGTAATATTATTATAGTAAGGTTCATTTTGTACTGATGGTTATTCTTTACATAACTTTTTACGGTAACTTCAAAAAGTTTTGCAAGTTGATAACAGAACAGAACCGCGTATCACAATCGCGTGTCATCGTCAATACCCGAAGCATGCTTCTGAAATCCGAAGGTTTTTTTAAGATCTCACGGACTGTACATTGCTACTTTATGTTTATGTATAATCATAGGAACCGTACACTGTTGAAGTATCGTAGAAATAGTAAATAACTGTGGAAAATTAAATGGAATAAATGGAAGATTTGAATTGGGAATCTTAATGGTAGGTATGTTCCAACTAGACTTTAAACATGAATCAGCCTTAGCTGGAGATAACATGACAGAATGGTTATCTTATTTATGTGTTATGCAGCATGACGAAATTGGCGCCAGAAACACTTATGCTGTCCTTCATCTGAATCCCGATTTGTTGTTTACATTAATACCTACACTATAATATAACAAAATTGTATGTCTGTTTTACATGAATCTACAACATACATAGTTTAGTTTAGTATTAAATTTAGGCATTTAGAAATGCTTTTCTTTCCTGGAACCAGTACAAGCGTCGGCCGGGACCTATGCTCATGTAATGTGGCACAGTAGGCTCATAGGCTGCATGGCCATCATAAACATCAGAAATGTCTAGGTCTTAAACATCTGAACACGACCGTATTGTCGATCGCGTAAGTGAGTGTTGATATGTATGTTAGACTTAGACATCTGTGATGTTAATGATGGCGACTCTAGGTTATAATTATAATAATTTCATTAGTTAGTTTTTTAAATATGGCTCTGTTCGTCGGAGGACGACTTTGTTAGTGTTTAGTAGGTTTTTATAATTTTTACGGTAAAATATTGTAGAAAACTAAATATGAGAGGTACGGTGGATGAACGATGACCAAGAACTACATTGATTTTAGAATTGCTGGATGTTTTATTTGCCAACGCGACAACGTTACCTTCTGCCAAAAAAAGTAAAAATGATCCCACCAAAAACATTCTGTAAAAAACTAGCCAAGTCTCGATGGAGCTGCTTGTTTATCTCTAAAATGAATGAAAAAGAATGAAAGTCGTGCCAAGTCTAAGATTCCTTACTGCGATTTCTTTATTATTATAGTTAATGTTGTGTGACTTGGCCGATGACTTGTACCCACTCACGTATAAAGAATGTTGAGTCTTAAGTCTTATCCAGTAAATGTTGAGACTCAATACGCGGAAAATATAAAGAAATCGCAGTAACATTCTTCGATTATCCTAATTTTTATAGTTTTCCCTTTATGTGGCCATTAAACCCTAACAGCCTTATTCATAAAAAGTTAGAGCCTCCTTGAAGGGTCCTTGATGGCCCGATGCTAAAAAACGTGATTCATAAACGTCTGTTAGCGCTAATCAGTCGATCAAGGCTCTGCTAAAGTTAGTGGACCGTAGACCCTCCTTTATCTCCCTGCTAAGTCACAAAATGGCCGCCACAGAGTTGAACAGCTGACTTTGACAAGAGCAAAAAAACCAAACCGAAGATATTATATGGAGGTTTACGCAAAGATTAAAAAAAAAAATCAGGAAAAATTATTTTCAGGAATTTGTATTTAAAAATCCTCTAATAATATAAAAAAAATAAAATTAGGATGTTACGGCTTTATGCCGTAGTTACAGTTAGTAGTTACAGTAGGCATAGTTACGGCTTTTTGCACTTAGTTTAGGTCTACTAAAACACGCGGATCGGAAATGGCGGGAAAACAAGCATCACTGCTGTCACTGCTGTCAATTTTTTTTTTTAATTCTCGATAAGGCCATTTTTTGTCTTTGATTTGTCAAGATTGCCAACATAACGCGTCTAATCAGTCTATCAGAAGCTCAACAACTAGCAGACCGTTAGCAAGCGTTTATGAATCATACTTCTTGACAAACGTCAAACAAGCTTAATCAGTCTGTTAACTAACAGACCGATCAAACCTCAATTAAGGATTTTTTATGAATAACGCTGTAACTCTGTACCAAATTTCAGCTCTCTGAGTTTATGGGAAGTACTAGTTCTATTTTGATGATCATGAGTGCGTGAGTGAGTGTCATAAATGCGAAACTTTGCTTTCGCTTAACTTTGAAATTTTGGATTTTAATTATGTGATTATAGCTTACTGGATGTCGAAAATTTCTGCGTTCTGGTCTTATCCAGAGGTTCTCAAATAGGGGCCTGAAAATGCGGCGAAATGGTTCCCTACCGTGCCCCCAGATCAGATCAAACATCTAACCAGTAGCTGTATCACGTTCCAAGCCCGTGTGTGCCAGTTCACATGATTGATGATTCAATTCTACTTGCATATTCTGTCTGCCAGAATGTGTGCCCTATCTGATCTCGAAGTTTTATGTTCCTAGAGCTCAACTTGTTTTCCAAAAATTCGCTTTTCTACAAAAACAACTAAGTAGATGGGCTGCTACACTGTCAAACTTGTGCAATAATTTGCAACTAAAAATAACTCGGAGATAGGCTGTGTTTGAGGCGAGGTAAAAGAAGCGTTTCTATTGATTCATAAAAAACACATTCTTAGCAACACATCCTCGCACATCTCTAGTGGAAACGGAGTCTTATACTTTAAAATATTCTTACTTTATACTTGTCAACTATTGTGAAACTGATTAAATTACGTGACATCAACCTTCGCTAATATTTCTGGTACAGTCGCCAGCATCAATACCTGACAGAACAAAGCATTCATACCTAAGTAGGTATATAATTATCTGATACGAGTCTAAGTATTTCTAGGTACCTACTCCGTTTCTAAGCACCAATTGCACTTCGGGAATTCTACTCTTACAATTGAAATAGTTTGTAGTTTCCATCAAACAAATAAAAAGACGGTGACCGTTTTTGGGGTCCTTTTTAATACTGTGGGCTGGTAGATCGTGTCAGATATTTTTGCACGCTCCGCTGTGCCAGGTATTTATACAGGTGGCTGTACCATTATTTGGCATGAGTACGAGTATTCTTTAAAAACACTCGTACTTACATCGCACACAGCATCTTATTATCAAAGTTATTATACTGTACACTGTATTGTATAAATAACCATATACCAGTGCTCTATGACACTTGTTAGGAACCTGCAGTTTATATATAAACGTTGACTATTATCTGCCATAATTCTATAAAATTACCTACTAGATATGGCAAAATCCGAGACCTCTAAATTTTATGTTCCGTGGACGTTCTGAATCTGAATTCTTATTTCTACCTACACGTGAATATAAAAGGAATGAAAATTACGCTGATTTAGATGGAGCAAATTTTTACTACACCAAAATTTGCTAGTCAAGACCATTGTCTAGTCTCGGCCATCCATCATCCGAAATTACTTAACATAGGATGTTCTTAAAACGCTTTAAAATCCATTCCCTGAAGTCAAACCCTAGACAAACATAGGTCGGTTACCTCCTGCCCAAAAAGCTATAACTATACTACAGTGTAAATCGCTATCCCTGAAACCGTTACTGTTTCCTGTGAATGATATCGCAATTGGATTGTCTGTTGTCTATGACATAGACTATGTACATGCACTTCAAGCGCCTTAAATTCCTAGTAGTTTAGACCGGACAACGCGATGAATACCTAGTTCTAGGTGCTGGGAATCTATCTGTAACACAAGTAGTTATATCAATTAAGATCTATGTTCATTGAGCATGAGTCAGGTCTCAGTGCAGTCATTGAGAGCCGTCATGTATAAATGTAGGCGAGGGCCGGAGGGCGGAGGCTGGGATGGCAAAAGAGAAAAGTACAGTAGGTAGATACGAGTGGATTAAAGAAAAAAAAAACTTACACGCTAGGATTTAAATGATATTCGCATATATTTTTTAATTATACTGGAAGAAACACGACAAAATCAGAAAACGATAAACGGAAATAATTTTTATTTTTTTATCCGAATAAATAAAAATTCAATCCTTATTTTGACATTAGTACTTACAAAGTACCTACCCTGAATCGTCACTTAAAGTGTGTCCGGATTACCAATCTTCAGACGTTGCTATGGCTGCATAAGTGCATAACCAATACTATTATTTAACAATACAATATAACAATAATCTTTCTTGTATTGTTGTAAAGAGCACTACAAATCAATAACAATAATAAAAAAATACCTATAGAATAGGGTGGGCGATATACTTTACATTATACTTTTTCTGAAATATTATTTGTCATCATGTAACTCTACCCCCAATATATTGAGAGATTTGCCTGCTGTTCCTTTTCCACTGTTTAACAAGCTATTCGATGCAAATTGTCGTTATTTCATTAAACTAATGCCTTACGTCCGGTGTCGCCCGTGTCGCTTCACGCGTCTGTGTCTCCCACTTCGTCAGTCTCTACTAGATCTATGGAATCTTTATCATTGTTATAAATAAGTTTAGTATCTGTTTTTATTTTTGTTTTTTATTTTTAGAAACTTTTTATTTTTAATCTTCGCAATTTTACTCGCTGTTACTGTTAATAACACACCCTATTAATCAATAATGCGACATAATTGTAATAACTAAAACTTCGTCGTTTCGATTACATTACAGCGGCCATGATTACAAACAGTCTACTCGTTTATCGTCGCGGCTAAACCACGGGTATGATATTAATTTGTTACTTTCAAGTAGCTAGTTTATTAATATGTAATAAGAACTTCCCAATAACTTTTTCCAATTCGAACTACATATTGCGGAACAAATAAGGATAGAGTACATCATGACAACACAACACAAAGAGTGACCTCTACGCTACGTGGCGCCACCTCACGAAATTTCTGGAGCAGTATACATCAAACTAACTCGATTAGGGCGTTGTGCTCGTTCTGCCCGTTTGTTCTTATGTATGTGACATTAATTTATTTTCATACAGGAGGGTTATTTCTCCAAACAAAGCTGGGCCTGAGTCAGACTGCGTAAATATTTTTATTTCGGGCGTATTTAGCTCTTTGTTTCGCGGTCGCGAATGACTCGCTGAGTACGAGTGTTTACACTGAAGAAGTGTTTGAGTTGAGCCATATGTTCATATAGTTTGACGTACTTAATGCATCGTCTTAGAAATCATGACGAGTGGTTCGAACGCTGGTCGTTAAAGAGAAAGGACCCGTTGTGTGACACTCAGGCGACGCTGCAGATAAGTAGTTGACGCCAGTTAATCGGGAAGTTTGAAGTTAAATGTTAATAAATCATTTAATAAATGTCCACATAGTGATGTCCAGACTTAGGTCTAAGCTATTCCACTACTCAATGTTAATAGTTCTCAGAAACCACGTTCTAGCATGCTGCAGGATTCCTTTTACAGTTCAGAAGGTGTCCTTACAAAATCAGATGCTGCCTACATCATAATGACGGCTTAGTGTTTGTTATGATTCGCATGAATAGTCACCATTTAAAGTTAAATGTAGTGTGCACTTAAATTGCATTCGACTTACGGCATAGTTGAGTCATAACACGGGGGTGTGGGTGTCGCGGAAAATTATCATTAGACACAGTGGAAAAGTCATCTTTGCTGGAAAACAATACGTAATCGAACTTGAAACATCACGTGAACAGCCAACGTGTGTTGTTTGATCTTTTGTCAACAACACAGGTCCAGGTGCCTCTTGTTTTGATTGCGAGTTTGAATACCATTTATGCACATGAATAATTCCGACGGCTCTGGCGTCCCGTGTCCTGTCACAAAATGGAGCACGAACCTGCATAAATCTCTGAGGCGCGATGAAAAACAAACGCAACTCATCAATGACTCCGGAATCAAAGGAAAGAAGCTCCTCGCATACAAAGCAGGTGCATAATGTATCCTCATCAGAGAGGTCGTGCAAAACGCATTACTGCTGTCATTATCACGGCGTTAGCACAAAAAGATTGTTGCGAAAATACAGATGAGATCTCGATTTGCATCCCAAATAGGTAACATTACTGTGAGTTTTAGTATTTGTAGATCGGAGACTTCTTGAAATGACGCAGTGTTTACCACCCCGGAGTGCAGAAATAAAGCAAGGCAAGTGGGGTTATCGTGGTAGCAATACGGTCATTGTACCAATCGGAATCGTATTTTGCAATGGACGCTTGATAACGTTTCTATTGTTCTTAGCATGCTATCGTGGAATTTAATACTACTCTCTGTAATGCACACCTTTGTTTTCGTAATTAAAATACAACAACATAAACTGCATGCACTGAAATCACAATGGAAATGAAAATATTTTCAACGTACAGTGCAATGGAAACGAGCTGAAAATTAACTATCCAACATCAGCGGATTTTAGCAGTGAATGAACTCACTAAAATTGTAAAATGGAGCAAAAAGCAATTGAGCATGAAGCATACGCAATGCAATGTGTCACAGACCTCGGCCGTGTCTGGACGAGAAATAAATTACAGTCGTTTATACGTTTAACCCTGTACTTTAAGTGCGTTCAATAAAAAGATGACTGCGTATGAAGATGAAAATTCCATCCGGCTCAGTAAACAAATTTTTATACGTGTAGGTACAGATTTTCTTTATGAAACTGTGTTCCTATTCTAGCATTCACCGATCAATATCATTTACTTCAGCCTAAATTGTGCTTCAAATTGAAATGCATAATATTTTTTTCATAGATGTTTCTATTATTCTTTAATTGCTACTGTTTCTCATCTAGCTTCAGTGTGTTTAAACGACGTATAAACACTTAAGTTCTGTTGACTTTTTATGGCTCCAACAGTCGTCGCGGGATGACATTCATTCGAAATGACTTCACCGCACCAAAACTCTGGTGACTGCAAGTCATATAAGGCGGTGCCCTAAGTCGGTTAGTGGACGAGTTCATCAACTTCTTTGTTTTCACAGTTTTTGGTTTGTTTTTTTACAATTTATGCATCAATTTGTATTTAGTGTAGGTACATGAAACAATAGATTATGCAGAATATTTCTTACCTTACCTACTTCCTTGTAATACGCCAAGCGAGACGCAACGAGATGGATGCTTGTTGAGAGTTCTCAATTATTATTATGTTTGTTTCTCGTATTCAGATAGCGATGCGAGTGGTCCTCGTGATGGATTGATGAAAGCCCTTTGAAATGGATGGATGACTCAACGGATTCCTGACAGACGGCTCCAGCGGAATGGCAATCACTTCATTCCTATTCGTGATTGCTTTGCGCTGTAACTACGAAATGCATCAGCACTTATGTTTTGCTTACTCTAAATTTGTTTCCGAATCGATTGGCCGCATTTTAGCACGCACCGTTCAATGTAAACCGTTGCTATTTAGCTTGAACGTAAACATCGACCACTTTGGTTCGTGTAAAGTTTCTTGCTAATATCGTTTGATGCTTACGGCAGCGGACCGCAAATGCTGAGCATGACGCTAAACCGTGTCCGTTTATGTGATTTGCTTTATGCAGACAGTAGACAGCCATTAAAGCAGGGAAGCCCATTAAACAAGAACTTGTCAGACTATCGGCCTTAAGCTTCGAGGTCTACCCACCTACCCGCCGCGTTCCCACAAATAACGGTTCACTTTACATACCAAGTCATTTCCTATTTTATTTAGGTAGATACCGCTTATGGAAATCGACACTTAGAAGCGATAGAGAGTATGGAAAATTTGTGTCACTGTAGGTAATCTGCGTATTCCATTATTACTTACGTCTACGTATAAGTATGTATTGTTTAAACCTAGCTGTAAATGGCCTAACATTTCTAGCATACCTATCTCGTAGACGGACGAGGTTGCGGTTTATTTGATGGTAATCTCAATCTCTCTCGTAATATCCGCGTGAGTGAAAGATACTGCTGAATTTTTAAAAAACAAAAATCTGTCTTGTAGGACCCTATGACCAAGCTGTTTGGGAGCACCTTCATTTTTTCACGAAGTTTCCCGAAGCGCGTAACTTAACAGCATAGAGTAGGTACCTATGGCAAAACGTTCAATCTGATTTTCTTTAAAAGGCATTTTCCCGTAGCTTGACTTAGTCGCGGAAATCGTGCCCGCTTTGCTATAGCGCTAAATATTTGAGCGTCGAACCGTTACAGTGCGCGGGCGGCGGTCCAGCGCTCTAGATCGCGATGGTCGGCGTCTTTGTGACTTTGTCCATTGACCCGTACAAGGGCCGACACCGAACTTCCTACTCACCTGTCGCTTGTTATTTATATTGCTCACTGGTTTATTGCTTCGCTTATTTGCATGAAGATATTGGTGATTACGTGTGAAACATTTGTTAAGGTATTTACGCTTGAAAATACAAATCTAACTACTTACCTACTTGAGATTCGAAGTGTCAATACTCAAGTTTTTTTCGGTGGATGAAATGAAATAAATATGGACTGAAAAAGTTTTTCAACAACGCGTTCCGAAGTTTTTTTTTTGTCGTCTGTTTATTAGTAAGTACAAAGTGAAAATACATTTATTCCTTAAAAGGAGTGAGTCAATGCTCCATGTGGGACAAGACAGTTTGAGTACCGTTAATTTCCTGAGAAATATTTGTTCGAAAAATGCCTGGTTACGAAAAAGTGTAAAAAAATCGCGTGGTGTCAAATTATTATTTTTGGGTGACGGTAGCTTTATAAATATTTTGGTAATGCGATTTGGATTGAAACTGGATATTTTGGTCTTTGATGGTTGGTATGCGGCGCCGAGCCAAAGTCATTGCATTAGCGTTGTTGGCAAGGATACGCTGTCATCATCGGGTTTATGGCTTTGGTGCAAGTGAGGAGAGATACCACTTAGGGAATACATCGTTAGGGTATATTATAAAAACGGATAGGTATCTAAAGTTTCGCCGACAAAGGATAAGCAAAATTTCGTTTCGAAGAAAATTAGCAAGTGCATATTATGCGTTTAAGAAAAAAAAACCTCATAAAAGTCGTAAATGGTGCATTCTCATTGGTCAGTTTAATTTTACATGCAGCAGACGATTAGTTTTGATGAGTAAAATTGTCAGGCTGGTCAGGAAAATTATTCAGAAATATATTCGAAAAAGTCGTATCGTTCTACGAAATACATTTAAAGATATGATCTGTTGCCGTAACGTGCTACGTTGTTGTCGTGTTTGCGAGCCAGGGTGTACTGCCGTTTCGCCAAAATATTTTTCGCCAAATTTCACTTCCCAAAAAACTTTTCGCAATAGTTTCATTTCCCAAACGAATCTTTGGCATATTTACATTTCGCATTTTATTCATTTGGTCAAATTATCATTTGGCATAATTTTAGTTTGTCAAATTTTATTACGACAAACGTTTATTAAGCAAACGTTTTATATTGGCAAATATTGTATTCCAAAAAAATTTTTGTTCAAAATGACATTTCGCACAAACCAACCACAAAAACCAACTGCCACCAGAAAAGTAGCTTATGTTAGAACTGCGTCTTCCACAGAAACGAACTGCTATCAAAAAAGTAGGTTAGGTTAGGTTAGAACTTCGCCCCTCCACAGAAACAAACTGTTCCCAGAAAAGTAGGTTATTATCTCATGCGATATTTTGGGAAAAGTTACATTATGCCAAACGATATATTTTACCAAATATTACTTGGCAATATGAAACATGACTAAGTAATTATTTGCGAAACAATAATTTGCCAAATTAAAATTTATTAACTGTAAATTTGCGATAAGTTTTTTTGCCAAATTATAATTTGGGTAAATTTTTTTGGGATGTGATATTGGGAAACGGTTTTTGGCCATACATTAGTAATCCGCGAGCCAGAAATGAATCAGCTGTAAGTATAAGAATATTTGAACTAGATTTAGGTTATCTACGGTCACATTTCCTAGCAGTGTCGTGATAAATATATTTTCAACGGCTTCATATTCGTCACAACGTAAAATTTATTCGTATAAAAATACTAATCGACTGCAGCTATTTTGTATCTCGTGAATCAACTTATGAACAGCTGAATTCGCAGATAAGGAAGCGATTAGTTGACATAATTAACACATATTTCAGAGGAAAAAAGTAATAATTTAACTTAATTAAACAAACACATTTTTGTGCATTTTTATTTAGCTTTGTGCCAGGGATAATTTGTTTTTGTATCAGCTCGGCTTTGTGTTGTTGTGAACATGTCTGGCAATTATAATTGATTACTTATATAAATTAGTAGGTGTACCTACTCTACACGATTTTAAATCAGTAAATACTAAACTCTCCTCTTTGCAATGGATACTTCCAATTTTATTTTTGTGGTTCACGTTAACATATTATTATATACATTGCAATCATTGAATCATAAAACGAAGTATTACTTAAATAGCTTCTTCTTTAATTTCGATTACAACATAAGCAGATAGTACAAACTTTTGAAATCGTCGAATTCCTAAAGGCCTTTAGCAAAATGCGCATAGCGTGACCACAGAATATGTAAAAGTACTACCGGCGTGAATAAGTATTGCGTTTAAAGGTTTTGCGTCCTTCTCGAAAATCCCTCTGGATTCTCCTGACCTGTGCCATTCCGGCCACATTCCTCAGCGATCGTCCTCACCTTAAACGGCGAGTGCCGCCGCAACTGACTGTACAGGGAATGGTGCGGTCACACGGCTACTTACTATATGGGAAACCCGCATTTTATGAGTTACTCGAGCTCATAGCCGGCGAGGAAATAACCTGAAGCAGGAGAGGGGCTGGTTCGTGGCGGTTCCTGAGGACATTGTTACTTATTGCTGCGATATCTATGGTTTGTCTGTTCGGCTTATACGACTTGACCGGCTGGCTGAAAACAAAGGTGAGTTTGAATACTTCGAATCTGTTTAATAGAGCGGCTTCTTGCGTTCTCTAGAAAATTGGCTTGTTCTTAGATTATCCTTCGCTTTACTGCAGTCAAAGTACCTATGCACATTAAAAATGGCTCATATTCCTTAAGGACAAAGAACCCGCAGCGTTTTTATTGTTCTCTGTTGTACGAATAAGATACCATAGTATATAAATACAAGTACTTGTATTTATATACTGTGAAGATACGGTGTACAGAAAGTTTTGGAATTCACTATTTAACAATTTTCTGTTCCGGTGCACCAAGTAACGGCCCTTAAATAGCCGGCAGGAAATGGATACTACAGAAACGCGCCAACTGCCAAGTTAGCGTTGGACTTTACACCCAGCTAAACGGGTAAGTCTACCTATCCTATTCATATGCACAATTGACATTATCCTTTATAACTACGTGATTTGTCATCTGAATGACAGTAGTCACCATCGTCGCGGCGGTGGTACCGTTAGCGCGTGGAATGGGACCAGCCGCTCTATCGGTACACTCTGGTGCCAAATAACTGATGGCCAATCGTTATCTTGTAATCACTAAACTGCCATTGAGATTGTATTGATTTTAACTTTGACAAATGTGAGGAAATAGAACGTTAGTGCGAAGCCTTGAAGTATTTCCGTTTTTGCTTCCCTTTGCATTTATAACAAAATTTAATATTAACAAATAGTAGATTGTACAACAAGAGCATAAAATGAGTAATTTTACCCGAGAGAAATAGGAACATTGGAAGCAACTGTCCACTTTCTATGTAAGATTTTATTTTTTGTGCATTGTTGTATTGATTATGTTTGTTTGTTGTTATATTAATTTTATTGATTTATTTTGAATGATTTGATTGATTTCTAATTTTATAAAAATAAAAACTATTAAAAAATATATGTATTCTGACCTACCGTAGAGTGTTCTCACACTTAGGGGTTATTCCATCATCCATTGATTAATTTTATTTGACTGATAAATGTGATGCTGTGTCCGTCTATTGGAACAAAACAAACAGAGACGAGATCACATTTATCCGTCAAATAAATTTAATAAATGGATTGTGAAACAGGGGATTAATGTTATAGTATATTTTTTATCGAGGGACTAAAATAAGCCAATATATACCCAAGGTGGTTAGCTCTATTTTTCACTTCGATTGCGAGAAAAATCAATTTATTTTAATCGTCTGTGATTTACGCTCTACAACAATTTCAAAGTTTTCGCGGTATTTTGTTCCAAGTAGAAACAGATATAACAAAATCGCATCTTCGAAATGGTAATACAGAAACCGGAATAAATTTTGTGGCGCCACCTTCTATGCGGAGAAAGCATAGAACAGACCACGTAGACTAATAACGTAACTTTTTTTTCATGAAAATGGTCCGCACACCATCTTATTTTATGCCAAAAACTAAGCAAGTACTGGGTGTTTGAGTTCACTCGAAGTAAATTAAAAACTTTATTACTTTTGTTCCCTAGGGACTAAAGTACTCACTTTACTCCTGCCTCGTAAGGCATTAACCAACTTTTAGAGCATTAGAAGTGAAAAATAATTTTCCTTCTGCAATACGACGTCATTGAGAAATTTACTGTGATAAGGGTCCGACTTTCACCAATGGTCACGATTCACTTGGTTGGACAGTACATACAAAAGATAAGTTTTTCTTTCATTATTTTATCGCATTTATTTCACAACTGACATTTTTATGTCGAAAGCATTCATTTTTCCGATCCGCTGTTGGTGCAACAAAGGTCGCGCTAGAACACAATCGGTCGTATCGAAGTATTATAATAAATTAATTTAGATTTGATGTATGTTTCATTAGCCCCCGTTGAGTCACGCATTGTTGAACAATAGCTTGCGTATGAGAATAATAAAGCAATGGAATCGTGAGCACGCGCACATGTAATCGCCTCCATTCGGATTTTAAATTATGTTCATGAACTAATTTGGATGCTCTTTGCGCTTTTGGTGACGCCGAAAACATTTCTAATAATAGCTGCAGCATACGAGTGGTAACATAATGTACAGGTTGTCTCATGTAGATCGGTCAGTATGAGAAAGTCTGAAACTATAAGACATACGAAGATCTGTTCTTAGGAAACATGTCATCGATTTTAATAACAAGAAAAACTGCATTCATACATCAAAATGTTTTGCTCTATTTGTCGATCCTTATTTTTTTGTTTATTGCTCTTCTCTACCACTCAAAGGTTGACTGGCAGAGATCTCTTCAGGGATAAGTCCGCCTTTGTACTTAGCACTTTTTTTTTGTGTAACATTTTTGTAACACAAACCACATAACTGAGATTTCGCATCGCATCGTAAATATCCGCGAGCTTGCAGGAATGCACCGCTGTGCCACCGCCAGAACTTCCGATCTGATTCTACCGTTGTAGGTAGATATGGTCACCTGTACCACTACCATGAGTTTACAGTGACCGTACTCGATAGCGACGGCGTAAATTATTTGTATAGAGAATTGTACAGCGCCTCTACAAATAATTTACGCCGTCGCTATCGAGTACGATCACTGAAAACTCATGGTAGTGGTACTGCACCTTGCGCTTACCGCACGAATCGTATTGCAGCAATTCGCATCGAAAAATCCGTCCCAGGTTTAATTTTTTTTTTTGCTTTAAAACGCAGCTAACTCGTTATTTACCTACCTAACTTTTGGACCGGGCACACACCGTACCTACGAGAAATGAGTATTTAGTTTTTTTTTTACACATGTGTGTTGCGGATTTATTATTAGGTACTGCAAACTAAAATGACTGATATAATAATGGTTAAAGGATAAACGTTAGGGTTAAACTTGCGTAATCTTCGACAGTAAAAACGAAATAATTTACCCATTAGAAATCATGAATCCTTGTCAGAAAATAATATTGTTAAAAATTTCAAAAGACCCTTCCAATGATGCGCTAAGTTAAACAAGATGACTGGAGCAGTTCCATAAAGCCGACAGTTCACGCAGTTCTATTATTAAAATTTCTCAATTCAACACGCATCTGCGACCCAGATCTTGCTCTAAAAAGAGTATCTTACAATAACATGAATTACATTTGAATGAAAACTGGATTGTATATATTAATACGTAATTTGGTATGGGCCCAACATTAAGGGGGAGAATAATGGGTAGCAAAATCTTAATAATAAGAGCGCAATGGCCCCCTATAATTCGGCACATCGTGTCAAACTTGTTTCGACATGAAAAAGCCAGATGTTTTTTTTAATCTTCGTCGTCTTAGCTTTAATTTGGAGCCCGCCTTATAAATTGTTGATAATGTCCAAAGCAAATTTACAGAGCCGTTTTTAAATGGCCGGTTTCTAATGATTTAGGATTATTAGCAACTGTTTTGTCCCCAGAAAGGTCTTCTGGCTCATCAATATTATTTCTCAGAAAAAATACATCTGTACCTACATTTAAAACTCAGTATATCCAAAGCTTGAGTTAAGGGTTGACATTATAAACAATAGCAAAACAATACTGTCTGCGGTCACCCCATAAAGGACGCAGATATTAAAGTATATTTTCAATGAAACGTTTTTAACGAAGCTGCGGTCCCCCGCATGGCACCGAGTTTTATTTAAGTTCACCACATGGGACACCACGGCATGTGGGTGGGTGCCATTCTATTCCAGACAAGACACGCGTATTAAAATTAATATCTGTCTAATTTATAGATCATTTACCACAATATCCCGTCCCTAATCCCTGCAACTTAGTTGAGGTAGGTTTAGTTTATTAACACCAAATTTTACCTAAGTACGATGCAGTACTCATCTGTAAAACAAAAAAAACTTAATCTTCTCAAAATAATTACATGTTTACAACTGCAACAAAGGAACACTGTCAGATAGATTGTACGTATTTTGAATTTGCCTTACACTGAGAAACACAAGCTCGTTTTAATTTTATTAATCGAATGTAGTTCTCCATTTGTCCAATAAGACGGAATGGGTGATCTCATGCACTCGTCATACTCCTTGGTATAGTCATACGACCGAAATAGCCGGTCATTCCCGGAGCGGTCTTCGGGACTGCAATGCAACTATCGAACATGTGATGGGAACCATTTAGAAACGGTAAACTAAACAGTAGTAATAACTGTTGCCCTACTTTGCATTGCTAGGAATCACCGTGTCTGTAGTATCTATATATTTCAGGCTCACACACTACACGAATTATTCGGGAAAACTATCTACGAATAGTTTAGCAAGCTATCCGATTTCGAATGAGCAATATTTATGTACTGTTATAATTAACTTCAGACATTCTGTCACCTTAATGTAAGCCGATAGCTTTTATTTTGCACTCAGATTGTCAAGAACGAGTTCAACTACCATAAAGTCAGTTTAACCTGAACAAATTGAAAAAATAAGCCACAATGCCCAGCAACCGGTCAGGTAAACTTGTCTGGACTTAACAATTATCATCTTCGAATGTGTTAATTACGAACTCTTTTATTAACCCACCAGTTGAATAGAGACTGTTATTTTTTAGAACCTATGAGAGTCATGGTGGCTATGGGTTAACGACCGGTGAAGTCATGTGCAAAAGTTTTTTGGCTCGTACTCAATCGAGACGATTGAGGCCATCCGCTATCTTATAGTTCAGCGAGTCTCTGTAGCCAACGCTTTGGAAGACTCGTTCCGAAAAAAGCCTACAATTCTTTAGAGTGCAATGTGTTTTTGCGGGGACGATTTCAGCAAGTAGCTAGTTTTTTTAATGGCTTTTCCAGTACGTTCTTTTCATAGTATCCAGTTTCCTTGTTATCATCACAAATGTTATCAAAGATACAGTTAGGTATCAGTGACTTGGCGGCTGTAACAACTCAATTCCCACTGGGTTACATCATTTTGTAATATGACGTCAGTGATGACATGTACGGCAAAGCATAATAAATAAGAATACTTATTTAGAGGTAAGGTAAGGTAAAAGTAGCTAACTCAAGTTACTCTCACTCTCCCTGTTATCTCACAAAAATATTTACAGCAAATACTGGCAGATATTAATGGGTTTTCAGAAAGGATCATTTAATTAAATATGTACATACAAATAAGTGTTGTTCGTAAGAATGGTAGTTATCAATCGAGAACGTAACAACGTAACGTGACATGGCGGGTAGACTGATAGCCAGTATGGTAACCGTGGTGACGAACTGGTAAACAGGCGTTTGACCCCGTTCACATGTCACTTTTATCAATGGTTGACAATCATCAGACAAGCCATGCGTTGTAAACAACTAAGTATGTAAGTATAGTGAGTACTACACACTACCAATCGCTGACAGCAGAAGTAATAATGAAACAAGTAGAAATGTTACGCGAGGTAGAAACGCGAAGCACCTATATTGGCTGTAAAGAGAAATACGTATTTATTTTCCCAGCTCAGCCAGTAACAAAGTTGATTGCTCAAAAAATAAGTTATTGCCGAGATGGTGGGTGACAAAACGAAATAAAAAAGTCTGCTCATTGACTGCGGGAGACGAGAAAAACTGATGACATCAATTGTGGAAAGAAATACACACGATATCATTTCTATTTCTCTTGTTGTTTGTTCTGTGATTACCTACCTGTGTAATTCTTAAAATTGCAATAAGTTTGGTGACGTGAGCGCAGATCTACTTATCCGTCGGTAATTCTTATGTTTGAAGCTATTATCTAACCCACAGACTTCGATCTAATTGACCTCTAATTAAATAATTAATTGATCTGTGGTCTGTGATTTAACCAGATGCACATCAAAGGCACAAATTTCTGTTGCTTAAGAATAAGGACAGCACAAACATGAAGATTGCTGATGGCTAGAAGAGGAAATGTGCGAGTATACATTTTTTTTTTTGTATTTTGATCTCTATTATAATAGCTGAGTCACTAACGGAAGAAATAATTTGGGCCAATTTCTAGATAGAGTTGATGTTGGATTTTTTTATTTAGATAGTGAGTCATATAAGTCGCTTGTCTAGGAAGCAATTAAGTATTTCCATTTCCTTAATCTAACCGTACAAATATTAAGAAACAAACACAAATTGATAAAATTTGAGATACATTTACAAAGGCGAATTTCTATTCTAAACTGTTTTGTAAAAATAGGAAATCAAAAAGTTTAAATAACACAACTCATCTAGTATCTACGTCGCTCCGTTTGAGAAATGGCAGAAATAAAACAGAAAAGTGTACCTAAAGACCTTACTGCCAAGAGAAACTAAACAAATACCCATTGAAGAGCATGCAGCCTTTACTGGTCACTTATTCTTAACTTTTTCTGCAGTTGAAGAAATAATAGTAATAACTTGTTATGTTCATTACTTTGCCGCAAGCTATGACGCCAAAGCATTGTTAGAATAAGGCCAACAATACCTATATATCAAAATATTCCTTCCTTATTATAATTGTTAACACGTACTCGTATTTAACTGGCATAAATAATAAAAGTAATTGCTTTTCAGCAATGTAACTAGATAAATAAATTAGGCAACAGGCAGATTAGGGTTAACAGACAGTGAACGGCATGATTTCCAAAAAATTACTCACAAAAACATTCAAGTCACAAAAAGTTCATTATTTGTTTGTGGTGATTCTAACTTTGAAGTTTGTATATTGTTAAGTAAGTATAACAATTGATTCACTTTGCTGATTCCAAAATTATAGCCGCATTCCTGCCAGTAGCCTAAAATTAGGTAAGTATTTAGATTTCAAAGACTTTTAATTTCAGTAAGTAAAAATTCAAATTGAAAATCGAAAATCTAATGCTTAAATGAAAATGAAATTTTAACGGGGGGGGGGGTGCAGTGCTGACTTCGGTTACTTACCAATATTTCCCCCAGTAATTACTTTAGTCTATCCTCGATCATAACTTAGTTGGTGCGCTAAAATATTCTGAGCATATAAAAAGGTAATCGAGGTTCGGGCAAATGGTTGTCTGGAAGAGATCGCTTTTAAGCGATCAGACCGCCTATTGTTTACCCTGAATCTAAGTGTTTATATTATAAGATTTTTGTACTGATTTATGGTGTGCAATAAAGAAAATTTGTGAAAATGTGAAAATTTGTGTTTTGTATTGTATTGTAACTGAATATCGAAAATTGAAATATCGATAGTTAAAATAACGACGGTCAAAATATTGAACCTAACCTTCTTTCTGACTTCAGATTTTTAATTTCAGATATATATTGATTTTGGTATTCAGATACGTCCCCCGCGGTCCTGTAGAAATTAGAAAGGACGTCTAACATTGCCAGTCCAGTAACAACCCAGTATTAAACTCAACATAATTATTTGCCTGAAACACAGGGAATCCTAGTTCAGGCATTTCTTGTTAATATTTCCTTTACAGTATGTTAAGTTCTTAAGTTAAATGTGATGTGTAATTAGTTTTTTGATAAATAATAATAATAACTACCATGATAATGATAACTACCATGGTTTTAACAGCATATTATCAATATTATCAGACTTTGGAACGCGAAAACCTTATCGGCTTGTTAAAAGTTTTGAAGTTTATTATTTCCGATGACCCATGTCGGCAGTGTAGCTATTGCACGATATCATGGCATGCGATATGAAGTGGCCTGCGAAATACAGAACCTTTTAGGTAAAGTTTAAGAGCAATAGGGTTGCCGCAAAATCCAGACACAGCTGAAAATTAAAAAAAAACTATTTAATGTTACGAGTGAAACAATAAACTTTAAACAATGTATATTTAGCAGACACACACTCATAAATATCCACCATCGAGATGGACGGACGACCTGCTGGGTTACTACGAAATTCGAAACTCGAGGTTAGTGTCGTGCGATCCCTCTGACACTTATACTATACAATTATTCTACAGTTACCATAACCACCCAGGCCTTGTTATCTAACACACTTGGAATCACAATAGTGTTTACCACTTCTTTTTATGACACGGTCTAAGATGACGGTAGAAAAAGATAGTGAATTCTATCGTGAACATCAGCACGATAAATAATAATACTGCCTCAATTTTCCAAAATATTTACGTGGAATCATAGACAAACTCTACAAATAACACAGTTTCACAGGACTTAAAAGTCCAAAGTCCGCTCGGTGCTTCTCCTCTAAATTCTTTATGTGACCGTTCAGCCGCCCGAGCTAAGGACGTCTCCAATTAAAGCCAGCCAGGATCGGGATAAAAACTCGATCTCTCCCACAAGGCAGGCTAGCGGGCGCGCCGGCGCAGACCAAAAAGTAAACGCATTCCATTGTCGAGTGGAAACGAGTCGCGGTCCGCCGCACCAATGGGAAAAGTCGCGCAGGCCATGCAGCAATGGCGGCCGGGGAGGTGCCCAATAAATAAATATAAATACAATCTGGGCGACCGAGCTTTGCTCGGGCTAAAACTCGATAATAAGCGTGTTAGAGATAAGATCAATCTAGATCGATTTGTATAGGTACATAATGGACTCGTATATACAAGAATTGCTCGTTTGAAGGTATTCAATAGATAGAATATGAATTTAAAAAAATATCACAATAAAATAGGAAATCAGCCATACATTAATTGAATTGACTGCTATCGGGTTGCTTTTAATCTGTTTTAAGTCCACCTATTTAAGTCAAAATACAGTTCGTTATGTACTTATGTATTGTTCTAAAATATAACTAGGTATGAAAAATCAAAGTAGGTACCTTTCTTCGAAAATGATATGAACTTTAATATTTTGACTATTGTAATAGTAGGGTGAAAAGATTTAACTATTCGATTGAAACTAGTTTGAATGAATAACAATACGCTTAATCTGGTCAGTCGCCAACTTACTAAGGGACGCGTTTGTAAGTTGATGGCCATATTGGTGTTAGGTTTTGTACCCAATTTCTATGAAATAATAATTATAGTATGCATCAATTTAATTAGAATCCGATAACAATCTAATTTCACACGAAATAGAAAGTCACTAAATGCGATGAGCGATTATTGTTTATCTCGTGCGTCAACGAATTCCTCAAATTTACATACACCTATTGAAATTATTCTGTTAGTCCGTGCTGTGCCTGGTTTTAAAATAGGACGGACCCATCTCTTCAAGTGGGTGTGTGTCAAAAAGGCGACTAAGGAAAAAAAACTAAAGTGAGAGTGAGCAGCAGTGCTCTTTATAGCCAACTACTGACTCCAGACTCCAGCTCTACAGTGTGGAAGTCAAAGGGAAAACCATCACACAATTTTCCCAAGACATCGTTTTTCAACCATTATCACTCCGTCAAAAATGTAAAGACTTATTTAGAAGAAAGAAAATTAGGATTATTTGTTGTATTATTCATACCTACCTAACCTATATGTACTGAAATGAGTAACTTGTACTGTATCCGAGAACTTTGGTATTATTTCAGGTCTATTTCCTTAACGACAAAAATTTTGCCGTACTGGTTATGCCGTTCGTCAATGCTTTTTATTGGTGGTTCTGATGTTTTTTTTGTAATAGTGTATAATCAGAATCTTTATAACTCATCATCAGATAAGGTGGAAATGGACTGATCTTTTGTTGCTTTTTCTGTGTATCTCGATGCTCATACTTGTTATAATTTTTATATTTAGGTTTTCGTTAAAATTAAATTTGTATATATTTTTCCATGCTTGCTTAAACAACAGCCTTACGTGTCGTGTCCACAAAGTTGTGTGGTCCGTGGCGCGACCCAGTGCAGGGCGTAATGTGGCGGTCGCGTTCTCACGGGAACGCCGCGCCCGCGCAGGGTTACCAGCCTTTTAAGAGCAAAGCAAGAATGCGAGTAAACAGCGAAGCGGGGGTGGGGGGGGGGGGGGAAGAATTTTATGCAACCAACTGAGCTGTTTATTAGTTCAAGACTCTTCTGCTGCCCACAGGCCTCACCTGGGAACTTGTCGTCCAAAATACACGCCGTCGCAATCTCGTTTAAGACCCTTTCTTTTTACCAACATCTAATTGGTATTTTCTCACTCTTTGATAGATGAGAAAGGTGAATATGATTGCAATGATAAACGCGTTAAACATTAAAATCTCTTCAGCTCTTGATATTTTGTATAAACTGAATATACATTCGAAGAACGTGATTCAGAGATTAAAAAAAACCAACTGGTAAAGCTAAGAATATTTTAAATATTTAATAAAGCTCAGTCTGGTAACCCTGTGCCTGTGCCCGCGTCGGCGAATTCCGAACTGTCCCGATAAGGGGTAATGAGCGAATTATAAACTTAAATAAGCTCAATAAACACATCTAATTGTAAGCGATTGTCAAACAGATAGGTAAGAAATGATATAATAATTACGTACCTATCCAGTAAAAAGGTATGAAAACAAAAACTTTGCAGCTGCAAAGGACAATGCTAATAATCCCAAATAGGTAAGTTGAGGACACTCTTAGCACACTTAGGTACTCTTTGGAGCAGTGAAAAAAAAACTTCTAAGTCAATGCACTCAAAATGTAGAGAAAATAAAGGTGCTTCCATACAAATTGGTAAAACCAAAAGCCATTGTAGCTCTTATAGCACTATCTACAAAAAAAGTCTTAATTTTTTATATCTGCCTATGTCAGTAACCATCTTAAAATGATTCCACACTGCGTATGTTTTCCTTAGATACTAAGGGGCTCTGCTAACGATGGATATTCATAGAGATACTTACAAATTAGTACAGAGCCCTCAGTGCGCGAGTTCATCTCGCACTTGGCTGGTTTTTATTAATATTGTTTTGCAAAAACGAAAAGCCCTATGATGATCCGACAATGTCAGACTTAAAGCCCTTCGTCGCCTTCCCACTACTTTTTGTCGCACTATATTTAATTACATTTATTTTTAACATCACGCTAAATGGGTTTTACTACCCAGGAAAATACGTTCGTCAGTAATATAAATAAAACTATATAAGAGTATATCGATAGCTACAGGATGTTGTTCGGTTAGCAAGCTTCCGCTGAAGCGGTTTTTCTAACCGCGGCTGGAAATAACTTTTTCCATAAAAAAAACATAATCATGAATCTCTACGTGATAGTAGCGAGCAAAGTAGAGGGTAAGAGACTGAAAGGGTGCCCAAAGAGACGGTCTGACCAAGTAGCCGTACTGTCGAGAGGCCAGTCACTCTCGATCGCATTCGCCGTCTCTTTCTACCAGAGTTTTCTCTTTGTTTCTTTCTACCATTTTAGAAATAAGTGGTGAAAACAGTTGTGATTCCATGGGTGTTAGAAAACAGGCCTCCGAAAATCTGGAGATTTCTATTGATGTAGCGATCCACTGTAGGTACAGAAGATCGGAACATATGGATAAAGACTCGACATTGGGGGACCGGTTGAGGAAGGGCGGGAGAAGATACAAAGATTGAATACCCGCCCCGTGACTTGCGTACTGCACCAATCAGAAATTGGTTGTATACAAATTGTATTGACAGTAGGTATATTTTTTTCCCCAATGGTAAAAAGTTTTGGAACAAATTTCCCTTGGTGGTGTTCCCGAATATCTTCGACATGGGGGCCTTTAAAAAGTCTATCTTTCTCTAGGAACTCTGTACTTAGGTGTAAAAAAGCGGCGAAGGTATTGTTTATCATCATGAATCATGAAGAATGGTGTTTTGTCCATCATTTTCGCGGCGCGGAAACTGCCTTTGGAGGCATCCGTTTCGAAATAGTTATCGCTTCTACGAATACTTAATGGTCTAACTTATTTGATGACGTATTTCATTACATATGTTCTAAACTCTACCAGGTTTTCCCTCACCAGTTGTTTAATCAAGCCTTAATGAGTTAACGCGTTATGGTAATTTAGGACAAGTCGATGGCCCTTAATCGCTTGAAGGACGGACCCGCATTCCTAAGCGAGGAAAGAGTGCAGACGCTCGTTGGTCCTGCTCTTATTAAAGTTAGAGTCAAGATACGGTTAGATGCATTTCTAGCTTTAAACTGCGGCTTCATCAGTTTACATTGACTTCACAGATGCGGTTACCTGTTTTCTAGGCGAAATATTATTCCCAAATGTTTTCCCAACTCACGATTTTCCCTGAAACCATATCTTTTGTCAAACTTAAAACTGGGGTTGTAACGGAGGCCTTCTTAGCGGAGGCGGAGGCCGATGCGGAGGCCGATGCGGAGGCGACAGGTTTCGACTCCGCGGATGCGGAGGTTAACGGAAGCGGATGCGAAGATGAAAGTGGATGTGGAAAAAATAGTACTTTACGGTTTATTCAACTCAAAAATCTCTAAAAAATATAAAAAACTGCCAAATCACTATGTGGCTTAAATAACCAATACTTTGTACAAAATGGGTTAGGAAATCTTTCCCCGAAATCGTTATTTCCTCCTAGTAACCAAATTTCCGATCGCGTTTTTTCTCAAATGATTTTTTTCCTAATATGCTTTTTTAACACGTTCACTGCGTTATGAGATCTAAAACATCTCGTTTGAGACTTTCATTCAGTGCGGCACCCGATTTCGTATTTCTCACCTCTGTGCAGGAGGCAATATCAGCTGAATTACTACAAATATGACGGAGACAAATATAGAAACTTGCTTCCTGCTAAAAATTAAATTCACCTGTGTATTAATAAAAATTGGAGATCGTTTAGGTCCCTAACGCACTGAGTAATAACTTTATTCATTTGGTGCGTTACGCGATCCTTTGAGTCCCCTGAATCGCAGGCCTCGTAGCCGCAAGGAGAGGAGAGCGAGTGGCGCGTGCGCCGCACCAAATTGTTTTAGTGCTGTTCAAGTATCGAAGTGAAAGGCCACGCGTTATTTAGGAAAAAATCTCGTTAAGAATAAAGTGTTTATGAAGCGCTGGGGTGTTTTTAACGCTTCAGCATTATGCTGAGCCAGTGTCCGTCAATTCACAATCGCAATGACACATACCTTTTTGTACAATGCAGTCACAAAAGTCTGTGACCTGAAATCATGTTCGACTTTCAGCCTCAAATCTATTTTAAAGAAATGGTTTGCCACGCTTTCTTATGGTGATACTGAAAATGTCCTATGTCCATGTGCTTAGATATTGTATGTATGTATGTAGTTTTTGTACTGCTTTATGGTGTGAAATAAAGAATATTTGTACTGTATTGTATTATACCCAAACTCTTTACTGTACTAAAGTACAGTAACAAAAAATAAAATTGGCCACGTATGTTTCTCGCTTACACTCTTACTCTCTTGCAACTGCACTATCTCGCTATACACTTATACACATACACACACACACACACACACCTTACACTTCCGCACATATGTTTCACGCATGCGCACACACACTTTAATGTAAACTGCATGTTATCAATTTTATCTTTTTTTTTGTTTTAGTCTCATTTTCATCTCAATTGTTTCTTTGTTGCATTTAGTCGTCCAGGATACATTATAATATTGTTATAGATTTGTGGAGTATCTCTAAAATTGTAGTTCATAAAGTGTTAATCTATACATAGTTCTATCTGCACTGTATGGGGATTATTCTACTTATCTGTCTGATTTGTAACCTGACTCGGTGAGTGCCAAGATACAGGCTCAGCCTAGTTTGGTACTCACAGGATAATGATGATCAATTTGTAACCTTGTAATTTGTTATTTTAATAAACTATTCTATTCTATTCTATTCTTTGTGTTGTTTTTGTACCAAATAGTATTGTTGTCTTGTGTTGTGAATAAATGTATTTTCTTTCTTTCTTTCTTTCTTTCAGTTGTGTATGAGTGCCATAAAAATGAAAAAAAAACAATTTGTTTTGGCTTAGATCCAATAAATTAATTAGATCCGGAGTAATAAACATATATTCAAACAAACCAAAAAACTTATAATTAGAAATAAAAAAATAATCCAGAGCTAATTAATTAATTAGATCCCCCTGGTGTGGCAGGTGTCTATGGGCAGTGGTGATCTTTTACCATCAGGAGACCCATTTGCTCGTTTGCCATCTAGTCGAATAAAAAAAAAAGTTAAAATGTAAGAAAGTTATTGAAATACCAAAATGTGTTACTCCATCGACAAGTAACATAAAATTTTTAGAAAACGTTCAAATATGCCCTCCATACCATGTTTTAACGAAAAACACTTTCCTTGTTAAAATTCTTTGAATATAAAATAGTTATCGACAATTCATGTTTTATTTCAATCCCATCACTAGTTCGTACACAAATTGAACTTACTTCAGTTGCGGCTTGAGATACATTCGATACCCTATATTTGTTTTGTATTTACTCTGTATATTTATGTCAAAACTGCATGCGAACTCGTCTAAAGATAGAGCAATGGATTGTCTTTATCTATAAACAAAAAACATATCGATACATAGCTTTTTGAGCGAGATTTACGTTATTTTCGAAATCTATTTTTTAGGAGTCTGATTGGGTCTCATACGCACTGAACTAAAGCTTGGTTACGAGTTCTTATAGGTGTCCAACGCACTGGCTAAGAGTTCATTGAAAATGGCCCCGCAGTTAACGTGTTAATGAAGCTTATTCTTACAATATTAGCGTTTTTTTTTTCAAAAAGAATTGACACTGTGTCTGTGTCGACTCTGGGGAAAAACGCTACTTTGAAAATAAGCTTCAGTGAAAAAGCATAATGGGAAAAAAATGCGAATGAAAATTTTGCTATTAGGAAATAACGATTCATGGGAAATGATCTAACAAGTCGTTGTCAAATGAGAAATAAACTTCCATTATAAACTCCGCAAAAAAAGCGGAGGCGGAGGCGGAACCGGAGATACGATTTCTTGCGGAACTTCCGCAGTAACGGAGGCGGAGGCGAAGTTCCGTTACGACCCTATTTAACCTAAAACCTAAAATTGCTAAAAGTGGCTCCGAAGCGGTAACGTTTCGTGTGCTCTGCCTACCCCATTTCGGAAAACAGGCGTGATGTTTGTGTGTGTTTCATAAAACAAGACTAATCTAACCTACTGTGTTCTATAAAATAATAAGAAAATACATATAGAAAACATTTTTATTTCGAAGAAAATTGAATGTTGGGAAACAAAACAGTTACGTTGTTGCCTTCATGACGGCTTATGAAGAACACTCGTGCAAAAAATCATGTTCGCAGATTTATATAAATAAGTAAAACCCAATTACAAACATTTTAAAATCATTAAAGCGATCTTAATTGATTTCACACCCTATACCTGGGCCAATCAACTATTTTACCGACACTTTGGCCGTCTCCTGCGTTACCAAACATTCGTACTTCCAACAAGATATTTCACGGTTTAATAGGTTGAACATACGTAGGATGGCATGTATTCATGTACACCATCTATTAAGTTACAGAAAAAACATGTTTACTTACAAAAATCAGCAATTTTTTGAAAAATGTCGTGGACAGTTTAGTGTGTGTAAAAAAGTTCATTGGCCCACCTACGTTTTGCTTAGAAGCAAACCTTTATTTACACCAGTGTAAACATCCACGATCCATCCATCCATGTACATCCAGATGTTCATAGGTATCTAACATAGGTGTAACATACAAATTTGCACCCTAATACCCTCGGTGCGCGAGTCACTTCTATAGATTATTTTAATCTGCTCTAGTTTCGGTTCATGTTGAAAAAAAAAACTAACGGAAAAACTGTCAAAAATTACAAAATCGGAAATTACTCGATTAACTACCTCGAATCATTTCCCACTTTGTTAATGACCTTGACCGATAAATAAATAATACCTAATGACCTTTATAATTATTACCTCTTGCCGAACAAAATGATTTTCTTCATGTTTCTTTTAGACAACACTTAATTGTCAATATTTAAATCAATATAACACGAATTGGTAACGATGTTGGTTAAATTAATTAGCAAACAAATCAATGTGTACTACGGAACTTGATTCACAAAAGAGAGACAAAGGTCGTTCCTAATTGTTATTAGTTCATTGATAAAAACATCGAGTAATAATACTGGGTCTTGACTCTTGATGCTTTTAGGGATCCATACCTCAAAAACAAAAAGGAAACCGTTATATTTTTGAAATTCAATAGAATTGTAGTAAGTTGACATTTACCTGCAAAAAAACCTCAATTTTTTTTTCTTTAATCTATCTATACTAATATTATAAATGGAAAAGTGTGTGTGTTTGTATGTTTGTCCATATTTCACGTCGAAACGGATCGACGTTATTTATGGCATAGAGATATTTTATGGGCCAGAGAGTGACATAAGCTACTTTTAATCCCGAAAAAATGCAGTTCCCGAGGGAACAGCGTACGATAATCGAATTTCACGCGGGCGAAGCCGCGGACAAAAGCTAGTTTATATATATTAGAAGCTAAGGTTAATGAAATATTGTTAATTTTTATTTAAATATAAACAGTTCCATTTTTAAAAAATCAATTAATTACATAATCTTAATAGGAAGGAACAATAACAATTTATAATTTTATGATATGTATGATAATATCATACAGGAGTCATAGGTAGATGCCCATCAAGTAGACAACTTTAGGCCCACTCCTGCTAGCTAGTGCTGAGGCACCGACTTCAAACTGGTGGGTGCCAGATTAAGGTTAAATAAAAAAAAATACTATTTTTTGCTTTTCAGTTTTTTCGGCGGTTTAATTTTTTTGTTATACCTGCAAATATCGTGAATATTAGAACCTATACCTACATACAATACTTTCATAAAATTGTAAGTATATGAAATGTGTCAAAAAGTAAGGCCTTGCAACATAAATATAGAAAAAAAAAATAGAAATACATAAACAGATGAGATTTTTTTAATTTAATTTCCATTGAAAATACAAAAAAATTATAAATTTTAAAGCACGGTACCGTCATTTCATGAGTCTGACTCGCACTTGACTAGCATTGTTACTAATACACCGCAGACAATGCCAGTAAAAGGAATAATATCCTGTTTATGAAATAGCTTATTAAATCAAAATGACGTAATGATGTTGGTCTACTAAATAACGACATTTTTCATTACATTATTCAATCTTTTTCTTAAAAAAATAGCTTTGTATTTTTTTTATTTCAGCCCCGAGCTATCGGATGCACCGGATAATATATATTGGATTCATCCTTACGTGTCTTAACATGTAAACAAACGTGACGTCATAGATGGTAGACATAGATAATAGACAATGACTAGTGATGGGAAATGTCGATAAAATATATTCAAATTCAAGTCTTTATTTCATGTTACAAAGACACATACTCGTATGATAGTAATTACACTTATATTGATTGATTTTGTTATAAAGTGTCCTAACCGTTAAGGAGTTATACTTTTCAGCATCAGCTCACCTGAATAACCAGAAAGAATACAACGAAAGGTCTATACGTGCATATTATGATACTAAAAGAAACTTCCTCTAACTCATAACACATAACCGTTAAGGAGTTTAATCTTCCATCGTCAGCTCACCTGGATACCCTGAAAGAATACAACTATCGGTATATACGTACCTACCTATAATATGAAAAAATATGCTCAACTCCTAACCGTTAAGAAGGATCTATCAGACGCAAATACTTAAATAGCTTGTGAAAATATATGAAAAACGTAATGTGAGCCTACAAAATTTGAGGGTTGCCCTCGATTTCTGGCCACCTCGGAAGTATACACTTTCAAATAAAAAAGATTTTTTTAAATAAATGAGAAAGAGAAAAAGAAAAATCCCGTCTTTTCCCGTTCCCGTAATAATTTTTGGGAAATGGTCTCTTAAAGCTCACCTACACTCCCCAAGAAACCCACTTGCCGAATTTTAGCTTTCTACGACCAGTCAAACGAAAATTCCCGTTTTTCCCCGTTCCTGTGGGAATTTTGAAAACTCCACTCTCAATGCTCCTCTACACCCCTTTAAGCAACCTACATGCCGATTTTCAGCTTTCTACGTCCAGTAAAACGAAAAATCCCGTTTTTCCCTTTCCCGTGGGAATTTCGGTAAATTATCTCTTTAATACTTCCATATACTTCTCAAGCAACCTGCATGCCAAATTTCAGCTTTCTATGTCCAGTAAAACGAAAAATCCCGTTTTTTCCCGTTCCCGTCAGAATTTCGGGAAATACTTTTGTAGTGCTCCCATACACCCCCCAAGGAATCTAAATAATAAATTTCAGTTTTCTACGAACAATAAAACGAAAAATTCATCCCGTTGAACTGAATATAAAACTCGCTTTTTCCTTATCCCGTGGGAATTTCCAAAAATCCTTCATTAGTGGGTGCCTACATTGTATAAGGTATCTACAGATATGAAAAAATTTCAAGTCTCTCAGTCCAGTGGTTTGGACTGTGCATTGATATATCAACAGTCAGTCAGTTTAGAATTTTATGTATATAGATTAGTTCTTTATAAAGTACGCAAGGACTTAGGAGGATATTAAGTATTAATTGCCACATTTTTCCCACATCGATAAGTTGTCGTTTCCCATCAATACTTTTCAATCCGTTCCAAAGACAATCTTGACACTGCAATGTCAGACATTTTTGAAGTTATTCAATCGTTCCTTCAATTATTGAAGGCAATCTTATTAGAAATGATATTTTTCAGTGGTTAATCGGTTGATTTCAATACTTTGTGAGTTTCTTTAAGTATACAGGAACATTTTAAGTGATGGTTATTGTGTAATCCCAGAGAAAGGTGTGTCTGTGTCTTCGAGAAGTGTTTGTTTACATGATAAGACACGTAAGGATGAATCCACGGTAGGTACGCATATAACTTAGGGCCTTTGCATACCGCCATTTTTTTAAAGCGCTGTTGACACGCGTTTTTTTATTAATACAAGTACGATTCGGACGCGACGCGACGCGACGCGAGTTGTATGGCTGCTGAAGGGCTACTCTGAAACACAAAATTCGAAGTTCGTGTCGTGCGGTCTCTCTGACACTTATATTATTTAATACGAGAGCGAGAGGGATCGCACGACACGAACTTCGAATTTTGTGTTTCGGAGTAGCCCTTCAGTATGGAAAGAGGAACGCGTTGTCAACACTCGTCGATGGCGCTTTTATAAAACGCAGTGGGTGTGCAGAGGCTTTTCGACGAAATCAAACCCAAGCATCTCTTCCAATACAAAGGCAGATTACATAGTTATTATTACTTGGCCAGTTTCATTTGAAAGTCGCTAGGTGTATTGTCCTGCCAGCCGGCTCACCGCTAACAGTGGTAGCAGGGGTCTATATTAATTCGCATATCCGACTACACATAATTTCTAGGCTGTTTCAAAAAGTACCTAATAACCTAACCGAGTCTGTTTTACCCATTTAAGTTGCTCACATAATACATTTATGCGAATTAATTTTATGACAATTATTGTGTTCCATATTAAGTAATAATAGGTAAATAAATAAATACCATAGGACACTTGACACCAATTTGACCTAGTCCCAAACTACGCAAAGCTTGTATCTACTATCGGTACTAGGCAACGGATAAACATACTTATATAGACAAATACATACTTAAATACATATTAAACATCCGTGACCCGAGAACAACATTCCTATTATTCATACAAATATCTGCCCCGCCCGGTAATCGAACCCGGGACCTCAAGCTTCGTAGTCAGGTTCTCTAACCTCCTGGCCATCTATTCGTCGTAAGTATGTAAAAGTGTTACCTATGCTTTGTATTATTATGTCAGTTCAGTGTTATGCACAGTTACATTATGCCATATCTGTTATGCGAATTTATATTATGACAATTAATGAGCGAAATAAGAGGCACTCTGGTAGTTAGCGGTCACAGTCTGGTAGTTGAGTATATTATCGAGTGACAACCGCTAAGAGAATAGAGTATCTACAATTCCAAATACTGTAGGGTAAGTAACTAGGTACTCCATTATACACCGTGGGCCCGAATAACCCGAGGGATTTTAACCATCGATTTTAGAGCCCAATTGGAGTATATAAAGTAGTATAACATGTAGTCCTATAACAACCCGTTTTTGAGATAATCGTTATTTAAGAAAAATCATAAGTAGAAAAATCTCAAGTGTAATACACCCTAAGTATGTGACGTAGTATGTTTAACCACTTAATATTTTTAAACGCAGACATACTAATGGCATGCTTTCTGGCCAGTTGGCAGTATTTAAGTTTGATATCCAACTACAAGTAGGTTTCATTATCATGGTTATTTCTACCGATATTGAAGATGCGACTTAAAACTGAGTTGAGTAACAGACTGCTGCATAGCCGTGTAATTATAATATCTTTTTCTTGACTTAATCACAATTAGTACTCCTCACTTATCGCTAAAACTTAAGATTGTTTCTATCGCGATAGGAATCGCGAGTTGCGAGAGTGCAAACTATTTGTATTTACCTATGCTATAATAACTGGCCGATATCATGAAATAGATGTTACTAAATGTCAACGTTAAAAATGATTACTGATTGTCACGTCAGATCAAATAACATGTCACATGACATGAACCACACTGCACTCATTGACTCGGGCATCGTATGATATCGGAGCGACTCGTGAAGTGTCATGTTCGCTTACTCTGTTTCTCTACTAAAGATTGGTTCCTCTTACTCACTCTCTTAACTAAAGACTTGTTCACAAGGCCGTGCTAAGCTTAATTGAATTATTTTGTTCTAAAAAATAATTTTAATTAAAGTACATAATTGAACCTATGTTCATATAACATTTTTTACTCGTATTATCGTCAGAAATACCCTGTTAAAATCCCTCGGGTTATTCGGGCCCACGGTGTATAGATATGTGACGATAGTGACGAACTACCTACTGACAGTAAATGCATTCCATTTTTCATTGGACATCTTTTAATCCATTTAATATACATAGTTACATGTTACATAGGTACTATGTAGTGTTTATAATAATGTACCTATTCATACATAACAGTGTTGTTATTCTTAAGCTGCTGTGCAAGTGTTATTTCATCACTAACAGCAACTCTATACCGTGTGAAAGGCAAGGACTCCCATGGTTTCCACGCTATAAGAGAATACGATTCATGAAGAACATACGCGATAAAAACATTCAATGGATCCATTATGCGATGATTTCATTCATGCTTGGATATAGAACGACTTACGGATGGGACTTTAAAAAATAAGTAGGTACCTAGTATAGGTATTAAGCAAGGAAGATTATGATTATTTGGCGTTGAAATTTGGTTTATTGTATCACGTTAAAGAGGAAAGTAAACCTACTTACTACTCACTAGTAGCGTCTTTTCATTAAAAAAATATCCAACCCCTACAAAATTAAAAATCTTCACTGCTGGCCTCTTGGAGAGCCTTACAGTCATATAACGACCTATGGAGAAAGCTACGCTCGGAGTTTCTTTGCGCGATAGCGTCGTCCGGAGCCCCATTTAACCAATATAAAATAATCCATTACAAAATATGCCTTTGTAATAGGTATTCAATTTCTGTCAATTGTGTTTGTTATTTATATATTTTGAACAATGAAGAGTTGACATTCATACATAATCCCTCGCAGCGTACATTTGGTTACGAGTAGAAGCAGAGTTCTTCTAACTCCTCGATTTTAAAGGATACGGCCGTTTATAACCTTCGCATATTATTATATTTTAATAAACAAGGTACAACACATTTGTACGGATCTTCGGTGCGCAAGCCCGACTCTCACTTGGCCAGTTTTTTTTTATTTAAATTGGCTCATTTTTCTAAACGATTAAATAAAAACATAAGTAGTAATTGCAAATTAAACTCACGAAGTAGTCATAAATGTCATAATTAATTCCCTGAGTTATCCTTATACGAGAAGGCATGGACATTTTGTTCCATCCCTTTTGTACCAAGCCGGTCCGTACACTCCATTCCATACACATGGAGCCATTCAGCCCTTCACACGGTCAAAAGCGACAAAAAATAATACAAAAACCGTTATGCTCCCGAAAAAACTGCCATAACTCATGAATCGGGCTCATTGAGAAATTCTGGATAACGCCGGTCCATACATTAAGGAATGTAGAGTGGTTTGCATCATAATGCATCTATTTTATCACATGGACTTTGTAATTGTGATTGATCAAGACGTTAGCTAGTATACTTAAGGTAGGTCCACGAACAAGAAATTTTTCTAGTCTGCTATCGCTGTATATAAAGCTAGCCCGATTTTATTATGTAAGATGTTTTTTTTTTTAAATGAGAGTTAAGTCTAGTAAAAATATATGTCCAATAAAAGGTCATTGTACCTAATTTATTGTATTACTAGCCTAGCTTTTACCCGTGGCTTCACTCGAATGCCATTAAGGCTCGAAGGCTGTTGCGTTGAAATTTCGACATATTATACAAGTTATTTATGAGATTCCCCAAAAATTACACGGTGATCTTTAGTTACGTCTTAGAAAAATCTACACAAAATTTTATATTAGTTCCCGAAGAAGATTAGTAAAAAATAAATTATTTATTTACTTGAAGGAAACCAGCGAGAGTTGCTGGGTGAAATAAAAAGTTTAAAGTTAACGGTTATATAATATATAGAAGTATGGAGAGTAGACGACAGACAAAAACAAGCTATTAACTAACAAATGCAAAAAGCAACGTTTTTGGAAGTTTATTTGCAGCTTAATTGAGAAACAAAACCGGCCAAGAGCGTGTCGGACACGCCCAGAATAGGGTTCCGTAGCCATTACGAAAAAATTAAGTAATATTTTTCTAAGTATTTCGTATTTTATACGGAATCTTCCAAGTTTAGGTATATTTTATACCTTAAGCTGCTATTTACTCATAAACTACTAATAATTCTCAAGAAAACTTAGCCGTTATAGTTTTCCTTGGAAGTTTGATATACTGACCACCAACCTGAATTTTTTCAAATTTTTCCATCCACCGGTTTAGATTTTAGAGGGGGGGGGACGCTCGATTTTAATGAAAATTTGCACTTTAAAGTTGAATATTTCGCAAACAAATGACTGAATCGAAAAATTTTAGCAAACCCCTAATGGTTTTAAAATACCTATCCAACGATACCCCACACTATAGGGTTGGATGAGAAAAAAAAAATCACCATCACTTTACGTCTATGGGAGGTACCCTAAAAAAAATTGTTTTTGAATTTTTAATTGTACTGTTTTGTCGGCATGGTTTACTTATATATCCGTGCAAAATTACAGCTTTCTAGCATTGATAGTCTCTGAGCAAAGCCGCGGACGGACAGACAGACAGACGGACAGACAGACAGACAGACATGGCGAAACTATAAGGGTTCCGTTTTTGCCATTTTGGCTCCGGAACCCTAAAAACGGTGAAGCTCATCGATCTATGGAAAATTTAAAGTTTATAGCCAATAGACCCTCACTGTAAGGTTTGATAGTACATAGCCAGTTTTACCGGCATTACTATAACTTTTTCAAGGCTTTTTTTTAACTAAATTCCAATGAAACGCAAAGTAAAGGCCACACTTGCTGCACATGTGGCCGTGGGACCGTACTGTTCCTTGAATGGGACGCAGATATGGGATCGGGTCTTCAAAACATTCTCACGATTCACAGAAATGAATAAAAACGTTCATGCTCGCTTCACACGACGCTTGAGCTACTTATAATGATGATACACTTGTCAAAGTTCAAATTGCACCAGATAAGGGAAACTTGAGTAAGATGGAGACCAACAATAACTATGTTGTTGTTTATTAATATAATATTGTAAAATAACACCGCGGAATTACCCATGAGATGATTAAAATAAAAAGAAAAACCCGGCTGCCTTAAAATAAAATGAAAAAGAAAAAACCGGCCAAGAGCGTGTCGGACACGCCCGAAAGAGGGTTCCGTAGCCATTACGAAAAAATTAAGTAATATTTTTCTAAGGAATTCGTATTTTGTACGGAATATTCCAAGTTTAAGTATATTTTACCTATACCTTAGGCTGCTATTTACTCTTAAACTACCTACTAATAATTCTCAAGAAAACTTAACTGTTATAGTTTTTCTTGTAAGTTTGATACACTTACAACCATCCTGAATTTTTTCATACTTTTTTGTCCGTCCGCGGCTATCAATGCTCAGGTCAGGGACTATCAATGCTACAAGGCTGTAATTTTGCATGAATATATATATATATGTAAACTATGCCGACAAAATGGTACCTACCATAAAAATACGGTTGTTATAACAATTTTTCGATTCAGTGATTTGTTTGCAATATATTCAACTTTGAAGTGCAAATTTTCATTAAAATCGAGCGAACGAGATAATTTAGGATGATAGTAAGTATATCAAACTTACAAAGAAAATTATAACGGTTAAGTTTTCTTGAGAATTATTGGTAGTTTAAGAGTAAATAGCAGCCTAAGGTATAAAATATACCTAAACTTGGAATATTCCGTACAAAATACGAAATCCTTAAAAAAATATCACTTAATTTTTTCCTAATGTCTACTGAACCCTATTTTGGGCGTGTCCGCACGCTCTTGGCCGGTTTTTTTATTATTTTTTATCGCCCTTTGGACTACATAGAGCGCCAAAGAACTAGAAACAGACGCAGGTACCCACATAAAATCAATATAACACGTTACTGACTTTTAGATAGAACACCGGACACTGAAAACATTAAAAGCATGGTCTTAACTCCCTTTTTCATCATGCATTATCTCCCAACATAAAGTTTTTAAATACAGTTTTACATTAACGAGCAAGATCAAGACGGTATCACATGATCATTCGATGCTCGTAATGAGTTCTTAAACAACCTTGGTTATCTTGTTGGAAGAGCCTTGGTTATCTCGGGAGGAATGCCGGCCTCAGCCCGGCTGGAGGGAACATTAAGCTATCAACCCATCAGCCCCGTCTGGTCAGCATTCTTCGAGACCCGGTGCAGGAATGCATGCAGCCAGCAACCCGAGACGGAAGAACTGCGTCGGAAGCGGTTCAGGGAACCAGAATAAATTAAAACGTGTCACCGTAAGAACTTGGATTGAGCAAGTTAAAAACAGACTTGAGTGCAGGACGTATGATTTCATTTCGAACCGTAGAATCGCTGCTTGTAAGATGCAATGGCTGCGTAAGAAGTATTAAAGCTGTTGGGATTACAAAAGTCTTAACTTCTCACGATAACATTGCAATTAAAGCTTTCCGGCGCTCGTATAAGGTTTAGTTTTCTATGGATTCCAATGGATGTTTATGACTTTAGAACATTCTGGAGAGTTCCGTTCTGCAGCGCGCAACCGTCTCGCTCCACTGTACCGTACATCCTGCCCTGTACAAAGTGTAATTTTCCAAGTATTTACTTATCACTCTTAGTTCTTACAAGACAGTTACATTAAGATCTGATGGCATTGGCATAAGTATTTAAAACAGAAACAAGGAAAATTATATCCTTCGTTTTAGGTTTTTTCCGAACCGGTGGTAGATATTTTGGTAAATACTTACTTCGTTCTTCTTAAAAAGACTTAGACTTAGATGTTCCCGATTCTGTCTAACTAAACTTTTAGCAAGCGACGCTGTAAGTATCTACGCTACATTACTAAATGAGTATTTCGTAAATATATGCAAGTAAGTACGTATCGAGTTATATTTACATGTGGTGAAAAAATATTTTTAAATGGCAAAGCTTTTAACAGCTGTTTGCATATGCAGGGTTTTCCTGTTGTGGACCTCCCGCGATTCTGTAATCTGCGTGAAGTGTAAACCCAACACGGGGTTAGGTTGCTGATATTGGATCTTCATTTGTTTTGTATACGAAACCCAAGAGATTGTCAGTATTGTCGTCTGTCAATTGTTTGGTTAAACAATCGAGCTGCCCGCATGCCGCGCCTCAATTGTTAACTTAACTGTTATTGGAAATCAATTGACGCCGAATAGGTACCGAGTACGTACTTAAATTGACTCAATAAGTTCGATGAATGACGACAGGCGATCATTAGATATATTATCTCAATTGACCTTCTTTAACCCAATCAATAAAAAGTACTTATCAATGAACTTCAACTGCTGTGACGACCCAACTATACTTGTACAGTCAATGAAACTGAATCACATACCAGGGTGGAACTTTTGTGCTACCTATACTAATGCACAGTATATAGGTATATATGTATATATAAGCTAAAGCAGTATAGAAGCTACGAACAAATGATCGAAACGAACACACTCACACAGACGCGCGCCCTACACGGCCTGGCAGTACCGCCCGACCGTGCGTGAGCTTAGTGTGCCGTTTATATTATTAGGGGAAATTAGAAGGAGGAATAATATTTTCACGGGATTAATTTTAAAAAAATCGGCCCAATGGTCACTATTTGCTGCCAGGGCTTCAAATTATACTATACCGGTAAATATATTGTACCGGTATTATTTATTTGTACCAAGCCTTGGTTCCATTCCATATACCGGTTAAAATACCCCTTTAATGCTAGTATTTAGGTACCAATCTGAAGCTTTGACTGCTACCAACTTCTTATCAAGAACCGCCATAAAAGTAGAGAATATTTTTAACGTTGAACAAACATTCGGCATTGTGTACTAGGCGTGGAGTGAAAGTGAGGTCAAGCGCACTTTCTATCCGCAGACGCGATGCCTCACCAGCTTGCGAAAGCCAGCCATGCAGTCGACTTGGCAAGCTAGCAAACCCTTCCTTCGTTTTTACTAACAACGTCACTAGCCGAGACTCCGTCCGCGTAGAATTCGTTTATCGCTGTCCCGCGGGAACAATGCAATGTTCCGGGATAAAAACTATCGTATGTCCTTTCCCGGGACTCAAACTACCTGTATACCGAATTTCATCTAAATTATCTAGTTCAGCGGGTTAGACCTGAAGAGGTTACAAACAAACTAACAGTTAAACTTTCGCATTTATTATTTATTAAGGTAATAAGATTGTCTATTTTTTTTTTAAGTAGAGTAGGTAATTTATTTTTCTTGTTGTGCCTAATTTCGGCAGAATTTATTTTTCTTTACTTTTTTCAAATATCTACTTATATAGACGGCCAGATAGCCTAGTGGTTAGAAAACCTGACTACGAAGTTTGGTGTCCTGGGTTCGATCCTCGGGTTCGAGTGTGCGTAGGTCAGGTTGTTTAGCGTAGTTCAGTTGTTAATGTGTGCATGTGTGTGATGTGTATACGTGCAATGAACTGTAACATATGGAATCGAAGTGAAAAACTTTGCCTAGGTAGATACATTTTATTTGATCGTAGGTATCTTATAAGTCATAGGTACATTATGTTAACTCAAATTCCTTGCGCTGTAATAATGACTTATTGTTACCGTTGTCATAGTTATTGTAAATATTGAATTACTTATATAATCGTCACATGATGAATAATCGGTAACTCATCTCGAACCGATACTATACTAACCATATGTTAACAATGACATAAGTGTCCAAGTTTGTTTGTTCTAGCTGATGCAACCCTGAAAAAATCTGGTTGCACTTAACATACAGCCACACTTTACTCCACAACCATACGTGCAAGACAGCTACGTCTGCGCGACACACACACGCGTCTTTATGCCTCAACCCTCCTAGCTCTTAAGCAAAAATCTAAACCCTGCGTCACACGTAAGTACCCATCTACCAACGTCGGCTGATGTATAAAAACACTAAACATTAAAACACCCCGAACTATCCACATTGTTGTATTATTTGTACCTACTCCAAAAAAACCCGTTAAACATTTTCTTAAATTCAAATTAACTTTCAATTCACACATTAAGATTGTAGTATACATTATGCTCGTAAAGTAACACATTAATAAAAAAACTTTTTTTAATACTTACTAGTAATTTAGTAGGCCATGGTAGTAGACATTCGTGGCTTATTAGATTAAAGATCGCAGTACAACGTAAAAATGTCTTTTTCCCTAAGTTTTCTTTTCAAACTCAATCATAGAGGCAACATCATATACATTGGCATTTTCTTTCTTTTTTGCTGCGCATCGTTGATACCTCCAGTTTATGAGACATTTTATTCTGTCGGCAAGTGCCAAGAGAAACCGTTGGCTCACTTCTATTCGACATTAAACATCACTTTCGCTGAAGACGATATGTACACGCCACCTGACTAAAATGATATGAAACTATTCCAAAAGTTAAGAGGCAAGAGTCCCTCGAGCATTAACTAAGTAGGTAAGCAAAAGTTTCGGCCCTCTCCACCTTGTGAGCGAAAGTAAGCAAAGCGCCTTTTTCCTTCCTTCTATTTACCTTTGCTTAATTTAAGGTGACAATGTATACACATTCAAGGACAAATCAAGTTTGATCTACCTATCTATAATATAATTAACTAACCTAACCTAACTAGCGACTAGCCCCGGTTTCACACGGATGCAACGGGTGCTTTGTGTGTGGGTTTCATATGGGTGCTTTTTATAGGTCAAAAGTATAGATAGTATAAAGTATAATCTGAGACGGTAATTTAATTTTTTTTTCTCCGCCTTTTCCCTAAAACTACTGACATATTTACTTGAAAGGAATAACAGAGACAGCGAGAAATTCCTTTGTTTTGTAAAAAAAAAGAAGGTTGTGTGTTAACCATAAATTTGTTCCATAAAAACATTATTACCTTCTAAGAAAGTTTCCCTAGCTTTAGCTAGCTCACTTAAGTAAATAGTTTCAGTTCAACATGTATAAATACATATATGTATTTTTTTACTTTCAGATATAGAAGAAACTCAGCGTCATTTTATGTTTTCTAACACATGTGTCGTCACTGCATGCCTTCAGACAATGGTCCTGTATGAATAGTATGAAACCATTATTCGCTTCTCCGATGTCGGAGACAATGTCCATTGTGCAATGCCCAAGAGTGGTGAAACCAGATCCTGACTCGAAGCACGCCTACAGTTGTCTATAAAAGTGAAATTATAGTACCCGTATTAAGCGACTGTCCCTGAAAAAAATCATACGAAAATTATAAATGGACATGTATTCGACTAACTAGTTGAAAATGTAACTCGAGAGGCACTTGTTCACACAGAATTTGTCAATTTCTCGAGTGGTAGTATGTATATTTTCGTGTCCCTAATACTTATTATGTTAATGATTCTTGCATATAGAGAGTGTTAATTTTGAGACGAAATTCGGAGCAATTTCCTACGTAAGTTTTTATAATACTTACTTATCTTTAACACTAATTAAAAGTAAGTATAAGTATTTATCTGTTTACTTTTTGTGACTAACGTAATTGTAATAATAAATTATACTTAATAGGAATGTTGATGGATTTTTAAACCCATGATTAAATCTATAATTTTGTGATTTTTTTCAGTATAGGTACTTACATACTTAGGTACCTACTTTTTGTATTATGTGACGTTCATTAAATGGTCATTGTGTAACTGTCTGCCAGCAGGAAGCTCGCAAGTAATTCAAGTTTGAAACTACCTTATGTTTTTTCTCAGTTTTATGAAATAAACACTAGAAATACGAGTATATCTTCGAGAATATTGTTTGGCATACGCTTTTAGTCTTTTTGCCTTAGTAATTTTAGTCAAGTTAAACAATATCATTAGCAGTTTCAAGTGTTTGTTAGTCGATGACGAGTCGTTAGCTAAGTGACTTTGGGATGTCCTCTCAATTTATTAGGTACACATATCTCATATTATTAGTAACACTAGTACCTAAGTACCTACTTCAAGTGGGACATCATTAGCGCAGCTAATCATAAACAAACAGCACTTCAAATATCATTTGAGACATTCTTTGTCTTAGTTCCTTGAGACTTCGACCGAGGGGATTGAAACGTGACCGTTTTTGTTTATCCTCGCATCTGACTAAATCCTAATGTCGACGAACTGACACGAGAGGACAAATCTTCGAGATTTTATAATGGACACATCACCATTGCCACCTTAACTCGGTCTTTAGTTCCTATTGCTCGTACTGAAACAGCAATCTAGCTATCGTTAACGGGTTAGACTGTTACGTGGTAGGAGCAATTAGAAGCCATGGAGAATGACGTCAACACAAAATTTGGCAGGAGTTCGACCTCGAAATCACTTGTTTTGAATTGTATGACTAAACAAAATGCGCAGCAGACTACCTATAAGTGGAAACCTGTCCTTTTAGCTGGTTTGAAATAGGTGGATTGTCCAGATTTATTTTTAAATATGTATAAATTACCAGGTAGTATTCCATACCTATTTCAAATCTGTGTTATTATTGAATTCTATGAATTAGTCGTCGCCCTGGGCTCTGATCACCGAAAATGTGGACTTAAGGTACTGCCACACCATAGGTTGACGAGTGACGTAGCGTGATAATGTGGATTACCTATTTCAAGTTAAATACTACAGATACAAAATATATTTTCGGTAAAAAGTACTTTCTATAACAAATTTTTCTATGACGCCACATTTTAGGGTTCCGTAGTCAACTACCCTTAGAGTTTCTTACCCTTATAGTTTCGTTATGTCTGTCACTCTGTCTGTCTGTCCGTCCGCGGCTAAGCTCAGAGACCGTTAGTACTAGAAAGCTGTAATTTGGCATAAATATACATATATCAGTCAAGCCAACAAAGAGGTCAAATAAAAATAAAACTTTTTTTGGGGTAGGTAGTACCTCAAAGTAGACAGAGATACTTTCACATTATAATATCAGTATGATTATTGTGAAAAGGTCTCAAATTGACCCAACATTTCCTTGATGTGACTGTATGTACTTGACTGACATTATTTAGGTGGTCATAGGCACAGCCCATTGCGAAGAACTAATTAATCACTACCGCAAACCACGAGTAATTCCCATTTTCCTTTACTAAAATTTCCCCGTTTGAAAATCCACCAAAGAGATTTCCAAGGATCATAGGTGAATAAGAAAAGATAAAACATCCTCTTCTTAAATCAAGATGATTGTACGATTCCATAATATATAGGTGGGTCTATATCGACTGGTAGAAAATTGTTAGTCATAATATATTGTTTGTCATAATGTAACGTTTCACATAACTCTTTTTTCCTCTGAAACCATTTATTTTTCAGAATTGTTAATTAAACAAACCTAACCTAACCTATAGAGTTCTACAGAATGACCATTTAAAAAATGTGAAAAATGTACTGTTTCAGCGGGCAAAACAAATTATGACTAACAATAATTATGACAAACATTGCATTATGATTTATAAGATTATGGCAGCCGAAAAGATCCCATTATAGGTACCTGTGGTTAGAGTTAGGAGGATTTTTTTGGCTGATTTATAACATGTGCCCTGAGTATTTTTTTTATTATGCGTGGGAGGTACGTAAACGAGCTTGCGGGTCATCTGATAGAAAATGATCTCCACCGCTCATGAGGTCAACGACATGGTCTGTTGCCGGGCTTTTAAGAAAATTATGAACCCTTTTCTTTTAGAATTTGAATTTGTCGGTCAAGAAAAGTTGTCGGAAAAGAAAAAATAATTTGCTAAAACTTGTGTTCAACGTTGAGTACGCTGGACCTTCCGAAGATGATACGCTAATATTGCATTCACGTCTCAGTCACGTTTACCTATATTTTGTCTTGTTAATATTCCGTCTATATAATAATTTAAATCGGATGGTACCAGTATATTGACAGAATATTTAGTTTGTTTGCCATAGAATAAAGTTGGCAAGTATTTTGCAATATGGCAAGTTACTGAGGTGCAGTTTTATAGATATTTTCTTACAAACTGAAGGCTACGGCAGACCACTAGGTAGGTAATACAATAACGTGACGTGACATGAGAAGCCCATTGTTAAAGCCACTGCAAGGCTAATAAAAATGAATAAATACGCGATTACTTATATTACAACTACTGGACTGGGCAGTTGTTAAAGATACGTGATTGGTCGGCCAAAATACTCCTTTACCGATGAATAGATTAAATACCTGGGCTACCTACTTCAGTATTTATGAGTTAGGTCTGAACTCTGCACAACTTTAGCATATAACCCACCCGACTGAATTTCATTCTAATCCAGACTTTCTCAAACTCCACGCCATAGCTCCACGTAACCCTGTTAAAGTTTCTTGATGGCAGCGAAAACCATTTGGCCTAAAACTGGGTAAGTATACAATAACAGTACGTAAGAAAATTAAAGAAAAATGCGCGTTTCTTTAATTGTCTCATCAATTGACATTAATTTAACTAGGTTGAAGCAATTACGGACGACCTCTTAAATAAATTCCTCTCTTACTGGTTCATCTCAGTCTTGTGCTCTTGTGAAATACCTGGTCTTTATTGGATTTAATCAAAAGTAGTTTTTGCGAATTACATACACTTTCATGCCATCTCATAATGCGGCTTCGTGATTGAAAATAATAAACAACACTGTTAGACCATAAAATGGGTTTAAGAGCTAAGCGATAAATAAAAGTAAAAAAATCTTATAGGTACATATTTCTAAAGACACTATGTCATATGCATAAGTGTAAATGCCTAACCTAATCGTGGGCGCACTGGTCTATAATAGACATATAACTTGAGTACTAGAGGTATAGATGTAAAGAAGGTTAAAACGAATTACTTGAGTCCGTAGTTTTAAAACTACTTTTTGAAATTATTAAAAACTATGTTTTTTGAATCTCTGTATCCATCATATCATCGAATGTCCAGTCCCATAGGCGGCTGCGATACCTACCTATATAGGCAAACCGCGTAACTGAGTCCTCGCCTGCGCGGTACAGGGGCGCGGGGGTAGGACGACAAAGGGGATTGAAGGAGGTGCGGGCGGCGACCGGAATGAGCTGTGCTAAGAAGCGCCTGCCGCCCGCACCTCCTTCAGTCCCCTTTGTCGTCCTACCCCCGCGCCCCTGTACCGCGCAGGCGAGGACTCAGTTACGCGGTTTGCCTATAGGTAGAGTCATTCACGATGACGCGTGCCGTGATTCTTATTACGTCATTAATGTCTAATTTTGACAAAATCACCCATCTTCGTGGATGGCACTAGATAGACTTACCATCAAGTGACCCCCATGCTTGTCTATTTACTTAGGCTGTAAAAAATGGAGTGTCAAACTGTGTTTTTTCTGTTAACAAGGTTTTTGTTTTGGGGAATCACAATATTATATGTATATAGCATTGTTAATTAAATAACTAAAAAACTCAGACACCCCAAAAATATTTAATAGCATTTATTTTTGAAAACCTTCATTATTTTAAAAGATCGTGTGTTTTACTAAGTCAGCAACTCTACTTAACTTTTTAAATTTTTATTCTTATATATTTTTTATTTATTTTGTATGTTACAGCATTTAATACCTCCTAATGGCAAGCTCGAAACGTTTGTCATGAGTTTGTCGACTACTTTATTTCTAACTACACTAGCCTACACTTACGATTTGTATTTATCAGTTGCGCTTTGACATTTTTAGAAGAAAATCACGGAATGAGAGTAAACCGGCCAGTATTAAATTATCGAATAGGTAACCTCGCTAAAATATTTAATTGGCGCCTGCAGGGCTACTACGAAACTCGAAATTCGAAGTTCGTGTCGTGCGGTCTCTCTGACACTTATACTATTTAATACGAGAGCGAGAGGGATGGTACGATACGAACTTCGAGTTTCGTAGTAGCCCTGCTGTTGCAGTCGGTAACTTTTAGACTGGGCACAATAAAAAAGGGACTTAAAAACACAAACACAACCTAATTTAAAACATAGTGTAATCAATTCTACTCTCGATTCCGAGCAAATTACTTTCTGGTTTTCTTTCTGGTTAACTAACATCTTGTACATATTTTTGACATAGCTTCATTAGAAAGTCGTCAAGTCCGAAAATAAATTATTTCTGTTGATGATGTACTAGATCTACTATACGCTACCAGTGTATATACTTACTAGCTTTACCTCACGGATACACTTTCGTGTGAAAATAGTAATATTGACTAGTTCTTTATCCTGAAGGATTCGAAATAATCCTTAGTGCATCTCTGTGATCCATAAGAAAAAATTCTGTAAAATTTAAAGGCTCTAGCTCCAGTGATTTAGGCTGTGTGTTGTCTACGAGTCAGTCAGCCGTGCGCAGATGTATAAATGAGACAAATTCCCACAAGTAATGAGAATGATCAGGTTATATCTAAAACTACTTGTTCTAGGCTAGATATAGTAACGCCAAGTTGCCTTGCCATTCACATCCGCGTGCTTAGCTCAGACTCTATCGAGATTACCTCCTAGTCGAAGCGAAGGGATTCGACCGGCGTTGAGTCAGCGACTTGCCCCAAATACCACGGCAACCATCCGCTCGATAATCCTCCCATTGAAAAACCAACCAACCGCCTAGAACTTTAGAACCCACATCGGTTGCGTTGCTTTCAACGAAAGAGCCGTTGTTTCATAGTCTCACTGATCTATGTAGCGTTTAATGTCTAGCAGATGCTTTATGCGATGTTACAACAGTTCGAATCGGTTTTGGTTTACAAGAAGCCATCATTTTAATAGGACCGTTGCCCCAAGAGCTTTATGTTAATTGCAAGAAACTAGATACCTTAGTTGGAGTGAGCGCATGAATAGAATTTTAACAAGCTGCACGGTTATCATTTGGACAATTGGAGTCGTGTTGTCATGCGAAAAGGACGCTGGATCGCGATAAAAGCTTAGTTACTGCCAAATGGGGAGTCGGGTAGAGGCAGCGCGGGCGCCGAACAAGGCGCCATCGCACGCACAATGCCCGCCGTTTTCAATGGTTGGTATCCTAAGTATAGCCCCGACCTTCAGGGTTGGCCCCGGGGTCTTGGCATGCCTCAAGAGATCTTCTGAGAACCGTGCCCTACGAACGTTTTTTTTACGGACGCATAGTTGCGGGTCTTGAAATATTTTGATACTTAACTTTTGCCCGCGACTTCGTCTGCCAAGAATTCGTTAATCGCTATCCTGTGGGAATTATGCAATTTTTCGGGATCAAAACTATCATATTGCCCTTCGTTGGGTCTCAAACAAATTACTTAACTTGAAGCCAAATTTCAGCCAAATCTGTTCAACGATTTAAATGTGAGAAGTAACAGATACCTAGATAGAGTTACTTTTTTATTTACAATATTAGAATTATAATTAGAATCGTTTATTGCAAGTCACATTATTAGTATGAATTAAAGCTTATTTTTGCTGGAATGTCACGTAATCTTAAGAATATTTAACGTGATCATATATTTAGATAATTATTACATGGTAAGTAGTTCTAAAGTATCAAGACTTGCAAATTTTTTAAATATTTGAATTTATGCAAGCTAAATTCGTAGTATTTACCCCATGAATATAATAATTAATATATTTTATCTAATAATATATATTTCAAGAATGTTTTTTATAAAAAAAGTTATTTAGGTACTTTTATTACTTTTTGTTTTATCAGATTTTTAAAGAAGAAGTAAAATTTGTGAAATAAATTCGTACTTTTTACGTGCAAAATTTATATTGTATGTCAGTGTTCCAATCTTTCCAATATTAATTTAGTTTTCTGGTCAAATTTTCAAAGAATAGTTCTATTGATAGTGCCATAATCGCAGAAGACGGGTGGCCGGAACGTCGCCGGAACGTTTATGATATTACTGAAGCATCTACCTTATATATTACCTACCTTATATTATAACTGGTATTTGATCATTAGGACTACACTTAAATTTGTTTTAATTCTCTGAATAAAACGCCAAGTATCAAGCAAGTTAGAGCGTCGTATAAATTCCTTTCCCTTCTTAGCGCCAGTGAGCCTACCTGTAGTGTAAAAAAAACATTCTGGCTGCGCCGAGTCGGCACTTTTGAGATAATTTATAAGGCTTCGCCTTTCTTGGAATTTCGAAATCTCGATGAGATGGGTTCGTGCCAGCCGCGGCTCCAAGCTATGGAATGTAACGGATTTTGTTGGGAAAAAAATAGAGCATTGTTAAATAGTTTATCGTTGCGTTTGGGATGGTGTGGAAACATCTATCGATTTTAAATTCCATTACGCGAAGCGAACGGCGATTACTCTGTCGGGTTCATTTCGTTTCATGAAACGAGTGTTTTTATCTCGTATCCACTATCTGATTTAATTTGTAGTAAATTATTTCGTTTCAAAAATTCAAGATGAGCTTAACAGCCCCATATTTATCTGTATTTTGTTAAATTATTTTTCAGCCTTTACAGTTCTCTTGCTCTCTTGTAAAGGAGACTCTGCGAAACATATTTGGCTCAAAATAGCACAAAGTTGCCTGGAAATATTTAAAATATGCCAAACAGCATCCCTTTATTAAAATAATATTTTATAAAATAATTACCGCATTTCAAGACTACTGCACCATTTTATGTTCTCAAACTCACTTAGTCTTATGCCCCGGCATGCAGTCAAGCGGGCGGCCCTGTGGCCTCTCTGGAATGAAGTAAAATAAGTTCGTTCAAGGCGCAGTGCTATAGCTACCTACATAGTGTATGTGGCTATATCCCGAGTCCCGACAGCGAGGTGGGAGAGAGGAGTTCTGGGAAAGCAGGCCGCATACCACGCCGCCGTCGCCTTTGGGGTCTCCAAAGATAAGAGACGCCGCAGATGCGAAATAGCCGTTGAAGATTTCAGATGCCACGATACCAGCGAACTCGCCATAGTTATTGTACTTGTAAAGTACAAGTAATGTACAATAACTATGTCGAGTTACTACGAGTAAATTTTTTGATAAGTACTTACCACGAACTTGTACAAGTACAACTATATCGAGTTCATAGTCCGTGGTATCAAAAATGTATTAGGTAATGCGTTCACGTTCTAGTTTAATGAATGCGATTGGTAATGTAAACAGAACAGTCGCTTTAGTATGTTTTTGTAGTTTTTAAGAATTATGTAGAAGCAAGGTGCCTACAAATGAGTCTACGTTCTGTTTACGAACTAAATCGTAAATGACGTCATGTTATCAACACTATATGGGTCATAATCACACGTGACCGTGACACCATATTGCTAAAGATTTCACAATTACCTACTGGAATTGTTGAGATTACTTTGATCTATCAGATAAACAAGATGTCTGTCCAGTGGGTGTGTCTGATGTACTTATGTGTGCACGTGATATGCTCAAGCCTCTTCCAGAATGCTTTCGTTCAATTAACTTAAATAATGAACGACTACGTAACCAGAGTAGGTATCTAACAAGTGCCTAGGTAACCTACATCTTCGGTGAAAGATTCTTATGTTAAAAATCAAAACCGAGAACACTTAGCTACCTCGCATATCTCTTGAAATTATCACAGCCATTCCGGGACTGAGTCGTCAACGTGACAAAATGTCCAATGGACGTATTGTTTAATGGTCATAAAGTGCGTGTGTCGAAATGACTAGGGGTCAAAATGTACAGATGTTTAAATACCTAAGTGTAAATATAACCAAGTGCCAAAATGCAAAAACGACGGCACGTGTAAGTGTTACAACGTACAAGTTTCAAAATACATAGGTGTCAAAATGTACAGACGTTTCAATACGTAAGTGTAAAAATAACCCAAGCGCCAAAATGAAAAAGAGGCAGCATGTGTAAAGGTTGAAATATACAACTTTCAAAATAAATAGGTGTCAAAATGTAATAAATTAAGCTGTTAAAAAATAATGCATTGTAGAGTCTTATTTTCTCTAAACTATTAGTCTTGAACGAAATTTTTTTTACTAGTTTACTAGTGTAAGTACGTTTTTTCGAAGCTTATGTAAAAAAAATATTAGTTACTAGCTGTTGCCCGCGACTCCATACTCTTAGTATTCATTTATCGCTATTCCGCTGGAACTATGCAATTTTCCAGGATAAAAACTAAACGTTAGCCTACTTTATGTACTTATATAGAAATGTCTTTCCCCGGGTCTCAGACTATCTGTGTAGGTACCGAATTTCATTTAAATCGGTTCAGCCGTTTAGACGTGACGAGGTAACAAACAACCTTACAAACTTTCGCATTTATAATATTCCTAGCTTTTATTTTTACTTCCTTAACACGAAACTATGTAGCAGTGTTCTTTGTGAGTATTTCTCAAAAAAAAAACCCGTTATGAAATTGACAAGAAATCAGTTTTGTCAAGAAGTTGTTAACCCTAACGAGATCATAAAACATAAACTATATAAATACACCTAGATATTTTCCTAGCACGAACGAAATAATGCAAGAGTTTGGCCAAACAAAAACATCGACAGTTCTGTTATCGATAAGCACATACCACTTCAACGACGAGACATACATACAATCACAGCCTGATATCAACTACCTACCTAGACGCCGCGAGCCACCGATCTTGTATAAATTGAACTTAATCCGTACACTTATAACCCGTCGAATGCCCTGCGCGCCACAGTCGCACGTATCTAAGTACCTAATCCTGATTAGAAATTTTTTGTTACCGGTTTCGATCACCCTTTCACATGGGTACTAGTCCAAATTACCCAAAAATATCGTTGGTCGCGCGACGGGTTAATCCTTTACAATTTATTTGTATAATTGTTTCTTATTGTTGTGTGAAGCAATGAATAATTGTTTATATAGAGCAGCCTAAATGACTCTTTCAAGTTGTATTGTCTTTTTTTGTTTGTCTTGATTGTAGTATAAATAAATAAGTAAAAAAAACACTTCATTTAATAACTCTACTTATTACCAACGTAAAAAAGTAATCAAACTTTTTACGAGTATATTCATAGAAAAAGAAGTATTTATATATTTCTCTTGTTATAACCTCTATGACTTTGAATTGGTACTTATAGATAACATGACTGTCGATATTTTTATTTGGTCAAACTCTTACAACGTTTCGTTCGTGCTAGGAAAATATCTAGGTATATATATAAAACATCCAAACTTTCTTGACGTCAGGAATTTTGTAACTACATCAAAACTTTCTATTGGATCCAACAATAAATATTATCTGACTTTTTAATACTTTTACTACAAGGTTTTGTATATATTTAAAAACAATATTATTTATTTTTTTGTGGTGAAATAGCGTCAGGAATATATTTTTTTTAAATAAGTGGACAACTAAAAAATTTTAAAATGTTAAGCTTTTTGAGAAATATTATAGTCAAGTACCTACAAGTAAGTTAATTTTTTTTTTAGCATATTGTAGCACTCCTGTCTAACTTGATTCAAAAACTATTTTTAGTATTATTTTTAGTTTCGGCTCAGTATTTTTGGAGATAAGTGGAGAATGGTTTAAATTATCTAAAAAAAAGCCTACAGCCTCCCACCAGGCAATTTCACTTGATATGTCGCACGCACCGCACGGTACAGTTTGCAAATATTTTTTTAATATTTTGATCCCAATAGTGATACTTAAAATGTATTAATTTACGTTACGTTAATTTGAGTCGCATAAATTCATATGTACAGTCGAAATCAAAAATGGTTGCACATTTTAATACCTTGTCGCAGCCACGAGTTGTAAGATAACAAATTAAAACCACTCTTACGTTACCACGACAAGGTATTATAATACTCAACTACTTCTGAGTTCGACTGTATCAAGATTTTGACTGATCCGTTAAAACTGTTGTTCGTAGAATAGTTTGTAGATCTCGCCGATCCGACCTTTGCAAAAAAATTTACTCCTCAGTTGATGAAAACTATACCTGTACTTTTTAATAAACTACTAACACTGCGCAGACAAATTCGCGGGGAGAAAGATGATTACCAATAAAGGCTTCGTTTACGTCATAAAGCATAACACGTTCTTAAGTTACAATACAATACGAATATTCTTTACCATACACCACAAATCAGTACAAAATTTTACATATCACAAAATACATAAATAAATAAATAATAATAATAAATATCACGGGACAATTCACACCAATTGACCTAGTCCCAAAGTAAGCTTAGCAAAGCTTGTGTTATAGACACTAGGCAACGGATAAATATACTTATATAGATAAATACATACATAAATACAAATTAAACATCCAAGACCCGAGAACAAACATTCGTATTATTCATACAAATATCTGCCCCGGCCGGGATTCGAACCCGGGACCTCAAGCTTCGTAGTCAGGTGCTCTAACCACTGGGCCATCCGGTCGTCATACATGGTATAAACAATAGGCGGTCTTATCGCTTAAAAGCGATCTCTTCCAGCCAACCATTTATGCACAGGAACTTACAATTATGTTAAAAATAGGTGGCGTTACGTTTGGAAAACATACTAATCATATTGTCATTTGCTCTTTAAGGAATATATGTATACATTTTGGTACTTATTCAAATTGTTACTGAATAATTATGGCGTTTGGACATTTTGACATCTTTACTTTTTGACCCTAAGACAATTAATGATTTGGACATTTTGTCATATACACATTCTGACTAGCATACATTTTAACAATGACATTATTTGTCACTAAAACTTTTTGTCAATTTCGCTTTATACGTTTTGACATTTGTACGTTTTGACACTCATACTATATGACCATTAAACAATACGTCCATTGGACATTTTGCCACGTTGACGACTCAGTCCCGGAATCAGTTTTGACGTCGAAGCCATTTTAACGCGGACGCTTTTAGTAAAAATTTGGCGAGTTTAAGTTACCACCATCCTACCATCGAAATGCACGATGTCACTTTTGAACCGGGCCATTTCATTCCACGGAATATCAGTGACAAACGTGAATGTATATTGCATTTTCACTCAATAAGTCCAAAGGATTCGTTCATTTTCAGAGGACCGTCGTCCCTTTATTTGTCTGCTCTGTGACAGCGTTAAGTCACGAACTATAAAGTGAACGCGAGGCAGACAGCCGCAGCCGGGTTCATTCATTAAAATATGCATTTATTTTGTTACTAACCCGTCCGGCGGCGCTGCGTTACAATGCGTGATCATACTCAGACGCTGCTGGCCGGAGATTACAGTCTACTCAACATGGGTAAAAGAAAACGGGCTATAACAAAAGCGAATTACCTCAAAACCCGTAATGTTGGTAAGTTACTAGACGTACAAGTAAAGCAAGTTTAACGAAATACCAATTGTAACTGTGTACCCGGTTTTTATCCGCCATATTGGTAGTCGTTAAAGCAAAAATTTGCGGACTAATGAGTGGCATTTCGGAATTTGATATGCGAGTTGTAATGGCTGCAAAACGGTGGATTATATTTAAGTACCTAGTTGATGAAAGGTACCTACCTATCTGAGTAGTTGCTAAAAAAAATCTACAAAACAATAGAATAAACAATAACAAAACTCGTAAAATGCATACTGTTGTAAGTCTATCTAGGTACATTATGGTACGAGTAGGTAAGGATTCTACAGGATATTTCTAACGTGATTACTAACTTTTTAATTAAGTATTACCTATCAATTCTTTACATGTAAAATAAGTAACTAGGGTAAGTATCACATAAAATTAGGTAAGTACATAGTTAAATTTGTAAACACATCTACCTACCAAGGTATATGCTTATCTCATTTCATAATCTCTTACACATCTTTGGGCAAACCCCTTATGGAAAAGTTATGGTAAACAACATGATTATCCGTACCCACCCATTATTTTGTAGACATATAATTGCGCGCTATTTTTGCAGAAGTGCAATGATAGGTACGATTGCACTTCAAAGTCACCTAAGTACATAAATAAAGTTAGTCATGTAACAATTTCATTTAATGATATGCATTTCTATTATTCATATTACATTGTGTACCTACTGCGTACTTTTCTATAATGCGAACAATTTACCTACCGGTAAGTTGAGGTGCGAACTGTATCAGAATGCACTCTGGTTAAATTCAGCAGTTATGCAAAACTAAAATAACAAATTAGAATCTTAACTTGACACATTTTATTTCATCACGTTCATCATTTATCAGCGTAGAACGCCCACTGATGGACATAAGCCTTCCCCGTTTTATTAAAAAAAAAAAATTAAGCTATTAGCCTCTTATAATTTTCAAACTATAAGAATAAGGGCTAGCACAAACATGCAGCTTTGCATGCTTTGCATTACCTTAGTATGTATGTATTGAGTATTGTATGTAATGCAGGTGGTAGGACCTTGTGCAAGGTCCGCCCGGATTGCTACCACCATCTTGCTCGCTAATCCTGCCGTGAAGCAGCAGTGCTTGCACTGTTGTGTTTCGGCGCGGAGAGTAAGACAGCCGGTGAACAAAATATATGTGTGCAAAATATTACTGGCACTTGAGGTAAGTATTCCAACTTAGGCCTCTAGGTTGGCAACGCATCTGCAATACCCCTGGTGTTGCAGATGTTTATGGGCGGTGGTGATCTCTTACCACCAGGAGACTCACTTGCTTGTGTGCCTTCCAATCGAATAGAAAAAAAAAATTGAATCGGGCGTTGCTTTGCGGAGGTCTATACCAATGAACTAAAAGAATTTCTTTGCTCACCCGCGACCTTACGACATACTGACGCGTTTCGAAGTTTCGATCTGAACCAGAGCTCATCTTCAGAGTAACACAACCGTACTGTACACCGTACTACCAGATGTTAGACTGACTAGTATGTAGGTAAGTATGCCTAGCCTTTAGGCTGCAAACTTATTATTATTAGCAATGTTTCGTCCCACTTTTTATTAAATAAAACTGACCGCAAAGATGGTACCACTTACGGGAATACGGGAAGTATACACTGTATATAGTGTACCTATACTCGGGGCCATAATTCGAGAGACAACTTTGACAATTCATTGTGCACAAGTGTTGCCACAGACAGGGTAGTGCTGTTCGTGTCGATATTAAAAAATATCACGGCATTGGCTTCTATCGATATTTATCCATTATTTATGGTGACAATACCATTATGTAAGATCATTAAAAGAAGTACAATATAATATAAATCAATATAAAAAAAAATCCAATACAAACCAACGACAATTATTTCTTTTATTGTTTTGCCTCACCTTAATTTATTTTATATACACATGATATGATTGTTGTCACCAAGGGCGCTAACAAGTAATAATTTCATCATTACCTTCACAAGAGGCGCCATTTTGTCAACGATAATGTAGCGATTGGCGGGGGCAGGGGGACTACTACGAAATTCGAAGTTTTTATCGTACCGTCCCTCTCACTTTCATTTTAAATAATATTAACGCCAGCAGGATAGCAAGATACGGAGTTCGAATTTTACACTTCGTAGTATATAGGGCCAAGGGCGGGGGCCGGTGCGGGGCATTCGTCGATTTTTCACTTTGAATCGTAATGGATCGTAAACCTCAGCAGGGCTACTATGAAACTCAAAACTCGAAGTTCGTGTCGTGCGGTCCCTCTTACCGTTTTATACTATTTAATACGAGAGCGAGAGGGACGGTACGATATGAACTTCGATTTTCGAACTTCGGAGTAGGCCCTCTGAAACGATTCACGGATCGGATCGTATGCTCTTGAATCCTTCTCACAAAAATCGTATCAAAAATTGATTTGAAATTTGTATTTATTTTGACAATTTGAATATTAGATCTGACCACACATTGGATTTAATCGTTAGAGCCATCGCTTTAATCACAATAAAATGAAATTATTATTCACACAGGACGATACTTACAGCATCATCATCATCATCATCATCCCAGCCTATATACGTCCCACTGCTGGGCACAGACCTCCTTACAGCATAAAGAATGTAAAATAAATACAATTTAGCTGTGTATGACTTTTTTTAACTATCCGCATCCTGTTTCATTATTTTTATGTATCTATTTGCTTCGGTTAGTAACATAAGCAATGCGGACTAGTAATGCGACTTTATTGCGGCATCCGTGTATAATCGATTTGTCTTCATTAAGATAGTAAATATTCAATACTTACTTATTATATCATAACAAATTAATAAATTGTCTGTAAATACGATTTAAAGGATACGATTCACTTTATTTCCGAATCGAATCGGTTGAAGATTATATTAAAATGAATAGATTAAAAAATCGCTACATCGTATCCATCGCTAAATCAATCTTCATAAAAATCGAATCGTAACGTGCATCCCTAATTCGTGTAACAAACTTTTGTAACCCATTCGGCTTCCATTTCCCGGAGTGTTTGAATGTGTTTCGTGGTTTTCTGCATCTCTCGCTCACTGTGCGCATTTTATCTGTTACGTTTTTGTTTTGTTTGGTTAAATTTTCGTTCTGTTATATCCTTGTTACTTTGAATTGGTACAAAAAAATCCCTCTTAGCAAACCATTTAGTCGAATCGACAATAAATATCGATATCGGCTACATCACTATTTAATTTCGTCGAACCCTGGTAACCCTTTACCTGTCATTGACTTGTCAAAGTTGTCTCTCGAATTATGGCCCCGAGTATACTTTAGAAATTGGTTCAAATTATACAGCGTGTATTTTTGATACTACCTCAAACTGTAACCAGATGAAGATTTAAGCGCTGTGAACCGATAACAAAACAAATTGTTAATTTAGAATTAACTACCAGAGCGTAATTAATTTTTGAAATATTTTCGAGCAGCAATGTAATGCGTACAATAATTTGATAAGAGAGAGAAACGTTCTGTGACAGCTGTTACGTCAACAAGGGCGACGTTTTGAATAAAAACAAAGTAGTATCGCATAGTGATACATTGCGTCCTAATTAAATTTATAAGGAAAAGTATAGGTAGGTACTTACTTTAAAAAATATTTATTATATTTCTCTGGATCAGAGAAAGTAACAGTAGTTTTACTTAAGTAAGTACAAGAGGCATTTCTTCTTAGTCCTTTACGTTGGCAAAACCTTTGCATTCAGAGCGGTAAAAGGGGAAACTGGCAGCGTTAGCACATTTGGCAACTTGCTTTTCCCAGTTGCCGCACAAAGGAACAAAGCAATTCCATGTAACTCGTGCTAACCACTTACAAACCTGCCCAAATTGAATCCAGGGTTATTTTTTGCAGGTTCGAGGGTGGGGGAGGCGACAGCTGCAAAGCACGTGGAAGCGGCAGCTGTCGCAGCACGGGCAAGCTGCGCCCGCGCACCTGCCGCGCGCCAAACTTTCAATCAGGGTTCTGCATCACAGGTGATACAAAATTAGAGTAAGTAAGGCTACGTCTAGCGGCCGGTCCCCGAAAGCCTTTTCTGACCTCTAATTAATGCGGCGGCTTTGCTACAGCGAGGCTAGGGGCGTCTGAAATACCTAGCTATTGGAAGACTCGATGGGTGGGGCCTTCCCGAGCTGCCTCGCGAAGCGGCCACAGGAGTCATAATTTAATGGACACAAGAGATCAATATGTATTGTGGGTAGGTACTTAAAAATCGCGAAGTCACATCCAATTATATTTTTCCGTTGGTTGTTCAGTATTCAGTACCTATTTATTTATTGCAACACCTTTTACAAAAAAGTATAAATAATTATGCCCTGTTGGGGCGTGGCAATTTTAAAATTAATTAAGTACATTAATTAACTTATACATAACATATTATGCTATTTTAACGACATGTAATCTTTAGCAAGAGATTTAAGGAACTAAGTTTTAAAAGTGCGAGGTGTTAGTTGTTTTATCCGTTTTATTTGTCTTTGTTTGTTGTAATAATGTGTATAACTGTCACATGGGCGCCAAATATTTGATTCTATAACCAAATAGGGATGTTGACACCACCAATCAACTGACGTAGGTACTTTTTATGAGCTGTCAAAACACTATTTCTCCCATAGAGTTTCAATGGCGATAGCGACTTATGATTGTTCGCCAACTCAATCAACTAACTAGTATTTATTTGTTTTAAAGCAACAAAAAAAATCTAATTTTTCAGTAAACCGAAAAATAATCTGGTGTACAGGGCTAGAATAAAGCGTTTTTTTGCTGGAGTCGTGCTTTCGAATTATTTTTTAATAGCGTCAACATCCCTATTAGTCGAATACAAATTTGATAAGGCACCGCGTACGTTAGAATGTATTGTTAAACAGAACCCTCAAACCGGCAACATGGAACTCGATATTTTTTTGATCCACATCAAACAGCTGATGTTACATCTGCTCTAAGTTACGTTACGTTACCCATACAACAGGAATTGAAAATTTAGGTAAATCATGAGGAATATACAGCAATGAAATGACGCAGTAAAAAAACCCTCATTCTGGATAACAACGGGCACAGGTCAAACTAAGCATACCACGTGATTAAATTGTGACTGGTGGGTGACACAAGTACAAGTGGTAAGGACGTATATAATGTGCGACACGGGTTTTTCATTTGAGGAAATTACGTATAAATACATAAAGTGTGAAAGTGATCTACGTGAAGGCTAAAATCGCAAAGTTATTTATATTATTTAACTATTGTTTATTTTAATTCTAAGGCGATTAAGGTTGATAAATACATAATTCATCTGGTTAGTTTTTTCACAACAAAACGAAATATTTATGATTGTTTTTTTTTGAGTATTTTTTATTTCAACTCCAATTTGTTACTTTTACGGGTATCCCGTGAAAATCATATCGAAAATACAAACTGAGAAATGGATGCGCCAGCGCTGGGAATCGAACCCAGCAATCCGTGCTGCGCGCTATAACTCCTACACCACCGCTGCCTGGGTTCGATTCCCAGCGCCGGTCTCTTTTTCTGGTTTTTCTGTGCATCCAAGTCTTAGTTTGTATTTTCGATATGACCCTATATTTACTTCATTTATCTATGTCTATGTTCAAGGGGCTGCAAGACTAAACACCTTTCAGAAATGCTACATTTTTTAAGCTGCCAACTCAATGATATGATAAATAAACGTGCTTATAGGTAGGTATACTTAGGTAGTATTTACAAATAACAAGCTGGCAGTTTTGCCGCGTAAAATTCACATTGTGGGATGTAGGTACCACAATGTGAATTTTTCGCGGCAAACTGCAATAAAACTGCTTTGCTGCTGCTGTATTTTTATTGTTTTATTTTAAGGTGTGAATGGCATGAATAAATATATTTCTATTTCTATTTTAAATCTGCAAGGATCTTAATTATTATTGGCCAAGTCACCTTGCCCTGGGTGACGTCATTAATCCTTGCAAAATACGTGGGTACATGTGCATAAAAGGACTGACACGTCACGTCACACCCACAACCTAGTGTCCACCGCATGATACATTTACGTAATAATTTATCGACTTATCTCAAACACCGAAGGCGCTCGCGCAGCCAATAGAATCAGTTTAGTCGGCGCCGGCATCTATTCCAACTGCGCAGACTCGCTGCACAGGTAAATACCTTTATTTTTTAAATGATGATACATAAACGATTGTCGAATGCAACTTGGAGCGAAGTTACAGTGTCTCTCGTACCTATTGAGGCATTTTTTTAGTTATTTTCGACCGCCTTGCAAAACAAACTGCTTTCAGCATTACTTGGCTGAAAACAAATCAAGTAATTATCTAATTAAGAAAAAAACAATAAAAAAAAAACTTTGACAGTTCTACTGTCTATATTTGTCACACAAGTGAGGGTTTCGCGACGTAATTTTGTTACTTACTTACATTTTCGATGTTTTTTTACTAAAACATGATACCTGTCTTTGTGTTTTAATTTTCAGAGCAACATTACATCCATCACAATGAGTAGGCATAAAGTTTAACTGAACTAAAACTACTTAATAAGTCACCGAACTCAAACTGACGACTAAAATTGCTATGGCAGCCAGTAGGCCGAAGGAAGATGTAGGGAGTGCATCTTCTTCCGGCGCTTCTACCAGCAAAGAATTGAATGAATCAACGTCAAAAACCGGTAAGTTTATTTCTAAAATGATCCCCACCTCATCGACTATTATCGGTGGCTATGCAAATACATAGATAATCCAAGCCTATCTGGGTGACGTAGGAAACAACAGATATTCAATTTATGATAACATTTTGCCAAATTGCTAAAGAAAAAATTTGGGGAAATTACAGGCAATGTTGAATTTTTTCCTCTCTGTTTGATGAAGAGATGACAGATGAAATTCTTCTTCTTATTCTTCTTATTCTTATTCTTCTTTAAAATATGGCTTCTGTCGTAATCAATAAGACAATTTCGCCAGTGTCCATGTATTCTCTTTCGAGAGGCAACGTTGTACGGTGATTGTAGTTTCTGCAACTTGATAGTAAAATTCCAGAAACCACGTGGAAACAACTTGCGCATTAAAAAATGTCAGACACGAGAGCTGTATAGAATTTTGTGATCACTGTTCACTGTTAAGGTTAATCGCCGCATAAAACACTATCAAAATTATACTTCAACCAGCCAAAGAAACAGAAATAGCAGAATTATACACAGTTCACATCCGCCATGTTTGAATGCCACAAATCGAATCACAGATGAAATTGAATCAATTCAAAATTACAAATGATGCGGGTGACACTTGGTGCACGTTTCGTTTTACTCAAAGTTGCTGCGGTCTAAATAAATTGAAGTATATTTCAGTTGTAGTCTGAATATGACTGGCGTAAAATATTTGGACTTAGAACTATGTTATACGAAATAAACTTAAGCTATCAGATTGTTATAATTAGTTGATTAAGGGCCGATTTTTCAATCCTCAGTTAAACAACCAGATAGTATTTATTCCGCAGTTAGCAAAAAATTGAATTTTTCAATCGTCAGTTAGGGTTTATTGGACGAATAAGTTGACTACCTGAGGAATAACTTTAACTGTCCCTTCGACGGCCAGTTAACCCGCTATTCATCCGATAGTTGCATTTGAAAACAGATGGTCAACAGATGGTGTATATAATACACTAACATTTTGGTTAGTTCTATGTTCATTTTTCGTATATTACAAAGTAAAAGTGTCATTAGTATGGATATTTTTGATAGTGTTGATGACATAGCTATCGAGGAAGAGGCTATAATAAATGAATTTATGAATCCATTGAGGAAAAGAAGAATTGTCAGATCCAGGCCTGATCACCTTACCATGTGGGATTCAAATGAATTTCACAGCCGATTCAGGCTTCTAAAAGAATCTGTGCTGTACTTACTAAGCTTGATAAAAAACAAAATTGAGTGCAAAACACAAAGGTAAGTTTTAATAATTTATGTAACAAATATCAGTTTAAGGTTTAAGGCCACATATGTAATACAGGTTTGTAGTTGGAAATCTACATAATACCAAACTATTCTAAGTTTTTATAATTATTTTAATACTCTAAAATAATATCTGGTCACAAAATAAATATATATACACACATATAAACCCCCTTGCAAAAAAAACGGGCACCTATGGTTTTGTATTTTATGTGCATGAAAGCTTACTTTCTAAGCTTCAATGCCTAAAAATCTGAAAAACCATAGGGGCCCGTTTTCTTTGCAAGGGAGTTTATATATATATAAATATATTCATACATATATAAATGTATATATAATAAAAAAACAACTTAAACCTTAGTATATAACACATGTCATATTAAGACCTATTTGTTATTATGAATGTTCTTAATTATATCAAAATTAATGGCACTTGAGGTATCCCATCTCAGGCCCCTAGGTTGGCAACGAATCTGCAATCACCCTGGTGTTGCAGGTGTCTATGGGCGGTGGTGATCTCTTACCATCAGGATACCCACTTGCTCGTTTTCGATCTAGTCGATTAAAAATTTATGTATTTTTCAGGAACCAATGCATCTCACCCATGTTACAGCTACTAATAACGCTGCGATTTTATGCCACCGGAAGCTTTTACATCACAGTTGGTGATTTTGGTGGAATTCATAGCTCAACCATATGCAGAATTATAAAAAAAACAACTGAAGCCATTGCATCTTTGAGACCAATATTTATAAGTATGCCAAGAAGCGATGAAGAAATAAGAAAAACACAGGAAGAATTTTATCAAATTGCTAGATTTCCTAGAGTGGTATCTGCCATTGATTGCACTCATATTAGAATTCAGTCTCCTGGTGGAAATACAGCAGAAGAATTTAGAAACAGGAAAGGTTTCTTTTCATTTAACGTTCAAGCGATGTGCTCTGCCCAACTGATCTTTCAGGATATAGTAGCACGTTGGCCCGGCTCCACCCATGACAGTATGATATTTGCAAATTCATGTGTGAAGTTTCATTTTCAGAATGGAGCATTTGGTAATGGAATCGTGCTTGGGGATAGTGGTTATGAACAAAATAATTACCTACTCACTCCTTTTCATGAACCAAATACGCAAGCTCAAAGTCTTTATAATGAGTCACAGATACGAACACGTAATGTCATAGAGAGATGCTTTGGTGTGTGGAAGCGACGTTTCCCAGTGTTGAGTATTGGTTTGAGATGCAAACTAGCGCTTACACAAGATGTGATTGTATCCTGTGCTGTATTACACAACTTGGCAAGAATGAGAAATGAAGATGATCCCCCCGTAGATCCCCAAGTACAAATTCCACCTCAACCAATATTTGCCCCCAATTTACCCAATACTACTGGCGAAGAAAGATACTTGACTAGAGACACTGTCTTGCAATACTTTAATTCTTTAATTTTAGATTAAATAACTGTTGTTTATTATAAGCGATTTAAATAAAATAAAAAATAGCAAAAATAGTTTTTATTTCTATATTACGTGTACTTGCATTTACAAGATGTCAGTTACAGGTCCAGAACTGATTTTTTTTAAAAGTATTTCATGAATTTCTTGCTTCCTTTTTTCATCATTTGCAAGATGTAACATTTGTAACTTGTGTTTTTCTTCTAAAAACTGCTGTTCTTTCTTAACAGTCTCCATTTGCAGTTCCACCAATTCTAAACGAGCTGTGCTGAGTTTATCCAGTTTGGTAGTGACGTTTGCTTTTGATGCTGTGTCTGCTCTTAAAACATTTGACACCCTTGTTTTAAGAGCTTTTGGGTTCCATCTGTCCCACTTATTTTCTGAAAACACAATATTTTCAACATTATTAAAATTATAATTAAAATACCACAAAAGGAACTTGTCATGATAAACAACACAAATAATATTTTAGTTAAGTTTTAAACGTTATAACAAAAATATTAAATAATAGTATTTTACACTATATTATTAATTATGTATTTATTTGGGTTTGGGTCAATCAACTATTTCTTCATGTTATTCTGTCCCATCAGCGAGGGGACAAAAGTAGTAGTTTAATAAAAGAAATGTTGTGTCACATTATACTAACAGATGAGATTACCAATAGAAGGGGCTTAAAACTATCACAAAAATGCATGTTTGGCAATTTTAATCCTATAAACTTATGATTTAAAGAGTGAACCGTAACTATAGCAACAAGTGTCAGGAAAAAGTTGATTGACCCATTTATGTTAATATTCAAAATTAAAAATTCAAAATTATTTATTAAGGTTGCTAAAAGTACAATGTTTTACAATGGTTGGTTCCTCTTTTTAAGTATAAAATACCTGTGCTAAGAGGCACCTTCTGTAGCAAAAGGTAAATTACAATTTGTACCAATTAATATTATTTTCTGTTATTAGTTAGTTAGATACATACATTTCTATATTTTTTTTTAATAACCAAATCAATGACATGCATAACTTATATACTACGTGTGTGTGTGTTGTGTGTGTGTGTGTGTGTGTGTGTGTGAGTGTGTGTGTGTGTGTGTGTGTGTGTGTGTGTGTGTGTGTGTGTGTGTGTGTGTGTGTGTGTGTGTGTGTGTGTGTGTGCGCGTGTGTGTTTGTGTATGTGTGTGTGGACATGAAACGAGACTGTAGCGATTACGTTAAAGATCTCATATGTATTCCTATATATATTAAAGGACTTGCTCAATTTCATAGTAGTTTTTATTTTTTAACCAGTCACTGACCCTGCTCTTACATTCAAAAAAGCTCATAGAATAAATATTTATCTCCTTGTTAAGAGAATTATACAGCTTAGCTGATTGGGCAGCCAATTGCCTTCTCGCAAACGCTGACTTAGTACGAACGAGAGGCACCACATTTTGCACCCTACGTTTCGTCGAAGCAGCAGCAGAAAGTGGCAATGATTTGTGCTGCTTAAGGACAATCGAGAGTATATACAGTCCCCTAACTGAGAGTAAGCCACACATTGAGTAAAGATCTTGGGTTGGGAAACGGTATGGCTTACGATACATAACCTTAAGAAGGGATCTCTGAGCCCTTTCCAGTTCCAGAGACTTCGCCTTTGTTAAGCCTCCCCATACCGGTATACAATAAATTAATATTGATTGCACAAGGGAAACATAAATCTGTCGCAAGAGGGCGGTGGAAGCTACATGTCTAAGTGTTTTAAAGACCCATATTAATTTTCTTACCCTGGCCATTAATAAATCTGTGTGAGGATGCCACGAAAGTCTCTGATCCAGCATAACACCAAGATACTTTACGCACTCCACCTTGACTATTACTGGGCACATACAATTTGTGTTTTTCAAATCATTACATTTATGTATTTTGATTGTAAAGTCAAAATCAGGTTGAGTGCTGCTATATTTAGTAAAGCAAATATAGTTTGTTTTACCAGTATTAAGAGTCAAGAGGTTAGATTGTAGCCAGGTGGCAATTCCGGACAACCCAGCCTCTGCGGCCATTCTCGCTTCCTCCCATGTTTTACCAGTAAATACTACCGCAGTGTCATCAGCATAAGACACCATGTACCCCCCATCGATCTTCATGTTACAAAGAGTGTTGATATAGATCAGGAACAGGGTTGGACCGAGAACACTGCCCTGTGGCACACCAAATGTTATGTCAGCTTCCTCACTAACGTGCGTCCCCATCTTGACTTTTTGTTTCCTATTACAAAGATAATCCTTAAAGAGGGACAGTGGAATACCTCTAACTCCAATAGCCTCCAGGCGGTTCAAAAGAATGGGAACAGAGACGGTGTCAAAAGCTTTTTTGAGATCAATAAAAACAGTGAGGCATTTATTATTACTGTCGACCCGGTTAACTATGTATGAGGTTAATGCCGTTATGGCGTCTTCTGTGGAGAGGCCCTTCTGGAAACCGAATTGAGCCCTGGACAAGATATTATATTTATTGAGGTAATTTACTAGACGTGAGTTCAAAAGTTTTTCAACAATTTTGGAAATTGCAGAGAGAACAGAGATAGGTCTATAATTGTTGACATCGTCTCTTCTCCCACCCTTATAAACCGGGGTTATGAGTGCTTTTTTTAGGGCATCAGGAAACACTCCCTTGTCAAAACAGAGATTTACAAGGTGAGTGATGACGGGAACAACCTCTGAACTAGCCATTTTAAGAAATTTAGTGGGAATGCTGTCGTGACCAGGGGCGCTATCAGATTTCAAACTCATTAAAGTAGCATACACCTCACCAGGGTCCGTGCCAAGAAGCACGAAGGAATCAACTCGCGTTATCGGTTCGTCAGTAAGGGCATTATATGACAGCGGAGTAGTCCCCGACACAATATCATCAGCCAGCATTTTGCCCACATTGGAAAAGAAGGTGTTTACTGAATTAATTGATTCGAGGGGAGTGTTTTCTTTATTTAATAATTCAGAGCTTTCTGCGTTTTTAGGCTTTCGACATGTTAGATTATTAATAGCTTTCCATAATGTTTTCGGGTTGGTACTAGCTTCCTGTAATTGTTTTTTGTCATAGCTACGCTTTAGTTTTTTTATTAGATTGTTGCAGAAGTTTCTGTACCTCCTATAAGTTATTTTCAATATCACATTTTCTGGATCTATTTGAAGCTTTTTCTGCATATCATTTCTGTTTCTAATGCACCTCAAAATGCCCCTGGTAATCCAAGGTTTAATTATTCTATTTTTCCTTGGAATTAATTTAGTTGTCGTATTTTGTATCAGACAAGTTTCCAGTTTGCTCGTCAACCGTTCCGTAAGTAAGTTAGGATCATTCAATTCACATAAGTTACTAAGATTATAGGTTTTTAATGTACTAAGGGCGTTTTCAAAATTTATGTTCGTTTTTATTTTAGGGCATTTATTATTGTCAACTAATTTGGAAAGTTTTAAAAATATCATAGAGTGATCTGTGATGGTTGTATTGAGAACAAGTACGGATGCCTCAGTTTTATTTTTATCCAGTTTTAAAATGAAGTGATCCAGACAGGTTTTGTCCCTGGTAGGCAAAAGATGTCCAGGTAAAAGACCATGCAAGGCTAACGTATTTAAATAATTTAGTCTATTTAAACGCTCATGCGAAGGTTCGATATCTTTATGTGCAATGTTAATGTTCAGATCACCTGTAATAATGATATTTTTAAAAGATTCTAGTGTCTCTAGGTGATCGTTTAGCGACATTATAAAATTATCAGCACAAGCATTTGATGGAGAGCGATAAATTCCAAGTATTTTTATATTTGATATTGTCAATTCTAAGCATGAGGCATGGTTAAGTTTGATTTCTTTAACATGGGTCGTATGGGTATCCCTGACATAAGCCACCACCCCGTCATTTTGATTAAGTAGATTTGTTGTGTAGTAAGCCACGTAGTTATCCATTTGCGGGATGGATTTGTTGGGATTTAGCCTGCATTCACTCAGCACTATAACATCAGGGATAAAACTGAAACGCGATAGGTTTATATTTAAATCGTTAATATTGCTGTATATGCTTCGTATATTCTGGGATATAATTGTTAGGTCTGAGTGACAAACTTTAACATGTTTAGAAAACTCTTCAATTTCACATTCCCGGGACCGAGCAACTTCGAACTGATCTATCTGTATTAGCGTATTATTAATACTATCCATTTGCAATTAAAGTAATTAGAGTGTTGTGATAGTTCACACCTGCCATAGTTAGCAGCAAAAACTGAACTCCACAAAAACAAACATGAGATTGCTCATAATATTCTAGGCGTAAACTATAATAAAATCCAAGAGGGAAGCTATTCGCGGTCCCGCAAGTGTTCATATCCGATAGAATGAGTATGTATATTTTTATGTGTGATTTTTGCATTAGAATGATTTTTAATGTGTGAGAATGTGATGAGTGAGTGTACAGTGTGAGATAGTACATTAAACTTAATTTAACAATTTTACAAGTTACAAAAACATTTAAAAGATATTGATAACATAGTAGCCAAGCGTATAACACTAAGAATAGTCATTTTTCTTGCATCAATCTTTGCACTTGTTGCTCACTTTCTATTTGGATTATTTTTGAGTTATCCTTTTCCCTAACGAAAACTCGTCCATAAGATGTCCAGCAGTATTTATAGTTCTTAGATACTTTCAAGTCCCTTGCCAAGAAATGTAGGCGAGCCCCTTTAGCTGTGAGTTGTTCTGTCACATAAATTGGCGTATCGTTGTTACAGGTCAGGCCCAGGTGTTTAGTGCATAGCTTTTCATGTTGAGAGGTATTATGAGACTTACATAATTTTAGGAAATCCATTTTAGCTAAGGTTGAAGTCATTTCAACCACAATCGGAGTATTATTTATTCCTTCGCGCTTGCTACGCACTCTATAAACGTCTTTTATTTCGGATTTGGAAATATTGCAATTGACGGCCCTGGACAAGTTCAGTACCATGTCGACTAAGCTTTCTTTAGACTCTGCGTCCATTTTAGGCACATTTTTAACTTCAATATTAGCCTTTCGGTTCTCCCGCTGCATGTTTTCAAGTTTCTCTTCCAAGATAGCTACATATTCCTGATGTTTCTTATCACTAGACTCCAACTGCAACACTCTTGATCTCAATTCTTCATTTTGTTGAGTGAGCATAGCAATAGAACTCTCAATACTGGTATTACTTTTTCTTATTTCCTGAAGTGTAGGTGAAATCTCCTTTAATTCTTTTTTAAATATATTTATTTCCTTTTCCTGCTTCATAAAGAAACTCTGAATCATATTCTTTATTCCTTCCTTAAAAGCATTCATTTCTTCTATAAATTCATTTAACGATGATTCGCCCAGAAGAGTGCGGCTGCCCTGCTTGCGTTGTGCACCCCGGCCGATAGTGATATTCTCGCACTGGTTGAGTGTAACGTCAGCAATGTTACTATTACTATTGTTACGTTCCGATTGGCGCGCTGGAGTGTGTGTATTGTCACCTTTAGGTTGCTTGCTATAACATTCAACACATTTCCAGGTGTTTTTATAGTCTGCCGACAAATTGGTGAATTTTTCCAGTGTTATATTAGCGCATAGTAAATCGTAAATGCATTTACAAGCATTGCATGTCATAAAATCATTATTATTTATTACACTTCGACAACCAGTACAAACAATTGTAGTTTTTTTCGTTTTAGTACTCATTATGTCGGTAGACAATACAACACCCAATCGTGCGAGACACCGGTAACGCTTCTATTCGCTCGTAAGCGGCGGGTCTTGTTAACTGGTTGGTTAACCCAATCACTTCCAACCAACTTTGACCTACCACCTGTGTATGATAGTAGTGCGGCAGGGGTCACTTTACACTGGTTATATTCGTATGCACCGATCGAGTTGTGCACGGTAGTCAACACCACTAGTTTTTAACCGACTTCATAGATTACTCTTTTTGAACACAAATAAAAGTACTTAAATCACAGTAATTCGCGCGGCTCGACACAAGCGAACGAAGTCCAGACTTTTGGCTTCACTTTAGCAAAGATCTTAGATTCGTAAAACAGTATTTCTATTTTTAAATAATAAATTAACCCGGAGCTGATGTTATTTATGAATATGAAATGAATATTGATACAATAAAATTAAAGATACCTTTTTGACTTTCATTGTCCTCTTCGTTTACGTCTAGAATTAATGACTCATTCAAATCTAAAACAACAAAATATTTCATAAATTTCACTTCAAAATGACTTATCATATGTAACACTCATAGAGGATGGGTACCAACCACATATTTTATTAATTTCTTGGGCGTGGGAGTTGTGTATTGATTGGATAATATCCAGATCTTGGGCTTGAATCGGTGTATTTGATTCAGCAGTATCCAAATAATTTGTTTTCACTGAATCCAACAAAACAACTCCGCTGGCAAGTGTTGGTGCTGCGAAAAAAAAATACATAAAAACATCATATTCCCTTTTCATACAGACACATTAAATTTTGGGATCTATATACATATGCAATCTATGTTTAATCTTGCCTAAATACTTACTTGGAATGGTGTCACTGTCATGACGCGCTTCTAGCCCTTTAATATTAGAGCAAATGCTCATCACCTTTTCTTCGACATCATCAAAATCGGGAGCATGTGAAGGGCCCCCTCCGGTCCTATACATTTCCTGTCGTTGTAGCGAGCATTTCTTTTTCGTGTTTTTTTTTATCGCTTCGTATTTAAGCTTTAAAGTCTTCCATGAGCGTACGCTTGTAGAAATTCCACACGAATTGAAAGTATTCTCAACTTTCCTCCATGCAGATTCTTTGTCCTTATTTGTAACTGCATCCGTCTTCTTGTTTTCGATTATTATTTTATATTTATCGACCAAGCTCACAAGCAATTGAACTTCAGCAATATTGAAGTTTGCTGCTCGTTCTCTTTTTTTCGAATCCATTTTAAATTATAAATATTAAAGTAGTTTTGCGCAAAAATACCACAAGCTTTATCACTAAACAACAATCATTTAACATAACCTCAAATTTTAACTGACAGTGACGTTTTAACCTGACAGGCAATGAAATAGTCTACACTGCTCTAACATAGGCTTATACCATATGTTTGTTTCACCTTCCTGAAGTTAGCGTCGAATAAACAGTCGAATAGTTATTCGTGTGATAAATGACGATTGAAAAATCGACAACCAGTTAACAGACTGATAAACTATGGAATAACTTTATTGGTCTGTTAACTATTCGACCGTTTATCTGAGGATTGAACAATCGGCCCTAAATACAATGCACAATTAAGTGAAGAAACGTAATATGCGTGTAACGTAACGTTTAGTGATGGGTACCTATTGGATCTTGAGTTATATCGATAATTTTATTAATTAATAATTTGTAAGTAACGAATATTCTTGCAAACTCCGTTTAGCCTTACTTGTGTCGAATAATAGTGGCGAATAATATTCCAACCTATAATTTCACTAATATTCTCATCAAAATTATTTTTAAAATTAGCGTAATAGTCGGACTGCTGTCACCCGCACCATGCTATAATGAAAGTACCTACTGTAGGTACAGTCAAGTCATGTATTTATTTGTGCAGCTACGTACGACAGTTATTCTTATTTTTCCCAAATATAGTAGGGTTCAGTATCGGGATTAAATTAGCGGGTCCACACAGCAGAGTAATTTTCAGTTCAAATTTGAAGTCCGCGTCTCATGTTATTCATGAGGCTGCCCTGCCCTTTTAAGGCGTATCCACAGTAAATTCGTCTTGTTCAGTGTGATATATTTTTTATTTGAATTACCTACACAAAAAAAAAAGTTATAAAAATCGGTTAAACCGTTTCGGAGGACTTTGACATACACTATCATGTCGCGAGAATTTTATATATGAAAATACGTAATTTTCTGTTTGTATTATTTCGAGGTTTCTTGCCTTTACCCTACCCTAAGCCCTACCTAATTTATTATTTTTTTATTTAAACGAAAATAAAAATGCAACTTTTTGTAAGTATCAGCTCTGTGTATGTGTAATGAATGTAGGTACAACAATAGAGATTTTTTTTACTCCAATTACCAAAAAAGACTAAAAGTGCTACCCTAGCACATTTACAATATGCATAGCATGCAGTGCTGGGCCGCGAGGTTAGCCACAGTGTGCTAAGCTGGCCGGCCTGGCTGCGACTGCGATGCGATAGCATTATAGCGATATCGTGTACATGCCAACCCAACCCGAACCGACCGACCGACCGAATCGCGCAGCGCTGCGCTCTGAGTCAGTTGCGATGTGTTTCGCTCTCATGTAGGAAGTGTCGTGTTGTTTACAATATTTATACGTCAAGCGTGAGTGTGGATTGAAAAAGCAAATTATTTGCTGGTGTTTATGATAATAGATGTGGTGCAGTGAATTACTCTCTTAATTGGAATTGCATAATGGAGCCAGTTAGAGGTGAATAAACTATTTTTTAATTATATAACCTACCATATGTGTAGAACGAGGACACCTTCCAATATTTCTTACATTATGTACTAGGTTGTTTTTATATAGATTTCAAAGAAGCTACTTTACGTCATCTGAAGCTTACAGAATTCCCGTTTATTGATCTTTATTTGGTGGCGTAATTTAATAGTTTCAATCGGTTTTTATTACCGAAAGTCCATTTGTAGGTATACCCACCCCAAATATTTTAGGCAATATATAGCTCTGCCCGCATCTCTGTGTTATTTTTAAATTCTGATTATATTGGGGTTTCTACTTGCTTTGCCAGCACTGCACGCAAAGTGAAATTCTTGAACTAAACAACCGGAGTTCCACTCTCTCTTCATTTGAAATCTATACTTACGTTACGTGGCAGAACGCGTTAGCTAGCAGCTGTTAATGTGTAACTTACCTACATATTTTTTTTTATGAATTTGTAATCATTTTATGCAAGTCACCTTATTGATCACAAGCCCTTGTTGAATCACTACCCTCCAGGTTTTTTAAATTTGTTTGCTAAAATTATTTTTTTGATTTGATAATGAAAACTATTCTTGAAATGAAATGAGAAATGTAATAATATTTCAAATCAACATAAACAAAATAATGAATTTAGGTTAGGTTTTGTTACTCCACATTAAGATCAATATCGTTTGTTCCCGTTGCAAATACAAGAAACAAAAAATGGTAGCATTCCTAGAATAACATATCACATGAACCAAAATTACATCCACTTCAAGGTAAATTTACATACCCGGTTAACCTTCCTTTACCATTCATCATAATTCATGGAATAATACTGCATAAAGCAGTCCTTTAGTAACAATACCAAGAAATTTGATGGATACATTCACTATCTCTCATTTTATCAAGCAGTTATCAACACTTTTAGATAAGTTATGCTTTATCAATAAGTGGTTTTTACTGGCATGAAGCTCTTTTTGTAGGCCTTTCATACTACCTTATTCACAATTTAACAATGTGAAACAGGAAAACGTGGATGTTTCATTGCCCATGGTTTTTATGATGCTAAAAAAACAACATTGACTAGCAGTCTATGTTTGTGGCCTTGGGTGAGCCCCCAGAGGGGCCTCTTGTTATTAGATTGCATGACCTCACAAATTTGGCAAGTACTTATCATCTACTAGCAAACTGGTTGGGCTTACAAAGAGTTTTATGTGGTATTGTTATTTGTTAAAACTAACTTTAGGAGCTAAATGAGTTTCTCCTTGTTTGCTACAGGAATATAAATAAGTATATTATGGTATTTCCCTCTGCCCATGGCAACCATTTTATCAGACTCTGAGCAGGAAAATGTAAAACATACAATGTTTATGTTTATATTTAACGAGTTTTGATATATTTAGTAATTATTTCATAATATTAGTCTTGACTAAATGCTACAGCTGGCGCCATCTGTTGATGGTTTATAACACTGTTGCGCTAAGTAAAAAACTACCTTTCAGTTGGGTAAGCAGGAAAATGTGTACACTAATAATTTCTATGCTTATCACAGACTGTTGCCTAGATCCTACTTCTAAATTAAGTGATTTAATTAATTTGAGTGGGTATTGGGATATATGTAAGTAATTTACGTTCATTGTAAATAAATACGCGGCAAACACATAACCCTCTTTCTTCGCAGTCGGGTAAAAAGGGCGGGGCTCATTTTGTTAGGCAATTTGTGTAAGTCCCTTCATAATTGGCCCAATATGGTACAAAGACATAGAAGTCCGTAATAGTGACGTCAGTTATACCATACAACTAGTACAAAGAAAACAAAAAAAAAATAGAGCGGCGCCACTGTCTACGCAAAATTGAAAATAATTGAATGCGAAAAGTTTAGTTCCATTTTGTTTCGTAGGTTGTGCCTACTATAGGTTCTATTTTACTACATACCTATTACATCTTTTTATAATACTCAAAGTCGTAAGAGATGAATTGACCAGAAACTGGGGGTCACAGCGACGGCGAGTGCATCTGAGGAACAAGACGTGGGTAGCGCCAGCGCCGCATTCCACAATAAGTACCCGCACAGTGGGCCGTCATCAGCCGTGACGGACAAACAAATTTATTATTCGTATTCACAATGATAAACAAATTCACTGGCATTGTGGTTTTGATTACTTTTGATCCACTAATTTGTGGACATTTTTTTGTGATTCATTATCGTATCACTAATTAACTATAAATATATTTGATTACTTTAGTGTGTTCTTGGTAATGTATTTAACATTTGTAGAAATAATTTTGGATAGTAATTTAATATTTACCTTAATTATAAATGTTTACTTGTTACTTTTGTCAGTTTAATAGGAAATATTTACAATTGACGGACGAGATCTTTTTTTAATCGCTTGTTGGGCTGCGCCGCCTTTTTTTGTCGGTGTGAGTGAGCTGCCTTTGGTAAACTCTGATCGTGGAATGTAGTCGGCCCGCGGCTGTAACAGAGTACTTACAATATACGAGCGGTGTTGTCTTGTCGGAGCTGGCGGCTTTCATTATAGCGGCCTCTTCAGAATCGCAAGATTGTATAAGGCAACCGGGAATCCCATTAAGTTCCTCCATAAAAATCTATACATACGTACATACATACATGCTCCGCATATTTCGCTTTCCTGGACTTCCCAACTTACTGCTTAAAAACATAATGATTCCTTTGTGTATGGCTCCTTTAGGTAGCTGGCTTTCGGTAAAGATATAGGTAGGTTTTGTTGGTTTAATTCAGTTTGTTTTATTACTTATACAACAGCCCTCCCGGTATATACGAGTATGCACCATCTGGCGGATGTTCACTTTAGCTGACACCATTTCCGCTTCTATCCTTTAATTTATTTTTCTATCGTTTATGATGCAAGAGTGAGAAGTCTGCTCTGGTAAATCCATTCATGCTTTTTTCAGTTGTTTACAATTTAACGTCTGAATCTGAAATAACTTCGTAGTTGGTTTAAAAAGTACCTACTTCGATACATAAATATTTGGCTTTTCATTATAAACATAACAGAACAGTGTAAGCACATACTAAAGTAACAGTTCTATATAATACCTAGACTAAGTGCGTAGGCGCTACAGGCAAGGGAATGGAATTCGAAAGCCGAGCGACCACCCATAGTCATGAGAACATGGCCCCGTGCCGTTCCCCACGCTGCTTACTCTCAGGGCGCCGCCTCTCGCCGCTCTCTTAAAGCCACAATGCTGAATTTCATTTGCTCTCCGAGACAAGCATATGGGTACAGTCCCTTTTTAAGCTTTGTACAAATAATTGCACTGTTGCGCTGTTTGCATTAAATAGAGTTCAATAATGCTGCAAAATTTGTTGTTAATACATATACTTATTAGGTATGTAAATATGAAAATTATATATAATTATGAAAGAAAATAACGCAGGTAATAACTCTACAGTTAATTATGTAAAGACATTTAAGAGTTCAAAAGCCCAAAATTTACTATGCACGCGAGTATTTAATACTGTCCGCATTCCTGCCACTTTTTTATTCAGCATTAGAGCCGCTCAGCAGTACTGCCACATTCCATAGGCCCTTTTTTACGCGGTTTCCGCTGGGAACGGCAACGTCGCGTCTCAAATATATGAATGAAAATCCGGTCGACTGTGTACGGCCTGGCAACGTTGCCTCAGACGCTCGCCTGATTGAGAACTTTACAACTCTCCCACAGCGTCCCTTCACGCTCACACTTGTCGTATAGTCGCTATGGACGTAGTTACTCCACAGTGTACAATACAGAGAATTTTATATATCGAGACAGTCCTTGTCTCCGTTGACGGCTTTCGCTGATTTTACTGTGACTGGTTTGGAGGAATGTTGAGGTAATGAAATTAGGGATTACTCTCTTCTGAAATATTTATGCGTAGGAGTAGTTAAAAGCGGCTAAGTAATATGCGCCTAAGTCCAACAGAACGTACTTTGGACTCGAAAATTGTAATAATAAAGACCTATAATTATAGGACTACGCACAGCTGTGCACCCCACGTAGGCGAATACGAACGAACCCTCTTTAAATTTGTACGCTTGCGCAGAGGGGCAGTCATTGCCAGTGCTATATCGCCCCACTAGACGACAAAAGCGAGTAGCCAACGATGCTCGAATCAAGTCGTACGCCATTTTTGTATTTTGAAATTCTAAAAGTTCATTTCTTTCAACTTGTGAAACTATCTGTTGAAATGTGCTATTGGAGTGTCACGTGATTGTCAAATTAAAAGTGTATAATTTCGTCAAAATGCCCATTTTAGTTGATTCCAAACACAGAAATGGTAAATATCGATTGATGTTTTGCGGCCATTGTTTTGTTGCGTACTATCACAGAATAACCAATAGTACTACCGTACAGAAGGGACTCTCTCGAACAAAAGTCAAGTTTAGGTATAAATCGTTGTCTACTCTTACGACATGCACGCGAAATTGTAACTTATAATGTTACACGAGCGTTCATATTCCGTTGGGTACCGTTGACACGAAACAGGTTTGGCTCCAACAGCGCAGGGTTCCCACTCTCCGATGAATAAAGATAACAGTGGGTATTAATATGAATTAAATAAGCTATCTTTAATAAATAAGTAAATACACTTTAAAAGCTAAAGCTACAAAACAACAATATTTTATCAGCAACAGCAACCATTTTTAACAGACTTCAAAAAAGGAGGAGGTTCTATGTTTTTGGAAAAGTTGCATTATATTAAAAAATATATATATCGGAGTCGGATGATGGGTTGGTTGTGGGCAGGTAAAGAGAGCGAGCGATACTATTTTCTTTCTTAAGTGGGTAGCATTATTTACCTGTCGAATTATAATCGCACAGAGAGATAGATAGACAGGTACGCAGATGTGTCAGGATATATGTTCAGCATAGCCAAGTTCTGGTCTCCTTCCTTAGCCCTCTTCAAGGACGGTCAATATGATAGAAATGATAACACTCGGGTTTCTCTTGTAAATTTTATTTATTTTATTTTATTTATTGAGAAGAGAAACAAACGGTCGTATACAAGAATGAGTACAGAAATACTTATGATTAACATAAGACCTACAGTTTCCTTAATTTGTAAATGTGCTAAATACAGTCTAAAAAGGATTATAACTAAAAAATATTTTTAGTTTTTTTTTTTTTTTTTTAAGTTAAAGTTTTAAAGTTAAGGTTATTTTAAAGTTAAGATTATTTTATGATGTCGGATTCTTTGCTAAAGATGTTATTGAATTTTGAAATTTTTAATTTTGGATATTAAGGTAACTTGCGGCATGTATTATTCCGACATCTTAAAATAAAATATTATTATTTTATTTTTTAAGTAAATAACTACATACAATAAGAAACATACTATATGCAACATTATATTACATATTAAATTGCAAGCGTCAGTGACATTAAAGTTAAATATGTTGTTGAGAAGTACCTACATAGTTATACATAATAATAAATGTTTATTTGCCATAAAAACAGATTATTACAAAATGATTCCAAGATTCAGGCTCAGCCTAGTTTGCAGTCTGCTAGATATTCACATTTTGTTATACATTGTGATATAAACTAAGTTTGGCTAAAGTTATAATTTAAGAAACAGTTGTGTATTGTATTGCTAATCATTGGAACAACTTCTTCAAAGATAATATAGTACTATTAAAAATATCAAAATTTGTTAGTTTTACATTTTTATTAAAAAGTCTGCAAGCACGTCTGATAAACATATTATGAGCGTAACATGTTCTGCTAGTAGGGATAGAGAACAATTCCTTTCTGCGACATTGACGAATACGGGCACGAGGGACCTTGAGATAAACCATTGTAAAGCCAATCTTTATTCAATTAAGGCTCAAATTAACATTGAAGCTACTGCACAGTTCGTAAGTAACGAAGGATGCTAAGCAATTATCAAAACGCGGAGAGTTCTGTGCTTATGCCCATACACTGCGTGGTCTATATTCCAAATCTCTTTCAATCTCAGAAATAAGGACTGCTATTAGGTGCTCAAGCACTAAGTACACAAAATCACTAATAATTGGCAATTAAACTCAAAGCACTTAGTCGATGCAAATGGATTACGTTAGACACTTGTGCTCCGTGCGACTCCTCGATCAAGACTGTCGTCCCCGTTCTATAACCGACATTAAATGTCATTCTGACGTATATCGATCTACCCGCAGATTCAGTATGAACTAAACACAGACCACCCCCAAGTGATACCTGACATGACTTGTCATCACTTGACGTTTCGATAAAGCAATAATAATTAAAGAAATGAACGTGATTAAACAATCATCATAGTTGACTATTGACAGTTCGATCTTAAATTAAAATAAACATCTTTTCCAACAGTCACCGGTGTGGCCAGTGTTCCGACGCTCCGACATATATATATATATATTCTTCCAGTTTTCCGTCCACCGGGCCACCGTTTTGTCGTTCTCGCTCGAAGTAATCCCTCAAACGAATTAAGTTCAAACTCCCGACTCTAGGAGTTCAAAACAGCCTGTTTTGGACCGTTTCAGCATTTTGCCAAAAAATAACAACAAACTTAGCGAGAAACAGTAACAAAAGTCAACAACAACAATAATAATAGAAATGAACAATGACAAATACAATGCAAAGAAAATGCAATGGAAACTCGCCTCGTGTACACGGCAGACGCACTCGTACCTACTGACAATGATACTGACAAGTACTGGCCACAAGAGGCACAAGATGGTTGCGGCCGCTTCCCAAATAGCCACATTTACAAAATCTTGCAAGTTTTGTTTAAAAATTTAAAATATCTTAGGTCATTGTTATCGAATAATGAACCGCTGCAATTGCTGATTTATTTATTTATTTATTCCAAGACAATAAAAAATCCGATAACATTGCGTCATTTAAAAAATAAATATTTTTCTATCGTATTCGATGGAGGCTATTTAACAGACACTGATATTGCTATATATTCTTAAAAAGAACAGTTTTAGATTTTTTTGATTATTTTGTTTCAAAACTGAAATTATTTTTAAAAAACATTTTGCGAACATAGTATGCGTAATTCGGAAAATTTTCAAATGTCACAGAACTCATCATAGGTGAAAAATACAATAAGCGGCAACCCTTTGCCGCGAACCCCACGGTGAGGTCGCCGGTTGAACGTACCTAAACTGCGGAGTGTCCAACCCCTGGTACTATGTTGTATTTCAGTTCTAGATCACATAGTTCTGGTTTTTATTAAGTGCATGTACCCACATTATTTCTGAATGAATATAAAGTATTCTACACACTTGATTATGTAGGTAGGTAAAGTAAAGCAAAGCAACGCCTGATTCAATAAATTACCTAAAAGTAGACTACATTTAAGTTGCGACGACGCAGCAATGTTGTATTAAATAAAATCAATAGGTACTTTGTAAAGAATGACAAATGTAAACAAAGTTTTTTTTGTACCTTATTTTTGTTCGAAGGCAAAGTTTCAACTCTTACCTACATAACTAGCAATTACTAAAATTCTAACGTTCCTATGTACTCATATATTCCTGTTGACAACTCTATCGATCGTTCGTCGTTGGAAACAGTATACGCTTGTTTTGTTTTTGTCCAAATTTCTGCACAATCAAACCACTGTGCAATATTGTACGGAGTTTACTTCGTTAATGTTGAACAGAGATAAGATACCATAGCTATTAAAAAAAAAACATAAATACTTCTCTGTGTCGTAAAAAAAATGTTTACATAGTGTAAGTAGGTAGGTTACCTATTGTACGCAAGTGCAAGAGTTCGAAAGTATTTTTTTTAAGTTAGGGTTAAAGAAAAATTGATTGCGTGCGTTGGGTGCATGCGCACTGAGTGCACTTAGCGGGCTAGGGAGGCAAGGGGAGGCTGCGGCATTGGAATGTCGATGGCGCAGCCAGCCGCCGCCGCACCGAACGACGCGAACTTGTTATGTGAAAACTGTTTCTGAGCTCGCAGCCATTTTATATTTCACACGATTTTGGGTCTATGAGTACTTGCTAATTTAAGTAGTTACTAATTATGGACGTCTTTACAAGAACATTGAAGTGCTGTCAAATAGGTGTGTTGCTGTGTTATTCCCAACTTTAACAATCGACATTGTTGTGCCAATTGATAATTTTTTCTATGATTCACCTAAAACTTTGTCGAAAAAAAAAACAGTGTTAAACGATTTCTTTCTCTCTTTTCAGTACCTACGGTAGCGCCAATCGATTTGTTCAAGACCGCCCCAAAGAAAGCAAATACACTCCCGCTGGTGAGCCTGCCGGTGTTCGAACCTGGCGCAGGCTCACCAGCCTCCTCGCCCGGCACGCCGCCCGCAACGCTCTCCGCCGACAAACCCGATAACCACGGACTAAGCCCCGACATGTGTCGCGAAGATATCCGGCTCAAAACCTTCGACAAGTGGCCTCTCACCTTCCTAAGCCCCCAAACCTTAGCACGAAATGGATTCTACTACCTCGGCCGTGGCGACGAAGTACGATGCGCTTTTTGCAAAGTAGAAATTATGCGGTGGGAGGAGGGCGACGACCCCGCCAAGGACCATCAGCGCTGGGCTCCTCAGTGCCCTTTTTTGAGAAAGCACAGCGTTACTGGAAACGTTCCTATGGATCCTGCCGAGGCCGTCGGACACGACGAGTGCGGCGTGCGCGCGCCCCCTCCTACCGGCGCCAGCGTCTATATGCCCGGCCCTGTTCATCCCAAATACGCGTCAGAGTCTGCTCGCCTTCGTACCTTCAAAGACTGGCCCAAAAGCTTGAGACAAAAGCCCGAGGAACTAGCAGAAGCCGGATTCTACTACACCGGTCACAGCGACAAGACGAAATGCTTCTACTGCGACGGCGGCTTGAAAGACTGGGAGAGTCACGACATACCATGGGAACAGCACGCTCGGTGGTTCGACAGATGTGCGTACGTGCAGCTCGTCAAAGGCAGAGATTATGTTCAGAAAGTGATATCGGAGGCTTGTGTGGTACCCGAAGAGAAAGAGGCCACGAGCGCGCCCAAGCCCGAACCCGCGACCGCGGCATCCTCCACCAACGACGACTCGGACACTTTGGAAGACTCAAAATTGTGCAAAATATGTTACGCCGAGGAACGGAATGTGGTGTTCGTGCCTTGCGGGCACGTAGTGGCGTGCGCGAAGTGCGCGATGTCGACCAACAAGTGCCCCATGTGCCGGCGGACTTTCACGAGCGCGGTGCGGCTGTACTACTCGTGAGAGCCGGCGCGGGCTCAGTAGTCAAGTCACTGGGCGGCCCGGACTTTTGGTCCACTAGGATCCAGGATCACCCGGGCTGCGTAGATAGGTACCGACGGGGGAAATTCGGGTGATCCCAGTGAACCAAAGGGGCCCGAGCCGCGGGGTGCTGGAACCACACGCGGAAACACCGCTTCCGAACATACTAAGCCGAGCGGCCGGCTTGGACCCGTTTGGTCCACTAAGATTCCGGATCACCCGGGCTGAGGTAGGAAGCAGGGGGTTATCCATGTGAACCACGAGCCAAGACTACGCTTCCAAGCATTCTAAAAACTACGCTTAAGCTGTGATTTAGCATTATGCCATTGACAGCGGCGCTTCCGGGCGCCGGGGCTCACAGCCCGGCTGCGACTTATTTACCGCCGCGGAACAGTGTACATGATGAACGATTTTAAATTATTTATCTTTAAAATTAAAAATGACATATAAATGTAAATATTGTAGCTTATCATTTTGTCCCACCGTTCAAAGTAAAATTGATTTGTAATTTGAGCTCTGCTATGAATGAAGCTAACGGTTATCGAAATATTGACCAAAAGACTGTCAATTATATATGTTCCTGTCGACATGTCATACGCTGGTACTACGCTGAGCGAAATAGACGCACTTCGATGTTTAAATAAGGCGACAGAGATTCAAAGACCGAAATTCGAATACGAACAACGAAGTATGGTGCCAGGCGTTACTTCTACCTATAACACTTCAAATTATATAAGGTTGCATTTTAAACTTGGAGAAGTACCTAATAACTTAGAAGTGCTATAGATTAAAGATATATTTTGATATTCAACTAGCTTCATTTATGCATGAAAGTGATTGTTTTTAAAAAGTGATAAAATTCAGTTTGATAGATGATTTTCTGTAAATCTGTTATGAAGACATGCTGATTGATAATAAAATCTCTTGTTCCATTGTCTAGTAGAAACATGACATAACATTAATTTTCATTTTAAACACCTAAGTTAAATCTGTTATTGTTTCTGTAAATAGGTTTCTATTTTGACAATAATTCACTTTATTTATGTCAAAACAGAGTATTAGGTAGGCATAATGATAAGCAGATAACGAATTTGTGTTGTAGAGTTCTGTCAAATAAATAATGTGACATTTTTGTTATTTTAGAAATAGAAATCAGTTTGATATGAAGTTCTTAATTATACCAATTAACAATAGAAACTGTAATTGATATTTGAGAACATAGCATTAGTTAACCATCAAATACCTGATTTTTTCAATAATGCAGCAAAATATTTAGAATGCAGTTTCTCATTAGTCACAATGTGCATCTTTTTTATACTTACCACTTTAGTTCGAAAGGGACGCATAAAGCGCCAAAGAATCACGACTACTTTTGCTAAACGAAGCAGTTCATATCATCATAATTTTTTAATTGCAATACACACATCTCATTAACGTACTGATTATTAATTTTAGAGTTAATAACTAAAAGTGCACATATAGAACATTAAATTATTAAAGAAATTGACCATTTAGACAAAATAAGGTCAAATTCAAATTTGTTTTTATAATGAATAATTAATGTTAAAAATAAAAATAAAACATTTGTTAAATAAATATTGTTGTTTGACTCAAACCCTTCTTCACGGATCAAGGCAAAGGAAACGAGAAAATACTAGCAGATCATTTATTACACAACATTGGAATTACTTGTTATATCCAATCATAAGGGACTGGAGATACTTATTGTCTTGCTGCAATAAGTTTTTCTTTAAAACTTTAATTTCTTTGAACATTGCTTCATCTGAGGTGTGAGATGCTTCGATGTTCTTGCACTTGCGCAGAAATTCCAAGATCAGCTCTTGACCGGCTGATGATTCCTGGTCATCGCTATTATCAGTCTCAAACAAGTTTGTCTCCAGTTGTGCTTGTTTTGCTTCAGCATACTGAAAATTAAAAGTAAAATTTTGAGAAAATGCTAAAGAAGAGTAGAAAAGGCTGGATTCCTAAAAATATATAACGTCGGGTGACAAGCAAAAGTCCCTAATTAACACCTAAAGACAAGAGAAATTATCAAACTTATGCTGAGCATTGTAAGGTTAATATTCCACTATTTTTTTTGCAGTTAGTGACTTTTGCTTGTCACCTGACGATAATTAGTCCGCCAGTTATATTTTCCAAAAATATATTTTAGGGATGGGCCGCAATTCTTTTTACATTAGGTTTAACCACATTTCGGCAGCTTGAACCGAACTTCGACATTCGGCCTGCTAGTTCTAGTACAGTCAAGGGCAAAGATATCGACACGGCCAAAGTTGCAAAAATATGTATACACGGCCTTGTTATGTGCATAAAGTCGTGTATACATATTTTTGCAACTTTGGCCGTGTCGATATCTTTGCCCTTGACTGTACTATTTCTGCCATATCAGTAAAATATACAACAAAAATTAAATACATATTAGGTACTAATATTAAACATAATAATATTTCTTTTAACAAACACCTTGATAAATATTCGTAAATTGAATTTAAAAAAAAGTCTGGTTCACAATTTTCACAACTAAACATTGAGAAACATTAAAGATTTTTTATTGTGTTTTCAACAATCAAATTTAACAACCTCTTATTTATCTGCTCGTAATTAAAATTTACTAGAGGTAAGTTATTCTAGCTAGAGGTAAGGTAAGTTCGAACCACATTCGGCCCAGATGGGTGAGATCTCTAGTATTATTTCTTGTGTCAGTTGAACAAAAAGATCGAAAAATGTAACAATCTTAGAACACCTGGCAGTTAGAAAGTTCCACCAAGATAATCTGACACCCTCGGCTTTCCAATAAAAACGCCTTGACTTGAGAACCCCACGGTTCGGCCGAGGTTTTTATAGTGCTTTTCTCAAACATGACATGAAATAAAATAGAAAAAAAAAAAAGAAATCAAGCATGGCGGGACGCTAGTCTGGTCACCCTATTGCGTGCGTGCGTGTCGGGTCGCGGTGGTTGCTGGCGCGGCGGACAAGGGCGGTGCGGCTGTGGCTGGCGGAGGTGCCAGAGAGCGCGCGTTGAAACAAAAGGCGGTCGCGTTGCCGGTCAGCGTCCAGCAAAGTTGTATGAAATCTCTTTACAGGCCGCTAGGGTGACCGCGCACCGGCAGTCGAGCCGCAGCGCCTGCAGCGCGAAACTTCGCGGCCTTTTATTTGTAACTCAATGTCAATCTTTCATGTCATGTTTGAGAAAAGAAAGTTTATAAGTCTGACGCCAATGTCTGTCTCTCTGTGACATTGTAGCTCTCAAACGGATGGACCGATTGCGATGCAGTTTTTTTAACGTGAAAGCGTGTTTCCTTCCTATAAGTATACTTGGTAAAAATCGGTTCAACTGTTTCTGAGATATTAAACTATATTGAATCTAACACAGTGGTTCCCAACCTTTTCTTGACCAGGGACCACTCTGATTTCTTTGTTGTTGGCAGGGACCACTACTTACAAGAAAAATAAAGTGAATCAATCCGAAAATAAAGTTTAATCAATGGGCCGCGAAATTTGAAAGCGTTTGCAGACCATATTTTGGTTTCTGCGGACCACTGGTGGTCCACGGACCATTGGTTGGGAACCATTGTTCTAACATATAAAAAAATATATGTCTGAAGTTTTCAACTTTTTTAAGTTGGTATATGTACAGTCAAGTGCAAAAATGAATACCTGTTCGAACCACTCAAAAATATGTTACTACGTCCTTATTGCGTCGGAATAAGAGTCTGTGGTACTTATATTTTTAGACTTGACTATATGTACTTTCTGACTATATTTTCACGTGGCGTTCAAAGTGTACCACGTGTCGTCAGTGGCTATGAACAATGGAACACCGTCACCGGCTATCACACCTTATCAAACAATTAGGTGACGCGGGCATGACTAGTGTTATCGAGCTCATATCGCAACACCGATCGTATTCTAATGAGCTGCGGGATATGCGTTACAATATTTTTACTGCACCGCCAACAAAGAAGGTAAATGATTCCGTTAATTTACGCAGTGGCAGTCTTACGTTCGTGTCGTGCGGCCCCTCTCGCTCTCGTATTAAACAGTATAAGACAAGCGTCAGAGGGACCGCATGACACGAACTTCGAGTTTCGGAGTAGCACTGCTGGACGGCAAAGCTGAATGAGCCCCCCACCCCCCGACTTAAGCCGCATTCACAATGTCGTGTTGTATTATGATGCTGTCTCTCTCTCTTTCAGTTTTAAAAAACTTGTACCTTTCCTTGCAAAATGTATTTAACTTTTTCATACAAATTTTATGAGTCAGTTTTGTGCGTATCAAAAAACGTCATAAAACTGATATTTTTGATTGAGATATTTTTTAAACCATCGGAATCGGTTGTGCTTTTGATTCTGAGTAGGAAAAACCATATTTTTCCAAAATTGAAAAAAAAGGAAAGTGTACACTTTTTTGTTAAAATGCCCATATTTACCTACATATTCTGGCATTACAACAATAAGATGATGGTCCAGAGATGTACATTTTAACCGGTTTAGACGACAGTATTTAGGCACACACAGCGCTTGGCGGTTATTTGACACAGGTAATGTATTCCAATAGCCTCAAGAGTCGTAACTTTTTTTTTAAACTTAGTGCTTAATACCTACTGCGTTAGACCTGCTTTATTATTTTGCATAATATTACAAAATTATTAGAATTCTATATTCAATGAACAATTTGTACTTTACAAAGTACATTCGGCCGTTATTCTTAGTGTTAATTGATCCTTTATAAAGAACGCGTGAGGGTTCAGGAGGATACCCTAATCAACTTAGAAATGTTGAAAGCCCCCGACATTGTCATTTCAAAGATCAATATCTCAAAAACGGCTGATCCGATTTTAATGAAACATAGAAGAACCACCACAAGGAAACTGGCTTTGATTTAAAAGCCGCATCGAAATCGATCTATTCGTTTGAGAGCTACGATGCAACAGACAGACATTGGCGTCAAATTTATAACACCCCTCTTTTTGCGGCGGTGGTTAAAACGCAGACCGCGTCAATGGGACCAGTTGTAGTTGAAACATACTAAGGAGAGCTAGCTTAATAAATTACGTCACACCAATGGTCATACTTTTTAATCCCCCCCCCCCTCCTTGTCACACATCATTAAGAAAATCGCAGTTAATTTTCGTACGTCACGAATTGTTAGACCCCGTATCACTTTAATACGATGACTCTTAGTCTACGAATAAATAATAACTCAGGAAACGTAACTCGGAACAAATTTCACACAAAAAGTGGCCATGATTTAAACCAAAACGACTTATGATTCAAATACGAACCATTTTCGAGGTTGCGAATAGACGTGCTTGCTGATTGGTTAAAATTCAGAAACAAAGCAGGGATTGGTTGACGCGCGTGATTTAATGTCAGATGCACGACAAATGAAGCGCAGAACACGGTTTAAGAACCATGTTCGCAAGGCCATTTTTTTGACGCAGTTACAATTCCTGACTTATTATTTATTCGTAGCGCCTAGTGGACATCCTGAGACTGAAAAGAGTATTTAGAAGTGATAAATTCGTAACTCATAACAAATCATGAATTTATTGAATGACAGAATAACAAGTCACAGCGGTAACCCGGGTAACGAGGTATAGAGAAATGAGGTGATGCGATGAAGGTATATATCAGGTCTCCCCCGTTAATCAGCCGGAGGGACCCCGGCGGCGGGCAGCATCTGGTCGGCGTGGCGGCGCCAGCTCTCGCCCCCGTCTGTGGTCACGCGGTAGTGCAGGCGGCCTAGTCTCTCTGTCACGATCCCGAACTCCCATTTCTTGTTTGGATGTGAGTAGTTGCGCACCTGCACTCTGTCTCCTTCTGAGAAAACTTTTCTGACGGCTAAGTTGCCGTAATCTATTTCTGTTCGAGGGTAGCTTTCTCCTAGCATGACATGCAAGCTGGTTCGAATATCTCTTCCAAACATTAGCTGATACGCACTTTGACCTGATTGATTTGGCGTCCGTCTTAACTGTGTTTTTATCAGGTGTAGTTTATCATTTAGAGTACCAGGATTTGACGTCATGCTGCAGAGTGCTTTCTTTACCGTTTGTACGCAACGTTCTGCCTGGCCGTTTGAAGCAGGGTGGTAAGGTGCGGATGTCCTGTGTAAAATGCCGTTATTTTTAAGGAATTGTTCGAACTCGTTTGAAGTTAGCTGACGTCCGTTGTCAGAAACTAAGATATGTGGAAATCCAAATACGCTGAAGATTTCTTTCAGTTTGCTGATGCACCAAGAACTCGTTGTGGTCTTGGTTGGAATAATCTCCACCCACTTTGTAAAGGCATCTATAATTATAAAAAGTTGATTTCCGTTAATAGGGCCAGCAAAATCAATGTGAATGCGTTGCCACGGTTCAGTAGGTTCTTCCCAGTGGTGTATGGGTGCCTTTTTTGGTTCATTTTGTTTAAGCCTGCATGCTCTACATGTTTTAACTTTGTTTTCAATATCTTTGTCAATGTTCTTCCAATAAATGAAACTGCGAGCTAAAAGCTTCATTTTAACAATTCCAAGGTGCCCGACATGAAGTTCATTGAGCACGGCTTCGCGTAAGGTTCTGGGAATCGAAACTCGGATGCCTTTAAGAATGCAGCCGTCTTGTAATGTAAATTCGTTGTCGTTATAGCCATATTGCCTTAAACTTCTTCCTGCTTGTAAAGCATGTAAGATTGTCTGAAGTTCCGGATCGTTCTGTGTTTCTCGAACAATATTCTGAATGTTTACTGACAGGTTATTAATTTGCTGTGTTTGAAAAACCGAATGTTGATCAATTTTATTCTCCGGTGTTCGTTCTGATGGAAATCTTGATAAATAATCGGCGTTGGAGTTGCCAGCCGAGGTGCGGTATTCAATGTCGTAATCGAATCCGGATAAGAAATGTGCATAATGAAACAATCGCATGGTGCTCATCGCTGGAAGGGTTTTGTGTGGGTGAAATATACTTGTAAGGGGTTTATGATCCGTAATGAGAATAAATTTCCTTCCGTAGCAGTAGTGAAAAAATTTTTTTAGGCCCCATTGGATGGCCGTGGCCTCTTTGTCGATCTGACTATATTTTTTCTCACTTGCTGTTAAACTTCTCGAAGCGAATGCTATTGGTCTCTCGGAGCCATCGCGTAGTCGATGAGATAAAACCGCTCCGAGGCCAGTGGGTGAAGCATCAGTTGCTAAAACAAGAGTCTTTTTAGGATCAAAATGAATGAGAATTCGCTCACCGGAAATTTCGTTCTTGATAGCATTAAAACTTTTTTCGCATTCATCAGACCAATTAAATTTTACACCCTTTTGTAAAAGTTCGTTTAAAGGGTTCGTAATGGTAGCAAGGTGTGGTATAAATTTGTTGTAATAGTTAGCCATTCCGAGAAGGGTGCGTAGTTCACTTACGTTGGAAGGGCGTTGTGCGTTCATGAGAGCCTGTGTTTTCTCCTTGTTTTTGTGTAATCCATTGCTATCGATTGTGTGACCCAAATAATTTATGCTGCATTGAAAAAATTGGCATTTCTCCTTGTTTAACCGTACATTGTAATCTTTAAGTTTCTGAAACACCTGTTTTAGGCGAATAAGTAATTGGTCTTCGGTAATGCCTTGTATAATTATATCGTCGAAGAAACACTGCACTCCTTCTATTCCTTGTAATAGTTGATCCATAAATTTTTGCCATAAGTTGGGGGCCGTTTTTACACCAAACATTAATCGATTAACCTTGTAAGTTCCTTTATGGGTACTTAACGTTTGTAGTAGAGCGCTTTCTTCGTCCATTTCCATGTGTAAGTAGGCTTGGCTAATATCGAGGGTGCAAAATAATTTGCCACCGTTCATTTTTGAGAGGATATCTTCGATTATCGGTATAGGGTATTGTTCGTCCTTGATAACTTTGTTAAGGGTAACCTTGTAATCGGCGCAAAGTCGAATTGAGCCATTTGGTTTGACAATAGGTACTATCGGTGTTCCCCATTCTGCTTGATCAATCTTGGTAATTACTCCCGATGAACAAAGTCTTTCAATTTCGTCATCAACCTTTTGTCTCAATGCATAAGGTACTCGTCTCGGCTTTATGAATATAGGTTGTGTATTTGCCACAAGACTCAGATGGCCTTTGTAATTAGGAATTTTCCCAAGATCGGATTTAAAAATTGAATCTGAGAATTCTTCTAAGATTTCGTTTAATTGCGAGTGGTGTTGTATCTGTAGAGTTTTTATGTCGGCAAGTTCTAATTTAAATTCTTTCATCCAGCTTCTTCCAAAGATAGCGTCTACCCCTTGATTGATGATGTAGAGTTTTCCGTTGAAATGTTGGTCATTGTATTTACATTTGACGTAGGTAACTCCAAGCGGAATTATTATTTCTCCTGTATATGTTTTTAATCTGATATCGGTTTTATATATTTTGCGTCCAAGATTCAATTCTCTGTATTGTTTAAGGGACATTGACGATAATGCTGCTCCAGTATCAAATTCCATTTTCACTGTCTTTGAATTTATTTCCAAAGTGATCGTGTACTTGTCCGATGATTCTGTTCGCAGTAAATAAATATCACACAAACTTTCAACTGAGGCGTTTGAGTTATTAAGCTTGATTTGATTGTTTTCATTGTTTCTTAAGTTTGTATCGTCCGAAAAGTTCGTATCTCTGATTTGAATTTGGTTGCTTTGTTGGTTACGTTGCATGCAAACTTTATGTAAATGGCCTCTACGATTGCATCGTTGGCAGATATTAGAAATATGTTCACATTCGTTGGCCCTGTGGTCACTTTGACCACATCTGTAACATTTGCCTTTGAGGTCTTTGATAGTAACAATGCCCGGTCGGCTAGTCGGTGATACATTGTAGTGCTGTTGCCGCGTAGAAGTAATTTTGTTCATGGAGTCACTCTTTGTAATTTCTAAATTCGTTAAAAGTTTATTTTCATTTTTTCCCAATTCAATTGCTGTAGCTATTTGAATAAGTTCCGAAAAGGTAGAGGTTTTGTTGTTTTGAAGGATTTTTGTGCGAATGTCTTCATCTTGTATACCTCTTATAAATTGCAAGCATAGAAGATTTTCAGATATGGATTTTTCGCAACCATGACATCGAAATTCGCAATTCAACGTTAACTTTTTCAATTCAGTGGCATACTGTGCTATAGTTTCGTCTGTATATTGTTTTCTTGTAATAAATTTATGTTGTAGTACCCAAATGCTAGGTTTTGGGTCTAAAAATTCTTGAAGTGTTTGGGTTAGTTGTTCCAATTGCATTGTCATTGGATTTTCTGGTGAGCATAGCACATAGATCTGTTCATGGAGGTGGGGCGGTAAGGTGGATAGAAAGGTATACGTCTTCGTTTTCGGATCAGATATATTGTTCAAAGCTAAATATAGTTCTAAACGCTTAACGAAATTATTTATGGATTCACCTTCATTAAACGGTTGAAATTGAAATTTCGGGGTAGTTTGATGCAATTGACTTACTGAAGGTGATACATTGACGTTGCTTGACGCACTTAAGAAGACTTGTGAGTCAATATTTTTTTTGTAAGATAGTAATTTTAATTTCAATTGTATTGTTGTTTCCTCAAAATCTTGTCTGTATTCCGCTTCACTGTCAATATTTTGCTCTTCCGTTTCTAATTCAATGTTCGATTGTAGTTCATGAAATTTTTGTAAGTTGTCCGTTAAAGATTGTATACGTACGTTGATTTCATCAATGTTGAAGTTTTCCTGGTTTGTAATTAAGTTTTGCGTCTTTGTAAGTGTGCCGCGCAACACTGCCCGCGCCCGGCGGGCCTTTGATACATCGAATGGATTCATGGGTTCATATAATCTCGTCGCCAGTGATAAATTCGTAACTCATAACAAATCATGAATTTATTGAATGACAGAATAACAAGTCACAGCGGTAACCTGGGTAACGAGGTATAGAGAAATGAGGTGATGCGATGAAGGTATATATCAAGAAGTTTAAGAAAATCATAGATACCTCGATTATAGATTCAGGTAAATCAGCTAACTTGGCAACGTGGAGTCCCAGGGAATGTGTCGCCGGGCCGGGGGCGATTTTATGAAGCAACAGTAACTGTTGATCCACGACGGAAGCTTCGGCGTGGGAGTTGACGATAACGCCCGGATGCAAGCTCGGAAGTCTTGTCAGTTCGTGGTAGTGAGTTGCGAACAGGCAGAAGCATTTGCACTTTGTTGCTAGTTCTCTGAAAAAGGTAATGGATGATTCACTAAGATTATACAAGAAGGTTATCGTTTGTTTATCAGATTTTGAAACGCCGTTGAATAACAAGTGAATATGGCAGGTGTCCTGATTTGACAGTTACCAGTTCTGATCGGTAGTAGTATAGCTGATATCTTTAAGGTGACAATATAAGCTACCTTTTATTATAACCATCATCATCATCAGCCTGATGACGTTCACTGCTGAACAAAGGCCTCCCCCTTAGAACGCCAGAATGAACGACAACTCGCCACTTGCATCCACTGCTTTCCCGCAACTCTCACGAAGTCGCCAGTACACCCTGGTGGGAGGCCTGCCAACGCTTCGTCTTCCGGTTCGTGGTCGCCACTCGAGGAGTGTTCGACCAGTGTGTGTTGCCAGTGATGACTTATGGCGCTGACACATGGTCCTTGACTGTTGGCCTTTTAGAGACGCCCTTTGCGCGACAGAATCCGGAATACGGAAATTCGTCGAAGAACTAAAGTCATCGACATAGCGGGAAGAATAGGCAAGTTGAAGTGGCAATGGGCGTCAAAGAACAGATAACCGTTGGGGGAGGAAAGTCCTCGAGTGGCGACCACGAACCGGCAGGAAGACGAAGCGTTTATTATAACATTAAACAGTAATTTCCTTCAACAGTTAAGTTGATTGCATCATTTCTTCAGTATTTTGTCATCATCTACAAGCGTTAAGTAAACTCCGTATTACATCATTTGTAAAAATATGTGCAACGCGATATTATTCGGTTAGTCATTTCACAAGATTTGGCTCCAAAAATTTTCAGGTTAATATCAACTATTTTTATTACAAAAGTAATTAAAATATATAAATTTGAAAGAAGTTAAAGTGAAGTATTATATACTCATGGCGTTACGCAGTCTTCCAAAGTATTAGGAAGTTGCAACCAATTTCTTTCCAATATGAGCAAGTTTTATTTCTTGTTGATTAAAATCTAAATCTGTTTCACTATGTCATACCTATAGCACGTACCTATAAATTCCCAATAATCCGATACGTATTTTGCTAACAAATAACTATTCTTTGGTATTATGTTTGTTATCAATAAAATTTATACCTAAATTTACAATCAATGTGACCCGTTCGACTTTAACATTCTTGTTTTGATGATTAAAATGCTTGTTTTTTTATTATAAAGACAGGTATTATCAAATTTCACACCGACTAAAAACAAAGCGTTTACTTGACCTGAAAGTTTTCTTTCCAAAACAACTTAAAACCAAAATATAATAAAGTTAACTACACTGGTCTACAGTGCTCTCTCCACTTTTGAAATGCTATAAAAACCTACTGAAAAATATTTACCAAAACAAGGAAATCCGAGAATGTGGGTTCAAGCCGTAACATATATATTTTTTAATACAGTTTTGTTTTTGTGGTTTCAGTGGTTCCAGATTTACATATTGGATGACAATGCTAATGTCGTCAGTAAAAATTAAAGCCTAAAAACGGTTTCGAGCTGTGACCGATCGGAATCTATTCGAGTGGTATTGCAACTACTTCCAGCCAGTCGAATTGGCAACACTTTGCCAAAGCCAGAGAAGAGTGGAAGGACAAAGGGGAGGCCTTTGCCCAGCAGTGGGACACCGTCAAAGGCTATTTAAAAATATGCAAATCCGCTAACAGTCGAAACTTCGAAAGAAATTTGAAGCTGCTAGAAAACGTATTATTTAGGTATTTAGGTTAAAAGTATAATTCTTGAGAAGGAATGTTTGAATCATTATCTTGGCGACAGTAAGGCGCCAATAAGTGTGTACAGTACAGGATATTTGTGTCTACGTGTGCGATAAATCATGTTTGAAACATTATCGATAAAAGAACATCTTATCGATTTTTATTATGTTTTTCAATCTTTCTATTCTTGGAAACTGAAATATAATATTTGAAAATGGAAATATAAAAGTCATATAAACCAACTGTTATACTTGATTTTGATCTTTGTAATAATTGTGTAAAGTTCAAAATGCTCATGCAGAGGCTTGTTCTTCATGCCTATTGAAATTACAATCTCTATATAGATTGTGAGTTTATGTACAAAATCATGTACATTTATCTGTAAAGTCCCTCAAGTACATAAGCTAACTGATTGTTTAAAAAAAGCCACTTAGTAAATGATTTTGAATTTTCAACTACCATAAATAAGGCTCATTTTCGTTTACACTGTTACCATAATATCGTGATATTATGTAGAATTGCATACACATCAAATAAAAACGTTAATTATAATATAAAGATATCAATTATTCTGCATCGCATTTATGACAATAGTCGAGGAAACTACCATGGAACCTTTTCAAATGACGAGTCATTACGATTTTCCTTTGTAACTAATGCGTTGTCACTATGACGTTTACTGTGGAATGGTTCTATGGTGGCTCATGAACTGACCATACCAGTTGACTTTGATGGCTTCTCATTTATATTTATTTCTATTCTGACCCTATAAACGTTCGAATATAAATAAATTGAAAATACAAACCGAAACATAAATGCACAGAAAAACCAGAAAAATAAGACCAACACTGGGAATCGAACCCAGGTCCTCGGCATTCCGTGCCGCATGCTATACCGCTACACCACTGCTGGTCAACGGCACAGATACGAATTTCCCTATGCATCACATATCTCAGCTTGTTTACTTTGTCCCTTAAGCAGTGACCTAGCGCCATCTATATTGTCTAACTCTCAACGAGTTCGGTTCGGTTCGTTGACCAGCAGTGGTGTAGCGGTATAGCACGCGGCACGGAATGCCGAGGACCTGGGTTCGATTCCCAGTGTTGGTCTTATTTTTCTGGTTTTTCTGTGCATCTATGTTTCGGTTTGTATTTTCAATTTAGGTTTCACGGGATGACCGTAAAAGTAAAAATTTGGAATTGAAATAAAAAATACAAAAAGATTCCAATAAACCAATCATAATATAAATAAAGTTACAAAAAATATTTGAGACTGACAGCGACGTACGTTCCTAGAAACGCACACTAACCAAAACAAAATAGTCGCACAAATGTGAAACTTGACGAATTTCGTAACCGAGGTGATCATGTAACATCGTGAACTGTTCATAATTTAGCCGAGTTATAGATAGTCGCCAACGAGCCACCAACCATCAACGAGATGGACGGATGACCTAGTTAAAGCCGCGGGTTCACGGTTGATGCAGGCCGCTGCCAACCGAAGCAACTGGAGGTCTATGGGGGAACCCTATGTCCAACAGTGGACGTCCTACGGCTGAGATGATGGATGATCGTAGTAAATATTGCCATTAATAATCCAGAATAGCACATAATAATACATAACAGAGGTAACTGGCCCAACAATCCCAGCTCGCGACTGTAAGTCAGCAGAGAGGAAACCTTACCTCGTTAGCAACCGTCATTTGTTTTTGGATGGTTTGAGCATGTGGAGAGAATGAATGAAAACAGATTGACTAAGCAGATCTATAAGACGAGCGCGAATGGGAACGTTGGAAGAGGAAGGCCTAGACGAACGTACTACGATCAAATCGGGGACATTCTGAAGAAAGGTCGGGTCAGGAGTATTCTAAACCGACGTGCATGCATGAAAAGATTGATGAATGTAGAGGAAGCGAGAGTTGTATGCCAGAATCGTAGCAAGTGGAAGGATGTAGTCTCTGCCTACCCCGTTGGGAAAGAGGCGTGATTTTATGTATGTATGAGTTTTTTGAGGAAACGGGTGCTTTGTATTTGGATTTTTGGTGACTGATTGAACAGACTAACGATTAATGTGCGTCATTTTAAGAAGGTCCATATCAACGGAATACTACTGAATGTGGAAGCCGAGTGACGAGGTAAAAAGTTGTAGTATGGTTGAAGAAACTGAATCACGTACAGTCAAGGGCAAAAACATGTATACACTTTAGTACATTGTCACTTAAACCACTGTGACAGTTCATGTATGGCAGTTCAAATATGACGAAAATAGACAAGGTACTAAAGTGTATACATATTTTTGCCCTTGACTGTACCAGGGTGGAATCTTTGTGCCACTAGTTTCAAATTGACATCCTATACATTTGACAGCAAAATTGATTACGAAAAGGCTCCCTCCTGGTATGTGATATAAATTCCTCAGCGGTACATAGGCTCGAAGTACCTATCTAAAAAAAAAAAAAAAATACTTACTCTGCTATAGCCCAGGCGATGCCGCAACCCTCGTATGTCGATGTGCCTCTGCCCAGTTCATCAATAAGCACTAGAGAATCTGGCGTAGCTGTCTGAAAAAAAAAACAAAGGAATGAATTACATTATAGTCAATAATTAATCAAATCAAGCGTTACTTTCGGTAGTAAAACTGGCTATTTACTACTCCGTCACCACGCGAAAAGAACAGCTATGTCTGCTGAATCATAATTATGTTTTCCTGATAATTAAGCTGACGGACTAATTATAATCTTAAGGACACTATACTCTGTTTATTTTAAACAACATACTAAAGTGACAGTAAAAGATTGTAGTAGTAGCAGAAGATTGTAGAATATGTGGCGAAGAAGACGAAACAATGGAACACATTATGTGTGAATGTGACGCCCTCGCCAGATTAAGAATGAGACTCTTTGGCGACGGATACCCCGCACCAGGAGACTTTAAGGCGCTACCGCTATGTCAAATCATCCACTTTATGGAAGAGGTGATAAAGGCAATGGAGTAAGTGCGAAGGAGGGGTAATTAGTCAAAAGATCCCTACGGGTCGAAGTGTATCCACAAGGACTATTCGCAAAGTCCACCCGGATTGCTACCACCATCTTGCTAGCTAATCCTGCCGTGAAGCAGCAGTGCTTGCAATGTTGTGTTTCGGCGTGGAGACTAAGACAGCCGGTGAAATTACTGGTACTCGAGGTATTCCAACTTAGGCCTCTAGGTTGGCAACGCATCTGCAATAACCCTGGTGTTGCAGATGTTTATGGGCGGTGGTGATCTCTTATCACCAGGAGACCCACTTGCTCGTTTGCCTTCCAGGCGAATAAAAAAAAACCCCTAACTATAAGATAAGATAAGACAAAGTGACAGTATGAAATTTCAAATGTAAAATAATGTGACCAGCATAGTATGAATAGTGCTGCTCCCAGATTTCGGCTTTCGACGTAATTGCAAATAATCGATAAAACATAATATTTTATGGAAAATAAAATAGAACCTGACCTTCCTAAAAGCATTGCGCTATTAAGAAGGTCTTTCTTCCAATCAAATTGAAACTTAAACATCAACATCTACAAGAAGTCGAAATATCTTCTAAACGGTGGCATTTTCATTAAACCCATTTTTTTAATGTTTTAAAAACTCTCTGTGTGTTAGTACGTCACAGATCTGTTCATATCTTAACATTTTATACGTGTAAAATAAACTAGGTATGTACCAAAACCTTTCGGTAATTACTGGTTGTGGCACATCACTACTTATGAGACGTAAAATACATGTAACACGTGAAGTCATTTTAGTATCTTCGTTTAAAAAATAAACTATAGCCTATTGCATTTTAATGGCGTTTACCCTGTTGCCTATCATAAGTATAGCACACTTACTCTCAGAATAGTAGCAGACTCGATCATTTCCAGCATAAAAGTGCTCTGTCCTCTCTGTTCCCGATCGGCCGCGCCAACCCTAGCGCATAGCGCCTTTAGCCTCGGTACAGTAGCACTCGCCGCCGGCACCAAACACCCCGCGTGGGCCAGCAGGGCTGCCGCACCGCAAGAGCGCATCCAAGTGGATTTGCCGCCCATATTGGCGCCAGTTACTACATGCATTTTAATGGCGTTTATCCTGTCGCCTATCATAAGTATAGCACACTTACCCTCAGAATAGTAGCAGACTCGATCATTTCCAGCATAAAAGTGCTCTGTCCTCTCTGCTCCCGATCGGCCGCGCCAACCCTAGCGCATAGCGCCTTTAGCCTCGGTACAGTAGCACTCGCCGCCGGTACCAAACAGCCCGCGTGGGCCAGCAGGGCTGCTGCGCCGCAAGAGCGCATCCAAGTCGATTTGCCGCCCATATTGGCGCCAGTTACTACATGCATGAGGCAGGAATCTGTAAGGCAATATAAAAAAGGTAGCTATAAAAATAGGCTAGATGACTAAAAATAACTTAAGTCCGTCAGGTGGATAATTTAAAAATATTGTGCACATTTTTTCTTTTGTTTGACAAACAAAAAATGACGAGGATACAGTGCGTAGAAGTTTCGAGTCACTATATGGTAGGATTTTTATCTTATAGTGACGTCACAAGCCCCCACTCCGGAAGTTTGATGATTTATACCTTTGTCGATTTTTAATCTATATATATAAAAGAAAGTCGTGTTAGTTACACCACTTATAACTCAAGAACGGCAGAACAGATTTGGCTGAAAATTGGTAGGGAGGTAGCTTAGAGCCAGGAGACGGACATAGGATACTTTTTATCCCGATATTCCCACGGGATAGGGATAAAATCTCGAAATAGCAACCGCTGGGCTTGGAGTCATGAAATTTAGTACGTAGGTAGTTGGACGTTTGGAATTACTCATAGGTAACTTTTTGACCCGATATTCCCACGGGATACCTAGGGATGAAATCTCGAAATAACAACCACTGGGACTAGAGCCATGAAATTCGGTATATAGGTAGCTGGACCTCTGAAATACTACATATGCTATTTTTTAACCCGATATTCCCACGGGATAGGGATAAAATCTTGAAATAATGACCGCTGGGCTTAGAGTCATGAAATTTGGTATGTAGGTAGCCGGAAGTCTGTAATAACACATAGGCCACTTTTCGACCCAATATTTCCACGGGATACCTAGGGATAAAATCTAGAAATAACAACCGCTGTGCTTAGAGCCATAAAATTTAGTATGTAGATAGCTGGACTTCTGGAATAATAGATAGGCTACTTTTTATCTCGATATTCCCACGGGATAGGGATAAAATCTTGGAATAATAACCGTTGGGCTTAGAGTCATAAAATTTGGAATGTAGGTAGCCGGAAGTCTGGAATAACACATAAGCGACTTTTTGATCCAATGTTCCCACGGGATACCTGGGGATGAAATCTCGAAATAACAACCACTGTGCTTAGAGCCATGAAATTCGGTGTGTAGGTAGCTGGACCTTTGAAATAATACATAGGTTATTTTTTATCCCGATATTCCCACGGGATATGGATAAAATCTCGAAATAACAACTGCTGGGCTTAGAGTCATGAAATTTGGTATGTAGGTAGTTGAACGTCTGAAATAAAACATAGGCTACTTTTTATCCGGATATTCCCACGGGATAGTTTTATAACTAAGGGACCGAATACATCCCCGTTTTATTAGTTTACGCGTGCGAAGCCGCGGGTAAAAGCTAGTAAATAGATAAATCAAAAAATACGTGTCCCATATTTTTCCATAATCTAACTGACGGACTAAATAGAATAATATATTTTTAACCAATTTGTCATCCCTATTGTGTAAACAAAGGCCTGAAAATATTACACACAATTGATGTCATATTAGGGTTAATTAATTATTTTGTATTGTGTGTTATTTAATAAAAAATTTCAACTTTAAATTAGGGTTGCGTGCTTGCGTGGTCAAACCCGATAAGTCAAAATAAATGATCGTTGAAAAATAGTCAGTGTAAAATTTTAAATTCGAAGTTTTTATGAATCATGGGATCAAGTTTCTGGGTTACTGACCACACAACTCTTATTTAAGCATTTTACGTCGTATTTCTGACAGTTGCCAAGTAGCACTCTTATTTGATATTATACTTTAAGATTATACTTGAACAGGTTTTTTAAATTGGATTTTAATGGTATATTTTTAATAAATTTCCATCAACATATTCTTCTTTTTTGCTGGCAGTCGAACAAAGAAATGTTACGTAATCACGTGGCGTAAAAAAGAGGAATGTCTGATAAAATAAGATAACATTATCGATTAAGATTACGAAACTACAGATGACGCAAATTGATTGTTCGGACTTAGTTGTATAATATGGCGTAATCTGACATTTCCAACGTAACTGTAAAAATTCAGCAACGCTTCGATATTGCAGTCCCAATCAAGACAAAACTAATTATGTGGTTGCTTTTAAATGCTAACGGAACCCTTAGTGCGCAAGCTGACTCAAACTTGGCCTTTTTTCTTGTCCGCGACGAAAAATATTGTGCAAATACTATTATCTTTTCAGGAACTCGCTTCCCTCTGTCTTTCATATATTCCACTAGCTGTTGCCCGCGATGTCGTCTGCGAAAAATTTGTTTATTGTTATCCCGCAGAATCTATAAAATTTCCGGGATAAAAACTATCTAATATCCTTCTGAGGATCTCAAAGTAACTATCTCCATACTTAATTGCCCGGTTCAGCAATCGATAAAAGGGTTCTCCACATCTATCGACGCGGAATGGGCAAAAGCCGCTAGAAATAAACCTTAATGTCCATGCAATAAGAGCTAAAATGGCATGGTTCGGCTCGGTTCGGCTCGGCCGACGACTGCCGAAGTGCCGACGCGTCGATTTCTTTTTCGCTTAGACTAGAGCTTTTTTCTAATGGCTTCTAGATGTGGGGAGACCCTAAGCGTGATGAAGTAACAGATGAACAGGCAGTTATTTTTGCATTTATAATAATAGCTTTTCTTACGACTTCATCTGCGAATAATTTGTTGGTTGCTACCCCATGGCAACTATCGAATCAAACTATCCTAATCCTTTGTCCTTCCCAGGGTCTCAAACTATCTCCATGACAAATTTCATCAAAATTGGTGGACCGGCGTGTAAAGGGTTACCTGTCTGTTAAGACAGACAGACCGAGTAACTTTCGCTTAAATATTATGTAGTAAGAATGATACTAGGCCACCACGGCTTAGAGGCGATAGGTCAAACCACTAGGCCACCTAGGATAGTGGTTTGACCTATCGCCTCTCAAGCAGAGGGTCGTGGGTTCAAACCCCGGCTCGCACCTCTGAGTTTTTCGAAATGCATGTGCGGAATTAAATTTGAAATTTACCACAAGCTTTGCGGTGAAGGAAAACGTCGTGAGGAAACCTGCATAAACCTGCGAAGCAATTCAATGGCGCGTGTGAAGTTCCCAATCAGCAATGGGCTCGCGTGGGAACTATGGCAAAAGCCCTCTTTGTTCTGAGAGACCTGTGCCCAGCAGTGGGACGTATATAGGCTGGATTGGATAGATGGAAGAATGATACTGACCTCTTTTGAAAACAACATCGTTCGGTATAAACGACACGCCTTCCTGCACTTCAAGACAGGGATGTCTTACGTCCTTTAGCACGAAGTTGTCGATATTCTCAGTGACGACCGGCCGGCAGTACGGGTGCGGGGCGGTCGCGGCGGCAACGGCGAAGGAAACCAACACGTCCAGGCGAGACAGCACGTGGGAGAGGCAGAATAGACACTCTGAATAACCAGCTGCAATCATAAAGGTCCAAGGTCCAATATCATGGGACAATGAGGGCTATCGTTTTTTATCTCACTAGATGGCGCCACTATTGCGTGAGGTTTTTAAGTCTGTTATAACGGGCCTAAAAACAAAGTTTAGATTAAAATCATATTTAATACATCTTAAAACAGTACCATAAAAATATCAAGCAACCACAGTATTCCCGTTTTGTTCGGAAAAAAGGGAGGACAAAAGTTTTTCGAAAGACAAAACTGTCTCAAATTACAGACGCTCATTGCCCCTTATCGCATAATTGGCATAATTAATTTCAGGTAATGCAAAATATTCACAAAATTATTCTAATTATAAATAAACCCACATAGCTCACCCAAAAACTATGAGATTTGACATTTCGGAGACCTCACGCTACACTAGCGCCTCTAGCGGCGAATTCATACGCGATAGCCCTCATTGACACCAAGAGTAGAGATGTAAAGTTTGTTGTCAACTACAACAGCAGCTTTGCAGGTGGTAGGACCTTGTGCAAGTTCCGCCCGGATTGCTACCACCATCTTGCTCGCTAATCCTGCCGTGAAGCAGCAGTGCTTGCACTTTTTGTGTTACGACGTGGAGAGTAAAACAGCCGGTGAAATTACTGGCACTTGAGGTATACCATCTTAGGCCTCTAGGTTGGCAACGCATCTGCAATACCCCTGGTGTTGCAGATGTTTATGGGCGGTGGTGATCTCTTACCATCAGGACACCTCTTCGCTCGTTTGCCATCCAGTCGAAAAAAAAAGGTCGGCAAGGCTCAAGTTGCAAAAATATGTATACGCGACTTTATTGATTTGATATTAAGTTCGTGTAATACAATCTAGGGATCTTCAAGGCTAGACTGAACCAGTGATCAAACCTTTGGCTTCACCTGCACTTTACATCAGGTGAGACTGGGGTCAATCACGGTCAGATTAATGTAAAAGAAAATACATTCTATTCTCAAGGCATTAGAGCTCATGTTCCATATTAATGATCACCTTGGCCGCTCTGAAACATACGATGGCTACTGTACACGTAGTCTACCACGAGACGAACAAAAAAATTCTGAATTCAAAGCAGCTTTAAAAAATATTAAAAAAAAATACAGGCGATTCCGACGATCTCAGCCACGACTTTGTCTTGTTCCTTCTCATACGTAGCCTTAGTCGTCACGTAGTCGTCAGTTATGTTGGCGAGAGCATTGGTTTTAAACCTCACCCCTCCCTTCACTGCGTCTATGATGGTGTACTTTTTGTTGCCACGGAGTGATTGTTCTTCTTTCATTGTTACTCTGAAAAAGTTAATTTTTATTTGAATTTATTGGGGTTTATGGGCCAATCAACTTTTTACCGAAACTTTGGGTGTCTCCTGCGTTACTAAAATTGTCTCTGGCGTTACCGAAAAATCGTTCATCCAACAAGATATTTCACGGTTTAATAGGTTGAACTTACATAGGATTGCATGTATTCATGTACACCATGTAATATATTACAGAAAAAACATGTTTACTTACAAAAATCTGAAATTGTTTGAAAAATTTCGCGGACAGATTAGTGTCGGTAAAAAAGATGATTGGCCCTTATAAAAATTAAGTATACAGCCATGTGCCAAATTTCAAGTGAAGAAACAAAGAAAAATAACGAGCACAATGTCACCATTAATAAATAATATAACATCTAATTATTATTTGTTTGAATTTCATTTTCTCCAACTTATCAATGCCTGTTGCGACTTATAAAAGAAAATAGACGGGTTTCGGGGCGTCGCAGCGCACAGTTTAACACACCTAAGGCAGTATCCATTTTGTGGGTTACTCTCTAATTTGATAGTTTTGCCGGCATCGAGTCCCAGGTCGCGGGCGGCTTTGCTGAGCTCTTTCTCAGCTGAAGCCTGCAGTTGGTCCAGTTCGCCGCGCAGCGTTTGTAACTGCTCGTCGAATGCTGGTTTTACCAGGAACTCGCCTGAAAAAAATAGTAAGTATAATGCTACTAGGATTCGTCACTATCCTATGTTATCCTGCGGGATTATGCAATATTCCCGAATAAAAAGTTCTTTTTTTATTCGACTGGATGGCGAACGAGCAAGTGGGTCTCCTGATGGTAAGAGATCACTCACCGCCCATAAACATCTGCAACACCAACCTAGAGGCCTAAGATGGGATAACTCAAGTGCCAGTAATTTCACCGGCTGTCTTACTCTCCACGCCGAAACACAACAGTGCAAGCACTGCTGCTTCACGGCAGGATTAGCGAACAAGATGGTGGTAGCTATCCGGGTGGTCCTTGCACGAGGTCCTACCACCTGTAATATTTTACCTCCATCCCAGGGTCTCAAACTATTTCCGTACTTCATCTAAATCAAATGAAGAAGTCTAGTTCAAGCGTGAAGAGGTAACAGACAGACAGGTAAAAAGTAGCCTATGTCACTCTCGGGCCTATAAATTATCTCTATGCCAAAAATCACGTCGATCCGTCGCTCCGTTACGGTGTGAAAGACGGAAAAATACACAAACACACTTTCGCTTTTATAATATTAAGTATGGAAGTATGGATATCATGGTAACGCTTTCTCTTATGCTTCGTATCTTATGCTGATTATTGTTTGTTCCGTGGGAAACATTGGGCTACATAATCCTAATTACTAACCTTTGTCAACTGCTTCCATGTCAACAGTAGTTTCGATCATTTGCTGGAACTTGCTGAGGTCGTCATTCAGTTCTGAGATCGGTTCCGCGATGGATGAATGGACCGTTGGATTGTTGGCTTCGGCGAGACATTGCAAGAGAGGGGGCAGCCGGTTGATTGCCTGTAATTGTTAAGGTAGTTATAAAATAAATCCATACTAATATTATAAATGCGAGAGTGTGTTTGTATGTTTGTCCGTCTTTCACGCCGTAACGGAGCGACGGATCGACGTGATTTCTGGCATAGAGATAGTTTATGGGCCCGAGAGTGAAATAGGCTACTTTTTATCCCGGAAAAATGCACAGTTCCCGAGGGCACAGCGCGCGGTAACCGAATACCACGCGGGCGGAGCCGCGGGCAAAAAGTAAAGAATAAAAACTCATTTATTGCCACAGAAAAAAAGCCACGGCTACTTAAATTAAACAAGCGGTGCTGTAATAGAGCGGCCGCAATAAAGCGGTGAATGACTTCACTAGAACATTGTATATTTAAACAAAATGGCGCGGTTTCCTAGAAAGCGGAGTCAATCACCGCTCTCTAGGAGGAGGAGCGGTATCAATTACTTCCGCTATATAACAGCTTTACTGATCCTTTTTTTTATTCAACTAGATGGAAAACGAGCAAGTGGGTCTCCTGATGGTAAGAGATCACCACCGCCCATAAACATCTGCAACACCAGGGGTATTGTAGATGCGTTGCCAACTTAGAGGCCTAAGATGGGATAAATCAAGTGCCAGTAATTTCACCGGCTGTCTTATTCTCCACGCCGAAATACAATAGTGCAAGCACTGCTGCTTCACGGCAGGATTAGCGAGCAAGATGGTGGTAGCAATCCGGGCGGACCTTGTACAAGGTCCTACCGCCTGCAACTCACTGAACCTAGGAAACCAAAGCTTAAGTAGCAGGTGGCGATGGACTCAAGCTCAGCATAAGCTGCGAGCTAAAAAGGAACATTCAGCGCTGATTTTCGGCCTGCATCCATTTGTAGTAGTGACGCCCGGTTTGGACTATGTTTGTAATTTGCTATTCACAGCGTTTTGGTAAGTAAAAAAGTAAACGTGTCTATCGTGTCAAAAAACCGTGGTAGTGTAGTTATTTGACCTCTAGCCATTCCTAGAAGAGCCGTGGGTTCGAGCCCGGGTTCCATCTGAGTTTTTCGGAATTTATATTTAAAATTTACCACGAGCATTCGGTGAATGAAAACATCGTGAGGAAACCTGCACACACCTTTACTAATTTAACCAAAGTTAAATAAAATCTTGTAAAAACCAACCTGATAAATCCTGTAGCAGTCATGCAAGTTAGCCTTCTTCCGCGTCAGCCGCCTGGCCAGCGCCCGCAAGTCCGGTATCCTTCTCAGGTGGTCGTCGTGCAGTTGCAAGCGGAGCTGCGAGTTGTCTACCAGCAACTCGACCACGTCAAGTCGCTCGTTGATCAAGTTGATGTCCCGAAGAGGCTGGCGCAACCATTGCGCGAGGAGGCTGGAAGTGAATTTACAAAAGGATTGTTTATTTAAAAAAGTCGCATACATATAGGGACTACTTTTAAACACGTTTGTGCTTCATAATCGATAATTTTTATGTGTGAACTCTGTCAATTTTGTTGACATATTGATTTAAGATACGAATTTTTTTCAAAGTAGTGACAATGCACAGGTACACAGATCTCGAAACATACCGACCTAAACTCGATTTCAAACGAGAGTTATCCCCGTTATGTTATCATTTAAGATTTGACCCGTACATATGTACATACATATCATGCATACATACTTACATAGTAAGTCAAATAAAAGCTTGTAAAATAAGTTTATTTTCACTTATGATTCCCACCATCAGTAACAAAGAAAAACTAAGCAGAATTTATAACATTGTTTACAAAGATTTTGACCGGGTTTGATTCCCGGTTATGTATGAGAGTTAAATAAAAAAAAAATTGAATGCCATTTTAATAAAATCTAAAAATCGAAGCATAACGAACAGATTCCCTATGTCTCATCATCTCATCAGTTTCTGACTTCCCACTGACCCATTTGGATTGATCAACCTGTATATAAATAGCTATCACACTAACCGTTTTCCTTGCTGAGTGCGACATCTGTCGAGCAAGCCCAGTAGACTGCGGGCGGGCGCGCGCGACGAGTCACCTAACTCCGGGAGTACATTCAGTGCCGACAGCGCCGCAGCGTCGAGGTGGAGGAAACAATCCGCTTGGATTGTGCTTAGACGGAATCTGGATGAACAAAGCATTTTAGAAATATAAATAAGATAGTAAATAAAAATAAAAGATAATCTGGAATCCTGGAAAGTAGGATAGTGTTTATCCAGGAAAATCACGTAGTTTCCGAAGGATACACTAATTCTTCGCAGAAGACGGTTGGAAGCCAAAGCTAGTATAGTAAATATCTCTCAGCACAAGAATCATTACAGGGTTCCAAGTCAGCCTCTGTTTCGAAACAGAGGCAGATCGAAGAGGATACGACGGGACGACTTGGATGCGTGTCAAGTAGTGGCAAGAGCATGCTCTCGACAGGAACGAAAGGCGGAAAAAAGGTTCCCTTTGCCCAGTACACCTTAACGAGCTAAAAATACCAGGGTTGGCATGATTAATGGCCACTTGCTGGAAACACATAAATCTCGAGTTAGCGTTAAGCTTAGTTTAGTAGTGTCAAAATGGATGGAACTGTCAAGCTTAAGCCAGGCTTAACAACTAAATCTAGATTTATTTTTACCTGCAAGTGGGTCTAAATCATTTTGATTTAAATCACGATTTAAATCAAATGTTTTTTTCAATAAAAATCAATGATTTAATCAATTCTTTTTATTGTCATAAATGTTGGTGAAAATTTGTTGCATATCGCGCGGCAGCCGGTTTTTGTAGTACTTTTTTCCGTAAAATGTTCCCAAATAGCATCTCTTTGGCGAGGCATTTTTTATTTACAATCAATATATTATATTACAATACAATCTTAGTATTATGTCGTTTAATACACGCAACAGCAATAACAAAAACAAGTTCAATGGAAACTGAAACTGAACGGAACGATCGAAACCTTGTTTGGATGAATGAAAAATTTGAGGGGAATTTCCCGCGCGCCGTTTACTAAACACCGCGCGGGGAATTCCCTTTTTCTCAGAGCGCGTTCTGTTTTACGCAAAACTTTTGTTAAAACTATAACAACTGAAAAAATAAAAAAAATCGGATTTTATCAGGATTTTTTCAATAAATCACGATTTATACGATTTTTAAAAAAAAATCATGATTTTTTCCAACCCTGAAAAATACAGCTATAAGTAAGTAAGTACATAGATATTGATAAACTCCTCTAACTGACCTTCCAAAATTAGTGCTCTCACTCATAAGCGACAAATATTTAATGGCAGCCGCTAAGCTGGTCATGGCGACTTCCTGCCTGGTCTCCTCAAAAGCGTTGGCATCTTGTTGCTGGTTCTCCTTAAACTTGAGCAGACGGTTCAGATCTTGCATGAGACCTTCCGTGGAGAACTCACTCCGCTTCAGTTTTGTTACTGTCACGCTTGCTCTTTCCATTACTTTGCTGAGGGCTTTGTACTGTAATTAATGAGAAAAGTGTTACTAGCTTTTGCACGTGGCTTCGCCCGCGTGGAATTTGTTTATCGCGCGCTGTTTTCTCGGGAACACTGCATACTTTTTTTGGGGTAAAAAGTGGCTTATGTCACTCTCAGGCCCATAAACTATCTCCATGCCAAAAATCACGTCGATCCGTCGCTCCGTTTCGACGTGAAAGACGGACAAACATAAAAACACACACACTTTCGCATTTGTAATATTTTATGGACTGTAAATACTGTGCTTGTATAATTTATTTACCTCACGGTTATTTTCACAATAACATCATTATCATACATAGGTATATCTGTCCTCTTTATCTATACCATTATTTTTAAGAACTTTAGTTCGGCTTACCACGAGTGTTTTTTAGTTTTTTTGCACAATATCATATTTTTTTTACTGTTTGCGTCTACAATTCGTAGGCATATTCCCTATGACTCATTTTTTACCAGACTAAAACTATATGAAACAACTAGCTTTTGCCCGCGACTTCGTCCGAGTGTACTTTAGTTATCAGGCTATATGTTTTATTTAATTAACCTCCATATTGTATGAAAAACCCCCTCCCTTAATGAAGTCGTCAACACCATACGGATAATGGGTTCATGTTAAACTTAACTGTGCCAATTGTAAGATCTGTACACTACGTGAAAGCAATAAAGATTTTGAATTTGAATTTGAATCATTTTAAATTGTGACCAGCCATATTTTTTTTTAGTGTAGAAATAAGGAAGTCTCATAAAAACTCCCCCCTAATAAGTCGAAAGCTACTTCTTCTTTCTTTATCTGTGCCTACGGAGATAATTTTTATTTGTTATCAGGACCCTCAATATATGTATACTTAATAGCAATATGTATACTTAATAGCAATTTTCATACTGCTAAGTCCAGAAATCAGAAAATTTCAATACAAACTTCACCCCCCATTTTACCCTTTTAGTGGTTATTTTATCTATTTCACCTACATAAACAGTTTTTAATTGTAATCGAAAACTTGTATATCTATTATTTTTCATATATCTAAATCCAGAAATGCGACAATTTCCATATAATCTTTACCCCCCCATTTTACCCCTTTAGGGGATAATTTTATCTATTTCACCTACACAGATAATTTTAGATTGTAATCGAGAACTTATATACCTATTTTCATAGATCTAATTCCAGAAATGGGAAAATTTCCATACAAACTTTACCCCCCATTTTACCCCATTAGGGGGGAATTTTATCCATTTCATATACTCAGATAATTTTTGATTGTAATCGAGAACTTATATACTTATTTTCATAGATCTAATTCCAGAAATGAGAAAATTTCCATACAAACTTTACCCCCCATTTTACACTTTTAGGGGGGAATTTTATCCATTTCGCTTACACAGATAATATTTAATTATAGTCGAGAACTTATACACCTTGTTTGAACTACGACATTTGAATATTGAAAATAATTAGCAAAACCGAATTGGGCAAGATATAGGTTTCACTTACAGTTTGTTCTGGCTCTTTTCCTCAGTCCTTGGGACACATTTAAGACACAATCACAGCACTTTCAGAGTTTTTATGAATAATTTAAAAGAGCGCGCGCCGGCCGGCATTCATTTCGAGCTGTCAAATTTGCGCAACTGACTGGTGGCGCCGCCGTGCGGGAGAAAGCGGAATGTTCATTCAGCCAGTATGTTTTTGATATGTGCAGGAGGTTTTAATGCACATATTACTAATTATATCTGCCCAATGTAACGTACATAAACCCCCCACCGGGAATCTACCCCAGATTCCCCAGTTTACAAACAAAACCAGGGATGGTATTGAATAAGGTAAGTGGACTGTATAGTGTAAGTATTTGTTGACTTAGTGAACTAAACACGTGTAGCTGTAAATTGAGTAAAATAAATGACTTATTTCGAACCTAAAATTGTCATAAACTTGACACCTTCTTGCGTCAAATTCATGCAAAGAAACAAAGGAAAATAAAAATTATGCTGAATCTAATTCCATTGGAAGTGGTCTAAGCTTTACAACGGGTCGCGTGTATTCGCCATTCTGGATTTTTACTTTTACCACCCGTACAACTCCATCAGCTCCTGGATAAAGTTCCGTCACATGACCGAGATGCCATTGAAGCGGAGGAGCGTCAGCATGCATAAGAACGAGTTCATCAACTTGAATATTACGACAATTCCTATGCCATTTTGTCGCTGCTGCAGCGTGTGCAAATAATCGTTTAATTGCAATGTACGCGGACCGATATGTAAATAAATTTTATGAAAATAGTCGATAAGAATTTTTGTAAAGTTGCACTTTTTAGGAAGCAATAATGGATACTTCTTTTGATACGGTAGTTCGGCGAAAGACAACCTACCCCCCACCCTGAGAAAACCGAGGGGGTCGACATAAGGTGCTAACCTTTTAAGTGAAGAACTACAGCTGTAACCATTGGAAATTGCTTGGATATCAGCTGCAAAATGCTCTCGCTGAACGGATTTAATGAGCACATCGTGTGCGTTCTTTAAATCTGATAGAGACGAAGGACCTGTGTTCCTATTAGACTTCGTCGATCTACAATTGTTAATAAATTGAAAACAACGAGCTAAGACATTTTGAAGTTTGCTAAAACTCGAATATTTTTCAGTTAAATTATAAACAAGATTTGAGTCACGTGTTGTGTTTTGCACGCTAGTTTGAGCCAAAGTCGCGCATGGAATTTTGAGTTCTGGCACATTTGCCGATTTAAATTGATCAATTGATTTTACTGGCCAATTCTCTCTTGGTGCGTCTAGCCAGCTCGGTCCTCCGAGCCACTCCGCTGTCGATAACAGCACGGAAGGTAGCGCTCCGCGCGAGCACACGTCAGCGGGGTTGGACGCGCCGCTCACGTGAAACCAACAATCGCTTTGCACGGTCTCTAAGATTTTGGAGACACGCGAAGCCACAAAGGTTTTGAGGTTGTAACTGGGTGTATTCAACCAACTCAGCACCACAGAGGAATCGGTAAACAAGAGTATTTCATGAACAGGAATTCGTTCAGACAATATTGACTTCGTATATTTGACTAACTTGACTAACAAATGCGCAGCCATTAGCTCGAGACGTGGAATGGTCACTGTCTTCAAGGGTGCAACCTTGGATTTGCAATGACCAGACTGACCTTCGAATCACCTTGATTGTTAAAACTACGCAAATAGATGACCGCAGCTATTCCTTGAACTGAAGCATCGCAGAATCCTAGTATCTGGTAGTAGCTGTGCTGTTTGACAGTAACCTGGCGCTCGTGGCTAAAATTCGACAATAGCGGGAGCTCTGACATGTAGGTGAGCCACTCCTTTTCCAGTTCCGGAGGCAGCCGCTCATCCCAACCCAGCTGTTGGAGCCAGAGTTTCTGCATGAAGCATTTCGCGTAGAATATGCAAGGAGCCACGAAACCTAAGGGATCATACTGACGACCAATCTGTGACAAAACACTACGCTTGGTGATCGCCTGTGAAGCTGGAAGTGGATGGAATACGAAGGAAAACACATCTTCGGCGGGTCGCCACTGCAGACCTAAAACTTTTATGGATAGGTCCTTGTCATCCTCGAATGCAATGGGCGTTTCGCGGTGATCAGCTGGAACCCGAGCCAGTACCTGGGGACAGTTGCTGGCCCACTTACGAAGCAGAAATCCTCCTCCACTCAGCAACTCTAACAGTTCATCCTGTAGCCTAGCTGCTTCATCATAGCTGCTCACTGACCACAGAAGGTCATCGACGAAGAAACCCTTTTTTAGAACCTTGCTCGCTAAAGGATACTTCTCGCAGTCATCGTCAGCCAGTTGATGCAGGACTCGGATCGCTAGGTACGGACTGCTAGCAACGCCGTATGTGATCGTGTTTAACTCATACACCTTTAAAGGTTGATCAGGTTGAAACCTCCACAAGATGTGTTGGTAATTGCGTTGAGATTTTTCGATCAAGGTCATTCGAAACATTTTACAAATGTCACTTGACAAGCAAATTTCATGTATACGAAAATTTATTAAAATCTCATTAATATCTGCTTGAAGCTTAGGACCGGCGTAAACGACTGAATTTAAAGAATTATTATTTGTCGTTTTGCATGAGGCGTCAAAAACTACTCGGAGTTTTGTCGTGGTACTTGACGGTCGGAGAATACAAAAGTGAGGAATTATGTACTTAGAATCCACAGTACCAAAATCACCTACGCAAGTCATGTGACCAAGGCTTTCATATTCGGACATGAATTTATTATATTCTTCCTTAAGTTCCGGAAGACGATTCAGCTTTGTTTCTAAATTGTTGAAACGACGTAACGCTTGTGGAGTCGAATCGCCGAGATCAAAACTGGGTTTGAACGGGTACTTCACTGTATAACGTCCCGTAGTATCGCGACTGTGTTCGTTTTGGAACAATTGTTCGACATACAAATCTTCTGGTTTTTTAGTGACGTCATACGGCACGTTTTCAGTCTCCCAGAAAGAGTTCATGATTTTATCGATACTACTAGTTTTATTAGCAGAGAACAAGTTGAGCGAGGCTGTATTTGACTCACAATCGTCACTCAGTACTGTCTGACCAGTAATGACATATCCGAATATGGAATGCATCGCGACGGGCAAACCCGGGTCACGTGGTAGTATATTTTGACCGTCATAAATGTAGGGAAATAAGTCACCTGCGATCAACAAGTCAACTGGAGCCGCCGAAAAGTAGTTCGGGTCAGCTAACTCTAGATTTTTGAAATTATTGATAACTTTGTTTGATAAGGTTACTGTAGGTAAGTTGCTAGTTATATTACTTACGACAACAGTATCAGTGCTAAGCACCGGACCAAATGAGTTTCGTGGTTTAATTGAACATGTAACCAGACCGAAATCTTGCACTGGCGCACCTCCCAGACCCATGGGTTCAAACTGACACTTGCGTCGAGACAAACCCAGGCGCTGGGCACACTCTTTTGTCATATAACCGGACATGGCACCGCTGTCAATGACTGCACGTACGGCGTGGTAAGTTCCCCATCGATCTGCGACGTGCACCATGGCAGTGCCTAACAGCACGGTTGAATTTGACGAACAAGTCAAGCCGACGTTTGGCATTGACCTTTGACTTTGATTTTGACCATTTGAAACGTTTTGAATACTTGAAATGTTTTGACTATTTGAACCGTTTTGATTAATTGATGAATTTTGAACAGTTGGAACTGTATCTAAGTGAATACTGTGATGGTGCGGTTGTTTACACAGCACACAACGCACTTTTGACGTACACTCGGACAACGAATGCTGACGAAAGCAATTTTCGCATAATTGAAGCTGTTTCACTTTGTCAAGACGCTGCACCGGTGTTAAATCAAAAAACTCGAAACATCGATAAGTTGAATGCGGTTTGTCGCAAAATAGACATCTATTTGATCGTTCGCTATTATTCTTACTCACAGCTGACAAGCACGGCTTTTGGAACTGCTTCGGTGCACTACTGTAATTAGCAGCATTATTATTATTTGTTCGAACAAAATTCGGCTTTGCAGAGGTGTTAGGAACACTCTTAGGCGTAAACTGAATTTTTGATGTACTAATTTTAACCTCAGACATTTCCAAAACACGCGCCTGTTTCTCCACGAAATTAATCAGCTGTTCGTAAGTAGGTATATCGGTTTGATCTACAGATTGTTCGAATTCGCGCCTAGTGACGGGGTCTAAATTTCGCAATCCCATATAAAACAGTATGAAACTCGATAGGTTACTGATTTTCAAAAGTTTCAATGCTTTAACACACTCTTGATACGTTTGTAAAAATGTGTTTAGACCAGTAGCCGACTCAGTTGACAAAGGCTTAAATTGAAACAGCCGATCTAAATAGCTCGTAGCTAAGGCACGAGTGTTCTCAAATTTTTTGACTAGCAAAGCCCATACTATCGGATAATTATCGGCCGTCACTGGCATCCCTTTGACCACAGTCAATGCCGAACCGCTGACTGCGGAGAGCAGGTAATAAAACTTCTCAATGTTCGTAATATCATTGTTGTTATGAATTAAACTCGTAAACGTGTCATAGAATGTTTGCCAGTTTTCTAATTTGCTATCGAAATGGAACAATTCTAGTTTAGGCAGCCGCGGCTTAGCCGACCGCGAGTCTGGCCCGGCAGCGCCCGGGCCGCGGCCCGCGGAGCGCGACGAAGGTCCGCTACCGCTGCCGTCACACGATTGCCAAGTGTCGCTATTAGCCTCCGCTACACTCAGAATACGGAAATACATGTCGTCAAAGGTTTGAATTTCTTGATAATTTGGTTTAAATTTCGGGTTTTGTTTCTTATTATAAGAATTTAACTCGAATATGCATTGTTCGAAACATTCCCGAGTCGAATGAAGTTCTTTAAGTCGCAAATTAAATTCGGTTAAACGCTCTGGTGGAGTTGATTTGGATAGTTCAAATAACGTTTGACATCGTATAAGACACAATCACAGCACTTTCAGAGTTTTTATGAATAATTTAAAAGAGCGCGCGCCGGCCGGCATTCATTTCGAGCTGTCAAATTTGCGCAACTGACTGGTGGCGCCGCCGTGCGGGAGAAAGCGGAATGTTCATTCAGCCAGTATGTTTTTGATATGTGCAGGAGGTTTTAATGCACATATTACTAATTATATCTGCCCAATGTAACGTACACACCTATTTTCATAGTTCTAAGTCCAGAAATGGGAAAATTTCCATACAAACTTTACCCCCCATTTTACACTTTTAGGGGGAAATTTTATCCATTTCGCTTACACAGATAATTTTTAATTGTAATCGAGAACTTATACACCTATTTTCATAGTTCTAAGTCCAGAAATGAGAAAATTTCCATACAAACTTTACCCCCCCTTTTACACTTTTAGGGGGGAATTTTATCCATTTCGCTTACACAGATAATTTTTAGTTGTAATCGAGAACTTGTATACCTATTTTAATACTTCTAAGTCCAGAAATGAGAAAGTTTCCATACAAACTTTACCCCCCCATTTTACCCCTTTAAGGGGGTATTCTATCCATTTAATCTAGACAGATCAGTTTTAATTGTGATCAAAAACTCAGACACCTATTTTCATACTTCTAAGTCCAAAAATGAGAAAATTGCATATTAGCTTCACCCTTCACCCATTTCACCCCCTTAGGGGATGAATTTCTAAAAATCCTTTCTTAGTGCTCACTTACATCATAAAAGGAACCTCTGTACCAAATTTCAAGTTTCTAGGCCCAGCGGTTTGGGCTGTGCGTTGATATATAACCCAGTGAGTCAGGTTTGCCTTTTATATATATAGATACTAACATCTTCGTTTTCAACCATCGGCACTAGACACTCCGAAGGCGCCAACTGCACAGTAATGGTTTCGAGCTCAGTCAGCAGGTCATCGTCGGTGAACTCTGTCACGGACATCTGGTAGTCGCCCGCCGTTATACACGCCACACCCAGCAGTCGACCCTGAAAAAATATTAAAACTTCGCAATCAAAAAGTGTAGATAACTTTTTAGTCTAAAAGTGGGTCCACATTTGTATCATTTTAGTAGCGTATTCTATCGATCGTGCAACACCTCGTATGTTAGTAAACTTTGCAGGAATGTATTTGTCATGACATGAACCAATAGGAAAGCTTCATTTGGGTCGATCAACTTTTTCTTGTCACTCGTTGCTATAGCAAGAGTTAGTGAAATTAAATGAAATGATTTTATTTTGCTGGAACAACACAGGTGTTACTTGTACATATTAGGTGGGTGCAGTTACATGAATGTATGCTCCGCCATGATATGGCACGCAAAAGTCTTAATCTAAAGTCTCCTGAGTAACTCTTTAAACCGTAAGTACCTATATGGGATTAAAATTTGCTAAACGCGTAATTTTGTGGTAGCTTTAAGCCCCTTCTATAATTGGTCATCTAATAAACATGTTAGTATAGTGTGACACAACATTTCTTCTACTAAACTTTAGTACTTTTGTCCCCTCTCGCTGAGCTGTTACCACTAGAGCTGCGCTAAGCGTGTATAAGTAAATGAAACGTTTCCACTGGTTGATTATTGTATGTTTAATATTCGTTGTCCAGTATCCATTGTAACAGATCTGCTTAGCTTTGACAGGGATAATTGGTGTTAATTGTCCCATAATATCATTTATTTCTATTCCGTGGTAACCCATACCTTAGTGACAGCATCAGTTTTGATATTCACAGCCAACAAGCACGGCGTGATGTCATCAGTAGCCCCTAGGCCTTCCCCCAGCACCTCCTCTAGTTGTGAGAGGCAGCCTGGCGACCCTTTATACTGGAGTGACCACTCGTTACTCTTCACTGAGCCTTCTGCTACGTATATTTCTACTCTATATCTTCTTACCTAGAAATTAAAGTAAGTTTTATGTCATCGTCTTACTAGTTTTAACCTACGGAGCCGAAACGTGGACCTTGACTGCGAGGTTACTCCACAAATTCAAGGTCGCTCAGCGAGCTATGGAGAGAGCTAGGAGTTTCTTTGTGTGAGTGGGTCACAGACGGTTCTGGCAGAAAATCAGCGCTGCAGGCGTCTAACGCTTCAGCATATTGCTGAGTCAGCGACCGTTCCACTTTCGCGGGGACACACAAAATTGCGTATATATTTCATGTGGACTTTTTTTTGTTTATTTGTGCAATTTTTGCTGTATATGTGTGTCTTCTGTGTTAGTGAATAAATGTCTTCTTTCTTTCTTTCTTTCTTTGCAGGATAAAATCCGAAATCACATTATCCGACAAAGAACGAAAGTCACCACCGTTGCTCAAGGAATTAGTTCGCTGAAGTGGCCACGTCTGTCGCAGGACCGATGAACCATGATGAACGGTGGAGCAGACGAGTCCTCGAATGCAGACCACGGACGGGACAACCCAGTGTAGGGCGTCCTGAGGGACGGTAGACGGACGACCATAAAAGGGTCGCTGGCGGCGGATGGATGCGAGGGGCTGAAGACAGTGTCGTCGCGCCTTGGAAGAGGTCTATGTCCAGCAGTGGACTGCTGTGGGCTGATGATGATGATGATGATGAGTGGAGATAGCCTGATAGGGATAGGTGGAACAGGGGCTCATATCACAAATGATCGTTTGATAAATATGTATACTTTTAACAAACTTGTCACTCTTCAAACACATCATATGATACATCATCAGCCTATGTTCGTCCACTGCTGGACATAGGCCTCTCCCATGGCAAGCCACTGAGCACGATCTATCGATTTAAATTTTTTTTACCATTAATCAAACAACTCATTTCATCATAAAGTAGTTATTTTACATACTTAACAACTTGATAAATGAATATTTGTTGAAACTTTTTTTGCCAAATGATTAGATACCATTTATTTACTCTATTTATTTCCAATAAAAAAAAATAAGGAATTCCGACACGTGTCATTTGTTTTCTTTAACTATTAATATCGTGAATCAATGACGATCATAATCCAATGTAGTTTAAGGTCAATATTCTGGGTTATCTCCAGTCAAGTATGTGCTTTCCGGAACGATGTACCTACAGAAACAACCGGGAGTACCTATCATAAATAATTTGTAGTAAACATTTAAATTCTTAGTAAGTATATGACGACAACACTTATTAATAATAACAGATATTTTCAAACTGATTGCAAAAAACTCCATGTTGTTGAAAATACAAACTGAAATATAGATGCACAGAAAAACCAGAAAAATATGACCAGCGCTCATATTTGTCTGGTTTTTCTGTGGTTCTACGGGATGACCGTAAAAGAAACAAGAATTTGGAATTGAAATAAAAAAATACAAAAAGATTCCCAAAACCAATCTCCACGTTGTTAATCATTTGTTTTTCTGAAAAATGCAGTGAAATGTTTAGGTTATTTCCCTAAAATAGGTTTCAAAGTATACCGTTGACGGCCTATTTGCAGGCTGAAATCCACACTTGGTGATTTTGACATACGCAAGAAGAAAGAAATATATGGTAGTCATTTAAATAAATTCTGGTACAATACGGTATTTGACAACTCCTGTTTTTCCATGTTTTAATATTATTATGAAAATACAGATATACAGACAGTGTTTAACGAAGAGAAAATTAACTTAAATCGGTTGAAAATTGGATTTATAGTGATTTTTCAAAAAATCTATATACTTGTCTCTTTCTCAAACGCTTTACTCTATGCACATGTACCTAAGTATATCTTTCTCTGTCAAGCAAGCCATACACCATTCGTGATATAGTTTTCGTGATAAAGATTTTTCGTGATATAGTTTATTCGTGATTAAGTTTTCGTGAAAAAGTTTTCGTGAAATAGTTTTCGTGATATGGTCTTTTCGTGAAAAAATTTTCGTGATAGTTTTTCGTGATTAAGTACTGACACGTAGCACAGTAGCCGTCGGGGCAGAAAAGTTCGCGAATGGATACCGCGGATCGATAAGCGATTTATGATATCAAAATGAAAAAAAATATATATATTTACAATCGAGTCTAAAGTGATATTAACATTTTAGTTGTAGTGTAAATAAACGATTGTAAATATTTATTTTTTTCATTTTGACATCATAAACCTTCCTGTAAAATTTTGCATCATACCTATTTGATTAGGTTGTGACAATTAAACACTAAGTTTTATTAAGAGGAAACAAAGCGAATAAACAATTAGTAATTCCGAGTACCTAATAAGTGTGATTACAATAATTGTTTTGCCGTACATTACGTAATTCATTGGATTCGTTAGCATATATTTAGAACACTGTAAGAACTTCCTGTTGTTGTGCGAATTTTCAGATTAATTTAATCAATTATTGAATTAGGTAATGACCAATTTAATTAATATTAGTAACTTTATTTTTATTTAATTAATTTTTAGTAATTTTATTTTCATTTAGTTATTTCCCCTTATTCCTTGCAGATAACCATGGCCAGATAACTGGTAATTAAGATTTTATTTTTCCCACAGATAACTGTTTTTTTAACGATTATCTGCAAGGAAAATCCATTCCTTCCAGATGACTAGCTATTTCCGGGGATTTTTTTTTCCCCACAGATAACTGTTTTTTTAACGGTTGAGGAAGGAAATTTATTTGCCCTAAGGGTTATTTCTATTTCATTACTGTATAGTAAAACTCAGTAATACTAATTAATAAACGCATTTCTTACTAATATTATAAACGTGAAAGTTTGAGAGTATGTAGGTATGGATGTATGCACGTTTGTTACTCTTTCACGCAAAAACTACTGAGTTGTCTGTGGGGAAAATAAAATCTTTGGACATAACTAGTTATACAGGAAGAAAAAAATCTTTACAGATTACCAGTTATCTGGCTATGGTTATCTGTAAAGAACAAGGGGTTAATTCCATGTTCAGACGGATTGAACTTATCTTATATTTATGGTTGGTGTAGATATATACACAACTAGAAGACAACTACATACTATAAAGTGACCTATTCAATCAAAGTCACTCACGATAGGCAGACTTTTCTATGAAAAAGCGGTTTGATGAAATTAAAATTTGTAAAATAGTTCAGATCTTTTGTTCACCACTTTGTTTGTAGTTTCCCTACTGCTTTAGCTTATATATATACTGCGCCCAAGGTCACACAATGCCAACGATGGCTATCTCAACTGAAACATCAAATAGTCACAGTTCGCCACTATTATGTGTTCTTAAGTAAATTAAGTAACAAATAAGTTACCAGTAATAATTTCTTGATAAGAATCTCGAAGTTTCCTTTGGAGAGCACGAGGTAGTCAAGTTTGTTAGGCTCGAGGCCCATTTTCTTAATATTAGCGATGGAAGAGAAGACTTCTCTGGAGCAGGTGGTTGCGTCGACACCGTGAACGCTATAATAGTCATTGCGGTCAAATATTCTTACTGTAGTAGGCGGTTTCTGAAAAAAAGAAAAAGCAGTTTGTAAATATTTTCTGTCGGTGCTTTATTTATTTATTTTTCAATGACAAATTTACAGCATCACAGTAAATAAGAACTAATGCGCTCTAAACCGTTTGACAGAAAGAAGTCGTAAAAACGATTGTGATACCAAGTGCTTTGAATCTGAAGCCGTATTGCCTAACGTTTCTGCCACTCGCGATCGCAATCAAATGACAGTTTTTATATGCGAAATCTGTCATTTGATTGCGATCGCGAGGGTCAGAAACGTTAGGCCTCAGAAGCTACAAGTTACAAATTACGAGCGGTAGTCTTTGTTTAACAGTACGCGTTGAAAAGAGACTACCGCTTGTAATTGTAACTTTTAGCTTCGCGAAATGGGCCAAAGGCCTCAGCTTTGCAGGGCTACTACGGAATTCGAAAATCGAGGTTCGTATCGTACCGTCCCGCCGACGCTTATATTATTTAATACCAAAGTGAGAGGGACGGTGCGATACGAAATTCGAATTTCGTAGTAGCACTCCTGCAAAAGAGCCTGTGTGTGTGTGAGTGCCTTTTTCATTGGGATAGGTAACTTATCTTATCAAATTTTATTATTTTTGTTTTTTTTTCGTATCGTATCACATACGATAAAATTAAATTCAATACATCCATACATTTTCGCTAGCTTATACTTAACCAACTACTTGTTATGTAAAAAAACTTCTGGAAGTAAATGATAAGTTAATTACAAAACAAAAACAGCATGAACTTAATCAACTAACCGTAATAAAGAGTCATATACTTTATATCTTACAACATTTTTTCTGCGTATCCTATTAAGTATGTCATGAACGCTACTTTTTCCTCCTTGGCGGTGTCCTATATTTTGCCAATAAATAAGAACAATGTCAAGATATCTTAACACTATAAATATACTATCAAAACTCTGCGTTTATCAGTTAGCAAGAAGAGGAAAACAATAGGTACCTTAAGTATTTTATTCGCTTGCGTCCAGTTTTATTGAAATTGGACCACGTTTTTACCGTGGCCTTCCGAGGACTTTTTTCGGGGCTTAGTGGCAGTTATTTTTAATATTCGTAAAAAATATTTTATATTTAATATCTAAATAACACGCAAAAATAAATAAAAATAGAAATAAAACTAACTTACTTTAATCCTAAAAATCTATATTTACAAATGTCACCAAAGTCGCTGCTATTGGGCAGGATGTCATAGGGCTGGCTGATTCCTCGTTGTATGGCACTGCCAATACGGTGACCGAGGAAAGAGCCAGCCCGTGGTCACAATACATGTGGAACAGGGAATCTTCTTTTTTTTTAATTTAATAGTTTTTAGCTTCAGGTCCGAGAGTTTTAACAGCAAAAGCCGCAAATATGAAGTTAGCCAGATTCTCATATTTACGGCATTTTGCTGTTTCGGCCGTTGCAGCCGCCGCACCTGCCTTCAATGATGACTTGGCAAGATGGAACGGCGCCAATGTGAACAAAATTAATATTTTAAAACCTCAATCAATTGGTTCGCTTTGGCATAGACTTAGACAAAAACCGGACAAGTAAGAGTCAAACTCGCATCAACATTCAACTTGCATCATTCTTCGAGCTATATCGATAACTTTTCTTCGGCGAATTTCCGTATTTCAGATTCTATCGCACAATGAAACTTCGAGCATAGCTCTTAATACCATTCTTAAATTATTATTATCAGGGTGCATAGAGAACATTATCTTATTAAGTAGATGCCAAATGAACTGAACTTGAACAGAAACTTGAACTCGCACCACATCTTTTGTGTTGTGATTATTATAGAGATAAGCTACATGGACAATGTTTGACGATAATACAATACGTAGAGTAGAGAATAACATTCCACAAAAGACCTGGAAAGATATCTCACCAAAACAAAATATGTTGACGTCAATAAAATGAGGACTGGGTTTATTCATTTCAAAAACGCAAGAACGTGAACTCATACCGCTTCTTGGTACGAGGTCAGGGATGTTCGTATGACGGTTGCATCACCCAATTTTTACACCATCATAAATATATAAAAAACATTTACAATTAGAAAATACAAACTGAGATATGTATGCACAAAAAACCAGAAAAAGAGACCAGCGCTGGAAATCGCTGAATCCTTGAAAATCGGGAATCGCAGCGCTGGTTCTCAACATTCCGTGCTGCGTGCTACCGCTACTCCACTGGTGGACAGGAGTCTAGCTAGACATAAATTTCTCCTATGTACCTACGCTACTTAAGCAGCAGCACTAGCGACATCTATGTTTTGCTCTCATCGAGAGAAGTAACACTCTTTTGGAACTAACCGCTCACCCAGACAAGAGATGTCGCTACTAAGCAATCGAATTATGATTGGTTTTTTGGAGACGTTAGGTTCAGGTGTCCCTCATATATATAGTGAAAGTTTTTGTGTTTCAACCAGGGTGGCAACTCCAACCAGCCCTAGTCAAGAAGCAAAACCATCGCATGACGCGAGCTAAAATTCTATCTCACCATTTTTGAGGGGTCTATTTACCGGTAGACCTGGCGCTATACTACGAAGTGCAAAACTCGAACTTCGTATGTTGCCGTCCCGCTGACGCTTATGTCATTTAATACGCGAGTGAAAGGGACGGTGCGACACGAACTTCAAGTTTAGTAGTAGCCCCTCTGTTGCGAAGATCTTTAAAAAAGCTTACCGGTGCGCGTAAGATCTGTTCTTCTGGAAGAGAAACCTGCACATCCTCACTTTAATTTAATTCAGGGTGGGAGGCAATAAATTCTAGATTATTCTAATAAAGATGTGCGGTCTCGGTCATTTACTTGTTTAAAAAAAAGTATTATATTATATTAACCATGACAAACACGAACGATGCAATTTAAATAAAATTAAGCTTTGTAAACGGATTAAATCTTTCAACAAAGTTATAGAAACATTATGTACGTAGCCGGTGAGGTTTTGATAAAAGCAGTCGTTGACCCGCAGCCACTTTTTATCTGCTAAATGTAGTGATAATTCTGCGCCAAGAAAGAGAAATAGAACTAAGATTTTAGTGGAAAGGGTAGCAGGATAGCCTTTGAAAAATTGCCCCCAAAGTTTTCAGTTTCAAACAGTGTATGTATAGGATACTTTCCCTTGGCACAGAATTATGTGATAAGAATAAAGCCTCACACATAACACAAGCATAGTTTTTTTTTTGAAAATCAATAAAAAAAACCGGGCAAGTGCGAGTCGGACTCGCGCACCGAGAGTTCCGTGCACATTTATAGGTATGTAAATGGGAATCGTGTCTTGAAGATATTTCTCGATTTTTCTGAGTGATTTAATACATCCAGTGTATGCAGAGCCCTACTCTTAAGCAAAATGTACGCAGTGTGGGGTCAGATTAAATTGGTCAATATTATTTACACAGATAAAAAAAATCAAAATTTTCAGAATTTTTTAGTTCGTTGTGTTACCTACAATAGCTACCTTCATACCAAATTTCAAGTTCTAGGACAACTGGAAGTGCCCTATAGATTTTCAGTGCACTGCTATTTGTATGGTAACACGTTGTTTAATGACTTTGAAGTTTGATGTTTTTAGGGCTTCAAGGGACCGCAGATTTGAGTATTCGATATTAATTTCAGCTCGATACGTCCACGCGTTCCTGAGAAAAAGGGTCTTGACAGACCGACGGACGGATAACAAAGTGACCGTTCCGTTTTTTCCTTTCAAGGTACGGAACCCTAAAAAAACTTTATTTTTCACAGAAGTAATTATGAATACAAGTTTAATAAACTTAACTAGGTAAACTTATTTTACCTTTTTCTTGCTCTAAAATCTGAACGGAAACCACAGTGTGCGTTTTTTTTTTTATTGCAAGGCAAACGGGTAAGTGCGTCACCTAAATCTGACGAAAGTGAGTAACACCGCCCATGGACACCCACAAAGCCAGAGATTGTACATGAGTGGCCAGAAAAGGCACGCCGTCCCTCTTTAGAGTATTGCTTAAGAAAGAGACGGTGCGCTTAAACCAATTTGAATCGCAATGCGTGCAAACCCAAAAGATACGCGGAGCGACTGAGTAAAATTATTTATTTTAATTAATAGATACATACCTACATAACATAACTACTTTACTTAGGACGACTGGATGGCTAAGTGGTTAGAGACCCTGACTACGAAGCGTGAGGTCCCGGGTTCGAATCCCGGCCGGGGCAGATATTTGTATGAATAATACGAATTTTTGTTCTCGGGTCTTGGATGTTGAATATATATTTAAGTATTTATTTATCTATATTTAAGTATGTTTATGTGTCCATAGTACAAGCTTTGCTTAGTTTGGGAATAGGTCAATTGGTGTCAAGTGTCCCATGATATTTATTTATTTATTTATTTACCTATCACTAAATTACTATGAATTTGCAAAATAAAATATTTTTGTCCCATGGAGCTTAGATCTATCGAGGAAAAGTCCATAAATCGTGTTATCCGACTGCTAAATGCCAATTCGCTAGAATATATGACGAAAAATAACATATATCACAATTTCATTCACATTATTTCACCTTACCTTGGTCACAATAATAAAAAAAACAAACCGGCCAAGAGCGTGTCGAACACGCCCAAGTTAGGGTTCCGTAGCCATTATGAAAAAATCGAGTAATATTTGTCGATTTTAATGAAAATTTGCACTTCAAAGTTGAATATTTCGCAAACAGATCACTGAATCGAAAAATCGACCCGGCACCCCTCCCCAGTGGTTTTAAAAGACCTATCCAACGATATCCCACACTATAGGGTTAATCGAGAGAAAAAAAATCATCCCACTTTATGTCTACGGGAGGTACCGCAATTTTTTTTTTTATTTTTTTATCACACTGTCGGCGTGACTGATAGTAGGTACTAACGGTCTCTGAGCTTAGCCGCGGACGGCAGCCAGAAAGAATGACAGAATGGGTTCTTAATTGACTACGGAATCCTAAAAAGGCAAAAAATGGAATGCCTCGTCTTAACTGCTAATTGAAAAACCATACGTTAGTAAATAATTAAGCCGAGGTCTTTGTGTAATACCTAATACAAAGAATTCGGTCGTTATTAATTGTTTTCCGAAAGCCCACGCAAAATATTACAATTCAAAATGAAGTCATGACTGATTCACTAAATCTTCTAAGCAGTAACTTACCTATTGACAATCACTAATATAAATAGAGATTGGTCATTCTGTGAAGTGGCCAATCGTCTATAAGTTTGTGAATATAATATTATTTTGCTTGGCTGCGAGCGGTTCGCGGAATTCGATGACCAGGGGTTATCGGTTGAGATACTATATATGACTTAGTACGTTTATAAACCGGAGTCCCGAGAGCAGGCAATGTCAGTAAGCGGTCGAGAACCGAACCGAAGACTTGTTTAATTAATAATTGTTTTAATTTGGAAATCGACGCCTGTTAAATCAAAGGTAATTGAATTCCTCAATGTTTTAGTAGCACTTTGTCTTGCTTAAATGTGTTTTTATTTTGTATTGTACGAGCAGCCCACGGTAATCCCTTATGGTGTTTATAACTTAAAATATCAAGACAATGTACCTATTATTAATTTAAAATTAACCGTCACTTTATACCCCTGGTGTTGCAGATGTTTATGGGCGGTGGTGATCTCTTACCGCCTGGAGACCCACTTGCTCGTTTGCCTTCCAGTCGAATAAAAAAAAAAACTTTATTACCAGATATTTACCTAATGCTCTTTAATAACAAATAATTATTATAATTAAATTATATTGACCGGATTACTCACGTATTAAATCGAGTTTAGCTCGACATGTTTCGGGTTATTTCGAAACCCTTCATCACTGGAGCACGCGACTCGGCGGCTGCCGCAACACGCGCACTACGCGCCACCGCTCTGATCGCGCGACTGTCCGACGAAACTAACTCAGGCGCACAACTACCCTCATTTTCATCATCATTTTTATTGTCACTATCAAATGTAGGGTAGCACACAACACTAACAACATCGCTCCGTAAAGGCACGTTTACACCAACCGATGACGCAGCACGAGTATTTAATACTGTTTTCCAACTTGGGGGTACCGACCAACCACAATCCCGGTTAAAATTCGGATGACGACCAATCTCAATGGCTTCACGCACTTTCCGCGGAATGAAAAACTTTTCTCTCGCAAGTACAGACACCTTATCAAATCTGATATAATGCGTCGAATCCGAATCCATAGAATGCTCGGCCACCGCGGATCCCCTGTCGTCCTGCTTTCTCATACTGCGTATGTGCTCCGATAACCTAGTAGAAACGTTACGCCCAGTCTCACCGATATAACTTTTGCCACACGAACACGGAATCATGTATACCCCAGGACCACTCAGGGGCTCCTTATCCTTCGGCGAACGCAACAACTGTCTAAGCTGCATATGAGGACGGAAAATTGACTTGATGCTATATCTTCGGCGTAACAAGTGCCCGATTTTATCCGTTATCCCCTTTATGAACGGTAAATATACCGGAAGCCTCTCAGCTCCTACTGGTCTCTGACGAGCCGACACGTTCGCCACACGGTTGCACTGCCTCCAGTTGTACCCATTGCTCTCCAAAGCTCGTCTCACGTGAACCAGTTCACGATCCACAAAACTTGGATCACAAATCGTTAAGGCCCGATTTATCAATGTTCGCGGCAAAGAAGACAAATGACAAGGATGGTGATGTGAATCCGCCCTCAAGTATCGATCAGTATGAGTTGGCTTACGATAAACTGTAGTTCCCAATCTACCACAGGGTCTCCGCATAACCAAAACATCCAGAAAAGGCAACTGTCCATCACTCTCTCTCTCCACCGTGAACTTAACTTTATCGTGCAAAGTGTTAAGGTAGTCAAAAAATTGTGACAAACTATCTCTAGACACAATCGCGAAAACGTCATCCACGTACCGCCACCAATATCTGGGCACTACAGGAGCGCTATTTAAAGCTTTTTCCTCCAACCACTCCATAAAGATATTTGCGGTGACCGGAGCAATCGGTGAACCCATGGCCACTCCATCAACTTGCAAAAAGTAATCACCGCGCCAAACCAAATAGCCGCTCTTCAAACACAACTCAATTCCCTCCATGTACGCGGTAGGTAAATCAGTGACACACCACAGGTCAGATATAATTCTTAAAGTCTCGTCTACCGGCACATTGGTGAAAAGAGAAGAAACATCAAAGCTAACCATCAGTTCATCCTCACGCATACGGACATCATTTAGCAAGGCAACAAAGTGTTTTGAGTCTCTTATAAAACTCGTCGATTTTCCCGTAAACCGTAATAGCACAGACGACAGATGACGGGCCAGCATATACGTCGGCGAATCAATTTGACTCACTATTGGTCTCAGAGGCCAATTCGGTTTATGTATTTTTGGTAAGCCATAAATTTTCGGCGATGTAGGGTTCTGTGGACGCAGCTTTGCAATTAAATTCTTGTCGGGTAGACTTTGCAAAAACTTGTTTACTTTGGTCGTCACTCTGGCAGTAGGGTTGTAAGCCACTTTTTTATACGTACCCTCATCTGCCAATAATTGGCACATTTTGTCCTGATATGCCAAAGTGTCGACGATAACCGTTGCATTGCCCTTATCTGCTGGTAGCACCAACACATCCGAATTATTGCGTAACTCGCGCAACGCCCTCAGCTCCCCGCACGGTATGTTGGACTTCGGTAGACGAGCCTTACGCAATAAGGAAGCGATGTCTTGTCTCATGCACTCGGCGTCCGCGGAAGGAATTCTGTTCCGCATAATGACATTTTCCAGGCTAGTAATAATCATCTCAGTAGGTATTCGACTAGGAGTGGGAGCAAAGTTAAGACCCCGTGCCAATGCACGCTTAGCCAAACCATCCACACTACATGAAGACAAATTTATTACGTTATCCGTACTCGTTTTTTCGGAAACATCATTTTCTGCGGGTAGTTTTCCGTTGACTAACCCCGATAATTTCTTCCTATGCCTAATGATAGTGTCATTAAAAATGTGTTCCGATCTATTATACGACATCGCATCCAAACTCGCCCATAATTCCGCATCCAAATGATTGGCCAGCTCCAAATGTAGTGTGTATACGTCTTTATTGACAAATGCGATTTTTCGTCGGTAGTCGGAAATAATCCTCGCCAAAAGCTTGCCGTTAGCCACACGAAAAAACGATTCGTAATCCCGAATGCACTTAACCGGTTTGATGCGGGCAAATTTCGGTATCACTCCGTTGTCACGACACTGCACCACATAACTTAACCCACATTCAAGTTTGTTACGTTTAATCCTAAGCCGTGTGAACGCTCTGATTTTATTCTGCCAGATCTCTCCGTAGAGATTTGCAATTTTGATCATGAAACTACCGTGAGACTCACTCATATTAAATTATATTGACCGGATTACTCACGTATTAAATCGAGTTTAGCTCGACATGTTTCGGGTTATTTCGAAACCCTTCATCACTGGAGCACTGGAGCATGCCATATACGTGAGTAATCCGGTCAATATAATTTAATATGAGTGAGTCTCACGGTAGTTTCATGATCAAAATTATTATAATTTTTATATTATAGGTACATATTATATATATGTCCCATAAATTCTATACGATAGCGAAATAAATAATTATTTACGTAAGTATAAACCCATTACAGTAAATAACGTTCTTATATGCAAATAAATAAAGACAAATACTTAGACAAGAAAACTTAAAAATCATGTAAAAGTTACAATCGTACGCCTGCGGTGTTAAAGAAATTTTTAAACTATTTTGGTACTTACTATATTTGAACAAAATGTAGGGTTTGCGTTTTTTTTTCTATAGTGAAAGATAATTCATTAATAAAAAATATTCTTTTAGCTAACATGATAAGGCTATTGTCACAGTAAACAGTAATATAATCGTAATAATTTACAATAACTCTTTTGCCACTGAATCGTTTGCAGATTAAAGTGAACATAAATATACTTACCTATATTTTATTGTTGACTTATTGTCTACCTTTACTTAAAGAAGAGTAACGTAGCCTAAATACACCACTGGAGCTAGAAACTTGGAATATGGCAGACATATTTCTATTCAGACATATTATATTTCTTGAGATTCGAAAGATTTAACGAATATTTACATTAAAACTTATCATGACCTTTACTATCAAAGAAAACATCGTCAGGAAACCTGTATGAACCTGCGTAGAAATTCAATGGTGTGTGTGAAACTCCCAATCCACACTTGGCCCGCATGGAAACTGCAGTCCAATCCCTCTTTTTCTGAGAGGTCTGTGAGATTTATAAAGGCTGCAATGATGTAATGAGTTTACTGAAGAGGTGCTATTTATACAGGGTGTCTTCAAATTGACACATGCCTGTTAATTTTTTTACATTGATCGATTCGATCGATTATGGTCAACAAATGTTCCATACAATGATCATTGTTCAAAGTATACCGCATCAAAGGCGTCACTATACTTAAAATTTCGACTAAAAAATCAGTATACAGGCGTTCAGTTAAACTATACAAAAACGTCCAGAAATATTGCGGAAGAATATAAAAAAATGCTGTATTTTCGTCTATAATCGTGTTTTTACTGACGGCCTATCTGCAGCTGTTATTCCCTATTACTTTTTTTTTTAAGTACAGGGATAAAAATAATATAGTTGCAGTTCCTCAATTTTTAAGACGGTTATCGAAATAAATATAATTTGTACTCGTCGAATAACTTAGCTAATTGTCAAGTTAGTGCGTCATTATGCCATTTCGAGGGTTCAAAATTATAGTGGTCGGTATCTGATGGTAAAAAACTGTATTTAAAAAAGTTATAATTGTTTTATTCTTGACGGAAAAATAAAAAGCAAATATGTAACTAAATAAATACCATTTATTTTTATACGAAAAAAAATATCGATTAAATCATGCTTGCTATTGCAAAATACAAGTAGTCAAGGTATCTAATGTTTTGGAGATTTTGAATACAGTCGTACACCTACTGCTTCCTATCAGGTGACCCGCATGCTCGTTTTACCCTCTTGCTAAAAACCTGTATGAAAGTGTACAGATACGACTGTTATAAAATTGTCTAAAATTTTACTTCCAACTAATGAAACTAATTAAGCAACTAACTAATTGATAGGTGTACGTACAGACAAGGGAAAAAATATGTATACACTTTAGTACCTTGTCTATTTTCGTCATATATGAATTGCCTTAAGTATATGTCACAGTGGTTAAAGTGATAAGGTACAAAAGACATTTTTGCCCTTGACTGTACTTATTTAAATTACTGTGGATTAAATAATTTTTCGAGACCAATTTCAAAAATATGCTTAGCTAATAGGACAGGACAGTACTAATTTGCCTTTTTATTATACTATTTCAGAAGGCGAATCAAAATAATTCACAATGAGGAGGTTGTTCCTCGTAGCTGTTATCGCGGCATTGGCCTGGGCTAGGCCAGAAACATACAAAGAAACGGAAGACTTCCAGTACTCTAGGAGTGCTACAGATGAGGGAACTAAAACCGGATTCTATGGCGCTCAGAGAGGCAATGTAGGAGGCAACTACGAACGGGCACACAACATGGACTCCTTAGCTCAACACCAAATGAGTGGGGCCGTGCACCAAGTTGAAGGAGAATTAGGTGATGCCTCGAAAACTAGGGCAGGAAGTGTTTACACTGCAGCTAACTCAAGGGGAATTTATGGATCAGGAAATTTCGATCTAAGTAATCTCGAGGGTCGAAACTTCGCCGAAAGTGTTTCTTCGGACTCTTCTCATTCGTCTTTATCGTCAGCCTTCAACCAACACTCGCAAAACTCTGGCTGGAGAAACCAGAATCAACGATTAACCGGATCGGGTGCGTCAGACCAGTTTGGACAGTCATCATTGCACTCAGGTAGCCTGCAAGCTGGAAACAGTGCTAGTGGCATCAACAGCCACTCATCAAATTCCGAAAATCAGTACGGATACAGTTCTGGATACCATTCTCAATCTGGATATAATTCTGAATCCAGATACCAAGGAGAATCGGATTCAGCTTACAATCAGAGGCTTTCGAACGCTCATCTTTCCAGTGGCTATGGTGCACAGGCTGGTGACCAAACCCAAAGTCGGTATGTAGTGACCCCAGTCAGAATATACGGAAGACCGGGAACTCAAGTAGCCATACCTGTATTTGCACAGAGCTCCAACACACCTAGAGAATCTGCATTTGACCAGAATGCCATAAATAGTGAGGCTGAAGTATTAAATAATAATCAACAGCATATTAGCACGGTTCCGCAAAGTAATGCAAAGCATTATGAATCTTCCTACAATTACCGAAAAGCGTGGGAAAGGCACAGCGAATCTAACCCTTCTAGTGTCCCATCGGTAGCGCCTACAGTGAACCCTTTCCCTGCAAATAGCGAATTATATGATGAAAGTCAAGTAGGCAGTGCATCGAACAGGCTTCAGCAAGCTAATTCTCATAGTTTTAGCTCTGGTAATGCTTATAATGCACAAAGCAGCATCGCGCATTCAGGGTCAACTCAATCTCGACATCACGCAGACTACAGTTCCCAGCACAAGTCCGACATAAATTCCAATGCTTACTTGTCAGGAACTCACGGAAGTCTTACCGGAGCTTCGATTGGAACAAATGTGGACTCGCGGCCAAAAAGTTATCAGTCATCTTATTCTTACCACAAATCATGGGAAAGGCAAGGAGACCCCTACGTTATAGTCCCAGAGACAAAAACTGGTGTGTCATCTTCGCAACGACACAGTTCACAGTACCGACAGTCAAATCAGCATCATTCACAAGGCAGTGCTTATGATTGTGACTGTGATGAATATGGTAATGTCCGTGCTAAAAGATCTTACAAAGATTTTCAATATCAAGAAGATCTCGGACAGCAAGCACAAACCGGATGGGAAGAAAATTTGGGACAGCAAACACAAGAGTCTTGGGGTAATTTTCAGCAACAGACTCAACCTGATCAATTAGAAGATCTAGGTCAGCAAACACAAGAATCTTGGGGTGACTTCCAACAGCAGAATAAACCCGAAAAATTAGAAGACCTCGGACAACAAACGCAACAATCATGGGGTGATCTGCAGCAACAAAGTAAACCTGAAAAACTCGAGGATCTTGGTCAGCAAACGCAACAATCATGGGGTGATCTGCAGCAACAAAGTAAACCTGAAAAACTCGAGGATCTTGGTCAGCAAACGCAACAATCATGGGGTGGTCTGCAGCAACAAAGTAAACCTGAAAAACTCGAGCATCTTGGTCAGCAAACGCAACAGTCATGGGGAGACTTTCAGCATCAAAGTAAACCTGAGAAACTCGAGGATCTTGGTCAGCAAACGCAACAGTCATGGGGAGACCTTCAGCAACAAAGTAAGCCTGAGAAACTCGAGGATCTTGGTCAACAAACGCAACAGTCATGGGGTGATCTGCAGCAACAGAGTAAGTCCGAAAAATTAGAGGATCTAGGTCAGCAATCACAGAATTGGCACGAACAAAGTCAACAAACAGAAAATCAATTAGGTCAACAAACACAGCAGGCATGGGATCAAAGCGAACAGCATGTTAATTCACAAAATTTGGAAGAGTTTGGTCACCATGATAATCAGCAATCTCAACAGACATTTGATGATTTAGAAAATCTTGGTCAACAAACAAATAGTAAGTGGGACTTTTTTGACCCTAATCCCCTGCATAAACAGCATGTTTCGAACCAACCAGACAATTCTAAACAACAAAACAAACCTAAAAGTGTTGAAGATTTGGGACAACAAACTCAAAACGAATGGGATAACATAAAAAACTTAGGGCAACAAGTCCACACTCAATGGGATGACACAAATAACAAAAATAAAACACAACACTTAGACACTATAAACACAGAACAACAAACTCAAACACACGGTGGAAATCAAAATAAACAAGACAAGGACCTAACTGAAGACAGTTGGAACACTCAACACATAACAGGATATACTGATTCGGTACGAAACAATGAAAATTCATACTTTAATAAACCAAGGCATCCCGTACTCTGGGATGTTACAAACGGTAACAGACATCAAACCAGTTTTTATAATGAACAACATAGCTATAATAATTTCCATTCTTATTTACAGAGTCATGGCGCTAATTGGCAAGAACAAACCAATCGCAATACGTTACAAACTTCAAGCCACGACCCTTTGCAAAGTTTATGGGATAAAATAGATAATCTTGAAGAGCAAACTATTCTCTCAGCCAATGATAGAGATCAATTTTCTGAAGGATTCACAGGTTACGACAATTCGCAACATTCTTATTATGCTCAAGGAAGCACTAACCACCATGAAAGCAGTTCAGAACAAACTAGCAACTCTTACTATCATAATCAGTATGAAACGAATTATTCCGGGTCTCAACCAACTGTTACGTTTGACGGAATCGGAAATACTAGTGATAAATCAAAGAACGAGAAAAGTAATAGTGAGGGTACTTTTGAAAAGCCAAAAGATAAGGTATTTACAAACAAATTACAGCCGACCGATGTTGGCCGTGGGGACATCAGTGCAGAGGAAGACAGTCCAAGTGATGTAAATATACCAAAGAAAGAAGACGATTCCCAAACTTATTCCACTAATATTAGGCCTGAAAAAACCCCAGAAGAAATTGAAGCACTGAGCTTATCCAGAGGAACTGATAATGAAAAAACTAAGAATAAAAACCAGGAAGATACACTAAGTGTTCTGAGCATAGGTCAACAGCAATGGCTTGAAGATCAAAGGCAACAAGAATCTAACGATTTTCATAAGTTGCATGGTTCCAGTACCACTAAGAAACCTTACATAAACGAAAACTCCATAAACAACTCAGAGCTGAGCACAAATTCTGATGATAATTCTCAAGATCGCAGTAGCAGCAATTTTTTTGATCATAAGGATCAACAAGTTTATACTGAATCTAAACATACCTTTGAAAACACAGAAGAAATAAATCAACAACAACAATTTAAAGATTTCGATCAGCAAACTCAAAACTCGGACCTTCAAAATTCAAGACATACTGGTAGTCAAAAAGAAAATAAAAATAGCTATGGACGCGAACTGGAAGACTTAGACCAACAACAGAATACAAAGCAACAATTAGATGACTTCGGGCAAAAAAATCAAGATCTAGATCAACAAAGTCTAGAATTATTTGGTAATCACAGGCCAAATATTGATCAGCTTAAAACAGATCAAGAGCTGGAAGACTTTGGGCAACAAAGCCAAGATTTGAATCAACAGAATTTGCAACAATTTGAAAATTTGGAACATCAAAATCAACATTCAGGTCCCAAATATGAAGATTTTGGACAGCAAACTCAAGATTTAAATCAGCAAAATTTAGAATCATTTGGTAACTTGGAGCATCACAGGCAAGAAATAGATCAACAAAATGCAGGACAAGAGCTGGAAGACTTTGGACAGCAAACTCAAAATTTTAATCAACAGAATCTGCAACAATTTGAAAACTTGGAACATCAAAGTCAGCAACCAGATCAACAGTTAGAATATTTTGGACAGCAAACTCAAGATTTAAATCAACAAAATTTACAATCACTTGGTAACTTGGAACATCATAGGCAAAAAATAGATCAACAAAATGGTGGTCAACAGCTGGAAGACTTTGGACAGCAAAACCAAGATTTGAATCAACAAAATTTAGAACCATTTGGTAACTTGGAGCATGCAAAGCAAAAAAGAGATCAACAAAATACAGGACAACAACTGGAAGACTTTGGACAGCAAAGTGAAGACTTAAATCAGCAAAATCTGCAACAGTTTTTGGATTTAGATCAACAAAGTCAAAACTTGGAGCAAGAAAAGGCTTGGGAACAAAATGGTGACTTGAAGACATTAAGTGAAACCCCATTGAATGCAGGTAAATATAATCAACAAGGAAGAGAATATGATCCTAAGTCAAATACCCAAGACATTCAGGAACCAATAAGTACTAACAAAGAAATATCAAAGTCTCAAAGTGTTCCGGAAAATGAAGAAGAAATGTCACCCCGAGTAACAAGTACAACAGACAAACCTGGATTCTGGAAGTCAGTGGGAAATAAACTAAGTAGTGCCAAAGATTCAGTAGTATCATGGTTCAAGAGAAGTTGAGCTATTAATATTTACCAACATGTATTAATTTATAAGATGTGAGAATAACTAAGATTATTTTGTTAAAACTAGTCAATAATGCTTAAATTGCAAATTTAATAAAAAAATATATAATTCATTTTATTTTATTTTAGCCTAATACTTATTATTATTATACTTTTTATGTAGCTTGCCAAACAGTTGTGTCAAACATAAATAGTCTCTTAGTTTAACAAGTAATGAATCCTCATAGAAAATGAGTAAAACTAATGAGTAATCTTTTTCTGAGGTTCTAGGATCGGATAATGGACCTTTTTTCGCGGTGTTGTATGGCTTCGCCAACGGCCAAGTGTGTGGTACATGTAGACACATTCGTTGTAAGCAATACAACACTGCAAGTCCAGTAAAAAAAAAGTCTGTTGTCTGGTGAAAACCATGTAGAGATACATAAGCGGCCCTTAGGGCATCCACCCGGTTCCACGCATCCATACGAATACCTCAAAGGAACCAGGTATTACCTGGTTACTTGAAGCACTCGCAGAACCGGATGCATGCCGTAGCGGCCATACGGGCTTTCCAGTAAGTAATGGATACATTTAAGTAGTTTTTGGTTCATATGGTGATGCAACATTTTTCTGATTCACAATTCATGATAGTAATAAACGACAACTATGTATGACTTCAATGATACTTACATCAGGTAATGAATTATAATATTTGATGAATGTTTGCTGCTGCACTGAATCTGAAACATTAAACGAACTGATAAAACATCAAAACAAAACCAAAACAAGGGTTATGATATGGCAGATGATTTCAGTTTTTACTACGGTTTAAATTAATTCTTACCGAGGTTTAGGGCATGAATAGGTTGTAGTGAGGACATGGTTTGATAATTGATAATAAGGAACGATATTTAATGGGAATAACTATAAAACTTTAAACAACTCGCTCGGCTTTCTCGAACATCTAATTTGTTTGACGTCTGTCAAAATGTCAAAAACAGCGCGCGCTAAACAGTTGTTTTTAATTGAGGATAGGCATAGATTTAAAGTCATACTGTCAAATTAAACAATATTTTGGTAAATGTATTTAGTTATGTCGGGATCTCACTTTTCTTTCAAGCGCTAAACAGTTGTTTTTAATTGAGGATAGGCATAGATTTAAAGTCATACTGTCAAATTAAACAATATTTTGGTAAATGTATTTAGTTATGTCGGGATCTCACTTTTCTTTCAATTTCCTTTTTTGGGAAGATTTTTTTTTTTTAGACATTAGCATTATGTTTATGTTTATTAAAATATCTCTAGACGAGTACAATATCAGAGAGAAGTAAATGAGGATGCTACTTTGTATTGTAAAACTGCGAAATAATTGAGCGTAGCAACGATTATGTACTTATAAGTATAATTTTTTTCAGCAGTTTTACATTGTACTTTAATAAAAGACTAAATTAATAATAATAATTAGGGAAAGAGTTGTATGGCATAGAGTTCTTTGTCTATGTGGAGGGGGATAAACTAAAAAAAACAAACAGTCGGTCGGATACATTTACACTATCTAATTTGAACAAAACAACAGTAACATACTAAAGTTTAACAGAAGTAGGAGTTTTACCGTAGAAAATACATCAAGATATTTAAATAAGTGTTTGGTATAATTCTTAGTATCGTTTATATGCGATGGACATACTGTATTCATAGTTTTCTCATGGAATTACAGTTTAGTAGAAAACGGATAACTGTATCCGAAACTGATTTCGAAGTGACAGTGACAAGTTTTATTTTTTTTAGTAAATATTAGTGACTCAATTCTGTAAATTATCTTTTGCAAATTATGTTGTATTTTAAATGTGGGCTGGTTATTTTATCAACTACGTACATTTTATCGTAAGTAAAGTTCATATTTAAAATAATTATAAGGCTATCTATGTATTTTGCCCAAGGTAGTCGACGTCTGTAGTAGTGAACGTCTTTAAGTATTTTTGACAACATTTTCAACTTTTCCAATAGAAATAGTGCCGAAATACTTTAGTACATGTGTCTTTTTAGTGACAAAACACATTAATTATTTAAAATTAGTATTTAGACCAGACTAGACTTTTGCAATCATTTGTTATTGCTAGTTTGCTCATTCCGTACTTTCACCGTTCTTGACGCTCTTTAACAGCAAGTTATGAGCTTTTATACATTTATTTTTATGTCTTTATTCCAGGCTCTGTTCCCAAATTGCGAAAGAAACAAATTCATTAGATGCAGGCTTTGCATTACTATATGTGGCCAGCGGAGCAATAGGTGAGAGGCATTTTTTTGTGTTATGTAAATCTTGCCGAAATGCTATTAAGTTACACAACTATTGCATTCCTTCACTAAGTACTGAGTCATACTTTATCATTGCAATCAAACTTAAATGCTCTAGATACTGGTTTGTGTAACTTTAGCAGACTTCAAGGTCTTTTTTATTGTTATTATCATTATAAGTAACTTATGTACTAACATTTATAACTGTGTTAGATAACTTTATATTTTTCGACCTTGTAATATCAAATAGGAAATCGTTTTAAACACTGACAGCATTTTAATTTTTTTACAAAGCCTTTACAAAGCTGCCTGCTTAACATAATTTTTGTTTTCAACCCTCTATATGCATAAAAGAGGGGTTTTATAGATTTCATATTAACTGCTATGGAATGAAATTATTTTAAATTGAGAGTTTTTAATATCATTGACTTTTATGATATAAAAGTCATTGTTTTATCAAAACCTAAAATTGCTTAAAGTGACTCCGAAGCGGTACCTAACATTTTGTATGGTCTACCTACCCCATTTGGGAATACAGGCATGATGTTTGTGTGTGTGTTTATCATTATCAGACATTGTTCTGTTGATGCATTTTGATAAAAATATTCATGAAAGTTGTGTATGTATTTTTACAGCCTTATTCATAAAAAGTTAGAGCCTCCTTGAAGGCTCCTTGATGGCCCGATGCTAAAAAACGTGATTCATAAACGTCTGTTAGCGCTAATCAGTCGATCAAGGCTCTGCTAAAGTTAGTGGACCGTAGACCCTCCTTTATCTCCCTGCTAAGTCACAAAATGGCCGCCACAGAGTTAAACAGCTGACTTTGACAAGAGCAAAAAACCATACCGAAGATATTTTATGGAGGTTTACGCAAAGATTAAAAAAAAATCAGGAAAAATTATTTTCAGAAATTTATATTTAAAAATCCTCTAATAATACGAAAAAAATAAAATTAGGATGATTAACATAGTTACGGCTTTTTGCACTTAGTTTAGGTCTACTAAAACACGCGGATCGGAAATGGCGGGAAAACAAGCTTCTCTGCTGTCACTGCTGTCAATTTTATTTTTTTTAATTCTCGATAAGGCCATTTTTTGTCTTTGATTTGTCGAGAGTGCCAACATAACGCGTCTAATCAGTCTATCAGGAGCTCAACAACTAGCAGGCCGTTAGCAAGCGTTTATGAATCATACTTCTTGACAAACGTCAAACAAGCTTAATCAGTCTGTTAACTAACAGACCGATCATACCTCAATTAAGGATTTTTTATGAATAACGCTGTTAATCTTTATCATCTAACCATGTTCATAATTAGCTGCTGTCTGCATCTTTTGGAAACTTGATATGTTCATAGAATAAAAAAATTGCATGCTACTTTTGAAACAGAAGTTATATTGGATGTCAATGCTTACCACGGCGAGTGGACATGAGCGGGGTACAGTCAAGGGCAAAAATATGTATACACTTTGTAGACAGGGTAGTACTAAAGTGTATACATATTGTTGTCCTTGACTATACATCAAAAAGAAACAGAAGGTTAATTTATGTAACATTTCTGACGCTTGCTATCACAGTCTAATGACAGTTTTTGTATGCGAAAACTATCATTTGATTGTGATCAAGCACTCAGGTTTAGTAGACCTACCCTTAACATCTCGTCCATAAGTCTTGTTTCTGGTTCTGATAAACTAAATTGAAAACATCTGGTTCCATTTTCGGTTCTGATAAAACCACATCCGTTACATCCCTGATCTGGAATAGTATAACTTTCTAAGTGACAGAATTTTTTAATATCTCACACAGTACTGTGGTTGTCCAGAGAATACCTTCTTTGTACACAAACAAAGTGCACAAATTTAAGGTACCTCTTCATAAATATGTGGGGTCTGGTGTAATAAATATATGACATAAAAAAAAAAAAAAATTAACTTTACTTGATTGACATTTGTTATGTAAAGTACTATCATGTACTATCCATCCTAATATCCATGTATACTATAGTACACAAACAAACAACTGCCCCAAGTTTAGGTACCACTTCATTATATTACTATAGTACAGTAGTGCAGTTGTTTGCTTGTGCAGGCAGAGAAAGGTGGCCCCCCCACAATATATATATGTACAGCAGTGGTGTCATGTTTCTCTGCAGCTGACTGTACATGAAGAGTATGCTATGGGTAACAGTGTGAGATTTTAAAATATCAATATAACAACAACAACCACAATATAATATACAACTATAGTTATCCCTTGTGAGAAAATCTTTCATACTGATGATAAACCATGGTTAGGACCTTACCACATTAGCAATTTGCGGGCGAGTTGAAAGCGAGGCGAGCGCGCCAAAGTATAGCGCCAAAAACGCCGTATTGTAGACTCTCGTACAATAATAATAAGGCGTCTTCGGCGCTGTACGCAGCTAACTCGCTGCGCGGTCGCAGTGACATCGTTGGGTGCTCAAGGAGATATCGTTGCGAGCTAGCTGCGAAATCGTTACGCGATCGCAGCGGACTCGCTGCGCGCTCGCCCTCAAATCACTTGTGTGGTAAGGCCCTTAGAGTCTTGACTTATTGGATTTAAAGTCTGTACTTTTCCTATGATTGACGAGTTTGAGAGGATGAACTAATGTTATTACTTAATAATGATATTCGTTACTCTTTCGTGAAAAAAATTCTTACCAGATTTGCTGAAATTTTGTACACAAATAGTTTTAAAAGTAAGTGGATTAAAATCATAGGCAACAGCTAATCATTTATTTATATTAATACTTAATGGGTCAGTGTTCATGTCATCCGTAATCCAACTATCATTTTTACTGATTCATTGTGATGTGCTAACAACTTTTTTTTTTCAGCCGGCAAAATCATATATGACCGTTACCGACAGATCCATATTCTAGGTGCACTAACACCAAACCCAAATGTGACTTCCTTTGCAAATAAGATATCTTCCCTCTCCGCCTCATTTTTGTCTCTGGGCTTCCTGGTGTACCTGTTTCTGTTTTTACTAAAGGTAACTAACAGTTTTTACTAATTATAGAATAATATATGACTAACTACTAAACTTAGTACAGATGTGCAAGTTGCGGAAAGTTTCCTAAAGTCGGAAAAGTTCCCAGAAAATTCTGAAAATTTTCACAAGAAATTTAAGAAATATAAGAAATTAATATAGATTTCAAAATCCTGAACAAAAGTGTCTAAAAGAGTAAACTAAACTCTGAAAGACTTTTGATCAGGACTTTGGGATCTATAACATATCTAAATCTCAGAATATATAACTGAAACCACATTTTCCATACTTTAGGTCCGGGGTCCTTTGACAAACGGAAATTTTCCTACAAGAAAAATTCCGCAATTTCGTAAAGTTTCCTCTGGCACATCAGTACCTCAGACATAATAATATAACAGTTAAATTAGGGCCTTATCACTCAATTTTGCGATTTGCGGGCGAGTCGAAAGCAAGGCGAGCGCTGCGACATACTATAGATAGACGCAGCGAACTCGTTTCGCGCTAACGACGAAGTCGTAACGCACTCGCGGCGAAATCGTTACGCGCTCGCCTCGCTTTGCAACTCGCCCGCAAATTACAAGTGTAATAAGGCCCTTAGAGGGTTCAACATGTTATGATGTTAGTATTTATTTCGTATGTGTTTCTGAAAGATGTGTTCATCTGCATTGCATGATCTAATACTGACTTCAGATTCGTCTGGAATATTTTAGAAGGTTATTGGGTTAGTTTGACTTACTTAATGCCCTTGTAAAAGTCATCATCATCATAATCATCTCAGCCTAACTTATGCCCTGCTGCTGGGTACAGGCTTCCACTCAGAATGAGGGTCCTATAAAAGTGTTTCATTGGAATGTTTAATACAAAATGTAGTTTTGTGCGGTACATTTTGAACAAGGGTAGAGAAACAAAAAGAGTTGAAGAAAATTCACAAAGGTGTTCACCCACTACCTATCCCAACGGTTTGATGAAATATTCTGAAAGAATTTGAGGAAACTTATAATGTGTCGCACAGACGTAGCTTTCATGCACGAGCGGCAGCAGAGGCGCAAAGTAAAAGGGTTGTGGAGTCATTCAAAATTAATTATTGCATAGAAAATTGTCCTGAAAAAACTTTTCTTGTCTGATTGTGGTAAGGTATGCCTAATTTATTTCTGAGACGGCCTGAATTCTCCAAATCGTTTATTTTTTGCTGTGTCATATTCTAACCATAAATTACCATTGCTTTTGTGTGGTTTCCGAACGTTGCTAAGTATTTGTAACGCCGGATAAAAAACATGCTAACTCGTATTTTAAGGCGTCGTCTGTACTGTAATCCCATTAGAAAGTGTCAGTCGTGGCTATCCATTTGTCGTTATGACTATGTACAGCCGAGTTAATACCTCTGAGCAGAATTTGATCAAAAATATGTGAAACGACTCTATTGTTAACGGCGTAGAAGCGTTTGGTCAGAAATATAAGAACTCTTCTGTGCCCTTAGTGTAATTTTTTGGGTTACAAAATACGTCTCGATCGCGTTCGCGTTCGAATCTCAATTTGTATGGAAACGCGAGCATCGCAAACGTTCCGCTAGAGGCGTTGTTCGTGTTTCCATACAAATTGAGATTTTAACGCGAACGCGACCGAGTCGTATTTTGTAACCGAAAACTTACACTAAGGGTACTGTAAGTTCAATATTCTTAGGACTTATACGTTTAGGTTTTGTGATCTAATTGGGTTCAGTCAAGATGTATTAGCGTAATGTCTGAGTTAAATGTGAAATCATTATTCAACTCTTTAAGTTAGAGTGCGATTCCAAAGAAACAGATATGTGATACTTTTCCCGTTCATTCAACTATTCGGCTTTCTAAATGTCTTCACCAGATAAGGGCAAAATGCAATCGACTAAAGAATAGCGATTACTCCTAAACTTCTTATATTCTAATAACGATTAAAAAAGCCAAAAAAAAGCAGATTAATTAGTGTACTCATGGTCGCCCGAGGTTTGAAATATTTACTACCATTAGTATATATATTATCTTAAAAATAGTCGAATGATTACTGCAGAAATCATACAATCTGACAGATTAGTCATTTTCATTTATTTTCTATTTCTGTATTTCAGTTATTTTCATACCAGTACTTTCATTTTTAGCCGTAGCGGGCGCTGTGACCGTTTCGGTCCCCCTCCCATGCGCTTTGTACGGTTCCAATAGATAGCAAAGTAATGGAAGTTGCTTTGCGTGTTTAGAATTATCGCCGGAACATGCAGCTAGCGAGTAATTCTGATAATTAAGTGGCCAATACAGTTCAAAAAACACCTGCATCGTTATAGAAAAATAATTGATGAAGAGTATGTGAGACAAAATCGCTACTTTCTTTTGATGGTAGGAATACCTCGAATATACATTGCGCGAGAACAAGATTAGGTACTGTGGCCATAGATATAGATTACAAAATCTATATTTGTGACTGGCCAGCGAAAGCTGTCCGAGAAAAACCACGGCAAATTAAAAAAAAGAGGCTGACAACACTTGCTTGTACACTGATTAAACGATGTTGATACTTAGATATTTATTTCATTTTTTCTGATACTAAAATTATAAGTAAGTATTCGAGACTTCAAGCTGCATCAACTTTTTTTTTTCATTAATCTCACTCATAGTGGTAGGTACCTACGGTATAGTAGCCTGAAATAACTGAATCCGGTAGGCATGGTCCTGCTTATATGTCTCCCGAATCAACGTATTATGTACCTACCATAACAATAGATATTATAGGGCCGCGATTATATGCGCCCTGGGTATCGACCGTTTTCTTTATTTATTGCGTGTGCTGCCAGGTAATTGCGAATATGCCAACTAGTTTAGTTTTCCAAATATGTCTTTAAGGTTTAACAAAATGTTTTTAACATTTTCAGGTTGACAACTATTGCCTTACGGCATTGAGTATTTTTGTATGTGGATTTGGCACGTTATACATATGGATGCAGGTGAGTTTAATTTTCGCGCGCAAAATAGGTATATAGTGGACCAATGGTGTCATCATCATCATCATCATCATCCCAGCCTATTTATTTATTGTCAAGTCATGTTCATTACAATAAGACGTTACACCGTTAGACGTTAGACGTTACGTTATTTACGTCCCACTACTGGACACTGTTGAACAGTGAAGGTCTGCCTTAAGTAACATATTTTTGATGAATAGCAACACTAGCTTTTGACGTGTGGCTACACCTTCCTTGTCACCGCTCTCTTCCTACGAAACGACCCGGCCATGGACGGATGAATTTGTGTTTGTGTATTTTATATTAGTCCCTATACAACTAATTAAAGTACAGTGAAATCATAGCGCTTTATTTTCTTTACGCCTGTGCCTCTCTCCGTTCCATTTCACAACGCACTCGACTATAGAAAGTCTATCAGACACAGGCCTCCTTTCAGAATGGGAGGGCTTGGGCCATAGTTCCCACGCGGGCCCAGTGCGGATTGGGAACTTCACACGCACCATTGAATTGCTTCGCAGATTTGTGCAAGTTTCCTCACGATCTTTTCCTTCCCCGCACAGCTCTTGGTAAATTTCAAATGTAATTTCGCACATGGATTTCGAAAAACTCAGAGGTGCGAGCCGGAGTTTGAACCCACGACCCTCTGCTTGAGAGGCGATAGGTCAAACCACTAGGCCACCAAGGCTTACACAATAGTGTATACTGTATTCATTTCTATTTATTACCATGCTCAACACTAAGGTAGAGAGTGATATTCTGAGGCAATTCTAACACTCGTATTTATAAACGAGTCATTACTTGTTGCTAAGTAAATGCTTAAGTAAAGAAAATGGTGACTATGACTTGGCTAAGAAACCTAACATTTGACAGTTCAATTTTCAAGCAAAAGCTCAACTATAGAATAAAAATCGTTACTTGAGTAATTACTTTTACTCAAGTAATGGCCTTTACTTCTCTATAAATACGGGTGTAAATACTAATAGAGAACTGGTGTTTCGGGCACAGAATAAATGTATTAGAGCTGTTTGTGGGCTGTGGCTAAGGGATTCATGTAAACCCGACTTCATTCACATAAAATTCTTACCTTTCCCAGTTTATACCTACATAATTGAAGTTAGGTACTCTGTTTGTCAAATCCTGATCGATATCATTATATTTCTAGTCAAAGGCACAAAGAATAAGTGAAAGCCATTGCGAATATTGCGATTCCAAGTGCGTTAGACAAGAAGGCCTCTGCTTATTAAAAATGATTAAATTTTTCAGTGCCTCATCACAACTTACCTTTCGACGTTGTACTATGACAAACATTTGACGACACTCCGGCAATATCTAGCCAGTGTGAGCTTCATCGTTTTGATTGTTATGGCAATATTGGGAACGGTGGCATCTTTTATACCTAGAGGTATGTATTTTACTATTTTGGATAAATGTTAGAGCCTTTGCACACGGCGTTTTTTAAAGGCGCCGTCGACGCGCGTATTAAAAACGTGCGTTGACAGCACGTTTTTCTTTCCACTAAGCAGCTATACAACGGCGATGCGTTTAAAAAACGCGGTGTGCAAAGACCCTTACTATTGTATATTATGTTTTGATATCGAAATGTAATCTTTCGAAAATTTTCGAAATCGAAAAAGACCTCTTATCTATTATCGCTTATCGATCTATCCTTTTTACCCGACTTCTGAGGAGGGTTATGTGTTTGACCCGTATGTATGTCTATTCCTATGTCTTCTCGTCACTAGGTACTAAATGGCTTAACCGATTTTAATAAATGATACGTCATTGGATTTGTCTTGATGAAGCGAGTGACACTGGGTACACGACATTCTTGAAAAATCAAAATGGCGGATTTTTCGCGCCATATAGTGAGTTTTCAAAAAATGATTTTGATTAAATCCTACCCAGTAGGGTATCAAATTAAAGCTAATAATTAACCCATTCTAAATATATATGGGTTATAGTTGTTTTAATCTACCATTTTCACAGAAATATCAAAAAGAATGAAATAAAACAGTAAATTAAAAAAATCAAAAAACCCGACTGCCTTCAAAAATACTAAAAAGAAGAGAACAAGTCTAGTGGGCTAGAACTCTGTTAAGTAGCTAACTTAAAGTTCAACAGTCGGGACCCATTCAAATCGTGACCAGCTCAAAAATTCTTTGTACCTAATGGGTCCCGACTGTTGAACTTTAAGTTAGCTATTTAACAGGGTTCTAGCCTACTAGATTTATTTTCTTCTTTTCAGTATTTTATAAGGCAGTCAGGTTTTTTGATTTTTTAATTTTATTGCTTTATTATAATGTCACTATTGAGTTGTGACTATTGACGATGAAGTGCAAGTAATTTTATTTGAATGAGTATTAACATATTTATTTATTTTCAGGTGGTACCCGCGGAATCTATTTTTGTCTGGTCGCCACATCCCTATGTAGTTATGTGGTGACTGCAATATTTTGCGTCTTTATATTGTCTTTTGAAAAGGAATACGAATATTTTTCTGATGTAAGTATAACTAGAACATTTTTTATTACTTCTGAATGTTTGTGCTAATTTGACTAGATAGCAAGTAAAATGATAATGTTGATCATAATCTAACAATAATACAAACTTCTGAACGTCCAAACGTGTAAATCCAGCCAGTTACTAAAGAATAACTCGTCTCCAAAGATCACGAAAACACATTCACAAATGTTTGCGTTTATAGGTAGAGTCATTCACGATGACTCATGCCGTTGTTTTTATTACAATGTCTTGAATGTCTAATTTTGACAAAATCATGCGTCTTCGTGGATGGCACTATGTATATTTGAGTGTTAAAATATTGAATATTTGTTTTCCAGGGTTTACGGTCGGAAATGCTGCTCGATGACGCGTGTTCATTGACAAGCACGTCTTTCTCAGATATGGATAGTATATTTGGGACCCAAGAATTAAACTCTAGTACAATCGTCAGTAAGGGTAACATTTCTTCCTCAAAGGCCTCTTGACCCGAGGCCGTGCCTCGTGCAGGCACGACCAAATCATCTACCAAGGCTACGAAATCGCTAATCTACGGCAGCTTTGGTAACACAAACATTAATATTTTAAAAAAGTTAAAAATTAATGAACAACTATCCCCGGATAGTGTTCCCGTCGACAACGACAGTGGCATGTCGTCGGAGGAATCCGACGAGTCACTGAAATACGATCTAAGTGCTAATCTCAATAATAAAGTAAGTAACCGTAATATTATAAGCAATGATGTAATAAAGTGCCTAACTACTGAACCTCAATGTGCTGCGAAATGGAATGAGATTCCATGTTGTTCAAACAATGTTAGTATAAGTGTTGTTAATGAGGAGGACACCTCAGGGTTGGATTTGGACGATGCAGCTGACGAGGCTACCGACACCCAAGTCTCAGACTTCATTGTGATAGACGTGGCATGCGATGTCAACGATCCTGGATCTGATTGCGAAAAGAAGCTATTAGGTACAAATTCGTATAATGATTGTGATAATTTAAGCATTCATAGTGTAGATTCGAGCCAAATGTTAGTTCCTGTTGCTAACAACGAATTGATGACGACTGAGAACCAGAAACTGGTCAGTCTGTCCTTGTCGATATTGCTGGCCGCTCTGCTCCAAGCGGTGCGTTGTTTTGCACAGTTCTTAGAGGACATTGTTGTACCGCAGCGGTAATATTGTGTTCCATTGCATTTTTTTGGTGCAGCATTTAGTTTTAAAATATGTATTATGATATGATATGATTATTATGATTACGTAGCTAACGTCAATATTATCATAATTGTACCTACTGTATTATGACTTGTAAGAATTGTTTTGTTTATTGGAATAAAGTTAAACTATCTTTGATCTAATGTTTTATTGATACTGCATAAAATGATAAAACCCTTTCTAGTTTTTTCATATTAGAGTAGAATCGGGAATGGATTAGGTAGTTGGGAATGGGTTACTTACTAGTGACTCTGAGCTGTAGACCTCGTGAGTTTTTCGAAATGCCCGAAATACGATAGTTTTATGATTTCACATTTTCACCACTTTGATAAAAAAATCCAATCGACAAAAAAACATATAATAATCAAACCAAGCTGAAATGGAGACGCTTTGCTCTCGTTCGTTTGATAACTTACAACATACGATTCACTAGAATTCAGTAGGTACCCTAGTAAGTTTTAATTTCATTGTTCCTTACATTACGAGTGCGAGGTGGGATAGTAGATACCGTGGGAAGACAGAAATTTGATTATTTCCGTATTCTGAGAGACAAATAAACAATCCAAGTGTATAGTTAATAATAATTTAATAAATAATACAGATCAATACACAATACAACTATTCACACACATCAAATAAATTAATGAGGTTATAGGTCATAATACACTAGTCGATATACCTATTTATTGTCTGAATACGTACTATTCACTAGTCGCTTACAGTGAGGCTTCGTTTATCACTGTGATAAGTCTATTGTTGGTGTTATGGCACTTTTTCTTCCATTTGATTGAGTTTGAGTTTTTATGTTCCGGTGTGAGTGGCCGGTCGGTGCCTACGGCGTTAGAGGGCGAGTTGGCAACGACTATGGACCAGCGGCGGCTGCGACGTTCATTCAAGTTGGGTAACTCCGCTATGAGGTTGTTCTCATATTCGCTCAGCATTAAGTAGTTTTCGACCTGCGGAAGAGATTTGTTTCCAGATGAATAAAGACAGGGGAATTCGTTAAATTACCTACACAAGTACTTAGGTAATTAACGTGAGGCTAATTTTTCGATTTTACTGAACATTATCCTATTCATTTTCCAAGTGTCTTAGTACTCAATTTCGAACGGTAATTTTATAGCAATATATACAAATTCTCAAAAATAGTATCTAGTGGTATTTATTTACATAAACGTGATTAAAAAATAAATAAATGAAATAGAACCGACTACAAAATACCATGAAAATATTTTTCTACCAGTCTGAAGTCAGTGCCTCAGCACGAGCTAGCAGGAGTGGATATATAATCGTCTACCTTGCCTACAACTATACGAGTATATTGGGCTTCAATCACTCCTGCTGGCTCGTGCTGAGGTACCTACCTAAATTATTTTCATAGTTTTTGTAGTCGGTTCTATTTTTTGTTATATATTTTTTTCACGCTTTTTAGTATAAAAGATCTATGATATTTATTTATTTATTTATTCAAGTGGTTAACTGCTCGTCACCTTTTACGAAAAATTGCTTTTTCCGATGCAGAGAAGTTCGTTATTGAGGAGTCCTGGTGCTTCATCATCATCACCCATTCCATTTTAAATTGCTTTTGGCGTTAAAGTAATTGAAATTCAACCCGTGAAGTTCTTCTTATTGAGTAGTCGCTCCATTGGTCAAATTTGGTCTTCATCAATGACATTTAATCAAAGGTCTTCATCATCAGTTCCACTTAACCAAATGATGATTTTCAAGAGATTTGGTGCTTATGGGACCTAGGTAATTGAAAGCATTCCTAGACGAACTAAAAATATATATTTTCAAATCGGTTCATAAATGACGGAGTTCTGAGGTAATAAACAAAAAAATGCAACCAAATTGATAACCTCCTCCTTTTTTGAAGTCGGTTAAAAAATCGAGTCTGCTACGAATAGTACCTAGTGAGTAGTAGCGATTGCCCATTACTACCTTTGCGAAGTATCGTAGTCGTTGTCGTTGTAATCAATTCTTAAATTATCTCTATAAATAACAATCACTTCAGCTGTTTATGCCTGAAGAGGTATATATGGCTATATGGATGGTGGACGAAGAGAAGTAGGTACCTACTTTCCTACTTATTTATAAATGTGAGTTACATATTCCTACTTATTTATAAATGTGAGTATGTACACAGACAGTTTCAGCCACGAATTTAAACTAAACAGATTTAAGTTAAATGTTGGACAAATATGCTCCTAAGATATTGTTTTTATCTCTCGTTTGCTAGTATTTTTGAAGGCAACGTACCCATATCTAATGATGTAGTAACAAAAGGTTATGTTTGTATGATCGAATGAGTAACCACGGAGAGTACCCATTGATACTAGGATTCTTTTCGGGAAACTTTGATCGTTTACATACGTAGAGTGCCGCGTAGTAAGAAAACAAGAATCGATCGGCCATTCACATGCATGACCTTGTTAGAAGCGGGTAGTTGTGAGGGTGGACAATTTATCGATATTACGGCATTGCGAGTTCAAAATGTATGGTAAATTGCCTAATTAGAGCTAGCGCAGAGAAGTTTCTAGTTTTGCTATCTTAAACAATTAAGTACTTTGCTCATCCGCGACCTTTACCAAAGCCTCTGCAAAGTAACACCTGATTTAATAAATTAGATGCTACCTTGTTTAAATGTAGATCGACATGTTATTGTTACAAGAGCACTAAATATGTTTTATGGTACAATACAATACAAATACTCTTTATTGTCTGTTTTGTTTATTGTTGTCTTTGTTGTATGATGTGGGTAATGTGGATGTGTCGTTTTAAGTTTATTCGCGCCTTTGTTGTAAAAGCATCACAATTTTTTAAACTATGACTAATAAGGTAATTTAAGATCCCCAAATCCCCATAACTGAGGCCCAGGGGAAAACCAGGTAATGGGAGTTTATGGGAGTCAGTGGGCAATGGTAGCTACCCTCATATCTCCAAAACTAGGTACAATCACAGAGACTCGTCAACGTCCTCCTGGCTCCGATCTCTGACCCTCTAGTGAGGGTCAACTCCCGTTGTTCAACTGGTGTTGCGAGCCGGCTGAGCTAGTACCGCCGTACTAGCACAGCCGGCTAACGAACGAGTATTAATCGATTTTTAAAATGTCAAATTTTCCACCATTTCCATGCTAGTATTTGCTACTACAGATTTTGATGAAGATTTTTCAAATGAAAATTAAATATTGAAATCAACTGAATTTTGATGAAAAAAGTGATTAAACTAGTTAAAAGACACGAATTATAGATAAATGTGTTATTGATTCGATCCAGTGGGTCCAAGAATCTTGATGAAATCGGTTTGTTTACACTTTCCATAAATTGGTTTGGCATAACGTATATATAATATACTAGCTTATGCCCTCGACTTCGTCTGCACGGACCTAGGTTATCGCGCGGTGGCGCCCTCTACCGGAATAAAAAGTATCCTATGTTGATCCTTTGGGCTTAAACTATCTCTATACCAAATTTCATCAAAATCGGTTCAGCGGTTTTGACGTGAAAGCGTAACAGACAGACAGAGTTACTTTCGCATTTATAATAGTAGGGATTATTATAATAATACCTTGTTACAGCTAGTAATACAGTCCCCGCCGCAGTCCAAGTCGTCGAGTAGGTGTTCCGGTATGTCGAGATCGAGGTCCAGGTCTAGACCGCCCTCCTCGCTGATGCAGGTCAGCTCCGGAGGCACGTTGGGCGGCGGCGAGCCCAGGCTGCCTGGCCCGATGCTGTCCAGCAGGAAGTCCCGACCTGCGCGCCCGGGCGCCACCAATTCTGCTCCTAGAACTAAGGATGGGTTTGATTTAAAAGAAAGAAAGAAAGAGAGAAAATAGTAATACATTTGTTCACAACACAAGACACAACAATAACATTAAGTACAAATAGACAACACATAGGAAATTATCCGTAATTGCGGTTGTGAATCGGGACTGGCTCAGCATAATGCTGAAGCGTTAATAATAAACACCTCAGTGCTGATTTTCAGCCAGCACGGTTGGTGACCCTCGGACCGCTACAAAGATATACTACACGAGTTTTCTTATTATACATAAGACTAGAAGATTTAGGATTTTAGATTTATGACAGGGTTTTAGCAGTACATTTAATAATAACTTGCTAAATGAAATTTAGTTAGAAAATTCAAAATCGTTCTAAATTAGGCTTACCTACTAGAAACAACTTTATTGATGTTGTTTTTATGGTATTTCTAAGTTTTTGACACAATAAATGAATTAAACTACCGTGAGGCTCACTCATATTAAATGATATTCTAACGGATAACTCACGTCTTAAATCGAGTTTAGCTCGACATGTTTCGGGCTATTTCGAAACCCTTCTTCTGGAGCACGCGTCTGGGTGGCTGCCGCAACGCCACCGTTCTGCTCACGCGACTCAAGTCAAGGGTTTCGAAATAGCCCGAAACATGTCGAGCTAAACTCGATTTAAGATGCGAGTTATCCGTTACAATGTAATTCAATATAAATGAATTAAAATTTAGGAATGAGGGTTTTTCGACTGTTCCGTTTGATAATTGAGTCGCGCTCGTGATTGGTTAGGTAAATAACTAAATGGGCCAATCGCAAGCAAGCCTGAATCACCAAACGGCTTTCACTATACTAACGCCATCTAGTGATATTTCGCCTGTAGGAAAACACTCATTCAATTATTAGTTTCGGATAAATTTCAGTTATTGCACGCTTGCATGCAAGGTTGAATAGGTACATAATGCCCTAACATAATTTAAGACTGACTACCTATAATTTAAGGGTAACTAGCCGTATTCTTGCAAATAAATTATTTCTATTCTATTTTCATATACCTAATACATCCAAAACTCGAACACAAGTATCTATTTTTTATACAAATAGTCTGCTGGGTTGAACCCGGGACCTCTAGTGTTGTAGTCAGGTTCTCTAACCACTAGGATGTCCGGTCGTCGTAGGATTACCTAAGGCGGTGGCGGCACCGGTAGCGGTCCGCGGTTCTCGGTCGCGGCTGCGGCTGCGCCGAGACTGGCCACACGCTGACTCGCAGGTCACCGCCGTACCGCCATTTTCTCTGAAAAAGAAAAGGTTACAACATGAAATTCATCAGCATTATAATTAACCATTAACCAACCAAGCACAAGACCGGTCAGAGCAGTGGACGTCTTTCGGCTGAGTGAGATGATGATAATTAACCATTTAGGTTACACTACAGTCACCTGCATTAATATCTGACATGTCCTATCGGACCTAGAAATAGTCATGTCAGATACCTACTTATTTATGCACGCTTTGTGGTATCAGATACTACTGGTGACTGTAAATGTATTGCTTAAAAAGTCCATCATGCATGGCAAGTAGCATGAATGAGGGTTTTCACAGAGGTGAAATATCGCTAGATGACGTTGGTATCGTGAATTCAGTTTGACGTTTGACGTTTGCTTGCTATTGGATCATTGTTATTTAACCAATCACGAGCAAACGCCAAACAGAGCTCGTGATACTAACGCCATCTAGCGATATTTCGCCTCTGTGAAAACCCTCATTGCCACTCTGAAAAAAAAGAAAATTATTGAAGAAGACCATGTTTAGGTACTCATAATAGTTAAACAGAAAGGAAAATGTAGCCAATTTTAATGATCGGTAGGTAGAAGAAGCAAGCAAGCGGTCGAGCTCGCTATTATCAGCAAAAAAGTGTGATTCAATAAGAATGTTAATGTAACGGCTAATTAATGCTATTCATTATTAAACCGCATGCGATGAACAAGTTGTAGTGCTTATACTCCAAATGGGACTCTTCAATCGCAGCATGACATCCAATTTGTAACCATCACAGTCATGCCGCATCTGGTTAAACGACTCGAGTACCTTTAGCGGTCGTAAAATTAGTAGGTATGTTTCCCAAAAGGGTAACCCTGATAAATTGCAAAAGGAAAGGAACATTTTTACGCTGAAAACCTGTATTCAATGTTCTTCAAGTTTAAAGCCGAACGAAAAAGGGGTTAGGGTTTAGGGTCGCATCCTTTTGTATGTATATTGGTGTTAGTTTATGGAAGGCATATAGATGATGCAGCACAATACCACTCAACCGAAAAATCTCGAATGTGAAATTTAGGGGGTGCTATAGCACCTTATAAGGTCCTCAGTTACATACCAAAAATTTATCAGTTAGGAGGCATTAGTACTTCATCGTCGATAGGTTAGGTACTTTTAAAACAGGCAGTTTTCTACGCAGCCTTTTCCATCTGAATTAAGCAAGAAAACTCACAAAAAAGTGAAAAGGCGTAATAAGTAAGTGCGGAAAACATAGACCTAAGAGAAAGCTTCACTCTCCTTTCTTTACACAGTAGGGGAGAGCAGGTAGGATTCGTACACTTTTTACTCTAGGCCTTATAAAAATAAACCAGTACAGTCCGTGAGATCTTAAAAAAACCTTCGGATTTTAGAAGCATGCTTCGGGTATTGACGATGACACGCGATCGTGATACGTGGTTCTGTTCTGTTATCAACTTCCAAAACTTTTCAAACTTACCGTAAAAAGTTATGTAAAGAATAACCATCAGTACAAAATGAACCTTACTATAATAATATTACGCTTCTTTATCTTTTTCTAATTTTAATACAATATGACTTTTTGTCATGATACAAATAAAACAAAATCAGCATTTTCGAATTCTTCCATCATCAATTTAAATTGAGAACACCCCGCCTCAACACAGTACTTTTGTTTGGAATTATATAGAGCTGTTGTTATACTGTATCTACTTCTCTTGGGTATGTCAAATGAATTTTTTTGGTCTGCTTTCGTTTTATATTTTTTTAATGCACTTTTCGAAATCCCCGTTGCTTCTATAACACGGTCTAGTACCTTATTAAAATATTTACGACCACTTTTTTCTTAAAAAATTCAACTTATATATAAAATATTTATAAATATATTGTAATCAATTTCCAGTGATTGGCTATTTACAGACATGCCCTGCTTTGACTCGCCATGGAAATCAATTTCCGAAAAATAACAAACTACCTAAATATATATATGCAATTGGTGGTTTTAACTGCTCTATATACATAAATGAAAACACAACGAGTGCACTCTACGCGTGATGGATTGCTACTGAGTCAAAAAGACAATTGTCATTTTTTACTAACGAATTCTTCCGATTTCCCCCGAAAACCGAAGGGTTTTCTAAAAGCTCACGGATTGTAACTAATTTCAAAATAATTGAAATACCACGACTTTGCCTATATATCTAGCTACCATAGTAGTATTCGTTAGAGTTGCCAATTAGCAACATCTCAAAGTTGTGACTGTTTTCCCAAAAAATGAGAAACGTACGAAAGCACCTCACGCACGTGGTAGCTTCGTACACGGTGTAAGGTACATTCGTACATAGTGGGGAGCTTCCGTACAGAGTAACAAAAAAGCAATTTATACAAAATACAAATACTTAATGAGTTCAAAAATAGCACAGAATCATATTATAATTCAGTCTTAATAATAACATAGTTTTTTTTATTAAAAAAAACCCTACGAAACCCTATTACTGAGACTCCGCTGTCTGTCTATCTTTCTGTCCGTCCGTAGATCTGTCACCGGCTCTACCTCTTGAGTCGTAATATTTAGGCACTTAAAATTTTTACAGATTATGTATTTCTGTGGCCGCTATAGCAATAAATACTAAAAACAGAATAAAATAAATATTAAAGGGGGGCTCCCATACAGCAAACGTGATTGTTTTACTGTTTTTTGCTTGATATTTATAAGCGCAACAGATAGATACTTGAAATATTCACAGTTTTTTTAGTTGGAAGTATAATCATTTAAAAAAAATAAAATAAAATAGGTAAATATTTAAAGGGGGCTCCCATACAATACAACACACAGTTTGTTACAGACTTGATTTTTTCCGTTTTTTGGTAACGTCTAAAATGTTGTATAGATAATGGCACGGAACCCTTTGAGCGCGAGTCGACTCGCACTTTGCCGGGGTTTTTATCTACGTATATTCGAGGCATGACTCTGAAATAAAAAAAATCATAATAGGTAGTGCAGCATTACATCGCTGCATGTACGTTAAATGTTGCAAACTTTTTCAAGCATTTTTACTGGCCGGTTGTATGCTGGCAGTTAACTCTTTCGTATTACAGTTTAGGTTTCTGATTTGAAATTTGAAAATTGAATTTTTGTTTCGTTGGTTCGACTAATGTTTTTGTTTTGGCCTCGATTCCTTGATCACATGTTGGATAGCGTGGAGTAGGGCATGGATACCGGTATTCGGTATTACCGAAAAACCGGGATACCGGACATTTTTTCCCCTTTTTTAATACCGGTATTAAAAATCTACAAAACCGGTTTTTCGGTATTTTAACTTGTGTTTAAAATAGTAAGTAGTCGACTCTAATTTCAAACAAGCAAGCGCTTTTAATAGTTTTTGTCTTCAGATTCACGGCTTTTGAAGTTACTTATCGCTTAATCTACTCTCAAATTTCAAATTTACAGTACACAAGTTTGCTTTGTTTATTTATAGAGAAGGCTAGGCGGTGTTTTGCAGAATTTTCTTTGGCCGAATATCACTTACCAACCAACGTTTCGCCGACTTTGACAACTATTACCAAATTTTTATATGACAATGTGACGTGTCATTTGGTCGAATTATTATAAAGCAGAATATCATAATGAGTCAAACGTTTGGAAACTCATCATTTATTATATCTTTCACTAGGCCAAATAAGTCTGATTCGACGAGTGATCTCTTTCTCGAAGTTGGACCTACCTATCTGGACCTTTTGTCCCAGGTATACATAGTGGTCAATAACTTCGAGCGCAGAGCCCCCGACTATTACGGGAGTTGGCACAATATGGATATTAGTTAGACATGATTTTCGTTTTTTTCATGTTCATTTTTAGGTTAACTCGTTCGGAAACTCTACTGAGGTCAGCGAGCATAGTACTGAGGTCCTCCATGGTCTCAACTATGACTACAATATCGTAGGCGAATCAAAGGCGAGTGAATTACCCGCCATTAATGTTGATGCCTTGTCCTTTCCAGTCCAGAACCTTAAGAGCATCCTCAAGCATGGGTTTAGTACCGTAGACCACATACCATACATATGTGATCTAAGGTACTACAGCCTTTTCAGAAGCCGGCTTGTTCGGGGGGCTGGAAATCATCAAACCTGCGTGCGAGAAGATTTGTGATGACCCTGGAAAATAACTTCTGAAATGGATCTATTCTTCACCAAGGTGTTATTACCTTCTTTGAAGATGAGCACCACCACTGTCTTCTGTTTCATTTTTTCGGCGTTCTCCTCCCTTGGTGGAGAACCCGCCTTCAGGAGTTCGGCTGTAATTTCATCGTCACCCGGGGCTTTGTCATTCTTAAGCTGTTTGAGGGCCAAACTAATCTCGTACAGGCTGACGTTCGGCCGGGGTGTCTTCGGTATAGTGTCGGGTTAATCTAGCCGTCGGGTCTTTAGTTAGATTTCGACGGGTGTTCGGGTTGTCGTGTCGCTGTCCATAAAACCTCTCGACTTCCCCTAATAGCTCAGGTTTGGATGAATTCTGCCGTCGTCGGTCTTTAACTTCATCAGCCGGCTTTGACTAACAGACAGATCCCTGGTAAACACCTTAGAGTCCCTGTTACGCTCGATAGCCTCTTCGATACTATTGGTATTAAATCGGCGTACATCAAATTTCAGAGACTTTGAGATCTGCCTATTGAACTGCTGATAGCGACAAGCGTCACCAGAGGACTGTAGTAGCATCTCACGCCTCACCTCCATGACCCTAGGGCCAGAGTGCGAGAGCCTATTGGTTCTAGTATGGTGGGTTTTGAAGAAGTTAAACCCGACCGTATGGAATGGACAGTTTCCACAAACTCGTCGCTGAAATCGTCCACTTCGCTATACCTAGACATTCGAAACGGTTTTGAAGTTTGAGCTGAAAGCTCTCGGGATTTTGGAGCTGAGCAGGTTCTGGGTGGAGCGTAGATTTCATCGGTTACGTAGCATGACATCTAAAATCTAATGTCATAAGTTCGTTTTTCATACGTTCAAAATATATACGGTCAAATTGCATAACGTACGATAACAATAACATCTTTTATCATAAATTTAAAAATTCTACGGTCTAAATTCATAACGTTTGTAATCTATACTGCTCACTATGAATAACGTTCAAAATACATAAATTCAAATTATATAACGTAGGAATATTATAAAATCTTTTATCGTTTACGAGACCTTTCTTTTTACATACAACGAGTATTATCCATTGCGCTATAAAAGACTGAGATTTAGCTTTATCCTACTAACTAGCGACTCGCCTAGTTTAGGTTCGGATAATATCATCATCATCATCATCCTGCTGCGCACAGGCCTCCTCTCGGAATGAGAGGGCTTGGGACGCAGTTCCCACGCGGGATTGGGAACTTCACACACACTATTGAATTGCTTCGCAGGTTTGTGCAAGTTTCCTCACGATGTTTTCGTTCACCGTAAAGCTCGTGGTAAATTTCAAATGTAATTTCGCACATGTATTCCGAAAAACTCAGAGGTGCAAGCCGGGGCTTGAACCCACGATCCTCTGCTTGAGAGGCCATAGATCAAACCACTCGACCACCACGGCTTAGGATTTCTTCGGATAATCCGCTCACTTGCTTGGAATTTTGAGTTGTACAGTCACTATTGCAGCACCAATAAGTATTTGACACAACAAAGCGTGCATAAATATCTGATACGACTATTTCTACTGCTATCATTATATCAGCCTCTTTAATTTTCTATGCTTACCTAAGATACGAAAGTCACTGCACCTCTTTAAAAATCAATAAATCTCTTGTCAAAATAACGTGCCAGCTTTGTTTCTGTCGTATCAGTCAGCCAAAACAAAATAATTATTTTGTATTATTATATTACACTATTTCATTCGATCAGTCTACGTTCACAAAATGTATAGATCTGAGGTATACAGTTGTGTTGTATGTATTTCGAACGTATAGATTATGGACATTATTTATTTAGGCTTCCGACATTCTAGACGTATATGTATCAAGTTTATGACAGATAATGTTATTCATTTTGTACTTCGATATTACGTTCATTCGGCCAGTCGTGCTGTATGTATTTCGAACGTTATACATTACGAACGTTATTCATTTAGGCTTTCGACATTCTAGACGTATGTGTATCAAGCTTATGACATTTGACTTTAGATGTTATGCTACGTAACCATTTCATCAGTAGAGACCTTACAAGCTTGAACTGGATAGGTAGGTATTCAATGAGGAGTCGTACAAGCAAAATAATTATGCGAAAATTTGGTTGAGGACGAAAAATCGGCGAAAAAAATTTCAGCGAACTATACTTTTTATTTTAATACTTTCTTATTAAAAGAGAAGTTTATTAAACATCTTGTTTTACATTTATAATGGTTATATTTCAACAAAACAACAGACTTATAAAGAAAAAAAGAAGAATAAGGGCAAAATACCGAAAAAATACCGAAATACCGGGATACCGGTTTTCAAAATTTGAATACCGGAAAAATACCGGTATCGCCATAATACCCAATACCGCATAGCCCTAGCGTGGAGCTCTCGTCCGAGTTGAAATTTTTATCCTGAATTTTTTATGCGACCAGTTTGTCCTTTAGTATTGTGATACCAGTGCCAGTTTAAGTGTTTTTACCAAGTGGCCAGCTTGTGCCGCGAGTTATTAAGCGTTTGCCCGCTGCTTTTCTGCTGCACGCCCGTGCGACGGGACGTTTTATCGAATTTTCCGATACTGCCGATTTTCATCGGGTAAGTCTTTATTCCGTGGTTGCCTAGGGGGTCGTGTTTGTTTGGGTTTATTTTTCTTGTGGTGGGCTAATTAAAATTTTCTTTTCAGTCCTACCTATACCCCTACTCACATCCTGATCTACCACCTACTCGTGATGGGTGCCGACTTGTGGTATTGTCCGCACGTTTAGTCACGTGAGCCTGGTTCGTGTGTCGCCTACTGCTTCGTGTGTTCCGTCGGCGTGGAGTTCCTGAGGAGGATACCGTTTCGTTGCGAATTTTGTTTAGTTATCTATATATTTTTCCTATACGCTCCTTAGCTAAAAGTTTTTTTCGAGTAATTACCTACCTCGTGGGAAAGATATTTTAATAGTTGTTTTTTCGTTACTATAGGTTATACGTTAGTTACTTAGTGAATACATGCATGTAGGCATTAATACTAGCAAACTAACCAGGTCCGTTAAACCAGGAATTACCCTGGAATTCTAATTTGTCTTTTGTACTGGTAGTAGGGTATGTTAACCTTTTCAAAATTCTAAAATAAGGCTTTTCATAAGCGCTTTTCACACCGTCATTGGTAATTATTTGGCTTGCGACTGATTATGATTTTTCCCTCATAACCTTTCAAATTTTAAATTGTTACATAAGATAAATGTGTAGGTAAAACTCACAATTCAGCGCCGTTTTTTTCCAACATGTGGTACAAAAGCTAATCCAATTCATGTTTTATTGGTATTTTTTATACTTATTTGTGTGTTTTTTTTCTATTTATTGTATATTGTGCGGCTTAATTTTTCAATAAAAGCGTTTTTACAGCAAATTTTACGTTTAATTTATGCCAGCTTGCTTAAGGTTCACGAGCTCCTTCTGAGTTCCTGAATTCTCTTTGTAATGCTGCAGTAGGTACTAACGGGTCGGGTACAGTACGAATCTACCCCACTTGTCAATGCACGAAGGCACCCCAACACAAAAAAGCAAGAAATTAAATCAAAATAAAAATACCCGTTAGGATTATGTCACAAATAACGTTAACACAAAAAACTAGAGCATTAACATATTACCCATGGATAATAACGTAAACTATTTGAGAAAAAGTTATTAGAGATAAACGCATTCAAAACTGAATCCAAAAATTACTTAAGCGGAGCGAAAACACGTTTCGAATTGTCCTGACGAAGCTGGCCGCCGCACTGCCGCTCCGCTCCGCGGTTAGCCTGTGTGTGTGAGTGGGAGTCACGCACATAAATACAGTCGCGTCAATGTGTTTGGTAGTCGAGATATGACTAGTGTACGAATGCTCCCTCTGTACGAATCCTACCTGCTCTCCCCTATTAACGATCTTATTCACAGCCCATCGTTTCGTTTGCGATCTCATACGCCATCTCTTTCTACCCTCGACTTATATACCTTGTGACAGAAAGAAGTGGTGAAAACGAGTGTGATTGCGAAGACTATTGGTCGCATTCGTCATGACTGATGATCGTTGTTGATGATGGTCCTTCAAGCACGAATGCGCTTCGAATCGAACCCGGTCCATCGCGTTCCTTACGACGACCTCTCTGTCGCAGAATGGTGAAGACTACTTGATAGAAAACTCACTTGGTGTGTTTGTGTGCAACGCTACGCCGATGTAAATCGATGCAGAAGAGAGACAGGGAGCCGATGATTGAACACGTCGAGCTGAAGTAGTAACCCGCTTTGCCGCCGCACCCCACGTTTATGTACCCTGGAGAATAAAATAGTTTCATTATCATCTTGGCCTATATAATATAGTCGTGACAATGCTGTGCACAGGCCTCCTCTCAGAATGAGAGGATATGACCTAGTTCCCACGCAGGCCCAGTACGGTTATCAAGTAACAAAATTTTTATACGATTATATTCCTATGCTTCTGATTGACGCCAGCTTCGTTGCATTAGTTACATTTATTTACTAACCTAACCTCCTTTAGTCGAAGTAGGTAGACAACGACTCAGAAATATCAGGACACCTATTAAATTTACATATTGAAAGTGTTTCGTCACTGTGACTGCGAAGTGGCGTACCTCGTGGTAGGCGTATACTTTAACATCAGCATCAGCAGTGAAGCTTCCTATAAAATTTGTAGATAAGTTTCGTTTCCCCTAAAATTTTATATCCTTTTCTAACGGTCGTTCTCCCTTTACTACCTAACGTCAAGTATCTCACCTCAATTTCCCATAAAGAAACCATAACGGGGACATTTACCCACAAAATTCTAACGAAACGACTCTAAGGTCGTTATTCTGAAAACACAATTTTGGTTGCCTACATCAACAAACGCATTAACGTACAGAATTTAGAGACAGTCTACTTATTTTATTTTATTACAGGAAGATACATACATATGATATAATTATGTCATGTAGGTATCTGTATTCATGTTTGTGTTAGTACGTCTATCAGTAATCTCGTTGCTATAAGTTTTACGTTACCTATTATATTAGTAGAGAAAATTCTTTCATAAGATACGTTACATAGTAATAATAATAATAATATCATGGGACAATTGACACCAATTGACCTAGTCCCAAAGTATAAAATAAAGATTTGCTTAGGTATTCTATTTACTCTAGCCCTTACATCACTGGCGTCACGTAAACAATTTAGACAAGCCGGTAGAAATGGAACTGTTATTGTTACCTTCGTGTTACCTAAGCCGCGGTGGCGGCGGTTTGATCGTGGGTTCAAATCCGGCCTCGCACCTCAAGTTTTTTGAAATTCATGTGCCAAATTACATTAGAAATTTACGACGAGCTTTACGGTGAAGGGAGACATCGTGAACAAACTTGCACATACCGGGGAAGAAAATTGGAGTAAGTATGTGAAGTTTCCAAACTGCTCTGGCCGCACATGAGAACTATACAAGCCCTCTCATTCTCAGAAGAGTCCTGTTTCCAACCAGACGTACATAGATGAATATGATGGCACACCTGAGAGCGGCACTCCGATGGCGATGGGCACAGCTTGCGAGCACTGCACGAAGCCCCAAGTGCGCGCGAAGTTGCGCGAGCGCACACGCTCGTAAGTGTACATCTTCAGCGAGTAGTGGTAGCCGCCGCAGAATATACCTGTCATTTATAAAACACGTCGTGACTTTACGAAAATTCATTCATAACTTTATATGTTACCTTTTACTTTTATTATTATAGTTGTTTGGAAGAGATCGTTTCTAAGCGATAAGATCACCTGTTGCTCACCTTGTTTCATTTTAGATTTTTGTTATTTCATGGTATTTATTGATTTGTAGTGTTTAATTACCTCGACGTTTCAGCTACATTGCAGTGGCTGAGGTCACGAGTACATTCTAATATGGCGGAAACGTCGAGGAAATTATTAGGTACTCGTTGTAAGCGTGATAAGTCCCGGGTGCGGAAATAGGTATGAAGAACAATTAGGTAAATTAAAAAAAAAAGAAATAAAAAAAATGATAAAATCATTTTTGATACATCCCTTAAGAATCTATTTTGTATTTACTTTAGACATTGCAAATATGAAATAGAAGAAGAGAGTTAATCGACCATATATTGAATGTGGGGATAGTGAACCAAATCTATCTGAAATTTGGCAAAATTCCACCATCCTAACGCGATATCACTTGTCTATCGTTATTTTATGACAGTATTTCGTTCATTTAGATTCGGGTACTTCCGGTAGAGACATCTTGCTCCAGATCTCTGCCGTTAAATGTATCAGAAGTAACAAATATCGCTCAGCGTGCGTGTAGATTACGTCAAAAACTTGGACTATACGTCTTTATCCATACTAATGCGAAAGTGTTTGTGTTTGTATGTTTGTCGGTGGTTCACGTCGAAGCGGAGCGGCGGATCGACGTGATTTTTGGCATAGAGATGGTTTATGGACCCGAGAGTGACATAGGCTACTTTTTATCCCGAAAAAACGCACAGTTCCCGAGAGAACAGTGCGCGATAACCGAATTCCACGCGGGCAAAGCCGCGGGCAAAAGCTAGTTGTATATATAAGAAATTGTTTTATCTAAGTAATATATTTGTCACTTGTGTGTAAAGTATTGCCTCAAATGTGCTGAAATAAGTGTTTTAAAAGTTGTGCATAAGACTAATAAATATTTAAGGTACAAGTAACACAACTGAATCGCGTAGGTACAGTCTTCAGTACCTAGCCAATATCTGACACAACAAAGCTTGGATAGGTAAATATCCGATATGACTTTCTTTCTAGGAGTGGCAAGATGCGTTAGATATTTTTAAACACTCCGCTGCGGTACATATTAATGCAGGTGTTATGTATTTACAAACCTTTGTAGAGCCTTTTCACAATCCGAATCAAGGAATCAAGTTTTATCGACTTTACCTACTTTTTGTCTTATCTGTCTAGCAATAAAAGCGTTAAGTACCAATCGAACTTTCGATTGGTTCATTACCTAATAGGCCAGCAGAGCTACTACGAAAATCGAAGTTCGTATCGTACCGTCTCTCTCACTCTCGTATTAAGTAATATAAGCGTCAGCGGGACGGTACGATACGAACTTCGGTTTTCGAGTTTCATATGTAGCCCAGCAGATAACAGAGAAAAATATTGTCACTGATTACTTCCAAGTGTCTTACAAGGGTGTTGAGTCCTGTTGATCCCACAGATCTCATGAGCCGGGTTTTTGACGCGCTGTAGAAGTGAGTGCCAGATGTTCTTACCATAAACCCAAGCGAACATGACATATCCCCTATAAGATCCCTCCACCGCGGTCAAAGCCATGGTAGCCAGTGCACAGCCAAATACCGCTGCCTGAGTGAGGTACTGGCGTGCAATCCGGCACTCAGCAGAGTTCTGACGCACCAGAAGACCGAAGGCTGCACAGCCCACTGCCCAGGCCAGGCCAAGGTAGGCCTGGAGAAGCTCGGCTGTATCACCTAGACCTGGAAATGATAGAAATATTTAAATAAAACTTCATAGATAAGTATTTGAATGTTTTTTATCGTATTTATAGTGTTTTTATCGGTTTAAATGTCTAGGATATATAATTTAGCAAACATAGTGTTATGTTCTAGTAGTATTAACAAAAATTGAAAAATTGGCGTGCTCGTATTATGTGTAGTGAGTAACTTCGCAATTAGGTAGATATGGGGCTACTTATGTACACGAGCATGTGTCAGTTTTTGGGTCAGTAATTATCAAATTACATACTTCGGTACTGAATCTAAAGATGCGTTTGTTAGTCTTTACATAATAAAAAGTTTTCTTCCGAGGCAATAAATTTCAGACGGGGTCAACTCATGGGGAATAAAACGTTAATTTCATCAGATACAAATCCAACTTCGCAACAACATAAACTTTTATCCAAATCATGCGATCCGCCTATAGCTGAGTAAATGTTATTTGTTTCCCTTCCTTGACAATCTCAAGATCGTAAAAATTCTGTGGCGTCATACTTTCTTTTGTTGAGAGACAAACTTTATAGTTTCAAAATAGGAAAGTTAATTGAATAGATCCAGGGTACGAGGTCAATTACCTTCCTCTTCTGCGTGGTACGCCAAATAAAATATAGGTGTGTTGATCCCAAATGCTGATATTCCGGTCGACATGAGCAGGATACGAACGGTTTTGGACCGTAATGTGGAGAAATCGAAGAAGGGTTGTCGATCGTCGGTCTTGTTCCTGTCTTTCATCTTGCGTTTGATTTTAGTTTGATTCTTGAGATGCAGTATGGCGCGTCGTTGCGGGTGATACAGAGACGCCGAGCGATAGAACGTGCCGAGGATGAACGTGATAAACACTACTCCTGTAATGGCCTGTAGACCAAGTCGCCATCCGATCGCTCTGGAATTTGAAAATTTTATGTAAAAAGCTGGAGATGTATAAACAACAAAAAATAAGACAAGTAAAATGTAGTTTTCCTATGATGTGCAGTGTGTACTGCATTGAAAACCTAGCCCACTTAGCCTCCTAGACCTAGAGAAACGTAAAATGGAACCTTTTTATTTAGCACTTACACTGTTCACAATTGAATGCAGTCTGGGGTTCAAATTAAAAAAATGATATGTAACTGTGTAGAAAATACTGACCACTGTAGGTAAGTAGGTAAGTATTAAAATTTTTGACAAGAAATACCAATACGACTTTCAACTTACTTGATCGCACCCTTTATAAACGTAGACATGACAGCAATTCCGAGGCCGCTGCCGCTGACTATGAATATTTCCACGAGCTCCCTTCGTCTCTTGAAATACTGGGCCACCATCAACGTGGAGCAGTCCCGGGTGAGGCCCACGCCTACGCCCACTACAGTCCCTGGGGAAAAATAACAGGGAATTTATGCATGACCCTGTAATTTATGGATACGGGCAATTTGTTTGTATTTTGTCGAGGTGATCAAAAACGTGGTAACACTTCACTATCGCAATTCGAATTCGGGTTGCAGTCTATCTATGCAACTACTATCAGCGAAAATACTTACTAATATACCTTCTATGTTTATCCCATCATCATCCCAGCCTATATATGTCCCACTGCTGGGCACGTGCCCTCCTCTCACAATAAGAGGGCTTGGGCCGTAGTTCCCACGCGAGCCTAGTGCGGATTGGGAACTTTACACACATCGTTGAATTGCTTCGCTGGTTTGTGCAGGTTTCCTCACGATGTTTTCCTTCACTGTAAAGCTCGTGGTAAACTTTAAATGTGATTCGCACATGATTTTAGAAAAACTCAGAGATGCGAGCCGTGGTTTGAACCCACGAGCCTCTGCTTGAGAAGCGATAGGTCAAACCACTAGGCCACCACGGCTTCTTTGTTAACTGTGACTAACGTTATGAATACAAGTTACTTCAAATAAATTATATATATATATTTTTATGCTCTGTACTCTAACCAATATTTAAACGTAAGCATTTTCAAAAAGCAAGATTCAAATAGCATATTGCTTTTCAGTTGTAGCTCCGTGACATAAAATCAAATTATTTAATAAAAATAATCTACTTGTATCAAAATCGCTTTCTATGTAGAGTCGCAAATGATATTATGTGACTCTTTATTTACAAAGTTTAAATCTTTTCCATTGACTCACGCTGGACCGGTTTATATTATTTGTTGATATGTAGTACTTAATCACCTGTATTATCGTTTCGATTTTAAGGTTTATATGTTTAACTGTTACATAGATAGAGCAAAAACAAAACAAGAGGTCCC